>CM041295.1:83976297-86793797 GCA_023052935.1 Piezodorus guildinii
TTAAGTTTATACTTATTTGTGTGTTCTTTTGACTGTACCCTGAACTAACTTCCCCCATATATACACATAGTCAACCATTCTCACTTCACTATAAAAGTTAACTTTCGTATGACTTTACTTTCTCATAGACTTATAAACACACACACACATTCACACACACACACACACACACACACACACACACACACACATACAGATCTTTAATCCTATACCTATCAAATATCAAGATGAAACGAAAATATATGTGGTTCATCTCCTCTGCATATGCACATGTTCTCAAGAACAGATATGCTCGTATAGCCTACCCATACAAAATATTGGGTTGTCACATGAAATTTCCGTTTTCAAGGTAAAGGATTTTTATTAAAAATACGAAATGAAAACAAGATAATTTTATTCGAAGTATTTACCTTCTTTTTCTACACATTTTTCCCAACGTGACACCCACTTTTTTATCCCCTAACTGAAAAACTCTGAGCTTTGAAGTGAAACAAAATCTGAAAACGCACTTTTCACTTGATCATCATTTTCAAAAAGTTTACCTTTGACGAAGTTGTCTAAATTCCTGAACAGGTGGTAATCTGTTGGAGACAAATCGGGAGAATATGGTGGAAGCGGAAGAACTTCGTAGCCCAGTTCTTTCAATTTTTGCACGGTATGTTTTGAAACATGGGGTCTTGCTGCCGCTCAGTGAGATCATGAGATACCCATGTATCCAGCTTTTTAACTTTCCCAATACTCTTTAAATGTCTGGAAACGGTAGATACACTTGCATTTAGTTGTGCTGAGAGTCCTTTAACTGTTCGGTAGGGGTTTCCTTCTACTCTATGTTTGAGGACATCGTTGTCTATTACGGACGGAGGTCTTCCTTGGGGCAAGTTTTCCAAGTCGGTATCCCCAGCTGATAACTTAGCAAACCAACGGCGAATGGTCCGTTCATTAACACTTCCTTCCCCGAATATTTCTAGCGGCCTCGGCTGCTGAATGGCCGAGTTTAAACTCGTACAAAAATATTACTCGAAAATCGCATGTTTCCATATTCATATTTGGATGTATACTAAAAAGTGGGTAATTGATTGGGAAGCTAATGTTTATAATACAATGGTAGAGGATTAGTAACTGTTTACTTTAAATATGTAAACATTCGGAAGAAAACAACAGAAACCTGCAAAATCCTTTATGCATTTCAGAAACTATAAAAACGGACATTTCATGTGAAACAACCCAATAGTAAAGGAGGAGCAAGGGTATAGTCCATAGAACTTGACGTAGGTTGAGCTACCAATTAAATAGAAAAAAATCTAGGGTGGGCAACACACATTCCCTTACTTCCATTGTTAAAATCGATTAAAAAATTGTCGAATACAGTTGAAAAAACAAAAGATAAAAATAATAAAGAATTAATTAAATTGAATTTCTATAAACATGTTTTATGAAAAAAATCTATTATATTATTATCTAAAATAATCAGTCAGTATTATCGGATTTTCATCACTCTTCATTAACTTCTACAATTCTGTCTATAAGATAATAACTTTTCTAAAATATTCAGTTTTCCAACGATTTATTATACGTCTATATTACTGTTTTTATATTCAGAAACACCTAATTTGCAAAAATATTTTTGGTCTTTTCTCTTTCAGTTGGATATCGTATTAGTCTAAATTATATATTTATCCATTTTTTATCAGTAATAAATAGATAATATAGTTATTTTTATAGATTCTACAAAATATAAGGTACTTTAGATGAAGAAAATTTAAATATCGGCATTGAAGCCCTGTGGGACTATTTCAATCAGAATGAAACCTGTAGGATATTAAAGCTCGTTTAAGTTTACATCGATATAGCAAGTTTAATCAAAATGTTTGATATAAAGTGGCACCTCTGTTTCGCCGATTTTTATGAAAAAGTAGCTGTAATATCTCATCTACATACGCCTTTGTAATATAAAATTTTAGGTGGGGGAGAAGTTAGTTCAGGGTACAGTCAAAAGAACACACGAATAAGTATAAACTTAATTTACTGGTGCCGACATTTCGACCTAAATTATAGGCCTTCAAACGCCCTGAAGAAGGCCTATAATTTAAACCGAAACGTCGGCAACTGTAAATTAAGTTTATACTTATTTGTGTGTTCTTTTGACTGTACCCTGAACTAACTTCCCCATATATACACATAGTCAACCATTCTCACTTCACTATAAAAGTTAACTTTCGTATGACTTTACTTTCTCATAGACTTATAAACACACACACACATTCACACACACACACACACACACACACACACACACACACACACACACATACAGATCTTTAATCCTATACCTATCAAATATCAAGATGAAACGAAAATATATGTGGTTCATCTCCTCTGCATATGCACATGTTCTCAAGAACAGATGTGCTCGTATAGCCTACCCATACAAAATATTGGGTTGTCACATGAAATTTCCGTTTTCAAGGTAAAGGATTTTTATTAAAAATACGAAATGAAAACAAGATAATTTTATTCGAAGTATTTACCTTCTTTTTCTACACATTTTTCCCAACGTGACACCAACTTTTTTATCCCCTAACTGAAAAACTCTGAGCTTTGAAGTGAAACAAAATCTGAAAACGCACTTTTCACTTGATCATCATTTTCAAAAAGTTTACCTTTGACGAAGTTGTCTAAATTCCTGAACAGGTGGTAATCTGTTGGAGACAAATCGGGAGAATATGGTGGAAGCGGAAGAACTTCGTAGCCCAGTTCTTTCAATTTTTGCACGGTATGTTTTGAAACATGGGGTCTTGCTGCCGCTCAGTGAGATCATGAGATACCCATGTATCCAGCTTTTTAACTTTCCCAATACTCTTTAAATGTCTGGAAACGGTAGATACACTTGCATTTAGTTGTGCTGAGAGTCCTTTAACTGTTCGGTAGGGGTTTCCTTCTACTCTATGTTTGAGGACATCGTTGTCTATTACGGACGGAGGTCTTCCTTGGGGCAAGTTTTCCAAGTCGGTATCCCCAGCTGATAACTTAGCAAACCAACGGCGAATGGTCCGTTCATTAACACTTCCTTCCCCGAATATTTCTAGCGGCCTCGGCTGCTGAATGGCCGAGTTTAAACTCGTACAAAAATATTACTCGAAAATCGCATGTTTCCATATTCATATTTGGATGTATACTAAAAAGTGGGTAATTGATTGGGAAGCTAATGTTTATAATACAATGGTAGAGGATTAGTAACTGTTTACTTTAAATATGTAAACATTCGTAAGAAAACAACAGAAACCTGCAAAATCCTTTATGCATTTCAGAAACTATAAAAACGGACATTTCATGTGAAACAACCCAATAGTAAAGGAGGAGCAAGGGTATAGTCCATAGAACTTGACGTAGGTTGAGCTACCAATTAAATAGAAAAAAATCTAGGGTGGGCAACACACATTCCCTTACTTCCATTGTTAAAATCGATTAAAAAATTGTCGAATACAGTTGAAAAAACAAAAGATAAAAATAATAAAGAATTAATTAAATTGAATTTCTATAAACATGTTTTATGAAAAAAATCTATTATATTATTATCTAAAATAATCAGTCAGTATTATCGGATTTTCATCACTCTTCATTAACTTCTACAATTCTGTCTATAAGATAATAACTTTTCTAAAATATTCAGTTTTCCAACGATTTATTATACGTCTATATTACTGTTTTTATATTCAGAAACACCTAATTTGCAAAAATATTTTTGGTCTTTTCTCTTTCAGTTGGATATCGTATTAGTCTAAATTATATATTTATCCATTTTTTATCAGTAATAAATAGATAATATAGTTATTTTTATAGATTCTACAAAATATAAGGTACTTTAGATGAAGAAAATTTAAATTATCGGCATTTAAGCCCTGTCAGACTATTTCAATCGGAATGAAACCTACATGATATTAAAGCGCATTAAATTTTACATCGATATGAGCAGTTTAATCAAAATCCTGAGAGTGTTTTTTAGAAAATCGTTAAAAGGTCTATAATGCATGGTATAGTGGTTCTTCTTGTTCGCTGATTTTGTGTAAGATCTCGGACATATAGTTGTCTTAAATATGAAATTTCAGTTTCGTACGACTTTTAAATTTCGGGCTACACTAACCACATACACATACAGAGACATTTTTGCAGGACTTGGTCATTTGGACTCAGGGGACACTAGATTTTCAGGATAGCAATACTTTCCGTTGCTATATATTTCATATAATGGTAAGTGAAAGTAAAAATTAACTTTAGGTCAGATTAAAAGAGAAATAATGTATCTGGAATGTCTGGCTATTACAGAAGCAATTTCATACTGGTAACACTATTTCATAGAAAATTTGCTGTAACATCTGATCATAAACCACTCGTCAATTTAAAATCAAATGTGAGAACCGATGAGGCAATAGGTGATTTAATGTTATAATTATCTCAATACAACTTGGCTCAATTGAGTACTATAAGGTACTATATATTTTTTAGGAAATTTTATATGAAGCACGAAAATCTCTCATTACTATATTATTAAACCAACTCATTTCTTCTTATATATTCTTTTCGCATTAAAATCTATAATGTTTTTTTACTATACTAATAACGTTTAAATTAAACTATTAAAGTTATGAAATGAAACTTTTTAGTATGATCTGGAACGAAATTGAATATGTAATTAGCACCTTTAGAAAATAAAAGCATTTCTAAATCGCGTTTTTATAGGACTTGAGTATTCATTAGATAAAATCAAATGGAAGATTTTGATAAAACTAAATGATGAGAATACAACAGGTGCTAAATTCAAGGTATAAAGTAGCACTTTCGGTAAGCCGATTTAAGTGAAAACGTTGCTGTTACTTTTCGGGCATATAGTTGCCTTAAATATGAAATTTCAGTTTCACAGGACTTTTCGTTTTGCGCTGGACTTACCACAAATAGAAACAAAGACCTTTTTGCAGGACTTGTTCGTTTGGGCCCAGAGGAACCTAAAACGTGTATTTCCAGTGAAAACTGGAATTCAAAACTTTTCACGATCACAATACTTTTCCTTACTTTATATTTCATATGGGGGTAAGTAAAAGTAATAATAAATGTATAAATGTAGATGATTGGGATGTCAATCTTTACTGCGTAATTTATATATACATACACGTATAATGGCTAAGGGA
This sequence comes from Piezodorus guildinii, assembly GCA_023052935.1. Lineage (NCBI taxonomy): Eukaryota > Metazoa > Arthropoda > Insecta > Hemiptera > Pentatomidae > Piezodorus > Piezodorus guildinii. The sequence continues at coordinate 83,981,481 of CM041295.1, forward strand.
AAACGAAACCCGTTAATTATATACCAGTAAAAGCTCTTTCGTTTTTTTTTGTTTTTTTTTATAATCTTCAAAAAAAAAATTCGTTTCGATATAGGTTTATATGTAGTGTGAAAGTTTATCATAGATTTCCTAGCAGTTTACAGTTCTAGTAGGAATAAAAAAAAAAAAAAACCTGTACCTCTACAACCCATGAAAGGTCTTGGGCTCAGTACGTATAATGATAATAATAATAAATCTTTATTTATTCTGGGACTAGTCCCTTTAGAATAACATAACAAGAAAATTAAAATAAAAACTTTAAGGTCTTAGAGTATACAAAAACAATAGAAATTACAAACAATGGATTAAAAAGCAGCCTCAAATAATAATATTGAAAACTAAACTAGATAATAAACATAATAAGAAATATGAACATATATACAACTTTCATTAAAAAATCATAACAGTGTTTTGTTTTTTAACAATACACTAATATTATAATAAGTGCAAAACACAAGATAACATAAAATATAATAGGTATATTAACGTTTCTATATGTTTGTTATTAATTTTAATTGAAATCAGAAAACTAATTAGGATTCTTCGAAAATTGGAGAGACAGGAGATGATTGAACAGGCGAGATTTGAATGTCGGAAGAGTATTGGAGTCACGGATGTAAGAATGAATAGAGTTCCATAAGGTTGAAGATCAAATTAGGAAAGATCTGTCGAAAGCTGCAGTTCGATGGGGCGTTATATACATGTCCGAAGGCCGTGAGCGAGTGTGGCGAGAGTGGACTGAGGATTTGAAAAGAAACGTATCTGATATGTAAGACGGACGGCGGGATTGGAGAACTTGGAAGAGAAAGGAAGCCAGGAAGTACTTACAACGGTAGTAAGGGTATACTATAGAGATTCGAACTATTTCTAGACCAACGGCCGTGCTATGAGGTGATTTGACCGAGATCCGTCACAGGCGTCAGGTTTTTCCCCATTTTTGGGTACCAACTTTATAGAGGCTGGGTGTGCCCCAGGAGTGTGGAATCCGCACACAAGACTAAAATAACAAAGAAGTGTTCGCTGCCTTCGACTACTTCAACACTAACTAGGCAGACACTCTTACCTTCCACATAACTAAAAAAGGCTCAACTACCATCATAAGGATATAATATCTGGCTTTGGGGCTCTATTAAACAATCGAATTCTTCTCGTATCTAATCCTTACAATCCAAAATCCTTCGTAAAATCCTCAACGATCTTAATGTTCCATATGTTGCTGATTTGGCCCGAATCAGCTATCAATCCTTCTATAAAAAACCTGAAGAGGGCCTTCGAGGTTAGAGGATCTTCTATTTTAGATTATTGCTGTCGTTGGGCAGTTTCTCTACACGTCTTTTTCATGAATTTCATATTACAGCTTATTTACTAGATGTATTATTCAATAAAGTTTTGTTTCATTAAAAAAAAAAAAAATTTTGAAAATATATTTCAAGATTTCATGGGAGGAAAGTTAAGTTGTGTATAACGTGCACCAGATTTTAATATATTTTATAAACTATTGAACGAATGAATTTACTTAATAAAACATGTTTTATGTAATTATTTTTGGAAAAATAATTTTCCATACTTCTATTTTATTTTATAATAATTAAAAAATCGTTTTAACGGGTGTAATTAATGATGGAGAACTTAGTATCAATTATATATTAAAAAAAAAAAAAAATAGTAATTGATGGATGTGATGTATTTGGCTAGAGTAAACTTTTTCAGAGGCATGCATATGTTATTCATTGACACCGTCGTAAAACGAATTGTGGCTTGGCCCAGGTAGATACTGCTTCCACCACTCCCCTTTCTTACCCTACTAATTGGACTCAGAACTAAAAAATAAATAATTTTGGTATCTGATTGATTTAATTTGTAGATACAAACTAGTTAAGTTTTCACATTAATTAGCTTAATTAATCAATGACCCAGATAAGATTTCTAATGATATTTAAATACTAATTACCTTCAAGGAGAATGTGGTCTGTGCCCGGGTATTGTATAAAGCTATTCTTTCTGATTAGGTCAATAAAGCTAATTAAGTATTATTGAAGTGAAAACTTCTTTTTGGCGCATCGCACACAGATTTATATAGGCTCTGAGTGAGGCTTATCCGTCACGCTCTCAGCTGAAAGGCTCGATCGGGTGAACTCGGTATCACCGAGTGTACCCGAGCGAGAAACTTACAGTCAGCTGATCTTCACTGCTGTGTCGCTGTGTGTATTACATTCAATGTACATGCAATATTTATTGTTATTAATTATAATCAAGTATTCAATAGTTTTTAGTAGTTGTTATTGATAGGTCATAATAATTATTCTGTTAACGATCATTTGTTTTACATTTTTGGTTTATGTTGTTAGGTTAGTGTATTTATTAAGTGAAATAACATTTAAAAAAAAAAACCTGTACCTCTACAACCTATGAAGAGTTTTGGGCTCAGTACACGTAAAGATTCGTACTGTTTCTAGTCCAACGGCCAATAACGTAATTCGGCCGAGATTACGCTCAGCCGCTAGGTTTTTCCCCCATTTTTTGTATCCACTTGATTGAGGCTGGGTGTGCCCCAGGAGGGTCTCCATACCCCAGGATCGCCACCCTCCCCGGGCTGCAATAACAGAATAAATAGTATTCCGCTACATCCGGGATTCGAACCCAGGACCCGAAGCGCAGTAGACTAGCGCTCTACCCACTAGACCACGCCGCTCCCTAAGTAAAAACACTACAACCCATGAAGGGTCTTGGGCTCAGTACATATAGAGATTCGTACTGTTTCTAGGCCAACGGCAGTGCAATGAGGTTATTAGGCCTTAATCACGCTCAGCCGTCAGGTTTTTCCCCAATTAATTTGGGTACCCACTTTATAGAGGCTGGGTCTGCCCCAGGAGGGTCTCCATACCCTAGGGTCGCCATACCCTAGGGTCGCCCCCCGACTGAATTAACAGAATAAATAATATTTCTGCCACAGCCGGGATTCGAACCCAGGACCCGGAGCACAGCAGACTAGTGCTCTATCCACTAGACCACGCCGCTCCCTACAAAAAAACATTAAACATTTAAAAAATATATAATTATTGTTATTGTTATTATAAAGAGTGATTCGATCGTATAGGTAAGTCATTTCATGTTTATACACACACACACACACACATATATATGTATACAAACATGCATGCATTTAAATATATTTAGGGAAAAAATACTTTATTTATAAAGTAATGCTGCCCAACTATACTGGGTTCCTCAAAATTTCCTACGATTTTCTTAGAAATGTTGTCTGCGTGTGTGTGTGTATAAATATATTGAAAAGTTAACCTCATATGTTTGAGACGCAAGTTCTTTTTATGAGTAATAATAATATGACGTATCAATGATTGAATACTGTCTTTTTCAGATTGCAAAATCGATGGTGGATCAGAACAACAATCTCAACCACGAATTAAAACAAAAGAGTAAATTAGCTTGTAAATGCTTAAAAAAAAAGCATGAAGAAGATCAACAGGAGGAATTCTCTCCCAAAATGAACTCAAATACGATAATGAACAAATATAGAAAAATACGTTGGAACAACGAAGAGAATTAACAAGGGGACGCCCTAAAAGATATCGTGATAAGAAACGGCTTTCTAGCATAAAAAAAAAAATTGAATATGCGGTTGATGATACAACTTCCCGGACCGATAATACAGCGATACAACGGTCACAATTGTTTCTCATTTATCTGCTTAAATGCCGAATTTTATAATTTATTCCTTCTAAATAAAGTACCTTTAATTTTTTAGATTCCAAATAACTAACCATATCATCATATTAGTATTTAAAAAAAAAAACCAGCTAAATATACAAGTTGAACGAATTTGATAACCAACTAAAGGAGAAAAGAAAAAAAATGTTTTTGGTTTTTTCCCGAACATAAGCATAGTAATATAGATTAACTAGCTGTATCTCGCGGCTTTGCTCGCGAAGTCTTCCTCTTTCTGTTTTTTTGTACACGTTTATTGTAAAGAGTAGCAACAATATATATTACTTCGCTCTCGGCCAATCAGCTACTCTTTCCACTATTTTTATGTACAACGAACGTTATTATTTATTGCCAGATTCTGATTTTATTTGGTCAAATTTACAATAAACACCCTGGAAGAAGTAAACATATCGATAATTACTAAATACATTTTAGCTTTCGTTATATTCATTAGGGTTAAACTAATAGAGACACCTGAAATAGCAATGTGTTACTCTGTGTATAGTATATAAAATATTATTATTTCATGCCAGATATCAATTTTATTCACTCTCGGTTACAAGTATTTTTTATAAAGTAAAATTACAAAAAAAGGTGGTGTAAGTTACGAGTATTGAATTAAGTGTCGATTTGCCTTTTTTACAGAAAAATTCCGCTCTCTTCAAAATTTATTTGAAATAGATCTATAAGGTTGGGCAATTGAAATTTCAAAAATGAACTAGAGCTCTTAATATCAAGGTAATGCGATAGGTTTATTCTGTTAATACAGTCGGGGGGTGACCCTAGGATATGGAGACCCTCCTGGGGCAGACCCAGCCACTATAAAGCGGGTACCAAGAAATTGGAGGAAACAACCTGGCGGCTGAGCGTGATCAAGGCCTAATCACCTCATTGCACGGCCGTTGGCTTAGAAATTGTACGAACCTCTATATGTACTGAGCCTTAGACCCTTCATCGGTTGTAGTGGTACTTTTTTTTTTTTTTAATGTAATAGGTTAAGATGTTGGCATTATTACATCTAACATCGAACACAACTTACAACCTCTCCGATGAACGGCATAGCCAAGGATTTTTCACTCCCTTCAAAAACTCCTAGGGCCGATTGCCGAGTTTGAGCCAGCAACCTTGAAAGGCTTTTATGCAATCCAATACACCACAGGTGACCCGTATGTTAGTTAATTAAGGATATAGAAATACATAATTTAAAGTGGAAATAAAATATTTTTAAATGGTGTGTAATGTAGTAAATGTTTCCATGACGCGAATGTCTGCTATGTTGAGATAAGAAAGTAATGAATGATCTTGATCAACCAAAAAAGATGGAACGGAAAAATGTATACTAAGTACCATCGCTTCACTTCCGAAATTGTGCGAGTGTTCGAGAAGAAGAGACTTTAACGCTGGGAAATTGTGGTTTGAAACTGTGACTAGCAGAAGTAGGAGGTTCATGGATGATAATAGTTTCTATATCAAGGATGTAGTCATTTTGGCAAACAAAATCATTTAATGTTATAATTAGAGACCGGATTTTCGTGCATTAAATGAATCTATATGGATGAGGAACATAACCTGTAAAAGTAGTCCTCTTGAGAAATGATTTCCAAATAGTTAAAAAAACTAGAATCACGTGAATCAAACACCTATATACAATTTCTTTTTATTTTAACTAAAAAATTAATCAAAATCATTGAAAAGTTTATTCAAATAATCTATCATCATTCAAATATATATTTGATTAATAGTTAATTAGATTGTGATATGTCAATCTAGAAGAACTCACCGAAAACAGTTTGAAGAATTGATCAGAAATGCTTTTGAATAATAAATAGAGGTAAGTTACGTAACAGGTAATTAATTAAATATATATATATACATATATATAAATATTATATATATATAATTATTTATAATAATATATATATATATAAATTATTGAATTTTAAATAACATTTAACGGTATATGACTCCTTTTTGTATAGGCTTATTTTTTTCTGCTTCGATATATGCTTGTGTCCAGCTAACAAAAAAAAAAAAATAAAATTAAAAATTACGTCCTAAATAAAACATTGATATTCAACTTTTTTTATACAACAGTTTAAAGAATTGATCAGAAATGATTTTGAATAATAAATAGAGGTATGTTATGTAGACTAGGCTAATTAATTAAAAATATATAATTTTATTTTAAACAGTATTTAACAGTATTCGACTCCTGTTTTGTATAGGCTTATTTTTTTCTGCTTCGATATATGCTTGTGTCCAGCTAACAAAAAAAAAAAAAAAATAAAATTAAAAATTACGTCCTAAATTATAATAATAATAATAATTTGTTTTTAACTGTTTTACAATAAGCGCATGCTTAGAATATTCTTTCACACCCGATGTATTTTGATTGATTATAAGCAATACATAGCATGGTTTTTCTTTAAATCTAAGCTCGGGGTAATTAGATATCCAAGTTTTAATTTTTGCTTGTTCTCCTTTCGGCATTATTTAAAAATTGATATTATACTTATTTTATACAACAGTTTAAAGAATTGATCAGAAATGCTTTTGAATAATAAATAGAGGTGTGTTATGTAGACCAGGCTAATTAATTAAAAATATATAATTTTATTTTAAACAATATTTAACAGTATTCGACCACTGTTTTATTACAGGCTTATTTTTTCTTCTTCAATATATGCTTGTGTCCAGCTAACAAAATAAATAATAATGATTTTTATAGATTACTCCCCCAATTTTAACATGGTAGAATTTGTTGTTAACTGTTTTACAACAAGCGTCTGTTTCGAATATTATTTCACAGCCCATTGATTTCGATTGATCACAAGCAATACAACACACAGTTTCCCCATCAGATCTAAGCACGGGGTAATTAGGTATCCAGGTTTTAATTTTCGATGAGACACTTGTTCTCCTTTCGGCATTATTTAAACATTGATATTCAACTTTTTTTATACAACAGTTTAAAGAATTGATCAGAAATGATTTTGAATAATAAATAGAGGTATGTTATGTAGACTAGGCTAATTAATTAAAAATATATAATTTTATTTTAAACAGTATTTAACAGTATTCGACCACTGTTTTAGTACAGGCTTATTTTTTCTGCTTCAATATATGCTTGTGTCCAGCTAACAAAATAAATAATAATGATTTTTATAGATTACGCCCCCAATTTTAACATGGAAGAATTTGTTGTTAACTGTTTTACAAGCGTCTGTTTCGAATATTATTTCACAACCCATTGATTTCGATTGATCACAAGCAATACAACACACAGTTTCCCCATCAGATCTAAGCACGGAGTAATTAGGTATCCAGGTTTTAATTTTCGATGAGACACTTGTTCTCCTTTTGGCATTATTTAAACATTGATATTTAACTTTTTTAACCACTACAATGTCTGATGAAAATCTGAGATTTGAAATCGCACAAACGCTCAGAATGAATACTGAAAGGTTGTAAACAGAGGATTCAGTATTACAACAATAACAATGAACGTCTTGGAATTAGCCCCTGTTGTATCTTAAGTGACGTTAAAGGAATATAAACAGTGAAATTTTGTTAGACGGATGTGTTTAGTTACTGAAGTCAGTAGTTCTAATATTTCCGTTCATTTTTTTCTTCTTTACTCAAAATAATTTAATTTCAGACTAAACCAGAGAAAGATGATGAAATATAATTTTAAAGATTTATTAGTATATCTATGAATTTTTATTACCAAAAATTTGCTTCGATCAATTGTGATGTTAAATTTTAATTATCACATTTAACTCAAAAGTGCAAAAAAATGTAATTTAATGCCATACAAATTTTAAAAAACGTGCAATTTAGCCTAAAAAAGGACAATTTTTTTTTTTCGTTTTCGTGAAATTGTTGTTTTTTTTAAATAATTTATTTATTGTAATTTACAACTGTATTATACAACACAATGAGTAAATATGCAGAGAGAAGAAACATCGTGAAGATGTCTAGAGAAAGAACTACCCAGTGGTAGCTCTTCACTAACTATTTTAAGGCAGTAGGTCCCTAGTCCACCTCTTTTTCAATCGCCTCGGAGGGTTATCAGGAATATCTGAGGAAGATAGTTTACGGACAAGTTGGTTTGTGTGGGTCGGGAGCTCAGAATGAAAGGAGGTGTATCCATCACTCGCTAGGTCTACAAAAAAATGGGATGTTTAGGTCATTATGGAGGAGTTGATTTGTGACAAAATAAGAGACATTCAGGATTTTGCGAAGGATTTTGGATTGTAAGGATTGGATACGGGAGGAATTAGATGGTTAGTGCAGTATAAATTTGTAATATATTATTCCATAATACACGAACGGGATAGCTTTCCAGGTTTTAAGCTGATACAAATAGAACAAATAGCAAATAGAACGTGCGAAATCATAGAAATACGGTCTCTAGTTAAAATTGTTTGTTTCAGATAATCACAGACACTTAAACAAACATGGATTTTTATGAAAATGTTTCTAGACTACATCTATATTAGTCTCTGAAAATGTTTTCAGTTTTTAACTTTTCCTCAAATTTGGGCTAAATTGAATGAGCTGTTTTTTTGCAAGTATAAGTGAAAGGGGAGCCCGTGGCTGTGGCTAGCGCGCTAGTTTCTCATGCTACAGGTTGCGAGTTCGAATCCCAGTCCCGGCGGGGCTTTTATAATGATGTAATTAAATGGGGATTCACTCGCAGCCTCTCCTCCGGGTATGTGAGACCTGTCAGCCAAATGGTGTGGCTCACTCACAAAATTAGGCGTAGGGAGTGATGACCCTACACTACGAATTTCATCGTGAAACGCGAGTGTAATCTCTCAGGAGATCACACCGCGAGGCCCAGGACCTGCACGGCCTGTCGCGCCACTGAAAAAAAAAAAATAAGCGAAAGTAGTGGATGGAATTTGATAAAATTTAGAGCAAAAGTGTGCGAGTTTCTAAAAACTATTGGTACAAGTAAAAATCATAAAAATAAAAGATAAAACAATCGAATAAAGTATTATGAGAAGAGATCTGGTTAGAGCAGAAATAGGTCTTGAGTTTCAGGCACATATGCGTATAGGTGGAGTTTAAAAAATTAACAACCCCTCCCCCTCAATCTCGATATAACTATTTTCAATCTATTTTTTTTGGTGTCACTGTGCACTTTTATTAAATATAATCTCACCTTTTCCCCTCTCCTGCTACTATTTCAACAGCACTAAAACTCTCTTCGTGTAGCGTGACGTTTATCTGTTAAATAACTTAATGATGTTGTTTAACTACCTCACATAATATGAGCTCAATTCAAGTCTGTCGGTAAAATTTCTTCAATGAATTCTATATTCATGAAAATGACATCATCCTCTAAATATTCGCGTTGCTTATTCATCCTTTTTCTTGCAGGTCGTATATCTTGCCATTAAAAAATGGGATCAAATTAACTGGATAATTTTCAAGCGATGAGTTGTTGCCGAGAGAGAAGGGAGGTTGTAGTGGAGGGATATAATTGCAGGCTACGGGCAAGGATAAATCGAAACTATTAATAAAGCATAACAAGGGGCTACTTAAATAATGGAATTATTTATAAAGTAAATAATGTAAGCGTCCTGCAATGCTTAATGGATATTTATTATGTATGGATATTTATTAGGTATGTATTTCGTATGGAAAGACAATATATCTATGTTCTTAAGAACATGTGCATATGCAGAGGTGATGAATCACATATATTTTCAGTTTTTCTAGATATTTGATAGATATTGGCAAAAAGGTCTGTGTACGTGTGTTTGTTGTATTTGTGTGTATTTTCAAGTCTGAAAATGTCAAGTCATGCGAAACTGAAATTTTATTTTTTAAGGGAACTATAGCCCGAGATACAGCAAGGCTTAATGGATATTTATTATTTATTTATATGTATTGGATTGTTTAACCCAAATGTCCGTGACATGAAATGTCCGTTTTTATAGTTTCTGAAATACATAAAGGATTTTGCAGGTCTCTGTTGTTTTCTTACGAATGTTTACATATTTAAAGTAAACAGTTACTAATCCTCTACCTTTGTATTATTAACTTAGCTTCCCAATCAATTACCCACTTTTTAGAATACCTCCAAATATGAACATGGAAACATGCGATTTTTAATATTTTTGTGCGAGTTTAAACTCGGCCATTCAGCAGCCGAGACCGCTAGAAATATTCGGGGAAGGAAGTGTTAATGAACGGACCATTCGCCGTTGGTTTGTTATAAGTTTTCAGCTGGGGATACCGACTAGGAAAACTTGCCCCGAGGAAGACCTCCGTCCGTAATAGACAAGGAAACCCCTACAGTTAAAGGACTCTCACCACAACTAAATGCAAGTGCATCTACCGTTTCCAGACACTTACAGTGTATTGGGAAAGTAAATAAGCTCGATACATGGGTACCTCATGATCTCACTGAGCGGCAGCAAGACCCCATGTTTCAAAACATACCGTGCAAAAATTGAAAGAACTGGGCTACGAAGTTCTTCCGCATCCACCATATTCTCCCGACTTGTCTCAAACAGATTACCACCTGTTCAGGAATTTAGATAACTATAATGATCAAGTGAAAAGTGCGTTTTCAGATTTTGTTTTACTTCAAAGCTCAGAGTTTTTCAGTTCGGGGATAAAATAGTTGGTGTCACGTTGGGGAAAATGTTTAGAAAAAGAAGGTAAATACTTCGAATAAAATTATCTTGTTTTCATATCGTATTTTTAATAAAAATCCTTTACCTTGAAAATGGAAATTTCATGTGACACAACCCAATATTTTGTATGGGAAGGCTATACGAGCAGAGGTGATGAACCACATATATTTTCGTTTCATCTTGATATTTGATAGGTATAGGATTAAAGATCTATATGTGTGTGTGTGTGTGTGTGTGTGTGTGCATGTGTGTGTGTTTGTAAGTCTATGAAAAAGTAAAGTCATACGAAAGTTAACTTTTATAGTCAAGTGAGAATGGTTGACTATGTGTATATATGGGGGAAAATTAGTTCAGGGTGCAGTCAAAAGAAAACACAAATAAGTATAAACTTAATTTACAGTTGCCGACGTTTCGGCTTAAATTATAGGCCTTCTTCAGGGCGTTTGAAGGCCTATAATTTAGGTCGAAACGTCGGCACCAGTAAATTAAGTTTATACTTATTTGTGTGTTCTTTTGACTGTACCCTGAACTTACTTCTCCTACATCTAAAATGTTATATTTTAAAGGCGTATGTAAATGAAATATTACAGCTACTTTTTCATCAAAATCGAACCAGAGGTGCCACTTCATCATATCAATATCAATAATTATAATATCTTATATTTTAATTTATAATATCAATCATTTTGCTTTCAACAATTTTGATTAAACTTGCTATATCGATGTAAACTTAAACGAGCTTTAATATCCTATAGGTTTCATTCTGATTGAAATAGTCCCACAGGGCTTCAATGCCGATATTTAAATTTTCTTTCTTGTTTCTTGTTATAATTGATAATAACATGTAAATATTTAAGTTGAACTAATTCGATATTCAACTAAAGGAGAAATGAAAAGTAATATGTTTTTACGCAAATTTTGTGTTTTTGGACATAAGAACAGTAATATAGACGTATAACGTACTATTGGAAAGCTGAAGAATTTAGAAAAAATATTATCTAACACACAAAGTTGTAATAGGTAATGGAAAATGATCAAAAGCGGATAAAACTAACTGATTGCTATGAATAATAATATAATATATTATTCAATTACGCTCATGTTTCTATCGAAACTCAATGTAATTCTCTAACCGTTTTTTTCTTTCCTGACTTTATTTAAAATTTCTTAAATTAATTTTAACAACGGAGGTGTGTGAAAGTGTGTTGCGTGAATTAGATTTTTTTAAACATTATTACATTTTATGTAATAATAATTGTTATTATTTAAAAAAAAAATATATTACAGTGAGTCCTGAGGATAGGAAAACAACGCTCATTTGACGTAATTAAATAAAATTTGTAAAGAATTGGTTGAAAATTAATTAACTACGCGTATGATTCTAGTTGTTTTCTATAAGACTAGTAGACATACCCCTGGTTCGCATGTGAGCACTTTAAAAGGGGTGTCTTTATTTTTAAAACTCTGACCGATTTAGAGTTTACAGCTTTGGCATGTTTAATCTTTCGTAACAAAAAGTGCACTTAGCAAGAAAGCATGTTTATTTTATAACGTCTATTCATTATTTTATTTAATAATCAGCATAAATGAAAAACATAAATTGGCCAATAAATCGAAAATTTGCACAGTTTATTTGTTTGTTATTTTTAATTAAAGCATATATTACAGAAAATTTAATTTTCCCATCTCGATAAAACTTGATTGCAATGTATGTTTTCAGAAACTATAGAAGTAACAAAGTTCCTGTCCTATTCGGTTTATTACTATTTTATATTTCCGATAAACTATTTAAAATACATTTCATGTGCTTTATTTTATGAACATATTATTCGGAACAGTCTCTTCTATTTTGTTTATATATTTATTTATCATAGCATATAAAACATTACGTTTCGAGGTACCTTATGCCTCATCTTCAGATTTTCAAATACCATCTAAAATATAATAAGCAACTATACATACATTAACAACACATTATCAATAAATTAGAATCAATTTATCATTTAAAATATTTACAATCTGTTTATTATTAAAATTCTACTTACATTTATTTCCATATTATATCCTAATATAGTCAATTAATATTGAAGAATTATTCATATTAAGTTTCTAGATATGAATAATTCTGTAATTCTGTTAAAATTTATCTTTTCATTGTCACAAATTAATTTTCTCAACATTTTGTTGCAAGACACTTGCAACTATCATGTAGACTAAATTAGCATTTATCTAATTCCTTTCTTGTGCTATTCAATGTTTTCAAATATCCACAACATAATTTTTATCTAGGTTAGAGATTAATTATATATATATACACATTCATACTCATACATAACCACACATACACACATATATACACATACACAGATATTCTCTCTCTCTCTCTCTCTCTCTCTTAGACGGGGACTCGACGTGTGCGCCTTGAAGCATTATGCTCTCTGTAAACCAGTTGCCATTTCCTATCCCTTTCCTGATATTCCTTCTACTTAATTATTCCTATTCATTATCCTTTATTATTAGCATCATTCCTTTTTTTTTTTTTTTTCTTTTCTTTTTTTTTTTATCTTCCTTCAGCATATTGCCTATATTTTATTTCATATTTTTCTAAAATTTGGAAAAGATAATATGTAAAAATTTTTCTGTTAATTATAAACATAACATTGTAAAAATTAGTAGATAAGTAATTCAATTATATTTTAAATAGCACATATGTATGTAAAAAGTTTATAATTTTGTCTGTAAGAAAGGGCCCCTGGCCCTAAGACAATAAAAATCAATCAATCAATCAATCAATCTCTCTCTCTCTCTCTCTCTCTCTCTCTCTCTCTCTATATATATATATATATATATATATATATATATATATATATATATATATATATATATATAAACGCACGCACAACATTAATTGATATAAAATGCTTTATTTTGTTTTCATGGAATCCCATTTATTTTACAGTGAAATATCTGTTTTGGTGGAAATAATTTAAAGGTTTAAATAATCAATAACAACGTTAGTTTTTGGATTTGTAACGACTATCCATTTATTTTAGCAACTTACGTAAAATTTGGTCCGTAATATTTTTTCTAAAATATTGCCCACCGTATGGAAGAATATAACTTTTATGATACTGTAAGGTGGCAACACTAACATAACCTGCCTTATTACACCATTACACCATTACAAATAACTAATGTTCTATTTGCTTGTACGATTTCTTTTATTGTATATTAACTTTTCTAAAATCTTGCACATTCCAACAGTATATTATACGTCTATATTGCTATTCATATTTCAGGAATAATTTTTTAATACTCGGTTACAAAAAATTAAACTTTCTCTTCAAAATAAATACCGGTCAATTTTTTGAAATGCTCTAATTTTCATTAAGTTTTCTGCTCATCATTTTTTATTTTCGTGGTTTTAGGACCAGTGATTTATTGACTCTAACCTTTTGTCAATATAAAACCGTAAATAAAAACAAAAAAAAAATCATCAGACCAATACTTTTAGTATTGCAGCGGGCGAAAATATGAGTTGGGAAAATCTTTTTAATTTTTGTAATTTTTTAGATATCAAATCAAAACAAAAATTGACAATAAGATAAGGACATGCTTTGTATGTTTTGTCACCACAACGTATTACCTAAATAGTGAAGAAAGTTGTTAAAACAATTCTCGAGAATGCATAAAAATCGAGATAAAAATAAATAACGAAAAGAGAGTCACTTTTAATTATTTATTCTTTTATAGCTTAGTCATACATATTCCTACTGGCTGTAAAAATTTCGATCTTGAGAACTTGAGAATACTTTTTTGTTTATAAATTTTTAAAATAGGCAAAAATTCATTTCACACACTTTACATGGAAATATCTCAAAAGGGACTGAGTGAAAAATTAAGAAACTAATATAGATTACTCATCCACAATATGTGTTTAAGTGATATAATTTTGTCATTGAGACTAAGCTGGTTTTAGAGTTACATAATTCCCTTCACTGTTAAAATAATAATAATAATAATAAATTCTTTATTTTTTCTGGGACTAGTCCCTTAAGAATACTATGACAAGAAAATTAAAATAAACACTTTTGAGTCTTAGAGTATAAAAATAAAAACAATACAAATTATAAACAAATAATAACAAATCAAAAGCAACTCCAAATAAAAATATTGAAAATTAAACTAGATAATAAATAAATTAAGAGATATGTACATATATAAATACGGGTGAGGTGCCGGAAGGCCGATGGGTGTCCAGCGGTGATTATTAATAAGCAGGCCGATTTAGATATCTTTGCCTGAGCTTTGTTTTCAAGTTATAGACTTATTGTTAAACATTTATTTTATTTCCTTATATAAGACATTATTTTTTAGTTTCTTAAAAGGTATTAATGATATTTTGTTATTTAGAACTTTTTAATTTTGTTGTTATACTTTTCTATTTACTTTCATAATTCAGTATTTTAATAATTGTTTCCTATATGTTTTAGCTCCTTACATTTTATTTTATTTTTTTGAAAACCTCAGTCTAAATTTACGTTATCAATTTGAATATCCATTGCTTAATTTTTTGACAGATAACAACGACTTATAAATTATTAACATTTTTAGGATTAGCTCTATTCTACTCCTTAATCCCCGACCCTTTTACAATTATCCCAATTCCCTCATCATCATCACTAATTTCCTTACTTACTTTTATTCTATTTTATGTTATGTTGTATTTTGCATTTGTTATATTATTAGTATATTATTTAACCCCAAAAATAAATTTTTATTATTGTAATAAAAATTGTATATATCTCTTATTTTGTTTATTATATAGTTTAATTTTCAATATTTTTATTTGAGGTTGTTTTTTTTAAATTATTATTATAATATTTTTTTGTAATTTGTATTTTTTTGTTCTGTTTGTTTTTATACTCTAAGACTCTAATGTGTTTATTTTAATTTTCTTGTAATATTATTCTTAAGGGATTAGTCCCAGAATAAATAAAGAATTTATTATTATTATATACAATTTTGAAAAAAAAGAAATTTATATTTATTTATTATTATTTTCTTATAATATACCAATAATATAACATGTGCAAAATACAATGTAACATAAAACATAACACAAGGAAGTAAGGATATTAGTCATAACCGTGGAAATGACAATCGGGATAATTGTAAAAGTATCGGGGATTAAGGAGTAAAACAGAGCAAATCCTAAAAATATTAATTATCATAAGTCCTTGGTATCTTTCAGAAAGGAAAGCAATAGGTATTTAAATTGATAACACGAATTTAGACTGAGAATTAAATAAAATAAAATAAAACGTAAATAGCTAAAACATATAGGAAATAATTATTAAAATACTGAATTATGAATGTAAATAGAAAAGCATTATAGAAATATTGTATATGAAAAATTAAAATATTCCAAAACAAAAATAATATGTTTTCTTTAAGGAAACAATATAAATATTTGACGATAAGTCTTTAAGATCAAAACAAACCTGAGGCAAAGTTATCTAAGTCGGCCTGTCTATTAATTATTACCACTGGACACCCATCGCCCTTCCGGCACCTCACACGACCACCACTGAACCACACATATTTCATCTTTAACAACAAAATCTTTAACGTTTTCTTTAACAAATATTAACTCCGGTAATTTTGCATATTTAAGAACAAAACAAAAACCAGAATGATGATGAAAGTAGTTTACATAATTTTGGTCCTTACAACACATTACCGAAGTAGCCAAGAAAATGGTTTAAAAAATTACACGAAAAATTACATCAACTAAAACCTTTAGCTCTCTGTGATAAGGGAGGTTGGAAAGGATTCTCAAGCTTCTTTTTCTCCCCCTCATACAACCTTATCATAGCACTACTTGTTTTGGAAATTTTGATCGTGTAAGCTTTGTCCTTTTTTCAATATAAATTTTCAAAGAAGGATTATTTCCTAGCTAAGTAATGTTTATAGAAAAATATCTCAAAAAATCTGGTGCGGGCAACACACGACTTTCACTTACCTCCATTTTTAAAATCAATGAAAGAATTTTCAAAAACAGTTAAAGATAAAAATACAAGAAACTATTAAGGAATTAATTAAATTGAATTTATATAGAAACACGTGTTTCATAAAAAAATCTATTATATTATTATCTAAAATAATTAGTTAGTTTTATGTTCATTTCATCACTCTCTGTTAACTTTTAAAAGCTTGTGTATGAGATAATATTTTTTCTAAAATCTTTAGCTTTACAACGGTATATCATACATGTATAGTACTGCTCATATGTTCAAAAACGAAAAATTGCATTTAAACAATGTTTTCCGTTTTCTCCTTTATTTGGGTATCGAATTTATTCAATTTATATATTTACCTGTTTTTCATCAGCGTTAACAAGATAATATAGTTATTTTTATTGAATCTACAAAATTAAAGGTACTTTAGGGGAAGAAAATTTAAAATATTGGCATTTAAGCCCTGTCAGACCATTTTAATCAGAATAAAACCTACATGATATTAAAGCCCATTAAATTTTACATCGATATAGCGAGTTTAATCAAAATCGTCGGAACCGTTTTCGAGAAAATCGAAAAAAGGTGCAAAATGCATAGTATAAAGTGCCTCTTCTGGAGCTCATTTTGATGAAAAAAGTTTTGTCACGTCTCGGGCGTATAGTTGTCTTAAATATGAAATTTCAGTTTCATAGGACTTACCATTTCCGCCCGGGAGTTAACACACACACACACACACACAACACACACAAACTTTTTGCGGGACTTGGTTGTTTGGACTCAGGGGACCCTAAAATGTGTATTTCCGTTGAAAACTGGAATCCGAAAATTTTCACCATCGCAATACTTCCCCTTACTATATATAGTAAGTGAAAGTAAAAAGGACTGAGTGAAAAATGATGAAACTTAAACATATAATACATCTATATGATAAGTACTATAGGATAAAATTTAGTGGCTGAAATATAATACACCAAATATTACTTGCCTTACAAGAGAGGCCCTTATCTCTTCAACCGACTATAAGCCAAACCAAGTTAATAACACTAGAAAGTTGAGTCTCAGCCACTAAATTTTATTTTATAGTACTTATCATACAAAGGTATAATCTCTTTCAGTTTCTTTATTTTGTACTCAGTCCTTTTAGATATATTTTTCTATAAACATTACTCAGCTAAGAAATAATCTTTCTTTGAAAATTTATGTTGAAAAAAGGACAAAGCTAACACGATCAAAATTTCTAAAACAAGTAGTGCGATGATAAAGCTATATCAGGGGGAAAATAAGTGTGAAAATCATTTCTAACCTCCCTCGTTACAGAGAGCTTAAGGTTTCAGTTGATGTAATTTTTCGTGTATTTTTTAACCGTTTTCTGGATTACTTAAGTAATGTGTTGTAAGGGCCAAAGTTATATAAAATACTCTCATCATCGTTCTTAAATATGCAAAATTACCGGAGTTGATATTTTAAAAAAAAACTTTATTTTAACAGTGAAGAGAATTTTATAACACCGGAACCAGCTTAGTCTCAATGACCAAATTTATATAACTTTTATAGATAACTCTTATAGATGAATTCAAAAAACGAACTGCGTCTCAGCCACTAAATTGTATCCTATAGTACTTATCATATAGAGGTATGATATGTTTAAGTTTCATAATTTTTCACACAGTCCCTTTTGAGATATTTCCGTGTAAATTTTTTCGAAAATTCTCAAGATCGAAATTTTTACAGTAAGTAGAACAATGACTATGCTATATACTTTTATCTCATTAAAAATTTCGTTTTTCATTCATTCTCGAGAATTGTTTTAACAACTTTCTTCACTATTAAGGTAATAAATTGTGGGGAGAAAACATACAAAGCACGTCCTTATCTTATTGTCAATTTTAGTTTCGTTTTGGTATCTAAAAAATTACAGAAATCAGAAAGATTTTTCCAATTCATATTTTCGCCCGCGAAGCTGACTTAAAACGGCTGTAACTCTAAAAGTATTGGTCTAAAATGTTTTTTATTTACGAAAGGATCATCATTAACAAAACATAATTTTTTATGAAATTAGTACAATGACTAAGCTGTATAAGAAAAAATAATGAAAGTTGAGGCTCTTTTGCTTTTAAAAATTACAGAAATGATAATGATTTTCCTAACAAATGCTTTCGCCCGCGAAGCCGACTTAAAACAGATGCAATAAGGTATTGGCCAGAAATCTTTTTTATTTATGATTATATCAATTGGAACAATCTCTTCTTGTTTTTGTTTATATGCATTTATTTATCCATATATGTCAATAATTAATCTTATAACGTTTCGAGGTTTCACATGCCTCATCTTCAGATGTTCAATATTATCTAAAATATAATTGTATAAATATTACAACTAATTATATACATATTAAGAATATATATTTTATCTATAAATTAGAAACAATTTATATTTTAAACTATTTTCATTCTGTTTAAATTATATATATACTTACATCCATTTCCATATCGTTACTCAATATAGGTCATTTAACACTACAATTCATTCACATTATCAATTTTTAACTTTTCACCATCACATGTATTAATTTATCTTGTGTACTTGAAACTATCATGTGTACTAAACTAGTCTTTATCGAATAAATTAAGTTTTTTATTATGCATAAAGTAATAATATTTGTTAACCATATGTGATAATGAATTACATAATTTAAATATATTTATACTTGCTTCCTTATGTCCATTTAAAATTATTTCTATTCCACTTTTTTATTTATAGCTTTATATTTATGAAAGACTAGAGAATAACTGTTCGAAAAAAAATACGAAAAACAACAATGCCGAGCACATCAACATTTATTTGTTTAACGTTTTGTGTTAGACCATTTTCAGGGAATGCCAATAACCTTATTTTTATAAATTAAAAGATAATAAACATTGTTTTATACATTGTTAAAACCAGGTACATATCATTAATCATTTTAATTCATATAAGTATACGAATTTATATATATATATATATATATATATATTATATATATATATATATATATATATATATATAAAATAAGAATATCATTATTATAAATTATTATTTATATATATATATATATATATATATATATATATATAATATATATATATATATATATATATAAAATAAGAATATCATTATTATAAATTATTATTTATATCTATATATATATATATATATATATATATATATATATATATATATATATATATATATATATATATTATATATATACATATATAATACGAAAATTATTATTCTCGATCTCATTACACATATGTCGAGCGGTAAAATTAATGAATTATTATCATTTTATACATATATGGGGGATTTAGCATTTTCTCCGCACTGGCTTCCACCGGCCCTTGAAGTAAATTTCCCACCACACCTCGTAAATATTAGAGTCCTTGATCAAGTTCATCCGATCTATAAACAAAATGCTTCTAGTTACCTGGCCTTGGTTGCGATGTAGAGGGCAAATATACGTCGTCCGCGTAGCCCCGGCATCCTCCAGGTAGGCGTCATACCCCACAGTCTCTTTCGGCGTCTTCTTCTCGCGTCAACCTCGTCGGCTGCGACAATGTACGTTTTCCTTCAGCGTAGTTCTGCCGCTTTAATCCAAGTGTTCAAGATGAAGAAATTTAATGATCCATGTCCCAAATGAAGGTGAGATTATTTAAAAATGTTAATAAGAAATTTTAGTTTGCAGGTAATTCAATAACGACTTGGTTATATTAAAAATAAAAAATCTATATGCCAACTGACTGACGATAACCTTTAAAACAAATTGGTAACTATACTAAGCTATTAACCTCTAAATATAAACATAAGAGAACTAAACATATACTGTTATAAAATTCTAAATTACTAAATCCTATGATTATAATATCTGTAATTTTTTTATTTATTTATTTTAATTATTATTTTAATTTGTTTCTTTCATTTTTTTTTTTACAAATTTTACCAACAATAAAAACAATTGATATACAAAATAAATTTTAGCAAATAACTAGCGCACTGTAATGGATTTACAATCAATGTTTTTAAAACTGTACAGATGTATTCTATAAAAATGAAGATTGATGTAAAAAAAAAAAAAAAAAAAAAATCTAAATTTTTATATATTTTTTAAATGAATTAATTTAATTATAGATTTATTAAAAATGTTGATCCATATTTTTCTTCACTCAAAATTTATTTTTTTAACGCTTTGAGCTAGGACATTTTTAAGGGAATGCCAATAACCTTATTTTTATTTATACATTGTTATAACCAAGGTAAATATCATTAATCATTTTAATTCATATAAGTATATATATATATATATATGTATATATAATTAAGAATATTATTATTATTATTGATTTCATTATACATATGGAAATATTTTACCCAGGGTGGTTACTCTCAGTTAAATGTTAGTAAAGGACAGTTAAACAATTTGTAATTCTTCTTAGTTAAGTTATCCAGGAGTTAAATGATCCTAAAATAAAGTTGTATTAATTACAATGACTTAAAATAATAATTTTATAAACAAACATTATCTAAATATAATTAACGTATAAAAACTATTTTAACCATATTAAGTTCTGTAAATAATATTTTTATTTTAATCAAACTATATATATATAGATATATATATATTATAGGTGGAATAGTCAGGAATCAGTCATATTTTGAAAAGTTTTTAATTTTGCCAACGTTTCGGCCTAGCTTGTGAGCCATCATCAGGGCATTACTGAGCCATGTCCAAGCATAAACTCCGACGTCCGGATGTTGTGAAGGTGACACTGGTAATGAACATGTAGTGGTAGGTTTATAAGATGAAGAGTACATATCTCAGATGTGATAGTTTCTGAAGTTTGCGATGATGAAGTTGAGGTCCCAAGTAGAGTGAATTATATTGAGGATGTATAGTCGACTGTAGAATCTATTATAGGTGGAATAGTCAGGAATCAGTAATTTTTTGAAAAGTTTTTAACTTTGCCAACGTTTCGGCCCAAGCTTGTGAGCCATCATCAGGGCATTACTGAGCCATGTCCAAGCATAAACTTGACAGAAAATGACTGATTCCTGACTCTTCCACCTATAATAGTTTCTACAGTCGACTATACATCCTCAATATGTATATATATATATATATATATATATATATATATATATATATATATAAACAAGATGACACGTTTCTCATAATTGCCCTGAGTTTTCTTTAGGTTCAATATTTGTACGATATATATTTGGCCGTTTCAAAAAGAAGTATATTGATGTTTTTTTTTACTTTCACACCTTACAACGTTTCGGCCTCTAGGGCCATTTTCAAGTATCAGTAACAAATAAATATTTATGGCATTTCTATACTTTTTACATATCATTTCAACATTTAAATTAATTATTTTATTAATCGTGTCTTTTTCTAAAAATGCTTACCCATCACCCCCCCCCCTCCCAAAAAAAAAAATATATCATTAAACTTTTTTTGGAAACGGCCAAATATATATCTTACATATAATGACATGTTTCATTGTTTTTTAAGCTACATAATTAAAGGTACTTCAGTCGAAGAAAAGTTAAAACGTAGGCATTCAAGCCCTGTCAGACCATTTTAATGAGAATGAAATCTAAATCCCGTTAAATTTTACATCGATATAGCGAGTTTAATCAAAATCGTTAGAGTCATTTTTGAAAAAAAAATCGTTTTGTTCAAAATGCCTGTTAATAAGTGGCTCTTCTGGTCAGCCGATTTTAATGAAAAAGTTGTTACATATTACAGTTGGAATATACGCTTCTAAAATATGAAATTTCAGCTTTATGCAACTTATCGTTTTCAAGTTGGACTTACCACACACACGGACACATAGACCTTTTTGCGGGGCTTGGTCATTTGGGCTCAGGTGACACTAAAACATGTATTTTTTTTTTTAAATATATTCTTTATTTAAATCAAAATACAGACATATTACAGTGCTAGTAGAAGTAAGGATCCCACTAAGGTGAGCCCATGTGTGGGAAAGGAGTATTTCCGGTGAAAACGCGAATTATAAAATTTTATGACCAGTGGGGGTCCGCAGACGTCCAGGGGTTCCGCGAGACGTCATTGGAAATAATTTAAAATTACTTTAACCTAAAAGCCTTTGCTTTTAATAAAAATCACACGCTCTACACCGAAGCATTTAAAATTCTAATTGCTTGTGTTTATTGCTACTGTTCACAATAACAACCTTAAAATTGGCCAATTACTAACATTCCGAAAATAATGAGCTTAAAGAACAGAAGATGAATGATGTATTGCAGAAGATAATGAACAATTTCTTATTTCTTTATGAGTATTTAAATCAATACCTTCTTGAATAAGTTTTAAATTTAAGGTTATTTTTATTTATTAGCGTAATTTGAATACTGTTGTGGCTATCGGACGATATTAAAGTGGAATCCCTAAATTTTGCTTATCCAGGTTTAATTAGGATGGGTATCTTTAACATGTAGCTGACTTAGCACAGGACCTGGACCACCATCTTACGTTCCCTCTGAAGAACGCCGTAACGAATGCTTTATACATTCCTTTAATTAATTCTAGGACCATCTGCCAGGCTTAAAATAAACTTTTAGTTCTTCAATGTTTCGCGGATTGAATTAAACTCCTAGTGTCTGGTTGTTTTTTCTTCATTTTTATTTCCTGAACTAAGCAATTTATAGAATATAGAGTTTCGGTAGAGTTATTTCGCAAGCAATGTACATGATACGGTGTATCCCAGTAAAAAATCTAAATTATATCTAATATTTAGGATTTAGGGGCTCCATACGATTGTAATGATTGCATGAAGAGGTCCGCGAAAAATTTTTGTTGGAACCTCTGGGTTAGATTAAGATTTTTATTTTTCAAGGTTTTAATAGAAGCCACAAGCCTCGGACTTACATACATGTTGTGGTATTCTACCAATTACGTCTTACTCTAAAAGTGGTATTCACTAGTAGATACAGCAGTATTAGTACTTATAGCCTTAGTTAATATTTAAAAAAAATAGGAAAATCTATAAAAAAGAAGAACAAAAAATACACAATGAAATAGAATTAAAGTAAAAAAATTTACAGCACAGGACTTTCACTTACCTCCGCTGTTAAAATCAATTTAAGAATTTTTAAATACATGTAAAGATACAAATAAATTGTTAAAGAATTGATCATTTTGAATTTTAATATAAACATATATTTTATTAAATAATCTACTACATTTTTATCTACAACAATCAGTTAGTTTTATCGGCTTTTCATCACTCTCTATTAACCTTTAAAATTCCGTATATTAGATTATATTTTTTCTAAAACCTTTAGCTATCCAACGGTATATTATACATCTATGTTACTATTCTTGTGTTCAAAAGCACAAAAATTGCATTAAAAAATATGTTTCCACTTTTCTCCTTCAGTTGTTTATCAAATTCGCTCAACTTGCATATTTACGATTTATTTATAAATGCTAATAAGATGATGTTCCAATTTTTCTAAAATCTACAAAATTAAAGGTACTTTAGTTGAAGAAAATTTAAAATATCGGCATTAGCCGAAATAAAAATATCGGCCCTGTCAGACTATTTTAATCAGAATGAAACCTACATCATATTAAAGTCCATCAAATTTTACATCGATATATAGAGTTTAATCAAAATCGTTAGAGCCGTTTTGCCGAAAGGCTACAGCTGGATTATTATTGAATGATAATACACAAGTGTCATCAGCTCAGGTAGAAAGGAAATTATTAGGACGTGATGGGATATCAGCTGTATAAACTGTATAAAGAATGGGTCCTAGGATACTGCCTTGAGGAACACCAGCAGACTAAGTAAGAAATCTGGTGCAGGCAACACACGACTTTCACTTACCTCCATTTTAAAAACAATGAAAGAATTTTCAAAAACAGTTAGAGATAAAAATACGTGAAACTATTAAAGAATTAATTAAATTGAATTTACATGGAAACATGTTTTTTATTAAAAAATCTGTTATATTATCATCTAAAATAATCAGTTAGTTTTATCTTCTTTTCATCACTCTCTATTAACTTTTAAAAACTTGTGTATGAGATAATATTTTTTCTAAAATCTTTAGCTTTACAACGGTAAAGTGAATTGCAAAAAAGAAAAATTGCATTTAAGAAATATTTTTTCTGTTTTCTCCTTTAGTTAAGTATCGAATTTATTCAATTTATATATTTACCTGTTTTTCATCAGCGTTAACAATATAATATAGTTATTTTTATTGAATCTACAAAATTAAAGGTACTTTAGGGGAAGACAATTTAAAATATCGGCATTTAAGCCCTGTCAGACCATTTTAATCAGAATGAAACCTACATCATATTAAAGTCCATCAAATTTTACATCGATATATAGAGTTTAATCCAAGTTAGAGCCGTTTTAGAGAAAATTATAAAAAGGTGCAAAATGCTTAGTATAAAGTAGCTTTTCTGGTATGCCGATTTTTATGAAAACGTTTCTGTAACATTTCGGGTGTATAGTTGTCTTAAATATGAAATTTCAGTTTCATAGGACTTTCCATTTTTGTCCGGGAGTTACCCCTCCCCCTCCATAAAACACACACAGACACTTCGTCATTTGGACTCAGGGGACCCTAAAACGTGTATTTCCGTTGAAAACTGGAATTCGAAAATTTTCACGATCGCAATACTTTCCCTTACTATATATTTCATATATATGTTGGTAAGTGAAAGTAAAAACAAAACAAATTATCAATTAACGGTAAATGAAAGTCGTTAACTTACACGAAAAATGACAATATTTTGGTTTTATGCGAATATACTAAACTAATAATTTTTTTACATCCTACAATTAATGCTGTAATATGTGGTTAGTAAGTGTATGTGTTTTTGAACGAAAGGGTTGTCGCAAATAGAAGTAAGAGAAAAATTTGTTTGTGCTAGCGAGCATGTATAGTTGTGATTCCTATAGCATAGTTGGAATCGCATGTGTAACTCCAGAGTGTGATAGAAGAGGTGACAGCTTTGTATAGAATCAATTTTTGTTGTTGATTGTTTTGAGTGCCTATTGAAATATGGTGCCATTTTGTTGGTTATATTTTTTGCTCTATTTCATTTGGTATAAATATGTTTTTGGAAGTCAGAGATTTGTCCATTTCTAGTTTTCCATTATATTTCCTTTTATAGCAAAGATTTTTAATATAACGCTTAAAGTCTAGAGAAATATCTAAATGTTTGTTGTAGATAATATTCTCTATTGTTGTACTATTTAGTGTGAAAAAAAAACAACACACAAATCTCAATTCTATACAATGGAATTCGATAATCAACTTTAGGTTCCAATAAAACACAAAATAATCTTTTCAAGGTAGGAGGTATGCGAAAGTTGTATGTAGCGCGCAACAGATTTATTATAATTTATTTCAAGTATGTAAGTAACTTAATGTATTAGCATAGGCGCTCCAATTTTTTTTATTTATTGGAAAATACAATAATAAAAAAAAATTAAATATTTTCCGTAATGTGAAAGCTTTTTCTCAGATGATATATTTATGTCACAGGTCCATCTTAATTTAGAAAGGAGCAGGAAGTTATCCGTCTTCATCGTGACAGGGCAATTACATGATGATGAAGACATTTTTCACTGTCTCATAAATATTATTAACCTAATGGTTTTACGAAATCGCAAATCTTATATTTAATAGGAAAACGTTTAGTTTCGCATTTATCAGGGCCAAATGTGAGCCATCACCAGGATTATACGAGTAATTGTTTAACAACGGTATAATTATTTATTTATTTATATCCTGAAAATGAAAATGATGCTAATTTGAATTATAAAATTATTTGTTTCGAAATTTATAATCAAAAGGTTTGTGACACTTTGTAAATAATCACCATTATTAATTATGATGGGCCTATTTACTTGAAAAATATATTTCAATGTAACAAAAGCTCAAAAATTGAAGTTAATAAATGTATAATAGAATTTCAAGACCTTGAACATTGTAAATATAACTAAAAAGAAAAAAAAATCTATGAAGCAATATATATTACGAAAAAAGTAAATAATGCTGCAAATTATAAAATAGACACTAAAAATATAAATAATAATTATCCCGATATAATAAATAAATTTAAAATTCAAATAATAAAATTTAAGTTATTTCAAAATAATAATAAATGTGGAAGCAATGACGGGAAAATGATAATAAACAAATATTAGAGAGGATAATAAGAACTATAGCACATTACAAGAGGGATTGGAGATTATGTAATGTAAATAAACTTGAAATACAATATGTTTAGTGAAGAATAGAATTTATAGGATGATGACATGTTTATAGAATGTTTTTCTATTGATATATGGATATTACTATAAATAAGGTATGTAATAATATGATAATTATTAAAAAATGTTTTTAAATGTAGTCAAAAATAATTAATATTATCATGATGGTGTACAATGCTTTAGTGATGTTCCTGAGTTTGAGGCAAGGTCTCGAAACGTTACGTAAATAATGATGACATAATATTATTATTATTATTGTTTATAATAAAATATTTTAAACAACAGAAGTTCTATAATTGTTAAATTATATTTAATTAAAATATTTAAAATAGAAAATACATATATAGACTTTAAACTATTTCATAAATACCTAGAATTGACATTCAACGTTATAAACAGATCCAAGATTCATCACTTTATTATTATTAAATTAAATTCTATCTATTCATGCTATCTGGAAAATTCACATTTGATTTAGATTGATTTATCTTCATATCGTACATATGTTGTTATTTATTTACCAATAAATAATTATTGGTTATATCATATAATTATGTAATCAGTACATATTTTTTGTATTTTAAGAACCAATATATGTAATATACAGTAAGAGATACATATATACAAATGCATATATTATGATTGTGAATTATTTGCGTAGATATCCTAACTTTTACTCATCATAGTATAATAAATTATTGCCCATTTATTAAAAAAAAAAGTAAATTAGTCATTTTTTTTTTTTTTTTTTTTAAATTCTGGTTAGTTTCGATGAACTGAATCTCCAATCAATCATACATAAGTAATATATTTTTATAGTTCAATATTTTTTGTCTTTGTTACAGCTGGTCCGATTTCCACCATTTTTTTTTTAATGTATATGAACATGACAAGGGAAATGAAGTCACTTTTCATATGATGAAATTCATAAGTGTATATAAAACGCATACTTATGAATTTGAAGAACAAAAAAATTTCGCTTTATTCTAAATTTCTTGTTTTCTCCTACCTATATATGAAATATATAGTAACAGGAAGTATTACGATCGTGAAAATTTTCAAATTAATGTTTTCAACTGAAATACAAGTTTTAGGGTCCAAATAACCAAGTCCCGCAAAAAGGTCTTTGTGTCTGTGTGTGGTAAGTCCAGCGCAAAAACGAAAAGTCCTGTGAAACTGAAATTTCATATTTAAGGCAACTATACGCCCGAAATGTTACAGCAACTCATTCACTTAAATCGGCTCACGAAAGTGCTACTTTATACCTTGCATTTAGCACTTGTTTACGATTTTTACAAATACGGCTCCAAAGATTTTGATGAAACTCGCTATATCGATATAAAGTTTAATAAGTTTAAATATCATGTATGTTTCATTCTGTTTAAAATACTCTAACAGTGCTTAATTACCGATATTTCAAATTTTCTTCTTCTAAAGTGTCTTTAATTTTATAGATTAAGAAGAATTACTCATATCATCTAATTGGGGTAGATAAAAAGCTGTTAAATACAGAAGTTGAACGAATTTAATAACCAACTAAAGGAGAAAAGAGCATTAAAAAAAAAGAGCATTCATTAAATTTTTTTTTGTTTTTTTGAACATAGATGTATAATCAGAGTTGGGCAAAATTTATCTATAATTTTCGAATAACGAATAAATCATCTGTTATTCGAAAGTTTCGAATAACGAATAAATCATCTATTATATATTCGAAAGTTTCGAATATATAAAAAATCATCTATTATTTATTCGAAACTTTCGAATAACGAATAAATCATTTGTTATTCGAAAGTTTCGAATAACAGATAATTTATTCGTTATTCGTTATCTATTATCTATAGTTATGCGATCGGAAATCTGATAGCATATTCCGAAATAGCATTCTTGAAAACCTAATAAAACATACCTCCATCAATAACAACAATAAAAGTAACCGAAACACGAAACGCGCATGCGCGATCGGAAATCTGATAGCATATTCCGAAATAGCATCCTTGAAAACCTAATAAAACATACCTCCATCAATAACAACAACAATGATAATAACCGAAACGAAATTATAATAAATAAATAATGCACTGCAAATGAGACTGAAACTAAGATTCAATTCTAAATTTTTAAAAATGTCCTTGAAAACCTAATTAACTATCCCAAATTTATGAATAAAATAAAAATTGTTTATTAAAAGCACTGATTACAACGAATAAATATTCCGAAATAACATCCTTGAAAACCTAATAAAACATACCTCTATCAATAACAACAATAAAAGTAACCGAAACACGAAACGCGCTTGTGCGATCGGAAATCTGATAGCATATTCCGAAATAGCATCCTTGAAAACCTAATGAATCATACCTCCATCAATCTGAACAATAAAAGTAACCGAAACACGAAATTATTATTTTTTCGGACTATTTTTATCTGTTGAACATATTTTTTATTCGAATAACCATCAAATATATGACAGATGAATTCAATTTATTCGTTATTTGAGGACGACAGATGAATTTATTCGTTATTCAAAGATTTCGAATAACAGATGATTTATTCGTTATTCGAAAGTTTCGAATAAATTATAGATGATTTATTTGTTATTCGAAAATTTCGGATACAGATGATTTGTGAACAGATAAAATTTTATTCGAATAACGAATAAATAATTTATCTGTCATAGATTATTCGATTTCTTCGAATAACGGATGATTTGGTCGCAGATAAAAATTTATTCGAATAACGAATAAATTATTTATCTGTTATTCGTTATTCGAATAACGCCAAACTCTGTGTATAATATACCGTTGGAAATTTAAAGATTTTAGAAAAAAATAATATCTTATATACTAAGTTGTAAAGGCAATGTAATGTGACAAATAGGGCATACGATGATTACTGATAATTACATGTAAATATTTGATATTGCTATATTATTTAACATAAATCATATTTTTCTAACAAAACTGAATTAATGTTATAGATTAATTTAATTTAAAATCACTAACCAATTAATAACTAATCACTAAAATATGGAGTAGGATACACGAAGAACTTAAGTATTAGAACTAGGAACAATTGTGAGAGAGAATTAAGAAGACATTTTCGATACGATATTTTGAAGATGATGCGATAAGACCTCGAAACGTAAATAATGTATAATTGATATGAGATTAAATATATTAATTTAGGAGAGAGTGTTATAATTTGAATATTATAATAAATTTATACTCTTCGTGGTTAGTGATTTTAAATTACAGTAAACTAAAATATGGAGTTGGGAAACCATATAAGAAGTGCTAGAAGAACTTTAGTGTTAGAACTAGGAACAATTTTGAGTGAGCATCAAGAAGCAATTTTCGATACGGTATTCTGAAGGTGATAAGATCTCGAACCGTAAATGATGTATAATTGGTATGAGATTAAATATATTAATGTAGAAGAGAGTATGAATATTATAATAAATTTATACTCTTCGTGGTTGGTACAGATTTTTTTTGGAATTCATGTTTTCAACGGAAATACACGTTTTAGGGTCCATTAAGTCGAAATAAACAAGACTCGCAAAAAAGTCTGTGTGTGGTAAGTGCGACGCGAAAATGAAATGTCCTGTGAAACTGAAATTTCATATTTAAGGCAACTATAGGCCCGATGTGTTACAGCAGCGTTTTCACCAAAATCAATTAATCTGAAGAGCCACTTTATACAATGCATTTTGCTCCTTTTTACGATTTTCTCAAAACGGCTCTAACGATTTTAATTAAACTCGCTATATCGATGTAAAATTTAATGGGCTTTAATATCAAGTAGGCGAAAATTTTCGAATTCCAGTTTTCATCGGATACACGTTTTAGGGTACCCTGAGTCCAAATAACGAAGTCCCGAAAAAAGGTCTGTGGTGGTAACTCCAGCGGGTAAACGAAAAGTCCTATGAAACTGAAATTTCATTTTTAAGACAAATATACCCCCGGGAGGTTACAAAGCCTTTTTCATTAAAATCAGCTTATCAGAAGAGCCACTTTATACCATGCATTTTGTACATTTTTACGATTTTCTCAAAAACGGCTCAAACGATTTTAATTAAACTCGCTATATCGATGTAAAATTTAATGGGTTTTAATATCAAGTAGGTTTCATTCTGATTGAAATAGTCTTAAATGGCTTAAATGCCGGTATTTTAAATTTTCTTTCTCTACAGTACCTTTAATTCGGTAAATTCTATAAAAATAACCATATCGTTTTGTTATCGTTGATTGATAACAGCTAAATATGAAATTTGAGGGTATTCGATAAACAACTAAAGGAGAAAAGTGCAAAAATATTTTTTTAATGCAATTTTTCGATTTTGATCATAAGTATAGTAATATACCGTTGGAAAGCTAAAGATTTAAAAAAAAATATATATATATATATATATATATATATATATATATATATATATATATATATATATTATCTTATACACAAGCTTGTAAATGTTAATAAAGATTGATGAAAAGCAGATAAAACTAACTGATTGCTTTAGATAATAATAAAATACATTTTTTCATTAAACACATGTTTCAATAGAAATTCAATGTAATTTATTCCTTAATATTTTTTCATCTCTAACCATGTTTGAAAACCCTTAAATTGATTTTAACAACGGAGGTGAGTGAAACTCGTTTTGTTCAGCCATAATGTCGTGTAGACGAGTATGGTACATGTTTACAATCTATCATAAGTACACCGCTACCACCTTCAGCTTCCTCTGTATTTTTTTTTATTTCCGGGTCTTTCCTCTTCTGGGTGGCTCAACTCTGAATGAATGCCCTCCCTAAGTGCCCCACCTACTTCTGGGTGGCTGATGACTCTTTGCAAAGTCGAAGAGCTCCGGCCCGTCGCATAATCGGCCTAAATCCGCGTAATGCATTAACACAAACTCTATTTCACGATATATCAAGAGGGTTAAAATATTCACATTTTATCTGTAGTAGTGTCATGTATTCATTATACATTTCATTACGATGATGATGAAAATAAAATCTAGCATTACACAGGAAATATTGTATTTTGCCGCAAGCAACAAGTCATTGTCACCCTCCAGGTTTTCTTTGGGCACTGTCTGGGCTAATTCATTTGAATTATAACTTTTTTGCGAGACAATTCAATCATAATAAAACCTACATGAAATGAAATCCCGTTAAACGTTACATCGATTTAGCAAGTTTAATCAAAATCGTTAAAAAGTACAAATTGCATGGTATAAAGTGCTTCTTCTGGTAAGCCAATTTTGATGAAAAAGTTGCTGAAACATCTCGGGCATTCATATTCCCATTAAATATGAAATTTTAGTTTCTTATGATTTTCTGTTTCCGTAATATACTTACGACACGGACATACCTTTCTGCGCGACTTGTTCATTTGGAAGCTAAAACGTGTATTTCGATTAAAAACTTGAATTCGAAAAGTTTCACGATCGCAAGTAAAAGTAAAATTATGTAACATGTAAACTCTTCGTGGGTGACGTGAAGTGACGAGAACCGTATAAACCTAACTATTGTTGTAGATAAGATTTTTTATTATTATTTATTCAAAAATAATTGTTTCCATAATATAATAACTCAACGCAAACTTTTGAATTTTATCTGTAGTAGTGTCATGTATTCATTATAAATTTCATTACGATGATGATGAAAATAAAATCTAGCATTACACAGGAAATATTGTATTTTTCCGCAAGCAACCAGTCATTGTCACCCTCCAGGTTTTCTTTGGGCACTGTCTGGGCTAATTGATTTGAATTATACCGGTTGTTTCAGAGTTTATTAGCCAGACTTCCTCATCGAATTAGGGACCTTAATAAAAGAAAATATTTCCCAGACATTATCAACTTCTAGCTTCTCAGGAAGTCAACCACCATATATTTGTATAAAATTAAATGGAGGCTAAGTTCACTCTTAATTGTATTTTTACTTTCACTTACATATAAAGAAAAGTATTGCGAACGTGAAAATATTAGAATTCCAGTTTTCACCGGAAATACACGTTTTAAGGTCCCCTGAAACTAAACGACCAAGTCCCGCAAAAAGGTCTTTGTGTGATGTAGTAAGTAAAGCAGAAAAACGAAAAGTCGTACGAAATTGAAATTTCTAATTTAAGGCAACTATACGCCCGAAATATTGCAGCCAATTTTTTCATAAAAATGGGCTTACAAGAGGAGCCACTTTATACTATGAATTTTGTACCTTTTTATAATTGTCTAAAAAAAAAAAACGGCTCTAAAGATTTTGATTTAACTTACTAAATTCATGTCAAATTTAACGGGCTTTAATATCATGTAGGTTTCATTCTTATTGAAATTGAAAGAAGGGAGTTAAATGTCAATATATTAAATTTTCTTCCTCTAAAGTACCTTTAATTTCTTAGATTATATAAAAATAACCGTATCATTTTATCAGCATTGATAAAAAACGGCTAAATATGCAAGTTGAATGGATTCGATAACAAACTAAATGAGAAAAGGGCACAACTGTATTTAGAAATTCTTAAATTTATTTTAACAACAGAGGTATGTGAAAGTCGTGTGTTGCGATCACCAGTTTTTTTTAAATTAAACATAGCCTCTTAAAATTAATCAATAAGCAAAAATAAACAAAGAAAGTATACATGAAGATTAATTTTTGTTTGATTTTGGTTTTGTTTGATTAAAAATAATTCAATTAAGAGTGAACTTATCCTCCATTTACTTTGATACAAAGATATGGTAGGCTCCGACAAAAAAATGGTGTGAACCTCTGTCGCTTTTCCCATAACATTATATGATCGGGTGAGTGAATTTAGACACTTAATACGACTTTCTAACCAAATAAAGAAAATGTGCACGATGGTCTCTATTTTTCATTTCTTTTTCTGTTTTTATCTCGTTATATCAATGTGTTTTTTTTTTTCTAAATCTATAAAATTGGCGGTACTTAAAATAAAGAAACTTTAAAATATCGGCATTTAAACCTGTCAGACTATTTTAACCAGAATAAAACCTAAATTATATTAAAGACCATTAAATTTTACTTCGACGTAGCGAATTCAATTATAATCGTTGAAGCCATTTTTAAGAAAATCTATAAAAGGTGCAAAATGTATAGTATAAAGTGGTTCTTCTGGTTCGCCGATTTTGATGTAAACGTGACTTTAACATCCCAGGCTTATATACTTCTAAAATATGAAATTTCATTTTTTTACGATTTATCGTTTTTGATCTAGTCTTACCACACACATGAACTTTTTTGCGAGACAATTCAATCATAATAAAACCTACATGAAATGAAATCCCGTTAAACGTTACATCGATTTAGCAAGTTTAATCAAAATCGTTAAAAAGTACAAATTGCATGGTATAAAGTGCTTCTTCTGGTAAGCCAATTTTGATGAAAAAGTTGCTGAAACATCTCGGGCATTCATATTCCCATTAAATATGAAATTTTAGTTTCTTATGATTTTCTGTTTCCGTAATATACTTACGACACGGACATACCTTTCTGCGCGACTTGTTCATTTGGAAGCTAAAACGTGTATTTCGATTAAAAACTTGAATTCGAAAAGTTTCACGATCGCAAGTAAAAGTAAAATTATGTAACATGTAAACTCTTCGTGGGTGACGTGAAGTGACGAGAACCGTATAAACCTAACTATTGTTGTAGATAAGATTTTCTATTATTATTTATTCAAAAATAATTTTTTCCATAATATAATAACTCAACGCAAACTTTTGAATTCAGAATAGAATAGAAAAAAAAATTATTCTGGGACTAGGTCCCATAAGAATAACAGTTATGTACAATTTGAATATATAATATGTCTGGCAACAGACAAAAAAACATGATTAATTATTATTTACAATGATTATTTAAAATTACAATTATTTACAATGAGGACAAATACTATTCATAAGAAATTAATTTAAATAAATATATATCTTCTAAATTTTATCTTCTGAGAAAATAAAACTTTATTTAAACTAAGGCAAATTAAAATTTGGGCGGTAAACAGTAATCTTCATTCATTCAATATAGATTTCTAGATAGCATTGACATATATCATTTGCTGATCGTCTGTTTGGGATGACAGAAGGTATAGAAAAAGTTGGGATTTGAATAAGGATAAAGAGACAGCATGGCGGATAGGGGTTGGTAGAGAATTCCAGAGTGTGGTAGAGCGAAAAATAAAGGAATGATGAAAAGATTTTGTTCTGTGGGTAGAAAGGTAAAGGTCAGAATGTTGCGATATAGTTTCAAGACAATGGATTAAGGATTTAAATTTACGTCAAATAGAGAAGGAAGATTATTTTTTATGAAATATATATTTTGGGTAAGGTTTTGACAAAGTTTTAAGTGTAATTTATTTTGCGAAAAAGTGTTTTTTTTTTGTTTTTTTAACTTGGGAGAGAGATACACTTTATTGAACAAGTAATGCTGCCCAACTTAATTGGGTTACTATTTACAGTGTTTACTTTTTTTGTCCTTAATGGATAATTTTTAATATACAAATCTTCACATACAATGCACAAAAAAATAGATTAATATTTTTTTTCTTTTAAAATTTTTTCTTTTAACCTTTTTTTTTCATTTAACATTTTTTTTTATTATTTTATTATTTGTGTTTCCTTTTCTTGCTTATCTCTCATATTAATTCAAATATATATATGTATATAAAAAAAGTTATATATTCATAATAATTACCACTTGAAATCCTATAACAACTATATGAAACTCTGCTTCAATATCAAATCTCTGGCATATACAATAAAAAAAGATAAAATAATAATAATTTTACTAAAACAATAAAAAGTTAAGAGATTAAAAGATAGATAAAAACACACCCATGTCCTTTCAGCCATTCCTGTTTTACTTTATTTTATTATGAGTAAATGTGATCGTGTATAATTTCCAGGGATAAAAAAAAATTTTTTTTTTTTTTATTAATTTAGTTTTTCTATTTAACTTGGCAAATATTGTATATAGTTATGATTGTTTGTATATTGTATTTTTCTCAATTATAGGTTGTTGTTTTGCTTTTTTTTTAATTTATTATTATTTTTTTTTTTTGTATGTTTACGAATTTATTTATTTTCTAATTAATGTAATTTGACATTATCATTATTTTCTGTATATATTCTATGAATGTGGTCTCATATCACTATTACTACTGTCCATTTAGAAACGAATTGTAATAAATCTAATAAATATTCAAAAAACAAAAAAAATTGGCAAAATGTCTATCTTAACTAACTAACAGTTTAGATTGTCCTGGAAATGCTAAAGGAGTGATCTACATTGGATAGCACACGCGCGAGATTAGGACTGGAAGAAGTCGAAACGTTAAAAATCGTTTAAGGATCACAATAAAGAAGAAAATAAACAAAGACAGGAGATAAGGAAGGGTAAGGTTTGGAGCGCTCTGGGTGGTCAGCCGAGGAATGGAGGGGAAACATCTTGGGGAACATTCACCCCTTTATTATACCTCAATGGACCCACATTTTCCTTATAACATGTCTTTAAAATTTGTCTTCCCTTTCACATTTGAGATATATTATCTTATTAAAATATATGAGGTATAGCTTTTCTTATTTGGCGCCCGAACTTGTACTACAGTGTTATGAACACTGTCGCCATTTTATTAATGTCTTACTTAAATCCTGAAATAGAAAAGAAGGAGCAATGGTATTGTCCATAGAACTTGACGCAGGTTGAGCTACCAATTAAATAGAAAAAAATCTAGTGCGGGCAACACACAACTTTTTCTTACCTCCGTTTGAAAAATGAATGAAAGAATTTTTTAATATAGTTAGAGATAAAAATGAGGGAAAGAATTAATTAAATTGAATTTCTATAGAAACATGTTTTATTAAAAAATCGATTATATTATTATCTAATATAATCAGTTAGTTTTATCGGCTTTTCATCACTATTTATTATCCCTTTTTTTAGGTTTTTATCACTAAAGTTTTACAAGCTTTTGTATAAGATAC
Source organism: Piezodorus guildinii (assembly GCA_023052935.1). Taxonomy (NCBI): domain Eukaryota; kingdom Metazoa; phylum Arthropoda; class Insecta; order Hemiptera; family Pentatomidae; genus Piezodorus; species Piezodorus guildinii. The sequence goes on from CM041295.1 coordinate 84,018,220, forward strand.
TTTTTTGTAAATCTAAAAGCTTTCCAACGGTATATTATACATGTATATTATCCTCTTCCGTATGGAACTCTATCCCTTTTGTATCCGTAAATCTGATACCCTTTCAACATTTAAATCCCGTCTATTCAATTACATCCTATCCATTCAATTTCGTAGTAATCTCGACAAGAACCAATTTTAAATGAAAATGTTCAATAGAAAAAAAAATCATAGAAGTCTTACCATAGAAGTTATTATTAATTATTTTTTTTTTACCTTTTTTTAATTAGTTAGGCATTGCATATAATTATTTTTGATCAAAGCTCCGTACAGGAATAGAAGGATAATGGTATATTTTATATATATATATATATATATAATATATATATATATATATATAGTAAATAATTATTTATTACTTAATGGGCGATAGTTTTGGCTCGATGACGAGCGGGTCCGAGAATGTTGGTATTTGCTGATCCGACTGGTAGGCGTCCGAAAGGTAGGCCGAAGCGGAGATGGGAGGATTGCGTTAAGGCTGATCTCGGGGGCTTGGGCTTGAATGGTGAACATTGGACGAGTCTGTGTAGGCGGAATTTGGTGGTATCGGCATCGAACCTTCGGGTTCGCCAAGCCTATTATTATTATTATTATATTATTATTATATATATATTATTTCATTTTATTTTTATTTCTTCTCTCAATCATTAGTACGAGAAGTCGATTTATTAAATCCATCACTTTGGTTTTCTATTTTATCTTTGTCTTTTGTATTTATTTTTTACGTTATTACTGTATTTTTTTTTCCTTTTATTATTACTCTAAGCCATCTAAGAATTTATTTACTTTCATATGTATTATTCTAAAGGAACTCGTCCTAGAATAGATAAAGAAATTATTATTATATTACTGTTCTTATGTTCAAAAACAAAAAATTTGGATTACATTTTTTTTATTTTTTATATTTCTTTTTTAGACGGATATCGAATTCGCTCAACTTATATATTTATTATTATATATATATATATATATATATATATATATATATATATATATATATATATATATATATATATATATATATTTACCAATATAACTTATATATTTACCAACCATTAATATCAATGCATAATTAAACGGGCAAATAGGTTGTATCTTCATTTATTGTTTTAATTTAAAATATTTCATTGTTTCTTTTTAATAAAAATAAGAAATATTTTATTAGTTAATTTTTTTTTATGATAAGACTTGTAATATGAATGTATTACAAGCACGTTTTGCGTTAGATTTCTAAATTAACAACAGTCGGAGAGGCTATAGAATTAGACTAACGAATTTTGTCTTTTTCTTTTTTATTTCTTTAGATTATCCATTTGGCCGTGAGAATCATTTGATCCGGTTTATATTAGACAACCCATATATATTTGTATTTCGCTTCGTCGCTACCGAAGGCCTTGTCGAAGAAGCCTCGTATTTTTTTTATTATTTTTTTTTTTTTATAGTAACAATAAATAAGAAATTTATAACCAACCCATCAATTTTCTATGTAATAAAACGTAGCGGTATAGAAAAGGTTTTGTCGAATTGCCTTCATTAGGGCTATAAATTGATTACCTCTTCTTAATAAATTGGGAGTTTATGGAGTCAATTTTGAAGTTTCTTTAGTTAAAGTAAATTTTCTACATGTCTATGATTCCGTAATTCCAGATTTATTATGGAACTGATTTTTTTTTTTTTTTTTTTGCATTAATATCTATCATTTTTTCATTACTTAATTTTTTCGTTATGGAAGGAAATGTTTTGGTATGTTATAGAATAAAACCAAATGCATACTTAGTCTATTTGAAAAAAAAATGCATTGGGTATAAGAGCATAGGGAAAGAGAATTCAAAATTAACTGGTTATTATTTCAGATAATAATATAATAGATTTTTTAATAAAACACATGTTTCTATCGAAATTCAATTTAATTAATTCTTTAATAGTTTCACTCATTCTTATCGATTTTAACAACTGCAGTGAGAGGAAGGCGTGTGTTGTCCGCACCAGATTTTCTAATGTTTGTTTCCATATTGTATTACTGTCATCATATTATTGTACCTAACTTATTATTGATGGAGTTTTTGTTGACCGTTGAGAAATTAGATGAGGAAGATGGTTGGGGGTGCGGTCATTAAATAGAAACACATAATTAAAATAGCACTTGTTTTAAATGTGTGTTTCTATTTAATGACCGCACCCCCAACCATCTTCCTCATCTAAGTAATAATAAGTACTTTTATATTTGCATTGGTTGTTATCGGGAGCGGCGTGGTCTAGTGGATAGAGCGCTAGGCTGCTGTGCTCGGGGTCCTGGGTTCGAATCCCGGCTATGGCAGATTATTATTTATTCTGTTAATTCAGTCGGGGGGCGACCCTAGGGTATGGAGACCCTCCTGGGGCAGACCCAGCCTCTATAAAGTGGGTACCCAAATTAATTGGGGAAAAACCTGGCGGCTGAGCGCGATTAAGGCCTAATCACCTCATTACACTGCCGTTGGCCTAGAAACAGTACGAACCTCTATATGTACTGAACCCAAGACCCTTCATGGGTTGTAGTGGTACAGATTTTTTTATTTTTTTTTTTTTTATTGGTTGTTATCTTGTTTCTCTTAGCCCTGATGAAGTCCCAAAATGTAGGCCGAAACGTCAGTAAACATTTAAAATAAGTATTGCTTATTAGTGTGACTTTTTTTTTATGATCGCACACCCAACCATATTCCTCATCTAATATTTAATTTGTTATTACGTGATTTACTCTTACTCATTCCGATTATTCTCTGAATGGAAGTTTGCGCATGGGAAGTGAAAGTGTACAGCAAAGGTGCTTAAGGAAACCTGTAATGACTACTAGTTGTGAATAATGACCTTTTTGTGACTTAGCTAACCTACTACTGAGCTTTGTCTCATTAAATATTACATAATACTTCTTTTCTTTTATAATATTTAGGAAGTTTTACTAAATATTTCACACTCAAATATGCACTCCCTAACTTCTTTTCATTATACATTTATTTCCTTCACAATTTGTTACATAGTTTTTCTACGTTTCAGGGTTCTTTCCCCATTATCAAGACTTTTTTTAAAAACACGCAACACATTATTTTACCGTTCTAGCTTACTGCTATTCGTCCACTTAGATGTTTATTGGCTAACTCTATAATTGATTAACTAATTTGGCAAATAAACATCTATGTGGACGAATAACAGTAAGCTAGAAATGTAAAATAATGTGTTGCGTGTCAAAAAGTGATTTAAAAAAACTTGATAATGGGGTATTGATAATGGTTAAAAAAGCTTGATAATGGGGTTAAAAAGTCTTGATAATGGGGAAAAGACCCAGAAACGTAGAAAAACTATGTAAAAAATCGTGAAGGAAAATAAATGTATAATAAAAGGAAGTTAAGGAGTGCATATTTGAGTGTGAAATTACATAATATGTAAAATGCAGTTAATTTATAAAGGACCAGCGATCTGCCTTTGCTTAGCACGGGTGCAATTTAAATGTGGTTTCATTTACTTTTTAACAATTTTAGTCTGACCGATTGAAAGTTTATCACTAAGAGATTATTAATTCCTCATAACAAAAAGCTTAATTAGCAAGGAAATATTTTTTCTTCTTCCAGTGGCGAGACAGGCCGTGTAGGCCCTGGGCCTCGCGGTGTAATCTGAGAGTTTACACTCACGTTTCACGATGCAATTTTTTTTTAATGTAGGGTAATCACTCCCTACGACTAATTTTGTGAGTGGCCACCCTTTGGCTGTCGGGTCTCACATACCCGGGGGAGAAGTTGTGAGTTAATCCACATTTTTTTTTAAAATCCTTATAAAAGCCCCGCCTGGTCTTGGATTCGAACTCAGAACGTGTAGCATGAGAGACTAGCGCGCTAGCCACTCAGCCACGGGCTCCCCTAGCAAGGAAATATTAGGTTTATTATATATCGTCTATTCATTATAATATTTAATCATCGGCATAAATTAGAAACATGAATTAGTCAAAAAATCAAAATTCGTTCAGTTTATTTGTTTTTCGATTTATTAGTATTTTAAAATGTTTAATGAATTTCCTCTGATTGCATTTTAAAAGTGCACATGGGTGTCCCATTTAGTTTACAGTTGAACATCTGTTTTCATGAAATGATCTAACAGTATAAATAATTATTAATAATGTTAGTTTATGGATTTATAATAATTTTCGATTTATTTTTACAACTTACGTGCGTTACGATAGAAAGGTTTTCATAAAAATCGGCTTACAAGAAGAGCTACTTTATACTATGGATTTTGCTACTTTTTATAATTTTCTCATAAACGGCTCAAACGATTTTGATTAAACTCTATATATCGATGTAAAATTTGATGGACTTTAATATGGTGTAGGTTTCATTCTGATTAAAATAGTCTGCTATGGCTTAAATGCCGATATTTTAAATTTTATTTCTCTAAAGTACCATTAATTCGGTAAATTCTATAAAAATAACCATATTGTTTTGTTATCATTGAATGATAACAGCTAAATATGAAATTTGAGGGTATTTGATAGACAACTAAAGGAGAAAAGTGCAAAAATATTTTTTTAATGCAATTTTTCGATTTATTCGATTAAGTATAGTAATATACATGTATAATATACCGTTGGAAAGCTAAAGATTTTAAAAAATATATATATTATCTTATACACAAGCTTTTAAATGTTAATAACGATTGATGAAAAGCAGTTGAGCTACTTTATACTATGCATTTTGCAACTTTTTATAATTTTCTCATAAACGGCTCAAACGATTTTGATTAAACTCTGTATATCGATGTAAAATTTGATGGACTTTAATATGATGTAGGTTTCATTCTGATTAAAATAGTCTGACAGGGCTTAAATGCTGATATTTTAAATTTTCTTCCTCTGAAGTACCTTTTTTTTTTTTAATTTCTTTATTTCCAGATCGGCTGCTTGAGCTATACATGGAAACTACCTTTAATTGTTTACATTCCAAAAGATTGACCATATCAGCTTAATGGCTTTGATAAAGGACTTCTAAATATACAAGTTGGACGAATTTGATGACCAACTGAAGGATGAAAGAGAAAAACTATTTTTTTATGTAATTTTTATTTTTTTGATACTAAGAACAGTAATATAGACGTATAATATACCGTTAGATAGAGAAAAATTTTAGAAAAAATATTATCTGATGCTCAAAGTTGTAAAAGGTATAAATATAAAGTGACGAATATAGAATAAACTTATTACTGATTAACAATTTAATTTAGTTATGTCATTAAATCTAAATCATATGTTTCCAGAGAAAATAAATACTAGATTTCAAAAAATTATTTACATCATCTTATGATCATTGATAGATAACAGCAAAATGTGCAAGCTGAGCGAATTTCATAAACAACTGAAGGAAAAACTGCAAACATTTTAAAACTGCACTTTAGTTTCCACGGGTGTCCCATTTAGTTTACAGTGGAAAATCTGTTTTCATGAAATGATCTAACAGTAGAAATAGTTATTAATAACGTTAGTTTATGGATTAATAATAACTTTCGATTTATTTTACAACAACTTATGTACGATACGATATTTTTTCGAAAATCATGCGCACTGTATTGAAGAATATAACCTGTACGCTACAGTGGCAACACTAATACTGATAACCTCCCTCACCACAACATTACAAATAACTAATGTTCATAAGTTTATATGCTTATAACAAATTATTAACTTGTACGACTTCGTTCATTGCATATTAACTTTTTCTATAATTTTGCACTTTCCAAGGGTTTGTTATACGTCTATATTACTACGTATAGTTCAGGAAAAATTTGTTGATGAGTTGATTACATAAAATTAAATTTTATCTTCTGAATAAAAACTTTTTTTTTTATATTTAATATTTTTATTGAAATTTACAACTGTATTTTGTAATACAACAAGTAAATATGCTGGTAAAGATAAAAAACATGAAGAGAGACTGCCCATTGGCAGCACTCTAGTAGTCAATCTAAACAAGAAGGTCTCGAGGCCATCTTCTTTTTAGACGCCTCGGAGGGTTATCAGGGATCGAAGAGAAAGCTAGAATAGAAACTAGTGGGTTAGAGTGGGAATGAAATTTGGCATGGAAAGATTCATACCTGGTTCGGGCCAAAACAGTAACATAGGGAACATCAATGTCTTTGTGAATGAGTTTATTCGTGACAAAGTAAGGAGCGTCGAGGATTTTACGAAGGAGTTTGGATTGTAAGGATTGGATACGAGAAGAATTTGATGGTTTGGTAGAGCCCCATAGCTCAATTCCGTAAGTCCAGATAGGTCTTATAATAGTCATGCAGATGAGTCTTTTGTAGTTAAGTGGAAGATTAGAACGTTTGTCTAGTAAGTGTTGAAGTAGTCTAAAACGTCGTGCAGGTTCTTGTCGTTTCAGTCTTGTATGAGGGGTCCAAGTAAGGCGTTTGTCAAGGTGCAGTAGATATCGGATCTGTTCAACCGGAACAAGAGGAGCGTTATTGAAGGAGACAGTAGGGCAGGATGTCATAGGTTTACGACGAAGGGTAAAGGTTATTTGATGGGATTTGTTGAAATTTATTTTTATTCTCCAGTTCTTATAAATTTTGTTATTGTATACGTTTATTTAGTTTGGTTTCATTTTATGTAATTTGACATTTCTTTTGTTTATATTGTAAATATTGTATGAATGGGATCCTTTAGCAATATTATTACTGTCCATTGTGACAAACTGTAATACATACGAATAAATAAATAAAATTTATAAATTCAAAAATTTCTCCAGTTCTGACACCATACTTCTAGGTCTTTGATGTGCGCTAAATAAAAACTTAATTGCAAAATATTTTACTTATAAACGTTCAGGAAAGAATGTGATTGTGAAAACCGCATCAAAACCTGTCTCGTGGTTTAGAAAGATATTTCATATATATATATATATATATATATATATATATATATATATATATATATATATATGTGTGTGTGTGTGTGTGTGTGTGTGTGTGTGTAAGGGAAAGTAAAAATTAATTGTTGTAGAATAATGTGAATTATTACTTACTTTCAACCTATTGTAATAAATATCCAATAATCGTGTTTTCTATATAATTTTATCATTTTTTTTTAATATTAGATTTTTATTTTTATCATGAATAATGTTTAATTTCTTAAAATGGTGTTTCTAAATTAAAAAAACAAAACATGTTTTCATAATGTGTATATAATTGTTCCTTTTGATTCAACTTTATAATTTAAATTTGTTAGTTGTTTTTTTTTAATAATATTTAATGATATAGAATTTTTTAAATTTAATTTATGATGTTTTTATTCAACTTTATTAAAAAAAATTGTGCTTCCCCATTTCCTGCTGAAATCGTGAACTCCCAAGCGCCCACTTTCATGTATTTTACTTGTCTGTCTCTTTCGCCGTGTAATGTGTAAGCGAAAATTGATGGTATCGGCACGGGATCTTCGAGTTCGCTTAGCCCATCAATATTATATATTTATATTTGATTGATGTATCGAAGGATTTTTGATTTTTCATTCAGTTAATTATTTTTTTCAGTTAATTTTCGAGCGGTGAAGCCGAGTGGTTAGAGCACGTTACCAGGTGACCGAAACCGTCAGAATAAAATAATTACGGTCTCGGAGGGCTTTTAACTTGGCATTTATCCCCCGCCCTCACCCCCTGTTCCGAGGAACCTCGTACAGCCTTCAAAGGCAGGGAAGGGGTGAACAAGAAAAAAGTGTTAATTATTTATGTAAGTGGGGTGACTTATCGAATAAAAATTACTTCATCATTTTTCAGAACGATTCTTTGGTATTGGACCATTGGAGCGACGCAGTCTAGTTGATAGAGCACTAGTCTACTGTTCAAATCCCGGTTGTGGCAGAATATTATTTATTCTGTAATTTCATCCGTGAGGTGACCCTTGGATACGGAGACCCCTCTGGGGTAACCCAGCCTCTATCAAGTGGGTACCCGATAATTAGGATAAAATCTGGCGCCTGAGTGTGATCTCGGCCTAATCACCTCATTTCACAGCCGTTGGCCTAGAAACAGTACCAATCTTTATATATACTGAGCTCTTCAACAACAAGGTTTTTTTACTTACATTTATATATGAAATGTATCGAAAGGGAAAGTATTGCGATCGCGAATATTTTCGAATTCCAGTTTTTAACGGAAATATACGTTTTAGGATCTCCAAAATCCAAATGACCATGTCCCGCAAAAAGGTCTGTGTGTGTTTGTGTCTGTGTGTATGGTAAGTCTAGCGCAAAAACTAAGAAACTAAAGAAAATTCATATTTAAGAAGCGTATATGCCAGAGATGCTACAGCAACTTTTCCATCAAAATCAGCTAACCAAAAGAGGCACTTTATACAATGCATTTTTTACCTTTTTACGATATTCACAAAAACGGCACTAACGATTTCGATTAAACTCGCTATATTGATGTAAAATTTGACGGGCTTTAATATGATGTAGGTTTCATTCTGATTGAAATAGTCTGATAGGGGTTAAATGGCAATATTATAAATTTTCTTCCTTTAAAGTACCTTTAATTTTGTTGATTTCAAAACATTAGGCCCATCATCATGTTAGCATTGATTTATAACAGCTAAATATGAATGTTGAGCGAATTCTATACCCATCTAAAGGAGAAAACTGAAAAAAAAAAGTTTTAATCGAATTTTTGATTTTGAACATAAGAACAGTAATATACATGTATAATATACCGTTGGAAAGATAAAAATTTTAGAAAAAATATCATCATATAGACAGGCTTATAAAAGTTAATAAAGAGCGTTGAAAACCCGATATAACAAACTGATCATTTTAGATAATAATATATAAATAGTTTTTTTTATAAAACACTTATTTATATATCGATGTAAAATTTAATAGGCTTTAATATCATGTAGGTTTTATTCTGATTAAAATGGTCTGACAGGGCTTAAATGCCAGTATTTTAAATTTTCTTCCTCTAAAGTACCTTTAATTTTGTAGATTCAATAAAAATAACTATATTATCTTGTTAACGCTGATGAAAAACAGGTAAATCTATAAATTGAATAAATTCGATACCCAAATAAAGGAGAAAACAGAAAACATATTTTTTAATGCAATTTTTCGTTTTTTAATATAAGAGCAGTACTATACATGTATGATATACCGTTGTAAAGCTAAAGATTTTAGAAAAAATATTATCTCATACACAAGCTTTTAAAAGTTAACAGAGAGTGACGAAATGAACATAAAACTAACTGATTATTTTAGATAATAATATAATAGATTTTTTAATGAAACACATGTTTATACAGAAATTCAATTTAATTAATTTTTTAATAGTTTCACTCATTTTTATCTCTAACTGTATTTAAAAATTATCTAATCGATTTTAAAAACAGGGGTAAGTGAAAGTCGTGTGTCGATTTTTTTTTCTCATACTAAATAATGACTACATCCAATAGTTATTAAGGTATATTAAATTCATTACGAACCGAAAAAGTTAATATCAAACAGTATTCACTTTATCACTCAAATAATATTAGTATTTTCTTGCATCTATAATGAGTGTAAATCGGTTTTTATTATTATATAAATCAATATTAATAGCTCCTAGACTATTGCGATTATCATTTTATTATTGGACCCAATAAATTATTGATAATTTATTGAGCCAGTAACAAAAGATTAAAATTAAAAAAAAAAAAAAAAAATTAAAAAGGAAGAGCTGAACATAAAAACAAAATAAGATTCGACCATCACTAAGTTGGTTGTTATAGCCTGCGCCTGGGCAGGTTACGTTTTTGTCCCGACGCAAAGGGTTCCTGGGTGGTCCAACAACTTCATGGAACATGACAACAATAACTCTAAATCGGATGGCACAAGCAATGTCATTGTTTAATGCCTTCCTTTATGTCACAAAGCACGTGCGATGGGGGCACGCTCGGGGGGTTCTAACTATGTACGGCTTCCAGCCAACTATGTATGACTTTCTTGTCAGAAAGTTCCTTACTGGGTGTACTAATGCTTGATTATTATATTTTAATAACAGAATCGGTAGTCCCTCATCCGTTTCTCACTGTAAATATTTGTGCCGTGATAGAAACATTCACTACAAAAAAACTGCAAATAACTATTTGCCAATTTCAGTCGTCTACCGTTAATCAAAATTGTATACATATCAAAATAAGAGTTGTTTTTTTTTTAATTTTAGATAAAAGGCAGTGTCAGATTAAAAAATAAAGAAAAACTTGAACGTCTGGAGCTATTGGGTCTTGGGTTCAGCGTATGTAGAGATCCGTACTATATCAGACCGAGATCAAGCTCACATCCACGTTTTCCCCTCCTAAAAGTTGAATATCCAGTTCATAAATGGAGCCTAGGTGGAAATCAGGAAGGTGTCTATCCATTACTTCATCTTCTGGACCACACAGCTCTTTAAGTGCCGGATTAACGGTAGGCGAATCGTGGGCCACGACCATTATAGTGGACACATCACACATGTGTTTCAAAAATGTGTTTAAAAAAACCCATGAAGGATCATGGTGGGCTGAGTACATTTGTTGGCCAACATACATTTGTTGCTATTTGTTGGCCAATAGCCGTACAATTAAGTGTAATTTGGCCGAAATCACGCTCAGCTCCCAGGTTTTTCCCCCAATCATTGGTACCCACTTTGTATAGGCTGGATATGCTCCCTGGAGAATGTTTAATATATACGTGTATATATCACGTATATATATCATCTCAAATTCAAGCAAATTTGAAACTTGTCGACAAAATGTAGAGTCTTACTTACATATAACTGTGTCGATATAAAAAAATTACAAAGATTTTAATATTCACCAAGTTATATTTAATTAACACACTATTGTTTCAAATTGGCATGAATATGAGAACAATAAATTTTCGAAACTTAGCCAAAACAAATTTGTTTATTCCTTGAACACCATATATATTTCCTTCTATAATTTAATAATCTTGTGCGGGCAAAACAGGAATTTAACTTACCTCAGTACTTGAAATTAACTTAAAAACTTCTAAATAAAGTTAGAGTTAAAACAGGTTAAAAGAATTACAATCAGTTTCGATGAAAAAATAACTTTTAGATTAATTAATATAACTAAATAAAATATTTGTGTAAAATAATCAGTTATAAGTTTATGACCTATTCCTAAGTCAAGTCAAGTGGTCAACTACATTACCTTCCACAACAATAGGGGTACTCACTACGTTTGCTATAGCATGCTATTTGTGTTATTTTGCTAAACCCGTCGAGTTTCTACAGTTATTTCCTGTATAAAATTGATGGGTTTAGCACCATAGCACAAATAGCATGCTATAGCAAACGTAGTGAGTACCCCTTATGTATATAAATGTATATAACATATTTTGTCAAATCTATAGCTTTTCAACGGTATATAATACATTGATATTACTATTCTTAAGAATTTTAAGAAGCAAGTATTTAATTTTCAAATTAATATGCGTTTCGATAGTGTTGAAAAAAAAAACAACTAATATTTTCGATTAACTTTTCCCTTGCCCAAACGATTCTAAACCTACTTGACACCCTCCCCTAATGAAAATCCTGCGTAACCCCTGCACTGCTACTCTGCTACTCTGATGAGTTATTCGTTAAAACTATTTGAATCAATATCCAAATCTAATAGGAATATATAAGAAAGCTGTGGTCTTTTATCGCTATTATCACGGAAAGTGTCAATAAAAATGTTATGTAAAGATGATAGAGGCAGTAAAAGCACGGTAATGTACTTGTGTGTCCTTCAGAAGAATATAAGACAAAGTTGGTCAGGTGGTCAAGGTACCCAAAGAAAGATTACCAAATACAGCCTTCGAGTTTTACCGAGACTGGACTATGAGATAAAAATAGAATGTTTGTTGCATCTGGAAGAAAATGAACTTCATAAAGAATGAAAAGTAAACTGGTTTTGTGCACGTTTTATATCACCTAGTAACTAATAACTAGGTCAACTATGTAAATGTCGTTTTATATTGTTTATTAATGTTTGTATTTATAAATCTAATATGTTGTGAATATAACATTCTGTATAGATCTTTTAAAAAAAAAAAAAAAAAAAAAAAATCTATTAATTTATTTTTCTGTTTATAGTTGTTTTAGGAAAACAATAATAAAAATTGAAACTGGGTAAAATATAACATTAGTATAGCATATTAGGGGTACTCACTACGTTTGCTATAGCATGCTATTTGTGCTATTGTGCTAAACCCATCAATTTTATACAGGAAATAAATGTAGAAACTCGACGGGTTTAGCAAAATAACACAAATAGCATGCTATAGTAAATGTAGTGAGTACCCCTATTATGTATACCAATAAAAGTACAATATAGCTTCGTGAGAAAGGTTTTTAATTTTTTATAATGTTAATCATAACTTCTGCGATGTTTATAAAACATTTTATAAGTGTAACCTTCCTATATACTCGTATTTAGATATGTATTTTTTTTTTTTTTTTTTTTTTTTTTGTAACCTTACTTATTTACATAAGTGGCCTTCAAGATTTAAAACCAAATCCTATATAGTCAATTTTATAAAAAGTTAGGTTACGGAACACAAATTAATACAAAAAAAATAACAATAAAAAAAGTTAAATTAAAAAGCAATAAAATAAAAAAATTATAAGGTGTAGATTCTTTCAGGTGAAGGTCAATTTCTATGAATAAAATTGGAGGCTGATTTCTACTTCACCACTCTTTTATTGAAAATAATAGCACTACGTTTCGGCTACAATGCCATCTTCAGGTGCAATGGAACTAATTTGAGTAGATGCTTTCAAGCCAAAGCCTTGTGAAATTCTATGAAAAAACTTGATTTAATTGAGAGCCTACGAGAACTGAGGCGGCGCAATTAATTTGTTTAAAACGGTCTAAAAGCTGATTATTAGGTAAAAACTATTGATCAAACTAATAGCTGTGTCAATTCAATACGAGCTAAATGTCCCTTTAAAAATGTAGAAAATGAATTAATGGTGATATATAACGGGATTATTTAGTTCTTCCGTAAAATAGGAAATATAGTACCTTTTGGAAGGTAATGAAAGGGAAGGTTATATCTGTTTACAGAGGATATAGTAGGTTTTGGAATGAAATGTTTTTAGTACCTTTTGAAATGAAATGAAATGTGGATTTCTATGTTTTTTAGATAAAATCTGATAACGGATTTAGAAAAAACTAAACCATTATGCGAATATGCCAAAATATCAATTTCCAAAAAAATGTCCCTTAGTACCTTTTGGAAATCAACGTATCAATTGAGATGGAGATCAATAGGCCGCAGGTTACGGCCTTGTTTGTTTGTTGATGTCGTTTGCTCATAAAGTTTTGTTGATACAAAGGTTGCACGCGACTTAGATGTCCCCACGTCGTAAAAACCGCTCAACACATGTTGTGATGTAAGAAGCTACAAAGAAAACAAAACACTGACTATATTCAGCAATTTTACACATTTTTAAACGGTTTCTGAATGCAGCAACAATATTTGTATACATATATATATATTATTTTTTTTTTTTTTTAAATTATACACACACACACACAGATATATATATATATATATATATATATATATATATATATATATATATATATATATATATTTATTTTTTATTTGATTCCACACACACACACACACACACACACACACACACACACACACAAATATATATTATATATATATATATATATACATATATATACATATAGTACAATATTTAAGTATTGTATTGTTTCTTACTGAGTACTTACTGTTTGTTATTGTACTTCTTTAGAAATTGAACTGAATTCAGGTGAACTCCTTTCCCACACAAGGGCTTGCCTTCAACTTGAACTGTAAAAATGTCTGTTATTTTATTTAAATAAATAAGTTAAAAGAAAAAAGTCTAAATAATCTGTTCCCAAGGATACTGAATAAACTTTTTATTTAAATTAGCTTTAAACCTTCGTCAACTTTTATTAAATAGTACTTAAACATATTTTAACAGCCGTGGTAAGTGAAGTTAGTGTGTTGCGCGCAACTGATTTTTTTTTTTTTATTCTTTCCGCATTAAAATCAAGAATTGTTTATTTTCTATCTTTATAACACTTTATTAAAGTTGTGTAGTAAATTTTATAGTATGATTCGGAATGAAATGCGCAATTAGTATCTTTGGAATTAATTTCAATTCTATATCGCGTTTTTAACGGACTTGAGAGCTCATTAGATTAAATCAAATATAATATTTCGATAAAACTGAATGAGGATAATACAAATTCGCCAATTTAGTGAAAATTGGAAATCGGCGTCTCAATTAACAACAACGTTACACCAGTCTCACAGGTAATGGACTGGTTATCTCAGTGTTGCAGGTAAAATTTATACAGTGACGTATTCGGGATTCACTACCATTCCGTAATTTACTTGCTTTTAACATATTTTTATTGTTTTTAAGGAGATGTTAACACTTTATAATGTTAGAAGGAAGGCATAAAATAGTTAAAACCAAAAATTAGGACAACCATCATTTTATTTTTAACGTTTTGAACGTTCATTTACGAAAAAATTAAAAATATTGTGGTGTCAGAAGTATTCAGAATTATTTGGTTTTTTAATTATATTAATGCAGTGATCATAAATAAACATTCAGTTAGTAAAAAGTTTTGTACAATTATACATTTTAGCCTACTAGGAATTGATCTTACTAATGAATTCATTATTTGGTGTGAAATATTATCCCACTAAACCACTAAATATTTTATGAGGGTATTTTCATTTTTACTATAGTATTTACCGATTTTCCTTTTTATTAGGACCCACAAATAGTTAATTAAATTTTAAAGAAACAATGAAAGAGAGATCTCGAGAACTTTTAGAAAATTTTGCAGCAACTAAATCTGAATAGATAATGAATATAAATTCAGGAGTCATGTTCGCGCATATGTTAAAAATTTAATTTATTCGTAAATTTTCTTCTGCTTTTAATTCTGGATTTTCATACCTACAAAATACACAAAACTATCAATAATTCTGTCCCTGAATTCAATGTTATTAAACTTTTCTAAAGAAAAACATACCTAACTATCATTGACCGCTCAAAGTATTTTACTATGACATACTAAATTTTTTATTTTGTTTCCCCCAAACCATTATTTTCTTTTTTTTTATAAGGACCCTGCATTTTAGTATGGGAGTCATCTGTAAAAATTTTAATCCATCAACACTCTCTTTAAAAAACGTTACAAATATTCAACCTATTATCTTATTTCCTTGCCTGCTGAAAGACGTTATTCGTAATTCTTGTACCATGTTTTTCTATTCTTCATAATTTATTTTTTTAATGCGGCAAACAGTTGAAAAACTTATTGTGCTTCCAAAAGTTCTAAAAAATTCAGAAATAAGCTAAGGTTTACTCATTTGAGGTATTGTTTTCTTATTTGATGAATCAGTCTTTCAGTGTTAACATTTAATCTAATTTTAGACGCTTAATTTTTGTATTTTATTATTATATCCTCCACACTTTACTCAGCCATCCACATATTCTCATCAATTTTGTTTAATATTTCAAATATTTCTCTTTAAAAAAATATTCGAAGACATTGTTCGATCGTTGCGTTTTTATTTTAGGGCCTTATTTAAAAAAAAAAAAAAATCCTTTCCAAGGTTGGGTATATAGTACATGAGGAGAAGAATTGTTTAGAACATAAAATTATGTCGATGATAAGTAAGAATATGAACATTTGAACCCATTAAACAACAGGATATTACGATTTCCGAATACTTTTGACACTAAATGATCTTGTAATTTTACATTATTAATCAGATGTTTAAAAAAAAATAACTTTGGTTATCTGGTCAGTGATTTTCCTTTATGTGAGTCTCTTTCAAAATTTTATGAGTGAAAAAAAAATTATATAAATTCATAGTCGTGAAATATACTTATTAAATAAAAATAAATACGAACTCCGAACACTTCTGACCCTCACTATATATTAATAATTTAATTACTTTCTACCTGGCACTGAGAGACCTGAAGCTGAAGTGCAACCTCTCTCAACTCGACAGTTGACAGCGATGGCTATATTGTTGAGAGGAATAAATCAAATTAAGGAAATTCTTCTCTATTTTCTGTCATTGTAGATGTGACTTTATAATCGCCTGGTCTAGTTAAATCTTGGATGTAGATGATAAATTACACCCTCGGATTTCGTTTTAATTGTATTCATCAATTGAGATGCTGATTTCCAAAAGGTACTAAAGGACATTTTTTTGGAAATTGATATTTTAACATATTTATATACTAATGGTTTAGTTTTATCTAAATCCGTCATCAGATTTTATCTAAAAAATATAGAAATCCTTTAAAAACGTATTTGAAAATTGCATTTCACTAAATCCACATTTCATTTCATTCCAAAAGATACTAAAAACATTTCCTTCCAAAACGTACTATATCCTCTGTAACCAGATATAACCTTCCCTTTCATTACCTTCCAAAAGGTACTATATTTCCAATTACCGCAGAAGCACCTAACCCCGTAATATATCACAATTTATTGCTTTCTTCATTTTTTGCATTTTTATTGGTTCATTAATGGGTCTCTGTTATTATTTTGATCAATAATTTTAACCTAATAATCAGTTTTTAGGGTGTTTTAAACAACTTAATTGCCTCGCTTCGGTTCTCGTAGGTTCCTAATTAAATTAAGTTTTTTCATTATATTTCTTCTTGCAGCAACATAAATTTATTGAAAAAAATTTCAGAAACTCACATTTTAATAGAATAATGGTATTTGATCCAGCAAATAGTTGGAATTAGCATTCCAAGAACTTGCTAAACATGAAAGAAAAAAACATGATCTATGTTAATATTAGATTTTTGTATGTAAAATAAAAGCTCAAATAGTGTTTACACGTAGTTAATAATATAGATAAATTTGCTAAATTCACACAAATAGTTAATACAATTCAAAAACAAACTTCATAATTACATTCTTTCTTATTATAGTGCCATAAATAGATAAATTGTCCTTTTAATATTTACTTTCTTAATGAAGAATAGATAATCACTGTAATTAACCAACAAAGATATTCTTAGAGGGAGGATAAGGAAATATACATAACTTAGTAATTAACAATATTAAGACGTTAGTTATCGGTAATGTTATATAAGGAAGGTTATAGTGACTGTTACCAACTTACCGCGCGTTAAATTCTTCCAAAAAGTAAAATTGTATTCATATATCCCTTTTAATTCTTTCCAAAAAAATACTATATCCATACTACATTGTTTAAAATACATTGGAAAAGTGCAACAATTTGGCAAAATATGTTGGTAACATGCTTAAAAATTAACTTCAGATTTTAATAAAAAAAATAATCACGGAAATTGGCCCAATAATAAATAAATGACAGATTTTTTCGTTTCCTGTAAAATTTTCTGAAGTGGATATAGTACCTTTTGAAAATCAACGTCTCAATCACAAAAATTTGGTAACTCATTCAATATATATATATATATATATATATATATATATATATATATTATATATATATTAATATGCAGTTTGGATTCAGGACGTCCCACTCCACTATCCAGCAATGTCATCGTGTGGTGGACGTTGTCTCGTCAACATTGGAGCGTGGCTTGTATTGTACGGGAGCCTTCCTTGACGTGGAACAGGCCTTCGACCGAGTCTAGCACCCGGGATTGCTTCACAAGCTCCGCCAATTCCTTCCCCCTACATACTTCCTTATTATCCAGTCCTACCTCACTGGCAGATCCTTCAAAATCAATCATAATAATTCATTATCGTCCATTTTTAGTCAGTCTGCTGGTGTCCCTCAAGGTAGCATCCTAGGACCCATCCTTTACACAGTTTATACAGCTGATATCCCAACCCATCTTAACACCTTCCTTTCTACCTATGCTGATGACACTTGTGTGTTATCAGTCAATGCTGATCCAACTATTGCCTCTCAAACTCTCCAATCCCACCTCAGAGACCTTGAAGTATGGTGTCAGAACTGAAGAATTAAAATAAATTCCAACAAATCCAACCAAATTACATTTACCCTTCGTCGTAAAACTATGACTTCCTGCCCTACTGTCTCCTTCAATAATACTCCTCTTGTCCCGGTTGAACAGATCCGATATCTAGGACTGCACCTTGACAAACGCCTCACTTAGAATCCTCATACAAGACTGAAACGACAAGAAGCTGCACGACGTTTTCGACTACTTCAACACTTACTAGACAAACGTTCTAATCTTCCACTTAACTACAAAAGACTCATCTACATGACTATCATAAGACCAATATGGACTTACGGAGTAGAGCTTTGGGGCTCTACTAAACCATCAAATTCTTCTCGTATCCAATCCCTTCAGTCCAAAATCCTTCGTAAAATCCTAAATGCTCCTTACTTTGTCACCAACAAACTCATCCATAAAGACCTTAATGTCCCATATGTTGCTGATTTGGCCCGTGCAAGGTATCAATCCTTCCATGACAAACTCCATTCCCACCCTTATCCTTTCCTTTCAATCCTTTCTTCCTCTTCAATTCCTGACAATCCTCCGAGGCGTCTGAAAAGGAGATGGCCCCGGGACCTTCTAGTTTAGAATATTTTTAGAGTTCTTCCATTGGGAAGCTTCTCTACATGTGTTTCATGCCTTTTTTATGTTTCATTCAAATTTACTTGTTGTATTACTTGTTATACAGTTGTAAATTCCAATAAATAAATATATATAATATATATATAAATATGCTGTTACCCAAATGGTTGTCCTATGTAGGCTGAATCAGAGTATTCTATTTTGGGGTTGAGTATTTAATGATCCTGAAAGAAAGAGAGGTTGCTATTTCGATAAATCACGAACTCCAATCATCCCTTTGTGATCCCGTATTTATCTCATGATGAATCACGATTTCGATCTACTGTTTCTAAGCTACTACTAGCTCCTTTTACTGGCCATGCCTAACTCATTGTAGTAAGCGAATCAATCTACTTACATAGAAAAACAAGATTATACAATAACAAATTAAAAGATTATTGTTTGTATATTCAAGAGAACGTAGCGATCTAACACCTAAATTATTGGTATTTCAGGTTTACAATTACAACACTCATTTGTTTCATTTTTTTGGAAACCCCCAAAACAAAGTTCCATTTGTCCAAATAGGTATTGTAATGGTAAGGTAAATCAGCTTTATTTAGTAGTTTGGAAGTTTGTTAAGTCAGGTGTTTCACTTATCTGTATCTACGAGCAGTTCAGTCTTGTGTTGGGATTCCATTTAAGAGGATTGTTAAAATTGAGACTTCGCTTACTTAAGGGCTTTAACCTCAGTTACTATCGGGATGGATCCTAATTGGGTTCTGAGATATTTTACAAACCTTCGATGTGTCCGAATTAGATCCCGTACCTAAAAAAGGTGTGAGGTAAAAGGAATGGGTTATCAGAGGAGGTTGGCTGCATCTTTTTCCAGTTGATTTCCAGTATCTTATTATATACATAGGGGAGCCCGTGGCTGAGTGGCTAGAGCGCTAGCCTCTCATGCTACAGGTTGCGAGTTCGAATCCCAGTACCGGCGGGGCTTTTATAAGGATGTAATATAATGGGGATTCACTCACAGCCTCTCCCCCGAGTATGTGAGACCTGTCAGCCAAATGGTTGCCACTCACAAAAATTAGGCGTAGGGAGTGATGACCCTACACTATAAATTGCATCGTGAAACGCGAGTGGAAACTCCCAGGAGATTACACAGCGAGGCCCAGGGCCTGCACAGCCTGTCGCGCCACGGAAAAAAAAAATATATATATATTATATACATACATCCATGGATTATTCATGAAGTTCTCCCAAGAAATTTCAAAATATCGAGGAGGTTTGTTTAGAAAATCGGTGGAACAAGCTCTTGCCATTCTAAAAAATATCCTAAATGTTTCTCTTGATTTAACACGAGGAAGTTCTATTCTTTGCTTATATATTCAATTAAGCATTCTATGCTTCCAACAACATTTTTTAAACTTTTTTGCATATTTTTTTTCTCGTCTTTGGGGATCTTTTCCCCTTTATCAACAATAAAACAATTTAACAAAAATTAAATAAATGAATACATTTGGTACCTACCTATACATACAATGTTATGAATATATATCAATTTAAAGTATCATATGTCAAAATTATTAGCTTTATTTACAATTTACCTTTATTTTTTTTAGTTATTCTTATATATACTCTTTGTAGCATAGCGCTGTATGTCAACTGTATGACAACTATTGGCTCACCGTTTCACTTTTTTTTTTAAATTTTCATACTTTGTACCTAGTGTATTAAGTTTTTATTTTATTTTAATTACTATGGCTTGTATTTATTTTCATCGTGACGAAATTTTTTTTTGTTTTTTTGCTAACATACTAATGTTATATTCTTATAAATTTACATTATGTATGATGTCTGTGTAGTGTAAGCCTAGGTTCTTTGTGTCTACTTGTTTTTAGTAATGTGTATAGCTTCAAGTATCTGTCTCAATGTTTTTTTGAGGTATCCAGTATTTCTACATTTTCTATTTCTACAAGTTAAATATTTCCTGCGTTTTGATCGCTGGGATGATAAAGCTGTTGTATTAATATTAAAATACCTTATGGCAATCGGTTCGTCCTTTGTTAATCATTTGGGATCGTTTATTATTTTAAAATTAAGTAATGGTTTGTTTTTATTCTTTTCTCCTTTATACTGGTTTCTTGTCGAAGGTTAGTTTTTAGCTAGTAGTTTATTCTTAATGATAGTTATTTTATTGATAGTGGTTTATTTTTAAAAATTTGTTTGTTCATTATTTTTGATTATTTGTAACCTGAGATCTAGTTCTTTGATATTTAAACTGTGAAAGTATCACATATTTTAGATGTTAATAAAAACATATATATGAATCTATATATATGTATGTATATTATACAGTTATGTATTAACAACTTGTACGAAATACCATATGAGTATTTTCGTATAATGCGTGGTTTCTGTAAAATTTAACTTTATAATGCTAAAATGAGTGTTTTGTGTTGTTTAGGACACAATGTTTTACATAAACAAAGATATCTCGGTACCTATAAGACCTACAGCCGCCTGTCACCTCTCATATTAAAGCTTTTTAGAAGCTTGTTAATTTTTATTATAATGAGTGGTTTGGTAAAATGGTCAGTTTCTATGATACCGTGCTGAACAATGCTAAAAGTCTATCAATTCCTCTGTTTAAGACACTGTTTGTTGATAGAATACTATATCTATCAGATCTGAAATTAAAGTTTATTCAATGTCCATTAATTTATATTATAATGAGTATTTTCGTATAATGCTTGGTTTCTGTAATATTTACCTTCATAATGTTGAAATAAGATCAATTTTCGTAGTTAGAACACAATGGACTTATATTTGGACTTATAAATTATATGGACAAAGATATCTCGATACCTATAAGACCTACAGTCGTCTATCAGCTCTCGAATCGAAGCTTATTTAATGTCTTTTAATTTATTTTGTAATGAATTTTTTTCGTATAATGTTTAGTTTCTGTAATATTTACCTTGATAATGAGGTCAATTCCTGGATTTAGACCGTTTTGGATGGCCACTATTTTTTATTCTGACCAATTTGAAAGTTGGCTAAAATGTGAAAATCACTTTGGAAATTTTCTTCTTATAATCTGAATTTTTCGGCCCCAGCTCATACACAATAAGAAAGCCTACCATGTTGAGTCTTAGGGCGTGTTTGTTTATACTGTACGCGTTTTAGGCGCTGAAGCTATTTAATGCCAGGAACCCGCTACCGCTTCAGCCCACAAAACGCGTGCAGTATAAACGCGGCCTTAGTTATGGGAATTGTTCAACAGGAATAAGTGAAATATTTGTAAAGGATATCCTAGGGAATAGAATGTTTGTGACGGAGGGTAGGGGCAATATGATGGGATTTGCTATGGTTTATTTTTAGCCCTTCTTTTTACACCATTCTGTGTGACTGAAGGGTGTAGGATACATCATCATATTCTTAGATAACTAGCATAAGTAGGGAGGGTATTACAGTACATACTGAAAAGTTAAGAATCAGGTAAAAAACATAAAGTAGTATAAAAGAAACATTGTTAAATGCGCGAATTGAAAGACATATTCCATGTTTCTTCGGAAGTGTAACGGATATAAAATACCAGTTGGTAATTGCCATAGCCAGAACTTTCTCGAATCCATCGTCAATGGTTTCATTGTCCTTGTGAAATGGGGAACGGGATTAATTAGGCAGGATAATGAGACGGTTGCGACAAGTGGAGCTAGTAGTTAATTAAGTTTCTTAAAGGTGTTTTAAATTGCCGTTTTTGTTCTGGTAATAATGTATTAATCCATTACATTTGTAGCCGGTTCGCACGATACTCTACCTCATATGAATACCATGAATCCAGTTTTTCTACGCAATTTTATCGAATTTTTCAGTGAAAGAATTTTTACTTTCACTTACTTATATATGAAATATATAGTAAGGGTAAGTATTGCGATCGTGAAAATTTTCGAATTCCAGTTTTTAACGGAAATATACGTTTAAGGGTCTCCAAAATCCAAATGACCATGTCCCGCAAAAAGGTCTGTGTGTGTGGTAAGTCTAGCGCAAAAACTAAGAAACTAAAGAAAATTCATATTTAAGAAGCGTATATGCCAGAGATGCTACAGCAACTTTTCCATTAAAATCAGCTAACCAAAATAGGCACTTTATATCATGCATTTTTTACCTTTTTCGATAATCACAAAAACGGCTCTAACGATTTCGATTAAACTCGCTATATCGATGTAAAATTTGACGGGCTTTAATATGATGTAGGTTTCATTCTGATTGAAATAGTCTGATACGGCTTAAATGCCAATATTATAAATTTTCTTCCTTTAAAGTACCTTTAATTTTGTAGATTTCAAAACATTGGGCCCATCATCATGTTAGCATTGATTTATAACAGCTAAATATGAATGTTGAGCGAATTTGATAAACAACTAAAGGAGAAAAGTGCAAAAGTATTTTTTTATGCAATTTCTGTGTTTGAACACAAGAATAGTAGTATAGATGTATAATATACTGTTGGATAGCTAAAAATTTTAGAAAAAAATATTATCTGATACACATAATTGTAAAAGTTAATGGAGAGTGATGAAAATCCCATTAAACTAACTGACTGTCGTAGATAATAATATAATAGATTATTTAATAAAACACATGTGTTTATTAAAACTTGAATTGAATCTTTAACAATTTATTTTTATCTCTAAGTGTAGTTGAAAATTGTTAAAATGATTATAACAACGGAGGTATGTGAAAGTTGTGTGTTGTGTGGACCAGATTTTTTTTTAATAGTCGATCGAAATATTGCAACAAATTAGAAATCTGATGTACGCATTTCACTATTTTTACTTTCTTACTATATATAGTAATAGGAAGTATTGCGATCGTGAAAATTTTCGAATTCCAGTTTTCAACGGAAATACACGTTTTAGGCTCCCCTGAGTCCAAATAACCAAGTCCCGCAAAAAGGTCGGTGTGTGTGTGTGTGTGTGTGATAACGGTAAGTCCTATGAAACTGAAATTTCATATTTAAGACAAATATATGCCCGAGACGTTACAAAACCTTTTTCATCAAAATGAGCGTACCAGAAGAGGCACTTTATACTATGCATTTTGCACCTTTTTTCGATTTTCTCGAAAACGGTTCCGAAGATTTTGATTAAACTCGCTATATCGGTGTAAAATTTAATGGGCTTTAATATCATGTAGGTTTTATTCTGATTAAAATGGTTTGACGGGGCTTAAATGCCGATACTTTAAATTTTCTTTCCCTAAAGTACCTTTAATTTTGTAGATTCAATAAAAATAACTATATTATCTCGTTAACGCTGATGAAAAACAGGTAAATATATAAATTGAATAAATTCGATACCCAACTAAAGGAGAAAACAGAAAAAAAATATTTTTTTAATGCAATTTATCGTTTTTGAACATAAGAGCAGTAATATACATGTATGATATACCGTTGGAAAGCTAAAGATTTCAGAAAAAATATTATCTCATACACCAGCTTTTAAAAGTTAATAGAGAGTGAAATGTACATAAAACTAACTGATTATTTTATTTTATATATTATATATATATATATATATATTATATATATATATATATATATATATATATATATATATATATATATATATATTAAACTCTACGATTCTGGGTAAATTTATAGTGTTGAATTAATTTAGAATCCTGGATAAAATTATGTTTAATCGATTTTTTATTTTTATTAAATGAATTGATTGATCTTCTATTAAAAGTACGTAAATAAATAAAATGAGAGAAGAATTATCGAAGATAAGTGGATAAAGTGTGAGAATTCTAAGTAAAGATTGAAGGACTGAGACGATGAGCCCTTACACGGGTACCTATAATTGAAAACCGTCGGGCTTTTTTTTCTGTCTCGGCCAGGTCGCAGAACCGCCCTTCCAACACAACGCTTTCGGCTCTTACACGATCGTTCTTGTCATCGGTTTTGAACGACGTGTCGAACCGTCGTTAATGAAAAATCGTGTAAGTGATCCTTAACACGTGTTTTCAGCCGCAAAGCTAACAAAATGGCTGCAAAACGAAAAGTATTTGTCAGAAAAATGTTTTATCCACGGTTTTAAATTCTGGTAAGAATAGAGTATAACTGTTTAAAAAAAATACAATTCAGGCAGTCATAGGGGTTGCCGATAGAAGTGAAAACTTTATTTTTTTTAATTCTCGATTTGCGCTGGAATATTGTAGGAAAGAAGAGAACGTTCGTTTTAAGTAGATTATGTTGAGAATGCATTTTTTTTTTTTTTTTTATTATTTTATTTAATCAATAGTTGTTTCAAGGAAATTCAGACATTTATAAATAAGATTTATAGTTGTTTCACAGAGATAAAATCAGTTTCTCTTCCAAGTAAACAAAAAACATATGTTTTAATCAGTAATGAAATATACATACATTGTGCTTAATTGAAATATATATTATTTAAATTAATTTAATTTTCAAATATCACATTTCTATGCTTATATGATCAAGATATTTTTTTCGATTTCGCTTTACTACGATTTAAATATTGACAGTAAGATCATCATGATTTTACTTCGTATGTTTATTAAATGTTTTTAGTAATATTTACAAATATCGATAATTTAGAGTCAAGCGAATTTTTTTTCAGTGGCGCGACAGGCTCGCGTTTCTCGATGCAATTTATAGTGTAGGGTCATCACCCCTTACGCCTAATTTTGTGAGTCGCCACTATTTGGCTGACGGGTCTCACATAGCCGAGGGAGAGGCTGTGAGTGAATCCCCATTTAATTAAATCCTTATAAAAGCCTCGCCGAGACTGGTATTTGACCTCACAACCTTTAGCATGAGAGACTAGTCAATCAGCCACGGGCTTCCCTATCATTGTCAAGGGAATTAAGATATTTATTATATTATCTTTATATATATAGTAAGAGGTAAGTTCTAAGACACAGACAACTGATTTTAATTCAATTAAATACTGAAATAAAGTATTATAAATATAGATATTTTTGGAATTGCAGTATACCTTCCGATATTACACCGGCATCGATATCGTTCACGGAAATCGATATCTTTATCCTATCTCTAATAGACAGGTATACACAGAGCGTATGCGCCAGTCTAGAGCATGTTGGTAACGTTTCCATGGTTAAGAAATCAAAGCTTTTAATCCTGCCGAAAATCGCATATCGCCCTTAAAGAAGTTTTCACTTCAAAAATCAATTAATGAAAGAAATAGAGCAGCATAGCTTGGACTGGTGCATGGTGAAATGATTGTCATGTAAATGAGCCTTTTTTTTTTTTTTGTTTAGTTCAATGTTTGAGCGTTTGTCTAATAAGTGTTGAAGTAGCCGACAACGGTGAACAGTTTATTATCGTTTCAGTCGTGTATGAGGATTCCAAGTTGGACGTTTACCTAGATGAAGTTTAAGGTATCGGATCTGTTCAACTTGTGGGTGGAGAATATTGTTGTTTGTTTATTCTTTTTACGTCAGTTTATGCTGCTGCGACTAACCGGACGATGTTACAGTGGTTTAATTAGAGAAGGAGTCTTTAACGACAGGCTCGGGACCACCCTTTTTTATGTCTGAAGGTTATAACTAAGGATTTTTAACTCTCTTTAAAAAAATTTTAGGGCGACCTGCCAGGTTTGAACTTGCGACCTTGGGCATAGAATGCTGTTATGCTAGCCACTAAGCCACGAGTGACCGCTGAGGAATTATAATTAGATCAGGAAGTCATAGGTTTACGAAGAAGGGTAAAGGTTATTCGATGGGATAGATTGGAATTTATTTTTATTCTCCAATCGAGACATTGATTTCCAAAAGGATTCAAGGACATTGATTCAATCTAGGAAATTTTAGAAATACCGTGAAATTCGTTCATTACTATATTATTAAACCAGCTAATTTGATCCTCTTCGCATTGAAATCTGGAATTGTTTTTTTACCATATTAATAACATCATATTAAAGTAGTGAAATGAAATGTTTTAGTATGATTTGGAACGAAACCAAACGTGTAATTAGTATCTTTAGAAGACAATTTCATTTCTAAATCGCGATTTTAAAGGACTTGAGTGTTCATTAGATAAAATTATATAGAAGATTCAGATAAAACTATATGATAATAATACAAATATGTAAAAAAATAAATTTCTTTAAAAATGACCTTTAATACCTTTTGGAAATCAAACGTATCAATTCTGACACCATACTTAAATTACATTTAACGATTTAAACATTTATGCTATTCTTAAGCTCTCAAACATGGGCTACCGGGGGGTCTGTGATTGTTTTTGACAGCTGATGCATGTATTTGGTAATTATGCATGGATGGGTACCAAATGAAATCAGAAATGAGAGAAAATTAAAAAAAAAAAATCTAATTAAAACGTATTCTATGCCAACCCATTCCAACATCTTCCTTTCCACTAATGCTGGTGAGACTTGTGTGTAATCAGCCAATAACGATCCTACTATTGCCTCTTAAGCTCTTCAATCCCACATCAGAGACCTTGAGGTATGGTGTCAGAATTGGAGAATTAAAATAAATTCAAACAAATCCCATCAAATAACCTTTACCCTTCATCGTAAACCTATGACATCCTGCCCTACAGTATCCTTTTATAATACTCCGCTTGTTCCAATTGAACGTATCCGCTACCTAGGACTTGAACTTGACAAACGTCTAACATGGAATCCGCACACAAGACTGAAATGACAAGAAACTGCCCGTCGCTTTCGCTTACTACAACACTTACTGGACAGACGCTCTAACCTTCCACTTATCTACAAAAGGCTCATCTATATGACCATCATAAGGCCTATCTAGACGTACGGAGTTGAGCTTTGGGGCCCTACTAAACCTTCAAATCCTTCCCGTATACAATCCAAAACCCTTCGAAAAATCATCAATGCTCCTTACTTTGTCACGAATAAAGTCATCCATAAAGACCTTAACATCCCATATGCTGCTAATTTAGCCCGAACCAGGTATCAATGCTTCAATGACAAACTCCACTCCCACTCTAACCCACTAGTTTCAATCTTGCTTCCTCTTCTATTTCTGACAATCCTCTGAAGCGCTTGAACAGAAGATGGATTCGAGACCTTCTTTAGATTATCTTGTGGGGTGATACCAATGGGGATTTTCTCTTTATGAATTTTTCATGTATATTATCTGACAGCTAATTTATTTGATGTATTAACTAATACAGTTGTAAATCTCAATAAATCAAAAAGAAAAAAAAAAAGTATTCTTCAAAAATATTGAACCATCCGGGACTTTTAGGAATTTTAAAAGACAGAGCTAATGTAAGTGATGGAAGCTCGCCCAGCTGCTAACGTTCTTATATCCATCACTCCATTACCTTTCTGGACTCAGTCCAAAGGTTTATACTTAACAGAGAGAAACTTATAGACCTTATTATAGGGTCGAGGTCAATTCGATTGAGATATATCGAATATAGAAGTGGAATAGTGTATAAAAGAGAGATTAAAATTTTGAAATAGGATATTTTTTTATTTATTTTCGAATAAGCATATTTATAGTCTAGGGAATTGTCGCACAGTGTTTCCAAACCCACTTTTTTTGGACAAAACTCTGCCCTTGTCGTACTATTTATCATATATTAGCCATTTTAACTCTTTTAGTGCTGCACGACGATACATTTTCGTTTGCTACACTTGCAAAAAAAGCCAACTACGATATATCTTCATGCGTGTAATAGCGCCTTATTCTTCGAATTGTGAGAAAACTTCAATGTACTAAATAAATTCATAAATGATCTAATTTTATTGTAAATGATCAAATTTTGTTGACAAAGAATTTGTAAACCAGTTTGGATTGAATTTTACACATTCTATACCGGAGTGTGCTGAGACTCAGTTTACGCTGGAGCGATAAGGCACCAGACAATCTTCTAGATCCATAGTCGAACTGTTTATGATAGAAAGAACTCAACTTTTATATTATTTATAATAGTGTAATTCATATTATTTTCAATTGATGTTGGAGAATTATTATCATTTCTTTATTATACATTTCGTCCCGAATACTAGGCATTTTCAAGCATGTAAATATCGTATGTAGTTTAGTTTTTATAAGTGTTTTTACAAATCGTTGCATAGTTGTCAAATTCGGCCGGTTATCTTCGCATAGGCACTCATTTTTCGTCCAACACTATTTCGTTCCCATGTAATTAACTTTTAATAGATTTTTTTCAGCTTATTTGCAAGTCTTAAAAATTAATATTTTGTCGATAATTCAGAACTAAATAATTGAAATTTCCTTTGTTATGAGATAATTTAAAGATAGCTTTGGATTTCATATCCCTACTGGATGATTTATTAGGAACTTTCAAAAAATGTCACAAAAACTATAATTCATTTAAATATTTACATGCCATAATGAAGTGCAGATTGCTTCAAATCTTAATTTTTATTTTTTTTACTGACAAAATTTCAAAAACGTAGTTAGATTTTCAAGCTTCTGGTAAAGAATAATACATAGTTGGCAATAAAGATTTTTTTTTCAATGAAAGATCAGAAAAAATGTTAATAGAAAATTAGTTAATTTTTATCAAATGAAAAACCATAATGAAGTGCTGAAGCGAAGTGAGGAACAAATATATTGGTGTACGATATTTTTGTCTTTTTTCGACTCGTGGGTAAGGAGACCCTCCTGGGGGAGTCCCAGCCTAATTAAAGTGGGTATCCTAAATGGGAGAAAAAAACCCTGGGTGAGCGTGATCAAGGCCTAATCACCTCATTGCACGGCCGTTGGCCTAGAAACAGTACGAATCCTCTATATGTACTGAGCCCAAGACCCTTCATGGGTTGTAGAGGTTTTTTTTTTTTTTTTTGTTTTTTTTTAAAATAATATACACATATATGTGTGTGTGTGTGTGTGTTTGTGTGTGTCTTCAGATAAAATAAAAAATAACATTCGTCAATGGGAATGGAGAGTGACCGAAACCGCATAATCTTAAGATATCATTGTAAATAATAATTTCTATTGTTATCTAATTTAATTAGAAATAATGTTTCCATCGAAAAAACAATTTTTTTTTTTCATTTAATCTTGATTTCGAGAGGCGAATAGTTTCTTTTGTTGTATTATTTATCTTAAATAATTTATTTGTTTCTTTTAACTATAAATTTCAATAAGGGAGATAATTGAATGTTGTGTGTTGAACGCAATAGATTTTTTTATTTAAATTCCTGTTTTTGATTTTCATATTCTATTTGCATACTTATTAATCTATTCTACTCTTATCCCCAAACGATATAAATGCTGTTTCTTCCCGTTGGAAGTATTCTTTAAAAAATACAACAGATACGTCGGAAGAGTTTTTAATTAATCCCATCATATAGGACGACCATGAAATGAAATATGATTTTGAAAGAAACTGATAGATTAAGGAAACCTTAAGTTAGGAAATACTACCCATAACTTTGATCAAAGAAACAATATATTAATAAAAAATAGGAATAAGAATAGTATTATAAAGAAATCTCTGATTTACTACTTGTCTCATCTGACCATTTATTCGTTCTTAAGAATGTTTAAGTTTGAATGTTATTAAGTAGAATTTTTGGGTTGCATATAATAAAATGAAATGAAATGAACATAAAATGAAAAAAAAAAAAATATATATTCTTGGATCAAGTCCCCTTAGAATAAAGACAATGAACAAGAATAAATCCTTATGGTTACATTAAAAAAATAAAATATAAAAGATCAACTATTCAATATATCTATAAATCTTTGCAAATTCATATGTATATATATATATATATATATATATATATATATATATATATATATATATATATATAAAAATATATAAGTTAAGATCCCGAGTAAGACTGTATTAGGCTTAATACTATTCCTAGTAAACAACGTACTATTTGTCAGTTCTGTTCTGAGTCTAGATCAGTGTGTTTATCGATCCCCTTTTCTTTTATACCCGTATAGCGGCGTTCGTTAACTTAAATATATAATATATATTTTTATAAATATATGTATAATATATATTTATACTATATTTTACAATGGAATGGAAGATTGAGATACGACTAGGTAGTGGAATAGTTGATGTTTGAAGAAAGAAAGAGAGGTGGCTTTACGGATAGACAGGTAGGGAATTCCAGAAGGATGAGGAACGAACGAGAAACGATTTGTGAAGGATGCAGTTTTATTTGAAGGGGTATAAATATTGACTGATTGAGTTTTAGTATTTTACGAATGGATATCCGAGCGGAGGGTGAGGAGCTCAGTTATGTAGGAAGGTTTTCTATTTTTTAA
Source organism: Piezodorus guildinii (assembly GCA_023052935.1). Lineage (NCBI taxonomy): Eukaryota > Metazoa > Arthropoda > Insecta > Hemiptera > Pentatomidae > Piezodorus > Piezodorus guildinii. Next base: position 84,049,188 of record CM041295.1, read on the forward strand.
AGTTTGGAATAGGTAAGTAACCATGGAAATATTTCCGTCGAACAGAAGCGTATAGCCATTTTAAGTTAGTATAATAGACAGAAATATGGCCAATATACATATTTTTAAAAATATGGCTTATTCAAATAATAATTGACTTGGTTAATATCGTTCGGTATTAAACCTTAAACTTCAACTAAAACTAACGGAGTTTAATATCGTTGAAATCGATTAAAGTCTAAAACGGTTTTTAATTTAATAATATGACTAAAAATTAAATTATTAAAATATTTATCGACAAGATTAGTTTCTACCATTTATATAAAACCTAAAATTTCATCCAATTAATTCCCCACACAACGGGACTATAAAACATAGCGTTCCAAAGCTAGTCGTCCAAATTCTAAGGTAATTATATTATCTGATCCCCTTCCTTTTTTTAAATATTCATTAAATTCTGTTAACAACCATAAACCAAAATTAGGAGCATTCTTTTGGAACGTTTCGACCGATTTGATCAAATTCTCCTTGGTTTAAATGGCTTCTATAAAATTTTACAGCCGCCTTATCTTCTGACCAAAATTTATTTTTCTTACGGATGGACCACCGCCTTTTCTAAAAGACATTATGTATCTTCTTTATGTATGCATATTTTATATTTTTTAATCTTGGACCGTCCCAGATATTGTAAACGAGGACATTTTGAATACCGAATTTCTTAATGGGAAGAAATTAAGAATTCCTCAGGTATATTGTGGCATATTTTGGTTTATTATTGTAATCGATCAAACAAAAATAAATTACTAACCCCCCCCCCTCAAATTTGAAGGCTTACGTTCCATAATACGTAGAACCCGAATAAAGATTAAAATAATATCCGCGGTATTTCACCGAAACTACTGGACCATTTTTTTTTAAGTTCCTCACCAAAATACTAAGGCAATCAACGCCTATTATTATCCTAACACCTGGACTTCGATATCAGCTGGTAATTTTTCAAATGGCGGCCGATTAAATGTGATGTAATTCAATAACTCAGTTATTTTTGAAGATAGCGAAAAAAGTTATCAGTGTTCTTTAACCAAAAAAAAACAAAAACAAAAAAAACGCGAATAATTATAAAAATTAGAAAAAATAAAATAAAAAAAATTGAAATTTTACCCATAAATTCGTCCAGACCTCAGTTGTTTTTGAAGATAGGGAATAATATTTATTTATTTTATTTATTGAGTTTTGAAATCAGTGAAGTGCGAGAACAAAAAAAAAATTGTGAACTTGCCTATATACGCTTGTAACTATGCTATTTTTAAAGATAAAGCATAATTTTATAATTGTTTTTAATAACAAAAAAAAAAGAGGTTAATTAGAAAAAATCTGGTGCGCGCAACACACGACTTTCACTTACCTCCGTTATTTAAATTAGTTTAAGAATTTTTAAATACATTTAGATATTAATTGAATTAAATTTTTACAGAAACATATGTTTTATTAAAAAATCTATTATATACTATCTAAAACAATCAGTTAGTTTATCGCCTTTTCATCACTCTTTAACTTTTACGATTTTCTATATAAAATAATATTTGTTCTAAAATCTTTAGCTTTCCAACGATATATTATACATGTATATTACCGTTCTTGTGCTCAAAAACAAATAATTGCATTAAAAAATGTTTTTTTCAGTTTTCTCCTTTAGTAGGATATTGCATTCGTTCAACTTATATATTTACCTGTTTCTTATTGTTGATAACAAGATTATATTGTTATTTTTATAGTATATATAAAATTAAAGGTACTTTAGAGGAAGAAAATTGAATATATTGGCATTTAATTCCTGTCAGAAAATTTCAATCAGAATGAAATCTACGTCATATTAAAGCCCATCAAATTTTACATCGATATAAGGAGTTTAATCAAAATCGTTAGAGCCGTTTTTGAGAAAATCGTAAAAAGGTGCAAAATGCATAGTATAAAGTGGCTCTTCTGGTCAGCCGATTTTGATGAAAAATCATCTGTGACATTTCGGGCGTACAGTTTTCTTAAATATGAAATTTCAGTTTCACAGCACTTATAGTTTTCGCCCGGGAGTTACCACACCCACACTCACACTCACAGACACACACAATCACAGATACACACACACACACAGACCTTTTTGCGGGACTTAGTCATTTGTACTCAGGAGAACCTAAAACGTGTATTTCCGTCCAAAACTGGAATTCGAAAATTTACACGATCGCAATATGTGTATATATATATATATTCCATATATAGGTAAGTGAAAGTAAAAAGTAAAAGAAAAAAATTGAAATTTTACCCAAAAATACGTCCTTGACTCAGTTATATTGGAAAATGGAGAAAAATGTGTTTAGAGTTTTAGGATCAGTAAAGCGCAATCAACAAAAAAAAAAAGAAAAAGTTGATTTTTATGTCGCAAATTATAATATCCCATACTCATCAATGAAAATATAATTTTTAATTTGTCTCAATTTGACCAAGATTTATAGAATTTTAGCCACTACATGATGATTTTTCCCACTATACGGCGTGGCCCTAGAGGATATAAACTAGTCTACTTTTCTCTAGGATCGAACCCCGGCTGTTGCAGAATTACTTATTCTGTTATTTCAGCCGTGAGGCGATCCTCCGATAGTGCGAATCTTCTTGGGCATTTTCAGCCCTAAAATGGGTATCCGAAAGTGGGCGGAAAACCTGGCGGCTGAGTGTGATATCGGATTACCATGTTAAAAAAAAAAAATCACCTTTTGTTATTGATTATTTTTTTTATTCGGGTTTTCAAATAAAGAAAGCTTTCTATCAACTTGCGCGTCTTCTTTTGTTGCATATAAACATTCCTGAAATCTTGCACTTTCCAACTGTATGTTATACGTCTCAATTACTAATAGTACTTTAAGAAATATTTTTTTGATTACATGATTAAAGAAAATTTAATTTTCCATTTAAAAAAAAAACTCAATTGCAATTTATTTAGCTTATAAACCTTCTAAAAAGAATGCCCTAAATAAAAGAGAAAAGCGTAAGAATATCCGTGGCGTGGTTTAGAAGTAGGCAGCGGGAACCATGAATCACGACATCATTTTCTATATACGGAGATATTTCGAAATTAATTTATTTAATTCATTTTATTGCACATTTAAGTGATATTTGTTTCTTAATGTTATAATACCTTTTTATTTACAATTGCGTTACCCACTAAATTTTGGTAATTGCCACATTGCCCCCTTGTTTCTGCCTTACATATAATAAAATAATGTAGTCGATAATCAGTTTTTTACAATGTCAATATTTGACACTTATTGTCAAGAGGAGTCCTACCTTTCCGACAGATCCTTTAAAATAAATAACAATAGTTCCTATTCGTCCTTTTTACTTTCACTTACTATATATAGTAAGGGGAAGTATTACGATCGTGAAAATTTTCGGATTCCAGTTTTCAACGGAAATACACGTTTTAGGGTCCGCTGAGTCCAAATAACCAAGTCCGCAAAAAGGTCTCTGTGTGTGTGGTAACTCCCGGGCAAAAACGGTAAGACCTATGAAACTGAAATTTCATATTTAAGACAACCATACGCCCGAGACGTGACGAAACTTTTTTCATCAAAATGAGCTTACCAGAAGAGGAACTTTATACCATGCATTTTGCACTTTTTTTCGATTTTCTCAAAAACGGTTCCGACGATTTTGATTAAACTCGCTATATCGATGTAAAATTTAATGGGCTTTAATATTATGTAGGTTTTATTCTGATTAAAATGGTCTGACAGGGCTTAAATGCCGATATTTTAAATTTTTTTCCCCTAAAGTACCTTGAATTTTGTAGATTCAATAAAAATAACTATATTATATTGTTAACGCTGATGAAAAACAGGTAAATATATAAATTGAATAAATTTGATACTTAACTAAAGGAGAAAACAGAAAAAATATTTTTTTAATGCAATTTTTCTTTTTTGAACATAAGAGCAGTAATATACATGTATGATATACCGTTGGAAAGCTAAAGATTTTAGAAAAAATATTATCTCATACACAAGGTTTTAAAAGTTAATAGAGAGTGATGAAAAGAAGATAAAACTAACTGATTATTTTATATGATAATATAACAGATTTTTTAATAAAACACATGTTTCCATGTAAATTCAATTTAATTAATTCTTTAATAGTTTCACGTATTTTTATCTCTAACTGTTTTTGAAAATTCTTTCATTGTTTTTAAAATGGAGGTAAGTGAAAGTCGTGTGTTGCCCGCACCAGATTTCTTACTTAGTCTGCTGGTGTTTCTCAAGGGAGTATCCGAGGACCCATTCTTTATACAGTTTATACAGCTGATATCTTATCACGTCCTAATAGTTTCCTTTCTACCTGAGCTGATGACACTTGTGTATTATCATTCAATTATAATCCAGCTGTAGCCTTTCAAACTCTCCAATCCCACATCAGAGACCTTAAGGTCAGAATTGGAATTGGATAATTGAAATAAATTTCAGCAAATCTCACCGAATAACCTTTACCCTTCTTCGTAAACCTATGACATCCTGCCGTACAGTATCCTTTAATAATATTCCGCTTGTTCCAGTTGAACACACTCGCTACCTAGAACTCCTACTTGACAAAAGTCTAACATGGAATCAACACAATAGACTGAAACGACAAGAAACTGCTCACCGCTTTCGGTTAATTCAACACTTACTAGACAGACGCTCTAACCTTCCACTTAACTATAAAAGGCTCATCTACATGACCATCATAAGGCCTATCTGGACTAACGGAGTTGAGTTTTGGGCCTCTACTAAATCATCAAATTCATCCCCTCTTCATTCCTTACAATCCAAAATCCATCGAAAAATCCTCAACGCTCCCTACTTTATCACGAATAAGCTCATCTATGAAGACCTTAATGTTCCATATGTAGCTAATTCGTCCAGAAGCAGTGTCAATCCTTCTATGACAAACTCCACTCCCAATCCTTGCTCCCTTTTCCATTCCTGACAATCCTCCGAGGTGACTGAAAAGAAGAAGGTCTCGAGACCTTCTAGTTTAGATTACCAACTAGAGTGCTGCCAATGGATGTATTCATGTATTTTATCTCATAGTTCATTTAATCGATGTATTAACCAATACAGTTGTAAATATCAATAAATAAATAATAATAATTTAAAAAAAGTATTAAACAGTACCAGATAACCGGTGAATAATGACGTTAACCGGATACTAATGCCTAAAAGACGCGAGAGCACTGTGACATCCCCGGGAGAAGCTACACAAACGGGACCACCCACCCGCACGTCCTAGATGTCTTGCGTCAGCGTACACGGCCACTCTTGGGCGAAAAAGTAGCTTTTATGCAAGCCGTGGCTCTTCCCTCGATCGCTGGAACAGGAAGTGATAGCCGAAATGAAAAAGGATATGTACACGGGCTACATAATAACATTGAAAGAGGACCACCGGCGGGGTAATCAATATGGGCCCTAGAGTCTTTCTGCTGTATCCCATTTGCATACAGACAATTAGTTTCAAAGAAATCGTTCCACGCCGGAATTCGTTGTTTGGAATTTCCTAACAGGCTGTTTAATGCCCTTATCTTCATCACGGCGGGAGGGAACTTTTAGAGGTTATTCATATAAATCTGAAAGAGGAACTCAATCGAAAATATTTGAAAATTTATAAAAAATTGAACAAAAACATCTACGATAGCAATAACAAAAATAGTGAAATGATATGAAAAATAATTTTTATTCTGGGACATTTCGTCTCCTAAAAATTATATACAGTGAACAAAGAAAGTCCAAATTAACTATTATTACAATTAGTTAGCTTATTGCAAGCTTTTGGCTTACATGACATTTAGCATATTCGTATCAATTGAGACGTAGTCTAGCAAATTTCACATGAAGCGCGAAAATCGCTCACTGATTTTTTACTAAAGCAAGTTATTTGATTATTTTCGCATTAAATTCTAGATTTCTTTTTACTATATTAATAAAACTATTTTAAAGATGGGGAGTGAAATGTTTTAGTACGATTAGGAACGAAATTAAATGCGCAATTAGTACCTTTATAAAATAATTAAATTTCTAAATCTCGTTTTTAAGGAGAAGAGGGTTCGTTAGATAAAATCAAAAAGATCTAGACGAAACTAAATGATGAGAATACAAATATGTCAAAATATCAATTTTGTAAAAAATTGTCTTTAGTATTTTTTGTAAATCAATGTCTCAATTATCCAGAAATACTTCATTATTTAATCAGCTTTAAAATGGTGGGAAAAAAACCTTCCTTTGCCAACCAAGAAAAAGACCAAAAAGAATTTTCGTGCTTAATATGTGTATCATAAATGTTTACCCGTTTCATCTCTTCATTAAAGAGGTTCAATTATTTTTACATTAGGACTAGATCTATTATTCATTTACATATTTCGTCCCTAATGTCTTGATATCATTTACTATCATTTCTAGAAGTATATTCAGTTTTATACAGAAATAATTACAACTTTAATGAACTAGAAAAAATAAGCCTTGTAATAAGGGGCTTCAGAAAAAATTGAAAACATAATTTCAGGACATTAAAACACAGATAGAAACTACATTACAAAAACTTTAAACTATTTTGGTAAATTTTATTTTTACTATACGATTTTCTTCCTTACGTTCCACGTCCCTAATTTTCATCTTGTTCCATGGTTCTCCTGAAGCACTCGGAGACACGAACTGGGGAGTAGTTTACCTCCGGATAATGAACGTTTTACCTCAGAGGAATCCATGACTGTTAGTGGTATTTTGTGAACTAAAATATGTTATTAGGACGTTGGTACTATAGGAAAATTAAAACGTTATAAAGGAGTAGGAAATGATAATTAATTAAAGCTTGTGGGGAAGCGGGCGTTTCTAAAATAAATGTTTTAGTTAAAAAGATCTGGAAAAATGGAAAAATGCCCGAAGAATGGAAAGAATCAATACTTATACCTATTATAGGGCCGAGGACGGATTATAACAACTATCGTGAGATCTCTCTTCTCCCAGTATGTTATAAAATATTTTCGTCAATACTAACTAGCCGAATCACGGAATGCGCTTCATCGGAGACTACCATTGTGGTTTCAGGCGAAATCGCTCAACTATTGATCAAATATTTTCCTTCTGTTAAAGATTAGAAAGAAAGTTGGAAAACAACGCTTTAGTCCATCAAATAATTGTGCATGCACCCACGGAAGAGAAGAAAGGTGAGGAGAAAGATGCCTTTAAAATGGTGGGGAAAAAACCCTTCCTTTGCCAATCAAGAATGATAGGAGACGAGTATTAAACAAAACAAAAACCAAAAAAAAAAAAAAAAAAAAAAAAGAATTTTCGGGCCTAATATGTGTATCATAAATGTTTAAGTCATATTATGAGAGCCGATACTAGACCTCAAAGAAACAAATAATTACATATGACCCATAGTCTGATATTTAGGGCTAGGGAAGAAAATAAAATGTTGAGATTTTTGCTTTTCCATGAAACCCATGGATAACATAAAAAATGTAAAATCCCTATATTTACTGAGCCCAGGACTCTTCCTGGGTATTAGAGGTTTTTTTTCTAAGTTTGGGTGGCTCTAAATTAAAAACTAGTTAAGGTAGAATACTAAAATTGTGTATATCATCCCAATTATATATAAGGACACATTGTGCCAAATTTCATGAATATCGGAGATATAAACAATTTCTGGATGGATTCCCATGGAATGGCCCAATAACGTTACTCAATCTCATATCTTTGTGGGCAGATAAAAAGTGTTTGCACAGACGATATATGTAATGCGAATGGGATAAGATATCTATACCATCCTGAAAAATCAAATAATCAAAGATATTAAATAATTAAAGGGCAACGAAATATAACACCTATCATACATTTATCATCAACGTATGTATCAACGATTTCGGAAATCAGTAATTCTTATAATCGTATTTCAAAGTTAATTAATTAAATTCTTATTCAATCTTAGATAAAACATCAGTTACTGTCTCAGAGCTCTTGATTGGACGAAGACAACCTCCTCTCCTTTTACCTTATTTACGGCTTCTGATCGTTATCTTCTTCTGGGAAACTTGTTTAACTACTTCGTCAGTCCATAATGTTAATATACCTAGATCCGTGTTGGTTTTTTTCTCCCAATGGCGTAAATCGAATTTGTCTAGTCTCCATAACAATGCGGAAAATTATTTTCCAAATAAATATAATATTGTACTTAAATATTGATGTTTTATTTGTTTTGTTTATTCATAAGTTTTGCAGTCGTGGAAATTTTCGGAAATGGGAAGGGTCTTTTGGGTAAAATAGTAGATTGTAATACAGAGTGATGAACAAGGGGATAAAATTAAGTGATTGTTGAAGATAATGATTTCTATTTTTGTATTTTTCTATATTTATAAATTAAGGTACTATCTCACTCACTTTTCTGATCACCACAATATCTCAAAAATCTCAAAAAAGGCTGGGTTTGAAAAAACATTGTCCTATAAGTAGTTGGATAAAAATATTCTATAACCTTTTAGAATAGAATAGAAAAAAATATTTTATTTGGGACATAGTCCTCTAAGAATAACATACATGTTACCAATAAAGCTAGCACATCTAGCCAGGATACATTAAATATATTGAATATTTACAAACTTGGTGGGGAGCCCGTGGCTGAGTGGCTACCGCGCTAGTCTCTCATGCTACAGGTCGCGAGTTCGAATCCCAGTCCCGGCGGGGCTTTTATAACAATGTAATATAATGGGGATTCCCTCACAGCCTCTCCCCGGGTATGTGAGACCCGTCAGCCAAATAGTGGCCACTCACTAAATTAGGCGTAGGAAGTGATGATCCTACACTACCAATTGCATCGTGAAACGCGAGTATAATCTCCCAGGAGATCACACCGTGAGGCCCAGGACCTGCACGGCCTGTCTCGCTACTGAAAAAAAAATACAAACTTGATTATTTACATGTTAAAGGAGTTGGAGAAAGAAATTTATAAATACAAATAATAGTAATCATTATAATAGTAAAGGGAGAAAAATTGCAGAGATCATCGAGATAGGGGTGCCATTAGATGACAATCTGAACAAGGTAATAGCAGAAAATGTCAGGATTGGGGTGAAAAATTGAAACAGTCGTACAAGCTCGACAAAGTGAGAGTGCTGCCGCTGACCATCTCAACTAATGGTTGATCCCAGAGATGTCTGTTAACTCAATAAAGGAGCTGGATCTTCCTCCCAACACTTTGGAAGAGATGCAGAAAGCAGTATTACTCGGTACTGCGAATAACTTTCGAAAAGTAATGAACATGAAAGATTAATTGGAAGGAATTAGTCCTACACTACCAATTGCATCGTGAAACGCGAGTATCAGTTTCCCATTCTCCCACCATGCGCCCTGATGATGACCCACAAAGGGGGTCGAAACGTTGGCAAACAATAAAATAGTTGAAACTATTTAGTTGTTTCATTTAATGACCGCCACCCGGACTAATTCCTTCCAGTAATTCTCAACGGTCAACTAATTACATCCACAATGAAAGATTAAGTTTTACTAGCCTCACCTTTGACTTATGTCCGGCCGGGTAGGCGCTAATATGCAGGCGAAAGCTGAGAAAAAAAACTAATATAGTTATTAAAAACTAATTTTGATTCGAACAAAACCAAGATATTCAGTAATAATGATTGGGTACTCTGATCAAAAGTCTGATTTAAAATCAACAAGCGTCTATTTGGGATAATAGGTGTTGGAAAAGGATATGTTTAAATATGGATAAGGAAGCAGCATGACGTATATTAGGAGGAATGGAATTCTAGAGTGCAGTGGATCGGTTAAGGATAGATCGAAGGCTTTAGTTCTGTGGGATGGGATATAATTGTCGGGGTGGCGCGATCTTGTTCCCCGCAAGTGGACGGAGGATTTAAATTGAAGGAGATTGTAGATATAGAAAGGATGCTGGTATTTTATTGTTTTACATAATTGTTTTCGAATAATTCAATAAGTTTACATCTCATTAAAAAATTTAGGAAAGATAGTAAAATTTCTAACCGCATGAAAGCATATCCAGTTAAATCTGAGCGTGATGATACTCCTATCTATGCTTCGTATGTACATTCCCATGGAAATATGTTCAATTATTATTAATTTATTAAAAAAAAGGTTCAATTTTTAGAAAATAATAGAAAATTGAATTCATATAATCGATGAACAAGTTTATTTCAGGCGGGAGGCTTCACTAACGTATGGGAAAAATTAGCATTTATGTTCTAAACGAATTGTGGCGATTTACGATTATACTTAAAAACTAAACCGTACGGATTAATTACATGTATGCCTATCCCTTCTGGTGTGATGCTATTTTGACTGAATAAAATTAAGATCTCACAATAATTAATATACATATTTATATTCAATAATTAATCTGACAACAATGTACATCAAAATATTTAAAATAGTAAATGATTGGCCAATAGTGAGGTTATAAATATTATAGTTACTCGTGCAATAAACGCACACTTATAAACTTATCAACGATATCAGGATATCAAATTTTTTTTCTTTTTTTATTTTAAATATTTTTATTGAAATTTACAACTGTATTTTGTAATGCAACTAGTAAATATGCTGGTAAAGATAAAATACATGAAAACACATGAAGAGAGATTGCCCATTGGCAGCACTCTAGTAGTCAATCTAAACAAGAAGATCTCGAGGTCATCTTCTTTTCAGACGACTCGGAGGGTTATCAGAGATCGAAGAGGAAGCTAGGATAGAAACTAGTGGGTTAGAGTGGGAATGAAGTTTTGCATGGAAAGATTCATACCTGGTTCGGGCCAAAACAGTAACATAGGGAACATCAAGATCTTTGTGGATGAGCGGATATCAACTTAAAATGAAATATCAGTGAGTAAAGCCGCGGGGATAAAGCTAGTTTAATATTAAATAAATGTTACCGGTGAAACTACATAATTCTTTTTTCAAGTTTCTTATTATTTTGTATTTCCAAATTTGAGGTAGCTGGACGTCGTGCGTTACGCGAAACAGATTTTTTTTAATACTCTAAAATATCAATATTTGTGCATAGAATGTAAGAGAATCGCTCATTTCGGAAAGGTTTTAGCGGTAAAAATCGATTATCGAATTGAATCCTACTCAAAATCAAACTGGAGGCAAAATCTATTAGGTTTTTTAAATCAACTACCCTTCGATGTTCAGATTAATATGCTGTATATCTCTCGCTAGTTTTGAAAATAAAATCACATATACATCCTAAGATGCGAGAAGGAATGATAATAGCAATATAACAATTGAATTGTTTTAAATCAATGATTATTAACTTAAAACGAGGTTAATAAAAATAGCTCTTGTGTTGCGCGCATAGGATTTTGTTTTAATGGAGAACTAAAGGAAAACGTAAAGTCATTTTTTAACGTTTTATATCATCTAAATTTAAGTTTAGAAAAAAATAGACTTTTTGAATAATTAGAGGCCTGTATAAATAAACGGTTTACAAAAATATACCAGTGCGTGCACAGGATTTTGGTAATGAATCTCGATATAATAATAATCGATGCCGATACCACCAAATTCTGCCTACACAGACTCGTCCATTGTTCGCCGTTCAAGCCCAAGCCCCTGAAATCCGCTCCTCATCGAGCCCAACAACTTTACTCGCCCATTTGAGTCTCCGAATCTCGATATATATATATATATATATATATATATATAATATATATATATATATATATATATATATGATTATATATGTGTGTGTGTGTGTGTGTGTGTTTGTAGGTCATTTTTTTCTAAATCGTTCTGCAAAATATGGATTCAAAAATTAATTTCGTTCATTGAAGTAAAAATCTGGTGCGTGAAGAACAGGAATTTCACTTGCCTAGGTTGTTAAGTACAATTTAAGAATTATTAAATGAAGTTAAAGTTGAAAACATTTTAAAGAATTAAATTCAGTCGCGTTGGAAACATATGTTTTAGATTAAATAATACAAGAATATAATATTATTTACAATAATCACATAATTGTATGCCCTATTCGTCGGTTTATATTACGTTCCACAACTTTTTATATAAGATTACATTTTTTTTTCGAAAAATCTTTAGCTTTCCAACGGTATTTTTATACACCTACATTACATACCTTATGTTCGGAAAAAAACAGATTTATCAAAAAAATATGTTTGATCTTTTTTTCTTTAGTTGTTTATCAAATTCTTTCATGTTGTATATTTATTCCTATAATTTTTATGAGTAGGAACGGCTCTCTGCTTACGTCCATGAAAATATACATAATTGATTACTATGGTCCTTATTGAGACGAATTGCAATATTACTTAATAATAATAATAATAATAATAATAATAAAAGATAGCATTGATGGAATGTTACTAAAATAACATTATCATCCCTTCGATAACATATTCTCAGAAAACGTTATCTGAAAACCCGTTTCATCTCTTCATTGAAGAGGTTCAATTATTTTTACATTAGGACTAGATCTATTATTCATTTACAAATTTCGTCCCTAATTTCTTGATATCATTTACTATCATTTCTAGAAATATATTCAGTTTTATACAGAAATAAATTACAACTTTAATGAACTAGAAAAAATAAGTCTTGTAATAAGGGGCTTCTGAAAAAATTGAAAACATAATTTGAGGACATTAAAACAAAGATAGGAACTACATTACAAAAACTTTAAACTATTTTGGAATATATTATTTTTACTATGCGATTTTCTTCCTTACGTTCCACGTCCCTAATTATCATCTTGCGCCATGATTCTCCTGAAGCAGTCGCCACATGGAGACCCAAACTGGGGAGTAGTTTACCTCCAGATAATGAGCGTTTTACCTCAGAGGGATCAATGACTGTTAGTGGTATTTTTGAACTAAAATATGTGAGTAGGGCGTTGGTACGCAAGCCTGGAAGGCTGGAAACATCGGGAAGAGGAGTGGGGAAGTTAAGCACAATACAGTGCAGTTGACTTTGCCACTAGCAAGAATCTAAAAAATCTGGTGCGGGCAACACACGACGCTCAATTACCTCCGTTTCTTTGTTGGTCCGCGTGTCTATCGGACTTAGCCGGGAGGAAATCCCACCGACCGATTAACCGACACTGAGTAAGGAGAAAGTCAAAGTGGCGATAGGAAAATTAAAACGTTATAAAGGAGTAGGAAATGACAATTAATTAAAGCGTGTGGGGAAGCAGGCTTTTCTAAAATAAATGTTATAGTTAAAAAGATCTGAGAAAATGGAAAAATGTCCGAAGAATGGAAAGAATCAATGCCGAGGACGAATTATAACAACTATCGTGAGATCTCCTTCCCATATGTTATTAAATATTCTCGTCAATACTAAAAAGCCGAATCACGGAATACGCTGAGGAAATTATCGGGGATACCAATGTGGTTTCAGGCGGAATCGCTCGACTATAGATCAAATATTTTCCTTCTGTTAAAGATTAGAGAAAAGTTGGAATACAACACTGTAGTCCATCAAATAATTGTGCATGCAGCCACGGAAGAGAAAAAAGGTGAGGAGAAAGATGCTTTATATCATCAGTTAGAAATAGCTTTTGACGAACTTATACGATGTAAATTATAAAAAAAAAATTATTCTCGGAGATTTTAATGGTAAAATTGGGAGAGAAGAAACATCGGGAAGAGGAGTGGGGAAGTTAAGCATACAAAAAGTACAGCAATTATAATGGATACAGTGCAGTTGACTTTGCCACTAGCAAGAATCTAAAAAATCTGGTGCGGGCAACACACGACGCTCAATTACCTCCGTTTTTAAAATCAATTAAAGAGTTTTCAAATACTGTTAGAAATAACAATTAGTGAAACTATTAAAGAACTAATTAAATTGAATTTCTATAGAAACATGTGTTTCATTAAAAAAAATCTATTATATTATTATCTAAAACAATCAGTTAGTTTTGTAGGCTTTTCATCACTCTTTATTAACTTTTACAAGATTGTGTATAAGATAATGTATTTTCTAAAATCTTTAGCTTTCAAACTATATTACTGTTCTTGTGTTTAAAAACAAAAAAATATATTCTCAGTTTTCTCCTTCAGTTGGATATCGAATTTGTTCAACTTATATATTTACCTGTTTTTTATCAATGGCAACAAGATGATTTTGCTATTTTTATAGAGTTTAAAAAATTAAAGGTACTTAAGGGAATTTTTTTTTTAAAATAACGGTATTTAAGCTCTTTCAAACTATTTCAATAAAAATAAAACCTACATTATATTAAAGCCCATTAAATATTACATCGATAAAGCGATCTGTTATTTCGGGCGGAGCGAAATCCTTCTGGAGCACACCCAGCCTCATTCAAGTGGGTACCCAAAAATGGAAAAAAAACAGGCGGCTGAAAAAAATCTCGGCCGAATCACCGATTGCATTCATTGCACGGCCGTTGGCCTAGAAACAGTACGAAGTACATGTACTAAGCCCAAAACTCTTCAAAGTTGTAATGGTTCAGATTTTTTTTTTTTTTTCGATATAGCGAGTTTAACCAAAATTGTTAGAACCGTTTTTGAGAAAATTGTGAAAACGTGTAAAATGTATGGTATAAAGTGGCTCTTCTGGTCAGCTGATATTGATGAAAAGGTTTTTGCAACATCTCGGTGTATAGTTGTCTTAAATATGAAATTTCAGTTTGATAGGACTTTTCGTTTATGCGCGGGATTTAGGACACACACACACAGACCTTTTTGCGGGTTTGGTTATAAAACGTTTATTTCAGTTGAAAACTGGAATTCGAAAATTGTCAGGTTCGCAATACTTTCCCTAACTATATATTTCATATATAGGTAAGTGAAGGGAATAAGAAACAATCTGAAATTTTTGTTTGACCCGTATTATTAGTTACTGTATACAAAATTTAAAAAAACAAAAAAAACATGTCTAGCGCATAAAGTTCCGGACCATAGGTTGATTTGACATAAAACGGAACTTACCAAGTCCAAGTTATAAGTATAAGTATGGTTTCAGTGAGCATATCTTCTAATTATAAAGTAAAAAATAAATATATCGTCTCACATCAAGACATTTCAAGTAATTTTTATCGTTTAAATATTTCTGTGAATGCATTAAAAATATATTAGATTGTATCAAATTAATGAAATATTGTATGCAGACGAGGCATATTGCCCACAAACATTATTGTTTACAGTAATGGATATTAGTACGAAGATCAGCACCTTAGATATCAACGGAATTCAGATTTCATAAAATATAAACGGTGCCAACCTTATATTTATTCCGCGAAACCACTCTAAAATATACACATTTCTGACTATATATAATTTTTTTTTACTTTCACTTATTTTATCTTTAAAATGTAATGTAATATGAGGAATATGAATGTAAATACACATATACATACTAGCGACCCGTTCAAACATACATACTTCGCTAAAGTGTATTTTCAATTTGGTATTAGCCCAGTAGAAATCGGATTTTCGCTAGAAAAAGGTGTGGTAAATTTAATTTTTAGGCAACATTGTTTGTACTGTTCCCATCATTAATTTCCACACTTTTCACTCTAGTGCGTTTTCCTCCATCTTGAAAAAAAACCTTTTAAAAAAAGCACTTTTTTTCAGTTTTTCCCTTCTAAATCTCTTCCTGAACATTTTAGAGCAAACTTTGTAGTTGGCAATTTTAAAGAACAATAAATTGCCTACATTTTTGGTATGTAACATTTTTAAAAATTCGAAATACCTACTGAGATGCGTGGTTGTCAATATTGGCCAAATTGTCAAAAAAAAAAAACACAAAAATGTCACAAAAGTCGGTGGTTTCGCTTCAATAACTATTTTGGTGAGCAGTTTATTAAAAAATACATAAGAAACAATCTTTTAGAGCATTAAATTTCTAACAAGTTAGATGTATAACATTTTTAATTACTCCTAGTTAAACGAACAAGAAATATTGAAATAACTTTTTACTGAAAGTGCTCTGTTAATAAAAAATGAAATACTCCGTTTTAATTAGACTTTTAAACGTAATATTATCTTAAAACCATTATTGTGTATATTCTAGGAAAAGAAAAGCGTTTTTGCAATTAATAAGAACAAATTTCCAATATATTACTTTTATTTTAATTGATTAAAAAAAAAAAAAAAATATTTTAAAGATCCACCAATAACTTTAAATAAAATATAAATCATTTTTGTTAGTTGTTTTTTCTTTTATTAGTATTAAATGTATTTGATGAGTATAATGTATCATTTTGAGCGAAAGGCTTCGTATCGTCAAGCTGGTCTTCTTCTATTTTATTTCTAATATTTGTAGCCCAGTAGAATTAGACCAAAAAAGGGGGTTGGCTAGAAAAAGGTGGGGTAAATTTAATTTTTAGGCACGATTGTTTGTACCACTCCCCTCATTAAAAACCCAAGTTTTCACACTTTTCACCCTTGTGCGTTTTCTGCCATCTTGAAAAAAAAACTTAAAAAAAAAGCACTTTTTTCAGTTTTTCCCTTCTAAATCTCTTCCTGAACATTTTAGAGCAAACTTTGTAGTTGGCAATTTTAAAGAACAATAAATGGCCTACATTTTTGGTATGTAACATTTTGGAAAATTCAAAATACCTACTGAGATGCGTGGTTGTCAATATTGGCCAAATTGTCAAAAAAACAAAACACAAAATGTCACAAAAGTCGGTGGTTTCGCTTCAATAACTATTTTGGTGAGCAGTTTATTAAAAAATACATAAGAAACAATCTTTTAGAGCATTAAATTTCTAACAAGTTAGATGTATAACATTTTTAATTACTCCTAATTAAACGAACAAGAAATGTTGAAATAACTTTTTTACTGAAAGTGCTCTGTTAATAAAAAATGAAATACTCCGTTTTAATTAGTCTTTTAAACGTAATATTATCTTAAAACCGTTATTTTGTATATTCTAGGAAAAGAAAAACGTTTTTGCAACAAATAAGAACAATTTCCCAGTCTATTACTTTTGTTTTGATTGATTAAAAAAAAAAAAAAAAAAAAAAAAAAAAAAAAAAAAAAAAAAAAAAAAAAAAAAGAGCAATATTTTAACGATACACCAACAACTTTAAATAAAATATAAAGCATTTTCGTAAATTTTTTTTTCTCTTTTATTCTCAAATGTATTTGATGTGTATAATGTATCATTTTGAGCGAAAGGCTGCGTATCGTCAAACTCGTCTTCTTCCATGTTATATTTAATATTTGGTCTATTATCCAGGATTCGAATCCGCCTTAAAGACAGACAATAGAACAAGTCCACCTTTTTTGTAGATGCATTTCTCTTTGTATCTACAGAAATAATGAGGGGAGCAGTACAAACAATCGTGCCTAAAAATTAAATTTACCCTACCTTTTACCCTTTTTTATTAAATTACCCTCTAGCCAACCCCCTTTTTTTTATCTAACTCTACTGGGCTATGTCTTTTGTGTTTGAAAATTTACTGTTTAGAGTTTATCACTTTGGGATTATGAGTCCATCTTAACGAAAAGTGCACTAAGTAAAAAAATATTATGTTTATTTTATAAGGTCCCTTCATTATTATTATTATATTTAATCATCGGTAGAAATTAGAAATACTAATTTTTCAAAAATCAAAATTGGTTCAGTTAAGTTGTTTTTTTGGTCTTATATGATTCTATTTATTACTATTTTATATTTCAAATGAACTTTTTTTGGATAAATATTAAAAGTGTAAATTAGTTTCCATGGGGAGACCCATTTAGTTTACAGTGAAAAATTTATTTTCATAAAATTATTTAAAGTTACAAATGATTACTAATCTTGTTTTTGGATTTTAATAACTTTTCATTCATTTTAATAATGTACGTACGATTTGAGTAAAAATATTCTAATAAAATCTTTAGTAATATATGGAAGAATATAAACTGTACGATATTGTACGGTGACCACCTGAATGTCCATAACCTTTCTCATCACAACATTACAAACAACAACGCTTATGATTATTATAACACTATGTATTAACTTTTACGACTTATTTTAGTTGTTATTTAATGTTTAAAAATTTTACACTTTCCAAACAGTATATATGTAATATGTTTTATTAGTTAACTAATTTTAATTTGTGAGAAAAATTTTTTAGATTCTATTGAATGCTATAGAAAATTTAATTTTCATATGTGATTTCTATATTATATATATAAAATATATGAAATATATAATCTATATGCTATAATATCTATTTATATATTTTTAATATCTCCATACTAAATTACTTTTTAAAGAGTTTTGAAAAATTATTAAATTAACTATTAATTTTTTTTCGTCCCTTTAGGAGATGATCAGAATTTATCAACACTTTAATAAAATATGAAATGATGTAATATAGTTTTATTAGTTAACTAATTGATTGAACACTTGTAGTGGGGCAGGAAAACATATGCTTAGTAGGTATTTCGTATTGAATGGCTAGTTTGAAATATATATATATATATATATATATATATATATATATATATATATATATATATATATATATATATATATAATTATTAAATTAAATAATTTTTAATATTAAATATTAAATAATCTCCAACACTAAATCACTTTTTAAAAAGAACATTATTGAAAAATTACAGTTAAAATAATAACTAATCTAATTACGTACTATCTTACTCCTAGAATGAAATGAATAATTCTCACGCCAAGGAGTCGTATTTATGAGGACTGAGACGGGAAATGACTCAATGCTGACATTGCACTAGCCTGTACCATTTTATAATATATATATATAATATAATATATTAATTAAATCCCAAAGTCTTAGCAATAGATAATGGATTTTTTATAGTTACGTCCTGAAAAACATTTTAAATTGGATCTCGTTTTTAAGAGTAGGGTGATTTGGCTAGGTTTAATTTTTTTAACTTTTTTGTTTTTGAGAAATATTGCCGTCTGTCTTAATTAGGGACAACTGATAATAAAGATGAACGCGTCGATGGCATCATATTTACTAAAAATGTAGAAAATCGAATAATGAACAAGAAAAATACAGAAATAACATGAAAAACTCAAAATCAAACAATAATATAATATTTTGAAATACATACATACTTAATTAGACTATTTATACGCAGCCTAGATCACTCTGAGCCAGGCTTTTCCTCCCACTTTTGAAGTGGAAAACAAGATTCCTGGATATCACAGTTTTGCTTAAATTACTTATAATTTATTTTCCTATTCATAATTTGTTATTTATTTCACTCATATTTTAGTAATTTCTGTATCAATGCTCCATTTTTTTAATTATTGTAACGTTCTTAACAGCTCTAAGACAAAAACGGACTGCTCCTTCTAAAGTATTAACCTATTCTAACAAGAAATCCGTTCGGTGGAACCACTACTAAATAAATTATTACCCGCCTTAGCCATATTCGAATCGATGCTCTGTCTATTGCTGCTGAGGTGGCATTTTAATACCTTCAACCGTGGCGCCACCTGTGGTGTAGTGACTAACAGGCTTCTATACCCAAGGTCGCGGGTTCAAACGTGGCGGTGGTCTTAGTTATACCGTCTTTCAGAAGAGTTGTAAAAAGGTGGTCCCTAGCATGTGCGATGTCAGGTACTCGTTAAAGATCTCTATAATAATTAAATCTGGATAGGCAAAATTTAGGATTAGCCACAGCAGCAAAAAGCAAAGTTAATGAATAAACAAAAGAATCCTTAACCTTATGATCGTCTGTTGTTCTACGGGTAGATCCGTCTGTGGCATAAGTAGATTATTAGTGGGCTTATGGGACTCTCACCCTTCAAGGGACTCACATGTTTTTAATTGAAACCATAAAGACACTATTTTAAACAAAGAAATATGAATACATAGCTTATATTGATATACACATATACATAGCTTATATCCTTAAATATGTTGATATGCTCGTTTGTAATAAAAGAGAAGTAAAAAATACCCTTTAATTATCCTGCTTACATGCCCCATTTTTAGTGAAATTAGGAGAAGATGTTTCGGAAAGATATTATTTAAAATCAATGAAGCAATAAAACTATTTAAACGCAAAGCTGGATGGCTGTGTTGTAAAATAGCATGCCCTTACAGATATAAAATACTTATAAAAGAATTATAATGTATTTACAACTCGACACTATATTTCGACGTTTCGGGGTTTAGTCCCCATTATCAAGATATTTTATGTTGGTCCAAAAGATCATCTATTTTTTTCTTTCCGATGTGAAGAATTATTCTTCATATGGTTAATGCCATTATCCATATTTTATTGCAGTTTCTTTGATTAGTTTAACTTGAGGAAGTTTTTCGTATTTTTACATATTTGATTAAGAAAAATAAAAATAAAATAAAATACATATGATTTTAAAATGATAATACAACTGTTTAAAAAGATAAATAAATATATTGATAAAGATGAATTAACAGTTTTTTCTTTTTAATTTTTTTTTTTTTTTCTTTTTTAATATAATAGAGATAAAATAAAAATACATATGATTTCAAAATAATAATACATTTAAAAAAAAATAAAAGAAAACAAAAAAATAAATAAATTAGTAAACTTATATAGATAAATTAACCGGTTTTTTTTCTGAATTATAGTAGAGATACAATAAAAATATATTTATATATATAAAGTAGAGATAAAATAAAAATTTATATGTTAATTAAAATTCATTATAATATAAATATATTAAAACGAAATCTTTATATTACCCATAGTTCTATTCTCAACGGTTAGGAAGGAAAATCAAATTTTGATTTTTTTTTTTGTTATCCATCGTTTAATTAAAAAAACTAAATAAATATACCTACTTGATGTGCAAGCAGAGAAAAATAAGTGGTACCAAGTGATAAGAGAAAATTTCCCTGAAGTTTGAAAAGTCTAACCCTCAACATAGGAAAATAAGTGATGAACAACGTCATTCGACGAATATTTTTGAGAACAACTTTATATCACTCGTTTAATACAAAGAAGATGAGTATTTAAGAAACCTTATGATATATGATATCTTATCTAGATGGATCTTATTTTTTATTGAAAACCACGGTTAATAGCAAAAATCTTAAAATTATATATACATTTCTGAGACACCCACTATATTTCATATATAATAATAATAATAATTCTTTATTTATTCTGGGACGAGTCCCTTAAGAATAATAATACAGAAAATAGAAAATGGTCTTCAAGGGACTCACATGTTTTTAATTGAAACCATAAAGTCACTATTTTAAACAAAGAAACATGAATACATAGCTTATATTGAAGTTTTAAATAAAAAAAATTGTTTACCTCTCAAAATCAAGAGGAATAATAATTAGCCTCCTCAGACGTAAAATCTTGGCTACGTGCCGGAAAACACGGTGACATCGGAATTTGCTACTCATTGTCGCATGAATGAGTCATATTTACACATGTCACATCCCGCTCTCATCGTAACCGTCCCAGCTGAATAAATATGGTGCTATATGGCTAGAATATACATCTAATCATCTTTTTATCCGCTCCAGCCGGTAAGGCTGCTTCAGCTGTTTCACGGAGGATTTTCCACTTTTCTCAACCTCGCTTTCGGAATACCCATCCACGTCTCAGATCTATACTGAATTTTCTATACTCCATTAAACTAGTATTAATTGCTAGAAATTAGTCGTAATCTCAAAGGGAAAGGATAAGTGACTACATTGTTTCTCGTCTACTAAAGATAATAACATCTTTTAGGAGTTTGAAGAAAAGCTTAGCCGAAAATATCAGAGATGAATAGGAAATTAAAATGATGTCACCGTGTTACGTATAAGAAACCGGTGAGAGACTGACGAATCTAGAACGTCGTATCTATTCGCATCACAATAGACGAGACAGCTTAGAACGTGACATAAATAAAACATAAGGAATACTATAACAATATATCCATTAGCGAATCAATTATTTGTAATAATAGCAAAACTTCGACAAAAGTCGAAAAAAACAAAAAAAAAACGATTTCGACAAATGTCGAAATCGTGATAGGAAAATTAAAACATTATAAAGCTGCAGGAAATGATAATATCACGAGTGAATTAATCAATGCGTGTGGAGTAGCGGGCGTTTCCAAATTACATGTTTTAGTTAAAAAGATCTGGGAAAATGAAAAAATGCCCGAAGATTGGAAAGAATCAATACTTATTCCGATTCATAAAAAAGGACCGAGGACGGATTGTAACAACTATCGTGGGATCTCTCTTCTCCCAGTATGTTATAAAATATTCTCGTCAATACTAATTAGACGAATCACGGAATACGCTGAGGAAATTGTCGGCGACTACCAATGCGGTTTTAGGCGGAATCGCTCGACTATTGATCAAATATTTTCCTTACGTCAAGTATTAGAGAAAAAATTGGAATACAACGGTGTAGTCCATCAACTTTATATCGATTTTAAAAAGGCTTATGATTCAATAGACCGTCAGAAGCTATATAACATCATGATTGAACAGGGAATACCTAGAAAGTTAGTAAACCTAGTTGAGATGTGTTTATCGGAATCAATTCATTAAGTTAGAACCGGTCATAATTACTCCGAGAAATTTGAGGTGTGATCGGGTTTGAAACAGGATGACTCCTTTTCACCTGTGTTATTTAATCTAGGTTTAGAATATGTCATAGAAAAGGTGACGTGTGGAATTGCGGAACTTGTATCCTGTGAATATAATTGAGTTGATAGCGTTGCGAGACTCAAATGGGCGCGTAAAATTGTTGGGCTCGGTTAGGAACGGATTCCGAGAAATTGGTATTTGCTGATCCGACTGGTAGGCGTCCGAAAGATAGGCCGAAGCGTCGATGGGAGGATTGCGTTAAGGCTGATCCTGGGGGCTTGGGATTGAACGGTGAACATTGGACGAGTCTGTGTAGACGGAATATGGTGGTAAGCCTAATATTATTATTATTATTATTATTATAGCAAAACTTGCTACTGAAGTGTAAGCATGTAAGCGTTCTCTTGCTAATAATATTTCCATTTCGAGACAGACCATGCAAAATCTCAAAAACCAGAACAATAAATACCTAACACCAACCGGTCAGCAATAAAATCTTTAAGATTTTGGTTACAAAAAGAAGGTTTAAAAAATGCCTTCCAGGAATGACTTCCTTTCGTACCCCTCTTTTTATGGAGGGAAATTAGAAAGGTAGGGGTTGGCTTCGTCGGGTCCGTGTATAATGCCGTATGTTTAACTTGAAACGTCGCTGAGAGGCTGAAGCCTTTGACATGCTTCAACAACTTTGATTTTTGTGTCATTGAATCGTTGGATCATTTAACAGTCGTTTTTGTATCAATGTATTTAATGGTGAATTCAAAGTGGGAGGGAAAATAAATAGTGTCAAAACTTAAGGATTTAAATTAATTCCAAAATATTAGATCGTAGACGTGTTCTTAACTTACTATCACTATACCTAACTTCAGATCCATTATGAATATTCCATGATAATTAATTTTTTATTTAATGATATATAAGCGATTCCATTTTGGCTATCTTGGAACCCTCATACACGACTGATACAAGAAACTGCACGCCCAACTTCTTATCCTATACTTATGATCCAAAAACCTTTTTAAATTATTTTATGTTTCTAACTTTGTCCCAAATTGAATCATCCACAATGTTCCATATGTTGCTATTTGCCCGGAACCAAGTACCTTAGTTTTCATGCCATATTCCATTTCAATACTAAATCAGCAATTTCAATGCTTGCTTCGTCAACTATTCCTCATAACCTCTGGGCACATCCAGTCTATATCATAATAAATATTATCCAGGGTAAAATTTGTGATATATATTACATTTTAAAAAAAATTTAAAATAAAAAAATTCAGTCTCTTTATTATATCTGCATAATTATTACTCACTTTTTTAATCTAATTTGTAATTTGCTGCGATTTCTTAGATATTTCGTTATATAAATGATTCTAAAATTTTTCTATTTTAGTTTTACTTTCACTTGAATATATGAAATATATCATAAGGAAAAGTATTGAAAATTTCAAATTTTCGAACCCCAGTTTTCACTTGGAAATACACGTTTTAGGGTCCCCTGTGTCCAAACGACCAAGTCCCGCAAAAAGGTCTGTGTTTGTGTGTCTTGTGTCTGTGTTGGGTAAGTCTAGCGCAAAACTAAATGACATACGAAATAGAAATTTCATATTTAAGATAACTATACGACAGATACGTTACAGCAACTTTTTCATTAAAATCAGCTGACCTGAAGATCGTCTTTATACCATGAATTTGTCAACTTTTTACGATTTTCTCAAAAACGGCTCTAACGATTTTGATTTGACTTTCTCTATCGATGTAAAAAATATGGGTTTAAATACGATGTAGGCTTCATTCTGATTGAAATAATCTGACATAGCAAAAATGGGGTTATTTTAAATTTCTTCCTTTAAAGTACCTTTAATTTTTATATTTAAAAAAAATAGGCACATCATCTTGTTAGCATTGATAAATAACAGCTAAATGTGCAAGTTAAGCTAAATTGATTAACAACTACAGGAGAAAAATGCAAACATATTTTTTAAATGTAATTTTTGTGTTTTTGAACCCAAGAATAGTAATGTAGATGTATAATATATTATTGGGTAGCTAAAGATTTTAGAAAAAATAATATCTAATACACGGAATTGTAAAAGTTATTGGAAAGCCGATGAAACTAACTAATTGTTTTAAATAAAAATATAATAGATCATTTAATTAAACACATGTTTCTGTTGAAATTCAATTTAATTAATTCTTTTTAAAAAAATGTATCTCTAAATGTTTTAAAAATTCTTAAATTGATGTTAACAACGGAGGTAAATGAAAGTCGTGTGTTGCGCGCACCAGATTTTTAAAATCTTATTTTTAATGTAAGAAATATTTCGTCAGTTTTCTCCTTCAGTTGGTCATCGTATTCTTTCATACTTCATTTCCGAGTGTAAAGGGTTAACTTTTTGTTCCAGTGGTTATTTTTGTGAGGCATTTCTCCCTTCCCTCCTCCGTGGGATCTACTACTGGACGGGACATACTTAATATGTTAAAATATGCATAAGAAACAAATAATCAGTGGTGAAATAAAAGCAAGTCAATTTTAAAGTAGTATATTATGCGGGGAAAAGTAAACGACTTTATTACCGGTCCGGTTTCATCTGACTATACCCGTAAAATTTCGTAAATATACGTAGTAAGCTTTTTAGTCTACGCTAATCGCTCTAGTATAATAAAAAGACGAAACCTGCCGCCCAAGTCCCGTATCATTAAACAGTTGAGGTGTTTTTAAAATAAAAAAATAATACCAACTCGGCAAATATAAAAAGCAGAAAGGGGATATCCAGCGTGGACCGGCGGGAGAAGATGGGCTCAGGAATCCCTTTGATGTGCCGCCTTGAGGTTCCTCAGGACGGAGTGATTAGCTCGTGGGTGGGACAGCTACTGCCAGCTCTCATTGTTTCCGATCTCCTCAATAGCATCACTCCTACCACAATGGAGATCTTCTTTACTTGTCATCCAAAAAACAAAAAAAATAAAACAGAATCCTCCCCACTTCTTCTTCATTTCCTCTGCATTGGATTCACTCATCTCTGCGGTTATACCGGGAAATTAGATGCGTTTAACTCTGTAGGGGAATCAAGTTGGAGAATGGAGGCTTTAAATCCGTTTCCATCCACCTCAAATGTAATTAACTTTCTTTAAAAATAAATTGAAACGTAGATTTCCAAGTGCCTGAAGGACATTTTAAGTTTCACTTTAATGCCTTCATTTTCATTAAACACGTAAATGCCATTATCCATATTTTCTTTGATTAGTTTAACTTGAGGAAGTTTTTCGTATATTTACGTATTTGATTAATTAATAAGCATTAATTTCTTCCGTCATAACTTTATTCATATATCCAACTGTACAACTCGTCACTATTCTTCGACATTTCGGGTTTTGCCTCCATTATCATGATATTTTATGTTATTCTTAAATATCATCTATTGGTTTGGTGACTAGATCGCCACGAATATTACTAATATTCTAATACTAACTACTATCAGGAACTAAGCTATGATTAATTTGTACTGAAGCCTCCACGAAATGGTATACCTGAAATATAATAGATTTTGGTCAAATAAATATGTGATATGCTCGCTTTGTAATAAAAGAGAAGTAGAAAATACCTTTAATTTCCTCGCTACATGCCCCATTTTATGTGAAATTAGGATAAGATGTTTCGGAAAGAATTATTTAAACATCGATGAAGCAATAAACTATCTTAACGGCCAAACCGATGCTGTTGTAAATAGCTGCCTATAGATTAAATTATAAAAATTAACTGTATTACAACTCTCATTCTCGACGTTCGGCTTTGTCTCCATTATCAGATATTAGTTGTCAAAGATCATCTATTTCTTTCCGATGTAAGAATTATCTATATGTTAATGCATTATCCTATTGTTGCGTTTCTTTGATTATTTACTGAGAATTTCGTATTTCTTGATCACATAACTATTAATTACACCTATCACTGTCACTATATTGCGTTTCGGGGTTTAGTCCCATTATCAAGATATTTTATGTTGTTCCAAAAGGTCATCTATTTTTTCTTTCCGATGTGAAGAATTGTTCTTCATATGGTTAATGCCATTATCCATATTTTGTTGCAGTTTCTTTGATTAGTTTAACTTGAGGAAGTTTTTCGTATTTTTACATATTTGATCAAGTAAAATAAATAAAATAAATACATATGATTTTCAAATAATAATACAACTGTTTAAAAAGATAAATAAATAAATATATTGATAAAGATGAATTAACAGTTTTTTCTTTTAATTTTTTTTTTTTCTTTTCAATATAATGGATATAAAATAAAAATACATATGATTTCAAAATAATAATAACATTTTAAAAAAAATAAAAGAAAACAATAAAAAATAAATAAATTAGTAAACTTATATAGATAAATTAACCGTTTTTTTTTTGTTTTGTTTTTCTGAAACATAGTAGAGATAAAATAAAAATATATTTATATATATATAAAGTAGAGATAAAATAAAAATGTTATATGTTAATTATAATTCATTATAATATAAATATATTAAACGAAATCTTTATATTACCCATACTTCTATTCTCAACGGTTAGGGAGGAAAATCAAATTTTGATTTTTTTTTTTTGTTATCCATCGTTTAATTAAAAAACTAAATAAATATACCTACTTGATGTACCCGCAGAGAAAATTCGTCATTCGACAATATTTTGAGAACAACTTTATATCATCGTTTAATACAAAGGAAGATGAGTATTTAAGAAACCTTAGATATTGTTCGTTTGATATGATATATGATATTTATCTAGATGGATCTTATTTTTTTATTGAAAACCACGGTTAATAGCAAAAATCTTAAAATTATATATACATTTCTGAGACACCCACTATATTTCATATATAATAATAATAATAATTTCTTTATTTATTCTGGGACGAGTCCCTTAAGAATAATATTACAGAAAATAGAAAATGGTCTTAAGGCTAGAGTCTTAGAGTAAAATAATTAAAAATATAAATATAAGTAAAAATAACAACACAATTAAATTAATAAAATGAAAAAGTAAAATAACTCAAAAGACAACTTCTAATAAATTTTAAAACAAGAAAAAAATGAGAACAGATAATAAATATAATTAGAAAATTAAATTAAGAAAAATTAAATACACAGTAAAAAAAAAAAATTACATGTTTATAGTTGTAAAAATGATTATAAAATTATAGTATTATAAATATGTATTTAAATATATGTATTATAAAATTATATGTATTAAAATTATTTGTATTATAAATTATAGTATTATAAAATTATATGTATTATAAATTATATGTATAAAAATTATATGTATTATAAAATTATATATTTGCTGCTGAATGCATCCATGAAAATGAAAGTTAAATAAATATATAAACGTATATGTCTGCTTTATTTGTGGATTTTTCCTGAAATTAGCATCTACTAGGGATTATTTTGGAATTGAATTGTCAGGAAATAGCTGAAAAGACGGGATTTAAATGTTGAAAGAGTTTATGAGTCACGGATGATGAAAGGAATGGAGTTCCATAAGGATACGGATCGGATTAAGAATGATCTATCGAAAGCTGTGGATCCATGGGAAGATCAGAAGGCCGCGAGCGGGTGTTACGGAAACGAACGGAGGATTTGAATTTAAGGAGATCGAGATGTAAAACGGACATCGGGATTGGATAACTTGGTTGAGGGAGGATGCAAGGAAGTACTTGCGGCTGAAGGGAGGGTAAAGCCACTTTAACTCTTTGTAAATTCCGGTGATAGAGGTGTCTCTGGATATCCCAAAGATAAAACGTATAAAGCAATTAAACATTCGTATATAGGTAAGTGAATGTAAAAGTTTGTGATATAATACAATTTGATTCTTTGAACGACAAAAGAGTCTTTTAAACAACTATAAATAGCTATTGCATAAAACCATTTCTCCTATAAATCTCTCAGGAACAACAAAGAAATAGGAAGCAATTGTAAACATTGGGTGACAAAGAAGTGTATTAAAGTAAAAATTATTAGTAATTGGTCCAGTTGTTGGTACGGCACCTGTAATAGGGCCACCATTTGGTAATCTGGTGCCATGATCCCAGCTAAATATTATCCATTTTTCACGCGCGTGTATCAAGGGAATGAATGTTTGATTACCACCTATCTAGCTCTGATTTTTCTTCATCGTTATGATATATCCAAGAGAGTCAGTCAAAAAAAAGTGGGGCGACACAACCCACTGCCCAAGAACATGTCAGATTTCGAAAAAAAAATGTTTACCTCCGAGTTTATTCCTTCAGTTTATTTTAAATATTATAGATAGATAGATAGAAAATAATTTTTATTCTGGGACTGGGTCCCTTTAGAATAACAGCTTTGTACAGTTTAAATATACAATATGTCTGGCCAACAGACAAGATAAACATGATTAACTACTATTTACAATAATTGATTAATTTGTATACAACGCAAAATAAATAAAATAAAAACAATCTTCAGAAGCTAATTATGTTAGAAAAGAATGAGAAATATATGAGTTGATTAACAGAATCCAAATTAAAAAAAAATTAAAAAACAAAAATAATTAGTAACATTGTACTAATACTTAGTATTCTTAAAATAACATTAAATCTGAAATAATAAAGGATCTATATTAGACCAAGAATTAATGAAAGATAATACCATTAAAACATAAATAAAAAAAAAAAAATATAAGAAATGAAATCTTCTAGAAAAAAAAATAACGACATAAAAAACTAAACAAATACTGTAAAGATTGAACCAAAGGAAAAAAATTATATAAAAAATATATTTCATATTTAAAGTATATGTCAGGCAGCGTCATGTTAGAAGGTGCTGGAAAAGAAGGAATTTAAATGTAGAAAGGGAAGGAGCATGGCGGATGTTTGATGGAAGGGAATTCCAGAAACTAGTAGAACGGGCCAGAAAGGAGCATTAGTATTATTTTGTTCTGTGGAAAGTGATATAAAGGTTGGAAAAAAGGGAACTAGTCTCTAGTGGGTGAATTGAGGGTTTGAACTGTAGGAGATTGTAGATATATGGAGGGTGTTGTGAATTAATGGTTTGGTATAGGAAAGATCCAAGGAAATATTGCCTACGGGTAAGAGGAAAGAGCCATTTTGATTCGGTATAAAGATGGGATACATGAGACCGCCTCGATGTGCCAAAGACAAATCTTAAAAAACAGTTCATGATTAACTTTAATCGTTTCTCTAGCATCATCGAGAGGCCATCATATACCATACATCCATAATCAAACTGAGGGAAAATTAGAGAGGATACAAGGAGCTTGTATATTATACTAAAAAAATAAAAAATAAAATCTTTTGAATAAACATTTAATTTTTTTTTTTTTAATATGTGCGGAAAGAGAAACACTGGGATCTCCACGTATGGGGAAGAAAACAGAGCCTGAGAAGTCCCAGTGCTTCTATTTCTATTTATAGGTTTAGATCCAGCGGAAGCTGAGTTAAGGCGCAGGAGAACCTGGCCAGTGATAGAACTTCTAAATTAATATTTACAAGAGGTCTCAGGTAATGACAAATTAAATGAGAATATAAATTGTGCAGACGGAAAAAAAAATCTACATATGAGGGAATAGTAAACCTAATTTAATTGTAAATACAATCGACCCCTATTGATTTATTCAGTACTCGAATTCCTCGATACCTCTAACATAAACATTGGTTTATCGTATTATTGGCAAACCTCTCTGTAAACAAAGCTTTGTATTCAGATCCTGATACTAACAGGAATGTTTCGTTCCTAGGCGGGTTACGAGATTTCTACAAGAAGTCAGCAGGTGTTCCTTTTCGATAAATAATATTTCTCAGAACTAAACACGTCCTTGAAGGCTCTAACCCCCACCCAGTTGTTATGGTTATTCTTTTTTTTTCTTCAATATTTTGAGAGGTGATAAAAAATAAAAAGTTGAGGTTGCCAAAAAAAAAAAAAATTGTTTAAGTAATACCAGGCGTCCGTGATTTACAGCATTTTTAGTATTCATTAAAATTAATAATACATCTTCATGTGTTTCCGTTCTTAGCAATGACTGCCACAACCTTTAACTAGTGAGGTGGGGTCTACAAGACCCCTGGGCCTCTTTAAAGTTTTGTGAATCCCATTCTCCCGATCCGATCGGCTTGTGAAAACCTGACATTGATTGTGATATACCATCCTTTTTCAGCCAGTTTTTACCCGGCATTGCTTCAGGACAGTATTATTGGGGTCCAACAGACCCCACCTCACCATTAGTGTTCGGATTTATTGAAAGTGTGTTTTTCAATTCGTTGAAAGAAATGCTCGTGATCGTGTTATTATACGCACCTTTTTAATTTTATTAAGAAGCTGGACCATCCTTGTTAAAGGATCACATGACCAGACGGTCAGAAAATCCCTGACTTCCCAGAGAGCTTTGGTTAAAGGTCATTCATTATTAGGGGGGGAGAAAACAAAAAGAAGAATCTACCACACATAGTCAGGGGAACCCTACGAAGAAAAGGAGATGTCATTTTTGTCCAAGAAACAATAATTTAAAGTTTGTATTAAATGTGAACAAAAATAATATTTGTGGGCAATGTTCGGTGGGCAAAAACTGAGCCTAATTGAGACGTTGATTTCCAAAAGGTACTATATCCATTCTGGGGAATTTTACAGGAGGCGCGAAAATCTCTCATTACTCTATTATTAAACCAGCTAATTTGATTATTTTCGCATTAAAATCTAGAATTATTTCTTTACTATGTGAATAAAACCATATTAAAGTTATGAAATGAATTGTTCTGTTATGATTTGGAATGAAACTAAATGTGTAATAAGTATCTTAAGAAATTAATAGCATTTCTAAATCACGTTATTAAAGGACATGAGTGTTCATTAAATATAATCAAATTTAAGATTTAGATAAAACTAAATGAGGAGAATATAAATATGTGAAAATATCAATTTCGTAAATGATGTCCTATAGTACCTTCTGGAAATCAACGTCTCAATTGAAAATGAGCCTGCATACTTTCTTTACAATATAAAAGTTTCATTATTTTTTTTTTTTTTTTATCATTTTCCGTTCTTTAAATATAATAAAATTCAAGATAAGGACTTGTTTATATATTATTTAATAACGTTAAAAAAAAAAGTATTAATAAAATGTATTTAATATCAGGCATTTATTCATTTTTATTAGCATCCTTTCGTATGGTTCTTGTTGTTTGTTGTTGTTTATTTTTTAACGTCACTTTATGCTATTATGGCTAATCGGACGATGCTACAGTGGAAGTCTTAAATTTAGCCTATCCAGGTTTTATTAGGATAGGGATCTTTAACGAGTACCTGACATCGCACAGACTCGGGACTACCTTTTAACGTCCCCTCCGAAGGACGGCATAACTAAGGATTTATTACCCCCATTAAAAAATCCTAGGACCACCTGTGGATTTGAGCCCGTGACCTTTGGCATAGGAGGCTGTTATGCTAGCTAGCCACCCAGCTACAAGTGATCTCTCGTATGATACTTATTGAAGATATGTTAAATTAACCTATTTTACAAGAATAAACAATTAACAGTCTGAGAGACCCCACCTTACCAATTTTGACAATAAATTTCACCTCACCGGTTAGAGTTGTTATTGAAGTATTCCCAAACTTTGTTAGATTATTTTGCTTCGGTTATTTTTTCCGTTTCTGCAAAAATGGCTATTTAGTGCCCAAAATACCATTATGTTTACTAGCGACTCGCCCTTTCTTCGCGCGGGTGCAATTAAATGTTATGTCATTCATGTTTAAAAAACATCAGTTTGACCAATTGAGAGTTTATCACTTTGGGATTACGATTTTATGGTAACAAAAAGTGCTTTTAGCAAGAAAATATTATTTTTATTTTATAACGTCCATTCATTATTATATTTAATTATCAGTTGAAATTAGAAACATAAATTGGTCAAAATCAAAAATTGGTAGAGTTTCTTTGTTTGTGATGTTAAACGGTTCCTATTTTATTCGGTTTATAACTATTTTATATTGCAAATAAACTCTTTATAAACACATTTTAAAAGTAAATCAGTTACAGTGAAAAATATGTTTTTATTAAATGATCTAAAAGTAGAGATAATCATTAGCAATTTTTTTTAAAGCAACTTTCCATTTGTTTTTACAACTTACGTAAGATTTGCTACTTGATATTTTATTCTAAAATCTCGAATACTGTATGAAATAATATAATCTGCACATTCACCATAACCTTCCTCATCATAATATTAAAAATAACATAACTTCATGGGATCACTTGTAGCTGGGTGGTTAGCATATCAGCCTCCTATAACAGCCAAAGGTCACGGGTTCAAATCCGCAGGTGGTCCTAGGATTTTTTAATGGTGGTAAAAAATCCTTAGTTATGCCGTCCTTCGGAGGGGACGTTAAAAGGTGGTCCCGAGCTTCTGAAATGTCAGGTACTCGTTAAAGATTCCTATTCTTATAAAACCTGGATAGGCAAAATTTAGGACTCCCATTGTAGCATTGTCCGATTAACCATAGTAGCATAAAGTGACGTTAAATAAATAAACAAACAAACAACATAACTTCATACGTTTATGGACTTTATTGTGTATTATTTATTTACCTTTCTTTATAATTGTTACTTGATAATTTAAAGAAAAATTTGGGGTTTAATTATACGACTGTAATACAGTCGTATGATTAAACCCCAAAATTTCATTTTTAATTATTACAGTCACTGTATACTGTATACTGTAATAATTAATAATACGATAACACTCAATAAAGCTACATATAATTAGAAAAAAAAATGTAAAACATGTACATCAACATCATAAAAATATTTTTTGCAGAAACTTGAAAATAGCCGTAGCCGCCGAAACGTTGTAAATTTTAGAATATAATTATTTATTTTGGATTGGACACTTATACGAACATAAAACGAAAATGAATACACTTCTTATAAAAATCAATTTAAAAACTATTAAATATAATTAAATTTAAAAAATATTTTAAGTTGATTTTAATAAAACCTGAATTCATTTTCGTTATAAACATATTATTTAAATCAAATAATACACCTATAGTAAATTATTACAAATTGTAATCAGTAATAAGATGAGGAAGATGGTAGGGGGTGCGGTCATAAATTGAGACGTTGATTTCCAAAAGGTACTAAAGGACATTTTTTACGAAATTGATTTTTTTACATATTTGTATTCTCATCATTTAGTTCTATCTAAATATTCTATTTGATGTTATCTTATTAATTCTCAAGTCCTTAAAAAACACGATTTAGAAATGCTGTCATTTTCTAAAAGTACTAATTACGCATTTATTTTCGTTCCAAATCATTCTAAAAAAATTCATTTCATAACTTTAATATGATGTTATTATTATAGTAAAAAAATAATTCTAAATTTTAATGTAAAAAGACCCAAATTAGCTAGTTTAATAATATAGTAATGAGAGATTTTCGCGCTTCCTGTAAAATTTCCTAGAATGGATATAGTACCTTTTGGAAATCAACGTCTCAATTGAGACGTTGATTTCCAAAAGGTACTAAAGGACATTTTTTACGAAATTGATTTTTTTACATATTTGTATTCTCCTCATTTAGTTTTATCTAAATACTCTATTTGATGTTATCTAATGAATTCTCAAGTCCTTAAAAAACACGATTTAGAAATGCGGTCATTTTCTAAAAGTACTAATTACACATTTATTTCCGTTCCAAATTATTCTAAAAAAATTCATTTCATAACTTTAATATGATGTTATTATTATAGTAAAAAAATAATTCTAAACTTTAAGGCAAAAAGACCCAAATTAGCTAGTTTAATAATATAGTAATGAGAGATTTTCGCGCTTCCTGTAAAATTTCCTAGACTGGATATAGTACCTTTTGGAAATCAACGTCTCAATTAGAAACACACATTTAAAATAAGTGCTATTTCAATTATGTGCCGACGTTTCGGTCAATCAGTAATAAGTTTATTCCTTATTCGTCACTTCATATTACATTTTACAACTTTGTGTATCAGATAATATTTTTTCTAAAATCTTTCTCTTTCCAACTGTATATTATACGGCCATATTACTTTTTTTATTATCAAAAAAACTAAAAATTACATTAAAAAATAGTTTTGCTCTTTTATCCTTTAGTTGGTTATAAAATTTGTCCAATTATATATTTAGCCGTCCTTTATCAATGTCATTAAGATCATATGGTTAATCTTTTTAAATGTACAAAATTAAAGGTACTTTAGAGGACGGAGTAGAGCTATGGGGCTCTACTAAACCATCGAACTCATCTCGTATCCAATCCTTACAATCCAAAATCCTTCGTAAAATCCTCAATGCTCCTTATTTCGTCACAAACAAACTCATCCATAAAGACCTTAATATTCCATATGTCGCTGACTTAGCCCTAACCAGGTACCGTTCCTTCCATGACAAACTCCATTACAATCCTTTAGTTTCAATCCTCGCTTCCTCATCGATCCCTGATAATCCTCCGAGGCGTCTGAAAAGAAGATGGCCACGAGACCTTCTAGTTTAGAATATTTTTAGAGTGCTGCCACTGGGTAGTGGCTCTACATGCATTTCATGACCATTTTCTATGTAACCATCACATTTACTTGATGTATTTTTTTTTTAAATACAGTTGTAGATATCAATAAATATGTTTAAAAAAAAAAACTTTAGAGGAAGACAATTTAAAATACCGCCATTTAAGCACTTTCAAGACTACTTCAATGAGAATGAAACCTACATGATATTAAAGTCAATTAAATTTTAGAACAGTCGAGGTAAGTGAAAGTCGTGTGTTGCCCGCATCAGATTTTGTTTGCATATTTTTTTTTCAGATTCTTTACTCCTTTACTGCTACAATATATGAGATCGGATTCCTGTTTGGAGGCGATTCCCTGACGCCCAGGTGATGTTTCCATTGGGTTCCTTTATCGTGCCGATGCCTCACCGTTCTCGGAACTAGGAAAATGAGAGCGGCAAGTATTTATTGCCGGGGGCCGAGAGCAGATGGCCGGTGAGGTCGGCCCCGGCCGGGGAGAAAAAAGATCCCCTCACGGCGGCTGTCTGAAATTCAAGACCTCCTCTTAAATCCGGAACCCCCTTCCCGATGACCTCCCTCCTCAATAGGCGACTTACGACCTCTAGGATTACATCTTCCATCTGTTTTCTCAGATACTTAGAATCCTCACCGACAAAGATATTCAGATGTACAATGCAGTGGAGCATTATTTTGTCTTTTATCATATGAAAAGAAATATTTAAAAAAATTACAATTCAGGCAGTCATAGGAACTGCCGATAGAAGTGAAAACTTTTTCAATTATCGGTTTGCGCTGGAATTTTGTTGGAAAGAAGAATATGTTCATTAAAGTAAATCATGTTGAGAATGCATGTTTTGTTTTTTTATTTTTGTTTCATTTAATTTTAAAACGTCATCACCTTGTAGAGATGTATCATCTTGAAGTATGGCATTGTAATCTGTATGTGACTATAGACTGTATGGGTTGGTGGTACACATAGCACATTTTACTTTTACCTACCTATATATGGAATATATAATAAGGGAAAGTATTGCGATCGTGAAAATTTTAGAATTCCAATTTTCAAAGGAAATACACGTTTTAGGGTGCCCTGAGTCCAAATAACCAAGTCCCGCAAAAAGGTCTGTGTGTGTGGTAACTCCCGGGCAAAAACGAAAAGTCCTATAAAACTTCGTACCAAGCCTTACAAAATTCAGCACTAAATATCATACATACTGAATAAACTTGGACCTACACAGACAGGTCAGAGAGGATGGCAGCACCCCCTAATCAAAAAATATTAAAATCAAATAAATTTAATAAAGAAATCTTTTTTAAACCAAGAAAATAATATTAACTATTATTTTTACTTCATAGGACGTACTCAATTTTCAAATTTATTAATATAGAATGAATACCAATCGATGACTGTTGGGAAATTCGGAAGGAAAATAGAAATACTGGAAAGAATTAGTCCGGGTGGCGGTCATTAAATGAAACAACTAAATAGTTTCAACTATTTTATTGTTTGCCAACGTTTCGAGACCCTTTGTGGGTCATCATCAGGGCTAAAAAGATACAAAAGAATATAATTTCAATGACATTACATACAATATTATATAACCTATTTAGCTAGAGAACGTCGGTATTAAAAAATAACAGAAGAACTGTAAATGTAAAAAAAAAAAAAAAAAAAAAAAAAAAAATTAATTAAAATACAATGACCATAGTACTATATAATGAAAGTGTTATACAG
Organism: Piezodorus guildinii; assembly: GCA_023052935.1. Taxonomy (NCBI): domain Eukaryota; kingdom Metazoa; phylum Arthropoda; class Insecta; order Hemiptera; family Pentatomidae; genus Piezodorus; species Piezodorus guildinii. The sequence continues at coordinate 84,086,078 of CM041295.1, forward strand.
AAAAAATATAAACGTTCACTAAACAAAATTTACACAGGTATCAATAATTTACATGAAATATGAAATATAAAAATATGAAGTAGAGTGGAGATACGTACCGCATGGTGGGAGAAAGGAAACTAGGTACTGTTTTGGTAGATGGGGGGTAGGTAGGATGGAAAATACGTAGGAAAAGGTAGAATGGAAAATCGGTACAGTTTTATGGACAACATGGAAAATAGAAATAAACGGAATACTCTTTAATATTCCATTTCTTTTCCAACGTCTTGTCCCAAATCATAGGACATTTAAACCTTTATTCAGGGTTTTACACGGAAGTCCTAGAAAAAGGCTCGTCAGTAAAAACAAATTAGTAAATTATTATATTTATTTAAATTCAAATTTGATAAGCAAAGTACAGCTTGGGGTATTATTATTGAATTGACTAAAATAATTAAAAATTATAATTATATTACTGTCACCATATTATTATTATATACCTTGCATATTATTAAGTTTATGATTACATTGGTTGTTATCTTGTTTCTCTTAGTCGTGATGAAGGCCCACAATGTAGGCCGAAACGTCGTCACACAATTAAAATAAGCACTATGTTTCAAAGTGTGTTTCTCTCTAATGACCGCATCCCCGACCATCTTCCTCATCTAAAATAATTAAAAGGTAATAATTCTCAATTTTATTTATGACCTATTTAAAGAAAAAATTAAAATTGTGTTTCCTTTTTTTTATAAATTTAATTTTTTTTAAACATATTACAGATGAATATAACGCGAAGTTAAAGGAATGTGACTTAATGCTACTAAGTGCTTTGATTTACACTTTACCTCTTTAATATATTTCCTTATTTTCATCTCCGAAAGTTAAAAAAAAAACAAAAAACGCTCAATTTACAAAGGCGGATATATTTCAGAAAAAAGTGAGATATTTGTATACAATAGGACAAATTTTCTAAAAGCTCGAACGGTCATAAGAAACACCTAATGGAGATTAATTTATATTCCGCCTGTCATTCACTATCCGCCAATATACCAGGAAACGTCGTTGTAGTTTATAGTACAATAAAACCAGTCCCAAGCCAAGTCAGAATAACTCTGAAAGAAACCCATAAAAAATAATAAGAAAAGAAAAGCATTGGAAAGAAAACCTAAAATGGTCGTGGTATCGTATGGCATTTGATGGAGGTCGCATTTGCCGAGAATTTTAAAGCTGTGACTTATCCGAGCTTTATTTTTTCTGTAGAATTGTAAATAAATGGAAGAAGAGATGGGACATTGGAGCGGTGACATATGCCCTCGGTTCGGATCAGCCTGTATTATGTATCAGGCCAATCTTGCGGGGACATGTGCGGTCGTAACATTCCCCACCATATGTGTCACACCTTCTCCTCTCATCCTGTAATTTAGATGTAATGGTCTTTATTTATTGTCTTGTCGATAAACTGATAAGGCCTCGGGAATGATTGGACATTCGAAGACCTCTTAAAGAATGCGAGATAGCCCAACCATGTGGTTTGTTCCTCCAATGGCTATTCCAAAATGGGACCTTAGAAAAACAAAATTATGGTTCTCGCTTTGCATACGCTTTATTTAGAATTCAAGATTTTTCTTTTTTTCTAAATTGTCTTTAATTAAGAATATAACTATTTCTGAATAACTATAAACGGTTGAGCTTTTATTTACACCACAATTTACACTGATGATAATCTGCTTTATCGGCCATGGATCGACCATTCGGTTGGGACACCTTCGAGGGGTACACCTTACCACTATAAAGATACCCTTAATTGGAGAAAAAACGTGGTTGAGGGTTATCCAGGCCAAATCACCTCCTTGCACAACCATTGGTCAAGAGACAGTGTGCCCTTATATAGTTATCTGTAGTTAAAACCTTCATGGGTAGTAAGATGTAAAGATTTTGATTTTTTTTTTTTTTCTCGACCAAATGGAAGTATCTAACGTGAGTTGACATGTATGAACCAATATAAGGTTATTTAACAAATTCGCTTGATCCTCTTTGTGTTAAAATGTATATATTTTTACTATATAAATAACTGATCTATACGTTATGAAAGAAGATAATAAAAAAAAATCTGGTGCGGGCAACACACGACTTTCACTTACCTCACTGTTAAAATCATTTAAAAACTATTAAATATACTTTAATTTGAAACATATTCTAAGTTGATTTTAATAAAACGTGAATTTATTTTCGTGGGAAACATATGATTTAAATTAAATATTATAACTACATTAAATTGTTAATCGGAATTAGGTTTATTCCCTATTCGTTACTTTATTTTACCTTTTACAACTTTGTGTCAGATAATATTTTTTCTAAAATCGTTCCCTTTTCAACGGTATATTATACTTCTATATTACTGTTTTTAATATAAAAAAAAAAAAAACATTAAAAAATAGCTTTTCCCTTTTATCTTTTAGTTGGTCATCGAATTCTTCCAATTTGTATATTTAGCCGTCCTTCATCAGTTATATGGTTGATCTTTTATTTTATTGATCGTTTTTGATTATATGCTATGGTTTATCTTTTTAAATGTACAGAATTAAATGTAGTTTACATGAAGAAAATATAAAATAACGGCATAAAGCCCTGTCAGACTATTTCAATCAGAATATAACTTACATGATATTAAAGCCCATTAAATTTTACATCAATATAGGGAGTTTAATCAAAATCGTTTGGGTCGTTTTTGAGAAAATCGTATAAAGGTGCAAAATGCAAGGTATAAAGTGGCTCTTCTGGTTAGCTGATTTCGATGAAAAAGTTGCTGTAACATCTCGGGTGTATAGTTATCATAAATATGAAATTTCATTTTCGTGCGACTTTTCGTCTTTGTGCTAGACTTAAAAAAAGCGACTTAAAACTGGAAATTCGAAAATTTTCACGATCGCAATACTTTCCCTAACTATATATTTCATATATAGGTAAGTAAAAGTAAATACTTTCCCTTACTATATATTTCATATATAGGTAAGTGAAAGTAAAATATATTGTTTCATTGGAAACATATTTTTTAGATTAAATACAATATAACAATAGAAATTATTTACAAAAATTTCTTAAGTATATTGCCTTTTTTTTTTAAATTAAATATAAGCCAATTTAAAACTTTGACAGTTTAAAAAACAACACAATCTTTAATGGACTTATTTCTGATTATATTTCCCTATTGTCTGTGTGACTGTAAATAAATTTGAAAAGTAAGTACTTTACAACCTCTGCAAGCCATGAAGAGTCTTGGGCTCAGTACATATAGATTTTCGTACTGTTTCTTGGCCAACGGCCGTGCAATGAGGTGATTATGCTTTGTTCACGCTCAGCCTCTACGTTTTTCCCCAATTTGGGTGACCACATTAGAGTGACTGGGGGGTCTGCCTCAGAGCCATACCCGAGGGTCGCCCCCTGGCTGAATTAACAGAATAAATAATATCCTGTCATAGCCGGGATTCGAACCCAGGACCCGGAGGACAGTAAACTAGCGCTCTATTCACTAGACACCGCTCTCTAAGTACGTATTTAGAACTGAATACAGTCACTAACCTGTTTATTTCCTTATACTTAATATAATTTATGTTGCGAATTTTCTTTGTTTGTATTTATAATTTATATAATAATTTGTTACAATAATTATTTGGAGGTCGTGACCCTCTTTTGCGTACGATTACCCTTGAGCATTTACATATATCAGATCTGTAATTTCATTTTTAAGTGAAATTAATCAATTTGAGAAACTTACTGGTTATTGGGAGATGGGAAGGTCTATGCATGTTAAAAACGCGGAGGACCCCCCCCCCCTTTCCCCTAAAAGTTGATGCGAGAAATAAAAGATAAAAAATTTAAAACAGGTACTAGGATGAAAGATGTTAGAAATTATTTTTACTTCTAAGCACGAAATATTTTTTCAAATTAATATGATGATTTGGGCCGTACAAGATATCATTCCTTCCATGACAAAACTCCACTCCCACATTAACCCACTAGTTTCTATCCTTGCTTCTTCTTCCATTCCTGACAATCCTCCGAGGCGTCTGAAAAGAACATGGCCTCGAGACGTTATAGTTTAGATTACTTAGTGGAGTGTTGCCAATGGGCATATTATCTTCATGTCTTTTCATGTAGCTTATATATATTATAAACCAATTTCCTTGATTTATTCACTAATACAGTTGTAAATTTCAATAAAAAAAATTAATATGTCTATAAACAACTTTTCTTGCCGCAGCCCCCCTTATCGATTTTCAATCAACTTGCTCCCCCCCCCCCCCCTCTTCCCCCCAACGAAAATCCTGCTTACGTCCTTGCCCTTACCTACATGTATATGAGTACTGCAAACTACGTAGATGAACATGTAACTGTCAGCAATATCTTATTAGGGCATAAAGTTTATCATATTTTTTTCGGATTTATTTCCTGTTCCTCGAAGTAATATAATATTGTATAATTAGATAAACAACTCGCAATTACAACTTTTTCCTCAAACAAATAAAGATAAAAAATAAAAGATAAAGAATTCTTGAAGCATAGTAAGAAAATTATCTAACATTCAGATGCTTAACTGCATTCTAAAGAAAAAGGAAAAAGAATAGTAAATTGAAACATCTATCTCCGTAAGGCAACTCATCCAGGAATCAACTAGCTAATAAATTTGGGCTGTTAGCAATTACTGTGGCTGGGTTACTACCGCCTTGCAACCGGGTGGTCCTGCCGACCGCTTGCCAATGTAAAGCACGCCTCTAGCCATCTTTATTAGTTTCCTTACGAGATCTTGAGGCTCCACTCTACGTCATACATTGTATGCACCGGCTCAGAACGCCTGTAAATGTATTTCATATGTCCTTACACATGCAAGTGTGCCTTATCAATAGTCAATGCGGCGATACCTCATACAGAGTATTCAAATATATTTTTGTATGAACCATGCGAGGCCGTCTTAGTCCATATTAGATATTTCTCAGTCCCTATTTGATATTGAGGTTTACTTTTTATGTTTATATTTTTCTTGATACTTTTTTTACTTCCACTTACCTATATATGAAATATATGGTAAGGGAAAGTATCGAGATCGTAAAAATTTTCGAATTCCAGTTTTCAACCGAAATACACGTTTTAGGGTCCCTTTGATTCCAAATAACCAAGTCGATCAAAAAGGTCCGTGTGTGTGGTAAGTCTAGCACTAAAACGAAAAGTCGCACGAAACTGAAAATTCATATTTAAGACAACTGACAAGCCTGAGATGTTACAGTAACTTTTTTATCATAATCAGCTGACAGGAAGTGGTACTTTATAAGATGCATTTTGCACCTTTTTACGATTTTTTCAAAAACGGCTTTAACGATTTTGATTAAACTCTCTATATCGATGTAAAATTTAATGGGTTTTAATCTCATGTAGATTTCATTCTGATTGAAATAGTCTGACAGGGCTCAAATGGCTTAATTTAAGAGTTCTTATATTGATTATAACAACGGAGGTAACCTAATGTCGAGTATTGCGGGTACCAATAATTGTGTTATAAATATTAATTCATCATTTAATATATCAGATTGTTTCAATGAGAATAATACTTACCTGATATTAGCGGATATTTAGTTATTACCTTTTATATTTTTAAAATGAAATTTAATGGTTTAAATTGAAATTTCGCTAAGTTTACTCTGTGCAAGAACCGATAAAGTGTTAATATAAAATTTATCTTTTATGCGCATTCTCTTCAACTCTAGTAATATAAAACTAATTTTACATAACGATTAAGTATGCGGTTGAATAACACATTGGATGGATGCCCCTTGGACCCTTCCATTAGTAAATCACTGTCAGACGTTTTAATTAGTACGATTAGACCCATCCAAAGGCGAGGCATGTTTGCTGTCATCCTTAATCGCCGCTCAAATCACTGTTCTCCGGAATAAATAAGAATAGAATGATATTTAACTCAATGTGAGTAAACATTGAACAATGCTCAAATTATATGAGTAAATTGTGGATGATTTGAGTATTACTGGAAGGAATTAGTCCGGATGGCGGTCAGTAAATGAAACAACTAAGTAGTTTCAACTATTTACGTTTGCTAACGTTTCTAGCCCCCAATCGTGGGTCATCATTAGGGCTAAAAAGATACAAAAGAAATACAATTACAATAACATTAAATAATTCTTCAGGGCTATTAAACAAAAGGTAGTACATATACCTGCTATAGCTGTCAACAGTACATAACTAACAGTCTTCACCATTTCCTCCACTGCCCGTCATCTAATGAATACAGAAGAAGGTACCTACTCCAGTACATTAAAAACTCACCACCTTCTCTAAAAAATATAGAGAAAATTGTGAACATTGATAGCATCAAAAAATTGGCTAATATTTATCTGTTTTTACTATCAATATCAAATATATACTCTTCTGGTGAAAATTATATATTAATACTAATAAATTAAAAAGAAATACCACTATAGTCGATCAAACCACCGTAGGAGACTGGTGCAAAAAAGCCTTAAAAGAACACTGGCAACACAAACATGGAAGCAAACTTCCAGCAAGCTCCAAGAAATTAAACAGGACACTCTTCCATGGAAGACCTCTTCCAGACAGTCTCGCTCTGGTTATCTTAACAAGACTGCGAATTGGACACTCGGCATTCACCCACGGATACCTTATGAGAGGCCTAGAACCACCGATTTGCGAGACATGTAAAACACCTCTGACCATAAAACACATTGTAACCTCATGCAAGATATACACGAACTCCAGAACAAAACACGATATACCCCTCTCTATGACCGAAGCACTCACCGACGATGAAGAAAAAATAAAAAAAGTTATCAAGTTCATAAAAACTATAAAAATGATCCATCTTCTATAAATACTATTGTAATGTAATATTAATGTAAATATTGTAAAATTGTAACAGACTGTAAATGTAAGAGTCTGTAAATAATTTATAATATAAAGTTATGTCCGTATATAATGTAATGTAATATATAAAATTTAAGCCGCTAATGACCCGATTGGGTAGATGCGGAATATTATAAAATAAATACTGAAGGAATTAGTCCGGGTGGCGGTCATTAAATGAAACAACTGAATAGTTTCAACTATTTTATTGTTTGCCAACGTTTCGACCCCCATTGTGGGTCATCATCAGGGCGTCTGGTAGGCGAGTGGAAACTCAAGGTGTTGAGTTTCCACTCGCCTACCAGACGCCCTGATGATGACCCACAATGGGGGTCGAAACGTTGGCAAACAATAAAACAGTTGAAACTATTCAGTTGTTTCATTTAATGACAGCCACCCGGACTAATTCCTTCAGTGATTCTCAACGGTCAACTAATTATATCCACTATAAAATAAATAAATAAAAATAAAACAATATGAATAGTTAAGACGCAGAAGTGTATTATTAATTTATTGGAATATAATCCGATATATTGTGTTATTTATGTATTATGTATTTCCACTACCATAGGCGGAAAAGAAACGTATTGTATTTGTACAAGATTATTTTCTTTAATAAATAAATATTTATCTATCTAGTAAAGATAGTAGCTATAATCCAAAAGTTATCTTTTTTTAATAGCCCTGAAGAATTATTTAATATTATTGTAATTGTATTTCTTTTATATCTTTTTAGTCCTGATGATGACACAATGAGGGTCGAAATGTTGGCTAACAATAAAATAGTTGAAACTATTCAGTTGTTTCATTTAATGATCGCCACCCGGACTAATTCCTTCAGTAATTCTCAACGGTCAACTAATTATATCCACTATAAAATAAATAAATAAAAATAAAACAATATGAATAGTTAAGACGCAGAAGTGTATTATTAATTTATTGGAATATAATCCGATATATTGTGTTATTTATGTATTATGTATTTCCACTACCATAGGCGGAAAAGAAACGTATTGTATTTGTACAAGATTATTTTCTTTAATAAATAAATATTTATCTATCTAGTAAAGATAGTAGCTATAATCCAAAAGTTATCTTTTTTTAATAGCCCTGAAGAATTATTTAATATTATTGTAATTGTATTTCTTTTATATCTTTTTAGTCCTGATGATGACACAATGAGGGTCGAAATGTTGGCGAACAATAAATAGTTAAAACTATTTAGTTATTTCATTTACTGACCGCCACCCAGACTAATCCCTTCCAGTAAATGAGTAACTATTTATATGTCATCCTTGGGGAGCGGCGTGGTCTAGTGAATAAAGCGCTAGTCTGCTGTGCTCCGGGTCCTGGGTTCGAATCCCGGCTATAGCAGAATATTATTTATTCTGTTAATTCAGTCTGGGGGCGACCCTAGGGTATGGAGACCCTCCTGGGGCAGACCCAGCCTCTTTAAAGTAGGTACCCAAAATAATTGGGGAAAAACCTGGCGGCTGAGCGCGATCAAGGCCTAATCACCTCATTGCACTGCCGTTGGCCTAGAAACAGTACGAATCTCTATATGTACTGAGCCCAAGACCCTTCATGGGTTGTAGTGGTACAGGTTTTTTTTATTTTTATTTATATGTCATCCAGGGATAAACTCTCAATTCCTTCAAAAACAGTCCCTCATTCTCTCAAACAATAACAGTGGATAATATTCCTGAGACTAAATTGGTTAAGTGGAAACGTCAAGTGGGTTGATATTTCGATCCCAACACAAATAAAGTAACATTTTTTTTTTTTTTAAATATATTTATTAAATTTATTCTAACATCCTAAATAGAGATATGACAATCGTTTGTCTGTCAGATGAATAACAATTAAAAAGGCATGTCAGCCATGAGAAAGATAATAATACTCAGCAGTATCGCTTGATTTAATTCGAAAGAAATTACGGAAGGTCTCTCATCCATGACCTTTTCAATCTTCTCCTGATGTCTCGCCGTTTTTATTACCAGAGGGTTATAAAGTCCTTGTAATTTGTTGTGAAATTGATAATAGTGAGTTAGTATATGTTCTCTGACAGCAGACATGTGGAAGTCTGTACGTAACGTTATATTAGAAACAAAACTAGGTCCTTGCGTAATTAGCCTAAAAGTATTTTTGTTATTAAAAAGTTTGAAGTCTTTGTATATGTGGGTCTTTTAGGCAGCTCCGAAGATTTGAGAGGCTATTACTAGAGTTATATTACTATATTACTAAAGTTGAAGTGAATGCGCATAAAAGATAAATTTTATATTTACACTTTATCGGTTCTTGCACAGAGTAAATTTAGCTAAATTTAATTTTTTTTTTTATTTATTTATAGTAATTTACAACTGTATTAAAGAATACAATAAGTAAATATGTAGAATGAATATAAAAAGTCATGAAAATGTCTTGAGAAAGAACCACCCAGTGGTAGCACTTCACTAACTATTTTAATACAGTAGGTCCCGAGGCCACCTTCTTTTCAGTCGCCTTGGAGGGATATCAGGGATATCTGAGGAAGACAAATTACGGACAAGTGGGTTTGTATGGGCAGGGAGTTTAGAACGGAAAGAGGAGTATCTATCACGGGCTATGTCTGCAACAAATGGGATGTTTAGGTCATTATGGAGGAGTTGATTTATGACAAAACAAGGAGCATTCAGGATTTTGCGAAGGATTTTGGATTGTAAGGACTGGATGCCGGAGGAATTAGATGGTTTCGTAGAGCCCCAAAGCACGATTCCATACGTCCAAATAAGTCTGATAATTGTGATGTAGATGAGTCTTTTGTAATGTACTGGAAGTTTTGAACGTTTGTCTAGTAAGCGTTGTAGTAATCGATATCTTCGAGCAGTTTCTTGTCGTTTCAGTCTTGTGTGAGGATTCCAAGTAAGGCGCTTGTCAAGATGGAGACCTAGGTATCGGATTTGTTCTACAGAAGTAAGGGTAATGTTATTAAAGGATACTGGGGGGCAGGAAATCATCGGTTTGCGACGAAGGGTAAAGGTGATTTGGTGGGATTTGTTGGAATTTATTTTAATCCTCCAATTTTGACACCATTCTTCAATGGCTTTGATGTGGGACTGGAGGGTTTGGGATGCAGTAGTTGGATCATTATGGACGGATAAGACACACGTGTCATCAGCATAAGTATTGAGGACAGTGCGAGAAATTTCAATTTAAACCATTAAATTTCATTTTAAAAATATAAAAGGTAATAACTAAATAGCCGCTAATATCAGTTACGTATTATTCTCATTGAAAAAAAATACCATATTGCTTTTATTAAGTATGTAAAAGCAGCAAGTTTCTGTCATAAATTTAGTTTTTATAGTCGCCTGAGTAGTTTCTACAGTAGTCTACTTCTTTGGTTTAATGTCTTTCGTTTTTTCTCGATGTGTGGGCCCCAAATCATTCTCCTGTTAAAAGTTAGGTCTAATTAGCTTACATTGTCAGTTTGTGGTATTGGTAACAAGTAATATTTAAATCCTGACTGTGACACTCGTACTGTAATTTGGGTTCCTATAGTTTTTAGGACTAGCAAAAGTCTTATCCAAAGATATATAGATTAGTACAAATGATCAAACAATATCTTCACTGTGTGTGTGTGTGTGTGTGTGTGTGTATTCCAGAAACGGTTCCAGATGTAGAATTTTTTTATTTTTATGGATAAAAGGATAGAAGTAAGGACCAAGTCCAATTTAGCCCAACAAAACGGGTTATTCCACAGATTGTTCTAGCTAGAATGGAAGTGAAGCGGTGGTGGCCGAGTTTTCCAACAGGACCTTATCGTTCTAGCAACCTCTTAGGCATAAGGCGCAAGTTCGAATCCGGCATGAGCGTGTTAAATTTATTTCGTGACAATTTCCTCATTCTTCTATTCCTGGATAAGATAGATTGGTCCCTGTAGTATGACCCGTCTTGTTTGAAATAATTGGAGTTGCAAAAAATACAAAGTTCAAAATTCTTGCTAATTTACCACTGCGAAATATTTTTCCAGCCAGAATTCGTACCAACTCAATTTTATTCAACGTTAATAAGGTACACCCCATAACCGATAATTTAATAAACTAGCTGACGAGTATTGGGGCTAGTAGCTATTTAGTAAATGTATTAATTTTTTTTTTTCAGATATTTTTTTATTTTTCTTTGAAGGGCTACGCTACACGGTGAGAGAAGAGGTAAGTGAAAATTTGTGAGGGCGAAGTCTTGTAAAATTCACGATGTGGTCTCATATCACTGTTGCTATTGATCATTTTGAAATATATTGTAATATATCTCAATAAATAAATAAAAACTCTTCATGACAGTTGATAAATAAATATGTATATATATATATATATATATATATATATATAAATATGTATATTAAAATAAAAGTTTTAAAAAGATAAATGATGACGTTATATAGGAAATACAGTAATTGAATATTTATTATAATAGATTGAAAGTATGTGAGAGTGTATGATAATTCACTATCACCGAATCTCACGAATTTTCACTAACCTGTTCTCTCGCCATGTGGATTCTGGTGTTTCCTCGAAACTCGTTATAACGTCTCCTCCCCTATCTTTGGGCTCAGACGCTTTTTACAAATTTATTATTTGGTTTAATAATGTACTATAATTGATGTAATTTTTCTCAGATTCCTTATTTATCAACGGCCGATTTCATGAAGCTTTGCTTCACAATAATAAAAAAAAATAATTAAGTTACCCAACATGTTTCCTTTCTCAGCTCTATATTGCCCAGAAGTAGTAAATGAAAATAATTCGTTAGTGTTGTAAATAACTGTATCAATACTCTTAAGGAATATGGGGAAAATATTTAAGTCTAGTCAGAGTTGGGCGTTATTCGAATAACAGATAAATAATTTATTCGTTATCCGAATAAATTTTTATCTGTGGACAAATCATCCGTTATTCGAAAATATCGAATAACAGACGACAGATAAATCATTTATTCGAATAAATTTTTATCTGTTGACAAATCTTCCGTTATTCGAAACTTTCGAATAACGAATAAATCATCTATAATTTATTCGAAACTTTCGAATAATGAATAAATCATCTATAATTTATTCGAAACTTTTGATGAACAAATAAATCATCTGTTATTCAAAAAATTTCGAATAAAAAATAAATCATCTGTTATTCGTAACTTTCGAATAACGGATAATTTTATCTGCCGTTCGCAAATAACGAATAAATTGAATTTATCTGTCATATTTTAACTTAGTTATTTAAATAAAAAATTATTTAACAAATAAAAATTGTTCGAATATGTAATAATTTAGCAAATAATATTGTTTACTAAATATGTATTTAAAAAATTATTAAATTTCCAAAAAAAAATAATTGGTGTTTCAAATAAATACATTTTTGAATATATCTTATTAATAAATTTACGATGAGTTATTTCTATAAGGATGCTACTTTCAAATATGCCATAAGATTTCTAATTGCGCATGCGCGTTTCGTTTTTCTATTACTTTTATAGTTTTTATTAATGAAGGTATCTTATATAACGTTTTCAAGGATGCTACTTTCAAATATGCTATCAGATTTCTGATTGCGCATGCGCGTTTCGTTTTTCTATTACTTTTATAGTTTTTATTAATGGAGGTATCTTATATAACGTTTTCAAGGATGCTACTTTCGAATATACTATCAGATTTCCGATTTGGATTACTAATTAATTGTCTAGTAATTAATTATTAATTAATTACTAATCCTAATTTATATGCATATCTCCTTCCAAATTTTAATATTTTTAAATAATCAAAACGCGTAGTTAAGCTTAAAATGTATAAAAAGATAAAACGAGTCAATACAATTCAGTCCAACATTAAAATTAAAATTTTATAAATATATAACACATATAAGCCCAACAACAATCAATTAATTTCTTTTTCTTTTTTTTTTTTATACTTTTAGTTCTTATTCTGATATTCTGAAATAGCATCCTTGAAAACCCAATAACACCTATAAATGTAATCGAAACACGAAAAGCGCATCCGTGATCAAAAATCTAATAGCATATTCGGAATACATGAAAACCTAATAAAAGATACATGTATTAATAACAACTATAAATGTAACCGAAACATGAAACGCGCATGCGCGGTCGAAAATCTGATAACATATTCGGAAGTAGCGGCCTCAAAAACCTAATAATCGATAAATCCATCAACAATAACTACTAAAGTAATCGAAACACGAAACGCGCATGCGCGATTGGGAATCTGATTTAAACTTTTATTTATTTGAAACACATACTTTTTTGAGAAATTTATAATTATTTATGGGTATATATTTAGTAATTAATATTTATAATGTTTATATTTAATTAAATTTTTATTTGCTGAATATATTTTTATTTAAATAATCATCTGCGAACGAAAGATAAAATTATTCGTTATTCGAAAGTTTCGAATAAATTTTAGATGATTTATTCGTTATTCGAAAGGTTCGAATAACAGATAATTTATTTGTTATTCGAAGGTTTCGAATAAATAGTAGATGGTTTATTCGTTATTCGAAAGTTTCAAATAAATAATAGATAATTTATTCGTTATTCGAAAGTTTCGAATAACAGATGATTTATTTGTTATTCGAAAGTTTCGAATAACAGATACTTTTTTCGTTATTCGTTATCTATTATCTATCGATAAATTTTGCCCAACTCTGAGTTTAGTACATAATATGGCGAACCCACCTTTCTAATGTTTTATCACCGGCTCTGTGAACCAAACAATGTACAAAAAAACCTTTTTCAAAGGGTAATGGTAGGTAGTTTACACACAGGAATGGAAAGGACGCGGTATTTCACAAATTAGAAGGAAAAAAAAACGTTAAGGTGGTAAAATGGAAAGACTTTCATAGAAAAGTGTTGTTTTCATTAGGTCCTTAACGGTTCCAAGAAGGCGGTCGTTTAACCGATAACCGATCTATTATGTTTACTGGGACCTCTATGACCGCTTACTCTAGCCATTAATGGAATAAAAAATAAAATAAATACAAAGATTAAAATTAATTATATTAAACAAACCTTAGTAAAAAACCATTGTTTATCCACATTCGTACTTAAGTTATTCAAACGAGGTTACGCTTGTCACATTTAAGAAGGTCCAAATACTTTTATTTTGAAAATCTTAGATTGAAATTTACAACTGTACATAGTACAATAAGTAAATGAGCTATTCACAGGAAATTGGCTTGAAAAAGTCTTGAGAAGAATCTGTTCAGCGGTAGGACTTCAATGTTTATATGATCAGCAGGTCTCGAGGCCACCTTTTCAGACCCCTCGGAGGATTATCGGGAATAGCTGTAGACAAGCGGGTTTGTATAGATTGTATCAAGAATGAAAGTAGGTGTATCTTTTTTTGGCTATTTCTGCAACTAGTGGGATATTGAGGTCTCTATGGATGAGTTTACTAGTAACAAAAATTAAGGAGTGTCTAGGATTTTTCGAAGGATTTTGGATTGTAAGGATTAGAAGTGGGATATGATTAAAGGAAACAGCGGTACAGCCAAATAACTTAAATTAATTATATGATTAAAAAACCATAAAACTGCTAACAACTTTACACAAAAAGAGTATTTTTTTAATAATAAAATTATCGCCTCATGTTCATTTTAGGCATATTCGATATGTTGGAGTGACAAATATACACTTCCAATCATGATCCATGAGGATAGGTGTATAAATATATCAAAATATAAATCAAAACTGCTTTACTCTATCATTATTGAAAAATTGGGTTGTTAAACAGAAGCCGAAAACTGAATTACCATGGAAGGCTACGCAAAGCCTTGAAGAGACAAAGCAAAAAAAAAAACAAGAAAAAAAAAAAAACGATCCTAACCCGATAACAATGTAGTAGTCACCAGTGATAAGGTAAAATCTGAAGGCTATACAGGCTTTTTTTAGTAAACGTTTTCTACTGTATTAGGTTTTACGATTACCACTAGAAACATTTAAACTTCCACTTGAAATTTACGCCTCAAAAGAAATTCAAGAACTAGAGATTCAAAAATCTGTATAAACAAAAAAAAAAAAAAAAATGAGCGAATTGGGGAAAGAGATTCTCTCCAAGCATTCCAGCCCATATATTATATAAAATGTAATATTAATGAATACAAATTGTTTTTTTGAAAATAAAAAAAATAGCAATGAAAATATTTGTAGCTTTTAAAATATCGAAGTAAATAATAAGTACAAAAATAAGTCTGAGCTATATGTGCTTTAGCTATGTGTCCTCACTTCACGATATATGTGCTTTAGCTATGTGTCCTCACTTCACGATATATGTGCTTTAGCTATGTGTCCTCACTTCACGATATATGTGCTTTAGATTAAATTGTGGAAAAACATAAAATAATTGTCCATTCATTTAACATTAAATACTAAAAAAAAAAAAAAAAAAAAAAAAAAAAGGTTCAGTACCTGTAGAGATTCGTACTGTTTCCAGGCCAACGGCCGTGCAATGAGATCACGCTCAGCCGCCAGGATTTTCCTTTTTTTTATTTTATTTTTTTATTTTTTGGTAACCACTTTATAGAGGCTGGGTGTGCCCCAGGAGGGTTTCCATAACCCAGAATCGCCCCCCGGCCGAAATAACTGAATAAATAATATTCCGCCACAGTCGGGATTTGAACCCAGGACCCGAAGCACAGTAGACTAGCGCTCTACACACTAGACCACGCCGCTCCCTATTAAATACGAAATGAACTATTTATTAGAAACCTATGTTTCGACCTATGTTCTGTGGCATTATCGGGGGTAAAAGCAACCTTATTGAAAAAGATAAATATAAGATTGGCTTGTAAAATAAGTTTGTACCTTTTTTCAATGTTTCAATTTAATCATCTATGTGTTTATAAAATCATGTTTACATATTCTAAAAAAGGATTAGTTAAGGTGCTTTTATGCATCAGTTTCAACCGAGATTCCTTATCATTAAGTGGTATTTTGCTCGCTCAAAATAGAAGGGAAAATTAATCATTTAATGATTTTTTATTTCCGAAAAATAAAATCCGCTGCACAGACAATAAACAAACTTTTCAGTGTGTGTGGCGACAATGCCTAAGGAGAAAGAACCGTCCATAAACGTTTTGCTTGGTTCAGAACCAGAAGTTTTGACTTGAAAGACACAAAGCCCCTGTGGTCATCCTTCAACTGATGATGATTAAGTGACCAAATTAAAAAAAATACCTGAAAGATGGAGACTTGTAATGGATCAAAAAATAATTGATTAAACATATTTACTAGAATCTGACAGGGGCTCCGAGTTGTAGACCATATTTCCTCAGCTCTTGAATGCAAAGAGTATTGTTCTGGTGCGTTTCTGGACATTGCGCAAGCTTTTGACCGGGTATGGCACACTGGATTACTCTTCAAGCTGAAAACCCATTTACCCCAGTCCCTATACCTCATTCTCCGATCCTATCTCTCGAACCGTTCCTTCCGAGTTCGCTGTGGTGAAGAATTTTCTAACCTTTATCCCGTTGAGGCCGGTGTTCCTCAAGGCAGCGTCTTGGGACCCATCCTCTACATCCTTTACACTGCTGATATTCCTACACATCCTGATACCTTTCTGGCAACTTTTGCAGACGACACCGCCATCCTATCATCCAGTTCCAATCCTGAAACAGCATCCTTAAACCTTCAGAGACACCTTTTCCTTATCGAACACTGGTGTAATAACTGGCGTGTAAAGGTGAACGAAGCCAAATGTAAACACATAACCTTTACTCTTAGACGAAAATCCTGTCCGCCAGTTTATTTCAACTCATTACCGATTCCTCTCTCAGATACAGTCCGGTATCTTGGCTTACTGTTAGACAAAAGATTGACTTGGAACCCACATACAAGACTTAAAAGACAAGAACTCAACCGACGATTCGGACAGTTATACCGACTACTCAACAGAAAATCTGAACTTACAGTTGAAAACAAATTATTAATCTACAAGACAATACTGAAGCCCATCTGGACCTACGGACTTGAACTGTGGGGGACAGCTAAACGTTCTAACATCAAACGCATTCAATCCTTTCAATCCAAAGTCCTCCGTACAATAGTAAATGCTCCTTATTATGTCTCCAATTATACCTTGCACCACGACCTTAATGTTCCATTTATTTCAGACCTAATTCCATCCAAATTTTCCAAATTCCACCAGAACCTCATTCATCATCCTAATCCTTTAGCTCAATCCCTATCCAGCTCCACTCATCCATACAACCCACCTAGAAGGTTGAAACGGCAGTGGCCCCGCGACCTTTTGTAAATATATTGGAGTTCTAGCACTGGCTAGATTCTCCACTCAATGTGATGTATGTATGAGTGTGTGTATGTGTATATAGGTATAAGTGAATTATTGACTTTTGTATTGATTCATTATTGTGTATATATTTTATTGAAATTTTATGTTGTGTAAATATTGTATGAATGTAGTATGTTTGATATCATTCAGCAATACTATTAATGTCCAAATTGGGACAGATTGTAAAATTTTCTCAATAAAAATTGTTATTACTAAAAAAAAGAATCTGAAGTTTTTATTGAAATTACCAATCAAAAACTCCAAGAACTTATTTTACTACAGAATAAAATTGTACATATGGTTATGATGCAATGTATTTTATCAATTGAGACTTTGATTTCCAAAAGGTACTAAAGGACATTTTTTACGAAATTCATTTTTTTACATATTTGTATTCTCATCATTTAGTTTAATCTAAATATTCTATTAGATGTTATCTGATGAATTCTCAAGTCCTTAGAAGACGCGATTTAGAAATGCGGTAGTTTTCTAAAAGTACTAATTACGCATTTATTTTCGATCCAAATCATTCTAAAAAAATTTATTTCATAACTATAATATGATGTTATTATTATAGTAAAAAAATAATTCTAAATTTTAAGGCAAAAAGACCCAAATTAGCTAGTTTAATAATATAGTAATGAGAGATTTTAGCGCTTCTTGTAAAATTTCCTAGGATGGATATAATACCTTTTGGAAATCAACGTCTCAATTACTGATGACAGAAATGCACTCCAACTGTTATTCAAGTTAGTCGAATAATTACATCATATTCATACGTGACTTTACACATGTATATCACGTTCATCCGTAGCCATATGCATTTGCAATAATGACAAATCAATTTATATTTTATAGCTTATTATATAAACAGATGGCTTTATGATTTATCCTTAACGCGTGAAGGCAACGCGTTGCCAGTCGCTATTTACTTTTATTTGAAGACTCTATCCAGAGGTATCGCTAAGTGAGGTGTTTAATTTTAACACAATAATTTTAAAACAAAATTTTTAATTTGAGAACTTACTTTAAGGGTGAAGATGATTGTGGATAATTTTATTCCTGACGAGGTATCGAGTATTGAGGATTTTGGATTATTAGGACTGGATTTCAGTAGACCTTATTAGTCCGTGGGCCAGCAACAAAAAATGCAACCCATTTTACCAAAATTTTTAGTATGTTTTATGTAAAACATATATCATAGTAAAGCAAAAAAATACACGTCTGCCGAATAGAAACGGGTGGATTACAAAATGGCGGCCATTGAAAAAGGGAACATCACGCTTTTTAACATGATTATGGTTACTATCATGGAAACGGCTCATCCTATGATGATAATCGTTATTAAAGTAAATCATCAAGTATTTAATAAGCTTTTATTTTATTGGTAAAAGACATTTGTATGTCTAATATTCAACGATATATAGGTTTTTGCGGAAAACGAGATTTCACTGTTTTCTAATATAATTATTATTATTATAATTCTGACTTACCTGACTACGATTTTCCTTTTGACCTCATAATAGTAGGCAATAATACGAATCAAACAAAGCTAGTGTACCAAACAAAAGTGGTGGGAAGTCAAAGACGTGTTTCAAAATTGGATTTTTAGGGACAAATTCTGACCCATGTAACCATTGCACTGACTTATGTCGGTGAGTATTAGACCCACGGATTTCTATTACTTCTCAAATTAAAGCTAATTTTATGCCTCGTAAATTATTTAATTACCATTAATTGTTAGGAACAGCCGTTTCTATGGTATCAACCAAATTGATGACAAAAATTAGAAGTTTCTCAGTTTCCGTTTTTTTGTAAGAATCATATCTCTATAACTATTAGTCATACAGACGTGTTTCACAACTCAAATTAAAGGTGATTTAATGTTTTATATCGATTTTCAGAACAATTATCCGCATAGGATGAGCGGTTTTCCGTGTTCCGCAAATTTTTTTTTTTTTTTTTTGTAATACCTTTATATCGATGAATGTTGAACATACAAATGTCCATTGCCACTCAATTGAAAGCTTATTAAATACTTGATGATTTACTTTATAACGATTATCCTCATAGGATGAGTCGTTTCCATGATAGTAACCATAATTATGTTAGAGAAGAGTGATATTACATGATATTCCATTTTTGAATGGGCGCCATTTTGTGATCTACCCGTTTTGAGTTGGCAGACGTGTATTTTTTGCTTTACCATGATAGATTTTTTGTATAAAATATACTACAAATTTTTAGAGACAGGATTTCAATGATTTTGCACGTTGCTTGAGTGTATCAGCTTCAAACCTGAACAGCTATCTGGTTCACCAACTGGGGAATAATATATTACAATATTATATTCCACAAAATTGCACGTTATTATCTTTAAGGGGTGAATCTCGAGTTTTTATTTTTATTGCATTTCTTGCACATTTGAGTTAAATTAGATTATTAATTCGGAAAAATTGTCTCGTCGAAAATTGAAACCCATGATAAAAACTGTATTTTGTATTGTTTGTGAAAAATCAATCTGGTGTAAAAGAAAATTCCAAAACGCTCGTTGCCAAACGGACAGGCAAGAAAAAATTCTTCCTGGTTACGCTGTATACGTATCTATTGAAGCTGAAAAAAAAAAAAATGCCTAATGCCTATACTAAAGCAGATTCCGGAGTCTTTTCAAGGGTTCTTTAGTAAAAACCTATTTTATATCAATTTGTGCATGGCCTTAGCGAGGTTCGTACATTCATTTTTTCCAATTACAATCACCACAAAAAATATTATTGGAAAAATATACAAAAAATAATTATAATGATGAGAGCACTCTCAGGGAAAATCATTTAAAATCTGTATTTTACAGTACACGAAATGTGTCGACTTTAAGTTTATTTATTAGATCTTAATTTGATTTTAACAACCGAGTTAAGTAAAAGTCATATGTTGGCCGCACCATATTTTTTTTTTAACAGGAACTACAGTTAAATTATTTGGTGTTGTTCACACAAAATTAATAAAATCGCAATTAAAAAATACGATGGGAGGAAGAGGAGGATTAAAATTCGGGTTTATAGGTTTAATAGATTTAGAATAGGTTTGTATATAGTTTAATAGGTTTGTAGAATAGAATAGAATATTGAATGGAAACAAAATAATTATTATTAAGGCAAACGAACTTTGTATATTCTGCATTGGTTATTTCAATAATATTTTGTACTATATTCTCCTACATTGCCCGACCTTTAAAGACAATAGACAATATATCGTAAAACCATCTGAATCCGTATCCTGCGACCTACAAAACATTGAAAATATCTTGAACATCAATAGTGAATCGAAATTGAACAGTCTTTATATTTATATCTTACAAATATGTAATAAGTATGATTCTATTAGTGCCATATAAACAATATCATGTAAATAGTTTTCAAAACCATTTAGTTTATGTACTTTTACTACACTTCCGTTAATTTTAAATGTCTCATTATTTTAAGTTTAATATTGTGTAGTAATTAATATTATGTTAATAATTTTGTATTATCCAATTCGTTTTATTATTGTTTATTATCTTGTTAAGGAGTACTTGTTTTATCTTTTGTTTAATGTTTTTGTAATAGAGCACTAGACTCAAGTTATGTTTTTTTTATGATTGTATTTTATGTTTTAAATTTGTACAAGACTCTATCTTTCACAAATAAAATATATTCTATTATATATTTGTATGTCAAATAAAATAAAAAAAGACATTGTCGTGAAAAAAAAAATTCTTTATAGGGACACAGGAACCACCTAGCGGTATGAAATATACTTTCGAACCGATTCTCATACCTACCAAATATACATAAATTTTTTTAAAAAATCGGTGGAACCGTTTTGGAGTACGAACGTGTATATATATATATATATATATATATATATATATATATATATATATATATATATATACATATATATATATGTGTGTGTGTGTGTGTGTGTATGTAATACATATACTATTAGCTCTTGAAGCTGAGAATGTTAATACCATCTTAGCCAATAACACTATTTTTTTTTTTTTTTTTTTTGCGAGGTCATCAGTAGAGGAAGCACCCCAGTATATGCCTAGCGCAAGGTCACGCACGCTCAATGTTTCGTCTCGGTGCCCAACATTCATCGGTGTAAGTTTGTGAACCCTCTTTTTGGAACTAAGATTTTTTCGTTTTTCATTCCTTATTTTGATTTAAAGTAAAAATGTATTAGAAATAAGAATTAAAAATTCTTACTTACTTACGTCCGTTGTTAAAATCAATTTTAATATTTTTAAATACATTTAGACAAAATCTGGTGCGGGCAACACACGACTTTCACTTACCTCCGTTTATAAAATCAATTAAAGTATATTCAAATACAGTTAGAGAGAAAAATAAGTGTAACCATTAAAAAATTGATTAAAATGAATTTACAAAGAAACATGTGTTTTATTTTTTTAAAAAATCCATTATATTATTATCTAAAATTATCAGTTAGTTTTATCGGCTTTTCATCACTCTTTATAAACTTTGACAAGCTGTATAAGATAATAATATTTTTCTAAAATCTTTAACTTTCCAACGGTATAGTATATATGTATATCCCTGTTCTTATATTCAAATTTTAAAAAAATGCATTGAAAAAATATTTTTTCAGCTTTCTCGTTTGGTTGTTTATCGAATTCGCCCAACTTGGATATTTAGCTGTCAATTTTCAATGCTAACAAGAAAATATGGTTATTTTTATAGAATCTAAATAGAATTAAAGGTACTTTAGAAGAAGAAAATTAAGAATATCGGCACTTAAGCCTTGTCAGACAATTTCAATCAGAATGAAACCTACACGATGTCAAAGCCTATTAAATTTTACATCGAGAAAATCGTAAAAAGGTTTAAAATTCATGGTATAAAGTGGTTCTTTCGGTAAGCTGATTTTGATCAAAAAGTAACATCTCGGGCATATATTTATCTTAAACGCTTGGTTTACGCTCTGGAGTTACCAAACACACACAGACCTTTTTTCGGGATTTCGTTATTTGGACTCAGGAGACCCTAAAACTGGAAAACAAAAATTTTCAAGATCACAATACATTCCCTTACTATATATTTCAAATATATGTAAGTGAAAGTAATAAGAGTAAATTTTTAAATAATTAATTACATTGAGTTTCAATAGAAACATGTGTTTTATAAAATTATCTATTATATTATCATCTACAACAATCAGTTAATTTTCCCAGCTTTTCATCAATCTCGGTTAACTTTTACAATTTCGTATTTAAATATTTTTCTAAAATATTAAGCTTTCTAACGGTATATTATACTTCTATATTACTGTTTTTATGTTCAAAAACAAAAACTTGTATACAAATATATTTTTGCACTTTTCTCCTATAAATAGATGATAATGGTTATTCTTAAAAAGTCTACAAACTTAAATTTACTTTAGATGAAAAATATTTAAAATATTGGCATTTAGGCCCTGTCGGACTATTTCGATCAGTATGAAACCTACATGATATAAAATCCCATTATTATTATTTTTTTTTTTTTTCGATTTAGAGATTTTAATCAAAATCGTTAGAAGTTTTTTTGAAAAAAATTGTAAAAAGGTGTAAAATTCATGGTATAAAGTGGCACTTTTGGTAAGCTGATTTTGATGAAAAAGTTGCTGTAACATATCGGGCGTATTGTTGTCCTTAATATGGAATTTCAGTTTCTTACGAATTTTCGTTTTTGTACTAGACTTACAACACACGGACACGCACTCAGACCTTTTTGCGGGACTTGGTCATTGGGACCCTAAATCGTATATTTCCGATGAAAACTCGAATTCGAAAATGTTCGCGATCACAATACTTTCTCTTACTATATATTTTATATATATATATATATATATATATATATATATATATATATATATATATAAAATGAGAGTAAATTCTCTTATGAGAGCTTATAGTTCAAAAAGAAGTATCACAGTAAGACGACTTTACACTGTCTAAATAAAGCAAAAATATATTGCTGAAATAAATTAATTTTAGTTGCTCGGGTCGTTTAGATACTATATCAAAATTAAATGGGATTACATGTAGCTGGGTGGCTAGCATAACAGCCTCCTATGTCCAAGGTGTCCCGGGTTCAAACCTTTAGGACTTTTTAATGGGAATAAAAAAACCTTAGTTATGCCGTCCTTCGAAGGGAGCGTTAAAAGGTGGTTCCGAGCATATGCGATGTCATATACTCGTTGAAGATCGCTATCCAAATTAAACATGAATAGGTAAATTTTAGGACTCCCCCTGTAGCATCGTCGGATTAACCTCAACAGCATAAAGGGACGTTAAATAAATATACTAACAAACAATCAAAATTAAAGTAGTCTCTTCAAAATGTTAATCCTATTAACATTTCTGTCATATCATCGTACTTTTATCTGGAATCTAAATTATCTTTGTAAACTTGAAATGAGCCGTTTTGCAATGTGCAATAATTGTGTGAAAAAGTCCCATTTTTGTGGGTTAAATTGAGTTAATCCTTGATTAATTATTATTATAGAAACCCTCCTGGGACATACACAGCCTCTGTGAAATCTGGTGAAAAAAAACTAATGCCTGAGCTTGATCTTGGCTTAACCTCCTTACATGGCCGTTGGTACAGAACAGTACGAATCTCTGTAGGTACTGAACCTAAGACCATTCATGGGTTATAGAGGCACGGTTGTTTTTGTTTAGTTCTTAGTTTTATTTTATTAGTTAGTAAAAAAAAAAAAAAAATACACAACTACAACCCATGAGTGATTTTAGGTTTAGTAGATATATGAATTAGCATTATATTGAGGATGTATAGTCGACTGTAGAAACTATTATAGGTGGAATAGTCAGGAATCAGTCATATTTTGAAAAAAAAATTAATTTTGCCAACGTTTCGGCTCTATATATATATAGAGAGAGAGAGAGAGAAAAATTATGAAAGTATAGAATTATAAAGAAACAATTATATTAGGAGAGAAAGTAAAAATATTTTTAAAAAACGCTACAAATGATTACACAATGGATTATTATTTCCAAATAATTATATTCGGACATAACTGCTTATAAAACTACTTATAGACAGTTAACCAATATAAAAAGCAATAAATAATTCAAATGAAAATGGTCTATCACCACTGCTAACTTCATTACGCTATATTTCTACTAATGTTAAAATCATTTTATAGGAAATTAAAACTTCATATATATATATATATATATATATATATATATATATATATATATATATTATATATATAACAAAATAGTAATTACGTCATAATTTCGATATAACAGATGATTTGTTAGTACATATACGGTTAGTACTTAGTACGTTATACAGTATCTGTTCTATAGGCGAGGTAAGTAAATAAAATTTTTATTTATAATCTTTTTTTTTTTTTTTACCGAATCCTATGACATCCCCAAGGCTAAGGAGATATTGGTATTTGCAAAGAAAATTTACTTTTTGAGAAAACAACATAATATATATTCTCGTGTGCGTGCGTACGTGATGTGATACACGCTTGTGTTATGTCTATCGTAAAGAGACTGAACTTATCGGATTTTTAATTTTTTTTTTTTCTCATTTAGGCACTTTTGAACTGATACGAAATTATCCGGCATAATGAAATCAGAAGTATTTGATTATAAGCATGGTATTTAAGATGCAATAAGAAAAAAACTTTATTCTTGAAATATATTAAATACATGTAAATTATGAAAGATTTTATAATAAAAATAGGTTAGTTGGAAGAATGCAATTTGATAATAAATAATTAGTAGGTTCCTAAATCTTCCAAAAACAGTTTATTACACATAGACTTTAAAACGAGTCAACGTTACGGGGGCCTTCCCCATCATCAGGACTCACTGAAAGTCATTTAAAAATTAAAATATTATCCATTTTTAATTAAAATTTTGTCAAAATTTATGTCACTTAAATTGTTTTTGTTCTTTAATTAACACCAAGGAAAATCACCCATCTAAGCTGACATATTCTTTGGCCCCTAATCCCCAAAATGATTAGTGTTTATTTAAAAAACAAAACAATTTTAATGACATAAATTATTTACAATATTTTAATTAAAAATGGATAATATTTTAATTTTTAAATGACTTTCAGTGAGTCCTGATGATGGGGAAGGCCCCCAAACGTTGACTAGTTTTAAAGTTTATGTGTAATAAACTGTTTTTGGAATATTTAGGAACCTACTAATTATTTATTCTGTTATATTTTATTTTTCAAAGCGCATTTGTCTATAAAAAGAAAAAAAAAGGTAAAATCCTTAAAGACGAGAATACATGTTTGTTCCAGCAAACAAATCTAAATCTTTTTGTTCAATTGTGAATCTTATTAAAATATGAATCAATTTTTTTCTTTGAACGTTATCTCTAGACTACTCGTACTTGTAAAGTGAACCCTGAATTTATTCCCCTTTTTTACTTTCTTTTAATATATGTAAATCAAATTTATAGTCAGGAAAAGTAATACGCTCTCGAAATTTTTTTTATTCAAGTTTTCGGTAATATGCTGTCTATAGTCTATTTCTTTGGACTGTTAGTGTGTAAGGTAGTAATAATAATAATAATAGGCTTAGCGAACCCGAAGGTTCGATGCCGATACCACTAAATACTGTCTACACAGACTCGTCCAATGCTCACCGTTCAAGCCCAAGCTCCCGAGATCAGCCTTAACGCAATCCTCCTATCTCCGCTTCGGCCTACATTTCGGACGCCTACCAGTCGGATCAGCAAATACCTACTTTCTCGGAATCCGCTCGTCATCGAGCCCAACAACTTTACTCGCCCATTTGAGTCTCCGCGATGCAATCAGCTCAATTATATTCACAGGATGCAAGTTCCACAATTCCGCGTTATGCAACCTTCTAAACTCCCCAGTGGCCTCATCTCTCTTTGGACCAAATATTTTACGCAATACCTTATTTTCGAAAACCTTAAGCCGTTGTTCATCCTTCAAGGTAAGCGGCCACGTTTCACATCCATAATGAACCGTCGGAAGAATAATAGTTTTGTAAATTCTAACCTTTAAGTTTTTAGATAGAAGCCGTGAACTAAGTAACTTAGCAACTGAATAATAACACGCATTTCCCACCTTTAACCGGGACTTTGTGTAAGGTAGAGAGAAATAAAAAAGGATAAGTTGTAAATTATAGTAAATAAGTTGTAAATTATTATTTGCACCAAAAATAAATTATATGTTTAGAATAGGTATATGCCCGAGAAGTTACAGCAACTTATATTTATGAAATGTTTCATTAGAGTCATCTTCGGGGTCCCAAGGCGCTTCAGCGTCTGAGACAGGTATGTCGAGTTGAAGTGGCTCAATCCAGTTTCCCGGCGACAGTATTTCCTGGGAGTATTCCTATTCGCACTTTCAATACCAAAAATCCATCCTACATTCTTGACCTATTCATTCCTTGTTCATCAGGACATTCGTTTAACACAAGATCCCAGCCAGCTAACCTCTATTTTCCTTCTCATCGAACAACATCCTTTAAAAATCCTTTCCTTTGCGTGACGGACCGTTCTGGAATTCCATACCTACCTCTATACGCAAAGCATCTTCTTTACCTCATTTAAAAACAAATTGTTCCTTCATCTCCTCAGCCATCCATCTTCCGAAAAATTGTAAACAGAATGTAAGGATAATGGTCATATTCCATTCAATAATGAGGACCACTACAAATATGTAAACAAGAACCTTTTTTTTTCCTTTTCTGTAGTAGTCGTATGTCGTACAAAGTAGTCGTATTTACTACTTTTATAAATAATATAAGTATATCCAAAGTTTGTATTTGTTTAAATGTTTTTGTTTTTGTGCCAGACACTAGACTCAGTTTTCGTACCTACTTAACTCTTATCCTTAAAGGACTGAAGGTCCCAGAATAAAATTTACTTTTCTTTCTTTCAACTTTGTTATTTAAATCGACTAACCCCAAAATTGCACACTGAATATTTTTCGGAAATGGCATTTAAAATTTTGATCAAGTTCGTTACAATAGGGGTACTCACTACGTTTGCTATAGCATGCTATTTGTGTTATTTTGCTAAACCCATCGAGTTTCTACAGTTATTTCCTGTATAAAATTTATGGGTTAAGCACAATAGCACAAATAGCATGCTATAGCAAACGTAGTGAGTACCCCAAATGTATAAGTTGAATTAATACATACATTCGTGTTAAATAACGAATTTCTTCCTCCCAAGTTAAAATCTCTCATTAGTAGTATTAATAATGGGATTTCTTCACCCAAGAATGGGATTAATTCATACATATTACAAACGAGTTGTGACGATATACAATGATTATGTTAAAAGGTAAAATATATTTAGTTATGATAACTACTTCTACTGTTGTGCTATTGTGAATTTGACCGAATGAAAATAAAATCAAGCACTAAATAATTTCTTTTACGCGAAGACAGGTAAAAAGTTACTGATCGACCCATCGCGAAGCTTTATCTATTATATTTACTCTAACCATAAATGCATGTAAATATAAATCTGCACAAAATGAAATATTCGCCAGCTATGCCACGGATTACCCCTAGTTCTTTACAATGTTGGTTCTATTGCAGTTGAATATGTAGATAGCATACAGCTTGGGAGATCCTTGTCATGAAATCTTGCTATGGTATTATGGTTTTCGACGGGGAGCAAAAAGTTGATGATATATTGAAGGTCCCATTAAATATGAAATAGGAAAATGAGGCAGCTTTGAAGAAATTCCAATGCGGGGTAAAGGAGCGGCCGCGGGAATGATTGATGATCTAAAGGTGTGAGGGAGGCCCTGGGTTCCCCACACCTCAGCAATCGGAGTTAGCAGGACAGTTCACCACAAATGATAGTCCTTCGACGAAGCATCCATTTTTCGCTATCTTCTAAGAGGCAGTTCGTCCTTGTAAATCTGGTTCTAACGATAAAAATGTAGTTATAATAATTCATTAAGAGGAATACATTTGAAAAAATGTATAAGTAACAATAAAAAAATCTGGGGCGGGCAACGCACGATTTTCACTCACATCGATTGATAAAATCAATTTAAGAACTATGAAATAAATATAGAGTTAAACTTATTTATTTTTTATAAAATTATATTTATACGTTTGTAATGTATTATATTGAATAATATAGCAACATAAAATTATTATGAGCACTAATCACTTAGGTTTATGCTCTATTCGTCACTATACATAAGCTTCGATACCATTGTATATAAAATAACATTTTTTTTTAAACATTTAGCTATCCAACTGTATATTATTCATCTATATTTCTATTCTTATGTTCAGGGGAAAAAAATGTACCTAAAAAAATATGTTTGCTCTTTTCCCCTTTATATGGTCATCAAATTCGTTCAACTTGTATATTCAGCAGGTTTTTATCATTGCTAATAAGTTGATATTTTTAATTTTTTTTTTAATCTACAAAATTCGTAGTAGAGCTTTGGAGCTCTAATAAACCATCGGATTTATCTCGTATCCAATCCTTACAATTCAAAATTCTTTGTAAACTACCAAACGCTCCTTACTTATTCACGAATAAACACTTTCATAAAGACCTTAATGTTCCATATGTTACTGAATCAGCCCGAACCAGGTATCAATCATTCTATAAAAAAATCTATTCCCACTCTAATCCACTCGTTAACCCACTAGTTTCTATCCTATTATCCTGATCGATTCATGATAATCCTCCGAGGCGTCTGAAAAGAAGGTGGGCCCGAGACCTTCTAGTTTAGAATATTTGCTGTGCTATGGGTAGCATCACTACATGTATTTCATGTCAGTTTACCATGTCCGTCACATTTACTTAAAGAATACAGTTGTAAATATCAATAAATATGTTTGTTCTTTTAAATCTACGAAATTAAAGGTACTTTAGGGCAAGAAAATTTTAAAAATCTGCATTTAGGCCCTAACAGACTATTTCAAACAGAATGAGACCTACACGATATTAAAGTCCATTATGTTTTACTTACAGTTTAATCAAGATCGGTTGAGTCCGTTCAGGAGAAAAACGTTCATATTTTCAAAATGCATGGTATAAAGTGACTCTTCTGGTTAGCTTATTTTAATGAAAAAGTTAATGTAACATCTTAGGCATACACGCTTCTAAAATATGAAATTTCAGTATTGTATCGATTTTGAGCAAGACCACACACAGAGCTTTTTGCGGAACTTGGTCATTAGGGGACCCTTAAACGAGGTACGCCCCGAGGCGATTGAAAAGAAGATGGCCACGCGATCTACTTACTTTAATAATAAACATCGAAGTTCTACCGGTAGATAGTTTCTTCACAAGCCTTTTCACGCCCTTTATTATAATTCGACACTTTACTTGTTGTATTTATGTTATACACAGTTATAAAAATCAATAAAATATAAATTTAAAAAACAACAAAAAACAAAACAAACTAGGTATCCATGTGGACTATATGATATGTAATAGTAATATAAAACAAGACAGAAACTAAAATCCTTGGAATATAAATATCTACAAACATTTCATCAGCACAGAGCAATTTACGAAAGCAAAAATACGCGTAAAATCGATTATATGAAGTGCTGAATATACAAAAAATTGCTTAAAAGGAAAAATAACTTACAAATTTCTAATTGGGTGATTTATTTAGACTTAATAAAAGTATCTGAAGTGTTATTTGAAGTTTAAAAATAAAAAAAAGATAATATTTTATTTTTTATTCGAAGATCTGAATACAGACTACATTTTTTTACATTGAGCTATAAATGCTACACCCATGTGAACTAATATATTTGATGTTGAAGTTGCTAACCAAAACTTAAGAAAATTGTTACCTGTCTTCTTTTGTTTCTATAGGGTTCCATATTTTTTTCATCTTTGGCCTGCTTAAGGCTCTCAAAATTTGGTTAATAACTGCTTTTTAATTTATGATGGAAAATATTTTTCGTATGTCATTAAAAAAATTTTAAACACACTTTTGTACGTTGTATTGGTTTATTTTCGAAGAGGAAAACACGAGAGGTCCGGTAAAGATAGATTTCTTAATTAAAAGTTGTGTAAATTTAGCTATCATCTTTCAATACTAATTTTTAAATTATTTTGTTGTTGTTTTTTTAATATCCTGCAATAGTATTCAGTATTATTATTTATCAGATTTTTAAAATTTTAACGTTATCTGACATCACCATTACTATTATTTGGGATCTTATGATATTATTATATACGATGATGAATATAAAAGATATATAAATAAATTAAGTTATTATCTCTACAGAAGATTTTTTTTTTTTTTTGTGTAAATATTAAATCATAATTACTTTTAAACCTTAGATGGGATCAGATTGTAATATCTGTATAGATATCGTGCTTTTGGCGAACTTTAACATGTTTCCGAATAAAGATTTTTTTTAAAAGGAAATTGGGGTTAGTCCTGTTGAACAGATTCACCCAGGACTTCATCTTGACAAACCATCACTCCTTCCCATCATCATATCAACAGTCAACCATATACCCTCCATATATTTTAGACAAACTCCATACTGACCTTGCTTCCTCTTCGACTCCCGATAATCCTCCGAGGCTCCTGAAAAGAAGATAGTAGCGGGATCTTTCGATTTAGAATTTTTATTTGAGTGCTACCATTGGGTGGTATCTTCAAACGTGTGTTCCATGTCACTTCATCCTAGTGCATATTCACTCGATCTATATTGTTAATACCAATTGGCGGATCCATGGGAAGTTCTGAGGAGACTAAAGTTTCAACTTTAGCTTTTTAGAAAGGGAAATTTTATTTTGGAAGAGGGGAGGAGGAATATTTACTCTATTTCTAACTCAAATTATGCTAAATACGCTTGTTATATTACGGTAACTCACTAGTATTAATACTAATAAGTGTCTAGTATATGTTATATGTTTTACCGTACGATTTTTACTTTATCTTACCTATATATGAAGTATATAGTTAGGAAAAGTATTGCGATCATGCAAAGTTTTGAATCCTACTCTAGTGCAAATACGCGTTTTATGGTCACCTGAATCCAAATGACCAAAAAGGTCTGTGTGTGTGGCTATATGTACATTTGATAAACAAATGAAGGGGAAATATCATAAATATTGTTTTAGGTATGAGCCATTATCTATGTTTTGATCAAGATGTTGGCAGTACTAAAACTTGTTTACTAGACTGAACCTGTACCTCTACAGCCCATGAAGGGTCTTGGACCGAGTACATAAAGAGATTCGTACTATTTCACACCACGGCCGTGTAAGGAGGTGATTAGGACTTCATCGCGCACCGTCGCCAGGTTTTTCCCCCTATTTTGGGTACTCACTTTATAGAGGTTGGGTGTGCCTCAGCGGGGTCTCCTTACCCCATGGTCGCTCCACGAGCTGAAATAACAGAATGAATAATTCTGCCTCAGTCAGGGTTCGAACAGTAGACTAGTGCTCTATCCACTAGACCAAGCCGCTCACATTTTTACTTGACTGACTACTTCTTCCTATTATCATCTCAAGAGTCGACCATCACCATCAGTGTACACTGTTTTTGGCAAAAGTAATTTATATTTTTAGCTACTTCTCCCTTTCCCCCTCTCCCACTTATACGAGAACTCCGCGTACCCCCTTGTTTATGCACCCTCTGAAGTACTTTTATTTTTGTTTATTTGAAATAATTAAACTATTTATAATCGTAATCAGTCATATAAAGTAGTTCAATAACAAAATACCTTTTCTTTTCTTTATTTCTTATTTCTGAGCCATAAATTTCATAACTGTAGGTTGTTTAAGTGATCTTCGCGGGTTGCTCGCAATAGAATTTTTTTTCGGACGTCTTTTTTGTGGGAGAGCAAAATAAAAAAATGGAGTAATTTTCAACACCACCTAAGGAACCATAGTCGCTTACATTTACTTACTTACATATTTTTTGCTATGTAATGTTAATAATAGGTTTCGAGGATTAAGTACTATGAAATGGAATGTTTCTGAAAAAAGAGCCGAATACCCGTGAATAGTTGATAGATTAGAGTCAATGAAGTGTAAAAGACAGGAGAGATGAGATATAGAAGGGTTAAAGAAAAAAAAAAAAAAAAAGTTAATTATTGTAAGAGGTGAGGAAGAGAGCTAGGAGATTTAGCGGGGACAGAGTGACCCCGGAGGAAGGAGGGAGGGGAGCGTGCTGTGTGGTCCTTCGAGAGGGAGTCAGTCGGGGCCGGGCGGCTAGAGGCCTCTGTGTGCTGTCAGTGGAATGTGCGCTCTACTCAAGGATGTTAGCTGACAGGGCTTCCGATGTCTACGTCAGGACTGCCTGGGGCCACGCAGAGATAGCCCTAGCACAGATCAACAAGGTACATAGCATTCATTTTTAATTTCGGGACTAGGTAATATGCTTTAAAACTAAACATTTGGCCGATTTTGGAAGCCTACCTCCTAGTTTGGACATACCCGAAGGATCCGTTCCTTCCAACCAATGGTGCTTACTCTTCCTATTTCCCATTCTAATGAATCCGAAGCCTGAAATTTTCGTTCACCCAAAACATTTTTTTTGGATCCCCTAATTCGTTGAATCCCTCCTATGACTCTGAACAATTACTATAAACCACAAAGAACCATAACTCCGCTTCGCGTCTCTTTTAAAACCTTACACAACCCGATCACTCTTCTGTTGAACACATTTTAATAATTTTCGGAAAGCGCAAGAAACTCTGCATGTTGTGGGATGTTTACAAACATTGAGGTTTCCTGAGACTTGTTACCTTCCCACCGGTTTGCGAACCTTACTTTCCGTATCTCAAATTCACAAATATATTCGTAAATACTCAATAAATATTTGCATTTTCAAGTCTAAAAAAAAAGTATTGATGTATTTCGGATACCGGTTTTTTTAAAAGTTTAACTGACAGAGAGAGAGTGGATTAAGTCTCGCGGCGAGAATCTCCGAAACAGGCGTTCCAACTCTCTCCCCTTGGCAAATAACTGTTTCACGATTCTTTATTCGGATCTTGCCTTCGATTACTGTTTTCTCGGTCGTAAATTTCGCAGAATGTTCGGAGCCGGATGCTTTTGAAGTTTTTTTACCTGTCGGAAAAATTACATTTAGCCAAAACTTACTTCATTTCCGTACAGTAACCTTTTATAGATTAATAGATTATATCAAAATCGTATTTGTTTCGAAAATATTTTTTTATCTAGATTTAACATTCACATATATTTCCTTGCGTATTGATTGAAACATAGTATTCGATAGTTATTACTTATCAATGAAAGACACGCTGGAAATAAGCAAGATGTCATTGGTCTCATATCAGTCACCTAGCATGATAAGCAAATAACAAACTCGCTTTTATATTTTTTTTTCATTAAAGGATACCGACGTTAATATAGGTTATTTTTATTTCAATTCTTGTCTCATGTGTGTAATTCATTTTTTTTTCCTGTAATATTGTTTCAAAATTTCAACTCATCAGAGGATATTTATTTTAGAACATAGTCCCTGATTTAAAAGAAATAAATTAATCCTGCGATTAATGAATAAATGAGAAAGTTGTACAATTGAAGATTGGTAGTAAATTTCTCAATCCTACACACCTTAAAATGAAGACGATTTAGGAATACTCAATATTAATATTGATCAATTTTATCATTAGAAAATTGACAAATGCAAAATTATTATTTAAATGATTCTATACTTAAAGCCTCCTCATCAAACCATTTTTATTCACAAAATAAATTGAACTTTAACTTTAGTTATTATTATTTTTTTTAATTTAATAAGTTCATTACTTACAAGCAATTTTAAAATTGTATAACTACGAAACAGTATAATTATCAAATTGAACCTTTAAAATACATATTAAATAGCTAATAAACCTTTTTTGGTTCAAGATATCAGTATTTCTGTACCTGAATAGTACCTCTTATGTTTTTAATTTTACAATTGACATGAAATTTATATCAATTTTCTAAACATTTGCTTTATTATTCTGTCAATATATGTGTTGATTTATATTACAGAAATACTGTACGCCGCGTGCCAAGTTCAATCAATTACCTATTGGTAAATAAAAAATGTATTTGGCCCTTTGACATTTATATATTGCTTTTTCAATATGTGTAAGATTTAGAACCTGTCGTTTTATTACTAACAAATATTTTAAACCAAAAGTTGATTTAATTATTAATAATTATTATGACGCATAATAAATATTAAATAAATTGAGATAGAATCTGCTTTCATCCAAAAATACATTATGCTAACATTTTTTGGAATTATTAATGACTGATATTGTGACCAATCAGGTTCTTAATCGATATTTATAGCGTCTTGTAGCTATTTTTATGTCTAAGTGTGGTTGAAGTCTGTCTGCACTGGGATATAAAGGCGTCAGGCTTGAACAAATCGTCTATTACTTATCTTATTATATTATAAAGATTCACCTTGAACAATACATTTCTTTGTTCTTGGTATTCTACTATCTTTAGATAACATTAGTATAGTTTATAATTATGTGTAATATATATATATATATATATATATATATATATATATATATATATATATATATACATATTTGTGTGTGTGTGTGTGTTTGTATGTGTACATACATCTTTGAGTGTTTTTCGTTGGTTTATATTTTTGTAAATTGCAACCACACTCTTTTTTTTTTAAAGTAGTGTCCGCAAATAAACATTAAAACAAAATTTAAAATACTGTTTATGAGATTTTCGAATTAGCCTACAGGGTCTGATGTTTTTTTTTTTTTTTTTTTATTTTATTATTATTATTTATTTTTTTTGTCAATCTGCTTGGCGCAGTGGTACATAGCGTATAACACGCTGTTGATTTTGACTTATATGTGTTAAGTTAATGGGTTATGCTAGGTTAGATATGAATTTTCGTTTATTATTTTATCTCAGAAGTAAGTTGTTTGTGGGGTTAAACTATTGCAGAGGGGGTTATAATTATAAAATGTTAAAGATACTTATCAGTTAGCCCGCAATATATTCACCATTAACTCGAATCGAATCAGTACATCTTATTGCTCTATGCGTTAGTTACTATGTTTTTCTATTTTTTAAAATATATTTATTGAAATTTACAACTGTATTAGAATAAATACATCCATTAAATTTGAAGAAGCTATAAAAATGCAGAAGTACTACCCATTGGTAGCACTCTATCACGACTTTTATATTTTGTTACCAATATTTCATTCTTTATCTTACATATTATTTAATATAAATTCATTATTTTGCATTTCAGTTCCATACGTTTTGAAATGTCCAAATCACGTGATTTATTTAAAAAATATAATAATAATAGAGTTTCAAAACTATTTCGGCCATTAAATGTGGATTATTATTAAAGTACTTGCTTGTAAAAAATGATCAATTTGAAAATTTTTCTTAAAAATAAAGACTGTATGCATTTAATTATGCTGTTTTGAAAGCCAAATGATTTATTTATACATATTAACGTATTCGTATAACATCTTCAAAACGATTATATAGAAGACCCCATAAAAATAACTTCGATCCGTATCCTGGCCATGAAAAGGGCAACAATCCAACGCCAGCTCGGCTTAAGGTGGTGTGATGTAACTTACTGGTTTATTCAACATTGCGATCTGGTAACCGTTAAAACATTAATTTACTAATTTGTTAATTAATTTCGAATTTGAATAAATAACATTTTTATATTTCACCTAATGCATATCTGTCAAATGACTGTATAATTATATTATTAAATCGGAACAAATAATTCAACCATTGTAAATTACTCCTTAACATTGTATAAAGTATCAGTTGTTTGTTATATATTATAAAAAAATAGATAATAATAATTAATAAAAAGCTTTACTAGCTTCGAAAATTTTCAACAACCTCCAGTAAATTATTAGCCATACATTTATTGCATTTGAAGATCTAATTTTTCATATAAAAAATAAACGCATAGAATGCATGAGCTTAGTGTTCATCATACTCCACCACATCTAACGCTTTTGTATTTCGGAATTGATTAGCGCCTCTTCGTGATCCCCACATTCCGAGTTTCCTCAGTTGAAATCTCCTGCTATAATGCCTGAGTAATGACTGGCACAGATAGGGATAAAGTCGTTCTGGATATGAGGCATTCGTTCTGTAACGGTTGATTAGTGAGGTTTTGGTCCCCGGCATTTCTTCAGTCACGTCGTCCGACAATGCCTCGACCGTTCGTTGGACCGTCTCACATCTCAACCCTCCACGATCAAGAATTTTCTTCAACGGTTTTTTTTTTTTCTCCCCGATGGATTAATTTATTTTTAAAAACTCTTGGTTAAAAAAATGCTTTCAACAATTTTATTAGGTTTGTTACAATAATAATAAGATTTAATATATATATATATATATATATATATATATATATATATATATATATATATATATATATATATATATATATATATATATATATCGTGGTTTCTAGATTAACTTCCATTAGATATAAAGAACCTTGCATAAAATACCTCCTTTAAGTCCCTACTTAAACACTCATGCATTGCTAAATATCCCCAATAACCCTCCGAGGTGACTGAAAAGAAGAGAGTCTCGGGATCTGCTGACTTAAACAAGAAATCGAAGCGCCACCTATGGGTATTTTTTTCTCAAGACATATCATGTGTCATAATTTTTCATGTTTCTTTTCTTTATTTTTTGAATTACTGCATTTACGGCGATATTATAAAAATAAAAATTAAGTTTCGTCAGAAATATAACTAATGGTCTTTACTAAAGCCATCGTGATTGAAGGAAAAAATGTATTAATCGCAAAGTTATGGCATCAACTTTCTCTTTAAACGTATCCGCGTTCAGATTACGCTTTGAGTTTGGTATAAGTTGGCGATTTATTTTCGAACTAAATAATCGAATTTTGACCGATTTATTTTCAAATTCTGAGATTAATAACCAATTTAAGGTTTATTATTTTATTGTTCTTAATTTTTGGATTAGGCGATGGATAATGGAATGGGATGTCGAATTTTAGGAACAAAAAAATACATACGCTTATTTTATATATCTAACGATCAATCCGTCTTCTTATTTTTGTTATACTTGTAAATAAATAAATTGTAAATAAGTTACATTAAAACGAAGTATACCTCTAAAAATGCGTACATGTTCAAAAAGAGCCTCCTTCCAACATGAAGCTCTAACAATGTGGAATGAAGGGTGGCCCTTTTGGGTCGGTTTTTCTGAATGTTTTTCTACCTACTACTACTCTTTACACATTCAAGCTATATGTTCAAAATTTTTAAATATTCCGATAAGAAACAACCGAATGATAATAATTTGTGGTTCAATATTTAATAATTAGCTATAAACGGCTTATAAACATAATTAAAACAGTTATTGAAGTATTTATTCGTGAAAATCGTAAAAAAAAAAAAATATATATACTTCTATATAGATAGGTAACTTTGATCATAATATTATTATACAATATATATATAAATATATATATAGAGAATTCCTACATATAAATAAATAAATAAATAAAAAATACAAGATAATTTTAATGCAGACCAAATATTGCGCCCTTAACGCATTAACAGTAAAAAAAGAAAATACAGCATACAAACATCTAGCAAAATTAGTAAAATACCGACCTGGGTTTTTTCGTTATTTATTTTTACAAAATATATATATTTTTTAAACCTATTCTCTAGTCTGTCCTATCAATAATTCAATCTATCTTTTTAGTAATGATAAAGTTTTGGTGGGCAAAAAATAATCATTTTATTCGATACAACTATTTGAATCGTTAAAATTGTGGAGTATTATATTTTAAATAAAAAGAAACAAACAGAAAAGGTTATTAATTAGTTCACATTGATGACTTTTGGTTTTATTTATTTTATTAATCAACCTATAGGTAAAAAAAAAAAAAAAAATACTTCTTCCATTTAATAGTTAGTTTCCGAATGTTTCGGAAATAACATATCTCTCTGTTCGGCAACTAAATTACATCATAATGAGGAACCCCCAACTGTAGTTTTATGAATTGGATTAGCCAATAAACATTGTTGTGGTTAGGATATTGATAAGGTAAATTATGAAATAAATCAAGAAAGTTTATATTAATATAATTCACAGTGAAAATCAATAACTAAAAGCGAGATAGATGCGATGAATAAGCTATAAAATATATTAAAATCCCTGTAGATGAGGCAATAGTCCTGAACGATGCGAAAACTTGAAAGCAAAGAAAAAGAAAACCATAGATTGAGTAAGCATTAATTTCTTTCATCATATCTTTATTATTATATCTAACTATACAACTCGTCACGATTCTAGGTTTTGTCACCATTTTTTGTTTTCACCGCTTTAATTTTCATTATCTATTAATTTACATTTTTATTTGTTTTATTTATTTTTATTTTATTTATTTTTGTAGCTTACTGCTACAAGTCCTTTTTAAAAGTCGACTATCGGCTTATTGAAATAGTGAGCCTGAGTCTTGAAAATGGGGACAAAACCCCGAAACGTCGAAGAATAGTGACGAGTTGTATAGTTGGATATAATAATAATGATATGATAGAAGGAATTAATGCTTCCTCAAATATGTAAAAATACGAAAAATATCCTCAAGTTGAACTAATCAAAGGAAATCATAGAGTTTTGAAGGTGTACTTCGATTTACATCCTACGAGAATTATAACTACTTGTACGAGTATAGAAGATATTTTATCTTGTTCCTGGCATTTCATCCTCCCATTCCAAGGAGCTTCTTCAGACCGACTGATAAACAAGTGTCCTGGAACGTGCGGACGATATATTACTTGGTATGGATGACCTTTTTCCAGAAAAAAAAAACAATGAACATTTCTTATCCCTCGACTGAAAGCCACCTTATCCCTTGCTAATACTTTCAGCATACAAAAAAATAAACCTTTGGTAAAATGCGGTTCAACAGGCTTTACGCCCGGTATCGGTTCCTATTGTGTTATTTACATTCCTCCTTGTTTCAAGCTGTATTTGTAGTGATCTATTAAAGTAAATTTTCTTGCTAATATTTGAATTGAAAACTTTTGAGGATGTGGAGGAGACATAACTGAAAGGTGGTGTTTGATGGGAGTTAATGAGGAACTCCTATCGGCTTAGAGCAACACGTGGTTGCTGGGATCGGACAAATAGTGAAAGGCCCGGGCGGTAGGGAGGGGATTACAACCCTGGTGGTCACCTGCCCGCCTCGCTCCTATACCTTATACCTACCCACCTATCTCTCTATACCTTGCCACCTATCTCTATACCTAGCCACCTACAGCCCTCTATAGTCTCTTAGTTCCTTCGCTGCCAGTTTAACAAAAAGATTTTACAAAGACATGGCCAACCTATCTATCTGTATGTCGGTACCTCCTTGAATGGGGCCTCCCGGTTTCTTCCTCCATCAATCGGCTCCTATCTCAATTTACGGCCGTCGTTGGAGCCTTTAAATGACATATAACCGTTTTTTACGAACTTCAATAGCCCCCAAAACCGTCCCCATAAAATACTTACGGATTAACAATAAATTGAAGGTTTGCGCTTATAACTTTTTACTAGTCTTCTTTTTTTACTACATCTTCTTTTTTTTTACAAATCCGAAACGTTTACAATAATAGGCTAAGCGAACTCGAAGGTTGCCTACTCAGATTCATAGAATTAACATAATCCTCCCATCGACGCTTCGGCCTACCTGTCAGTTCAGCGCATTCCAACGTTTTCGGAATTCGTTTTTCACTGCGCCCAACAACTTAGCACGCAGATTTGAGTCACCGCGATGCTATTAACTCAATTATAATGACAGGATAGCTCTGCAATTCCCTTCTGTCTTCTCCAATGGACCAAATACTTAACGTTGAACCTTATGGCCTTCTTCATCCTTCAAAGTAAGCAACTACGTTTCGAACCGTCGGAGGATTAATATTTTTTTAAGTTCTAACGTATGTAGAAATAATCGGGATTCTGTCGTTGTTGTTTTGTTTTTTTAAATATTTTTTTAACAATTCATATCGGCTTATACTTTTTAATACCTTATAAATTGACCAATTTTATTATTTTTCTAATATAATATATTATTATTTGTCACCTGGTCACTAGAAAAAGAAGATTAGGTTCTACAAAAAGTCACTTTTCTTAACTTTGGTCCATTTTCTGCGGTGTCTGAATAATAATTTATTTTTACATCTATTTCATGTCATCACCATGAATCATAAATGTAGTCATTACAGGAATGACGATTTTGATGGAATAGCGAGATGATTTGATAATTCGTATTTATTAATACTCGAATTTAAATATTAATAGCTCTTTACTTAAGAAATAAATAGGGAAAGTACTGAGATCATGAACACATTTTGGGTGGGAACCCCGCTGTCCAACAAGCAAGTCTCACCTGATGCTCTGTATGTGTGGTAAGTCTTGCTAAAAAACAAAAAAAAATTCAATAAAACCGAATTTACTTTTAAGATATATACTTGAAATGTTACAGAAAGATTTTCACTCAAGTCGGCTGAACGGAAGCGTCGCTTTATACCATGCATTTTACGCCTTTTTACGATTTTTCATTGCTCAATGCCGCTTCCACCACTTTCATTTAAATAATCTAAGATGGCTTAAATTCCTAATTTTCAAAATTTTCTTCCTCCAAAGGACGTTTCATTTTATCAGAAATAATCAGGAGTAAGTCGTGTGAAAAATATTTTAATTTTACTGACGTTTCGGCACTAACATATGAGCCTTCATCAGAGCTGCAAACATCAGAAATTATTCCATTAAATATTAAATTAATTTCATACTTATCATGATCTTAGTATTATCATATCAATCTTATTTGTATTTAAAATATTATCTTTGTATTTTTTATGTTGCAATTGCTATAATTTTTAGATTCACTATTTTTCATTGTATCGATATGTATCTCTTTTGTTTATCTGGTTTTTGCAGCCATAATGATGGCGCGCACATGTTTGAGCCGAAACGTCGACAAAATTAAAATCTTTTTCACACGACTTACTCCTGATTATTTCTACATATGATATTTTCAACAGTCAACTATACATCCTCAATACATTTCATATTTATTTCAAATAATTTAGGTGTTTTTGTTTGTTATTGTTAGCGGTATTAAGAAATATCCAAATATGTGACATAAATGATTTCGTTAATTAAATAAAGAAGAAATATTTTTCCAGGTTAATTTTTTTTGAGGAAATTAATATAGTAATCAAGTTGACGATTTGAAGAAAAAAATGTTTCTAACATACAAAGTTGTATTAAGTTAAAAAATGAACTTGAGTTTATTCTTGTAGAAATAATTAATATGTTTATATTAGTCAATATAAAATAGATCCCCACACTAGACTGAAACGACAAAAACCAGCCCGCAGATACCGCTTACAGAAACACTTACTTGACAAACGATCAAAACTCTCTGTTTACTACAAAAAACACATTTTCATCATGATTATCAGACCTATTTGGACCTATGGCATTGAGCTATGAGGTTCACTAAACTATCAAACTCCTCCCGCATTCAATCCTTGCTATCTAAAATCCTACGAAAAATCCTCAATGCTCCTTACTTTGTAACTAATAATCTCATCCATAGAGACCTAAATATCCCACTGGTTGCAGAGTTGGCCCGTGATAGATACACCTTTAATTCCAAACTACCAGCCCACTCAGATCCACTTGTCCGTAACCTCTCATCTACATCTATTCCCGGTAATCCTCCGAGGCGCCTGAAAAGACGGTGGCTTCGAGACCTATTTATAAAATAAATTTGGAGTACTACCACTGGGTAGATTCTTTACATGACCATTCATACCTGTTATTATAATTCAGCCATTTTACTTATTGTATTTGTATATACAGTAGTAAAAAAAACAATAAAATATTTGTTTTTAATATTTAAAATAGATGATTTCATCGAAAATAAACATTTATTTAAAAATAAATTAAGTGAATTTTATGTATTGCGCGCACCAGATTTTTATACAAGCCTCGATTTACGTAACCTCTAAAATAAAAGTCAAGGAAAGTTGGTTTTTACAAGTTCTTCAAAGGAATGCCGATGTATACGGTTAGGTTCTTTACACTAAACGGAGGAAAGTTATAGGCGGATGGTCGGATGCTGCGGACGGTCAAAGGTTGGTAAAGAAGCCATCAGAGGAAGCAGCTGCCGTATAAAAATAGTGAGCGTGGAGGTCCCTCATTACCGGGCACCATGTCAGGGTCAGGGGCACCGAACGTCGGGTCGCTTCTCCACTCTATCTTCTAGTCTCCTCGGTTTTATTACTTCTTCTACCTGCCTTTACTTCCCAAATGGTCTGTTACAGATCCAATCCAGTGCTTCCACCAGTGCTGAAAAAGCCAAAGCCTTCAGGCCTACAAGCGGTAGCTCACTGATAGCAATCCAGTCCCTGGTCCTTCCCAACTTGCGTAACTACACACACCACATATATATATTTATAAGATTATATAATATTATATATATATATATATATATATATATATAGATTTATACAATGCTTTCATCAATAATTTGAACAATTTGATTTATGCAACGTTTCGAGAAATAATTGTTTTCATATTCATGCCTTTACGTGGAAAACTTAAAACGAGAACATTTCCCTTTCATATTATTTACATATATAATAATATAATATATATATATAATCTATATATAATATATACATATATATATACTCGTATATATACATAAATTCTCGACTACTGGTCTTAGGTTTCAGTCAATAAATAAACAATTTTTATTTATGCTACGTTTCGAGAGTATATTTTTCTCATGCCTTAACAGTGGGATAATAAAAGATCCGGAGACCATCTTCTTTTCAATCGCCTTGGAGGGTTATCAGGAATATGAGAAGTTGATAGGCTGCAAACAAGAGGTTTTCTGTGGGTTGGGAGTTGGGAATTGAAAGTGGTATAACGAGAAAGGTCTGCAACAAATGGGGTATTAAGGTTTTTATGGATGATTTTATTTGTGACAAAGTAAGGAGCATTTAAGATTGGATGCGAAAGGAATTAGAAAGTTCAGTAGAGCCCCAAAGCTCGACTCCATATGAACAGATGGGCCTGATAATGGTAACATATTTGTAATAGAGTGGAAGTTTTGAACGTTTGTCAAGTGAGTGTTGTAGTAATCGGTATCCACGAGCAGTTTCTTGTCTTGTATGAGGATTCCATGTAAGACTTTCCAGTCTATAATAGTCGCTTAACTATTTCCAACCTCTGTACTATTGAGCGCTAGTCTTCACCTTTTGCTTTATTTTGATGTTTTGTTGATGTCTTAATGTGCTGATCCTTAGTTATTTATTATTGTTTATCGGTATTCTAGAGGCTCTTATACCAGAGTGAAGTACCTTAGGGTAGCTTTGTCTTAGTACTCTTTCAATTATATCCTATTATTAATTCTTCTTTCTTGTTAAGTTGATTCTGAAAAACCTGTTCGCGAGCTAATTATTTAAACAAATATAGGTACGCAAAGCAGGCAAGAAACATCCATTTCTG
Source organism: Piezodorus guildinii (assembly GCA_023052935.1). Classification (NCBI taxonomy): domain Eukaryota; kingdom Metazoa; phylum Arthropoda; class Insecta; order Hemiptera; family Pentatomidae; genus Piezodorus; species Piezodorus guildinii. The sequence goes on from CM041295.1 coordinate 84,129,907, forward strand.
TTTGTGTAAGCATTCCAGCCTTGAAACAACTGCACTAAAATGTTGTATAATACCTGAGGAGCTCTAAAGGTTATTGACATGTAGACAATTTAAAAAGAACAACATAGTTTTGCGTTTCTTGTTAACTGTTTTACTGAAGGAAGAAATAAATAGCCCATAAATAACGTTTTTTGTTAGGTGTGGATTATTTAAGGTAAAGGTCAAAGTCTAAAATAATGTTGGAGGCTGATATTTAGGTTCACCACTATCTTATTTAATTATGATGCACTGCGTTTCAGCTATAATTCCATCTTCTGGTGCAAAGAACAATTGTTTGTTTATTGTTTATTTATTTAACGTCACTTTATGCTAATATGGCTAATCGGACGATGCGACAGTGGGAGCCCTAAATTTTGCCTATCCAGGTTTTATTAGGATAGGGTTCTTTAACTAGTACCTGGCATCGTACAGGCTCGGGACCACAATTTTACGTTCCTTCCTAAGGCCAGCCTAAACAAGGATGTTTTACTCCAATTAAAAATCCTAGGGTCACCAGCGGGATTGAAACCGTGACCTTTGGCATAGGAGGCTGTTATGCTAGCCATCCAGCTAACAAGTGATCCCGCAATGAACAATTTTTATCTGCAAGTACAAATATAGTATCTTAAAAAATAATCAATCTCACAGTTTTTGATTTCATGTTTAATTTGTTTTTCTCTTTTTAGGAATGTAACATTAATCTTTTTATAGATTATTTGCAATTTTACTTCATAAATTTTATTTATTTTAATTAAACTTTTTGTATTGCTTTGTAATTTTGATGTTATAATCATGAGAATGATTATTTTTAAAGAAACTATATTTGTACTTGCAGATAAAAATTGTTCTTTTCACAAGAAGATGGCATTATAGCCGAAACGCAGTACATCATAATTAACTAAAATAGTGGTGAAGTTAAATATCAGCCTATCATCTTTGTTTTTTGTTTTATTTTATAGTATTTTAAACTATTCTTTATTTTAAAAGAGAGGATCTTTGTCTTTATACTGGACATAAATTAGTAACAAGATTATATGGGGTAAATTATAAAAAAAAAAAAAACTTTTTGAAAAAGGCCAACGAACGCTCATAAAGTGATAGAGCGTGAACTAGTCGAAGGTCGTATCGTCGACTACGGTCGCTCTTAATTTATTGAAGTATTTTGTTATTTTGGATTATCAGGAGCAAAAACGATTTAAGTAAAGGATCAATAACAAATTTTAGAGTAGAAATAGTTCTCTATTGTTTAATTTATATTGTTTTTCACAATAGCAAGGCAAAACGTACAACCAAAATATTTGGGGCTTACTACTTATTTCGGATACTTATACAGCTGCAGTGAATAATCATGTAACGTTTAAAGTTCTAAAAGATATTTTAAAGTAATGGAAGTGTGAGGATTTATTATTAGTTATTCATATTCTATTTTTTCTATGGAATAAAATAAGTTTTTTTTTTTTTTTTCTAAGTGTGTATTATTATTCAACACATGTAAAATCCTGAGGTATATATCTGAGGTCTGAGGGAAAAAAAAAAAAAAAATGGGGATAAATTTGATTTATCTTCATGAATTATATTACAATTTGAATAGGGTTTCATTTATGTTTTAAAAAGCTCTGTTTGACCGATTTAGAGTTTATAGATTTGGAATTCATAGTTCATCGTAACGAAAAGTGTACTTACCAATAAACTATGTTTATTTTATAACGTCAATTCCCTTTTATATTTAATCATAGGCAGAAATGAAAAATACAAATAAATCAAAATTGGTTCAGTTTTCATAATTTTCACGTATAAAGAAAACTTGATTGAAATGTATGTTTTCTAAACTACTGAAATAGCAAAGGTCCCTTTCCTATTCTGTTTATTATTATTTTATATTTCGAATAAATTTTAAAAGTTTAATTTAGAATCCATGGGAGTCCCATTTAGTTTGTAGTGTTTGCATCTGTTTTCATGAAATTATCTAATTATTAATAACAATGTTAGTTTTTGGATTTATAAAATTTTCCATTTATTTCAGCAGCTTAAGTAAGATTTAGTACGTAATATTTTTTTTTTTTTTTTCACTGGTGGCAACACTGAATCTGCCATAACCTTCCTCATTACAACATTACAAATACATTTGTTTATAAATGTATGCACTATAACTAACTACATCTTGCATCATTATCGACTTCCTGAATCATAATCGACTTACTGATTCATGCGCTTTACATGCGGTGTATTATTTGTTTATATTACTACTCATATTCCAGATTTAATTTTTTATACGTCTTGATTACAAAAAATTTATTTTTTCCTTCGAAAGAAAACCTTAATTGCAATTTATTTTACTTCAGGAAAGAATGGCCTAGATGGTGAAAACCGCATCAAAATATGTGGCGTGGTTTAAAAGGAGTTCGCGGAAACCAAGAATATTGATATCATTTTATATATAGATATAGAAGAGAACACAATTTTATTGTTGTTTTTAAAAAATATATTTCGAGTTAACATCCAAAACCTACAATTATAAACAAAATAATAGTATTGAGCGCGATTCTTTCCATTTAGATGAACAATTCATTTCATTTAATATCTACATTTAGTTCATAGTCATTCATATTTGCAGTCAAACCGAAGCTAAAGGAATCAGAAAGTCGGAAACGAAACGCAAGCTCGGAGGCACGGAATGGCGGCACATCAAAGATTGGAGCTAACCTATCATCAGGAACGAAATCCTCCGCCTGATGTATGTCTCATTGCAACCATTCATTTCTCTGATTGGGCTGCCCCTATTGTTTCATTTCGAAGCCTAATTTCCGATAAAGGTGTTCTAAATTTTAAATTGGTCTTCACTCGGCAGAATCTTTCGTCCGGAATAACCAAAGAACTGACTCATTGTAAATTCAGCGTATGTTTGTTCAATAGGAAACTCGTTCATTAAAATCAGCTTGAATGAACCCGGGCTATTCGAAAGCCTGGCCATCTCAAACTGTTTTTGTGTTAAGACTATTAATTTCTTTCTCGCTCAGAGAAGTATATTGAAAGTTGATTTAATTTTGCAGAGCGATGTTTAAATGATAGTTGATATATTGTAAAAATGGCTGTAGGATCCAAAATATCGTGAACAAATATAAAAGTCAACTCTCCCCTAAACAAAAAACAATCTTTATATCAATACATTCCTATCAACGGAAGTTATAGCATAATATTAGATGTAGATATTAGGGCTGATTAATTTCTTCCAATATACTTATTTTTTTATTAAATCACCAATTCAACGTTTCGGGATCAAATTCCCATCATCAGGACTCTACAAGTAAAATTAACAATTACGAATTACATTAAAAAACAACTATAGTGAAGTTTTTTATAGTTGTTTTTTAATGTAATTTTTAATTGTTAATTTCACTTTTAGAGTCCTGTTGATGGGAGTGAGATCCCGAAACGTTGTATTGGTGATTTAATAAAAAATTAAGTATATTGGAAGAAGTTAATCAGACCTAGTATCTACCTCTAAAACAATCTTTAATGTCGTAATTTGAGGACCGCACATAAAGAAAAATCGAAGAAATAGACAATCAAAATTAAAACAGAAACTTGCTACCTACACACACTTAATAAAAGCAATACGGTCTCAAAAAGACTCACTTACAAAGAACTGTTCAATCGAAAATACTTGAACTGATTACTCAAGGACCTTGGCGTGTTTCTAACATAACATTACATTAAGACTTACACATACCTCCAGTTAGCAGATAAATACGAACTCACTCTCGATTTCACAAAAAAATTACAAGGATATTAAAATTAAACCCTCTGGTAGTAAAAATGGCAACGAACATCAGATGACTGAAAAGGTCATGGATGAGAAATCTTGTGTAATTTTCTATCAAATTAAATAATGCCATAGAAGGGATACCGCTGGGTATTCTTGTCTTCCTCGTGCCTTTTTAACTGTTACATATGTGACAGACAAACATTATTTGTCGTATGGGTGTATAGATAGGTGTGGATCTATTAATAAATATTATTTTTAAAAAATTCAGATAATTTTTCTGAATTAATTTTCTCTTCCTTTGAAGTACAATATTGTATCAAATAAATTCCTATTTATAAATTTCAAAGGTGCTATAAAAATGGACATACATTTTAATAAGTATTTTAATGGGATGTTTCCCACGATTTTCGCTGTGTGAATTAAGGGTGAAAACCTTTTGAAGTGTACAGTTTTTGAGAGGGATGACGCCCGCAACCACTATACTACACGCTGAGTGATGTTCCGGTATATAATATCTTTATAAAGGTGCTGATGAGGCTGAAGACTCTACAAGAGGTGGAGGGGGTAACTCAATGGGCAGCCGACGATGTCGGAAGTGGCGCATAGTCAGCTGGCCAAGGACGCTCTTCCGCCACTTTTTTCTCTCTCCCTCTCTCTCGCTCCATCACTCTCTCTCACTCACACTCCCACCATCTTGCGCCGGTGCCATGTGGGATGCTGCTCAGACAACCTTATCTCTTCGTTTTGGTTCATTCCAGACGCCAAGTTTGGAAAAATCTCAAAATTGTATGCCAGAACTGAATAGTATTCAGGCGGAAGAGAGCTTAAAACCCCTGTATACTTAAAAAAAGTAAATTAAGGGGTGCATCATGGATTTCTTCTCCCTTAACTGCCAATTTTTTACTTCCACTTATCTATATATGAAATAAATATCTACCAATTCCAGTTTTCAAAAATCACCAAGTGGCGTGAAAACATCTTTTTTCTTTGCTGGTTTGTGTGTGATAAGTTTAGCACATAATGAGAAGTCGTACGAAACTGAAATATTATATTTAAGAACACTATACGCTCGAGATGTTACAGCAACTTTTTCATCAATTAGTTTAGTGAATGTCGTGTGTGTTTGGTGGTAATGGACAAAAAATGGTTAAATTAAATGAAACATAATTTTAATTCTGTGTCATTTTGTCCCCTAAGAATAATATATTGTATATTGAACAGAGTCCAATTTGTCTTCATTTGATACATCATCATTTAGTCAAGTAAATTATATAAAGTTAATATAAATAAAATTAAAAAAAAAAAAAAGGATAACATCAAATGAGATCAGTTATGTTTTATCAAAGTCTAGTTTTATCACATATGTGCGGAAAATAGGTTTTTGAGGAGGAGGATAAATAATTCTACTTCAAACACCAATGAAAGTGGTTAAGGATGAAACTATTCGGAAGGAGATGGGTTTCTAAGTATGGGAGCACGGATGATAGAGGCCTTTCAAATGCTATTCATATCTTCTTGAATTTTACGGGAAGCCTCAAGTATATCAGAAGGATGGAAAGACAGATATATTTGTAGGTCATCTGCGTACAGATGATTCTGGGAATGTTGGATGGATCTAGATAGGTCATTTATGAATATTGAAAATAAGGTCGGAGAGAGGTATGATCCTTGGGAAACACCTCGTTAATAAATAAATATACAAGTTGAACAAATTTGATAGCCAACTAAAGGAGAAAAGAGGACAAAAATGTTTTTTCGAAAATAAGATTATTATTAAATAAATGTAGAAAATAACGTTGAGGAGTTGATAAGTTTATAAAAAAAATGTTATTATATATACACAAAGTTGTGGAAAGTAATGTAAAGTGACAATTGGTCATAGACTTCAGTGATTATTGTACTTAACAACGTTATATAGTTAGATAATTTGATCTAAAAAAGGTGTTTTCAACGAAGCTGAATAATTCTTTAAACATTTTTACTTTCACTTGGCTGTATTTTAACTCTTAACTTTAGTTGATAGTTCTTAAATCGATTTCAACAACCGAGGTAAAGTCGTGCCCGCGCCAGATTTTTCATTTCTGTATTTACTTATGTCGATATAATTATTATTTCTTTATTAGTTTTCATTACTTTCTTTTTTAGTTCTTGTGTTTTCAATTTTACTTATTTTTTGTGTTCTGCACTAACACCTACCTTGTTTTTTAGCTCTGATGAAGACCCACAACGTGGGTCGAAACGTTGGATGATAACTGTTTTTTTTGTTTTTTTATGACAGCCCCCCAAAACATCCTATCCTATATCACGGTCAACCATTTAATATTAAATATTTGTGTTTAAACTTAATATTTAATCATTCAATTGAAAGAGATCATTGATCCTCTCAAATAGCAGCAAATAGTTTATCAGTCAATCATTAAAGGTAGAAAGCTCTGGCATATCTCGCTTCAAAATCTTAAAAAAGACTAACGAAATAGAGTAGCCAAACATTTGGCAGTTAGATGCCTGTGTCTGATCCGGTGGGCTGGCAGATCTCTTGTTTCAGGTAGAAATTTCCGCTAAGTGCCCTTTCATTGTCCCTACTCCCTCAAAGATTGAAGCAGGTAGCCAGTCCATGGAATTGCGGGTTGCTTTGTTGTAACCACTGACGTCTCTCTTAGCTGCCCCAATTGCCACAAACTAAGCAGTCTCCCTTAACATCTCTTTTTCTTCAAGAAAATGTTTTATTTTAGGAATTTCCTCTACGGCTCCCTAACAGATTAATTTTCCCTACTATGAGAGTAGAGTTTTTGTAATTGATATTTGTATTTCTTATATTGATTAATGTATAAATCGCACTATCATCCCCGTCATTAGTTCAAACAACTCTTACGATATTTGTCTGAATACTTATTAAAAAATCTGGTTGCAGGCAACACACGACTTTCATTTACCTGGGTTGTGAAATCAATTTAAGAACTATTAAATAGAGTTAGAACTGAAATAAGTTTAAAGAATTATATTAAGTTCGTTGTAAACATAGAGAGAAATGCTTTATTTATTGGCAATGATGCCCTAAATAACACAGCATGCTATATCAATCCCTTGGACATTTTTCACATACATTTTCAATTTTTTTTATTTATTCTTTTATATTATTATTTTTTGTCCATTCTAATACAAATTTCTAATATTTCCAATTTTCCCTTTAAGTTATTTACATTATTTTATTTTATTTATTTATTTTTTTCTCTCTACAACTATATTTGAAATTGTTATGCACAATAATTACTTAGGTTTATTCCCTATTCATCACATTACATTACTTTAAACATTTTTTTTCTGAAATCTTAAGGTTTCCTACGGTATACAAATACATATACGATATAATATTGTTCTTATTTTTAGAGAAAAAAAAATTTACCTAAACCAATGTGTTTGCTCTTTTTTTCTTTAGTTGGTTATCAAATTCCTTCAACTTTATTTAGCAGTTTTTTTACCAATGCTAATGAGATGATATGGTAAATTCTTTGGAATCAACAAAATTAAAGGCACTTTATAGAGAGAAATTATAACCTATCTGCATGTAAGCCCTGTCAGACTGTTTAAATAAGAATAAAACCTACATGATCTTAAAGCCCATTCGAGTTTTTTTTAGCGTTTTATCTAAATCTTTTCAGCGGTTTTTGAGAAAATCGTAAAAGGTGCAAAATGTATAGTATAAATAACTGTTTTGGTTCGCCAATTTTGATTAAAAAAGTTGCTGTAACATCTCACACATATACGCTTCTAAAATATGAAATTTCAGTTTTATAAAACTTATCGTTTTCGAACTAGACTTACCACTCATTGACCTTTGTGCGGGATTTGGTTACACGATCACAATAGTTCTCTTACTATACATTTCACATATATGTAAGCATATATGGCGAGCTTGCTATAGATGGCTATACTTGTATTTTATATGTTTAAAAAAGTATTAGCATAAAAAATAATTCTTTAACTCAGCATTTAGTTTTGAATTCATCTTGTTTCACTGCCGGACCTTACGTGTGTATTACATACTCATGTAAAATCAAATGTCTTAGTTTCGCATTACCTGGTGTAGCTTCAGCTGCATGTTGCAGCTAAAAGTTGTTCTACCATACATGCTTAGAATTCTATTCTTTATACCAATTCAGTCCAGTAAGTCTGATTATTATTATTTGATACTTTTATTTTATGTGTGTGTTCACAATTTTTGAAACCGAGTTTTTACCGAATACCGAAGACACGTTTTATTGTCGAAATGACCGATAATTTTTATAAAACTGAAATTTATTTTAGATGGGTATATGCTTCAGATGGTAGAAAATTTTTCATCGAAATCAGGGAACCAGAGCCACTTTATACCATCGATTTTCTCAAAAACGACTCTAACGATTTTGTTTGTTATCTGTCTTTATACATGTTTTATTGGGGAGCCGGTGGCTGAGTGGCTAGCGCGCTAGTCTACCACGCCAGAGTTGTGAGTTCGAATCCCAGTCCCCGCGGGACTTTTATAAGAATATAATTAAATAGGGATTCACTCACAGCCTCTCCCCCGGGTATGTGAGACTCGTCAGCCTACTGGTGGCAACTCGCAAAATAGGCGTAAGGAGTGATGACCCTACCCTAACCGTTTCATCGAGAAACGTGAGTATATTCTCCCAGGAGTCTATACCATGCGGCCAAGTGCCTACACGGCTTGTCGCGCCAGAGATAAAAAAAAAAAAATACATGTTTTATTAGTATTTTCTTAGTTGTCATTATATGATGCTAAGATATCAGTATTATTATTTATTTATTTACTAGCATCTACTCTTTGCGTTACATGGAATAAAGAGTTGCGATATTTTACTAGTTTCTATTATGTAAAATGTAGTGGCTTAAATAACAGTTAAACCATAGAAGAAATAAAGCGAAGGATTAATTATATTTTTCTATCTTTACTATTATTTGAGCTCTTTCTCGATTTTCTCGCCGACGATAATGACACCCAACTAGTTCCTTTGGAAACTGAGATACTAAGAAGTTTATTGACAAGGTTGGAAAGAAAGAGGGTGTGACAACTATTGTGTCTCTTCTTCAAAGGGGCAATTGAATCTTTTCAACCTGTAGAAAGGTAGTTGGTGGAAGTCGAAGCCATTATATGGGTGGTCAGGCAGAAGGGAAGGTTTGGCAGAACCCCCATCAGGCACAAGACCCCATGCATGCCAAACTCAATATATGACTTAACTGTTGGAGATAATTTAACTGTTTAACTCTTCACTGGATCCACAGGGGGTGAAGAGGAAAATGGGCCACCCAAAACGGCAAAAAATAAATAAAGGCTTATTTAAAATATTACTACATATACTGAATACCTACTTGTGTCAATACATGTGTGTTAACTTAAATATAAAATATGGATCCACCACTGGTTTAACTTGTATTTTATTCTACTAGCGACTGAACCTTGCTTCGAGCAATTTAAATGTGTTATTATTTAAGTTTAAAAAATTTCAGTTTGACCAATTAAAAGTTTTTTACTTTAGGATTATGAGTTCATCGTAACGAAAAGTGCACTTAGCAAGAAAATATTATGCTTATTATATAACGTCTATAAATTCTTATATTTAATCATCGGCAGAAATTAGAAAAATCAATTGGTCAAAAAATCAAAAATTGGTTTAGTTTGTTTGTTATGTTTAACGATTCCTATTTTATTCGGTTTATTACAATTTTAAATGTCATAAGAACTTTTTATAAATAGATTTTAATGTATTAAAGTTAATTTAGTTTCCATGTGAGTCCCGTTTAGTTTAAAGCGGAACTACTATTTTTTGTGAAATGATCTATAAATAGAAATAATTATTAACAGTATTAGTTTATAACAACTTTTCCTTTATTTTAGCAACTTACGTACAATGTGGCACCTAATATTTTTTTCCAAAATATTCACTATTGTATGGGAGTATATAACCTGTACGATCACCATAACCTCCATAATCCACAACATTACAAATAACATTTTTGCATAAGTTTAACATCTTTTTATTAAATTCCCCGACTTATATTGCAACTTTTCTAAAATCTTGCGCTTTCCAACGTTATATTATACGTCTATGTTACTTCTTAAATTTCAGGAATAATTTTTTTATGACTTGGTTACAGAAAAATTATTTTTCCCGTTTAAAGAAAAGAAAAATCGCAATGAATTTTTCTTATAAACCTTGAGGAAACAATGCCCTAAATGATGGTGAGAGAAAATCCCGATACCATTATAGAATAGAATAGAATAGAATAGAAATTGATTTTTATTCTGGGACTGTGTCCCTTGAGAATAACATATTTGTACAGTTTACAATAAACAGTATGTCTGGCCAACAGACAAAATGAACATAATTAACTAATGTTTACAATTATGGGTAAATATATACGTAAAATATAAAAATAAAATGAATAAAAATTAAAATAAAAAAATATCTTCAGAAAATAGTTGTTTGGACAAAATGAAAAATAAATGAGTTTGAATGGATAATAAAAAGAAGAAAAATAACAGTTTACATTATTTTGTTACTTGGTATTTTAAGAATAACATAAGCTTTGAAATAATAAAGTAACTTAAACTGGACAAGAAATAGTGAAAAATAAACCAATTAAACATAAATAAAAATAATATACTACAATGATACAAAACGAAGTCTTCTTTCACATAACAGGCATAATAATCACAATATAAACAATTTAAAAATAAAATAAAAAAAAAATGTAAAAAAAAAAAAATAATAATAAAATAAATCTTCCAGATAAAATAGTTGAAAAAATAGTTCGATACTTGTGGAAAAAAATAAAAATATTGAATACAATCCTACTAAAAAATTTAACATTGTCAAGCAGCGTCATTTTGGGATGCTAGAAGGTACTGGAAGAGAAGGTGTTTGAATGTGGAGAGGGATCGAGCATGGCGGATGTTTAATGGGAGGGAATTCCAGAGACTAGTAGAACGGGCCAGAAAGGAGCATTCATATTTTTTTGTTCTGTGGGAAGGGATATAAAGGTTGGACATACGGGATCTAGTCTCTAGTGGATGAATTGAGGGTTTGAACTGCAGGAGATTATAGATATAGGAAGGATGTTGGGAGTTGATAGTTTGGTATAGAAAAGATCCAAGGAAGTATTGCCTACGGGTGTGGGGAAAAAGCCAATTTGATTCGGTATAAAGATGGGATACATGAGACCGCCTCGACGTGCCATAAACGAATCTTAAAGAACTTATATATAGAGAGAGAGAGATTATTAATGTTAAAACTCTAATCCATGTCCAATGCTACGGTTTGGCGTCGGCCAAGGCATTTTCTGAAGCGAGGTCAGCAGTCCTTGCGTTCAGTCTTACCTGTCTTCTAACTTGTTTCTGAAATATGTTGTCACTCACGCGTTGTGTATTGGTGTCGAAGGATCTCGGTGTCCTTCTATAGAACAGATGTTTTAAATTGTTGAAAATGACCTTTTCTCCTTAAACGTCAATTTTAATGAACTTCATTGGTCCGGTTTCCAGAAAATAATTATTAAATTTTGATAATTTTAATTTTATTGAATATTTAACCGATCACTGTTAATTAATATCTGCTGTTTATGTAAATGTCATACATAACATGAATATGTTGCACATCCTTTAATTAATATAAAATTCCAATGCAGTTTGGTTTTGTAATAATTAAGTCAATATCCTCGGACAATGTGTGAGATGCTTCCTACCTTTTCCTTTTTAGTAAACAATGTTTTATTATATTTATCATTGAGCCGTTTGCCGAATTCGGTATTAATCCATCAAAAATTTTGTTCCTATAAAAGGACTAGAAGTTTAGGGAAAAGGCCATTAAATACATTATCTTTCCCTCTCCATTCCTCTCTCTCCTGTTATGTGCATGCGTTTTTATTATTAATTTAATACATATTACAATAAAATATATATGATTACTTTTGCATGTAAAAAATATAGTTATATATATTAATTGCTCATAATGTTTCAAAAAATTGTTGTACAGGTTTTAATTTTATGTTATAATTTGATTCTTTTTAACAGCTCGAAAAAAAAGTTAAACTGTGCATGTTTTTAGTATGCTTTCGTTGCCTGAAGAAAACTTGAAGCGATTTCATTTGTACTGATTGATATTTATATTATTGAAACTACCAGTTTTTTATTTGTGGAGGGATGTTCTGTTCCTGCTTATATTTAATCATACATGCAATTAAATATTTCAAATTTGCACTGAAGTTGAATTACTAACACGCTTGAAATAATTTAATCAATATTAATGTGTTATACTCTTAATTATTCATCCTTTATAATATAATTTTAGAGGTTTAACATGATCACGCTATTTTTAAGAATTAATAAAATCATATTGCATTAATTTTTTATATACAAAAATAAGTAATAGCATTATATATATATATATATATGAATATGAATAAAATATAATATTAATAAATTATTAAATAAATAGCCATTCCCTTGGTTGAATATTTCTTATATTCGTTCAATCAAGGGCTGACTGTATGAATTTGAATGGAACAGTCAATTTATTATATTACTTTTATTTGTTTTGGGGGTAAAGCCCCTTAAAAAAACGAGTAAATGTTTATTTATTCATGATGTAATAACTTAATTCAAATATATTTTTGTTGTGTAAGAAATAATTAAAAAGTAAACCAATCACAAATTAGTATTATGGAAATATGTATAATTTTTAAATTTTATTATATATAAAACAATATTATTAAAGTAGAAATAGTTAGTAAACTCATTACAAAGCAATTTAATAGTTCACCCCTCAAAAACAAATTGATTTCAATACTGATGTGAATTTTTATTGTATTTTCAACATTTCTGAATTTTTGTTCTGTACGGATGGTATTTAGAGCAGGAAACAGTTTTTATTCATGTTTATTGTAGACGTAGAAAATATTTATAGGTGTAATTCTATATCAGTTTTATTTTGGCGTTTGGAATATAAGATATTGATCTGATCTGAGCTATGGAAATGATCAACTTAAATGAATTTTAGTTTTGGTGTATTATAACTGGTAACAAATACCTACATGTGATATGATGGGATTGCTTTACAATTATGATTAAAAAAATCTGTAAATTAATGATAATTTAATTTTCTATTTATAGAGTTCATTGCTTATTAACCGTTAATTATCGAACTTGATTGTCATTTCAACCTATCTGATGTCTTTATGAAATAAGGAATGAACGTAAATATTAGATAGTCGAAATTATATTCATTGTCACGTATACCATTCTTCTAAAATAAATATGAAAGGAAATATGGAGGGCATCGTCAGTTCCTAATAAATTACAATTGATGTTGCAATGTTTTAAAAGAACTAGTAGGTCCCGTGTTAATTTAAATAATTCTGCTCCAATAAGTTAGTTGTAACTTATGGATAACTTAACAAAATCGTTTTTATTTTATTTTGTAGTAAAATTATTTAAATTCTTCAACTTTAACAAAAAGAATTTTTTATCAGTAAACCAAACTCCTTCCGTACTCTCAAGGTATATATATATATATATATATATATATATATATATATATAATGTATACACACACACACACACACGTATATAAGTGTTTACAGTGATGGGAGATACGAATGCATTCGGGAATAAATGGTTTTGTGAATACAAATACGAATATATTATTATTAAGAAATACGAATATGAATATATTCACTGATATGAATACCAATACGGGCGTTTTTTACAGATGTGTAAATTAATAAGGTTGTATTTAATTTTCTTATTAATACCATACAATTTAATACTTTACGTTTGTTTTTTGGATGAGCGTTTTAATTTTAGATTATTGGTTTGGAATGTTATAATACATTAAAAATATTTTTTGAGCTTTACATTCGATATACATACATATGTATATATTAGTACCATGTTTTTTATTTTCACCAAATTAATCAATTTTTAAAAAAATATCCGTTAAAATAATTCTTTATAGAGAATATAGTTCATTATTAGAATTGACATTGACATATGTAAATATATGTATATTCTTATTTATAGGAGTTATTGCTACCGTATTGGAATCATGTTAGAAAAAAAATCCATAAATATTAAATTTCATAGTATTAAATACAACCGTATTCCTTTTCACGCTTGTGTAATACGCCCGGATTCGTATTCATATCAGTGACTATCATTCCTATTCGTATTTTTGAATACGAATATATTTGAATTCGTATTAACAAAATCCCTTGTTTCCGAATACATTCGTATTTTTTAATATGAATTTTTCCATCTCCGAAATTGCCTATCTCTGCCCATCGACCTTATAGCCTTTGGACGATAGTCATTGTTGTACTGAACTGTGTAGACTAAGTGTGGCTGTATCGACATCTGGGTCCGATTAGCTTATTATTATTTCTATACATATTATTATATTATTTGCTTTGATTTATTTTTATTTTTGGACGGCATTAATCACTAAAATACCATGAAATAATTTTATCGATCAAATCCTAGCGATTAGAGTTATATTGATCCAAATATTTGAAGCCCTATTTGTAATCATTATTTGGGCAGAAGCCTAAACTACACTTTGGAAAACCTCTTTAGAGACGAATAGTAGGTCATTTGGAATCTGCAATATAGAATAAACTTAATTTCATAACATTTAGTTTTAATTGTTTTTTACCAGTTGAGTTATTTGAACCTGATTTGACCTTGCTATTTGAACCTTATCCTTCAGCCTCGTTCCCGATCCTTTTCAAATCGGAATCTAGCTGCTGTGTTAAGTAACGAGCTCTTGAAGGCGAGAGCTTGAAAAGAAAAAAAAATGGGAGGGGAAGGGGTAAAAGAAAAAAAAAATTGGATTCCACTCATATCTGCCTTAACGGTGTGACCTCAAGGTCAGCCAAGGACAGCTGTATTGTTCGAAGTCCACTGCACTCTCAGCGCTTCTAGGAGACTAATTTTTTATGACCGTGTCACCCGAGTGAGTTGTCTTCCTATCTTAAAAAAATAAAAACTGATTTATGTTCCTCATTTCCTTCCTACTTTCTTATTTAAGAGGCATACTCTTTCGTTTTCACTTTCCTCTTGTAAGGAACCCCTTGTTAAGTATATATATATATATACTGTCATATAGATACATATATATTTTTAGTTGCGTTTTTTAGAAAATAGGTGAAATTAGCGATTTTCTTGCTAGTATTATAGCTATTACCCACCTCCTAATTTGCTAAATATGGTATCCTAATTTCAAAAAGTTAAGAGGAAGTTGCCAACTTTTTTAGTTTTTACCTTCTTTATTTAAATCAAAATACATATATTTTACAGTGGGAGTAGAAGTCACTATCCCACTAAGGCGATCCCGTGTGTGGGAAAGGAGTTCACCTGCGACAATACAATAAAAGTACCATAACAAACAGAACACAGTACACAGAAACAATACAGTTTTTTATAAAGAAACAGTAACATAACGCACAGTAAAAAGCAATATATTATTTAAAGAATATAAAATACAATTATAAAGAAACAGTAACACAGTACAAAATATGAAGCAGTCATTGACTAAGCTAAAAAGATATAAGGAATACATATAAATATATACAAGATATAAAATTAAGGCATGCAAATACAAAATTGAATTATATAATACCTAATTAATACAAAAAACAATTATAAGAAAAGTAAACAGTAATTGACTAAACATAAATTTAACTGCGAAAATAACAACTCTACTTATGAATTTCAAGTTTATGTCAAGAAAAACAATGAATTAATATTGACTATTATTGCCAGTGTTTCTCATTTTAGGTCTTCACCGCGGCTAAAAAGAAATCAAATATTATATAATATATATCAAATAAACTTTTGCAATAAATAGACTGACATAAATATTTCATCTAAGGTAATTTATACAAATACAGCCCGTATTTTATTTTTCTCTTCATCGAAGTATTTTTGTAGCTTTCGGCGTCATAAAAGATACCCTTACCATTCTTGGGATCTTGCCCATTAGGAATTGAAATTTGACAAGCAAGCTAAAGCTTGGGCAGTTATTAATTAAATGTCTAAAATAATTAAAAGATCAATATGACGCTAAAAACTACGAAAAATAAAAAAACTGAATAAAGAGAAAAACAAAATAGCACTATCTTTGTTTAAATTACCTATTTATATTATATTAATTATTATTATATTAATATTAAGTTACTTTTATTCCTATTTTTCAATGTTAATATCATTAAGTATTATATTATGTTCATATATTGTTTGTTCATTCATTTAATGTCAATTAAATTTTAATTCAATTTAATGTCACTTAAATGCTACTGTTAAAATCGGGCGATTAGAAGTCTTTGCCTAAAACATATGAATATCTCTCTCTCTCTCCCTATATATATATATATATATAACTTTTTTTTACATCCCCGTTTTTTTTTCTTGTTTTTTTTTTTTTGTTTTTTTGTGTATAATTCTATTAGCTGAAATGAAGACCTACAATGTGGTTCGAAACGTTGGCAATAAATTGTTATGATCATTTCATTTTTTTTTCTTTTCTTAACCGCCTCTCGAAATATCTTTCTTTTGCATTGATATATATGCAATATTGCGTTTCAATAGAAAACTAAATTATTATAAAGTAGGATGGTTCGGCCAAAATCGCTTGACTATTTCGGGCTACTGGATTGGAAATTACGACGACAGTACACGATACTTTATTTTATTTTTTTCATTTTATATATATATATATATATATATATATATATATATATATATATATATATATATATATATATATTAATTTTAAAAGTTTCAAAACCAGATAGTTCGTTCATAAAAGCGATTTCAACTTCCATCATGGTACTACCTTAAGGCCCTTATTTAAAAAAAACATTTCCTTAGAAACAGTATTTCTTCTATGTTTATATCTCAATGTACTTCTATAGTAGCTTATTTATTTTTAGTGTATTAGCAATTTCATCCGAGGAAACTGTAGAGAGTATTATAACTTCTTCAATTTAATTAAAAACTAGTGAAGAACACTGGATTGATGTTTAGTTTCCTTTGTTTTGTGGATGTGGCCGGTTATTTCTGGAACTACTCTCTGTCTGAGGCGTTCTTTTTATTTGGAATAGAAACTCAGGTGTTTCCTGAGTATTATCCGAAGGGCTATTATCCTGGAGTATTTACATTTATGGCGTTTAATTATCTTGAGCCGTATAGATTAATGTTACGATATTTTTGTGCAAAGTTTCATCGTGATTCTGTGTTAGTTCTTTTCATTTTTTAAATTCTTGGAGAATGGATGAAATCTCCTCGTTTATTTTTTATTGTTCCAATGAAATTTTAGCTCCTTTGACAATTGCTTTTAGTTTATGCATATTCAGCTGATGTCTATGAAGTTCCGGTTACAAAACAATGTATTTTTTTTTTCTAATTGTGGTTTGATGACAAAAAATGTTTTGATGGGATTTATATATGTATATATTATTAGTTTGAAGGGTTTTCTGTGTAATGATATTTTTCATAGGTTTCAGATAAAAGTACGGTGTGTAAGCAATTTTATGATATTCTTTTTCGTTTAGGCCCTTTTTTTTTTATTCTAACAATCACTGTCAATGCCATCTGCGTATGCATAGCGCGGATTAATTTATTCAACCAAGACAAATAGTTGGGAATCCACTGGGAATCGTTTTGACGATAAGTACCTCTGCATCAATCAATTTTTTAATTATTATCTTCAATAACACTACATTCTTCAATCTATATTTCCTTCCTACAATTTAATAAGAAATAAACGAATTATTTTGGACGTGTTGTATATTTCCAGGCCTTCAGATTTATACAGTACGGCCCACCGAACTGCACATTTCGACAGATGCTTTCTCATTCGATGCTCAATCCTATGGAATTCTATCCCTCCTGCCATCCGTCACTCCATCTCTCTTTCTACCTTTAAATCCCGCACATTTAATCATTTAATGAATATCCAGACTCAATATAATTGTAAATGACTCACTCCAAAGCACATTTTGTACCTTCTGTATATTTTATTCTAAAGTAACATGTCCCAGAACAATAAAGAATTTATTTATGTGCACTTATTCCAAATTCCGATCTCTTACGGAATTCGGGAACCACCCCTCCAATAAAATGCACTTTATTTTGTCGCATGTTTTTGTCTGAAATCTTATGAGGCTAGACAATTCTTTTTATAAAATGGAGCTGTGGTTGATTTTATTATATCATTGTTGTTTGAAACATTCCATTTTGTAATATCTATCTATATTCCATTATATAAGGTATTAAAGGTTGATTATATTGCAAAATAATTGTACATAAATATTTTTACTTTTGGAAAACAACTCTAATTCTTTATACGTTTCACTCCTTCAGGATTAGAGCATAATAAATGGGTTATTGTGCAATGCTCTTGTACTTTTTCGAAATCTCATAACGTTTGCCTGTGTCATTGATGGATTCTGGATTGAAATCAGGCAAACATTATATAGCGATGAAGGCAATCGTTAACTTAAGTCTTAGATTACAAGCGCCTTTAAGTATTTCTGGTTATATAATCAGAGAGATAGATGGAGAAGATAGAGAGATCGAAAATGCTGTGGTTGGACCACACACAGCCTCCAGTTCCAGACACAAACTGGTCCCCCCCCTCTGCCCTGTAGCTGGAGCCAGCCCTCCAGCCAAGGGAGTCGGAACCCCTCTCAGTACCGAGCTATACCAACCCACCTTGCCACATGATTATTTTTTGGACTCAACGCTTGTTGACGACGTAGGATTTTGAATGGTAGAGGATAACTATTTCATTATTTTTTTTTTTTTATTTTTTTTTTTTTTTTTATACAGAGCTACGTAGTATGTTTCGTTGCTCATAGTTGGGTCATCAGGTGCAATTTAAACATGCAATAATTTAATTTTAAAAAACTATCGTTTGACCTATTTACCACTTTTGTATTATTAGTTCATCATAACGAAAAGTGTAATTAACAAGAAAATATGTCTATTCATTATTCTATTTAATCATCGGCAGTAATTAGAAACATAAATTTGTCAATAGATCAAAATTAGTTAATTTCATCAAAACGGTTCCTACTTTATTTGGTTTATTATTATTTTTAAGACAAATGAACATTTAAATATGCATTTTAAAAGTTTAATTTAGTTTCGACTTTAGTCGCATTTAGTTTACAGTGGAACAGCTGTTTTAATTAAATAATCTAAAAGTATAAATAATTAATAACAGTTTTAATTTAGAGATTATAAAATATTTGTAATATTATTTCGAAAGCCATGAGTACTGCATGAACTAATATAACATGTACGATACTGTTCGTTGGCAACTCTGAGTCACCATAACCTACCTGAGCACAACGTTCCAAATAACTTATGTTCATAAGTTTATGGGCTTATATATATATTTTTTTTAATTTATAAGACTTATTTTATTGCATATTAACTTTTTTTAAATCATGCGCTTATATTTAATAATACATCCATATTACTACTCATATTTCAGAAACAATTTTTTTATAGGCTGATTACAGAAAATTGATTTTGCCCCTCCACAGAAAACTTGATTGCAATGTATTTTACATATAAACTTTCAGGATGGACCTAAATGATATTCAAAACCGAATTAAAATCCGTCGCGTGGTATAGGAGTTCGCGAAAACCAATAATCGCGACATCATTTTATATATAGAGAGATATGCAATAAATTATTATTCCTTTTTATCGAGATAACGACGATGTTTTTTTGTTGTTTTTTTCATTGATTTTATTATATTTATGTATTTTCTTAAATATAGCTGTAAATGTTATTTTATTATTATTTATTTATTTTTTTTTTTTACCGCCTTTCACGCATTCTCTGTAAAAACCACTACTGCATTACCAAATCAAATCATTAACTTCATATCACTGTTGCGTAATAACAAGAGATAGGGATATCTCAATAGGGGTGGCGAAGGGTGGTGTTGGGCGCCATATAATAGATAAGTGAACTGCTACCGACTGGTGTCTGGTATTAGGTTTTTTTTTTGCTCGGAACTCTAATGCATCAAAACTCTGTAAAATAATCAGAGTTAGTAATGTTAATAAAAAACAAAACTTTGAAGTAATAATTTATTGTTTTCGCTGTCTGTTTAAAAACAAATATCTTACAAATAAAACAGATAAAATATCTAAAAGTTATTCTGTAAAATAATTAAATATAAATCATCATATATGGTGCGTTATTCCGGTATGTTGGAACCAATGATCTTCATGTGACCTCTATTTTTTTCTTGAAGAAAAACAATTTAAAGTCACCAGGTTTATCCATATCCAAGCTAAATGCATTTTTCTTTTGACGTTTTAAATAGCTTCCTGAATTCAAATTATTTTCAAATATACCCAAAAATTTTAAATTTTAGTGCAATGATGTTCATCCATCACATAAAAAATGTTTTTCTCCAAAAATGGTCGTTTTGAATTACATGTGTATTATGATCATCCAAGCTGTGAAAAATAGGTAATTCACAGCTCTAAATCTTCTAGAGCAAGGGCGTACGCAAGATTTTCTCTAAGGGGGCTAAGAGTTTTGACAATTTTTAGGGGAGGGGGGATCAAGTTGGTTGAAAATATAAGTTATTTTTCCAAAAACTGTCCATACACATTTTGATTCGAAAATTATGTACGTGATTGAAGGTAAAAACAATCTTTAACTACACCTTTTATCCTAATACCTTATTTAATATATTTTTAATATACTCCTAATTTTTAATATATTTTTGGAGGAGGGCCGCCCTCCCCTCCCTTCCACTCCTACCTACGCACATGTTTACGAGTTATAGAAGGAATGCGGGAGTTACCACTTTTTCAACTCCTTGCAGAAAAGATTCGAGATAGTTGAAATGTTCATAATTCAGGAAGACCGTTTTTCGACTAATTAATATATTCCTTGTGAACATTGTTGTTAATTTTTGTTTTTTTGTTCATCAAAAATAGTACATTAAGATTATTTCAAACTTTTCTCTATAGATGTAAAAATCTGTTTCCTAACAATTTCTTGTAATAAGCGTTCGAGTATTTCCTTCAGTCTCGGTTTAAGTTATGGCTTTCTTTTCAGTTCCTTCAAATGGAACAACGGAACTTAATGCTCTTAAGGTCGTCACGCTGCATTATGGCTTCACATTGTTCACTCAAAGCATCGTTCCACTCCTAGCGAGGTACACTTGTGTCCCAAGCATAATGTCTTCATTTTCTCTATTCGTTCTCGTTCCGAGATCATTTCTGCGATGTCACTCGGGGGCTGTACAGCCGTAAATCGATGGGTTCGATTAGTTGGACAATTTCCAGGAGGTTCAATGAGATCAGCTGTGTTTAGCTAATCAATGATTCGAGAAAAAATACTGAGGGATTACACAGGGACGGCTACCGCCTTACGCTGAGTGATTAACCCTGTTTTAAATGTAAGCATACATTTTAGAACCGTCCATGTCAACGCAGTAAACCTCGTCAAAACAGGCGTAGTATTTTTCCCTCAGGAGCCTCACTACCTCTTTCATATCCTAGTGGTGCCGGGATGTTATAAAGAGAGAATTGTTGGGACGTTTCCCAGCACATGGGGACTGAATTACCCAACCTTTTCGTTGGCTACTGGGACTCCTCGCTGGGGTGTATAATTTATATTCATTTTTAGTGCATTTAAAAATCGTTTTTAAATTGGCAATTTGTAATTCAGCAAACCAATATTCATTGAATACCTCTTCTCCCAGAACCATGAAATATGAATATTACTTATTCATTTGTAATTATTACAATATCCTTATTTATGACTGAATTGTGCCCTTGAAAGAGTATTAATTTCAAGTAGACATAGTGTTTAATGACCCTAATCTTAACCTGCCATTTTGATTTTCATGCCAAGGAATATGCTTTTTTTTCCGTTGATCGAAAATATTTCCTGTTTATACTATTGCTAGCTATTAAAATCCTTTTAATATTTCGATAATGCCCCAATATTTTGAATAAAACAGTCCTTGCAGTATTGGATGGGATTATTTTTAATCACACTTTAACTAGTAGTGTCATTCACTTCTACAGACATTACAATATCTTATAATTTGTAATTCTTAGCGTAACATCAAGGCTGTTCTCGGACTTTGAATATAATATGCAGATGACTCGACCTTGGGGGGGCACCTGTACGTTTCACAACATATGAGACCATTTAATAGAACGCAGTCCGTTCTGTACATTGATATGACCTCAATAAATCCGAACGGAACCACTTCTTGACGATTCGACTTACTGCTTTAACATACGTGATAGCTAGATCGCCTAGTATGTTATATAATGTTTCCTTTAAGGGTAATTCAATGCGTCTGAAATTTGTCGTAGAACAGAGCATACAATGGATTTAAGGCATACATTCCTTAAAATTATTAATGTACAATTTATTATTCTTTCATTGTTTTTACTTTCACTTACCTATGTATGAAATATACAGTAAGAGAAAGTATTGCGATCTTAAAAATTTTCAAATTCTAGTTTTCAACGGAAATACGCGTTTTAGGGTTCTCTTAGTCCAAATTACCAAGTCGCGCAAAAAGGTCTGTGTTTCCGTGCGTGGTAACTCAGGCACAAAAACGAAAAGTCGTACGAAACTGACATTTCATATTAAAGACGACAAGGTGCTCGATATGTTACAGCAACATTTTCATCAAACCCGGCGAGCCAGAAGAGCCACTTTATAACATGTATTTAGCACTTTTCAGGATTTTCTCAAAAACGGCTGTAACGATTTTGATTAAACTCGCTAAATCGATGTAAATTTTAATGTCATGTAGGTTTCATTCTGATTGAAATAGTCTTCCAGAACTTAAATGCCGATATTTTAAATTTTCTTCCTCTAAAGTACCTTTAATTTTGTAGATTCTATAAATCTTTTTAATATAATCTTTTTAGCACTGATAGAAACCGGATACTGAAACTAAATTTAATTATTTAACGTTTTTTAAGTCTAAATTTATTTCAAAATTCGTAAATTGATTTCAACAACGGAGGTAAGTAAAAGTCGTGTGTTGCGCGTACCTGATTTTTTCTACATTAATTTAAAAATCGGAAACGTAAGTTACACGCGCTTGAACTTCAGAAGTGGATATTTTTATCCATCTTCTCGTTCAAAAGCTGGTTCGTTACAAATCGTGCGTGGGATCTAGAGATTTTATGATCAAGAGTTGACTCCTACGCGAACGCCAGCTAGGATTTAAAGAAAAAAAAATATTTTAAAGAATTAATTTAGTACGGGACAATATGATTAGTAGAATTTAGAAGTTGTCAAATTATAGAGATCCAAATAATACTTCATTGGTCTTTGATTTATTTATACTACGAATCTGAAATGTGTCGCACTGAAAATTTCTTGATTTTTATTATTTTTGCGAATTGTATTTTATTTTTTTATTTTAATGCATTTCTACACTCTTGTCATAATGAAAAATAAATACATTGTAATAAACGTCAATAGTATCTGTCAGTCTTAAAAACACCTCTCAAGCTAAGTAACTACACTACATCTAAAGTTACGAGGCTTAATATTCTGTTTATAGTGAGAGAGGGCAAAAACACACACACCGCTGTTGGCATAATTTTAATTTCGAGATAAATTTTATATGTTGGTAATTTGAAAACCCAGCATTGAATACAAACAAATTCATCTGTCAGCAGTCATGATTCCTAGGAATTCAATAATATTATCCGTAATTCCATTAAAAAAATATTGTTTTCATTTTTCGATCATTCAACTTAATACAGGAAAAGTATACACTAATTTTGTTCTGTTTCTTCATATATTAGCCTTGAAAAATATTATAAATGAATTTAGATTTTTTTTAATATGTGCCTATTCATAAATAATAAACATAGGTGTATATATTTGCGTTTTTAATATTGCTGGCCTAGATTAAGTCAAAAATTTCGCTTAAAATAACATTTTATTTGTGAAAATTCTTAATGTGAAAGGTTTTCGTATTGGTTTTAATTTTAAATCGAAATTTGAGTGAAATTGTCTACATCATTCTGAAGTAGCGTCTCTAATATAAAGCTTCCTAACATATTTTTTCAAAATATTATGCGAGGGATTGACCCTATCTTTACTTCTCTCGCTTTCAAGGAATTTGCAATTGAATTAATTGAGAATAGTTTCTCAAAATATTGTAATTTCATATCCCTGTCACTATAATCTTAAAAATATTTCATTAAGGATCGACTGTATATCCTTAATGAAATATTTTGTACTTTGGAAATTATCGTAGGTAGAAATAATCGGGTGTCAGTCTTTAGGCTTGACATGGCACAGTAATACCCTGATGATGGCTCACAAGTTTGAGCCGAAACGTCGGCAAAATTGAAATATTTAAAAAAAAAAACTGACTCCTGATTATTTCAACCTACGATAAAAATATTTCAGTGATTGTCTGCCAATTCTTAGTAAATTATAAAAAAATACCGAATAAATAACTAAATACAGTTATAATAATAATAAAAATAAATAAAATGAGATATAATAATAAAAAATTATTACACAACACAATTTTTAAATATTTAATTTATGTTTGTATACAATGATGTATAAAATAGAAGCCGTCTCAAGCAGTAGCTCACTATTTCATATTGTAGAGTTCTATTTTGAAACACTTTTAACTATCACTTAGATATTATAATTATTATTCTACGTGTATGATAAAAAAATATGCCGGTGATATGAAGATATTACAGTGTTAATGGCTGTTCCTCCTAGGAGGGTTGGCCGGGGGTGCCTAAAGGGGACAGTTTCCGTGCGTGTGGTCCTGGGAGGCGGCGTTGCCAAATAGTGCGGGACCACCCGCCGCTACTAGACCCGCCTCTAACGGAACTTTATCAATAACATCTGCCCTTCATCTAGCCTCCTAACCTCATCGTCTTCATAGATTACCTTTCGGTTTTGAATGATGATTCAGCATCGGCGACATTGGCACAAATCATCATTGGATGGCGCAAGCTGATTCCGTTGTGTTGGCACCTAAAGCCAGGTAGCTGGGATGGTTCTGTTTAAAACAGCTGGTGTGCCCAGAGTTGATTACGTATTTTTAACGTCATTAGGTTTAAAATCATAAATGCCATATTTCAAACATTAACAAAACTATATCCCTAACCCAATAATAACAATAACTCATTTTTATTCCTTGTAATACACCACCAATATATGAAATGCAAAAAAAAATAATACTTTTCAAGATTTTTAATTACGTTGTTACGAGAGAATGGCATATTTTATATAATTGCATTTTTTATAATATTTTAAGTTAATGTTTGTAAATCAATGAGATGTACTTAATTGAGTTATGTCAAAAGGGTTTCTTTCTAAACCTTTTTTTGTAAGTTAGATGGCTTTACACATTAATTACCTTATTAAATAAGAGTCCCTTCACCTTGATATTTTCCTTGTTCAGGGACTTCAGATCTTATCTACGATTTATTTTTCTGGAGGTTCGGAATTATTGCCAGTGTAAGACTACTCAGCATTCTTCCATTGTTCACCCTTTGGTGCAAAAACATAGGTCTTAGCAGCTTGAATCCAGTGTGTGCTCTCTCTTGTATTCCATACTTTCACTGGGATTCCTTGCCTTTTCTACTGCCTTATAAGTTATAAATAATGGTTGAACATTAGTTGGTTTACATCCTTCGATTTATAGATGTCATCTTTTTGTTCTTTTGATGTTTATGGTGTATATATCTGAGTCCATATTCAATTACTCAAGACCCATATTCCACTCTGCTTTATATGAATTAAATATCATTAGGTCCCTTCTGTACCTAATGCGCATCATGAGGTGGTCAATCTGGTTTGGAACAAGGCCATAAGCTATCCCACGGTTTTATAATTACTGTTTATATGAATTGGGTGAAGTTTATATTTCGCTTTTTTAATGGTTTTGGCCGATCAGTGCAATTAATATACTTTAAACATCCAATTATATTTCCGACTTCCATCTACCGATTACCAGAATCATTTATTAGCATTAATTTACTTTCTGTTACATATTTCAGTTTTTTTTAAATTGTAGTAATCTTAGAAAGTTATTCAAATGTTTTGATTAATTACTGTCATCTAAAGTTCAAGTGGTTTTTATATAAAATAGTTTTTAATTAACTATCCGATGGTCAAAATTAGGGATGAAATAAGTTATTAGAAAACTGATAAATTCCTATTCTTTATGTTAACTACGAGCATGCGTCGAGGAGAATATTTGAATTAGCCAACAGTTAAATTCCATTGCTTCCTTTCAATTTTAGCCAAAAATAAATAGAATTGCTTATTCTACATTTAACGAAATTCTTACGGAACATCAAAAAGCTATCAGCTCAACTTCTTTGTTGGATATTTTTAGTTAGTTTTAAAGAGATTAGGGTTTTCAGAAAATCTGCATTTTGAAAAAAAATGCATTTTCCACTACTATCTTCCAGTGTTGATTTTTTATTATTACCAAATGTTTTTGAACATTGCTTCTGTCGTCATTGGTTCAGTAAAATAATATATAATGTAGGTGAAGGTTCTTGTGGGACACTGATGAGTCATACTTAGTGGGACTTGTTTTGCTGGTGATCCAAAAACAGATGGTCTATTATGCAAGTAATCATTTCACTTTCACCTAACCCTGAAATGCCATTTCTAACCTGCCCCTGTGTCAGTATCATTATATTTTATTTGTCGTACTATTTTAAGATTTTTTCGTTGTTTTCATGTATACCTATGCAACCCTGGCTAATAAGAAAATCGTTGCATTTTAGGAGTGTAAAAAATAATTGTATTTCAATGCTGATGCATTTACTATTACAAAAATGTAAAATGGCCCTTACATATAATGATGCTTTTTTTAAAATTTATTTTAATAGGGTACAGTTTAGCACTAGAACTAACCATTGACGTTATGTCCCAATCTTATATTTTCAGCCAATATAAAAAATTTAAATTCTATCTATTTAGATATTTTTTTGCGATCAGCCGAAAATCATAATGTTTGTAGTTAAGCGGGTTCACATTGAACTTCTCCCCTTAAAATTACCACCGGTAAAAAAATAATAGAAGATTGCTTATTCAATGAGATACTAACGTCTCCTATTTCTATGTATCTTTTTTTTCAATCCTCGAAATGTTTTTTTGTTCGCAAATTGTCAGTGAATTATTTTCTCATGTAACATTTTGTCCTATTCATAAAATATATAGTTTGTTTGTTTATTTATTTAACGTCACTTTATGCTACTAAGGCTAATCGGAAAATGCTACATTGGGAGCCCTAAATATAAAATATATAGTTAAGTTTTTTTGTTTTTTTTAATCAAAGCTATTCTTTGACGCAAGTTACTACTTCTATGTTTTATATTTCTTGTCATAAAGGATAGTTCAAGATTCTGAAATGTCTTTATTTTTGCGGTTCTAAGGTTCTATTAAAAGTAACTAATTACTGAATAATTTGTTGTGATGTTTTTTTCATTATCATATCATGATGTGTGGCCTAGTAATCCTCATGAGCTTTCTCCTGTTAGCATGGTATTAAGATGAAATGTGTAGCATGAGGCTGTTTTTATTTCCAAGCACGTTTTTAATGTTCGAGTCGATTTGATTATCGACAGTGAGGTTTATGCGTGTTTGTTTATGGAAAAAACATCTCGTATATTATACTTGACTTTCCTAACGATTTTCAACCTATTTGCCTTCCCCTCCTCTCTCTAACGTAAGTCCTGCGTACGATTTTACCTGTTAGCTTAATTTTGTGGATCTGTAGCTGATTGCTTATTGGAGGAAGTATCATAACACCCTATCTTATACAATTTATCCATCTTGGGCGTTTCTATTTTTTTTTTATTTTTTATTTATTTTTTTTTTTTGTATGTTTATATTTCTCTCAATATGTTTCAGTGAAGTTTAGATAAAATTATACATAATTGTTCCGTTTTACCTGTCATGTTTTATTCTAGATTACTAACTTTTCATTAAGTAATTTATGAAATTCTTTCTTTTCTAGTTGTCATTGTCTTTCTTTTTAGTTGAAATTTAATTAAACTTATGGTAAAATAATTTAAAATTCAAAATCACTATATTTTTTTTTAATATTTAAGATTACTATAAAAATAAAATAATTGAAAAAAAAAAATGACACTGTATTTAGGCGGTGTTTTAAAAAGATCTATAAGGGACAAGGAGATGGAAGTAATATCCCTCAATATATTACTAGTGTCATTCTAAAGTACATATATTCTTTAACAGCTTTATCTTAATAATTATAAAATTTTCGTATTATAAATGATAGATGAATTCATAAACAAAATTATCTTTTATATTATATTTTTCTCATCTTACCCTCCATCTTTATTTGTCAATCAAAAATAAATAGGATCAATGTAGGAGAGTTTATAGACTATTACTTTTAAATTACAAAAACTTGTTACATAAAAATTCTTACTTACATTTATTTCATAATATTTTACAAATATTATTAATTTCTTTTTAATTTTAATTTTAAAAAGCCAACTTAATGTATAAATGTAATTGTACACAGGGAAAAGCTGAAGGATCTCGAACAGCTATTTGGGTACGAAGCAGAATTCAAGCTGAATTATTCCACCTTGGATGCCTTCTTCATTGCCATCCTGGAAAAGTTATTTTTGTTGCTGCTCTTCTTCTAGCTTCTTTTTCTGTTGGTCTAAAAAGTGCTGTTTTTCACACGAAAATAGAGCAACTTTGGATAGAAGGTACATATTTTTTTTAAGTTTAATTTTAAAATAAATATATTATACAATGTTTGTTTTGAAAACAGTTTATAAAGTATTGTATAAATTGTTAAAACAATAAGTCAATGTATCTAACTGAATATAAAAATGAAATGAAGCACTTCCTTCTCATAATTCTTGACTACATTCGACTACTTGCTGCTCTCAATAATCCTATGATACTAATCTCAGCTAAAAGCTTATATTTATGAAGTTTTCAGGTTGTGTATTTCTTTTATTTAAATTGTTAAAGTTATAAGCGCATAAAATATACCAATTAAACAACCTTCCAGAAGATCTGTACTGGCAATGTCAAATTTGCAGTTAGTATTAGTGTTTTCAAGATAAACTAGCTGAATTCTTGAAATATTACTCACTTATTAGATATGCTGACAGTCTCTGTGGTGTAGTAGGTAGTGTCACTGCTTATGAACCTGGGGACATGGGTTCCAGTTCTTGAACCAGAGAAATTTTCTCGAAGGTTTTAAGGTCTGGAATGGGGTCTGCAAAGCCTTTTGAAGATAAATGAGTACCTACTTTTAATAAGAAGTAGTGGCCGGTCTACATAGACCTCTAAATGCCAACTACCATCACAGTGGCAACTGATTTGGTAAACCTTAACTCTTTCAAGTGATGTTTAGTCATGTTGTTTTTTTTTTAAATATTTATTTTATTAAAATGTAACAGTATACACTTCCCTTCATTTTAAAGTGAACAACATTTTTTTAATTTTTTTTTTATTTATTATTAGAAGGTGGAAATGTTGAACGAGAACTACGCTATAGGCAAATGGCTTTGGGAGAAGACTCTCTTGATACTCATCAACTGCTTATTCAGACAGGAAAGTCACCTGAATCTTCAGTTCTTAATCCAGCTAGCCTCCTCAAACACGTTGAAATAGTAAAAGTTGCAGTTCAGCACAGTATACAACTTTTTGATGTGTAAGTTTAGTTCTAAATTGCTATCTTGTCTGTTAATATGGCTACATGTTAAGTTTGGTTTTAGTTTAGAATTAATACAAATTTATAATGTATTATTAAGAAAAAAAATTAAGAAAATGGCACCAATATAGGAGATGTGTGGAATCAGAACCAGTGACTAATCATGATTCATTATCCTAACACTTTTTAATATTAAGTTGTAGAAATAAACTAAATGCATGTAGATAGATATTTTTATTTTGAATAATATTATTTGACAATTATACAGTATTATTTAATAAGTATTCGTTTCATTTTGTGTGTTGTTTACTAAAAGATTATTTGAAATCATAGCTTCATATAATCTCTATATTAACCTCAGTATTTAAAAAAAATGAATTGAGTAGTATTTATAAAACCAATAATTTTTTCTGAATAGTTGCTACAATATTCTTTATATAATTATTTCTGTTATTTTAATACATAAGTTATGATTACACCTTAGTCCACTACTCATATCATACTGTTTTGCAGAACTTGGAGGCTAAAAGATATGTGTTATACACCAAGTATTCCTAATTTTGACCTTCACTACATTGATCAGGTAATACTATGTTCTCATTAATTTATAACAATTACAATAAGAGTGATTGTTCTTATTAATTATAAAAAAAAATTAAAGAAAAGTTTATATTTTAAATATATGGTTATATTTTACAGATATTTGAAAATATTATACCCTGTGCCATAATTACTCCATTAGACTGTTTTTGGGAAGGTTCCAAGCTATTAGGACCTGATTACCCAGTTACTATTCCGTAAGTATGCATTATTTAAGTATTGTTTTATTAATTTAAATTTGTTTGAATAAGTTTGCTTATTCGTAATTATATTTCCTGTAAATAAGAATATATTTTTTATGATAATTTGAGTTCAGTTACGATTTAATTCGAAGGTATATGAATAATGTATATTATATACCAAAATTGTTAAAGAAGATAATTATAATTTAAAACTTATTCTAAGAGGTATACATATTTTTAAGAAGTTATCCCTAAACATTTAGTACTTTTTTTAAAATCATCTTAAATTGTTAGTGCTTAAAAATAATTGAACTGTGATATCAGGATATTACAGTAGCTGCATATTTACTAACTTTTTTTATTTACTACATAATTAATAATTTATGTTTTAGTTATACAATCAATGTTATTATGTACATACATTATCTTGGATAAATATAAAATAATAATCTGAAGTTTCATAATTATGAATGATAATTGTTATTTCAAATTTTACCAGTTGATTTATTCTATTCTAATGTTTAATTCTAGGTTTAGTGGAGAACTGGGATCTAAAGTGCGTTGGACAAACTTGAATCCTCAAAAGATCTTGGAAACAATGAAAAATTTAGATACTGGATTCCCGTATGAAACACTTGAACAACATATGAAAAGGGTAATATTTTTGTATGATTATTTTTTTTAAAATAAAATGTAATTTTGAATTAAGTATTATCTAATTTTCACTATGATTGACCTATATGTCAAATTGAATAAAAGGCTCAATATTTTCATAACTATTTCTTTATACTTTCTTAAAGCAAAATAATTACCTAGATAGCCAAAAAGTATTTATTTTAATTTTATTTTTTAATGAAATATCTGATTAATAAAGTAAAAGTACTTCATTCAGTATCAAAAGTATTCAGAAATCATAATATCCTAGAGAGCAGTCAATGATGGTTATGGCTGTTTTTCTTTGTAGGAGGTTGATAACTTTGGATTCATGAATGGAATTATTGATAGATTTAAGAATTTTTGTATTATGAAAAGCCCAAATCAAAAGTAGAACATTAAAAGCAATTGAATCTTCTTTTCTTTTTTTTTTTTCCTTTTTTTAGAATATATTTATTGATATTTAGAACTGTATAAGGAATACATCTGGTAAATATGAGACAAATAAACTAAGTCATGATAAACATGTAGGGGAACTACACATTGGCAGCTCAACGAAAACTATGCTAAACCAGAAGATCTGGAGACCATCTTCCTTATAGACGCCTCTTCAGATTATCATAGATTTTAGAGGAAGCAAAGATTGAAACTAGTGGGTTAGAGTGGGAATGAAGCTTGTCATGAAAATAATGTTACCTGATTCGGGCCATACAGTTTAATCAAATTTTAAACTCAAGCAAGACAAAGACTCTAGACATACAGCTTAATCTATTCAGACTCAGTTACAGCTTAATTTTTGTTTAAGTCATTAATACTCTTCCTGAATTATTCTTTATATTATTATCAGGTATTGTTCCTTTTGAATTGAATTGCAAATTTTTGGATCTACCAAAAATGGAAATATGGAAGAAATAATTTTTTGAATGAGACAATATTTGACCACTAAAAATTAAAAAAAAAAAAAAAAAAACCTGTACCACTACAACCCATAAACACATGTAGAGATTTGTACTGTTTCTAGGCCAACGGCCGTGCGATGACGTGATTCGGCCAAGATCAAGGTCAGCCGCCAGGTTTTTCCCCTTTTTTGGGTACCCACTTTATAGAGGCTGGGTGTGCCCCAGGAGGGTCTTAATGCCCCGGCTGAAATAACAGAATAAATAATATTCTGCCACAGCCGGGATTCGAACCCAGGACCCGGAGCACAGTAGACTAGCGCTCTACCCACTAGACCACGTCGATCCCTCACTTAA
This sequence comes from Piezodorus guildinii, assembly GCA_023052935.1. Taxonomy (NCBI): domain Eukaryota; kingdom Metazoa; phylum Arthropoda; class Insecta; order Hemiptera; family Pentatomidae; genus Piezodorus; species Piezodorus guildinii. The sequence continues at coordinate 84,162,150 of CM041295.1, forward strand.
AAAAAAAAAAAAAAAAAATAGTCAATTAATACCAAATACTAAAATGATAATTTTACATTATACAAAAATATATATGTATATTTAATAATATATATATATATATATATATATATATATATATATATATATATATATATTTATTTAAACATTAAAATAAAATTATTCTTGTTGTTATTTTTTGTTATATCTATTGTATATGGTCCTTTTAATATTAAAAAGTATGTAACAACGCTCCCAAAACAGAAACATAATTAAACAAGTAAATTATAGAAAATTCAGTAAATTCTGAATACTCTTGACACTCATTGTATATCAAATTTCTTTTTTTCAATTCACAACATTTTGATCTGATATGCTATTTATAAATCATTCGATTAGTTGAAATATTTTATGAACCGCATTTGTATTTTCTTAAAATACGTCACTTGTTTAGGCTGGAATAACTACTGGATATCAAGAGAAACCTTGTTTGAATCCAAGAGACGAAGAGTGTCCTGATACAGCTCCTAACAAACATAGTGCACAGGTATTATTTCCAGTTTATTCCTTTCTAAATTAATAATACAATTAAATTATATAGAATAAATAAAATAACACAATATTTTAAACTTGACCTTTTATTTAAACCAATGTTTCTCTTTTTAAAGGAACCTAATGTTGGTGCAGAGTTGACTGGTGGGTGCTATGGATTTGCAGCCAATTACATGCATTGGCCAGAAGAACTCATTGTTGGTGGTGTAAAGAAAAATAAAACTGGTCATATACTAAGGTAATTACAGTTTACTCTGGAATTAAGTGATTTAATAGTTGTATGTATTAGTAATGATTCAATGGATGTTATTTTTGCAGAGCTCATGCCCTTCAAACCGTAGTACAACTTATGAGTGAAAAAGAACTTTATGAATTCTGGTCAGAAAGTTATAAAGTTCATTCTATGGATTGGAGCCAAGAAGCTGCAGCAATTGTATTAGATACATGGCAGCGAACTTTTTCACAGGTTATTTCCAGTTTTCATTTTACTTCACAAATAAAAAAGTTATAATATTCACAATATACTTTTATATAATATATATATATAGGTACATATTTATTTATATATATACTGTAGAACAATCTCAATCAATAGAAACTTGCAGCAGAGTTTTTTAATCAAAATTATAATACTAGAACATAGTTGTTTTAGAGAATGAGATATTTATTTTCTATATATTTATAAGGTCATGTCTCTGTTTTCAGGAAGTTCAGCGCTTAATGATGAAAGAAAATGATACTTCTCCATACAAAGTTTTTTCTTTCTCTACTGCTACCCTTAATGATATACTACAACAGTGTTCTCAGCTGAGGTTCTTTAAAATCTCAATTGGATACATAATAATGGTAAATAAATTCCATAGGAATACTTGTACTTGAACATTAAAATACATCTATTACTAATAATTAATAACAAGCATTACCTAAATTATATTAAATCAATTACAACATAATAGAATGTATCATCTTGATTTAGGCATCGTACGCAGCTCTATCTCTATTTCGTTGGAATGATCCTCTGAGATCTCATTGCAGTCTTGGAATTGCAGGAGTTATTCTCGTGTCAGCTACAGTTTCTGCAGGACTTGGTTTTTGTGCTGTGCTAGGAATTGCATTCAATGCATCAACTACCCAGGTAGAAAAATTGTTTAGTTATTAAAATTAATTATTTTTCAAAGATATCAAACATATAATAAAAAAATAAATTACCTTATTTTTTTTCAGATTGTTCCATTTTTGGCTTTGGGTCTTGGAGTAGATGATGTGTTTTTGTTAACTAACACATATCTACAGCAAGCAACAAATAATACACCTGCTGAGGTAAATAATATTACTGTTAATAATTTAGTGCTACTTTGATCAATACATATTTATTATAATGACTGCAAGATTAAATGACAACAGTCCTTGTAATTTAAGATTAATTAGACTGCCATCAGTTTATTCGTGCATATATTGATATGTTACGTATAGCGAATGTTATATCATATGCAAGTGAAGGGGCATATTGATACTAATATTGACATAAATACAATTAAGGGAATGGGAAGCAAAGGGTGTCATTTGCTTCAAGCAGATGAATTTTAAGGTCAATATTTTATTTTTAGTTCAAGTTGAAAAGGTAGGTGCAGGGTAGAAGGGCACTATTAATCTCCCGTTCTCAGTTACCATTATTCATATTAATACTTGGAAATGGGTGCTTTTGTATTGTTGGGCTGGATAGAAATCATTTGGTAGAAGGATAATCAAAAATGAACTTTAGAAGTGGAAGAGTGAAACATACATGGGAGAAATTAAGTCAGGACTTTTAGATTTCAGTTCCTAATTGATTCCACAAAGAGCATTATTTAAGCTCTTAACTAGTGATGGTTACTATGATCTAAGCTTGTTTGTTCATATTACCATTATTTATATAAGAATTACATGAAATAAAATGACTTTTTTTTCTTTTCAGGAACAGACAGGTTTATTGCTAAAGAAAACAGGCTTAAGTGTTCTTTTGACATCTCTCAGCAATATGTGTGCAATGTTTGCTGCTGCCATCATTCCTATACCAGCATTGAGGGTATTTTCTTTGCAGTCAGCTGTGCTTGTATTATTCAATCTTGCTTCAGTTCTTTTAGTTTTTCCAGCTATTATTAGCTTGGATCTTAGGAGGAAAAATTATGGAAAATATGACATATTCTGTTGTTTACCTGCGCCTGGTATTATATCACATGAACCAGTTCAAAGAAAGACAGCAGCCAAACTACAGACAATTGCACGTGCTCTTCCTCCTGATAGACAGCAAACCGTGACAGTTCTAGCCCCACCAAAAAAACAGGTACTTATATGTTTAGGGAAATAATTTTTCAAAGGCTATTACAAGCGATAATTTCTCTCATATTGATTTAATTTTCATAACTGAAATTTTATCAATCATCAGAGGTAATATTGAAAGTATTATACATTGCATAAATTAATTATTTAACGTAAAAAAGAAATTCTGATATTATTTCTCTTTATATTGCTGTTTTTGCTCATTAATTAATTTATTCATTAAGAATTAGTAATTAGTTGCAATATGAATTAAATATATTTTTTTTATAAGTATTTGATTCAAATTGTCTTTTTAAATGTATCCCAACCCATAGGTTTGTTTATTAACTTTGAATCTAAATATTAATTTTTATTTATTATCTTCCTTCTTACATCAATGGTATGGAATTATAATTCTGAAAACTATTTCAGTGACTCTAAATTCTAATCAACAGCTTATTCCATTATTCTCCAGAAAGTTAATTATTTTTCTCCTATGCTTATTGGTAAATTGTTAATAAGTTATTTATTTTAGTTCTCTATAATTTTTGTTTTCTTTATTTGCTAGAAATAAGCTTATATTATTCATGTGATAGGATTTTATTTTTTTACATTTGCTAAAAATAACAAGTGCATGGATATATCTAGTTTTATTATGTAATTATGTGTTCTTATTTTTTGTTTCAGAACATGGATATAAACCACCCGAAAAGAGTTTTAAATGGAGATAACCCTGACAGAAATTCAAAAAATAATGATGCTAATACCAGCCAAAGTATCTTGAATTTAATTGCAAAGGCTTATGCAAAGATTGTTAGTAAACACAGTGTCAAAGTTTTTTCTGTGATGTTATATTTGATGGTGTTGTGTGTTAGTGTTTGGGGTACTATGAAAGTAAATGATGGACTTGATTTAACAGACATTGTGCCTCAAAACACTAATGAATATGCTTTCTTAAATGCGCAAGGAAAATATTTTGGTTTTTATAACATGTATGCAGTTACACAGGGAGATTTTGAATATCCAACAAACCAAAGATTGCTTTATGAATATCATGATGCATTTATGAGAGTGCAAAATATAATCAAGAATGATGATGGTGGCCTTCCACAGTTTTGGCTAGGTCTTTTCCGAGACTGGTTAATAGGTAAATTATTCATTAATATTATCATTATTTATTTATTTTATGAAATCTTTCGGCCTTTGAAATAAATGCGATTTTTGTTCTTAAATGTAATATGCAGTTGTATAAATTCTTATTTCATATTTAGTTGCTTGAGATCATAGTTTTTCCTTTAGCATTTCTTATTTATATATGTTCAACAGTTAATTAACAGTAAAACGAAAATACAATTTACTAGGTTGAACATATATGGTTAAATGAAGTATCAGAATCAATTTTTTATTTAAAAAATACAAAATATGACTAAAATAAGTTTTAAATATATTTAATTTTCTAGTTTGTAAGTTTATACTTGTGTTTTATTCCATGAAAGTTTTCTCTCAATTCTTGTTTAAGATATTAAACTTATCTCAAACTTTAACTTAAAGATCTTAAACTTATCTGATTTTTCTTTCTTTAATTAATCCAATTAGGAATCATAGGAATATCTAACTTTCTTCTAACAATTTACTCCACCGTAAAAACTACATATTTAAAATCCAAATAAATTGTAACAAGAAATATTTTAACTAGAATTTTTTTTTTCTCAAAAATTTTGTTTTTATAGTTTCCGACTATAGACAAATTTAAAGAACAATCTTATACATGAGCTATATACAAGAAACTATATGTTTCTATATAAAGATAAAATCATTGGAGAGGTTAAGAGTAAACAAGTACCTAGAATTTTCGCCTCACACCATTATTTAATAATTAGTTATATTTCAATGTTAGTAGCTGGGGAGGGAGCACATATTGTTCACAATGGGTTAATGACTCAAATTGAAGAAAATAGTTTCTACAATCCATTTTTTGATTTTTTTTTTACCACCTTTATAAAATATTTTTAATTTTCATGTTTACATATTTTTGATATTTTCAATGTGTTTTTTTTTTTTTTTAGGTTTGCAAAAAGCTTTTGATCGTGACTGGAAACGTGGAAGTATAACCCAAGAAAGATGGTTTTCTAATGCTTCTGATGAAGGAATATTGGCATATAAACTATTAGTTCAAACTGGACATGTTGACAACCCAATAGATAAGTCGCTTGTAACACAAGTCAAATTAGTAGATTCTGAAGGGATCATTAATCCAAAAGCGTTTTATAACTATTTATCAGCATGGGTGTCCAATGATGCCTTTGCTTATGGGGCTTCTCAATCTAATCTACATCCAACTCCAAAAGAATGGTTTCATGTTGCGAATGATTTTGACTTAAAAATTCCTAAAAGTGCTCCACTTGTATATGCTCAACAACCATTTTATCTGCATGGACTAAGTGACACTGGGACCATCACAAAAATGATCACACAAGTCAGAGAAATATGCAACAGATTTGAGGAAAGAGGTCTTCCAAATTTTCCATCTGGAATTCCATTTTTATTTTGGGAGCAGTATATCAGTCTAAGAAAGTCTCTATCAATAGCAGTTGTTCTAGCATTAGCCGCTGTGTTTATTGTCATAAGTTTAACACTTTTAAATGTTTGGACAGCTGTAATCATAACGTTTGTTATTGCTGGAATGATACTGCAACTTTTTGGCATTATTGGTGCTTTGGACATTAAACTGAGTGCGATTCCTGCTGTTATTATGATAATTGCTGTTGGATTTGGAGTTAGTTTCACTATTAATATATCATTGGTGAGTTTTAATCAAGATCGATATAAAGTTTTTAGTTTTTTTTCACTCTAAATTATGATTTATTTAGATTGCAAATGCTCTCAATAAATATATATATATATTTTTTTTTCAGAGTTTCATTACATCTATCGGTAACAGAGATAGAAGAACAACAATGGCTATAGAACATATGTTTTCATACGTAACTAGAGGAGCAATTACTATGATCCTTGCTTTAGTCATGCTTGCTTTCTCAGAATTTGATTTTATTGTCAAGTAAGTCTTCTTCAAAGTTTCTTTCATCATTCATTATAAATCATATTATTTGTTCATTTATATATCCTCTATTGTTTACTTTACGAATCATTGTTTGAATAATTTTTATCTTTGAATGATTTGACATTTTCACCATATTAAGAAGTAAAATAATTTTTGCTGAGTTATAGCTTAACATTTTTTTTTTTCTAGATGTTTCTTTTATATACTAATGGCTTTTGTTGGAATCGGACTTGTGAATGGTCTTCTATTTTTACCAGTAATATTATCACTGATTGGGCCTGAAGCTGAGGTAAAAATAACTTGGTTGCTATTTTTCAATTACTAGTAATATTTGCTTTAAGTTTTGATCCATTTTTCGGATACTGGTGTCCTGGTATTGGAAGCTGAAATATATTTTTATATCAAGTAACAGGAAACCATGCTATTAAAAACAAAACTATTAAGTCATACCAAAAATAAATTTGCTCTTAGTAAATACATATTCCTCGAGGGATACCAGTTTTATTATTATGGTTGATGGAATACAATTTTTTTAAAAATATGATATTACTGTATTATTATAAACTTATTTGTTTTCTATAGTAAGTGATCCCTCTCATTAGTCATCATATATTTAATAGCTTTAATTTTATTTCCCAGTCTAGAAGAGGGGTAGGTACCTGAATTACATCCTCGATAGGTCATTCTTTTTGAAAAATTATTTTGATAGGTCAATAGCCAAAGAATAATCTTTATTCTCTCTTTTATAACTATTTCAATTAAGAAGATTTATAGTACAAAAGCAATGGTATGTTAGGGCATTATGTTATTAATCTTCTGGTCTCAGATTTGAATTCAAAATTTAGTATTTCGTGCATTGATAAATATTTCCTTGAAGTTTCTGTTTGTAAAACATCTGTTCCTATTGTAGTAAGAGTAGTAATTAAAGGAATTTTTTTTTTCTTTATGATAGGTAAGACCTCTCATACATGTTAACCGAATATCGACACCATCTCCAGAACCAGTGAAAAAAATTAGACAACAGTCTTGTAGAACAGGAACAACTCCTCCCAGAAGAGGAACAACAAATGGACCATGTCATAGAGAACCATCTCTTACCACAATCACAGAGGAACCATCCTGGCACTCTACTACACATGAGATTGTGGTTGAGCCTGAGTTTGTTGTAGAAACTACTACCTGTAACCATACTCATGTAAGTGAAATTATTGCATTTTATGTATTCTATTCAAGAGAAAAAAATTATTAATGCCTGTCCTTGCAAATAATTTTTATTAATGTTAATTTTTCATCTAAAGTTCTTTTTTTTTTTTGTTTTAGCCAAGAGCAAATGGAAGTGAAAATTCATCTTGCAGTCAAAACTCAGAGCCTCATCCAACAACACAGCCACACATCACAACCAAAGTTACTGCAACTGCTAAACTTAAAGTTGAAGTTCACACACCTATAGGTATTACTAACTTAAGTTTTCTTTTTTTTTCATTTGTTCTGATTACTTTTTAAAAATGAACATAATTTTTTTATTAAACACTACAAAAAGAAGCTTATCAGATCAGTAATGCCATTCTATAGTGCATATTCAACTTTTATAGGTTCCATGGATTCCTATACCAAAACTTGTAGAAGCAAAACTTCTAATCGGGATTCAAGTTCCAGTTCTGATTCTGATTTGGGGAATCGTTCTACATGAAAGTATTGTAAGTTAATTTTATTTTAGAAAAACTAATATTATCTCTATAATTTTCCATAGACTTCATAATTATATTTACCTTTTGAAATATTATTTTTTTCATTTTTAATTCAATGCTAATTGATGTATGCTTGGCTATCATCTTAAAATAACATATGTTATGGTGTTGCTTAACATAGAAATCTATGACTCCACTTATTTTATTTTCCTTCTTATTATTTTTTCAAGGGTCAATAATAATTGACTATATATAGATAATAATAATAATTATTGGCAGACCCCTTCATCCAATCATTACCATGGCAAGGACCCCTAAATTAAAAAAAAGGAAAAGAAATATATATGAAATTGTAGTTACCTATTTAGTACCAGTTCGTACCTATACCTTGCCCAATTTAATGTGTCTGTGGAAATTCATGAGTAATTCTTATTATAAGCCAAGGCTTTAGAAATATTTTTCATTGTGATAATTTAAAATAACTTTCCAATGATACCTCACACACACCCTGGACATTGTCTGTGGAACCCCAGGGGTCCGTGGACCATTTGTTGTGAACCACTGAATTAGAACACTCTTTGCTTTAGTTCACTATCTTCCATTTGATTAAAAAAAAGTATATAGCAATGTTTACATGCATTATATATTAATAATGTTTATAATTAGCATTATTAATCTATTCACTGAAGGACTCAAACTAATATATGTTGTTTTGTTTTAGGTAAATGAAATTCATCTTTGTACCTGGTTAATTTAGGCTTATTGTAAATATATATAAATATATATATAATTATTTATGTTTAGCATGTAGTAGTTTTCTATGTTGTCAGGCGATTATATTTAGAATGTTAATTTACCAGAGAAAACAGCCTTAATTTAATACTTCTCTTCTTTGTAAAAGTTAAGTTCTACAGGTGACTGTAGTGAATATTTGTATATTTTAAATATAAGCAGTTCCTTTTAAATAATTTAGTTTGCAATAATGTATGATGTGTTATTTATTCAATATATAGTTCATAATGGCTGTGTTTTGGTTGGATAACAGTTTATTACCAAAGCTAGAAAGCATTCCACCACTTCAGCCTCAGATATTCAAAAGATAAATGTAATTTATTTATGAGGAATGACAAACATTGCTTAGATCTGAAGGCAGGCTAAACAGTTCATTGTTAAGTTACCTCCAATTTAAATAATATATTTTAGATTAGTTTCCTCACAAATGAAGCAAGGTGGGTCAAAAGTGTAGATTTTTTTTTCTTTTTTAAATGATTAAACTAATACTCTAACAATCAATATTTATTTATTTTTTAAATATACTTAAGAAGTGATGATTGTGAGTGGGGGTGAAATATAAATATGTTCAAGACTATATTCCTTACACTTACAAATTCATTAATGGCCAGTATGTTAAAAACATGTATGTATATATATTTTTTAAATTAAAACAGTTTTTAAAGCATCAGTTTGTAATCAGCCACCAAGTATATATACTTTTAACCCACCTGAATCAAATAGGATGTAGCAACATAAAAATCCTACAAGATTATAAGAAAGTATTATTATTGTTTTATTTTATATACCTCTAAATGCTGTTAAACATATCACTGTGAATTAGTCATTAATTATTTAACAAATAATGTAAATAATTAGTTTAATTTATTTATGAGTGTGATGTTACTTTTATTTATATTCGCAGTTCTTGCCATGTATACACATATGCACATATATGTGAACATATTCATTGACGTTTAAAATCTGACAAACATAAAGATTAATATGTTTGTGATGAATTTTTTAGCATTTTTCTTTTCCGCACGAACTTAGTAAACTTTTTTTCTTATGTGTGTAAAATGCAGATGACAATGTTTTATAACATATTTTTGTACAATGTGTATAGCTTTTGAGTGTAAATTTTTATTCACTCTTGACTGCAAAGATAAGATAAAATGAACTTTTATAAATATGTGATTATATTAAGAGATTATTTATTACATTTTTAAAGGCATTTTTCCTATAGAGTTTTAAATCAACAAAACTTTTGCTCATGGAGTAACATGGAAGGAGATATATCCTATATTTCTGTATATAAATTTATATTTGTACCATATGTATTTTAGGGTATTAAGGAGGATATACCATCAAAGCCTCCATATTAAAACAAAGAAAGAAAAAAAAAAAAAAAAAAGAAGAAGAAATAAATTATATTTACAGAAATAGATTTTTTTTTGTTTAAATAACTCCCTTCACTATTTATTTATTTAACTTAATTACAACCGGTGTAAAGTTTCTTCTCCTAAGAGAAAAAAAATAATTTGAGGTATTACACAGTCCTCATTCTTCAAGCCTTATATTTCTAACTTAATTTTTACCACTTTATAGCTAATTCTGAAACCTACAAATCTGACCTCCCTAGTTTCTCTCACGAACTAATCATTGCTCCATCATGACAGAGAAGACCAGATGGATGGCAGTGGGATCTCTTTGCTCATGATAACCTCAAATTGAAAAAAAAAAAAAAAACTCCTTCAGTTGCCCCTCTCTGACACTCCTCACCTTGAATAACTTTTTACTGAAATATTCACCACCTTCCACCTCTTTTTACTCTTTTTAATAGGATGTTGAGATTGCCTCATCTCAACATCCTATTCTGTTTCTTTTTGCTCATGATCTTATTTAGATATCCTATTACCTTCCATTCTTGCTGTCTTCAAGAACCGTTTCCATATGTAACCTCAACTACATCTCCCCTGAAACTTCCTGTAATAAAGGAATGCATGAAACGCAGAGATGTTGCAAGGAAGAGCTTTAGACACCCCCAACCTTAGAAGAAATGATTGATAATGGCTTAATAGACGGTGTTATAGAGCCCTAGCCTTGCGTGCTATTTGAAAAACATTGCCTTTATCCAATAATTTTGTATTATGATTGAAAAAGTTTTATAAGTAATGTAATTCTGAATTTTTGGTGAGTAATAATTGTTTACACATTTTTCAATAATGATAAGAAATATAAGTTAAATGCAAGTTTTCAGAAAAAAAGAACTTTATATATATATATATATATATATATATATATATATATAATATATATATATATATATTTTAATATTGTTCCACCACTTCAAAAACATTCTGTGTAAAGAGGAGTATAAAAGCCATTTTGTAAAAAAAACTCAGTAATTGACACAACAAAAAAGTTTAAAAAAAATCGGGTGCGGGCAACACACAACTTTCACTTACCTCCATTTTTAAAATCAATGAAAGAATTTTCAAATACAGTTAGAGATAAAAATACGTGAAACTATTAAAGAATTGAATAAATTGAATTTATATAGAAACATGTGTTTTATTAAAAAATCTATTATATTGTTATCTAAAATAATCAGTTAGTTTTATCTTCATTTCATCACTCTCTATTAACTTTTAAAAGCTTGTGTATGAGAATATATTTTTTCTAAAATCTTTAGCTTTCCAACGGTATATCATACATGTATATTACTGCTCTTATGTTCAAAAACGAAGAATTGCGTTAAAAAAATATTTTTTCTGTTTTCTCCTTTAGTTGGGTATCGAATTCATTCAATTTATATATTTACTTGTTTTTCATCAGTGGTAACAACATAATATAGTTATTTTTATAGAATCAACAAAATTAAAGTTACTTTAGAGAATGAAAATTTAAAATATCGGCATTTAAGCCCTGTCAGACCATTTTAATCCGAATGAAACCTAAATGATATTAAAGCTCATTAAATGTTACATCGATATAGCGAGTTTAATCAAAATCGTCGGAACCGTTTTCGAGAAAATCGAAAAAACGTGCAAAATGCATAGTATAAAGTGGCTCTTCTGGTTAGCTGATTTTGACGAAAAAGGTTTTGTAACGTCTCGGGCGTATATTTGTCTTCAATATGAAATTTCAGTTTCATAGGACTTACCGTTTCCGCCCGGAAGTTACCACACACAGACCTTTTTGCGGGACTTGGACTCAGGGGACCCTAAAATGTGTATTTCCGTTGAAAACTGGAATTCGAAAATTTTCAGGATCGCAATACTTTCCCTTACTATATATAGTAAGTGAAAGTAAAAAAGTAAATATTTTGGTTTTCTTTCCACCACTATAAATTGGCTTTTCGTTTAAGAATCATGATCATGTCATCTTTTCATGTCTTTGGCCGCTAAGAATCAGAGAAAAAATCATCATTAATTAATTTCGAATTTTACTATTATAAAAAAATATAATTAAAAAAAGAGGTTTAAAAAAAAATCTCGAAAACCGTTTGAATAAAAAAGCTAAAAATTTATTATTCATTTCTTAAATTTAACTTTCCGACAGTATACTATACATTTATATAGCTATTCTTATATGTGGAAAAAAAAATTAACCAAAAGATATATTCCTGCAGTCCTCTCTTTCGGTTGGTTGTCAATTTCTTTAATATTTTTTATTAAACTATTTTTTATCAATGCTAAGGAGTATAAATTGAAAGTTGTTTCTTATCTACAAGATCAAAGTAAATTTTCGTCACTCTTCATCTAAAACTTTTGATGCTTTTTAACATTTTTTATAAAATCGTTAGCTTTTCAACGTTAATGATACACCTACATATATTACTATTTTTCCTTACGAAAAAAACAATTCAACCTGAAAATATTTTGCCTTCAGCTGGCTATCGCATTATTTTATATTTACTCATTTTTTTAACCAATTTTAATTTTAACACCGAGAAATAGTTAATTATTTAAAATCAATGAAATTAAGGGTAGTTTAGAGGAAGAAATTTTCCTAATTTGTCATTTGAGCTCTGCCACACTATTTCCATCAGGAGAAAACCTACATGAAATTGAAGCCCATATAATTATTAATCAGTATAGAGAGTTCAATTAAAATCGTTCGAGCCGTTTTTTTAGAATATCGTAAAAAGGTGCATAATACATTATAAAGCTGCAATATTTTGAGCATATACTTGTCTTAAATATAACATTTCAGATTTTCTTTTTCGATCTAGGCTTAACTCACATACACGGCCAATTTTGAGGGATTTGGTCATTTGAGCTCAGAGAACCCAAAAATTATTCAAATGGAAAACTCGAATTCGAAAATTTTCACAATCCCAATACATTCCCTTACTATTCATTTCACATATAGGTAGGCGAAAGTAAAAAAAGCTTATCTTATAAAATATCATATCAGCCTATTGAAACATTTCTTAGTATTATTATTCCCCTAAATATATATATTTTTTTTAAGTAGTACAACTTTTATTACTTGAAATGTTTCAGTGATGTACTTCTCCTAGCTATCTCTCACAAATCACGTAAAATAAAATATTATTTTGAATCATTAAAATATAAAAATTTGTGTACCTATATGTTTTGTGAATCAGAAAAATATTTAAAAAAAGTTCCCTTCGAATTCCCACTCACATTAAATAACGTATGAGTATTAATCAGTATCTACAACAACAATGTTTATGCTTTTTTGTCACTTTTCGTAAACCCCCAAAGCTTTATATGGTGGATAGTAATTTATCTAAAATCTTTAACTTCTCTACGGTATAATATACGTTTATATTATTACCGGTATTACTGAAATTTTGTTATCTCCTGCTGATAAAATATTTCTCCTTTTGTTAATCTCAAGTTATTTAATAGCTCATATATATCCTTATTTCGTGACAACTAACTGTTTAGTCTATATTAAATGGTTAATTATTTCGAATAAAAAGAATCAAATAAAATTTTGAAATGTTGGCAATTAAATCCTGTCAGACTATCATTATGAAGATAAGAAATAGTTAAAATTAAAAGCCATTTATTTACACATTGATGTAAAGACATTAAGCAAATCATAAGAGGAGATCCGTTTTATAGAGAAGAATAAAAATGTATAAAATTGATTAAATACAGTGGCGCTTCTTGTAGTGGGTTTTGGTGGAAAACGTTGAACCATTCCAGGCACATGGCTATTTTAAATATCTGATTTCAATTTCGTGCAAATTTCCCCTTTTGAGCTTAATAGAAATACACCATTTTACGCAATTTAGTTATTAGAACTCAGAGTACCTCAAAACGTGAATTTCAGTTGAAACCAGTTCGAAATTATTTTATTTTTAGATTAGTGAAGGTAAAACAAAACTACTTATCACAATAAAGAAGTTATTCATTTTTATTAATACCTAAATCGATGTATATTAGTTTTAGCAATAAGTCTACTTATTAATATTTTCGATGTTATTTATTTATACTTAACAATGGGATTCCGGTGTTGTGTAGGAGTCTGGTGTATTTCAACAGCATTACTAGCCATGGAAATAATGTATTTCTCTCCTAATTAATGAGTTTTGAGAAGATATTGCAAAATAATTTAACATTCAAGAATTATTTATTGAGGATTTGATCGATGGGTGAGTACATATAATCGTATTGATAAACATTTACTAATACGTAACATTTGTTTTTCTAATGAGTAACGCAAAATATATACAAATGGTTTTTTTTTTAATTATATGAAGTAACTCATACTCGAATTTCGTGATTAATAATTAACGGGCACATTTTATCATGGATATACTAACATAATAAAAGTAATAATATAAATGAGTCGATTGTGAAAATTAATGTTAGTTGTTTAGCATGCCTAGAAGGAATAAGGCTTGAAAAAAGAACAAAAATCATAAACATTTTTAATATCTGTAATATTTAAGTATTTACATTACCCGAATTTTGCCAAAATTTAAGCACTTGAAAGCCACTAATTTACATTCACGTGGGTAATATATTTACAGATTTTTTTTAGTATTATATTTTATAATGATGATTCAGTAATGAGACAATTAGAACATTATAATTATAGTTAGGGTTATAAATCATAATATTGTGAAATAATTCTCTGTTTATTTATTTTATTTGCATCCTGGAACAGAAAAATGAATTTTTGATCCGAGGCCATTTTTAGTCTTGTGATTTATATATATGGAAAAATACTAACTTTAAAATCCGTGCGACAATGTTCTAGCATAGGCTTCGTACTAAACAGCTAATTTATAAAATTCCGAAATTGAAAGTACAGTCATTAATAAAACCGGAGTATTGTCAACAATATGTATTTGGATTTTTACTAGAATAAATGGATGTTTTATGTTAAATAAAAATGTATTTATAATCACTTTATATATTCTAAATATCGTTTCTATAACAGTTTTGACTTAACACTAAATCCGAAAACTGCCTGAATACTGTAAACTGCATAAATGGACAACAATTTAAAAAGTTCAATAGAATATTGAAAATGTCTAGGGGGAAAAATTGCCTCCGAATTATTAATGTTAAAAGTTATAATCACCATTTCTTTTTCTGGATATGAAAAAAATTCTATCCTTTCTCTAAGCTGAGGCCTCTTGCATGTCTTCAGGCGACATACCCTTTGATGTATACTTTTGCAAAGCCGCACTTCGTAAAACGACCCTATAGTCCGTCAAGAAAAACATTGGAAGCACAAATCGACTATTATTATTTTTTTTTTTCTATGAAAGGATGTTTCCTTTGCATTAATTAAAAACGAACTGATTGAAAGTCAACATCGATTTAAAAGCAATTCATTGTAAATAAATACTTAAATCCTCAAAGATGGAGTAGATGTAATTCCTTTCGTTGACCGTTGATGTAATTCCTGAAAATTGTAATGGGATAATTCTCGATGTTGTTGACATCTCTCAACGTTTATAAATTTTATTGTTTTGAATTTAAAAATAAATTAAATTTACTAAATAAATTTGTAACATTAAGAAATAATAATATGCAAGCAGTCCATTCTTACTTTCACTTACCTGTATATGAAGTATATATTAAGGGAAAGTATAGCGTGAAAATTGTTCATACGTTAGCTTTTGTGAATAAAATTCTCTGAAAGTATGATGTAAAATTAAATTTTCAATGAGTAAAACTGATTTTTACTTCAACTTACATATATATATGAAATATATAGTAAGGGAAAGTATTATGATCGTGAAAATTTTCTAATTCTAGTTTTCGGCGGAATTAAACGTTTTAGGGTATCCTGAGACCAAATGACCAAGTCCCGGAAAAAGGTCTGTGTGTGGTAAGTCAAGCGCGAAAACGAAAAATTGCACGAAAATGAAATTTCATATTTAACAAAACTACATGCCTGAGATATTACAGCAACTTTTTCACCAAAATCGGCTAACCAGAAGAGCCACTTGATACCAAAATGGCTTTAACGATTTTGATTAAACTCACTATTGCTGTAAAATTTAATGGCTGTAATATCATGTAGATTTCCTTATGATTGAAATATTATGACAGAAATGGCGATATTTAAAATTTTCTTCCTCTAAACTACCTTTAATTTTTTACATTCTAAAAGAGTGACCAGATCATCATAATGAAATTGATGAAGGACGGCTAAATATACAAGTTGGACGAATTTTATTACCAAATAAAGGATAAAAGAGCAAAAATATTTTTTAATGTATTTTTTGTTTTTTAAATAATAAGAACAGTAATATAGACGTATAATATACCGTTGGAAAGAGAAATATTTCTGAAAAAATATTATCTGATACAAAAAGTTGTAAAAAGTAATATAAAGTGACGAATAGGCAATAAACCTATTACTGATTAACAATTTAAAATAGTTATATTATTTAATCTAAATAAAATAAACTAAATCATACGTTTCCAATGAAAATGAATACATGTTTTAATAATCAACTTAAAAAATTCAAATTGAAGTATATTTAACAGTTTATAAATTGAGTTTAACAGTCGAGATAAGTGAAAGTCGTGTGTTGCCCGCAGCAGATTTTTTAAATTGTATATTATCCGTTGAAAACCCCAAACTCGCAATAATTATATTCTACTCTGGACTATCATATCCATTCCTTTACCTTCTTTTTCGCATGGGTGTTTTTGTTTGCTTTCCGATATACCTGTAATATCATACTAAATTTTTTTTTTTTTTTTTTTTGTTATTTCTACTACATATATTTTTGAAAACTTCGCAATTTAGTTGCAAAATCTCAATGAAAACATTCTGTATTATCTGATTGCAACTGCTAACTAATTTCAGCTCAAATAAGTTATGAACTCCAGAAAAAAAAATCTTAACACAACCTCTATTAATAATTATGAAATAAAATTATAATAAATAATCAAAATTGTTTATACAGGTCCATTCTAACCACGTCTTTAAACCATTATTATTAACTAACTAGTGGAAACGTTATAGTTTCATTAAAAAAAATTATACTATAAAAGGCAAACATCAGTGAAACGTGAAGATATGAATATTTTTTTCATACTACACTGCCGGACAAAATTAAGGGATCACTTCAATATTTTGAAATTACTGAACTGTATAGGGTATTTTTGAAAATATTCTTTTTTCTTTGGAAGTCACACTTTATTATAAGGATAATAAAAAATTCTTTTCTAGAAAATGTTAACAGGAAAACAAATCAAAAATTTCCTACAGTCTCAAAATGAAAAAGTAAATCTTTGAAATGAAATGAAATAACAAAACTGAATAAAAAGGAAGAATTCGAGGAAAACGATCAATAATTGGTATTCCCACCTCTAACTCTGATAATTGCTTCCATTCTCCTGCCCATTCCAGCGACCAGGGCTCTTAGATGTTGTTCTGGGATGTTCCATTCTTCCACTAACACTTCCCTTAAATCTGCCAAATTTTGTGGTTCTCGGGCGCGGGACACGTCTCCCAAGCATGTCCCATACATGCTCTATTGGGTTCATATCTGGACTTCTGGGTGGCCAAACCATAACGTCAATTTCTTCTTGTCTGAGGAAATTTTGCACTGACCGAGCCACGTGAGGTCGGGCGTTATCGTGCATAAAAATAAAGTTACCTGCGATATTTCTGGCGAAAGGTATTGCATGTGGCTCAAGTACCTCCCTAATGTACCTGTCAGCAGTTATATAGCCACGGTTCACAAGAACCAACTCTGTACGGGAGTTTAAATTTATCACTGACCCACCACCAAACGCAACCCTTGGAGAAAAAGTGCATGTAGCATACCTCTCTCCCCGCCTTCTCCATACCTTTTCCCCTCCATCTGGAGATCGGAGACAGAATCTTGACTCATCGCTGAATAATACGAGGCTCCAATCTTCCTGAGTCCAGTTTAGGTGCTCCCGAGCAAACATCAAGCGCTCAACCCGGTATTTCCTGGAGAGAAGAGATCCAGTAGCTGAAGGATAGGTGGCAATCCATAATCGTTGAGTCGTCTTCTCACGGTTTGATCTGAAATTTGCACATTCCTGAACATCTGGAGGAGACCACGCAGACTGTTACCAGTTGATTGGCGATCCCGAAGAGCATGCAATTGCAAAAATCTCTCGTCACGGTGGGAAGTTGACATCGGACGGCCTTGTCTGACTCTTCTTGTATACTCTCCAGTTTGACGGTGCCTATTAAGCACCCTGGACACTACGTATTGTGACCGCTGGAGCCGTTGCGCAATATGCCTTTGAGAAAACCCTTCTTCACTCAAAGCAACAGCACGAATTGATTCCTCTTCGGTCAATGCTCTTCTGTTGGCCATCACAACGTTCTTACTAAACTCACAAGTAAAAACTAAAGCCTCTTAAATTTTAGAAAATCTTCAATAAGATGAATCTTTGCTAACAACTAACCATTTACTGATAGGGAGAAAGAAAATAAGAGGATTAACTAACCCTTTTCTCCATAAACGGGTGGGAATATAAACAGGTAGAGGATTAGCTTAATAAGATACAACACAAAGTCCAGTCTGGGACAAAGGAATTCCTATTTTTATCTCTTATGTAATAATAATATAAATATTTGTAAGTGATCCTTTAATTTTGTCCGGCAGTGTATTATAGAAAATAGAAAAAAAAAATCTGGTGAGCGCAACACACGAAATTCACTAACTTCTGAGGTTAAAAATAATTTAAGAACTTTTAAATAATGTTAGACTTAAAAAAAAAAAAAAAATCAACAAATAGAGTTTAGATAGAAACATGTGTTTCATTAAATAATCTATTACATTATTATCTACATAAATCAGTCAGTTTTATCCGTTTTTTATAAATTTATATTAACTTTTACAACTTTATGTACAAGATAATATTTTTTTTCTAAAATCTGGGCTTTCCAACGGTATATAACACATCTATATTACTGTTCTTATATTCAAAAAAACAATAATTACATTTGAAAAATATGTTTGCTCTTTTGTCCTTGTTGGATATCAAATTCGTTGAACTTGTATATTTACCCGTTTTTTATCAAGGCTAACAGGATGATATGGTTAATTTTTTGTAATATACAAAATTAAAAAGATTTTATTGAGAGAGCTTTTAAAATATTACCATTTAAGGCCTTTCAGACTATTTCTATCAGAATGAAACCTAAATGATATTAAAGTCCAATAAATTCCACATCGGTATAGCAAGTTTAATCAAAATCGTTAGATCCGTTTTCGAGAAAATCGTAAAAAGGTGAAAAATGTTTAGTATAATAAAGTAGCACTTTTGGTCAGCTGATCTTTGTGAAAAATTTTGTGTAACATTTCCGGAGTTTAGCTGTCTTAAATATGACATTTCAGTTTCGTTTGACTTTTCATGCTAGGCTTACTACACACACACCTTTTTGCGTGACTTGGTTATTCAAGGGACCCTAAAACGTGTATTTACGTTGAAAACTGGAATTAGAAAATATTACTATACCTATTTAGGTAAATAAAAATAAAAAGACAAAGCCGATGTGAAGGTATGATGCTAAATTGCTCCGTACCCAGACATCATTCAAATTAAAATCCATAAAAATAGTAGTAATCTTCCTATCAACATTTCAGTCTTCCTCGCAGTCTTTCAATCTTCTGTTCTCTTTTAATTAAATTTTTAGATATTATCTGATTACTAAAATTTATAACAATGTATGTCCATTTCCTCCTTTAGGATGCCATAAGTTGTAATACTTTTACAAAATTTGTGTGGACACTTCAATTATTTTCCATTACAAGATCATGAAATTTAGAGGCTAATTATAGTTTTCTTAAGAACAATAACTCAAGTCACTAACTGACTTAAAGTGAAAATAATAAAAAACTAGAAACAGATTTTTTTTTGCCTAATCTAAAAATAATGCCCCATTTGCCATCTCTCTCTGTTGTTGTGGTCCTAAACTTCCATTTTAAGTAATTATAGAAATCATAGTAAGTAATTTTATATGATTTAAAGAAGTTCTAAAATTTAATTTTTAATCAATATTGCTGCGCCCTTAATATCCATCTTAATATGAGCTCCATTTAGTTAATTGTTGTGGTTGGTATATCTTTCTGAGCTCCAAACTAAACGACACAAAGCCCCTTGTGAAAATTCTCATGAAACTGATCATTAGTTATCAAATTCCCCCCCCCCCTCACCAAAATATTTAATTGGCAATTTTAAACATTATTGGATTTCGATATCATTCATTATTTAAAAAAGTTGCTCATTGACATCATAATAACATAATTAGACCTATTATTATAATATTATTTTGTTATTAATATACAATTAATATACTATTCATCCATTTTCACTCAGTATCCTAGAACCCATTCTTTATACAGTTTATACAGCTAATATCCCATCACATCCTAATACTTTCCTTTCTACTTATGCAGATGACACTTGTGTATTATCAGTCAATAATGTTCCAACTGTTGCCTCTCAAAATCACCAATCCCACATCAGATACCTTGAGGTGTGGTATCAGAATTAGAGAATTGAAATAAATTCCAATAAATCTCACCAAATAACCTTTACAATACGCCATAAACCTATGACATCCTGCCCTACAGTATCCTTTAATAATATTCCGCTTGTTCCAGTTGAACAGATCCACTACATAGAACTTCTTCTTGACAAACGGTTAACATGGAATCCGCACACTAGACTGAAACGACAAAAAACTGCTCGCCGCTTTCGGTTACTTCAACACTTACTTGACAGACGCTCTAACCTTCCACTTAACTGCAGAAGGCTCATATACATGACCATCATAAGACCTATCTGGACTTACGGAGTTGAGCTTTAGGGCTCCACTAAACCATAAAATTCTTCCCGCATTCAATCCAAAATCCTTCTAAAAATCCTCAACACTCCTTACTTTGTCATGAATAAGCTCATCCATAAAGACCTTAATATTCCCTATGTGGCTAATTTGGCCTGAACCAGGTATCAATCCTTCCATGGCAAAATCCACTTCCACTCTAACCCACTAGTTTTAATCCTTGCTTCCTCTTCCATTCCTGAGAATCCTTCGAGGCATCTGAAAAAAAGATGGCCTTGAGACCTTCTAGTTTAGAACATTTTTTGAGGGCTGCCGATGGATGGGTAGCTTCTCTAAATGTCTTGTTCATGTCTATTTTCTTTTAGCCTATTTACTAGATGTGTTGTACAATACAGTTGTAAATATCAATAAATAATTTTTAAAATAGTTATTTAATATGACATTGTGTAATAGCATGTATCCCTAAAAAGATGGCCTGTCTCCTGATTTTTATTTATTAATTTTTTTTTTAAATTAGCATTCATCCAGCAGATATATGTCCCACTTTTAATGAAACCCACAACAATAAGTTGATGCTCAATTGTTTATGGTTAATAACAATATATAGTTGCCTTTTGGCAACTGCTAATCTCTTGATATGTTTACTTCGTACATTGAGTACAGTAGTGATCGCTTTTTGTTTAAGTTTCATTCATAAGCACACTCTAGCCAACCAAATTGATGTAAAGAAAAATTAAAAAAAAAAAAAATCATTTCCTATTCGGTATGGTAACCGAGGGTCATAATATTTTCAGCAGTTGGCAATCTGTAGATATAGTTTCATACTAGGATAAAGCCAAGGAATTTGCACAGCACCTTTCCAAAGTTTTCACTCCTCATCCTGAGCTCAATCCAACCCATACTGCAACAGTTGAAGAGTTCCTTATGTCACCAATTCCACTCTCCTTACCAACTAAAGCAGTTAATCCCTCTGAGGTGAAATATCTTCTTAAAAAGCTTCCTCTCCGTTAATCCCCTGGATACGATCTCCTTACTCCTCAAGTCCATTTATCTATCAGACCGCTCCTTCTGAATTCGCTGTGGTTCAAGATTTACCAAACATTATATTGTTGAGGCCAGTGTTCCTCAAGGCAGCATCTTGGGACCCGTCCTCAACATTCTCTACACCGCCTCTACTAAACAAAAAATCTCATCTTACAGTTGAAAACTAATTACTAATATACAAGACAGTACTGAAACCTATATGGACTTGAACTGTGGGGGACAGCTAAACATTTTAACATCAAACGCATCCAATCCTTCCAATCCAAAGTCCTCCAAACAATAGTTAATGCTCCTTATTACGTAACCTACACCACAACCTTAAAATTGTATTTATTTTAGACCTGGTACCATCCAAATTTCATCAGAACCTTACTCATCATCCTAACCCTCTAGCACAATCCCTATCCATCACCACCCATCCCTACAATCCTCCTTGAAGATTGAAACAGCAGTGGCTGCAAGAGACGTTTCGTAAACATTTAAATTTGAGTTCTGACACTGGTCAGATCCTTCACTCATGTAATGTATGTTTGTGGCTATTGCGCCCTAGCTCGGTCTCCACTGGCTTATACCAGTGACGAGGCTGAGATTGAGGCGCTAGGATCTCTTGGACTCCACTTTTCCCTCTACAAGTGCAGGGAAAGACCCAGTCTGGGGTTCCTTTAGAAAGTTGTAAATATTTTATATAGTTATGATTGTGTGTATGATGTTAGTGTATTTCTTACTTCTTTATTTCATTTATTTGTATTTGTCTCAATTATAGTTTTTTTTTTTTTTTGGTTTTATATATATATGTATATAATATTTTATGTAATTTGACTTTATCATTGTATTCTGTACATATTGTGTGAATGTGGTCTCATATCACTATAACTCGTGTTCATTTAGAAACAAATTGTAATATATCTCAATAAATAAATATAAAAAGTTTCATACTAATCATACCCTTAACACTCATGATGTTTATAAGTGTTCAATATATGTAAATTATTATAAAAGTTAATGAAAAAAAAAATTTATATAACAGTGATTGAATAAAAAATCTGTAGTACGTAACTTTTACAAATATCCCTAACTTAAATGAGTTTTAAAAGTTTGAAGTATATTTTAAAAGTTAAGTAAATTTAACATTAAGTTTAAAAGAAAATATTTATCATAGTATAATAATAAACATTAAAATCATTTATTAGAATATTAACTTATGAGCTTTTCGTAACTCTACATTACCTTTGATGACTCCGTAAGTAAGAAAATATTCTTTAATAATTTATATATTGCTACTTTTTTTTTTTATTACAAAGAATATTTTATATTACTTCCTGAGATGATTAGTTATAAATATAAAATAAACTTAATTAAGGGTACTTTTAAGTAAGAAATCATGAAAATTTGACAATTAAGTACTGTCAGAGATGGAACTCACAATTTATTTTACTGTATAAATTAGCATAACATAACGGACTGGCTAATCACAACTGCTCCAACGATTTAGGAGAAAATGTTAAAATTCATGGTATAAAGTCGAATTTCTTGCCTATCGATTTAACTGAAAAATATTTCTCTACCTACATATTTCATAAGTGAGTCTGAGAAAAATCAGAAAATAAATAAATAGATTTTCAAAAATAAATATTTTTTAATTAACAAAAAAAAAAGATTTTCAAAAATAAAATAAACAAATTTTTAATAATAAAATAGATAAATGAATTTTAAATAGTGAAAGCTGGGTGGCTAGCATAACAGCCTCCTATGCCCTAAGTCACGGGTTCAAACCCGCAGGTGGTCCTAGGATTTTTTAATGGGAGTAAAAAATCCTTAGTTATGCCGTTCTTCGGAGGGAATGTTAAAAGGTGGTCCCGAGACTGTGCGATGTCAGGTACTCGTTAAAGATTCCTATCCTAATAAAACCTGGATTGGCAAATTTAGGACTCCCACAGTAGCATCGTCCGATTAGCCCTAGTAGCATAATGACGTAAAGTCAATAAACAAACAGATACTTAAATTTAAGATAATAAAATAAATAAATAAATTTAAAATAATAAATAAATTTTTAAATAATGAAACAAATCAATAAATTTAAAATAAAAAATAAACTTTAAATGATAACATGAATGAATAAATGTTAAAGAATAAAATAAAAAATGAAATAAATAAATTTAAAGTAATTAAATAAATTTTTAATAAATAAATATATTTTAAACAATGCAATAAATAAATTTTAAATAATAAAATAAACTTTTAATAATAACATGAATAAATACATTTTAAAGAGTAACATTAATAAATAAATTTACAAAAGGAAGAAATATGTATATTAATATTAAAATAAAATAAATAATTGGCAGATGTAATAGAAGATTAGTTTAAAAAAACCCATATATTTATAAGAATAATAAACTTAAATAAATAATTTATGCAGAAGAATATACATATAAATAAGAAAATTAGTAACATTAAAGAAACTAATCAATAACAAAGTGACAACATAATGTAATAAAATTTACTAATAGGGTTAATGACTAGTAATAGAATACTTCACTGTTCAAAAACAATCTTATATTACATTCTTATCTTGCTAGCAATAAGTATCAAGTTAGTCTGAAACAGATAATTTTTTTGGCCCGATTGTCAATATCTATTGTTACTCTTATAACAATGCTCTCTTCTTTTTATTTATTTCCAATCTACAGCTCAGTATATCATAAGGTCTCTTAGAAGTAGTGGTTTTCGCAGGTTTCTATTTTTTATAATTATATAGGTAAGCACATATATTCTATATAGGTTTTGTTTGAAGATTTGATGGTTTATTATAATTATAAAAACTTGTGTATTATTTAATTTATATTAATGTGTCCAATACTGGTGGAATAGAAAGTGGAAACTAATTATGGATGCCAATGTCAAGTAGCTATAATAATTAGAGATTTTACATGAAAAATATTTCATTTTTCAATCAAAAGTTAAGTTAGGTACTAACAGTTATGGCCATGGGTTTTCAAATTAAACGAACTGTCTTAATTAGTTATGGAGGAAGAGGATTGCTGGAGAAACAATGATAATTGAAGTGGATTTGAGGTCACATCTCTCTTATACCTTGATGATAAAAGAGATGTTAATACTAACATTTTTGCTGCTATTTAGTTAAAAATAAAATAAATTTAATATAAACAAGTTACTGATACATGAGACTGTCTTTGGGGTGATAACCTTTGCTTAGAATTATGAGAATAGAACAGTCTACCTATTGCTTAAGAGTTAAATATTTGCTTTTCTATATTTTTTTCTTTTAGACTGGTTAAAGGCATCCATTTTCAGGAACAGATACACTACCCATCATACTTTATAATGAATATCAATAGTTTACCATTAGGAGATTCAGGAGGAAAATAGTCCAAAAAATATAATATACAAATTTTAGGGCATCATACTTTATTAGCTTTATTTATAATACTTATCTTGCACAATGTTTAAGAGTTATTTTCCATTTTTAATATAAAATCTGTTCCAAATCTATAAATATAAAATATATATATATATATATATATATATATGTTTCTATGGGAGCCCGTGGCTGAGTGGCTAGCGCGCTAGTCTCTCATGCTGAAGGTTCTGAGTTCGAATCATAGTCCCAGCTGGGCTTTTATAAGGATAAAATTAATTGGGTATTCACTCACAACCTCTCCCCCGGGTATGTGAGACCCGTCAGGAGTGATGACCCTACCCTGTAAAATCTCATCGTGAATTGTATGTTCTCCCAGGAGATTAAACCACGAGACAAAGGGCCTACATGGCCTGTCACATCAGAGAAAAAAACAAAAAACCAAATGCTATAGTTTAAATTTTAACATAATTAGGTTGACATAGTTTCATATAGTAATTAGATTCATTATTATTTATTTATTTCACTATTTATATTCGGTACTATTTTAATTTTTCTGTAACAATATGATTATTGATGTTCATGGCTCCCTCCTTGATGATCAACTAATTATGGAAGGAAATCCAGAGGGTGACAAGTTTGAATTAATCAAAATTATATGGAAAAAAGTTTTCCTTAAATCCTCCTCTATTTGTTCATATATGAGACTTCTCTCTGCCTGTACCAATTACCTCAGAGCTTGCCCAAACCCAAGAGGGCCCCAACTAATATTGTGTTATCCAGGACCATTCAAAGTCTATATCCAGCACTGACTGGTTGGTTTATGACCTTAGAATATCTTAATCCTTCTACTATTAACCATTTATTTACTTTTATCTCCATCCTCATTTCTCTTATAACCATTCCATTAATCATTATTTTTCCCGTATAGGTAAAAATATAATATATAGTCTTTATATATATATATATATATATATATATATATATATATATATATATATATATATATATATATATATATATATATTTTAACTGGTTTTATTAATTTTCTCTCCATTATCAGATATTTCTGTTTTGTAAAATTTAAATGTTCGACTATTTTGAATGCTTTGTTCTGCCATATAAGTTGAAATTATTTGGGGTTTAGGCGCTTTGATGTTTTATTATCATGTCGTTTGAATATTAATTTTAAAATTTGTGTGGTTTCTCATATAGTAGATCCTGAATACAATGATCTCTGAATATAGATAGACACATTTAATACAGAAATAAAAGATTTGTGTCTATGCCTTATTAATATAATATATATATTATATATATATATATATACATATACACACAAACATTTTTTTTTTCTAGTTCTGATAAAATGATAGATTTTATGAAAAAAAAATGCTATATTTGTAACTTCACAGTTACAATAACAAGGAAGATTTATGAATATGCAATTGCTAGTGGTCATGTATATGATAGGAAATCAATTTTAGAATTTATTGGTTGTTGGAAAACACTTTCTAGAAATTCTTTATGTATTAATTGATTCTCTTTTCCAACTCTATTCTTGGATTAATGTTAAAAATTTTATTACTTTGTTTCTTTGTTCTCTAGCAATTCATTTACTTTATTTTTATATTAGATTTTTTCCATGATTTCTGGGTTATATGTCTATTGTTAGATTTTATTACCATACTAATTTTTATAATACATATAGAAAATATTTTAATTGTTTAGTATTTGATAATATACTTAAAAATTTATTATTTTTTTCCTGCTTTTTACCTGACCATCTTCTGTTTCAACATTATTTTTAGTATAGGGGAACAGACAATTTGTTTTTAATCGTTACAAATAAAAATTAAATCTATTAAAAAAAAAAAATTCCTCACAGTAACTTTCATAATTTTGGGTAATTCATTTTAATTTTAAGCTATTTTGATAATGATTGGATATAGAAAAAAAAATTGAAAAATCAGCAGTTTAAGTTGAAAAACGCTAATTTTTTAAATAAAGAAACAGAGGGCATACCCCTCTTAACAACAATGGTTTGGTTTGTTTTCATATGATTATTCCCCGACCATTAAAAAAAAAAAAATATTTTCACAAGTCTTCAACCTATTTCTCTGATATTTCTAAAATCTCAGTTATTGTAATTAATGAGAAAAAAAGGTTTTCAGATGTATTTATCAGCAGTTATGACATGTGTATAATGTTTTAGCTTTATAAATTAAGTGGTACTCGAGTTCTTTTCCAAAATATTTCTAACTACATTTTCCTTGAGTTTCCACGAATACTTAAAAAGCTAATTTATTCTCATCAATAATATATTCATAATACTTAAAATTAACTACTTCCAAAAAATAAATATGACAAACAGTAAGTTTTTGTTATTTGGAATTTACAAGCAATTGATTTAACTAAAAACTTATTGGCGCAGTTATTGAATGCGCTTTCTCATATCTTACTGACTAAAACTACTATAACATCTACAATATTTGGTCAGCTCATTTTTTTTAAAACTCCTAATTAACAAAAATTAATTTGAAGAATAAGATATAATATACTGGAAAAAATATGTTAAAAGTATAAGGTTGAGGCAGGGTTTGCAGTTTTATAGTTTTACATGGCCACTAGGAAATGAATAAAGTCTCTTGGTGGAGTGGAGAGGGAACGATCATTTTTTCAGTTTGCCTTAAATAATTTCCCAAAAATTAAACATCAAAACTCCAGGGTCCAAACATGGTAATTAATTTGTCTATTATAGCAGGGCTTGAAACATGGGACCAAGAGAAACAGTAGCACAGTGCTTGAGCCAACCTGCTTCTTGAAAGTAATCAATTTACCAAGAGTACCACTTCTTATCTATTTCTCGAAGCTCTAAAAAGATCAAACTTGTTATAAAAATGTTAATTCAAATGATAATTAATATCATCTGTCTTATCCTCATTGTCTTATCCTGAGTTTGATAGACTTTATTGCCTGTTTTAAACATTCCATCATTTAAGATGTCTTTAATTTATTTAATTTGATATAATTAACCCTCTCTTATTATTATTAGTAAAGAAAAATGGTAGATATAAATTATGAAATAATATAAAGATTAAATATTCTTTTATTTTGAAAATAAATTTCAAGGAATAAGAATAGTTTTATAGATATATCATATCATAAAACTAAACAAAAAAAAAATACAATAAACCATTTATAACAAATAAAGGCAAAAGGGCAGAGAGAAAAAAATCACATGAGGGACAATCCATTTGAAATCGTCCAATTTTCATTAATTTTGCCGCTCGACATTTTTGATTTTCCTGATTTTTTGACCAGTCATTCTCTTTCCTTTCGTGAATGTAAAACCAAAAACAAAAATTAACAATAAGATAAGGACATTCTTTGTATTTTTTGTCCTTATGACTAATTTCCTAAATAGTGAAGAAAAATTCTTGAAAATGACAAAAAAACGAGTCTTTTAGCGAGATAAAAGTATATAAAGGAAAAGAGACTCACCTTTAATTATTTTTTCCTTTATAGTCTAGTCATAGTCCTACAATATTCAAAATTCATTTTTCGCGATGTTTACACGAAAATATCTCAAAAGGGACTGAGTGAAAAATTATGAAACTTATACAGGTTACTCATCTATAAGATGAGTTTAAGTGATATAAATTTGGTCTTTGAGACAAAGCTGGTTCCGGAGTTATAAAATTCTCTTAACTCTTAAAATAAAGTTTTCTTAAAAAAATATTAACTTCGGTAATTTTGCATATTTAAGAACTAAATTGATGATGAGAGTATTTTATATAATTTTGGTACTTACAACACATTACCTAAGTAGCAAAGAAAATGGCTTAAAAATCACGAATAATTACATCAACTGAAACCTTTGGCGCGCTAAATGATTAACGCTATATGAGGAAAAATGATTAAGCGTGAAATTCTTTCTAACCTCCCTTCATTAGCGCGCCAAAGTTTTCAGTTGATTTAATTATTCGTGATTATTTTAAGCCATTTTCTTGGATACTTAGGTGATGTATTGTAAGTACCAAAATTATATAAAATAGTCTCATCATTAATCTAGTTTTTGTTTAGTTCTTAAATATGCATAATTACCGAAGTTACTATTTTTTTAAGAAAACTTTATTTTAAGAGTTAAGAGAATTTTATAATTCCGGAACCAGCTTTGTCTCAAAGACCAAATTTATATCACTTAAACTCATCTTAGAGATGAGTAACCTGTATAAGTTTCATAATTTTTCACTCAGTCCCTTTTGAGATAATTCCGTGTCATAAGGACAAAAAAAACAAAGAATGTCCTTATCTTATTGTTCATTTTTGTTTTGATTTGATATCTAAAAAATTACAGGAATTAGAAACATTTTTCCATAACATGTTTTTGCCCGTGCAGCTGACTAAAAACGGCTGCAACATTTAAAGTATTGGCTAGAAAAAAATTTTATTTTTGGTTTTATATTCACTAAAGGAAAGAGAATGACTGGTCAAAAAATCACAAAAATAAAAAATGTCGAGCAGCAAGGTCTGGATGATTTCGAATGGATTGACCCATAAACAAAAGTAGTTAAATGGCTAATAATTTATACTATTATTTTATTAAATTAAAAATAATATGAATTTATTTGGAAATCAAATAGAAATTCAGTTTAAGCAAACCACAATTTGCTCCTAACATGTGACAGTCAAGGCAGGCCTGTCCCTCTAGTCACATCACTAGTATTGAAAACCAATTATGAAAATATCGTTACATATGTAGATAAAATGCCAAGCTATAGTTCACCTGAAAGAAGAAGAAGTTCTAACATATACTGAACACATTCTCACTTTATTTCATCATTTTTTTATTCATTTAACCAAACTTTTTTACTCTCATTTCTAGGTGAACAGTACCTTGAAACTCAGATATAAAAAAAAGTAGTTCTTTGAAGAGCCGAGGCCAGGATATTTTTACTGGGCTTTATTTTAATCACTGTATTTCAAGCCTTACATTTTAACTTTATGCCATTGAGAACTTTTTAAATATGCATGCCCAGATCGCAGCAGCTGTTGGCTTTTTAGTGTGTTTGATTAAACATAGTGAACACTTCAAGAGGGAACAATTAGATCTTTTTCAACACATAATGACAGAAATGCTCATGGAAAAATTTAAAAACCATTGGTACCCTGAAAAACCAGATAAGGGTAATGCCTACAGATGTATAAGAATTAATAAAGTAAACAGGGGAGATAAAATACTAGAAAGCAGTATTAATGCTAGCGGAATACATTATGAAGACTTTATTTCAAGACTTCCTCGTGAACTCACTATTTGGATAGACCCAAATGAAGTGTGCTACAGGTATAAATATTTATATAATTCATTTTTATATTTTTAAGTTTTTAACAAAAATGTCAATTTCCTTAAAGATATGAATTCCAAGAACTATAAACAAGAAAAATAAATTAATCCTATTTAATGCATCACCCCTATAGAACACTGATTTAAGCTTCTTTATCAACAATGGACTGGCACTATAAAGCAGTGGTTCGCAAGATTTTATTGAAAAACAACACGACGGTGTCATACAAAATTATTATTATTTTAAGACAGTGAAAACAACAAAATTGAAGAATGTGTAATAATGAGTGGGAGTATGCCGGTCTAGTGAATAGAGCACTAATCTCCTGATCTGGAGGTCCTGGATTCGAACCCCAGCTGTGACAGAATATTATTTATTCTGTTATTTTAGCTGTGGAGCATGATAGCTCCTAGAAAAAAACCGGTGGCTCACATGATCTTGGACCATAAGCTCACCTGAGTCTCTCCATGTAGTTAAAATATATTAGCCTGTCTCTAGATCGCTTACCCTCTGGTTTTGTTTCAAGGAACCATTCGTTTTTTTATTATTCCCCATCTGGTACATATGGCCAAACCACTTTAGTTGATGCTCTTCTATGACTTGTTTAACAGGCCTTACATTTAATTATTCTATTATTCCTACATCAACCTCTTCATGTTTTCCCAAGAACTCTCCTCAGGTATCTCATTTCTATAGCCTTTACTTTGCTTGAATGCTTGTTTAAGACGATCCAGCTCTCTGCACCATACAAAAGGACAGACGAAAATACTGTTTTAAATAAAGTTATTTTTGCTTTCTTCTTGATCTCCTGTTTTGCTAATACTGTTGTGCAGATGGTGTAAAACACACCATTGGTTCCCTTGATTCTGTTTAAAACCTGGTCAATCCTTCCATCCCTGCTAAAAATTCTTCTCAAGTACTGGTAGTTATCTACCTTTTCTAACGGCTCATTATTACATGTAACGAGAACTAGGTCTTCCACATCATCACAACGAGCATCACCTTACTTTTTGAAGGTTTTATTTCCATCCCCTTCCTCTTCAGCTCTTCGGACCACGTCATCTGCATATAGGAGAGGTTGTGCCTGTACAGGCATTAAATTCCAGTACCCCACAGTTGCTCTAGGTGTTCTTAGCTTGTTGACCTTCCATACTTCATCCATGTATATAATGAATAGTAGTGGGCTTAAGCTATCACCTTGCTTGACACCTTTATAAAACCTAAAAGGTTTTATATTACTTCTAACTACTACTATTCTCATTACTCTCCATAATTTGTTTCCAAAATTGCATTACATCATTATCGTGGAGTTTTATCTTTTGAAAGTAAGAAGGGCTCAAGGGGACCATCAATTAAGATTTATGAGGTTTTTCAGCAAGCTATTGGATAAAATCCATCCATAAAACATGTACTCATGATCTTACAATGAGTGTGAAGTGTAGAAGGCATTGTTTGTTGTCATCATGCAGCCATGGGTAAGGTATAAAGGAGCATTAGCCTAGTATCACAAAAGCTTTAAGGTTGTTTCGATCCATGGTCCATTTCTTCAAAGAAAAAGAATTGAAATGCATTTCATGAGGCCGAAACAGCAGTTCATGAATTCTTCAATAGACATTCAAAATAATGGTACCAACATGAGATCAAAAGCAACTGAGGAGAATATGGTAAATGTCAGTGAACCACAACGGGTTATTCTAATCCTTAGGAACTAAAAAACTTACTATATTCATTGACCTCCTCACACTGTGTTCTTCCATATATGTAAATTCTTAATCTACTGATTTGTAGATATCTTCTTATAGAACTGCGTACTTTGAAAAAATTCCTAATCATTCATGTAACGTTCATTCCTAAAGCTTCATCAATTT
This sequence comes from Piezodorus guildinii, assembly GCA_023052935.1. Lineage (NCBI taxonomy): Eukaryota > Metazoa > Arthropoda > Insecta > Hemiptera > Pentatomidae > Piezodorus > Piezodorus guildinii. Next base: position 84,194,426 of record CM041295.1, read on the forward strand.
TTTGGCTTACATGGAAACAATAAATACTATGGAAGTTTGAGAAAATATGCATACAAGTATCTTTATTTAATTTGTATATATTCGAGTTTTATTCATGTAATTTAAAACAGTGAAGCCCAAAACCTCTTGCTAAATTTCGAAATGTTTGTTATTCTGGACTGCATGTTTCAGAAAAAAGATTATATTTTTCATTCATATTATTACAATGATCTGTTTATTCCAGTTATTTCACTTCTGGTTTTCTTAATTTTTTTATTTATTGGAATTTACAACTGTATAATGGAATACAACAAGTAAATTTGAGTGAAATATAAAAAGACATAAAACACATGTAGAGAAGCTTCCTAATGGAAGCACTCTAAAAATATTCTGAACTAGAAGGTCTCAGGGCCATCTCCTTTTCAGAGGCCTCGGAGGATTGTCAGGAATTGAAGAGGAAGAAAGGATTGAAACTAGAGGATTAGGATGGGAATGTATTTTGTCATGAAAGGAATGGTATCTAGATCGGGACAAATCAGCAACATATGGAACATTAAGGTCTTTATGGATGAGTTAATCGTGAAAAAGTAAGGAGCATTGAGGATTTTATGAAGAATTTTGGATTATAGGGATTGGATACGTGAAGAATTCAATGGTTTAGGTCTTTATGGATAAATTTATTTGGGACAAAATAAGGAGCATTGAGGATTTTTGAAAGGATTTTTGATTGTAAGGATTGGAGACGGGAAGAATTTGATGGTTTAGTAGAGCCACAAATTTCAACTCCATAAGTCCATATCGGTCTTATGATTGTCATGTAGATGAGTCTTTAGTACTTAAGTGGAAGGTTTGAGAGTTTGTCCAGTAAGTGTTGAAGTAGATGAAAACGTCGTGCAGTTTCTTGTCTTTTCAGTCTTCTATGAGGGTTCCAAGTAAGACGTTTGTCCAGGTGCAGTCCTAGGTATCGGATCTGTTCAATGCTTAATGCTAAAAATATTAAACTCATAATGTAATTTTTCCTAATATTTTATTCTTGTGCTTACAGGATTGGGGAAAACAGAGGATCTGTTTGTACCTTAATATCCTTCAGTACCAATGGTTATAATAGAAACATTAATGATAGGCAGGACCCACTGAGTGAAGATTCAGTTGTGGGAAGTCTTACTTCTTCTTTTTCTACTAATGACGAAAGAATCGAATAGGTATTATACAGTATTAATTTAATTTACATTGTATTGATACTATAGTGACAGTTCATAGTTCCATTATGATAATCTGTATTTGTTTCATAAATAAGATTGTTGAATTGATAAAAAAAAAAATAAAAAATAAGTTGGCATGAAACATATGCATCATAAATATGAATACATAAGTATAAAAACCTATATATTTTTGTAAATGAGGAAATTCTTATTTCTCTAAGGAAGTCCCCCATCCTTATACCAATCTTTACTCATCTTAATATGTTGATATACACTAATACTGTTCATTTTAAAAATATAGTCCCCACAAGTTATCTGGCATAAACTCTTGTCCTTCTTTACCACAGTCATTTATTTATATGTTTGCACAGTACAATTGAAAGAGTTACCACTTCATCAGATTAAAATCAGTCAACAGTTCAATATCATAAACCCATTCTCCAAATCGGAGATGCTTATCCATAAAAAATCCTCATTATTATTTTGTGTTCCTATTTTATTTTTAGTCTTGATTTTATATAAATCATGAAACATTTATTTGTATGCAGTATGTTTTAGGTTTTTTTAACAATTGAACTAATAAAATTGAACAATAAAATAAATAAATAGTTGACCCGATAGATGTGATAAATGATGAGTTGGTTTAGATGGCAGTCAAGATATGATTTTCAAAATTGTATAAAACTCTATTGCAAACCACTTAAGTAAATAAGATTTATAATGATTACATTATACTATTTTGAAAATCATTTCTTGAATGCTGCCCAAGCAATCTCATCCTTCTTTGAATTAATAGAAGTTTTTTTTTGTTGTTTTTTAAGGGTCCAATATAAATTAGATCAAGAAGAACCAACATCTGAGAACCATCAGATGCAGCATAGTGGTAGGGGACGGAAAGGAAGCCTTTACCTTTTAATTCCTATTTTGTTATTAATTATTATTTTATTCTTATTTCTATTTGATGGAACTTTTAAGAAGTTCCTGCATACTGTTCCTATATTTATAAAAGAATATTTTAACCAATTAATTAATTTTAGAAAAAAATATTTTTAAATAATAGTATACTAGCATTTTAGAATAAAAAATAATATATAAAACATTGCCATTGAATTAAGTGTTTGATTTAAAAAATATTTTAATTTCATTTGTGATTCTGAGGAATTTCAAATTTCCATACTTAACTATTGCTTGTATAATGTTTTTTTTTCAAATATATTTGTTTCAATAATAGCACTTTTAAATTTTAAGTAAGATCTGACATGTTATAATAATTACTTTAGATCTTTTGTGTATATTAGTAGTATTAAAAAAAAAAAAACTATGCAAAATATAAGATTTCTCCTTGAACAACTTTCAAGCAATGAGATGTATGCCCTTCCTTAAATTAAATAAATAAATTATATTAATTTATATTGGGTATTTACTTAATTAAAATAAAACTTCAAAGCACAGGTAGGATTGCCTACTCCTGGAAATAATGTATAAACGATCGTCAAATGAAGTATTTGTGTAAATAAACTGACACAGACAGGTCAGGATTGTTAGTGGAGATCACGAGGGTTCCTAATCGTAGGGTGCTCATATGGATGTCCTAAAAAAATCTGTTTTATATTATTTAATAATCCATTATTTTTTAAACCCGACTGCTTTGTAATTAATAGCACTGAAGCCATTTTACCTATTCCTTTCATAACAAGTTATTGCATCCTACCAGATGTTTTACACCTCTCACTATGCGCCTGTGAGATACAGTTCTTTAGATGTTAAATGCCTGCAAAAGAGTCTATGTGTCACCAGCCTCTTCTCCTCTTTCATGCGAGTTTTTGGGCAGGATTTGTAGTAGAATGCACAACCAAATAAATAACCATCATCCATAATCTGATATCCTACAAAGTGTTCCTGAGGCATCGGAACGCAATCAATAGCAGTCCCTTTTCTTGCTAAGTATGCCATAAGAGGCAGTATGTTTAAAGTTTTCCATACCTTATTCCAAGGTAAGTTATCAGTCATCATAAATAATTTTGCACCTCTTCACAGAGCTGCTAAGTGATTGGGTGAGGACTTTGTTTTTCTTGTCAGCTTCAGGATATCAGCAGCCATATTCAACTTACTCCTCTCATAACATTTTATTAAGTTGGCTCACCATCCAGCCCCTACCATGTGGTAGATTGTAGGAGGCTACCATGGTGATTACAGGATATATACGATAATTTATTGTCCTATCCTGAGGTTGCCCAGTATGGGATCACATTGTATGGGATCTGACAGTACTCAGTACTCAGTCTCACTACCACAGATAACTACTAGCTCCTTATTAAACTACTACTATGCTCAAAGAAAAACTGAACTGAAAACTTAAGGTAACAATAGGATGGCCATGAAGGATGTAACATGGAATTTATTATGACTATATAGACTTAGAACTCAGGAACTTCTCACTCAGTCCTGTACAGAAATCATGGTTTGTGGTGCATCAGGAATAGTACTCTGATATTTGAGAACAGTGGGCTAATAACCTGCTCAGATTAAACAACTACTATGCTCAAAGAAAAACTGAACTGAAAACTTAAGGTAACAATAGAATGGCCATGAAGGATGTAACATGGAATTTATTATGACTATATAGACTTAGAACTCAGGAACTTCTCACTCATTCCTGTACAAACAGACATAGCTGCGATTCAGATAAAAAAACATGCCATTCTTTTATGGAACAGGGTACTTGATAGCTCACGTTGTCTCTTTCAAGTATGATATTCTATTAAGATTTATGGAAAGACACATTACACATCTTCATGTAAATTCATTATGTGCGGACAAATAAATGTTTAACAGTGTGTTACAGAACAAGTATTAAGTTTTTTTTTTTTTTTTTTTTTTTTTTTTTTTTTTTTTTTTTTTTTTTTTTTTTTTTTTTTTTTTTTTTTTTTTTTTTTTTGGAATGTTGAGTTAGAAAGAACACTGTATTGAAATACACCTGTTGTAAATAACATCTGTTCTCGTATCGTTTAGGTCAATTTTATCGCTTTGCGCAATCGATTTGTAGTTGAGTTAAATTTGATTAATACCAATTGATAGTCGGACATTATTGGCTATTGTATCTTTTGTAAAACAGTTTTTCAAATTTTTGGAACAAAAAGTCCAAACCAGTCCCTTATTGTAAAATCAAGTCGGTTAGCTTTCTATTTTTTCCAAAATTTAATAATAATTACATAATTGAAATGTTTATCATAACATTGGTAGAGCTTGGACTTTTTTTTTGTACAACAATCTTCATTTCTTGTATATATTTAGCGAAAATGTTAATAATCGATTAAAAATATAATATTCTTGCTGACCTAACACAATTGAAAACAATTTCATGTGCAGTCTTTTTTTAGTTACTCTTCCCTCCTTTTAATTCTTTGCGATTTAGCCTCCCCCTCAACACCATACCAAACAGCTGGCCTTATATGAGCATATTTTTTCTCGTTCCGAATGATTTGCAATATTATTTTAATGATTTCTTAATTATAAAACAAACACTTTTTTTTTATAACTGGTGTGAATAATAGCATAGTTATTAGACAATTGTTTCAAGATCCCACTATGTTTTTCGTGCTAACGATTTCACATAGTTTAATTGTTTGTACATCGGAAAGTTACGAATTCAAGTAAACATCTTTAGAACGTACTTCCCACAAGGAAATATGTCAATAATATGTTAAACAAGCCTAATGATTGGCTATAAATATTCAAAACGGCCTTGTTGAATATGTTTTAATTTTATCTGTCATATTTTAAATTTTGTTAATGACAAATACTCTGAAAAAATAAAAATTATTCAAGATAATCTTCTTTATCAATTAGGTGTTATGTGATGACGACTTTTGGATGGAAGAAAATTTATTAAAAGTTATATCATTCATAATTGTTGTCAAATGAAAACAAAAATATTGGATAAAGAATTTAGTAATTTAGTAAATCTAATTTAGTGAATAACTTATAATTAGAAACTATTAATATTGATTTTTATTAGCAAAGGGACTATATACAATCACTCTAAAGACTATTTAGTATTTACATGACATAATTTTTCCCTTCAATTTAACATGTAATAAATTCAAACCTTAATTTTTTTGTTTAATTAAAAAGAAGTATCTGGTATTGATGAACGATGGATTCTGTGTCAAATTAAAATAAATCCTGAACTCAGTGCTCCGTAATTGGCAGTATTGTTTGAAAACATTTTAAATAAAAAAGAATATGCTGAGCACAGCTTTGGTGGAAGAATAGCAAGAAACAAGCCGTACATTAATAATTATTCAATGTAGTATTTAAAAAAGTATGGACTTTTGGGAACGCGTTATATGTTCAAACGAATTAAAACTAAATAAATTTGGGTATGATGGAAGAGGCTTTGTATGGAGAAGGACCAATGAAGAACTTAAGGAAAGAAATCTTGGCCCAACTGTGAAGCATGGAAATGGTCATGTCATGGTTTGTGGGTTTTAATTTAAAGGAAATTTTAAATGTCTCATCGTTATTATAATAAACAGTGACAACCAACTGCAATCCTATGTTTGATATCTAACATTATTAAACATTACTTAATGAAGCAGAAAAATAAAGAGAAAAAAAAGGATTTGTTTTTTAAAATTTATTTATTGGAATTTATAACTGTATAATGGAATACAACAAGTAAATTTGAGTGAAATATAAAAAAAAACATGATACACATGTAGAGAAGCTTCCCAATGGAAGCACTCTAAAAATATTGTAAACTAGAAGGTCTAGGGGCCATCTCCTTTTCAGACGCCTCGGAGGATTGTCAGGAATTGAAGCGGAAGTAAGGATTAAAACTAAATCGTTGCACTCGTTTTTGAGAAAAATGTGAAAAGGTGCACAATGCATGGTATAAAGTGGCTCTTCTGGTTCGCCGAGTTGTCTGAAATATGAAAATTTAGTAAGGTACGACTTTTCGTTTTCGTGGTAGTCTTACTACATACACAGACCTTTTTGGGGAACTTGGATATTTGGACTTAGGAGACACTAAAATGTGCATTTCCGTTGAAAAGTGGAATTCGAAAATTTTACGATCGCAACAATTTCTCACTTTATATTTTACATACATAATAATGATAATTATTTAATTATTCTGGGTCAAGTCCCTTCAGAATAATACAGCAGGAAATAAAACGTGGGCTTAAGACTGGAGTCTTAGAGTAAAATAATTGAAATCAATAGAATTAAACTAATAACATATCGGTAAGTGAAAGTAAAAAATAAACTGTTTTAACTTCAAACCACGCGCTTAGGATTCGAATTTATGTGTATAAAGTCGGTGTTTAGAAAAAAATGTCTTATTTGTTCAACCAACTTGTTCCTCCCTAACGATTTTTAATCTGCTTGATCCTGAAAATCCTTAACGGAAATCCTACGTACGTCCTTAGTAAGGTCATCACCCCTACGGTTGCCAAAATAACATAAGTTAATCTATAAAAAAATTATATTAAATTAAAAAAATACAATATAATTATGATGGTCTTTAATATCGATTTCGAATTACGGAGTATCTCTATAATCTTTTAAAAATTATAAATAGGTTATAAAAATAAACATTGAATTAATTCTACCAAGGCTAGTGGACTGGACGGAAATAATAATCAAAAAATTATATGAATATTAATCATACTTCGGGAAAAATATTCAACAATGGATGCTATATTTGATTTAACAAGTATTATAAATTGAAACATGAAAACAATACAAGGACCGTCATCAGGACTCTACAAGTAAATTTTTTTTTTTTTTTTTTTTTTTTTTTTTTTTTTATTGAGAAATATTACAATTTGTTGCATAATGAACAGTAGTAATAGAGATGTAGTACACATTCATACAATATATACAACCAATAATGATAAAGTCAATTTACATAAAATCGGAAATAAATAAATTCAAATATATACAAAAAAAAAAGCAACAAGAAACAAATCAAAACAACAACCTGTAGTAGAGATAAATACAAGATGGGAAATAAATAAAAATCATACAAGCATACTTAACTATATACAATATATACAATCAGCCAAAGGAACCCTAGACTCGGCTGCTCCCCCCACAAGTGGGGGGAGGAGCGGAATCCAAGAGATCCCAGCGCCTCCCACTCAGCGCTTCACTGGTGTATGCCAGTGGAGGCCGAGCCAGAGCGGAATAGCCACAAACATACAGTACATGAGTGGAGGATCTGACCAGTGTCAGAACTCCAGATAAATGTTTACAAAACGTCGCGGGGCCACTGCCGTTTCAATCTTCGAGGAGGATTGTAGGGATGGGTGAAGCTGGAAAGCGATTGAGCAAGAGAATTAGGATGATGAAGAAGGTTCTGATGGAATTTGGAGAATTTGGATGGTACCAGATCTAAAATAAATGGAATATTAAGGTCATGGTGTAGGGTACAGTTGGTAACGTAATAAGGAGCATTAACTATTGTTCGGAGGACTTTGGATTGGAAGGATTGGATACGTTTGATGTTAGAATGTTTAGTTGTCCCCCATAGTTCAAGTCCGTAGGTCCATATAGGTTTCAGTACTGTCTTATATATTAGTAATTTGTTGTCGACTGTAAGATGAGATTTTCTGTTTAGTAATTTGTATAACCGGCCGAATTTGCGGTTGAGTTCTATCCTTTTAAGTCTCGTATGTGGGTTCCACGTCAGTCTTTTGTCTAGTAAAAAGCCAAGGTACCGGACTGTGTCTGAGGAAGGAAGCGGTATGGAATTGAATTTAACTGTTGGACAGGATTTACGTCGAAGGGTGAAGGTGACGTGTGTACATTTGCTTTCGTTCACCTTAATTCGCCAAGCCTTACACCAGTCTTCGACAAGGGAAAGGTGCCTTTGGAGATTTAGAGATGCTACTTCAGGATCGGAATTGGATGATAAAATGGCTGTGTCGTCAGCAAATGTTGCCAGAAAGGTATCGGGATCGGTAGGGATATCGGCGGTGTAGAGGATGTAGAGGACGGGTCCTAAGACGCTGCCTTGAGGAACAGTATAATGTTTGGAAAATTCGGAACCACAGCGAACTCGGAAGGAGCGGTTTGATAAATAGGATCGGAGGATTAGGTATAAGGATTGAGGTAAATGGGTTTTGAGCTTAAAGAGCAATCCCGGGTGCCACACCCGGTCAAAAGCTTGAGCTATGTCCAGAAAGGCACCCGAACAATACTCCTTGCACTCAAGGGCAGAGGAAATGTGATCCACAACTCGGAGTCCTTGCTGAACTGTGGAATGTTGAGAACGAAATCCAAACTGATGCGAAGGAAAATTTTTAAATTTATCTAGGATTCGTTTTAGTAGGAGCTTTTCGAAAATTTTTGAGAGGATCGGAAGTAGGCTAATAGGTCTGTAAGATGACGTGCTGTTGGCTGGTTTGCCTGGTTTCAGGAAAAGGATGATAGTTGAATGTTTCCATAAGAGAGGAAAATAGGTAGTGCGTAGGATACTGTTATAAAGATATGTAAGGAATGTAATGGCTTTCTGTGGAAGTTGTCTTAAGATCTGAGGCGTGAGGAGATCATATCCAGGGGATTTACGGAGAGGAAGCTTTTTAAGAAGATATTTGACCTCAGAGGGATTAACTGCTTTAGGAGGTAAGGAGAGTGGTATTGGCGAAGTAAGGAACTGTTCAACTGTTGAAGTATGGTTTGGATTTAACTCAGGATGAGGAGTGAAAACTTTGGAAAGGTGCTGGGCCTTATCCTTGTCAGAAGCAGCCCAGGAACTATCACCGCGCAGGAGAGGATGGGAAATCGTGTGAGTATTCAGGATTCTCTTCGTGACATTCCACAGGGAATTGTCACGAGTCGAGAGAGAGGAGAGGTAGGAATTGTAGGATTGGGAACGAAAGGTCGCCAACTCCCGCTTTAATTTTCTACAATAAAAGTTATAAGAGCGGCGATCTTCTGGGTGGCGGGTGCGTTGCCATAATGCTCTGGCTCGGCGTTTGGTGTTGATGAGGTCTGTCAGGTGTTGTGGTAAATGGCATTTGTAAGGAATAATTTGGGATTGTTTAGGAAAGGAGGCAGTCCAGGCAGCTTGTTGAATCAAGGTTGTAAAGGAATATACGGCATCATCAAGGTCAGAAGGGGTTTTGAGAGTTACTCTGAGGTCGATATCATTGGTGAGGATTTCGCGGAAGAGGTTCCAGTTGATGGGGCCTCTGATGAATGACGGTGGGAAAGGTTTCGGAATAGGAGTCATGGATACATTTAGGATTAATGGACTATGATCAGAGGATAGTTCATCAAGGCGAGTTACGGAATAGTTCAGGGAGCCTAATCCGCTGTGGATGAAGAAGTCGAGGATGTCTGGATTACGGTTAGGATCTGTTGGCCAGTAGGTAGGGGAATCGGGAGGTAGGAGATTAAGGCGTCTGGAGTTGAGTGCAGACTGCACAAGTAAAATTAACATTTAAAAACTACATTAAAAACAACTATAGTGAAGTGAATTATTAAATAATAATAATAATAATAATAGGCTTGCCTTACCCGAAGGTTCTATGCCGATACCACCAAATTCCGCCTACACAGACTCGTCCAATGCTCACCGCTCAAGCCCAAGCCTCAGAGATCAGCCTTAACGCAATCCTCCCATCGATGCTTCGGCCTACCTTTCGGACGCCTACCAGTCGGATCAGCGAATACCAACTTTTTCGGAATCCGTTCCTCACCGAGACCAACAACTTTACTCGCCCATTTGAGTCTCCGTAATGCTATCAACTCAATTATATTCACAAGATACAAGTTCCGCAATTCCGCGTTGTGCAATCTTCTAAATTTCCCTACCCAGTTGCCTCATCTCTCTTCGGACCAAATATTTTACGCAGTGCCTTATTTTAGAAAACCTTAAGCCGTTGTCCATCCTTCAAAGTAAGCAGCCACGTTTGACATCCGTAAAGAACCGTCGGAACAATAACAGTTTTATAAATTCTAACCTTTAAGTTTTTAGATAGAAGCCGCTAACTAAATAACTTAGCAACTGAATAATAACACGCATTTCCCACCTTTAGCCGGGACTTTATTTCTTCCTGGATTTCAGTTTTTCTTGTTATCATTGAACCTAAATACTTGAATTTGTCTACGTGTTCAAATTTGAAGTCTCTTTTTTTACTACCCGAAAGTAAGTTACGTTATTATCGCTTGGATTATTTAAGGAAATCAGTTTAGCGGGTTTTCTTTATTGACACATATTTTGACAATCTCCGTCGAACCTAGGTTTGTCCTTTTTATTTTCGATTTTCCCAAGACACAAATTACCGACCTCTTTAATATTATCCCTGATCCCTTCCCATAGTTTGTTTATATCTTCGTGTTCGTCATCTGAAAATTCCAAAGCTTCGAACCTATTTTTTACTTCTATCGCGAATTGTTTTCTAATTCCGGGGTTGTTTAACTTAACTAAATCAAAATTCTCGGGATGAATATAGTTCGGTGTTCTCTTTTTTTAATTTAGTTTTTGTCGAAGTTTCGCGATTCTAATTCATGATCAGAACCGCATTCTGCACCATGATACGACCTCACGTTAATTATGCTACTTTGCCATCTGTTTTGTACTAAAACATGATCGATTTGATTCCGCATTTGTCCATCTGGCGATGTCCACGTATACTTATAAATATCCTTATGTTTTAACGTAGTAGTATCTTAATGTAATTTCGCAAATTCAAACGTTTTATCGAATTATAAAAACGTTTTATAAAAAATCATTATAAGCTAGGTGTCCCTTATTAACAATATTTAAAAATTATTGTACAACAAATTTTAAAGTCAATAAGAGTTATTAAAAACCAATAATTAACAATGTTACATAGTAATAAGTTAAGGCAATAAATAAATACTTTAAAAGTACCTGCTTTTAACAAAAACCAAAAGACAAATCAATAAAAATAGTCAGATTTAATTTTTGTATCATAATATTATGCTAGATCTTCCGTTGATAGGAATATATTGATATAATATATTTTCTGTATTTGATGGAGGCGAAAAGATTATTGCATCTAAAAATTGTAAAAATGAGGATCTTAAAACAAAAAAATGAAGCATATTTTTAGGAACATTTTTAGCCTCCTGTTCTTTTAGTTAGAATTAAAATCCTTTTTTGAAACACGTTGGCTATAAAATATGACTGGCCAATTTATCTTCTGGTGTTATTTCTTTTCTTTTATAAACGATTAAAGGTTCAATTGAATTGAGGCACGAAATCGTCTACTTTATTAGGTTCCTCATCACACCTGTTCCAGTCAACATGATAATGCTAAAAATTGAATCACAAGTTAAGTTCTCAATCTGTATGAAGTCGTCCAAGGCTATTTGCTTGGCAATCTTAACTTTTTTTTTTGCATGTTTCTAAAGATGAAAACAGTTTTTTTTTTTTTTTACTTTGACAGTTTACGTACGGTGACTATTTTTTATCAATTTTTCACGGTCATTTTGAATTTATGCAGTTTCGTCAATATCTAAAGATATGGCTTAGAAAGATTAATCAAACACTATTTTAGAGGCAATACTTTAGGCTAAAACAAAAATAAAATGCTTGTTTTCCCCCATAGATTTTGAAGATAAAAACGACTATGAAGACAGTTCATAGTCATTGAAGTTCATTGACTTCTACGGATTTAGTCAGTATTTAGTCTTTGGAAGTATTTAAGTTATTTTATTTTGATCCTTGAACGGCAAAAGGGCTGATATGGACATCCTCATTTGGTATTTATGGGGAAAGTTTTTAGAGTAATTAGTAATTCGGTGATTTTCTCTTCGCCGAACAACATTTAACATTAATTTGAGAGTGATTAGTGATTGTGGCCCAGCCTCTATTGGAAAAATCATTGTATAGATATTGATGTATTTAAGATGCTCATTTTATTTAAATTAAAAGTTTGTTTATGCATGGTGATGTGTGAACTCTTTTTAATCTCTTCATCTTTATAATTTTCTCCTAATTTTTCTGTCACTTATAATTATTAAAATTTTTATTTATACATTCATTCCTTTTGTTTATATTCAATCCATATATTCTCTATATGTTTGTCAATTATAAAAACTTAAAAGCAATTAAAGGTTCACCTTTTTTGCATAATTTTTTTTTTTTTGCTTTAACATCATTTATTGAAATTTACAACTGTACTTCAAAGTACAACAAGTAAATATGACAAAAGATAAATGGCGTGAAACAGACTTGAAGAAGAACTACTCAATGGCAGCACTCCTGTAACTTTTCTAAACTAGAAGATCTCAAGGCCATCTTCTTTTCAGACGCCTCAGAGGATTGTCAGGAATTGAAGAGTAAGAAAGGATTGAAACAAGAATATTAGGGTGGGAATGGAGTTTGTCATGAAAAGAATGGTATCTAGATCGGGCCAAATCAGCAACATACGGAACATTGAGGTCTTTATGGATAAGTTTGTTCGTGACAAAGTAAGGAGCATTGAGGATTTTACGAAGGATTTTGGATTGTAGGGATTGGATACGGGAAGAATTCGATGGTTTAGTAGAGCCCCAAAGCTCTACTCCGTAAGTCCATATCGGCCTTATGATAGTCATGTAGATGAGTCTTTTGTAGTTAAGTGGAAGATTAAAATGTTTGTCTAGTAAGTGTTGAAGTAGTCGAAAACGTCGTGCAGTTTCTTGTCGTTTCAGTCGTGTGAGGGTTCCAAGTAAGGCGTTTGTCAAGGTGCAGTCCTAGATATCGGATCTGTTCAACCGGGACAAGAGGAGTATTATTGGAGGAGACAGTAGGGCAGGATGTCATAGGTTTACGACGAAGGGTAAAGGTAATTTGGTTGGATTTGTTGGCATTAATTTTAATTTTCCAGTTCTGACGCCATACCTAAAGGTCTCTGAGGTGGGATTGGAGAGTTTGAGAGGCAATAGTTGGATCAGTATTGACAAGTGTCATCAGCATAGGTAGAAAGGAAAGTGTTAGGATGGGAAGGGATATCAGTTGTATAAACTGTTTAAGGAATGGGTCCTAGGATACTGCCTTGAGTAACACTAGCAAACTGACTAAAAATGGATGAATATGAATTATTATGATTGACTTTGAAGGATCTGTCAGTGAGGTAGAACTGGATAATAAGGAAGTATGTTGTGGGGAGAAATTTGCGGAGCTTGTAAAGCAATCCTGGGTGCCAGACTCGGTCAAAGGCCTGTTCCACGTCGAGGAAGGCTCCCGTACAATACAAGCCGCGCTCCACTGTTGACGATACGTACGATACACGATGACATTGCTAGATAGTGAAGTGGGACCTTCTGAATCCAAACTGGTGATCAGGAATTATGGAATTAGTATCTAGGAAGGGATACAGGCGTTTCAGTATAAGCTTTTCCAAGATTTTCCCCCATGATTGGTAAAAGTGAGATGGGACGGTAAGAAACAATTCTTTATTGAGCAATATTACAATCTGTCCAATTCAGGACATTTTTAATAGTGATAACGTACAACATTCATACTACATTCACACGATATATACAAAATAATAAATTTATATAATAATAATAATACAATATACATATATACAAAACAAAATCAATAAAATATATACAAAAGTCATTCATACCTATATAAAATTCACAAGCATACAGCACGTGAGTGGAGAATCTAGCCAATGCTAGAACTCCAATATACATGTTACAAGAGGTCACGGGGCCACAGCCGTTTCAACCTTCTAGGAGGATGGTATGGATGTGTGGAGCTGGATAAGGATTGAGCTAGGGGATTAGGGTGGCAATCAAGCAACAAACCATCTTTCCTAAAATATAGGTAGTAGTATAGACGTACAATATACCGTTGGAATACGCATAATTTTAGAAAAGTTAGTATGCAACTAAAGACGTCGTACACGTTAATAGAAAAATGCAAGAAGCCTATAAAATTATAAACATCCCTTCTTATCTAATAAGCTGACGATCCTAAACATAAATCTAGTCAAAAAGTGCTTTTTTAAACATGAATGACACTACATGTAAAACTAGAAAAAAAGGAAAATGGATAAATGGTTCCAATAAATCGTATTTACATTTCTGAGGCAACCAGTGATATTCAGTTTTTGTTTGATAAAAACTGCAAGCATCGTTTCCTCCGAAATAATATTTTGGAACTTCTGAGTTTGCTATAATTTATATAAATATATGTATCTTATTTCAAGATATATATGTAAATAAAATGTTTAATGGAAAAATGATAAATTTTCGTTTATTTTGTACTTCCTTGTATATCTTTTCCAAGAATCGTCTGTGGGCCAGCAGGTACTTTTTCTTAGTACAAAGCTACTTACCAAAACTCATGTAGAGGGAATAAATTAATAAAAAAAAACTCATAAAAAATATAATGACAGGTTCCACTAATCGTGAGATATTCTCTATTCCCTTCGCCGATTAATTAAAAATTCGATTGTTAATTGTTTAATAAAATGAAACTGTAACCCCCCTCTTTTTTTATGTTCCCCTACCTTCTTACCTTTTTTTTCTTATATAAGATGTTGATGCTTTGCTATCTTCCTTTTCAGTTTCGGTCGAATTTTGGTAAGTTCATTACTTCAAAATCAGCAAATTAGCACTGTAATTTATTTTCATTTTGCTTTCACTTACATATATATGAAATATGTAGTAAGAGGAAGTGTTGCGATCGTGAAAATTTTCGAATTCCAGTTTTCAAATAAAATACACGTATTAGGGTCCCCTGAGTTTAAAAACCAAATCCCTCAAAAAGGTCTTTGTGTGCGAGTATGTGGTAAGTTTATCGCTAAAACTATAAGTTGTATAAAACTGAAATTTCATATTTTAAGAGCGTCTATGCCTGTGATGTTGCAGTAACTTTTTCATCAAAATCAGTTAACCAGAAGAGCCACTTTATACCATGCATTTTGCACGTTTTTACGATTTTCTCAAAAACGGCAATAACGATTTTAATTTTACTAGTTATATCGATGTAATATAAAATTTAATTTGCTTTAATATGATGCAGGTTTCATTCTAATTGAAATAGTCCGACTGGGCTTAAATGCCGACAGTTTAAATTTTCTTCCTCTAAAGTATCTTTAATTTTGTAGATTTGAAAAAATGAACTATTTCATGTTTTTACCATTAGTAAGAAACCGCTAAATATACAAGTTGAGTAAATTTTATATTCAACTGAAAGAGAAAAGTGCAAATTATTTTTTAATGTAATTTTTGAGTTTTTAATGATAAGAACTGTAATATATACGTATAATATACTGTTGAAAATCTAAATATTTTTATCAAAATATTATCATATATACAAAGTTGTAAAATGTAATGGAGAGTGATGCAAAGCGGATGCAATTAACTGATTGTTTTAGATTATGATATAGATTATTTAATAAAACACATGTTTCTCGAACATCAATTTAAATTATTCCTCCTTATTCATCTTTGACAGTATTTAAAAAAATTTAAATTGATTTTAACAACGCAGGTAAGTGAAAGTCATGTGTTGCGAGCACCAGATTTCTTTTAGTGTTACTTATAAATGAAAACTTTTGTTGAACGGAGGGGGAAGGTGATTTATGTTTTTAACTCGTTTAAAAATTTTAGTACATTTGGAACTGGAGACAAGTTATTTTAAAAAAAGATTATTATTCTTTATTTTAAGATTTATGAAAGCAAATAACACTTTTTATGGGTGTTAACGTATAGTTTAAAACAAGATAAATTTTGACGGATAAACATTTAAATTTTTATTGCAATAGATTAATGAAGATTCTATGAATTTCCATTATTAAGGGGTTTGTGACACTGATGGGTCATCAAAACTAATATTAACGCCCTGTGCTAGGTTATTATTAGAGTGTTTTAAAAAATATTTTTTATTTTTCAATATCTATACTAATATTATGAAGCTGAAGCAGTTTGTTTGTTTGAACGCTCAGAAATTGATGCTTCAAATTGGAAAATTCTTTTTTTGTTGGATAGTCCATTTATCGAAGATGGCTTTAGGCTGCGATCAATACGAGTGAAGAATCACTGGAAAATCTGGAAAAAACGAGGAAAATCAACCACGCATCCCAATGATTCCAAATGATTTACCTTTTAATTTTAAAATAATTCAATTTCCCGTTGTTATCTTTTGCCGTAACAATTAATAAATCACAGGGGCAAACATTTAAACAGGAAGGAATCGATTTACGTCAAGACTGCTTTTCACACAGCCAACTATATGTCGCATTGTCAGGATCGGATTGCGGAGAAATCAGTATGTTCTTTTGCCACGAGAATTTTTTTTTTAAATTTATTTATTGAAATTTACAACTGTAATTTATATTACAACAAGTAAATATGCTAAAAGAAAAATCACATGAGACAGACTTGTAGAGGAACAACCCAACGGTAGCACTCAAGCAACTATTTTAAACTAGAAGGTCTCGAGGTCATCTTCTTTTCAGACGCCTCGGAGGATTATCAGGAATCGAACAGGAAGCTAGGGTTGAAACTAGATGGTTGGGGTGGGAATGGAGTATGTCATAGAAGGATTGATTTCTGGTTCGGGCCAAAACAGCAGCATATGGAACATTTAGGTCTTTATGGATGATTTTATTTGCGACAAAGTAAGGAGCGTTGAGGATTTTACGAAGGATTTTTGATTGTAAGGATTGGATATGAGAAGAATTCGATGGTTTAGTAGAGCCCCAAAGCTCAACGCCGTAAGTCCATATAGGCCTTATAATGGTCATGTAGATGAGCCTTTTGTAGTTAAGTGGAAGGTTTGAGCGTCTGTCTAGTAAATGTTGAAGTAATCGAAAGCGGCGAGCAGCTTCTTGTCGTTTCCGTCTTGTGTGCGGATTTCATGTGAAACGTTTGTCAAGGAGGAGTCTTAGGTAGCGGATCTGTTCAACAGGGACAAGTTGAATATTATGAAAGACGAAGTCACGGGCAATAGCTAGTATTAAATAAAATAATGATTTTAAACGGTTAAAAATTTAATTTTCTAAAATGGCGGGCTCTTTATTTTAAATTCTATGGGTCCTCACGACCCTATATTTATAACTTCTAGTTAGCATTAAGGTTAAGATGTAATTTAGGTTAAGGTATGATGCCAACCGGTTATGTAAATTGAATTTTTTTATTTTTTTGAGTTGACCATTCAGTGTTAATTACCATTCAATAAGGAAAATGTCTTTAAAGTAGCAGTTAATTTGACAACACTTTTATTATCTTTTGACTTATGGAATACGGTAGAGAAAGGTTCAAGTACCTTTAAGACTGTAATATAATATATATTCCATACCAAAAGGAAAAAGATTATCTCTTTAGATATTTTAGATTCCATCATAAATTTAAACAGCCATTTACTGAACCAGCTAAATATATGATACCTATTCATGAATTCAGAACTGAGACAAAATATTGATATTCGAATTAGGTATGCTGAATATGGGGAAGGAAAAACGGCGATGAGGACGAAAAATGAAGGATAACGTACTCATTAAAAGTAACACTGAAAAAAAAAAAAAAAAAAAATAGAAACCTTAACTCAGTAAAGGAGGGGGAAGCATTGGATATAAAAGTATGTCGTAACAATATTCTGTCAGTAAGTGTTACTGTAAAAGTATTTACTACAATACAAAGTTGATGTGGTATTTTATCATTGTTACGATTAAGTGTATATTTATCTGGTTGTATTTCATATTGAGATTAAGTATTTAACACCATCGTTAAAGCCCCCCCCCCTGCTTTGGATGCCTAATAGACACAGTTCATCCAGGCAATATTCTTTGTGAGTTTACTGGCATTATGTGTGTTTTAAGTCAGCCCAGCTTTTAACAACTAAAATTGAAGTACTAAATTCAAGCTAAAGCATCAGAGCTGAATATAACGTGATAATCAGATCCGTTCTCTATACAGCAATATCTAGAAAGAGGTGGCTTGATTGGTCATTATTATATCATTGAAATTCATCATATTTCAAACAAGTTAGTTTAATTTTTTAAAAATTAAAAAAAAACGGTACCTTTACACCCCATGAAGGGTCTTGGGTTCAATGCTTATAATGATTCGTACTGTTTTACAGCCGACAGCCCTGCAAGAGAGTGATTAGGCCTAGTTTACGCCCAGCCGCAAGGTTTTCCCCCAATCTTTGGGTACCCACTTTACAGAAGCTGGGTTTGCCCCAGGAGGGTCTCCATACCCCAGGGATGCTCCACGGCTGAAATAACATAATAAATCCTTTTGCCTCAGCCGGGTTTCGAACTTGGAACCTAAAGAACAGTAGACTGATGGTCTACCCACTTGACCAAGCCGCTCCCATCTTGGTTTAATTTAAAGTGAAATATTAGAATTTTGTTTACATTACATTGCAAGTAAGAAAAAGTTGAAGGTGAATTGAACAGTTTGATTGGAATAGAGGAAGCAGTCTCTACACATCAAACCTAAATCTTAATAAATGCTAACTTAACATCATAGTTCACATTACAATCCTCAATCAAACGTGTTGAATTTTCATTGAGATATGTAGTATGATCAGGAATGTTGAGGAAGTCGATCGTTTTACCAACGAATCCTATTTCAGCGCAAAAATAGATATAAAAACTTTCTGTCTCAACACTCATTAAGTTTTGAAAATCTTAAATCGTGTATTACTTTTTTTAGGTATAGAAAATCAATACAATGGACAAAGTAGAAGCTTTTGTCAGTACCAACACCATTACTGGCAAGGACACTTTTGAAATTTTAGAAGCCCACAGTAAATATTTCCAATGGACTGAAGGTGAGAGGGTACTGGATATCGGTTGCGGTCCAGGAAATGTAACCGCTGACATTGTCCTTCCTTTCCTTCCGAAGGATACGACATTGGTAGGTCACGATGATATTTCATGATAATATATTGATATAATTTATAACCTAAAGTTTAAAATTTCATATGTTTATTTATTAGGTCGGATGCGATTTATCTGAAGCAATGCTTGAAAACTGTGAAAGGTATGAAATAAAAGGTAGACTTACGTTTAAAAAACTTGATATTCAACAAAAGTGGCTCAACAATGGCTGGGAAAACGAAAAGTTCAATAAAATATTTTCATTTTATTGTTTACATTGGATTACAGACTACAGGTATAGCATTAAGTGAATATTTTACTTAAGTATAATGTACAACTAATCAAATAGACTAGGGTAAACCGGACAGTTATTAACACTCTTAAGACTACATTTCTGCGGTAAAATAAAAAACAAAAAAACTTTTTCTAAAGGGATCAAATTGAAACTTCCTATAGCTACTCTTTATATATTCTTATAAAGACTCACGAGGTTTTTTTTTGGGGTCAAAATCTCAATAATTTTTCCATATGGCAATATTTATGGTAAAAAGCGCAAAAACTAGTAATTGACACCTTGTGGATGGGTTATTTACACCACAGTTATTGACACCCCCTATCTCCTTCCTTTTTTAAAAAAGTTATATAAAGTATAACTAGTTATATAGTAATAGTTATATATATATATAGTAGTTATATAGTAATAGGTCATTATAAAGACATAACATCACATACACATGCTAAACTTTAACGTAACATAAAAAGTAATTAAAATATTCAACCTGTTTATTTAACTTTATAAATGAAACTATTTTAAATAACACTAAAAAAGAAATAGATCAAAATTCCGGTGGGTATATGTAACATAAAATCGAATAATTATTTTACATTTCGTCATCATCATTCGTATCTTCATCTTCATTTATTTCTGGATCAGACTCCATGATGTAACAAGCAGAACAAAAAAATTCATGAAAATTGACTCGTCACTTTTAGGGATATGTTCATAACCTTTTAAGCATTTTTTTTGGTACACCTTATAGCATAATATACAATAAAAATAAATCCCCTTTAGAATATTTGTAACATAAGTTGATTATTTTGGTCCTTTTTTTGTTTTAGCTCCAACCTTTTTGTTTCCTTGTTGTTTTTTTTCTATAAAAGTTCTTTTTGCTTCTATCATCACTTTCCATCCTTTGCTTGTGACGAAAAATGTAATACTTTGAGGGTTTCTTTTAAATTTTCTTTTCGGAGATTCTGACCAGTATAGTACTTCAGACAAAGGTGACTCCTAGTTGCCAGATGGACCAAAAACATTTTGTTTTAGATATTCAGTTTCATTGGCATTGAAAATCTTTTAAGGACGAAGTAATACTTGTAGGGATTGCTCTACTCTAATATGTTTTAGACGTCC
Organism: Piezodorus guildinii; assembly: GCA_023052935.1. Classification (NCBI taxonomy): domain Eukaryota; kingdom Metazoa; phylum Arthropoda; class Insecta; order Hemiptera; family Pentatomidae; genus Piezodorus; species Piezodorus guildinii. Next base: position 84,214,828 of record CM041295.1, read on the forward strand.
CTTGTAACGGCTTCGGAAGTCCTCTTATCTATAGAGGGGTGCCTTCGTAAGAAAACCTTATACCAGCAATCACCAGGACAATTATCTTTAAAGAGAGTGGTTATATTTTTTGATCCTATAAATTCTTTTACTGATTGTAAGATGTCGTTTCCCTCCTCAGGAATCCCTTTTTCGCAAATTTTTCTATCCAAGCAGCTAGAATATGTTCGTCTTCATCTGAAAGATTAGGCCTTGGTTTTACAAATTTATCGCTTAATCTGAAGTGCAAAGTTTTCCGAGTAACTCCAAATATTTTAGGTGCTGATTTAATGGAGCACCCATCCTCACCATCCTCAAGGCATCCTTTAAATGTTTCTGGCTATAACTGGACTTCTTAGGCAGAATAGCACCCTTACACACACAAAAAAAAATTAATAGTAGGAACTGCAGTGTAAATAACTAGTCATTGAGAACAAAAACTAGTAATTGACACCCCATGTCAATAACTAGTTACACTAGAATTAAAGTTAAAAAAACATTACAGATTTATCAGGGAGATTAAACTATCAATATTAATTAAAACAGAGCCATCAATATTTAATAAAAAAAAAAATAGCTATTGACATGGGGTTTCAATAACAAAATACATCGCAAAAAATGAATAGTTATTGTCACCCATGAATAATAATATTTAAATTTATTATTTTAATATAAAATCACTCCAGACACTTCAATTATATATCAGAAAATAAATCACCTACCTTTATTGCAAAAATGTAGGAAGAGAGTAGGAACAAAAAATTGGACGAGAATCCTTATGAAAATTATAAGATTTTAGCCTTTAGCAGACTATCAACTGAAGCCGCGGAGGTATTAATTTTGAAACGTTCCCTGTGGTTAGTTTTCTAAACAATTACGTCATAGATGACTTAGAGGACCCTTCAAACATTACTTTCATGTATGTCTTGAAGTAAAATTAGGCATTGTTTACTTATTTCTTTAAGTTAAAGTTTGGAGTGTCAATAACTGTCGGTTTTACTTAATTTTGGTGTTCGTACTCGTTATTGTAAAAAAAAATATTTTATTTATTCAAAAGTTACAAAATATCGATAATAACACTTTAAAAGACAATAATGACAATCTCGATAATAACAATATGGCTATACTAGATCTGACATAAATTTCGTACCGTAATTACTGCGAGGACTTGAAGAAGTGAGTGTGTTCCCTGGGAGAAGGGACAGGGTATATAAAGGTTAATAGGACTGCTGAATAAGATTCAAGGAATATGGTGTGATCTGCAGGTGCACTATGGCCTCATGGTGGCGTGACTCCTCCGTCCTTATGAGAGTGAAGCCCACTGAACTCTAAATTTAAGGATTTGGGACGGTTTGTCTATTCTGTAAATATTGAAACCAAGCTCTGGCTCTGCCATCAAAACATTCAGGTGGTTGAGGATGGGTACTTGGATTATCATTTGAAGGATTAGAACACAGTAATTCCAGTTTACAATACTGACGATAAAGATTATAGCATAAAAGATATAAACATATTACATAAAATATATAAGAAATAAATTGGGATACAGTTATATCATAAGGTTCTAATTCTTCTATTTCTATATTACTTAAGTCTATTTGTTGTAATTCCTCAAAAGTAAAATTTGTTGATACAATAGTTTTATTATTAACAGAATGATGGGAAATAAAAGGAATATTTACATTGTCAACATAAGAAAGTGGTACATTTATATTTACAAATTTCTCTTTTTCATTAAGATTAAGGAGGCTAGTAGATGGTAGATGATACATTTGTGTGTTTGTTACACTAGTTGTTACATTGCTAATATTAAAGGTTAAATATTGGTGTAATGTGGGTATAAGTTTGATTATAGGGTTTGTTCTTATTTCTACAGCTTTACAATCATTTAATTCTATATTCTTACATAATTCTAAAATACATTTGTCCTTAATCTCTATCATGTCTTTACAGTAATGATGATTATTGAATTTAATACAATTTCCATTGTAAAACGAATTTTTAAATCTAATGATTAGTTGTTCTTTAATCTTTAGAGTAATGACTTTATTATTCCTTGTAACTGGATATGACATAGCATAATAAGTTGTTTTTGGCAATGATTTCAAAGGGATTTTAATAAAATAATAAATTAATCCTGTATCTGATAGGGAACAAAATGTGGAGCTAAGTAACCAGTTTAATTCTACATTTTCTGTGATTGGTTCTCCGAACGGTATGTTTAATTGTTCTAGTTCTCTAGTCGTTAATATGCTTGGATGGGTAATTCCTAATTTACATTGTTCTAAGGAAAATTCTATATCATTTAATTGATTTTCTACTAAATCTAATACGGCTAATAAATCATGATACATTAACTTAGTAAGAGCTAAATCTGTAAAATTATTTATTTTTTCTATACTATCCTTATATTTATTTAAAACAATTATTTCTTTATTAAGTTTAGATGTTAATTCTTTATTTAATCCTAATCTAACATTTTCATTATGCTCTATGTGATACATATTTCTCTCGATTTTATTTAAAATATTATCATACTTTTCTTTGTCATCGGCGTCCATATTGCCGGTGAGCCAACTAATAGCATTGCCTAGTCCGTTAATTAAACCTCTTTTTGATCGGCTATTCCGATTTATATTTACAATATGATTAATTTTTTCTAATATCTTGTTATATTTTTGTTCAATAATATTATGCAAAGTTTTATATTCATTACTAATTGTTAATACGTCAATGCTAATCTTAAGGGTTTGAATTTCTCTTGTTAAATTTGTAAGATTCTTATAATGTAAAAATGTGTACCAATCTTCAATTATAAAAGATGGATTAATTTGTACGATGGATGCTCCTGGTCCGTCAGATAAATCTTGTATTAGCAGGGTCTGTATCTGAACCGTAAGCGCTGCGATCAGAAGATACTTGAAACAATTCGTCGTCGAACTCAAAGTCATCTTGGCTGACTCCTGTAACATTAGACGTTTCTATTTCTTTTATGACATTCTCAATATCTTCATCAGTTATTTCTGGGTTTTTTTGACTTGTACTAGGTTTATTATTATTATTATTTGATTTCTTTTTCTTAGTGACCTTTTTCGGTCGTTTGACTTGATCAGGGTGGAGTTTTTTCTTTCTACCTTTATTTCTATTTTGAAATCTTTTATCAACATACTTTCCTTTTTCGTATTTAGGATCTATTTTCTTTTTCTGTTGTCTCTTTATATACACATCTTCCGGGATTTCTATGTCTTCTCTATTTTCATTTAACTTGCCTATTTTTCTCTCTTTATTTTGTTCTATACCTTTCTTAGTTATTTCGAAAAGCTGCTTCATTTTCCGATGGTACTCATGAACAAGATATTCTTTTATTTCCGGGGATTCATTATAAGTTTCATTAGTGATACCGAAAGTTATTTCGTTAGGGGTCATTTTAAGATCTTGATTAAGGGAATTATTATATGCTGTCGTTGCTTGCTCTAACTTATCTTCCTCTTTATCATCTTTGTTTTCTATGTTTATAAGTCTTAAAATTTCTAATAACGAAGAGCTTGCTCGATTAAGCAATCCAAGAGAGTTAGGGTGATTGGGGGTAGTATAATGTAATTCAATATTTAAGTAGTTTAGAAAATCTTTAAACAAGTTATTGTCGAATTCTCTTCCGTTGTCACATGATATTTTTTGGGGTTTTGGAAAATATGCTAAATATTTTTTCAATACTTTCATGCTTTCTATGGCATTATAACTCGTTGCGTAATAAGAAAATATTCTTTTGGAAAAAGTATCTACTATTAAATAAATGTAATAATTACTCATGTGTAAGGTATCAATCATTAAATCTGTAAAGGGTTTCTCAGGTGTGGGAGTAATTTTAAATTTTTGTTTTATAGGTCTTCTATCGTATTTGCCTTTTCCACATGTGTCACATTTGTTTATAATTTCTGTGATATGATCTTTCATATTGGGCCAATAAAATTTGGTTTTCAAAACTAAATATGTTTCATTTATACCTCTGTGGCATGTCTTGGCGATATGATAATCAAGGATAAGTAATTTCTGGTCTTCCGTGTTCTTTACATCTGGCAATAGTTTATAATATCTTTTAATTCTATTTGTGGGAAATTTTTCTCTAATGAGTGATGCAACTTTATTAAATAATGCATTATACCAATTATTTTCACTTTCTATAGAATCTGATATGGGTGAGCAGTATATGCCGTAAGTTATATTTGGTCTTAAGATTTCTAAAAGTTTTTCTTCTATTTCAAAATCTTTTTCATGATAAGGCCAAGTAAATTCAATTGTTGTTCTTTGCTTATTATTGAATATTGTTTCGCGTTGAATTTTCGCGTGTCCCTTTTTTATTATTATTTGATTTTTCTCAACATTTACTGGTCTAGATTTATCATCAACTATTAAGATTCTGTTATCGGAGGATTCTGTGGAGTGCTGCGTTGCTAAAGAAGATATATCATCTTGAATTATTTCTTGGTGTTCACCATTATTATTTTCTTCTATGTTTTCATCATTATTAATTCCTTCTAAGTTTTCATTGTTAGCTTCTTCTTGGGTTTCTTCTATTCCCATTTCTTGTAATAAATCTACGATTTCTTGTGAATAGTTATTAGGGGAATTTTCTGTATGAAAAATATCAAATTCTGGTTCTTTTAATTTCCTTTCTTCAATAGGGTAACGGGATAAATGATCGGCGACTTTATTAGCCTTTCCTTCAATGTATTTTATGTCATATTCGAAATCTTCTAACAATAATTTCCATCTAATTAATCTGGCGTTCTGTGTTTTACACGTTCTTAAATATTCTAAAGGTTTGTGATCTGAATATATGAAAAATTTTCTACCGTATAAGTAGGGTCGAAAATGATTGCAAGCCCAAATAATGGCTAAACATTCCTTTTCCGTTGTTGAGTAATTTTGTTCTGCTTTATTAAGTGTTCTGGATGCAAAACATACAGGGAGTTCTTTTCCATCTTTCTTCTGTGCTAATACTGCACCAATGGCGAAATTACTTGCGTCAGTTGTTAAGAAAAAGTCCTGATTGAAATCTGGAATTTGCAAAATGGGGCTACTACATACAAGTTGTTTCAATTTCTCAAAAGCGTTTTCATATAACTCTGGTTTGATTTCTTTTTGATCTTTTCGAAGACATCTCGTTAATGGGGAAGCTATCTTTGCGTAATTTGGTATCATTTTCCTATAGAAACCAGTTAATCCTAAAAAGCTTTTAATTTCTTTTTCATTTTTAGGGAGTTTAAAATCTTTTACTGCTTTTATCTTTTCTGGATTAGGTTCTATGCCGCGTTCGCTGATAATATGTCCGAGGAATAACAATTCTTTCTTGCAAAATTCTGTCTTATCGAGCTGAATCTTTAAGTTATGTTTTTCTAACTTTTTAAGAGTTTCTTCTAAATGTTTCCAATGATCTTTGTAATTTTCAGAAAAAATTATAATATCGTCCATATAGACTAAAACGTTAATAGAATCTGAAAAAATGATATTCATGGCTCTTTGAAACGTTGCTGGGGCATTACTGAGTCCAAATGGCATGCGAAGGAATTCAAAGTGGCCTTGATCTGTAGAAAATGCTGTTTTTGGGATAGAACTTTCTTCGACTTTTATTTGATGGAAGCCTGAGCAAAGGTCCATTGCTGTAAATATCGTCGCTTTTCCTAATTTGCCTAAAAGGTCTTCAATATTAGGAATGGGGAATTTATCCGGGGTTGTTTCTCGATTTAATTTCCTGTAATCAATCACCATTCGTATTTTTCTTTTTCCTGATGCGTCTGGCTTTTTCGGGACAATCCAAACGGGAGAATTGTAAGGGGAATTGCTGGGTCTTATTATTTTGGATTCTAACATCTTTTTAATTTCTTCCTTAATATTTTCTTTGAATTGGTGGGGATATCTGTAATTTTTCGAATATATCGGGTCTTCGGTTTTTGTTTTAATCTTATGCTCCAATAAATCAGTGGCTGAAAGGGGATCATTTTCAGTCTTAAATACTGATGGATATTTCGATAATAATTTAATTAAATTTGATTTTTCTTGAGGAGGTATATGGTCGGTTCTGATTAGTTGGGGGATTTGTTTTATTATTTCATGGTTTCCTTTTTTATTAGAATCTGTTAATTCTACTTCTTCTTTTTGCAAATAGTATAAAGGTAAATATATGGTTTCGTTAACTTTACTGTCGATTATTATATTTTGATCATAGATGCCAGGTTTAATTTTAATCTTATCATCTTCATAGTCAATAAAATATAGATTTTTATTTTGTTCTACTTTTATCTGATTTTCGCCTTCTTTCAAAACTAATTTTAAAACTTCGTCTTCCATAATAAAATCAAACTCTGTATAGCGAGTTTTTATTTTGTTGGTTTCGAAATCGATATTAAATTTCATTTCCCTCATTGTCTCATTTCCTAGTAGTATTTCGTAATTGGGACTGAAATTAAATAGATAAAATTTTATTTTTTCGGGGTTTTTAAGAAAATTATTTCTGCAATAAACTGAAATAGATTCCGTGCCAAGTTCTTCTCCGGTTGCTGTTTTTATTGTAAAATTTTCTTTTTCTCTTTCAACATCTGGTGGTACAATGTCTGGTCTTATATAATTCTTCCAAGATCCGGTATCAATAAGCCATTTACGATTCGCGTGGTCTTTAACATAAGGCAGTTGGCTTTTATTCTCTTCTTTTATGTGTTTTGATTGTCTGGCGGGCCTTTCTCTAAAAAAGAATTATTTGGATCTAATTTTTCTAATTTCTCTCTTAATTCTCTGATTTCTTGGTCTTTCGGGTCTTCTTGCTGAATTTGGAAATTAGGCTGTTTCGGTTTATTCCCGAATGCGCTAACTGTTCTCATGGATACAGTTGGATTTTCATCTTTCTTATTATTATTATAATTTTGATTCCGGTATCGACCTGAACCGTTGAAATACCTTTGTTGTTCTTGACGGGGCCATTGTTGGTAATAATTATTATTATTATTATTCTGCCGGTAGTCTTGTGGAGGTTCTTGTTGTCGATATTGATGCTCTTGTCTTTGATTATGTGGGTTATACGGGTTATTGGGATTTTGCCAATTATTAAATCGTTTGTGATGTTTTTTATCGAACTTTTTCTTATGGTCGAAGCCTCTTTTGTAATCATGTTCTCCGGGTCTTCTCATATTTCCCGAATTTATGAGGTCATCGAAGAGTAGATGGTTCTCATTCTGAATTAAATTTCTCAAATCATCTAATGTTCTTAACTTTTCTGCTTTAGTCATAAGATATGTTCTTATGTGAAGGGGCATGTTAGTGTAAAAAAAATAAAGAATACTTTTCTCTAATGCGCTAATAATTGTTTCTCTATTTGGTGTGTTTTCTATCCGATGTTTAGAAATTATTAAAGTGCGGATCTTATCAATTCTTTGAAGGAAATCAAGAGGGTGTTCCTTATGATGTATTTTGTTATTAAATAATTCATGCGATAATTGTTCAATTGAGCGGCTGTCTCTGAAGGTTCTTTCGAGATAATTTAGTAATTCTTCAACACGACTAAATTCGCACGTTGTATTTATATAATCAGCTTCATCCGTAAGTTTTGCTAAAAGTTTACTTAATAATCTTTGTTCGTTTAGTTCCTTAAACGAGTTGTCCGGTTTACACACGATTTGGTAAACTTGTCTACAAACTGTCACGAATTTTAACAGATTGTGTGGATTTCCATTAAAATTAGGGATATGATCGTAGTCTGCCGATTTAATTTGAAAGCTTGCCATATTTGTAGTTAATGTTAAATTATTTACTCGCAGGATTAAAGAATTTAAATAATCATCAGACATAAAATTACAATAGTAAAGGAAATTAACTTACAAAAATTGAGTACGCTGTCAAAATAATCTTCGACGGGGTGTGAAGATCTGTCCTTGAGCTGGATACCTGACGACAGTGAAGTCCGGCCAAGGTTGAGTGCAGATAAGAGACTTTGCCTGCGTTGCGAGATGCTCGGGGTGAGTGAACTCGTCCAGAATCTGAAGATCTCGAAGTTGGTAGTCCTCGGTAGGTAAGCCAAAATCTTGAGTCTTCACAGGTGAGGAATCCTAGGCGGTAGTCCTAATTCTGGATTTGCGGAAAAAGTTCGGATCTGCGGAAACTCGGTTCTTAAAACTGCGATAAAAATATGCAGTCCCTATTCTGGGCGCCAATTTTGGTGTTCGTACTCGTTATTGTAAAAAAAATATTTTATTTATTCAAAAGTTACAAAATATCGATAATAACACTTTAAAAGACAATAATGACAATCTCGATAATAACAATATGGCTATACTAGATCTGACATAAATTTCGTACCGTAATTACTGCGAGGACTTGAAGAAGTGAGTGTGTTCCCTGGGAGAAGGGACAGGGTATATAAAGGTTAATAGGACTGCTGAATAAGATTCAAGGAATATGGTGTGATCTGCAGGTGCACTATGGCCTCATGGTGGCGTGACTCTTTAATTATCTATCAGTTCTTGTTTCTGTACCAAAGTGGAGATAGATAAGCTTTATTACTAAAGTAAAAATATTCCAGTTTCAACTACTCTCGCACATTATCTGTCAAGAGTCATTACTGAAACAGATAGTATTAAACTAAATACTTAATGATTTATATGTTAATTATCAATGACATTTACATATTATATTTATTTAATGATTTCCCTTATTGGCAAATTTAATGTTAATATTTATGTAATAATGATAGGAAGTATGGTACGTATAACTGAATTTCTTTTGAAACCATCTTCTAGTCACGTTTTGAGGTCTCACAGAACTATGATTCGCAATTAGTTGTAATTCCATGCTTAAAAGGGCTTAGGATCTTTTAATTATTTTTTGTCTATCGTTCACAAACCTTCCACTCTGAATGATTAATTGATATATTTGTTAGGTGAGCGAACTTCAGAAAGTTCAATAAATTTAGAATCGATCAAGGTGGCTCCCTTTCATCTGTTTATTTAATTTATCACTATAATATGTCATATAAAAGGTGACGCCTACCGAGATATGTTTAAGTCTGGGTGGTAAAATTCCGGTCCAGGGTACGCCAATGATATAATTCATAAAATTATTCGCGGTTTGTTTATTTATTTAACGTCACTTTATGCTACTATGGCTAATTGGACGATGCTACAGTGGGAGTCCTAAATTTTGCCTATCCAGGTTTTATTAGGATAGGGATCTTTAACGAGTACCTGACATCGCACAGGCTCGGGACCACCTTTTAACGTCCCCTCCGAAGGACGGCGTAACTAAGGATTTTTTACTCCCATTAAAAAATCCTAGGACCACCTGCGGATTTGAACCCGTGACCTTTGGCATGGGAGGCTGTTACGCTAGCCACCCAGCTACAAGTGATCTCAATTATTCGCGGTTAAAAAACACTACTAATTTTTTTCTCTTTCTTCAAAAATAACTGAATCATTAAAATTAATAGGCCGCCATTTTAAAAATAACCAGCTGATACTAACGTTTAGGTGTCAGGATCATCTTTGCATAGACTAGTATTTTTTTTGGCGAATTAAAAAAAAATTGTCCAGTAGTTTCGGAGAAATACCGCAAACGGCGGAAGGCTGACAAACGGATTTTTTTTTTATTCGTTATTCTGATTCTACGCATAAAGGTTTGAATTTATAACTATATCTCGACGGTTCTCTACAAATGTGAAAAGTAGTCGTCTTCTTTGAGGGGTAAGCAACGCTTTAAGTTTAACGAGAATAAGGTATTAAGTAAGATATTTGGTCTAAAGAAAGTTGAGGTCTGAGGGGAACGCGGGAATACGGAGCTTGTACCCTGTCAGTATAATTGAGTCAGTTACATTGCGACGACGGAAATGAGCATATTAAGTTGTTAAGCTGAATAAAGAACGAATTTCTAAAAAGTTAGGATGCACTAAACCAGCTGGTGGGCGTCCGAGAGGTCGGCCGAGGCGTCGCACAGTGGAAAATATGACCTATTTAGGTGGGAAAAATTCTGAAACTTGTCCATATTTCACCTTTGGGGTCCCAGATTACGGAAAAAAATGATAAAAACTAATTAATTTTTTGACACGATTGGCGAGCGCACAGTGGTCAAACATCAAATTTATTTGATAAAATCAAAAACTTCCCAACATTTACGTTTGGAGTCCCAGAATACGGTAAAAATAATACAAAAAGTCTAATTATGGCTCGGAGTAGCTGAAACCTGCTAATAGATGTATTTTATATCATTTAGGAAACTCATCAAATTATAGATTGTAAAACTTTTAATTCGGAGTGTTATGATTTACCCAAAACGGAAAATCGCAAAAATTCTTTGTAATATTTAAAGACTAGCAGGATTGATGAAACAAAATCCTTGGGTTAACTTGGAGGTTGTATAGTTTTTCGTTATTGAATATGGGCTTACATTTACCAATTGCTAAATTAACTCTACAGGTAGATTACAACATTGCATATACATATATTCAATAAAGAGTGTGGAAACATAATGTCTTCCCTGTCTTAGCAATGTCCATTGTTAAATAAAAGCAAAAAGACTTTGAGCTAAACATACCTTGAACACAACAAATGGCCATCGAATAAAAATAATCCCACTGCCGGTTATTAGGCACTTGTGTGAACAGGAATGATTCACTCATTTACTATTTATTTGTAAACCGGTATGGCTAGAAATATTAGTATTAAGGGCTTGCCAACTAATAATAAAAAGGTGAAGCACTGGAAAATCCCTAACTTTGACTTGACTTTGTCAACCTAAATTGGTGATTTGCCCAGTGTGCGTCGGTAGGAGGATCGTGTTAGGTCGGATGCCGGGGGATATTACAAAACTCTTGGGCTTGATCATTTGACGAGTCTGCATTAGCAACATTTGGTGGTATAGGCATCGAACCTTAGGGTTATAGTCAATATGATATTAATTTACATGTATCTGCTCTGAAGCAAATTACAATTGAAGTTTTTTGTTTTCCTCAGACAAGCAATGCGAAACATCTACTCTTTACTGAAACCAGGTGGTGAAATACTTCTGATGTTCCTCACACCTGATAATGCAGTTTATATTGCCTTCGAGCTGTTGAAACATTCACCAAAATGGAACAGCTATGTTAAGGTAAGCCTAGTGATCAAACATTTATTTCAAGCGTTATCTTTGTTGAATAGTTTTTCTTATTCTTTAAATTAATATTATTGGACTCATTATATAATTTTCCTTTTTTAAACATTTTTGACTAAATAAAAATATTTTGAGTGTCCACACAAACGACTTTCCTTACTCACGGTTAATTTTGTTGTATCTTTGCTAAAATTGGTATTGTTTGTTAAGGTTTCTAAATTCTATAATAATATTTTATATGGATATATGGGAAATTACAGAACTCTTTTAGACATATTTGCTAATATGGTCTGATTTTTGTTTTGGTTTGTTGTTAACTTTAATAAAATATGTAATCATTAAATAATTAATATTATAACTATAAAAAATATATTCTCTTAAAATATATTCTTTCATAAATTTTGCAAAGTTTGCATATCTAGGATCAATTGTAACGTAGAACAATGAATTTGAACAGGGATTTAGGAATAGTTTATATCCTGGTTGAGGGGAAATTAAGGCTTGTCATGTTTCCGGGTTGCTGTGTCCATCTAATAATAGTGTGAACAAATGACACATTGCTTTTCATTTTTACTTTCACTTACCTATATATGAAATATATAATAAGGGAAAGTATTGCGATCGTGAACGTTTTTCAATTCTTGTATTCAACATAAATACACGTTTTAGGGTCCCCTGAGTCTGTGTCCAGCGCTAAAACGAAAATACTATGAAATTGAAATTTAATATTTAGGACAGCTATACGCCCGATATGTTACAGCAACTTTTTCATCAAAATCAGCTAACCAGAAGAGCCACTTTATACCACGCATTTTGCACCTTGTTACGATTTTCCCAAAATGGCTCCAACGATTTTTATTAAACTCAGTAAATGGATGTAAAGTTTAATAGATTCTAATTTGAAATAGGTTTCATTCAGATTTAAATAGTCTGACAGGACTAAAATGCCAATATTTTAAATTTCCTTCCTCTAAAGTACCTTTAATTTTGTAGATTCTGTGAATATAACCATATTTTATCATTCATAAAAAACAGATAAATATGAAAGTTGAATGAATTCGATATCCAACTAAAGGAGAAACCCGCAAAAATATTTTTTAATGCAAATTCTTGTTTTTAAATATAAGAAAAGTAATATACATGTATAATATACTGTTGGAAAGCTAAAGATTTTAGGAACAATATTATCTTGTAGACAAGCTTGTAAATGTTAATAAAGATTGATGTAAAGCAGATAAAACTAAATGATTACTTTAGATAATAATATAATAGATTTTTTTAAAAACACATGCTTTTATAGAAATTCAATTTAATTAATTCTTTATTAGTTTTACTCATTTTGATCTCTAACTGTATTTTAAAATTCTTTAATCGATTTTAACAACGGCGGTAGGTGAAAGTCATGTGTTGCCCGCACCAGATTTTTCATAAAATGTTTTAAGTATTATTAATTATAAGCCTATTTTTAATTTATTTTATTTTTCAATTTCAGAATATAAATTGGTTTTATAAATCAAAGGATTCCATTTCATTCTGTGAAGAGTTGCTTCAAAGAGCTGGGTTTCGAGAAATAGAATGTTACTTGAAGAATAGCAAGCATCGAATCGCTTCTTGGAATATTTTCATGGGTAATAAACAATTAAGCATTAAAACATTATAGTAAAAATGTTATTTTTAGGTTTGTAATGTAATTTTGATTTCAAGTTGTATCTTTCTATTTCCTCTATATCGTAATATCCATATCAGTGGTTCCTAACTAGTTCATCAAACTATGTTAAGGGAGTCATTAGGAAATTATTTTATTTATTTATTTTTTATTATTTATTGATATTTACACTGTATTGTACAACATATCTAGTAAATAGTCTAAAATAAAATAGACATGAACAAGACATTTAGAGAAGCTACCCAAAAATATTCTAATCTAGAAGGTCTCGAGGCCATCTTATTTTCACACGCCTCGAAGGATTATGAGGGATTGAAGCGGAAGTAAGGATCGAAACTAGAGGATTAGAGTGGGAATGGAGTTTGCCATGAAAACAATGCTATCTGGTTCGGGCCAAATCAGCAACATACAGAAAAGGTCTTTATGGATGAGCTTATTCGTGACAAAGTAAGGATGGTTGAGGATTTTACGAAGGATTTTGGATTGTAGGGAATGGATACGGGAAGAATTTGATGTTTTAGTAGAGCCCAAGAGCTCTACTCCATAAGTCCATATAGGCCGCATGATAGTTATATAGATAATCCTTTTGTAGTTAAGTGAAAGATCAGAACGTTTGTCTAGTAAGTATTGGAATAGCCGAAAACGTGGAGCAATTTCTTGTCGTTTCAGTCCTGTATGCGGGTTCCAAGTAAGGCGTTTTTCAAGGTGTAGTCCTAGATATTGGATCTGTTCAACAGGAACTAGCGGAATGTTATTGAAGGACACTGTAGTGCCGGATGTCATAGGTTTACGACAAAGAGTAAAGATAATTTGGTGGGATTCGTTGGAATTTATTTTAATTCTCAAATTCTGACACCATACCTCAAGGTCTCTGAGGTGGGATTGGAGAGTTTGAGAGGCAATAGTTGGATCAGTAATGACTGATAACTCACATGTGTCATCAGCATAGGTAGAAAGGAAAGTGTTAGGATGGGACGGGGTATAAGCTGTATAAACTGTGTGAAGAATAGGTTATAGGATACTGCCTTGAGGAAAACCGGCAAACTGACTAAAAATGGATAAATAGGAATTATTATGCTCTACTTTGAAGGATCTGCTAGTGAGGTAGAACTGGATGATAAGGAAGTATACAAGGGGGAGGAATTTGCGGAGTTTATAAAGCAATTCCGGGTGCAAGACTCAGGAAATCATTTTAAATTAATTTAACATGAAATTAGTCATTTTAGAACATTTCGAAAACAATGAGCTTAAAGGGCAGATAATTAACAGATATACGAGTTTAGGTAGCAGTGAAATTCCCCATGAAATGGTATCGCATAGCCAATAGGTTGTTGTTCATATTCATGATTTTTAAGATTTTGTGAGTCCTTGTCATTGAAGTGAAGGGATGAAGGGATCCGTGAAGAATTTTATAGGGAACCTCTGACTTTTGTAATTATAAGCCATCATCTTATAGTGGTTTAAGATAGTTGAATTTTGCCAACTTTTACTGATTGTCCTGAAAAAAATGAATGGAAAAACAAAGACGCCTACATATTATTATAGTCAGCATTATAATAACTTAATTGAGAAATAAATTAAAAATAATCATGACTTGGATTAAACTCTTAACAATAACTAATTAGTGTTTGTACGGCTTGGATTGAATTAGATTTCCTGAGCGTAAGGGATTGTCTTTCCAATGGTATGTTTGATTCATTTTTTTAAATTGTATGCTCTAAATTTCGGACCGAATTCTTCGATTCGAGCACGAATATAGCTAAATCTTGCTAAACTGTGTGTGAAAATGTTACACAATGAAAGTTACAGACAGTTAAAAGACGTGCTATGTTGCTACGATCGTTGTGGCTAAGGATGGTAAGGCTACGTCGACTCGGCAACCAAAAATTAAATGGAACTGGTTCGAATTCGGGTTGATGAATAAGAAATGTAAAAAAAAAATCTTGACTGAAATTAAAAATGACGCTCTATAAAAAAAAATAAAAAACCTCCCAAATTAAGCTTTTTTTATAACCAGAAAAAGAAATAGAAAGTTTTTTTTGTTTGTCGTTTCAAAACAAAGCCCCCGAGATCAGCTTTAACGTAATCCTCCCGTCGACGCTTCGGCCTACCTTTCGGACGCCTACCAGTCGGATCAGCGAATACCAACTTTTTCAGAATCCGTTCCTCACCGAGCCCAACAACTTTACTCGCCCATTTGAGTCTCCGCGATGCTATAAACTTGATTATATTCACAGGATTCAAGTTCCGCAATTCCGCGTTGTGCAACCTTCTAAACTCCCCATTGACCTCATCTCTCTTCGGACCAAATGTTTTACGCAGCACCTTATTTTAGAAAACCTTAAGCCGTTGTCCATCCTTCAAAGTAAGCGGCCACGTTTCACATCCGTAAAGAACCGTCGGAAAAATAATAGTTTTATAAATTCTAACCTTTAAGTTTTTAGATAGAAGCTGCGAGCTAAGTGACTTAGCAACTGAATAATAACACGCATTTCCCACCTTTAACCAGGACTTCATTTCTTCCTGGATTTCATTTTTTCTTGTTATCGTTGAACCTTACTTGAATTTCTCTACGTGTTCAAAAGTATGCCCTGATATATCAATATCACTAAGATCGCCACCGTTTCTGCTACTAATCATAATTTTCGTCGTATCGGCATTTATTTCGAGGCCTATTTCTTTACCGGTTTTTATTAACACACTTGTATTTAGTTTTATGGTTTCCGTGTCTTCACCTAGCTGTATCAAATCATCGGCATACCCCAAAACCGGAATCTTGTTACCCATATTCAAACCTTTCTCGGTACATATCACCTTTTCTATGACATATTCACATAGCTTCTGGCGGTTTATTGAATCATAAGCCTTTTTAAAATCGATATAAAGTTGATGGACTACACAGTTGTATTCCAATTGTTTCTATAATATTTGACGTAAGGAAAATATTTGATCAATAGTCAAGCGGTTCTGCCTAAAACCACATTGGTAGTCTCCGATAATTTTCTCAGCGTATTCCGTGATTCGGCAAATTAGTATTGACAAGAATATTTTATAGTTTAGATCTCTAATTCGGAGTAGAGCTTTGGGGCTCTACTAAACCATCAAATTCTTCCCGCATCCAATCCTTACAATCCAAAATCCTTCGTAAAATCCTCAATGCTCCTTACTTTCTCACGAATAAACTTATCCATAAAGACCTTAATGTTCCCTATGTTACTGATTTGGCCCGGACCAGGTATCAATCCTTTCATGACAAACTCCATTCTCACTCTAACACACTAGTTTCAATCCTTTCTTCCTCTTCAATTCCGGATAATCCTCCGAGGCGCCTGAAAAGGAAATGGTCCCGGGACCTTCTAGTTTAAAATATTTTTAGAGTGCTGCCACTGGGTAGTGTCTCTACATGTTTTTCATGACAGTTTTGTATATTACCATCACATTTACTAGATGTATTTTTATTTAATACAGTTGTAAATATCAATAAATATGTTTTAAAAAAAAAGATCTCTAATTTTCATCTTACGCCATGATTCCCCTGAAGCAGTCCCCACCCGCAGACCCGAACGGGGGATTAGTTTACCTCCGGATAATGAGCGTTTTACCTCAGAAGAATCCATGACTGTTGGTGGTATTTTGTGAACTAAAATATGTGAGTAGGGCGTTCGAACCTACGCTCCCCCCCTCTTAAGCAAGCCTGGAGGGCCGCTCTCATTGTTGGTCAGCGAGTCCATCGGACTTAGCCGGGAGAGCTTCCGAGGAAATTCCACCGACCATCCCCACATCCGCCACCCGTGGGACGCTCCCCATACGTGGAATGAGATCCGCGGTTGATAGAAAAGTTGGTTGTGGGTGCGTTCTTCAAGAATCACACTAATAAGATAAATTTATTTGATTGCGTGATGACGTTTCGGCCTACATTGTGGGCCACTATCAGGGCTAAGAAAAACAAAATAACCGGAATAATTAAAAGAAAAGAGAATTAGTTAAGTTACAAATAACAAATTACTTAACTTCTTATTATATATGTATTTTTTTTTGAGTGAATTATTTTATTTTTAGGTTTAAAAAAAATAATTGATCCACATTTTCACTCAACAACTTTTTATTTTTCCATATCCAACTGTTCAGCCCTAGGCCATTCTCGAGGATTCTAACATCAGTTTTATAAATTTAAAGACAATCAACATTTTTTTACATTGTAATAATTGTTTTTACATATCCTTAATCTCATTGTTCTGTCATATTCCTGTTACATATATATAAATATATACGTGTAGTCACATTTAAAATAACTTAAACATGCTGTATTAAGGTAATTCATTTTAAGGTAATTTTAACAACATGCATATTAAAAACGTTATTTTTCGCTATCATTCCTTAGAAAGTCTTATATAAATTTACAAAAACAATTAAAATAATATTGTATACATTGTTCTATGATTAATTAAAATTTACATATTTATTGTACAAATGTTTTCACAGCCAAATTATTATAAAAATTAAAGTCTCCATATATATTAAAATGTAATTAAAAATAATATTACACAATCCCAATAATATTATATTATATTAAGTTATTCAAAAAAATGTATATTAACAAAGAAATTAAATTCATCTTTAATTATAATATTGATTATTTTTTCTTAAACTTTTAGCGTAATGATTGTTTACGTTTTTTGTGTCTGTTTTAACAACAGTTGTTAACTGAGAAGTTTCTAAACTATACCAATTTCCTCAAGTATATACTTTTATGTAATTTTTACACTTAATTTACATGAATTATGTTTAATAAATTAGAAATGATTTTGCCTGGAAAGGGTTTGCAGAAAAATAGATGGCCAGTATGGATAGTATTCCAGATGCCGAATCAGCGTGTTAATCAACAGGTGCGCACCTTAAGTTGCAGTGTGCGATTCAGTTGATTGTTTATCACTGCCATTACTTATATTATCATTATTTACAGGTTATAAAATTGCTATTATAAACATACAACATTGAGATACTTGTAGAGGTTTTTTAACAATATTACTTTATGTACGTTGTTAAATAGTGCTCACTTTAATTTTTATTATTGATTTCAGAATTGATGAAATCGGTAAATCCCTTCCTGCGTCATATACCACCTGAAATGGAATCAGAGTTCATTGCAGAACTAGATGATATGTTAAAACGACAAAGTCATTTCTCATTTGATGGTGTCAATGGAGGACTCACTGTTGAGTACAATATGGTCGTAGCTACAGCTAGAAAATCGCACAGAAAGAACTCTATTGCATAGTGAGCTTAATCATTTTCTAAAACCAATTGCCATTATAAATTATAAAAAACAAAATCATTAAGATAAGCTGTGTAGGTCGCACCAATAAATAAGTTATGCATTTTTTTTTCTATTCTTTCTCAACAAAGCCGTATATTTTAATAAATCAACCAGGTATTAACAACACAAATATGTAAAACACTTTCCAAAAATATCAAATGTCTACGTTTCGGATTCTTGCACTCATTAAGACTTTTATTTATATATTCTATGGTTAGTAAACCATACTGTTATTGACACCCCAAACTTTAACTTGGAGAAAAAAGTAAACAAGTCAGAATTTTATTTTAAGACATACATGAAAGTAATGTTTGAAGGATCCTCTAAGTCATCTATGATGTAACTACTTAGGAAACTAACCACAGGGAACGTTTCAAAATTAATACCTCCGCGGGTCAGTTGATAGCCTGTTAATTGCTACAGCCTTCTGATTTTCATAAGGATCTGATTTTTTTGTTCCTACACTCTTCCTACATTTTTTGCAATAAAGGTAAGTTTATTTTATTTGCTAATCTATAATTGAATTGTCTAGAATGATTTTAAATTAAAATAATCAATTTAAATATTATTATTCAGGGGTGACAATAACTTGTCATTTTTTCCATTGTATTTTGTAATTGACACCTCGGGTCAATAACTAAATTATGATTTAAAAAAATATTGATGGCTCTGTTTTAATTTTGACAGTTTAATCTTCCTGGTAAATCTGTAATATTTTTTTTAACTTCAATTCTAGTGTAACTAGTTATTGACCCTATGTTAAAAATATGGCAATATTCTAAAGGGAATTTATTTTGATTGTTCATTAATACCAAAAGGTGTTCAACAAAAAATATTTAAAAGGATATGAACATATTCCTGAAAATGATGAGTCTGATGTATTTGTTTGTCCTGCGTGTTACATCGTGGTGTCTGATCCAGATATAAATGAAGATGGAGATACGAATTACGACAATGAAATGTACATTAATTATTTTATTTTATCTTACATATACCTACCGGAGTTTTTTATTTATATTTTTGGGTTATGTAAAATAGTTCCATTTATAATGTTACATAAAGAGGTTGAATATTTTGATTGCTTTTTATATTACATTAAAGTTTAGCATGTGTGTATGTGATATTATGTCTTTATAATGACCTATTATAACTTTTAAAAAAATAATGATTTAGGGAACAGTTGGTGTCAATAACCCATCAACAGGGTGTCAATGACTAGTTTTTGCGCTTTTTACCATAAATATTGCCATATGGTAAAATTATTGAACTTTTCACCCAAAAAAATACTCTTGAGTCTTTATAAGAATAGATAAACAGAAGCTATAGGAAGTTTCAATTTTATCCCTTCATAAAAAGTTTTTTATTTTTATTTCACCACGAAAATGTAGTCTCAAGGGTGTCAATAACTGTCCAGTTTGCCCTGTTAATAAGTATGCTTATATGGGTTTAAGTCAATTCTTAGATTTACTGTTTATCACTGTAGGAGTTTTAGGTCATCCTAAAAAAAAGCACAATTAGCAAGAAAATCTGTTTATTTTATAACGTATATTTATGATTATATTTAATCATCGGCAGAAATAAAAAACATAAATCAAAATTGGTTCAGCATATTTTCCTTCGTTTGTTCTTTGAAAGTGACGCATAGATAAAAGAAAATTTAATTTTCTCATATAAAGAAAACTTGAGTGCAATGTATGGTTTCAAAAAACTGTAGAACTAACAAAGGTTTTATTTGGGAGGGAGGATCACCTGTAGCATATTGGCTAGCATAACAGCCTTCTATGCCACAGGTCACGTGTTCAAGCCCGCAGATTGACCTAGAATTTTTTAATGGGAGTAAAAATTCCTTAGTTATGCCATCCTTTAAGTGTGAGGTTATTAAATTTTAAAATAGTTGCAGATGTCTTGACTTGTGCGTTTTTCTGATGAAATCGGTTGACAGCTTTCGGGACAAGAAAACTATTAGACTAAAAATATTTCAAAATATCGATTTCGTAAAAAATGCCCTTAGTAAATCAATAAGGTAAATCAGCGTCTCAATTACAAAAATAAGAAGTTTTTTCCTCTTCACCCAATCCTATAACATTTTTCAAAAATATATAATCTATTAATTAATGGAATTTTAACCAAATTTAAAAGCATCAGTTCATAGCTCTTCCTTTTGATGCCAAAAAAAAGAATATTTAATTTTTTTTTTATGTCAACAGCTTTTATGCAGTCGTAATTTTAGCATGCGTGAAAATAACCAAAAAACATCAAATCCTTCTGAAATAATTAATTATCGTCATTCATTTGTGGAGATGAAGTACCTCACACATGGTTTTAAAGAGAAGAAAATCTATTTTATTTAGATATTATTATGCTTTTATTAAGATAAATTTTTATTACCTAATTATTATTATTTAAAAAAAATTATTTTACCCTAAACTAATCATAAATGTTTGATAAGTAAGGAATAAGGAGTAAATAAGGAATTCTATAATAATATTTATAAATTATTAAATATTTATGTTATATTTAAATTTATCGTTTTGGGCTTAAATATAACTATTTTCTGAATAAAGAAAACAAAAAAAAATTTATTTTTTTTATATACAAGTGACCGTCAAGACTTGACGCCAAATCCTATAAGGTCAATACATGTTTGCCACAGTTTTTTAAAAAACAATCCAAATTAAACTTTGATCCTTCACTATATTACTGAAAATAAAAATCAATTTCATTTCTTCTTTTATATCAAAATATGTCATATCAAATTTCATCCTCTACAGAAAAAATACATGATGCATCTTAAAGGAAATTTTATTGTGATTAAGATGTTATCAATATTTTTTCACAGTTCACATTTTGAGCTTGATTAGATTCTTTTCTTGTACTTCCTTTCAGTCGAAATTTCTTTAAAACGAAAGACTGAGGAGTTCAGAATACAAATTGAAAAAAAAAAAAATACTGAGGGAAAAAAAAATTTATATGCATGTGAGTAAGGGATAAGTTCTCTTATGAGTATATTAAAATATACTATTAATGTAAATGTATATATGTACAATAGTTTAACATATAATTTGATTTTTTATTTCTTATATTGCTAAATACATAAATGATTTTATGAAGGTTACTTGTTATTCTTGTTTAATAGGAACTATTTTTAAATTCTTTACTGTTTCCCAATAATTATTACTTTGATCATGATTATTGCAAAATAGAAAAAAAAAAAAAAAAAAGAAAGTGTGATGAAATTTCTCTTCTACGATAATCCAAGGAAACTGCACATAACATTACTTACACAATATAATGTTATATTTTAGTAAAATAAAAAATAATTCTTAATAAAATAAAGAACTAACCAATAAAATTTAGTTCTTGTTCTTACCACTAGAATGCACTACCGTGTGAATTCATTCTTATTTGTCAGGTTGGAATATACTTGAGATGAAAAAATTGGAAATCAGCCCAACCTATATTTTAGCCGCTTGTTCTGATATCGAATAATAATGATTCCTAATTATCAAAAGTTAAATAACATATTTACGACTATTTCAGTGAATTATCTAAACCTGTAAGCTCGGCGTACAAATAAAAGATTATAATTAATTATTTTTTATATTTGTAAACGATTGTGTTTATCCTGGTGATGTTCACACCTGCTCACATTAAATGAGACTGTATAATAGGTGCTGATGAAACAAATGAATTGAATATACATTTTGTTTTCCGGCTTTAGCGAATAAAAACTTTATTACTGGTATTCAAAGGGTAATTAGGGAAAAAGAGTAAAAGAAAGAAAAACTATCAATTAACCTTCTTTTTTTTCTTTTTTTTTTTTTTTTTTTTGCAAACATTTCGGTCCAAATTTTGGGTCATCAGAGCTCCTTCAGGAAAGGTACCAGTGAAGAAACTGAATCTCATAAAATCTTCAATAAATTAACTCTAAAGTTCAGACCATTTCTTTTTTTACTTTCACTTACTATATATAGTAAGGGGAAGTATTGCGATCGTGAAAATTTTCGAATTCCAGTTTTCAACGGAAATACACGTTTTAGGGTCCCCTGAGTCCAAATAACCAAGTCCCGCAAAAAGGTGTGTGTGTGTGTGTGTGTGGTAACTCCCGGGCGGAAACGGTAAGTCCTATGAAACTGAAATTTCATATTTAAGACAACTATACGCCCGAGACGTGTCAAAACGTTTTTCATCAAAACGAGCTTACCAGAAGAGGCACTTTATACCATGCATTTTGCACCTTTTTTCGATTTTCTCGAAAACGGTTCTGACGATTTTGATTAAACTCGCTATATCGATGTAAAATTTAATGGGCTTTAATATCATGTAGGTTTTATTTGTATAAAAATGGTCTGACAGGGCTTAAATGCCGATATTTTAAAATGTCTTCTCCTAAAGTACCTTTAATTTTGTAGATTCAATAATAATAACTAGATTATCTTGTTAACGCTGATGAAAAACAGGTAAATATATAAATTGAATAAATTCGATACCCAACTTAAGAAGAAAACAGAAAAAATATTTTTTTAATGCAATTATTCTATTTTGAACATAAGAGCAGTAATATACATGTATGATATACCGTTGGAAAGCTAAAGATTTTAGAAAAAATATCATCTCATACACAAGCTTTTAGAAGTTAATAGAGAGTGATAAGAAGATAAAACTAACTGATTATTTTAGATAATAATATAATAGATTTTTTAATAAAACACATGTTTCTATATAAATTCAATTTGATTAATTCCTTAATAGTTTCACCTATTTTTATCTCTAACTGTATTTGAAAATTCTTTCATTGATTTTAAAAATCGAGGTAAGTGAAAGTCGTGTGTTGCCCGCACCAGATTTTTTCATCTTTCTTCGACCATACTTCATTATAATTTCTAGGATTATTTTCCTATTCCACTTAATGCACAGTATAACCTTTTTGGATGTAATTCTATTTTTGGAGTCGTTAACGATGTGTTACTTCGTTTTCCCAAAGACTATTTCCTCACAATATTATTGTACAGAAATCACTTTTACCCATCCCCGCTTATCAACCTCTTTAAAAATAGATCATAGATCATCACATTGCATTTCAGGAGAAAGCCACTAATGGAAATGCGGTCCAATAAATTTTACGTCAAATGGCTAGGAATCCATATATCACCTCAAGAAACATAACCCTCAGCCCCCAAGTGATTTAAGACAATGACATGAGATACGTGTATGTTAAGCGTTTTAACGAGATCTCGTATCGTAGAGTGAGGGTTGTCTGTGACCAATACTTGAATTGCACCTCATCAACAGTTGAAGGACGACCCGAGCGCTTTGTATCTTCCAAGCCAAAATTTTTGGATTTAAACCGAGCAAACCACTTACAAACGGTGTTTTCTCCGAAGGCATCATTAGTCATACGCACTGCAAATTTTGTTAACCGACTGTGCAGTGGGTTTCCCTCTTCAAAAAAAAAAAAAAAAATTAAATGAAGAAAATGGATTTCTTTTTTCTCTTCCATTTTGAGCTAGGAAATCACACTTAAAGATAATGAATCTCGGTTGAAACTGTTGCATAAAAGCACTTTAACTAACCTTTTTTAGAATATATAAACATCATTGATTAAGAAAACACGATTTTACAAACATAGAGAAGAAATTGAAATATTAAAAAAACTACGAATTTATTTTACAACCTAATAATAACTTCACCCGAAATTACTACCTCTTCCGGTGTCCATTCACAAGCATCATCCTCTTTTTTCGTAACTCCAATGATTAAAAATATACTAATAACTGACTGATAAACCTTTTCTTCCATCTAACAATCAAAAAGCTAAATGATAATTTTATAACATTAAACCCTGGATTACCATATCTACCATTTAGACTCCCCAAATAATATATTCTGTCCATTTCTAATATTATTCTGAGAAATGGGAAGAGTTGTTGTCAACAGGTATAAATTAAAAAAATCTCGCAATACTGCCAGAAGTTTTAAGTATATATATCAGATATATATCATTTTTAATAAATGAATGAAAAATAATTTTTGTTCCGGGACAGCAAGTCCCCTAAGAATAATATAGAAGTACAATTTTGAGATTCCTCTTCTTACTTACTACACAAAGTTTATAATATTATATACATCATTTATATACATAATGGATAGCAAATCATATTATATATAATGAATTTATATATATATATATATGTACAAAGGTAATATTTATACCTTAAAGAATTTTAAATAACAAAAACCTATACTTAAACAATACAAAATTAAGATATAAATTGAAGAAAATAAAAATTGAATAAAGAATAAAGATGCTAAATAGTCCACCTTAACAAATGCACGGTAGATTGATATCCTAGGAGACGGGTGAATAGTTGATGTTGGAAGGCAGCTAAGGATAGAGATGTAAGAATGGAATTTGGTATGGAATAAAGATGCACAAATGACAAAAGTTGTCTTAAAGAAAGTAGTTCTATGAGAGGGAATGAGTAGGTTCAGGTACTGAGATTCTGTGTTCATAAAGTGGACCGAGGAGATTGGGGTAAACATGTGGTAAACATACAGGGGTTTTTTGGTTTTAAAGGATTGATAAAGGTAGGTTCCTAGGAAGTATTGCCGTCGGAATTTCGGGTAGAGCCTCTTCAACTCAGCGTACCAAGTGGAGACATCAGAGCGCCAACTGAATTCCAAAGATGAATCTAATGTCGCAGCTCATTAGTCTTTTTAGCGTTATCTCAAGCCTCTTTTACAGTCCGCCAAACACTAGGCAGCCATAAATTGAAATAGGGAAAGATAAGAGAGGAACTAGGAGCAGGCGAGTTTTAATGGGTATTTGATCTCGTAGCCTAAGGAACTGATTAACTGTTTATGGATGAAATGGATTTTCTGGAAATTAGGGAAATGTAATTACCCCAGGAGGAGGATGAATACTCCTAGGTTTCTAACAGATGTGTGAATGGTGATGGGCTTATAATTGAGCTAAAATAAGGGGTGGCAGTAGGGAGGGTTGAGGAGATGTTTGGAGCCGATGAGAATGGCTTTGGTTTTATCTAGGTTAAGCTTTCGACAGTTATTGATGGCCCATAAATTGATACTGTCAATGTCTTCCTGTAGCTTTTGGACCATCTTGGTCCTCTCGGTGGGGTGGAAGGAAATGTAGATTTGTAGGTCATGTGATATTTGCAGTGATGTATGGAATTAGGGAGGTCATTGACAAAGACAGAGAACAGAATAGGACAGATAACTTTATGCGAGTTGAATTTTAAAATTTCTCACAAAATTATATTTACAAATGAAAGGAACTGGTATTTTAATATTTATCTTTCTTTCTTTCTTAATAGCCGAAGAAAATATGTATTGTTAATTTTGTATTTATTTATCCCATCTTCCGCAAAAAATATCCTGTGCATTACAAGAAGATAACTTCGTTCTTAAATTTACTAAATCTATTTCATTAAATCTTAGGTTAACAGTAGCATCGTCCGATTAGCCATAGTAGCATAAAGTGACGTTATACAAATAAACAAACAAAATCTTTATTTGAATTATTTTCTAGTTAAAGTAATATCTTACAATTAGTTGAAATACGATAATTTCATGTAATTCGAAATTAAATTGAATGAAAGATTTTAAAATTGTCCTTCCAGCAGGACGGGGTAGCCCTTTTAACTGATTTTTATGAATGAAATAGAATGATTAATTGTGATTTCAATTACAGATTTCGAACTATCTGAAATAATTAGTTGGATATTTATGAACATTTTTTCCTTTTCTAGTTAATAAACTGTTTTATGTATTATTTTTTTTGTTTCGGAAGGTTTGAAAGACTTATAGAACAACGTCTGAAGTGAGAGTTATCAGTTTTTGAAAATAAGAATCAGCTCTTTAAAAACATCTGGTGCGTGCAACAATAAAATTTTCTACAATTTTTCCCTCCAAAACTCAACTGGTAAAAGTAATATCTAACAATTAGCCGTATGTATTTGGTCTGCAAAACGGCAAACTTGTAATACAAGTATTAGCTGAACTAGTTTAAATGACAAAATATTTGAACTGTGCATGAGTTTAAATTCGCTTAAGCGTTAAGGTTAACTGTTCTATCTTTACATTTTATATATATATATTTTATATATATTTTTATTTTAGATATTTTATTGAGATATTATTACAATATTGTTTTTCAAAGTGAACAACAGTAATAGTGATATGAGACTACATTCATACAGTATTTACAACAAACAATGATAAAGTCGAATTACATAAAAATAAAACAAAATTCATATATATACAAGAGAAAAAAATCATAAAAAAACAACAACCTATAATTAAATAAATAAAAAGATCATACACACAATCATAGCAATATAAAATATATCTAAAATCACATTCTGATCAGTACGGTGATCGCATCAAAAGGTAAAAAATAATTTGTCAATATTCAATATTAAGTATTCCAGTTTTGAAATCTAATGCAATTTCTGTGTTGGAGGAAAACGTTTTGAATTTTACTGCAATATCCAAAATAAAATTGAAGATTTTTTTTTTTTTTTTTGGCAAGGTAGAGAGATATACGGGTAAACAATCCCAAGGTTGCAATGCTCTGATAAGGGAGCGGAAGTATAATTCAAAAGTAAATTATTTTTAAATCAAACGGGTGTTGGACATAAAACATTTTTTAGAAGAAAAAAAAAATTACAGGTGCCGAAGCAGGTCTTGAATGACGATTCCATTGGGCCTCAACAAAGTGTTATTTTACCAAAATTATTTCTTCAGATTCATTGTTTGAAATTTTGCTACTTACTGAACTATTTTGCATATAAATAGACAGAGTACAAATCTAAAATTGACGATAGTTATCATGTGAATGGGCACTAAACTACCTACATCTATTATGGTATACAGGATATCTCATAAATGTCTCTTCATATTATGGGAACAGCCACTAGACCTTAAGTGGATATAAAAGTTTGATATGACACACAGTACACAGTTCGCTCTTCAACGGTTAGGAAGGGAAATCAAATTTTGAGTATTTTGAATGTTGTTTATGGTTTTCATCAGAAAAACTCAAATTTATCTACTTGATCTGCACGCAAAAAAAAACCAGGGGTACTTAATGAAAACATAGAACATTTCCCAGAAGTTTAAGAAGTCAAACCCTCAAAATAGAAAAGTAACTGTCGTACGACGTCATGCAGCAAATAATATTTTATATCCTACATTTTAAGGAGCTATTGCTTACTCGTCAATTTTTAGATTTTCCGGATCTCGGAAAAACGTCTTCATTTGATTTGATTTAAATGGTGCAAAAAAACTTTATTGGCCAATCAAGGATGCGGGTAGGCGAGAATTGAAAAAAATATTACCAAAAAGAAAATGTGTGCTTAATATGTGTCACAATAATGCCTTATAATAATTTGGGAGCCGATAATGGATCAAAAAAGTTTATATGTGTCTGATCGTCAACGGTTAGAAAAATCAAATTTTAAGATTTTTGTTGTTCAATGAAAACCATGGATAACAACGAAATCCTCAAAATTTAATTTTCTTCTATTAAACGCTGAAAATCGGACTATGGGTCATATGCACTTTTTTGTTCCACTTAAGATCTATTATCGGCCCTCACAATACGGCGATACATTTTGAGACACCCTGTATAATATTTGTTATGTTGTATGTCAATACACCTTGGTAATTTGATATGGCTACCCGCCTGATCATGTGTATGGTAAATGTTGCGGAGGTACGCACCAGCCAAGGAATCGAGAATGTCTTTTCAACAGTCATTAATTTCCAATTTTGAGCAAGAGGATCTCAATATTGAATATTTAGTATGAATGTTGTACTTGATGACTATTATATACGAGTATGTCCTAATAAAGGCATATTGCAATATCACTCAATAAAAATTGTTTTCTGAATAAAAAACAATTTTCTTATGATTTTTCTTTTATTCTTTTGGTCTTAATATTGTAAGTCTTAATATGTCTATAAGGTTTTTCTAACAATATATTATAATAAATCTGCATTTCAGTTCATTTATATTAACATATTTATATAATATAATTAATATTAACAGTTTTTGCAGAAGCCTGAGAATGGCCCAAGAGGACAAACGTTATTTTCAAATGAATATTCTTTTAGAACTGCTTATATATATATATATATATATATATATATATATATATATATATATATATATATATATATATATATATATATATATAAAAACACTATATATCTTACAGTAATAATTAATTTATTTTTGAATTTTATGAGGCGTTAGGGAAATTTCTAAAAATAAACTAAATGTTTTTTAAATTTATTTATTGTTACTATTGCGCAAAGTTATAATTACATTGTTGTAATAGAAACTCTTCCTCAAAATATACACACAAATGGTATATTTTGCTTAATAATACATTTAAAATTTATATTTAAAAATACGAAAAAAGCTCTAGAATAAGAAAAATCCAAACCAACAGAAATTCTTAGATACTATACATTTTATCTTCCCTTTATCTCAAAAATATTACATTTTTACCGGTTATATTTTTCCAAAATATACATTTACGTCACGAGGATGTCGAAAAAAAAAAAGACTTATGGATAGGACCAAATGGTTCTGCATTTATATAAATTCATAGATTCTACAGTATGTATCTTCACTATTATCCAACGTATATATATATAATAATATAATATATATATATATATTATATACTAAATACATATATACATGCACGAGTGGACGAACGAATCCAAGGAGTCAAGAGGAGCGGCCATGGCCCATTTTTATAAACATTACTGCAACGAATAAAGAATATAAAATAAGAGAAAAAAATTAAATTTATCGCAGCTTCTATCAGAAAATTGAAAGGTAAAATATTTATATAACTATTATTCTTCCGACGATTCTGTATGGATGTGAATCGTGGTCGTTTACTTAAAAGGATGAACAGCGCCTTAAGGTTGTCGAGAATAAGGTACCACTTAAAATATTGGGTCTACAGAGAGATGAGGCCATTGGGTAATACAGAAGGTTACACTATGCGGAATTACGGAGCTTGCTTCCTGTGAATATAATTGAGCTGACAGAATCGCTGCTCATTGAAGAACGAGTAAGCGTACGAGCCAACTGGTAAGCGTCTGAGCGTTAGTCCGAGGCGTCGATGGGAGGATAGTGTTGTCGATGGCTGAGCTTGAACGGTGATCATTGAACTAATCTGTGTAAACAACATTTGATGGTGTCAGCATTGAACGTTTGGGCTCACTAGGCCTATTATTATTTTCAAACTACTTGCCATCTCTCACCTCCTCCCCCAAAGTACCAAAGTATTTTAAACCTACTGCTCCCTCTCTCTCCCCCTAACAAATTCTGCGTACGTGTCAGTGCAAACGTAAAACTAAACTTATAATTCAGAACTAATTGAAACTTAATCACTAATATGTTTCAACGGTATCAATAAACCAGACAAGGATAGAAACAAATATTTTAACAGTGTGTTAAAGAAAATAAATGAACATGTTTCGTATAAACAATGAAACTTCATTCATTTCTCTGTATGCATTTCACTCTATTAGTGCTAAACATTTAATAATTTGTTATTTGATACTAAAGCATATTTAATCTATAATCTCTAATACTTATACTAATCAATGATACATACTTATCTATGAATCTAAAATATCAATGTAGCATACTTATCTAATCAATGATTATTTGGCCATATATTCCACATGCGAAACAAGTCCTTCCAATCGTGCGAAAATGTCTATGTATACATCTGTTTATTTGAATAATTTCATTTGAATATTTGGTAGCAAAGAATGCAGTAAAGTGTATGCATAACCCCTCTCATAAGATGTTCCTCTTATAAGATAAGATAAGATGTCCCCCTCTTATAAGATGTTCTCCCACCCTATCTCTTTTATTCATATCGAAGGTTTCAATCTTTCATTTTGCAATCTTTCATCGCAGTTCCCTACGGGTTTTAGGTAAGTTCATTACTTTGATTATTTATTAATTAAATTAAATTAATAATAATTTAATGAACTATTAAATCGATGCAGCACCAAATTTGACCTCAACTATTTAAAATAATCATGTTAGATCAAAGTTTTTAAATTATTATGATTGTGTCTTCTGATGTCCTCTTAGCCAATATATTTTTCTTCTCGACTTTTAATATTATAAGGATTTTAAGGGTTTTGAGTTTGAGCTCATATTTCGGCAAGGTTTCGACAATTTATTGTTCTTATATCCATTCGTAAACAGTGAAACACATAATTTAAAAAAAAAATACAAACAATAATTTATAATTGGCAGTAAAATTACAACAATGTAGAATATACTAAACAAATGCAGTGAATATAATAATAATAACAATAAATTCTTTATTTATTCTTGGAAAAGTCCCTTTAGAACAATATTACAAAATATATAAAAAGAACTTGAGTGTCTTTGAGTACAAAAATAAAACAAACAAGAAATAATAGAAATAAAAAAACGATAGTAATAAATTAAAAGGTTGCTTCTAATAATTAAAAAACTTATTACTAACAACAAAACTAGCTTTACAATATTGGTGGGATATAATAACAAAGTAAATATAAAGTATATATATATACTTTATATTTATATATATACATACATACATACACATACATACATTAACTACTATAATTATTGGATATTAAATTGATAACTAGACTAAAATAAAGATAATTCTGCTGTTATATAAACATCTTTCAAACATATATGATATAAATTCCATTGTGCATTTTGGCCTACTTCTAATGGTGATTAAAATTTTGAATTTGTCTTAAGTGACATGTCTATTGGAAAACATTTGAAATATTTTATAACACGGTCTGATTATCATCTCTCACACATACATATGTAGAATAGAAAAATGAACTTTATTCTGGGACATAGTCCCTTAAGAATAACATTGATGTTACAAATAAATATAGCTCTTCTGGCCAGAATACATAAAATAGATTGAATTATTTACAAACTTAATTAGTTACATAGGTATAGTAGATTTATATAATTATAATTAATAAATATTATTTGACTAATGACTGATGCTTAGAATATGGAAGAGGAAAAGGTACAAGTAACTAAGGTTATATAATGCAACTGTATAATTATGTACAATAAAACAATTGAATAACCAGTTTTAGAATGTATTGCATTGTTCCATATCGAACGGAATGTTTCTCTTACATAACATTTTTTTTTATCGTGTAGATGTATTATAAAAGAGGAAAGCGTTCTAAAAATAAAGCTTTTATGACGTACACAAATGAATCTTATCAAATATAAGTTGATCGGAATGAAGATAATAAGAGGAGAAGAAAAAAACGAAGCTAACTCAGTTGGCAACCAACTGCAAAGTGGTGCGGAAGTGTTGAAGAAATGTTTATTCCATCTAATGTTATGATGGATCTAATTTTACGAAAATTCCAGGCAATAGGATATCTGTCTGGGTAAACGGTTATCATTTGAATGATGGGCCCTTGGCACATTACAACTACATAGTTTGTTTTTTTAAATAACTTTTTTATTTAAATCAAAATACAGATATTTTTACAGTGCAAGTTAAAGTCACTATCCCACTAAGGCTAGCCCGTGTGTGAGAAAGGAGTTCACTTGCGGCAATTCAATAAAAGTACAATAGCAAATAGTAAAACAGTACACAGTAAGAAACAATACTATATTTAAATAATATTAAAATTCAATTATAAAGGAACAGTAACACAGTTCACTGTAAGAAACAGTAATTGACTAAGCTATAAGGAATACATATTCATATATACAAGATGTAAAATTAAGGCATGTAAATACAAAATTGTATTATAAAATAAACAATTATAAAGAAACATAACACAGTACACAGTAAGAAACAATAATTGACAAAACCAAAAAGCAATAAGAAATACATATACCTGTATACAGGATAAATATATTGGGTTGATGCAAAATTAATGCAGGTTTTTAGTAGGTATTATAAATACGCCATATCTTTACTTTAACCATATATATTTAATCAAAATAATTTCCATCTGAATCAGTGCACTTTTGCCAACGTTCAACAAGCTTTCTTATTCCACCAGAAAAAAAATCCGAATCCCTGGACTCAATGAAATCACGAAAAGAATTTTCAATGTCGTCCTGGTCGTCTTTTTCTCCCTCAAAAAGTTGTCCAGATGCCTGAAAAAGTGGAAGTCTGTAGGAGAGAGGTCAGGTGAATAAGGCGGATGTTGGAGAACTTCGTAGCCCAACTCGTGCAGTCGTCGAAGCGTTGGTTGTGCAACGTGTGGTCTGGCGTTATCGTGGAGCAGGATCGGCCCCTTCCGATTCATCAATGCTGGGCAAAGACGTTGCAATTTTTGAGTTCCGAGTTCCGCCGCCATTTCTCGTGTGGTTTTGGTTGGGTCTTCTTCCACTTTTGACCTCAGCTGGTCGTTGTCCAGAGCAAGATGACGGCCCCGACCTTCCTTGTCTTCGAGGTCGAAATCTCCTCTGCGAAACTTCTGGAACCAACGCTGCACCGTGCACTCATTAATAGCCCTCTGACCCCACACTTCATTAATATTACGAGCCGTTTGCGCGGCGCTGCGCCCTAATTTTTTTTTTTTTTTTTTTTTTTTTTTTTAATTTATTTATTTAATAATATTACGTTACTTATTTTTTTTAGCTTCTATAATTTTTATTGAGATATATTACAATTTGTTACAAAATGAACAATAATAATATTGATAAGAGACCACATTCATACTATATATACAGAAAATAATAATAATGGTCAAATTACATAAAATAGAACATAAATAAATTGATATATATACAATAAAATAATAATAATAAATAAAAAACAAAACAAATCGAAACAAAAACCTATTATTGAGATAAATAAAAAGTTGGCAAATAAATAAACATCTTACACACAATCATAACTATATACAATGTATACAATTGCTAAAGGGACCCCAGCAAGCGCTTTTCTCTCCACTTGTGGAGGAAAAAGCGGAATCCAAGAGATCCCAGCGCCTCTATCTCAGCCGCATCACTGGTCTGAGCCAGTGGAGGCTGAGTTAGCGCCCTAATTTAAATTCGTAAAAATAAATTTGACGAAAATCGCACTTTGACATTTTTGATTCAAGACCTTTGAACACACTGAACAAAACGATTTTACTAAACAAATTCATGGTGAAAGAGAGGGTATTAGATAAGGTTTGTTTTGGTATAATAATGATCAATGTTAGGATTAGATTTGTTTACACAATTGGAATTAAGATATTGCAATAGAGGAAACCTGCATTAATTTTGCATCAACCCAATACATCAGAATGAGTGACGTAGGCTGATATTGAGAACCTTTTTATAACGTTTTTTTTGTTGAACATATTTATTGATATTTACAACTGCATTAAATAAAAATACATCTAGTAAATGTGATGGTAATATATAAAACTAGTGGGTTAGAGTGAGAATGGAGTTTGTCATGAAAGGATTGATATCTGTTCCGGGCCAAATCAGTAACATAGGGAACATTAAGGTCTTTATAATTAAGATTATTCGTTACAAAGTAAGGAGCGTTGAGGATTTTACGAAGGATTTTTTATTGTAATGATTGGATGCGGGAAGAATTTGTTGGTTTAGTAGAGCCCCAAAGCTCTACTCCGTAAGTCCAGATTTGTCTTATAATAGTCATGTAGATGAGCCTTTCGTAGTTCAGAGGAAGGTTTGATCATTTTTCTAGTAAGTGTTGACGTAGCCTAAAGCGGCGAGCAGTTTCTTGTCGTTGTCTATAGCGTTAAGTAATTTTAATTCAATAATTCAGCAATTTTTTCTTCACTGAGGGATTTCGCCAATATTTTAATAATGTAGCAATAATGTGAATGCTTTGGAGGAATTGTGTAAACAGTAGCAATGGAATAACAAGACTGATGTGTCGTCCAGCTATGTTTTGGTCTTGCCACCACTAAGCTATAGTAACTTTTTACTCTCGTAGAAAAACGGTGGTCAATCTTCTCGATTAGCTCATCTCGTCAAAAATTCAGCTTCTTCGTAATTGAGAATATGTATATATTTTTTTGCAGACATTACATTAAAGTCCGAAAATATATTAATTGATGGATATCTTGGATTCATACCCAAAATTAGCTTAATAATCATTCCCTGCAGTAAAAACGGATTTTTTTAAAGAAATCTGAAAGAAAGACCAGTGATGCGGCTGAGAGAGAGGCGCTGGGATCTCTTGGATTCCGCTTTTTTCCTCCACAAGTGGAGGGAAAAGCCCAGTCTGGGGTCCCCTTAGCAGTTGTAAATATTGTATATAGTTATGTTTGTTTGTATGATTTTTATTTATTTGCCAACTTTGTATTTATTTCAATTATAGGTTGTTGTTTTGTTTTTTTGTTTTTTTTATTTTGTTATATTTTATTGTACATATAAATGATTTTTTTTTTCTATTTTATGTAATTTGACTTTATCGTTATTTTCTGTATATATTGTATGAATGTGGTCCTATATCTCTATTACTATTGTTCATTCTGAAACAGATTGTAATATTTCTCAATAAAAAAAAAAAAAAAAAAAAAAAAAAAAAAAATCCTTTAGTTTCATTGAAATTCTTCATCCAATTTACATACCAACCCATTAAAAACGATTTTTGATGGTGCAGTTTACCTATAAACGAACTAAATACATTACCTTTCAAAACGTACTGTATCCTATGTAAACAGATAACCTTTGCTTTTAGTTTCTACCAAAAAGTTCAATAGCGCATGTAATACAGCAGAAGCACCTATCTTCCATAATATATTACCATTAATTTATTGTTTCTAGCACGTATTGAATCACCACTATTATTTTGATTAATATTTTAAACTTATAATCAGTTTTTAAGTTGTTTTAAATAGCTTTTGGCGCTGCTTTGGTTCTCGAAGGTTCTCAATTAAATTACGTTTTTTCATTGTATTTCTTCTTACAGCCACATAAATTTAGTTTAAAAATTTTCAGAAACTCACATTTTAATAGAATAATGGTATTTGATCCAGAAAATGTTTGTAATTAGCATCTAAACTAATAGGAAAAAAATTGAAAACGATAAAAAGGGTAAATTAAAAAGTTATTTATTTATCATTCTCTATAAATATACTGATTCCCCTCTTAAAGTCTTCCCAGTCTCCCCCTAAAATTAATAAAATCCTGTACTCCGGTAATTTTACCTATTTTTTATCATGTCTACAATTTTTCCTTACAATATTCCATACTATATCTTGGAAAACCCCGCAAGTCAGACCATTGAATAAAATTCCTAATCCTGCCTCTCCGCTTGACTTACAGCCTATTCCACTGCTGTATAATCTCTTCAAACCACTGGAACACTATGTACAAATCCAGCTTTCCAATTTCCTAGAAGAAATTGCCCTCTTGAATCCAAACAGGATATTCTACTCAATCTGCTCTCCTTAAAAAGAGTTAGGACCTCCAAATTGCCATGGAACACCAACAATTAACCATCCTTATCCTTTTAGATTTCTCCAATGATTTAGATAACGTTGATCATAACATCCTTTATACCAAACAACAAAATCTTCCTTTATCCAACAGGACTCTGCGATAGTTCCAGTCCTTCCTTTCCGACCCTTCTCAGTACATAGTGGTTCCAGGGCAAACTCTTTCCATAACTCTGCCTTCATCATGTGGTGTCCCACAGGGCTCATCACTGTCTTCCACCCTATTTGCTGTTTACTTAAACGACCTTCCTCTCCCAATATCATTTGTATATATCAATATCAATACATCAATATCAATTGATCACTCCCAATACCATTTGTGTGCCAACGATTTACCAAATTTACCTGTCCTTCCCACCTTCGGATCGATTACTAACAGCCAAAAAGCTACAAAATGATTTAAATATAATTAGTCAGTGGGCCATGGATAACAAGCCAAAGCTGAATGTTGAAAAGACTAAGGCAATTGTAATACGTTCCAGTCCGCTCCTTAAAACTCTCCCTCCCATTCCTACCCTTTTTTCTGAATAATAATCCAAAAAAATTCCACCTTTTCTGGAAAAAAAAACACATCTCTGACATCTCCCGCCTCTCCGTCATGACATCTCAAGCGATGACCCCGTAACCTCTTTCCTCTTGAAACCCGTAAGCTTCTGGTCTCCTTGATATTTCCCCACTTCGACTATTGCTGTACGGTGTAAGGGGGTGTCTCGGAAGATCTTGAAGAAAAACTAAAACGGTTATTTAATTGCTTCATTCGATTCATCTTTGGGATCTCCAGGGACACTTCTGTCACTCGATTCTACGAAGAGTTAAAGTGCCTTTATCCTTTCTACCGTCGCAAGTACTTCCTGGCTTCCTTCCTCTATCAAGTTATCTGTTTCCACCGTCCATCATATATTTGTTATTATCATATATTATTATATCGCGGACCCTTTATACGATCATTTCAATGGCAAGGATCCCCAAATCTTAAATATTAGATATATACACGTATTTAGATTTTAATTGGACTACGCCATATATACATACATAGCATGCGAAATAGCTCAACCGAAACTCTGTATTATAGAAATTGTCTAGTAGAGGAAATAGAAATGAAGAAAAAAGAACTAGGCACAAGCAATGTACTTCAATCCGTAGAAAATTAAATAGTTAAAAGTTACTGTTAAACCTAGTAGATGGTCCATCTACCATATCAAATCTTATAAAGAAATGAAAAATCCTTCGTTATACTGGCCATCGGGAGCGTGAAATGGTGGTCCAGAGCCTGTGCTAATATTCCATGAGCCATATAATTCCATTTTATTGTAAGAACCCTATCTCTATAACTACTAGTCATACAAATGTGTTTCACAACTCAAATTAAAGGTGATTTAATTTTCTATAATAATTGTCAGAACAAATATCCTCATAGAATAAGCGGTTTTCATGATAGTAGCCATAATAATGTTAGAAAAGAGTGATATCACGTTTTTCCACAATTTTTTTTTTCTTAGTACCTTTATATCGTTAAATATTAGACCTACGAATGTATTTTGCCACTCAAATAGAAGCTTATTAAATACTTCAGAATTTACTTAATAAAGATTATCCTCATAATATTAACAGTTTCCATGATAATGTTAGAAAACAGCGATATCTCGTTTTCCGCAAAAAAGTTTTTTTTCATACTTCTATAAAGTTAAATATTATACATAAAAATGTCTTCACTCAAATGAAAGCCTATTATATACTTGATGATTTACTTTTTAACGATTATCTTCATAGGATGTGCCGTTTCCAGGATAGTAACAATAATTATTTTAGAAAAGAGTAATATTCCCGTTTTGAATGGCCGCCATTTTGTATTTTTTGCTTTGCATGAAGCATACCAAAAATTTTGGTAAAATGGGTTGTATTTTTCTTTGCTGGCTCATAGCATATTAGCACAGGCTCTGGACCACCATTTCACGCTCCCTATGGCCAGTAAAACGAAGGATTTTTTATTTCTTTAAAAGATTTGATATGGTAGATGGACCATATACCAGGTTTAACAGTAACTTTTAATTATTTAATTTTCTACGGATTGAAGTACACTGCTTGTGCCTAGTTCTTTTTTCTTAATTTCTATTTCCCCTATTAGACAATTTCTATAATACAGAGTTTCGGTTGAGCTATTTCGCATGGTATGTACGTGATATGGCGTAGTCCAATTAAAATCTAAATACGTGTATATACCTAATATTTAAGATTTGGGGATCCTTGCCATTGAAATGATCGTATAAAGGGGTCCGCGAAATATTTTTGTTGGGAACCACTGGTGTAGAGAAAGGCAAACAAATTACTGTGAATACTACTTCAGCTCAGCAATAGATTTTATTAAGTTGTATCCCTACTACAAATGTCCGAAGTATTCTTCCGACGGTCCTTTACGGATGTGAAACGTGGCCGCATACTTTGAAGGATGAACAGCGGCTTAGGGTTTTCGAAAATTAGGTACTACGTAAAATATTTGGTCCGAAGAGAGAGGCCACTGGGGAGTTTTGAAGTTTGCACAACGCGGAATTGCGGAGCTTATACATTGTGAATATAATTAAGTTGATTGCATCGCGGAGACTCAAATGGGCGAGTAAAGGTGTCGGGCTCGGTGAGGAACGGATTCCGAGAAAATTGGTATACGCTAAACCGACTGGTAGGCGTCCGAAAGTTAGGTCGAAGCGTCGATGGGATGATTGCGTTAAGGCTGATCTCGGGGGCATGGGCTGAACGGTGATCATTGGACGAACCTGTGTAAGCGGAATTTGGTGGTATCGGCATCGAACCTTCGGGTTTGGTAAGCCTATTAATATTATTATTTATTTTCTTCCTCTCAGATAACTGGAACATTATCTACTTCCTGGACAAAAGTTTTACTTATTTAAAACTTTTCTCACTGCTTTCTGCGCTAATTTTAGATTCTTTAGGTCTAGGCCAAGCTCTTCTGTACCCTCTCTGTTGCTTTTTAGGATTAGGCCATTCGAAGAGAGAACAATTGGAGTTGTTGTTACTTTTTCTAGGTGGTAGAGTGATTTTAGTTCAAGAGCGAGTTCTTGGTATTTTCGGATTTTTACAGCTCTAGTGCATAACAGATTAGAGTCACTTAGAACAGCAATATCGATTATTCTGGCCATTTTGTTGGTTTTATCTAACACCAAAATATCCGGACGATTATGCAGCACTCTGTGGTCGGTGATAATTTGCTCATCCCAATAAACTTTTACATCTTTATTTTCCATAAGTTTCTCAGGGGTATACCAATAATAGGGTATCTCTTCATCACCTAACGATCCCAGAGCTCTTCATAAACTTTAGTGATATATTTTAGCAACATTATTATGTCTTGTCAAATAGTATGTCCCAGCCAAAGCCTCACAACCATTTGTCACATGTTGAATAGACTCATGGGTCACAAATGACAAAGGCTTCATGTATCTATTGCAGTATTTTCCTTCATTATGTGCCTCCTGTATGCTCTTGTTGCAACAACTTGGTCTTGTACAGCAAGAACAAATCCCTCTGTCTCCCCAAACAGTTGACCTATCCTTAACCAGTCGACTGAGAGCTCACTGTCAATATCAGGCGAGTTTAGTTGATAGTAAAACCTCCCATGCAATTTTTTTTCTTTCCATATGGATTTATAGTAATCCGCATTTTTTATTTCATGCAGCATGGGGTCTTTGAGATTAAGTGCTGTGAATTCCTCATCTAAATCTCGCATCACGTTGATGATTGAAGATAGGCATGTCAGAAAATACTGCTTCATGGAATTTTCTTGTTTTCGACACAGATCTTCAATTGAGATAAGCCCACGACCACCTTCTGTTCTTTTTAGATAGAGTCTATTCACAGAAGCTTTTGGGTGATGAATTTTAGCGTCCGCCATTATTGTACGAACCAGCCGGTCGATTTCCTGTAGTTTGGTGGTTGACCATTTCATTATACCAAAACTATAAGCTACAGTGGTATTGCCCAAGTATTAACGGCCTGGATTTTATTTTTGCCATTCAGATGACTTCTAAGAATCTGCTGCAGCCTTTTCTTGAACTTAATAGTTATTTCGCAGAGCACCTCTTTCTTGGACATTTTAATAGCTTGCTTAATGCCCAGATATTTGTAGTAATCTCCTAGAGATTGGTATCTCATGGTCTCTCCTGAAAGAAGCTGTAAAGAATTTCTGTCCTTTATTTTCCCTCTTGTAACATTTATTATAGCACATTTTTCGAGGCCAAATGTCATACTAATTGAACTACTGAAACGAGATATCAGTTCTAGCATACTTTGTAATTGGTCTAGATTTTTCGCGTATAGCTTAAGGTCATCCATATACAGATTGTGACTAACAATGGAACTTTGGTCACCTACTTTTAATTGGTATCCAAGCTTACTGTTTCGGAGGATATTACTTAAAGGTGCAATAGCCAAACAAAACCACAGAGGACTTAAGGAATCTCCTTAGTATATTCCTCGACATATGTTTATAGTATCAGTACTGTAGCTACTGCGGCCTTTACCCACTACCATTCTTGTGCTCCACGAATCCTTTAATCTTCTTAGGAGGTTTACTGCACCTGGGTGCACTTTGTATATCTTAAGCACTTTGATTAACCAGCTGTGTGGTACAGTATCAAATGCTTTTTTGTAGTCAATCCAAGCCATTGAAAGGTTCCGTTGTTTTTTGGTGGCTTGACTTGTAATAAAAGTGTCCAACACCAACAATTCCTTACAGCCCCTAGCTCCTTTTTTACATCCCAGTTGCTCTGAAGGGAAGAGTCCATTATTAGCTAGATGATCATTCATTTTTGAAGAAATAATCGAGGTTAATAGTTTATATACAGTATTTAAACATCTGATTGGCCTAAAGTCTTTAGGTTCTAGATTAGGTCCTGCTTCCTTAGGCACCATAGGTTATGCCCGATACAAACTCCTTAGATATTTCTGTTGTCCCATCCGTTATTGGCTGGAAGAGCTCCGCTAATTTTCCGTGGAGACCGGTGAACTGCTTCAGCCAGTAGGTCTGTATCTCATCATTTCCAGTTATGCATTTTCTTAGCAGCTGCAGTAACATCTTCCTTCCTGATAACCAGTGGAGACATCGTGGGTGCTCCTTCAAGTTCATTCATTATTTCGTTCCACAGCTCTTTCCAAAAAAAAATCTATATCTACTGCTGAAGGGAGCACTGCATTCAAATTTATTTTTTCCCCGCCAAGCTTCTTATAAAGCATGTGCTGATCTTTTCCATAAGTCTTATTATGCTGCCAACGGAAAGCCGCTGTTGTGCATTTTCGTACTCAATTGGCGTAAACAGCTAACTTTTTGTTTTAGTTTGTCAGCATAGATTTTTAAGGTTTCAATAAGTTCATTTTCAAGGATCACAATGCCTAGATGGATAACCACAATTTCATCAATTTTTTTTCTTTTGCTTTTTTGAAGCCTTAGCAGGATCCTTGACATAAT
This sequence comes from Piezodorus guildinii, assembly GCA_023052935.1. NCBI lineage: Eukaryota > Metazoa > Arthropoda > Insecta > Hemiptera > Pentatomidae > Piezodorus > Piezodorus guildinii. Next base: position 84,255,961 of record CM041295.1, read on the forward strand.
TGGTTATTATCCTAATTCGCCTTCGTAGCTCGGCTATTTTTCCTTAAGATTATTCCTATCCCTGCACCTGGGGGTTCCTTTGATGCAGCTCTCTCTATAACCTTTAAGCCCAGAGAAGTTAGTGCCGTTTTAGCGACTACATAAACCCAATGCTTGAAATCAGTTATGGTTTCAATCCTGTCCACATGTTTTTCAACTATTTTATCAATCTGTTTAACTATTTTTAAACTTAAAAGCGCTATAAGGTATTCGTGGCAGTATAGGTCTCTCTTCCAAGGGGATGCCGTACCATTTCATGTGTTCAGTTATTAGTTCATCTTCTAACTTAACTTCATTGTCGATAACTTGCTGTGACTCTTGACGATCAGCCGATTCATTATGAGCTCTCTCCGGCGAGGATCTGCTAACTGTCTGAATTGGAGAGTCTCCCATTATTATTATTATTATTCCTACAACACAGATGCATTTGTAAAATTTATTTTAATATTATCTGTTTTGTTTCAGGGACACTAAACTTTCAAAAATGGATGTAGAATGTTACGTAAATTCCAACGATGTCACAGGTAAAGATGCTCTTCAAGTTTTAGAAGGACGCCGCAAACATCTCAAATGGACTAAAGGAGAGAGAGTATTGGATATGGGTTGCGGTCCGGGAGATGTCACGGCTAACGTTGTACTTCCTTTCATCCCGGAGGATTCAACATTGGTTGGTCATGATGATAATATATGAGTTCAAAACACCATATATTCTCTATATGCTGGCAATGTTCAGCCTCATATGCTTACTTATTCCATATCTAGGTCGGATGTGATGTATCTGAAGGGATGCTCGAAGAATGTAAAAAGTACGAAATAAAAGGCAGATTGACGTATAAAAAACTCGATATTCAAAAAAAAGGACTCGATGACGGTTGGGAACGTGAATCATTCAACAAAATATTTTCATTTTATTGTTTTCATTGGATTACAGATCAAAGGTAATGAGAATATCTAACTGATTGTGCTTGTATTATTCGGTTTGACAAAAAAAGCACTATTTTTTCCAGTTTGAACATCATTATTTTGTTATTTCTAAGAACCTATCTTTCAATTTAATTTTTTATTAAGCATTTAATAATACTATATTAATCTATACATATAATATACACTATAATTTTATGCTATCTATATCGATTAATATATATTATAATAGTATACATAGGAGACGTTAGTTGAGGGTGCAGTCAAATTAACACACAATTATGTAGAAACGTAATTTGATAGTGCCAACATTTCGGTCTACATTTTAGGCCTTCTTCAGGATATAAAACAAAAGATAACAACCAGTAGTAAAACACAATACATAACGATGATAAGTAAAAGAAATTATACTGATAATTAGAAACAGCCTTCATCAAGGCTAAAATGTTTTAATGTGTGTTTATCTCTAATGACCGCACCCCCAACCATCTTCCACATCTAATAATAATTTAATGATTTTGAGAGATATAGAGCTGATACCATTCACTTATTATATAAAACTTTACGCTTTGTTGATTTCATAATTCTGCCAACTAAATATTTACATATGATATTCACTTTACGCATTGTTGATTCAAAAATTCTGCCAACTAAATATTTACATGTGATATTAACTTTAATATTCTTAGCAGATATTCACATTTCTCACTAGATTATTACTAGTAAAATCTGGCAGAAAATGCTAGTCATCAATCGTTATCAGTTAATACTAGGAACCATAAGTGTTCACGAAAATGTTTTTTGTCTCAAATATATATGTGTATATATATATATATATATATATATTTGTAATTGTAGACATTTTCATCTTTTTAATGAAATTTTATTTTATAGAGTAGTATGGCTCAGTTATCTTGGAAGTACACCTTCAAAATATAATATTCCGTCATAGCTAATTTTGCTCTTAATATTGTGAAATGTCTAAACTTTCAGATATAACTCTGGTCCAGACAATTCCTGACCACTAAAGCCGTATATCAGAATCTGTTCAAATCGATTTTGCCATTAAAATACTCAAAAATTATTTAAGCACATATTCTTTTCTAATTTAATAATTTTTAAAAAAGTATCAACAAGATGGCCGCACCTACAGTTCTATATTCATATCGCTCTGTATTTGTTACCTTGCCATTTCTGTTTTACTGAGTAAACAGCCCTCAAACTTTGTGAATACTGAGTTAGTGAACAGTTAAACACTTAATAAACCACAACTGGAGAGACAGGTGAGTGCAGTTAATTTTTATAAGCACGTAATAGACTGGTGTTCGCTAGAGCCTGGAAGTAGTGCTACGAGGCTACTTTCGGCACCTGCCGAGAGGCTACTAATTCCTTCTGCCCAGCTATTGTTTACAAGGTCTTGGCCAGCACTGTTGTCATTTCCCAATTCGTAACCGGGACATTATTCATATCTGGTTTAATTTTTGTGATTTTAAGACTTTATTTCCTTAAAGTTATTCGAACTATTTTATTTCTTTATTTTTGTGTATTTCTTTTATTTATTTACTTGTTTCTATATATAAATCAGATATGTTTCTTTTAATTATGTTTTTATGTGTATATAATGTAGATAGTTTAGTTTTAAAAATTGTTTAAGTAAATTTTTGTTTATTAGCTATTGTAGGTATATATATATTTTTTTTTCTCTTCTCTTCTCTTATATTAGTGATTATGGACCCAGATATGATTACATCGTGTGATGACTCGGACGAAGAGACACCATTTTCAGAAATCAGTGAATCTGATTCGCAATATTTAAAGCGCCGGTCACTTCAGAAAAGAAACCGCCACTCAAACCCTGGATCCCTGGAGAATTCGCCAACCAAACAGAAAAATAAACAGGCCAAGATAAAACAATCACCTAAAGAAATTATATCTCCTCCTAAAACTCGCAGTACGACTGCAGCCAACAAAAATGAAACAATTATACCGTCAGCCGCTACATTAACGACTGCCGCCCCATCAACATCCGCCGCTCCATCAACATCCGCCGCTCAGTCTACAGCCAAAAATGTCAACGAAGTTCCGAGCCAAGGGTTTACAAATCCAGAACCACCTCCTATATTTGTCTCTAAAATCAGCGATTTTATGTCCTTCGGTCGAGAAATGGCAAAGTTGATCGGACAGTCTAATTTTCGTTGCTTTTCAAGACAGAGTGACATAAAAATCAACACCACCAGCAAAGAAAGTTATAAAAAGCTCATCAGTTATTTAACTACAAACAATTATGACTTCCATTGCTACCAATTAAAAGAAGAAAAATCATATCGAGTGGTTTTACGAGGACTCCACTCAACCACACCTACAGATGCCATCAAACGCGACCTGGAAGAAATTGGACATGTTGTTAGAAAGATTTCACCCGTCGTACATCCAAAAGAAAAATATACGCTTCCACTATTTTTCGTAGATCTAGAACCGGCCAAAAACAACTCGGAAATTTTTAATATCACTAGATTAGTCTACTCAACAGTCCGTTTCGAAGAACCAAGGAAGCAAACCAGCATTGTTCAATGCACAAAGTGTCAAAACTTGGGACACACAAAGACATACTGCTTTCACCCGGCAAGGTGCGTTAAATGCGCTGGTCCCCATGCCTCTGAAACCTGCCCGAAGCCTCGAACTGAGACAGCAACGTGTGCTCTTTGTGGCGAAGCCCATCCGGCGAGCTACAGGGGCTGCACTGTTTACAAAAATCTACTTCGGCAACGATCTCAAAATACACCGGGATTAAGAATAGAACAGAAGACTTGCTCCCAGGTACCTGCACTAGATAATTTGACTGACTTCCCAAGATTTAAGCAACCGCCACTTATCATCGCGCAACCGCAGCCTCTACCTCTACCTTCTACCTCTACCGTCAGCGATGTTAAAGATGACTTCAGGAAATCATTCTCTGAGACCGCCACCTTTAAGAAGCAGCAACCTAGACGTCAGGCGCCTCCAACCTCCCACACCAAGCCTCCTGCATCCCATCCACATCCACAAACTCCACTTCGGCCAACTCCTTCCCACCACCAATCCCTGCGGGTAAAACTACCTCCTGAACACCCTCAGAAAATCACACCCCGTCCTATTGTTCAGCCAAGCCAGCCGAAACCCTTACCTGAAGTTTCACAGAGGACTGAACATCCTCGTACCCCGCGCCTAATCCAGTCTCCTGTCAATACCCCTGACCACATAACTTATTCTTCTCATATTCCTTATCCGCACCCTTTTCCCAACCAAGATCTATCTAGCATATATACCATCCTGAACTCCTTTCTCTCAGATCTTGCAGAAACCATCAAACCTCTTGTCACCCTTCTCACTAGACTCCTTTCCGAAATACCATTAAATCTCCCACGATGAATGTAAAGCCCTTAACTATAGTATTGTGGAATGCTAATGGCCTACATAACCACCGTGACGAACTCGACGTATTTCTACATGACAAACAGATAGACGTAGCATTACTGACTGAAACCCACTTCACTAAACGATCAAAGTTTTACATACGTGACTACATCACTTATAGATCAGACCACCCTGACAACACTGCCCATGCCGGATCATGCATCCTAATCCATAAATCCCTATCCCATTCCCTTATTCCATCTACTCCAACTGACACCATACAATCAACCTCTATAATCATTTCAACTCGTCCTTTCCATGTAACCCTTTCAGCTGTATACTGTCCTCCCAATAAACCTCTTTCCTATAAGCTACTCGATACCCTATTTCGATCACTAGGACCGCGCTTCATTGCTGGAGGAGACTATAACGCCAAACACCAGCGATGGGGTTGTCGTACATCCAATCCCCGTGGCAATATCCTCTCAAGCGTCTCAATATCCAACTGTTATACTATCCTCTCACCCATGAACCCCACTTACTGGCCTACATCTCTCCGAAAACGTCCTGACATCCTCGATATATTTGTCTCTTCTCAGATATCCTTCTCCCAAACTATGATCGAAGCCCTGAATGACCTTTCATCAGATCACAGTCCAGTTCTGCTATCCTTGCATTCGAGCTATGTTCCTAAACCCCCAATCAACTCATTAATTACAGGACGTGTGGACTGGGACGGATTCCGATGCGACTTGGAGAATACATTGGATCTAAAAATTCCCCTCAAGACTCGACATGACATTGATAAAGCTGTTGGAATACTGACAGACTCAATAACTAACAGTATAAAAGATAACACTTCATCCACATTCAACATCAATACTACTCAACAGACTGTACTGCCACAGCACATTCGTATCTTATTAAGAGAAAAACGCAGAGCAAGATCGAAGTGGCATAGGACAAGATATCCTTCAGATAAAACTAATTATACAAAATTGACCAACAAACTAAAATCAGAACTCAGTAAATTTAAAACTCAAACATTACTTAACATGACTGAAAACCTCACTACCACTGATAATTCACTCTGGACGACCACTAAAAAACTCCTAAAGTTCAAAGATTTTAATCATCCCCTCCTAAATGAATCACAATCCTGGACAAGATCAGACGACGAAAAATCCCGGACGTTCGCAGAACATCTCTCTAAAATATATAACCCTCATCCTGATATCCTTAATCCTCATCACCTCGATTGTATTGCAGCAGAACTGGATATTCCTCTCCAAATGAATCTTCCCCCTAAAGCGTTCCATCCATCCGAAATATCGAACATCATCCAGAGTTTACCATCCCGCAAAGCCCCTGGACATGACCTCATAACTTCCCGTATCCTAAAACTACTTCCTCGAAAAGCCATCCTATATCTTACTTACATCTGTAATGCCGTTCTCCGCTCCACATATTTTCCCGCTTCCTGGAAATTATCCATCATTAAAATGATCCCCAAACCCAAAAAGCCTCCAGAATACCCTTCCTCCTACCGCCCCATCTCTCTCATATGCATCATGGGTAAAATCCTTGAAAAACTTCTGCTTAAACGCATATATCCCATCCTTGATTCCAATCACATTATCCCAGATCATCAGTTTGGTTTCCGAACATCTCACTCCACTATCCAGCAATGCCATCGTGTGGTGGACGTTGTCTCGTCTTCATTGGAGCGCGGATTGTACTGCACGGGAGCCTTCCTCGATGTAGAACAGGCCTTTGACCGAGTGTGGCACCCGGGACTGCTTTACAAACTCCGTAAATTCCTCCCACCTACATACTTCCTTATTATCCAATCCTATCTCACAGACAGGTCCTTCAAAGTAAATCATAACCGTTCCTGTTCATCCCTTTTTAATCAGTGTGCAGGTGTTCCTCAAGGCAGTATTCTAGGACCCATCCTTTACACAGTTTATACAGCTGATATCCCATCCCATCCTAGCACTTTCCTTTCTACCTATGCTGATGACACATGTGTGTTATCAGTCAACAACGATCCAACTATTGCCTCCCAAACTCTTCAATCACACATCAAAGACCTTGAAGTATGGTGTCAGAACTGGAGAATAAAAATAAATTCCAATAAATCCCACCAAATCACCTTTACCCTTCGTCGTAAACCTATGACATCCTGCCCAACAGTATCCTTCAATAACACTCCTCTTGTCCCGGTTGAACAGATCCGATACCTAGGACTGCACCTGGACAAACGTCTTACTTGGAACCCTCATACAAGACTGAAAAGACAAGAAACTGCCCGACGTTTTCGACTCCTTCAACACTTACTAGACAAACGCTCTAACCTTCCTCTTAAGTACAAAAGGCTCATCTATATGACTATCATCAGACCGATATGGACTTACGGAGTAGAGATTTGGGGCTCTACTAAACCATCAAATTCTTCCCGTCTCCAATCCTTGCAATCAAAAATCCTTCGAAAAATCCTCAACGCTCCTTATTTTGTCACAAATAAACTCATCCATGAAGACCTTAACGTTCCCTATGTTGCTGACTTGGCGCGAACCAGGTACCACTCCTTTCATGGCAAACTCCATTCCCACTCTAATCCACTTGTTTCAATCCTTGCTTCCTCTACAATCCCCGATAATCCTCCGAGGCGTCTGAAAAGAAGATGGCCACGAGACCTTCTAGTTTAACATAGTCTTTGGGGAGCTGCCAATGGGTAGTATCCCCACATGTGAATCCATGCCATTTTTATCTTGTATCCCATTTACTAGATGTATATTATTATACAGTTGTAAATAGCAATAAATATATCTAAAAAAAAAAAAATAATTTTTGATCAATGACAATTATTATTTTCGTTTTTTGTTCACAGCATACCATAATTTAGATAATATTTATCTCACCTAAACCTAAACTAAAAATAAAATGTAATAATAAAATGTAAATAATAATAATAAAAATACTGCAATAAAAAAATCGTAACCTGCTCGTGTAAGGTTTGTACTTCTTTAGGGGGCAGTAAAACGGTGTTGTTTTCTGATTTAAAATTTATATTCTATGTCAATATTTCAAACGAACATTTCAAACCCGTACTCATAAACATAATTTATTGAAATTTACAACTGTACTAAAAAAATACAACAAGTAAATATGATATAAGAAAAATGACATGAAAAAGACTAGTAGAAGAACTACCCAATGGTAGCACTCCTGTAACTATTCTAAACTAGAAGGTCTCGGGGCCATCTCCTTTTCAGACGCCTCGGAGGATTGTCGGGAATTAAAGTGGAAGAAAGAATTGAAACTAGAGGATGGGTGGGAATGGAATTTATCGTGAAAGGAATGGTATCTAGATCGGGCCAAATCAGCAACATACGGAATATGTTGCTAATAATATGGTTTAATAATAATAATAATAATACTAATATGGTCTTTGTGGATCAGTTTATTAGTTACAACATAAGGAGCATTGAGGATTTTACGAAGGATTTTGGATTGTAGGGATTGGATACGGGAAGAATTTGATGGTTTAGTAGAGCCCCAAAGCTCTACTCCGTAAGTCCGTATAGGCCGTATGACAGTCATGTGAATGAACGAACTCACAACAGTAGATGCTTAAAAATAGTCTTTATTCTTCTCCAAATTTTACATGTGTGAAGTCTACCTTGAGACTCACCAAGAGGAAATGATGGAATAAGAATGTTATTTGGATAGGTACTAGGTAAGGAAGAGTGGGGGTGAGTGAGCTCCTGAGGTGTTCCAACGGTTGAGTTTTTAGACTAAGGTTCTGGGGATCTCTGAATTGGATCGGAACTAATGTGCATGAATGCAACAGGAAACATAAACATCCAAGTTCTGTCACTACAGTGACAATTGAGCGGTAACTTTATGACCTTAGAATGTGATCTGACCCTGAGAAAAGGGCTAAGGGGACCTTTCTTATGAGTTAACAATAGACAATTGTTTAAGGTACAAAAATAAGTTAGATAAGACATAAAGTTTTATCATAAACGTTAATAATATTAGTCGTCTGTTAATTTGTAGATACGTATTATTATTCGCCCGGATTTGTGCTAGTTGAAAAGAATACTGGAGTATTCCTTTGAAAAATTCAATATATTAGGTATTTCCAGAAGTCGTTCGGCTTTTGAGTGGTGAAATAAAAGATATAATAATATATATATATATATATATATATATATATATATATATATATATATATATATTTTTTTTTTATACATAGAATCAAGAGCATAGCGGAATAAGCATGTGAAATCTGCCCCCCTTGTATCAGAACCAAATTAATACCATTGATTCACGCCTATGAGAAACCACCTTTTGCAAAGTTTTAGCCCCTTAATCCTTATGGGAGGGAAGTTGTTGAGTGGGAAAGAAAAAACAAAAAACAAAATTGTTTTCTCCTGAGCAGCTGAACCAATTTCTAAGAAAAAAATATATGTTAGGTATTTTTAAAAAATATTTCTTTTCACGAAAATGTGCGTACAATTGTTTTCATCATTGTTTTCACAATTTTTTTTTTTTTAATTCAGAATTTTTTTTAAAATTTTTCCAACAAAAAAATTAGGCTATGGATCGGTGCACCTCCAATTTTTCGCAACTTTACTTCGTTGGAGGGTCCTTCGTAATATATATATATATTTTTCAATTTATCGCATGTGTGCCCCATGGTAAAAAATAAATAAAAATATTTTCTCCTGAACGTACCTACCGACATTCACAAAAAATTTATATGTTCTAAAATAGTCAATAAAAACATTCTTTTTTTTTTTTTACGATAACATGAGTCAAAAAATGTCTAAAAAAAAAAAAAAAAAAAAAAAAAAAAGTATTTTGTTAACTAAAATGTGTGACTTAACTTTCTAAGTTCAATAACTTTCTAAGTTTAATAACTTTCTAGGTTTACATACTTTCTAGGAAATACTCTAATAGGTTAGTAAACCAAGTAGAGATGTGTTTGTCGGAAACATTCCATAAAGTTAGAATCGGTCATAATTACACCGTGAGATTTGAGGTTCGATTGGGTTTAAAGAAGGGTGACTCCCTTTAACCTGTTTTACTTAATATAGCTTTAGAATATATCATAGAAAAGGTGACGTGTACCGAGAAAGGTTTAAATCTGGGTGATAAAATTCCGGTTCTGGGATACGCCGATGATTTGGTACTGCTAGGTAAAGACACGGAAACTATACAACTAAATACAAGTGCGTTAATAAAAACGGGTAAAGAAATAGGACTCGAAATAAATACCGATAAGACGAAATATATGATAAGTAACAGGTCATGGTGATATTGATATATCAGGGCATACTTTTGAACACGTAGAGAAATTTAAGTATTTAGGTTCAATGATGACGAGAAAAAAAGAAATCCAGGAGGAAATACATTCCCGGTTAAAGGCGGAAAATGCGTGTTATTATTCAGTTGCGAAATTACTTAGCTCGATTTTCTGCTTCTGTCTAAAAACTTAATAGTTCAAATTTATAAAACTATTATTCTTCCGACGATCCTTTACGGGTGTGAAAACTGGCCGCTTACTTTGAAGGATGAACTACGGCTTAAGGCTTTCGAAAATAAGGTACTGCGCAAAATATTCAGTCCAAAGAGAGATGAGGCCACTGGGGAGTTTAGAAGGTTGCACAGCGCAGAATTGCGGAGCTTATACCCTGTGAATATAATAGTGTTGATAGCATCGTGGAGACTCGAATGGGTATGTAAAGTTGTTAGGCTCAGTGAGGAACGGATTCCGAGAAAGTTGTTATTATCTAAACCGAATGGTAGGTGTCCGAAAGGTAGGCCGAAGCGTCGATGGGAGGATTGCGTTAAGGCTGATCTCGGGGGTTTCGGCTTAATGAACGGTGATCATTGGACGAGTCTGTGTAGGCAGTATTTGGTGGTATCGGCACCGAACCTTAGGGTTCGGTAGGCCTGTTATTATTATTATTATTATTAAAAAATATTTCAGGTTATGTTGGATTGGTCCACCTTCAATTTTTGGCTGCTTTATTTCATTGGTGGTCCCTGCACAATATATATTTTCTTCAAGTTGATCTCAAATGTACCCAATGGTGAAAAATAAAAAAAATCTTTTTGTCAGTATTCTCACCAGCCATGCTGTGAGCAGTAAATGGTCATGCCTTAAGAGTAGGGATAGAGCACTAGGAACGTTAAGCCATTAATTATTACTTACACACTATGTAATACACTATGTTTTTTAATTGGATAACAGCAACATAACTATGTTTTTAGAAACTATTTTAGAAAACCATTAATATATATATATATCTATATATTTTGTGAATGTCGGTTGATCCGTTCAGGAGTTTACCAAGGGATAAACTTGCGATAAAATTGAAAAATATATTTATTACGGAGGACCTTCTAATGAAGTAAAGTAGCAAAAAAATGTAAGTGTACCGATCTAGCATAACCGTTTTTTTTGTTTTTTGAAAATTTCAACAAAAAAAATTGACTCATATTCACACATATCTCTCATCAGCGAACGATTTGAGGGAGTTTTGAAGGAACTGGAATAAGTGTCCATAAGTAGGTCCGGAAAATACGTTGGGTGAAATAAAACAAGTCAAGTTGCACTAACTTTTTTTGTGTGATGATTGCGAAGTGTGGGCTGAGTTTGTCATGATGGAATACACCTTTGTGATTGACTAGTTCAGGCCATTTCCGTCACAATGCTTGGTTCAAATTTGGTAACTTCTTGGTTTAGATCTTTGAATCAATCGTTTTTTTTCCTTTTGGAGCAACTCGCATAACAGCATTATCCCACTTTACGGAGAACAAAATCTTTTTCGGATATAGGCCGGCCTCCGGAGTCGCATTCAGCAGTTGTCCGAGATCTCCTTCCTATATTGTCGTCCTGTATTGTCCTATAGATGATCCACTGTTCGTTTGATGGATGGGTCCATTTCGTGCCAGTTCAGAAGAGAGTAGCACATTGATAGTAGGTTGGCCAGGTTTACCTCAGTCAGTTTGTGGGACATACAAAGATTGTGCCGGAGCACGTAGTTGGGCTGTTTTTAAAGCCTTTGCCGGTTCCTAAACCTAATTCAATAATCTTCACTATTTCTCGAACCTGTAGCGACCGGTATAAATCACTCAAATCAACCATGGTTGGCTGGGATGAATTATCACTGTGGGATGGGACTTGTATCTCCAGAACGAAACTTGTGATTGACTAGTTCTGGCCATTTCTGTCACAATGCTTGGTTCAATTTTGGTAAATTCGTTTTTTTGGTTTGATCTTTAAATAATCGTTTTCTCCTTTTGAAGCAACTCGCAAAACAGCACGTAGCGATGATCCTACTTTACTGAGAACAAATTTTTCGGATATAGGTTGGCCTCCCGAGTCATATTCAGCAGTTGCGAATTCAGATAATTAAAAACCATTCGCACTACTAACAAAAACCAAACGAACTCATGGATCCACCAAATATAATGTGGAAGTTAAAGAAAAATTACTTTCAGAAAAGTACAAAATCGTAAAAAATACAATCATATATTTTCACCTGGAAAAACATTCGGTGGCTTATATAACTGTTAATTTGATTGATATTTTTTTCTTTTTCGTTCTTCTTACGGATAAATTAATTGTAGCGCGTATTTCAGTATTTTGACTGTGCAGAAATCGTTTATCATAAAAATTAACTTGAAACGATTTTTTCATTGAAGGTTCCTATCATAATAATTAAAAGAGAAAAGCCTGTTTTTATTAATATATTTATAATTTATAGAAAAGCTATGAAGCAAAATATAATTGAAGTTTTGTTTTTCCCTCAGACAAGCTATGCAAAACATCTACTCTTTACTGAAGCCGGGTGGTGAAATACTATTTATGTTCCTTACGCCTGATAATGCAGAGTATATCGTCTTCGAGACATTAAAACAATCACCGAAGTGGAACAGATTTGTTAAGGTAATTTTAATCTCAAGCATCTGCTATTGGCTTTAATAGTTCATTGTTTTCTATCACTATGGCATTAAATATAAAATGTGCATGACTGAATATGATGTTTTTATTTTTAAAACACGTCAAAACGGACATCACCCTTGTTTTAGCAAATTTTATTTAATTTTTTAGTCATGTATTTTTCAATTATATCAAAAGAGTTTTATTTTTATTTTATTTATTTTCTTAAGAGATAATTTGGGCCCCCATCTTTTGGGGCAATGAATATTACAGCAATGGTGTCAAAAGATAGATGCGTGTTATTTGTCCTATGTAATTTTAAAAAGCATAGTTACATTAGAATAATTTTAATTTTTAATTTCAGGATGTGAATTGGTTTTATAAAACCAATGATCCCATTTTACATTTCGAAGGGTTGCTTGAAAGTGCTGGGTTTCAAGATATTGACTGTTACTTGATGAAAACCAAACATAGATTTGCTACTTGGCATATATACATGGGTAAATATTATGTCATATAGTTAAGTATATCAAAACTTCGTTATTAAATTGGTTATAATCGTATAACCATTTTCTATGTTTTACTCTTTTCATTTCCAATAGCTTACCATTGCAGGTACCACGTAGAATTCTGGCATCTATAATTAATAAATCCTTCCTTTCTAGCCAAAGCAACCTCACTTTGGAATTCTATCCCTCCTGAGATCCGTCATGCAAGAACTACTTCCTCCTTCAAATCGCTCCTTTTTAACCACCTTCTCCTTTCCCAGTCATTAGATGCTAGAAAATACTAATGTTGCTTTGTTTATATTACTTCAGTTATCACTAATGAAGTAGCTATTATTGTTTTTTTATTTTCATTATAAGAGCCTGCTTTGTAAATATTTCACAACCTTAATTAATTATTTCAGTTTAGCAATTTGTTGTTTAAAGCTATGACTACATTGTTCCGGTCATCAAATCTGTATTTTTATTTTATTCTTGAGGGACTTTAGTCCCTGGATAATAAAGACGTTTTTCATTTCATTTCATCTAATCCGACAAACGTACATATGCTTTGTCCGTTGTTGTGATATACAGTAATATACATGTATAATATACCGTCGGAAAGCTAAAGATTTTAGAAAAAATATTATCTTATACACAACCTAGTAAAAGTTAATAAAGATGATGAAAAGCCGATAAAACTAACTGATTATTTTATATAATATTATAAAATATTTTACAATAAAACATATGTTTTTATAGAAATTCAATTTAATTAATTCTTTAATAGTTAATGCTCCCTATTATGTTTCCAAATGTACCTTACACCACGACCTTAATATTCCATTTATTTTAGATTTGGTACCATCCAAATTTTCTAAATGCCATTAGAACCTTCTTTATCATCCTAATCCTTTAGCTCTCCAATCCCTTTCCAGCTCAACCCACCCCTAAATCCTCCACGAAGATTGAAACGCCAGTGGCCCCACGACGTTCTGTAAACATTTATACTGGAGTTCTGACACTGGTCAGATCCTCCACTCATGTACTGTATGTTTGTGGCTATTGCGCCCTAACTCAGCCTCTAAGACCAGTGATGCGGCTGAGAGAGAGGCGCTGGGATCTCTTGGATTCCGCTTTTTTCCTCCACAAGTGGAGGGAAAAGCCCAGTCTGGGATCCCCTTAGCAGTTGTATATATTGTATATAGTTATTGTTTGTATGATGTTTATTTATTTGCCAACTTTGTATTTATCTCAATTATAGGTTGTTGTTTGTTTTTTTATTTTGTTTTATTTTATTGTACATATAAATGATGTTTTTTCTGTTTTATGTAATTTGACTTTATCGTTATTTTCTGTATATATTGTATGAATGTGGTCCTATATCTCTATTACTATTGTTCATTCTGAAACAGATTGTAATATTTCTCGATAAATAAATATTGAAAAGAAACAAAATAATTCTTTAATGGTTTCACTCATTTTTATCTCTAAATGTATTTAAAAATTCTTAAATTGATTTTAGGAACGCAGGTATGTGAAAGTCGTGTGTTGCACGCACCAGATTTTTTTTCATATCCACCTCATTAAAATATTAATAATAGTTTAAAGTATTAATATAAGATTTGGTAACCCAACGTTCACTTTGCACATTTATGTGGTGAACTATTTAAATAACTGAGCCGCGAGCGGATATTTTATTATAATATAAAGTTAAGTAAGTGGTTACATAAAGCTGACAATTTTCTATTAATGATTTCAGAATTGATGAAATCAATAATTCCACTTGTGCGTCATATACCAGATGAAGTGAAATCAGAGTTTATTGGAGAACTAGACGATCTTTTAAAACAACAGAGTCATAACGTGTTGCATTACGATGGAGGAGTCACTGCGGAGTACAATTTGATCGTAACATCAGCTAAGAGAGGAAAGCAATAGTTATTTATTTTATTATTTACAAAAAATAATTATTTTAAATTATAGCTGGAAGGTCCAAACATCTGGTGGAGGCAGACTTCCACCCTCCCCCGAGTAGTAGAGTCAACAAGATATATTAATAGCAAGGTATTTTAAACAATCAACAATTGAGACGTTGATTTCCAAAAGGTACTATATCCACTTTAGACAATTTTACAACGCAAAAATCTGTCATTTATTTATTATTGGACCAATTTACGTGATTCTTCTTTTATTAAAAGATTAAGTTGATTTTTGAGCGTGTTACCAACTAATTTTTCCAAATTATTGCACTTTTCCGATGACTTTTAAGAAATGAAATATGGATATAGTACTTTTTGGAATGAAACGTGGATATAGTACTCTTTGGAAAGAATTAAAAGGGTTATAGTGCTTTTTGGAAGAACATAACGCCGGTAAGTTGGTAATAGTCACTATAACCTTCCAAATACAAAATTACCGATAGCTAACGTCTATATATTATTAATTACTAAGTAATGTATATTTCCTTATTCTCCCTCTGAGAAATATCTTTCTTTGTTTATTAATTATATTGTTAATTATTTATTCTTCATAAAGAAAGAATATATTCAAAGGACATTTTATCTATTTATGGCACTATAATTAGAAAGTATGTAATTATGAAGTTTGTTTTGAGCTGGTATTTACTATCTGTGTGAATTTAGCAAATGTATCTATTATTAACTACGTTTAAACAATAATTAATTATAGAGACTGATAAATAAATAACTTTTGGGCTTTTATTTTACCTAAAAAAAATCAAAAAACCTACTATTAAGTTAGATCAGGCACGGATTTTTCTGTTATATTTAGCAAGTTCGTGGAATGCTAATTCCAAATATTTGCTGCATCAAATACCATTATTCTATCAAAATGTGAGTTTCTAAAATTTGATTAACCAGATTTATGTTGCTGCAAGAAAAAATACTATAAAAAAACTTAATTTAATTGACAACCTACAAGAATCAAAGCGATGCAACTAAGTTGTTTAAAACAGCCTAAAAACTAATTATTAGGTAAAAACTATGATTAAAATAATAGTAGTGATTCACTGTGAGCTAAATGAACCAATAAAAATGCCCAAAATGAAGAAAAATAAATTGATGGTGATATATTACGTGATTAGGTGCTTCTGCCGTATAGTAGGAAATATAGTACCATTTGGGAGGAAATGAAAGGAAAGGTTATATCTGTTTACAAAGGATATAGTGCGTTTTGGAAGGAAATGTTTTTAGTACTTTTTGGAATGAAATGCAATTTTCAAATACGTTTTTAAAGGATGTCTATGTTTTTTAGATAAAATCTGGTGACGGATTTAGATAAAACTAAACCATTAGTATAAAAATATATCAAAATATCAATTTCGAAAAACATTTCTTTTAGTACAATTTGGAAATCAACGTCTCAATAGTTAACCGATTTAAAATCATACAGCTTTGTCACATTCTTTGATTTTCGTTACTTAGTCCATTACTAATGGACCAAGTAACGAAAATTCAGGTCGGTGTTTATTATTGTTTTTAATAAATTTAAAGATATAAAAAATCGCAAATTTTTGGATAATTTTATATTTCGTAATATTTGTAGGTAACTCGATTTATATCGTTTAATATGGGTATTTTTTTGCTTCACTAGCAAAAAAAAAAAATTAGGATTAGTTTTTAAATCGTTTTGCATGTTCTATACTTTTCAACAAGAACTCTTGAACCTCCGATTAGCCACAGCAACATAAAGGGACGTTAAATATATTATAAATATAACTCTTGAACCAAGGGGGGGATATTTGGTAAATAGTTATCTTTTAATCTTTTTGTAAACCCATGAGTCATGTTGGGTAAGATTTATCCTCAACGTCTGTGCTCACAATATCATTTTACACATATTGTGGACTAAAAAAAAGTGTTTATCAGATTTACAAAATATACAGTCTGTGCCAGAAGCGTATGATCATTCAAATTAAAATTGTGATGTATTTATTCTTATTTTAAACTAATCTCTTTCTACAAACTGGACTTTTTTGTTTAGCTATATTATTTCAATAAATGTTTTATTTATTTTTGTTGTTATTTTTTCAATCATGCTATCCCAAAAAATCCCAATACTAATTTTGTTTGTTCTTTCAATATATTTATTGGTTATTAAAAGAAATGCTCTTTAAGATTATAGAAGGGTAGTTCTGGTACAATTTCGGCATTTGCAGCATTTCGTACACTTTTTCTTCACAGTTGTAGAAAGTTTGTGGAACGAAAATGCCATTATATTATTTTATCAATCAAATGCGATGAATCAGTGTTACATAAATCTGGAGATCTAAATCCATATTTTATAACATTAATTTAGGTACAATTCTGAAACATGCTTCAAGTTATTTTGTTTGTAATTTTTTGTTCTTTAATTTCATACATACCATATATTTCGAAAAATATTTAATAGCTCGAAAAATAGATACTCTGATAACTCGAACCTTACGCCGCCCAACTGCCTTTTGGCTATCTCCCGAAATAAAGATGATGAAAAGACGGGAAGCAGCAAGACGCAAATTTCGTCGTACTCGCCTACCTGCTGACTTCGTACATTTTAAAGATCTTCGAAATGAAGCCCAGGTCGCAGTTAACTAGGTATTAACCTCAATTCAATACCTGTCACAACAGACGATCTCGATAATCATTTCGTTTGCTTTGCCTCTAACTCTTCATCCTTTACCGATTTTGAACATCATAGATTTGACCCAAATAGCTTTGTTTTCTTTCACATCTCAAATGAGGAATTACTAATCACCTTCCTAAAATCCCACATCAATGATTATGGACCTGACAACATCACTGTAAAATTAATAAAATCCTGTCTTCCGGTCATTTTACCTATTTTCTATCATGCCTGCAATTTTTTCTTACAATATTCCATATTCCCTACTCCTTGGAAAACCGCTCTAGTCAGACCATTAAATAAAATTCCTAGCCCTTCCTCTCCGCTTGACTTCCGGCCTATTTAACTCTTGTCTAATCTCTCCAAGCCATTGGAACGCCTTGTACAAGCCCAGCTTATAAATTTCCGAGAAGAAAATTCCCTCTTGAATCCTCTACAATCCGGCTTCCGAACAGGGCATTCTTCTCAATCCGCTCTCCTTAAAATAACTCAGGACCTCCTAACCGTCATGGAACACCAACAATTAACGATCCTAATCCTTTTAGATTTCTCCAAGCTTTTGATACCGTTGATCCTCCTCGCCAAACTACAAAATCTTCCTTTATCCAACAGTGCTCTGGGATGGTTCCAGTCCTTCTTTTCCGACCGTTTCTAGTATGTGGTTCCAGGCCAACCTCCTTCCATGACTCTGCCTCTATCATGCGGTGTCTCCCACAGGGCTCATCACCGTCTCCTACCCTATTTGCTGTTTACATAAATCACCTTCCCCTTCTTATTACATACATACATATTCGGCGCAACAACCCGTTATCGAGTCTAGGCCTCCCTAGCAGCCTCCGCCAGACGGCTCTGTCTTGTGCTGCAGCAGTCCAGTTCCTGATGTTGAGTAGGCTCCTTGCATCCATCCCTACACCATCCAGCCATCTTGTTTTGGGTCGCCCCACTCTCCTTGCTCGGTGCACCTCTTCTGTCAGTATCTTCTTTGGAATCTCAGAATAACTCATTCGAGCCACATGGCCGGCCCATCGGAGTCGTCCTAGCTTTATAATCTTAACGACATCAGCTTCCTTAAAGATGTTGTAGAGCTCCCTGTTTTTTCTTTTCCTCCAGACTTCTCCTTCTCTTACTGCTCCGAATATTCTTCTGAGCACCTGTCTTTCGAATATTAATAGCCTGTTCTCGTCCGCCTTAGTAGTTGCCCATGCCTCTGATCCATAGGTGAGCACTGGACGTACCAGGGTCTTGTAAAGATTAATTTTTGTACTGGAGGAAAGGTTTTTGCTCCTAAAATGCTTGGATAGGCCGTGGAAGCATCTGTTTGCACTATTTATTCGTCTGCTGATATCCTGAGATACATCGTTCCTGGAATTAATTTCGGATCCTAGGTATACAAAAGTCTCCACTCTGTGGAACTTATAGGGGCCAATGTTCAGGAATGCAATATGGTCTCCACCACCACCCCCTACTCGCATATATTTAGTTTTATGCTCATTAACTGTGAGACCAAATTCTGCGGCAGCTGTTTCAAAAGCAATGAATGCCTCCTTCAATGCCTTTTCTGAAGTCGCCACGATGTCAATGTCATCGGCATAACCTAATAGCTGTACAGTCCTGTTAAAGATGGTACCTGTTGTCTGAATTTTTGATTTTCGCACAGCCACCTCTAATGCCAAATTAAATAGAAGGCAAGCAAGGGCGTCTCCTTGTCTTACTCCGCTATTGGTTCTAAATGCCTCAGAAAGATTTGACCCCACACGGACAACGCATTTTGAGTTTTCCATAGTCATCTTTACAAGTCTTATAAGTTTTCCTGGGACTTTAAGCTCTTCTAGGGCCTTGTATAGTTCTTCTCGACCGATGCTATCATATGCCGACTTGAAGTCGACGAAGAGATGGTGAGTGGTCAGCTTGTATTCCATACCCTTTTCCAGGATCATCCGTAATGTAAAGATCTGGTCGGTGGTTGAGCGGCCTTCTTATTCCCCTTCTTATTGATCACTCCCAATATCATTTGTATGCCGACGATTTCCAAATTCACCTGTCCTTCCCACCTTCGAATCCATTACTAGCAGCCGAAAAGCTACAAAATGATTTAAATAGCATTAGTCAGTGGGCCATGGACAACGAGCTAAAGCTCAATGTTAAAAAAACTATTGCAATTGTAATAGTTCTTCAGCCGCTCCTTCATCATTTTAAAGCGATTAAATGGACTCCGTTGCATCTTTCCTCTTGAAACCCGTAAGCTTCTGATCTCCCTAATATTTCCCCACTTTGACTATTGCTGTATGGTGTACGGGGGTGCCTCTGGAGATCTTGAAAAAAAAAACTAAAACGGTTATTTAATTGCTTCGATTCATCGTTGGGATCTCCAGGGACACTTCTGTCACTCAATTCTACGAAGAGTTAAAATGGCTCTATCCTTCCTACCTTCGGAAGTAATTCTTGGCTTTTTTCCTTTCTCAAGTTATCCGATCTCGCCTTCCATAATTCATCTCTGATCTCTTATTATTCAAATCATCAATCCATTCCCGCAACACCCGTATGCGGCTTTCTAATTTGTATATTACGCCCCATCGAACCGCAGCTTTCGACTGATCTTTCATAATCTGATCCTCTTCCATATGGAAGTCTATTCCTTCCGATATTCGTAATTCTACTACCCTTTCAACTTTCAAATCTCGTCTATTACAGTACTTCCTGTCCATTCAATTCCAAACAATACTGACTGATCAAGTTTCCATGAAAATATGTAAATAGAAAAAAGTTACAGAAGTGTTTCTTTATTTGTTATTGTTTTTTGTTTTTTTAAGTAAGAATTGTGTTTTATTTTTTAGTCAAGGTTATGTATGGGAACGTGATAATTATCTATTTATTATATTCTTTAATCATCACTTATATTTTTTACAAATATTTTCACAGCCATTAGTTTTCGGAGACATATACTGGTTTATAATATTTTAATTTTTGTGGTTTGTCTTATTGTTTTTATTTTTACTTATTATTATTCACTGTATATTTCTTTTTTTTTTTTTCTTTTTTTTAATTTTACTCAAAGACAGTAAATATCACATTCTTGTATTTTGTAATATTCTAAAGGGACTTGTCCCAGAATAAATAAAGAAAATATTATTATTATATAGGCTTTTAGAGGAGGCCTTGACTCGTTAACGGGTTCTTATACGTTGTGTATACATGAAATATATGGTAAGGGAAGTGTTAAAATTTTGGAATTCTAGTTTTTACCAGAAATAAATAGTGTCCTCTGAATACAATTGAACAAGTCCGAAGCGAACAGACAAGTGTGGTAAGTCTAACAATTTTGATTAATAAAAAAAAAAAAAAACCTGTACCACTACAACCCGTGAAGGGTCTTGGGCTCAGTACATATAGAGATTCGTACTGTTTCTAGGCCAACGGCAGTGCAATGAGGTGATTAGGCCTTAATCACGCTCAGCCGCCAGGTTTTTCCCCAATTAATTTGGGTACCCACTTTATAGAGGCTGGGTCTGCCCCAGGAGGGTCTCCATACCCTAGGGTCGCCCCCCGACTGAATTAACAGAATAAATAATATTTCTGCCACAGCCGGGATTCGAACCCAGGACCCGGAGCACAGCAGACTAGTGCTCTATCCACTAGACCACGCCGCTCCCTTTTGATTAATATCATAGTAAAATTTAACGGGCTTTAATATAATGTAGGTTTCATTCTGGTTGAAATAATCTGACAAGGCTTGATTTTTTAATTTTCGTCCTCTGATGTACCTTTCGGTTCGAGAAAATTAATCATATCATCTTATTTGTGTTGATAAGATACGGTTAATTAGACAAACAGAACGACTTTGATAACCTACTAAAGAAGGAAAAAACGAAAATATTTTTTAAGCTTATGTTAATTTAGATGTATTATATACCGCTGGAAAGCTAAAAATTTATGAACTAATATTATCGTATCTACAATTTTGTGGAAGGTAATGTATATTGTCGAATAGGACATAAAATAAAGTGATTATTGCAAATAAAAATTTTATATTCTTATAATATTTAATCTAAAACGTATGTTTCAAACGAATCTGAATATAATTCTTTATACTTTTTTTAACTCAACCTTGATTTAAAATTTCTTAAATTGATTTTAGCAACGAAGGTCAGTGAAAGTTGTATGTTGTACTCACCAGGTTTTATTTTATTATTACAATAAGCCCCGAAAAATCAGACAAGTAAAAGTTATTATTTTTCAATGAAAGGGTTATACAAATAAATATTTTCAAATTCTTTAACTGAGACGTTGATTTCCAAAAGGTACTATATCCACTTTGGACAATTTTACAGAATACGCAAAAATCTGTCATTTATTTATTATTGGACCAATTTACGTGATTCTTTTTTTTATTAAAATCAAAAGTTGATTTTTAAGTGTGTTGCCAACTCATTTTTCCAAATTATTGCACTTTTCCGATGATTTTAAACAATATAATATGGATATAGTACTTTTTGGAACGAAAAATGGATATAGTACTCTTTGGAAAGAATTAAAAGGGATACAGTACTTTTTGGAAGAATATAACGAGAGATAAGTTGGTAAAAGTCACTGTGACCTTCCTGATACAACATTAGTGATAACTAACGTCTTTATATCGTTAATTAGTAAGTTATGTATATTTTCTTATTCTCCCTCTGAGAAATATCTTTCTTTGTTGGTTAATTACATTGATTATCTATTATTCATAAAGAAAGTGAATATTCAAAGGACAATTTATCTATTTATGGCATTATAATAAGAAAGTATGTAATTATGAAGTTTCTTTTGAACTTGTATTTACTATTTGTATGAATTTAGAAAATTTAACTATATTATTAACGACGTGCAAACAATATTTGACCATAGATACGGATAAATAATAACTTTTGAGCTTTTATTTTACATCACAAATTTTCTTAACATATTTAGCAAGTTCGTGGAATGCTAATTCCAACTGTTTGCTGCATCAAATACCATTATTCTATTAAAATGTGAGTTTCTGAAAA
The DNA here is from genome assembly GCA_023052935.1 of Piezodorus guildinii. NCBI lineage: Eukaryota > Metazoa > Arthropoda > Insecta > Hemiptera > Pentatomidae > Piezodorus > Piezodorus guildinii. The sequence goes on from CM041295.1 coordinate 84,278,412, forward strand.
ATTTTAAACCAAATTTATGTTGCTGCAAGAAGAAATACTATGAAAAAACTTAATTTAATTAACAACCTAAAAGAACCAAAGCGACGCAACTAAGTTGTTTCAAATAGCCTAAAAACTGATTATTAGGTTAAAATCAGTGATGAAAATAATAGTGGTTATTCAAGACGTGCTAAATGAACCAATAAAAATGCATAAAATGATGAAAACAATAAATTAATGGTGATATATTACGGGATTAGGTGCTTCTGCCGTATAGTAGGAATTATAGTACCTTTTGGAATGAAATAAAATGTGTATTTAGTACCTTTTGAAATGGAAATGCAATTTTTAAATACTTTTTTAAAGGATTTTTATGTTTTTTAGATAAAATTTGATGACAGATTTAAATAAAACTAACCCATTAGAATACAAATATGTGAAAATATCAACTTTGAAAAAAATGTCTTTTAGTACCATTTGGAAATCAACGTCTCAATTGCTGGAACAGCTTGTAGATTGTGAGCTATTCATTGGGTTACAGGCTTTCTTGTGTCATTTAATCAAACCTAAACTTGCTACATCTTGATTTCAACCATTGGTCTCGAAGGATCAGTATTTATTTCGTATTCCTGTCCAGTATAGCTATTTAATATTAATGTTTAATGGAATGTAACTTTAATCCCCTCTTTATAATATGCCCCCTCCCCTTCTGCTTTTTTGGTATATAAGGTATCAATGTTGTTGTTATCTTCCTTTCTAGTTGCGGTTGAGTTTAGGTACGTTCATTAATTTATACTCACATTTATGATTAAAATTAATATTTTATCCATATAAAATTTGATATTTTAAAAATAAATATATTATTTACACTTACCTATGTACGAAATATATAGTAAGGGAAAGTATTGTGATCGTGAAAATTTTCGAATTCCAGTTTTCGCCGGAAATACACGTTTTGGGGTCCAAATGGCCAAGTCCCGCAAAAAGGTCTGTTGTGTGAGGTAAGTCTAGCTGAAATTTCACATTATAGAAGCGTACATCCCTGAAATGTTAGAGCAACTATATCATCAAAATCGACGAATCAGAAGTGCCATTTTATACCATGCATTTTACAGCTTTTTAAGATTTTCTCAAAAATCTCCTTAACGATTTTGATTAAGCTCGGTATATCGATGTAAAATTTAATGGGCTTTAATATCATGTAGTTTTCATTTCCTTCCCAAAAGTACCTTAAATTTTGTAGATTCCAAAAAATTAACCCCATCATTTGATTAGCATTGACAAAAACAGCTAAATATACAAGTTGAACAAAGGGCCTAGCCGGATAAGCATGTGAAATCTGCCCCCGCGTGTATCAAAACCAAATTTATACCATTGAGTCACACCTATGAGAAACAACCTTACACAAATTTTTAGCCCCTTAATCCTAACGGATGGAGATCAGATTAGGAAGTTATGGAGGGGGAAAGAAAAAAAAAATTGTTTTCTCCTAAACAGCTCAACCGAATTTCACGAAAAAAATATATGTTGTGGGCTTTACAGATAGGTTTCAAAAAATATTTTTTAAAGTTTTTTTCCACGAAAACGGTGGTCAAAAATTTTTTTTGAATTTTTAAAAAAAATATTTTCTGCTTATGAAGGTTTGGTGTACACCTCCAATTTTTCGTTACTTTATTTCATTGGAGGGTCCTCCATAACATATATTTTTTCCAATTTTATCGCAAGTGTACCCCATGGTGAAAAATTAAAAAAAACAATTTTTTCTCCTGAACGGATCAACCGAATTTCACGAAAAAAAATTATGTTAATGGTTTTCTAAAAGAGTTTCAAAAAACACTTTTTTAATTTTTTTTATTTCGAAAATGTGAGTCAAAATTTTTATTTTTTTAAAAATTATTGTGGATTGGTATACCAACAATTGTTTGCTAATTTAATTCATTAGAGGGTCCTGCACAATATGTATTTTTTTCGAGTTGATTTAAAATGTACCAAATAGTGAAAAATAAAAAAGAGCAGCATTTTTTCAGCTCTCTGAGTAGTAGCTGGTCACGTATGAAGAGTAGGGATAGAGCTGTAGGGTCGTGATGTCATTAGATATTACTTACAGACTATGCACATACATACTATTTATTATACCTATTGTTATAAATATCTTACATTGGATGAAATATATTTTTTTTTATTTATTTAATTTTTTTGACTTGGATAACTACTACATTTCACTATATGCTATATTTATACAAAACATAACTAAAAAGATTTTTTAATATATATTTTTCATATTATTATATGTTAATCAAAAAGCTATGATGTCAGATTTGCATAGAATTTTCGAGAAAAAAACCACTATCTTCGTTAACGAGTGAAATTATTCCGTTTTTTTCGAACATTAAAAATTATTTATTCTTTAAATATTTCCTATGAATCTAAATAACCTGAAGTAGCAGAAAATACTGGTATTTTTATTTATTTTTTGAACGATTATTCCATACATCATCATAATTTTATTGAGTAACATTTTAACTGGTTTTACAGTTTTATGTTAATGATATAAAAATATATAAAAAAAAATGTTTCCTAGTTACTTATTTGAACTCTTATATAAATAGAGCACATAGTGTTATGTTGTTATAGAAAAAAAATTACATCCAATAGAAGGTATTTCTAATATTATAAATAACAGTATTTTTCGCAACTTCAGGATATTTACATAGACAGTTGACATTTAAAGAATAAATAATTATTTATGTTCGTGAAAAACGGAATAGCTCATCTGGTAGACGAAGATAGTGACTTTTTCTCGAACATTTCATGCTGTCAAGTCTGTCATCAAAACTTTTTTGATTAACATATAATAATATGAAAAATATATATATTAAAAAATCTTTGTTGTTATGTTTTATACTATGTAGTAGTTATCCAAGTCAGAAAAATTAAATAATTAAAAAAAAATATATATTCGATAAGATATTTATAACAATAGGTAAATAAATAGTATGTATGTGCATAGTGTTTAAGTAATATCTAATGGCATTACGATCCTACAGCTCTATCCCTACTCTTCATGCGTGACCAGTTACTACTCAGAGAGCTGAAAAAATGCTGTTTTTTTTTTATTTTTCACTATTGGGTACATTTTAAATCAACTCGAAAAAAATACATATTGTGCAGGACCCCTAATGAATTAAATTAGCAAAAAATTGTTGGTATGCCAATCAACAATAATTTTTAAAAAAATAAAAATTTTGACTCACATTTTCGAAATAAAAAAATTAAAAAAGTGTTTTTTGAAACTCTTTTAGAAAACCATTAACATAAATTTTTTTCGTGAAATTAGGTTGATCCGTTCAGGAGAAAAAAATTGTTTTTTTTATTTTTCGCCATGGGGTACACTTGCGATAAAATTGAAAAAAATATATGTTATGGAGAACCCTCCAATGAAATAAAGTAACGAATTGTGGTGGAGAAAGTTTTTTACCTGAGTAAAAAGCAACAAGCGGCAGAGTCACTATTTAGTTTTCGAGTTTCCTCGCTAAGACGCGCGATCAATTTTTTAAGAGTTTTGTATTGTTTTGAAGTTGATTTCCATGAAATTATGAACATATCCTTGATCATAGGCTTGATGTTATTTTTGCCATTAACATTTCATCGTCAATTTTACCTTTCCACAATGAATTTAAACGGAAACGTAAATTTTCTGTTATAGTTAAGTTACATGCCACGTCCTTGTTATTATCATATTTGCAAGAAAAAAATTGCACAATACAATGCATTACAGTATTTTACAAAAAATTATTTTATTACTTTTATAAATGTTACCACATTTTACGGTGAATAATTATTAGAACATACTTTTTAAAATACAAATTTAAATTTAAACAACGTACAGGCCTTTGATCCTGTCTGGCGTCCTTGATTGCTTTACGAACTCCGCAAATTCCTCCGCTCTACATACTTCCTAATCATCAAGCTCTACCACACAGACATATCCTTCAAAGTTAATCAAAATGGTTCCTGTTCATCCATTAGTAATCAGTTTGCTGATGTTCCTCAAGGCAGTATCCAAGGACCTATTACCAAATTAAAGATAAGGGCGTCACTCTGTCTCACATCCACAATTCGTGTCGATAAGTTCGGAGAAGTCAGATCCGATACGTTCTACACTGTTTGAGCCCAACATGGTCATCCTCACCAGACGGGGTATGTTCACTTCTTCCAGCACCAGGTAGAGTTCGGGTCGGGTCACGCTATCATAAGCAGACTTGAAATCCAGAAAAAAAAAATGGTGCGTAACTATCCTGGATTCCTTTGCTCTTTCCGAAACATTCTCAGTGAGAAGATGTGGTCCGTGGATAATCTATCCCTTCTGAATTCAGCTTGGTAGTTGGCTATGTCTCTTTCAGTATGGGGGTAAGTCTTTTGAAAATAATGTTTGACAATACTTTGTAGACACTCGAAAGGAGAACTATGCCTCTGTAGTTGTCACATTCCATTTGGTCACCCTTCTTATGAAGCGGCAAATGACACCTAGTCTCCTAACTTTAGGCATCCTTTCTTCTTCCCATATTGTAAGGATGAGGTTGAGAAGTTCCTTCACACCGCTTTAAATGAATATAAAATAAATAATTTTTAAAAAAGTGACAGTTTCTTTTTTGAGTTTATACACTCATAAATTAATAAGAGATACTTTTGATGATTAGGCTCCTCTCAAGGTTGGAACAATTATTTATGACCAGTATTTTACTCGATTCTTATTCTTATCGACAAGTATTTTTCATTGATATTTAAACCTGAAAAAGTTAGCCGATAATTTTATCAATGTTAAAATATTTGACATAAAGGATTATTGAGTAATAATTACATGGTAAAAATGAATCAATGTAACATAAGTTAGCTGTAACGGAAAAAAAGTTAATCAAGTCGGCCAAATCGATTTCTGAACACTGCTTTATGAGTAGTTTTATTTGTATCCTTCTTGTCATATTTTGATAGATATACATTCATTCAATTCCTACCACCTTAACAATGAATCTGAGAAATTGAGCTGTAAAAACGATTTTTTAGCCTTAACGAAAAGTTTCAGTGCGATTAAACGTATAAATGATTTAGCGAAGAAGCTTCATTTAAGATATCTTAGTGTCGGGGAGAATCTAGGATTCGAACTCACAACCTTTTGCTTGCTAGGCTACAGTGCTACCCACAGAGCAACGGGTTCCCCTAGAAGGGCCTTATTTAGGGACCTTCAGAACATTTGTGGTAACACACTAAAATAGACGTAAGAAGTGACCAGCCTACCCTATGACATCAATCAGTAATCGCAGAGTGGTATCCGCAGAGACTACATTCCGCGTCTCATACCCATCACCATATGTCGCCCAAACAGAAAGAAAAAAAGTTTGTTACTCTCATGTCATCTAATATTCCACTAGTACAGTATTTTCATTGTGGCGGGAGGATAGATAATAAGAGAAAAATCAAACAGTTCTTTGGAAAATCCCATTTCACCATTTTTTTAAATATTGAAACTTCTAAAATATTGTTTCAGGAACAGAAAATCTATAGAATGGAAGATGCAGAAATTTTCATCAATAACAATACCGTCACAGGCAAGGACACTTTTGAAATTTTAGAAGCCCACAGTAAATATTTCCAATGGACTGAAGGTGAGAGGGTACTGGATATCGGTTGCGGTCCAGGAAATGTAACAGCTAATGTTATCCTTCCTTTTCTTCCGAAGGATTCAATATTGGTGGGTTATTATGATAATAGTTTATTATATCGTAATAATAAATTCTTCAAATGTTTATCTACTTCTTTATTTAGGTCGGATGTGATTCATCTGAAGCTATGCTCCAGAGCTGTAAAAAATACGAAAAAAACAACAGATTGACGTTTAAAAATCTAGATATTCAACAGAAGTGTCTCAGCGACGGCTGGGAAAATGAATCATTCAACAAAATATTCTCATTTTATTGTTTACACTGGGTTACAGATCTCAGGTGAATATTTACTTCAGTTTTAATAACATTTAACATTATAAACTAGAAAATTTCACAATTGGTATTATGGTGATAGAGATTAATCTAAGGGCTGAATAAGATACATAAGGATAAGAATGTCTGTATTTCTCCTTTTTCTTAATCATCTTCAAGTCACATATACAGGTTTCACAAAGGAGTCTATTCACATTTTTTTTTTTTTTTTTTATAATTGCTTTGACTCCCTACATCATCTGGTTATACACATATCTGTGCAAACACCTGCGAAAACAAGTGCTGGTGCAGAAATTGTTTAAATATTATCCGAAGGAGAATCCGTGGTAACAAAGAATATATGTATGAATTTCTTCGATTTTCATATTAGATCACTTTTCTTGAAAAGAGATAGAGGTACTATTGCATGTTCGTATTGAAAACAATATTTTATCTAATCTTCCTTCCTTAGTGTTATGATTGTTCAAATAAAAATTATTTGGTTGACTTCTGCCTTCAATTTGTAATTAAGTTGCTCTAGATATCTCATTATTCAATTCGTTTTTCTTTGAAAATTAGGATTACTCAAGTTTTTAATTGTTTTATTTGCTTCCCAATCTTATGTAAATCACATCAAAAGTAGGAGCAATCGGCTACTGAATCTTAAAAAAATGCTGAATAGATTTGCCAAAGAAATAAAAGGGGCTATGGAGCCATATTTTAAGGCAATAAAAAATTGTTATCCCTATTTATACTTGATTCCATAAAGTCTGCGTTGGGGGGATCCCGTGGCTCAGTGGCTAGCTCGCTAGTCTCTTACGCCAAAGGTTTGTGTCCGAATCCCAGTCCCGGAGGGACTTTTTCAAGCATTTAATTAAATACACCGAGTGGCCAATTGCTTACTTGGCCTGTCGTACAACCGGAAAAATCATTTTTGTAAACCATGTAATATGGTGATTGCTTATTACTTGGTATATGTAATATTATGTAAATGTAATAATAGTGGTATATAATTTTTAATTATATATTTTTCTTAGAACATCACAGTGATTAAAAGCTTATATTAAAACATATATTTATAAATTTTATTCAATAATTTTAAAATACAATATACATATTGTATATTGCGATAATTATCTACACTCATAGACATATACACCAATTCATATCTTTTATAAATCAGACATAATAGAAATTTTTAAGAGAGCGGTGTGGTCTAGTGGATAGAGCGCTAGTCTAACCGTGCTCCAGGTTTTGTGTTCGAAACCCGGTTATGACGGAATGTTATTTATTCTGTTATTTCAGCCGGTGGGCGATCCTGGGTATGGAGACCCTCCTGGGGCAAACCCAGCCTCTATAAATTGGGTACCCAGAAATGGGGAAAACCTTGCGGCTGAGCGTGATCTCGGCCTAATCACCTCATTGCACGGCCGTTGGCCTAAAAACAGTACGAATCTCTATATGTACTGAGCCCAAGACCCTTCATGGTTGTAGTTGTATAGGTTTTAATAGAAATTATTACCCTATAATAATGTAGAGAGATAGAGGTGTACCAATCATTAAATATTTACAATGATAAAATTAATTAAATTTTAATTGTTTTGATGATGGGTAATGTCAATTTTTTTTAAACAATGTTATAATTAACTATATTTGCAAGTCTTGTTCCTAATCAAAGCATAAATAATTGGATAATTGACAATATTATAATGGAATTAACCAAAGTGCAAGTGCCCTGTACCCGACCGGAATTGCCGATTTTCCCTTATAATCCCCATTTTCAGCTTAAATATTTTTTTTGCTTTTAAACTAAGCACTGAAATAGAAACTAGATGGATACCATTACAACTTTTATTAGACGTATTTTCCACTTTAAAATATTTTTATTATACTTCTCCTCCAATCTTAACATTTAAAAAGAAAAACCTACATTACTCTGTGATATTAATAATTTATATTAGCAAATTATGATTGGAGCTTTGTTTGTTTTGTTTTTTCCTCAGACAAGCAATGCGAAACATCTACTCTTTACTGAAGCAGGGTGGTGAAATTTTGTTGATGTTTCTCACACCTGATAATGCGATTTATATTGCCTTCGAGATTCTAAAACAAAAACCGAAGTGGAACAGTTTTGTTAAGGTAAACATTTAAAAATATATATTTTTCATTATCACGATCGGCTTCAGTTGTCTATTTTTTTCTTCTTTTTTTTCTGTGGGTATAAAATCAAATTAAACAGAAGTGATGGACCCAAACATTATTGGAACAAATAAAAATATTGTGATTTTTGCAAAGAATTAATAATAATAGGCTTAACGAACCCAAAGGTTCGATGCCGATACCACCAAATTCCGCCTACACAGACTCGTCCAATGTTCACCGTTCAAGCTCAAGCCCCCGAGATCAGACTTAACGCAATCCTCCCATCAACGCTTCGGCCTACCTTTCGGACGCCTACCAGTCGGATCAGCGAATACCAACTTTCTTGGAATCCGCTCCTCATCGAGCCCAACAACTTTACTCACCCATTTGAATCTGCGCGATGCTATCAACTCAATTATATTCACAGGATACAAGTTCCGCAATTCCGCATTGTGCAACCTTCTAAACCCCCAGTGGCCTCGTCTCTCTTCGGACCAAATATTTTACGCAGTACCTTATTTTCGGAAACCTTAAGCCGTTGTTCATCCTTCAAAGTAAGCGGCCACGTTTCACATCCATAATGAACCGTCGGAAGAATAATAGTTTTATAAATTCTAACCTTTAAGTTTTTAGATAAAAGCCGCGAACTAAGTAACTTAGCAACTGAATAATAACACGCATTTCCCACCTTTAACAGGGACTTTATTTCTTCCAGGATTTCATTTTTTCTTGTTATCATTGAACCTAAATACTTGAATTTCTCTACGTGTTCAAAAGTATGCCCTGATACATCAATATCACCAAGATCGCCACCGTTTCTGCTACTAATCATATATTTCGTCTTATCGGTATTTAATTCGAGTCCTATTTTTTTACCGGTTTTTATTAACACACTTGTATTTAGTTGTATGGTTTCTGTGTCTTCACTTTGCAGTACTAAATTATCGGCATACCCCAAAACCGGAACCTTGTCACCCATATTTAAACCTTTCTCGGTACACATCACCTTTTCTATGACATATTTTAAAGCTATATTAAATAACACAGGTGAAAGGGAGTCACCCTGTTTCAAACCCGATCGCACCTCAAATCTCTCGGAGTAATTATGACCAATTCTAATTTTATCGAATGTTTACAACAAAAACATATCTACTAGGTTTACTAACTTTCTAGGTATTCCCTGTTCAATCATGATGTTATTTAGCTTCTGACGGTCTATTGAATCATAAGCCTTTTTAAAATCAATATAAAGTTGATGGACTACACCGTTGTATTCCATTTTTTCTCTAATATTTGACGTTAGGAAAATATTTGATCAACAGTCGAGCGATTTCGCCTAAAACCACATTGGTAATCTTCGATAATTTCCTCAGCGTATTCCGTGATTCGACTAGTTAGTATTGACGAGAATATTTTATAGCATACTGGGAGAAGAGAGATTCCACGATAGTTGTTACAACCGGTCCTCGGTCCTTTTTTGTGAATCGGAATAAGTATTGATTCTTTCCATTCTTCGGGCATTTTTTCATTTTCCTAGATCTTTTTAACTAAAACATGTATTTTGGAAACGCCCGCTTCTCCACACGCCTTGATTAATTCACTCGTGATATTATCATTTCCTGCAGCCTTATAACGTTTTAATTTTCCTATCGCCATTTCGACTTCCTCTTTACACGGAGCGTCTATCCATGGTTCAGCGCTGTGATATTCAAAGAGAGGAGATTGATTATTATTTACCGTATTTAATATGCCGTCAAAGTGTTGTTTAAATTTATTTAATATCTCAGTCGGATCCGCAATTATATTGTTATTTGCATCTTTAACCGCTTTCAATAGGGGTTCAAATCTTTTACGCGATTTGTTTATACCTTTGTACATCCCTTTTACGTTATTTTCGCTTCTGTGTTTTTCTATTTCTATTATTTTGCCTTTAAGATACTCTTTTTTCTTATTTTTTAAGAATCTTGAAGTCTCTTTTTTTACTACCCGAAAGTTAGTCACGTTATTATCGCTTGGATTATTTAAGGAATTCAGTTTAGCGGTTTTTCTTTTTTCACACATATTTTGACAATCCCCGTCGAACCAGGGTTTTTTTTTTTTTTTTTTTTTTTTCGATTTCCCCAAGACACAAATTACCAACCTCTTTAATATTATCCCTGATCCCTTCCCATAGTTTGTTCATATCTTTGTGTTCGTCATCTAAAGTTTCCAAAGCTTCGAACCTATTTTTTACTTCTATCGCGAATTGTTTTCTAATTCCGGGATTGTTCAATTTAACTAAATCAAAATTCTCGGCATGAATATAGGCCGATGTTCTCTTTTTCGTATTTAGTTTTTGCCGAAGTTTCGCGATTACTAATTCATGATCAGAACCGCATTCTGCACCACGATGCGATCTCACGTTAATTATGCTACTTTGCCATATGTTTTGTACTAAAACATGATCGATTTGATTCCGTGTTTGACCATCCGGCGATGTCCACGTGTACTTATGAATATTAGAATGAATGAATATAGCAAAGAATTAATATAAGAAAAAAATGTTGTTTGAGGATGTTTTTACTTTAAAGAACTATAAATGTACGTACTGTTTGAAAAAAAATGACTTACCAACCTTCTCAGGCCTCTCTCGAAAATCCTACATACGTCCGTCCACACTCACTGTCAACTCTGGTGGTGTCGTAAGACGTGATTGCTGCAGACCGGAATTCGATAATAACTTACATTTAAAAAAGAAAGGATGTTACACACTATTTAACAATAAATATGTACTTAATTTTGTGAATAAATTTATCATAAGAGCAAGTAATAAATTTATTAAAATGAATATGAGATTGTACTTATAAGAAAAAAAAAATAACTCTTTTTTTTAACGGTCAGAGGAAGAATTGCTTCTTTCAAAATTTTGATCGGATATTCAGCTAATTTTTTAAACCTGTAATGCGTCATACATCCTGATGTAAATAATGAAGGATACAAAGTGAATCATTCTTCACCTTCTCCTCTAGGTTCCTAACCGTCTCTTAGTATGTCCGATAGTCAAACTAGAAGGAGTGCAAAATAATTTTGAAAATAGGACAAATCCAATAAAGTATTATGTAGATGGCACAATAGACCGATTTGGTCGCGGTGCAATCCCTATGCCAGCTCAAAAAAAAAAAAAAAAAAAAAAAAAAAAATGTAGCTGATATCTACTATTTCTTTCGAGAAAATGAGGCACATGGATTACTAATAACGGAAAAAATAAGGAAAGTTACTAATTATGATATACGTTTCCGTTGGAAATTCTGTAGATAGTTTTTTTTCCGTAGGTGCCTTGGAGACCCTTGGCCGCGCGGTATGTTTGTTTAGTTTCCACACCGCAATACTCGATGATTTTATAGGAGGAGGGTCATCACACTACCTACGCCTAGTTTTGTGAGTAGCTATTAATGGGGTCCCACATGCTCGGGTGGGGAGGGGGAGGATAGTGAGTGCATTCTCATTTATTTATATGCTTGAAGAAAGTCCTCCTGGGACTGGGATTCGAGCTCACAACTATAGCGTGGTAGGCTAGTGCGCTAGCCACTCAGCCACGCCTCCCCTGACATATGGTACTGACACATATGAGACGTTGATTTCCAAAAGGTATTAAAGGACATTTATTAATAATTTGATTTTTTTACAAATCTGTATTCTCATAATCTAGTTTTATCTAAATATATTTGATTTTATCTAATGAATACTCAAGTCCTTTAGAAAGGTGATTAGAAATACAATTATTTTCGAAAGTTAATAATTACACATTTAGTTTCGATCCAAATCAAACTAAAACATTTCATTTCATAACTTTAATATGGTGTTATTAATATAGTAAACAAAAAATCTGGATTTTAATTCTAAAAGAATCAAATTAGGTGGTTTAATAATATAGTAATGAGAGATTTTTGCGCTTCCTGTAAAATTTCCTAGAGTGGATATACATAGTACCTTTTGGAACTCAACGTCTCATATAGGACTGACATATCGCATGTGATTTGCGCTATTTGACGTATTAACTAAAGATCCTGATGAGTATTATAGGTGCCAAAATATCAGAATAAGTAGCCATCAGGTATATTTTTTTTGTTTGGAAGTAGAAGATGAAGAACTTGGAGAATATATATAGTCTATCGCATATTTCTGAGAAACAATAAAAAGAAGAAAAGCGTTGACATATATCCTATTAGCTGTTTATCTTTTAAGACTTAATATTACCCAATGATTTATATATAAAGTAGCGCTTTTACTAAGGTGACCAGACGTCCAGCTTTGGGCGGGACAGTCCCGATTTTTCACAATTTGTCCCGCGTCCCGCGACGTTTTTCAAAAGTCCCGACTTTTGAAAGTAAGTTAAATTTTATATTTATGGAAAATCATTGTTTTGCGTTCTAAGAAACCTTCATACACTTCTTAGAAGTGATACATTTAGACACACTTCGTGTTCGTACTGCGTGATAGCAATCTAATTGAACAAATAAATATTACAAATCTGCTACTAACCACTGAAAATTAAGGTAAGTCATTTATTTATATATTTCATAAATACATACATTTTCTTAAACTTAGCTTAAAATACTCGTAGTCTTCATATTTCTTATTGATGAAAAAAAGTATATCACCGACCTTAACTTAAAAGAAATTTTTGAACGAAATATACGAATAAAATTTTGCAAATATTTTAAGTCAATCAAACTAATTTCATTACAAACAACAATAATATATGTTCATGTAAATTATGTTTAGGGCAAATTAATTCGGCGAAATTTTGTATGGACATTAGAAATATAAAAATTAAAAGTGTTGAAACTTTGCAAGCCATTTTATGTGTCAAATATAATTTGACAAAGTCTTGTGAAGATTTTTACAATATTTTAAAAAATGACAACCTACTAAAACAAATTCACTCAAATAAAAAAATATTTCAAGGAATAAAATATTATATATTTTTTCATATTTATAAATTCTACTTATGTAAAAAATATTACGATATTATTTTTATTCTGTATGAAAATTTTTGTTGATACCCACCGCCTCCTTCAGAGTTGTCCCGATTTGCTTATCTAAAAATCTGGTCACCTTAGCTTTTACCCATATGACATGAGTGGTTTTAATTAACGGTCAGTAAATCATCAAAGTAATATATTGTCAAATCGAAGTCATATTGCCAGGAACCTTTTCTAGATCGATTAAGATTGAACATTAGTTTTTATACATATAAGAATAATATAATGAAATGCCGAATAAGTGAGGTCAAAGGGAACACTACAGAAAGAACAACTCTAATTATTTCGGTTTCCTTTTCCCCATTTCCTTCAATGTCAATTCATACTTATATTCTATATGTTGCCAGGTCAGGAGGCCATACAAATAAATATTATTATTCAAATGAAGTTTATATTTAATGATTTTATTGAATAGGTTTTATCACAAGCAATAGACATAAATACAGATTCAACTTACTTTTAAGAATAAAATACGATATATGTTATTGATACATTCCTAAATATTAATTGTAGCTTTTCTATCATTATCTCTTCTAGTTATTAAACTGTTAAGGGAATGAGTTTTGGCTTAAAGTAATGATCGAAATTTGTACATAAAATTTTGTTTGTAAACTATATTTCATATTTATTTATATTTAATGAAAAATTATCTTTTCACTTATCAGTACGGGATGTAATTTATTAGTGAGAATAAAAAAAAAAAAATACACCAATTGTGTCTCAGGATGTTCGAAATAATATATTTTATGAGCTGATATCAAATACTTGGTGAAGTGACTTTGGCTCAGAAACAGACTGTTGTTCAAATATGAAATTATGTAAAAAAAAAAAAAAAATAATAATCCTTCAACAGCCGGGTTTGAACCCTTGACCCGAAGAACTGTAGTTCATTGAAGATTTTTTTATGTGAGAAAAGTTTCCTTTCCGAATGAAACTTTTAAGAAATTTTATGAAATAGATGATATGACTTTAAAAACAGTTTGAAAATTGCTCCAAAAAATAAGTTTGGTTTAGCAATATAACCAGACTTGTATACATAAACGTGATTCATAAAAATATAGAAAAATGGATAATGGTTTAAGCAATGATATTGGACCTTCTGGTTGAGAGCCACCGGTCTGCAAAGAAGGGGGAAAAAAAAGTAATACTATAATAATATCTGTCAGAAGAAATCAATTCTCACCAATTTAACAGATGTAGTAATGGATTTTTCTTTGTTATTATTGCATTGTTGTTTATATCATTAAATAAAACAAAAGATACCTCATTAATATTGCTGATTTTATTTGAATATGGAACAAATCACGGGTGTTCAATTTCTATAGATAGATCCCCTTTGCTACATAATAAATACTTTTTAGTAGTAAAATAAAATATAAGATCTTTGTTAAATATTGAGTAAATCAATAGAAACAGAAGCCTATATTCTAGCAAACGCAACCCTTTATCTCTCGCACAGAACATGCCGAAGAAGAGGGGATTGAATTTCCCACTGGACATGGTACTTATGTAGCTCATTTCTTAAGATAAATGTTTTAAGCATGAAACTTAAAAATTGTATTATTTATATAAGTCTTAAGAGACTAATTAATTGTTTCTTAGTGTCATGTGTGAAATTCCCAGATGCTCTCATGCTATGTTCCAGGAGTTAGGGTGGCAATACCCTTCTATCTTTCAACAATGTTTCCTTGGTATCTGTTTTTCCAATCCTTTAGAACTAAATATTCTTGATACTTAATATTCTTACCGCATTTTTTTTTTCCACTTAATAAACCCGAGGTTCCAACCTATTCACCAGTATACCTTCTCAGAGATCCGTCTTCCTCTAAAAAAATGTTGTCATTCGTGCTACTCTTTTCTTTATTTCATACCCATCTCCATTCGTAAAGCCTCATTATTAACCTCTTTCAAAGATCAATTATTTCTCCACTCCCTTAACCATCAATCTTCCAAACATATGTAAAATTAATTATTCTTGATGCAATCATTGTTACCAAGCCTTTTCTATTTCAATCTTGAAGTCTTAGAAAGACCAGACTAATGTCATGAAATTGTAACATTTTTTATTAGTCTTAGAGGATCAATAGGCTCAGGATAAAATTTATTTTCATTCGTATATTGTCAAATTCCAATCTCATTTCGTGCCCGTGATTTTTTTTAATTTAACGTCACTTTATGCTACTATGGCTAATCGGACGATGCTACAGTGGGAGTCCTAAATTTTCCCTATCCAAGTTTGATTAGGATAAGGACCTTTAACGAGTATCTAAAATCGCACAGGCTCGGGACCACCTTTTAACGTCCCCTCCGAACGACGGCATAACTGAGGATCTTTACTCCCATTAAAAAATCCTAGGACCACCTGCGGGTTTGAACCCGTGACCTTTGGCATAGGAGGCTGTTATGCTAACCACCCAGCTACAAGTGATCCCGTGAATAAATTTAAAGCATCTACAATAATAAATCTGTACGAGTTTTTAGGTAATTCGTGGGTAACTTCAAATGAAGCTATACGATTTTGGTATTCTTCGCTCTCTTCTAAACAGTCGAGAAAAAATTATTGAGGTAACAAATAGGCATGAAGAAAAAAAGAAGTATCAAATTTATAATTGATAAGTTTAAGAAAAAAAAGTTTTTTTTGATACCCTGATCAAAGTAAAGGATACGAAAAGTCACATATGGCGGTAAAAAACATTGTGCACCAGCTGATTATAGTGGTTTTATTAATTTTATCATTACGGCTTATACTTGTAAAAAAATATATTATTTTCTCTGCGCATTATTACTTACAGGACACCGGTCCAAGTTAAATTTGTGTGAATAGGGAAGAGGGAAGGGGAAAAAAATAGATATATATATATAAAACATAAAATTTAAATTAAATCCAATGACCCTTGCGGGTAGAGCCATTCGATGAAATAAATTTCAAAACATAGTGTTGTCTAATATATTTTATTTTAAAGACTTTATAGCACTAATGTTTAAGTTTTTAAAATATAATATAAAAGTAAAATTAATCAAAAATTTATAATTTAAAAAAAATGTATAGAAGGTTTTAAAGAAAATGTTTTTGGGAAGTTATAAATTTCTCATTAATTTTGATTTGCTATCCATAATATTTTCTCATATTATTATATTATATTGATATGTTAAAGTGATTTATGTATTATTCATGATCTTAGCAACTTTTCCTATGTAGCAAAACATTCCACCACAATCCGTTTTATATCTTAGAAATTTTAAAATTAGTGTAAATTTATAAGCCTAACTTAAATTTTCGATTTCAGGATGTAAAATGGTTTCATAAATCAAATGATTCAATTTCATTTTGTGAAGGCTTGCTTGAAAGCGCTGGATTTCAAGAAATTAAATGCTACTTGAAGGCAACCTGGCATCGAATCTCTTCTTGGAACATTCTCATTGGTAATTATATCCAACAGATCATATTCTTCTTTATTGTCCCATAGCCCATTTATAGTCCCGTTCAAGTTTAACATCGTGGTTTCGCCATCTAGGTAACATGGTTTCACGGTCCACATTTTACTCACCAGTTACATTGACTGTAATATGAATATATTATAGTCTATAATGGGCTCGTTCTAAGCCAGTATTTGAGTTATAGCTTTTCCCTTCTGCACCCCCTTTCTCATTTCCATTTACGCTGACTTCAAAGCATTGATTTATATCCCTAAATATCTACATTAAATTCTGGTCATCAGCAAAGTTTAGATGCTAGACGGGCTTACAGAACATAATTCTATATTACCACTTGGGTCCTACACAATGATGAGTCCATAACTTTTAAAGATCCAGGTTAAACAACAGACATACCAGGGCATCATCCTATTTTAGACCACATCCGATAATAAAGGTTTGGCTGAGACAAGACTGCACTCTAATTATGCCATCAAATCCATCCAAACTTACCATACATCCTTTTCCGGCATCGTTAGCTCTTCCCTAATATATAATAATTTCCTCCTTCAATGAACATTATTGGTGATTTCGAAATATGTAGACAGTTGAGACATAAAAATGTTGTATTCTCTGTTTTTACCTAAATCTGACGGTAAAAGTAAACAGCTTGTCTTGACGGTTGAGTTTAGGAATGGTTATCAGTTTTGCAACTCTCAATTGTCTATTAAAGTCTTCAATCTTTCAAATTATTTTTTTTTTCTGTGAGAACGGTGGCATCCTTTGTTTACAACAGTATAACCTCGGCTGGAATAGTCTTCCTAACTAAAACCTTTGGTTGGCACTACAAAATTCATTACGCACCCCTTCTCAATACGAAAATCTCTGGAAGTTCAGTTTTCATAGCTTGTCTCTTTGTGGCCTTTTTTTTTCATCCTGATTGTCACGCATACTATCATATATCACTTACATAAGAGTAGTCAGCACAAATACTAAAACGTAACCCTAGAAAACGTATGAGGAGAAAGTGGAAGGTAAAAGAACTATACAAATAAAAATTACTGTTGATTGCCTAGATATTATGATGAATGATGGACTTATGTTTCATAATTAAAGAACTTGATTTGTATAGGATATATTATGGTTTTATATACTAATGGTAAACAAACTGTAAAACATTAGGTTATATAATTTATGAAAATAATATTAATAGCATGTATTGTAAGAGAAGCAAATATCATGCTGTAAATATCATTATACTAAAACAGTTAATGCCAATCAATGAAATGTAAGTAAACATATTCAGTATTAAACGTATGAATTTGAAAGTTGGAGTACATTAATTTAAAATATATTTTTGAAGGGTTCTACATATTTCATTTTGTTTAGAGATGGTTGTTCTAGATGTAGATAAGTTATTTTAGAAAAAAATAAATGTAATATACCCATATCTGAGCAATAGTACAAAATATATTTGATCCCAAAATTAAAAGAGTGAATGTCAACAATGAAACAGTATGAATGTAGTGTTATAGTTTTTGAGCTTCTATTTGTGATTTGATTTCAGAATTGATGAAAGTGGTAAATCCATTTCTGCGTCATATACCACCTGAAATGAAATACGAGTTCATGGGAGAATTCGAAGATCTATTGAGGCAACAGAGTCATATTTCAATCGATGCTGATGGGGGAATCACCGTTAAGTGTAATATGATTATTGTTACAGCCAAGAAAACGAAAAGATAGAAATTTATTTCTTAACTAATTTGTAGTCTTTTCCTACACGACTATTTCATCTCCTAAGAATGCATAGAACGGTTTTTCCGTCCTAAACCTGTACAGGGTATGCGCCGATAGAGTACTACGTATTCGAAGGAGGTGGAATAGTCAGGAAGGAACAGACGTTAATTAATTTAAAACTAGTCATCATTCTAAATAATCAAAAGTTAGTATAAGTTGTTTATACGCATCAATAAATATCATATTCAATTGTTTTCTATATTTACAAAGCGAAGTCATATTTTTTAATCACTCAAAGATAAAATAAAACAAAAGTATATGTATTTATTTTTAGTTTGTTTGTTTAGGTTTTAAGGCGTAAAACCCTAAGGTCATCAACGCCTAACATTTATTTTTAGTAATAATCATGTTTTAGAAAGAATGCTAATACTAAAGAATGGAGGATATGTTAATCCTCAAGAAGATCCTCACCGAAAAAATTCAGGGTACAAAAAGAGCGGGAAGCCAAAACCTCTCCTGAAAAAAACACATTTCTGACATCTCCCGCCGCTCCTTCATCACTTAAAAGTGATTAAATGGACTCCGTGACCTCTTTCCTCTTGAAACCCGTAAGCACCTGATCTCCTCCCTGATATTTCCCCACTTTGACTATTGCTGTACGATATATGGGGGTGTCTCTGGAGATCTTGAAGAAAAACTAAAACGGTTATTTAATTGCTTCATTCGATTTATCCTTGGGATCTCCAGGGACACCTCTGTAACTCGATTCTACGAAGAGTTAAAGTGGTTCTATCCTTCCTACCGTCGAAAATACTTCCTGGTTTCCTTCCTCTATCAAGTTATTCGATTCCGCCGTCCATCATACAACTCTGATCTCTTATTATTTAAATCCTCAATCCATTCCCGCAACACCCGTATGCGGCCTTCTGATTTGTATATTGCGCCCCATGGAACCGCAGCCTTCGACAGATCTTTCATAATCCGATCCTCCTCCATATGACTATTCCTTCTGATATCCGTAATTCTACTACCCTTCTCACTTTTAAATCTCGTCTATTACCTTCTGTCCATTCCATTTCCAAACAATCCTGACTGATCCAGTTCCATGAAAATGTGTAAATAGGAAAAATAGGATATATATATATATATATATATATATATATATATATATATATATATATATATATATATATATATTTTTTTTTTTTTTTTTTTTTTTTTTTTTTTTTGTCATTTCTTTTATTGTTTCTTTTTACATATTATTCACTGTATATTTCTTCTTCTTTTTTTTTTTTTTAAATCTTACTTTAAGACAGTAATTCTCTCATTATTGTATATTGTATTATTCTAAAGGGACTTGTCCCAGAATAAATAAATAAATTATTATTATTAAGCGGATGTTGCAAAATATACAAGAACCTTAATCATGTGTTCGGGACTGGATAAACAATGCTCAAGATTGAGCCAATTGGCAAAGGGTGCTGAAGGTAGCCCAGACTCAGTCACGAGTTCTTGTGCCGCATAATCATAAAAATATTTTTAGAAAATAACAGTGGTAATCTAGATGTTAATATACCGCTCGATAACTAACAAATTTAGAAAAAGTATTGTTTAACTAAATGACAAAAATATAATAGAATTAAGTGATTGTTGTAGATAATAGTTTCCATTGTAATATTATTAATTCGAAAATAAGTTTTTCATTGGAATCTAAATGTCAACTTTTAAAATGTATTTAAAGCAGGAAGATAAGTGAAAGTTGTGTAATTCACACATCAGATTTTTCAATTTTAAACTATTATCCTTCTTCTTTTTTTTATTTTTTTATTTATTGATATAAATAATTACAACATAGTAAGAGAACACAGCAAGTAAATATGATCGACGTATAAAATAAAACGTGACAATAGCTTAAAAAGGAGCTACTTATAGTAGCATGACAATTCTATGTTAGGAGATCATTTCTTTTCAGACGCCTCGTAACATTATCTAGAATAGTTTGAGGTGAAAATTTACAAAATATTAGCATGCGCAAGTCAATGAACTTTTTGTCGTAAATTTGAAGTTTAGGGCGATTGTCAAATAAGCGTTGGAGTAATCCGTACTCATAAGGAGTTGACTGTCGTTTTATTCTTGTGTGAGTATTCCGATGCAATGTTTGTATGTACAAATGTATGAGGACATGAGGATATAAGACGCTTTACAAGATTATTAAAGAGTTCTGTAAGGCAGGATGTCGAGGGTTCGCAAGGTGGGGTAAAAGTGGTCTGACGGAATTTGTTTTTATGATCTTATGTGAGTCTGAAGAATTTGGGATTACTCTATTACGAGACAACCCAGATGTGTCATTAGCATACGTAGTAAGAAGAGTGATATAATCTGCCTAAGCCTGTTAAAGAATGGGAGACCTAGAATACTACCTTGAGAAGCACCAGCAGATTAATGAGAATACAAATTTATAATTTTTTTTAAAAGGTTACGTCGGTGAGATCAGAACGTATTAATAAAATAAGTATGGTGGAGGGGGAAGCGGAAATCTATAGTTTTTAAAGCAGTCATGAGTGCCTGATTTGGACAAATGCATGTTATGTGTCGACAATTTTGCCATGATGGAGCAAAAACAGATATGGCAGTACGATAATGGATGTTCAAGATGCTTTTTGGATTTTGCTACAATTTCTGTTAATTGACAATTTCTTTTACATTAAAACAAGTGAAGTGCTTACGCAAAATAACAAAAAAGCTAATCTGTCCTCAACACAAAATGAAGTTATTTTTAATACACCAACTATAGAGCAATATATGGGCTTCTCATTCAACTTAAATCTCTTTTCTGAGATCTCATTTTGCTGACTCCCAATCGTTGAACAAGAGTTTAGTCATTATCAATGTAGATTTCGGCAAAGTTTATTTACAAAAGACCAAATTTCAGGAAATATAACGGGCCAAAAAATCGTCACTTGATTGACATTAAGTCGGCATATGAAAGTACTGACTAAAGAGAGCTTTATAAAGTATGCATGGGCTGATTGTTCCGCCCGATGTCATAAGACTTAAAATACTTACAAACGAAGCCTAAAGGGTTGAGTGTGTGTTACAGTTACGAAGTTGGAGATTTTCAACTAGAATAAGACCCCCTGGCTTACCTATTGTGTAACACGATACTGAATAAAACTATAAGAGACCCGCGAGGAAGGCTATGATTTTGGATCAATCTCTGATATTAGCAGGTGCTAATGTTATTTCGGGGCTTTCATGTGAAGCGGATCTCAGGATTTGTCCATCTGGGATCTATGGTTACAATAAAACCAAAGTTGAGGTCAGAAGCATAACATTAGCTGTTGACCGCTATTATTCTCTAACAGCATCTTTACAGCAATTTGCTAATCAGACGAACAAAGGTTTGTGCAAGGAAAAATAAACTGAGAGGAGGACCAATTCAAGCAATCAGCCGGATATATCTCAAGATTAAAAAGGCTCAGATATACAGGACATCACAGTGGGTATAAGTACCCAGACCCCAGTAAACAGACAGTGTGATCAATGTCGTAAGATATATCTGAGAGTGTGAAGGTATATGGTAAAGACAAAGAATAAAGTTGCATGATAGTTTATGTCGAAGGTAATTAAATGAAATGAAAAATAATATTTATTCTGGGATAGCTAGTCCTCTAAGAGTAATATAAATTTACAATTTAATATTTATCTTGGATATAAAGACTTATAAGTCAGTATCGATTGCAAAATATGC
Source organism: Piezodorus guildinii (assembly GCA_023052935.1). NCBI lineage: Eukaryota > Metazoa > Arthropoda > Insecta > Hemiptera > Pentatomidae > Piezodorus > Piezodorus guildinii. The sequence goes on from CM041295.1 coordinate 84,300,434, forward strand.
TCTGTGAGTATCATAAGCACTACACTCTGTCAAGATGTGCTTTACGGTAATCGGACAACCGCGATAAGAGGTTCCCAGACGAAAAAACTGAACTATTAAAAGGTATTTTGGACTGCAATGATAAAAGAACATTTTGAATAAGAGAGTCGGTGAAGAAAGGGTGTCTGAAGCTGAGTAGGGCCGATAAGGAGTCAGTGCAAATAACCCGGGTTGTTTTAGTGGAGTGAACAACATTTAAACTTTTATAGATTCCAACCAGTTCTGCGGCATACTTGCTACAAAGTGGAGAAAGGGAAAACAGATGTTGCCTGCCATAACACACGACCGATGCTCCCATACCTGAGGAACTCATAGAGCCGTCAGTATATATATATAATCAGCAACACCAAGACTAGCTTGAAGTTTTTGAAATTCCTGCTTACCTATTTATGGAAATGTATTTTGTTTTAGTGATTTGGTAAGGGAAATACAGATTTTCAGAGAAGAAATTTGCCAAGGATAAATTAGATATGTTTCTATTGTATAGAAGAAGGAATTTAATGGTTAACCTCGAGCAGAAATTTAGAAATGGGGACTATAACTGATGGTCTTTCAGATAAGGAGATTTGTTGTTGGGTAGGGAATGGTCTATTTATAAAGACTTTAAAATATACATCGTTTAACAAATAACAAATTATACTGCATATTATAAATTTATATATACAAAAATACATAAATGCACATATATATGTGTACAAGGTAGTATTGCAACCTTAAATAATTAGAAGAAATAAAACGTGCTAAAACATTAAATTATTAGTCTGGCCAGAGACGGCATTGAGGCAACTTGTACCGCTCCCACAGTTCTTCTTATCACGTAAATATTGCTATTTGTATTCTGTTTCGTTATACTTTTTGAAGTGTACATCAATTGAACGAACAAAGTGTCACTTAAAAAGCTCGTGAAAGTGCGCATAACTACACAATAACAAAGGTAGTAATTTACTGGGCTTTAGGCGGTCGAGAGAGAAAGTTAATCCTTAATCCCTCAAGGATTAAACGTCTAGGCACCGCACTACCTAGCGTAAACATCTTAAAAGCGAGATTTATATACATATAAATTCATTTATTTTTTTCTTACGTACTCTCTGAAATTAACAAAATGGTACAGTGCACGCTATGTGATAATGCAATTACTCGAGACGACAAGGGTAATGTGGGTTGTAGCAAATGCCGTGTAATTTATCACGGTAGATGCTGTAATCTAGCGGAAAAAGAAATTGAAAATATAAAATTGCAAAAAAAAAATATGGCTATGTAAAAAATGCGACCAAGGAAAAAAAAACGGTCAAGCCAGAGAAGATAAATCATCTAGCCCGCCCCGGAGTCCACTTAAGAACACGGAACCTTCGGCAGCAGACATACTCGCTGCCGTGAACCAACTCAAGACAGATGTAAATGAAGATATTAAAAGCATCAAACAGTCGCTAGAAAAATATGGTGAACTGAGCTTTGAGCTCAATGACCGTCTTTCTAAAATAGAAAGCCATCTTGAGGGCCAGGCCAAGTATTTAGAGGATGTCACGGTGGAAAATAAAATTCTAAAATCCCGCGTAACCGATTTAGAAGTTCGCCTTAATAAGGCCGAGCAGGGGCTACTCTGCAGGTCTGTAGAAATACGCGGGATCCCAGTGCGCCCAGGGGAAACACCAGCAGCCCTTGTGACAAGCGTAGCGGCGGGCTTGGGAATCAAGGTTAGTTCTGAAGACTTAGACATCGTAGAGCGACGCAGACCAAAAAAAGATGACCAGAGACCACCTTCTATTATTGCTCGGTTCGTAAGGCAGTCGATGCGTGATGAGTTAGTGAGGTGTAGTAAAGTGAAAAGAGACTTCTCGACACGGGATATTGGGTGGCAAGAGAACGACTCCCACCGTATCTATCTCAGTGAGGAGATGTCTATAATGAATAGACACCTATACTGGCTCGCCAGGCAGAAGAGATTAGAGAAAAAAATCAAATACGTTTGGTTTACTGCCGGTAGAGTGCGCTGCCGAAAAGAAGATGGACACCCTGTAATTTTCATCGATAAACCCCAGGACCTGGACGTCTTCGGCTGACTCCTGGGCAACCGTCTGCTTACTGGATGCGAGCTGGAAATGGTCTCGGCTTCTAATATTCTTTTTTGTTTTGTCAGACTAACTTACTTAATCGTTTTCTTTTCTCTAATTTTGTTTTTTTTTATTTCAAAAGAATATTTTTTTTTATTTGTCGGCAAAGGCTCTTTTGTACATTTTTATCTTTATTAACTATTTCATGTTCACTTTCACTTATCTCTCTATTGTGTCTCTAGCGTCTTCTCATACTCTGTTTGCTATTCCACCTCCTTTCCTATATGTCTAATGTCCTGACCTCCTGCCATGTTAATGCCCAGTCCCTTCCCGCCCACTTCGACGAATTCCTTCACTATTTCACCCACAATTTCTATCACATTATCGCAGTCTCTGAAACATGGCTGAAGCCCTATATTCCTTCCTCTTCCGTTTCCCTCCCTGACTATTCCTTTATCCGCCATGACCGGATTGACCGGACTGGCGGTGGTGTAGCACTTTATGTCCACAGCAGCCTGAAATCTCGTGTCCTGGATCTGTCATCCCAATCTGATTCTTCCCATATTGAATTCCTTTTCGTTGAAATCTCCTCCAACACACAACCTCTCCTTTATGCAGTAGTATATCGCCCTCCTTTGGTCCCATTTGACCCTTCCTTTGAATCAATCCTTTACAGAAATGTCCCTCTATTCAATAATATCATAATTTGTGGTGATTTTAACACCAACTTCCTTTCCGACTCCAACGATAAACACTACCTGGATAACCTCTTCTTCTCTCTCAACCTATTCATCGTTCCATATGCTCCCACTCACCGACACTTGGTTGGACCTCCATATTATCGATTCAACTCACAACCTTCTTTCCGCTTCTCAAGTACCTGTTCCATTTCTATCATCTCACGACCTCATCCACATATCATATAATTTCCAAACTTCAGCATTTATTCCTAAAACCTTAACTTTCCGAAACCTCGATTGCCTTACCCGAGAAATTATTGCACCCAATATTGAAGCTCTAAATTTGGATTCGATTTACACCTGTTCTTCCATCGATTCAATGGTTCACATTCTCACCTCCAATCTCCTAAGTATCCTCGACATCCATGCTCCACTCAAAACCTGCACCTTCCGTCACCGCCCTGCTCCTTGGATGAGTCCAGAAATAAAAGACTTACAAAAGAAGCGTGAGGCAGCCCGTAGACGCTTTAGACGTACAAGACTGACTGAGGACTATCAAGCGTACAGGGCACTCCGCAATCTGACTCAGGCGACAATCAGAAAGCAAAAACAAAATACTTTCACGCAGCCTTCTCCGCTACTCCCGATTCCAAGTCAAAATGGCAACTCCTCCGCAAACTCTCTCTCTGCAAATCCTCTTCCTCACTAACCTTTCAGGTCTCAGCCGATGAATTAAATTCTTACTTTTAAAATACCTCCTCTAATAATTCTTCACCAACTTTTTCAAACTTCTCTTCAATTCCATCATTCAACCCCGATAATTTTTATTTTTCTGACATTTCACCAACTGACCTTATCTCCGCTGTACTGAAATCTCATACCAACTCCATTGGATTTGATGCAATTCCCGTAAAACTGTTAAAATTATGCCTTCCTGAAATCCTACCAGTTCTGCTATTTATTTATAACTTTTCCCTCCGAAATTCCGTATTTCCCACTAATTGGAAAAAAACAATAGTCCATCCTATCAGTAAATGTTCCAACCCTACATCCCCTAAAGACTATCGCCCTATTTCCATCCTCTCGAACCTCTCCAAACCTTTAGAAAGAATAGTTCAGAAACAATTATCAAATTTCCTTGAAAATTCTAAACTTCTTGATCCTTTCCAATCTGGCTTCCAACCTGGCTTTTCCACACAATCCGCTCTCCTCAAAATCACCAACGACATACACACTGCTATGGACGAAACGAAACTGACCGTGCTAATACTGCTGGACTTCTCAAAAGCATTTGACTCCCTGGATCACTCCATCCTTTTCTCTAAACTAAAGTCTCTATCTTTTTCAAACAGCACTATCATGTGGTTTCAATCATTTCTTTCTGACAGAACTCAAGCTGTCACTATTCCTAATCATCCTCTATCTTCCTTTCGAGCCCTTTCGGCAGGTGTGGCCCAAGGCTCAAGCATCTCTCCCCTTCTTTTTAATTGTTATATCAATGACCTTCCCAACTCTATCCATCACTGTTCCCACCACCTATATGCTGACGATTTCCAGATCTATTTATCCTTCTCTCCCTCCAATTCACTAGTAGCATTTGCCAATATTCAGGAAGACCTTGATGGAATCTGTGCCTGGGCAAACCTGAATAAACTAATGCTAAATCCTACAAAAACTCAGGCCATTCTAATTGGTTCCAATTCCCTCCTCAGATCCTATACCACATTTCCGAGTCTCACCTTAAATGAACATCCAATCACCTTCACTTCCTCTGTCAAAAACCTGGGTATTACCATTGACCAAACTCTTTCCTGGAAACCCCATATTGCCCAAATTTCCCGAAGAACAATAAGTACCCTCAAATATTTCCATCGCTCCAGCCATCTTCTTCCACTATCCACCCGTATCCTCCTTGTATCCGCACTTATTTTCCCCCACTTTGACTATTGCTGCTTAGTATATGGTGGCCTCTCGACTGTGCTTGAGGACAGGCTTAAACGAATCATGAACATATTTTTAAGATTTGTCCTCAGTACTCCGAAGAGGTCTCATGTGACCCATTTTTACGGTGAGTTAAAGTGGCTCCTCCCCCCAATCCGCAGACAATATTTCCTAGGATCATACCTTTACCAAATCATTAACTCTCAACACCCTCCATACATCCATAGTCTCCTACAATTTAAATCCTCAGTCCACTCACTTGAAACAAGATCGCGCCATTCCGACCTTTATTTGCCTATCCATAGGACTAAAACATTTGATCGTTCCTTCCTTGTCCGCTCCTCTAATTTCTGGAATTCTCTACCTACTCATATCCGCCATGCTGCTTCCCTCTCCTCATTCAAATCCCAACTTTTCCAATACCTTTTATTATCCCAAAAAGACGCTCAGAAACTGTAACATTTTTATTTCTGAAATCACACTTTGAATGAAGAATAATTTTGTTCATTGTCTATATTTAAATGCTGTTATTTACTAATTAATTTTTAATTCCGTTCAACAAAATACTTTCTAAGAATTGTTTTTATTTTAATTTTATCATTGTATTTATTTTTTGGATATATGTGTGTATATGCGTTTATGATATGCACACATATATTAACCCATAATTGTAATTATTTATTGATTATGTTCCTTCTGTCTATTGCCCAGACATTTATATTTCCATATACTGTACAAACCTGTTATTCTTAGGGGACCTAGTCCCAGAATAAATTTTTTTTTCTATTCTATTCTATTCTATTCTATTCTATTAAAATTAAATAAAGAGGGCAAATCGTCATACTTATAAAGGCGCGGTATATTCATATTCAAGGAGATGGATAAATAGTTTATGTTTCAAAAAAGTTGAGGATTAAGATGTACGAATGAACAAAGGTAAGGAATTCCAAAATTAATTAGCACGAATAACGAAAGATCTCTTAAAGGAAGCTCTGTAGGAAGGAATGAACAGTTTCAGGGACTGGGATTATGTGTTGATAGAGTGAACAGAGGAGAGTGGGGTGAACAAGTTATAGATATAGGGGGGGGGAGGGGGTTGAAGGATTGATGAATGTAGGCTCCTATGATGTATTACCGTCGAAATTTTGAGTAAAGCCGCTTCAACTCTCATACCAGGTGGAGACATGAGAACGCTGGGGAATCCCGCTGATGAATCTAATGAAGCAGTTTATTAATCTCATCAGCTTCTTCTCAAGCCTCTCTGACAGCCATAATCGAAGTGGGGGAGATAAAAGAGGATTCTAGGAGCTGGCAGGTCTTAAGGAGTATTAATCGCGTAGTCTCAGTAACTGAGGAGAATTACAATGGATTATCTGGAAATTTGAGAGATGTAAATTATTTCAGGATAGGTTTTAGTCGAGTAATACGCCTAGGTTTCTAACAGATGTGAGGAAAATATGTGGTCTATGGTTGAGGTAAAGTATTCAATTCAATATTAGCAGATATCAAAATACCTGAGGATAGTTGTTGCAGTCATTCGTAATATTAAAGATGGTAATCAACAATGAAAGAAAAATAAGATATATATGATAATATATATATATATATATATAAAATCAATTTGTGTTGTTATTACTTCTAAGTATAAAACTTTAAAATATTCGTTTGGAAATGTATCAAGTATTTGTTTGGTTTAGGTGTAAATTTGTACCTAATATATTTTAATTAATCACAACTGTAAAGTTATATCTAATATAATTTTATAAATCAATCTATTATATATTATACCCTATAATATTGTTAGGATTTATAATCAAATCAGATTTTGTCTTTCTCTGATGTAATTCCTGAACGATTATCTTTACTACCTCAATGAAAGTTTGTTGTTTATCGATACCAACATTGTCTAACCATCGCTCTCTATGCCCATTAGCTAGTTGTGTACTTTCGTATATGTTTATATAGAATTTCTTTTCCATGCTTTCTTAAGTTATTTTGCTTGTTACGCACAAATTCTATTAGTGATATCCATTTGGTTGAAATGCTCAACATTTCAATGGCTTTGAGAGTTTATAAAGTTTCAAGCTGTTTCTAATTTTTCTAACTATACTTTTTAATATCCTTTCCTTTTAGAAAGTTAATTGAAAGTTATTGTGATGGATGAAGATGATTTAAGAAATAGTCTTGGCACTAAGTCTCCCATTAAAAGACTGGGTTCTACAAGGAAACTGATGATTTTTAATAGTAAGATCAGTACTCAAGTATTATTTTAATGTCAATAGTTTTTTTATTTTGCATGAGTGTTTGTTTACCACACTTTTTTAAGATTGCATTTACTTTCGTTTACAAAAACATTATACTAAAAGAAAACTTAAAATAAAATTAGTATTATGCTTGAATCTTTAACCAAAATAAATATGAGGTATTAGTTCTATATCAAGATTGTGGTCTATCTATTTTGTTAATATAGGAATGTTTATTGATTAAATTTAGTTTAATTTTCTTTTTCTTCATCTTATTCATTTTTTAAGTTTGACCATTTAATGTTTTACACATATGATGAAGTATGGCTTATAATCATATTGAATTCATGAAATATTTATTGTCTGTGAAAAAGCTTGCTTACTTGTCATGAATATATGCTTACATTTTAGAATAGTTATTGTAAGGAATTAAATTATTGCCTGAATGAATGCTCCAAAGTTTTGATTAATACACCATATTATTAAAGTATATAACACCTGTTTTTTACGCATTTTCACTGCTAATTGCTGCATGACTTTTACTACTTTCTTACTTTTTTACATATATTCCTTTTCTTATAAATTTCTTATAAACTTGGGAAAAATCACGAACATACCAATATTATTGTTTAACAATAATGTTTTCTGTACATTCATGTGCTCTGTGCTCTTTGATTTATTGTTGTAATTGATTGACAGTTATGTTTTTTCTTAATATTAAAACTGTAACAGTAATTTATTAGTGTTTTAATTAGACACTAGGTTAACCAATTAATTTTGCATAAGCACAGCTAAAGTTTGCTTTTTTGGGGGAATTTTCGTCTAGACAAATAATGTAACTTGCATTGTTCCTATGGGGCTCTGGGAACCACTGAGTGTACTTGGTCATCACCACTTATATTTTTCAATATTGATTTTACTCCATCAACCAGCTTATGAGTGATGGAACTGTAGTTGATTGTAGGTGGAATTTAGAGAACTTGGTTGGGGTTGCAGTCATAGAAATAATTCAATTAAGTAAGCCATATAAGTTTTTCTATGATAGTACCTCCAACCAGCTTCTTATAAATCTGATGGGTGATCGGAAAATTCCTGTTTTAAATTAAATTAATAATTAGACTGATTTTCTCTCTATATCTCTGATTAGTTTGAAATTAATTGGGAAAATATTTTATGTTTTAATAATCAGAATTGTTACTGTCGAATGTCTGGCCTAATAAGTAAAAATATATTGACTTATAATTTTTAAGTATATGACATATAGGATTTTAAAGTGCATAAATACTTCATTAAAAAAATGAAAGAATGTAGTGGGGTCCTAACCTAATATTTATTTCTATTACACCAATTTATGTTTCATTTCATTATTCCATATTTTAATTAAATTGATTGTTAGTGCCCATTAAGTGACATGTAAGGGCACATTTATACTGCACAGTTTTTGGGGGTTGAAATGTTAGCGCTACCTCTTCAGCCTCTAAAATGTGTGCTGTATAAACATGCCCTTAGGGACATATCAAAATTTCAGGTACATTAGAACTTCAAAATTTACAATATAAATTGAAAAATAGCACATTTTTCAGATTCTTACTTGGTTATTAAATTGATATGGGATATAGAATTATCACCTTTACTGTAATATACCATTTTCAAAGGTTATCATCATAATAATAATTTAAGTACTTAATTAATTTGATTTATTTCTTCATCACAAGTGAGTGGATCACCTAATTTACCTTTAATTTATTGATAATCATCAGATCAGTGTTTTTACATTACGAGTTCTTTAGGGCTATATTTCTTTTTGGCCCCTTACAAGAGTAACCTACAAACCTAGTAAAGGACTATAGGACAATAAAAATATGTAGTTCCTGTATAAGTTTTGATAAAATCATTTTTATGCAAGGTTTTTTTTTTTTTTTTCTTAATGCAAAGTTTCGTAGATAAAAATAAAATTATAAATAAATTTCAAACTGGATATGAGGAAGGAGAGGTTACTAAAGCAACATTAATAAAAGTGATAGACAACATTTAGAAAAAGTGTGGATAAAAGAAGACTAACGATACTGGTCTTAATAGGCTCTTGATTCCATAAATCAACTTGATCTGCTCCTAATCATTCAAAATAGGTGAACAAAATATAAAAATTTTCAAATCATACTTAGCAGATATAAAAATCTCCATCAAATTCGCTGCAGGCATCATGTCTTCCTCTAAAATACAATTATATTGTACTCCTCAAGGATCAAATCTATCCAGTACCTATTTTATGCTATTTCTCAATATCATTTCTTCGTGTATCATGTACTGTGAATATATCATTTACAAATTTATTTAGAGGCATATGCAAATAATATAAATAGTACCATATACAAAAGAAATCAATATCTCAAGAACATCCGGAACTGGTGTAACCGACATGGTCGATCAATTAATAGCAATCAAATTTGGTTTCAGAACTATTAAAAAAGATAGATACTAAAATAATTGATAGAGTAAAAATAGGAGAGACCACTGTAAAATATAAGAATTTAATTTAAAATTTAGGGCTGACATTATTGTTGGATCTAAGATTGGCATACTCACTAAAAAAAAATAAAAAATTTCAACTCAATAATAGAACTTAAGAAAACTATAATACTGTCCATGAAAATTCCACATTTTAATTATGGAAGTTTGGTCTATGCTGTAACTACCAAGAAATCAATTTATAAACTTCATATAGCTGAAGAGAATGCAATACTTCGGTAGATATGTATTATTTAGTAATAGATTAATAAATTGCTCCTTTATTTTTAGAATCCTTATTACTATAATAGATATTTTTTCAGGATGGTGGTTTTCAAAAAATCATCCATTATTTACTACTTTTAAAAATTTAACTAAAAAAAAATACTATATACTCTAGGTATATATGTTACTTATTTTTCCATGTCATCACCTTTCCATTCTCTGCAGATTGTAACTCTTAGTTCAAGCTTTTTGATGCCCACCTTGTATAACTCTCTCCTACCATCTCCTATGTCCTTTCATATCTCTAGTTTCATTTACTCATTGGTTAGAAATTATTTTACACCCATGTGAGTCTTCAGAGAGGTTAAAAGATGAAACTCCGAAGATACAACTACAGGGTAGTATGGAGAATGGTTCAATATATCCCATTAATGAGTTCAAAAGCACCTTTGCAGCAAGTGTAGACAGGCGTTGTGCAAAAAACACACTCCTCTAATTGTATCATGCTGCTGTTATCGTCTTCCTCTGAGGCAACAATTTATCAAAATAATACATTTTATTTTCTAAAACACGGATACCTTTCCTTTTTGTCCAAAATTAAGGTTTTGTATACTTAAGCAGATAGGGAACCAGTTTTCAACCACTGTAATGATATTTTTTTTGGCCTGAGGGGTGTAATGAGCCATCCATGTTTTGTCACTAGTCATAATGGAGATTAGAAAATCCTCAGCTTAGACAGACTCCTAACACATTCCTTATTAAGAACCTTCTCAGTTATTTTAATTAATAACTTACTTTAGTAAAAGAGGTACAAAATTTATTGAGTGAGCCAATTTTACATAATTAGTCAATCTTCTACTGAAATTGCAAAACTTATTATAAAATGATCGGTGAGAATCTGGCAGGAACTAATATAGATGGTGCTCTGTCCCAAAAATATTTATCATGTCATCTTTCTCATTTCCTTGATTTTTTTTTTAAGTATGTTAAGATTCTTATGAATTAAATTATACTTAGTCAATTTTATATTTTAGATATTAGGTTGCAGCTAGCTGAGCAGCTAAGATGTTTAGATACACGTATGGAAACACAAGTGGCCATTGTTGCTGAACTACAAGACTTTTTTCGGCGAAGAGCAGAAGTTGAGCTAGATTATAGTAGAAGTCTGGATAAATTGGTGAAAAGTTTGCAACTTCGTCATAAGGAACATAAACAAAAGTGAGTTTCATTTTTTAAACAATTTTAAGTTTTTTGACACACAATTGTTTAACACATTCATGCTGGCCTGAATCACTGGTGGGTCACACTTGACTGTTCCGTAGGGCGGGGTGACCCACCGGTGGGTCACGCTTTACTATCCTGTGGGGTGACATGCATCACAGGTGATGCACTTGTTTTTAGAAAATAAGTTTATTTTATTTTTTATCAATATCATATGTTGTAGGATTTAACAAGCATAAGGGTTAATTTCTTAAATATTTTATAATTTTCAACATCCCCCCTCAAAGGACACTTATCGGTTAATTTCATTTTATTACTCTTCTTAAAGAATTTTATTTAGCTGTGCGTGATTTCATTTCATACTTTTATCCCCATAAATAAGAATGTAATATATAATATAAGAAGTATTAGTAATAATAAATAATAATATAGAATCTTTTTTAAGTATTTCCATAATTTCTCCTTCAAGCCTTAGTGTATATCAAAACTATTACAATCTCGCATTTAGCGCGTTGGAACCCCTGAACTGTTGTGATCTCCCATTAAGCATGTTGGAACTTGCAACAGTGTTGCCTCGCCCCACAAAGCTAACACAGTCCCGCCTCATGCGGAAAAACATAGATATTCGTCCCGGTGTGAATGTGTTCATTTATTTTGAACTTAGCTGCTTGAATCACATAGTATAACTTTATAGGTGTAGTTTAATTAGCCAGAATTTGTCTAGAGCCTCCAATAGACAGCTCGGTCCTGAAATTAGTGTTTAAAGAGGGAGGGTCTTCACATCATTGACCAGCCAGTCTAGCCTCCTTATCAATTCTGGTTGCCAGGTTCTGCAAAGAGTACTTTAAGGGTCCTAATTGATGTTTAAGCTGTCATTTCTATTAAAACAATACAGCTTGGAGAGTTGGGAATAAAATTTATTATAAAATCAATTCTTGTAATAAAAGAAATATACTTCAGTACAAAGACAAACAAACAGTCCTACTGTCCTAAAAACAGTAGGACTGAGAATGATTTTTATATGAACCTGATTTTAGTTGTTCATTTCTCGCTGACTTGTTAACTTTTGGAATTCTTTCAGAATAACTTTTGTTGTACATTTCATTTTTAAACCTTCCCTGCACAAAGTATCTGTTCCAATACCAGAAATAAGAGTTTTATTTTCTTACCTATCGCTATCAATTAAACAATTTTAATGTACAATACTTTCTTAACTCGACCATCAACTCCAAGATGTTATTATTATAATAAAAATCTATAAAATAGAGTAAATGTCCTGTTCTTAAAAATTAAATATGACTTCTGGTATAAATTATCATTGTCTCAACAAATTTTTAACTGGATTATACTCAAAAAATAAATTTTAGTGCCTTTGTGGTCCTGAAAAAACTAATGTTTCCGGATAATATGAAATTATAATCATTAGAACTAAAAGGGATGCTCAAATTAAATAATTATATCTTTATTCAGTAACTGAATTATGTAAATTGATTATAATTGTTAGGTTTACATTATCTTACTTTTGATTAGATAAACATTTAATATTAATAATATTTTCTGTTTTATCCATCAGAATTTTATAAATTGGTCGCATTGGACCATTGATAAACAAAGGATCCTATTTTACTTTACTTTCTTTTTTTAATATGAAAAAAATAAATAATTTTTGTAAATTATTGCTAGTTAGCATTTTGAATCGAGTTTTAATTAGGACCACAATGAAGGCTGGCAATGATTGAAGGAATAAGAATAGCATTTAGAGAGCAGTCTTAGGTTCTCCCCACCTTTCGCCATTGAAAGTTTGTATTATGGATATGATATGAAGGAATTTCCATTTGCTATCAACATCTCCTCAATTTATATATATATATTATATATATATATATATATATATATATATATATATATATATATATATAATTTTTATTTTTTTATTTTTATTTATTTTTTTTTTTTTTTTTTTTTTTTTCAGTCTCCAATCTTATCCCTGAAACCCAGGGCTTAAAGCTATTTCCACAAACTATTTGTTATGATTATTCTATCATAAACGAGGGTTCTTCCAGAATAGACCATTACAAACCTCTAGATGATTGGTTAATTTACAAAATGCTCCTTTTATTCTTTTTGCCGATTATCTTCAATATATACATAGTTAAATATATATTGAGCTTTTCTTATCGTAAAACTGGATGATTCGGGGACAGAATTTTCTAATTTTTGATTATATCAATATATTCTAAAAAACCAGAAGATCTCGCATAATATTAAAGGTATATTTTCGGGGTGATTAATTTCTTCCATAAAAACTTAAATTTTATTTTTTTATTAAATCAAAATTTGACGTTTCAGGATCTTCTCCCATCTTCAGAAATCTACAAAGTAAAAATAACAAATGTCCATTACATTAAAAAACACTATAGTGAAGTGAATAGTTAAAAAGTTTTGTAAAAAATTATTATAAGTTAGGTGTCGTTATTAACAAAATTTAAACATTATTATACAACAACTTTAAATTCAATAGGAGGTATTAAAAACAATAATTAACCATGTTACATAGTAATAAGTTAATGAAAAAAATAAATATTTTAAAATTACCTGGTTTATACCATTTTGAACTTCAATAGTTCCTTCAAACATTTTCACTGATGCACAAATTAAGAAAATAAACTCAGTAAAAACTAGTCAATTAGGTAAAAACATCGGATATGAGCAGGGTATTGCTTAGATCTTTGTCCTCAACTGGATTAAGGATTAGACCAATTTATAACATAAGTTATAAATTCTATTATATATAAATAAGGTTAAATTCTATTAATATATAAATAAGGTTATTGTTATTAAATAGTGTGACATTCTTAAAAACATTTTCTACCCAAGAAAATTAATAAATAAAATTTGGTATTCTAAATTTTAATATGAATCTCTTGAAAATAACCCTGAAAATAGTATGGTTAACATAATACACCAAACAGTTGGAATAATTAATGAAATTGGTAGGGATAGTGAGAAAGTTAAAAACCAGAAAACAATTACAGATTTTTATAAGAGCCTTTAGATGAAACAACAACTGAGGGTTAAAAATCAAAATATTATAGATGCCATAATAAACAGGAGCAAAAATATCGAACAATTTTTCAAAATGCAATTTAAACCACAACTTACTGTTATATATGTCCAATCCATAAGAAGGGAGACTTCTTTGAATGCAAAAATTATCATGGTATTACTCTTCTTCAATGTGCCTATAAAGTACTATCAAATTTCTCTTTAAGAAGCTTCTCCCATTCGCTGAGCGAGAAACTGGTCAATATCAGACTGGATTTATGAGGGGTAAATAAATAGTCAATCAAATATTCAGGTTGCGGATGATTTTGGAAAAAGGCATAGAATATAAGATGGTCACCCACCACCTTTTTATAGATTTCCGAAGCACATATGACAGCATAAAGAGGCCAAAGCTCTGCGAAGCGTTGTATGATCTCGGAATACCATCGAAGCTTATTCATCCCATTCAAATTTGCATGAACAATGTAAGGTTTGCAGTCCGAATACAGCTTGATTTATCATCTGAATTCGAAACAAAGAAAGGGCTAAGGCAAGGAGATCCTCTGGCCTGTTTGCTGTTTAATCTTGCCTTAGAATGGGTTATAAGAAGGTCTGGTGTGGATACCACTAATACAGTTTATAACAGGAGGGCACAGATACTTGGGTACGTGGACGATTTATATAAAGTGGCAAGATCTCTAAACGCCTTGTAAGAAGCTTTTCTTAGACTTGTGGGAGAAGCAACAGTCATGGCGTTATCTATAAACGAAGACAAATGAAGTACATGAGAGCTGGCCCGGGAACTTAAACCCTATCAAGGAACCACTATCGATCGGATCTTTCACGTTTGAAAGCGTAAACCAATCTACGTACCTGGGATCTATAGTCAGCTGCTCTAACAAGATATCCCTTGTTGCTATTTTGGATTAAGGAAACATCTCAGCAGCAAGGCCTTATCCAGACAGACTAAGTAAGTGCAGCCTTTATAAAACCCTCATTCGACCAGTACTAACTTATGCTGGTGAGGCGTGGACCTTAACAAGTTCGGAAGAAGCAGAGCTCTTGATATTTGAAAGAAAGATTTTGCGGCGCATATTTGGACCCATTACAGTTGGAGATCAATTGAGAAGGCTCTACAACCAGGAACTATTTGGGGAAGCCAATATTGTACGCTACATTAAGTGTGGTCGATTAAGATGGGCGGGCCACTTGGCAAGGATGGATGAGGAGGAAATTCCCAGGATGTTGCTGGAGGGAAAACTGGACTGCTCAAGAGGAAGACCTAGGCTGCGCTGGGAAGATACTGTCACAAAGGATGCCCGGATCCTTCTGAATGTGCGGAATTAGAAAGCAGCTGCACAGGAACGAGCCACCTGGCGAAGGCTAATTGAGGAGGCCAAGGTTCACATCGGACTGTAGCGCCACTGTATTATTATTACCACAACTTACTAGTGAAATAAATAAAACACTATTGACATATGATTTACACAACATCGAATTAGGACTTTATAATCTTAATAAATTACAAAAATTCCTAACTAGTTCAAAAGACCCTATAAGGGATGAAACAAATTGAATGTTGTATACAAAATAAATTATCTGGAATGTAATAAATGCTACATAAGTGAAACATCCAAAAAAGTCAGTACCAGAACTAAACAGCATAATAGTAATGGTAACAACAGCAAAAATATTAATACTGCTGCACTATCACAATATAGCATAAAATTAAAGCATAAGTTTGATCTCAATAGACCACAAATTTTAGAAATAGTCAAGAATAAACTAAATTGAAAAACCATAGAGGCTATATACATCAATAAAAATATAGATAACACTGTAAATTTCAAAACTTACTCTAGACACTTAAGTTACCATTATTCTGATGTAATTAAAAATATAATATAAATAATTAATTTAATAACAAAATGTTTTTAAGAATGTCACACTATTTAATAACAATAACCTTATATAAGTTATAAATTGGTCTAATCCTTAATCCAGTTGAGGACAATGATCTGAGCAATACCCTGCTCAGATCCGATGTTTTTACCTAATTGACTAGTTTTTACTGAGTTTCTTTTTTTAATTTGTGCATCAGTGAAAATGTTTGAAGGAACTATATTAATTCTCTATAGTTATTAATCTTCTATAGTTCTAACACCTCTTAATTATGTTTTAATTTTCAGAAGAGAGCAGTGGTCATTATTTTCTAGTTATTCCTGTTGGCAGCATCTTGTTGAACAAACTCGAACTCTTAGCAAAGATCATGCTGCACTAAGTGAAATTTATTCTGCTCATCTCGTGTCAAAGCTTTCACAAGTAATGGAAGATATACAAAGAATTTACAAAAAGGTGTGCTTAAGTAATTAAAAACATTTAAATATGGTATTATATATATACTTGTTTTTATTTTATTTTTCAATGATTTTGATGTTTTGTGTAATGTGTGCAATGAATTAAGTATTTATATCATTAAATAATTATATAATTAATTTAGTAATTACATCCTATCCTATCTAACGGACCTTGGCATCCTCAGCGATCTTCCTCCACTTTGACTTGTCTTGGACTGCCCTTTTCCATCCACTGACACCCAACAACCGAAGGTCGTCCTCTACATCCTGCAGCCCCAGTCTCCCCTGTGCCTTCTTCCACCAGGGTGTCCCTCCATCATCATTTTTGTAGTCTCCCATTTTCCATTTTCTATACATGTCCCAGCCGTCGTATTCTGGCACTCTTAATTGTGGCAACTATATCATGTGTCTGATACAGAATTCTAATTTCATCATTCCTCTTCATTCGCTAGTGATCTCCTTCTTTTGTAGAACTAAAGATTTTTCTGAGAATTTTTCTTTCCCTTATGTTTAATAGTCTTTCAGTCCAGGACTCGCTTCCATACATAACCACTGGCTGAAGGACAGTACGATATAATCTTACTTTGAGTGCTCTGGATATATTCCGGTTCTTAAATATTTTCATAAGAGACCAATCTATGGTTTGTGTCAGTCTATGGTAAATACATCCTCCAGGCTTTGTCCTGATTGCGCTTATGACCACTTCCAAAATCAAATTGAATAAAACTGGGGAAAGAGGATTGCCTTGTTTAACACCTTTCTGAACATCAAAAGAATTTGAGAATTAGCCTTTAATTTTGACAACTCCTTTGCTATCCTGCAAGGTTATCTTGATAAGTTTGATAAGCTTCAAAGGGCATCCTAGATGTTTTAACTTTTTATAAATTACGCATCTATTTATGCTGTCATATGCTTGCTTGTAATCAATAAACAGATGATGCTGTTCAACATTCCATTCCCACCATTTTTCTAATATCATCCTCATGCTAAAGATGTGGTCTATTGTAGATCTTCCATGGCGGAATCCACAATGGTAATCGCCTAACAGAGATGGGCAAAATCGCATTCGGATATACAAATACGAATGCATTCGGGAAGATCGAGTTTTGAAAATACGAATACGAATGCAATCGTATTTTGAAAAAGAATACGAATGCATTCGTATTTCGAAAAAATATACGAATACGAATATACTCACAGATGTAGACAGGTATACGCCCGAATTTCACAGGTATGCAAAGGGATACGGTCACATTCTACTGGTGTGGGCCGTATTCCACTGGTCTAAAAACGTATAGGGCCTGTGTACAAGTCAATAAGTGCGCATTTGCAGGCGTGAATTCGAATGCGGTCAATAATATCTTATATTAAAAGACATAAAATTTAATATTTATGAATTTTTTTAAAAATATGATTCAAATATTGTTGAAATAACTTCTTTAAATACGAATATCTATTTATTTACATATATCAACTCTCATACAGTTCTCTTCTCTATAATGAAATAATATAACAAATATTTCTTAAAATTTATTAATTTGTGGAAAATGAAAAACATTAATGCAGTAATGCACTTATAAATTATATTAAAAAAGAAAAGAAATATTATCCCTTTGATATATTTTTTTTTAGCTTAAAATTTATATTGAAAGTAAAGTTCAGTAAATATTTTAACATTTCAAACCAACTATGTGAAAATAAACAATATGCATTCAAGAATAAGTAAAGTTTATTTAAGTGTTAAAGTTTCATCCTGTCTCCCAACAATTTTATTTGTAGGAAAAATCAGTACATTAAAAAGTGATTAATTAATAGTGGTCAATTTGCAAATAAATAGTTAATGTTGAAAAAATAACTTTATTTCGTCGGAAGTATATATTTTAGATTAAATAAAATAACATAATTATTATATACAATCATAACTAAGGTGATACTTTTTATATTATTTAACATTTTCTGTGAAATATGTAGCTTTATAACGGTCTATTATGCTTTTCTTATATGCGAATTGAAAAATAATAACCTGGAAAAAGTTTATTTTTACATTTTTTATTTCTCCAGTTAATTTAAGTTTCTTTAATATTTATCCATCTATTCTTAACACTAGCAACAAGAAGTGGTGAGATAATTAAAATAAACAAAATTAACAATACATAAGGTATTTTTTTATTTCATCAGAATAAACTTAAATCTATAGATTTAAAAGTGAATATGTAACAATTAATGATATAAATATTAATAATTGTTTCATATTCATTTTTATTTTCGCTTTACTTCACTTCATTATAACCAATTATTTTTTTTATACCACTTTAATGTTTTAGAATATACTACATTCATTTTCATAGGAAATAGAAACAGGTTCATGAATTATTTTCTAAAAATGCCTCTACGGCAAAGGGTATTATTCCTAGTTTAGTTAGTATATTCCTAGTCCATTTAGATTTTTTTACCCTCTGTTGTGAAAATTGTTTTGTTGGTTTTTAATTAATTTAGAGATTTCCTTCTGCTTTTGAGTCTTGCAATACTTCCTAAAAAGTTTGTCACATATTTAGCCTCTTTTAATAGGCTCAAAATCCCAGTGCAGGTATCATGGTAAAATTCCCGATGGTAAAGTTCCCGATGTCCCGTGGTTCTAAGGCGGCTTTATATTACTTCTTATCTTCAAACAAAGTTAACATTAAAAAAAGGATTATACTGAATTTCAATTAAAGCATTTATTTTAGATCAAATTACTAATAAGAATAAATTAATAATAATATAGTATATACGATAAAAACTAAAGTTTTTTGCGGTTATCATCACTCTCTATTACAGCTTTGAATGTTACATAAGTACTTTTATTAGCGCTTTACTTCACTTCATCATAAAGAATTAATTTTATTATTATTATAACTTTCAATGTTTTGGAATAATAGCAAACTTCTAAACTTAGAAAATAGAAACATGATCATGAAAAGTCAATGAGTCATTCCATACCTGGATTACCTAAACACTACACTGTAAATGCTTAAAATTCAACATTTTACCTATTTTTGAATGCGTGGTGTTTATTTTCACATAGTTGGTTTGAAATGTTAAAATATTTACTGAACTTTACTTTCAATATAATTTTTAAGCTAAAAAAAATATATCAAAGGGATAATATTTCTTTTCTTTTTTAATATAGTTTATAAGTGCATTACTGCATTAATGTTTTTCATTTTCCACAAATTAATAAATTTTAAGAAATATTCGTTAAATTATTTCATTATAGAGAAGAGAACTGTATGAGTGTTGATATATGTAAATAAATAGACATTCGTATTTAAAGAAGTTATTTCAACAATATTTGAATCATATTTTTAAAAAAATTCATAAATATTAAATTTTATGTCTTTTAATATAAGATATTATAAGACCGTATTCGAATTCACGCCTGCAAATGCGCACTTATTGACTTGTACACAGGCCCGTATACGTTTTTAGACCAGTGGAATACGGCCCACACCAGTAGAATATGACCGTATCCCTTTGCATACCTGTGAAATTCGGGCGTATACCTGTCCACATCTGTGAGTATATTCGTATTCGTATATTTTTTCGAAATACGAATGCATTCATATTCTTTTTCGAAATACGATTGCATTCGTATTCGTATTTTCAAAACTCGATTTTCCCGAATGCATTCGTATTCATATATCCGAATGCGATTTTGCCCATCTCTGTCGCCTAACACCTCTTCTGCTGTCTTGACAATCTGCTTCATTAGCAAAGTTCAGAGCACCTTATAGACTATACCCATTAATGCAAATCCTCTATATTTCTCGCAATCCAATTCGTCTCCTTTTTTATGAATAAGCAACATAACAGCCACCTTCCACTTACTATGCATTTACTGTTTCATCCATATCATTTAGAGCAATTCATGTATTTCTCTATGGATTACCTCCCCTCCAGCTTTGATTGCTTCTGCTGGGATCCCATCAATTCCTGGTACTTTATTATTTTTTAAGGACATTATCGCTTCTTCCGGATCTGGTGGTTCCAGCTCTACATCCTCTTCTACTGTTCCAATATCACTTCAAAGTTTTTGTCTAGGTTTAGCAGCTTTTTAAAATAGTCTTTCCACCTTTTGATCACAACATTCTTGTCATTGTCACCTTCCTTGTTTTTACAAAATATATCTGGGATTGGAATCCTTTTCTTATCTTTTTCACTGTACTATAGAATGATCTGCAGTTTTTGTTATCAAAATCCTGCAGTATTGTTTCCATATCTTCTTTTTCCTTGTTATATCTACAGAGCTGCTTCACATTTTCTCTTTTCCGTTAGTATTCTTCGCTGTCCTGTTGGTTACACCTCTAAAGCATCTTTTTATGAGCTTTTGTAGCGCCATTTCACATTCATGATCAAACCAACTGTTCTTTTTCTCTCTCTTTTCCTTGCCTATCGTCTCATCCACTGCATTCCTTACAGCTTCACTTATTCTAATCCATTTCTTTTGCACGTCCTCTTCTTCTTTTAAAGTGCATTGTTTCACGGATTTTCTAACATATAGCTGTTGTTTCTCAGGATTTTTCAGGTCTCCGACCTTATATCTCTTCCTTGCTTTCTCGGTTTTTCCTCTTGGTTTGATGGCCAGTATCTGTTTGTATATTAAGTTGCTAATGATCTGTTGAGCAATCTGCACCTCTATAGCTCCTCGCATCTCCTATATCACTTTGGTGCCTGCTATCGATCAATCTGGTTCTTGGTTTTTCCATCTGGTGAGATCCATGTTTCCAAGTGGATAGTTTTATGTTGAAAGGATGTACTCAATATTTTTAGATTCTCTCTAGAGGCAAAGTCTACTGCTCTGTGTCAATTATAATTGCTGTACTTGAGTATGCTAAATTTCCCTACTCCTCTTCCTGATGTTTCTTCTCTCCCAATTTTACCATTAAAATCTCCGAGAATAACTTTGACATCGTATTTGGGAAGTTTGTCGAAGTTATTCCTAACTGATCAAAGAAGGCACCTTTCTCCTCCTCCGTCTTCTCTTCCCTGGGTGCATGCACACTTACCAGAAATATATTAAAGAATTTTTCCTTCAATCTTAGTTTGCATATTCTTTCATTGACAGCCTTAAATCCCAGAATAGCGTGTTTTATTTTTCTACTTATCATGAAGCCAGTTCTAAATACATTTTCTTCATGTTCACTAATTGATAATGATATATTCTTTAACTCTATTATAGTAGGCTGTCTATTCCACCTGATTTCTTGGAGAGCCACAATGTCGATTCTACATTTCCTGAGACAATCTTCTAGAGTCTGGCTCTTTCCTATTTGTTGGAGACCATCTAAATTACATGTTCCTAATGTTAATTTCCTGACCGTTCTGGGTCGTTATCCGTCCGAATCCGAGGCTTCTTTGAGGTTTTTAAGCTTAATTTTTACACAGGTGGGGTTGCTGGTCCCACACTGTGCCCCTTTTTGTCTCCTTTTACGACTGAGAGGAGATACCCCAGACCTATTCTGATCTGAGCCTGTGCAGATTTAGTAATTACATAATTAAATCAATTACTAAGCATTTGAAATGTGTTATCTGAGGAAGTATTGTGTGTCTTAAAATCATGAGCAGCTTGTAAATGTAAAATGAGTCTGGTTTTCAACTTTTTTCTTGGTTAGCTAATAGGGTTCATTAGTTTATTTATAGATTGTGATTTTGACGACTTTTTGAATTTAATTGAGCCTTAAAGAAAAGTATCTGTGGTCAAATATAATTTTCAAAAAAATAAACCCTAATTTCAATTTTCTAATCCAAATTGACTCGTTATCAGATTCTTTATATAGCCCAGGTAATAAAGGTCAAAAATGGCCTTATGTCGGAAGAAATTAGAGATAAGCTGAATATTTGCCAGTCGTTAGAACTCAGTAAAAGGAACATTTTCCTAGAAGTCCCCCACCCCTCCCTCTTGTGCTAATCCTCCCACCCCAATTTGAACTTCATTTTCCAAGCATTCAGGTTTTGAGTTGTATCTCTGTTATTATCTATTTAATACTTTATTTCAATGTGTCATTGTCTTCTATGATCAATAATTTTGCTGTTATTAAAAATACAATATTTTTTCTTTGAACAATAATTTCATTCTTTAATAAAATATTGTCTGATATTAATTATTATATAATCTTCAAATAAACATTGTAGCACAACTATTCCTCTTTAAAATGATGTAAGTAACCTCTCATTTACACACATAACCATTATTGGCACAACAAAATACCCCTCAAAATGAAGCCACCAACCACGCCATGGGCGTCCAGCAAGCCGTTTGGTTTTCACTGTTTTAGTATCAATGAAATATGTTTAAACAATGTGGTATTGGCATATTACATTCCTAAATGTGAAGCAATTATTATATTTTAAAGGTTTTATTGGTTACTGAAATTTGGTGATGGTGGGAGGATTTCTTAAAACATTATTCTTTTCCTTTCTTAAAATAAATAAATAAAATTGTTAATAGAAGTCCTTGAGCATTTTTACTTTGCAAATAATCATAGTTACTAATAATTAATAGCAATAGTTGATCATTAAAAAGGAAGATAACCGGGCAAGAAAATACTAAGAAATTGTCTTTGTAAACTATTTATTGCCAACGTTTCTAGGTCCATATTATAGGTTTGATTTTTCTCACTCTATAGCTTGAGGTAACCTGATGAAGACCTACTACGAGGACCTACATAAATTGTCAATAAATATTTAAGACTATTGTGATAAATAATCTTGACCGCCACTCAGACTATCTTTCTTAGAAGATAGCTGGCTTAAAAAAATAATCAAACGACTTGTATCATTAACATTAGGGTATGATCCAATATATCAGTGAATTTTGATATTATGTAGATATCTTAGTGACACATAAGAAGTGCGAAAAAAGTTTACCAAGTCTTGACAGAAACCAAGCGGGGAAAGAAAGAAGTTTTATTAAAGAAAGTAATAATGAGCAGCACATCTCATTAAATTTATGTATTGCGTCAACCCTTTGAAAATATGAGAAGATATATGATACAATTTAGCTTTTAGATCATTGGCATGATTTAAGGCCTATCGATAAAGGAAATGCATATGAAATGGCACAGAGTAATGTTTGTGAGTTTGATTTTTAAACAATTCTTTAATGGGAAAATAGTAAATATATATTGTAAATATGTTTTATCTGACCATGAATGCAACCATGCCTTTCAAGAATATCTTGAGCCCTGAACTACAAACAATTTAGGGTCCCAAAGATCATTCTTGTAATGTATATTTTGGAAAATTACAATGTGACACTTCTTGAAAAAAACTTGTTACGAGTAGGTGCTTTAGATATTAATAAAATGAAAATATAAATCATACCTGCTTAACAGTGCTAGGAATTAGGTACTATAAATTCTACATTAAAAAAAAAGCTCGAGGAGAGCTATAAGGAGGTAGCCAAAGGATCAGACACAGACCAGGTGTAGAAGTATAAAACTTATACTTATAGTATAATTTATTGTAAAAATTGCACGTCTGTAATTGAAAATTATAAAAAATATTTAATTCAAAATGGTCTCCAAGGGCCTACACGGCCTGTCCCGCCACTGGAAGAAGAAGGTGAAAAAATCTATACCCACGATTCTTTGGACAGTATTAGTAAGACGATCGTTATTTCTAGGATTGTTGGTCTAAAACACCCCAACTGACGTTTACCCACTCAAGACACAGGGTTTTATATTTAGTAGATAATAAAATAGTCTTCACTATAAAGGTCAAAATCAAAATTTTTAAAATAATTTTTTTAATTTTTTTGGAAAACTTTATTATACTAATAACAATTAGGGCATTATTATTAATAATATTTTATTGGTTCTGAAGGAAAGGAACTGAAAAAAACATAAATTAACAAGAGACAGAGAGAAATTCCACAACATTTGACCACAGTTTAGGGCTTGCTTGGTGTTGATTGCTCACTAATACTCGATTGTCGTAGGTTCTCGACCCCAAAAATATAGAGTCAGGGACATAATACGAAAGGGTAGGAACTGCGCTATAACTTCTATTAAACATTTTTTGCGATATTACTTCAAATAAAAATTATATATTAAGAAAACCACATAAAATATGAATTTTAATTAAAAATTTTTTTCACGTTTTAGGAAATTGAGGTGAAAGTATAAATGTTTTAAACCTTATAGATATAGAAATAAAATGACTCATCCCACATTGATATTGAACAAATAATTGCACAGTTATGGGCTATAGCCAAAAGACTCGCGAAACGGATGTTCAAGGGGGGCTACCACAGGGGAAGGAGTAGAGACTTTTGAGAAAATACTCCTCTAATAAGGTTCTAACAACTAACTAAAAAATCAGCTTGTCTCTAATTTCTTCTGTAACAAAACCTTCATTTTAAAGAACCATCGCTCGTGAACCACCTCCATATGATCCATAAAGAACCATCGAATGAATCATCCTTTCTTTATTAATAAAATAAGTACATGAATTGTTCTTATTTTTTTTTAAATTCTGATTGCTAAGCAACTGCTTCAGCTGGCTGTTATTGCCATTTTGTTGTAAATGACAATTTTTAAAAAACCACATGTTCATTTTGAATTCAATGATTTTTCATATCAATGAATCATATTTACTAAATCAAGAATCTGATTTCAATAAGGTTTTGGATACTTAATTATAATAATCTTGAGCGCTACTGCCCTCATCACCTCATCACAGATTGCTCACCAGGCCAGTCGATTGGCAGCAACCGCTCTCCATCCTCCAGTTGGCGTAGCTCTGCTTCAACATCGTCCAGCCATCTCATTCGGGACTTCCACACTTTCGGTTACAAAAAGTAGTTTCCTTGGTAGATGATTTTCCTTCATACAGCTCCATATGCCCAAGCCACCTCAGCCTTCCCTTTTTTATTATACTCACTATGTCTGGCTGATCATACAATGTTCTTAAATCTTTGTTTTTTTCTAATTTTCCACTCTCCATCTGAGTGAACCGGTCCACATATTTTTCTTATTATCCTTCTTTCCCAGATCATAGTCGTTTCTCCATCTCCTTTGTCATCAGGAACCATGTCTCACTGCCATAGGTAACTGGTGAATAATTCTCTTGTAAAAGATGACCTTGCCACTCCAAGAAAAAACTTAAATCTTCAAAACTTTCTGCACAGCAAAAAAGCAACAATTTCCTGATGCTATTCTGGCCTATATCTACTTGCGTAGTTCATTCTTTTCGGTAACTAGTACTCCAAGATATTTAAACTCCCTACAAACTGGGAAGTTATGACCATTAATATTTATTAATTGTGTGTGGTGGTATCTGTGGAAGTTTCTGGGTACTCTTCATGTATTCCATCTTCTTCTCATTGATCTTGAGACCTCTTCGATTTGCCTCTCACTCCAATTTCTCCAACGCTCCAGCGAGCACTGGCAGCGTTCCGGGCTACCAGGTGGACATCATCAGCATATGCCAATACCTGTGTGTACCGGTTATAATGCCTCCAGTTTGTTGGTTCTTATGCCTTTTACTGCTCCCTCCATGGAAACATTAAAGAGAATTGTTGACAGAGGTCTCCTTTTAAGACCATTATATATATTTTTTTTTTTTTATGCCTTCTCATTTCGGCTTTCGCCATTAGGGATCTGTTAGCCCAATACCACTCCGATCTTGATGGAGTTTCAGCTCTTATATTTTGTAACCGACCATTATTGGCAGAAAACTCATTTCTCAGTGAGCCCTGTGATTTGATCTGCCATTTCGGACCGGTCATTGTCAACCGCACCAGATGCACTAGCTTCTTGGGAACTCCAAAACTTTTTAAATCGCGCAGAAGGTTTACTCTATCAACGTGGTCATAAGCCTGTCGGAAATCTATGAAAAGATGATGGAGTAACATCAAATTCATGTGTTTTTTCCCACAGCTGTCTTAGGGCAATTATGCAGTCAGTTGTTGACCTTTCTAGCCTCAATCCATTTTGGTAGTCACCGACAACCTCTCCAAGTGCATCTTCAACCTCTGACAAAGCAACAAGATGATAGCACTTAATACGCTATGCTAAGTAGGGCTATGCCTCTGTAATTTTCACACTCCAGTCTGTTTCCTTTTTTTGGATGGGGCATAAAAGAGCTGTTGTCCAATTTAGTGACATCTTTTTTTTCATTCACCAACACATTAAAAATTATTTCATTTAGTTCGTTGAGAACGTTCCATACTTCAGCAGTTCTCCCGAATACAGTCGGCTCCTGGAGCTTTGTAATTCTTAATGCTGTGGAGTACTTCCCAATCCTCTTCCTTCTCAGGTGGTGTTTCCACATAATTTTCATTTTCATTTTCTAGGGTCCGATCTAGGTCGAGGATCTGCTGTATTATGCCCTCATTAGATTCTTCTTCTTTGTTCAGTAGTCGCAGAAAGTGTCTTGTCCACCTATCAATGACATTCCCTCTGTTAGCCAGAATATCGCCTTTCTCGTCCTTCATGAAAACATGGTGTGGATTATATCCCTGCCTGATATGTTGTATTCTCCCAATGAAACCTCATACATCCTTATTCTCATATTGGTGTTATAAGAGCTCATATTTCTCTCTTTCATGTTCTCATATTTTATGTCGCCAGGACCACTAGTCACTTTCCTCTTGTTGCTATAAGCATGGTAAGCTTGTCTCGTTTTTTTTCTTCAGATAGTCCACCTGGCTTCATTTCTTTCCTGCTTAATCTGATGCAGTCCTCATCTCTCTGATCTTCCTGGTTTTACTTATGATCAAGAACCTCCTGAACTGATGATCTTATTATAAGGTGACCAGATTTTTTGAGGGGCAAAGCGGGACAACTCTGAAGGAGGGAGGGAGGGGTATCAACAGAAATTTTCATACAGAATAAAAATAATATCATAATATTTTTTTTATTTTTAACAAATGTACAATTTATAATTATAAAAAAATGTATAATATTTTATTCCTTGAAATATTTTTTATTTGAGTGAATTTGTTTCAGTAGATTGTTTTCATTTTTTAAAATATAAAAATGTTCACAAGAATTTGTCAAATTATATTTGATATATAAAATGGCTTTCAAAGTTTCAACGCTTAATTTTGATTTTTCTGATGTCCACACTTGATTTACTGAAAAAAACATATGATTGTATGTTTTGATTCTTAAAGATAAATTCAAATTTGTGATTACCTAACTGTTCTTCAGTAAACTATAATATTCTATGTCTATGAGAATTAAAAAAATTACTAAAATGTTATAAACCCCTACAGTACAAATATTCGTTTAACTTCGGCCAAATTTCGCCAAATTAATTTCCCATAATCATAATTTACATGAACATATTCATTGTTGTTTATAATGCAATTAGTTTGATAGACTTAAAATATTTGCAAAATTTTATTCGTATATTTCTTTCTAAAATTTCTTATAAGGTTAAGGTTGGTGATATACTTTTTGTCATCAATATAAAATATGAAGACTACGAGTATTTTAAGCTAAGTTTGAGGAAATGTATATATTTATGAAATATATAAATAAATTGCTCACCTTAATTTTATATGGCAAGTAGCAGATTTGTAATATTTATTTGTTTAATTAGCTTGCTAGCATGCTGTACGAACACAAATTGTATCATCTGCAATATGTTAGTCGTAGTAGACCGTAGGATTCTTAGAACGCAAAACAAATTGAAGAATTCTTAGAACGCAAAACTATGATTTTCATTAATATAAAATTTAACTTAATTTTAAAAGTCGGGACTTTTGAAAAACGTCGTAGGACGCAGGATAAATTGTGAAAAATCAGGACTGTCCTGCCAAAAGCGGGAAGTCTGTCTGGTCACCTTATCTTATTACTGTTTCCAGGTCTGTCCATCTGGTGCTTGCGTCTTATCTTCCATGACATTCAGAAAGTTTCTTGTTGATGCTCTCACTGCATGCCCGTCTTCTTCATTCTTGAGTCTACAGACATTGTGCAGAGTAATCTGTTCTCCGGTTTCTCTCCTGGGGTGTGCGATTTTCTGATTATACTTGATGGTAGTGAGAAATTGGTCTGAATTTCAATCAGCTCCTCTATACTCTCAGACATCTCGAATATGTTTTGCATGTCCAAGAGTCCACTAGAACGTGGTCCATCTTATTTCTTGTCTGGTCTGTCTGGGGAGACACATGTTTCCTTATGTATGTTCTTGTGCAGGAAACGTGTGGTGCTTATCAATAATCCTCTTCCAATTCCAAAATCAATAATTATTCGAGTGTTCTCATTAGATTCTTGGTGCATACTGTGGGTTTGAATTCTCCCTGGAATCCCACCTTCACATTTAGATCTTCTAAGACCAGTTAAGCATCATATCTTGGCAGGATATCATAAATTCTTTCTAATGCACCATAAAAATTATCTTTGAATTCTTCCTCATTGTCTTCAGTTGGAGCGTGTACTGAAATCAGAGATATGTTGCAAATCCGTCCATTAATCCTTAGATAGCACATTCTGTTACTAATGTTTTCATATCTTAGGATACTTCCTTTCCATTTCTTTTTATGAACCCGATCCCTAATCTGTTGGCTCTGTCTCCACTGTTAATCATAATGAAGTCCGATTCCTTCCATCTTATTTCTTGCAAAGCCAAAATGTCAACTCCATACTTGTTTAGTACCATCTCAATATTTTGGCTCGGTCCTGCTGTGAACAAACTTCTAACATTCCACTATCCAATCTTGAATCCTTGAATCCTCACCTGTGTTCATTCCCAAAGTTAGCTTTTCATCTGTGATATAATCGTGATAGGAGAAATTTAAAGAAAAAGGGTTATCAACCCACCGCCCCGAGTCAGGTGAAGTGGTTGCCTCTTGATTTAAAACCCTGACTTGGAATGGCTACCTAGGGAGGTGATCCTGGGGTGTGTACTGTGAGTGACCTTGCTCTGTAATGTTAAAATGAGTGTAGTATGCTGTTGTTAGTGTACTGTATGTTTGTCAGTGCACTATTCCCCCAACCTGGAGGGTCAGTGGCTATCTGCAGCACAATGGAGAGGCGATGTGGCCGCCACCTCCCTACACCAATACTTAATAAGTGTATCTAATTGAACTGTTCTCTGTATTATTCAACCATAATACTTATTCATTGTCATTAAAAATATTTAAAAACAATGTTATCTTATGTTTTTTATGTTTATTTCAGTGCAGGGAAATTGGTTGTGATATCCATGATGAAATATTTAGAGTCTTACATGAGCTACATACCGCATTAAAAACCTATCAATCATACCAAGGAAACTATAAACAAGCTGAAACCAAGCTTAGGTTAGCAGAAGCTCAGAGGCTCAAAGTGGAATCGAGTATTCCTAGAGAAAAATTGGATCGCTCAAAAAAATTTAGGATGATAGAAAAAGATGTACAAAAGGTATTGTTTATCCTAATGGTATAGTCCAATATTTATAATATATTCAGAATCAATATAGCATTTAGACCAGACACACTTGGAAGTTCCTAAATCTTTCAAGAGACATAATGAAATTTTCATTCACTACAATAAGAGCTTTAATTTTTGAGTTCTCTATTCTTACCATTGTTCATCTCATTTATAGTTAAGGTATTTTAACTGTTGGTACTTCTGTGACCTATATCATAAAAAAAAAGTTTAACTACTTCCTCAAAGAGCATATATTCGGTGAATCTATAATGTAGTACGGTTTTTTAAGATTTTATTTCACTTTTTCACAAGTTTGGCTTTTCATTCAATTTCATTTGGCCTACCCACTCTTCTATGAAGCTCCTTGACCAATGTCTACTTGGGAACTCATCTTCCTTCATCCTCGCCACGTGACCCACCCATTGGAGTCTCCCGATGTTGATCCACTTGATGATATCAGAATCACTATACAGCCTTTAGAGTTTTGGATGGACCGGAACAAGTGGTAGTTGGATAGCATAAGGTCCTGAGAATACGGTAGGTATCCCAACCAAGTTGCAATAACTTAAGCTGTGTGACTATCCTGAAGTGTGGTCTTGCATTGTTATGTTGGAATATGACAACTTTGCGATTGACTAGTTCTGGGTGTCCAATTTGGTTAGCTGTGTGCAGTAGATCTTTGAATGAAAAATAGTACATATCAATAATCCGATCATATGGAGAGAAAAATCTTTTTCAGGCTGTAAGTCGTCTACGGTCTCCCACACAATACATTGTTGTAGATAATACACTTTTTATCACCCATTGCTATTCGTTTGAGAAATGGCTCTGGTTCAGAAGTGAGTTGCAGATTGATATTCAGTTGGCCAATTTTGTCATTCAGTCTGTGTGTCACCCAAACATCAAGGCTGGACGCATAACCAAGCTGTGTTAAATGCTTTTGAATGGATTCACCTAATATATGCATTTGATTTTAGATATCTGCATGTGTTTTTTTTTGTTTTTAAATAGGTTCTTTCTCACAATTATATAGAAATTTCAAAAGAAAATTTTAAGGAATATTATTATTTGACTAAATCTAATTACATATAGTTTAATGTGTTATGTTGAGTTCCTAAAAAATTCATTTCATGAATATATCTTCAATGTGTGTGATTTTTATTTAAAATTTGTGAATTTATTTTCAGCGAAAAAATAAATATTTTGATGCTAAACTGAAGGCATTAAAAGCTCGTAATGAGTATATATTGTGTATTGAAGCTTCCAATGCAACTCTTCATAAATATTATGTGGATGATTTATCTGATCTTATTGACTGTATGGATCTTGGTTTTCACCATTGCATTTCTCGAGCCTTGTTAATGCATGTTACAAGTGAAGAAGGTAGACAAAAGTCTATTCAAAGTAACATTGATACCTTGAATTCTGCATTATCTGGTTTAGATTCTAGACTAGACAAACAACGGTTTCTTGAATTTAACCATACATCATTTATGATACCGAAAAAGTTGGAATTTCAAGGGAAAAAAGAAGATGTAAGTATTAATCCTTTGTATATTCCAAAATATTATTAATT
Source organism: Piezodorus guildinii (assembly GCA_023052935.1). Taxonomy (NCBI): domain Eukaryota; kingdom Metazoa; phylum Arthropoda; class Insecta; order Hemiptera; family Pentatomidae; genus Piezodorus; species Piezodorus guildinii. Next base: position 84,331,720 of record CM041295.1, read on the forward strand.
GTTATTTTCTTATTTAATTTCTGTATTTCACTTACTCTGAGAGTATATATTTGAAATTATTGTGCTGTGTTACTTTCATTATTTATCTTGTTAGTCTTGGCATTGATCTTGTATTTTTTATCATTCTGGTATCAATTATTAATCAAAAAGTGTTTTATGTTTTACTTACTTTAAAGTATGAACCAGATTTATTTTATTTATTCAGGTGTGCTAAAAAAAAAAATTATTTTTGTTTTTTTTTCATGACATTAATAATAATAATTTATTTCTTTATTCTGGGATAAGTCCCTTTAGAATAGTACGTAGGAAAAGGAATTAGCACTTTAGTGCCTTGGAGTAATGATAAAAAAATACAATATAAAAGCAAAACGTAAAATAAACAAGACATAACCAAGAGGGAGAAAGAAATAATATCATCATCATCATCATCATCATCCATGGCGCTACAACTCTTGAAGAGTCAGGGCCTCCTGCAGTTTAGTCCGCCAGTCTTCTCTATTTATTGCACCCGCTCTCCAATTGGGAATCTTCAAGATGGACCTGGCATCCGCTGCCACTCCATCAATCCATCAGAGCCAAGGTCTTCCCAATCTCCTTGTCCCATAGATCTTTTCATCTAGGACCATCCTAGGAATCTGGTCCCAGGCCATTCTACTTAAATGCCCAAAGAAATAATATAACAAATCAAATTTTTATTTCTAATGCTATTCTAATTTTTAAAAAAAATTATAACAAATTTAAATGATAATTAAAATAAATAAATTATCATTTTGTTCTTATGAATAACTGACTAAAAAATAAATTACAATGCTTATTTAATTTTTAAAAAAATATTGACTCTTAATATTGTTTAATATATTTTCTTTAAATATTGGATCTACCTAGGATTCTAAGGAAATTGAATGGACAGGAGGTAATTAAATAGACGGGATTTAAATGCCAGAAGGGTATAGAGTTCCATATGGAAGAGGATTGGATTATAAAAGGTTTGTCAGAAGCTGCAGTTCAATGAGGTGTAATGTATTAATCAGAGATCACCAGAACGAATTGAGGATTTGAATAGGAAATCTGAGATATATAAGGGTTGGTGGGATCGGATAACTTGTTAAAGGAAAGGTGCCAAGAAGTACTTATGACCATAAAAAGGATAAAGAAAGTCATTTAAACTTTCTAGAATCGAGTGACAAATCTTTCTGCATATCCCAAAGATGAATTGAATGAAGTAATTTCATAATATTTTTAGTTTTTCCTTAAGATTTCCTGAGACACCTCCAAACATTATATCGGCATAAAAGTGGAGCAGTATTATGGAGAAAACTAGTAGCTCACAGGTTTTAAGAGGAGAAAAGGGACTGGTTCAATTTAATCACTTTAGTGATGAAGGAGCTACGGCTGATATCAAAAATATGGTTTTTCCAACATATTAAAAGTCATTCCAAGGTTTTTAATGGATAGGTGGAATTTATTATTTACTGTCGGATTATTATTCAGAAATAGGGTCGGAATACGTGGGGGAGTTTTAAGAAGGGGACTGTTACAATTGGCCTGGTCTTTTCAGCGTTCAACCTTAGCTTGTTATTCTACTATTCGATATAAACCATTTTGAAGCTTTTTGGCTGCTATTAATTGGTCTGAAGGATAGGTAAATTAGGATACATCTATAAGGGTGGGAGGCAGTGATGAACCCTGAGGTACACCACAGGATAGAGGCAGGGTCATGGAAGGAGGTTGGCGTGCAACCGCTATATACTGTCAATGGTCAGAAAGGAAGGACTTGCACCATCATAGAGTACTGTTGTATTGGGTTGTAAATTGTATCATTTTTCAATATTTCAATTTAATCCTCTCTGTGTTTATAAAATCATGTTTAATTGATGAATAATGTTTACATATTCTAAAATAGGATTAGTTAAAGTGCGTTTATCCATCAGTCTCAACCAAGATTCCTTATCTTTAAGCTGCATTTTACTTGCTCAAAGTGAAAGAGGAAAAAATTCATTTTCCTCACTTCATGATTTTTTTATTTCTAAAAAGGAAAATCCACTGCACAGATAGTTAACAAAAATTTGCAGGGTGTGGCGATGATGGCTTAGGCGAAAGCACCTGTCTGTAAGTGATTTGCTCGGTCAGAACCGGAAATTTTGACTTGGCAGATGCAAAGCACTCGGGTCTTCCTTCAACTGATGAAGATGGCCAAATTCAAAAAATTACCTGAATGATTACAACATGCAATAGACCAAAATGGGTCATTTATAATTGATTACAAATATTTACAAGAATCTGAAGTTTTTATTGAAATGACCGTTAAAAAATGCTACAAACTTATTTTACTACCCAATATAAAAGAAGATTTCATAGTTCGGTAAGGAGGATGTTATGGTAAACGGTATTGAATACTTTGGATAAATCTAGATGAATGAGGGGTGTTAGCTTTTGTTGTTTCATAGCAATTTGGAGGTCCTGAGTTATTTATAGGAGAGTGGATTGAGTTGAAAAGTCAGGTCTGAAGCCAGATTGTAGAGAGTAGAGATTGTATTATGAGAGTCAATGTTCTAGGAAATTCAAAAGTTGAGTTTTTTTAAGGGATTATGCTTATATGTGACCAGACATAATGATATTAGTCATAACCGAGAATATGGAAGAGATATTGCAGGAAAAATGTTTTAGGTTAAGAAACAGGTTGCAATACAGTTTTAAGAAGTGTTAAATGAGATAAAAACATAACAAAAGAAAACTGCCCAAATATGCAATAAAATATACAACAATAATAATAGGCTTACCGAACCCAAAGGTTCGATGCCGATACCACCATATTCCGTCTGCACAGACTAGTCCAATATTCTCCGTTCAAGCCCAAACCCCCAAGATCAGCCTTAACGCAATCCTCCCATCGACGCTTCGGCCTGCCCTTTGGACGCCTACCAGTCGGATCAGCAAATACCAACTTTCTCGGAATCCGTTTCTCACCGAGCCCAACAACTTTACTCACCCATTTGAGTCTCTGCGACGCTATCAACTCAATTATATTCACAGGATACAAGTTCCGCAATTCCGCGTTGTGCAACCTTCTAAACTCCCCAGTGCCCTCATCTCTCTTCGGACCAAATATTTTACGCAGTACCTTATTTTTGAAAACCTTAAGCAGTTGTTCATCCTTCAAAGTAAGTGGCCACGTTTCACATTCGTAAAGAACCGTTGGAAGAATAATAGTTTTATAAATTCTAACCTTTAAGTTTTTAGATAGAAGCCGTGATCTAAGTAACTTAGCAACTGAATGATAACGCGCATTTTCCACCTTTAACCGGGACTTTATTTCTTCCTGGATTTAATTTTTTCTTGTTATCATTGAACCTAAATACTTGAATTTCTCTACGTATAAAAGTATGCCCTGATATATCAATATCACCAAGATCGCCACCGTTTCTGCTACTAATCATATATTTCGTCTTATCGGTATTTTTTTTTTCTTTTTAGCTGGCATAGGGTTGCACCGCGACCAGACGGTCTATTGTGCGCCATAGAATCACACGGTGTTAGATTTCAAACACAAGTTTAGTAGCAGAAGCAAACTTCAGAAGGTTGTTAGGATTAACAAGTTTGTTGTTAGTGGGGTATTCTAGGCGGTCTTCACCAAATAAAGTGAACCTTAACATAGCTAGCCTGTCACAGTGGCAGACTATTTGAAACGATGTTTCGTCCTCCGTGCCACATAGTCTGCATAGAGGGGTGTCAGAAATACCAAGTTTGAATATGCGGTAGTTAAGTTTGCCGTGTGCTGTATAGATAGCAGTCAAGGTTTTCAGGCATGACCTACTCATACCAAGAAGACACTTCCTTCTGCCGGTACTAGGACCATCTAGGAATTTGAGTGATTGTCTAAGTCCTTTGTTTAGCCAAAGTTGTTTAAATTTAGTCAAGTAGGATTGATTGATGTTCCTAAAGGCATGACTTAAGCTGATTCCACTTAGGGGTTCTGGTGTGATGGGAATCGTTGCTGATCCCCTCCTAGCTAATTCATCAGCTTTTTCGTTTCCACTGAAACCAGAATGTCCAGGTACCCATTCGATGCTGACGATATTCTTCCTAGCAAGATAGTTTAGGGTCAGATTGCATGCTTCAACGACTTTTGAGGTGGTTGTCTGATTGTTCAAGGCTCCAAGTGCCGCCTGACTGTCAGTATAGATAAAAATCTTTTTGCCACTAATGTTTTCAGTGCATAGGTCAGTAGCACAGTGGAGAATAGCGAGAAGTTCAGCCTGGAAAACTGTTGTGTGTTTGCCTAGTGGAATACTGGCTCCAGAGTTTGATTTGTCTTTCCTCCAGCACCTGAGCCGCTGTCCATTAGTGAGCCATCCGTGTAGCAGTTGATACCATGTTTGGGTCTGTGCTTCCTTGATTTATCTATTATATTAATGTTAACATTGTAGTTGGCACTGATAAACTTCCGGATTTGTAAGTCTGAGGGCATAGCCCCCGGTTATCATGAGACAAGCAAGCCTTTGCAGTTTACAAAGTACCTTTTTATTGTTCCCTATGTGAGCTCTGTGCCACCATATTACGGAGGAGTAAGTGATCATTGGTCTAATGGCTGTGGTGTAGAGCCAATAGACAATTTGGGGTTTGAGTCCCCAAACATTATTAATAGCGCCTTTACACGCCCAAAGGCATTTTAGAGCTTTTCCGGCAATGTAAGAGATATGAGTGTCCCACCGCAGTTTGTGGTCAAGAATGACCCCTAAATGCTTAACTTCTTTTGAGTTGGTGAGTTGTGTACCGTTAATACTAGGTAAGTTCATGTTTACCCTTCTTTTGTGTGTAAAAGTGCAGACCTTAATCTTTTGTAGATTGATGTTAAGTCCAGAGGATCCACACCAATCACAAAGAATGTGTATAGCATGTTTTAGTAAAGAGGATAACACGCATTGATGTTTGCCCCCTATTAGAATTGCAATATCATCTGCGTAGCCCTGATTATAGAAGCCTTGGGAGTTTAGTTTCTTGATGAGCGGATCAATCACCAAACACCAAAGTAGAGGCGATAAAACGCCACCCTGAGGGCAGCCACCATTTGGTTTGATCCTTAGCATGGTATTGGATAATTCCGATGCTAAGGTTCTGCTTTCAAGCATTACCATTATCCATCCTCTGATGACAGGATCGATGTCATAGTCAATCAAAGCACCCAGGATAGTGTTATAGGGAGTTCTGTCAAAGGCAACTTCAATATCGATAAAGGTGCCAGTCATTATATCTTTCTGTTCCATGGATATTTCAATCCTGGAGACAAGATTGTGTAGTGCTAATTCGCAAGATTTGCCAGCTTGGTAGGCGAATTGGAGTGAATGTAACGGATTGTTAAGAGATAGGTGTGCTCTAATATGCCTGTCCAGAATTTTTTCAAGAGTTTTCATCAGGAATGAGGACAGGCATATAGGTCTGAATGATTTGGGGTCCGTGTAGGTACCTTTCCCAGGTTTAGGGATGTAGCACAGTTTGGATTCTCTCCAACTAACTGGTACATATTTTAAAGCCAAGCTACCTCTGAATAGTAAGAGAAGGTATCGTTTAATAATTGGTAGACCTTTCTGCAATAGAGCTGGAAAGATACCATCAATGCCTGGAGACTTGAATGGAGCTAATGATTTAATTGCCCATTCAAGCATGTTAGGGGTAATGATTCCTCTGGCCGTATGCCAGGCCTCTTAGCTGGCACGGTCAGTAGGGTAGACAACATCGCTGTTGTCCAAGTTTATAACCTTACAGTTGGGAAAGTGTGATTCCGCAAGCATATGTAGGGTTTCATATTCATTTGTTGTTTGTTTGTCATGTGTCTTCAGGGTTCCAAGTGGCCCCTGGTTATGTTGTTTGGATAAGATTTTTTTAACACGGCAAGCAGCCGGTAAATTATCTATGTCACTGCAGAAGTTCCTCCATGCGTGTCGTTTAGGGTGTCAGATTTATGATACTCAGTTAGCGCAACTTTATAGGTATCCCATCTGCCAAATTTCTCAGCCTGTTAAGGTTGTCATTCCACCAAGGAGCCTTTTTATTGTTTGTGGACCTCTTTACAGGGTTGCTTTCGAGATAGGAGCATCAGATAGTGAGGAGTTGAGACATTCAAGATTCCATGAATTCCATGAATCTTGGTAGAACAACCGTTGGCAGCCTCAGCTAGATTTAAAGCAAAGGAATCCCAGTTTGTTAGTCTGGGGTTCCTGAATGTTATGAGGTAGGTTTCATCATATTTAAGATCGAACCTAATATATTTATGATCTGAACATGTTTCTTCGTCAACCACATGCCAGTTAGTAATGTGAGCCCTTAACGAGTTAGAGGCTAAGGTAATGTCTATGATCTCAGATCTATTTTTGTTGAAAAAGGTAGGTGACCTGCCTTTATTCAGGAAAATGAGATAATTTTCAATAATGTAATCTAGGATAAGCTCACCTCTCTTGTTGGTGTTCGTGCTTCCCTAGATTTTGTGGTGTGCGTTGGCATCCAGACCTGCAATGATGCTTTGATTGCACCACTCTAGGGCTGTGCCAGTGGTGTAGGTAGGGTCTGACTCCTCGTACGGCAGATAGCCCGCTGCAATGGTTAGCTCCCTTAGTCTTGTGTTCCCTTTCGGGTTGAATTTTGCTACTGCTAGATCTCTGGAACAAAATTGCCAAAGAGGCAGCAGTTTTAGAGATTTTTTGCATAAGATACAGGCTCTGGGATTGCTGGCGGCAGAGATAATTTCAAAGCCTCTCAGATTCAACCCAGAAAATTTATTAAATAAGGTTCGTGAATAAGAATGATATCAATGTCCTTACCTTGAATGAATTGCTGTAGAACACCACAGGCAGCATTTCATTTGGAGAGATTGATCTGCAGCATCTTCATGGTACGTTGATAAGTCAGGTGTGGGAGGACGTCCAGACCGCTGAGGTCGGGGTCCACCCTTAGGATCAGCATGAGCTGGGCCCTTAGGCTTCTCCCCACCATCAGACAAGTCAGGTCGCCTCGACCTCTCATAGTCGGTGTTAGGCTTCGAGCCACCAGGGTTGCAGGCGGCCACGTCCGACGGCAAGGGCTTGTCCTTGGAAGCAGTTTTAGCTACCCCCTTGGAGGTCACCCCGCCAGCCGTCGCCACCGCATGCCTCCCCTCAGGCTTTGACGATTTAACCCCGGGAGGGCTCGGTCCAGGCGCCGACAACGGCGGCAAGGGTCTACCTACAGTCCCAGCAGAAGCTGAGACCTTCGGCTTCGCCCCACCAGCCACCGCCACCCATCCAGGAATGTTCGCCGTCAACGTCCATTTTGACCTCCTCAAGTATTCTGGAGACCGCCCCGACCTCACCCTCATCTCGAGACGGCACTCCTTGTTCCAGAGTGGACTCTTTTGTCTTCTTGGTTTTGAGAATTCTCGAGAGTCACACTATTCATGCCACAATTGAGTGTCATGTTCTTGACGCGAAGGCTATCCACGCTCGTCTCAGGTATCTTAAAGATGGCATAGAAGCCTTTGTCAAGCTCCTTAAGGTATGTTAGAGTCCAGGTATGTATGCCAAGCACGTTGTGGTTCTGGACCCAAATACGATTTAAAAGTTCGGCCTCAGTGAGTACCTGGCCGGGAAAAAATCCACCAACCTTAATGGTTTTGGTGAGTTCCCGCGCGTCACAAGTGCGAAGGGGCAGCCCTCACACATGCTCATCGCCGGGATGGTGGCTTCAAGCCAGGTTTTGGTCGCCTCATCCTGGCAACAAACGATGCAGCCGCCCAATTTGAAGCTGGCTCCATCGAAGGCAGGATGATGTTCTCCAAAAGGATCGAGTGCTCCCAGCTTATCAGCGATCCTTTCTTTAAGCATGTCGCTTTTCTCACGAGTGAATTGTTCGGGAGGATAGCCCACAGGGACCACCGCCACCAACAAGTTCCTTGCAGCGGAAGTGTAGCTAGAGGTTGTCTCCTTAGGTTTCTTGGCTACTGGGGCCGAGGTTCCCGGAGATGACCTGGGGCATTTACTAGGAACGCTAGCTTGAGAAGCTGCTCTCCCTTGGGGCTTCCCGGGCACGCTTGCAGGTTCCTTGCGAACCCCCGCAACCCTGCCCGATGGCCTTACAGGAGGCATCTTAGTGACTGGAGCATTACCAGTTGGTTTAAGTCCTGAGGCTTTGGGTCCAGAGTCAGACGTGCCAGGCACAGGGCCTGCTCCAGAATGGAGGGCCACAGCACCAGACTCAGCCTGACTCCTCCCAGGCTCTGGTATTGTCTGTTTACCTGATGTCGGGGCGGCATCAGTTGATTTTAATATGATCCTAGCAGTAGGATTGTGTCTCCTCCTTCTCCTCCTCGAAGACCTAGAGGGGACCCAAGCGGAGGAATTATCCTCTGTGAATCGACCACTCTGGTCTTTGGGTTCGGATTTGGAGGGTTTAGGTTCAGGAACCTTGTTTGTTTGTGGAGTCTGGGCGTCCGTACCTGCTTTCGCAGAGGTCGCAACCAACAACTCCTGGTTGGTTTCAATGCGGCAGCCCTCAATCTCACCTGTGAGGGTTTCAAGAAGGCTCCTCACACTCGTCTCGTCGATAAGGTCCTCAGGCAAAATCGCCGAGGTGTGTGTTGGCTCCAAGGAAGACAAGTCTTCCTTGGGAATGTTTTCAGATTCGTCATCTGAAAACGAAAGGTGTTTTTTGTTAAAATTAAGTTCAGACATTTTTGTTCCCACGAGAATGGGGGTGTGAAAATACTACAGGTACTACCCCCTCTCCCTGCAGCAGGCAATAAGATACAATGGGGTGCGCCAGGTGCCCAAGTGGGTCGATCGTAGACAGTGTATGTTTATACACCCCCTGCCATCCAGCCACAGCTCGAGCTCCCTCCACTTAGCTTGGGTGTATGAAAGGGTGGTCGCCAAATGACCAACCCCCGCCTCTGTCGTCAGCGAGTCCCATCGGACTCCCCGGGGGGCACCACTAGGAGGTGACAGTAGGCGTTGGTAGGGATAGGGAGGACTGGAAGTTTATTACAGCAGTGGGTAGGGCACTCTAGCTTGATAAATTTCACAAAGAGTGGAGGAGACGCCCGCACCAATCTCCCTCTCTAGTCCTCCTGTTGCCCTAACCTTTAAGTTTTTAGATAGAAGCCGTGATCTAAGTAACTTAGCAACTGAATAATAACACGCATTTCCCACCTTTAACCGGGACTTTATTTCTTCCTGGATTTCATTTTTTCTTGTTATCATTGAACCTAAATACTTGAATTTCTCTACGTGTTCAAAAGTATGCCCTGATATATCAATATCACCAAGATCGCCACCGTTTCTGCTACTAATCATATATTTTGTCTTATCGGTATTTAATTTGAGTCCTATTTCTTTACCGATTTTTATTAACACACTTGTATTTAGTTGTATGGTTTCCGTGTCTTCACCTAGCATGCAATAAAATACAAGATAAATAAATTGATGCTGAATTAATGGATCTAAATAAAACAAATATTCTGAAGGAACTTGAGTAAAAAATTATACTATATATAGGAAACTATTTGTCCTAAAAAGTTTTTAAATAGTAACAAACGAAAACCAATAATTATAAATATAACTAGTATTTATGTAAAAAATATAATATAACTTCTACAGTGTGATGGAAACTTAAATTTATATCTAAGCTAAAAACATCCAAGTCGGATGGCTTACTTACTCTAACCGCTGGGCAGCCATCGGACTTCCAAAACCTAACTCTACCTCCACTAAACGAGACCTACTTATTTTTCGTGGTTACCTTTTTCGGCCTAGCTAACCGGTAGAGGTGTCTGTTGGCGGGTGTCAGGCAGATAAATGTCTTTTCACCTTTCTGAGCCCCACTAACTAGTCCCTTAAGATCTGACACACATACAGGTATTGATCGTGGGGTTCCTTCCTTTTTTGGCCTGAAACTGGAGGGTCCATATCTGAGGACTACAGGAAAATTAGAAATTACGGAGATAAAAATAAGGAGAAAAAATAAACAAGTACCTCTTGAACCATGCTGAAATGGTGATTAAATAATGTATTCTTCTGCTCTCACCATCATCATTCTTTCAGAGAACATTTGTAATTGTATTTGAAGTTTATCTTAGCTTAGCTTTTCATAAAGCCTGCTTGATATCAGTCTATCCTCCTTCCAAGAAAAGGAAGGAGTATGAAATAAAATGTTAAAAATATTTTTAAAAAACGACTGATTATTTATACCTACCTACTTTAATTTCAACAGTCGACTATACATCCTCAACAAAATGTTAAAAAAACATTATGTATGAAGGTGGTGGAAAAAATATTTCTCATATTGGTTACTGGAACCATTATCCCTTGTTTTTGCATGAAATCATCTCAAGATTTTTCCAATAGAAAATCTCAACCTAGAAAACTATTTCTTCTTTAGTTCATTATCACATTTCCTCATAGTATATATTTATTTATTTTTTTATTATTACTAACAAGGTATTGCTAACCATTAAACAACATCGGACTGTTGTAGAAGTCGGGTGTGGGATAGGCTCATAGGACAGTAGACTGCTGTAGAAGTCAATAGCAACGTGGGCTTGTTGAACTGCTCTAGCAGTCCAACTTTTTGCCTATTTTTCAGTTTCCAACAGTGGACTGGTTGAGTAGATAGACATTGGAACAATCTTACTACATGCAAGGAAGTTCTTAGCACTCACTCCTGCCATTAGGTATTGTAAGCATTAATTTAATTCTGAGAGGATTGAGATCCCTGCAACCCAACCCTCGACCCTAATCTAGTGTTTTTTTTTTGTTTTTTTTGCATCTATTCCTAAGCACCTGTAATTAGTCCAAACCTTAAACACACAGTAATACTTCTTGAAGATGCAGGATCTCATCTGAAACCAATTCTTGTTTATCGCTGAACATTGAATATAATAGAAGCACTACTCTGACTCAGATAGGCTGTGGACATGGGCACAGCCCCCTCCTCCACTTCGCACTTAGCTTATTAATCTTTTTAACCAGCGTTAATTGGTCTAATATTTTGAAAATATAATCAAATTTAGTTACAATAACCTCGTTAATATTTGTTTTATATTAGTGTAATAATGTTAGATTTATTAAGTAGTTAAACTTTTAACTTTTGTTACCCTAGTTTCATAGAGTGCCCAAACTCAGCGGAGTAGGTAGGGTGTGGGTTCAAATTTATCTTTGTCTATTAATCTTGATGTCATGCTATTTTTTATGTGATTAATGAAAACATTAAACCTTAATAATATTATAAGACGTTTTTAAGTTATAAAAAAAAAAAAATTAAATTTTGGCTATAACTTTACAAATATACCAAATACATAAAATTAACTTCAAGGAGAAAAAAATAATAGTAATAAATTGACACTTTTAAAAATATATTTACAACCTAAACAAATAAAAAAAAAGAAAAAAAGACGGCCTATTAATCTATATACATCGGCTTTATTATTCCTTATTCCCCAGGCCAGTGGGATTAATAACACAATGCGCAACAGAAGGAGGTGGGTTATTTGTGCTCTCCCAGTTACCGTGAGTCTTTGGTTGACACTTCCCTGTCAGTCTATCTCCTTTCTTCTGGCTTCCTTGCATAGTGTACGGGACGAATAGTTACAGGGAAAAGATTCAGCATAGCTGCTTGTCACTTGGGTGTCTCACAACTTCTACTCGGATTGCCTCTCTCTTTCTTATCGCATGTGAGATGCACATGCAACATCTGCGCATCCCCTCCACTAATGAACTATGTATATCATGTACAGCCAGAATACATTATTATTTAAGCAATAATAGTGCAACCATAATACTTTCCATATTTTTCAACTTTTATAATTCTGCAATTTAATATCCAAACATCCATATAATATTTTTTTAAGGCTCAAAAACTTCTCTAAGTAATTTTGCAGATACCAAATCAGAACAAAAACTGACAATATGATAAGAATATTTTTGTCCTCACAATACATTGAAGAAAGTGGTTTAAAAAATCCTCAAAAATTGATAAACAATATTTGTTTAGAGTTAAAAATGTATAAAGGAAAAGAGACTCTCTTTTATTATTTTTTTTTTATTTAGCTCTGTTATAATCCTACTTGATGTAAAGTTTTGATCTTTACACTAATGCCCTGTAAGTTAGCCTGTTGGTGGGCCGGTGCTCAATAATTATTGTTTTGAAAAGGATCCCATTTATCTAAAATATAAAATTAATAAACAATCCAGATCACTATGATGGGCACAATTGACATAAATTTAGTGACTGAGTCTAAGCTGATTCCCAAATTATAAAATTCTCCTAGTTAGAATAAAGAAAAATGTCTTTAAAAATTATCAATTTCAGGAAGTTTGCACATTTCAAAACAAAACAAAAACTGAAATGATGGGAGTGAGAGATAATGACCACACTCCATCCAATTTATTTATATATATATATATATATATATATATATATATATATGATCATTAGTTTATTTGGTTGTGAGGTTTATTAAATGTTCATCACATTTATTTGCTATTTTTAATATATTGTAATTTATTTTAGGCTGAGCCTGAATTCCAAAAGTTGCTGTACGCAGATATGGGAATTAGATTATCCCAAATGGAAACAAGAATTAACACTGTTCGAGCCCAAAATGATGAGATTTGGAAGACTCTTGAAACCGCAGAAGGCTCATTACTTCAAATTCTTACTTTAAAGGACTATGATTTTTCACATTTTTTTGGTGATAATGCTTTGCCGAGTCCTAAACCACCTGAAACTGCTTCATTGAAATTACGAGCTGATCGTCATGAAATTGAGGAGTTTTATTTAACTGTAATTATTTAATATTTTATTATATAGCATTTATGAAATCAAATAGTCATCTATTGTTTTAGATTTAAAAGATCTTTTTTAAATTATGTAATTAAGAAATATATTCTGTAATTGATCTTGGATGATTTCTTTGTTTAATGGGTGAAAAATTAACTATCACTCATTTAGTTTGGTGCCCTCAAAATCTTATCCATAATTTAAACGTTGATTCCAAAAGGTACTAAAGGACATTCTTTTTTTAAATTGATATTTTGACTTATTTGTGTACTATTGGTTTAGTGTTATTTAAATCTGTTATCAGATTTTATCTAAAAAACAGAAATCCTTTAAAAATGTATTTGAAAATTGCATTTCATACCAAAAGGTACTAAATCCAAATTTCATTTCATTCCAAAAGTTACTAAAAACATTTCCTTCCAAAACGTACTATATCCTCTGAAAACAGATAACCTTTTCTTTTGTTGCCTTCCAAGGTCCACTTGATAGAGGCTTCTCAAAGCTTGAAATAGAATATGAAGAAGTCAGTAGATTGTAGTTCATCAATTTACTACGTATTTGAATTTGCTTTTATTCTGTATCAATCAAATCTTTTTTGTGTGAGCTTGCTAAAAAATTAGACCCATCCTCTTATTCATATCTTAAAGTCTCTTACATTTTTCCAGGGCAGATTTTAAATGTAGACTTGTGTAGATAGCCAGTATCTACCTCCTTTTGAATCCTTATCTGATGTAGTCATTTTAAGAACCAGTGCTTTGTGGTTAGTTTTTACATTCTCTTTGCAGTATGGTGTTTGTCTACTTTTACTTCTTTTCTTAATTGTGGTGTCCGTAATCATCTAGAGCATTATAGTATATTTTATTCTCTGTATATTAATCAAGTGCCTTACTGTAAATAAATATGTTGAGAAAGTTATGTTGTTTTCTGTTGTCCTGAAAATAATGCAGGATTTTGATTTTTCTTTAAAATACTCTTCTATACAACACACTGTTTACATTTACTGGATTGTTCATTTGTATGAATGTCAACACTTATTAATTCTTTTTCGAAGGATAATGGTTGTTAACATTTGTAGCATGTCGCTCCTTAGATATAATTAAGTTTTTACTAAGATGTCAAGAAGTGATATTCCTTTAAATTTTTTTACAAGTTTGAACTTGGCCGGAACAGGGTCCGGATAGTCAGCAATATCGATAAAGTCTGGGGGTAGGCAGCATTAATGAATGCATTGTTCAACATAGTTTCAAAAATTTCAGAAGGGAGACCTCAGCCATGAAGGCAAAGGTCATGGGAAGACTTCCTCACTTGATGACTATGTTCTTCAGGCTTTAGGAGGGGGGAAAAACCAGAACAATTGTTTGAGAGCTTGCAGTGAAACTTAACCTTAGCGAATTGACTGCCGATGACCGCATCAAGGCGATTAGAAAGGTAAAAAAACTTGCAAGTTAGGTTCCACACTTATTAAAAGACCACCAAAAAAAAACAACAGTGATATGAACTGTGTGCTACACTTCTTTGCCGAAAACAAAAACGACCCTTTCCTGCCCAGAATACTTATTCATGATGAAAAGTTGATACTTCACGATAACAGTGGATGTTCTGGATAGTGGCTTGACTAAGTAGAAGCTGCTCAACATTTTCCAAACCCTCTCATCAAAAGAACGTGATGGTTATTGTTTGGTGGGCTTCATTTGGTTTAATACACTAGATTTTCTTAAATCCTTGAGAAGCTGTCACTGCCAAATTTTATTGTAACCAAATTAATGCTATGCCTCAGAAATTGGTTATAATAAAGCCATCTTTGGTCAATTAGAAGGGACCCATTATGTTGCATGACAACATATTGCCTCATGTCTCACATGTGACATCACAATAACTGGAGCTTGGGTATGAAACTCTGTCACATCAGCCCTACTCTCTAGATTTTCGCCTACCAATTATAATTTTTTTAGACACCTGGACCACTACTTTAGTGAAAAAAAATTTAATGGACAAAGAGGATTAGCAAACACGTTTTTGAAGTTTATCAATTCTAAAGGTGGGAAATTCTGGAAAAGTTAGCAGAAATGTATTAATAGTTTTGGAGACTATTTTGATTATATAAACTATTTATAAATATTTCTTCATTTTTGTTAAAATAAAATCCCACATTATTTTCTGGACAACCTAATGGATGTATTTTCCATTTCCATGTAACTTCTCACTTGTTTTATAATATTGTCTTGTATTTTGTTTTAAATTAATATTCTTGTTATATTATACAAGGTATTAATTATAAATCAATTATAATGCTTTTCACAGCCAAATATTTGATTTAAGTAAAAATTCCTGAGGAGAAACTTGTTGATCAATTTCTATAGTCTCGCCATCATTAATTGTTTTTTCAGTTTTCAAATAGGGGCTACTTTTTAATTTGCTTGTTTATATTCTTTATGAAGTTATAAAAGACCTTGTAAATCATATTTCTGTATCTTCAAAATTGATTACACGATTTTAGAATCTTTTCTTCTAAACATTATTATTTTGCAGGAACTTCATGACTTATAATTTTTAGACATTTTATGAATTTTCCTATTATATTTCTATCAAGAATATTTTCAAGTCTATAGGTGTAGTATTTTTATTTTATTTCTATAGATGCCCCCAAAAAATAATTTTTAAACAACTTTTATGCAAATGCTTATAAAAAGGAGATTGGTTGTATAAATCAAATCCTTTTGAATTTATAGAAATAGAAATTCTAAAGATTATTTATCTAACTGTCAATCAATTGCATGTATTGTGTCAAAAAGCAATAGGGATTGATGATTATATAGAAGTAAATCTACAATGTTTTTGATCTTGCATCTTTATTTTAGATCATCTGGTTGACTATAAGAAGCATTTGAAACTCTGTATACTGTGTTCTCATAAAATCGTTAAAAATATTTTCTCTTATTAAAATTAATTATTTTGATTTTTTGCAGAAACTTCGTGATTTTCTTTTGGGCACTTCACAAATTGCTAGGCTAGAGGTCAAGTATGATTACATGAGAAATAGTCTGGCAGAGCTTAGCAGTAGTAAATCATTTCAATATACACCAAATTCAGGGATTAAACCTTCGAGAAGGAAGTGTATTGGCCGCTTAAATATTACAACTCAACCAAAATTGTTTGGTGGCTCACTCGGAGAGTATATTGACTCTACTAGTCAAGATATACCTCTTATCATAAGAAGTTGTATAAGAATCATTAATCTATATGGTTAGTAAACAGTATCATTCATTTAATTTGTTTGCAAGTTGTTATTATTTGTTGAGGAGAAGATAATTCGGGGAGCTTAATTAAGTGCTTTGATGACTGCTCTCCAAATTATCTTCTCCTCAATATCTACATAAAGTAAACCATTCTCACATCGTTATTATTTGTTATTTGGCTCATATGTTCCTTTACGGATTTGTGTTAATGTAATCTTCAACCTCTGTTCCTCTCACCAACTGCTAATATTTTAATGCTACCTTATTCATATCAGATTAAAATTAATCGGAATAATTGTATTTAATAATGTGATCTGTATTATGACAAATATTAAATTATCTAAAGGTTTTTTAGTAATATATTATATATAGTCTGTTAACCCAACGCTAGGTTGTCAATTTTATTGAAGCTTACAGTTACACGCTTGTGCACAATAATAAGTCAAGATAATTTAAAAATTGAGCCTTGTTACGGGTCAGGTTCTTAGAGAAGACATTCTTTATTTATCAACAAACGTAATTTATTATTTGAACAATTAATATAAACACTGAGAGTAACCTCTCTATTATCACTCCTTTTTAAACTAAAGTCAAACACATGGTTTTTCCTATTATCATGTTACACTCCCCCTCTGCTGGCAGCATGCATCCTCGTTCTGACAGCAGGATATTCTGAAGTAGGATTTGAGAATGGTCTTGACACATCTCGGGGACGACCTCGTGTTCTTTTTGGGTTCTGCGGTTGTACATTCTCAGGGTCTTCTCCATGGAATGGGCTCAGTTGGGACATGTGCCATCGCCCTAGGATGATGCCATTTCTTCGTGAATCCGCTATTTCATATGTAGTGTTTCCTAAGCTTCTTTTAATGACATAGGGACCGTCACTTTTCTTTTCCGGTTTGCATAGGTGTTCTGCCTGCTTAGTTCGAGCTTTTCTCGATCTATCCCTGGCAATTTCAATATTCTTCCCTAAGTGCTGTAGGAAAGGTGTGAACTTGGGAATAAATGAGTCTTTGCTTCGAATTGTTCGCAAGTCATGTTCTACTTCGGTTGTTGATCGTAACTCACGAACAAACATCAGATATGCAGGTGTAAATCCAGTACATTCGCATTTAGTTTACTAGTGCTACAAGTTTAGAATCCCATGTTATGTGCAGATTTTTAACTTGTATAGCCAGTTGTGTTTTAATATCTCTATTGCGTCATTCAACGGGATTAGCTTCAGGATGATAGAGAGGCATGAGTTTATGATTGATGCACAAAACGGAACAGACTTGTTTCATCACTTTGCTTATGAACTGTGTTCTATTACCTGATATGAAATTCCGAGGTACACCATACCTCAGAAATATCTCATTAATGAGAGTTTTTGCACATTCAGCTGCTGTTGCATCTTTTAGTGGAAACAATTCTATCCAGCAAGAAGCTTTATCTTCCGCTACAAGTATCCACTTATTTCCTGCCTCTGTTTTTGGCAATGGTCCAAAGAGATCGACAGCTAATGTTTCGAACCGCTCTGCTGAAGGTTTAGAGTGGATGAGACCCTGCCGCTTCTGATTACTAGGTTTAAAACGTTGACACTCGACACAATTCTTTATATATTCGGCTATATACCTTCTCATGCCAGGCCAGTAAAATATTGAACTTATCTTCGATAGAGTTTTATCTAAACCGTAGTGACCTGCAGTTGGTGAATCATGGTATTCGGTCATAATATTTTTCCTACTGCTTTCCGGCACCACAAGTTGAGCTTCATCGTTTTCACTTAATGGATTGTATCGGTTAAGTATACCATTAGAAATAAAGAATCCTTTGTCTGACCATGTCTCATTTACGTCCGATGGTCCTGCTTCGAATTGTTTTATAATCTTTGCTAATTCGGGATCAGTTATTTGCTCTTTCCTTATCAAGTCCGGTGATTTTCGGGGTAACGCGGCGGTTATAGCTTCAACATGTTGTATACTTCGATCTCGTTCATCCACTAGAGTAGTGATGGGTGGCCGAGATAATGTATCGGCTATGACATTCGCTTTGCCCGGTGTGTATATAATATCCAGCTCAAAGTCTTGCAAGTGGAGCACCCACCTAGCAAGTCTTTCTGAGGGAGACCTTAAGCTCATTAGCCATTGGAGGGGCTGGTGATCTGATCCGATAGATACTTTCGCACCTTCGATGTAGCCTCTGATCTTTTCGGTAGCCCAAACGACAGCTAGAGCTTCACGCTCAGTTGCATTATAATTCTTTTTAGCAGCCGTGAGTAAGCGACTGGCGTATTCGATCGGGTGCTCTTCGCCATTATCTGATTGCAGAAGTACTGCTCCGAGTGCGTAATCACTGGCATCTGGCCTTAGAATGAATGTTTTTTCTTCATCTATTTGTTTGAGGATGGGCACAGATGTTAATACACTCCTCAATTGGCTGAATGCGCTCTGTTGCTCTTCATTCCACTGCCAGTTGACTGCTTTTTTAAGTTAACCTCGTAAGTGGCTCAGCAATAATAGCAGCAAAAATTTTTATAAATTTCCTAAACCATGAGCATGTCTGGAGAAACGATTGAAGTTGTTTGAGATATGTTGGAGTATGAAGTTCTGAAATGGCTATTATTTTAGCCGGGTCAGCTTTAATACCTGTAGGGGTGATTAAGTGGCCAAGGTACTTGACAGATTCTTTGCAGAAAACTCTTTTTTCACGATACACCTTAAGTTTGTAACCTCTCTGTTATCACTCCATTTTAAACTAAAGTCAAACACATGGTTTTTCCTATTATCATTTTACAGCCTTAAATATTATATTTTAATATACACTGCTGGACAAAATTAAAGGATCACTTACAAATATTTATATTATTATTACATAAGAGATAAAAATAGGAATTCCTTTGTCCCAGACTGGACTTAGTGTTGTATTTTATCAAGTTAATCCTCTACCTGTTTATATTCCCACCCGTTTATGGAGAAAAGGGTCAGTTAATCCTCTTCTTTCTTCCTATCTGTAAATGGTTAGTTGTTAGCAAAGATTAATCTTATTGAAGATTTTCTAACATTTAAGAGACTTTAATTTTTACTTGTGAGTTTAGTAAGAACGTTGTGATGGCCAACAGAAGATCATTGACCGAAGAGGAATCAATTCGTGCTGTTGCTTTGAGTGAAGAAGGGTTTTCTCAAAGGCATATTGCGCAACAACTCCAGCGGTCCGGTCACAATCCGTAGTGTCCAGGGTGCTTAATAGGCACCGTCAAACTGGAGGGCATACAAGAGTCGGACAAGGCCGTCCGAGGTCAACTTCCCACCGTGACGAGAGATTTTTGCAACTGCATGCTCTTCGGGATCACCAATCAACTGGTAACAGTCTGCGTGGTCTCCTCCAGAGGTTCAGGAATGTGCAAATTTCAGAGCGAACCGTGAGAAGACGACTCAACGATTATGGATTGACCTCCCATCCTTCAGCAACTGGACCTCTTCTCTCCAGGGAACACCGGGTTGAGCGCTTGAGGTTTGCTCGGGAGCTCCTAAACTGGACTCAGGAAGATTGGATTCTCGTATTATTCAACGATGAGTTAAGATTCTGTCTCCGATCGCCAGATGGACGGGAAAAGGTATGTAGAAGGCGGGGAGAGAGGTATGCTCCATGTACTTTTTCTCCAAGGGTTGTGTTTGGTGGTGGGTCAGTAAAGGTGTGGGGGGGCACAAATTTAAACTCCCGTACAGGGTTGGTTCTTGTGAACCGTGGCTCTATAACTGCTGACAGGTGCATTAGGGAGGTACTTGAGCCACATGTAATACCTTTCGCCAAAAATATCGCAGGTAACTTTATTTTTATGCACGATAATGCCCGACCTCACGTTGCTCGATCAGTGCAAAATTTCCTCAGACAAGAAGAAATTGACGTTATGGTTTGGCCACCCAGAAGTCCAGATATGAACCTAATAGAGCATGTATGGGACATGCTTGGAAGACGTGTCCGCGCCCGAGACCCACAAAATTTGGCAGATTTCAGGGAAATATTAGTGGAAGAGTGGAGCAACATATAAGAGCCCTGGTCGCTGGAATGGGCAGGAGAATGGAAGCAATTATCAGAACTAGAGGTGGGAATACCAATTATTGATTGTTTCCTTGAATTCTTCCTTTTTATTCAGTTTTGTTATTTCATTTTATTTCAAAGATTTACTTTTTCATTTTGAGACTGTAGGACATTTTTATTTTTTGATTTGTTTTCCTATTAAAAATGTCTAGAAAAGAATTTTTTATTTTTTATTACCCTTATAATAAAGTGTGACTTCCAAAGAAAAAAGAATATTTTCAAAAATACCCTATACAGTTCAGTAATTTCAAAATATTGAAGTGATCCTTTAATTTTGTCCGGCAGTGTATGTATATATACATGTTATATAACATGCATGTCTATATTTTTATACATTTAAACAAAAATGAATTTTCTGTTAATATATGGATTTGTGATATTTTCTTTTTATAGGTCTTCACCATCAAGGAATATTTAGAGTTTCTGGTTCTCAAGTAGAAATAAATAATTTTAGAGATGCATTTGAAAAAGGAGAAGATCCCCTTGCTGATATTACTGATGCATCTGATATGAATTCAGTTGCTGGAGTTTTGAAACTGTACCTGCGGGAGTTAAGAGAACCATTGTTTCCCATTATATATTTTGAACAGTTTATGGAACTTGCTCGTTCGTATTTAGCCATATTTTTATTTATTTATTTATACATTTTAACTTCATAAATTTCCATAATATTTATTTTTCAGAATTGGAATCCAAACATGATTTTGTGATCAAAATGAAAGATCTGATTCAAAGCTTGCCTCGATCAGTTATTATAGTAATGCGATATCTGTTTGCATTCTTAAATCAGTATGTATATTTTGAATTGTATTTTAACTAATGTTTTTAACAGTTTTATACACTCGGACCATTTGTTATGTTGGCAGTTTTTGTAATATTAATGTCCACATTTTTTATTTTAACAATTGGGTTTTACTCACGTCTATAATAAACTTTTTTCTCAGTCCAGTATGATTTTACATCACATTACAATTGGTTACTTAAATTATTTGATCTCCCTATAATTTTTATCACTATTTAATTAGTTTTAATTTTTTTTTAATGGGAATTAGCTTCTTTTTTATATCCTTAAAGGTTTTTTGCTTTTCAGTTCTTATAAATTTTGCTCAATGTTTATCTTCTACAGTAAAATTTACTCATTCGCCTGCAAGTTTTTTTTCTATAAGTGTTGTTTTTTTTTTAATTATCAATTTTAATATCCTTTCTTTTTTGTTTCTATTTTGAACTACAAGTGCCATAATTTTGTTCTTTTCCTTTGACACTTGTCGGAAAGAGAACTAACAGATCATTAAAAGATAAGAGTTCTTGCATTTGACGGTAACATAAATAGAAAGATAATGTTGAGGTCTGATTTAGAGAATATAGGTAGGTTTTAATAAAAATTAAGGAGGGTAGGGATACAGCATGGGCAGTTATTATATTATATTATAGGTATTTAACTTTTAAATTTTATTAACTTTTTTTTAATATTAGAAGTTTAAAAATTATTTAAAATTTAAAATTAAGTGGGATTGTGTTTAAGAGTTGTTGTTTACATTTAATAGTTTTTCTGTTTTTTGTAACGCTCGGTAGTGGAGTATCATAAGGTTTATACCTAGGAACCTGGGTCCAATGAACAAATTTTTATGAAACTCATGAAATTTATTTTCATCACCAAGTACTAAAATGTTAACCCATTAATTTTTGCCTGTCAATTTTTTAATCATTATAATAAGTTATTAATATTTGTTGGAGTAACAATGTTTTCGCTCCTTAAAACTTAAAATTGTTGGGATCTTGGTTATATAATGCTTGGTAGTGGAATCAAAGAAGCACTTATTACGGCTAATGCTGAAAATGCAATAGATCATTGAATTTTCTCATCATTGTCCTAAGTTTTCTTTTGGTTCAATATTTGTAAGATACATATTTGGCCGTTTCCAAAAGAAGTTAATTGATTTATTTCACTTTTACACCTTACAACGTTTCGGCCTCTAGGGCCATTTTCTTGTATCCATCATGCATATTTATCTATATATACTCTTACGCCGCTTCATCAACAGTGTCGTCCAATTTAGCTTGTCAATACCTGCAGGACGGCCGATGAGATGTTGACAAGCTTAATTGGTCAACACTGTTAATGGAGCGGTGTAAGAGTATTCATTGAAAAATATGCATGATGGATACTTAAAAATGGCCCTAGAGGCCCTGACTATATACTGTTCTCCAGGCCTTCTCCAACTCTTCCAACAAGGCTTCCAAACTCTTCCACAGCCATCTGGGCTGTTAAGGGCCACTCTCGTCTCATCATTAAATACAACTTTTTTCCATTCCTCCACAGTCCAAGATAGGTTTTCCCTTGCTTATCTTAATCTTTTTACACAGTGTTCTGCGGTGAGAAGAAGACCTTTCACTGGCCTTCTTGACCTGAGGTTTGACTCTCTCAGTCTTCTAATGACCGTTGACTCCGAGATTCATAACCCTCGAACACCAGTGATCAAGTTTTTAATGGAAAACATTATAGAATTACGCTTCCGAGGTGCTTGTTTTTTAATGAAGCGGTCATCTATGGGGTTAGTAACCCTGAGACGCCCTGAGGTTGGTCTCGAATGGCTACCAATCTCCCTGTACCTTTTTATGGTCCTTGAAACAGTAGAATGGTGAATCCTGAGGCGATTCGCAATATAACACAATGATTAGCCTTCTTCATAGAGAGTGATGATTCTGACTGAATCATCGTGACTTAAATGATTCATTGTAAATAAAATTAATTGTTTCAACTAGACTTGAGGCCAAAGAAAGCTAAACATGGACTGAAAGGAAATTTGAATACGAATGAAACGAAATTCCATTGTTTGTTGATAAACAGTGAAAAAAAATTATACATCTAATCCCTAATATCTGTCATTTAATAAATAATATTACTATAAATATAAACGAATTCTTGATTAAGGTCAAAACAAAGAAAATCTCAAGAATTATGGGTGTTGCAATACTTTTGACAGGGATTGTATATATCTTACTAATAGATCATTTAATTTCAATATGTGCATAAGCTAGAGAGAGCATAACGTGCATGCTCCTAGGCCTCTGCAGCTGGCTTTATCAAAACAATTTTTTAGTGATATCATGCAAAATAATTTAGAATAAGATATCATGAAAAATAATTAAGAATCTGATACTTTAGTTATCGACAAAGAGAATGCTTATATTTTCAAAATGTTTAATAACTCAGAGATAATCGAAAATTAAGGATTTAAAAAAATGAATACAATTTTAGAAAATAATTTACTTGAAACAAAAATTAAAAATTAAACGTCCAGGCTGTGGGTCAGTTTTTTTGGAATAGTATCTGTGTGATTTTGTAGCAGCTGATCCTATAAGTGATTGGAATATGCACTTGCTTAATAAGAATTTATAAGAAGTAAAGCTATAAAGTAAAGACAAAATTATTCCTTTGTTGGCTTCCACATGTAAAATAAATTTTACGAAGATGACACCCACATTGATAAGGTAAAATCAGAAATATATGGCATACTAAAACAAAATTGGTATCCGATGAAAATGGTTAAAAAATGATGGTACAAAAATAAAGTGATTAAAGACAATAATACCAATGGACAAAATAATGAAATAGAAAATTTACAGGATAATAATAAAAAAAGTCAAGATATTATAATAGATGTAAAAAGAAATAAAAATGAACAAAATCTGATCACTAATTGTTTTAAAATAGATAAAAAAATGAAACCAAAGGAAAAAGATACCAAAATAAATGATCCAGAAAATAATAAAAAATCCAATAAATTTCATAACGCATACCCTAAAAAATATTATTCTGTAACTTATATAAAAAAACCTAACTGATAAAATAGAAAAAAATATGATGTAACCGAAATTCAATTTGGATAAAAAACAGTAAATAGAATTGAAAAAATTTACACTAAAACCAAAGACGAGATACCAAACCAAAAAATGGCAAATATAAAATAAATTGTAAAAAATGTGAGAATAAGTCATATTATGGTCAAACGTCACAATGGCTTCAAAAGAGAGTACAACAGCATAGACAAAACTGTAACTCGAAATGCGCTAAATCAAAATTTGCTACAGGTCTGTACAACATTGCAATAAATATAAATACAATTTTGATTTTAATAATGTATCAATTCTACACAAGGAAGATAATATAAATATGAGGAGGATTATAGAATCTATATATATAACAAAAAATTTAGAAAAACCGGTGAATCAACAAACGTACGTAGACATCCTAAACACTTTTTATGCAAGAACTATTGATAGAATAAATATATAAAGCTTTTGGCATTCCCACCCCAAGTTAGTCGTGTATGAGAACACCTACAAGACAGCCGATAAATGCTAAGTGAGTTAATACAAAAAAATTTTTTTTTTTTCTTTTTGAATAAAAAGATTTTTTCCATTTTTTGATTAAATGATACAATATATTATTATCCTTTTAAAAACAGGTGCTTTTAAAATTTGATACTGTTAATAATTGACGACTTCGCTGATGAAATGGCGAAAGAATAGATATATAACATGGATATGCATGGTAGGTAACGCATTTATTAAAATGTTGACATTAGATGTATATGGGTCAATCCATTTGAAATCGTCCAATTTTCGTTAATTTTGCCGCTCAACATTTTTTATTTTCGTGATTTTTTGACCAGTTATTCTCTATCCTTTCGTGGATATAAAACCATAAATAAAAAAAAATTCGGGCCAATACTTTTAGTTAGTTTTGCAGCCGTTTTAAGTCAGCGTCACGGGCGAAAACATACGATGGGAAAACCTTTCTAATTCCTTTAATTTTTTAGGTATCTAATCAAAACAAAAATTAACAATAAGATAAGGAAATGTTTTGTATTTTTTGTCCTCACAACTTATTGCCTAAATAGTGAAGAAAGTTGTTTAAAAAATTCTTGAAAATGAATAAAAAACGAGATATTTAACAAGATAAAAGTACATAAAGGAAAAGAGACTAACTTTTAATTATTGTTTATTATATAGCTTAGTCTTAGTCCTACTTGCTGTAAAAATTTCGATCTTGAGAACATAGTACTTTTTTTTATATGAATTTTCGAAATTGGCAAAAATTCATTTTTTGCGATGTTTTACTCGGAAATATCTCAAAAGGGACTGAGTGAAAAATTATGAAACTAATACAAATTACCTATCTATCCGATCTGTTTGAGAGATACGAATTTGGTCTTTGAGACTAAGCTGGTTCCGGAGTTATAAAACTCGCTTAAATGTTAAAATAACGTTTTCGTTAAAATAATGTTTAAATGTTTTCTTTAAATATTAACTCCGGTAATGTTGCATATTTAAGAACTAAACAAAAACTAGAATGATAATGAGAGTATTTTATATAATTTTGATCATTACAACACGTTACTTAAGTAGCCAAGAAAATGGTTTAAAAAAATCACGAAAAATTACATGAACTGAAACCCTTGGCACGCTGTGACAAGGAAGATTAGAAATAATTTTCACGCTTAATTATTTTTCCTTAGATAGCCTTATCATTGCTCTACTTGTTTTAGAAGTTTTGATCGTGTAAGCTATATCCTTTTTTCAATATAGATATTCAAAGCAGGATTTTTTCTAGCTTAATAATATTTATATTAAAATATGTCAAAAATGACTGAGTGAAAAATGATATAACTCATACAGATTATACCTCTGTATAATAAATACGATAGAATAAAATTTAGTGGCCCAGTTTGTTTTTGAAATATATAAAATCAAATCATTTCTAACCTCCCTTGTCATAGTGCACCAAAGGTTTCAGTTTATGTAAATTTCTTGTGATTTTTAAAAATAAAACCATTTTCTTGTGTCTAAATAGATACCTAAGAACTCCGGAACCAGCTTAGTCTCCAAGACCAAATTTGTATCACATAAACTGATCGTATAGATAGGTAATTTATATTAGTTTCATAATTTTCCACTCAGTCCCTTTTGAGATATTTTCGTGCAAACATCGCAAAAAATGATTTTTTTTCAATTTTGAAAATTCATATAAAAAAAAAACCATATGTTCTCAAGGTCGAAAATTTTTACAGCAAGCAGGACTAAGACTAAGCTATATAATAAACAATAATTAAAAGTGAGTCTCTTTTCAATTATGTATTTTCATCTTGTTAAACATTTCGTTTTTTATTCATTTTCGAAAATTTTTCAAACAACTTTCTTCACTATTTGGGCATTAAGTTGTAAGGACAAAACATACAAAACATGTCCTTCCATGAGTCTCTCTCCTCCTTTATATACTTTTATCTCACTAAATGTCTCATTTCTTCACTATTTAGAAAATGAGTCATAAGGACAAAAACTACAAAGCATGTCATAATCTTATTTTTAATTTTTGTTTTGATTTGATATCTAAAAAATTAAAGGAATTAAAAAGGTTTTCCCATCACATGTTTTTGCCCGTGATGCTGAATAAAAAAGGCTGCAACACAAAAGTATTGGCCCGAATTTTTTTTTTTATTTTTGGTTTTATATTCACAAAAGGATTGAGAATAACTGGTCAAAAAATCATGAAAATCAAAAATATCGAGCGGCAAGGTCTGGACGATTTCAAATGGATTGATCCATATTGAGAAGAGAAAAAAATATTTAAAAATGTATAAATGCCATAAAAAAAACTTTTAATTGTTTACAGATACTTGAAAATGGCTGTAGTGATGTCTAAAAATTAAATACATTTTAAAAAATGTATCAAAGAATTCTTTTGTAGAGCGGCCAAAGATATATCGCACAAATATGAAACCAAAAGAAAACTTGGGATAATGATGAGAAAATCAACTTATCCATTTCTATTTTATTCTTTCTAAATAGTCGGTGGAAAAAAGTGATTATATGAATGATTAAATCAAAATAGTATGAAAAATGGAGGAATACTTTTATGGAACTTGCTATGTTAACCAAAACACATTATATTGATTGGCATAAAAATTATACAATTATTTATGTTAGCAAAAGTGATTAATAAATATAACTGCCTCAAAGTAATAAATATTAATAAACTTTTACATATCAGAGAACAGGAGCAGAGATAAACCAACCAATACTACAATACTGACCAATCTCTGAGTCATTATTTGTCGGTCTAGTGTAATGTTTCCCATCTAAATTATAAAATATTCATATTGTTTTCATTTGACACGACAGATCAGACAAAATATTCTTAGCTTCTCCTTTGAAAACACACCGCAAATCACGTTTACATTATTATTACTAATGTACTCATTTCATAGATTAATGGTGCTTTCTTCTAGTTACTTGAAAGTAAGTTGTTTTTTTATTTTTTAGTTTGTCTGAATTTAGTGATGAAAACATGATGGATCCTTACAATTTAGCAATATGTTTTGGACCTACTTTAGTGCCAGTGCCAGAAGAAAAAGATCAAGTTCAATATCAAAATCAAGTTAATGAGCTGATTAAAAATATTATTATTTTTCATGAAGAATTATTTCCTACTGACATCGGAGGAACAATGTATGAAAAATACATCTCTAGAGATGAAGACAAGTAAGCACGTTTTCTAACATGGTGATTGAAAATTTATTACTTTAATTAGAGAATCTATATTTAAAAAATTTCTTTCAGTGATATTGGTGATTCACCCTCTGAAAATTTGCATGAAGATTTAGATTCAGAAGTATATCCTTCAGAAGATGGTAACATTTTACTTATTTAATTTTTTTTTTTTAGTAATTGTTTAAATAATTTTATCTTATTCTTCTTTTGCATTACCTTGTAGTGTCTTTCAGCGTAGGGGAGCGTTTAGCCAGGATTGCCAATGTTCCCTGTTCCATGCAAGATTTCTGGCTTGGCGAATATTTATATTTCGTTTTTTGCATAAACGGTCAACTTATTCCAGGTACGACATTCTCGTACCTAAAACTGAGTTTATGCTTGGACATGGCTCAGTAATGCCCTGATGATGGCTCACAAGCTTAAGCCAAAACGTCAGCAAAATTAAAATATTTAGAAAAAGACTGACACCTGATTATTCTTTGTTCTTAGTGTTTCCCATATTTAGTTTCTTGGGACTGAATCAAATGCAGCTTGAAGGCCTAGGAAGGCAAGGTATAAATTTTTATCATGATCCCATGATTTTTGCATAATATTCCTTATGATGAATATATGATCCTGCGACTGACGTCCTGGTCTGTCTGAGTCCAGCTTGCTCCTCTCCTATAAATGGCTCATGTAGAGGTCTCAATCTATTATGCAGGATGGTTGTATACAACATGTATACCGCAGTAGACAGGCATATAGGTCTATAGTTAGAGCATTTAGCCTGGCTGCCTTTTTTATGTATATATTTTTAAATATATTTTAGACCTCTTAAATCATTCATTTCCTGCTATTTTGGTTTTCTAAAGTTATTAATTTATGAATACCATTGAAGAGACCCTGTTTTGAGTTGTACCAAAATGCTATATAAGTTTAACAGTTTGTACAAATTTTCACTAATATTAAAAAAATCTAGTTTAACTTTTTAACTTTTTACTTACACATTTCATATTCATACACACTATGGAGTTCTTAAAGCAAGATGGTAAAAAACCCTTAAGTTAGATTTGGTATCTAGATGTAGTTGTTTTATGACATTGCTAACTTATATTTGTCTGAACCATGAGGAATCAAGGCTAAAAGTAACATATGATGAACTTATTATTTAAAGCCGAAATACTTGATTAAAAAAAGTGTTTAGTCTGTAAATTCTTTTACTTTTTATTATTGAAAAATCATTGAAATTAGCACAATCATTGATTGAATATATAAATTGCATTTCCTTTTTCTTCTATAAGCATGATTCAGGTTACTCGCAATCAAACATTACCTGATGTAATTAATTCTACTGATTATATGAATAGGAGGATCTTTTAATTTTTCGTCCTAGAAGAAGTTAATATATTTTTCAAAGCAGTGGGTGGGCACCATTTCAGAGAACAATATTTGTTAAAATTTAATATGTGCGAATATGTATTAAATTCTGTTAAAATGATTTTTCTTCATTATTTTCTGTGGGTATTGCCATTACACTATCATAAACAAATTTAAGTAAGAACTTTGGGGATTACTGTATCAAATATTTCTAAATAAATATCTGCTAGAATTGGAGCAATAAGTGATCCCATGGGGCAGCCATACTTTTGAGCATAAAAGTTTTCATTAGGAAATATACTCTATCCGTACAGATGGTAAGGAGTTTTAGAAATTGGTTTTTGAGGATGGTTGTATGTGTTTTTATTTTCTCCCACTTCTTTTCTATTATTTTTTTTTTATTTTCAAAGTACAGATATTTGTGATTAGGGAAGAGGCGAGGCGTCTTATGAAATGAGTTAATAACCTTTAGGCTCATGGATTTAGTAATTTTATCATGGAATTCAAAAGTATCTTTGACATTATATTTATTAGTAGACAGATACTTTAAAGTATTGGATAAATATTTGGAAAGTTCATATATATAAAGAAACTACACTTTATTTAACAAGTAATCTTTATTGATTTAAGTGTGGTTCTGAGTTTAACATTGTTAGTTTCATGTCATACCTGAACTTAAAGCTAAATCAACTCAATAAATATTAATAAACTTTTACATATCAGAGAACAGGAGCAGAGATATACCAACCAATACTACAATACTGACCAATCTCTGAGTCATTATTTGTCGGTCTAGTGTAATGTTTCCCATCTAAATTATAAAATATTCATATTGTTTTCATTTGACACGACAGATCAGACAAAATATTTAAATAAAGAAATTTTAAATAGTGCAGCTTTTAATTTTTTTTTAAACAATAGTTGATAAACTTCACTCTGCAAATAAATACTGTTACATATATTTGAATGGAATCTTCAGAAGATCTAAATGTTGATATTATCATTGACTATAATCGCATTACCTTAAATTTTACTGTTTTTTGAATCAGAAGTTATCTTTAATATAACATTCAACTTGTTGAACTTATAAGCATACCCGGTCGGGTACTTAATTTTATGTATATTATCTAATTGAAAAACATGCCTGATAAAGAAGAAGTAGTAAATGTTAATTGATAGGATTCTCAAATGACATAATCAAATAATAGTGTCCAGATGAGCCTGCGAAATAAAATACGATGTAGGAAAATAATATTAACCATCATTTTAATAAAATGTTAATATTCTTATATTCTAATTATATTCTATTGAGAAGTGTGATCAATTTAAGTTTTCAAATTATCATTTTTTCTAACTAAGCATATGAATTAATTTTCATAACATCAATTTTTAGAAGGAGAATTTGTTGAAGCAACTGCTCAGTATGACTTTGCTGCAAGAAATGAGAGAGAATTGTCTTTAACAAAAGGTGATTCAGTAACACTTTATAGTCAAGTGAGCTGTGACTGGTGGAGAGGTGCTGTTAGTGGGAAGGAAGGATTAGTTCCTGATAAGTATATATCTATCAAAATCAGGTATTTGTATTTTCAATATAATATTCTGATAAAAGTTAATTTATCATTTATGATTTACAACTTTGTTATGGATGTACATGGCAAAAATGGAAATTCTCCTTAAAATTAATATGTCAATTGTATATGATTAATTTTAAAAAGAACCGAATTATTCCATCAAGCTGTTTTTATTTATTTTTGTAACATTAATTAATTGGCCATGTTGTAAATAATTTTATAATATTTTCACTTTTATGATTAGCAATTTAAATAAAAAAATTAGTTATTAATTATAATATTAGTCAAAAATCCTTTTTTTTTTTTTTTTAAAAAAAGTAAAATTCTTGTATTATTAGCTTATATCACAAAAATATTTTTCTCTATTAAATTGTTGCTTGTGGTCCAGTGATGCTACAACATATATAAATATTATTTAACTATCAGTCCAAAAAAAAAAATTAGCAGGAAAAAATAAGTTTAAAATCTTTTTATTACATTTTGTGGGACTATAATTTAATTACAGGCTGTACTATTAAAAAAAAATAAATTGGTTCAGGAAGAAATCAAAACCTCACTATCCAGAACTGGGCATCAACACTGTCCTGACCCATTGTATTTAATCTTCAAGACCTCTCTGTATAATGAATTCAAAATCAATTCATGACTTTCACTTTTTGTGAAATAATGCTGTCTCCTGTGTGCTGACGTGTTTCCCTGGCAAAATTGTTCTTTACTTTTCTTACAATTAGCCCATTCTTCAAACGCATTTTTTTTTTTGGATGACACGCTGAGCTTTCACTCTTCAGTAGCCATAATTAACACTTAATATTTCCGTACATTCAGAAATTTTAAATAAATAAATAAATTCTTTATTATTCTATTGATGTATCAGGTCATACTTTGGAACACGTAGAGAAATTCAAGTATTTAGGTTCAATTATAACTAGAAAAATGAAATCCAGGAAGAAATAAAGTCCCGGTTAAAGGTGGGAAATGCGTGTTATTATTCAGTTGCTAAGTTACTTAGTTCGCGGCTTCTATCTAAAAACTTAAAGATTAGAATTTATAAAACTATTATTCTTCCAACGGTTCTTTACGGATGTGAAACGTGGCCGCTTACTTTAAAGGATGAACAGCGGCTTAAGGTTTTCGAAAATAAGGTATTGCGTAAAATATTTGGTCCAAAGAGAGATGAGGCCACTGGGGAGTTTAGAAGGTTACATAACGCGGAATTGCGGAGTTTGTACCCTGTGAATATAATTGAGTTGATAGCATCGCGGAGACTCAAATGGGCGCGTAAAGTTGTTGGGCTTAGTGAGGAACGGATTCCGAGAAAGTTGGTATTCGCTGAACCGACTGGTAGGCGTCCGAAAGGTAGGCCGAAGCGTCGATGGGAGGATTGCATTAAGGCTGATCTCGGGGGCTTGGGCTTGACCGGTGAACATTGGACGAGTCTATGCAGGCGAAGTTTGGTGGTATCGGCATCGAACCTTCGGGTTCGGTAAGCCTATTATTATTATTATTATTATTATTATTATTTATTATTCTGGGACATGTCCCTTAGGAATAAAATATACAGAATGTACAAAGAGGGCTTTAGAGTCTTAGAGTATATTAAATAAATATAAACAAGTTAATAATTACTGGTATAAAATAGACATATTTAAATGAGAAGAAAACAAAAAACAAAATAAATAAATAAAAAGCTTATTTACAATTCTATTGAGCCTAGATATTAAATAAGTGATCAAATATGCGGGTTTTGTAGGTAGAAAAACGATTGAAGTGACGGATGGAAGGAGGAATAGAATTCCATTGGATTTAGGATCGGATAAGAAAGGATCTGTCGAAATGTGTAGTTCGGTGGGCCGTGCTGTATCAATCTGAAAGCCTGGAGCGTATACAACGGGGATGGACAGAGGATTTGAATTGTATGATGGGCGGCAGGATTGGATAACTTGGTGAAGGAATGACGCAAGGAAATAATTTCGGTAATTGGAAGGGTTAAACCACTTCAACTCGCCATAAAATTGGGGTACAGAGATGTATCCAGGGACCCCAAAGATGAAACGAACTAAGGAATTAATTAAGTGTTTTATTTTTACCTCGAGATCCCCAGACTCACTACCATATACCGTACAGCAATAGTCGAAGTGGGGAAATATTAGAGAGGGTAACAAGAAGTTTTCGGGTTTCAAGCGGGAATAGGTGATGGAGGAAATACAGTCGCTTTAAGGTTGAAAGGATACGACGAGAGATTTCGGAAATATGATTTTTGAAGGATTGAGTTTGGTTGAAGGTTACTCCCAAATTTCTGACAGTAGGGTGGAACTTTATAGGATTACTATTTAGGAACAGGGTTGGGATATGAGGAACAGTTTTCAGGAGATGATGGGATCCTATTACAATTTCTTTTGTTTTTTCAACATTTAACTTTAACTTATTTACTTCAGCCCAGTGGCTTATTCGATTTATATCCTCTTGTAGTCTTTTTGTAGCTGATAATAGGTCGGAAGGTGGGAAGGAGAGGTATATTTGGAAATCGTCAGCATAGAGGTGGTATTTAGAGTGATTAATATGGAGAGGGAGGTCATTAATGTAGATAGCAGATAGGGTAGGAGATAGAGACAATTCCTGAGGGACACCTCAGGATAGAGGTAGGGTACTGGAAGGAGGTTGATCTGGCACTACTACATACTGAGAACGATCGGAGAGAAAGGATTGAAACTAGCACAAAGCACTGGATATTTTGTTGGTTACTGGAAGATTTTGGAGTTAGTTAAGAAGGATACTATGGTCAACCTTGTCAAACGCCTTTGAGAAATGTAGGAGGATGAGTATAGTTAATTTTTGGTGATCAATTGCATTTTGGAGGTCTTGTGTTATTTTCAGGAGAGCGGATTGGGTAGAATAACCAGGTCGAAAACTATATTGGAGAGGACTAAGGAGGGAGTTTTCTTCAAGGAAATTTGATTGCTAGGTTTGGACAAGGCGTTCAAGTGGTTTTGATAGATTGGAGAGAATAGAAATAGGACGGAAATCTTGCAGTGAGGTGGGATTCGGAACTTTATTTAGTGGTCGGGGCGGTTTTCCAGGAAAAAGGAAAAGTGGAATTTTGCAGAGAGAAATTAGAAATATGATATAATACCGGTATGAGGGATGGGAGGCTGGATTTTATTAGTTTTACTGGAATATTGTCCAGTCCATAGTCATTAGTACGGGATTTTAAGATCGCATTAACTATTTCGTCGTAGGATACATGAGAAGAGAAGAAACTGTCGCTGAGGATATAAAGTGGTTATTATGTTCGTCAGGCATGATTTGGAAAGAACTGGGGTTATTGGGTTCGGGAAATGACAATTTTCTAAGGATTTTCCATTTAGATTTAATATCAGGAGCATTGGAAAGGACAGAATGGATATGGAGGGATTATAGTTGATAATATAGGGATATAGATTATCAAATATAGACTGGTACATGTTATCAAATGTAGACTGGACAAGTTTATCTGGTACACATAGCAGTCGCTGAGCTATTGATGTTTGAGCAAACAAGAACTCACTAGTTGGTCAAGATTATTTTTTCAGATGACATCCCCACTCTCTGGGAAGAACATTGTCTGCAGCTATCCTTTGCTGAAATTACCCAAACACTTTTCTGTGGATTTATAGCCAGGCCAATCTGTACCAGTAGCTTTTTATGCTTATAACACTTCTCTCATCAGCACCTTTGTCACATGCCTTAATAGCTTCACCGCTTAATCTGGGACACTTCTGAGTTTATATTCAAACATCTTGTCTTGATTGCATAGGTCACAGTACAAGTGATCTAACTAAATAGTTAAGGCAACAAGGGTCTACCTTAGGTTACTCCTCGTTACACATTCATCTGGCTTGTCGAGCTATCTCCCACTCAGATCTTTACTTTGTTGTTACTCAGTGTACTGTTGGTGCACAGAAGAGCTGCTATAACAATTTTGAGGTCTGGTTATACTTCTCTTGCTTCTTATGATCTAATAATAATTATTATTTATTTATTCTGGGACAAGTCCCTTTAGAATAATACAAAATAAAATAAATTTGGGATTTATTACTTTAGAGTAAGAATAGTAAACTAGAAAACAACAATGAAAAATAACAATTAAATGAAAGCTCTTATAAATCATATGAAAATGAAAAATATAATAAATCAGTATATACCCTCAAAACTAACGATCGTAAAAATATTTATAAAAAATTTACAATTACTAAACACTTCTACAGCTGTTTTCTGTTTACATATTTTCATGGAAACTGGATCAGTCAGGATTTTTTTTGGAAATTGGATGGTCAAGAAGTAATTCAATAGCCGAGATTTGAATTCCAGAAGGTATTAGAATTATGGGTATGAGAAGGAATTGAGTTCTATATGAAAGAAAATCGGATTATGAAAGATCTGTCAAAAGCTGCTGTTTGATGGGGTGCAATACACAAATCAGAAGGCCACATGTGAGTGTTGCAGAAATGGATTGAGGATTTGAATATGCGGAGATTTGAGATGTATGATGGGCGGCGGGATCGGATGACTTGGTAAAGGGAGGATGCCAGGAAGTGCTTGCGACACTAGGAAGGATAAAGCCACTTTAACTCTTCATAGTATCGCGTAATAGAAGTGTCCCTGGAGGTCCTAAAGATGAATCGAATAAAGCAATTTTATAAATGTTTTGGTTTTTCTTCAAGATCTCCAGGGAAACCCTCATACACCACACAGCAATAGTCTGAGTGGGGAAATACCAGGGAGGAGACCAGGAGCTTACGGGTTTCAAGAGGAATGATGTGACAGAGTCTATTTAATCGCTTTAAAGTGATGAAGGAGCAACGGGATATGTCATAAATATGTTTTTTCCAGGAGGGAATTTGGTCGAAAGTGATTCCAAGGTTTTTAATGGATTGATGAAATTTTATGAGATCATTATTTAAATATACGATTGGAATTGGAGGGAGAGTTTCAAGGAGGGAACTGGAGTATAATTATATATATATATTATATATATATATATATATATATATATATATAATAATCAAATAAAATAAAATAAAATAAAATAAAATAATAATCAATCTCCTCTCTCTGAATATCAGAGCGCTGAACCATGGATAGACGCACCGAGTAAAGAGGAAGTCGAAATGGCGATAGGAAAATTAAAACGTTATAAGGCCGCAGGAAATGATAATATCACGAGTGAATTAATCAAGGCGGGTGGAGAAGCGGGCGTTTCCAAAATACATTTTTTAGTTAAAAAGATCTGGGAAACTGAAAAAATGCCCGAAGAATGGAAAGAATCAATACTTATTCCGATTCACAAAAAAGGACCGAGGTCGGATTGTAACAACTATCGTGGGATCTCTCTTCTCCCAGTATGCTATAAAATATTCTCGTCAATTCTAACTAGTCGAATAACTGAATACGCTGAGGAAATTATCGGAGATTACCAATGTGGTTTTAGGCGGAATCGCTCGACTATTGACCAAATATTTTCCTTACGTCAAATATTAGAGAAAAAATTGGAATACAATGGTGTAGTCCATCAACTTTATATCGATTTTAAAAAGGCTTATGATTCAATAGACCGTCAGAAGCTATATAACATCATGATTGAACAGGGAATACCTAGAAAGTTAGTAAACCTAGTAGAGATGTGTTTGTCGGAAACATTCCATAAAGTTAGAATCGGTCATAATTACTCCGAAGATTTGAGGTGCGATCGGGTTTGAAACAGGGTGACTCCCTTTCACCTGTGTTATTTAATATAGCTTTAGAATATGTCATAGAAAAGGTGATGTGTACCGAGAAAGGCTTAAATATGGGTGACAAGATTCCGGTTTTGGGGTATGCCGATGATCTGGTACTGCTAGGTGAAGACACGGAAACCATACAACTAAATACAAGTGTGTTAATAAAAACCGGTAAAGAAATAGGACTCGAATTAAATACCGATAAGACGAAGTATATGATTAGTAGCAGAAACGGTGTCGATCTTGGTGATATTGATGTATCAGGTCATACTTTGAAACACGTAGAGAAATTCAAGTATTTAGGTTCAATTATAACTAGAAAAAATGAAATCCAGGAAGAAATAAAGTCCCGGTTAAAGGTGGGAAATGCGTGTTATTATTCAGTTGCTAAGTTACTTAGTTCGCGGCTTCTATCTAAAAACTTAAAGATTAGAATTTATAAAACTATTATTCTTCCAACGGTTCTTTACGGATGTGAAACGTGGCCGCTTACTTTAAAGGATGAACAGCGGCTTAAGGTTTTCGAAAATAAGGTATTGCGTAAAATATTTGGTCCAAAGAGAGATGAGGCCACTGGGGAGTTTAGAAGGTTGCATAACGCGGAATTGCGGAGTTTGTATCCTGTGAATATAATTGAGTTGATAGCATCGCGGAGACTCAAATGGGCGCGTAAAGTTGTTGGGCTTAGTGAGGAACGGATTACGAGAAAGTTGGTATTCGCTGAACCGACTGGTAGGCGTCCGAAAGGTAGGCCGAGGCGTCGATGGGAGGATTGCATTAAGGCTGATCTCGGGGGCTTGGGCTTGACCGGTGAACATTGGACGAGTCTATGCAAGCGAAGTTTGGTGGTATCGGCATCGAACCTTCGGGTTCGGTAAGCCTATTATTATTATTATTATATATATATATATATATGTGTGTATTATATTTATGATACACTAAATTTACTCCTATAAAATTATTTATATTAAACAAAAAAAAAAGAGAGAGAAAGAGAAAAAAAAAAACATTAGAGAAAAAAAAAATTAGCCCCAGCTCTTGAGTCATTTCAATTTAGAAATAAGAACAAAAAAACATTTTAAAAAAAGACACAATTTTGCAATAATATGCTTATATTTATGATTAATTGTTTAATGTTTAATTTTTTTTTTTATTTTATTATTTTTGTAAGAAAATCTTTTCATTTTTTTTCATTATGTAAATTAAGTTGGTATGTAGTACTTACTTATTAGTTTGAATTTCAATTATTATTATTTTAATTAATATTGTGTAATGTGATTTTTTATAATTTACCGCCTGTAATTGGACCTTGGTCTATAGGTGGATGATGTAAAATAAAAAAATATACATTTTTAATAAGCATTAAAAAAAAATGCCCAAATATGCAATAAAAAATAAAATAAATATATTAATGGTGTATTAATAATTCTATATAAAATAAATTTTCAGAAGTAATATAAATTAAAATAAAAAAAAATGGAAATTATTTATACTAGAAAGTTTCAAAATATTAAAAAATAAAAAATAATTCTGTAGAGAAAAATAAAACTTTTACAGTACAATGGATGGTTCACTCACATATATTTGATGCGAATGATTCTCTCCCCAGCCTAGTTGTTGGGTTGAGAAATCTCTTTTCACCCTCCTCAGCCACACCTACTCGTCCCTAAAGGCGAATGAACC
The DNA here is from genome assembly GCA_023052935.1 of Piezodorus guildinii. NCBI lineage: Eukaryota > Metazoa > Arthropoda > Insecta > Hemiptera > Pentatomidae > Piezodorus > Piezodorus guildinii. The sequence goes on from CM041295.1 coordinate 84,369,760, forward strand.
AGACAATTATAGGTCCTGGAGTTTCTTCCTGTTTCGGCCTGAGCCGGGCAGTGTGGTCCAGGTCAGCTGGACACCCAGGCCGGTGCCAACACTTATTATGGTGCCCATCACAGTCTCTCGCAGAATCTCTGGGATACCTTTTAATTCCAAGGTATTCGGAAGCTGAGTTTTTTTCATTTAAATCAACTGGCTCTCTAAATCCAAAACTTTTATTTAAAGATATAATTTGATCATACCCAAAGTTATCATGATTATATGATAAGATGCTGCAGACAATGCGATTCGGCATTAATATTTTGAGGAACTCTAAAGAATTCCGCTACCCCTTTATCAAAATCCGTAGCATTTAAAATATTTTCATTTAGCAAGTTGCAGAAAATAGCTTTCCACTTTTTGATTTCATCTTTCATACCACTCTCCTCTCCCTCTCTATTCTCATATTTTGGTTTGTTGGTTAGTAACCCCCTTAATTTTTTATTGTTCACCTCCCTGGGATGTCTCTTTCCTATACGGGTTCTGAGACCTCTATTATATTTAAATTTTATCCTACAGATATGACAAGCTTTATCCTTAGACCCTGAGTTGAAATGATTTTTCTTTTCTTGGTACCTTGGCCACCTGTGGGACTGTAGGAGGTAGTGAAAATACATCATCTATTATTGCAATTTTTCTTAAAAATAGGCCTCCTTCATCTTGACACTCCACCTTAACTAACCTCTTTTCACCTCCCCCAAGACCACCAAAAATATCACAGGTCATTGCGGTCTCTTGGACTGAACCTCCTGATCTCAGAACCCACCATACTATATCATGTTCAACTCATCTCTATGAGGTTCTTTTCAAGCCGTATATATGTATGTATTTTCTTTGATATTGAGTTCAATATTGGGTTGTCCGGTAAAGAATGCAGGATTATGGTCTCAAAAGGATTTGAAAAATATTTATACCTGTCTTTATTAATCAAAATAGTCTCTATTACTCAATGCATTTCTTCATATGTGTCAGCAGCTTTCCCGTACACTCAGAATAGAATTCGGATGAAATTTATAAATTCAGAAAACCAATTTTTTAAGGCTCTTTGATCAATAGATTTTTTATTTTGTAAAGAATAGTCTAGGTTCCTAATAAAAAATGGTAATCAGTTGGCGTTAGTGGTCCAGTGAGTAGGCTGCTTGTGGCTTCTCATAGCCAAGCTCCCACTATTTTCATGACATCACACATGAGACATGTGGCCAAACATTGTCATGTAACCGAATGGGCTCCTTCCAATAGACCAATGATGGCTTCATTATTGCCAATTTCTGATACATTACTTCAATTTGGTTACAATAAAATTCAGCATTGATGGATTCAGCAGGATTCAAGAAGTTTTAGTGAATCAAACCAAGTGAAGTCCATTGAACAGTAACTATTGTCTTTTTTCTGTGTGTTTGGAGCTTTGAAAAACAGCAATCAATTTGCTTACATCGAGTTTCCCTGCAAGTTCTTGAACCGTTGTACTAGGATTTTCTTCCACCAAAGCTTGCAGAACATAGTCATTAAGGGAAGAAGTCCTTCCACAACATTTTTCAGGCTGAAGTCTCCCTCTCAAAATGTTTGAACCGCTGTTGTACAGTGCACTCACGCCCCTTGACATCCAAATGGTTGATGTTCCTGGCCATTGGGGCCCAGGTCCAGCCGTTAAAACTCTGAAATTAAGATTTTATGAAAATTATGATTTAACATCTTTGTAAAGACTGAATTATTTCCAAGTAACGAAATGCTGCAGAGGTAAACAAACATTTTATTTTAGAAGAGGATTAATAAGTGTTGACAGTCATACCAATGAATAACCCAGTATATTGAATAGTGGGGTATTTGAAGAAAAACCTAAAATCCTGCATTATTTTCTGGACAATCCAATAAATATATTACTCCAAGTAGAATAATAAACATGTATGGGTCAATCCATTTTTTCCATTTTTTGATTAAATGATACAATATATTATTATCCTTTTAAAAACAGGTGCTTTTAAAATTTGATACTGTTAATAATTGACGACTTCGCTGATGAAATGGCGAAAGAATAGATATATAACATGGATATGCATGGTAGGTAACGCATTTATTAAAATGTTGACATTAGATGTATATGGGTCAATCCATTTGAAATCGTCCAATTTTCGTTAATTTTGCCGCTCAACATTTTTTATTTTCGTGATTTTTTGACCAGTTATTCTCTATCCTTTCGTGGATATAAAACCATAAATAAAAAAAAATTCGGGCCAATACTTCTAGTGTAGCAGCCGTTTTAAGTCAGCTTCACGGGCGAAAACATGTGATGGGAAAACCCTTCTAATTCCTTTAATTTTTTTGTCCTCAAAACTCATTGCCTGAATAGTGAATAAAGCTGTTTAAAAAATTCTCGAAAATGAATAAAAAATGAGATATTTAACGAGATAAAAGTACATAAAGGAAAAGAGGCTCACTTTTAATGATTTTATATTATATAGCTTAGTCTTAGTCCTACTTTCTGTAAAAATTTTGATCTTGAGAACATAGCCCTTTTTTTTTTTTTTTTTTTTTTTTTTTTTTTTTTGTATAATTTTCTGTTTTTAAACTTATCAGTATTTTAAATAAACCATAATGTTAGGTTTCAAGTAGGATCTATGATTAATAGATTTGAGTTTATTAACCATATTTATGTTTTTAATTTTTTTTTTCTATTTGTTTTTGCTCAGAGAGGATGGAGTGGAAAAATCCAATAAATGGGAACATGATGGTGATTCTGAGGAGAAAAAATATGACTGCCAGTTTTCTGAATCATCTTTGACTGATAATATAAGAAATAAAGAAGTTTCTGCTACAGTTAATTCTTCCTGGCTTCCTCATCAGCAGGTATTAGAAACAGCTGTGTAACCAAACGATTTGTCTTTCAATGTCTGCAATTTTGTTTTGTCTCAATGTTCTCAAAAAAAGTTAACTTAAGTATTTATAATAATTAATTAAATCAATTAAATAGTCTTATTTTTTAGTAGTACGGCAATGTTTGTAATGTGAAATGAAATCTTTATATGTGACTGTAACTTTTACAGTTCTGCTGTTGTATTGTGGCTGTTGCTACTTTTGAACTTCTATTTTTTTAAAGTATATATTATGAAATAAACTCATTTTAATATAAGTTAGATATGATCCAAGTTTTCTTTGAGTGAAATCAAACATAACAGAGCAATAAAACTAAAACTTGCTAAATCTCTTCTTTTATCCTTCATTAAGGATTGAATGAATAAAATTCTAAAATATATTTTTTAATAACATTTGCCATTCAAATCATTAACTTTTTGTCATGTGCATTTAGTTGGCAATTACAATCGATCTTTATTGTAATTATTTTAGTAGAACTTTAAATTTTTCAGTATTGTATCCTATTAGACTACAATCCCATTCCCTCCTTGTGAAATCAGTACCTCTATATTAATATCATTGATTTTCATTGTTATTATTATTATTATTATTTTTTTTTTTTTTTTATATATAATTCTTAAAGCCCCTTTTTAAAAAAAAAAAAAAATTATTATTTGTAGTAGAGGAAATAATATTCCTGTTTTATCATTTTTGACTTACATAATGACTGTTTATTCCTAATTGATAACAAAAGAATTCTTAAATATTTAATTAAAACCATAATTTACAGTTGTTTAGCCTTTTATAACACTTTTTTTCCCTTACCTAATTAATTTTAATCTATTATAATCTTAGGAACTTAGTGAAATATCCCTACAGGTATTTTAGTAATTATTCAAGCCCATTTCTTGACAAAGTTAATATGACTTCACTGATATATAATTGTTTTTGGGGGATCTCAGGACTGTGTGGCTTGCATGCCTAGTCTATCATACTAAAGGTTGTGAGTTCAAATCCCAATCCGGGTAAAACTTTTTCAAGCATTTAATCAAATGGGGATTTATTCACAATCTCCCTTCGGATATGTGAGATCCAGTCAACTGCTGCTAACTCACTAAAATAGGGGTAGGGAGTGATGACCCTACCCTATAAAATATCATTGAGGATCATGGTGTGGAACCCTGTGGGTTATGCCCAAGGTCTCCAAGGATTGTCATGCCAAACGAAAAAACAAAAAAAAAATTATTATTAAATTTTATGAAAAATTAACTTGAAATAGTATACTTATTTTAGAGTGCCAATGAAATGATTTTGATAAAAATGAATGCAATGTTGTTATCCAGTGATTGCTCTGTTAAGCTTCTTCGTAAAATCTGTGTTAGACTCTAATTGAGCTATTATCTTTTGCTATTATCTTTTATTATATTAGCTATTATCTTTCCACATTGATTCCCCACAGTTTGGAATCGAAATGGAAAATTGATGAACATATTAATTCCCTTTTCTCTCATATATTTATCAACATTTATTCACCCTGTAATGATGGTGGGTAGCTGTAGAAGTCAGAAGTAAGTTCTAAGGTAATGGTTTAGGTATATGACTCTTTTTTAAGGTTAACTAATGTGAACTGGTAGGGTAGACAGACCAAAGAACAATCTCATGATATTCTAGAGAAGTTTTAGAATCTACTCCAGCCACTAGATATTGTAAGAACTTCGTTAATTATCAGAATATTAAGGGTTGTTCATCATTGAACGATTCTTAAAAAATGTTTTTAAAGATTTATATACAACTTTTAGTACTCATTCATTTCTTCATGTCATTTCACTGATGTATTTTATTAAATAACTATTTAGTGAAAAATAATCTTATGAGCTATAGTTGGCAAAGTCCAATTCCCATTTCCAGTCAAACTGAAAAATAATTGGCGAATTAGGGATAAAAAGGGAAATGAAATTAAAACATGTCTTATTAAGGAACTCTCCCGTTGATTCCTTAGTTGCACCAAATATAGTTGTTACAAGTTAAGTGAATAAAGTAGATATCCCTGCCAATCTAAAAAATAAGGATTCTTCCTTGTTACAAAGGTTATTTTAGTTTTTAAGGTTTTTTGACACAGTTAAATTAGTTCTTCTCCCAGCCTACAATTTATATATCTTCTTAATGAAGCCTTATAAGGTCTGTAGAGGCTCTGATTAATTGAGCTTTATTCACTAATAAGTTCATGTTTTAGTAGTATTATGTATCAATGTATTCATCCGTAGAGTGGAGTAACTGCTGTAGTTGTCAAAATATTGTAGAGTTTTGAATTGTTGCCTTACAGCCCTGACTGACATGCTGGAAATCTGTTACTTCTTCAACAATATAATAAAGATAGTTATTTAGAATATACAATTTTTTTTAAAGATTAGATTGTTGTTTTATAGTTTAATATTACCTACAGAACACTAATAATTTCAAGATTTTACTTTGTTGTATGTAAAAGTGGTTAATCAGATCTTGAAATTATGATCATTGGTTAGTATTTACATTCCTTTTTTTACCATTTATCATTAATTTATAAGGATCGGAGCAGGCCAGGTGATAAGACATGAAAATTATGAATGGGCTCATGTTTGTGCCAAACTGTAGTTTGTATCACTATAAAGCTAATAATAAATTTATATTCCTAATAATGGGGTATGCAGATAATCAATAATTTATGTTGTGGTTTTCCAGAATTATTTTCTATTTACTTATTTGTTATTACCTTTTTTTTTTCATTGAATAAATTTATAAAATTCCCTAAAATAACATAGTAAAAACTTACTTTTTATTTTATTTTTGTCATTATGTACTCGTTATCAAATATTGTTTTTAAAATGTTTACTGATTCAAATAAGGATTGCTGTTCTCATGATTCAATGTTTTTTGAATTTCTATTTATATGGCAGTGTTTTTAGGATAGCTTTCATGCATGCTACAAAAAGTCTGATATAGTACAATATGAGATCTGTTTCTTTTTTTTTTCCTCCCTTGTCATATTTATATTAGATTAAATTAAAAGAATTTAAGTGTATGATACTCCACAATTAATTAATTCAGACCCTTCTGGTATATTCTATGTGTGCTTAGTTAGATGTGTTTTTTAAAATTTATGTTGGTGTATTTTATATTTTTTATAATATAATTTTGAAAACACTTTTTTTATGCTTGTTTTTTTTTTTTTTAACTTTTTTCTTATTCTCTTTTTTATTTTATTTTTAAGAAGACCAGAAGATTAAAGTTTCTGATGTATCTAACATATAGCTTACATATCTTTTGTCCCTATTTTTTTTCTATATGGGTATATAGGTGAACCATTAGCATTTTCATAGATAAAAATAATCAGTAGTCAGTCGTTTAAAAATATTTCAATTTTGCCATCAAGCATATATAAACCATCACCAGGGCATCAGTGAGCCATTTCAAGCATAAATAACTGATGCTCTGTTAATGGCTCATAAGCTGAAGCCCAAATGTCAGCAAAATTAAAAGATTTTTAAACGACTAATTCCTGATTATTTCTGCCTATGATAATTTTAACATTCGACCATACATCCTCAACATAAGCATTTTCGTTAATTTTCCCCAGTAGAATCGTTCTTTTTTGTTCTACAACAATGAGAAAAGAAAGACTTTATGGTTTTCAGACAATAAGCTTGATAGAGTTAGTATAAATTAAAACATATATTGTTGGTTGGTCAATTTTAGAATGGACTTAAACAATAAAATTTAAAGATCTACAAATGGCAGTCATGTTGTTTATTGTGCAACAATATATCTTATTTTTCATTAAGCCCTTTATGATTATGGTTTGTTAATATATTTTTTATTTTTTATGTTTGTGTATTAATTGAAAAAACTAAACATTTTTTGAAAGTACATGCATATAAATTGAATTGGTTGTGATATATCTATAAATTAGTTTTGTTTATAATTTGTAATACTGACTTGCAAAATTATACTCCAGTATATTATTTTAATTTTATTTTTTTGTAAGATATATTTTTGGCCATTCCATTGCCCATCTTCTTTTTTTTTTTTTTTTTTTGTTCTGTGTGGTTACTGTTTGATTTCACTCAAGAAGATTTATGTTGAGCTATCACTAAAGTAATATATTTATATAATTTCAAATTATATTACTGCTCTACTTGATATCTTATTTTTTTTTTTCCAATTCAGTAGTAGGATGTGTGCTCGTACATACTTAGTTGTGTGTGTTTGGTAGATGTACTTATACATTTTAGCCATAAGTAAACATTTATTTTTCTGTTTCTTATTGATTTGCCAATACATGAATCTCATAATTTTAGAGTATGTATGTTTAAGATTATTTTTGTTACTGCTACTAATGCATAAGACTGTGATATTACATTTTAATTCTGTAGTTGGGAATAATTTGGGAGATAGAAATTGGGGGGGAGGGGAGGGAAGAAAAAATCAAAACCTATTTGAGGGTGTGCATATACTGTTAGTAAAAAAAAAAATATATATATATATATGTATGTATATATATAAAATATGATCATTTACTTCATTTAAGTTTACCAATATAATAAATTTTAAACATGACAACTATACATACATCTTTAGAGATGTATCTAATCTTTCAATGTCACTAATAAAGTAAATCTTCAATTCTTTTTAATTAGTTGTAAAATTGTAGGTCATATGTACCTATGCTAGTGCCTTGATATGCATTTATCAGCGTAATTGTATTAAAAAGATCTGTATTATATATTTGTGCCTCTTCTATCTTGTATTCTTAAATTTAGTAAAGTAGTTTTAGTTTTGATATTTTTTTATTTGATATGTTTTATTATTTTGTAGATATTTTGATATTAAATTCGGAATGATGAAATCATTTCATTGAATTTTTTTTTTTTTTTTTTTTTTTTTTTTTATTTAATTCGAGAAGTCTGATGTTTTATTGAAAATAATTATGTTATCTTATTTTCATAAATTAAATAATTTCTGAGTCCAGCATATTTTAATATTTATAAAACCTGCAATGGCATGCTTTGTTTTGTGTGAGTATTTTGAGTAGTTAATTTAAATTGTTTACTCTTTAGCACAAATGGCATAAGCTTATACTAGCAATGATGGCATTTGAATTCTGTACTAAAGCATGGTCTACTTTATTACTTGAGAAATAAAATATTCATGAAATGTTGCTTATTAGTAGTTTCTGTTATGAGTGAAGGACTTTTTTTTTTTTTTTCCATGAATTCCTTCAAATGATATAAAAATATTTGCTGAAACCTTTTTGATTTTATTTTGGTACCTTCCATCTTCCTAATGTCAAATAATTAAAATGTGCTATTGCTGCTTGTTGGGCAAACTTAATATTAAACTTTGTTATCACCATTAAATTGTGACTTATATATCAACAATTTAATAAAATACTAATAAATGCTGATCAATTTAATTAACCCCTAATTATATTTGTTTCAATTATATTGTTGCATTTATTGTAGGATCCCGATATTACAACAAATTATTAATACATATCTGGTCCCAAGAAAAGTTTTATTTTTATTTTAATAAAAACAATGCATTTTAGTCCTCCCTGTTATTCATATTTATCTCCTGATTCATGTCAACATCTTATTATTTGTATTTCCAATAGAAAAAAAAATCTCAATAACTTATTGTTTTTAAGACAGGCGTTTGTTTAAATTCAAACTGTTTTCATCAAACATGATGTTTGTTGTGGTTTGGTTTGATAAGGCCTACAAGTTTTTCCATTAATGAAAGTAATCATAATCAATTAAGATTATGAATTATGAACAAACAGATTTTTTTATTAATTGTTTTTCTCAGTTGACCATAAAATTAATTTGAAAAACAATTTAAATTCTGAGCTTATTTGCATATAACGGAATTCTTATGTTCAAACTTTTATTATAATAAAAAAAAGGCATAGTATGAAATTCAAAAGATTTATTTGGGTGTATGAGAGTGTATCTGATGACCAAAACAAGAGTTGGAAGGAATAACTAATTTATATGATATCCATTATCTAATTGTTTTATTCTGAATAAATTTATGAAATTATACGTTTTATCCAATTTTGCTCTAATATTGATGGTTTTTTTCTTCTTTATTCTTCCCCAATGATTTGAATATCTCAATGATTTTATTCAACCCTTGGACATACAAATTTACAACTGCATCAGGATCCTAATGTATTTAGTAAATTTTTCGAAATGTTTGTAAATTAAAAAAGAAAAAAATATATTTCTAAACAGTTTTTTTAAAACTTAAACTTAAATTTTGGATCTGATTAGAATGTGTGTTAAATATTTAATATTTATGAATTAAACTTTTGATTACTAATTTAAAGCTTAACAATTAACATAATTTTCTTATTTGTGGAATTAATAAGTTTATATATATATATATATACACACACAGAGATGGGCAAAATCGCATTCGGATATACGAATACGAATGCATTTGGGAAGATCGAGTTTTGAAAATACGAATACGAATGCAATCGTATTTCAAAAAAAGAATACGAATGCATTCGTATTTTGAAAAAAAATACGAATACGAAATATATTCACAGATGTAGACAGGTATACGCCCGAATTTCACAGGTATGCAAAGGGATACAGTCATATTCCACTGGTGTGGGCCGTATTCCACTGGTCTAACGTATACGGGCCTGTATACAAGTCAATACGTGTGCATTTGCAGGCGTTAATTCGATTACGGTCGTATAATATCTTATATTAAAAGACACAAAATTTAATGCTTATGATTTTTTTTTTTTAAATATGATTCAAATATTGTTGAAATAACTTCTTTAAATACGAATATCTATTTATTTACATATATCATCAACTCTCATACAGTTCTCTTCTCTATAATGAAATAATTTAACAAATATTTCTTAAAATTTATTAATTTGCGGAAAATGAAAAACATAAATGCAGTAATGCGCTTATAAATTATATTAAAAAAGAAAAGAAGTATTATCCCTATGATATATTTTTTTTCAGCTTATAATCTTATACATTGAAAGTAAAGTTCAGTAAATGGACTAGGAATACCCTTTGCCGTAGAGGCATTTTTAGAAAATAATTCATGACCCTGTTTCTATTTCCTATGAAAATGAATGTAGTATATCGTAAAACATTGAAGTAGTATAAAAAAAAAAAATTATAATAACAAAAATAATGGGTTATTAACTTTTCAAACCAACTATGTGAAAATAAACACTACGCATTGAAGATTAGGTAAAATGTTTAATTTTAAGCATTTACAGTGAAGTATTCAGGTAATCCAGGTATGGAATGACTCATTGGTTTTTCATTATTATGTTTCTATTTCCTAAGTTTAGAAGTTTGCTATTATTCCAAAACATTGAAAGTTATAATAAAATTAATTCTTTATAATGAAGTGAAGTAAAGCGCTAATAAAAGTACTTATGTAACATTCAAAGCTGTAATTGAGAGTGATGATAACCGCAAAAAACTTAAGTTATCATCGTATATACTATATTATTATTAATTTATTCTTATTGGTTATTTGATCTAAAATAAATGCTTTAATCAAAATTCAGTATAATTCTTTTTTCAATGTTAACTTTGTTTGAAGATAAGAAGTAATATAAAGCCGCCTTAGAACCACGGGACATCGGGAATTTTACCATGATACCTGCCCTGGGACTTTGAGCCTATTAAAAGAGGCTAAATATGTGACAAAATTCTTAGGAAATATTGCAAGACTCAATAGCAGAAGGAAGTCCCTAAATTAATTAAAAACCAACTAAACAATTTTCACAATAGAGTGTAAAATAATCTAAATGGACTAGGAATACCCTTTGCCGTAGAGGCATTTTTAAAAAATAATTCATGACCCTGTTTCTATTTCCTATGAAAATGAATGTAGTATATCCTAAAACATTGAAGTAGTATAAAAAAAATAATAATAACAAAAATAATGGGTTATAATGAAGTGAAGTAAAGCACGAATAAAAATGAATATAAAACAATTATTAATATTTATATCATTAATTGTTACATATTCACTTTTAAATCTATAGATTTAAGTTTATTCTGATGAAATAAAAAAATACCTTATGTATTGTTAATTTTCTTTATTTTAACTATCTCACCATTTCTTGTTGCTAGTCTTAAGAATAAATGGATAAATATTAAAGAAACTTAAATTAACTGGAGAAATAAAAAATGTAAAAATAAACTTTTTCCAGGTTATTATTTTTCAATTGGCATATTAGAAAAGCATAATAGACCGTTATAAAGCTACAGATTTTACAGAAAATGTTAAATAATGTAAAAAGTATCACCTTAGTTATGATTGTATATAATGATTATGTTATTTTATTTAATCTAAAATATATACTTCCGACGAAATTCAGTTTGTTGGGAGACTGGATGAAACTTTAATTTGTAGCATTACACGTTCATTCCCTGAAATTTAATGTTTAAGCTAATGTTCTGGATAATAATGGATTAAATGAAATGAAGACATGTTTGGATAAATGAACTAATTTTAAACACCGAATTAAATTATTTCATTATAGAGAAGAGAACTGTATAAGAGTTGATATATGTAAATAAATAGATATTCGTATTTAAAGAAGTTATTTCAACAATATTTGAATCATATTTAAAAAAAAAAAATTATAAATATTAAATTTTATTTATTTTAATATAAGATATTATACAACCGTATTCGAATTCACGCCAGCAAATATTGACTTGTACACAGGCCCGTATACGTTTTTAGACCAGTGGAATATGACCGTATCCCTTTGCATACCTGTGAAATTCGGGCGTATACCTGTCTACATCTGTGAATATATTCCGTATTCGTATATCCGAATGCGATTTTGCACATCTCTGTATATATATGTATTTATTATATATATATATATATATATATATATGGGTCAATCCATTTGAAATCGTCCAATTTTCATTAATTTGGCGACAATTTTTAATTTTCGTGATTTTTTGACCAGTTATTATCTATCCTTTCATGAATATAAAACCATTAATCAAAATTGTTTCTAGCCAATACTTTTAGTGTCGCAGCCCTTTTAAGTCAGCTTCACGGGCAAAAACATGTGATAGAAAAATCATTCTAATTCCTGTAATTTTTTAGATATCAAATCTAAACCAAAATTAAAAATAAGATTATGACATGCTGTGTATTTTTTGTCCTTATGACTCATTTTCTAAATAGTAAAGAAACGAGACATTTAGTGAGATAAAAGTATATAAAGGAGGAGAGACTCACCTTAGATTATTTTTTCCTTTATAGCTTAGTCATAGTCCTACTTGCTGTAAAAATTTTGATTTTGAGAACATAGTCTTTTTTTGTATATGAATTTCCAAAATTGGCGAAAATCCATTTTTCGGGATATTTACACGGAAATGTCTTAAAAGGGACTGAGTGAAAAATTATGAAACTTATACAGATTACTCATCTAGAAGATGAGTTTTAGTGATATAAATTTGGGCTTTGAGACTAAGCTGGTTCCGGAGTTATAAAACTCACTTAAATGTTAAAATAACATTTTCTTTAAAAAATATTAACTCCAGTAATATTGCATATTTAAGTAGATGTAATTATTCGTGATTTTTTTTAGCTACTTAGGTAATATGTTGTATGGGCCAAAATTATGTAAAATACTCTCAACATCAATCTAGTTTTTGTTTGGTTCTTAAATATGCTAAATTACCGGAGTTGATATTTTTCAAAGAAAATGTTATTTTAACAGTTAAGAAAATTTTATAACTCCGGCACCAGCTTAGTCTCAAAGCCCAAATTTATATCTCTAAAACTCATCTTCTAGATGAGTAATCTATATAAGTTTCATAATTTTTCACTCAGTCCCTTTTAAGATATTTCCGTGTAAATATCCCGAAAAATTGATTTTCGCCAATTTTGGAAATTCATATACAAAAAAGGACTATGTTCTCAAGATCAAAATTTTACAGCAAGTAGGACTATGGCTAAGCTATAAAGGAAAAAATAATCTAAGGTGAGTCTCTCTTCCTTTATATACTTTTATCTCACTAAATGTCTCGTTTCTTCACTATTTAGAAAATGAGTCATAAGGACATAAAATACAAAGCATGTCATTATCTTATTGTTAATTTTTGTTTTGATTTTATATCTAAAAAAGTACGGGAATTAGAAAGATTTTCCATAACATGTTTTTGCCCTTGAAGCTGACTTAAAACTTCTGCAATACTAAAAATATTGACTAAAAAAATTGTTGATTGATGGTTTTATATTCACAAAAGAATAGAGAATAACTGGTCAAAATATCACGAAAATCAAAAATGTAGAGCAGCAAGATCTGGACGATTTCGAATGGATTGACCCATATATATATATATAAAACCTTAGCAAATACATTTTAAAGATGAAATCTAAGGTTCAAGTTTAACTCTTATATAGTTTATTATGGATCTTTCTTTGAAAAGCTACTTGATAATGTTAATTTATACCTCCTTAACAGTAATGGATTGCTTCCTGAAAAGGGTTTGTCTTTAGCATGTTTTTGCATGGAGCTCCTACTATTAATTATTATTATTTTTAATAATTAACTGATGTGCCAAAACCATCTTAATGTGGGCATTACTAAACCTAATATCCAAAAGTAGTTTGATCCTATATATTTTTTTTTAATATTCAGATCTCACCCTTAAATACTTCTTAAAAATGTTCTTATCTACTGAAAGCCGAATTTTGTCCAGTCTATTTTTGCATTAAAATTAATTAATATTATATTTAGATTTGTGGATGTAATTAGTTGACCGTTGAGAATTACTGGAAGGAATTAGTCCGGGTGGCGGTCATTCAATGAAACAACTTAATAGTTTCAACTATTTTATTGTTTGCCAACGTTTCGACCCCCTTTGTGGGTCATCATCAGGGCTAAAAATATACAAAAGAATATAATTTCAATGACATTACATACAATATTATATAACCTATTTAGCTAGAGAACGTCGGTATTAAAAAATAACAGAAGAACTGTATATGTAAAAAAAACTTAATTAAAATACAATGACCATAGTACAATAATGAAAGTGTTATACAGAAAAAATAAAAATGTTCACTAAACAAAATTTACACAGGTATCAATAATTTACATGAAATATGAAATATAAAAATATTTCAAGAATTAAATTAGAATTTTTTTATCCTGTATCATTATTATAATCATGAGTTAAATTTCATTGATTCTTTGTATGGTAGTATTAAGAATTTTAGTCATTGTTGTCAGACCCTGTCCATAAATCAGTACGTATTTTCCATTCTACCTTTTCCTACGTATTTTCCATCCTACCTACCCCCATCTACCAAACAGTACCTAGTTTCCATTCTCCCACCATGCGGTACGTATCTCCACTCTACTTCATATTTTTATATTTCATATTTCATGTAAATTATTGATACCTGTGTAAATTTTGTTTAGTGAACATTTTTATTTTTTCTGTATAACACTTTCATTATTGTACTATGGTCATTGTATTTTAATTAAGTTTTTTTTACATATTCTGTTATTTTTTAATACCGACGTTCTCTAGCTAAATAGGTTATATAATATTGTATGTCATGTCATTGAAATTATATTCTTTTGTATCTTTTTAGCCCTGATGATGACCCACAAAGGGGGTCGAAACGTTGGCAAACTATAAAACAGTTGAAACTATTTAGTTGTTTCATTTAATGACCGCCACCCGGACTAATTCCTTCCAGTATATTTAGATTTGTCTACTTCAGAGTTTTGATATACGTCTCTAGGCTCTTGGATCATCCAAATTTTTAATATTTCTTTTGTTTTTTTGTTATTATTTTTTTTTTTTTTTTTGTTATTAATGATTGTATTTGCACCTGTAAAATGTTTAAAATAAGCAAATGGGATTTTGTAAACAAGGAGACATGGTATGGTTAGGCATGAGGGAGACAACACCCAGTGGTGCATCCTCCTGACATTCAAATAGGATCTATTTTTTTAGGCTAGGAGGTCCCTCATCCAACTCCTTTTCAGTCTACGCCGAGTTATGTCAGGGATGTCAGTTGTAGCCAAATTTTGAACAAATTGGTTAGTGTGTCCATGTAGTTAGTCGTAAAATCTTTTGTACGACATTCGAATGTGGTTTGTTGTAGTCGGAATGCGTAAGTCGGTATGAAGAGTATCGTTTGAAACATAAGGTGGTGAGTTCGTTGTCAGTCTTAAAAATTTGGATTGAAAGGTTTATATTTTTTGAATGTGTGTCTTTTTAGCAGGTCTGTAAATTTGGCATATCCAAGTCCATATAGGTTTTAATAAATAAGTGTATACGTTAAGCTTCTGTCTTATGCGTAATTTAGAGTATTTATGTAGTATCGAATATAATAATCTGAGTCGAAAGTTTAAAGTTTTGCGTTTTGTTTTGATGTGTGGGCCCCATGTCAATCTTTTGTCAAAGATTAGTCCCAAGTACGTTACTGTATTTGTTTGTTTTATTTGGTGGTTGTCTATATAAACTGGAGGGCAGGTTCCGTGTCTTAAAGTAAATGTAACATGTTGTGACTTGTCATGGTTAATTTTTAACTTCCATTTCTTACACCAGTTTTGTACATTGTCTAAATGGTGTTGTAATGTCATACTGGTCTGTATTGGGTCTGTGTTTCTCGTAATAATAGCTGTCGTCGGCATATGTCGCAGTTAGGATGTTTTGGTAAGTCATAAGTGTATATTAAGAAGAGAAGTGGGGCCAGGATAGAACCTTGGGGAACACCTGCACAGATTGGTTTTATTGATGAGGTTTTAGTTTTAAGGCATGCAGAGGTTTTGTGGGCTTCACCGCACCGTACACAGCGAGGCTGATGGTTACAATATGATTTGGTGTGGGCAAAGCCCTGGCATCTAAAGCACTGAGGTATTTCCCACTTTTTGCGAGCCTCTTCCACCTTTATTCGGGTGTAATAAATATAGTTGATATCAAATATTTTTTCATTAAAAGTTTTTTTCGTGATATCAACGAAAAACATTTGTAATGGTAATTTAGTCCTGGCCGAGATAGCATTTGTGACATTTGTAGCTTCGTAGCCGAAACTCTTCAATTCTTCTTTAATTACTGATGCTGGGGTGGAAGAATGGAGGCCCTTTATAACCACTTTTGCATTTTTCTCTTCAGGCAGCTGGTAGGTATGAAAGTCGGCTTTCACTTTTTTCAAGCACCGTAACGAACGTATAGAACAGCAGCTATATGATTCCGGCGTGGCTGGGTAAATTATTGTATTTCTGGCTGTAGCTTTAATGTTAAAATAACTATTGCCTATTTCTTTTTTCAAAAATGCTATCAACGCTTCTATGTTTTGAATACCTTTTAGAAATATATGAGGTGGTTTTACCTTTGCATTGTCTATTTGATTTGACGGCATGTCAGGTTCCACACTACTTGTATTTAGGAGAGGGTTATACCTGTTGCTAACTTCTACTTGATTACATTTTTTATTGATAATTCTTCGGTCAGATGAAGGAGATGGCCTTTTTCGTCCCGTAACAATTCCCATTCGTTAGTTACCTCATTGGTCGTTGACGGACCTGCCTCTTCTTGCAGCTCCATATTACCCGTTTCTTCGAGCGACATAG
Organism: Piezodorus guildinii; assembly: GCA_023052935.1. Taxonomy (NCBI): domain Eukaryota; kingdom Metazoa; phylum Arthropoda; class Insecta; order Hemiptera; family Pentatomidae; genus Piezodorus; species Piezodorus guildinii. The sequence goes on from CM041295.1 coordinate 84,386,297, forward strand.
CCCCACACTTCTTCTAATTACGGTTTTTCAAGTTTAATCGCTCACTACAGTCTTTTTTTAAAGGTTTTAAACTTGAAAAATAAAAATAACAAAAACAAAAAAAACTAACCTTTATGGTTCACATGTTTTTCACATCAGAAATAATTAAAAACCAAAAAGTTCTTCTTCTCTTCACACTAAATAAAACTAATAACGTCACAGGTCCTTTTTGTTAAAAAAATCACAACTTAAAACGTAGTAAAATTAACAGATAAATCATATTATAAGTGGAGACGATTAGAGCACGGTCTAATCACTTTGCCTTGTTATTTAGTTTTTTTTCCTTCCTAATTTTTCATAAAAATATGGTTTGCTTAGCCTTGTAGTTAGTTCTTTTCCTGATTAAGGGTTTGATGAACTTTTCTCGCATCATTTAGAATTTTTCTTATTCATTTTTATGAATTATATCTTACTACTATTGATTTCAATAATAGGATAGATTATTTGTAATCAAAGATTGAGAAAAAAATTCTAATAGTAATTGTATAGCTTTAATTCATTAGTTTCCTTTATTTGTGTGACTGATGTTATCAAATGAACTGTTGCACTGTTGAACCATCCTTACTTATTTATTAATAACATTAATTATTTATTCTGGGACATATCCCTTTAGTCTAACATTACAGGTAATCATATCATGAAAAAAAAAAGTTTGTCTTTTCAGCTTTACATTTCACCACATTTGAGGCTTCTTTTTATGCCCATTTTAAAGCATTTTAATCATGTTTGGAAGAATCTTTATCTAGCTATTCATTTCAAATAATTAATGTCATTTTTAAAAAATAAATATGATTAGTAAATATGAAATAATAATAATCAACACAAATTAGTAAAGCATGAATACAAAATTAAGTATAAATTTTGATTGAAATTAAGCAAAACCTTTTACAAATGTTTCAAAACTGGTTGGAATGAAGGTAGATTCTGAGAGTAGGAAGATTATTGAAGCAATGGTTGGAATAAGAAATGCAACAGTATTTACTCTAGGGGAATATTAAGGAGGTAACTAGGGGTCTAAGGGTTTCAAATGGAAACAGGGAATAAAGATAATTGGGTCACTTTTAGGTTGAAAGGGTTATGGAAAAAAATGGTCTAATATGATTCTTAGGTTTTGATGGTTAGATTATATAGCTATAGCTATAGGTTACATACATACATACATATAGCTACAGGTTAGATTATATAGCTATAGCTCGTCAAGTTTTTTTTTTTTTTTTTTTTTTTTGCTGTTATGGGTCCAGTAGATGTGAAGGATAGGAATATTTGGCAATAGTCAGTCAGCATAGATATGGTATAGGCAGTGATGGGTAAGGAGGAAAAAAATATTTGTATAAATAACAAAAGAGTGGGAACTGGGACAATCTCTGTGGGAACCTGCAGGAAGTGGCTACTCTTGGATGATGGTTGACCTGAGACATAATCAGGCTGATCTGAAAGGAAGGATTTGATAAATAAAGATTTTTTAGTTGTACTAGGAGGATTTTTTGAACAAATGGTTTAGATAAATCAGTAAGTAGGGAAACAGTTATTATTTCACGTTCAATAGCAGTTTTAAGGCCATGGTTTATTTTTAGAAGAGGGCATTGCATAGACTAAAAAGCTCGATTTGAGGGAATGTTCTTATAGCAATTTTGAAATTAGCCTTTTACAAGGTATTCTAGCAGTTTAAAAAGTTTAGAGAGGTGTTATGACACTAGTGAAAAAGAATAGTAGGGATTTTTATCGATTGAAGCTATTAGTCCAGGAGCCAGATGTATGGTTGACTACCTCATCAAACATAGATCTAGAAATATTTTTAAAAATTCCTTTCTACCATACTTATTACAAAAATGCATTTATTGCGGTTTCTTAACTCTTACTAATGAATGCCAGAAGAGCAAAACCACGTGGAGGCTGGCAGCCCACACGTTAAGATGGGAGACTATTTCAGTGCAAATTGACTTGAAATAAGACTAGATTGAGTTAATAATAATAATAGGAAATATATAAAATTTCAATCTGAAAATATTTAAGGAAATAATAAAAGATTAATTTGTCAAACGAAAATAAATGTGATCAAAACCGTATGATAAGGCTAATTGAGGACCCCAAAGTCTTGACATTAAGAATTGAAAATTTTAATGTTATTTCAGTTTCACTTTTTAAAATAAAATGAATTTAATTTATGTCTATATATTGCATTATCACTCTATAACTTTATTGCTTTGTAAAAATTGTATTAACCCAATGAAAACTTTTATTATACTAAAATTATAATGTTAGTTTAATACTAATTTAATTTTGATTAAACTTTCATGAATTTACAATATTTATTGCAAAAAGTTTTCATTGATGTTATTTATTTTGTATGAATGAAAGTAGGCCTATAACAAAACATAGCATTCATAAAACATCAAATATATTCGTATATTACATAAAAAAAAAATTGTTTTGTTAATTTTTTTTTTTTTATAAGCTAATAATTCATGATATAGACACGTATTTTTTTATTTTTTTATTGAGTGATATTACAATCTGTCCTAATGAGGACATTAATAATTATGATCTATCACAACATTCATACAATATTTACAAAACAATAAACTTATAGAATGATAATGTTATATCTAGACATATATTAAATTTATTTTATTTTAAAAAGTGAAACTGAAGTAACATTAAAATTTCAATTCTCAATGTCAAGACTTTGGAGTCATCAATCAGCCTTATCATACTGTTTTGATCACATTTATTTTCTTTTGTACGGTTTTCTTTTGATAAATTAATCTTTTATTATTGCCTTAAATATTTTCATATTGAAATTTTATATATTCCCTTACTCATAGCTGAAGAAATAACAAAATCGTATAATCTCACAATTAGATTACATAATATAATTATTGTTAACTCAATCTTGTCTTAATTTAAGTCAATTTGCACTGAAATAGTCACACCAAGGGCCAATAACATGTGTGCCGCCAGCCTCCACATGGTTTGGCTGGACGTTTGTTCTTCTGGCAGTCATTAGTAAATTTCTAAACTGCATGAAATGTATTTTTGTCATTTTTGAGACATAACAGACTAGTTGAAACAAAAACTAATTGTATGTTCGATGGGCTAGGAAATTGGATTTTATTGGTTTCACTAATCAAATTATTTAGCTAATTAGTAAGAGTTTTATGACCGTGAGAAATGTATTTTTTTAATTAGTATGGTAGAAAGAAATTTTTAAAATTATTTCTACATGTATGTTCGATGAGTTAGGTTGTCAACCATGTATCTGCGGCTTTTGGACTATATTGTGTTCAATTAAGACGTTTCTCTCATTATATGTGTGGTTTCTTCCTCCATTTGGCCTCAGGAAGTTAAATATAGTCTTGCTGAAACAAAAAATTCATGGATCACTATTAATTAATACATTCTGAACTATTAGAATTGATCAGTTACATCTTCTTTTGACATTTTAACACTGATATTAAATCTTGTGACTATCCCAATATGGGTTGTTATTAGTTTTACTTACCATTATTATTTCCAAAAATAATCATAAAAACCAATTTCACGAGTTTTTTTTTTTTTTTTTTTTTTTTTTTTTTTTTTTTTATGTATTGAATAGATTCATTTTTTTTATTATTTATAAGATTTAAATCTCACATTGGTCAATTTTTAATTATTAGTTTAGAATTCAGATGCCATAAATGCCCTTCAGAAACAACAACAAAAATAATTATTAATATTTTACAGAAACAATTTATATATTTTTAAATGAACCAATACCATTCTGTACCTTTTGAAATACACACGATTTTGATTTTGTGACTTATAGCATTTAAGTTTTATTTTTAGTCTTAGTTAATCTTATTATTGAACTTTCCTGCTTTTCTCAGAGATAATGTGAAAGTATTATATTCAGTGCATACTGGTAAAAAGAAAGTTAAAATGTTACTAACATTTCATATACAAAAGAGATGTATATATATTTTGTTTTTGTTAATTAAAGACTCATTCAAATAGTATTGGTTTTTTTTAATTGTTATCTATAAATATACATAACTATGTTGAAGATTGAATGTACATAGTTAAATTTGATACTTTAAGAATAAATAAAATGATACTTGACTCTTATAAAAAAAAATATATATATCCTTGATACTAGCCAAATTTTGGTCTGTAGTTTTGCTGTATTTTATATTTTATTTGAAAGTGGATTTGTCGTGCTCAGTTAGATTAAAGCATAATGCATGATTTCATGTTGTGTTTGTTATCATCATTAATTATTATTCCATGTTATTAATGTGTATTTTGTTTGTACAAATTGTTAATTTTTTATGTTAATACATAAATTATTTATGCATGAAAATGTTTTTTTTTTTTATTTCAGTTCATGCTTGCCAATTTTCAGTCTTATCAAAAGTACCTCAAAGAAAAGATAATTTTGCATGCTGTTTGATCTGAATTAGTTCATTTTCTTTTTCCAAAATTTTTTTTTGTTTTCATAAGAACACAGCTCTAAAAGTAATTTTGTACCTTCATAGGTACTTGAAACATGCACATGTTATATATATCTATACATACACACACACACACATATACATGTATATGTGTGTGTGTATGTGTGTAAATAAATTTATTTATTTATATTGATTGGTACAATTGTTTTATGCCTCATAGCTTCACACATTCCTTTAGATATTTTAAATTTTATGCAATTCTTTTACAATAAAAAGCAATGAAAGTATTTACAATTGGTGTTGTTTAAATAAAATCATAAAAAAAATTAATTAGGGAAAATGAAATTATAAATCCTAAAATTTAATGTTATTTTCTCATTCTAGAATGTTGAATTGTGGGCACACTTTTTTTCCGTAGCTAGTAAAATTCAATAATTAATGTTCGATTTCAAAATCAGTGATGGTCAATTTCATTGCTATTAACTACCACTGTTTGTTTAAAATTTTAGATATTTAATTGTCTGTGGTTTCATAGTAGTAAATCCCTATTAACCGTCTTCCAAACAGTTCCTAGACTTTGTCTCAGTGGCAGGCTGCTTTGTTTTCAGTGTGTAAGTGTGACTTACATTGATTGTAAATTGGTCCCTTACTGCTCTTTCCACAAAAATTTTATAACTTAAAATTGTTTTCATCACCAATTGCCTTGTTTCTTGAGTTATTCTCCTTAATGATTTTTTTTGGTACTATAAAGTATAGAAATATTATAAATTACTTTATAGTAAAATATTACGAATATTTTTCTGTAAGATATATTTTTTCTCCATCCTCAAGTGTCTGTAAAAACATATTCTTATGATATTACTGTACATTTTACATCTCTTTCAACTTTCAAATTACTTATTTCATTAATAGTGTTTTTCCCTTAAAAAAAAAAAAGAATTAAATAAAACAGGTTTGTGGAAGACATGGAAAAGTTACAGATAGCTCTACAAGATATTGAGAGAGAAAAAAAAAAGCTAGATTAAAAGTTGCTGTCTTCCCAGGGGAAGAAAGAAAAGGAATGTGGTTGAGAGAGAGAAGGATTGAACTAAGTCTGTTAATGAAAGAGAGGTAGAAAAGAAGGAAAGAATCCATCAACATTGTATTATTCAACTGATGTATGTGGTCCTTTAAAAGCCTTTACAAAAAGGAAGATTACAATTACCACTTAATTTTATTTGCTGATATAATATAAATCATTAAGCTAGAGGTGGTGCTCATGGTACCTAATAGTTTGTTATTATTGAGTACTCATGAACTTGATATAAGATTCAACACTTTCCTTCAGTTCCCTGATCTTATCTTCATGGTTCGACAATAAAAATAGTTGTTTCATTCAAAATGGCTCTTCATCAGGATTTCATTCCTGGGGTCCCTCCAGCAGCTTCTTCATTTGTTCCTATCCTGTGCTGATTCCATCCAGTTCCTTATTCCTAACATCATCAGTCCATCTCAATTTTGCCTTTCCACATCTATAAAATACTCAATAGTTTATCTCATATTTCTCATACCTATACATATATTACAATTTATTCATTCTTGTATTAATTACTTTTATTATGTTTTAAGTGTTAAATTTCCTTTAAATCTCATTATTTTTATAAAATCTTATAATACATCTCCTTCTTTGACATCATCCTGTTGTTTCTTTCAGTGTAGGGGAGCATCTAATCAGAAACGCCATTCCTTCCTGTTTCTTGCTTGGTTCCTTCACCAGTCAGCCACTGAGTCTTATACACTCAGAGTCCATGGTTTAAAAACAAAATGATTTAAAAAATAAAATCATGTTTTCTTCTTAACTTTATGCGGCCTAAACATGTGATCTGATGAATTACATAGGTTTTACTTTTCTTACAGACATTTTTTTGTTTACATATTCTAAATCTTGTTTTTCAAAAGTATTTACATTATTAATGTTCTTTTACTTTAAAATAAGGCTTGATACCACAAAATAGTTTCATTTAAAACATCTATTAATAACTTTTTGTTGCTTTCGGCAACTGTGCGCCATATTCATCTGTTACAACACTATTGTAATGATTTTAAAAAATTAAAATTTGTCATATCTATTTATTTAAAGAAAAAATATTTATGATTATCCATGGTCTTTCATTGCCCTATGCCTCAATCTCCTTTCCTTAATTAATTTTATGCTGAATTTCCTTCTTGTCCTTTTTTCGAATCAATCTTATGTGAATATTCATTCTGTGTGATCTTCACAAAATAAAGTTCAAATTTACCATGTAAGTTTCAAAACAGCCCAATTTTTCATTAATTTGGAGTCCTTTTCCAGAGTTTCTAATTAGTTAAGTTAGTTTTTTCTTTCAAAAGTTTGATTTGTGCATGTTGCACATGTCAGACCCTTGGAAAGTAATGAAAAGTGTTCTGCAAATATCAAGCTATCAATTTTCCATTCCAAATTCTTTAAATTTTTGGTATTGTAATTGATCAATAGTTAGTTTTTCCCTGTGCTATCAATCCTTGAGCATTATCATATCCTATATCTCATTAGCTCAGCTTGAATTCATTTTATATTGCTGCTAAAGTTTCTTTAATTAAAGTTTGGCATTATCTGTGAATATGGAACAGAAAATCAGTTCCCACATGATCGTGATTTCAGGTCGGCTCTTTTACTTCATCAATACAAACAATATATTTGTCTCGTATTAAACTAAAAAAGTCCTTTATATGTAGTAAAATTATTTTTTATTTTATGTATGCTATATATATGTATACATACAGTTTGTATATATCCAAGAGATGTTGAGAAGGGTAAGTATTGTAGTAAAGTAGTATGCTAATTACAATAAATTTGAAGTACTTTTTTTCTTTTTTCTTAGTTTGCATTCATTATTATTTATGTTCCTGGCTCTGTCAAGATTAATTTTGAAGCACTTAATTTATAAGAAGTGTGAAAACTTTTATTTAAAAAATGAATTATTTACCAACAAATCACATTCCTCTGAACTTTCCACTAAATCAGTTTTTTATTATTATTACTTCTTTTTTTTCTTTGTTCAGTTGAGAAAATGTAAAATTTTTTTACTTATTTCTTGTTACTGTTTTTTTATTCCATTTATATGTACATCTTTACAATAATTTTATTGTTTCATTTTGATATTTTTTTTTTTAACTCATAATGATATATCTAACTAAAAGATTTTTAAGTATTAATGTCATATTATTTTTAAATGGTTTTTGATTGAAATTAAATTATTTTCCTTAAAGTGGTTAAAGTTTTCTATGGTTCTAACAAGAAAATTTTGTAAATTATCCCAATATTTAAAATATATAATTAAAGAACTAGATGAATTATGAGAATCTGCAATAATTGTTCCGGTCTGGTATCTTTTAAATTACTAAGAGACTTTAACATTTTTTATTCTTCGTATTTTTTTTTTTTTTTTATTATTATTAAGAACATTAATGCATAGTATTAGAGAAAGATTTTAGGATGCTGATCAAATATTTTTCATGACCATTATTTTTTTCATTGTTTCTTTCCAATATTTTATTATCAAGTTCTAGTGAACTTTTTCTGAGGCTGATATTCTTAACAAAACAAATTATTATACACCCTTTTTACTAGTTCTGGAAGTCGGCACAGCTGTTTTATATTGTGTATTTAATCATCTCTTAACCAGATTTCTATAATAGATGCAAACAGAATCCTAGTCGAGAAATTATTAACTACTTTTTACCTTGTTGTACTAACTCTTTTAACCAGATAGTAATGTATAACCATCGTTTTGTTATAGGACATCAGTCTCTGATGGAGACCCCTAAAAATTGAAGATAAAATATAAAAAAGAAAATTTATGTATGTATGACAATGCTAGGAGGAAGTTAGATAACAGCATGAAATATTTGGTTTCCTATTTTATTGCTTGATATATCCAATCTTGTTTCTTTTCAAAAGTTAAAAACAAATAAGATTTGGATAATTTTTGTATAATACTTCTTAAGTTAAAAAATTATATTGTGGTTACTGTTTTACTTGAACACAATTCATTGAGTTGCCATTTAATGAAATTATATTTGAACGCAATAAATTTTATTTTTTTTTTATTTATCAAACATTTAAATTCAATGAGCATTAACTTCAATGTATGTCTTTAATTTTCCAGATCGGCCATAACAGTCATGCTTTCATACCACAGGACTCAATCAGTGATAAAATTGATGAACATACTAAAGAAGAAATAGAAATTGTCTTAAAAAGTGATATAGATATTTCAGACGACCTTGGGGGAAGCAAACCAAATTGTGAGCTTGGATCTAATTTAAATGTCTGTGAAGTAGTTCAACAAAATGTTGTTAGCGAAGGTAATGAAAGCAGAGAAAATAAATTGATTCATACCCCTGATTTAGTAATGGATTTACCTACGCAACCAGATGAAAATGTAGTTATTCTTGAAAGTCCTGACATGACTGCAGCTGAAAGATTTGCTAAGCAGAATCAATGCACTCTTAAAAAAAATACAAAACCATCTAAACAAGTTAATGATTCAAAATGTAACATACCTCCAAAGCCTCCTTTAAAGATTAAACCAGAGATTAGCTTAAAACCAGTTTGTCTAATGCATGTTAATAAGGATGTAAAGCAGTGATGCTTTTATGAGGACCTCATTCTTTTTCATTGAAGGTACTATGCTTCTGTCATAGTTACCAATATTATCAGATTCAATCTTCTACTGGTGTTGATATAAAATAATTGTGTTTCTCTTATTTCTTCTGTTCATTTAGTATTTTAAAATTGTTTTGAACTAAATATTTGTTTGCTCATCAATTTCGATTTTTATAGATGTTAGTTTGTATTATTTTGTGTTTGTGTCTTGATCGTGTTGGAAATGTGTTTTGATGTGGTAGCTCTTATTTTTGTTTGTAAATTTGTAATCCTATATTTATTACCTTTGTTATTGTCTGTTGAGCAAACTTTATTTATATAGGTCGCCTTATTTTAACGTCATTTTACTAATTTTTCTCCAAATCATTAATTGAAAAATTATTATAAATGTTCTCAGCCTCCAGAATCTAATTTTCTTTTAAATATATTTTTGTTGTTATTTAATCAATATTAGTTCATGTAAATACATAACAAAATCAAATGGATATTAATATGTCAAAGTCCAATCAAAGCGACTGAATTAAGTTTAATATAAGATCCTGAGTATAATATGTTAAGGTTGTGTCTGTTTAATGTTGGCAATTTTTAATGTTAACTTCAATATTTTTATACGATTTTTTTTTGTATATTTATAGTATTTTAGTATTTCTTTGATCAAGTTGCTTTTTATGCAAATTACTAGAGTTTGGAGTGTTTGAATTATGGTTACCGAACAAGCGTTAATAGTTAATTATTGAATAAATTTGATTCAGTAATAAATGTTAAATTATTCTTTTCTTCAGTTGCTTAGGATTTTCATTTTGTACTCTTCTCGAGTGAGAAAGTTTATTTCAGTTGTAAATTTGAAGCTTCATATTCCATTAATAAAACCAATTAGTTTATTATAAAGAAATAATAACTTTTTTTTCACGCTAATATGCTTCATAGAATTTGAATGACAAAGTGGTTCTGTAAATTTTCTTAAGAAAATAATTCTAATTCATTTTGAGCACTTTTTATTCTATTATGAAAAATTTATTTGATTAAAAAATTAATATTTACAATTCTTCCTCATTGGAATTGTTTCTTTAATGCTGTATTACTAAGTTATTTATTTAGTTTTGAAAAAATAAAAATATTCCTAACTGTATTTCATAGTTATTAATTACAATTAGATCCGTATTAAAAAGTTTATTTTTGTATACAGAAGGATCTTTCGTATGGTCATATTTTCTGTGTGTCCATAAACTACATTTTTATTCCATTACCGAGAAACATTTAAGCAAACAGCTAATAGTGCATATTTTATGTAGGGCTTATTTTGTTATATAACCATAAATTATGATCTCTCTTAACAGTGTAAAAATACTTCACCAAGGTTATTGAGCACTTTAACAACAAAATTCAAGATCCTATTATGGAATCAGTAGCTGAAATCAATGATCATGATAGACAGTATAGTGTCAGAACTACCTTGATGCATTAGTTGTTAGGGCTGTAAAATTCAATTAATTGAGTTAATTTTCATTACTCCAAAAATATGAAATAGAATATTGTTAGGCTGAGCTGCCTTGACACCTCAGTTTAGCAACATAAGAAAAACTAATTATAAAATAATTAACTGACAGAATCGATCTATTAGGGTATATGGTTGAATACGAACTTTATTAATGATCTTCATTTAATTTTATTAAATAAACAGTGTGATACTTTTTCCTTATTCAGTAACCCATCTGCATTATGTTATACTAAGTTGTTACTCCCAAAAGGGGGAAAAAAACAAAAAAACATATCAAATCTATTCATTTTTCATCCTCCAATTGATCTGCTACCTATAGCTAGGTAATAGTACAAATCGGCGTTGTATTGGTGAAACCATAGATAATGATTAATAATGGAATAAACTTATGGAAAAAAAAAAGAAATGTAAATTTTTATTGATAAAACTGGCTTAAATTTACATAAAACTACTTATCCTATGATTGATGTGTTTTCCTATAAATAAGTGACATCCATTCTATCTGGCACTTATATGATCTGTCAGACTGGCAGTAACACATAACAGTTTATTGTCTTATTTGTTTTTGAAACTATATGCCGATTCTATTGAAGTAAAAAAACTATTGTATAATATAATATTGCTAGGCTGTCTGATTATCTTATTCATGTTAAGATAAGAGGGGAACAAATGAAAAATTGTTCAAATATTAGAGATATTAAGTACATTGAAAGATAGCAGGTTTGGAGTACTTAATTATTATTATTTATTTTGTTACTAGAAACAGAATATTTCATTGATTGTGTGTGTTTTTTTCCTAGATAAAATTATCAAAATAAAAAGCTCTGTTGCTAGGTTTAAAGCATACAGATATATCAATAAATATGTATATATTTTTAAATGTCATAATTATGAAGCTTTATGTGTATGTATATACAATGTAGGTATCTTGATGTTCGTGTTTATGAATATTTTTGTGTTAATATATAAATATATACACATGTGTATATATCATACAGATTATATACATGCACATGAACACAAATATGTAAACATTCATGTGATTTTTTTTTTTTTTAATGTATTTCCTTATGTGTTTCAATAGAGATTTATTTAACCTTATTTTATTTTGAAACTAGAAGAAATAATATTTTTATTTTACTTTAAATAACCATTTAAAATATTCCTATTTTTACTCTAAAAATGTATCCAGATAAGGTCAAATAAGTCTCTTTAATTCTTTAATAAAACCATCATCATCCAAATCATTAAATATATTGAATGCTGCAATCACTAAAAACTAGTTTAAAAACAAAAAACATTTAATGATAATAATGTTAAAAGCTTTCTGTTCAGGATTTTGTAGCTATGTTTTTAGAAAATAAATATTTTTTAATTTTTAATGAAACCTGGACTTTATATACTTATAATTTTCTGTGATTAAGAACTATAGTTAAAAATTGGAGTTTTATTGGAGATATCTTATCCATACAAACCTCAGCGGATAATTTGGAATTAGTTATTAAACATTTATTCACCTGAATTTTCTTTTATATAATAATCTTTTAAACTAATTATTTGTGAAATCATCTTATTAAAATTTCTTGTTTTCATTTTTTTATATTATACAATGGATTATTTGTTTTTTTATTTTATTTTTATCACAGTAAATTGATTGTTACTTTTTGAATATAAATTCAAATGACTTTGAAACATGATGCCTCTGTTATGGTTGAGACAGTGAGTAGTTCGTGTAGTTCTGAATACAATTTATTGTCAGAATAAAACACCAATTTTTTCTAGATTTTGGTAAATAATATACTTCAATGTGAAACCGGCCTTACCATTTCTGTAATAGTAACCTTTCATATAGTATGGCCTTACAGTACCTTAATATGTGTTTTTATTTTGAATATTGTTTATTTTTGCATGTGCTCTGTAGGACGGGTAACATATAAATACATTTTTAAATGTGAAATCAATTATAGATTTTTGTTTTAAGTTTATGTATTGTTAGACCCTCAAAAAATATTTATATACTTATAGAATTCAGGTTAAAATTATGTCTTATACTTGTAACTGTATAAGAAAAAAATATCATAAAAAGAAGCAAACTTAATAATTATTGTTTTTAAATATTGAAATTAGTTGTTGTTTTTTTTAATAATTATTGATGGTCATAACCATCAAAAAATGTCATATTGAATTGTACTTAAATTCTAAGATACTTACAATTCGCTTAATAAATGTCTATATCCTGCTACTTGGTTTTCTTTTCTATCAGTTACTATTAAGTGAAGTTTAAGGGGGTAAAAAGTATTTCTTGGATCTATTTTTAGTATAATTATTTTTTTCTTTTAATGGTACAATTATATTTTATTTATTAATTATTGATACATTATATCTCCAATATTACCCCTGTAAAACTAATTTTATTTATATTAAAAGACTGAATTATGTAAATTATTATTAGTTTATAATATATATCATTTCATACTTTGCATTTTTATGAACATTTAAATGTTGGTTAAAACATAATAGGTGTATATTAGCTATGTAAGTGTAATATGTTTCTCTCTAGTTCTAATCATTTAATTATAACAATTTTTATTATTTTAATTTATGGTTAATACAAAGTCAATTATGCCAATTAAGTTTTAAAGTTAGTTCTAGGAATTTTTATATTTGTAGTTGTCTATTTTTACAAATTATTTTCTTTTCATAATTATTTTTAATAATATTAACCCATTTTTATACATCATCCTTGTAATTTTCAGAATTCTTGGAAAATTAAAAATATTATTTTACTACTTTTATATTTTTTGTCAAAAGAGAGCTGTGCTACTATTGTAAAAAAAAATTTGTGGTAGCAATAATAAACGCAGTGATATTAAAAAAACTTGTATAAACTTTTTCTTGGCTTTAAAACAATTACATTCATCTGATTAGATTTCTTCCTTGACAATTCATATTTTAAATGATTTCCAAAGTGAGACTAGTAAAAAATAAATATTTTTATATCTCTTAAAACTGAAAACCTTCATAATTTTCTTCCAACTTAAGTATTATGTGTATATTTTTTAAAATAATCCTTTTAGAGATTTAATTGTAATTTTTTGGTACTGTTCTTATAAATGAAACTTGTGAAAAGGGTCATTAGTTATCAGAATGTCTACCCAAATATTTGAGTAACTATCTGATCTGATTAAATTTGTTGAAAATCTTAATTTAGGGATCTAGCCTCTAAAATGGTTCGAAATATTTTAAATGATTTGCTTTGTATCACAAGTTTGTGCTTAAGAACAGTTTCTGATTAAAATTTCCCTTACATACCTGATATAATATTGTTTATTTATATATATATATATATATATATATTATATATATATATATATATATATATATATATATATATATATATATTATATATACATACATATAACTAACATTAATATTTAGCTAGTGATATTACATCCATAATGGACAGCTCTTATTGGTAGTTGGCAGTAATTATATGCAGTGGTGCTAAATTAAGCTAGTTGGCAGTAATTTTATGCAGTGATGCTAAATTCAAATAATAATTTTGTAGCAAATTATTTAACAATTTTTTCATTAATAACTTAAAGTTTTTGAGACCATGATAGCTATGCATGTTGGAAAAAGAGTCCCAGAATGACGTTTCAGTTCTTATTTGGGCCTGTTAATATTTTTATCATGGTGATTCTGAGAACTGATTTCTTACTCTACAAGCTGGAAACCATCAGGACTGTTGTAATAGTCATATAGTAATATTTTACTTCAAGTTATACAAGTTATAGGTCCACTGTCATTTTAATGCAAGAGCTTGATTATTTGGAATTAGAATGTGAAAAGCGATAAAATTGTTTGATGGGTAGTGTTATGACCAAACTTTAGACATTATAAAGAAAAACATCTTCGTTATAATCCATTAGTGACTGAGTCAGTGATGACTGTTTTGTTCTAATTGTATTATTATTTTCTTCTAATTATATTTCAGAAATAAAAGTATATTTCAATAATGCATGTCATTTATAAAGACAACAAGTGGTGATGAGGATGGTATACATACCCATGCTTATGAGGAACTTGCCAAGCTACTTATAGAGCACCTCTGCCCAAAGACAAATATTTTAGTGGCTCAACATAAATTTTTGTCTATTTATGAAAAAGACTATCAGAATATTGCTGATTTTGTTGCTTTCCTTCGACATCACATCAATACATCATTGATTGTGAAAGTGAAGGAAGCATAGCTGACATTCTTCTATGTGTCAGTTTATCCCTGGGATTCGAGACAATTCAATTTGTGAACATTTATTACAATCAGAAAATAGGTCTTTTGATGAAATAGTTAAAAAAAGCGTTATCTCTGGAAGCTTCTAAAGTTAATAACAGGCTAATAAGTTCAAAGCAAGCCAATACTAGTTCTAGCTTCCATTGCATCAGTCGGGGTCGTACTCATAGCTCCGGTTGTCATAAGGCATGCCAGTCTTTGCAGCTTCCCAAGCTGCAGCAAGGATTTAATTGCCTTATGCAACCACACAACAGCTGCATATAGGACCATCGGCCTTATATCTGTTTTATATATCCAGAGGACCACATTCGGTTTGAGGCCCCATGTTTTTCCAACAGCCCCTTTACATGCAAAGAGGCACTTAAGTGCCCTTGTACAGGTTTTGTCAATGTGGCTGTTCCATATTAATTTACTATCAAGAGTAATTTCTAGATGTTTAACTTCACTACAGATATTGACCTCAGCCTCACCAAGGTGAGGTGGTCTGATTGTTATATTTCTTTTGTTAGTGAAGATACAGAGATTGACCTTCTGAGGGTTGATGCTTAGACCATTCGTCTGACACCAGTCCCTATGAAGTTTCATGGTTGTTTTGAGCAGATCCGATATGGTTTCCGGAAACTTGCCTTCAATTAGCACAGCGATATCATCAGCATATCCCTGTGCATAGAAACCTGCATTACTCAGGATTGTCAACAAAGAGTCGACAACCAGACACCATAGAAGTGGAAATAGCACACCCCCTTGTGGACATCCTCCTCTCGGTCTAATCCACAAACTGGAGTGTCCCAGTTCGGATGTGAGCATCCTTCCCTCCAGCATGGCATTGATCCATCCGGAGATTAGTCCTCCCACTCCTCTCCTTTCTAAGGCTAATGCCATAGTGTCATAAGGAGTTCGGTCAAAGGCACCCTCTATGTCAACAAAGATGCCTGCCACAATATCTCTGTTAATCAGAGTTTTCTCAATCCTAGAGACCAGGAAGTGTAAGGCAGTCTCACAGGATTTACCAGGCTGATAAGCATATTGAGCACTATGTAGTGGTTTATCAGCCAGTATATTGTTTCTAATATGTCTGTCAATAATCTTTTCCAGAGTCTTCAATAGGAAAGATGTCAGACATATGGGCCTATACGCCTTGGGATGGTCATAAGAAGCCTTCCCAGGTTTAGGTATATATCGTACTTTAGCCACATTCCACCTATCAGGTATGTGGTTAAGTGCTAAACTACCTCTCAGTAAAACAAGGAGGTGGGGTCGCAGCACCTCAAAGCCCTTTTGAAGTAGAGCTGGAAAAATTCCATCAGTGCTGGCTGATTTAAATGGGGCAAATGATTTAACTGCCCACTCTAATCTCCCAGAATTAACTATTCTGTTAGCTTCTGCCCACCTATCTGTATTAATAGTATTTTTTTCCGAGGTGGGATTGTTTGGTTCCTCATCCATCAGCTCGCAGCCAGGGAAGTGTGCTCTAGCAAGTGCCTTCAGGGTGCCAATCTCTGAATCGGTATGGCCCCCTTCCACACTGATGGCACCCATAGCTCTCTGGCCCGGCCTCTTGGATAGGATTCTATTTACTCTAAAAATAGAGGATGTGTCATTGATGCCGTTGCAAAAATTCCTCCATGCCCCTCTCTTAGCTTTCCTAATGGCTTTATTGTAGTCGGTCAGAGCTTGCTTATAGGCATTCCAACTACCTGTACTTTTGGCTTTATTGAAGAGTTTCCTAGTAGAAGCTCTCAGCTTGCCAAGTTCACTATTCCACCAGGTAACGTTCCTGTTGGACTTGACAGTACACACACTGTTATTATCAGTGTAGGATTTCATTATTGCCTCAGTAAGTGATCCGTTAAGGCAGTCCAATTGCAATTTGTCTCTAATTGATTTAGGACACTGTCTTATTTCTTGTTCGAGTTGGGTGCAGTAGGAACCCAAGTCAGTGAGTTTGGGGTTCCTGTACACCGACTCAAACATGTCGTTAACATCTATGTCAAATCTGATGTATTTGTGATCTGAACATGACTCCTCAAGAGAGACATGCCAGTCCTTAATGAAATCGTTAGCACAGTTAGTGCTTAGTGTTATGTCAATGACCTCTGATCTATTTTTGTTAACAAAGGTGGCAGTATTGCCCTTGTTGTGGATTTCAAGATCATTGCTTAAGATAAACTCTAAATAGAGACTCACCTCTCTGGTTGTTATTTGTACTGCCCCAGAGTCTGTGGTGAGCGATGGCATCCAATGATGCTATCAGGGCGCCTCCACCTTCCATCCCGGCAACAAGCCTTCTGAGAGCCTCAGTGGGGATGTCCTCTTCATAAGGAAGATACACTGCGCAAACTGTGATCTCCCTTCTGTTATTGCCCTCAAGGAGGGTCACCTTTGCTGCTGTCAGATCCCTGCAACAGAATTGCCACAAGGGTAATATCTTTAGGTTGTTTTTGTACAGTATGCAGGTCCTGGAGCGCATGGGCACAGCTATTACACTGTAACCCCGCATCTCCAGCCCCTTTACACTGTCTTTAAATAGGTAAGGTTCTTGTATTAGAATAATGTCAATATTCTTACCTCTTACATACTGCTGTAGGGTACCATATGCCGCAATGCAGTGATGCAGGTTGATCTGCATCAGCCGCAACACCATTACTGCTTTTTGCTCCCAGAGGTACCCGGATCAGCGGGCCCTCCGGATCCAACCGAGACGCCAACCCCGTACGGTCGCCGAGGAGCCATGCCTTCACCAGTTCTCCCAGTGCAGGTGCCTGGATCAGCATGCCCCCCGAACCCCGCCGAAGAGCCAGTTCCAGACGGGCGCCGGCCGACCGTACCTTCTCCGGGGCCCTCCGCAGAGGAACCCGGATCGGCAGGCCCACCGGATCCCGCCAAGGATGCATCCCCAGATGGAAGCCGAGACGTCACATTCTAGAATTCTGTATGCGTATACGCCTACAGAAAGTGTGCTCTGTGAGCCTTTCCCCAGGGAAAAAGCCACCGACTCTGACCGGCTTTTTAAGCTCCTCAAAGTCACCAATACGGAGCACTAGGCCCCCACTAAGTTTAATATTTTTTATGATTTCCGACAACCAGTCTCTAGAGTCCTGATTGTCGCAAACCACCACACAGCCACCCATCTTAAAGCTGAACCCACTGAACTCAGCCTGGGTGCCACCTTCCTCTAGCTGATCGACAAAGCCAATCAGCTGTTTCTTGACATCCTCACTCTGCTCCCAGGTGAGCTGTTCAGCTGGGTATCGAGTGGGAATGATAGCTACCTTACTCCCTCCGGCAGCTAGAGCATATGAAATAACATTAGGGGCCGCACTCTTGGCCCTCTTTGCCATAAGGCGCAGAGGTTCCGGGTGAAGTCCCAGTTCTTTTCTCAGAGCTCATTCCAGGAACAGCTTTACTCCGGTCATCCGACAGTCCAGCGGTCTGAGCCGCCTGACTTTGGTTCTCCAGGAGTCACGAAGGTTCAGCATCATTCCCAGTTTGAGCTCTCTCTCTTGCTCTCTCAATATCTTAAATTTTCTTCTCTGAGCACCGGAGGGCTTCTTCACCTCCTGGGGCTTGGGGATTCTCTCAATGGACCCATCCAAGCTCCGCTCACCCTCCGATGCAACATAATGATCTCTTACCTCGTCCATGAGCGTCGCTAACGAGCTTCTGGTTTCGTCATCATCTTGCTGCACGCTGGCAGTCGACGGGTCCAGTTGAGTCCCCGACCGGCCATATGAGAATGATGAAGAATCCTCCACGGCCATCATCTCCAGTAGCTCCTTCGCCTCCACCTCCTCCTCGCTATCTGAAATTTTTTTTATTAATTCGGACATTTTTGTTCCCACGAGTACGGGGGTAACTACACTGCAGGTACAACCCCCTCTCCCTGCAGCGGGCATTTAGTTAAAATGGGGTGTGCCAGGTGCCCCAAGTGGGTCGATAAGAAACAGTGTATTTTTATACATCCCCTGCCATTCAGCCTCAGCTCGAGCGCCCTCCACCTGGCTTGGGTGTCTTAATAAGGTTGTCACCATGGTGACAGACCCCCGCCTCTGTCGTCCGCGAGTCCCATCGGACTCCCCGGGGGGCACCACAAGGAGGTGACAGTAGGCGTTGGTAGGGATAGGGAGGACTGGAGGTTTACCAAGCAGTGGGTAGGGCACTATGGCTTGATAAATTCGCAAAGAATGGGGGAGATGCCCGCACCTATCTCCCTCTCTAGTCCTCCTGTTGCCCTACCCATTTACCCCCCAGTTCTAGCTTTGCTAATGCTCCAGAAGATTTCAATAAAATCAGACACTATAAACAGGATAGCAATCAAAATTCACGTTCTGGATCAAAATCAACGGTCAACTTCCAATGTCTTGGCATTGATAAGCTGTGTATACGATGTGGTCGAGACAATAATAAAACTGATGCTTGCCGCACCGATCCTCAGTTACTATCATGTATTATTTGATCTAAGAAAGGGCATGTTGCTAAACTCTCCTAGCTACACGAAAACTCCAAATTCCGAACGCTCTACTTACTCCAACGATACAGATTATCCAGATTAAGGGATCAATCATATTGTGGGCATGACCTCTCTTCAAAAGACTCAGAAAAATAATTTGTTATTGTCGAAATTGAAAGTGAACCACAAAAATTTGAGGTATATTCTGGAGCTATTTACGCACTTACCTATTTACCTTGTTCATAATTCCTATACCTTCAAGTGAACGAACAGCTCCGAAAATCAAACGTTACTTCCCGCTCCTACACAAATAATGTATTTGTACAAGATGGAAAGTTGAACGTTCAAGTGCGATACTAGAACATAACCTTTACCGAGGAAGTTTACTTTGTTCCGGGTGAGTTTTCACCATTACAGGGACGCATTTGGATTCGCCACTTGGGGATCATTCTTAAAGATCTTGACGGTTCCCTGTCTCACGCTGCTCTTTCGATCCATAATGTTGATGACAATTCAGCAATTATAGAGAATATTCTAGCGGATTTTAGAGAACATTTATTAAAGTTATAGAGTATTAGGCAGTGGAATAAAAGAACCTTGTACTAGACAGCTTGTTTATTACTGCTATATATACAAACAACATGGCGCAGGGGACGCTACCAACTGGGCTGTACTGTTTGTTGTTGGGCTGCTGTACACCTAGGTGGAAGTTCAGTGCCACAACTATCTTTACATATACAATCGATATTTAACACACCCCCTCAATTGAATGTTTTCAAATATATACATACACAAGTAAATATTCAATTGTATCTCACATACAAAACAAGTAAAAATATTATTCTATTACAAAATTCTATACAACAAAACAAGTAAAATATTATACTATTACAAAATTCTATACAACAATTTTAGCACAATATATATAAATGACATTAATATATTAATTAATTAAAGCCTTCCGAAACATTTGAAACTTATCAAAGGCAAGTGGTTTTGTGAACAAATCTGCCACATTGCGGTCAGAATTGATGTGTTCCACAGATATTATTTCTTTTGAAATAAGATCTTTAACAAAATGGAATTTTATATCAATGTGTTTTGCTCGTTTAGAGTTTTCACAATTCTTTATAAAAGCTATAGCACTAGTGTTATCCACCAACAGTTTTCCACTTAATGTTTCACCACTGAACTCACTAATTATTCCACTTAAACTCACAATTTCCTGTGATGCCATTCCTGCTGCAATGTACTCCGCTTCCATCGTTGACAGAGCCACACATGCTTGCTTTCTTGAATACCAAGCTATAGGATTGCTTCCGCAGAATGCTGCAAAGCCACTTACACTCTTTCGTGTTTCTATGTCACCTGCCCAGTCAGCATCTGAATAACCAATAAGTCCTAGGTTCTCACTTGGTTTGAAAGTAAGACCCATATCTCGAGTTTCTTTGAGATATCTGAGTATTCGTTTTGCAGCTTTCCAAGACTGCAGAGTAGCTTTATCTAAACATCTAGATAAATAGCTAATTGGGAATGATAAATCCGGGCGAGTTGTTGTGCTCAGATACATAAGTCCACATACCAAGCTCCTGTATGGTATATTTTCATCTAAAGGTGGACTATCAGCGTTAAGCTTAAATCCAACCTCCATGGGGGTTGATACCTTCCTGCACTCTTCCATATTATAATCTTTAAGGAGTTTATCAATAAAGCGGATTTGTGTAACCCTTATATTCTTTTCTTGCCTTTCAATCTTCATCCCTAAAAATTGAGAAGCCTTCATTTCTTTAATGCTGAACTCTCCTTTTAAATTATTCACTAATTCTTCAATAGCCTTTTCATCCCCTGTAATTAGGCCATCATCCACAAAAAGAACAAAGAACACCCTACTCTTGTAGTAAAGGCATAAATCATATTGGGATCTTTTAAATCCCAATTTTAACATAAAAGAATTAAATCTTTCATTCCAATACTTCGGTGCTTTCTTAAGTCCATAAAGTGGCCTATTTAGTCTCAGAGTTTTTGTAGAACAACGTACACCTTTAGGTGGTTTTATAAACACAGGATAGTCCAGTGAGCCATTGAGAAAGGCTGTTGGCACATCAACTTGTCTAATACTCCAATCGTTTTGGCATGCAAATGACAAGAGAGTTCTTACAGTATCCATTCGGCAAACTGGTGAGTAATTGAATACACAATCACCTTGAGTTTGTTCTTCAAACCCTCTCGCTACCAATCTGGCCTTTTTGATTCCATCTTCCTTCACTGTGAAAACCCATTTAGTTGTGATTGGGACACTTCCATTCGGTGCTTCCTCTTCAGACCAAGTGTTCATCTTCTCGTGAGCTTTTAGTTCTTTAATAATGGCTTCCTGCCATTCCTCCTTTTTATTAGCATCCTCATAAGATGACGGAACTCCATCTGATCGGCTTACCATACAGTATGCATTATATAACTCATAATCATTTAGGAAATGAGGTTTTGACCGGTTTCTCTGAGGTCTAGAAGTTTCTTCTGAATGCTCTGGATTGGATTCTTCATTCTGAAGTCTTGAAGGGTTTTCTGACTGCTCTGGATTACAATCATTCTGAGGTCTAGAAGTTTCTTCTGGCTGCTCTGAAATATTAGTGTTATTCTCTTCACCATTTTTCCTTCCCTCTTCATAGCTTCCACCACTATTATGATAGACAATAGGTACATTTTTAACTTCTTTATAGGGCATTTGGCTCTCCTCGAATATCACATCTCTAGATCTAATAACTTTCTGCTCGTCTGGCAACCAAATCCTATACCCACCACCACAATAACCAACCATCACCCCCTCCTTGCTTCTGGGATCCAATTTGGAACCTTTAGGAAGAATGGTAGGCCATGCTCGGCAACCAAATATTCGAAGTTTAGACAGATCATTTCTGCCATTCCATATTAATGAGGGAGTTTCACCTTTATTTAAGGCTGAAGTAGGTGACCTATTCAGTTCATACGCACAACATCGAGCTGCTTCCCCCACACAAGAACTTGGGGATGCCGGAATCTGATACCTTAGTACGCATCATATCTAATAGTGTCCTATTCATTCTTTCACTCTTTCCGTTCATTTGAGGGCTATATGGCAAAGAATATTCTAATTTTATACCTTTATCTGAACAATATTTTTGAAAAAATTTAGACGTAAATTCTCCTCCATTATCTAAACGTAGCCTTTTCACTGGGACACCCTGTTGCCTTTCTAGTTCTACTATATAATCCATCAGGTTTGTTTCAGCTTCGCTTTTCATATGGAGAAGTTTGACATGCACAAAATGAGTGAAGTCATCCAAAATCACCTGCATATACCTATGTCCTTCAACTGATTCAGGATTGAAAGGACCACATATATCAGAGTGAATTAATTCACCAACCTTTGAAGTGCGTTTCCTATTATTTGAAAAGGGTTGTCTAGTAGCTTTACCTTCAATGCATGCCGAACACTTCTTGTCACTATAGGGTAATCCTAAACTTTTGAATCCATGCCGATTCAAATGTCCTAGCCGTTTATGCCATAGATCTCCATCCGTAGCACTTGAAATGTTGCACTTGACTTGATTATCACTGGGTTCATCAAACGTAAATATGTACAATCCATTCACTCGTGGACAACTCAGCTTAAAATTTCTTCCACAGATTTTCATCTCCTTAGAATCTGTAATCACTTTTAAGCCTTTTGAGGTAACTGCACTCACTGATAATAAATTATGTTTTAACCCCGGGACTATTAAACCTTTAATGTTTACAATCCTACCTTGAGAGGTTACTCTTAGGGTACCTTCTTTTCTAGTAAACATCTTATCACCATTAGCTATATGTATGGCAACATCATGATCAAGATTCGAAACATTTGACAAAAGGGGTTCCAATTCTGCCTTAAAAAGATGGTTACTCGCACCTGAATCGACTAAAAACACATTGTTAGATAATAGTTTAATATTACCACAATTTAGGGCCACCATTACAACTTCTTCATCTACATCTGCTGAATTACCCTGGATTGTTCCTCTTCTTTTCCCACGAAAGCTTCTATTAAAGGATTTACTTCCACAGTTCTGCTTATTTTTGGGACACTGTGCCTTGAAATGTCTTTTATCCCCACATATAAAGCAACCACTCTGTGCTTTAAATGATACTTCTGATGATGATGCACTAGCTGATGACTTTGACTTTAACTTTGTATCTGTATCTAGAAGTCTGGCTCTCACAAAATCCATTTGGACTTCTAAATTAGTTTCTAGAGCTGTCACAACTGTGTTGAATTCATCTGGTAAAGACATCAAAAGGTGACATACCTTGTCTGACTCTCCTAGAACTGTGCCTTGTTCTTGAAGGTTTCGGATAATGGTATCAAATGCCAAAAAATGTTCTTCCATGTTTCCTTGAAGAGAATATTTCAGGCCCATCAACTTTCTATACCAAGTCAATTTTGAAAAAGAGGTAGATCTGACAAAAACCTTCTTTAAAGCATTTAACATTTCCTTGGAAGTTTGGCAATCCATGATTATTTCCAGATGTTTATCTGAAATGCCTTGGATAATGATGGACTTTGCCTTCGAGTCTTTAATGAGAAATTCCCTTTTCTCAGCGCTAGAGGTAGGAGGGTCTGCTTCTAACACATATTTTACCTGTTCTCTTTCCAAAATAGATGACATTCTGAAAAACCAGCTGTTAAAACTTGTTCCGACGAGTACTGGAACTCCTGAAGTAGTAACTGACGCCATAGTACCGGTAAACAAAATTCACTAATAAAATAATATCACTTCGCGACTACGCGTTGACACTATACACAAATACTATGCTCTGCACAACAATACTCTGGGCCCATAACCTATTAAAGTTATAGAGTATTAGGCAGTGGAATAAAAGAACCTTGTACTAGACAGCTTGTTTATTACTGCTATATATACAAACAACATGGCGCAGGGGACGCTACCAACTGGGCTGTACTGTTTGTTGTTGGGCTGCTGTACACCTAGGTGGAAGTTCAGTGCCACAACTATCTTTACATATACAATCGATATTTAACAACATTAACTTGTAAGACTTATCTTATTGAATATTAACTTTTCTAACACATTGCTCTTCCCAACGGTATATTATAAGTCTATATTACTACTCATCATTTAGGGTTATTTTTTATGACGTGATTACAAAAAATTTAATTTTCCATTCTAAAGAAATACTCAATTGCAATGTAGGTAACTTTTTAACCTCTAGGAAAGAATGCACTAAATTATAATGAAAACCGTATGGTTTAGTAGGAGTTCGCAGAAACCAAGAATCACGATACCATTTTAAGTATGAAGAAAAAGAAAATGTTGAATGAAACGTGTCAAGAAAGTATTTTCAGGCCGAACGTATAGATAAACTATTGAATTCTGAGACAGACTATTACAAGTGGCACGACTAAGGTGTCCGAGACAAGCTTCCATTTGGTCAGTTACGATTTGGCTTAAAATGTAAAATATATTGTTCCCAGTAAAAATACGTCATCAGTCACTGCTGAATGTGTTAAATGGGGCATATCAAGCAAGTTATTCTCGCAAGCCCTTGTTTCAAAGTTACAGATATATGTTAGTGACCAAAATAGCCTATGCAAAAAGATGGAAAAAATTGCCTATTTCCGTCGAACTATTTGGGCGATATCACTAAATCTAATTCAATGACTAACATGACGTTAAGAAAAAAAAAAATTAACGTTTTTTTCATTTTGGAAAGAAATATATTTTCTGAGAGAGGCGCCGTTTTCGAGTTATAGGTGAAAAGCTGAAAAAAATGCGAACAATTCTAGGCTTTTCGGCTACCAAAAGTTAAGCCCACCATTGTATTTAGAACCATTTAAAGGTATTTAAACGATTTCCAGCTTTGTCCGAATAGATTTTCTCCTATTTCCTTATTTCAATAGGCTATAGAAGACAGTTTAGCGTGTTGCTAATAATTTAATAACGTACACAGTTTCATACAAACAACACTTTATTTAATACAAGTATAACCTCCTTATATCTTTTTTCCAACCGCCAAAATCCACCATATGTTTCTATCAATTGATAACAATTATCAAAAATACTATATCATTCTGAGGAAGGTAATAGTTGGTTTGCTAAAATAAATTTATAATTAGAACAATAATAGTAAGAAAAATAATGAATAATTAAACTGAAGACAATAATTGAAAATTTGAAGATATTAAATTTATATAAAAATCAATGCTGCATTACATTAGCAAACCAACTTTACTTAACCGCTTCGGCGTCATGTGACACCGCTGCTACATCATCTCCCTCCAATGACTTCGTCGCAGAAGCGCAGAGGAAGCTTCAGGATACGTCCACGACGGGTCCGTTGCTCCGTAGGGGCTTGGTCTTCCTTTTCTTCTAAGTCGGAGTCATTTAACGCTGGTGCATCCGAGGTAGCAGTTGTTGCTTGTGGTTGTGAGTTGCTACTACCAGAGCCTTCATCGTCCTGCAACAGATACGCTGGTTTCAGTCTGTCAATAGTGACTGTTCGTGGTCCTGAAGGCAGCTGCACGGAAAAGGTCTTCTCACTTCTGCTGAGAACTTGGTGTGGACCGGTGTAAGGGGGTGTCAACGGTTTATCCACTTTGTCATCCCTCATAAAAACATGAGTGCAGGTTTGAAGGTCTCGATGCACAAATGTCTTGGCTGTCGAAGACCTGTGTATCGCTGGCCTTAACTGTACCATATGCTCTCTAAGGTTTTGTACAAAACTCTCGGTGCTCGGAGTTTGCCTGGACTGTACTATGAGTTCGCCTGGTAGCCGGAGGGCTTGGCCGTATGTCATCTCGGCTGCACTAGTAGCATTGTCATCACGGAGTGATGAGCGCAGGCCGAGAAGTACCATAGGCAGCTTGGTCGTCCAGTGATTCCCATCCAGTTGTGCTGTGAGGGCCGTCTTCAGAGTGCGATGACACATCCATTCGCCTGGGGATGGTATGAGGTAGTCCTTATACGCTGGAATCCTAGAGCCTTGGATAACTCGAGGAACAGATTGGACTCAAACTGTCGCCCTTGATCTGTGGTGATCCTAGCGGGTACTCCGAAGCGTGTAATCCACGAGAAACACAAAGCTTTAGCGCAGGTGGTTGCGGAGATATCTTCGATAGGTTGTGCTTCCGGCCATCTAGTGTATCTATCGACTATGGTCAAGCAATATCTCATACCATCTGAAGAAGGAAGAGGTCCTATAATATCCATGTGGATATGTTCAAACCGACCTACTAATGGAAACATTCCAGGTGGTGCTATTGTATGGCGTTGCACCTTGGATCGCTGGCAGGCGATGCAGGCTCGAGACCACTTCCCAATATCTATGTTCTGGTTCGGCCAAAAATATCGCTGTTTCACTAGTCTACGTGAACCGCGAATCCCAGGATGACTCAATCCGTGAAGATGACGAAATGCGGAATGACGAGTACTCTCAGGCAGGTACGGTCGTGCTTTCGACGTCGACATTTCGCAGAGGATAGGTCTTGCATGGTTAGGAAACTCAATCCATTTAAGTTTCAGGCTGGGATTCTTGAATAGCTCTTGAATGGTCGTATCGTTAGCCTGAGCTTCCGCGATCGCCTCAATTCCATCAGGGCCATGGATCTCTTCCACCCTGGAAAAAGCATCGGCAACATCGTTTTCAGTTCCTGGAATGAGTCGGATGTCGGTGGTAAACTGACTTATATAGTTTACGTGTCTGATACAAAACGGGGTGGAAGTTTCAGGTTTCTGCTGAAACGCGTATGTGAGCGGTTTATGGTCAGTCCATATTACGAAATGTCGCCCATCGATGTATGGAAGGAAATGTCTTATGGCCTGGTCGATTGCGAGAAGTTCCCTATCGTAGGTTGTGTAGTTGCGTTGCGCCGAGGTGAAGTTCCGGGAGAAAAATCCAAGAGGTTTCCAAGTTCCTTCATCCTTCTGTTGGAGAACTGCGCCCATGGCGATACTAGAGGCATCACAAGCCAACACCAACTCAGAGTTTGGCTTGGGATGAGCAAGTATCGCAGCATTAAGAATAGCTTCTCTGCAACTTTCGAAGGCCTTGATGCTCGTCTCGTTCCATACGATAGGTGTCTTGTCCTTTTTCTTTGCTCCGCACATGTATTTATTCAGAGGACCCTGAAGTTCCGCCGCGTGAGGTATGCATCTCCTGTAGAAATTAACCATCCCAAGAAATCGTCGAAGTTCACTGACGTTCGATGGGCGTGGGTAATTCATGATGGCTTCTACCTTAGCGGGAAGGACAGTTATGCCATGCCGGTTCACTCGATGACCCAGAAATTCGATTTCTTCCTTGGCGAACACGCTCTTAGCCAAGTTGATGGTGAGTCCATGCTTCTCTAATCGCCGAAAGACTTCCTCAAGGTGTACCTTGTGCTCTTCTTGGTCTCTAGATCCGATGCAGATATCGTCAATAAACGGAAATACGAAATCAAGTCCTCGGAGAACTTCATCGAGGAAACGCTGAAACGTCTGAGCAGCGTTCCGAAGTCCAAAGCTGAATGCGCAGAAATTCGATGAGTCCGAAAGGGGTGATTACTGCGGTTTTAGCAATGTCTTCGTCGGCTACAGGAATTTGGTAATAGGCCCTGTTCAGATCCAACTTACTGAATATATTGGGTTGATGCAAAATTAATGCAGGTTTTTAGTAGGTATTGTAAATACGCCATATCTTTACTTTAACCATATATATTTAATCAAAATAATTTCCATCTGAATCAATGCACTTTTGCCAACGTTCAACAAGCTTTCTTATTCCACCAGAAAAAAAATCCGAATCCCTGGACTCAATGAAATCACGAAAAGAATTTTCAATGTCGTCCTGGTTTTGAAAATTTTTCTCCCTCAAAAAGTTGTCCAGATGCCTGAAAAAGTGGAAGTCTGTAGGAGAGAGGTCAGGTGAATAAGGCGGATGTTGGAGAACTTCGTAGCCCAACTCGTGCAGTCGTCGAAGCGTTGGTTGTGCAACGTGTGGTCTGGCGTTATCGTGGAGCAGGATCGGCCCCTTCCGATTCATCAATGCTGGGCAAAGACGTTGCAATTTTTGAGTTCCGAGTTCCGCCGCCATTTCTCGTGTGGTTTTGGTTGGGTCTTCTTCCACTTTTGACCTCAGCTGGTCGTTGTCCAGAGCAAGATGACGGCCCCGACCTTCCTTGTCTTCGAGGTCGAAATCTCCTCTGCGAAACTTCTGGAACCAACGCTGCACCGTGCACTCATTAATAGCCCCTGACCCCACACTTCATTAATATTACGAGCCGTTTGCGCAGCGCTGCGCCCTAATTTAAATTCGTAAAAATAAATTTGACGAAAATCACACTTTGACATTTTCGATTCAAGACCTTTGAACACACTGAACAAAACGATTTTACTAAACAAATTCATGGTGAAAGAGAGGGTATTAGATAAGGTTTGTTTTGGTATAATAATGATCAATGTTAGGATTAGCTTTGTTTACACAATTGGAATTAAGATATTGCAATAGAGGAAACCTGCATTAATTTTGCATCAACCCAATATGTTTTCCAAACAGGTTAATATTGCAATCGGCAATATTTGGAACTGCGTAACGGTCAGGGATAGTCTTTTCATTTAAGCGCCGATAGTCTCCACAGGGTCTAATTCCTCCATCTTTCTTCGGAACGATATGCAGTGGACTCGCCCAAGAACTATTTGATGGTCGACAAATGCCTTCCTTCATCATTTCCTCAAATTCGCGTTTCGCAGCAGCATAGCGGTCTGGGGCTAACCTTCGCGCTTTCGCAGTTACCGGAGCGCCGCGAGTTTCGATATGATGGACGATTGAGGGGCTAGGCTTCTTTAAATAATTTGTGGGACGCGTGATGGCACTGTATTTTTGCAGCAGTTCGAAATACCATTCTCCGCTGGGAACGGAGTAAATGGTAGGTTCCGATACATTTGCTGGCATTCCTTTTGAAGTTAGGCCCGTTATTTTATCAACCAATTGATGACCCGCTAGATCGACCATGATCTGGTAATGGTACAGAAAGTCTGTCCCTATTATAGGCTGTCCTTCGTCCGCTAAAATAAATCGCCAGGTCAATTTTCGCCTCAGACCTAAATCCAAAGAGACGAGTTGTTCTCCGAAGGTTGGAATCGCGGTCCCGTTGGCTGCATATAAGACGAAGTCGCTGTATTTTGCCTTCTTCTCCTTCTTCGCTGGTAAAACAGATAACGTGGCTCCGGTATCCACCAAATATCGACTTCGAGATTGACGGTCTATTACGAATAGGCGGCGGTGAGAGATCATAGCAACGGGTTCCGCCCCTGCCGTCGCTACATCTAGTTTTCCTGATGCTTATTCGTCGGAGTAGAGGATTTCCAATCGCAGGGTGATCGACATTTAGTAGCCTTGGCACGGAATTTATCATGATAATAGCAGAGTTGACGACCTTTACTATTACTTCTACTGCGAGGTTCAGTTGAAGAAGTTTCGGGTAAGGTATGTTGTTCTCTCTCTCATTTCCAGAGCTGCTATTCGTTTCGTAAGTTCTTCTATGGCTGCTAGTAACTTTCCACTCGTATCAGTAGGTCGGGAGGTTCTCATCTCAGCTACCTCACAAACTGCAGGATCATAAATCTCTGAAATACGGTCGGCTATATGACTAAGTTTCGTGAGATCCCGTTGCTCCGTTGTCGCTAGTGCCACCTGCATGTTATCAGGTAGCCCTCTCAGCCAAATCGACTTGAGTAGGTCATCCGATACCATGCTACCCCCTAATCGCTGCAACTCTCTCAAAAAATGCGATGGTTTCCGATCTCCCAGACGCTGGTTCTCTAATAATTTTCGGATTCGGACATGCTCAGATTCGCCAAAACTTGCCATTAGTCTTTCCTTTAAAACTTCGTAGGCGTTTTCATTAGGTGGAGATCTAACCAAATCTATCACGTCCCTCACGGCATCTCGATCTATTTGTGAAATTACGTATCTGAAACGTGTTAGCGGAGCTTTTATATTGTGGAGAGCAAAAACTGTCTCACATTGGATGAAAAAAATCTCCGGATCGTTCTTATAAAAGAAAGGGAGCTGGGCTTTAACAGTTGCGGCCGAAGTAGCTTCAACCTGCTGTGGTGCAAGGACCAGACCTTTATTTCCCTCATTTTCGTCATCTAATGTAAGTAGATCGAATTCTGAATACATTGTTAAAAAGTTAAGTGCTACTTACAGCATGTAGAAAATCTCGTCGGGGTCACCACTTTAGCGTGTTGCTAATAATTTAATAACGTACACAGTTTCATACAAACAACACTTTATTTAATACAAGTATAACCTCCTTATATTTTTTTTTCCAACCGCCAAAATCCACCATATGTTTCTATCAATTGATAACAATTATCAAAAATACTATATCATTCTGAGGAAGGTAATAGTTGGTTTGCTAAAATAAATTTATAATTAGAACAATAATAGTAAGAAAAATAATGAATAATTAAACTGAAGACAATAATTGAAAATTTGAGATATTAAATTTATATAAAAATCAATGCTGCATTACATTAGCAAACCAACTTTACTTAACCGCTTCGGCGTCATGTGACACCGCTGCTACAACAGCATAGTTTCGGTTAAGAGTTGAGCATCAAACAATTCAGTCCGAGTATGATTCGAGTTGTTGCTTGACTCTATTTGTGATGAAATTAAGACTGTGTGATTGTTGGGGAGAAAAGGGGAAACGAAAGGAGATGGTGTAAACAATGTTTTATATAAACTCATAAATGTAAAAACAGTTCTTTTGCATCTGTTTTCTGAATATTTTTGATTGAAAATAAGTAACAGATAAATAAAATTGTTTTATTTCTGGCATAAAGGATGAAATGTGAAGTTCCAATAATTTTTTTTTAAAGGAAATAACAAACAGTCAATTTTTACAATATTAATCATTTTTGCCTTTTTTTTTTTCTAACATCTTGTGGTTTTGGAGGAAATCGTGAAATATAATATGGGTGGGTTGGTCGATGTAGCGAAAAAGTTACTGTAACATCCCAGGCATATACACTGAGAGTAAGAATTGTTCTGAATTTACTATCATTCTGTAATTTACATGTTTTTACGTACTTTTTCTGTTTTTAAAGAGTTGTTCCCACTTTTTGATATTGGAAGGACGGTAGACAATAGCTAATATAAATATCAAAATGAAAATAATTTTATTTTTCACGTTTTGAACGTAAATTTACAGAAAAATTAAAAATAGAAGCTTGAAAAGTATTAAGATTTACGCGATTTTCCACTTTTGTAAAATTACAAATTTTAGCTTATAAGGCACTGAATCGACTAATTAATTAATTTTTTGTTGTCAAATGTCCCACTCTAGAAATAATTGTTTCTTCAAGTCGTTTTCGTTAGGAACATCGCATTTCCTGCTTTACTTTCCTTACGTATATATGAAATATATTGTAAGGGAAAGTATTGCGATCGTGAAAAATTTCGGATATGAGCTTTAATCGGAAATACACGTTTTAAGGTTTCCTGATAGTCCAAGAAATGCGTATTATAAGAAGAAAATTTTCAATTATTTTCACATTTTAGCCAACTTGTACAACATTTTTTTTGTCTGCCACCAAAAACTGGTCGGGATCAAAAGTGGCAGCCAACCAAAACGGTCCAAAATCAGGAATGACCTTATTTTAACATTATAAAGGTAAATATTATAGAAACCAAGCATTGTAGGAAAATACTCATTATAAAATAAATAAATGGGCATTTAACAAGCTTCAATTCGAGAGCTGATGGACGTCTGACGTCTGTATGTCTTATATGTATAGAGATATCTTTCTTCATATAATACTTTGTATTCTAACTACGAAAATTGATCTAATTTTAACGTTATGAAGGTAAATATTACAGAAATTAAAGAACCCAAGCATACGAAATACTCATTATAATATAAACTAATGGACATTGAATAAACTTTAATTTCAGACCTTATAGGTACCAAGATATTTTGTCCATGTAATACATTGTCTTAAATAGAGGAATGGATCGACATCATTAATTTATAATTAAATAATGATTTTTTTTCGTATAATGCTTGGTTTCAGTTATATTTACCTTCATAATGTTAAAATTAGATCAATTTTCGTAGTTAGAATACAAAGTATTATATGGACAAAGATATCTCTATACGTATAAGACATACAGACGTCCATCAGCTCTCGAATTGAAGCTATTAATTAAATGCCCATTAATTTATTTTATAATGAGTATTTTCGTAAAATGTTTGGTTTCTGTAATATTTACCTTTATAATGTTGAAATGAGGTCAATTCCTGGGTTTGAGCCGTTTTGGATGGCCGCCATTTTTTATTTCGACCCGTTTGAGGTGGCAGACAAAAAAAAAGGTTGTAGTACAAATTGGCTAAAATGTGAAAATAACATTGAAAATTTTCTTCTTATAATACGCATTTTTCGCCCCCAGCTTTTGGACTATGAGTCTAAATGACCAAGTCCTGCAAAAAGGTCCTTGTGTGGTAAGTCTAGCGCAAAAGTCATATGA
Source organism: Piezodorus guildinii (assembly GCA_023052935.1). Taxonomy (NCBI): domain Eukaryota; kingdom Metazoa; phylum Arthropoda; class Insecta; order Hemiptera; family Pentatomidae; genus Piezodorus; species Piezodorus guildinii. Next base: position 84,419,225 of record CM041295.1, read on the forward strand.
AACTGAAATTCCATATTTAACACAGATTTACGCTCGAGATGTTACAGCAGGTTTTTCATAAAAATCCGCTAACCAGAAGAGCCATTTTATACCATGCATTTTGCTCTAATAATTTTGATTTAACTCTCTATTAGGGGTGGGCTATGATCGGACTTGATGATTTTAATAATCGAATGATCGATATGTATCCTGAAAGACAATATGGCACAATTCCCCTCTCTATGATTGCTGAGCTGCAAATATGCTCTCTATATTGCTATATTGATGTACAATTTTATGGGCTTTAATATCATGTCATGGTTCTGCGAATGCGCATGAGTATAGCGGTCATCTTTCAAGTCGGCTCTTGGATTTCTTGCTTTTTCAGTTGGATATCACTTCAGAACAGTCTTGAAAACATCACCAGGCTTCAGGATAACAACAACAGTAAATATTGGAGCAAACAACGGTAAGTTGGATTATAATTTACACCGTAAAGTGAATGCTGAGTCACCTCTTCATATCAGCTGATTGCCAATAGCTAGGCAAGGCTGGTCTTGCTTAATTTTTTTAAGTTATTTTTTTTTCCCCCACATCTGGTTATTATTTAATTATTTTCCTTACATGAAATGCGATATTATCATCAAGTAATATCCTCCAAAGCTTCAACTAAAAGATCTAGATCTAGTGGTTCAATCCCGTCTCCTACGAAACAAAGACCTCGCCGTGATACTAATAAAAGATTACAAGCAACCCCTTCGGGTACTAATTCAGAATCTGAACCACAACCTGGCACATCGTCACAAGGGATGACTGACGAATCACCGTTTTTTCACCCCAAATCCTTTTCAGATTTTACATAATGAAAAAGATAACATGGAATCTGCTCCTATACCTAGTGAACCACGACCCCCTCCAATATTTGTCAAAAATATTAAAAATTTCCAGTTGTTGTGTACACAATTGAACAAAATTACCGATTCTACCAGCTACTACTGTATGAGTAGAATTAATGACACCAAAATATCTCCTACTACTGCCGAGAAATATATAGAAAAATAGTGAAATATCTAACTGATACCAAAGCGGATTTCCATACCTACCAGCTACGCCAAGAGAGAGCTTTAAGGGTTGTAATCAGAAACTTACACCCCTCGACACCAGTTGAAGCTATTAAAGAAGAACTAACGGAGATAGGCTATAAAGTGCGGCAAGTCACTAATGTCCTAAAGGATAAAATTCCGCTACCTCTCTTTTTTGTGGACTTGGAGCCATCGGAAGGAGTTGAACAAATCTATGACCTCAATAGATTGTACTATACCAGCGTAAGAGTTGAAAAACCTTACATAAAGAAGGAGATAGTTCAGTGCCATAACTGTCAAGCATATGGTCATACTAAAAGTTATTGTCATCACATACCTCGATGCGTGAAATGCGGTGAACAGCACAAGTCTGTGGAGTGTACAAAACCAAAATCAACACCAGCTGTATGTGCTCATTGCCTCAAGGACCACCCAGCCAACTATAAAGGATGCCAAATCTATAAGGAACTGAGGACCAGGTTTCAAAAACCTCAAGTACTGGAGGAAACAGCAAGACAAGTAAGAAACAGAAGAGAACCCTCAAAACTTATTGATGCCAATGTATCATTTGCCCACCTACTTGGAGGTGGGGATCAAAGTACTGAAGCCGTGGCCCTGCCGGAACTACAGAATGTACCTCAATCCATTCCACATATAACTCTTCCTCAAAATGTAACCAATCCTAAAAATCCTAATCAACCACAAATCTCTCATATCCCTCCTCCTTCAAATGCCACAGACCTTACCAGTTTGATGACATCCTTTATCTCCGAAATTAAATCCCTTGTTATGCCCCTAATATCACTCCTTACGAATCTTGTATCAAATCTCATTCCTGCCTTGAAAAAACCATAAATGACTACACCTAATTCCTTATCCATTCTCCTTTGGAATGCGAATGGTGTTAGAACTCACACTGACGAACTTACAGCCGTACTGCAAGACAAAAACATTGATGTTGCACTCATTACTGAAACTAGACTAACTACTAAACAGTACTTTAAAATACCAGGATACACGACATACAGGACAGACCATCCAGACGGCAAAGCCCATGCCGGTACTGCTGTCATAGTCCGCCGATCCCTCACCCATCACTTACACCCAATTTCCGCCCACGATTACCTACAAGCAACTTCCATTGTTATCAAAACCTTTTACTTTCCGCTTATCATCGCATCAGCATACTGCCCTCCTAAACATCCCATTTTCTCTGCCCAATTTGAATCCTTTCTCAACTACTTGGGTAATCACTTCATTTTGGGTGCAGACTTAAACGCTAAAAATCAACAGTGGGGTTCTAGAACCACCAATTCTCGTGGACGGACATTGCAGTCTGCACTCAACTCCCGACGCTTTCATCTCCTACCTCCCGATTCTCCTACCTACTGGCCAACAGATCCTAATCGTAATCCTGACATCCTCGACTTCTTCATCCACAGTGGTTTAGGCTCTCTTAATTTTTCCATAGCTCGCCTTGATGAACTATCCTCTGATCATAGACCATTGATTCTAAATGTATCCATAACACCTATTCCTAAACCTATCCCACCGTCATTCATTAGAGTCCCTGTCAACTGGAACCTCTTCCGCGAAATCCTCACTAATGATACTGACCTCAGAGTGATTCTCAAAACCCCAGATGACCTTGACAACGCCGTATATTCCTTTACAACCGCTATTCAACAAGCCGCCTGGACTGCCTCCTCTCCAAAGTACTCCCAAATAATTCCTTATAAAAGCCATTCACCACAACACCTGGCAGACCTCATCAACAGCAAACGCCGAGCCAGAACATTATGGCAACGCACCCGCCACCCAGAGGATCGCCGCTCCTATAACTTTTTTTGTAGAAAATTAAAACGGGAGTTGGCGATCTTCCGTTCCCAATCCTACAATACCTACCTCTCCTCTCTCTCGACTCGTGACAATTCCCTGTGGAATGTCACGAAGAGAATCCTAAAATCCCAGACCATTTCCCATCCTCTCCGGCGCTGTGATAGTTCCTGGGCTGCTTCTGACAAGGATAAGGCCGAGGAATTCGCACAGCACCTTTCCAAAGTTTTTACTCCTCATCCAGAGCTTAATCCTACCCACACGGCAGCAGTTGAAGAGTTCCTTATATCACCAATACCGCTTTCCTTACCACCTAAAGCAGTTAATCCCTCTGAGGTCAGATATCTTCTTAGAAAGCTTCCTCTCCGTAAATCCCCTGGATACGATCTCCTTACTCCTCAAATCTTAAGACAACTTCCACCTAAAGCCATTACATTCCTTACATATCTCTATAACTGTATCCTACGCACTACCTATTTTCCTCTCTTATGGAAACATTCAACTATCATCCTTTTCCTAAAAACAGGCAAACCTTCTAACAACACGTCATCTTACAGACCTATCAGCCTACTTCCGATCCTCTCAAAAATTTTCGAAAAGCTCCTACTAAAACGAATCCTAGCCAAATTTCAAAATTTTCCTTCACATCAGTTCGGATTTCGTCCTCAACATTCCACGGTTCAACAAGGACTCCGAGTTGTGGACCACATTTCCTCCGCCCTTGAGTGCAAGGAGTATTGTTCGGGTGCCTTTTTGGACATATCTCAAGCTTTCGACCGGGTGTGGCACCCGGGATTGCTCTTTAAGCTCAAAACCCATTTACCCCAATCCTTATACCTAGTCCCCGATCCTATCTTTCAAACCGCTCCTTCCGAGTTCGCTGTGGCTCAGAATTTTCCAAACATTATATTGTTGAGGCTGGTGTTCCTCAAGGCAGCGTCTTGGGACCCGTCCTCTACATCCTCTACACCGCCGATATCCCTACCGATCCCGATACCTTTCTGGCAACATTTGCTGATGATACCGCCATTTTGTCATCCAATTCCGATCCTGAAGCAGCATCGCTTAATTTACAAAATCACCTTTCCCTTGTCGAAGACTGGTGTAACGCTTGGCGTATTAAGGTGAACGAAAACAAGTGCTCACACGTCATATTCACTCTTCGACGAAAATCCTGTCCAACGGTTTATTTCAATTCCCTACCGCTTTCTTCTTCTGACACAGTCCGGTATCTTGGCTTTTTACTAGACAAAAGACTGACGTGGAACCCACACACAAGACTTAAAAGAAAAGAACTTTACCGCAGATTCGGCCAGTTATACAGACTACTAAACAGAAAATCTCATCTTACAGTTGACAACAAATTACTAATATACAAGACAGTACTGAAACCAATATGGACCTACGGACTTGAACTGTGGGGGACAGCTAAACATTCTAACATCAAACGCATCCAATCCTTCCAATCCAAAGTTCTCCGAACAATTGTTAATGCTCCTTATTACGTTACCAACTCTACCCTACACCACGACCTTAAAATTCCGTTTATTTTAGACCTGGTATCATCCAAATTTTCCAAATTTCATCAGAACCTTAGTCATCATCCTAACCCTCTAGCACAATCCCTATCCAGTACCACCCATCCCTACAATCCTCCTCGAAGATTGAAACGGCAGTGGCCGCGAGACGTATTGTAAACGTTTAAATTGGAGTTCTGACACTGGTCAGATCCTCCACTCATGTAATGTATGTTTGTGGCTATTGCGCCCTAGTTCGGCCTCCACGATTCACACCAGTGACGCGGCCGGGAGCGAGGGTCTAGGATCTTTTTGATTCCGCTTTTTCCTCCACAAGTGGAGGGAAAAGCCCAGTCTGGGGTCCCTCTATAGCACTTGTATATTTTGTATATAGTTATGTTTGTTTGAATGATGTTTGTTTATTTGCAAATTTATTTATCTCAATTATAGGTTAATGTTTTGTTTTGTTTTGTTTTTATATTTACTATTATTTAATTCTATATATATATATATATATATATCATTTATTTGTATTTATCTCAGTTATAGGTTGTTGTTTGTTTTCTTATTTTGTATATATATTATATTTTATTTATTTGACTTTATCATTGTATATATTGTGTGAATGGGTTCATATATCACTATTACTAATGTTCATATAGAAATAAATTGTAATAAATCTCAATAAAGAAAAAAAAAAAAAAAAAAAAATATCATGTAGGTTTAATTCTCATTAAAGTAGTCTGACAGGGCTTAAATGCCGATATTTTTAATGTTCTCCTCTAAAGTACCTTTAATTTTGTAGATTTTATAAAAATAATCATATAATCCTTTTAGCATTATTAAAAAATGGATAAATATATAAGCTAAAAGAATTCGATATACAACTTAAGGAGAAAAAAATCGCGTCAGTACTCGGTTTGTTCCATAAGATTTTTCCATAACTTATTAATAGGTATTGATGCCTTTTTCTTCAAATACAGAAGGTACCGCCCTACGGAGGAGCGACCGTCCTTACTCTAAAAAAATCTGGTGCGCGCAACACACGAATTTCACTTACGTCCGTTAATAAAATTAATTTACGAATTTTCAATACATGTAGAGATAAAAATAAATTGTTAACGAATTAGTTAAACTGAATTTCAATAGAAATATGTGTCTTATTAAATAATCTATTATATTTTTATCTACAACAATCAGTTAGTGTTTGGAGTAATCTCCTCCAACTCAATGTCATATGATCACACTAGGGGCGCTCTGCTTCTTTGAGAGGCCGTTAGGTGACAGCACGGTCAACATGAATTTCCCTTTTCAGGAACCAGAAACAGTTAGTTTTATCGGTTTTTCATCACTCTCCATTACTCTTTACAATTCTGTGTATCAAAAAATATTTTTTCTAAAATAGTTACCTATCCAACGGTGTATTATACATCTATATAAAATGGGTCTGCACTGACTGTGAATCGTCATCGCGGGCATCACCAGACACGGAGTCTAGTTCCGCGATCGACCTGCTGAGAGCGCTGACCGAAGAAGTTAGGGAAATGAAAGCTAAGCTTCAAGCCATCGACGAACTAAAAGATATAAAGGAAACGCTGGAAAAACATTCGGAATTATCTTTTCAAAATATGAAAAGATTGCAAAAAATTGAAGGCCTTCTGGAAAATCAAAAAAATCAGATCGCAAAACTGACATTGGAAAACCAGACATTAAAAGAAAAAGTAGTTCACTCTAGAAGCACGTGTAAACAACGCTGAACAAAGCCAGTTGAACAACACAATTGAAATTAGAGGTATACCGGAAAGGCCGGGTGAGACCGTAGTGGGAACGATACTTAGCGTCGGCGCGGGCCTGGGCATCCAGCTCAGCCCTGGAGACCTGGACCACGCGGTACGTCTGAGGCCCAAGGCACGTGGGACCCCGGGGACCTTTCCGATCGCTCACAGTATGTGGTAGTTCCAGGCCAACCTCCTTCTAGACCTTTGCCATTGTCATGTGGTGTTCCCCAGGGATCATCACTATCTCCTACCCTCTTTGCTATCTACGTAAACGACCTTCCCTTCTATATCCATCACTCACAATTCCATATGTATGCGGATGACCTCAGGAAGATTTAAACAGAATTAGTTGTTGGGCAGCTGACAACAAGCTAAAGTTAAATGCTGAGTAAACTAAAGCGATAGTAATAGGTTCCAATCCACTCCTTAAAACCCTTTCCCTAATCCCAACACTATTTTTAAATGATCGACCTATAAAGTTCCACCAAACCGTCAAAACCTTGGAGTAACTGTCGATCAATCTCTTTCCTGGAAAATCCATGTTCCCGAACTTTACCGACGCACAATTTCCATCCTGAAACTCCTTTATTACCACCGTCACCTTCTCCCATTTGAAACCTGTAGGCTCTTGGTTTGCTCATTAATATTCCCCCACTTTGACTACTGTTGTGCGGTGTATGCGGGTGTTTCTGGAGATCTTGAAGCTAAACTAAAAAGATTATTTAACTGCCTGATACGTTTCATCTTTGGGATATCCAGGGACACCTCTGTAACCCGATTCTACGATGAGTTAAAGTGGTTTTATCCTTCCTACCGTTCTAAGTACCTCCTGGCATCCTTTCTTTACCAAGTTCTCCGATCTCAACGTCCATCTTACATCTCAGATATATTTTCATTTAAATCCTCCGTCCACAGCTGCAACACTCGTTCGCGACCTTCGGACCTGTATGTAACGCCTCATCGAACCGCAGCTTTCGACAGATCTTTCCTTACCCAATCCTCATCCTTATGGAATTCTATTCCTTCTCATATCCGTCACTCCAATACTCTTCCGGCCTTCAAATCCCGTTTGTTCAAAAACTTTTTGTCGATCCAATTCTCAAATAACCCCAATTAATCAGCAAATTTCAATAAAAATCAGTAAATAGAGCAGAGAAAAACAATTATTTACTAAATCTTATTATGCATTGTATTCAAACATTTATGTATTTTATGTTACAATTTTCACAAGAATTGTAAATTTATTTTAATTAGCCCTGTATATATGAATATGTAAATATTTTATTTTTTGTCTAGTTTGTTTTATTTGTTTGTTTTTTTCTCTAAATTATTATTATTCAGCTTCGCCATCAGCAAATCAAAATCAGAGTTCAACCTCAGCCAGCACAATTCAATCTCAAAACAATTCTTCGGACGTACCTACCAGCAAAAACAACCTTGCAGCCATCAATAATTCATCTAATACGCCTTCAGCACCACAAAAATTCAACGAGCCCGAGCCACCACCTATTTACATTAATAATATTCAAGACTTCATAAAGTTTGGCCAGGAAATCTCCGCTCTTATTGGACAAACCAATTTTAAATGTTTTTCCAGATTAAAAGATGTTAAAATTAATACCACCAGCAAAGATATTTATAAAGGATTGGTCAAACATTTAACAGAACACCAGTACGACTTTCACTGCTATCAGCTGAAAGAAGACAAAACATACCGCGTAGTTTTGATTGAGGGGTCTTCACTACACCACTCCCACTGAAGCCATCAAGAACGGAATCGATGAACTAGGATACAATGTGAGACATGTGTCATGTGTCCTTCATCCAGCCGAAAGGTATCCGTTGCCACTATTTTTTGTCGACCTAGAGCCAGCACCTAATAATCACGAAATTTTCCAGGTCAATAGATTATTATATTCAGGCATCAGATTTGAGGAGCCTAGGCTGAGGGCAGAAAATGTACACTGTACAAACTGCCAAAATCTTGGGCATACAAAAAGTTATTGCCACCATCCTCCTAGATGTGTAAAATGCGCAGAGTCTCACTCTTCTGTAGCCTGTCAGAAACCAAGGGACTCCCCCGCAAAATGTGCTTTGTGTAGTAAAGCACATCCAGCAAGCTATAGAGGATGCATTGTTTATAAAACCATACTGAGGCAAAAAAGTTTACATGCAGCCGCTCTAACCCAAAGGAACGCAGTGCCAGCAAATGAAATACACGGGTCGTCTATCAAGAGCACACCTGTGATGCAGCTTCCAACAGGGTCCGAAGAGAAGCAACGATCATCGAGCTCAAAATCCAAGCCTACGTCCTATTCTCACGTGGCCACTAAACATGCACTCCAACCTCAATCGCCTCAGACCTCCTCATCACAGCCTCAGTCATCCCATCATCCGTCCCAGTCTTCCTATGGTCATCCACAATATACCCATCCACTACCTCAAAGACCTCATCCTCAACCTCAAAACTCCCATCCTCAATTCAAATTACCCAATAATGACCCAAAAAACGCATCCTTAAGGGTAAAGTTACCACCACTTATCCCTCAGACTACCCCAAGGCTCCACCTTCATCCATATCAACAGTTCAGGATAGCCACTCACTAGAAAATCCTGTAAATGTAGAACCTAAACAACAATTTCAAAGAAGGGTTCAACCTTTACCCAGGCAGATGAACCCTCTTCCTGAAGAGACACCCTTCTACTCCCATTCCTACCAATATCCATCTGACATTATTCTTATCCTTTCATCTTTCCTTCAGGATCTCCAAAACACCATTAATCCGCTTATTACTCTCCTTACAAGACTCCTTTCTGCAATTCCCTTCACTATCCCAAGATGAGTAAGAAGACCCTGGCTATTCTATTATGGAACGCTAACGGACTGGCAGAACTAACTATTCCACTCCAAATGTCCCCTCCTCGTAAAGCCTTTCATCCTTCTGAAATAATTAACATTATCCACCAATTACGTATTAAAAAAGCTCCTGGTCATGATCTCATCACATCCTACATCCTGAAACGCTTACCTCGAAAAGCAATCCTCTACCTCACTTACATATTCAACGCTACGCTCCGAACCACCTATTTCCCTGAACCTTGGAAACTGTCAATAATCAAAATTTTTTTTTTTTTTTTTTTATTTATTATAGAGATATTTACAACTGTATTAACACAAAAAATACATCAAGTAAATGTGACTGTTCACACATGAGATATGGACATGATAGGCGTGAGAAGAATCTACCCATTGGTAGCACTTCAAAGGTTTTTCAGACAAGGAGGTCTCGAGGCCATCGCCATTTCAACCGCCTCGGAGGATGATCAGGAATAGAAGGAGATGAGATATTGCGGACAAGTGGGTTTGGGTGGAATGGTAATTTGGAGTGAAAGGAAGTATATCTAATTCGGGCTAAGTCTGCAACTAATGGGATATTCAGGTCTTTGTGGATTATTTTATTGGTGACAAAGTAAGGGGCATTTAGGATCTTTCGGAGGATTTTGGATTGCAAGGATTGGATGCGAGAGGAATTTGATGGCTTGGTGGATCCCCATAGTTCAATTCCATATGTCCAAATAGGCCTAAGTATGGTAATATAAATTAGTTTTTTGTAGTAGGTGGGAAGTTTTGAACGTTTGTCAAGTAAATGTTGTAATAAGCGATATCTGCGAGCTGTTTCTTGTCGTTTCAGTCTAGTGTGAGGATTCCAAGTAAGTCGTCTGTCAAGATGCAGTCCAAGGTATCGGATCTGTTCAACTGAGGTGAGTGGAATATTGCCAAAGGATATAGTGGGACAGGCAGACATAGGTTTGCGGCGCAGGGTAAAGGTAATTTGGTGGGATTTAGTGGGATTTATTTTGATCCTGCACTTTTGACGCCATTCTTCAATGGAAACAATGTGAGACTGAAGAGTTTGGGAAGCAATAGTTGGGTCATTGTTTACAGATAACACACATGTGTCATCGGCGTATGTAGTGAGGACAGTGCAAGGATGAGTAGGAATATCAGCTGTATATATGGTATAAAGGATTGGACCCAGGATGCTACTTTGGGGCACACCTGCGTTCTGAGTAAATATGGCGGAGAAGGAAAGGTTATGGTTTACTTTAAAGGTTCTATCTGTGAGGTAGGAACGGATTAATAAGAAGTAGGTAGGAGGGAGGAAGTGACGAAGTTTGTAGAGCAGTCCTGGATGCCAAACTCGGTCAAAAGCCTGTTCCACGTCGAGGAAGGCTCCAGTGCAATACATTCCGCGCTCCAATGTGGAAGATATCACATCCACCACACGGTGACACTGCTGTATAGTGGAATGGGATGAGCGAAATCCAAACTGGTGGTCAGGAATAACGTGATGAATGTCAAGGATTGGATATAGACGTTTTAGGAGGAGTTTTTCCAGTATTTTGCCCATGATGGGCAAAAGAGAGATAGGACGGTAGGATGATGGATTTTCTAAAGACTTTTTAGGTTTAGGAATCATTTTGATAATGGACAATTTCCAAGGATCGGGAAATTAGGTAGAACGAAGTGTGGCATTATATATGTAGGTGAGTAAGAGTATGGCTTTTTTGGAGAGCTGTTTCAGGATATGGGATGTGATGAGATCATGGCTAGGAGCTTTTTTTGATGGTAATCTTTGAATGATATTAATGATTTCGGAAGGGTGAAAGGCCTTAGGAGGAAGGGACATTTGGAGAGGAACAGTTAGTTCTGTTTCAACATGTTCACTATGGCTGGGATTAAGGATATCAGAATGCGGATTAAACGTGTTGAAAAGGTGTTCTCCAAAGATTTGGGATTTCTCTTCATCGGATCTCGACCAGGTTTGGGATTTAGTGAGGAGAGGATGATTAAAGGTTTTAAATTTCAGCAGTTTTGCGGTTGTTGTCCATAAAGATTTGTCTGAAGTGGTCAAGTTCTCTGTAAAGTTCTGAAAGTTTTGTATTTTGAATTTTCTTATTTCTGTTTTTAATTTGTTTGTCAGGTGATTGTAATGCTTTTTGTCAGATGGATATCTTGTGTTGTGCCATTTTTTCCTTGCTCTACGTTTGTCAGTTAGTAGGAGTCGAATGTGATTCGGTAAGTTTGTTTTATGAAGATGTCCAATTTTGCGAAGCGATGTGTTGGTGTCTATGACAGTTTCTATCGACTTTGTAAGTTTTTGTATGGCGGAGTCTATGTCATGTTTAGTTTTTAACGGAATGTTTAAGTCAAGTTTGATCTCTAAATCATTACGAAAACAGTCCCAGTCAACGCGACCTTTAATCAGGGAAGGAAGAGAGGGTTTAATAACTGGTTGTGAATGCATGAGGAGAAGAACCGGACTATGATCTGAGGAGAGGTCATCGAGGGATTTGATTGTAGTTTGAGCGGAGGGAATTTGGGAACTAATAAAGATGTCAAGTATATCTGGACGTTTTTTAAGGGAAGTTGGCCAGTACGTGGAATTCTGGGGTGACAAGATAGAATAGCTATTGGAGGTTGTAACGCTGGAAAGAATCCTGCCACGAGTGTTGGACGTTCGGCATCCCCACCGTTGGTCTTTGGCGTTGTAATCGCCCCCAGCAATGAAGCGCGGACCAAAGGATCGGAATAAGGATTCAAGGTTGTTATAGGTGAGAGAAGTAGCAGGAGGGCAATATACAGCTGAGAAGGTTATGTTAAATGGTAGGACAGATAAAGTAACAGATGTCGACTGAATGGTGTCGGTTGGAGTGGAGGGAACCAGGGAGTGGGGTAAGGATTTGTGAATAAGGATACATGAACCAGCGTGGGATGTGTTGTCTGAGTGATCTGATCTGTAGGTAATGTAGTCACGTATGTAAAAGTGAGAATGAGTAGTGAAATGAGTCTCTGTAATCAGGGCTACGTCTATGTAATTGTCATGAAGAAATATGTCAAGTTCGTCCCGGTGATTATTCAAACCATTGGCATTCCAAAGCAGAAGAACTAGGGTCTTATTGTTCATTGTGGGAAACTAAGAGGGAATGCTGAAAGGAGTCTTGTAAGGAGAGTGATGAGGGGTCTTATTGTATTTTGTAGATCGAGAAGGAATAAGGAAAGGATAGACGTTATGTCAGATGGGTGTTGGCTGGGATAGGAATAATTCGCGGTATCATGGGATAGAGTGTTAATTTGGGAAGGTGGTGGTTGAATTTTCCTTTGAGGCCGTTGTATAGGTTCTATATTTGAAGGTTCCATTCCAATTCCTCCTTCAGATACAGTCCGGTATCTTGGCTTACTATTAGACAAAAGATTGACTTGGAACCCACATACAAGACTTAAAAGACAAGAACTCAACCGACGATTCGGACAGTTATACCGACTACTCAACAGAAAATCTAAACTTACAGTTGACAACAAATTATTAATCTACAGGACAATACTGAAGCCCATCTGGACCTACGGACTTGAACTGTGGGGGACAGCTAAACGTACTAACATCAAACGCATTCAATCCTTTCAATCCAAAGTCCTCCGTACAATAGTAAATGCTCCATATTATGTTTCCAACTATACCTTGCACCACGACCTTAATGTTCCTTTTATTTCAGACCTGATTCCATCCAAATTTTCCAAATTCCACCAGAATCTCATTCATCATCCTAATCCTCTAGCTCAATCCCTATCCAGCCCCACCCATCCATACAACCCACCTAGAAGGTTGAAACGGCAGTGGCCTCGTGACCTCTTATAACATGTATATTGGAGTTCTAGCATTGGCTAGATTCTCCACTCACGTGCTGTATGCTTGTGAATTGTATATAGGTATGAGTGACTATTGTATATATTTTTATTGATTTTATTTTGTATATATGTATATTTTATTATTATTATTATATAAATTTATAGTATTGTATATATCGTGTGAATGTAGTATGAATGTTGTACTTTATCACTATTAAAAATGTCCTGAATTGGACAGATTGTAATATTGCTCAATGAATAAAAAAAAAAAAAAAAAAAAAAAAAAAATATTTGAAGGTACAGCTGAAGAGGGTGGGAACTGAAAGGAAGGAAGAGAGGAGACTGGAACTTTGGGAGGAGGAATAACTGGAGGTAACTTAACCCGCTGGGAAGCGTTTTTAGGGGTGAGGTCCGTTTTCGGAGATTTCGGCTGAGAATGGGAGGTCTGGGGAAGGAAATGAGAGGTCTGGGGCTGTGGTTGGACAATCTGTTGTTGAGGATGTTAGGAGGTTTGAGGTTGGGATGTTGAGTGTTGAGGCGGTTGAGGGCGAGGTAGCAGTATCGTTGAGTGTTGTTTTACTGAGCTATTGTAGGTAGCTGGTCTTGGGTTGAAGGTTGCAGTCCTCTGAGGAATAGGATCAGTTCTCGGTGAAGGACCGGGTATCTCTTCTTCTGGAGCGGTATTTCTCTGGCTTTGCAATTTATATGATAAGTTTTGAGCTTTTTGCCTAAACATAGTTTTATAGACTATGCAGCCTTTATAATTTGCAGGATGTTCTTCGTTACATAAAACACACTTTGCTAGTGTGTCTCGAGGCTTCTGGCAGGTGCCTGATGCGTGCGGACCTGCACATTTGACACATCGAGACTGATGATGACAATATGCTCTTGTGTGTCCCAAATGTTGGCAGTTAGTACATTGTACTATTTCATTTCTCCGTCTAGGCTCCTCGAATCGGATAACTGAGTATACTAAGCGATTTATTTCAAATATATCCTTATTGTTAGGTGCTGGCTCAAGGTCGACAAAAAATAAAGGAAGTGGGTTCTTTTCTTGAGGATGAATCACACAAGAAATGTTCCTGACATTATGTCCCAACTCTTCGAGGTCCCGCTTGATGGCAGCCGTAGGTGTTGTGCTGTGTAGTCCTCTTAGGACTACCCTAAATGGCTTTTCTTCTCTGAGTTGAAAACAATGAAAATCATAGTTGTTAGCAGTCAAGTGACTAACCACTTTTTTATAATTTTCTTTGCCGCTTGTGCAGATTTTGATGTCTTTGACTCTTGAGAAACATCTAAAATTTGTTTGTCCAATTAAATTGACGATTTCCTTTCCGAATTTCATGAAGTCAACAATATTGCTGACAAATATTGGTGGTGGTTCTGGGTCCGTGAAGATGCTGGGTACAGATGATTCAGTAGGTAGATCTTTGAGGACTTCAAATTTATTGCTAGTCGGTAAGGCTGGTAAGATTGGTGGATTGCTGCTGGTTGAAGGTAGACTTCGATTTTCAGACTGTTGTTTCGTTTTAGTATTTTTATTCTTTTTTTTTGTTAGGCGATTTTGTAGGAGAACCAGGAGTCAGGTTCCTTTGGCGTTTTTGAAGAGTGCGTCTTTTGAGGTATTGTGAGTCTGTCTCACTCACCTCAGAGAAAGCGGTATCATCTTCAGTGTCCATGCACGAATTTTTTTCAGAAGACATTACGACTTATTTTTAAGAAATAAAATAAATAAAATTAACTCTCTGAATAATTACAATTAATTATATACAATATAGAAAAATAAATAAAAGTAAAACATTTCTAGAGAAAAGAAAATTAAATAATTAAATAAAAAAAAATAAAAATAATAAAAAAAGTCCTCTGGATACGAACTCGCGCACGTGTAGATACCGAGAACTGAATGCAGCGCTCCAGCCGACTGCGCTACCAACGATCTGATAAGAGATTGCTCTAATTGAGTAATAGCCCCAGTACGGAAGCGGGCAGGTAACGGGAAGCCCCACCACGTGGCAGACATGCTAGGTTCACAACGTCTCACTATTAATAGATTTAATTAAGCACTCACCCAATCAGGAATAATAGAAATGTTCATAAACACTTAACAATAATGTTTATAAAATTTGGACGTAATCCGTAAGCTAACACCACTAAGGATTGAAAGTAAATGCGAATCGACAACAAAGTTGAACTACAGTTGCGGCCATTGCACTCGCACTCAATAATCAAAATGATCCCAAAACCTCAAAAGCCTCCTGAACATCCATCCTCATACTGTCCGATTTCCCTTTTGCCCATCATGGGCAAGATCCTAGAAAAACTCATTTTGAAACCCCTTTACCCGATCCTAGAAATGAACCACATAATTCCTGACCACCAGTTTGGATTTCGGACATCCCACTCTACAATTCAGCAATGCCACCGTGTGGTGGATGTTATATCCTCCACATTGGAGCGCGGAATGTATTGCACGGGTGCTTTTCTCGACGTGGAACAAGCGTTCGACCGAGTCTGGCACCCAGGACTCCTTTATAAACTCCGTCAATTCCTTCCCGCAACATACTATTTGATAATCCGTTCCTACCTCACTAATAGAACCTTCAAAGTAAATCATAACCTTTCCTACTCTTCCATATTTTCTCAGTCTGCAGGTGTACCTCAGGGTAGTATCTTAGGTCCCATCCTTTATACGGTATATACAGCTGATATTCCACTCCATCCATCCACTGTCCTCACAACTTATGCGGATGACACTTGTGTGTTATCTGTACATAATGATCCATCCGCTGCATCCCGAACCCTTCAGTCTCACATCACAGCCATTGAGAATTGGTGTCAGACTGAAGGGTTCGGGATGCAGCGGATGGATCATTATGTACAGATAACACACAAGTGTCATCCGCATAAGTTGTGAGGACAGTGGATGGGTGGAGTGGAATATCAGCTGTATATACCGTATAAAGGATGGGACCTAAGATACTACCCTGAGGTACACCTGCAGACTGAGAAAATATGGAAGAGTAGGAAAGGTTATGATTTACTTTGAAGGTTCTATTAGTGAGGTAGGAACGGATTATCAAGTAGTATGTTGCGGGAAGGAATTGACGGAGTTTATAAAGGAGTCCTGGGTGCCAGACTCGGTCGAACGCTTGTTCCACGTCGAGAAAAGCTAACTGGAGGATTAAAATAAATCCTAACAAATACCACCAAATTACCTTTACCCTTCGTCGCAAACCGAAGACTTCCTGCCCCACTTTATCCTTTAATAATACCCCACTCATACCTGTTGAACAAATCCGTTACCTAGGACTCCATCTTGACAAACGTCTTACATGGAATCCCCATACGCGACTTAAACGACAAGAAACTGCCCGTAGATACCGATTACTACAACACTTACTAGACAAACGTTCAAAACTTCCAATTTATTACAAAAAGCTCATTTATGTTACCATCATCAGACCCATCTGGACATATGGAATCGAGCTTTGGGGCTCTACTAAACCATCTAATTCCTCTCGTATTCAATCCTTACAATCCAAAATCCTTCGCAAAATCCTAAATGCTCCTTATTTTGTTACGAATAAAATCATCCATAATGACCTAAATATCCCATTTGTCGCAGAACTAGCCCGAAACAGATACGCCTCTTTTCATTCCAAACTCCCAACCCACACGAATCCTCTTGTACGCAACTTATCATTCCCATCTATTCCTGACAACCCTCCGAGGCGATTGAAAAGACGATGGCCACGAGACCTACTTTAATTAAATTGACTTTGAAGTGCTACCACTGGGTAGTTTCTTCACAAGACATTATCACGCCCATAAGTGTCAATTAGCCCATTTACTTGTTGTATATATTGTATGTACAGTTGTAAATATCAATAAAATATTAAAAAAAAAAAAAATTATTATTATTAGAAGCTACCAGTTAATTTATTACTATTATTCATTTTCTTTGTTATTTCTGTTGTTTTTTGTTTATTTTTTTATTACTCTAAGATACTGAAGCTCCAATTTGATTTGTCTGTAACATTATTCTGAAGGGACTTGTCCCAGAATAAATAAAGAATTTATTATTATTATTATATAACTATTCTTGAGTTCAAAAACACAAAAATTGCATAAAAAATATATTTGCACTTTTCTCCTTTAATTGTTTATCAAATTCGCTCAAATTTAATATGTAGCCGTCCTTCATCAGTACCATTAGGAGGATATGATTAATCTTTTGGAATGTACAAAATTAAAGGTAGTTTAGAGGAAGAAAATTTTAAATATCAGCATTTAAGCCCGGTCAGACTAATTCAATCAGAATAGAAACTTACATGATATTAAAGTCCATTAAATTTTACATCTATATAGCGAGTTTAATCAAAATCGTTAGAGTCGTTTTTGAGAAAATTGTAAAAAGGTGAAAAATGCATGGTATAAAGTGGCTCTTCAGGTTAGCCGATTTTGATGAATAAGTTGTTGTAACATATCGGGCGTATAGTTGTACTAAATATGATATTTCAGTTCCGTACGACTTTTCTCTTTCGCGCTAGACTTACCACAAACACACGTACACACAGACCATTTTTCGGTACTTGGTTATTTGGACTCAGGGGGCCCTAAAACGTGTATTTCCGTTGAAAACTGGAATTAGAAAATTTTCACGATCACAATACTTTCCCTTAATATATTTTCATAAATAGGTAAGTGAAAGTAAAAGGGCGCGAGAGACTGATGTAGAGACGCCCATTGTGGAACACATCCATATGCGCTCCATCATGTTGGTACAAAATTGGTAGGCCACGACCCTTAATATCACAGTGGATTTTATTTTGCCCAACCTGGTTGTAAAACTTGGATTTGGTCGGCTAACATCGTCACCAACACAACCAAGATAAACAGGAAGAAGCCCCTGTAATTTGCCAGTGAGTTTGTAAATGAATCAAACAATTTCTAGGAAAGGGTCGTATTTTCTGACGAATCCAAATTTAATATTTTTGGACCAAATGGTAAGGTCAAAATTGAGAAGGAAATGAACCTAAGCTTTCAAGACTAAGAATTTGAACCCAACGTTTAACACGGGGATGGAAGTGCCAAGGTGTGGAGGTGTTTTGGAAATTTAGAGCTTATTGGTGGGATTATAGACCAATATACTTACCTGTACGTTTTAAGGTGCATTTTAGAAAATTTGGCAGAAAAATTGGGACTTTGGAGATAAAATAAAAAATAAAATAATGGTTAACCCACAATATTCCCAATCAACTTAAAAAACCTCCAAAGTCACCTGATGTAAACTGTATTGATAACTTATGGGATGAACTGAGATGGGGAATGAAAAACCATAACATCTAAGAAAGAGAAAAGCCTGGAGTTGCCCTACAGACAGAATTGAATGCAATCAACAAAGAGGTGGTGAAAATGCTGATTTTAAGTATGAAAAAAAAGGCTACCTGAAATTCTAAGGGCAAATGAGGACCCACATGTTAATAGAAAAATATAAATACATTTCTTTATGGTGAATGGAATCTTTTTTTAAACAAATTTTTGAAATCAATGATAAATTTAATGTTTTTTTCTCTACTACTCGGCTTGAACTATTTATTTATGTAGAAGATGAAAAATGCAATACAAATAATACGGTTGCAAATTTCTTGAATTCTTTTATTTGCATTTATCCCATTATATTTGGGTGTATGGAAAGTTTTTTGAAGTGAGTGGGTATTTATATATATATATACACACACACACACACACATATATATGTTGTATCCTTATACAAATAAATAAAAAAAGGGGGAAATTAAGAGTGTGATTGGAAGTTAAAATATATTCTAACCATACCTTACATTGGTTTTTTACTTTTTATTTGACTCAAAAATTTATAGAGGAGGAAGGCTACGCCCATGTATATAAGGGCATTTTCTATTAATTTGAGTATATTTAGCATAATATATTCAAATTAAACAAGCAACAGGAAAATATATAGAAAACATAAACGAACAGAATGAGTTTTTCAAAATGTAATAAGTTTTGGAAAATAAGACTGTCAATATGTGGCTGAACTATTTTTATTTGAATGCACTTAAGCTGTAGGTCTGTACAATAAAAAAAATTGGCTTAACAATTATTTACAATTAATATTAATATTTTCAGTACAAGTATTTATTTATTGTAGTTAATAAGTTGGATGGACGGGAGTAAAATGTAGGCAGAAAAGCATAGTGCCTCCCATCACACATGTAGTAGCCACAGTATTTGTGTATGCAACATGCACATATATAAACTTAAAAACATTAAAATATGGTGGGCCAGGTGAATATTACTTTACAAAATTTCTTCAGTAAAAACTAAGTAAGTTGCACCTGAAATAGAAATTATCATATATGGAAGTTTATGATATAGAATATTACACTAACATAGTGTAATATTACACTTATATAAGTTTTTTTAATTAAAAAAAGAAAAATGTATAATAGTGAAAATAACTGAAAACTATTTCCTCAATGAGTAAGAGATAAAATAATGCTCTCTTACATTAATGAAAAAAAAAAAAACTTAGGCCTAATCAATTTTAAGAAATCTGAAAATATAAGGACCTCAACAGAATTTAAAAAATTATAAGATAAGAGCAAAAAGCAGACTATTTTAAAACATCTTATAAATGAAATGTAATAAGAACGAAAAAAAACAAAACAGAAATAACCACCATATTTTAAATTAGTGCATTTTAAAAAATATCAGTCATTTATAAAGATTAATGATGTTATTACTACTGCATCTTTAGTCAGTTTTAACTATAAAGAAATTTCATAAATACAAAAATATAAAAAAAATATATATATATATATATATATATATATATATATATATATATATATATAATATATATTATAAACACAAAGAATGATTCAATGAATAAATTGATACAAATGAAAGAGGAATATGTGAAACCTCTAAAATATGTTTATGAGAACTATAAAAACTATATTGTACAGTTTAATAAATATAAAAGTAAATAATAAATAAATATTTAAATTTGGGAAGAGCAACAGGAGTAATTTTAAATGAGATAAGTAGGTCTATATTAGATGTTAAGCTATTAATTGGTATGTTCACAATTTTTAATAAAACATAATAATGAGAGAATATACTTTTTTAAACAATTATAATTCTTTAGCAATTAAATTCATTTAAGAATAAGTTAATTCTGTTGAGACTGGATACACTCATTTACTATGGAAGGATAAAAATAAAAAAGGTAACACGTTTTTATTTAGAGACTTTTGATTGATAATTATTATGAATATATTTTATATAAAATAATGGAAGACTTTTACAATTGAACAATTGTTCACTTGTGAATATATTTGGTTAATGGGGTAAACACAATTGCACAGAAAAACATAAGGAATAAAGAATGTATAAGCAGATGACAGGTTATAGTTAATTTTGAAATTTGTTTACACATAAACATACACATACTTATACATAAATATGATGTCCGTCATCCCTATTTCAAATAATGTTCCAGCTGATCAAATAATAAGCAGGATTTTAAATTGAATACCTAAGGGTATCTTCTTTTCCTTGGATTTAGACTACCAGAAAATTAAGTTAGGCAGTTTTACTATTAATCATATCCTATGATAATTTAAAATAAAATATTCCTAGACAACTATATTAAAGAAAATTTAAAGAATAGATGACAATAATTTTATTTGTCTTTTCTTAGAAAGCGTTTTAATTACCCCCCCCCCCCCACACACAATACTAGTCCCACATTTTTTGGTCTTAGATTTTTCATGTTGATTCCAAAGAAAATTAGATATCCTATTCTTTGATCAGAGACCTAAACAATAATATCAGTTTAAACATGATTTAGGACACAATGTAAGCCATGAAACAAAACTGTATATATGTGCATGTGTACATATGAATATATATAATACACACACACACTGACAATTTTCAAAATAGACATTACAAAAACAAAAAACAAATTTATTAGGTTTTAAATATCAAAAATTTTTACATAAAAATAAATTGATTTTTTTTAAATGAAATTTCTTCCTAATTTTTATTTATTATTATTGGGCATTTAAAATATGAAATATTTTCATTTCATATTTAACACTGCTATATAATAATAAGCTTTAAAATACTGAAATTTGTAAAGGCACACAGACGCCATATCTTCCTTCAACAGTTCAATATATTGAAAATATACATTTAAAAAAATATATATAGAACTATTAGCATTATAGCAAGCAACATTTAAAATAATTATTGCAGTATATTTTAACTTCTTTTAAAAATTATTCAGTTAAATTAATGAATATATTTTCTACACAAAATAATATGTTACAGAATGGTAACACTTCTCTACATTCTTTTCAGTTTATATAATAAGAAATCATTCTAATAATCATTAGGGGCGCAAATAAAAAATTCTTAACCTAAAATTTTATTTATATTAAATATCAATTTTTTATAATTAAAATGATAAAATCAAGGGAAATGCATAAACAAATTGTATTAAAAATAAAATTAATTATGGGAAATTGATATTTTATACTAATATGTAAAGAAAACTCTAAAAAAAAAAAAAAAAAAAAAAAACTTTAAATTCCATTAATTTAAAATCCCTATATTCTTAGTTACTAGAATATAAAACAAATTTGATATTCTCATCACCTAATTAAATAAATATTTCAGGACTATGACTAAATAGATAACAAAGCATTCAAGGGGGAAAAAAGAATTATATCTACAACTTAATAACTATACAAAACAGCTCAAGATGTTTTATAATTATTAAGAAATGATATTGTGATTCAATAAGAAATCACACTGGGAACTGATAAATATCACATACAAATGACTTCAAAGACCTGATTTAAACATTAAAATTAATCAAATTAAATAAATCTCCACTTCCTTAAGAATAATCGTTTTTCTGATTAATAGAAATGATTACTTATAAAAAAAAAATAAAGAAATATATATATAATATATATATATATATATATATATATATATATATATATATATATATATTTCTTTTTTTTTTTTTTTTTTTTTATTTTGAATACTTAAGCAAGTCTGAATTAAAACCTCATAATGATATAACATTTAAAACATCTGCTTTGAGCATATACAGTATGTACAACACAATTAATTTTATGACCAGTGATATTTATGAAGGTAGTAAACATTTTTATGTACAAAACTATGCTGTGAATTTAATATAAATGACACAAAATATTTACAATAGATAAGGCATATTTACATAGCAGTTATATTATTCGTAAATTTATCTACTAATATTGCTATAGAAATTTTTAATTAATATAAGAGGGCTCATACACATATTTTAAAACAAACGTCATTTAAAACTCTTCTCTTTAAATTATTCTAGACCATCAATAACTTGAAAGATTTGTTCTTGGCCATAGAAGAAGCAGCAAAGAAACTTAGGCTACACATTAATGAAGCTAAGACCAAATACATGAGAGTGAAAGGAGGTGGACTAGGCACCGGCACCATTGTGGCAGGACCATATAATTTTTAACAGGTTAGGAGCTATGTCTACCTCATGTCTGAAGTTAAAACCCAAAACGACATCTCTAGAGAAGTTGACAGGCGGATAGCAATGGCAAGACGATGATACTTTGGCCTTTCGAGGCATTTCAGAAGCAGGTTCCTCTCTAACAGGACCAAGATCACTCTCTACAAAACCTTGGTTCACCCTGTTTTACTTATGGATCAGAAGCAAGGGCCTTTAAGAAGCAGGATGAAGAAAGACTTCTGGTCTTTGAAAGATCAATCCTGAGGATATTTGGTCCTGTTAGAGAGGGTGGAATTTGGAGAAGGAAAAATGCGGAGCTCGCTTTCTAAAGATATGGATCTGGCCAGGTTTATTAAGATAAGGTGACTTTGATAGGTCGGGCACGTCAAACTTATGGATGATTCGGTGATACCATAGAAGATGCTGTCTGGAAAGATTCATGGGCAAAAAAGATTGACAGGCCAAATATAAAATGGGAGGATTCAGTGACAGTGAACGCATGGGCTCTACCAGGAGTCCAAAATTAGAGAGCTGTTACAGCTGATTTTATGGACTGACAAAATCTTTTGGAAAAGGCCCAGTCTCGGTGACAGAATGTAGCGCCATCAATGTATGTATGTATCAATAACTTGAAACTAATCGTGAAAAGACTGTGTTTTTTTTTTAATAAAAATATTTATTTCATTGAATATTATCTTTAATATTTTAATTCCTTATCTAAAATTAAAGGAAAATTAATATATGCAGTTGAATGGGTTGATTTTTTTAATGACATCTTACTTAGTTCTTTGAAAATACTAGTTAAAAACCTAAGAAATTTTATGGCTTAAAATAACAATCGTTAGTCATCTGATATTTTTTGTTGTTTTTATTTTATAAATAATTCAAGAAATGATTAGAACTTAAAAAACATTATTAATATTAATCACTGTATTGAGAGAGAAAATATGTTTAAATAAGAACCAAGGAATAAGCAAATATCCTTTCAAAAAGAAAATGACCAAAATAAAACAAAATTAAAAGCTTAAATAATAAATTTAAACTCCAAATAAAAAAAACAATAAAAAATAACATTACAAAATAAAAATACATACGTAATGTAAAAAAAAAAAAAATGAAAAAATAAAAATAAATAAATAAAAAATGGATTAACATAGAATATAGCTAGAGATATAACATAAAAACCCCTGACAGCTATTGAAGTAATCAGTGCAAACTAAAAAATATTATAAAAGAGCATTGAATTTTACACATAATTCCAAGCTACTGTAATATTTTTAACCTACTTTCTTTATCAGCGTATAATTTATAATATGTTCCAGGAAAAATAACATCTGAAACTTTAACTTCTAATAGGAATAAATGTATTAAAGTTAGCTTCATCTGCTTATACATACATACAAATAAAGATTATATAAATACATACATGAAAAAAATTAAGGTGCATATAAGTGTGTGTTTCTGTACACACACACAACACACTCACACACACACATTCGTACACTTAAATATATTTGCAGCTATTTTTTGTCATAAAAAGAAATCATAGGACAGAGAACAGGACTAATTTCTAATTATTTCTAGGACCCAATATCACATTTTTGTAGCAGTTATTAATTTACAAATTTACAAATCATTTATGTACAATTCTAATACAAAAAGCATCATAAAGATGTTTAAATTTATGTCGATCGAGTAAACAACTATAAAACAAAACATCTAAGCAAAACATTTTAGAGAAAATTCTGTGTATAATAGAACAAATTCCAAGCATACTGTTAATAAAAATGTGGATAGAGAAATTTATTAATTTTAAATTAAAAAAGAAAAAGTGCCTTAAAAAATGTGACATAAGTGATGAATGCAAGAAGCACTCAATTTAAAATTAAAAGATTATTTGAATCAGAGTATTTTAGTAATACAATATCAAAGGTTATTTTACACCAAGCATTGTACAAAAGACATTTCAAAGCCATTTTCAACTAGATTATTTACATTTATCATAGACAAATATTACTAATTCAAATTCATAAGCAAACGTCAAAGAAATCACAGATCATTAAATACACAAATAATTGAGATGTATATAAATATCTGTATTGAGAAACTATTATTAGGATGGAAATAATAATTATAACATACATCTGAATAAGACATTGATATAAAAAAATTACAAAGAAAAAAAATAGGATACTTAAAATAACTGACAGGTTTGATAAGCAGTATGTATAGTCAACTGTTGAAATAATCATAGGTAAAATAATCTGGAGTCAGTAGTGGGTTCTGATAAAGTTTATGTTTGACATGGCTCACTGATACTGATGATGAATCACATGTTTGAGCCGAAACGTCGGCTAAGTTAAAATATTTTTCACACAACTGGCTCCTGATTATTTCTATCTATGATAGGTCTGATGTTTAAAACTGCTGATAAACTAAGATCAAGATAAAAATATATTAAGCACTACCTCTCTAATTAAAATTATAATACTAATACTGTTGACACCATAGTACAAACTAAGAAAATATCAAAGCAAGTTCTTTTATCATACTGCCTCTTATTTTAGTTAATCTCACATCAGTAATCCCTTCATACTAATTAATTTTAAAAAAAATATAACAAGCCTAAAAAAAAAAAAAAAAAAAAAAAAAAAAAAAAAAAAAAAAAAAAAAAAAAAAATGCCATTTATATAACAACGAAAACTGTTTTTAAATGAATCAATATAACTAGTTTAAAATATGATGTTAGTATGGATTGGAGCCTATGGAGTTAATGTCAATAGAATAATCTAGCTGTATAGACTTCACAAGAATTTCAATGGTATTCAACTTTCCATTCTTGTTTGAAATGTATTTCTATTGGTGTATATATATATGTTGTTATGAAACACTAAAAGAATAAAATTACAAAAAAGTGGATGATACAAAATTAAAAGTACTCTAATTTTATAAATTATATTAGCACAACTGTATCAAATCACTGTTGATACAGATTTCTTACTTAAGCAGCTAAATTACATAACTAAACACTAATAAATCAAAAACATAGAAGCCAGAATATTCAGATCTAAATTAAAACAAACCGTTCATGTATTAAAATAATGCTAAAAGTGCACTGACAAGGATGTACAAAAATAATTGGCATTTATAATTCAAGAAAATCATTATATGTTATGTGAGAGAATGAGAATGAACAATTACCAAGAGCATAAAAAATAATGTGTTTACATGGAAATGCTGTTAAAGTGTTATTGTCTACCAATAAATCATATAAGTGTTTATAAACATGGTGTTATACAAATATGTTTTAGTAATATGTGGCTACACTGTAAGTCACATCTTAAGTGATTTATTAATTTTAAGCACTGTAAATTATTTATTTGTGAATTTTTATAGATGTTTAGGTACATATAATGTTGAACTAAATCTATATATTCAATAGAACTACATATGTACTGATGTTTAAATCCAGACTGTTAATATTTACATAAAGCTAGAATATGAATCAATTGCAGACATATGCTAATGTAGAGAACAAAACAATAAATACATTCCTTAATGGTAACCGATCTTAACAAATGCTTTAAGGACATAATTCGGTAAAAAATTGTTGATAATAAAGGCATAGCACCTAATAGTAATGATGCCCTGGAAGTGCTTGTGTAGAATAAACCATCATGCAAATAAAAAAAGTAACTTCTCTACATTATAATATTTTTTTTTAAATATCATAAGACAGTTTTTAAATATTTTGATACTGGAATGGCAATAAAATAATATATATGTTACACATTATACTAATTTAAAAAACAACATAAAAATTGTTAATAGTCATCTTTAAAAAAAATTGCAGTTTATTAAGCTTATATTTTAATTAGAGAATCTGACACAATAAAAGTACCATTGTAATAGATGATGACACATTATTTGGCAGTTCTATAACAAAATATTAAATAATTCTTACAATTAAACAGTGAATATTTTTCAAATTTACTACTTTCAAGATTACAGTTTTTACATGTTCACGCCGGGGTGACCACAGGTGGGTCACACTCGATTGTTCTGCAGGACAGTGTGGCCCACCCGTGGGTCACTTTTGACTATTCCGTGGGGTGGAGTAAATTTGAACCCTGGAACTGTTGTGTTCTCACATTAAACATGTTCGAACAGTGTTGCCCACCCTCACGTGAAAAAAATGTAGATATTCGCCCTGGCCTGAACATGTTAAATAGATATTATAAACATTTTAATTAGGTGATTCTTTTACACACTATAATATACATAAATGTTTTTTTTTTTATTACACTAGTTTTTAGGTAATTTTAAATCATTGGAATTTACATTGTAATATACCACATTTTTATGTTTAATAATATAAAATAAATTTTAGTTAAAAGTATATTACTATC
The DNA here is from genome assembly GCA_023052935.1 of Piezodorus guildinii. Classification (NCBI taxonomy): domain Eukaryota; kingdom Metazoa; phylum Arthropoda; class Insecta; order Hemiptera; family Pentatomidae; genus Piezodorus; species Piezodorus guildinii. The sequence goes on from CM041295.1 coordinate 84,446,079, forward strand.
AATGAAAACAAAATGTAACTGTCTCAATCTCACTGAATAAAATATATTATATTAATTTTAAAATAAAGTTTCATGAAGCAGACCAAGTTGCATTTAAATGTCCAAATTTAGCAAAAATTAACTTGTTTGTGTTAAAACGAGAAAAATAAAAAATATGTATTTATAAATTCGATAACATAAAAAAATGGAATGCAAAAATTAAATCATTTGATGTAAATTTTTTTTGGGAATAAAAAGCTGATCTTCTAGTCCAGAGGAAGCATACAAATTTATAAAATAAAAACGTTATTTTAAATATAAATAAGTGACCAGTTAATTTTAAAACTAACAAAACATCTTATTGCAGTAAAACAATGAAGTAAAAATTGTCAAATAAATGCAATATATCAACAAGAATTTCTTTTATATTTAAATGAAAAAAGATGTTTTCAGTTAATAACATCACAACTATTATCATAAAAATTATAACTAGTTGTTAACTTTAGCTGGATGATAGAATCATTGAAGTAAGGAAAAAAACAAAGGACTTACCAGCAGTTATAGCATTCCAGCCAAGATACAACTTTACTAGTATAACGTAGCATATAGTAAAGATAAACACAGTTAATTTATACAGCTAAATGGCTAATATACCTCCCTACACCACCCTAATATTAATGTAGCAATAAACAAAAGCAACTGAATGAATAAATTCAATCTAAAAAAATTGTTCAGGTTTTAAACATTGCTAACCTTGTTTTCATTATTTCACAAGTTTGCAATTTTATAAATATAGGAAAAAATCATATTTTTTTTTTCTTTTTTAATAATGATTGACTTGGTAAAATACAATAGCTGATACAAATAGTTTTAAACACACACATTACAGATCATAAAAATAATGCTAATAAATTTCATGCTTTATAAAATCAAATAAAACAAAGTCTTGACATTCAGATTTTCAGTAGTCTTTGGTTCCATCACAAATGCTCTCTAAATATTATAATAATAAAAATGTTCAGTCATTATGTTCTAGACTGGAATTTAATGGTGCATCTTAATTTTTCTTCAACCATCTTATCTTAATAGGATTTTATCACATTCTGATATTCTTTCAGTCCTACTCATCTCATATTACAGAGACCCCGACCATATATCATTTCACTAGAAACTGAATTCTTCATTTTTTTTTTTATTTATTAATACCTCATAAAACATTTATCCAGACGAGGTTGAGAAATAAAATATCAACCATTTAAAGATGCGATAATTCAGAGCTATTCTAAAATATTTAAATAAATCCAAACCTAAATAAATATGCTTTTATTCATAAATTTCATCAATGAAAGACTTGGTATGCTGTGAAAGATAATTTTACAGTAAAATATATGACCAGTACAAATAAATTACAGCAAAACAACATGCATTTTAATGTTAATGCATTAAAAAATTGAAAATAAAATAAAGTTTTAAAAAAGCATTGTACTCCGGGTCAACCTGTAGTGGATTTAACAACCCAAAGAAAATTAAGCAAACTACCTCAAAACACTAAAGTATATATGTAGATAGGTTAGATTGGGAAGTGATTCCACTCTCCTTCATGAACAGTTACGTAACTTATGGAAACAAACAACTAGTGTATGAATTTATAATTTGCATTCATTATTTACAACCCACAAAGCAAAATTAAAAAACTAAATTAGTTTTTTAACTTAATCAAGGAGAATACTGATAATGGGGCACATAATACTTTGTTTATGAATTTACTTCCTTTTAATTTTGTGTATTAATTTGTAAACGGTTTCACTAAAAGGTATAATCATTTTTAAATTAATGAATATAGTAAATGTATGCCTCTTGCAACCAACATTTACAGAATGTAATGATAAACAACAAACTTCTAAAAAAAATTGAGTAACAATAAGTTGGAAAATCTTTGAATTACTTTTTTTTTTCTTTTTTTTTTTTTTTTTTTTTTTTATCATCCTTTCTGGATCTTTATCCTTCATGCTGATTTTGGAATTAAATTAATCACAAAAAATTATATATGAAAAAAATATATAGGAAAACAAAATGATAGTTCTGTTTCTAATAAATATACAATTAGTATGAATTATGTTTATAAAAATAATTAAAGTTTCATTTTCATTCCCTGATTTATTTCAATTAATATATATATATATATAGTATTCAGCCAGATACTTAACAATTTTTATTATATATTTATATTTATATATATATTATATATATATATATTTTATTTACAGCTTCTAAATATTTTACAAATTTATTAAGTTATTTTACATCATCAAATTTCCTTCAAATAATTCACAGAAAATAATTACATACCTATGTACAAATCTTGCATTTTTAATCACAGATAAATGCATTTTCTATGTATGAAATGCTAATACCTTAAGCATCAAGTTAAATAATAAAAATCTTTATAAAGAAATTATTAATATTTTAACAAATCTATGAAATAGGACATAGATGATTAATAATAAAGGTTATAAGCAAACACATGCACAATTTCCAGGGCATAAGAAAAATATTATCACTTAATTTTATCTAAAATTAGACCAGGGTTGCACTATTTTTTTTTTCAATTTCAATATAATATATTTTATAAACCCTAAGATAAGAAACTAGCAATTTGACAAAAATGAACTGAAGGCCAATAAAACATGAAGCAAGTAAAGAAAATTATTTCCATAAAATACGGAATGTAAAAATAAACAGAAGCATAACATTGTTCACCCATCATATATGTCACTTTGCATTTATTACCATAAAAATTCTATAGATATGTATAAAATATTGCTAGCATAATCACTACAACAAACTAGAGTGATTAATTTTGAATAATAAAACAGAACCCTTTTTTTCCCAGATGTCTCAAAATAGTAAATTTATTATTTAAAGTATGGCTTTAAAATTTGTATATAATATTATTCAGTCAGAATTTTAAATGTATTGGGGTGTCAAGACACCCTAGCTTAAACACGCATATACAACTGCCAATATAATATGCATTGCATGCACTGGGAAAATTACTAGAAGTTAACAATAAAATGAATTTTTTAAAAGTAGATAATAATAATAAATAAATAAAATAAAGTAATTATAAGTATATATATATACAATATTCTCAGCAAATTAACAAATTGTTAAATATTTTAAATATGATTGAAATGTATACAACTTAATGTATCTGATGATGATACTTGCAATCACAATACTACAAGGTGAAACTCACTTTTCTCTAAATAATATCAAGACAGCTTATAGCTGTGACATAAAAATCATAATTTAATCAAATAAACAGTAAAAATTAAATAATGTTATTGAAGCTTTGGTTATTAATTTATACATAATAATTTACATAAAATTCAAATGTTTAAATTATAACTTATGATTGGAGGTGAGCCAAGTTAGTCCTTCATACAAACCATCTCCAGTTGTGGCACATGACGGCTGAACATACCAATTACGATCCCTGATACGAGTTAATCCTAGTTTCTCTTGAATTTCATGGGGCTTCATGGCTGAAAAATATTTACAAGTCAAGAATGTAACTATCAAGAACAATAAACACTGAAATTAAAAATTACTTTATTCATAAAAAAGAGCAATTTTTGTCACATCCATCCACTGATGTATCCATCCACACCTAATTATTATTATAAAAAAAAAAAAACCTATATCCATGTAATTATTTCTTTATTTTTTCCAATATGATGTGATAAAACAACAGTGTTTCTAGAAGGTCTGTTTTTAAAAGGTGTTTCTATTATTTATAGAGAAACCTAAACAGCTGTTTTTGTTTGTTTTTTATATCAAAATGTTAACATGATCAAATATTTATAAGTAGAGACTGGATTTCTACATTGATGTACATTTTACTTAAATTGCATGTTACAGCTAAAAATTTGTTAAGCTGTACAAACCATAAACTATTGAATAATACATACAAATTTAATATTGCATGAAACTTTACATTTTACCATATAGCTACCTCATGCCAAAAACTTAAAGGTAAAGGTATCAAGCTGGATTCCAAACGTAAAATTCAACTTTCTACTAAATTTTTGCTATCCTGATTGAAGAAAGCATATATAGCGAAGTAAATATGGTGCAAAGAGACTTTTATGCAGTGCTGTTAAGACACACTAGAAAAATGTGACTGTGACAACATGTGTTTTTGATATGAAGTTAAAAAACTGAATTTTTTCAGCCCACCACGACTGAAGTAATAGATTAAATAAAATTCTGCCACAGCCGGGATTCAAATCCAAGACCTGCGGAACAGCAGACTAGTGCTCTATCCACTAGACCATGCCACTTCATTCATTAAATATAAAGTTTAACATCATTTTGCTTCAATACTTATGTTCTCTTAAACAATATTTCAGCTATTTTGCAAAAACCATTCAATAAAGTTCAACAATTAATTTGTACTTGACAATGCACAAAGTTGAAGTGTCCTTAAACAAAATAAATAAAAGTGGTGAAGCAAAATCAGCCAATAAAAATTATCATAAGTTTCAAGGTAGTTTACAAACTATCTCAGTAGCAGTCCTTGTTAGAATGATAATACATAGCACGATAAATCACAGATAAGCATCAACATAACAATGATATAATAAAAGATGACCTGATACGAAATCTCGTATGTAACTAAGTAATTTTCCCTGTAACCGATAATTAATTTACAAATGAAAAAATATTTATACCATCAGGTAAGTCCTGTTTGTTTGCAAATATAAGAATTATTGCATCTCTCATCTCTCTATCATTTATAATTCGATGAAGTTCTTGCTTTGCCTCATCTATTCTGTCTCTATCAGCACAGTCAACCACAAAAATCAAACCTTGTGTTCCTGTATAATAATGACGCCAAAGAGGACGAATTTTATCTTGCCCACCAACATCCTAAAAAAAAAATAAATAAATACAAATAATTCTGGTTAATGGAATCAATGAATTACCTGAAAACCACATTAACAGAGGTTATACAATTTGTATTTTTATTGTGAAGTGAGAATGGCTGACTGTGTTTGTTATGGGAAAAGTTAGTTCAGGGTGCAGTCAAAAGAACACACACAGTATAAACTTAATTTACTCGTGCCGACGTTTGGGCCTAAATCATAGGCCTTTTTCAGGGCGATTGATAGAACTCAATCAATTGTGTGTTCTTTTGACTGCACCCTGAACTAATTTCTCTCAAGTATTTTTATTATATGTTTTAAAATAAATTTTATTTAAAAGCATTTCCAAAATAAACTTCTGATTAGAAAGAAAATATAAACAATTTAATACTAGAATTTTACTTACCCATACATTGAATTTAACATTTTTATAGGTCACAGTTTCAACATTAAATCCGACTGTTGGTATGGTAGTAACAGACTGACCCAATTTTAATTTATATAGAATAGCTGATGAAATTAAGTTAAAGAAAAGGCAGGCATTTTAAGCTCTATTATAAGATATAAGTTATGATAAAAAAAAAAAATAAATAAGCTGAGCATGGAAATAGCCATTTGAAAATTTATATGAAAAAAGGACAATGCTTACACCATGGAAATTCCTACAAGCATTGCAACTAAAAGACTATACAAGAAAAAAAAATTAAGTGTGAGAATTACATAACTCAGGAACCAATTCAGTCTCAGTCACCAAATTTACATCACTCATAAACATCAAAATCATATAGATGAGTAATCTGTATCAGTTTTATAATTTTTCACTCAGTCCCCCTTTTGAAATCTTTTTGTGTAAACATTGCAAAAAACGAGTTTTTGTCATTTTTGAAAATTCATAAACAAAAAATGACAATGTTCTCAAGATCGAAGTTTTTGTAGAAAATAGGACTGTAACAAAGCTATGTATGAAAAAATAATCAAAGGTGAGTTTATTTTCTTTTACAAAATTTTAACTCGCCAAACGTCTTAGTTTTTAATAATTTTCAAGAATTTTTTTAACCACTTTTCTTACCATTTAGGTAATGTTTTGTTATATCCTTAGATCTCCTTCAAGTGTGAAGGAGATCTAAGGATATAACAGATTATACTCGTATACCTAGTTTATGTTTTGATTCAATATCTACAAAATTACCAGAATTAGATAGATTCTATTAAACACATGTTTTTAGCCGCAAAGCTGACTTGAAACGGCTGCAACACTAAAAGTATTTGCCAGAAAAAAAAAATTATCCACAGTTTTTTTATTCGTGAAAGAATAGAGAAAAGTAAAAAAATCATGAAAATAAAAAATGTTGAGCGGCAAGGTATGGACAAATTCGAATGGATTGACCCATATATATATATATATTATATATGTATTGGGTTGTCCGAAAAGTTCGTAGAGATTTTTGAAATAAAATTTACCTTTTATTTTTTCTACTAATAATGAATCACAAAGCTAATGTTTATTTATATGCCTTTAATCCTCATGGAATTAACGATGTTAACAAACTGAATTTATCTTTATTAAGGCTCAGTAGTGTAGTTTATAGCAAACCAACATGAGCGACGATTCAGTTCATTTTCAGCATATTATGCTGTTTTTTTTTTTAAAAAGGAAAAAATGCATCCCAAACTGCAAGAAAGATTAGTAGCGTGTATGGCTGTGATTCAATTGCACAGTTCAGAAGTGGTTTTCATGGTTTAGATCAACAGATTTCAATTTAGAAGACCAACCCCGGGCTGGCCGGAGTTCAACTCTTGACATCGAGAGTATTATGACAGTCATCACAAACAATCCACAAATTACTGTCCGTGAGAAAGCTGCGGAGTTAAGAGCCTACAAATCGACCGTTTTGGATCATCTAAAGAAGGTAGGTTACGTCTGTCGTTACCATGTTCGGGTTCCCCATGAGCTCAGTGAAAGGAACCTAATTGAAAAGATTTTGTTGATTTGATGCTGAAAAAAAAAAAAATTGGAGGATCCATTTTTGAAACGAGTTGTAACTGATGACGAAAAATGGATTCTCTTCATCAACACCAGTTCTTCAGGAGTAAGGACAGTGATTTTTAGAAAAAAAAGGATAATGGACCTTCCAAGCCATTGGGAAAGAGTAATTGCTAATGGAGGTAACTATTTTAAATAAATAAATTTTAAGCTGTTTATCAATTTTAATTTTTGTCCAAATTTCTCTACGAACTTTCCGGACAACCCAATAAAAAATTAAACCTAAATTTTTTAGAACAGAAATTTAACCAGTCAATCCAATTGTTGATAAATTATGCAAAAAAAATGCTGACTGTTGATGAAATCTATGAGATAATGGTTGCAATCATGGTAAAAAAATTAATTAAAAAATTATTTATACTGTACTGAATGAATTGTGAATAGCCAAAAATTAATTTTTTTTTTTTTCTTCCACAAATACAACCAAAATCTATAAGAACCAAAACGTTGCTCATTTCACTTATATAAAACTACACAATACATAAAAGGATACTAGTCTTCCCAGCAGCATCAAGACCCAACATGAGTATACGCATTTCCTTGTTGCCAAAGATTTTTGATAGAAGCTTTCCCATTGCTCAGCCAAGTCATACTGAAATAAACAAACATCTATCATTAGAATTTGACATGAGTTAGTATATATTTTTTTTATATATTGGGTTGATGCAAAATTAATGCAGGTTTCCTCTATTGCAATATCTTAATTCCAATTGTGTAAACAAAGCTAATCCTAACATTGTTCATTATTATACCAAAACAAACCTTATCTAATACCCTCTCTTTCACCATGAATTTGTTTAGTAAAATCGTTTTGTTCAGTGTGTTCAAAGGTCTTGAATCGAAAATGTCAAAGTGCGATTTTCGTCAAATTTATTTTTACGAATTTAAATTAGGGCACAGCGCTGCGCAAACGGCTCGTAATATTAATGAAGTGTGGGGTCAGGGGGCTATTAATGAGTGCACGGTGCAGCGTTGGTTCCAGAAGTTTCACAGAGGAGATTTCGACCTCGAAGACAAGGAAGGTCGGGGCCGTCATCTTGCTCTGGACAACGACCAGCTGAGGTCAAAAGTGGAAGAAGACCCAACCAAAACCACACGAGAAATGGCGGCGGAACTCGGAACTCAAAAATTGCAACGTCTTTGCCCAGCATTGATGAATCGGAAGGGGCCGATCCTGCTCCACGATAACGCCAGACCACACGTTGCACAACCAACGCTTCGACGACTGCACGAGTTGGGCTACGAAGTTCTCCAACATCCGCCTTATTCACCTGACCTCTCTCCTACAGACTTCCACTTTTTCAGACATCTGGACAACTTTTTGAGGGAGAAAAATTTTCAAAACCAGGACGACATTGAAAATTCTTTTCGTGATTTCATTGAGTCCAGGGATTCGGATTTTTTTTCTGGTGGAATAAGAAAGCTTGTTGAACGTTGGCAAAAGTGCATTGATTCAGATGGAAATTATTTTGATTAAATATATATGGTTAAAGTAAAGATATGGCGTATTTACAATACCTACTAAAAACCTGCATTAATTTTGCATCAACCCAATATATATTGGGTTGTAAAATAAGTTCCAAGTGATTTTCAATATAATCCTCTATGTGTTTATAAAATCACGTTTACTAGGTAAATAATGTTTACATATTCTAAAAAAGGATTAGCTAAGGTGCTTTTATGCATCAGTTTCAACTGAGATTCTTATCTATAACACTTTAACGACCAGAGCGGAAAAGTATGCCTGCTGGCTTAGTCTATCCCCGGCCTCCTCCCTGGTTCATTTGCAGGGCGAGAGGGACTGGACTGGACGAATACACCCGCTACCACTACCAGTCGTCCACACCCACTACACAATCAATTTTCCTCATCCACAAACCTTAGATAGAGGACCAGACGAGACGCCCGCTAGTGATAATTGATTTTCTCTTGATAACCGACCGCGTTGGGCCCTAGAAACATTTTAAACAACTTGGGTTGTACTTTTTTTTATCAGTTTTTTATGATATTGTAAATATAGATACCAGTGGCTATTCTTAATCTAAAAAAAAAGTTATTTATTTATTTTTAAACAATTAATCATAGCAATGATATATATTAAATAAAGTAACAGTCATCAGACACCTTTCCTATAAATTACTCTAATATATTTGCAAGGAAATAACTTTAAAAAAAAAAAAATTAGCCTAAAAAAATCTAATATAATTTATAAAAGTATTTGAATGTATAGAAAATACATTAATTAAAAATAATTAATTATTTTTATGATAAATGTGAAAATAATTAAGGCAGTAATGGGGCTCATCAATACAATCTTTTCGATATGTAACAACTTTTTTCACTTAATTTTTTGTACTTTTTCTTTCCTGAAATTTAATAGCACCCCTTACAGTATTTTCTAACTTTGTTAAAGAGCCCTAGCTTTTTATCAAATCTGTGCAACTGAAGAGATCGTCGATTCACTGAAGGTGAAGGTGGGGAATCACTCAGAGGATTTTTTTCAAGAAGTCCCCTTACAACCTCTTCTTTATAATTTGTTATGGACATTCTTTTTTCATCTAAAGCTGTTAAAAATAACTATGGCATTCAGTAGAGAGGCCCCAAAAATAAAATCAATTGCAATTTTGTGATACCACTTAAGGATTTGCCGTAAGCTTGTGGAATAGAACGACATTAGGTCTGAAGTATTGATTGACGACATTTCATTGTTATAATCGACTATCATCCTTGGTTTTGTAATGATTCTTCCACTTCGAGACACAACTTCCGTCGTTTCATTTGTGTGTTTAGTAGAGAGCATAAGGACATTTCTTTCATCATTCAGAGGGCATATACGCCCTCCAGTAACTTCCTCGTGGGACCTCAGCGAGCGCAGTTGCCTGCTTCATTTAGTAATTAATTTTTTAATTAAAAGTAATTTTTTACACAATTTTTTTAATGCTATGTGTTTTTTGGGTCAAATAAAACACAAATAGTCGATAATAATGTTTTGGGCAATGGAACCAAAATAGCCAGTTTGGATCGGTCCCAGGTGGGAACCACTGCAGCGGTTTCATATGCCCGCTTTGGTCCACAAGAGGAGGTGCTCGTAACAGGCCTGGTCGTTAAAGTGTTAAGAGGGTATTTCGCTTGCACAAAATGGAAGAGAAAAAAAATTCATTTTCATCATTTAATAATTTCTTATCTCCGAATAGGAAAATCAGCTGCATAGATGATTCACAAAATTTGCAATGTATATGGTGATGATGCCTAAGGAGAAAACACGGTCTGTAAGTGTTTTGCTCGGTCAGAACCGGAAATTTTGACTTGAAAGGCGCAATGCGCTTGGGTTGTCCTTCAACTGTTGATGATGACTAGGTTCTGAAAATCGCCTGAAAGATATCAACATGTAATATACATAATTGATTAAAACTACTTACAAGAATATGAAGTTTTTATTGAAATCAGCAGTAAAAAAAAACTACGAACTTATTTTACACCCCAATAGCTAAATATTTATAAGTTACGTACAGAGAATATACATAATAAATTTAAATTTACAAACATTCTGAAAGGTATATGGATCAAAAAAATAAAAATAGCCTAATTGTTTAAAATTCTTATTAATTTTAATTTTTTTTTAAAATATTTATTGAGATATATAACAATTTGTATTTAAATGAACATTAGTAATAGTGATATGGTTAATTTTAAATTAATAAAATTATTTACTTTTTAAATAATTAAACAAGTTTTTTCCTTGACTATTATACAAATAGGCACTGATAACTTCCATGGCCCCTATCTTTTGATAAACCTGTAAGTATCAACAGACAAAAAAAATAGTTCAAAAGTATCCAGAACTCGGCATAATAATAAAACAGAAAGTATATGCCAATGAATTTTTTCTACACAGTAGAAACTCAGATCAAAACAACAGTAATTTCAAAATATTTAAAGTTAACCAGTTGACGATTTTTTAGGCTACTAAAAAAATGTTTATGTTAATAATTCTTTATTTATTATGGGACTAGTCCCTTTAGAATAAAGTTACAATAAATAAAAGTGAACTTTAGATTCTTAGAGTAAAAATAACTATAAATAAAATAATTAAATGATCAAAATGAACACAAATTTGAAATACCTCAGAACTTATTAAAAATAAGATACAATAAATAAATAAAAAAATATACAGTTTGGATCCATCTGTTTAATTTGTTGATTTGCTCAAGATGTAAGATTGACACTGGGATTGAATGAATATTGTACGGCAGTAGTCAAAGTGGGGAAATATCAAGGAACAAACCAAGAGCTTACGGGTTTCAATTGGAAAAAGAGGACATTGGTAATTCAAAAGTTTTAAGATTGAGAAAGTGCGATGGGAGATTTTGGAAACATGGTTATTCCAGGAAAGGGTTTGATCGAGGGTGATCCAAAGGTTTTCAACGGTTTGGTGGAATTATATAGGATTTTTATTCAGGAACAGAGCAGGAATCGGAGGGATTTAAGGAGGGGATTGAGACCTATAACAATCTTCTCAGCGTTCAAATTGAGCTTACAGGGTTTGAAGGGATTCGTGAGAGAGGAGGTCTAAACTACGATAGGAGAACACTATGGGAGTGAAGGATTTCACAGGTAGGTTGTATGAGATATGGATAAGGTTGTGTGATGAAAGGAATGGAACTGGGTGCTGGGAGGATGAAAGGGCTTTTAGAGGAGAGTCATTAATGTGAAGGTCAAGCCAGGTGTTGGATAATTGTGTATCATGGGTGGGAAACTAAGGAACGAGATAAAGATTCAAAGAATAAAGTAGGTTAATTAGGAAAGATTTATCATAGGATTTCGCAAGCAGATTAATATTAAAATCTCCAGTGATGATAATATTAGAATAACTTAAAACCCATTGGACAAGGGAAGATTCAAAAAGGTTATCGAATGGAACATGAGGAGGTTGATACACTAGGATATATAGAAGAGGAGTTTTTTAAGACAAAATTTCCATTGATAGGTATTAAGGGTGGGGATAATCATGAGATGGAGATTGAAGGATTTAGACTGTCAGGTATGTACAGCCTCACACCCCCACATCTGCAATCAGATCTATCATGGGCTTTTACTATATATCTCACCTTATGGTAACAGGTCAAGTAAAGGTTCACTGAAGTACTTACATTATTTATAAAAATATATACCTAATATATATAAACATATACCTAATATAATATATATAAATATACGCAAATTTATAAGACTTACCAGTACATATGAAGTTCAGCAGCAGCAACAGATATAAAGTACAATAAAAGTATTTTCCAAAACGTTTCGAGTCCAGCCAACCTCCAAATAAGATGAAGAAATTTCAAAAGCAATTAATCAATTAAGAGAAGGTCTGAAGTACTAAAAGTTAAAAATGATTTTAAAAGTTAAGTGAAAAACAGTGAAATATTAAATATGATCATATTTCAATACATCATTAAGAGTAATTTTAAAAAAAATAAAAGGCTGCTCAGGTAAGTAACTTTTAAAATAATTAATAATAATGTTAAACAATAAAATATGATTTTTATAATGATAAAGTCCCCCCCTCCTCGCCCCCCCCAAAAAAAAGAAGAAAGGCCATATTTCAACATTGTATAAAAAAATATAATTATTGTGGGCTTTTAACATAACTGTTTATTAAACTGAAAATGAAATAGTTTTCCTAAGAATTATAATATTTTGTGACTAGGCACATCATATAATAAAGGTAATTCACAAATCAGGCAAGTTGGGATGCAAAGGGAAATAAATTTGAATTTGAAAATTTTCTATGCAATTAAACAATAAAATAAAATTTGGACATAAAATTAGATTGGATTTAGGTTAGGCATAAATTCATATTTCATTATTACTTTCACTTACTTATATATGAAATTTATAGTAAGGGAAAGTATTGCAATTGTGAAAATTAAATAATTCCAGTTTTTAACTGAAATACACAATTCAGGGTCCCCTGAGGCTAAATAACTAAGTCCACAAAAAGGTCTGTGACCATGTGAGTGGTAAGTCCAACATGAAAACAAAAAGGTATACGAAACTGTAATTTCATATTTGAGACAAATATAACCATAAGATGTTACAGACAGCAACCTTCTCACTAAAAGCGGCTGACTGGAAGTGCAACTTTATACAATGCATTTTACACCTATTTAGAATTTACTCAAAAAAAGCTTTAATTATTTTGATTAAACTCACTATATCAATGTAGAATTTAATGAGCTTTAATATGATACAAGTTTCATTGTGATTGAAATAGTCTGACAGGGCTTAAATAGAGAATTTTCTACTTACAACCTACAGAGCCCGTACAGTATAGCTGTCAAGACTGCCTTGAAGACCAACATTCAGAAGACAAAATTCATTAGTAACATCAGGGACGCCCCCTATACAATCCCCTGGAAGACACCACCATATAGAAAGTACCTGCAGTAAAGTATCTAGGAAAATGGATCACTAGGTGCACCAAGTTTGAAAGGGCTTATTACTCCTGCAGAAGTATTTACTCGTCCAAATGCCTCTCCAAAAATCTTAAATTAAGACACTACAACTCAGTAATAAAATCATCTGTCCTGTATGGTTTGGAATGCCTTGTAATGGACAGGAAGGGCCCACTAGGAAGCTGGAGATAAAGTAGAGGAAAATCCTAAGGAGGATCCTAGCACCTGTCAAGAACGAGGATGGCACTTACAGGATACCATGGTATGTGTGAGGAAGAGACAATTAGCCTTTTATGGTCATGTGGCCCATATCAATTCCAAAAGACTAACCAACAGGATCTTTTAGGTGGCAGATAGATGCAAGGTCTCCAAGAACAAGTGGATCACATCAGTGAAGTCGGAACTAGAATAACTAGGGATACCACCGGATAAAACCCAAGACCGACAGCTCCTCCAGCAAGCTGTCCCAAAGGAGAATTTCCCAATGCCCCTTGACAGTAAGAAGAGCACAGGGACTAAATGGACAGAGGAGGGAAGGCTGGCTCATAGTAAGAAAATAAAGGAATAAGGAAGAGAAAGAAGACCTTTCCAAAGAATGGATACGAGCCCTGTGGACCTCAGGAGGCCCTAACTATATAATAAATAAAGTTGTAATAGGTAATGGAGAGTGACCGATAGGGCACAAACTTATTACTTATTATTATACATTATTATTATTTAAATTAAAGCATATGTTTCCAATAAAATTGTATAATCTTTATTTAAATTAACTTAAACTTTTTTCAACTTCAAATTTATTTAATAGTTCTTAAATTGATTTTTAACTGCCGAGGTCAGCAAAAGTTGTGTGTTGCCCACACCAAATTTGTTGATAGTTAAGATGCATTTTAAACCTTGAGAATAATCTTATGCTGTTCTGAAAAATAATAGGAAAAGGTGTATTAGGACTCAGATTCACTCCAGATCTTAACATTTTACACGGTTAAAGTCTCAACTGAAATAAGATCTAGACTGGCAGCAACTAATAAAGCATATTTCTCCTTTTCAGAAGCAGACTTCTAAGCCGTGCTACAAAAGTAAGATTATACAAATGTCTCATAAGGCCTATAGCAACGTAAGCGTGTGCAATGTGGACGATCAATATGTCTGTTGCACATAAGGTTGACTGCTTAGAAAGAAAGATCCTCAGGTGCATTTTCCGACCTGTCAAAGAAAATGAAACGTGGCTTCTGAGCAGGAATGTGGAACTGTGGTTACCGAGATTTGAGCATTTCAAGCTTCACCAAGTTGCAGAGAATGAAGTGGATCAGACACGTCTTCAGAATGGAAAGTAGCAGGGGCCATCTAAAAGTATATAGGAGCACTCCACAGGGGACAAGACCTAGGGGCAGGCCAAGATCCTGATGGAAAGACAACGTCCTTTCAGACCTAAGACAAGCAGGAATAAGCACAACACATTCTGCAGACAGGACTGTCTGAGGCAGAAAAATCGAGGAGGCCTAGGACAGCTTCATGCGTCTGTTGTGCCAATGAAGAAGAAGAAAGTCTCAATTAAAATTGGAGGTAAATATCAGACACATATTATCTATTTGTTTCTGAAAAAAGAAAAAAAAAAAAAGAAGTGTTCATGAAGTAGGAGATAGTACCAACAAGTAAAGAACAATTCAGTAGGTTCAGAAGCAGAAAATTAAGATTCAAGAGATAAGTAAACAAACTGAACGAACCTGTAATAGAAAACAACACCCATAAAAAGACAAAGATATTGAACAATCTATGAACTAATTTTAGCTGTATACATCAAAATTAAATCGGTAAGACAAATCACAAAATATAATATATATATGTATATAATATATAATATATATATAATGTATAATAATATTTGTAGATACTATGTCAGGTGTAGTGAGTGACTCACAGTCAAATTGGTGCAAAAAAGAAACTTTTACAATATAATAAAATCTTAATGTAAATATATATATATATATATATATATATATATAATATATATATATAAGCAAAAACGAGAAAATGTTTCAGTTAAAATCATAGGATTCAAGTCAACACTAAAACAGATACTATGTAATTCTTGTTTAGAAAAACCTTCTTTAATTATCAGAAATGACAGTTCAGTAACCCCTCAATTATTTCTATAAAATCCAAAAGAAATAAAATGAACAAGTAATAAATAATGTTTAGATCTTTGCTTAAAATACAATGATTACAGAACAAGAAACAGACATATATACTGTTAAAACAGGCAAAACACAAAACAAAATAAACTATATTATTTAAAAGAGTTATGAAAAACTATAATGCATAATTGAAAATTTAATAGAGAAAAATAGGATAATATGAACCACGGCACATATATATTAGAATCATTGAAAGATGAGTAATTATGGTATTTTAAGTTAATTAACATAA
Organism: Piezodorus guildinii; assembly: GCA_023052935.1. Classification (NCBI taxonomy): domain Eukaryota; kingdom Metazoa; phylum Arthropoda; class Insecta; order Hemiptera; family Pentatomidae; genus Piezodorus; species Piezodorus guildinii. Next base: position 84,461,915 of record CM041295.1, read on the forward strand.
TTTTAAGTAACCTAATTATATTATCACTTATTTGTATTAATTTTATAACAACATTTTTACACATGTACAAACAAAGTATTTAATATTAGATTTTTACATACTCAAATGATTAAAAGTAAGTTATCAATTATAATCTTTATATGTATCAAAAGTCTAAAAGAAATTTATAAACACACCCAAAATTTTATTAATAAAAACAATTTTGAGTTTAATAAGCTAAAGTATTTAAAAAAAGTTACAAATTTCTTTTAAACGTCCTAATAATTGAACATAAAACACGAAGACAGTATTCTTTCAGAAATTATTAGTTAGTGCACTTCACGATTCGAGATAAAACATCATAATTTAAATCTATACAAAAATAGAAAACTTATTTTACAACGCAGATTTACAAGGACAAATAAATAAATGTCAACTGTGTCCTAAACCAATTATCTAAAAACAGGAGCTGAACAGAAGAAAATGTTGCCAAGACAGTTTCTCCATAAAGTAACTTTGAGGATTAAAATTTAAATATGACATTGTTTTAAGGAAGCAAGAACTCAATACAAGAAAATCTAAAAGGTAGTTTGAAGAAGAGAGATTTCAAGGTTTGAGACCTAAATATTTTGACTGAGAAAGAAATTACCTAATTAACTCTGAGTATTGCATACTGCATAAATAATCAGAACAACTGTCACCCTCTATATACTTATATAAATATCAAATTGGGCAATTGCAAATGAAGTACATATATTTATAGTGAGGGGAGCTAAATACGAGATGTGCAAACATAAAGAAACAGCTTTAAAGTACTGTTTTAAATAACTAACAGAGTATAAAACAGGCCAACAAGTTAAACTTGAAAACTGCATGAACAGGTAGTTCTCCTGTTTAAAAAACCTTAACATATTAACTATAGTTAGTTTGATAACCAATGAAAATTCATACCCTTAAGTCGTGTGATAGAATGATTAAAAACAATTTAAATATCAGAATGTTAAGAGAATAATTAATTAAGACGAAAAAGTGAAATTTCAATCAAACAAATTAGATTAAAACTAACCTGGATATTCTATTATCATTAGCTAATTATATAAAAAGTAATTAATCGGGTAGGAAATTAATAAAGAGGAAAAACAAACAAAACGTTACATTTCAAAGAGATAAAGTTCATCTAAATTATAATTGAGTCTACAGCACATCGATATAAGTACAATTTGGATTTCTCTCCAGGAGGTAATGTGGAACAACTTCTCTAACATACTCCTCCTAACATAATGTTAATACCTTTTTCAAAAAATTTAATAACTAGTACTAATGAGATATTCATAAAATTTAATGCTGAAACAAGCAAAAGTTGCTTTTATTATAATTAAAGTAAAATAAACTTAAGAATTTCTAATACTAACATCGACGTCACTTTTTCTTCAGTTGACTATCTCTTAATTTAAAACATATCATTCCTATTATCTACAAACGGATATAAATATATTATTGCGAGCATTGAGTTAAGTGTGTGAGGGGTACCTTCGATAATTTTCATGTACTATTAACTTATTTTTACTTATGTACGGTTAAATTTATAGTTTGCGACAATTAATCAGTAGGTCAACAGCATCGAAGCAAAACAATTTCTTTGTTATAACAAAAAAATTCATCTTTTTACAGCAATAAAAGTAAGTTTATCAAACAGAAAATGTTCTACTTCGTATTCCTTCCATCACCAACTTCTGAGCGTCCTCTGTTTGGTCGCAGCTCGATTAAGTCTTCCTGGTCAGAAAGAGGTTTTAGATCTTCTATCTCATTCCAGCTATAAATAAAGTCTCTGCAAAACGAATGTTGTTCCCGAAAGGTAAAGGAATGCACTGTAGAACTTGATTTATACTCCAGTTTACCTAAAGAATTTGGCCCTCAGTGCATAATAAACAGTGCAATCAACAACGACGTGCTCGCCGGTCGCTAGGACGAAACGGATTCAACATTAGAATCAGTATTTTTTCAAGTTTCAATTAAAATTCTAAATATCCAATATTCCGAGAGTATCAATGTTGATTTTGACCTTAATGGAAAAGGACAGTCCGGCCCGAGACGGCAAGGCAACATAGTTCGCTCCATTAGTTCCATATTTACGTTATTTATTTATAAAACTTTTTTTATTATTTTCTACTTGTTTAACCGTTTGTTTCCTTATTTAAGAAATTTTTAATTAGTTGAACTGAATAATACTCACGAAAACATGTTAAAGAAATCGTGAAAATTACAGAGCTATCTAAAGTAGAGGAGAAGTTAATCTCTAAACTTATACTAAAGATTTAAAAACAAGGACACTCACTACGGTTTTTAAGCACTTTGGCGGGGAATAACTGTCTTTAAATTGGCTTTATTTATGTTTAGAATTATATTTATATCTCTCCTCCCCGATTTAATTACCCATAAAAAATGGTACAGTGTACAATCTGTGGCAATGCAATCAGTAGTGACGACAACGGAAATATTGGTTGTACAAATGCCATCTAATCTTTGACGGCATGTGTTGCAATTAAAAAAATAAATAAATAAAATAAAAGATACGGAGGCTTTAGAATTAAAAAAAAAAATTAAACAACTGTATTTTAAAAAATTGATCAAGGAAAAAATACTGGCCATGGTAGAGAAAAACCGGTGAGTCTTCAAAAGATCATTGAATCGTCGGCAGCGACATACGAAAAATGTGGCACTATCTATGCTTCGAACTAAATAACCGTCTCACAAAAATTGAAAAGTATCTCAAAGTTAAATCCAATCACCTTGAGGAGATCACCTCTAAAAGTTAAAAACATTAAGGTTTAGCGAACCAAAAATCCGCCTTAATAAGAACGAGTAGGGATGATTTATCTGCAGGTTTATCGAAATTATAGGTATCCCAGTACATCCGAGGGAAACGCCAGCGGTACTTGTGTAGCATAGCGGCGGGCCTGGTGACTAAATTTTAGGGATGTGCCGATGGAACTGGATTGGGAACGGGTAACCTAATCTCGCTCTGGAACGTTACGGAACGGTTCCAAAGGCTGGGAGTTAACGATCCAGCTAGATCGGTAAGGGGTGGGGGAAGATCCACATCGGGCCGCATCGGGAAAGCTCGGTGAAGCTCGGCTTGGAACTAGTGGAAAATGACGGAACTGGTGGAGGACGGAACTTGTTCCACATCTGTATCAAGCGTTCCAGATCTGTTCCACTGCTCCAAGAGTTCCACCGTTCTAGGTCTGTCCCAAGTTTTCCACTTACTAATATAAGCGGTTTTCAAACAAATTACTGACATATAGGAGGATTTAAGTCAGCTCCGTTTCAAGCAAATAAGTATGTTAATAAGAGAGTGGAAAATTATGATAATTAATGAACCTAAACAATGAAAGTAATATGATGTGGATTTCTATTTATTCCTTGCCATTTTCACAGTTGGATTTCTTTAAATGTCTTAACTATGATCATATGTACGAAAATGTATTAATAAGTGTTACATGAAACAAATTTTCTTCAGGAGGATTTTTTATGAATCGGAATTGTTTGTCAAGTTTATAGCTCAATATGTTATATATATTTTTTCTTGCTGTCTTTATAATTATTATTTCAGTGTAACTGCAGTACATTAATTTGAATACAGTAAATTAATTTTAACCATAATTCTGAATTTTTATAACATAATATATGAGCTAACTATCTTCTTTGAAAATTTAACATTTCTAATAATATTTGGTGGCAAATGTTTGGAATAAAATAAGTATAGACATCTATCTGTTTTATTTATTGTTTTCAACTGAAATTAGAAAATTACATGGGAATCTTGGTGAGTTGAATTTATACAAGTTAAATTTATATTTGTGGTTGGTTGCTATTAAAGCTGTGTTTTTTTATTATTATCAATTAAACGTTTTTAATATACTGCAATTGTTAAATAAAATCAGGTGAAGCATTGCTAACGAAATTTGTTTCAATTTTTTGACGAATTCAGCAAGCTAAGCGTATAAACAATGCTTAATCGTTGTTGGGAAGAGGTGACTAAAGCGTTTGCTCGCAGCCTCAAGCGGTGAGTCATTCTATCCGTGATGACTTCCTTCCCCCTCTCGTCTGCGATGGCGATGTTCCTTTCTTTCCTTCTGCGACTCCTACTCCATGCGACAATTCTGAGACAATCTTCTATGATGATGTGCGAGTTGCGATTATAAGAAAAATATGCGACATTCAGCGACAACCAACTTAAATAAACACCGTCTACACTCGCGAGTGACTCCATAAACTCTCTCATCCCAGAATGCCCTCTACCCAGCGGTAACTTAACAGCTGATTTAAATTGTATAAAACAATTGACTGTCGCGCTTGTACATAATCACAAAATAAAACAAATTAAATTAAAAATAGATAAATATAACATACTATTATTTGATATATATATTATATTATATATATTATATATATATATAAAGATATAAACAGCGAAGAAGATAAACGATTGTTAAGAATTAAATATTATTGAATATATTTTATTGGAACAGTTGTGGAACTGTATCGGTAATTTGGAACGGTTTCATTTGTTTATTGGAATGGGTTGGAACAAGTACAGTTAAAATCTATAACGACACATCCCTACTAAAGTTAGTTCAGGGGACCTAGACTGGTAGGGGGGCAACCGCCTTCTATCATTAATTTCAAGTTTATTTACAACACAATATTCATATAGCACGGAAAGCTTTTCCTGCATGTCATAGTGTCTCATGTCATGAGTCGGAAAATATTATTAAGTCGTCTGCATAGTGGAGCACTATAATGTCTACATGTACATCAAATTTTATCCCTTTCCTACTCCTTTAACGGAAAAAAGATTCGATGTCAGCTAGGAAAATACTGAACAAGGTAGGACTATGAGTTTCTCCTTGTAGAACCCCTTTACTTACAGGAACAATATTTTCAGTTCTTGGTTTAATAATCACGGAGGCCTGGCCATATAGTGATTGCAGTAGTCTGATGCACTTACAGCTAAGCCCTATATCAAAATGTTTTTGCCACAACAGATTATGGTTGACAGAGTCGAAAGCTCTCCGAAAATCCACAACAGCTGCATATAAATGTTTAGAGGTTGAGTGCATTATTTGGACAAGAGATGCTACCACAAAAATGTTATCAACGCATCCCCTACCAGTGCGGAATCGTGACTGACACTCAGCAATGGTCTTTGTATATATAGATATATCGGGAGCTGAGGACAGCAGAATCCAGAGAGCTCTCAACACAGCTATACGATATATCCTTGGTATTAAAAAGGGCGAGCACATAAGTCCACTTATAAGGGAATTAGGTTGGTTTCGAGCAAAAGAATATCGCCGCCTCAATCTAATGTGCCTAGCCCGTAAAGTTCTAGATACCGGTGTTCCAGAAATCCTAAGGCGCGAATTAGTTGAGAACGGAGCAAGACGTTGCAGGGCGTATTCCAATTGCCTGCTTGTAGAGCCAAAGCCTTGAGGAATGCTTTTCACGCCGCGGCAGCGAGAGACCTCAACCAGACCAGTGGGAGTAAGGTTTATTTCCTCTTTCCGTAAGGCTTGCCTTCGACTGTTCTTGGATGCAGACTAGTTAAGTGCACCTTGAAGCTGTGAGCAAACCTAAAGATGTTTCCTTTCCCTTTCCAACATGTCTTTGTTCCTTTTACCTAATTTGTTTATTTTTCCTTAATCTCTTCCTTCTGTGTTTATTTATTATTTTGTAAAATTTGAAATATTTACTATTTTATGTTCTCTTATAAAAAAAAAGTGTTATAAAATCTTCGATTTTTTTGGCACATTTATCAGTGTAAAAATTATTGCTTTGTTTGTAAGAAAGGGCCTCGGGCCCTAAGACATTAAAAATCTAATCTAATCTCTCATTAGATCCTCAGACAGCTTCCATCTAAAGCTATGATATTCCTTACCTATATATACAACTCCATCCTACGCACTACCCGTTTTCCTCCCATATGGAAACACTCCACTGTAATCCTCTTCCAAAACCAGATAAACCTCCCAAAACTAGGACATCATATAGATCAATTACCCTACTCCCAACCCTTTCAAAATTTTTTGAAAATGTTCTTCTCAAACGCATCATATCTATTTTAGAATCCGACACTATTCCTTCCCATCAGTTTGGATTCCATTCCATACATTACACAGCAAGGACTCCGAGTTACCATATTTCCTCTGCCCCAGATAACTAAAAGTAGTGCTTGGGCGCATTTCTGAACATAATGCAAGCATTTGGCCGGGTGTGTTTCCCGGGATTACTATTTAAACTCAAAAACCATTTACCCCAATCCTTATACCTAGTCCTCCGATCCTATCTGCCAAACCGCTCCTTCCGAGTTCGCTGTGGTGTAGAATATCCCAATTATTATTCAGTAGAATCCGGTGGTCCTTCAAGACAACTTCCTTGGCCTGGCATTCCTGTTTACCCTAATACCTTCCTTGCAACGTTAGCTGATGATCAATCTACCCCATCCTCTCAATCAGATCCTAATACTGCATCCTTAAACATCGACAAGCACTTTTCTCTAATTGAAGACTAGTGAGTACAACAACTGGTGAATTAAAGTTAACCAATCCAAATGCAAACATTTTGGCTTCACGCTTCGAATACGATCCTGCCCTCCAGTTCACTTTGACTTCACTCCGCTCCCTTTCTCAGACAAAGTCCGATTTCTAGTTTCCTTCTAGACTAAAGACTAACTTGGAACCCGCAAACTAGACATAAACGACAAGAACTTAACAAATGATTTGGCAAATTATACAGACTGTTAAACAGAAAATCTCCTCCTACTATTGAAAACAAACTGCTAATTTACAAGACTGAAACCTATATGGACCTAAAGACTTGAACTGTGGGGGCAGCCAAATTTTCTAACAACAAACGCATTCAATCAACTCAATCTAAAGTCTCCCAAACAATAGTTAATGCTACTTTTTATGTCACCAACCATACCTTACACCACGACCTAAATATTCCATTTATTCTATCGAAATTCTCTAAATTCTATCAGAACCTTATACATCACGCTAATCCTCCAGCTCAATCCCTATCCAACTCTACACACCCTTACCATCCCCCTAGGAGATTGAAACGGCAGTGTCCCCGAGACCTCTTGTTGGCATGTATATTGGAGTTCTAGCACTGGCTAGAATCTTCACTCAATGTGCAGTATGTTTGAGGATTGTATATTGGTACGATTGACATCCATACTTCATAAATATTTTACCGTCATTTCGCTCTGTTCTGACAATTTTCCTCACTTAGGCCCCTAGCCACCATAGCTTCATGTAGACCTTTCATCCACTCTTTTCCAGCCGACCCCTCTTCCTCCTTCCACATGGTACACGGTGGAGAATTCTTTTCGGGCATTGGTCGTCCGGTAACCTCATAACATGTCCGTACCAGCTCAGCTTTCTTGTCTGAATGGAATGAAGGATGTTAAGGAGTTCCTTGACCTTTTCCCAGATTATATACTTTGGGACGTGTTGTAATCTTGATACCCCATAGCTACGCCTCTAGAAATCTACTTCCATTGAGAGAAGTTTTCTTGCTGAGCCAGCCGGGATAGTCCATGTTTCTGAGGCATATAGTGTGGTACATTCTACGAATGAATGGAAGATCATCTGCTATGTATCGAGAATACTGAGAGAAAAAGAAATAATTTTGGATCATTTAAAATAGAACAGTTTCCAGGCTACAAGCAGGAAGATTTCTTAGAAGGGCTATGCAAAAAATACACCCCTCCACTCCTAGAGCAGGGATAGTCCTCTACTTGAGGAGTCTTAGCCCTGACAGGATAGAAAGCGGAAGCGGAAGTCAAGCCACGGACGGAGGAAGTCGGGTGTCAAGCCTGGGAAGAATTATGTAGTTATGTCCGAAGGTACCTTTTTCATGTTATATTATGTGGTAAATCTAAACAAACATCAGTATTCTCAATAGTGATAACGCCTCACTGTGTATTTTTATGTGTAATATGTACTCTTTTATAAATAAATGTGTATTTTAAGATAATAACTTTATTCCCCTTTATGCCACCTGATCACAATAATGAATTGATAAACATGATACCTTAGGAAAAGAAATCCAATAGTTTTAAAAAATAATAACCGAAAATTATTATATTAATTAATACAGTTTCGGAGTCACCGCTGCCTTAGAAAAGTAGCGGTCAAAACTAGTACCTCTTTTTTTGTATTCAGCTGGACATGCTTATTCCATAGAACGGAATTGAGTGTTCGCATTACTTTTCTCCTTCTGATAACCATCTCACCGATGTCTTTTTGCTGCTGCTATCCTTCGAAAGATACCTCCCTAAATAATTGAAGTGTTCAATCGACGTCACATCCAAATCTCCATATTTTAGTTTGATTTTAACTTTTTAATAGATCTTTGAAGAAGAGGGGTAAAGAGACGATTGAGGTGGAGGGCGTTGGAGATCATATTGCTTACATGTAACCAAGAAATTTCCCTGTTCTCCTTACTTATTTTAAAAATACCACATTTATAAATATACTCCAAATCTATGATTAGTTGGGGAATCGTTTTTGAAGGGCTAGAAGAATGGGTAGAAATATTCTGCCCTAAGCTCAAAATATTGTTAACATTATGGGGAACGGAGGTAGTGGATCATTATTATATTTGTATTCATTTTTTTATTTTATCACAGATTCCGCTGGCATTAGCTCCTACTCGGACCTAAGTCAAGGGTGAGGCTAGTTAGTGACAGTTACTCCTTAACGTTCATTATTTTTTTAACGATACTCGCAGTAGAATAGAATAGAAAGTTTTTTGTTTTCTTTTATTAAAATTTACAACTGTACATAGTACAATAAGTAAATGAGCTATTTACAGATAATTGGTTTGAAAATGTTTTGAGAAGAATCTACCCAATGGTAGCACTTCAATGTTTATTTTTTCAGCAGGTCTCGAGGCCACCGTCTATCCAGACGCCTCGGAGGAATAATCGGGAATAGAAGTCAATGAGAGGATACGGACAAGCTGGTTTGTATGGGCGGGTAATTTGGAATGAATAGAGGAGTATCTTTTTTGGACAATTTCTGCAACTAGTGGGATATTCAGGTCTCTATGAATGAGTTTATTGGTAACAAAGTAAGGAGCGTCGAGGATTTGTCGAAGGATTTTGGATTGCTAGGATTGGACGTGGGAAGAATTCGATGGTTTAGTGGACCCCCTAAGCTCAATGCCATAAGTCCAAATAGGTCTGATAATGGTTGTGTAAATGAGTTTTTTTTAAAGTAAAGAGGGAGTTTTGATCGTTTGTCAAGTAAGTGTTTTAATAGCCGATATCTACAAGCAGTTTCTTGTAGTTTAAGTCTTGTATGAGGATTCCATGTAAGACGTTTGTCAAGATGTAGTACAAGGTATCGTATTTGTTCCGCAGTGATGAGTGGGGTATGATTAAAGGAAACAACGGGACAGGAGGTCATAGGTTTACATCGTAGAGTGAAGGTAATTTGGTGGAATTTATTTTGATTCTCCAATTGTGACACCATTCTGCAATTGCGGATACATGGCTCTGTAGGATTTGGGAAGCAACAATAGGATCATTATTCACGGATAACACACAGGTGTTATCAGCGTAAGTAGAGAGGACTGTGCTTGGATGGCTAGGGATATCAGCTGTATGCACCGTCTAGAGGATTGGGCCTAGGATACTACCTTGAGGTACACCGGCTGACTGATTGAATACTGAGGAGTAGGAGAGGTTATGATACTTTTATAAAAGTTCTATCTGTAAGGTAGGATCGGATTATTAGGAAATATGTCGGGGAGAGGAATTTGCGGAGATTGTAGAGTAGTCCTGGATGCCAAACTCGATCAAAAGCCTGTTTCACATCGAGAAAGGCTCCAGTGCAGTACATTCCGCACATCCGTAGAGGATACCACATCCACCACAAGATGGCACTGCTGAATAGTAGAATGGGATGATCGTAATCCACACTGGTGGTCAGGAATGACGTGATTTGAATCTAGGATCGGGTATAACCTTTTTAAGAGAAGTTTTTCAAGAGTTTTGCCCATAATTAGCAAAAGGGATATAGGAGGGTAAGAGGATGGGTACTCAAGTGGCTTTTTGGGCTTAGGGATCCTTTTTATAATGGACAGTTTCCAAGTGTCAGGAAAATACGTTGTACGGAGAGTGGCGTTGTAGATATAAGTAAGGAAAAGGATGGTCTTTCGAGGGAGCTGTTTTAGGATGTTGGTTGTAATAAGATCATGGCCTTGAATATTTTTTAAGAGGCAATTTATTAAGGATGTTGATGATTTCCGATGGATGAAATGCTTTAGGAGGAGGATACATTTGGAGTGGAACATTTAGTTCTGCTTCTACATGTTCGTTATGGATTGGTTCAATGATATCGGGATGAGGTTTAATATTTTTCGATAGGTGTTTGCCAAAGATTTGGGATTAAAGGTTAGTGGACGATTAAAGGTTCTGTATTTCAGTAGTTTTGCATTTGTTGTCCATAATGATTTGTCTGACGTGGTAGTTTTTGTAAAGGTCTGAAAGTTTTGAGTTTTCTTATGTCAGTCTTGAGTTAGTTAGTCAGTTTCATGCAATGGGTTTTGTCAGACGGGTGTCTCGTTTTATGCCATTTCGCTCAAGCTCTGCGTTTTTCAGTTAGTAAGAGTCGAATATGACTTGGCAACTTTGTGTCACGAGATTTCCTATTTGTAAAGTGAGATGAGTTGTTGTTTATGGCTGTTTCTATTGATTTTGTAAGTTCTTCTATGGTGAAGTCTATGTCCTGTTTAGTTTTTAACGGAATTTTTAAGTCGAGTTCGTTCTCTAAATCATAACGAAAATTTTCCAAGTTAATGTGTCCTTTAATCAAGTAGGGAGGAGATGGTTTAAGAATAGGATTTGAACGCATGAGAAGCTGTACCGGACTATGATCTGAGGAGAGGTCATCTAAGGATTTAATTATAGATGAGGCGGAGGGGATTTGGGAAGTAGTGAAGATGTCAAGGATATCTGGACGTTTTTTAAAAGATGTGGGTCAGTATTTGGACTTAGGAGGTGACAAAATGGAATAGGTATTGGAGGTTGTGACCCGGGAAAGAATCCTACCACGAGTGTTGGACGTTCGGTATCCCCTTCGTAGGTCTTTGGCGTTGTAGTCTCCCCCAGCAATGAAGCGCGGACCTAAGGATTCAAGGTGGTTATAGTTGAGGGAATTACCAGGAGAGCAATATACACCTGAGATTGTCATATTGAATGGGTGGGAAGATAAGGAAATATAAGTTGACTCAATGGTGTTAGATGGAGTGAAGGGAACCAGTGAGTGAGGTAAGGATTTATGAATGAGGATACATGAGCCAGCGTGAGATGTGTTGTCTGGGTGATCTAACCTGTATGTAATGTCGTAAAGAAATATGTCAAGTTTGTCTCGGGGATTGTTCAGTCCGTTTGCGTTCCACAGTAGAAGAGCTAGGGACTTATTGTTCATCGTGGGAGACTAGGTGGGAATTGTGACAGGAGATTTGTGAGGAGAGAGATGAGAGGTCTTATCATATTTTGGAGATCTAGTAGGAAGGAAGAGAGGATAGATGTAATATCAGATGGGTTTTGTCTAGGATAGGTATAGTGGGTAGTGTCATAGGAAGGAGGATTAATTTAGGCAACAGGGGGTTGGATCTTCCTTTGGGAACGTTGTGAGGGTTGAATATTCAATGGTACTTCTGATGAGGGTTTGAAATGGTTAGAAGAAAGGGATGAAACAGGGACTTTGGGAGCGTTCCCTCTGCTTCCTGAGAAGGAATGACAGGGGGTAACTCAACCCTCAAGGAGACATTTTTAGGAGGGAAATTGTTTTTTGGAAATTCAGGCTGAGAAAGTATGTCATGAGGAAGTATTGGATTGTTTCACATGAAATGTCCGTTTTTATAGTTTCTGAAATAAAAATGAAATGAAATGAAATGAAAAGAAATTTTATTCTGGGACATCTAGTCCCCTAAGAATAATATAAATGTACAATAAAATATTTAAATTCTGGCTATATAAATTTTAACAACATGGTATCAAATTATATAGCATATGGTATATACATGCATGCACACACACAGACATACACACATATATACACACACAACATTCATTTATATACCTACATATTTATACATACATTCACAAACACAAACACATATATATATACATATACAAGGTCATATTACCTCAAAGAAATACAGATATTAAAACAAAATATAGTGAAAATTAAGATAAAAATAAAGAGGCCAAACGATTAAGTTTATAAAGACACGGAAGATTGATGTTCGAGGAGATGGATAAATAGGTGATGTTTGAAGGAGGCGAAGGATTGGCATGTACGAATCGACATGGGTAAGGAATTCAAAAATGAAGATGCACGTATGACAAAGGATCTCTTAAAGGAAGCAGTTCTGTGGGATGGAATGAGCAAGTTCGAGGGCTGGGATCTTGTGTTGATAGAGTGGACAGAGGATAGGGGGGTGAACATATTGCAGATATAAATGGGTTTTTTGGTTCTAAAGGATTGGTAAAGGTAAGTTCCTAAGAAGTATTGCCGTCGGAATTTTGGGTAAAGCCACTTCAACTCTTCATACCAGGTGGAGACATGAGAGCGCCTGGGAATTCCGAAGATGAATCTAATGAAACAGTTCATCAGTCTCTTCAGCCTCATCTCAAGCGTCTCGGACAGTCCTCCAAACACCAGGCAGCCATAATCGAAGTGGGGAAAGATAAGAGAGGATACTAGGAGTTGGCGGGTTTTAAGGGGTATAAGTTTGCGTAATCGGAGGAACTGTTTAAGGATGGCTATGGATTTTCTAGAAATTTGGGAAATGTGATTATTCCAGGAAAGGTTTTGGTCGAGGAATACACCTAGGTTTCTAACGGACGTGTGGAAGATAATGGGTCTATGGTTGAGGTAGAGTAAAGGGTGACAGGTGAGGGAGTTGAGGAGATGTTTGGAACCAATGAGGATGGCTTTGGTTTTATCGATATTAAGCTTTAGGCCATTATTGATGGCCCATAAATTGATGCTGTCGATGTCTTCTTGTAATTTTTGGACCATCTCAGGCATTTCGGTGGGATGGAAGGAAAGGTAGATTTGGAGATCATCGGCATATAGATGGTATTTAGAGTGATGTATGGAATTGGGTAGGTCATTAACATAGATCGAGAAAAGGATAGGTGAAAGTGATCATCCCTGAGGAACTCCATGTGTTAACAGGATCGGTGAGGAAGGAGGTTTATTTGGGATTATCACAGTTTGAGTTCGGGCAGATAGAAAGGAGAGGAACCAGTTTAAGACACAATCAGATACTGAGAGGTTTCGGAGTTTGGAAAGAAGGATTTCATGATTTACCATATCAAAGGCTTTGGAGAAGTCAAAGAGAACTAGGATTGATATTTTCTTTTTGTCTATAGAGGATTGAAGGTCTTGGGTAATTTTTAGGAGAGCTGATTGTGTGGAATATTGGGATCTAAAGCCAGACTGGAAGGGAACAAGTATAGATTTTTGTTCAAGGAAGTTATAGAATTGGGAGTGGACTATTCTTTCAAGCGGTTTTGAGAGGTTGGATAGGATCGATATAGGTCTGAAGTCCGATGCTGAGGAAGGGTTAGGAACTTTATTCAAAGGACGAACTATAATCTTTTTCCAGGCTATTGGAAACACGGAGCGTTGGAGAGAGAAGTTATAGATATGTAGGAGAGCGGGAAAGATGGCTGGGAGGCACAGTTTTATAATTTTCACTGGGATTTGATCAGGGCCGTAATCATTGGTTTTGGATTTAAGGATAGAGTATAGGAGGTCGTCGGGTGAGATGTTCTGGAAATAGAAGTTTTCTGAATCAAAGGTGCGTTGAGGAAAGCAGATTTGGGTCGGGTAAGGCATAAGAAGAGGATCAGCAAAATGCTTATTCAGTTCGTTGGGAGTTACGGGATGGATGGAATTGGATTTTGAATTTATCACGGATAATTTTTTAAGGATTTTCCATTTGGATTTGGAATCAGGAGCTTGTGAAAGGGAATCATGGAAAAACTTAGCTTTAGCACGGCGTATGGAAGATTGGGTGAGGTTTCTGAGGAATTTGAAGGTGGAGTAATCATTACTAATTTTTGTGCGTTTAAACTTTCTTCTGGCAGCATCTCTTTGCCTCCTCAAATCTCTTATCTCTTGATTAATCCACGGTGCTGGGAGGCGCTTGATGGTGGAAGTCTTGAGCGGAGCATGATTGTCAAGGAAAGTAAATACATTTGAGCATAGGCATTCCACCATTTCATCAATGGATGTTAAGGAATAAATAGGTTCCAAGGATTGGGATAAAGGATCAAGGTATGGATTTATCTTTTCTGCTGTTAAGGAGTCTAGAAGTGCCAAGTGGCTTTCTTAGGGATTATTTGTGGAGTTGGAATATTATAGGAGATATTGATGAGATCGTGATGCGAAAGAAAAGGCAAAGGAAGCTGAGATGAGGATGCTAATTTATGAGAGGAGTCAATGATAAAGAGACCAAGCCATGTGCTGGAAAATTGCGTGTGATGAGTGAGTTGAAAAGGAACAATAAAAAGGTCTAGGGAATGAAAGAGGTTTGTCAGATATGATTTATCTGGTGAATCGGAGATAAGATTGGTATTGAGATCACTGGTTATTATAACATGGTTGTACATTGGTATATGGGTAAATAGGGAGGATTCGAAGGTGGAATCATATCGGATTTGAGGAGGACGATGAATAGGAGAGTAAAGGTATCTTGAAAAATTTTTAGGAATAGATATTCGATATGAGGAGTGTTAGGATTTTGCAGGTCTCTGTTGTTTTCTTCCGAATGTTTTTTTTTTTTTTTTTAACTTTAGATCTTTATTCACACCTGTAAATAATACAATGAACAATCAGTGAATGTGCGGTCAATTTTAAGAAACATGGCGTGATAGGGATGAGGGAGAGCAGCACCCAGTACCTACTCCTGGCATGAAATTAGTGTGAATTACTAAAGGAGAAGGTCTCTCATCCAACTCCTCTTCAGCCTTCTGTAGGCATTTCCTGGCATGAGTGTAGTGGCCATGTCATTGATTAGTGTGTTAGGGTGACCTTGTAGTTTTTCGTGAAAACGTTTGTAGTGTGTCCGTATGTGCTCATTGACAGTTGGCATCTTAAGGTCAGTATGTAAAGTTATGTTGCTAACGTACCACGGTGCTTTTGTAATTGTTCTAAACGTTTTAGCCTGAAAGATTTGAAGTTTGTTAATGTGAGTCTTTTTAGCTGTCCCATATATCTGTGATGCATAAGTCCAAATAGGTTTCAGTAGGCAAGTATAGGTGTTTAATTTCTGTCGAAGTTTTAGTTTCGAGTGTTTTGAAAAGAGTGAGTAAAGAAGTCTCAGTCTTTGGTTAAGGGTTTTCTTTTTTTTGTTAATATGCGGGCCCCAAGTCATTCTTCTGTCAAACGTCAAACCAAGATAATGTACAGTGTCCGTCTGTGGAATTTGTGTGTTGTCTAAGAAAACGGGAGGACTGGTCTCATGTCGAATAGTAAACGTGATATGGTGTGATTTGTCATTATTCAATCGGATTTTCCAGAGTTTGAACCAGTCATGTAATTTTATTAGAGGTTGTTGTAGGATCTCTGAGGCATGGGTTGCTATTTTATGTTTTGTTAAGATCGCTGTGTCGTCGCCATAAGCCGCTGTTAGAATATTAGAGCTGTAAGGTATGTCATGAGTGTAAATAATGTAGAGTAATGGAGCGAGCACTGCACTTTGGGGTACTCCTGCTGCGATAGATCTCATGGCAGATAGCTCTGATCCCTGTCAAACGGAGAAAAATCTGTGAGAAACGAAAGAATGAATAATGAGGTAGTAAGTAGGTGGAAGGATAGTCTTGAGTTTGAAGAGAAGCCTCTGGTGCCAAACTCTGTCGAAGGCTTGAGCAACGTCGAGAAATACGCCAGTAGTGTATAACTTCTGCTCTAGTGCGGTGGATATGTAGTCCGTCACTCTGTGTAGTTGGTGCAATGTCGAGTGATGTCTTCTAAATCCAAATTTATGATTTGGTACGATGTCGTTGTTAGTTAGTACATCAAGTAGTCTTTTATGTAGTAGATGTTCGAAAATTTCGGAGCATAGCGGAAGTAAGCTTATTGGTCGGTATGATGAGGGAGTATTTTTGTCCTTGTAGGTCTTGTGAATCATTGTAATATGTGAGTATTTCCATTGAAGCGGGAATTCGGTTGTCCTTAGTATCGCATTATGGATAGAAGTCAGAAACACTGGAGCTTTCCTGGGCATTTGCTGGAGTATCTCAGCGTAAATTAAGTCGTGTCCAGGGGCTTTCTTTTTAGGTAACTCTCTGATTTGTTCAGCGACTTGGGCAGGTGTGAAGGAAGGAGGAGGTAATGTCAGTTGTAAAGGTTCATCCAGAGTTTTAAGTACAATTTTATCATGTTCGATGTTGCTGAATTCTGTGTGTGGTGTGAAGATAGAGGATAGATATTCGGCGAAAAGTTCGAATTATTCTCTGTCAGCCATTGCCCAGGAACCATCTTCTTTTCGGAGGGGTGCCGGCACTTCCCGATGCTTAGTAAGGTTTTTAGTATACCTTCACATGCTGTCATCGTCAGTCGAAAGGTTACTAATGTAGTAATCATAAGTTGTTCTTATAATTTTGCAATTTGTCGTTTGAGTTCGTTGTTGAGTCGGTTGTAAATTTGTTTGTCTGATGGAAGTCGGTCTGTCTGCCATATTTTCCGGGCTCTTCTTTTAGCTCTGATCAAATCCCTTTTATACTGTGGATATATTGGTAGCTTTTCATGTTTTCTTCGTCTGGGAATTAAAGATGACCATGCAGCGTCTTGTAGCTTCTGTGTGAAGCATTCTACAGCATCCTCAAGCTCTTCTTCATTTTTAATAGCCAAAGGAATGGAGAGAGCAGTATTTAGACAGTTCCTGAACGCATCCCGATCCATTATGCCATTTGTGAGAGATATGTGTTTCTTAGCTACAAGTGGTTCTTCAAATAGTTCTAAATGCGAAAGGGAATGATCAGAGCAAAGATCTGTGCTCGTACTTATTGTGTGAGGTGTAGTCCGGAGTCCTTTAGTTATGAAAAATCAAGTAAATCTGGTGTCTTACGTCTAGATGTTGGCCAGTAAGTAGGTGAGTGTGGTGATATCGGGTCTAATGAAAGTTCGTGAAGGACAGACCTGAGATTTCTTCCTCTTGGGGTTGATAATCTAGATCCCCAAGACGAGTCTTTAGCATTATAATCGCCACCTGCGATAAAGTATCTTCCGAGACGTTTGAAAAAGTTACTAAACATCGTGGAAGTCAGGACATATCTCTGAGGGCAATAAACAGCAGCAAGAGTAATGTTGTGATGTTCAGAGAATAGTGAAATGGCTGTAGCTTGTATGTCAGGTGATATGGGTGATTGCAAAGGATGGTGTTTTAGTGTTGATCTGATGAGAATAGCAGTGCCTCCGTGTGAAGTGTTGTCTGGATGGTCATTTTTATAGATTTTGTAATCATGAATGTAAAATTTGGATTTTGGTGTAAAATGTGTTTCAGTGATTAGTGCTATGTCAATTCGTTTCTCGTGTAAATATATGTCTAGTTCTGTCCCACGTTGATAAGTCCGTTTGCGTTCCATAGTATGATAGGCATGGAGCCTACAGCCATCTGATTAATGGGCATATATTTGTCTAAGGTCAAGGGTAGTTTGAGAGAGTTGTTGAAGAAGACCGAAGAGGGGCTGAACGAGATTGTTTAAATTATTAATAACATTGTATAACTGGCCAGAGGAGTTATTTACCGGCGGGACCGGTAGGTTGGGCCCCCACTCATACCTGTATATCTAGGTCGTTTGTGTGGCGCTTGAGCTGGTAGCTGTTGGTGTGGGGCTTGAGATGGTTGTTGTGGCTGTCTCTGGTGCTGTTGGTACTGGGCTTGAGTTGGTTGTTGTGGCTGTCTCTGATCTTGATGGTTTGGTGCTAGAGCTGGTTGATGCCACTGCCTCTGATGCTGCCGGTCCGTTCTTGGATGAGGTGGCTGAGGTTGATTTAGTTGTGGAAGAGGTGGAAACTCATTGAGGGCAGGCGGTGCATGTCTTACTGTTGGAGGTCGCTGAGGAGCGTACGAGGTGCCACGTTGGGAAAAATGTGTAGGAAAAGAAGGTACATACTTCGAATAAAATTATCTTGTTTTCATATCGTATTTTTAATAAAAATCCTTTACCTTGAAAACGGACATTTCATGTGACACAACCCAATACATGAGAGTCTAAGGCTGAGGTTGGGAGATCTGTGGTTGAGGGTGGGAGGATGTTGGGAGTTGATGGTTTGGTATAGGAAAGATCCAAGGAAGTGTTGCCTACGGTATGGGGAAAAAGCCAATTTGATTCGGTATAAAGATGGGATACATGGGACCGCCTCGACGTGCCATAAACGAATCTTAAAGTACAATTTATAATCTGCTTCAACCTCTTCTCCAGCTTCATCGAGAGGCCACCATATACCGCACCCATAATCAAATGGAGGGAAAATTAAAGAGGATATGAGGAGCATACGAGTGGACTGTGGGAGAGCATGACGAGAGCGATGAAATAGCTTTAGTGTGCTTATTGACCTTAGGGAAATTTGGGCCACATGAGGTTTCCAGGATAAGGTTTGGTCAATAAGGATGCCTAACTTTCTTACAGGGGAGCTGAAAGGTTATTTAGTAATAGGGTAGGAAGAGATGGAATAGATGTGAGGTGGGAATCGGATCCAATAATGATTGCCTAGGTTTTCGCAGCATTAAAACTTAGTTTGTTCTGATTTGCCCAATGATAGATCCTGTTTAGGTCTTCTTGAATACTAGTAAATGCTGCTAATAACTCAGTGGGAGGAAAGGTTAGGTAAATCTGAAAGTCATCGGCATATAGGTGATAGGAGTAGTGATAGATTGAATTGGGAAGATCGTTTATAAAGGCATTGACAAGGATAGGAGAAACACTAGAACCCTGGGCCATCCCTGCTTTGGTATGGTCCGAAAAAAAAGACTGGAACCAGAGAATAGAGCTGTAGGAAAAGGAAAGAGATTTTAGTTTGGAGTAAAGGATAGAATGGTTTAGGGAATCAAATGCTTTGGAAAAGTCGAGGAGTATTAGTACTGTTGCTGTTAGCTGTTTGTTGTCTATTGCAGAGTATATGTCATTGGTAATTTTAGTAAGAGCAGATTGGGTGGAAAAGCCAGATTGATTGATTCGGAATCTTCAAGGAATTTTGACATTTGCGATTGCACTAATCAGATGAACTCCAAATGACTCAGTTTGGGATGAAAATTCAAGGATTCGAAATCTAAGGCTATTGTGGACAAAGCCCGACTCCTCCACCGGTCCGGCAGATACGGTCGTGACGGATAAAGGAATAGTCCGGAAGGGATGTAGGGTTTTAACCATGTCTCGGAACGGCAACAATATGGTAGAAATATTAAAGGAATTCGTCATAATGAGTTCAATGTTACATATAGTGGGAGGGGGCGGGGTAGCCGAGTGGGTTAGCGTGCGTTCCTTTGACGCGCGTGGCCTAGCAACCACAGAGAACCAAAAGTTGGAAACCAAAACATTTCGAGTTCGAGCCTCGGTACCGGGGTACTTTTATCTCGGCATTTATACACGCCCCCATCCCCTGGTCTGAGAAAGACCGTATAGCATTCAAAGGCGAGATAGGGGTGAAAAAAAAAATATATATAGTAGGTAAGGACTGACACTAACGTGGCAGCAGTTAGGATACTAGACATGCTGGAGATGAGATGGAAGGTGAAAAAGGAAGGAGGAAGGAAAGGGAAGATGCTGTACATATAAAACTATATTAAAGACAATTTGAAGAGAAAGAAAGAAAAAAAATATATAAGAGAAAACAAAATTATATATATATATATATGCATGCATACACACCCACACACAAATATACATATAAACACACACACACATACATACATATATATACATACAGATAATCTTTGAGGTTAAAAATTAAATTTAAATTTGAAGAACTAATATCAATAAAAATTACTATACAATAAGATAAATGAAAAAATAAAATGGTATAGATTGTAACCGTAAAACTGTTAACCGTTGGTAAATTCCGAATGAAGCAATGAAGAAGACGGGAATCCGGATGTCAGCCAAAAACTTCGAGATCATGTGCCTGGTCGATGTAGAAAACAGGGTGGCCGTCGTCTTTTCTGCACCGAACTCTTCCACCATCAAACCACATGTATTTCAATTTTCCCGCCGTCTTCCTTTGCCGGGCGAGCTAATAGAGATGCCTGTTGGCAGGGGTCATCTTCTCGCTTAGATATATCCGGTGGCAGTCATTTTCCTGCCAACCAATATCCCTCGTAGTGAAGTCCCTTTTAATCTTTCTATTCTTAATTGGCTCGTCCCGGATGGTCTGTCTGACAAAGCGAGCGATGACAGGGGGTGGGGTCATCTTTATTCTGTCTACGACGCTCCACTACGTCTAAATCCTCCATTTTAATTTTAATTCCGAGAACTGCCCCTATGTTGTTCACAGAGCCGAGGGGGTTTCCTCTGGACGGACCGATATGCCCCCAATCTCTAATGATTTAGACAATAGTCCTTGCTCGGCCCTGTTCAGCCGGACCTTCAGTTACCCTACTCGGCACTTTAAAGCTTTATTTTCAGAAGATAACTCTTCTATATATTTCTACTGTTCCTCAAGATGATTTTCGATCTTACTGAGTCTCTCGGTTATCAAGTGATGATTTAAAATCTTTTATCTCTTGATTTACCTGGGCGCCGAGCCTATTTACTGCCGAGAGAATATCAGATTTTGGTGGCTCTTTACTTTGGAATTGAATATTCTTTAGGCTAGTGGGTGATAGAGGATTTTCGGCGACTGCAACAGACTTCTTATCTAGAGCACACTTGATAAGACTTGAGACATAACCATGATTTTTTATTGGTCTTATGCGCTTCAATTTCTTTTTCCGATAGCACCATCACAAATCGAACACTGAACCATTTTTATATTATAAATAAATATAACTTACAGGTAGAAGTGTTTATCAACAAAGGCCTGGGGTTGAGGCCCTATAATACTCACAAGGCTTAGGGATTACCTCTCTGACTGCCAGCTGCTTCTCAATAAAACCGAACTTTATAACTTTTATGTCTTTGTTACAATAGTTTAATTAACTCAGTAATCGGAATATTTTTGAGTTCAACTATACACTTTAACTACACTATTAAAATATTTTAAGAGAAAAGAAGATATAAAAGTAATAATCGAAGAGAATAATACAGTGCGATGTTGATACGCCAGTACCGAGTAACACAGCTTTCTGCATCTCATCGTCAAAATCTGATTCATTTAACCACGATTTTCCATTTCACCTAATAATACTAAGTGAAATCACAAATTAAATGACGATAGTCTGCCACTCATAGGTATGTAACCAATCCCTACCATATTCCCTTATACTGACACCATATAATCAACCTCTATGATCATTTCAACTTTCCTTTCCATGTAACAACGCTAGCTGTATACTGTCCTACTGGTAAATCCCTTTCTAGTCCATGAGCCAGCAACGAAAAATGCAACCCATTTTACCAAAAAGTTTAGTATATTTTATTCCAAGCATCTATCATGGTGAAGCAAAAAATGCAC
Organism: Piezodorus guildinii; assembly: GCA_023052935.1. Classification (NCBI taxonomy): domain Eukaryota; kingdom Metazoa; phylum Arthropoda; class Insecta; order Hemiptera; family Pentatomidae; genus Piezodorus; species Piezodorus guildinii. The sequence continues at coordinate 84,483,607 of CM041295.1, forward strand.
ATCTGCCAACCCAAAACGGGTGGATAACAAAATGATGGCCATTCCAAAAGGGACCAAAAAGACAAAATTCTGATTCAATCAACCACATAATACAATGCCAAAATACGAATCAATCACAATAGTCTGTTAAACACAGATGGGTGGTTTGCTGCGGCAGATGCTTTTCAAAATTCCCACTTCCGGACTCCAAAATCTCTGACTCATTTGACCACTTTTTTCCTTTTGAGCTCTAAATACTAAGTGACATTATAAATCAAATGACGCTAATCTGCCACTCTTAGGTGGGTGGGTTGGTGCAGCAGACTCTTTCCAAAATACACACTTTCTCACCCCAAAATCTGACTCATTTGACTACGATTTTCCTTTTCCCTCACAATACTAGAAAACCTTACAAATCATATGACACCAGTCTGCCACCCAGAAGTGGGTGGGAAGCTAGGCTGATGCATTTCAAAATTTAATTTCTTGGAACAGAAATGCTGACCCATGTAACAATTGCACTGACCTTATGTTAGTGACTATTAGACCTACATATGTCTATTACTACTCAAATTAAAGTTAATTTTATTCCCTGTAAAGTAGTTTATAATCATTATTTTGTTAGGAACAATAGCACCCGGTATAATGGTAGAAATGAGTGATACCTCGTTTTCTCTGAAATTTATTTTTTTGTAATTAATTATCATAATTACATAATTAAGTAATACCTTATCATAATTATTCTGATAGGATGAGCTGTTTCCGCGATAATACCCATAAAAGAGTTAGAAATGAGTAAACCAGTAATTTAGATGGATCCACTTAACAGCCAATCTTAATTAGGCAGTGAGGCTATACTTTCCCAGAGTATAATTTTTTTTTTCACTAGCAACCTATTATCTGTTGTATATGACCACTGAGTTCTTCTGTATTCCATATTCCTCAACTACTCACAGCCACACTCATCCAGGAATATTTGTATAGAACATAATTCTACTGTACATAAAGTTTTATTTATGCCATCACTAACTAAAAGTTTCATCAAATAAATTAAAATAATATAAATATAAATATATATATATATATATATATATATATATATATATATATATATATATATTCTCTTAAACAAATTAAATCATTATCAATTAAGAGACCCCTGTGGTTAAATTAATTAAAACAGCACTTAGGCATGTTTGAGTTTGATTAACATCAGATTCATAAAGAAGTTCAATTCCAGTAAGTGTGGGTAGATTTTTATTTCAAAATGGAACCATCGAATAGAATAGATCTTTCCAATCAAATAAGATTATGCTAGCGACCTATTAAATAGTAAGATAAACCACTCTCCTTTTCTTGATTACAAATACTAAAGATATACCATATACCCAACAAACAAAATCATAGTATTACAAGAAGGCCTTGTGTTTTGACAAAGGTAATATAAAATCCATACATACATCATTAATTTGATGAAAAAATTTAATTTATATGAAATCAATCAAGAAGCAATATATATAACATGATAGTGAAATGAAACCTAAACAACTAAATACTTTTAAAGTCTTTGTATTAGAAAAACTACCTTTAAAACTAAAATTAATAAGTCTTATGATACTGTATTACAATTTAATTAAATATAATTCTAACTGTATTAAAATTTAATGATACTAGAACATTAACACATAATGTTTATACATTGGTTTCAACAATAAAATAAGGTACATGAGAAATATAAATAAGATTACCATGTAGCAAACACTCATTAATGATTACATAAAATATGATAAAACATTTCATAAAATCTAAATATATCTGATCCACTACAAATCTATAAAACATGCAACTCGGAAAATAATACTGATAAAACATACCTAACATGTAAATCATGTTAACATGTTGCAAGTCAAGCACATCATACATGTGGTATTTCTCACAATTAAAAAATTAATCATAATATATATTAAATGAATTACCGCATGACACCACATAATTAAACAACTTAAAATATGTTTAATACAAAGTTTTTACAATTAATTTTAATGAATAAATTATACTTTTACCCTGTTAAACGTAAAACATCTATAAAGTATAAAATTAGACAATTAAAATAATAATTAATCTAATGCAGTCTTTTTCACAAATGTGGTCAAGGCAGAGACTTCACTAGGTTCTGGATCAAGGCAAGAAAATTCTATTTCCTCCATAGTGTTTTGCTCTTCTGAAACTGATTAAAGTACGAGTCAAATTATTTATCTTCTCAAATGTATTAAAATATCTCTAAGCATAACGAGTAGCTTTTATCAATAATAAAAAAAAAAAAAGATTAAATTTCATAATATAAGATTTTACACAAATGATTTTTAAAAGACAATAATTATTGGCAAAGGGTATAGATGATAAGAACATACCATGAGAAATATCGAAATATATATATATATATATATATATATATATATATATCAGATAAAAATACAAAACAATAGAAGATTACTTTCTAACATTAATTAGCTCTCTAACCAGTCAATGAATTTGGTCTAATCAGAACAATCAGAACTATTGGTCTAAATTACTACCATGACAAAAAATCACGACAACTGGAGAAGATGGACCAAGATTAGACCTACAGGACTTATTTTGTCTTTGTCAGTCAGATCAGTTATTTCAAAGCCATTGCACAGAGGAAGAGTTCTATCCTCCATATTGGAGCCTTCAGAAGTTCAAAGAACATTACGAAAATAGTTATTCCATCTTCTGAGGATGGCTTCTTTATTCATAATTAGTGAAATATCATCTCTTCAATAAACAATGCTTCTTGGCTTAGCCTCAAATTAATGCTTCCTCTCTTAAAACAACAGAATCCACCACTGTACAGATCAATTCCTAGGAAATTTCTGAATAAATTATTAAGTCTCCTTTGCATTGAATATAAAATATTTACAATTATTAATCAATAACAGATTTAAAAAAGAATCTCAACTAATCTAAAAAACAATTATATTAATAAAATTATAAAAAAACATTAGAATTAGCTTGCTGAGGTTTTATTTAATAAAAAAGAGGCTCGAAAAACATGTATTCACTAATCCTTAAGTATTAAATAAAAGTCTCGACCCTCCTTTGCATTGTACATAATAAGTGAAGCTCAATAAGCAGACAGCTAAAATTTGTAAGAAATTTATTTTGTGTATTTATATTCGTCCTTTTTTAAAACTATTACTGTAAACATTTTAATTTGTTTAAATTATACTAAAAGGATCCTTATAAAAGTTGAAAATATTAGGAATATTATATATATATATATATATATATATATATATATATATATATATATACATATATATTTTTTTTTTAACAAAATCATACGTCAATACACTAAATGTCTTATGAAAGACAAAAAATGATATTTAGAGAAAACATTGTAATAAATACCTCTTTGGGCAGGCCATTTTTTGTGAGAAGGAGCATATAAAACAAGAAGGGCAAAAATGTAAATATTCCACATTCCATACACCCCTGTGAAAAATGCGGATGCGAATTCCAAATCATGACTGTCGCTCCATTTCCACTGCCCCTCAGATACCTTTTGAGTAATCAAATATTAATAGTTAACATACATATGATCAAGGATTTGTAAAAAAAACATAATATTTGTTGAGCACTCAACCATATTAACACACAAAAACTAAAGAAAAGGATTAAGATTATTTTCAAATAACCTTACAATGTTAACTGAAAATAAGTTCCAACAAGGAATATAAGTTAACCCTTCAGTCCTAATTAAAACTGATACACAAAAGTTGTAAGCAATGGTGATGTACATAAAACAGATATTTTTTTTTCTTTATTTGCAAGATTTAGGTAATTAGCTTTTAAATAGAAACATTTAATTACTACCATGGTCATTAAGGCTGGTTTAAAATTATGCAACTAAACAATTTAAGGTAGTAAATTAACTAATAATTAAACATTTCAACCATTCAATTTTTAGTAATCCATATATAGCATTTCCAAGTCAATTGTAACCTTTTTCAAGTCAAATTGTAACTTTTTCCATTTCAAATGTAACCTTTTCCAAGTCAAATGTTACCTTTTCCAAAGCAATTGTCACCTTTTTCTTCACTTCTAGCCTTATTGTTACAAGGATCTATAATTGTGTTTTCGGGTCTTATAATTACGTTTTTTGAGTTTTATTTTTTTATCGCTCACGCACATTTTAACTCGAATTTACTTTTAACGTTTTTTATTGATATAGGGATCTATACTTGCGTTTTCGGGGGGTTATGAAAACGTTTATGAGCTTTTTTTCATCACTCGTGCGGATTTCAACTTCAAACTTTTATTTTATAATATCTACAGTATGTAGAAATTCCCGAGCGCATAAATGAATTAAAGTTCAAAACTCGTAATCAGAAACTCCTATAACAAAATCAAAAAAAAAAAAAAAAAGAACACACTATCAAATCATAGAATAATATTAACACTAAGTTGAAACGCAAAGTAAATGCGAGTTGAAATACGCATTAGCGACAAAAGATACGTAATCATAACCACCCCAAAGCACATTAATTAATCCATATATCAATAAAAAACATTAAAGTAAATTCGAGTTAAAATGTGTGGGAGCAAAAAGAAAAAGAAAACTCAAAAAACGTAATTATAAGACCCGAAAACAAAATTATCAACCCCTGTATCAATAAAAAACATAAAATTTAAATTTTATTTAAAATAAGCGTGATCGATAAAAAATACAGCTGGAAAAACGTAATCATAGCCCCCTGAAAGCACACTAATTAATCCCTATATCAATAAAAAACGTTAAAAGTAAATTCGAGTTAAAATGTGCGTGAGCGATAAAAAAATAAAACTCAAAAAACGTAATTATAAGACCCGAAAACACAATTATAGATCCTTGTAACAACAAAAAACATAAAAAGTAAATTTTAGTTAAAATAAGTGCGAGCGATAAAAAACACAGTTGAAAAACGTTATCACAAGACCCGAAAACACAATTATCAACTCCTATATCAATTAAAAACATTAAAAGTTAATGCGAGTTAACATGCACGCGAGCGATAAAAAATACAGGTAGAAAAACGTAAATTATAATACCCGAAAACACATTAATGTTTCCCAAAAACTACCCCTTCCCTCGAAAAACTCAAAATAAATAACTATCATAAAACTAAATAGACGATAATATATTTTTTTAAATATTAGATCGTAAAAAACAGTAGTTGATATCAAATATCTAAAAAACAAAAAAAATGGTGATAGGATCTGCCAAAATTATTAAAAAAGTCATAATTTTAATTAAACTAATTATTTTTCAATAATAAATAAATAAAACGGAATATTTAAGGTTAGAAGTGAAGAAAAAAGTGACAATTGCTTTGGAAAAGCTAACATTTGAAACAGAAAAGGTGACATTTGAAATGGAAAAGGTGACATTTGAAATGGAAAAGGTGATATTTGAAATGGAAAGGGTTACATTTGACTTGGAAAAGGTTACATTTGAAATGGAAAAAGTTACATTTGACTTGGAAAAGGTTACAATTGACTTGGAAATGCTATATATATATATATATATATACACACAATAATTTAAACTTGAAGAGATGATAACTATTAATATTAACAAATTGAAGATAAAGGATTTTCACCTGTCCAAGACTGAAAGAAATAATAGTCAATGCAGCACATAACAAAGTGGCAATCATCAAGAAATTGAATCTATAAATGATTCCAGTATAATGTAAACGGCGAGCTTGAGACATTGCTGGAAGGCTAGCTTTTTTAGTACGCATATTACAGAAAACCTTCCATATGAGAAAACATAATACCAGAAAATATCCAGTTCCACACAGAGCACCTATTATTAAAAAGGCCATCTGAAAACTAAATTAAGGAAAATATTTAAAGTAAGACAAATACATTAAAAAGAGTTGGAAACAAATGGAGTATCATTAGTCTTATAAGGATATGAAAACATAGATAATTATCAAGTAGTACAATGAAACAAAAAACTTATCATAAATCACACATTTCATAAATTTAACACCATTTAGCACAGGAAATGAAGGTTTTGTGCCAGAAGAAATTAAGAGACAAGCTGTATTTTCTGTAAAAGTCTATATTTTCTATAAAAGTAAGTATTTTCTTAAAAGTCCCCACTCCTCCCCTTGTGCTCCCCCCGCTAGTCCCCCTTTAATATCCATTTCGGGAGTCTTTTAGCTATTGCCCATAACTTTGTTATTATTCATTCGATATTAATGCGTGATGTGTTGTTTTATTTGTTTATCCATAGGCTTTAAAAGATGTTATGAAATATTTTAGCATAGAATTTATAGTTTCACCTCAATTTTCTAAAACATTCAAAATTTTATAGTTGAAATTCATATTTCATGTGGTTTTCTTGAAATGGAATTTTTATATTAAGTTATATACGAAAAAATGATAAATAAAAGTTGTAGAACAGTTTCTACCCTTTTATTTATGTCCCTAACTTTGTACTTTTGGGTTTGAGAACCTACAGACAACCAAGTATTAGTACACACTCAACTCCAATCTAGCCTTAAAGCATGGTAAGATGTTGTGGAATTTTTCACTGACTCTTGTCAATTTATGCTTATTTTGGTTCCTTTTCTTCAGAACTGATAAAATACTTTTATAATAGTGCTCTAATTGTTGTTAGTAAAGTATTGATTAACAAAAAAAATTGCAAAAAAGTATTTTAAAATTTTTGTTTAAATTCAGATTTTGCTTCTGACCTTAGTAATGAAGGCTATTTTATTATTCACTAAATATAAAACCACCCTCTCCTGAATAGGGAAACGGTAGTTTGGGTGTTTTAGATCAATGATTCTAGAAATAATTATTGTCTTACCTATTACTGTCCAAAAGATCGTGGGTACAGATTTTTTCCAGAAATTTTGAATTATAATTTTATTTACCATTAATCATAATTCATTAGATTATTTTTTTAAATACCTACACATTTATTGATATACTCGGATAAAGTTGTTTGAAGAAAACTTGTAATTTTACATCCACAAACAGATTTAGAGCAGCAAGTTCTTTAGAAAACAAATTATTCATTGCAAAAAGAACTTTAAAGTATGTTCTTCTCTTTTCCACTATCTTTTACCATCTGATTTTAATCCGTGCTTTGCCAATTTGTTGTCTATTTCTGTACCTGTAATTATAATCTTAATATTTGGTATTAATATAATTCAATTGTGGTAAGTTTGTCTTTTATGGCCTCTACCCGAATCATATCATTCTCCATAAAATAAAATCATGTTTCTTTGAGGTCGCCATGACTTTTAAGTTAACAAATTTATGCCTGATCCTTTGACTACCTCCTTATAGCTCTCCTCAAGTTCCTAGCACTGTTCAGGAGGTAGGATTTATATTTTCATTTTATTAATATCTATAGCAACAAGTTACTTAACTCGTAACAAGTTTTCTTTGTATATGGTTTTCCATAAGAAGTGTCACACGGTACATCCTGTATTGTTTCAAAATATATATTAAAAAAATAATTTACCTTTGGAACCCTAAGTAGCAAATTAGTTTTGGTCTTACATATTTGATATTAATGGAATAACAGCAGAAATTCTAGGTTCATTAGGTTAATTCAAAGAACCATAATTGTCTGGGATAGATTTAAATAGGGATAATTTTAAATTCTGAAACCAATAGCTATTATTTAGAGTTGTCTGAAATGAATTATAATGTCGAGTAAATAATGAAAAGCATAATCACAACCTAGATAAAACAGATGATGATAGCTCAATTGGTGAGGAAGGTGGTAGTGAAATGAGTGATAATACTAATAATTTTGTAATAAACCATGAAGGTTAACATACTAGGTAAGGACGGGCAAGAAGTCCTACAAAATTTCAAGATTAGAGAGACTAATCAGTCTCAGTCCAAAACTGTAATTGTTTTTGTATGTTACTCATATTATGTTTAATCAGTTTTTAGTTAATGTTCAACTTCTGTCCAGTTATGATAAAATGATTAAAAACATTAAATTCAGATTTGGGAGAGTAGAAAAAAAAGCAATAGAATGTTAATGGTTATGCTAGTATTATTAAGCATTTACAAGATTTTTTTTTTGTAGTCTTAGCCTGTAGGATTCTTAGAACAGAAAAAAATTAAATGATTTTTAGAACGCAAAACAATGATTTTTATAAATATAAAATTTAACTTAATTCTAAAAGTCAGGACTTTTGAAAAAGGTCGCGGGACGTCTGGTCATCTTAGGTAAAGGGTCCAGGCCATTATAATGATTGGAGGAGGGGGCGGGTTCTTCAGAAAATTGTATTGAGATCACTAGTGATCTAAAGGATAAATATTAGGGTTTCTCTTTCTTCCACACTAAAAAACAATTTTAAAAGCATGCATATTAGATTTATTCCATATGAAATATAATAATAAACTTAAAAAGGGACAAATGTGATTTATTTCTGATATGTTCTAATGTTTTCCCTCCTACTGTAACGAATGTATAAGTTATGTGAAGTTGATTGTTTCAAATACTATATATTTCAATAATACACATTACATTTTTGGAGCATCATAACACAGATTTTAAATATATAAAAAAATAACTAAATACAATTGAATAAGCATTATAACACATAAAGCAAATAAATAAAGGATACAGCTAAATGGTAGCCAAAATCTGTAGCCCAAATGGAATAGAAGGGATTTCGCAATTGTATTCCTCTTTCACACAGATCAAAAAAGAACAGTGCTATACAACCAATGACTACAGAGCTGAGATATTTCCAGTAGTTAAGTAAATGGTTCTTTTGACTCTCCTTTTAATAAATTTAGTTTACATTAGGAATATAAAAATAACATATAAATATAAACATCATAATGAATGAAAAATATTTAAACATTTATACTGAGAAATATAGAACAAAAAGAAAATAATGAATTAAAGTATATGTAATTAATGATTATTTTTAAGATTTAAATAAAAATATTTGAATAAACAATATACATAAAATTTAAATATATGAATATTGTATTATTGTTTTAACCACTTCAAAATTAAAATAATAATAACATAATGATGTAAGATATAAAAATTGAAGAAGAATAAAAAGATAGAAACTTACTTGTATCTGAGATTTCCAATTCCAATTCCAACAGTGTATGAAAAAAAAAAAAAAAAAAAAAAAAAAAAAAAAAAAAAAAAAAAGGTATAAGGAATTTGGCTAATAATCCATAATTAAAATATATTATTAAATTTATATAGAAAAATTTAAAACATAAAAAGATGTTATAATATTTTATTATTAGTAATATATAAGATTTTATTTTAATTCTAAATAACAATACTAAAAATATATTATAAACTTGTAATATTCTCACTAAGGAGATACATATATGTAAGTATACAGAATAATTACAGACACACACACACACACACACACACACACACACACAGGTATATTTTATAAGAAATACATATGAATGTACAACCTCTAACACTAGAATTCCAAAATAATACGATAACTGCATCTTCAACCTTCTCCTCAATAAAATAAATACTAAATCTTATTAAAATCAGCAAGACTTACCATAAGATGTTCTCCTGAGAAAACTAACCAAAATGAGAGAAGTGAAGCATAAAATATTCCTTGTCTTATATCAGTAAAGAATAGCATGAAAGGAAGTTCAAAATACAATGTTAAGATCTCCAATGGCACTGTAATAAAATTAAAAAAATTAAATATATAGAATTTTGTTACAGAGGGTGCTTTTGACAATATTCCACATACCATAGAAAAATCTATCAAGGGAAAAGGAGCTCATTAGCCAATTTAGTTCATTTAACATGGTTATGATGACTCAGTATTGCCACCAAATGGTATGTTACAGGTAGTAATCTTTCATACAGTACTATATTTATATTATATTGTTGAAAATACATGGGAAAAGTGTATTAATTTGTAAAAAAAATAAATAAGTTATTAACACAGTTAAATCAACTCAAGATTTTAATTTTTAAAAACAATTGATTAAACTTTTCTAATAATAAATAAATGACGGATTTTTGCATTTTCTATGAAATTTCCAAAAGCGGATATTGAACCTTTTGGAAATAAACTTTTTTATTTAAGATTTTAATACTAAAAGAATCAAAAAAATTGCTTAAATAATAAATTGATGATTTTGGCGCTTCCAGTTAAATTCCATGAAACGGATATAGTACCTTTTGAAAATCAATGTCTGAATGGTTGAAAAAAAAAAAAAAGATGCAATACACTTCTTAGAGACTTGTCATGTCTATTTTGACAAAAGAGAAAAGCAGAAGACCTGGGCAGCAGAATCTAAATATCATGAGATATTTAGGTTTTTAAGGATGGTTTAATTGGTGACAAAATAAGGAGAGTTTAAGATTTTTCTTAGGATTTTGAATTGCAAAGGATTAAATGCAGGAGGAATTTGATGGTTTGTGATAATGTGATATTGTTATAATATCTAATTGAATAACTTAAATATTGAAATTTTTTTTTTTTTATTAATCACATATAGAATTTAAATTGAAAAAAAATATAATTAAAAGAAAATACAAAAACCTTGATAGACTGATTTTTTTCCATTAGAGCTATGGGTATACATGTATCTTTATGTTTAACAGGTTTTAATCCATTCATTCATTCGAGAAATTGATTTTGACTTCTTCAATAAAACAGTTATATCAACACAATAATTTATGAGACCACTCATGAACATTCTTTCTCTAGCTACTGCCTTAATCACTTTAATATTCACAGTAATAAAAATATATTTATGATAAAATTAGTATAAATAAACTTACTGTTTAAAAGTGTCATAGTACTGGAAACCAAAATAAGCATAGATTCCAACAGTAAAGGCTTTCTCTTCAATTTGTGGATTCTTTGATAAAACCAAATTAATGCACCGATTATAATAGGAAAGAAAAAACATTTTAGTGAAACCCATACTTTTGTGAAACCACCAGTCTGATTTATAATCTGAAAATAACAATTTCCTTTAGAAATAATATTTAAAAAACGAATATGTCAAATGAAGAACAAATTATGAAGGCTATACTTACAAATAACCACATATCAGCTATATGTCCAAGACCAACATTAATTTTTTTTTTGTGATCAACTGGCAACCTTATGTTTAGCAAGTAAAAATCATGATGCAATGATCCCAATTCAAATAAAGGTATGACAGAACAGTTATAAGGATAGCCATCCTTTTTCTGAAAAAAAAATACGTATATTGTAATAATAATAGGCTTATCGAACCCGAAGGTTGCAAACACTGATGCATCTAATGATCACAGTCCAAGCCCAAGCCCCTGAGATCAGACTTTGCACAATCCTCCACCGGTCAGTTCGATGCGTACTAACTGTTTTGGAATTCATTTTTTAGTGAGCCTAACAAATTCACAGGCCCAGTTGAGTTGCAGTAATGCTATCAACTGAGTATACTGATAGGGAACAAGTTCCATGATTCTGGGGTGTGTAACCTTCTAAAATAATTCCCCAGTGGCTTCATTTCTCTATGAAACAAATATTTTATGTAGTACCTTATTATCGAAAACCTTCATTCTTCAAAGTAAACAACCACATTTCATATCCATATAGAACTGTCAGGATAATAATTGTTTTATAAATTCTAACCTCCAAGTTAATTATATATAATCCATCAGTCGATTCACCACATTGTAGCATTTTTCCACCTCTGAATCAGTTTCAGTTCCGAACCATAATGGAGAATTGTTAGAAAAAATAAAAAGAAGTAAAGCGAGTGATGCCTAATTTTTAAAATAGGTTTGAAAGATAAATATTATTTTATGATAAAAGATCCAGCAAAATACTTCATTGTACAAACTTCACTCATATTTGAAGGGCTAAATATTAACAATACACAAGTTCAGACCATTCAATTCAGTATACCAATTGAAATGAGAATTCCAGGTATACCTGAAGATGAAACTGATGAAAAAAATTATTTATTCCTCTAGTCTCATCTTGGATAATCTTCCACACATGAGGTAACCATACCCCCAACAAGGAGAAAAATAGGAAAGGATATTAAGAAATATTGGAGGTGAGCTTGTAGGATGGTGGACTACTGTAAAAGTTGTGAGATGGACATATAGGACAAAGTACTGCTTTAGAATTCCAGTCTGAAAAAATCTCTTTTCCACTTAATGATGATGAATCGGTATAGTAAATATGCTGTTTTTTTTCACACCTCCTTAAATAGGCTCAAAGTCGCAGGTATCGTGGTCAAATTCCCGATGCCTAGGTTCTAAGGCGGCTTTGTATTACTTCTTATCTTCAAACAAAGTCAACATTGAAAACAGCATTATACTGAATTTCGATTAAAGCATTTATTTTAGATCAAATTACTAATAAGATTAAATTAATAATAATATAGTATATACAATAATAACTAAAGTTTTTTGCGGTTATCATCACTCAATTACAGCTTTGAATGTTACATAAGTACTTTTATTAGCGCTTTACTTCACTTCATTATAAAGAATTAATTTTATTATTATTATTTTTCAACTTTCAATATTTTGGAATAATAGCAAACTTCTGTACTTAGAAAATAGAAACATAATCATGAAAAACCAATGAGTCATTCCATACCTTGAGTACCTAAACACTTCACTGTAAATGCTTAAAATTCAACATTTTACCTATTCTTGAATGCATAGTGTTTATTTTCAGATAGTTGGTTGGAAATGTTAAAATATTTACTGAACTTTACTTTCAATATATAAGATTATAAGCTGAAGAAAAATATATCAAATGGATAATATTTCTTTTCTTTTTTAATATAATTTATAAGCGCATTACTGCATAAATGTTTTTCATTTTCCACAAATTAATAAATTTTAAGAAATATTTGTTAAATTATTTCATTATAGAGAAGAGAACTGTATGAGAGTTGATATATGTAAATAAATAGATATTCGTATTTAAAGAAGTTATTTCAACAATATTTGAATCATATGTTTAAAAAAATTCATAAATATTAAATTTTATGTCTTTTAATATAAGATATAATACCACCATATTCGAATTCACGCCAGCAAATGCGCACATATTAACTTGCTGTATACATTTTTAGACCAGTGGAATACGGCCCAGCCCACACCAGTGGAATATGACCGTATCCCTTTGCATACCTTTGAAATTCGGGCATATACCTGTCTACATCTGTGAATATATTCGTATTTTTTTTCGAAATAGGAATGCATTTGTATTCTTTTTTTAAATACAATTGCATTCGTATTCGTATTTTCAAACCTCGATCTTCCCGAAGGCATTCGTATTCGTATATCTGAATGCGATTTTGCCCATCTCTGTACTTGACAAACGTTTAACATGGAATCCGTACACAAGACTGAAACGACAAGAAACTGCCTGTCGCTTTCGCTTACTTCAACACTTACTTGACAGACACTCTAAACTTCCACCTATCTACAAAAGGCTCATCTATTTCACCATCATAAGGCCTATCTGGACTTACGGAGTTGAGCTCTGGGGCTCTACTAAACCATCAAATTCTTCCCGTATTCAATCCTTACAATCCAAAATCCTTCGGAAAATCCTCAACGCTCCTTACTTTGTCACGAATAAACTCATACATAAAGACCTTAATATCCCACATGTTGCTGATTTGGCCCAGACCAAGTATCAATCCTTCCATGAAAAACTCTACTCCCCATTCTAACCCACTAGTTTCAATCCTTGCTTCCTCTTCCATTCCTGACAATCCTCCGAAGGGTCTGAAAAGGAGATGGTCTCGAGACCTTCTAGTTTAGATTACCCAGTGAGTAGTGCCAATGGGCATTTACTCTTCATGTATTTTTCATGTTTATTTCTGTTAGCTAATTTACTTGATGTATTAACTAATACAGTTGTAAATATCAATAAATGATTAAAAAAAAAATAAATAAATAAAAATCATTGATTTATTGGAGTTGTTATATCATAATAAATTTATCATTTATTATTCTTTACATGAGTAAGGAGGGGATTGAGGAGCTGGTTTAATATATTAGTTTCCACAATTTTTCCTATAAAAATCTACAATTCAATAGTAATTAATAAATTACTTCTTTTTTTTTGTATAAGTACCTAGCAAATACCTAAATGTATATATCAAATAAGATAAAAGTTATTTACCACACTAATTTCACATTCTAAGTTACGTTGTTCCACAGATGATGCATATAATTTCCAATCATTATCATCATCATCTCTGTTTCTGTATCCAAGCTTAGAGTATAATGTTATAGCAGTTTTAGGCTCTGAAAAAAAAATAAGCATCAATAATTAGTCAAGAAAACTATATTAGAGAATTTAAGTAAATTTAAAGGAACTTATTCATACTTTAGAGATAAAGGGTCATTATTCACTAATCATCTATTTTTAAAATCCTAACATATTTCCCTCAGCAGTAAATAATTTTCTTCACATTACCACTATATAATTTCCCCATAATATTATTTTTTTAAATTTTTATTGTCTATTCTCTTTAACCGCTTATGCAGTGTGAGGAGGAAGTCTATGGAGTCCTCTTCAGCTCTGCAGATCTTCCACAAGGCCCCTTCTGTTATTCCATTGAAGTTCCCTTCTCTGGAAATCTCTATTTACCTCTTCTTCCCATTTCCTTCTAGGCCTTTCCCTTTCTCCCTTTGCTCTATAGGCTTTGCTAGGTATTCTATTTTGTTCCATTCGCAGATGTCCTAAACATCTCAGTCAGCTCTCCTCAATCAAATCGTTGGCCAGCTTTACATTCAGGTTCGACCAGATGGTTTTATTTCATATTCTGTCTCATCTAGTTTTTCCCTCAATCTCACAAAGGATTCTCATCCAGCGCCTGTTTAGGAAACCTTCCTTGACCGCTTCAAACATCCTTCCCACAGCTGCAATTCACTCAATTACCTCTGAATCGACAGATCCATTTTCCACTTGTTCAAGGATTTCTCCTGGGCTTCTTCTCAACCCTAATCACTTTTGTTTTAGCAGAGTTAATAACAAAATTAATCTTTGGGAGTTCTTCTTTTAATTTATTAACATAGTACTAAATATTCCTGTCAGTATCAGAGAAAAAAACTATATCATCAGCGAATGAAAGTAATGAGAGGCTCACTGGTCTCAGGTTGTCATATCCCAGGTGGAATTGCCTCATTTATTCTTTGGCCCTTCGAATTGCTGAGTCCATTGCTAAAATAAACAAAAGTGGACTGAGACTGCAACCTTGTCGGATTCCGATTGTTGTTTCGATTTCCTGAGAAGTGCAGTTGATAAATCTGATCACATTTCTTGTTTTCTAGTAGAGACTTTCAATCGCTAGGACATGACTCTGATTGATCCCTTTTTCTCTTAAGGCATCCAAGATATCAGATTTTCTTACTCGATCAAAGGCTTTTGTAAGTTCAACAAAGCACACCAACATTTCCTTCTCTTTTTTTAATAATTTTTCAAAAACCTGCCTCATGGCAAAGATAAGGTCCTATATGCTACGATTTTCCTAAAAGCCATATTGTTCCTCTTCAAGTAATCCTTAGATCCTTCTTATTCTCTTTTCCAGGATCTTGGAGTAAATCTTACTTGGTACGATCATGAAAGATATGCCTTGGTGGTTGTTACAATCTCTGTTGTCACCTTTCTTAAACATGGGGACGATTATGGCTATTTCCTAATCTTTTGGTATTTTCTTTTGCTTCCACACGAGGTTAAAATATGCAGCATAATATCTTTTCCTTTGACTATCATTTATTGATATTTATGTATATAATGTATTTCAGCATTTCAGGAGTTACTATATCACTAACAGCGGATTTCACTAATTTCATATTCCAGTTTGTCATCATCAATAAAGTCATCCTCTTCCCAGGGACTTACGTCTCTAACATCTTTGAGAGATTGTTTCTTTACTAGAAAATAGTCTATTACAGACTTTTCGTTTCTGCTTAGTTCCTCTCTAGTAAATGTGTGAGCATTTTTATGAGGGAATTTGCTCTATTAGCTGCTTTCTATTTCTATTGTTATTATTACTTGCCATTGCTGGCACATAATTGGAGTATTCTTTCCCCATTATCGTTCATAACATCTTCTCCACGGATACCAAAAATATCCAGCCATGATTGGGAATCTCTTCCAACTCTGGAATTAAAGTCTCCGACGACAATTGGTTCTCCATGCACATCATCTATTTCCCTCTGCGGCTATGGCGTTATCGTTTGGTCTGTAGACTACAATAATACTCTTTAGGGCATCTCCTTCTTTTAGGTCAACCACTATCAACCGATCACTTACGAATTTCCATTCTTTGATCACTGTATTCATTAAGGCTTCCTTGAACATAAAACCTAGTCCTCTGTTAGATATTCTGTCTTCAGTGGTCCCTGATTAGATTAGAATGTCCTCTGCCAAACTCCTACTTCTATCCCCTTCGCATGATCATCCTCATATTGAATACCTGTTTGTGGAAATCTCTCCTGTATGGTATTGTAGACCAAGCTCCTAATGTTCCTTTTGACAGCCTTTTTGAAACATCCCTATTCCAATTGGTCTCCAGTTATTTCAGTACTATCATCTCTGGAGATTTCAGTATTAATATGTTAGCTGAACCAACCCATAAATCCTTCTTTTTGAACCTACTGTTTTCCCTAAATTCAGACCTGAATATAATGCCCCATCAAACCGCACCTTTCAATAGATCATTCCGTAACCGCTCCTTGTCCATATGGAATTCTATTCCTTCGTATATTTGTCACTCTGATACTCTTCCTACATTTAAATCCTGTCTATTTAATCACTTCCTTTCTACCCTATTACCAAAGAGCCCTAAATAGATTTGAAAATTTCAATAAAAAGCAGTAAAAAAACATAGAAACGATAATTTAAATATAATATTTTATTTTGTGTTACATTTGTAATTTTACTATATAATTTCATCAACACTCCACCAATATTCTAGAGTTCTTTTAATTAAAATTTGTACATATGGACATTTTTTTAGTTTAATTTTTTTTTTTTGTATAGTTTTGTTATTAATTATTAGAAGCTACTTTTTAATTTATTATTATAGTTCATTTTTGTTTTATTTCTATTATTCTTGGTTTGTTTTATTGTTGTACTCTAAGACACTAAAGTTCTTTTTGTAAATTTTGTAATATTATTTAAAAGAGACTCGCCCCAGAATAAATAAATAATTTATTATTATTATATAGTTCAGACTATTTCATAGTTCCTTTCTTTGACTGCATCCAAAATATTTTTCTCCTCAATCTCCCAACAGTCAACTACTGATATTTATTAAAATATTTATAGGTTGTATCATACATGCTTTATTAAACCTAAAATACAATATACCAAGCCAGAGATTTAAAAAAAGCAATAAATAAAATAAAACGTACCCATTTGATTTTCATTTACAGAATGATAATATACATCCAAATGTAAGATTCCAATCAGCATTTGCTGCCAGCGAGAATAATCTAGAACCATCCCTCCTCGAGGAGTAGGAATCTGTAGAATTTTTAATAAAAGTTATTTTAAAAATTAAATATATGGAATATAAGTTCAAAATTTACTTTCCTAAAGATAAAAGGTATGAAACAATCAATATTACTTAGATTAAATACCATATTTGCTTGAATATAGATCATCTCCTATTTTGATAAATAAATAAATATAATGCATAAATAGTATCTCAAAAATGAAGAATGTAGAAAAATCCACAGTGAGAAGTTGAAGAGATTTTGGAAGAAGAAAGTGAGCACATCAGCAAAATAATTTCAATCGCACTCAATAGTTAATAATTTGTGAATCTCGTGCTCTGTAATATGGTTGGTATTCCATGCCATAATGCAGAAAGAATTGGTACAGACAAAGGTATAACAACAATTGTGTTTAGGCTACGTTTCAAGAATTTATTGTTCTCATATTCATTGGAAAAAAACAACAGTAAATAAAAATTTTCATACAAAACTTAGTAGATAATATAATTGTTACAGAGGCAAAAAACATTTTTGGACATTTAAGAATGCAGTCAATTCACAATGAGTACAATATATATATATATATATATAGTACTTAAATAGACAACTCAATTGGATTTTATATTTTTTTAACATTATAAATACATATAAAAGAAATTATTACAAATTTACTAAAACGTGTGAATATTACAAACTTTGAAAGAACACAAACACAGAAGCTAGGAATGGTTCAGGGATAGCTTTCTAAAATTACTGTGGTGGTGGTGAAAGCTGCACTCATCAACTGATTGCGGTCAACTGAAAGACTGGTTGAAGGCATTGCACGGAAGATCTTATCATCAGCTACAGCAAACAGAAATAGATAAACTGCATTCTACTCGCTGGCTGGTCAGAGGTAGTCTCTTCCCAGAAAAAGGCCTTTTGATTGCTATTCAGGATCAAGTCATAGCAAAGAGGTTTTACAGGTGGACATGTCTTAAAGAAATCAAAACATATCTAACAGATGTAGGCTCTGTGCCAGCACATACCAATCAACTCAGCACATTATTACAAGAGGGTGTGACATGCTGGCTGGGGACAGAATAATTTCAAGTAGGGCAATTGATGAAAGTTTACTAAAGACTAAAGCAGCATATGATTGACAATAAAATTATCAAAAGAAATAAAGCTTCGTTTATACTATACATACCCATAACAGACCTGATATTGTTGTGATTGATGATAATCAAAAAGCAGCTGAGCGTATCTCTGTGCTCAATGATGGGAACACTAATTCAGTATCTGCAAAAAAAAAATCTGAAAGCACCAAGCTCTTGCAGCTGAGCTAAAGGAACTGTACAGACGTGTTATGAGACCTATCATGATCTCCAGTGATGGTCTGAAATCAAAGTCCACTGAGAGACAAGGCCTATCTATAGCTATCATGAATGATGCCCAGAAAGCTGTACTTTTGAACAGCACAAGGATAGCAAGGAGCTTTCTAAATATCCAATAGAAACGTTGGAGTTCACTCCCCTACTTCAGAAAAAATCTTTCGAATTGTAACAAAGAATACAAGTACATAATATTTCAAAGCTTATAAATTTCAATTAATTTTTTTTTTTTTGTGAAGTGAGAATGGATGACTGTGTTTATACAGAGGAGAAATTAGTTGAAGGTGCAGCCAAATTAACAAGTTTTGTAGCCCTGATGAAGGCCTAAAATTTAGGCCGAAACGTCAGCAACATTAAATTAAGTTTCTACTTCATTGTGTTAATTTGACTGCACTCTCAACTAACTTCTCCTATATATATATATTTATTATTATTATTATTTTATTATTTTTTTATAGAATACAAATAATAATTTTATTAATTTTAATATTTCAATTTTTTTTTTTTTTTGATCACCTATCAATGTTTCATTCAAGATAGTCAAATAAATTTAGCAGAGTTGAAGTTTTAGTTTAAATTTTCGTATGTTATTAAATCCATGATAGAAAAAAAACTCATAAACATAGAATACAGAACTAACAAAAAAATAATGTTTACTAAGAAGAAAATGTGTAGGTAAAAACAAGTTACATTACCTGGAAAACAAAAACTATTTCATGCTCATATTGCTGCAGTTCATCCATGGACTCTATAGACTTACAGGGATTTTTACCCCTAATGTAAAGCCAATCACTATCATTTCCAGCACTAGCACATTTAGTAGCTAGCACTGAGTCAATTCCTGCAGGTTGTGGAGCTATTAAAAAAAAAAAAAAAAAAAAAAAAATAGTTAATACAGACTTATTTTTCATTATTATATGCACTAAATATTCTTATTAACAGTAAATATTACTCAAAAAAAGAAATAAAAAATGCTGAAATAGCTTTTCTGTCCATTATTAAAAGTTTAATAAAATAAACACGTTTGCACAAAATAATAAATGAGAAAATAAAGTTTAAATAAAAACCTTCTCCTCTACAACCCATTAAGAGTGCTCAGTACATACAGAGATTTGTACTATTTCTAGGCCAACAGCCGTGCAATGAGGTGATTAGGCCTAGATTATGCTCAGGGTTTTTTCCCCCTAATGTTTGGATACACGCTTCATACAGACTGGGTATACCCCAAAATCCAAGATGACTCCATGGCAGAAATAAAAGAATAAATAATTATTCTGCCACAGACAGGATTCGAAACCGGGACTCTGAGAACAGTAGACTAATGCTCTATCCACTAGATCGATAGATAAGGATAGAACTAGAATTAGATCAGGCTGGTTTCCGTCTGGGTAGGCAAACCAAAGACCAATTATTTTTTCTCAGGAATATAGAAAAAGCATGGGATAAAAATTTAAGTATATACATCAATTTCCTAGACTTAAAAGCTGCCTTCACTCAGTACTCTGATTCATATTAGGAATATGGAAAGCACTTAGAGCAAATGATGTTCCTGAAGATCTTTTGGCAGCAATCATTGGTATGTTGATTACCAATCATAAGACCTTAAGTAATTGTGCGTAGTGGACAAGAGATCAAGCCTTTTCTCTTAGAATGAGGTATTAAATGGGGATAGTTTGAGATCATTATTATTTATGGCTTTCTTTGATGAAACCCAAAAATATGCAGAACTTCATGGACATTTCAACTGTAGACAGTCCTCTATGCAAATGATATTTTGCTAATGACTAACTCTCAAGAAAAACTGCAACAGCCCAGAATAGAATAGTAGGAAGTATTTGCTGGTAAAGGAATGAGTATTATCATGCTTCTAAAAGAGTAAAATTAAGATGTACAGTGGGAAAAAATTACGATTTAGTGTGAAAATTTTTACAACTTGTGATCTAATTAAGATAAATTAAAAACTCTTTTTTTATTCATGAGTATGGGATGTCCTTTAATTGTAAGTGTAAAGGAATTACTTATAATAATTATTTTTTTTAAATACAGATTTCATACATTAGATAAATTTATTCTAAGGAGCATTCAAATCACCGTCCTATATCAATGATAAATGTGTTGTCTAAATTATTATAAAAGTTAGTTAAACAAGAGCTAGTCAATTTTTTGTTTATAAACAGCTTAATCAGTCCTAAGCAGTATGGCTTTAGACGAGACAAGGGAACGGAGGAAGCTATATTGGACTTAACTTGTTATATTTGCAGTGCTCCGGATTGTGGGGATCATGTCTTGGGAGTCTTTTTGGATTTTGCTAAAGCATAGTCAGTTATATATGCTAGGAAAAATTATGAAATTGGTTATATTAGGAAAAGCCCTGAAATGGTTCAATGACTAATTACAGAATAAAATGCAGTATGTCTTAATTGAAGACAGTGAAACATTGTCCATTGATTATGAGGTAATTCAGGGAAGTACATTGGGAATATTGTTATTTTTATTGGAAGGAATTAGTCCGGGTGGCGGTCATTAAATGAAACAACTGAATAGTTTCAACTATTTTATTGTTTGCCAACGTTTCGACCCTCATTGTGGGTCATCATCAGGGCGTCTGGTAGCCGAGTAGAAACAGTTTCCACTCGCCTACCAGACACCCTGATGATGACCCACAATGGGGTCGAAACGTTGGCAAACAATAAAATAGTTGAAACTATTCAGTTGTTTCATTTAATGACCACCACCCGGACTAATTCCTTCCAGTAATTCTCAACGGTCAACTAATTATATCCACAATGTTATTTTTATTGTACATAAATGATATTTGTTATTTGGAGCCTTTGGTAGAATAATTATTTTTGCTGATAATACAGTTAACTTATATAGCGGAAGATCTTGGCAAGTTTACGAGCTGGTGAATTTTCATTTGCAATCGATTGCTAACTTATTTAATAGTAATATCCTTTCAATAAAGCTGAAGAAAACTAAATCAATCCCCTTTTCTATTCATCACGATGACCCAGAGTTTGAGTTAAAAATCCACATGCGAGATGCTTGCAGTTCTTCTTGTAATTGTCTATTATCGACAAAATTCATCAGGCTCGATATCTCGGAATTATTCTTGTTTATCGATTAAAATGGAATCCGCAGATATTTCATGTCACTGCTCAACTGAGGAAATATTTTTTTATATTCCATAATTTGAGAGGTATTGTATAGATCAGAAATAGAATTAAGATTAATTTACTTCTTATAAATTCAGACACTGATTCAATGTTGTACATTAATCTGGGGAAATTCCTTTAATAAACATTTCATTCATCTTGAGATTTTGCAGAAAAAAATTATTAAAGTAATTTCAGGTATGAATCCAAGATACCCATCAATAAACATATTCTCCGACTTTAATGTAATATCTGTAAAAAAAATTATACATAATCTCAATTATGAAGAAACTGTATTTTAGATAGGATGAGATAGTTAGGATGATTGACCACGTTTTTTCCAAAATACTAGAAACTTACTATAGCTTAGTGGTGCCTAGACCAAAGCATAGCTGGACAATACACCAGACTTGTTCACTAGCTACTGTTCACAATAATATTTCTTCAAATTTTCAATATTCTAACAAAAATCCTCTAAAGTATTCAATGTGTTACTACAATGTTAAATATGGACAAAATCCTTCAGTGAGTAAAAAATTGCTAAATTATTAAATTTAAATTACTTATCCCTATAGACATGTCTTCCTCAATGCCAAACCAAGTCATTCATTCTAATTTTCTGGCTTATTTTGAATGATGCATTGTAGTTTATAATTGTGTTATAAAATTATTTGAAATGAAAAAACTTCTTTATTATCCTGAGACTAAAGTCCCTTAAGAATAAAATAACATACATAATTGGTGACCGGAACAGTGTGGTCATGGCTTAGAATGACAAATTACTAAACTAGAAAAATAATAGAGGTCGTAATATATATACATCTTTACAAGTCAGACTTACAGAATGAAATAAAAAATAAAAATAAAACAACAAAAAAAACAGAAATAGCTAATTCATCAGTGATAATTTAAGTAATATAAACACACACACAAAAATATAATAATAATAATTGGAATTTATAGCATCTGCAGTTGGAAATTATTGTCTGTTTGACTGGGTAAGGAGAAGATGGTTGAAAAGGAGCAATTTGAAGGAGGAAGTCGTTCTTACATGACGGATCTCAGGAGGGATAGAATTCCAAACAGAGGTTGCTTTGGCTAGAAAGGACTTGTCAAAGGCAGCAGTGCGGTGAGGAGGAGGGTAGAGATCAGAAAGCCAGGATCTGGTAGAACGGGACTGAATTGATGATTTAAATTGAAGGGATTGGAAGATATAGCTGAGACGATGAGTTCTGATAACTTAGTAGAGGAAGGAAGCTAGGAAATACTGGCATCTGTAATGAGGATAAAGCCACCCTAACTCGGCGTAATACTGGGTTGTCTCTGGTGATCCCAAATACAAACCGTATTGCACAGTTCATAATACACTTGAGTTTTGCTTCGAGCTCACCTGAAAGTCCGCTGTACACCTCGCAACCGTAGTCAAAGTGGGGAAAGACAAGGGAAGAAACAAGGAGTTTAAGAATATTGAATGGTAGGAGGTGATGGAGGCGACAGAATTGCTTTAGGGTTGCTATGGTTCGGCAGGATATTTGGGAGATGTGTGGTTTCCAAGAGAGAGTTTGGTCAAGAGTAATACCTAAGTTCTTGATGGATGAATGAAAAGAGATAGGAGTATTGTTTAGGAAAAGGTTGGGGTTGCTGGAAATGGATTTAAGGAGAGCAAGTGATGCTATCAGGATGGCCTTGTTTTTTCAGCAGGAGTTTGTTGCTGTTTGACCAAGCACTTATATTGTTTATGTCCTCCTGAAGTTTAGAGATAGCATCAGGAAATTCATTTGGGGTAAATAATATCTCCCTCATATTCTAACATTGTTTGCCAAATAGTAATTCTATCATTTTTAATCTATCTCGTATTTGTCGTATAATAACTTTAATTTCTATAAATTTCTAATCATATCTTAATTTGTTTTCTCTGCACACCTTTCTAGTATTTTCTATTTAATATTAATTTCAACTTATATCATTTTTAGTCATTTTGTACAGTAAAAAATTATTGCAGTTATAAATGCGTATATGAGCGCGCGTATGTCTAAGTATAAATATATACCTTCTTTTTTTCGCTAAGTACTCAAATATTATGTTTATCCTCCTAATATTCTATCTTCATTAATCTAGTTTTGATATATGCACTCCATATATAACTAAGCATAACTTCTTTCTTATAAAGATGATAATTTAATACTAAGAACTTACAAACATATATTTTTTTTAAATCACTTCATCCCATCCAATAGAGTAATTTTTATTTCATAGATAGTTTTATTTCATAATATCCAATTCATGATGAGTTTAAGATTATAATTTTCAGTAGTTTAATTTAAATTTTATAGTTGTTCTATAGTCATACTGTCATAATATTTTTAATCCTCAAATTATTTTTTTTTATTTCTGTTCTACAACCCATTCATTCATATATACCTGTTTGTGTCCCTCTTTAGTTTCTGATTGTTTTTTAGTCCTGATAATGGCTCAAATGTTGAAATGTTCCAGAAACGTTCGCAGTATTTAACAATTTTATCTTCAATACCAAAGCATCATCAATTAATACAAACAGTCAAAAGTTATCCCACTGATTAATACTTATCATTAAAATGTAACTTTCAAATACAATATATGTGATTAATAAAGTGTACAAATACTTTTGTCTCACTTAGTTGTTTGATTTTTTAAAATTATTATTAATACCCCAATGCAATATGGTTTATAACATCTGAAAAATATAAATATATTTTTATCAGATAATTCAACATTACATTAAATGGTTGCATTATGTGCTATACAAATAGAAAAGTATTCAATGAGTCATCATTTTAATCTCAGTCACTCTAGAAATGCAGTACCCACAAAACAAAGTACATACGTTTACCAACTTCAATACATGTCTTTTATAGATTTAAACAAAAATTAGAAAATCTTGAAGCCAGTGATTCTGTATTATGGATAAATAACCACTTTAAAATTGTTATTTGAACCTGACAACAAATTCCTAACAACTGTGTAGCAAATTACATAAACTTGTTCAATAAAATTTATATATTGTAAAATGTTAAATCACTCAAAATTGGTAATTTAACAAGTTATATCTCACATTATATGATCATTGCTAGCATAACCTGATTTATTACATTAGAAGCAACTAAGAATTAGACAGATTATTTACAATAAATTAAAAGAATGCTACAATTCCAATAATCAAAACAGTTTTAATCATCATAATCCTAGCAGGATTTGAGGAATTATACACACTAATTCAGAATGAACAAATACATTGACATGAGCAAGTTTAAACGTACCGATAAATCCTCCAACAAGGAAACATGTAATTTGGCATAGTAAAAAACAAATGACAAGGAAACTCAATTTTTTTCCACTTAAATTTTCTATTACAGTTCCTGACATGTTGAAACACCGGCAAGTTGTTTATACTACTACTGTCAAAGAATCGATAGTAGTGGCGCGACTAGTTTCAAAAAATGATAAATAAAGTATTTTTCCTCTATGTAATAGGAGATTGAAATTAACTTAGGTTTTCCACAAATTTAACAGAAAGTTATTGAATCCTTGTAAATTAAACCGTCACTTTAGAAATCATAAAAAGACTGGGGGGAAAATATTCACGTTCTTTACTATCAAAGAAATGTGTTACGTTCATTAATGATTAAATGATGACAGAGGGACAACATGGTGGAAGAAGAAAAATAATGTATTATTGAACGCTTCAAACGGGAGAAACAACTCATAAAAAAAGCCTGAGTAATCTCTAAAAAAAGTTTTACTGGTATTGATGAACGATATATTTTACGTCATGTTAAAATATATCCCAAACTAATTGCTCCGGATACTGGCATTGACACCTCCGGAAAGTGGCAAGCCAAATAGGAGGGATCGCATAAGGAATAAGAGGACCTGAGATGTTGGAGCTGTCCCTTTGAAGGATATTATTGAAAAGAGAAAACTAAAATGGTTGGGATATCTCTGCCGGATGAGTGAAGATAATATTAAAGTTATAGAGTATTAGGCAGTGGAATAAATGAACCTTCTACTAGACAGCTTGTTTATTACTGCAATATATACAAACAACATGGCGCAGGGGACGCTACCAACTGGACTGAACTGTTTGTTGTTGGGCTGCTGTACACCTAGGTGGAAGTTCAGTGCCACAACTATCTTTACATATACAATCGATATTTAACACACCCCCTCAATTGAATGTTTTCAAATATATACATACACAAGTAAATATTCAATTGTATCTCACATACAAAACAAGTAAAAATATTATTCTACTACAAAATTCTACACCACAAAACAAGTAAAAATATTATTCTATTATAAAATTCTACACCACAAAACAAGTAAAAATATTATTCTATTATAAAATTCTACACAACAAAACAAGTAAAAATATTATACTATTACAAAATTCTATACAATTTTAGCACAATATATATAAATGACATTAATATATTAATTAATTAAAGCCTTCCGAAACATTTGAAACTTATCAAAGGCAAGTGGTTTTGTGAACAAATCTGCCACATTGCGGTCAGAATTGATGTGTTCCACAGATATTATTTCTTTGGAAATAAGATCTTTAACAAAATGGAATTTTATATCAATGTGTTTTGCTCGTTTAGAGTTTTCACAATTCTTTATAAAAGCTATAGCACTAGTGTTATCCACCAACAGTTTTCCACTTACTGTTTCACCACTGAACTCACTAATTATTCCACTTAAACTCACAATTTCCTGTGATGCCATTCCTGCTGCAATGTACTCCGCTTCCATCGTTGACAGAGCCACACATGCTTGCTTTCTTGAATGCCAAGCTATGGGATTGCTTCCGCAGAATGCTGCAAAGCCACTTACACTCTTTCGTGTTTCTATATCACCTGCCCAGTCAGCATCTGAATAACCAATAAGTCCTAGGTTCTCACTTGGTTTGAAAGTAAGACCCATATCTCGAGTTTCTTTGAGATATCTGAGTATTCGTTTTGCAGCTTTCCAAGACTGCTGACTAGCTTTATCTAAACATCTAGATAAATAGCTAATTGGGAATGATAAATCCGGGCGAGTTGTTGTGCTCAGATACATAAGTCCACATACCAAGCTCCTGTATGGTATATTTTCATCTAAAGGTGGACTGTCAGCGTTAAGTTTAAATCCAACCTCCATGGGGGTTGATACCTTCCTGCACTCTACCAAATTATAATCTTCAAGGAGTTTATCAATAAAGCGGGTTTGTGTAACCCTTATATTCTTTTCTTGCCTTTCAATCGTCATCCCTAAAAATTGAGAAGCCTTCATTTCTTTAATGCTGAACTCTCCTTTTAAATTGTTCACTAATTCTTCAATAGCCTTTTCATCCCCTGTAATTAGGCCATCATCTACAAAAAGAACAAAGAACACCCTACTCTTGTAGTAAAGGCATAAATCATATTGGGATCTTTTAAATCCCAGTTTTAACATAAAAGAATTAAATCTTTCATTCCAATACTTCGGTGCTTTCTTAAGTCCATAAAGTGGCCTATTTAGTCTCAGAGTTTTTGTAGAACAACTTACACCTTTAGGTGGTTTTATAAACACAGGATAGTCCAGTGAGCCATTGAGAAAGGCTGTTGGCACATCAACTTGTCTAATACTCCAATCGTTTTGGCATGCAAATGACAAGAGAGTTCTTACAGTATCCATTCGGCAAACTGGTGAGTAATTAAATACACAATCACCTTGAGTTTGTTCTTCAAACCCTGTTGCTACCAATCTGGCCTTTTTGATTCCATCTTCCTTCACTGTGAAAACCCATTTAGTTGTGATTGGGACACTTCCATTCGGTGCTTCCTCTTCAGACCAAGTGTTCATCTTCTCATGAGCTTTTAATTCTTTAATAATGGCTTCCTGCCATTCCTCTTTTTTATTAGCATCCTCATAAGATGATGGAACTCCATCTGATCGGCTTACCATACAGTATGCATTATATAACTCATAATCATTTAGGAAATGAGGTTTTGACCGGTTTCTCTGAGGTCTAAAAGTTTCTTCTGAATGCTCTGGATTGGATTCTTCATTCTGAAGTCTTGAAGGGTTTTCTGACTGCTCTGGATTACAATCATTCTGAGGTCTAGAAGTTTCTTCTGGCTGCTCTGAAATATTAGTGTTATTCTCTTCACCATTTTTCCTTCCCTCTTCATAGCTTCCACCACTATTATGATAGACAATAGGTACATTTTTAACTTCTTTATAGGGCATTTGGCTCTCCTCGAATATCACATCTCTAGATCTAATAACTTTCTGCTCATCTGGCAACCAAATCCTATACCCACCACCACAATAACCAACCATCACCCCCTCCTTGCTTCTGGGATCCAATTTGGAACCTTTAGGAAGAATGGTAGGCCATGCTCGGCAACCAAATATTCGAAGTTTAGACAGATCATTTCTGCCATTCCATATTAATGAGGGAGTTTCACCTTTACTTAAGGCTGAAGTAGGTGACCTATTCAGTTCATAAGCAGAACATCGAGCTGCTTCCCCCCACAAGAACTTGGGGATACCGGAATCTGATACCTTAGTACGCATCATGTCTAATAGTGTCCTATTCATTCTTTCACTCTTTCCGTTCATTTGAGGGCTATATGGCAATGAATATTCTAATTTTATACCTTTATCTGAACAATATTTTTGAAAAAATTTAGACGTAAATTCTCCTCCATTATCTAAACGTAGCCTTTTCACTGGGACACCCTGTTGCCTTTCTAGTTCTACTATATAATCCATCAGGTTTGTTTCAGCTTCGCTTTTCATATGGAGAAGTTTGACATGCACAAAATGAGTGAAGTCATCCAAAATCACCTGCATATACCTATGTCCTTCAACTGATTCAGGATTGAAAGGACCACATATATCAGAGTGAATTAATTCACCAACCTTTGAAGTGCGTTTCCTATTATTTGAAAAGGGTTGTCTAGTAGCTTTACCTTCAATGCATGCCGAACACTTCTTGTCACTATAGGGTAATCCTAAACTTTTGAGTCCATGCCGATTCAAATGTCCTAGCCGTTTATGCCATAGATCTCCATCCGTAGCACTTGAAATGTTGCACTTGACTTGATTATCACTGGGTTCATCAAACGTAAATATGTACAATCCATTCACTCGTGGACAACTCAGCTTAAAATTTCTTCCACAGATTTTCATCTCCTTAGAATCTGTAATCACTTTTAAGCCTTTTGAGGTAACTGCACTCACTGATAATAAATTATGTTTTAACCCCGGGACTATTAAACCTTTAATGTTTACAATCCTACCTTGAGAGGTTACTCTTAGGGTACCTTCTTTTCTAGTAAACATTTTATCACCATTAGCTATATGTATGGCAACATCATGATCAAGATTCGAAACATTTGACAAAAGGGGTTCCAATTCTGCCTTAAAAAGATGGTTACTCACACCTGAATCGACTAAAAACACATTGTTAGATGATAGTTTAATATTACCACAATTTAGGGCCACCATTACAACTTCTTCATCTACATCTGCTGAATTACCCTGGATTGTTCCTCTTCTTTTCCCACGAAAGCTTCTATTAAAGGATTTACTTCCACGGTTCTGCTTATTTTTGGGACACTGTGCCTTGAAATGTCTTTTATCCCCACATATAAAGCAACCACTCTGTGCTTTAAATGATACTTCTGATGATGATGCACTAGCTGATGACTTTGACTTTAACTTTGTATCTGTATCTAGAAGTCTGGCTCGCACAAAATCCATTTGGACTTCTAAATTAGTTTCTAGAGCTGTCACAACTGTGTTGAATTCATCTGGTAAAGACATCAACAGGTGACATACCTTGTCTGACTCCCCTAGAACTGTGCCTTGTTCTTGAAGGTTTCGGATAATGGTATCAAATGCCAAAAAATGTTCTTCCATATTTCCATGAAGAGAATATTTCAGGCCCATCAACTTCCTGTACCAAGTCAATTTTGAAAAAGAGGTAGATCTGACAAAAACCTTTTTTAAAGCATTTATCATTTCCTTGGAAGTTTGGCAATCCATGATTATTTCCAGATGTTTATCTGAAATGCCTTGGATAATGATGGACTTTGCCTTCGAGTCCTTAATGAGAAATTCCCTTTTCTCAGCACTAGAGGTAGGAGGATCTGCTTCCAACACATCTTTTACCTGTTCTCTTTCAAAAATAGATGACATTCTGAAAAACCAACTGTTAAAACTTGTTCCGACCAGTACTGGAACTCCTGAAGTAGTAACTGACGCCATAGTACCGGTAAACAAAAATCACTAATAAAATAATATCACTTCGCGACTACGCGTTGACACTATACACAAATACTATGCTCTACACAAAAATACTCTGGGCCCATAACCTATTAAAGTTATAGAGTATTAGGCAGTGGAATAAATGAACCTTCTACTAGACAGCTTGTTTATTACTGCAATATATACAAACAACATGGCGCAGGGGACGCTACCAACTGGACTGAACTGTTTGTTGTTGGGCTGCTGTACACCTAGGTGGAAGTTCAGTGCCACAACTATCTTTACATATACAATCGATATTTAACAGATAAGGACCCAAGAAAATATTTTGAGGCCAGACCAAGTGGAAAACGCCCAAGAGGAAGACCTAGAATCCAGTGGTGTGACCTAGAATCTCCAAAGTGAGAGGAAGAAGAGAAAAAAAACAGCACCTTGACTCGGGATCGAGAAGCATGGTTCGCATGGATAGAGGAACCTCCACGCTGAGAGGCACAAAGGAGGAAGAGAAAGAAGAAGAAGTTTCAGTACTAATGGATACAATTTTAGATCTAAAAACAGGTAATTTTATCTAAAAAATCTCTTGCACCATTTTCACTGTGACTCACTGTATATGACAGGTTAGAGTAGAAGGAGATATTTGAAGAGGCGAATGTTCGGCAACGAAGGCAATTCTAGAAGAAGTGTGTGTAGAGGGGTTCTAAGTAATGGGGAAATTCGTTAAGAAAATGATTAATATTTCTATTTGTTAATTAATCAAGAGTTTGCCATGAAATATTGGCTGATGGGGTAGGAATAGAAAAATAAAGGAAACCTGAATAAAATAATGTGATGGGACGAAGAATATTGAATATTTTGAGGAGAATACTGTATTTTAAGTTTAATCTAGTAAAATGAGGTCTGTATTAGTATGAAGCCAGGGGTCTGAAAACTGGCATTACATCATTAACGTATTCCTTTGTTCTTCTATAGACCAATAGAAAATCACAATCCTTATCCTTTTTGATTTTTCTAAAGCCTTTTACTGTCTCGATCACTCAATCCTCCCATCTAAGCTACAAAATATTTCCCTGTCAAATAGTGCCTTCAGCTGGTTCCACTCCTTCTTGTCGCTACGTTCCCAAATAGTCATTATTCCTAACAAACCTTCCTCATCACCGCTTCATTTCTTTCGAGGTGTTACCCAAGGATTATCCCTCTCTCCGACCTTATTTTCAATACTCATAAAAGACCTTCCTATCCAACACTCCAAGTACCATCTGTACGTAGATGACTAACAAATTCACCTGTCCTTCCATCATTCTAATATGCTCGAGGCTTTCCGTAAAATCCAAGGAGATATTAATAGCATTAAACACTGGGCTTCGGAAAATATGCTGAGCCTGAATCTATCGAAAACAAGGCAATACTTATTCGGTCCAAACCTTCCTCCATTCACTTCCATACTATCCATTACTTTTCCTCAATAAAACTACTATCCAATTCCAAATCTCCTTAAAAATCTAGGAGTTATCTTTGATCAAAATTTAATGTGGAGTAACCGTATTTCCCAAACCACCAGAAAATCCATCTCTATTCTCAAATAACTCCTACGTTTCCGTGACTCTCTTCCTAGAAGTACCCGCCGTCTCTTAGTGTCTCGCAAACTCTCCCACTTTGACTATGGATGCCTAGTATATGGAGAACTCTCTGGGGGAAAATGAGATGAGGCTGAAGAGATTAATGAATAGATTTATAAGATATATTTACGGCCTCCCCTGACGATCACATATTTCTAACTGGTATTCTGGTAAAGGGTGGCTTTATCCTGATTTCCGAAGAAAAAACCTACTAAATATCTCCTTATTCCAATCCTTGCGAGTCAGAAAACCTTCCTATATATTTGACCTCCTTACTCCTCGCTCATCTGTACATACCCTAAATACAAGATCTCAACCTAGCGATTTATTTGTACCATCCCAGCATACTTTAGAACTCACTACCTATTTCCCTCCGTAAAATATCATCCTTAACAACTTTTAAGCACCAGTTATTTAACCTTCTCCTAAAACATCAAACTTCCTCACATATGTAAATAGTCTCGTTCTAATTATGCGCTACTTAATTCATAAACTTCTTATCAGTTGTATTTATATATTCTACCTATTTTAATTTTATATGTCTCATAGTTGTTATTAAATATGTAATAACCACCAAGCAAGACAAATTTATGAAATTTTCTCTAAATTGCATGGACGGGACTTTTCATGTTCATTGTTTTTTATTCTTAGAGGACAAAATGTCCTAGAATTATAAAAATTATTTTCATTTCATATATATATATATATATATATATATATATATATATATATATATATATATATATATATATATATATACATATTCATTCATTATTATCGGCGCAACAGACGCATAAAGCAGTCCCTGGCAGCTCAACCGCTATACATATATATATATATATGTGGAGATGAATATATATATATATATATAATATATTATATATATATATATATATATATATATATATATATATATATATATATATGTGAAATGAATTATTGTATCCTACTTCCTGAACCCGGAGGTCTTCAGTTCGGCCACCTGCAGCTGCTGCCTTATACTATTAAAATAGCAAACGGTAATCCGTGTTGTTAATAATTTAACAGTGTACACAGTTTCTTTAGTTACAAAATACAAATTTTTTAGGTCAAATGTGAACAACCTTTAAAACGATTTTTTTCAATCATAATATTACAACATATGCTGTTTCGGGTTCCCGAAAAGAGAAATTAATGTCACTGCTCTGCCATCTAGTGGCCATAGGGAGAGAGCGCCCCTAGTGGCCGAGAAAGAAACTGAAGTGTGGCAGGTCCTGGCTGGTTGTGTCAGAGAGAGCTCTAGTTTTTTTGTTCCTCCTGTAGAACCACCCTTTACCATGGAGTAGAGAATTTAGAAGACCCCCTGGCCAAAGGGGAAGAGGAGAGGAGGAGAGAAGAACAGATTCACCTTCCAGAGCATTTTCACCATCTCAGAGATCACCCCATAAGTTACTACTTGTTATAATTTACAATAGCACAATTTACTAACCCAGTCCTAATGAACACCTGGCCATTAAGTTAAATATGTACCAATTATCTTTATAAGATAATTAATTTTATCCCTATAATGTGTTTTTTATATCATGGCCCAGCCTTATTTCATTTAGTTATATTTTTCATACAGTCCACTTATATACTACTATAGGAGTGATCATCTTGACATTTAGTTGGAGGTGATTACTCTAAACATTTAACGGGGTAGAGGATTTACAATTGCAGAGTGATCGACAATTAGGCACGGAATTTATCAGATAATAGCAGAGTTGTCGTCCTTTGCTCCTACTTCTGCTGCAGGGTCTAGTTGAAGAAGTTTTGGGTATGGTATGCGGGAAGAGAGAACTCTTTTCCAGAGCTGCTATTCGTTTGGTAAACTCTTCTGTAGCTGATGGTAACCTTCCACTCCTATCAGTAGGTTCTGAGGTTCTCATCTGAGATTCCTCTGAAACTGCAGGATCATAAAATTCCTGAGTGCCAGTCTGAGCCTGAAATGAATGCTGGAATGTTCTTTTGCAGCCACTGCTGAGTTGACTTGGCTTTGCGAGCTGGAGAGGAATCATGCTGGAAAACCCAAAGCCTTCAAGCAAACTCCACTCCAAATCATCACTTAGAAAAGGTGATGATACCTTATCATTCTTCTAATTACTTCTTGGGCTTCTTTAGAGCTGTATGCATACACACGATCATTTTGGAGATTAGATTTTTCTTGGATTGTAAAAGTGTTGAAACTCTCTAGTCTACATTTTTCAACTTTGTGTAAGGCGACTACAGCTATTCAGTTTTCTTCATCACCCCACTCCAAGTTAACTGACCAAACCTGGCATGTAAAGAAAATAATCTGATAGAGATGAGGATTATCTAAAAATACCCAAGGATGTAAACAAACTTCAATTTTTGTAACAGTATTTATGGCAGAACTAGGTTTGTGTGTGTGTGTTACTTCTCCATTTATAGTCAATTTTAATGTCATAGTCATCTTTATTTTTGTATATTTGTATTTGTTGGTATTGCCATCATTTTTACATGCATTAGTTTCATTGCCATACCGTATTGATATTTATCTCTTTTTTAATCTTGTAATTTGCAGCCATGATGAGGGCTCATATGTTTGAGCCGAATCATGAGCAAAAATAATATATTCAACAGACAACCATACCTCCTCAAATTAAATGGAAATAAATATTGGTGACAATAATAAAACTTTTCTTCAATAAATTAATTTATTTTAATTTAGGAACCAGAAACAGTTAGTTTTATTGGCTTTTCATCACTCTCCATTACCCTTTACAATTCCATGTATCAGATAATATTTTTTCTAAAATCTTTAGCTATCCAACAATTGTCATCATTTTTACATGCGTTAGTTTCATTGCCATACCGTATTGATGTTTATCTCTTTTGTAATCTTGTAATTTGCAGCCATGATGAGGGCTCATATGTTTGAGCCGAATCATGGGCAAAAATAATATATTCAACAGACAACCATACATCCTCAAATTAAATGGAAATAAATATTGGTGACAATAATAAAACTTTTCTTCAATAAATTAATTTATTTTAATACATTATTCATATTATGCTCCATTATATTAATATTATTCACAATAATGGGGTTTTCTAAATCAATAAAAGTCGTTTCTCCTGAATCTGAACCACCTGAAACAAGAAAAGTAAATTATCCAATTAATTCACATAAGAAGTAGATAAATTCCACCATTTCTCTAATTATTTCTTTTGTTGATATAAAAAAATATGAAGATATTTGTGTAAAGAAATTATTCTTAATAAAATATTATTGCTTAGGATAAAAAATCTGGTGGGCGCAACACACAACTTTCACTTACCTCCGTTATTAAAATCAATTTAAGAATTTTTAAATAAACGTATAGATAAAAATAAATTGTTAAAGAATTAATTCAATTGAATTTCAATAGAAACATGTGTTTTATCAAATAATCTATTATATTTTTATCTACACCAATCAGTTAGTGTTTAGAGTCATCACCTCCAACTCAATGTCAATATGATCACACTAGTGGCGCTCTGCTTCTTTGACAGGCCGCCAGGTGGTAGCACCGTCAACATGAATTCCCCTTTTTAGGAACCAGAAACAGTTAGTTTATCGGCTTTTCATCACTCTCCATTACCCTTTACAATTCCATGTATCAGATAATATTTTTTCTAAAATCTTTAGCTATCCAACTGTATATTATACATCTATTGCAATATATTACTATTCTTGTGTTCTAAAACACAAAAATTGCATAAAAAATATGTTTGAACTTTTCTCCTTTAGCTGTATATCAAATTTACTCTTCTGTATGGAGGCCTCTTTAGAATAAAAAAAATATATACTATTAAAATATGCAATGTATTTGGTCAAAAGACCAGTGACATAATTTATTCTACTTTACAATGGTGTGGAAAATAAAATAAAAAAAGTTATATTAATAAAAAATAAAATAAATAACTTCTTGTAGAAGAATGTGTTTTACACAGCTAAAAATAAATGAAGTTATTAACAAAATCAACTTTGAGAAATAAATAATTATTTTCTTTCACTCAAAGTCCTAATATCAGAATTGCTGAAAGGCTGTTTGGAAAGAAAGAAGGTATTCCGAATGATGGAAGGGAATTCAAGAAGGAGTAGTGCGAACAAGAAAAGAATTATGGAAAGTTTTAGTTCTATGGGTAAGAATGTAAAGGTCAGAATGGCTTGATCTTGTTTCAAGGAAGGAGACTGACGATTTAAAGAGTCTCGATATAAGGAGAGAGAGATGGGAGTTAATGGTATGGTAACGATATGATCCTTGGAAATATTGTCTGGGAATGGGAAGAAGGAGCACTTTGACTCACCGTATAAATGGATTTGTCTTCGGAATACCGAAGACAAATCTTAAAAACATGTTTATAATTAGCTTTAGTCTGTCCTCAAGCACAGTCGAAAGGTCACCATAAACCACGCCACATATTCAAAGTGGGGAATAATACATAAGGATACAAGGAGCTTACAAGTGGATAGTGGAAGAAGATGACTGGAGTGATCATGAGATAATATGAACGGAACAAGCAGTTGAGAAGTGGAATTGTTAAGTTTAATTAATAATATGTAGCTCCAGCCAGGTTTCAGAATGGTGAGTTGCAGCATATGGAGCAGTAAACAGGTGGAGAGAGAAGAAACATGAGACAAACTTAAACTGGGTAACTCAAGTAAAGAACTCTGCGGAATCTTTCGGGTGTAAAGAAGAATTCAATGCTTCACAATGTCAAGGTATGAATCACCACAAAGAAGATATTATCTAAAAACTAAAAAAATCATACGACATTAATTGACATAAACAGAACCCTAATATTCCAAATCTAACCAGCTGTACAGATCTATTTGCAGTTTCAATTATGGAAGTCC
The DNA here is from genome assembly GCA_023052935.1 of Piezodorus guildinii. Classification (NCBI taxonomy): domain Eukaryota; kingdom Metazoa; phylum Arthropoda; class Insecta; order Hemiptera; family Pentatomidae; genus Piezodorus; species Piezodorus guildinii. Next base: position 84,520,428 of record CM041295.1, read on the forward strand.
AGAACCCTACTTAAAATTTCAAACCAGCATCCAGAAGCAAAGACTTGCCAGCCTCATTAGAGTCTCCAATCCAGAAGATTTTATGATCCGAATCAACAATAGAACCTACTCATGGAAAGCTAATGAACCCAGCAATAGGTGCAACATATTCCAAACTAACATCCTACACCAATTGTAACTCCACTGCCACTCACTTCACCAAACCCGAGAAAAATACATAAGGAGATATGTAGACAACTCAGCCTCATTAAGTGTACAAGAATTTTTGCTGATAAGTAATATTGACCATCTCAATAATCTTTATGCACTTTTATTATCAATGGAGAACTAAGTATGTTCATTTTAAATAGTTTAAATTTCTATATGTACGTATTTAATATCAGACTCAAAAGATTTATAATGATTAAAAATGTAAATAATGTATATAATTGTATCTTATATTTGTACAAGAATTTTTTTAAACAAATAAATACAATTTTATTCTATCAAGGGTTTATAGTTGTAAAGGATAGATTCAAAGAAGGGATTAAAAGGGAACAAATGAGGGCAATACACCACAGTGTAAAGGAGAGGGTATGGGTAGCAGGAAATTTTAATGAAAAGAAATTCAATATGAAAACATCTTGGATATGGAATTTCATGCTATCGTGGATGTAAAGTCCCACACCTCTACCAGTCCAGCCAATTTGTTCATGGTGGGTAAAGAAATAATGAGGGAGGAAAATAGAAGAGGAAGGAATGTAGGGTTTTAGCCATGTTTCAAAAACTGATAATGTGGTAGAAGGTGCAGGTAGAATATCGAAGGAGTTTGTCAAAGTGGGCGGATAAGGACTGGTCATTAACATGACAGGCCATTAGGACATACAGAAAAGGCAGGCTCTCCTTGACTTTATTAGGACAGACCCCTAGTTTGCTGTCTCAGGATTTTATTTTCCATTGTGACTTCCTCCAAGTTTTTAGACTGATCCTTGAGATGCCTTTCTATTTTCGTTAGATTGTCATTTTGCTTAAAACATAGTTCACTGTATCTTTCAAGAGACGATTTAATACTTTGCATGTCTTTATTGACATATGTCCTAATTTGATTTACAGCGAGTAAATCTGCTGTCAATTATTTAGCTAGATGAGTTCCTGAGCGAACTTATTGATTTATCTTTCATCTGACCAGTTTTTCATTCCTGGTTGCATTTTTTACAAAGCCACATTTATTTTAATTTAAAAAAGCAGAATACATAGTTTTTTTCTTTAAAAAAATATTAAACTAAAACCTAAACTTTCACTTTAATCATAATAGAGCTAAAACTGTAGTAAGAACTGTTGTTTAAATTCTTTTATTTTTTTTCTAGAGTTTAAAGTTTCAAGATATTAGAGTTTAAAGATATTAGGAGACAGCAGTGAATATCACCCTATAATTCATTTTTGTCACACACAAGTTTTGGAAGCAGCAGTGACCCTAGAATTATTTATTAAAAATAAATGAACAATTTTGCAAGGTGCTTAATACTTTTGGCCCAGCCAGAATTGCTCTCCTCATGTCTAATCATATAATACATCTGAATCTTCCCTCCTTATATTCCTATTGGTCAAGGACAATAATTACTTGTGAACTCAACACTCACCTCTGTTTTTTCAGCTAGATCATACCCCTCTCCTCAAATTTTTGTATTTTTCCATTAATTAATACCATGATCTTGTCAAAATTTCAAAACGATCTCCATACACTTATATTTATTCGCCAACAAAGTTATGGAGACTCAATGTATATAGTGTTAAAAATATTTACCTCTATCTTGATCTATTGATTCTCAATCCCTTCCCTTAAAACCCATTTATTCCATCTTCTCCATAGAGGAAAAGGTCATATGCCTGTTTTTCAATTTCCATTTTTTTCTTAATCATCCCTTAAAATTCTAATATTATTTTATTTTTGCAATAATTTATTTATTTTTATTTTTAAATTGTTTAGATATATTATTATGATTAAAATTATAAAAAGTAATATACATTCTTATTTTATTTATAATATACAAAAGTTATGGTCTGATATTTTAAAAAGGATTGTTTTAAAAGTTATTTTTTGGTAAGTAGAAAAAGAAAAGAAGTAGAAAAATGACCTGTACTTCGTTTTTTCCTATGAAGTTCAATAAAATGTCGCACAGTTTCATGTAGGGGAGTATTATCAGAACCAAATTCCTGAAAAAAATATCAAATATCTCATTAATTTAACTTTTGTTCATAATTTATTTATTATAATATAAATAATATGGTTAAAACTAAATACTAAATAAAAATTACAAACATAAAGGAAATGAATATATAGATCTGTATTCACATTTCTATTATAATTATATTTATAAATCTTTTTTATGGATTTCTTTGAATCAGTGCAGGCCTAAATATATTGTCAGTAATTATAGAAGAAATTGGTTGGAGTTGTGGTCATTTAAGTGTGATCTCTCCAATGACCGTGCCCTAGGAGTAGGATAGGCTAAATTCTTCTATAATTCATGTTATCGTCAACTATTCTTCAATCATCATTTTTAGGAAGATTAGTTTCCATTAGAAATTAAGAAATAAAATCAGATACATTTGAAATAAAATTAAGAGGACCAATGTTTAATGACAGAGCTGAAACCTTAGTTAATAGGAAAAAAAGAAGACATAATTGAAATTTATTTTAATAATTTTTTAAAAAAATGAATATTCTAATTATAGGGTTTTTTAAAATAAATTTTATTCGCATTTTCACCGAACAACTTTTTTATTTTTCATCTCCGACGTTTCAGCCCTGGGCCATTCTCAATGACTAGCAACATCAGTTTTATAAATTAAAAGATAATAAACATTTTTTTTTTTACATTGTCATAAAATCTTTATCTGTCATCTTCCTATAAAATATACATAAACTAGTGGACCCACCCCTTTATTGCATTTTACATTTTATTACATCAAGTTAGTCAAAATATTTATATTAACAAAGAAAATCAATTCACTTTAATTCTAGTGTTTGTGAAGTCTTTAAGGCTGTTTAGAAAAAAAAAAAAAAAAAAAAAAAAAATATATATATATATATATATATATATATATATATCACAAAGTGTACAAGTGGAAAGTGATGTAAGAGAAAACAGCACCTAAAGGCCAAAGTGGACTGAAGAAAAAAAGAGAGCCTTCAGTGAACGAATGAAGGAGTACTGAAAGAACAGGAAGAACAAGTAGTCATAATTGTTTCGTGTGGTCTGATAGAAGGCCTGTAATAAGTGTAATAACAATAATACATATTTATATATGTGTAATAGGAAAATGACAGATTAAGGGTATGTAAACATATTTTATAACAAAGTGAAAACAAATTGTTTATTATATTTTAATTAATAAAACTGATGTTAGAATCCTTGAGAATAGCCTAGGGGCTAAAACGTTGGAGATGAAAAATAAAAAAGTTGGTGAGTGAAAATATGGATCACAATTATTAAAAAAAAATTAAAATAATTCACTCAAAAATAAATAAATAAATATATATATATATATATATATATATTATATATATATATATATATATATATATATATATATATATAATAAAATATATTAATATTCTATTGACTTTCTAATTTGTTTTTTAAAATTATAATATAATAAAAATATTAGAATTTACCAAACATCTGCCACTGATACAAAATGCTTTTCTTGTAGGATCCCCATGACTGCAGTCTGTTCCAAAGGGGTACCAACCATCTTCTCCATTAACCAAATAAAATCTGTGAGGCATTACTTCATCTTGACAAGCAAGTTTGCAAGATCGATCAGGGTCATCTAATCATCGAAAAATTGTATTATTATTATAAAAAAATAGATAAATATTTAATTTGAAAATAACATGTTACTGAGTTTTAACTAGATATTCATGTAAATCTTTTATTTATAGTTTATCATTAACTTTCTTTAAATATTTAGTCCATTATTTAATTAATGCATTATAGCTTAATTAATCATTAAATGGAATGAATTCTGTTTACAAGTTATTAAAGATATGCTAAGTGGATGTTTCAGCAACCAAATCTGTCCTTTATAGTTCAATTAAAGTTCAGAAATATCCATTGTATCAAACTTCTTCAAACTCTAAACTAAGCTTAAATGATACAAGGCAATGATGGATAAACTAATAAACATATAGAAACACTTTTACACATTAATTATCTTTGTTTATTTATGTTTTTATTCTCTCGTTCGAAATAACAAACATATGGATTTGATTGACATTGAATGTTTAACAGATGATAACGAGTTTATCCAGACAGTTATTTATTCAATGACTCAGAATACAAAAAAAAAAAAAAAAAAAAAAAAAAAAAAAAAAAAAAAAAAAGTATTTCATCTTAAGAAAATCATTTTTTTCTAATGATCTAGTGAAAAATTTGTTTATTGATTCAAACTTTTTAGAGTAGCTTTTAGTTTTATTTGAATTCAATTAAAACAGCTTTTTTAAACATCACAGAGAGAGAGCAAGGAGTTAATGCCCAGTGCCCGGAATAAGGAGTTTATTCATGTAATATAAAAACAATAATTTAACATTTCAACAAAATAAAAACCAAAAATTAATTGAATAGTGGTTAAATTTTAACTTACTTTTTTGTTTATTAAAATATTAATAATATATATGATATAGGAATAAATCATCTATTATATTAATAATAATAAAAATAGTATGGCTTAAGTATCTTATACAAGCCTACAACTTAAAGTCAATATTTAAGGAAAATTACAATAAATTCATATAGAACAAAATATTCTTAAAATGGATTCTTATGATGAACCCAAAATATTTAAAATGTATATTTATTTCGTAAATTATATTTTAACATGATAAAAAGGAAATAAGATTTCATTTATAATTATGGAAACATTTATTAAGACTTTTTTTTTAAAAAATTAATTCAATAAAAGCTATTAAATAATTTGTAAATGTAACATTTTTCATAAAAGTAAGATCAATTAAAAAAATAAAGAAGAAAAGTTTATGTTTATTATGAAAGACTAGTTTTTAAAAACTAAAGCAAGTGTAATAATAATTTGGTTTTATTAATGGATGCCACTAAAATTTATGATGAAGATGGCTGTACTGACCAAACAAACCATATTGCCCTAAATTAACAGTATATTTACTAAGGGAACTGTATGCATTATATTAAGCTTTGGGACTAATAAAATTCATAGATGCAAAATACCTTCTCCTTGTAGTGGATTCATCAAGTTTATTGAAGAAAATCCATGACATAACACGAAAGAATCCATTTATTTGGAAAATAAATTACTGTATTTGCTAAATGAGTCAATGGGCAAGAAAGTTGTGCATGATTATGTTGGGATTGCAAGTAATGAATTGCATAGTAATGAAGCACGAATACTACTACAAACATTACCATAGCAGACGATTGGAAGAAACATAGTAAGCTAGGCTGAGAATTAGCCATACAGCCTAGACTCATAGGTACCTCATGAGAGGTCTGGAACAACCATTCTCTGACACTAATTATTCTTCTGACCACCACCCAGACAATCTTAGTCCTTAATTACCAAATTATCAACCATCAATATACATCATGGCTATGTAGATTACAAATCTAATTGGATTATAAAAATATTCAAATTCTTTCTATTATATCTCCTATATTTTTAAAGAATCATATGTTGGAGTACCTAACTGATTTTAAATATATCTGAAAAAAAAAAATAGGTAAATCATACAAACCAACAGATGCAGCCAACTGCATACCCAGACCTGAAAGTCGTCGCACTTTCTGTTTGAATTTTGTACAAACAACTGATGCTTCTTCAGTAGGACTTTTTAGAGACATACAATTCTAGATAAATAAATAACTTAATTAATAAGGGTTTCAACATAAATGATAGAAACTCTTCACAGAAATAACTATTTAACCAAATTCCTTACTACCGAAGAGGCTTTTGTCAAAATATTGATGTTCATGTTATTGAATCATTTACATTTACTTTGTTTAGTATGTATTTATTTATTTGCCTAATTTTATAAATATATTAATATAAATATATATTAGGAGTTACTCTCATGTTACAGGCTTTTCTTGAAAGATTTGACTGAAAATAATTGACTTATTGAAAGTGTTAAAATAATTTTTCTTAATGAATAAAAATAATGCAATGGTATTCATTCATTTATAAAGAAATGATGCAATATTTTGAAGTAGCAACAGCAATATGAGTGAGGTAATGACATTTTCATTTATTTTACTTAAAAAGTTATGTAATCATAACTAAAACAATATTGTTTCTGATATACAACTCATGATAGCTAAATTTCATGTATAATGAGTATTATAATTTTAAAAAGTAGCATGGTAATATAGGTAGTGGTAATGACAAAATATAGGTAAACGAGTTACTCATGTTATGATGTGAATGCATGGTGGTGGGATCCTAGATGGTCCACTAGGGTTTGGTCCTTAAGGTACATGTGAACACAACATTTTGAAAAACATTCCCTACTGTTCCATTTTTTTTTTTTTTTTTTTGGAAGGCTTATATTTCCAAACATCTGATGTCTTCCTTAATCTGGCCATAGATATGGTCCAGTGACTGGAGATAATAATGCAGGCTTAAGCCTTTGTAATAAGACAACTCGGCATAGGGAGTTGGTGACCCAGTTATCAGACTGCAATCAACCACTGTAGGTTGGGAGGGGGAAGAGGGCGGAGGGAATAACTCTGACACCCAGAAATTACACTATATTCAGCACAGTACATATACCACACACTTACAGACAAAGGTCAACTACAGTATACACCTTACTGCAACTTCCCTTAGGTAGCTGTCCTGGATGGGGGAGCAAGTTTGAAAGCTTTAAAGTGGCAGCCCCACAACAAGACTAGGGTACGGTAGGCAATAATCCTTCTGCCAGAAACTGTTAATAGTATGGAAGATTAGCCGGACATCCCAGAAAGGTATAACAACACTAGGACCGTATAATGGATTTTAAATTAGGATTTTGGATAGTTTTAACTCTTTATAGAGCTGAAGCTCTGCAGGTGCTGATAGACCAGCTGGACTAGTACAAGGTTGATGTAGCTGCCATACAAGAAATATGATGAACAGGCCAAGGCACTTTAGAGAAGAGAAAATTTTACTATAGCTGCTATGAAAAACATCATAATTTTGGCACGGGAGTCATTGTTGGTGGGAAATTCAGGCAGTTGGTGATCGACTTTAAGGCAGTTAATCCCAGAATATATGCAATATACTATACATCAAGAGAAAATCCAAGAGCTACAGCCTTTTGAGTATACATGCACTGACAGAGATAGCAGAGGAGGCTGTTAAAGAGGAGTTCTTCGATCGGCTAGAAGCAACATTAAATCAATCTCTTAAATTTGATATTAAAATTATTTCTGGTGATACGTATGAATGAGAAGGTTGGTGGAGAAAACATTTATGCTTTAGTCATAGGACAGACTTTGGCGAAAGGCGGAATAATTACATCAAGTTAATTCATTAATCAAGCAGTAGAGATAACACTGGGTTAACAACAGAAATAAATCCAATCCTCTTGTTATGATAAACAAAATGAAAAAAAAAATCTTTATTCTGGAACCAAGTCCCCTTAGAACAAAAACAATGAAATAAAAAATTGCTTATGGTCTAGTTACTTTCATTTCAACTATTCAATATATCTATAAATCTTTGTATACTTATTCACACTTATATATACATATATTTATACTATATATAGATAGATAGAAAATAATTTTTATTCTAGGACTGGGTCCCTTTAGAATAACAGGTTTGTACAGTTTAAATATACAATATGTCTGGCCAATAGACAAGATTAACTATTATTTACAATAATCGATGAATTTGTATACAACACAAAATAAAACAATCTTCAGAAGCTAATTATGTTGGAAAAAAATGAGAAATATGTGAGTTGATAACAGAATTCAAATAAAAATGAAAGAAAAAAAAATTAAATAGAATAAAAATAATTAGTAACATTGTTCTAGTACTTAGTATTCTTAAAATAACATTAGCTCAGAAATAATAAAGGATCTATAACTGACCAAGAATTAATGAAAGATAAAACAATTAAAACATAATTAAAAAAAAAAAACAATTATAAGAAATGAAATCTTCAAGTGACAAAATAACAATATAAAAAACTAAACAAATACAAAAAAAAAATATATAAATATATTGAATACAATCAAACTAAAATTATTTGATTGTCAGGTAGCGTCATTTTGGGAATCTAGAAGATGCTGGAAAAGAAGGAATTTAAATGTAGAAAGAGAAGGAGCATGACGGATATTTGATGGAAGGGAATTACAGAAACTAGTAGAACATGCCAGAAAGGAGCATTCATACTTTTTTGTTCCGTGGGAAGGGATATAAAGGTTGGATAAACGGGATCTAGTCTCTAGTGGGTGAATTGAGGGTTTGAATTGTAGAAGATTGTAGATATATGGAGGGTGTTGTGAATTATGGTTTGGTATAGAAACGATCCAAGGAAATATTGCCTACGGGTATGAGGAAAGAACCATTTTGATTCGGTATAAAGATGGGATACATGAGACCGCCTCGATGTGCCAAAGACAAATCTTAAGATTTATTTTTCTTTTCTTTTTTAATTTTTTTGGAAGTTTTCTTAATATAAACATTTAAAAAAGCACACACTATCTTCCATTCCTCACCCAATCACTTTATTTCGCAAGCCTTTTATCATTTTTTCATACTAGTCGACGTTTTGGGGCTGTTTCCCCATTTTCAAGACTTATTCCTTTTTCATTATATAATTGCTACATCATTTTTCACCCTTCAGTGTGCTATGAAATGGAATGAATAAGGTTTGGTCAATATGGATGCCTAAATTTTTTACAGAGGTTCTGAATGTGATGGGATGGACATTCAGAAATAAGGTACGAAGAGAGGGAATAGATGTAAGGAGAGAATTGGATCCGATAATGGTTGCTCGAGTTTTCGCGGCGTTTAACTTTAGCTAATTCTGATTCGCCCAATAGTAAATCCTGTCCAGGTCTTCTTAAATACTGGTAAACACTGCTAATAACTCAGAGGGAGGAAAGGATAGGTAAATCTGAACGTCATCGGCATATAGGTGGTAGGAGCAGTGGAGGATTGAATTAGGAAGATCATTTATAAAAGTATTGAAAAGGATAGGAGAAACACTTGAACCCTGGACAACCCCTGAAGAAACGGTAAGGAAAGAAGATAAAGGATTGTTGGAAATGTGAACCGCTTGGGTACGGTCAAAGAAAGAAAGAACTGGAACCAGAGAATAGAGCTGTAGGAAAAGGAGAGAGATTTTAGTTTGGAATAAAGAATAGAATGGTTCAAAGAATTAAACGCTTTAGAAAAGTCAAGGAGTATTAGTACTGTCAGATGTTTGTAGTATTGCAGTGTATATGTCATGAGTGATTTTAGTAAGAGCAGATTGAGTGGAGAAACCAGATTGGATACCGGATTGATTGATTTGGATTCTTCAAGGAATTTTGACATTTGGGATTGTACTGATCTTTCTAAAGGTTTAGAGAGATTAGATAAGACGGAGATCGGGCGGAAGTCTTTAGGAGTTGTAGGATTGGGATTTTTGTTAATGGGATGGATTATGGCTTTTTTCCATGAGGTAGGAAATACTGAATTTTGCAGGAAAAAAATTATAGATGAAAAGGAGCACTGGTAAAATTTCTGGGAGACATAGTTTTAGTAGTTTAACAGGGATTCCGTCAAAGCCTATGCGGTTTGTGTGCATTTCATAATTGAGGTGATTAAGTCAGTTGGAGAGATGTCAGAGAAAAAGAAGTTTTCAGAGTTAAAAGATGGAACTGAGAGATGCTGGGAAGATGGTGATGATGAATTGCAAGAGGACGCAGATAGAAAGTAGGAGTTTAATTCTTCAGGTGAGACTGGAATGTCTGAAGAGGTAGTGGATTTACAGAGGGAGATTTTTCGAAGGAGTTGCCATTTGGACTTAGGATCGAGGATTGAGGAAGTATGGAGTACCCTGAACGCTTGGTAGTCACCTCTAGTCTTGTGCGTCTATAGCGTCTTCGGGCAGCCTCACGTCTCTTTTGAAGATCTTTTATTTCTTGACACAACCATGGAGCAGGACGGCGACAAAAGGTGCAGGTTTTGAGAGGAGCATGGATATCTAGGATCCTGAGTAGATTTGAGGTGAGGATATCCACCATACAGTCAATGGACGAGGAGGAGTAAATTTCTTCCCAATTCAGGGACTCAAGATCTGGTAGAATGGTTTCACGGGAGAGGGTGTCAAGGTCACGGAATGTTATGGTTTTAGGAAAAGATTGCTGGAGTTCGGATATTGTAGGATATTTGGATTAAATCGTGGGATGACAAGAATGGAACCGGTAATTGGGAGTAGGAGAGAAGGTTCTTGGCTGTATCTATAACGTAAACGTCCAACCAGGTGTCAGTCCAGCGAGTATGATGGGTAGGAGCAAAGGAAACTATGAATAGGTGGAGGGAGAAGAAGAGATTTTCTAAGTAAAGTCTGCCATTGGAATGTGAAAGGAAGTTGGTATTAAGGTCACCGGAAATTATCATGTTATTGTAAATAGGAACGTATTTGTATAAGATTGATTCAAGGGATTCGTCAAAAGATACCAAAGGAGGGCGGTAGGTTACAACATATAGGAGAGGATTTTCTTTGAAATTAACTTCGATAAACAGGAATTCGATATGCGGGTGCTCGGATGGGGATGAAAGTTCAAGGGTTCGAAACCTGGGCGAACTGGGCCTTGGCGCTGTGTATAGATGACTGGGTGAGTTTTCATAGTAATTTAAAGGTAATGTAATCATTGGGAAGTCATGCAGATGATGCAAAACGAAAAAGTGAAGCATACAGAGCCATTTGCAGAGGCAATCACATGCAGTTACACAGCAGTACTGCTAAAAGTGTCTGAATCGTAAAAGAAAGAGGAAATGGTAAAATGAAAAGCTGGAAGCACACAAGAGACTTAGAAGTGCTGAGGAGAGTCAACAGTTTTACAACAAGATCAATAATAGCAGGAAACAGTAAAAGCCCAAGTCAAGTGCCTGAAATGATGAAAATGGAACACTCTTAAATGAGAAGACACAAGCATTTGCAAGATGGAGTTGTAATTTTAGCAACCTACTTAGCTGTGATGAACAAACTTATGAGCCTAATGGTCAGGGGATACCAAGTTCTGCAGAGGATGGGATTGAGCCTCCCACTGGCTATGAGAGATTGCCTTTAGGGCTGTTCAGTGGTGAGGTGCTCAGGAAAGTTAAGCATGACCTCACTGCTGATGTAAAGAAAGATGAAGTAATGCCCAGGGATTGGTACATGACTGTCATATCCTATTGTCCTATACAAAAGAAGGGAAGCAAACTGGAATGTGATAACTATAGAGGTATTTCACTTCTGCCTTGTGCCTGCAAATTCTTATCTAATATCCTGTCCCAGAGGCTGAGACAATAGGTGGAATGAGAGCTTGGTCCTTTCAGGGTGGTAAATCTACCACAGATCAAATATTCTCTCTAAGGCAAGGAATATTAAGTACAAACATACCCTCTGTTTATAGAATTTAAAGCAACTTATGATAGTCTCAATAGACCAGTGCTATACAAGGCGATGGAAGAGCTAAATATCCCAAGGAAGCTTATCCGACTCACGAAATTAACAATGACAGGTGTAGAATGCCTTTTTGTTTTCCAAGGAGGACTCTCAGAAGCATTTTTTCCCAGGAGAGGTGTAAAGCAGGGTGATGCCTTCTCTTTCTCCAATCTTGCATTGGAAAAGTGGTTAGAGAGTCCAGCATACAGATGACTGGCTATATTCAATAGAACTGTCCAGATCCTGGACAGTTCCTCCTTTGTTGATAACACTGACATCATGGGACAATCCTTTCAGGTGATCAAGGATGTATTTATGGCCCTAGAGGCCTCAGCAAGGAGACTTGGCCTACAAATAAATGAAGAAAAGACAAAATTCATGGTGTCAGGCCAGAGGGTTGACAAGAAGGAATGGATCACTATAGAAACCTACAACTTTCAAAAACTTGAATTCGTGTATCTTGGATCTCAGGTTAGTGTGAATAACAACATGACAGCTGAGATTAGAAGAAGAATAATTCTGGCAAACAAGTTTCTTTGGATTGGGACACCTCTTTCGAAGCCATCACCTCATGGCGGTAATAAAAATAAGGTTATTTAAAACCCTTATTTGCCCTGTCTTGCTGTATGGGTCTGAGACTTAGATCATCTCAAAGTGATTGGATGAGCAACAACTACAAGTATTTGAAAGGAAAATTCTGTGGCAAATCTATGTTAAAGGTAGGTCAGACATGGAGGAAGAGAAAAAATTTATAGAACTACCTGCACTATGCACGGCTGGACATTATTAGAAAAGTCTGCATCAGGAGGCTTAGGTAGACTGGGCACATTACTAGAATGTCAGAACAGAGTATTCCAGATCAAGAGGCATTGGGAGACCCACATTGCGGTGGAGAGACGGAGTAACAAGTGATTCGAGAATTCTTTGTGGAGTTCAGAATTGGCAATGATAATAAATATGAAAATCAACAAATTTTTGTATAAGTGGCAACTAATCAAAAAATAAATATTATACTATACAAAAGGTTATAAAGCCTAAATTAAAATTGGGAGCATGATGAATACTAACTATGATGAAAGTTTTAAAAGAAGAATGATAATACATCTATAGCTCATACTTCAATCCTCCATATCATTGAAATATTGCATGTTTAATGCAGGAAATATATTAGAAGTGAAAAAAAAAAGTCCAAAAAAAAGATCTGTTTAGAGAGAACAAATACTGTTTGTTTATTCATTTAACTTCCCTTTTATGTCACTATGGCTAATCGTATGATGCTACAGAGGGTCCTAAATTTTGCCTATCCAATTTTAATTAGGATAGGGCTCTTTTATGAGTACCTGGTATTGCACAGGCTCGAGACCACCAGTTTAAGTCCTCTCTGAAGGACAGCATAACAAAGGATTTTTTACTCATTTGAAAAAATCTTAGGGCCACCTGCCAGTTTTGAACCTGTGACCATGAGCATTGAATGATATTGTGCTAGCCAATACACCACAGGTGACCCCGTGGACAGAACATGTAGCTGATAATAAATTTAAATAAAAAATATATATATATATATATATATATATATATATATATATATAAATATATACACTATATGTAAATAAATATATAAACACCCATATGATTGTTGCCATTCGAAATATCATGTTAGAAAATTAAATAAAATATAAATAAAAAAAAAAATATGAATCAACTAAACCGCATGAATACAACAAAATAATTAATTGTATTCAATAATTAATTACTAATTGACTCATTTCTTACTTTGGAGCTGTTACAAAGCTGCACACTAGCAGTCGTGTTACAATAACGACATGGTCGCTTTTCAACTAGTCTTATCCCAGAGCCTGGAGAAATACAATTATAATAGCAGTCACTAACTGGGACCCATATTCCAACTGCAACTTCACGTCTTTTATCACGAGAATATAAACTTGAAGAGCACATATGGGTAGGAATCACAAATATTTCGTCAGAACTTGATGAACACCTAAATTCCTGTTAAATTTAAAAATAAACATTAATAAATCATTAAAAATATTTCTGAAAAACTCTAACATATAGCTCAAACAATAAACAACATTTTAAAAAAGTGTTTGGGAAACCACAAAGAAAAAAATATGAAGAAATAAATAATTGTTTTTATTGGCAGTGTAAAATAAGGCTATAGTATTTAAAAGCATGGTAAAGAGGAAAAGTGCAGTTAAGAAGATACCTCAAAAGCTGGCTCCTGCATAAACTTAATGGTATGAATGATGCCAGATATTTTTTTTGGAATACTAAGTAAAAACCCAACTATTAGTGGCTTTCATAATCGATCAGCTTATAATTTAAGCATCAGTGGTTTTTATCAAATATCATTTCAAAGTTCCATGATTCGGCATATGTGGATGATGTCATGATCACTGGGAGGTCCTTCCAAACATGAAAGACACATTCGAGAGATTTTAGGATAAGGCTCTCGCATTTGGTCTTCAAATAAATGCAGATAAGTCAAAGATAATAATGATAAGAAAGAAAAAAACAAGGCATCCACAGAGCATTTACACAGTTGGCAATCACTCATTTCAGTTCTAAATACCTGGGGAGCAGAATGAATGTGGCCTCTGATGAGGAGAAAGAAATCAAAGCTCGTATTGTTGGAGACCTAAGGATCTCAAACTTCATATAAATTCAACAGTTGAGATGAGTTGGATCATATGGCTTGAATGAATAATGGACACACTGCCAAAAAGCTGTATTCTGGTCACTCATAGTGAGCGAGAGCCTGTGGAAGACCAAGAGGAAAATGGAGAGATAGTGTAACTGTGATTGGACTTTCTCTGAGGCTAGCTAAGGATTGAGAAGCCTGGGGAAGAACATTGGAGCAGCCCAAGGACCGTCCACTAGATATGTTGTTGCGCCTCTGAAGAAGAAAAAGAACTCGATTAGTTAGGAATAATACCTCATTAATATCTTACAATAAAAGGAAAAGTTTTTTGTGGGTAAGCTAGTCAGAATTTTTGAAATCAGCAAACTTCATGGATATATAAAAATAAATAAAATAAGCTTATTTTCTGTTTTCAGAAAAACTATTTATACCAATTAAGTTATCAAAATATTGTATGTATAAATAGAGCAAAAATACTGATGAGTAAATTCACTAACTTAAATTTATAAGTCATGATACATGTCCAAAGTTATTTATTTTTTGGATAATTGGAATTTTTGACAGAAGGTTTCACTCTACTTGAAGTAACCGTAACTGTATGGCAGTTTATGAAACACTTATAGAAGAAGAAGAAAACTAAAAACTTTATTCTGGGACTAAGTCCCTTAACAATAACACAAAAATTGACACAATATAATATCTAAATCTGGCCAAGATACAAAATTAATGATGAAAAAATATTTAAAAGAAAAAAAAAGGACAATGATAAGAAATAAATAATGCCAATATAATTAAATAAAATTTAACACTCGATTATGTTTAAACTAAAAGAAAATTCACAAATATAATGGGACACTCACAACATTCAGTTAAAGACAAAGATCAATTACTTGAGTCATTTTTAATGTGCTGACATTTTTATTATTTTTAAAATGAAAATTGACAAAGTTTGTGATGAAATAGATTTTATAAAGTAATTTTACAAATTAGGATTCTGAAGATGGATGAGATAACCCGAAACGTTGTTGTGATGATACTTTAAATAAAAAGGTACTTTGGAATAAATATAAAAAAATCAGCCTTAATTTTTCTACCTCAAAAATTAATTAACATAATGTGAGTGGGTCTTCAAATAGAACTTAATAGCCCTAAAAGTATCCCCACTGAGTATTTATAAACCAAATACTATACATTTAATATAGTAATTTAGTAATTTTCAATACAATTTAATATGAAATTAATAAAGTGTAAGTATATTTTTGACTCACTATTTTAGTTGATTTTTATAAGCAATTGATTTCTACTTTAATTCAACATGGTTTACACCATCAAAAATCTTTTTAATTAATTAGATTATAGATCATTACGATAGATAGATAAATTTTTAAAAAGAAATTCCAGAAAAATAATTGCTATATTTTTATTATATTTATTTGTCTTATAAATGGTGTACAAATATTCTTTATGCTAACTGTAAGTTGTTCTTGATGATAAACCTAATTCAACAGATCTTACTTGTAAAATCACATTTTAATGAAAAATAATTAATGTGATATCCTTAACCTGACAAACCCCAGATATACAATAAAGTGGCCTTTGGTCCCTGTATATTTGGCATGTAGTTCCATCTGGAAAAGTCCAACCTTTACTTTTTGCCCCTCCTAATTTCTTATGGCACCAAATAGTACAAGCCTCCTCCGCTGAAACAAACAAAAAGTTAACCACAATGAACATAAATTATTAATAATTAAGACTTAAAATTATTTTTAAATAAATTTCAAAATTAAATTAAATTTTCTACAATTATTATGAGAAAAAGAAATATGAACCAGAATTGTCTACTTTTTTCCTAACTATTATGTAGTTCTGAGTGGCTAGCGCACTAGTCTCTCACGCTACAGATTCTGAGTTCGAATCCCAGTCCCGGCGGGGCTTTTATGAGGATATAATTAAATGGGGATTCACTCACAGCCTCTCCCCCGGGTAGGTGAGACCCGTCAGCCAAATGGTGGCCATTAACAAAAATAAGCGTAGGGAGTGATGACCCTACCCTATAAAATTTCATCGAGAATTGTTTGGGAGATTACACCACGAGGCATAGGGCCTACACAGCCTGTCCTACCAAAGAATGAATGAATGGATGTAGTGCTTAGAGCTGCTATCTAATCAGATTGATAATAACATATAAAGTAAAAAATCCACTTCTTGGTATTCATACAGTTTAGGTATATATATATATATATATATATATATATATATAATATATAATATATATATATATATATATATACCTGAATATATATATTGGGTAGGATATATATAGTGCAGGATTACAGAATAAAGGCTTTCCATAAAAGTCACTATATAATGGTGAGGAGAAGAAGCAATTGCAAGCAACTGTTAATAAAAATGCAACTAAATGACTTACGGTCAGAACTTATTTTTTGAAATCCTGTTCCAGTAAGCTCAATATCAACTTCCTTTGCTCTTAAACATACTTCTTCAGCATAACTACGAACAGTAGTTCTTGGAACTTTGTCACACTGCAAAATATAGTTTAGAAGTTAATGATTTTTAAAAATGATATACTTTCAGTTTCATGAAATTAACAAAAAATAATAATTTAAGATATGCCTTAGGGTCATAGTAAAAACAGGCAGAAAGAAATATAATTAAAAATATTAATGTAAATAAACCATAAAAGTATAATACCTTTGAGAAAAATACACATTTATAATTATAAGTATTTAACACTATTTCTTAGTGATTCTTGAACAATTCCTGAACCAACTTCTTGCTGAATGGTCAGCAATTCATATTCATAATAAACAAAGCTAATGAGTCTTTTACCTATATATTTGAAAGCTGATAGTTTATTTACATATTAACTTATAAAGATGAGTGAAGTCAGCAACTAATATGCTGAGGTCCTTATAAAGTCTCATTTGATTCTTTGCTTCAACATTGCTTTGATTTAGCATGTTACATTCTTATTCTGACTTGAAAGAGTCTGGGTAAATAATGAACTACCACTCATAATCATTATTTTATAAATGGAGTATTACCCTAAGGCTATGTTATTTTTGCAATATAAATACATATTATAAAGTTGTGTTGCTTTTTAACTGTAATTGAAGCAATATAAAAAAAATAGTAAAATGAATTTTTAATAATATCTCATTAACTCATCAACAAATAGAAATGAGAGATCTCTCCCAATGGTCACATATTTACCTGAGTTGGTTGACAGGTTTTGTACTTTCGATCACTCCCAATGCAAGGGGTGCCACCATTTTCAGGCCTAGAATGCAATATAAACAGTAAAGAGGTAAGTAGTACATAGTAAAATTGACTATAAAAATATAATAAATTATTCTATTTTATACATTTATTCATGACTTTTCATAAACTCAAGTGTTTTTAAATTAGCTAGTTAAGCCCCACTGTCTTTGATGTGATATTAAAAACTTGAGAAAATTTAAACTCATTGTAAACAAGATTGTTTTATTCCAAATGTTGCATGCTTTTAAAGCAAAAAAGTATTAAATCAAGAAAAAGATAAGTGGAAGAACGCTAATAACAAATTTCATAGTACCTTGGATCATTACACAATCTGGATGCAACCATAACTCCAGTACTACCACGCATTAAGTTGTTGTTTTCATCAGTTAGACAACTTGATGCACAGTCTGAAAATGGACTCCATTCACTCCAACCACCACTCACTGGTTCATATATGGCACTGCTAGCACTTCTACTCACACATCTTCCACTTCTACACCACTAAATAAATGTGTGCTTAAGTCCAGATTAAAAAGAATTAAGAATTAAAGTTTAGAGATTAACCTAAATATAATGTTTTTTTATAATATTTACCAGTAAAAAAATCATTATCATTATAACTTTTTGAGAGTTCAATAATATATTATTAGGTTTTTATTGTCCTTCCAAGCCTTAATAATTAAGATATAATATTTGTAAGCCTTTTGTTAAAAAAATCATTGTATTATAAGACTTTTTTTAGACCAAATTAAATGTTTTCAATCATAGGATAGCTATGAGAACTCTGTCAATGCTTTTTTTATTAATATTTAAAAAAAAAATGATAGAATAAATCATAATTGTTTTCCTATCATACATATCATATTCTATTAACTACCATCAATAAATGTTTTCTAATACTATTGTAAAATCAGAATTTTTTAGGCCTTATGGCATAATTTCAAATATTTATTTCAAAAATTGTAGTATGGCAAAACATTTTGTTTTGGTTCCTATAATATTCAGTATAGGCAGACAGGATCAGTTTATATGGTCAACATAAAATATACAAATGCAACATTATTTTATTCTAAACATTTTTAATAATTTACATAAATAAAAGGAGGATCATTTATTCCACCAAAGCTATTTAGCATATCTCTTATCTAAACCTAGCGCCCCAAACAGGGCAGTTAACAAATATCTCAAAATTTTTAAGAAGAACAATTTTTATCAAAATTATTATCATTTTACATATGTATTTAGACTAATTTCAAATTAAGCTCAGCTTATTCCGTGGCATTTTCAAAATAATCTGTATTTGTTAAAGCTTTAATTTCATCACAATATTTTAAGGACTAGATATGATCAATAGTTAAATGTTTGAAGAGTAAACATAAAATAGGGTACTTTGCTTTGGCTTGAGCATGGTTGCCTTTGTCTACAATCTGTTTTTTTGTGGAAAGCACTCAGAGTGATTAAATACCATTTTTTATATCAATATTGGTATTTAGCCATCTTAAAAAGAACTAGTGTTGCATCCACACATTTCTGTATTTATAAATATTATATACGTTTGATTGTTTCATTAAAAAATAAATAAATAATAGTTTAAACCAAATGTAAAAAAAGAACAAATTTTGAATAGCTTGATTAGTCAAGATATATAGAATGAAAAAGTTATCTACTGAAATAACAAGGAAGGGCATGAACCACCAAGTTTCAGGTCATTGGCCTGACTTAAAATCTAGAAGCACAGTAGTAATAGTAGAGCAGGATGAACTGTAAAGGCAACTTACTAGGGGCTCTATATCTTGTAAGAAAGATATTTTAAAGTAGATATTTTTTTTTTTTTTTTTACAATAATTTTAGGTTTACTTAAAAAAAAACTCTCTCTCTGGCACATTTATTTGCGAAATGTTTATTATCTTGTCTGTAAGAAAGGGCTTCTGGTCCTAAGACAATAAATCTCTCTCTCTCTCTCTCTCTATACATATATATATATATTATTTT
Source organism: Piezodorus guildinii (assembly GCA_023052935.1). Taxonomy (NCBI): domain Eukaryota; kingdom Metazoa; phylum Arthropoda; class Insecta; order Hemiptera; family Pentatomidae; genus Piezodorus; species Piezodorus guildinii. The sequence goes on from CM041295.1 coordinate 84,540,008, forward strand.
TCTAAGTTTTTTTATTTTAGGTTTACTTAAAAAAAGAAGAAGAAAAGTTTAACAAAAAATCTATTTATCTATCTCCACTTAGGTACAATGAGAGACAAAATACTTTCCTGAAGATAACTCACCCTTAGCATCACTTAGGTTCAGTAATTAAGCAATGTTTCTACTGTCACATAAAGTGGTTAGTAGACTAATGACAAAAGACCCTAATGTGCTTTTTATATGCCTTTTCTATTCAATTTCATTGATATCTTAAAAACCTTGCATTTTTTTTTTCAATATATCAGGTCATTGCAATTAATATACATTCAGTGAAACATTTTTTTGATATTAAAAAAAAATAATTAAAAAAAAAGAAACTATAATTAAAATAGTTTCTTTTTTTTTAATTATTAAGAAAGCTGTCTAAATTATTTTTTAACTTAATAAAAATAATAATAACGCTATATTTATTAAATACCTTCTTCACTCCACAATGGGTTCCTTCCAGTGCTGGATGCGACGTCCATGTATACATATCTCTTGTACAATGCAAATCTCTACAAATATCAGCTAAAGGTTGTTCATGAGAATGTTTACTACCTCTTCCATATTTTAACATACCTGATAAAAAAAGGTACAATTGCTATATAAAATTGTGGCAAAATAAATGTTATTATTTCTATAAGGAAACAAATGAAAAGGATTTGGAATATTTATTAATCATCTTAATATAATTATTTAAACATACTTGTATTAAGAATTATTACATCCGAGTTTGTGTGTGTAGGGTCAGAATGCTAAAGGTAGTAAATATTGCTGTTTAATAAACATTTTTGGTTCCTTAAATATATAATTTTTTATTTGGGAAAAATAGAAAATATCAGAAAAAAAAAAATAGAAGGGGACAGTCTAAGAATACACTTCTTCACTTCATCTGACATGATAACCCAATTTCTTTAAAGCAAAAGGGCCTAGTGGAATAAGGATGTAAAATCAGTACCAACGTATCAGAACCAAATTTATACCACTGATTCACACCTATAAGAAATCAAAGAAAACTATCTTTTTTCCTAAACGGATCAACTGAAATTCACGAAAACAATATATGTTAATGGTTTTCTAAAATAGTTTCTAAAAACATTTTTTTTTTTTACGAAATCGTGAGTCGAATTTTTTTTTATATGTATATATATATATATATATATATATATATATATATATATATATATATATATATATGTATGTATTATTTTATTTTTTTATATCATTAGGATAAAAGTGTACAACTAGTTAAAAAGTTAATCTAAAAAGCCATGACGTCAGACTTGCATGGAATGTTCGAAAAGTTTTCATCTACCACTGGAACAATTCCATTTTTTTTTAAATTATTTATTCTTTAAATATTTCTCTATCTAAACGTCCCGAAGTTTTATAATATATAAAAAAATACTTTCTTTTTTTTACGAGTATTTTCTACAAGTATGACATCATTGCTTTTTAGATTACTTTTTAACTAGTTTCACAATTTTATCCTAATGATATAAAAAATCTTTCTAGTCAGCTATTTAAATATATCATTTTTCTTATATAAAGATAGCATATAGTGTTAGGTTGTTATCCAAGTAAAAAAAAAATTACATCCAATTGATGATATTTATAATAATAAGTATAATACATAATATGTAGGTGCATAGTGTGTTAAGTAATATCTAATGACTTCCTGATCCTACTAGAGAGGACAGATACAATCTCTTCAATAGTGACCAGTTACCACTCACAGCATGGCTAGTGAGAGAGCTAGCAAAAAGTGTTTTTTTTTTCACCATTTGGTACATTTAAGATCAACTTGAAAAATATATCTATTGTGCAGGACTCTCCAATGAAATAAAGTAGCAAAAAAATGTTCGTGTACTAATCCAACATAACCTAAAAAATTTTTTTTCAAACATTACACAAATTTCGACTCACGTTTCGTAAAAATTAAAAAAAAAATGTTTTTAGATTTTAGAAACTATTTTAGTGAACCATTAACAGTATTCTTTACGTGAAAGTCGGTAGACCCATTCAGGAAAAAAAAAATTATTTTTAATTTTCATCATGGGGTACACTTGCTATAAAATTGAATATAAAAATATACGGAGGTCCCTCCAATGAAGTAAACTAGCAAAAAATTGGAGGTGCCAATCCAACATAACCTAAAACATTTTTTTGGAAAAATTCAAAAACAAATTTTGACTTACATTTTCGTGGAAAAAAATATTTTTTTGAAAATCCATAACATATTTTTTTTTCTCGTGAAAATCGGTTGAGCTATTCAGAAGAAAACAATTTTTTCCCCCTCTATAACTTTCCTCCCATAAGGATTAAGGGGCTAAAAATTTAACGACTTTAGGCTACTGGAGTTTTTTACTTACATTGCTGATTAGCACTAAAACGTTCTCCAGGAAGGAGACCACCACTAGTATGATCTAGCTGTTCACCTGCTGCACTATGATCCATTAAACAGTGAGATAGTGGTGTTCTGAAAGAAACAACCAGTAAAAAAATCTAGATATTTCTTTTTTCTATCAACAGTGATATGAGGATAACTAACTCGAGAAACTCCTTCAGGTACTGACGGCTACAAGAAGACCATGTTATTTTACCACTACCAAGAGTAGGAGACATCAAGTAGCTTGCTGGGTCACAGTTGTTGTCTGCTAAGGGACCATCATGCCGCATGCCTAAGCTGTAAACAATTTTATGTACAGAATGATATTATTCCTCATGAAATAAGAGGGATATTAATTTATTGATTTTGAGGGCCATTCACTCATAACAAAACCAAGCTATCTTGTTGCTTTAAATAGTACATGTTATAAACTTAGATCTCATAGCCATTGATAAGCGTCTCTTCAGAAAAAAAAACATTGAAAAAGGTACCCAGGCCTAGATTTTCAGAGGCCTCTCCTTCTTAGTCTTAAGTTCCTACAGAGAAGCAACCTATTAAAACTGTAGATATAAGGTATTAAAGTTAGAAATCCGGGATCGAAAATACGATTAAAAAGAGAAAACACAAAAACAATTCGAATACTTGTTTAAAAAAAAAAAGGAAGAAAGAAAGAAAAGATCGAAAACAGGAACAAATACAATTACTCCCACAGGAGGGTCTTTTAAGTAAGAGATAGAATAGAAAAAAAAAAATTCCTGGGACAGGGTCCCTTAAGAACAATTTATAAGTACAATTAAGATATACAATGTGTCTGGCCAAAATACCAAAGGGTTACAATGCGATGCTGGGATATTGGATAAAGAATTATTCTACTCAGACCTGCAACGAGCTATTGATAGATGCAGGAACAAAGGAAGGATATTGATTTTCTGTGGAGACTCTAATGCAAGAAATGGGCGGGAGTACAGAGCCTTATTCGGAACGATGGGGCCTCATGGAGGTGAAATATTCAAGAATGAAAATGGTCAAAGATTGATTGATTTCTGCGTCGACAATGCTCTCTTAGTAGGAAATTCCTTCTGCCCGCATAAGAAGGTACACAAATTTACTTTCTCGAGCTAAGTAGGCAATAGTGACATCGACTATTTTATATATGAACGAGGAATACGACAATATTTCAAAGTTTTGAAAGTAATAAGAGGGGCAGAAATGGGCATGGATCATCTGTTGTTAGTCGCGGATACGAGGATCTTGAGAACCCGCAAACCTCAAGCTAAAGTTTATGAAACAATAAAAGTTCGTGCTTTAGATGATCCAGATAAGAGAAAAATATGTTCTGACACATTCGAAGAAAGTCTCAGAGTTCTGGATTTAGACGGAGACGCAGAGAAGTGGAGTGCTCACAAAATTTCCTTCATGAGTACTGACAAGGAGATCTGTGGCTTACAAAAATTCACCTATAAAGGCTAAAATGGTGGAACGATAATGTTAAGGTGGTAAACATGTAAGAATAAACCGAAAGAAGCAAGTATGGAAGTCATACCAAAGCAATAAGTCACCCGATAACTTTGCTGAGTATAGAAATAAGGCCAAAGCAGTAGTTAAAGCACACAAAAAGATATCATGTGAAGAATTCAGGAAGAGCCTAGATGAAGATCACAGAGAAAACATGACAAAAGAAAACAAGACCGAAACGTCGGCACAAAATAATATGAGTTCATCTTATTAGTGTGTTTTGTTTGATGACCGCACCCTCACCCAATTTATATACCATAACCTAAGTTTAGAGTTCATATTTGCAAATTTTATTATAATTAGATATATGACGTTTCATAAATTTTGAATATTTTAAAATGCTATTTGAACCCCTTTTTTGCTTTTTTTATTTATAATGTTATATACATTAACACTGACTTTTGGTGGTGTTTTCCTTGACATCTAAGGGCTGTATGGATGATTAAAATTGAAGACTTTGGAAGATGTAGATGGTGGCACTAAGTTCCGACTACCTGATACTGGTACAATGGAGACAACATTTGAAGACAACTTAGTTAATGATCTATTAGTTGTTTTATCCGTATTGATAATGATTTGTCAAATATTAACCGCCAAACAATTAAGTATTTCAATACAAAGTGTTGACCAAAGTCGATAAATAGATTTATACCACTTTACTTTATTTTTCCAACAGGCGATAAGACCCATTATACAGCTGCCTACGTGATTTATTTGGTACAGATCAGATCTCTGATCTGTAAAAGCGTGAGTGGAGAAAGACGTCCTACAGTAATCTTATCAAGTTATTTCGTATCGGTAATTAAACTTTAACAATAACACTAATTTATAACGTACATGAGCAATCAAAATCCGATTAAAAAAATAAATCACGTCCCTCAATTACATAATAAACTATCACTACATCATTCTTCATGATTTCTTCAAAGCCTTTTATTCTGTTGATCATAACATCCTCCTATCCAAACTTCTGAGACCCCCCGTATCCACAGGTGCTCTTCAATTATTTCTAACTGTTAAGTCGCTACCACTACGCTGTAGATCCCAGTAAATTCCGCTCTGTCAAAAGGTGTTTCTTCAGGCTCCTAACCTGTTCTACATATTCATCAATAATATTCCGCTCTCCATTAAGCATTTCCGATACCATCTTAAAGCCGACGACGTTCAAATTTATATCTCCTTTAGTCTAATGATTTCCCCTATGCTATCACGAAAATGCAAGGAGACAGCATTAATGCTAAAGCAAAATGCAACAATCATGCAAAGTGCCAAGAAAAGGAAAGCCATCATGGTAGCATACCCCTTACTTCTTGAAACCTTAATAACCTTCTCCTAAACAATATTCCAATTTCTTTCTACAAATTGGGCCTTGGAGTTACTCTGGATCAAATTCTCTACTGGAAACCGCACAGCTTCCAAAACAATTACATCCTCCATAATTTCTTACCATTAAAAAAACTCATTAATTCCCACTAATAAGACTATGGTTAACCCACGGGTAAACTTGTATCAAAACTCAAATGTATAATGAACTGTGCAATACGATTTGTATTCTGGGTCATTAGAGACATGCATTTAACCCAGTATTAAGCCGAACAAAGGTGGTTGCTAACATAATTACCATTGTACCAGTATCAGGTAGTAGGAACTTAGTGCCACCATCTACATCTTCCAAAGTCTTCAATTTTAATCATCCATACAGCCATGTTCGACCAAACCCCATCTTGACCTTGACCCTCCTCCCACCCTGTGTTTGACAAGTCCTTTTTAGCCAAAGTCTCTTCTTCTCTTTGTAATTCCATCCCTCCTAAGATCCATCATTCCTACTTTAAAACCAAATTTTTCTCTTCCAATTAAATCAGCAATAATCACACAGGGCAAATGCTGATTTGACTTTGTTTACTATATTAGTTACATTTCATATAATTATTAATGTTTGTTTTTTTCTCTCTGTTCCATATCACTTTTATGAATATATAGTTTATAATAATGCACACACACACTTTTGTCATGGTGATATTTTGATTTCAGGAACAGACGGTTTGGTCATAAATCTTGTATTTCTATTAACTTATGTTTTAATCGGATGAGTACAAATACAAATTAATTAAATCTATGGAACTTCTCTTCTTAATAAACAAAATAATAATTATATTATTTCATCTTATGTACAACGTTTCGAGGCCTTGCCTTATCCTCAGGTACATTACTTGAAATACTTTCTCATTTATGTGTTAATCAATATCATTTTATATAAAAAAGTTTACTATTCTTAACATTCTAATCTTTTCATTTCACAGTTACAACTTTTATACATTTTTTTTTTAAACTTTTAATATCTTTATTGTTATTTACAACTGTATAATAAAATATATTTAGTAGATTTGATACAAGATAAATTGTCATGATTCACATGTAGGGATACCACCCATTGGCAGCTCTCCAATTTATACATTTAATGTGTACAATATTGATTTTAGAAGGCCATACCTCATCTTCAGGTACATGAAGATGAGGCAAGGCCTCGAAATATTGTACACATGATGAAATAATATATTTATTATTGATAAAAACTTTAAATAAGAAGAGAAGTTTCATTGATTTAATTGATTTGTATTTGTATTTTTATTCTTAAGAGACTTCAGTTCCGGAATAATAAAAATTTCATCTCATTCTATTACACCCAAAAAGAATGACAGTAAGTCAAAACATACACGGTCTATGAATAACCTATATTTCATTCAAAATTAGAGTCCTTAAAAAACTCATAAACAACCCTTTTGAATAAATTCCACAATATTAGTAATTTTAATAATTCTTCATCCAACTAGCCAACAGGCTAGTTGGATGAAAATCCAGGAAAACCAATAGGCTCAGGATTTTGCAAAATAGATAAATAGGCCATATTTTTTCTTTCTTTTCCCCTAAGCAATGTCATTAATATTGTTTTTTTAAAAAGAAAATTTACATCCATTTTAAACAAGAAATTAAATCAACACTACATATTATGATTGCATTTTAGTATATGATAATAATTATTATAAATATTTAATGCAGAAAGCATTGTTGTCCATAGAATAGACAAGTGGGTTGGGGGTACAGCCTTCAAAGAAATCACACTTAAATTTAATTTTCTTATTTTAGTGTAATTTCTTTGATGACTGCACCCCCAACCAACTTCTCTAAAAATTACCAATGTTTTTACTAATACAGAACCCCTCCAAAAAGGTAAGTGTTGGTCCTCTCCAACAGTTTCTAATACTTAAAATATTTTTAGTAGCCATCACATTTCTGCACTGAAATGATTAATATATTATATCTGCATTTAATAATGTAAACAAGGTTAGCCAATTACTTTACTGATAGACATTCTTTATCAAACTTAAAAAAATTACCAGACTTTCGCGGTTAACTAGACTTTATAACTGGGAATAAATTCATTTCTCCTAATAAATACGTCTGAATTCTTAAGTTACCATTACTGGTCAACCCTCTTAATGCTACTAATTGCTTATAATCCTCTCAAATATCAGGGGTGCTTAGTATCTAAAAAATTAAGTAGAGAAAATTATTATGAGACCCAAAATGATTGAAGAATGTTGACTCAAAATGTTCGCCTGAACTTCTAGCCAGTTATATTCTGTTAAGAATGTTATAAAGGTTTAGAAGTGCAAACAAATAAATAACTAATATCATGTTGGACACAACAGAATGTTAATACCATTTTACTCAAAACTCATAAAATAAATAAAATTAAAAATAGCTAAGTAAGTAAATATTAAATAAGATTTAAGGCATAACAATTATTTTTAATGCAATAAAATCAATTTTTTTTTAATAAACAGAGATATTTAATTTACAACAAAAAATATACCACCATAAATTAAGGATATATTAGTTATACATATAAAAACATTCTTCATTTTTAGTTTATTCAGCATAGTTGAACAGCTATGGCGGAGCATTAAAACTTCGCCTTGTTTTCTTGTTTCTGTCTGTAAGACTGCGAATCAATGATGTTTCACACTGATTATTATTTTCATATGCAAATTTTAAAACTTGAGCATAATTTATCTAATTACATCAGCAACCGTAGGAGCACTGAAATCAACCAAAAGCTGATGATAAATCTGATTATTATCATAATTAGAAATCAGATAACCAATAACTATATCATTACAGAAATGAAATGTTAACTGAATGTAGAAAAATTAAATGTTACAATTTTATTACAAGAGATAGAGACAACATAGTAACAAATTTTAAATGTTGTTGTTGTTTTTTTACAAATTATTAATTAAAAGTGGCTAAATAAAAAACATGAAATATTCTAAAGACAATTTTGAAAAATAGATTAAATTATATCATACTAATAAGACATTGTATACCTTATTTGTTTTTTCTTATTTTAAGATAGTTCGCTTCTCGTTTTGATTTTTTAATATTTTCTTTCTTTTGATTTTCAAATAATTTGACCAAACGCCAAGATAACAGCAATGATATAACAAATAGTGGCGATAATATTAGCAAAATTGTTGTCAAAAATTCAATTGGTTCTTGAGCAGCCCAAACAATAATTGAATTTAACCATCCTTCCCAGGTACTTTTGTCTACGTTTAGTTGATTAATGTCCTTCATTTAGATTTATTTTGGTGAGAGTAATAATTGAATAATAATAGATATTATAGGTTAAAACAGCTAGAAATTTATTATATAAAAGAAAAAAAAAAAGCAAACTTTAAGCAACTGTTAAATAACACATAATACATTTAGAAAACTACATTAAAATACGGGTTCTACAACTGAGACAAAAATAATGTCAAAGTTAGAATTATAAACAACCAAAAGCTAACACATCCACCAAATTCAAAACATAAATAAAGCAGTTCAATAACGAATCGTTTTCAGTTCTTTTGAGCCGAAATATCGAGGTAATAAATATTCCTCTTTGCTTATAATAGTAAAATCGATTTGATTACTAATAAACCTTTATTTCATGACGTACGTCATACTGCAATAATCTACAGTTTTGGGGCCTAATAATTATAAATAATTTACTCAAGCGATTTGTAGTCATTCAGTGTCAAACCTGTAGTGAGAATAGTCAAACGTATTATTAGCAATTATAGAAAGTATTATGAAGACTAGCTCTAAAAAACTAGGGGAGCCCGTGGCTAAGTGGCTAGCGCTCTAGACTCTCATGCTACAGGTTCTTAGTTCGAATCCCAGTCCCGGCGGGGATTTTATAAGGATGTAAAAAAATGTGGATTCACTCGCAACCTCTCCCCCGGGTATGTGAGACCTGTCAGCCAAAGGGTGGCCACTCACAAAATTAGTCGTAGGGAGTGATGACCCTACACTAAAAATTGCATCGTGAAACGTGAGTGTAAACTCCTACGAGTTTACACCGCGAGGCCCAAGGCCTACACGGCCTGTCGAGCCACTGGAAGAAGCTCTAAGAAACTGAAGGGCTAGTAAATTGAATCGACTGGAACTTGGAAAGTATGATTCTATAGATTCGCGGACCGATTGGTGTACTTTAAAAATATGTCAGTTACCATATATAACGGACATATTCAAGCACTAAAAAATATATAATAATGAACTCGAAAAATTATATGTCCCAAAACTTATAAAAATGTGCTCGACAAACCTACGGATGTGGACAAAGCTGTTTTGCTTATAGGATAAAGATAGGACCTTTGATTCATTGAATTGCTCACTTTGGAAAACATTATCACTTGATGAAGTGTAGTAAAATATATTTCCTGTTTAGAAAAATTGGGTATGCTAAAAAAATTTAAATCGAAGGAACAGTTTTCAGAAAGAAGATATTGTTAATTGTGGATTTACAGAGGGTTACTGTTGTACAGTACTCTTGTTTAACCAGTCTCTTCGGACGATCAAGTTTAATACTATACTATAATTGAAAGAAATTGCTTATTAAAATGTCTCTATTATATTTGTATAAACCTACCATTTGTCTTGTAATTGTACAAAGAAAATCAACATTAATTAGAATTCCACAATAACTCTGTTTAAAAAAAAAATATAACCTATAATATAATAAAAACCTATTTTAAATAATTTTGTAAATATTGCATTACCTTTATCCCTAATTATAATTTATTCCTATGCCACTTCTGATGCAGTCCGCTAAAGAAAATATATTGAACGTGATTTATCACGGTATGCAAATATGCTATTGATGGACAGAAGGATGGCAATACAATCACATCGCCGAGTACTGCAGGCACTGCATAAGGCCCATACGGGTATTACCAAGTATACATCGATATAAAAAATGCAGTTTGGTGGCTATACATATACCAGAAACTCTTTTCCACCACTATCCCATACACGCCATGAGTTTCTTTATTTCTGCTAGAACGACATCCAGCCATCGCATTTAGGACTTCCACTCTTTCTGGCATTCCATACATTAATTTTCTTATTAGAAGTCCGAGCCACCTTAACATCCCCTCTTTTATTTATCACATTTTTACTATAAGACTGGTCTTATAGTAGTCGCAGCTCATTATTTTCCTAATCTTGCCCTTTCCAAAAGATTACATATAGTTCATTAGGTTTTTTTTTTAGACCTTTTCTTTTCAATATGTACAGGCGCCTCTCCATATCCTGTGTAAAGAATCATGTCTCACTGCTTTAGGTGTCTACCGGGCGTATATAACTTCACCTTTCACGCTTCGTTCTGTTTGATGGTTTAGCCTTGGAAATTCACAGTACTCGTATCTTCGATTTCCTGCTGCTATTCTTGCTTCAATTTCCATGCAGAGCTCACTCTACTCATTGATGAGCTTTAATAGGAATTTGAAGGTCTTAAAAACTGGAAAACTATGACTAGAATAGAATAGAATAGAAATAGAATATCAATAGACTATTGATATTGATAGAATGTAGCCTCGATGGTGGGACTTGGACTACACTCTTATCTTCTTTTTTTTCACCACTACCCTGCCTTTGTTTGCTATACGGGGGTTTTCCCAGGCAAGGGGAACAGGGCGGGGTATTAATGTCGAGTTAAAAACCCCTAGTACACTGAGAAGCGAACTGTTTTAACTAATTATTTTATTTTAAGTTTTTAGTCATCTTGTTGCTGGACAACGCGTGTTCATAGTAACTCGCTCTAACCAACTTAGCCAGCCCGCTTCCAAACCAATAGTTATATTGTTGATAGAACTGTTAGTAGGATCGATACTACTACTTAAGTACTGGACCATCCAAAAATACGGAAAAGATATGTTGCCTCGGTATTTCTTGCACAAGTCTATTGTTGAGAGGATACCACTGTTGCCTCATTATTAGGAAAAAATTGGGCTTTCTATTTGATCCGACTTTTAGAATGCTTAACGTTATACGAACGTTATGCTCTACAAATCTCCGTTAATCATGTAGAATGTTGAATTTTCCTATTTTAAATAAATTCTATAATCGCCTACAAATAATAATAATAATAATCAGTGTATGGATAAATTATAATGGCTAATTTAAAATACTACAACATAGCAAATACCTAATGGTACTAATAATAATGAATTACCATATTGTGATAAATTTGTTGGGCTAAATTGATGCTAGTAAGTAAGTTAAACCTTCTTCTCTCCTCATGAATAAAACTTTCACCCACCTCCCTTCCAATTGATATTAAAAAAAAAAAAAAAATATTCTCTTCTTCTTCTTCTTCCTCTAACTCCTGTGTGCCGCTAAGCGTGGAGTTGCCGCCTCGGTCCATCGAGCCCACTGGTCTCTGTCCCTAGCTATTCTTTTCATCTCTGGGATGGTTAGTCCTCTTGCTGCACCCAATTTCCCAATGTAGTCTGAATACATACATCTGGGTCTACCACGAGGACGTCTTCCTTCCGGTCTGGCTTCAAAAAACCACTTGGCCTTTCGGGTATCCTTCATTCGGCAGACATGCCCAAACCAATTCAATTGCCGCTTTTCCAGGATGTCACACACTGATCGTACTCCCAAATCCTCGCGAACCTTTTCGTTTCTTATATAAACCTCTACCTCTCCAAAACCTGTTTATAAATAAGTGAAAAATGCATTTATCAAAACAACAGTTTTTATGCAGGTAAGGTAATGCTGATAAATAAACAAGGTTAAGCGGATAAGCGACAATTCACTCAAAATCTGCTTTCATGTGAGGTTTACTAAAATTGTAGCTGACTGCTAAAAGCAACTTTTAGGTGAAGTTTGATAGTGCGACAATCTAGTAAAACTCTTATGACAGCTAATGGCCTGCAGTTTCAACAATGACAGTGACCATCACATTGGATGGCAGAGCAACTACCTAGGCAGAAAACCATGTTGCATTTCCTTTTCATGTAACTTGTAGGTTTAACAACATAAATTTACTTTTAACGAGTTATAATAAATGTGAGTTCAATAATAGTTAAAATAAAACTAGTTTGAATAATTATTGTTTACTAATCTATGTGTAAAAAGAAAATACCGTTAAAAGACTGACTTGTGGCCTATTTCATGTGCCACTACGTAGACACTTTCAAAGTGTCTTCCTTCGTTGACAGTACAACTACTAGTTGCTGTGCACATTCCAGCCACCGGGGCCAAACCTGAAAATAAACAATTTAGTATTAACCTATTGAATACTACAGTACAATCACTTAACAAATACACTGCGCAAAAAATAATGGTGATATTTCTAATTTACTCTTTATTAGTTCATTTCAGTTAAATTAGCCGATATCTTTAGATAAGTTGAATACAAAAATAATAGAAAATACAAACTATTAATATTAATGCAATTTACAATTAAAATGCTAGGGAGTAAATACCGCAAGATTAGCGATATCATTTTAGTAGTGAGGAGACATACATAAAGATGAAAGATCAAGACAAGGTAGACTGAGACAAATCTAGAATAATGAAAATACATATTAAGCACAGTTAAATTGGCTTTAAACTTGATAAAATTGATACGGACTGTACAAGTCTTCAACCTTCGTCTACCTTTGGAACAAATCGAACAGCCATTTTTGAAATAGATATGTTTAAAAGAAAATAAAGCTGGTGTAAGGTTTTGGAACATGAAATTACGGAACTACAAATTCAACAGTGCATAATATTATTTATTAAACACAATAACCAGTGTACAGTACAGAGAACATAGGACTCACACACATTACAGTCTTAAACACACGGAAGGAGGGTTTCAACACTGTTATCCTTCAGGTTAGACAATCTAAGTATTATAATATTTCAATATCCCACAATCTTTCCACCCTCTAAAAAAATTATGCATTTTATATTAAACAACCATAAAAACAAAAACTAACTATTTACATCTCTTTTATCAGCCGGCGAGGGGCCACTCTGTTGCGCTTAGATCGTTCCACAACTTCACCAGTGATTGGAGACTTGTCCTCCTCCTCCTTTGGCGTGCTCGTCCTTGGCTGGACATGCTGCTGATCATTCAGTGCAGCTGGTGTATTCTGCTGTGCTTTAACTGACTGGGTATTCTGAGGTGGAGCAGTTTCAAGTTCAGAAGTTCCATTTGTCTTTGGTGAAGGACTGGGCCATCCAAGCCAAGCAGATGATTCATCGCTATCATATTCGTCTTTCTGAGTATTATCTTCATCAGTATCATCTTTATCTTCAGGTCTGTTTGAACCTTGAATCGCTACTCTGAGTTGGTCTATGTGACGTGTCCAGGTTTTGTCAATTTCTGGAATGTAAACGCTTCGTCTTCTAGGACCAAAACTCTTTGTAATTTTTCCTTTTATCCATTTTTTTCCACCTTTTTGAAAATTCTTTACCCAAACATCTTTTGATTCAGCGAATTTGTCTGAAGAAGGTATTTTTCCACCTTTCGAGGTAATTTGCTGTTTTTGTTTCTCTTCAACTCTAGTAGTCAATTTTGAATGTTTAGGACGGAGAAGATCCAATCTGGTTCTCACATTGCGACCAAGAAGAGCTTGGGCTGGGGACACATTGGTAGTAGCATGAGGAACATTTCTATACTGCAGCAAAAAATTGTTGAGAGCTCTGTTGAAGTCAGAACCTGCTGATTCAGCTAATGCAGTTTTTAACAACCGTTTGATTGTCTTCACACTGTTTTCCGCTGCTCCATTTGTAGCAGGATGATATGGTGCCCCACTCTTGTGCTCAATTCCATTTCCTCTAAGAAAACATTGAAAGTCTTCTGATTCAAACGACGAATAATTATCAGACACAAGCACCTCAGGAAGCCCGAACCTGGCAAAAATTTGGCGTAAAATTTTTATTGTCACTTCGGTCGACATTGATTTTGTAGGAAAAGCTTCCAACCATTTCGAATGACTGTCCACTATTACCAAGAAATACTGACCAGCAAACGGTCCCAAATAGTCTATATGAAGCCTTTGCCAGGGTTTTGTTGGCCATCCCATGGAATTAAGGAAGCTTTCTGGGGACTGTCCTTCACTGAGTTGCAAGGTATGCAAGACCTCACTGTTTCCTCAATGTCTAAGTCAATTTTTGGCCACCATACATATGAACGTGCTAATGCCTTGCTTTTCACTATACCCATGTGAGTTGCATGCAATTCGTGAAGCACTAAGGGCCTAAGTTTCATAGGCACAATCACTCTATTTCCCCATAGAATTACCCCCTTTTCTTCATGAAGCTCATCGCTGCGACGGGAATACGGAATGAGTTCGTCTGGGACGGTACAAGGCCATCCTACTTTCAAGTAGGTTGATACCTTCTTCAGGATGTCATCTTTCTTAGTTCCCAACAAGATGTCTTCATATTGTAGAGGTACGTCTTTGTTTTCTTCAAATACATAAAACAGTGCTGGGTCCAAACCTTCTTCTACCACCAACTCAGTTTTGAGTGGTGCTCTTGATAACCAATCTGCATTATTTTTATCCGACTGCACCCATTCAACATCATAGTTATAGTTTGCTAACAGTAAAGCCCAACGTTGCAAACGGTTTGCCGCACACGTTGGCACCCCCTTTTTGGTCCAAAAATTGATAGCAAGGGTCGATTATCATTTGCCAATGTCCATTTCCTTCCAAACAGGTACAAATGAAACTTTTTGACACCAAACACCAATGCAGCACCTTCCTTATGCAATTGACTATACTTTGTTTCTGCTGCCGTTAAAGTTCTGCTTGCAAAAGCTAAGGGTTTTTCTTCTCCATTAGGATAGACTTGTGAGATTATCGCTCCCAGTCCTTGATCCGAACCATCAACAGTTAATTTGATTGGCAAATCTGGATTGTAATGAGCCAAAGAACGATTTTCCTGGACTATCCTCTTGATGTCCGTGAATGCCTTTTGACAATTGGCATCCCAATTCCATCGCATGTTCTTCTTCAAAAGTTGGTGAAGGGGGTAGAGAGTTGATGATAATGCCGGTAGAAATCTTGCCAGATAGTTCACAAACCCTAAAAAAGCTTGCAGCTCTTTAATATTTTTCGGACTTGGTGCCATTACTATCGATTTTATTTTTCATCTGTCGAATGTAACCCTAAAGCATCAATCCTGAATCCAAGATATTCAATCGACGATTTTCCAAATTCGCACTTTTTTGCAGATAAGGTTAAACCAGCATTCTTGAACCTTTCAAGAACTTCCAAAACCCGTTTCCTTAGTATTTCAAAGTCAGGTGCACCAATTACAACATCATCCAGTAGCCCTACAACCCCCTCAGCTCCTGCTAACACATTGTCAACTAATTTTTGGAATTTGGAAGGTCCCACACAAATACCATAGGGCATACGGGTATATTGAAACAAGCCCTTTTGTGTAGTGATGGCCACCAATTTGCGTGACTCAAAATCCAATTCACACTGTTGGTAAGCATGGCTTAAATCAACTTTAGCCCAAACCTGATTTCCTCCCAATTTCTGAAACAAATCCTCGATTCTGGGTAAAGGATAGGGATCCATTTTTAAACAGGGGTTGAGGGTCAGTTTGTAATCCCCACAAATTCGAACTTGGCCATTTCGCTTCATCACTGGGACAATAGGTGAACCAAAATCACTATTTTCGATAGGCTCCAGAATTCCTTCTTGCACCAAGCGGTCAATTTCTTGATCCACCTTGTGTCTAATGGCATATGGTACAGGCCTTTGTTTTATAAATTTTGGTTTGGCTTCAGGTAAAAGCTCTAATTTGATTTGGCCTTTGTTAAATTTTCCAAGTTTCTCTGTAAAAACTTCTGGGTATAAAGTCTTCAGTTCCTCCTCTAGCTTTTCAGCATCAATCTCAGGTTTAGTCTTATGATAAAAAATTGGCTGGTCTAGTCCTCTAGAAGTAATGCTGAAACCAAGTGCTTTGAACCACAATCTACCCAACAAGGGTGGTCCCTCACTTTCAACCACATAAAATAATAAATTCGGTATTATTTTGCCTTGATACTCCACATCCACCGTGACGCAGCCCACAGGAGAGGTTTTTTCATTGAGATAAGTAGTAAATGTCTTTTGACAAGGAACTGGGGTGATCTGAGGAAATCTTTCATCAAATAAAGTTTTAGGAATAATAGTGCTGTGACAACCAGTGTCAACATCAAAACGAATGGTCTGTGAATTGAGCTTAAGGTCAATTTTATATTCACTTGATCTACCTTCCAGTATTTTGTACAGATATTCCTCCTCGGACTCTTCCTGAACAAAATGTGTCTTTTCTTGTTTGGAACCCCTCTTATCAGAAGCAGAGAATTTTTGTCTATTAGGACAAACCTTTTGCAAGTGCCCTTTAATGTTGCAAATTTTACATTTATATTCCTTAAATCTACATTTATTTGCATCATGCCACATACCTCCACAAACTATACAATATTTATTACCTGTGCGTTGATCAGGTGTTTTCTGTTTTACATAATTTACGGGCTCATCCTTAATTTGAGAAGAGCTTAATTGGCCAACCGCTGTCAAATCATAACATGTTGTTGAGGCTTCCTTCGCCGTAGCAATTTTGACTATCTCGTCCCATTTTATTTTTTCCGCATCTTCCTCGAACAAACGGTTGCGTATTGGCCCTTTATTCATTCCAATAACAAAACGATCTAGTAAATTACCGTCAAGTCGAGTTCCAAAGGCACAGTTAGCTGCTAAAGACCTGAGTCTTGCAATCCAATCATTAACTGATTCTGTAGGATCTTTAACGGCAAAATAAAACTTGTATCGTGCAGCAAAAGTTGACTCTTTACCCAAAAAATGTGAATCAAAAAATTTAATGAGTTCGGCATACGTTTTTTCTTCCGGTTTGTTGGGAACCGCCAAGTTAGAAATCAACTTATAAGCTGAATCATCTAAACAATTTAACATAAGAGCTCTCTTTCTTTCTTCATTCTTGATTCCATTAGCAATGAAAAAATTTTCCATTCTAGCCTTAGCAATTCCCCAATCTTTATCCGGTGAAAAATCTTTCAATGTTCCGACTAAACTTTTGGTTTCTTCGTCTCCCATTTTGTCTTCAATTTAATGCAATAAACAAAATCTTTAAAAAAAACTAACAAGAACTTGATTGTCCGATAATGTCCAAAAATGTTAAGGTAAAACAAAAAGCAATTGTCACATGGCCTACCAGTCTTCAATATCACGGCACCCAAACGAATCAGTCCACAGCATGGATCCCATCCTCGTCGCCAATGTAAGGTTTTGGAACATGAAATTACGGAACTACAAATTCAACAGTGCATAATATTATTTATTAAACACAATAACCAGTGTACAGTACAGAGAACATAGGACTCACACACATTACAGTCTTAAACACACGGAAGGAGGGTTTCAACACTGTTATCCTTCAGGTTAGACAATCTAAGTATTATAATATTTCAATATCCCACAGCTGGACATGTCTCAACGAAACTAGTCAATGGAATCTGATAAAATCGATCCTAGATCATTTTCCCAATATCGCTCCAAGTTTGATCCAAATTGTTCAAGACGTTTTGAAAAAGAGGAGTGTCTAGGGAAATATGTTTGCTCGCTCTTAAGGCAAAGAAGGAAATGGGATTTGCTCAAAATTACACGGACTATCTTGGTAAAGACACACAATATTCCTGAAAACTAAATCAAAAATGAATTAATGGCTGTAGGCTTTAGGTCCCTCAGGCTCCCTCCCTCTTTTTTTTGTTTTGTTAAGACGGTAGCTATAACTATCTAAGATCTAAACTGTTTATGGCGTAGATGTCATAGACAATATCCGAACGAACGTTCTTAATAAAAGTGGCATGAATGCTCATATCGATTACAGGAGTTAAAGATTTTGCCTTCTGAAGTCCCATTTAATCAATTAAAAAAAAAAAAAAAAAAAAAAAAACCCAGAAACTCTAAGATCTCTAAGATCTAACATATGTTAAAGACCCAATGTACATTGGGTCACGAGTTTATTCGTTTTATTAGGATTAAAATATAAAGATTTTCTTAAATCGATTATGATAGAAGAAGAAAGCTTGAAATGGCTCATTACACTCCTGCAACAAAAAGGGAGTCATCACAGAGGCGACAAAGTAGTTTGACACCAGCCAAAAAATAAATTTGGGCTAAAAAAATCATTGCCACTATGATATCTTATATTTTTTATGCGGCAAGCATCATTTTCCAGCTATAAGGAAACCCGCCGTCTAACAAATCTGCAGGATTGTGTAGGAATTTTCGCAACTAAATAATTCAGATAGTACATTTCAAATTTGGTTTTATGCAATTTGCTCGAACTAACCAGGAGATTTAGAAAGGATCCGTACTGAGAAACTATAAGTGGTTTGCTAGATTGAAGTTATTTTCGCTGAAGAAAGACAGGCATAACTAAAAAATAATTTGTTTAGTTAAATTTGATTTCCGTATTATCATGGAAGAAACTTACCGACCACTTGCTTACTAATTTTTCCGTTCTTACTGAGAACGTACAGATCCAGACCAGTAAGTATGAGAGCGTGGTCCCAATGGAGTGGATTTGAGTCTTCTTCTGGATTCTCTCCCTTTTGCCAAGCACAGAAGTTTCCGAGAAATCTGTCAATGTCATGTGACCGGACAAGTCCAGTCGGTTCAATATGGAGTATTTCAAGCCTTTTGATGACAAAGTTAACTCTACGCCCTAGGGATGGGTCGTGATAGAGCATTTGAACCTAAAAATATGCTTTGGGTAATTATCATACAAAATTTTATTTTGTACTATTAGTATATATGGCTATTATCTATGTTTAAATGCCATTAAAAAAACAAACTAACTTACAGCATTGACCATTGTCAAAACGAACTTCACGACTTCTTTTTCAGTGTCTGTGGGGAAATTCGTTTTCATGTGCGTATATAGGTCTCTGTCGATGAAAACTGCCGTTTCGACATGGACAGGGTTTGCTTCACCAACTGCCCTTCGGTCCCTTTGGGTCTCGAAGCTTTCTTTAGCCGGATTCAGTCGTTTTTTCACTACAACATGAGGGATCTGGTCGTCAACCGAGCGTTTGATCAATCTTTTCCGCAAAGGATTAATAATGTAATATGCATCATCATTTTTGGATAAAATAATGCCACTCTGGAACATAAGAAAATTAATGCGTGTAAAAAAACAATACATTACGCAATATTACAACACGAGTATATTAAATTCCGCATTTTAGTATTGAAAAAAAATTATACGTTTCAGGTGTAATGAAGACTAATACAATTCTAAATTTTCCCCTTAAATTATTCCAAAACTGTCTTAGTACCGAATAATTCTAAAGTGTACGGGAATTTTCTATATATATTTTGTGTAATGTAAAGATGGTGGTGATGAAATCTGAGGCATAAAGAAACCGTGCAATTCTTTATTCATTCCGGACACTAAATTAGACATACGTACGGATATAGATTTCATTTCCAGATCACTAGGACTTAAAACACGCTCTCCTGGCAATAGAAAAAGCAAAAAAGAAAAGTGTTCCAAAAGGAACCAGAAAATTACCAAATATTTGCATGCTAAACCCGTGAGTCAAAACCACCGACTTTTAGGTTTTAAGGTTAAATGCTTAATAGTTTAGGTCGTTTCGCATAGCTAATGTTCCTACAGTGCGCAGACAATAAGCGCAGATGAGAAGTAAAGACGAAAATTACATGGAATGGAGACGTCAAGTGACTAGATCACTCTTACTAGGTTTTATTTACAATGGTGAAAGTAAATGCCTGGTCCCCAATTCTATTTAATGTTTTAAAATCTTAATTACCATTGAAACGATTATAAAATAATGGAACTTCAAGTATATTGTTCTCATTATGCCTATTACTTTATAACCTAATAATCCTTATTTCTTTATAAGCGCAGATTAAATTACAATGGAATAAACTGTTTATTATATAATATTGATAATTGAGACCTTAGAAGACTTATGTGAGGAGTGTAAACAGAGAAACTACTTACAATACCCTGGCATAAGAAAAGGGCCGCTCGACCTGGCGCAGAAAAGTGGCAGTTGGGTGAGGCCAGCTGTGGGCTCAGAAGTTCAGTTACGTTTTGCCTTCTGGAGAGGATGACCAGTTTTGGGTCGAGTAATTCCGAAGCTAAAGTCAAATTGACCGATATGCGCTCTCCGTGGAGGTCAAGGTCCAACTCTTGTCCTTTATTTCTTCCCTGATGCCACACAAGTTCTACACCTTCTGTAGGTGGAATTAGAATCGTAAATATTGAGATTTAAATACTAACTTTGCATGCACTTTTTGAATTATGTTATTCAGTGAAATGATTTTATTATAAAATAATCAAAAGTAAAATTTTACCGTTCTCTTCCGGTCCTACGTACACATTCCATTCTGCATCAGAAATAAACATTTTCAGATCTTCCTGTTAAGAAGAAAAAGTAATTAGATCTCTTTTTTTTTTCATCTAATTTTATAAACGTTCTAATTATTGCTTAATGATGCTTTTATTTAATTATTGACTCGGAACTGCACTATATATTTTTTTTTCGAATTGAGGATGCTACAAATACCTTTTAGCGGATCATGGTGGGGGGAGGGAGAGAAAAGTTTAACATACTTACCACTTTCAATTAAGCCAAACATTGTATTACAGTAAATTATAATTCAACTACAGAAACTAGTATTGGTGCAAGTTACCCGACGCGAAGTTGAGAAGATAAAATAATTTTGAGTCTCGGTGCCAGGGAGGGAGAGGGGTCTTTAACTCTGTCATTGATCACAGATATCCCACTCCAAATGGTCCTTCCTCCTAAAGCGTTCCATCCTTCTGAAATATCTAACATCATTCAGAGTTTACCATCCCGCAAAGCTCCAGAGCATGATCTTATAACTTCCCATAATTTAAAACTACTTCCTCGAAAAGCTATCCTATATCTCACTTACATATACAATTCCGTACTCCGTTCCACATACTTTCCTGCTTCATGGAAATTATCCATTGTCAAAATGATACCCAAACCTAAGAAACCGCCAGAAAATCCATATTCTTACCATCCCATCTCACTTTTACCAATCATGGGGAAAATCTTGGAAAAGCTTATACTGAAACGCCTGTATCCCATCCTAGATACTAATTCCACAATTCCTCATCATCAGTTTGGATTCAGAACGTCCCAATCCACTATCCAGCAATGTCATCGTGTGGTGGACGTTGTATCGTCTACATTGGACCGAGTCTGGCACCCAGGATTGCTTTACAAGCTCCGCAAATTCCTCTCCCCCCCCCCCCAACATACTTCCTTATTATCCAGTCCTACCTCACTGACCAATCCTTCAAAGTCAATCATAATAATTCCTATTCATCCATTTTTAATCAGTTTGCTGGTGTTTCTCAAGGCAGTATCCTAGGACCCATTCTTTACACAGTTTATACAGCTGATATCCCATCCGATCCTAACACTTTTCTTTCTACCTATGCTGATGACACTTGTGTGTTATCAGTCAATACTGATCCAACTATTGCCTCTCAAACTCTCCAATCCCACCTCAGAGACCTCGAGGTATGGTGTCAGAACTGGAGAATTAAAATTAATGCCAACAAATCCAACCAAATTACCTTTACCCTTCGTCGTAAAACTATGACATCCTGCCCTACTGTCTCCTTCAATAATACTCCTCTTGTCCCGGTTGAACAGATCCGATATCTAGGACTTCACCTTGACAAACGCCTAACTTAGAATCCTCACACAAGACTGAAACGACAAGAAACTGCACGACGTTTTCGACTTCTTCAACACTTACTAGACAAACGTTCTAATCTTCCACTTAATTACAAAAGACTCATCTACATGACTATCATAAGGCCGATATGGAGTTAGGGAGTGGAGCTTTGGGGCTCTACCAAACCATCGAATTCTTCCCGTATCCAATCCCTACAATCCAAAATCCTTCGTAAAATCCTCAATGCTCCTTACTTTGTCACGAACAAACTTATCCAGAAAGACCTCAACGTTCCGTATGTTGCTGATTTGGCCCGATCTAGATACCATTCCTTTCATGACAAACTCCATTTCCACCCTAATCCTCTTGTTTGAATACTTTCTTCCTCTTCAATTCCTGACAATCCTCCGAGGCGTCTGAAAATAAGATGGCCTCGAGACCTTCTAGATTAGAAAAGTTACAGGAGTGCTGCCATTGGGTAGTTCTTCTTTCAGTTTGTTTCAAGCCATTTATCTTTTGCCACTTTTACAATACTTGTTGTACCTTGAAGTACAGTTGTAAATTTCAATAAATGATGTTAAAAAAAAAAAAAAAAATTTTTTTCTTGGTGATTATTTGTAGGGGGAGGGAATTATATTGGGTTTAAAAAAAAGTTCGTTGAATTTTTTACTGGTGATTTCAATAATACCTTCAGATTCTTGTAAATATTTTTAATCAATTATAAAAGACCCATTTTGATTTATTACATGTTGCCATCTTTCAGGTATTTTTAAATTCCGTCCTCCCAGAACTTCTTAAGGACGACCCGAGCGCTTTACGTTTTCCAAGTCAAAATTTCTGGCTCTGAACTGAGCAACCATCTACGGACGGTGCTTTTTCCAAAGGCCATAGACACAGGAAATTTTGTGAGCCTTCTGTGCAGTTCAGTTGAGAAATAAAAAATCATTAAATGTCGAAAAAAACATTTTCTCTTCCATTTTGAGCCAGCAAAATACTACTTAAAGATAAGGAATCTCTGTTGAAACTAATTCATAAAAGCACCTTAATTAATCCTTTTTTTTTTTTTGAATATGTAAACATTATTGTCCAAGTATACATTATTTCATAAGCACAATGAGGATTAAATTGAAATATTGAAAATCGTTACGAGCTTATTTTACAACTCAACAGAAAAGGAAATTCTTCCGAATGTGAATATATCTCAAAATGTCCCGCGTGTCTATCAATGGCAAATCTGGCTCATAAAGAAAAAGTAGCAAGAATGTGAAATTAAATATTTAAGTGGATATGTTAAAAAAGCCTGGGATATTACAGTTCCTTTTTTACCAAAATTATCTTACCGAAATCACCACTCTATATCATTAATTTTATACATGTTTACAATTTTTTCGAAAACAGATATAATAAATTTGATTGAAATCATTAAATCGAGGGATATTTAAGTCATTTTTAACAGGCATTATCCTTATTGAAAAATTCTGACAGGGCTCAAATCACAAAACAGCTTTCTCTTAAATACGTTATGTATAAATGAGTATACATCTTTCACTATCAGTGACAATAAATACACAGTATTAAAGGATTTGATAACTAAACCAACGAGAAATCTTTTTCCGGGTTGACATTTTTTGTAGATATACTGTTGAAAAGCTAAATATTTTATAATATATCAATGGGAATGTTGGTTGGAGAAGAACACATTAAATTTGATTCAAGTATATAGATCAAGGAATGTTTTTTGATGTGCGCCCCGGATTAAAAAAAAAAATTAAACTTCATATTTATTTTGGAGATGATAATTTACAAATATAGTTTTAGGTTTCAAGCAAGGAATAAAATATATGTATTCTAAAACACCTAGAAATCTCATCAAAGATTTTGTTACATATTTTATCTTAAACACTGAAAATAAATCAGCAACATAATATCTAATGTGATAATATGAGTACAAATTATATTCAGTTTTCTAAAAGGAAGTTAGGCAGATTGATCAGAAAACAATACTAAGGACTTTTATGAATTACTTCCACTTGGGGAAACGTGCACCTTGATGGAAGCAATGCCAATTAATGATTATTTAAAGGAGCAACCAACCGTCTTGATAACTAATGGAAATCAGTCTGTTGTTGGAGGAATAGAATTACTTTTCTCACTACCACCGGAAAAGATCTGTCAGAAAGATAAAGCTACAGTTCCGCTGCTCTGAGTCCGAAGGGCAATGGTCGCTTATCCGAAGGAAATCTTTTAGTTTTCTCAACAAACCAGCTACCAGCACTTCTAATTATTCACGGAACCGTAACTGTTTCACGGAACTTCACAAATATTAATCCGAATAAATATTTTCATTTAAAGAATGAATTTAACCACGTAAACAATGGGCTATCTTGATTATTCGTTTCTGGGCCTTCGCTTGCTGAACCAGTGCCTGTAGGTGGTAATACTTATCAATACTTAATAATCCCTATAGAGAATTCTCTAAGTATGTTTAATTCCATTCGAGTGTTGTGTTAACGCCCCCACTTTATATAATAGTATATGTATATAATATTGTAAATAGTTTAGTTTTAAGATCTTTAAGGTTAATTTTCTTTTAATTAGGAATTTATTTTTTATTTTTCTAATAATTATATATAGATATATAATTTCTTTATTTTTTATCTGTTTCATTAATTTATTTAGGTCCGTATGTATGTTGTTATTTTTATATATATATTTTTTCTTAATTAATAAAACCATGGATCTAGATAAGACTCCATCTTGTGACGACTCGAAGGAGAAGACTCCCTTTTCTGAAATAAGCGAGTCAGACCCACAGTATTTAAAGCCAAGGAAACTACAGAACCGCCAAAGAAAGAACACTGGTTCGGCTGGTAACTCGCCAAATAAAGCGGCTAAGACAAAACAATGCCATCACCACCTAAAACTCGCAGTACCACTGCAGCCAATCTAAATGAGTCAACGGCGCCATCTTTACTCGGACCGTCTTCAACCGCACATTCAAAATCACCAACTTCTACCTCTAGCACTTCAGCGAACGCCACCAATAAAAAACCAGCTCCCGGAACCACAAGGATTTTCTGACCCCGAACCACCTCCAATATTTGTATCAAATATAAATAATTTCCTCTCGTTCGGCAAAGAAATTTCTGATCTTATAGGCCAGTCAAACTTTCAATGTTTTTCAAGAATAAATGACATAAAAATTAATACCACCGATAAGGAGAGCTATAAAAAAACTGATCACTTATTTAAATAATAACAATTTTGACTTCCACTGCTACCAGTTAAAACAAGATAAACCATACAGTTCTGAGAGGACTCCACTCATCCACTCCTACTAAAGCCATCAAATGCGGCCTAGAAGAAATTGGCCATAATGTTAGGAATATCTCTTGTGTAACACACCCCAAAGAAAAATATGCGTTGCCCCTGTTTTTCGTGGATCTGGAGCCAGCCCGGAATAACACGGAGATATTTAAAGTTAGACGGCTGTTATATTCGACCGTTGGGTTTGAAGAGCCTAGACAAAAGACAATTATCGTACAGTGCACCAGATGTCAAACATTAGGACACACGAAGTCCTACTGCTATAACCCTGCTAGATGTGTTAAATGTGCCGGACCACTCGCCTCTGATACATGCCTTAAACCGCCTAATGAGCCTGCTAAGTGTGCACTTTGTGGTGAAGGCCATCCGGCTAGCTATAGGGGCTGTAGCGTGTACAAAAATCTTCTTAAGCAGAGGACACACCACCTAGCGGAATCACGAGTGGATCATAATATTCGCACGCAGGTGCCTGATTTGGACAATTTGAATAACTACCTAGAAATTCAAAAACAAACAGGTACCATCGTCCAGCAGCCACCTACTGCACCTACAGTCAGGGAAACTACAGAGTACTCAAATAAACATTTCTCCGAGATCATCAAGCATCAACAGCCACAAAGACAGGTGCCTCCTAAATCCCTAACCAAGCCTCCTTCCTCCTATCCTAACCCGCAACCTGCACATCGGTCCGTTCCTCCCCATACACCCTTACGTGTAAAATTGCCTCCTGAACACCCTCCCTAAATACCATCTCCTTCAGTTCAACCAAATCAAATAAACCCCTCGCCTCAAGTACCTCAGCGGACTAAACATCATCGTACCCCACGGCGAGTTCAGCCCCCAGCCAACGATCCGGACCATACAAATCATCCTTCCAACATATGCTCCATTCTCCAGTCCTTTCTTTCAGATCTTAGAGATACTATTCAACCACTAATCACCCTTCTTACTAGAATCCTTACCCAAATTCCATTCAATCTTCCACGATGAGTGTAAAGCCCCTAGCAATCCTTTTGTGGAACGCTAACGGCCAACTCAACCACCGTGACGAACTGGACATTTTCCTCCATGACAACCGTATTGACGTAGCTCTCTTGACTGAAACGCACTTTACACAACGAACACGTTTTTACATACGTGACTACATCACATATAGATCGGACCACCCAGACAACACTTCCCATGCCGGGTAATTCATCCTTATCCATAAATCCTTGCCTCATTCCCTTATTCCTTAAAAACTGACTTGTAGTATAATTAACAACACAAAGACCCCCAACATTAATGACACTCAACATACAGGTCTGCCACAGCACATTCGATTCTTCATAAAGGAAAAGCGCAGAGCGAGATCGAAAAAGGACTAATTTACTATTTCAAAGGATGTGCCCGATATTCATATTTTAAGGACTGTTTTAATTTTATATTTTTTTCATTCTAAGTTAAAGTCGCCATTCTCGTTGAAAGGATTCTTAACAATTGACATTTATTGCAACCAGGAAGAGAACCTCCATTTTTGATCCGATTTCTTCCTTTTAAAAGGATACGAATCGAAATAATTCACTGGTAACTAGGATTACCACATTTAAAAGGACACTTTTTTTAAATTTTTATATTTATTAAAAAGGACACTTTTTTTCCTGCCTCCTGGAAATTGTTCATAGTAAAAATGATTCCTTAACCCAAAAAGTCACCTGAAAATCCATCTTCCTACCGTCCCATATCTCTTTTATGTATAATGGGTAAAATTCTAGAAAAACTCCTTCTTAAACGTATATATCCAATCCTTGATTCCCATCACATTATTCCAGATCATCAATTCGGTTTCCGTACATCTCACTCCACTATCCAGCAATGTCATCGTGTGGTGGATGTTGTCTCCTCTGCGTTGGAGCGCGGATTGTACTGCACGGGAGCCTTTCTCGACGTAGAACAGGCCTTTGACCGAGTCTGGCTTCCGGAATTGCTTTACAAGCTCCGTCTATTCCTCCCTCCTACCTATTTTTCTTATTATCCAGTTCAACCTCGCTGATAGATCTTTCAAAATAAATCACAATAGTTCCTATTCCTCCCTGTTTTCTCAATCTGCTGGTATTCCTCAAGGCAGCATCCTAGGACCCGTTCTTTATACAGTCTATATAGCTGATATCCCAATCCATCCTAACACATTGCTTTCTACCTATGCTGATGACATGTGTGTTCTACCAGTAGATAATGATCCAGTTACTGCCTCCTACACTCTTCAATCCCACATCCGAGACCTTATGGTGCCGTATGGTGCCAGAATTGGAGGATTAAAATTAATTCTAACAAATCCCATCAGATAACCTTTATCCTTCGTCGTAAACCAATGACTTCCTGCCCTACAGTATCCTTTTATGACACTCCACTAGCCCCTGTTGAACAGATTCGATACCTAGGACTCGACCTTGACAAACGTCTAACTTAGAATCTCCATACAAGACTTAAACGACAAGAAACTGCCCGACGTTTTCGACTACTTCAACACTTACTGGACAAACGCTCCAACCTTTCACTTAATTACAAAAGACTCATTTATATGACCATCATAAGACCGATATGGACTTACGGAGTAGAGCTATTGGGCTCTACTAAACCATCGAATTCCTCTCGTATCCAATCCTTACAATCCAAAATCCTTCGGAAAATCCTCAATGATCCTTATTTTATCACAAACACACTCATTCATAAGGACCTTAATATTCCATATGTTGCTGACTTAGCCCGAACCAGGTACCATTCCTTCCATGATAAACTCCATTCCTACTACAATCCATTAGTTTCAATCCTTACTTCCTCTTCAATCCCTGATAATCCTCCGAGGCGTCTGAAAAGAAGATGGCCACGGGACATTTTAGTTTAGAGTGCTGCCACTGGGTAGTGTCTCTACATGTATTTCATGACAGTTTTACATATTACCATCACGTTTACTAGATGTATTTTTATTTAATACAGTTGTAAATATCAATAAATATGTTAAAAAAAAAAAGAATGTAAGGACAATACTACAGCCTGGCAAAATTGCGGAAGTGGCAGATCAGATAATTAAGTTAAAATTTGACGCAGTGGCCTTACAGGAGACGAGATGGGATGGTTCGGGAGTGTGGACAAAGAGGGTTTCTTAATATCTTACAGTGGACCTAATACGAGAAGTGGAAGAAATGGTACTGGATTCCTAATTACATAGAAAATAGGGAACGAAAAATTACTATTGAACGAATAATAGCGAAGTTGAGGGCAATAACAAAAAGACTCCTGAAATGGATGTTCACGAGGAGCTAGCGGGGGGAGCTAAAGGAGGAGGAGTGAGGACTTTTGAGAATATACTCCTCTAATAAGGCCCTAACAACTGACGGAAAATCAGCTTGTCTTTAATTTCTTCCGGCACAAAACCTTCATTGCATGCGTTATTTTTGCATATGCCCCAACTCACCAGACCTTTAGGTCTGACACCTGGCTCGACCAACATTATTGAGCTCTTAACTCAAGGCACCAGTCACTTTTCGTAACTTGGACGCTGTGACCCAAGAAAACCTTTTACCAGACGTTGAAAAGATGATTTGAAGCGAAATCTGTTCCAGCACCTCTATTGATTGATACCTCACTCATATCCTTCATATTCATGCAACATCCTAAATCGCCACCTTTCGCCGCCAACCTGCTCCCTGGATGTGACAAGAAATGGAAGACCTAAAAAAAAGACGTGAGGCTGCCCGTAGGCGCTTTAGACGAACAAGACTAACAGATGACTATGAGGTGTTTAGGGCAATACGTAATTTGACTCAGACAACCATCAGACGAACGAAATCGAATTATTTTCATGAAACCCTCTCCTCAGCTCCAAACTCAAAAACAAAATGGCAAATCCTCCGTAAGCCCTTTCTCTGCAAATCCTCTTTTTCACATGAACTACAGATTTCTTCTGATGAATTAAATTCCTACTTTTATATTCATTCTCTAATTGTTCTTCTATGCCTTTTCCTAAATCTTTTTTCTAAGACTCCATTATTTATTCCGATCATTTTTAATTTTCTGATATCTCTCCAAGTGACCTTATTTCCTCCGTAATGAAATATCGCACCAATTACTTTGGCTGTGATGGGATTCCTGTTGAACAGTTAAAATTATGACTCCCTGAAATTCTACCTGTTCTCATCCTCTATTTTCTCCTTTTCACCAAACTAAATGCACTATCCTTTTCCTATAGCGCTATTCGCTGGTCCTTTCCGGTCGAACTCAAGCCCTAATCATCCTTTATTGCCCTATCGGTAATTGTGGCCCAGGGCTCCAGCAGCTCCCTTCTCCTTTTCAATTGTTACATCGATGATTTCCCTAGCTCAATAGTTCACTGCTACCACCACTTATATGCCGATGATTTCCAAAACAACTTATCCTTTCCTCCTTCCGTGTTATCAACAGTGTTTGCCGCTATTCAGAAAGACATAGATAGAATCAGTGCCTGGGCAAACCTGAATAATTTAAGCTTAAACGCTATAAAAACCCAGACTATTGTGGTTGGTTCCAGACCCCTCCTGAGATCCAACTCCACCTTTCGAATCTTTATCGTAAATGATCATCCTATTGCTTTCATTTCCTTAGTCAAAAACTATTGACCAACCCTTATCCTGGAAACCACAAATTGACCATATATATCAAAGAGCTATACGCACCCTAAAGTTTTCCACCGCTCCAGTCAGCTCCTTCCTCAATACACTCGTAACATCGTCGTGTCCTCATTCATTTTCGTCCACTTCGATATCCTTCCTATGTCTACAGTCTCCTTCAATTTAAATCCTCAGTCCACTTGTTGGAGCCACTCCGATCTTTATATTCCATCCCACAGAACTAAAGCCTTCAATCGATCCTTTCTTGCCCGTTCCACTGAACTCTGGAATTTCATTCTTTCTAATATTCGTCGCGCTTATTCCTCATCCACATTTAATATCTTCTTTTTCAACACTTGTTATCCCTAACAGACTCTAGTTGATTTTGAATTGAATTTTCGATCAAGAGAACTCAATCATTATAATGACTGAGTATCTTGTTTTTTTTGTTAAAATTTAGTTGTTTTTAATTTCTCATTTTAAATAAGTTATTCCATAAGAGATGTCTTTTGGTGGAGTAAAGGTCTTTCCTAGTACTTTTTGACAGTAAGAAGCAAATAATTTATGGGCACTAGTTATTGTTATTATGATTATATTTTTTTTAAATTATATATTTTTATTAATTTAAAGATTCTTAACGCCTTCAGGAACATCCGATTATAAAATCAATTGCACAAATTGTTCCTTTTATTGAAAAATAGACTATGTTAATTAAAGACGATTTTTTCTCAAGTGTCTTAGTGGTTATACTGATTTAAATCATAATCAATAAAAATCAAAGCTGGTTACATTTGAAATGCAAGTTGTTGTTAGTTAGTACCTACTAATATTCAAATGACCTTATGTCGCAATGTGCTTGAAATAGGATTGGCCTTACACGATTCACGGACAACTGATTTTGAAAGAACATAGGCAGAAGACTACCCGTTGCATGACATCTAACGAAAATAAACCTTTAAGCGACATATGGTGAAAACTAATCCGTTTACCAACACTTAAAAAAACTCTAAAGACAAGAAAATGGTAGTCTTAAGCTGTTGAGTGTTGCACACATAATTTAATTAAAATATTTCTCCGAAACTTATTTGTTCGGAAAATGTTACCAACTGTTTGTTTGGATTTAGGGCGTACAACAGCTTCGTCATAAACACCCGAATACTAACTTTTTTTAATTCCTAGTCTAGGGGATTCAATATCATTTCAGAGCCTTTTTTTAATGTCATAGAGCTCTTTTTAGATTAAGATTTTTATTTTTCATGAATTTACAAGTGGCTACAAGCCTCAAATTTTATACATGTTGTAGTACTGCACCAATTTAATGTTACTTTATTAGTATGTACAAGCGGGGTTAGTGATACTTACAGCCTAATTTATTATTAAAACAGTAGGAAATTATCTGAAAATAAAAACCTACACAATAAAAAACTATTAAAGTACAAAACAAACAAAAAAACAAATTAAATTACAAAGCAAACAAAAAAAAAAAAAAAAAATAACCTTTTGGTTATAAGCGAATATCTTATAATTATATACTAAACTTATGTAATAATTTTTACTTTCATTTACCTATGTAGGAAACATATAGTAATAGCCCAGTAGCATTAGACCAAAAAAGGGGGTTGGCTAGAAAAAGGTGGGGTAAATTTAATTTTTAGGCACGATTGTTTGTACTGCTCTCCTCATTAAAAACCCAAGTTTTCACCATTGTGCGTTTTCCGCCATCTTGAAAAAACCTCTAAAAAAAAGAACTTTTTTCATTTTTTTCCTTCTAAATCCCTTCCTGGACATTTCAGAGCAAACTTTGTCGTTAGCAATATTAAAGAACAATAAACTGCCTACATGTTGGAAAATTCGGAGCACCTACTGAGATACGTGGGTGTCAATGTTGGCCAAATTGTCAAAAAAACACAAAATGTCAGGAAAGTCGGTGGCTTCGCTTCAGTAACTATTTTGGTGTGCAGTTTATTAAAAAATACATAAGGAACGATCTTTTAGAACATTAAATTTCTAACAAGGTAGATGTATACGATTCTTAACTACTCCTAATATACACCAAGAAATGTTGAAATAACATTTTTACTGAAAGTGCTCTGTTAACAAAAAATAAAATACTCCGTTTTAATTAGATCTTCTAAACTAATATTATCTTAAAACCATTATTGTGTATATTCTAGGAAAAATTCTTAAATTGATTTTAACAACGGAGGTAAGTGAAAGTCGTGTGTTGCGCACACCAGATTTTTTTTTTTTTTTTTTTTCAGAATTAATGCAGTAATTCGTGTTCAGTACGTTTATGTGTGTATCGTTTTAGGGCGTTCTTGTCGTAATCACTTATTTTGTGAGTGGGTTGTAGCAAGTAGAAGTTGGAGGAAAAAAAATTTGTGGCAGCGAGTACGTATTAATTTCGATTAAAAACTCGACGGGAGTCGTAAGTCCTATAGCACAGTTTTGATTCTTGTGTAACAAAAGAGCTCTTATATTCCCTATTTTCACCTGGTATTAATAGATATCCCCTAACTATAATATATAACTAGAAACATTCTGTAATACATTTTACAGTAATTAAAATTAAATTATAAACAGCACCTTATAACCCTATTAAATAATCCGTGAGGATAGACATATTGCACTTAACCCACCCCGAACGCGACTAAAAATTATATTAAAATAAAAATGTCAATAAAAGAACTGATAAAATAATTAAAAATGTAGAATTTTTTTTTGTCTTACTTTTTGAAAAAATCAATATTTCTTATTAATGGAACGCCCGGCAACCATTGCGTGGAAGAGGGCACAACAGAATTCGATTAGTGATCCTTTTTAAGTTAAAAGAACGCTAGCGGCTTATGACTCTGAGGGCGTAGAACTAGAAACCATAAATAGTTGTTAAGAAGAATCATTTTTATAGAAGAATTAATTTTGTTTTCCATTTAAAGATAAGTTAAATAGAAAATCAAATTTCTTGAGATGTACGAAACGTTGACTCTTTATTATTTTTATTCGTAATGATGGTTAATATTTCTTCTTGGGACGAAAATTAATTATATTTGAAATCATCAATAACCTTATAACTAATATAATGAAAAAAAAAACAAAAAAACAAATAAAACCGTCCTACTTTTTACATGACATTCTGAGGACCTGTTAGCTAAAACAATGTTATACAAACCCGACCATACATCCGCCTGATTCTGAAGCACCCGTAGCGATATCAATAGAAATACCAGTAAAATTAGCCTATCGTAAGATTGATAATAACAAACGCATAGTTCAGGGAATTATATTATTCTGGTTTATCATAATTACCATTGAACATGTACAGTACTTTGATGTAATGCTTTCTATATATTAATATTTCCAAGCGTACATAGGTACATAACCCGGAGAGCGCTTTTCCTCACTGTCTCTGGCTTCTACAGCTGTATTGATATCTTTCCAGAAAACAAAATTTCACCTGGGAAATATTTCATTTTGATCCGTTAGTTGTTTTCAAATTCTTTCATATTTACCAGTTTGTTATTAATTTTAACCAAGAGAAAAAGTGAGTTATTTAAAATACAATATATTGAAGGATTAGAAGAAATTTAGAAAATTCGAGATTCAAGTCTCGTCATACTATTTAAATGAGGATAAAATGTACCAGTGATTTTAATCAATATTATTCAAGCCGTTTTAGGCAAAATTGTGTAAAGGTGAGACGATTTTAGTGAAAAAGTAATGCTTTGTGATAAAATAGCTCTATTTTGACTTTAAATCCTCCATACACTACTAATACGAAAGCCTTTGTATAATCAGTGCAATGGTAAGGACCCCCTAAATATCGTATATTCATACATAAATACATTATATGATGACATATACATATATACATATACGTATATACATATTTATATATGAACCCCACTTCCAAATTCTTCTAAAGAACACAAAATTTCTTGATAAGGGTGTTTGAAAATTGTAGTTTCCAAATGGTACTAAGTTCATATTATATTTCATCCTAAAGCATACTAAAACATCTTCCACAGCGTTTACAAAAAAAAAAAATGATCAATCGAAATGGTTCGAAGAAAATTTTCCTAAAATGGGTATATAGCATTTCCAAGTAAATTATAACCTTTTCCAAGTCGAATGTAACTTTTTCCGTTTGTAGCCCTTTTTTTTTTCACTTCTAGCCTTAAATATTCCGTTTCATTTATTTATTTATTGACAAATAATTGGTACAGATGGGAAATAATTTTGGGATATCATTTATTATCATATGTTCGATATAGTTATTATATGTTCTAGTTATCATATGTTCAAAATATGATTTATAGTATTGTTAACCTATCTTAAAAAGTTAACTAAGTATCTAACCTATCTTGTTAATTAAGTTCAATAAAGCCTTATTCTTGAAGATTAGCCTTATTTCGCTTGCTGAGACCGGACCGCTTGGATCTGGACCCACACTCGAAAAAAGCTTCTCAGATATTTAGTCATTGGTTGAAGACATTTGAAAATTTTATAATCGCATCAAAACCCACGGAAGAAAACAAACTGAGGCTGTTAGTGAATTTTGTGTCATATTCAGTTTATCAACATATCAGTAACAGTGCTACCTACGTATGCAGTGGCAGTAGAAGCACTCACTAAACTATACGTCAAGTCTATGAATGTTATCTTTGCGAGACATCTGCTAGCGACACGAGATAAGTGACCCGGTGGCTCTATAGACCGTCATTTAGAAGAACTAAAACTTTTAAGTAAAGATCGACAGTTCGAAGCCGTAACAGCCGAAGAGAACAGAAACGACTATGTTCGATATTCGTTTATTCGAGGGATTATTTCGTCACATATCCGACAAATATTTCTCGAAAAAAATGAACTTTACGGACAAGCGCGCTCGTTAGATAAATGTTTCTTTTCGGGTAAAAAGAGACACTCGAGATCCCAATGTCCCGCTAGAGATGCTATCTGTAATGGTTGCGGGAAATAGGGCCATTTTATAAAAGTTTGCAGGTCCTCTACAAGCAACTATAATCGAAAAGCGCCTACTCAGCTATCATTTGGAGGAAATAGAACTCTGCTAGTTATATGTAGCGTTGCTGCTGCTAAAATCTGTATCTTTATTTTCCAATCTTACACCAGACTGCAAACCCATCGCCATTAAAGCCCGCAGACATTCAGCCTCGGACTCTGAATTTATAGCAAAAGAAATAGAACACTTGTTAAAAGAAGATATCATATGCCCGAGTGTCTCCCCATGACGAGCTCAAAAGTGCTGGTTTTGAATAATGAGAATAGGAAGAGGCGTATGTGCATAGATTAATTCCAAACAATTTACAAATTTACGAAATTAGATGCATACCAGTTTCCTGGAATCGACGAAATAGCTATAAGATCGCGAACTATAAATTCTATTCGAAAATTGACCTCCAAACGGCTTATCACCAAGTACCTATTAGAACACATGAATAGAGGTATACCGCATTTGAAGCTTGTGGCCGACTTTGGGAATTCAAAAGAATACCTTTTGAAGTCACAAACGGTGTAGCAGCGTTTCAACGTACTATCGATATGATAATTAAAAATGAAAACCTGAAACGAACCTTTGCTCTTTTAGACGTTATTACGATTGGAGGAGCATGAATGTAACCTAAAATCATTCATGAAAACCATCGATAAATATAACCTGACCATAAATGAAAATAAAAGTATTTTCCCCCTCGACACTGTGAAGATCCTTGGGTATTTGGCACCGCACAAAACAATTAAGCCAAATCCCGAACGTTTGAAACCGCTAAGGGACCTACCTCCTCCGAAAGACTAATCCGCTCTCCGCCGAGCACTAGGAATGTTCGCTCACTATGCACTATTTATATCCAAGTTTTCCGATAAAATCAAACCTCTGATTGATTCTAAATTACCATTTTCTGAAGAAAATCTACTGCGGTTTAAGGAGCTGAAATTACAAATCGAAAATACAGTAATCTCATCAATAGACTCTAATGTCCCTTTTACTGTCGAAACAGATGCATCGGACGGAGCCATCGCCACAACTCTGTCTCAGAATCATAGACCTATCGCATTTTTCTCTAGGACGTTGTCTAAATCAAAGAAAAGACACTCAATGATTGAGAAGAAAGCATACGCAATCGTGGAAGCTCTCAGAAAGTGGAGGCACTATCTCATGAAAATAATTTTCGTCTAATAACTGACCAAAGATCCGTGGCCTTCATGTTCGTTAATAGAATATCAGGAAAAATCAAAAATGGAAAGATAATGAAATGGAGACTGGAGTTAACGTGTTTTAAGTATGCGTCGTATACCTACCGGGAAAGAAAAATGCCGCTGCTGATGCGTTTTCTCGAGAGTGCTCCATAATGTGCCAAGAAGATGAAAACGAACTAATGGGAATTCACGAGTCCTTGTGCCATCCCGGGATAACAAGATTATATCACTGGGTAAGGGTGATTTTAAAAACAACATTATTAGGAAATAAAATTTATGTCTATAGAGACTAAAACAAAAAAGAAATTAATCAAAATGCGTTCCTTATGTCTTGACACAGGTATTTAATCTCCTTAACTTCTTCAGGAAATCGCTCAGCTACTCGAACCGGAAATTGTTTGAGGCTTTTTCAAGTTATGGTGTGCTCTGTGGCATGTCATCCTCCCCAGTAAGGACCAAAGCTGGTAATCTAGTGGGTTGAGATCAGTCAACTACTGTGTTGACCTGTCCTTGAGATCTGGAGCGGAATCCTGCTAGAAAACCCAATGACTTTCAGAAAACAAGAGCATCATTTAGAGGCTTGACAACAGGTTCCAAAATATCTTCCTCTTAGTTTTGACCATTTTTCTCAAAAATGGAGCTTTGTGGTGTCATCAAAGCAAACTCCTTACCAAACCATCACTGAGAAAGAGTGATGATATTTTTACACTCTTCTAATGACTTCGGAGCTTCTTTATAGCTTTGTGCGTACACACCATCATTTTTGTGATTACATTTTTCTTGTATTGTAAAAATGTTCTCATCGTTACAAAATCTTTCGACGAAGACCATAGGTATAACGGCCAAGGAGCACTTTGCATCTATCCACTATAATTAGTTTTAGGGAAGTGGTAAGCCTTGGTCTTGTCATTCTTCGAAATTCAACCATCCTAAGGCCACATTCATCATGCGAGACAAAGATTTCCATTTCCCGAGGCATGATTTTTTCTACTTCGAGCTACCTCTTCTCTCAATGGATTTTCCGATCTCACAGTCGCGATGCCGGTGATACATACAGGTAGAGTCTCATTATATCCATTTATAGTGTGGTACACGAACATACGCCTGATACCAAAAGGTTCAAGTGTTGAAAATATCTAACCTACATTTTTTAACTCTAAGTAACGCGACCACAGGTATTCGGTTTTCTTTATCACCCTACTCCATGTTAACTGAGTAAAAGAAAAATATAAACTAATTTGGATTATTACCCTGAGATGTAAAGAAAATAATCTGATAGAGGTGAGGGTTATCTAAATAATACCCTTCATTCATCTACTCAGGCCTACATATTCGGTTCAATAATCTAAAAATACGAAAAAAAAAAAGAAGCGGATTGCGTGGCCGGAACACCGGGCGATGCCATCATGTCCTTGCCATATCACAATGCTCTCTCCATATCCTTTATAACTCTCCTCGCATGGCATCACATGGCATATGATAGGGGTATGTCATATCGTAATAGCTAACAGCTCTACATCAGTTGACAACTGACAACACGGAAGCGGATCTTTACAGCAAACTAACCAAAACTACATTTTCAACATAGATTCATAAGTAACATTGAATATATTTCTGGAATAAGTGTACGTTTAGCTCCATGATATGTTACTTGAGAAGACAATCCATAGAAATCGTTAAATAACATTTTAAAAAGTCAATAAATAGTCTAAATAGTTAAAATCAAAATAAATTATTATTTGTTCAAATTATTTTTTTGTTGGTAAAATTTTTGGTTAATAGCTGAACATTTCCATATAAAACCACATTGTTAGCCTCTCATTGTTTCGTCAGTCGATTATTTCACTTATTCGTCAACGATTATACTTTTAATGAATAAGATTTCTATAATTTACTACAGTTTTGTTTTTACTTTATTTCTTTCTCACCCCAATTATTATTTTTCTTTCTTTAACTAAATTTAAAATTAAATCCTTTGGTGCGCACATAAGATCAAAATTCGATCCTCAATATAAATTAAAATAAATAAATTTACTTTGTCGTTTAATTGTGACTTTAACTTAGAATAAAAAAAAAAAAATTAAAACAGTCCTTAAAATATGAAAATTGGGCATATACTTCGAGATAGTAAAATTAGTCCTTTTCGTACGTTGAGAGAAACCGCATTTGATTTTTCGTCAACCTTTTTTCACGGTTAAAAAAAAAGAAGTAATTTTTGGCTGAAATCATCTAAAAAAAAGACAGGAATAATAGTTTTTGCAAAATTTATAACATTAAATCATAGAAACTATAAGAGTTATATATTCTTTACGAAAATAACGTATAACATGTAATACTGGCTGGGTCCTTGTAGGAAAGAAGGGGTGATAAATAAATAACTCAAACCTCTACTCTTCCCCTAAAAAGCGAAAGTTTTTCCCCTCTCAACAAATAAAATAAATGCTGCCACTGTTAACTAGGGAAAAACTTCAGGAAATTCAAAAAAAATAAATAAATAAAATACAATTAACTTAAATCTACAAAAAAGACGGACTTGATTGGTAAAATATGATCGAATTAGAAATAACTTAAACGGAACTTTGACTAAATACTCTAAACTATACGAAAATTAAATATTGGAAAATATATTAACAATATGGATGAAACAATTCAATAATTATACAAAAAGTTCTAATAATTGATAAACAATTATACCTTTTAATATAATCATCATTAAATTTGTTAATTATAAGTTATATTTACTTAGCAATAAATTTTTCGATCTACACGAATATATAAATTGGCTATCCAGGTTTTCTTAATAAAAAAAATGAAGTCCTTTGTACAATTTTTACCAACGTTAAGAACTTAAATATTGTTTTAAATATCTTTGTAAGTAAAAACGCTTAGTTTCTTGATTGAGTGGAAATTCGATATATTATATATTTTAAATCAAAAGAACTTTTTTTAAAAAATACATCTTTAATTGAGAAAATCCGAAGCGTCGATGGGAGGATTGCGTTAAGCTGATCTCGGGGGCTTGGGCTTGAACGGTGAACACTGGACGATACTGTTTAGTGGTATCGGCATCGAACCTTCGAGTTCGGTAAGCCTATTATTATTATGGTAACTTCAACAGTTGACCATACATCCTCAATATAATAATAAAAGATAAAGACTAAGATTAGGTGTTTTTATAAAACATGTAGTTGGAGATTGCTTTTACTTCCAAACACGTTCTTTTTTTTTTTTAACATCATTTATTGAAATTTACAACTGTACTTCAAGGTACAACAAGTAAATGTGACAAAATTTAAATGGCGTGATATAAACTTGAAGAAGAACTACCCAATGGCAGCACTCCTGTAACTTTTCTACACTAGAAGGTCTCGAGGCCATCTTCTTTTCAGACACCTCGGAGGATTGTCAGGAATTGAAGAGGAAGAAAGTATTGAAACAAGAGGATTAGGGTGGGAATGGAGTATGTCATGAAAGGAATGGTATCTAGATCGGGCCAAATCAGCAACATACGGAATATTAAGGTCTTTGTGGATCAGTTTGTTCGTGACAAAATAAGGAGCATTTAGGATTTTACGTTCTTAGTTATGAAATTAATGTTTGTATAGACAGTGAAGAAAAAACAAATTATAGTTTCAAAAATATTGGTCCCCTCCTTCTAACAATTTTCAACCCAAACGTGGGAATTGAATTTATTATTTTCTTGACCTCCCCTAGCCTGTTTTCAAAATTTTAATTAAGGAAAATAATACATTAGTAACTTATAATAAATATAATTTAAAAAAACAATATTTTATAACAAACAGGAAGCTGAGAGATTTCGTGATAATACAATCCGTCCTCGGCTTCTTTTGATATATCGGAATAACTCCAGATTCTCTCCATTCTTCGAACATTTTCTCATATTTCCAAATCTTTTTATCACTTCACCCTCCCAAAGACCAAAAAGCTTTTTAGTGAACCTTTGATTGGTTTACTACAAATCTTTCTGGCTCACGCCACTTTATAAGATTTTAATTTCCGGTGGCTATTTCTACTTTTTTCTCACTTGTTTTTTTTATCAATAGTTGAGCACTATGATGTTTTGGAGTAGATTAATTTATTGCCTTTATTAAAAATTTTACATTCAGTATTTTTTTATTTTGTTTTGAATGTTTTTATCAACAACATATTTTTATCTTCATTTCTAATTCCATTCATCGCCCATTCTAACAGATTACGCTTTTTTTTTTCTTTTTTTTTTTTTTTACATTTATACACGTTTTTTGGTTATAAAATTCTATCCATCTAGTATTTTGATTTTATAATGCTCTAATTTTTTTTTTTCATTTAAGGAATTTAATTTTTTAATAATTAGGATTTCGTTTTGATTTTTAATTTAACTTTCCCTAAACTTTTCTTTTATTCCATTTTTTTTTCGTTTTGTTTGATTATGAGATTAACAAGAACTAGTGAATTGCCAAAAATAAAATATTTATTTATTTTAAAATATCCAATAATATACTTTAGAAATGCAGGTACAATAAATTCTGCAGATGTTATTTTAATTAAAATGGCTCTGTATTAGATGGGCTTGCAGTATTGTTATGTGGTATAAACAACGTTATCACCGCTAAAATGACAGTTAAGTATCGATAGGATAGACCAACGTTAACAGGATGGCACAATAACAGGTAACAGATAAGATGTGATCTTGTAAATAGTTTGTTGAGATTCAGTAGTGATAATGATAATTGACTAAACAATTTTTAACTATTTCGACAAGAGAAAAACCAAACCTAATTAGTTTACATGATAAAGATCTTAAAAGCTTAAGAATTAGGAAAGGTGTTGCAGATAATGATGTGCATGTCCTCATAGAAGTTGAAAAAGAAGGTTTTTATGAACTCTCGTGGGTTGTGGATTGCCCGCCATATGGTATGAATACGGAGGTGACTTAAATGCAAAAGTAGGCAAGGAAATGGCATTTTACCAGACTGTTGGTCGACGTGGTCTGCACGAGTCAAGTAAACAACGGCCTAAGACTTTAAGATGTTATGGTCTCTCATGGGCTTTTTATTGGCTGTCCCTTTTTCCCTAAGAAGAAAATCCACAAGGAAGCATGGGAAACACGTGACGTGTGAACACTGAACATAATTGATCATATCCTTATCGATAAGAGGCACATGTCCGATTATTTAAGGGAGGAATGTGGATACCGATCACTATTAAAGCATCGTCCAATTCAGAGCGAGGATAGCACTAAAGATGAGGATAGCACTTTCAGTTACAGAAGAGTTTGAGCAACTTAACTTCGATCAAATATCAACGGTAAGAATAAAGATTTTTTTGAATTCAGAGAGGTGTTGATAGTTTTAAACATATTTTTAAATATTTATTTAGAATGATATGGTAAAGTCACGCATATGCAGATAAAACCATTGGCTTGCTCTGCCAGTAACATAGTTTTTAATGATTTTTTATGGGCCAAGTTTTAAAAAAAAATCAACTATACTTTTAAGGAAAACAAGCACACGAGAGGCGAAAAAGAATTGCCCTGCAATCTTGTGTGCCATTTCACCTCCTAAAAATTGTCCTATTTTCCTATTATGGCACCTTTAAGAACGAAACGTTAATACATAGTATAATGGTTCTGAATTAAATCATGAACTAATTCAAATTAAATAATTGAAGGCATCAAGTTTACCCTTGTTCTTAATTTTATTATCTTTGTACAATGAATGGCAAACCGTAATTTATATGTGTTGCGCTAATGAATGGTCTGAAATTGAAAATCACTGTTTTTAAGTGGCGCATTCCCAGGACCGGTGAGATGGTACTACTGCCTACAGCCCCACACGCAGGGTGCTCTTTCAAATATAGCTATCAGCATTGCTTTCCTTCTGCGGCATGTACTATATATTGTCAATAAAGATTTTATAAAACAAATTTGGCTTTCTCTGTTAAAGACATACATATGTTTATTTTTTATGAAACATCCATATCTTTTTTCTTGAAATGTTCCAAAGAAATAATTCCCTTAGATTTGTAGTATAGAATCCTAATTCAAATAAATACACTTTTCCATGAAAAATAAACTTTCCAAATAGAGTTAAATGGTGTGATATATTTGAGTGAACTTTTTTTTAGGAAAAACATAATATCTAAAAATTTACAAAATATTTTACAAATTTTGAGCTGAAATGGATTCCGGCAAAAAGGGAAGTAACGTTTGGTAAGAGCGAGTAGTGGATGTGTAACAGGAAGAAAATAATCATTGAAAATAAAAAAGTTTGCGGTATTCACACAAATTTTGGACAGAGACGTTATAAAAAATAGCATAAAACACAAGATCTTTCATTCAATACTGGTATATTTAAATAAATGGGACGAGGATTCCAATGTCGAAATACTAGATGTACCTAAATTATATAGTAATCGGAGATCTAAACTCCAAAACTGGAAATTTACAATAAATCTGCCGAATGGGCAGATAGATGTTAATGATATAATTAGAGAATTCCAGGCAGGCTTCCGAAAGCGGTATTCAACTATTGACAATATAAGAAACAAGAGTTTGGTGTCAACAAGGCTTTATATCACAATTCAAGACAGAAAACGGACTTAGGCAGGGTTGTGTTTTGAGCCCTTTTTTGTTTTCATGCTTCATAAATGATTTAGAGAACAGCATGTGCGGTGGCATTAATGTGAATGAAAGGAAAATGAAATTACTAGCATATGCAGACGATATCACATTTCTAGCTAATGACCCTAAAACTTTACAGCTAATGATTAATGATTTGGAAAAATATTGCCAAAGGTGGAATTTAGAGGTCAATTTGAATAAGCCTTTTTTTTTTTTTAAATGTATTTTTATTGAAATTTATTACTGTATAGTATAATACAACAATTAAATATGCTGCTGAAATATAGTGTTCATGAAAAACGTGAAGAGAAACTGCCAGACGCCTCGGTGGATTATCAGGAAATGAAGAGGAAGCAAGGGCTTAAACTAGTGGATAGAGAGTGGGAATGGAGTTTGTCATGGAAGGAATGATACCTGGTATGGGCCAAATCAGCAACATATGGAGCATGGAGGTCTTTATGAATGATTTTATTCGTGACGAAGTATGGAGCGTTGAGGATTTTACG
This sequence comes from Piezodorus guildinii, assembly GCA_023052935.1. NCBI lineage: Eukaryota > Metazoa > Arthropoda > Insecta > Hemiptera > Pentatomidae > Piezodorus > Piezodorus guildinii. The sequence goes on from CM041295.1 coordinate 84,583,324, forward strand.
AAGGATTTTGGATTGCAAGGATTGGATACGGGAAGAATTGGTTAATAAGTCTAAAATAGTAATTTACAGAAATGAAGGAGGTCGAACGAAAAATGGTTTTTCAACAGGCAAGCAATAGAGGTAGTGAATGAATATATATATACATATATATCTGGGTATTATCTTCACACCTACACTATCATTAAAAAAGCATTTGCAGCAGAAGCTATCAAAATCTAAAATTGCAATTAGCTCCATATGAAAAAATTCTTATTAAACAATAGAATTACACTACAATCCAAAACTTGAAATATTTAATGCCGTTTTTAAATCATTCATAGGGCATGGGGCTCAGGCATGGGGAAGACAAGAATATTATCAAGAAACTGAAAAACTCTTATATTATTTCATTAAAAAATATTTAGCTTGCCACACTTATAGAATAGAAACATTGAAAATAAAAGATAATTATATAATAAAAAATGAAAATCTGCAAAAAAATAGACTACCATATTTCAAAAAAGACGAAGTAATTAAAAACAAATATTTTCTGGATAACATATTTTATAGAACTGGCCGAAAAACATAATATTCAAATAGACATTTAACTCAACAACAAAAATAACTGGGCTTTCGTATTACAGGAATTTACAGAAATCCTAAGAGACATTTATAGATCACAATTTATTAAAAAAAGCTCCAGTCTCAGAAAAAAAAATTTATGCATATACAAATTTAAATTATGATCACGGAACGCATTATCTGTATGATACCAAAATAGGTTTTAACGGGATTAAATGGATATTTAAAGTTAGATGTTAATTGGTATACCTGAACTACAATAGATTTTGGTCAAATGACAATGTGATATGCTCGCTTTGTAATATAAAAGAAATAGAAAATACGTTCATGTCCTCGCTACATGCCCTATTTTGTTTGAAATTAGAAAAAGATGCTTCGGAAAGAATCGCCAGAACGTTGATGAAGTTATAAAATGTCTTAATGGCCAAAACTGGTTGGCTGTGTATAATTATTGTAAACTAGAATGGCCATATAGATACAAACTTATAAAAGACTAATATTTAATTATCTAATTATATTTAAAACTTGTCATTTATATGTATATGTATATATAATATTAATTGTTTATTGTTATTGCTTTGTTACTTTGAGCCAATAATAGAATCAGTAAGTGAAACATGTTTTACTTATATTATTACTGTTTTATAATTTGTAAAATCGAACAGGTCGGCTACGGCCTAGACTGTCTAAAAGATCATAGTTTTATGAATGCTTTTTATGAATTGTAAAATTGTTATATTTTTTGCTGCGATATGCTGAAAAATAAAAAAAACAGTTATCTATCTATCTATCTTAAATGATGTGTGATGATTTTAAAGATTGAATATCATTGATTCAAAAGATAAGATTATTTAATAAAAGAAAGTGCAGAGCGCGGTCTAGATCAGTAGTACTGTTAAAAATAAGTAAGGGTTCATTTTAAATAAGCAAAATTAAATGTACGAGAAGTGAGAATGGTTGACTGTGTGTATATATGGGAGAAGTTAGTTGAGAGTGCAGTCAAATAATTAAGTTAAGACAAATAATTAAGTATAAACTTAATTTAATGGTGCCGACGTTTCGGCCTAAATTATAGGTCTTCTTCAGGGTTATAAAAAATATATATTGCTTATCATGTAATTCAATCTTGTATTTACTTGCCTTAATTTTATATCTTGAATATATGAATTTGTATTCCTTATTGCTTTTGGTTTAGTCAATTACAGTTTATTTCTGTGTACTGTTTAACTGTTTCTTATAATTGTTTTTTGTATTAATTAGGGATTATGCAATTCAATTTTATATTTGCATGCCTTAATTTTATATCTTGTATATATGTATATGTATTCCTTACAGCTTTTAAGCTTAGTCAATTACTGCTTCATACTGTGTTACTTTTTATTTATAATTGTATTTTATATTCCTTATGCATTATATTGTTTTTGCTGTGTAGTGTGTTACTGTTTCTTTATAATTGTATTTTATATTTCTTATGTATTATATTGTTTTTGCTGTATAGTGTGTTGCTGTTTCTTTATAAAATGGTGTTATATTATTTAAGTATTGTATTGTATCATACTATGTACTGTTACTGTTTGTTATTGTACTTTTATTGAATTGCCGCAGGTGAACTCCTTTCCCACACACGGGCTCGCCTTAGTGGAATAGTGACTTCTACTTGCACTGTAATATGTCTGTGTTTTGATTCAAAAAAAGAAGTTTATAAAACAAAAAAAAAAAAAAAAAAAGATATTAACAGGAGGTAACAAATGAGATGGGTGCCTCTATTATCTCATAATCATCTCCCCAAGACCTTAGAGAAGCAAATAAGACAATTCCAAACATAATATATGGAGTATAATCACGTTACACAACTCTCTCCCTGTAACCATTCTTAGTAACTTCTTCCTTGCCTTAATGAACATTGTTGGATAAGCACTAGGTGAAGGGTGCAGGAGAACGTGCAAGGTTACACTTAGAGGATTTTATTTTTGAACGAAATTAAGCAAGTAAATTATAAATTACTGTAAAACAAAAACTGTAAACTAAATATTCCGGATGATTAAAGGAACATTCCGCTGATATTCGCTTTTACTATACTTCATTTTCTTATTTTCCTTAAATTCTAGAATTTACTGTAAACTGAAATAACTCCGTTATTCGGAGTTTTCAGATTAGAAGTTTTTAAGAGGGCTCCTTTGTTACTGAGTTCTGGTAAACGCGGACTAAAATTGGAAACTTAAGTAAAATTCGTGTTTTTAGTATAGTTTCGTTGCTAAATGTAATGAAATTAATCTTTCATCAATTTTCCTGTAATATTTAGCCACATGATATATATATTTTTTAATTTAATTAATTTTTTATTTTCATTTGCATCTGTAGAATATATACAATAAGCAAATAGGATTTTATAAACAATAAAGCATAGCATGGACAGGTATGAGGGAAACAGAAAACAGTGGTGCATGCTCCTGACATTCAAACAGAAACTATTTTAGGCTCGGAGGTCCCTTATCCAACTCCTTTTCAGCCTACGCCGAGTTATGTCAGGGATGTCAGTTGTAGCTATGTTTTGAACAATTTTTTATTGTCCCCATGTAGTTTGTCGTGAAACCTTTTGAAAGTCGTTGTGTATTGTAGTCGGAATGCCGAAGTCGGTATGAAGGGTATCGTTTGAAACATAAGGTGGTGATTTCGTAGTCAGTCTTAAAAATTGTCCCGGTTGAACAGATTCGCTATATAGGACTCAAACTTGACAAACGTCTATCTTCGAAAACTTAAATTTAGAAAACTTCTTAGGAGGAGAGAAAGTTTCAAAAATCTAAATGTCATCAAAAACCGATTAAGGAACAATAGAAGGTTTTTAAACCATTTTTTTTTAACTGGATAAAATGATCCGTTATTTGTCTCAAACCAGAAAATTAAAGTAAAAATATAATTAATTAATCCATAGTTAGGTATTATATTGAAATATGTCATTTTGAAAATTGAATATGTTTCTGGTGTCGATCAATGAATCATTACGAAATATAGTGAAAACTATTTAATCTGATACCAACAATTCGACCTACATCCACATTGCAGGTATTCACCAGGGCTAAAAAGTAATATTTAAATTAGATTATGTCATTATGTCATGTTTATAATATTAGCAAAGGCGAAAAGTAAAGATGGGGGGTCGAAGAGGAAACTCTGTGAAGCGATGGTCCTGAGTGTTCAACTCTACGGTTCGGAGGTTTGGGGGCTGCTCTATGCTCTGCTTCCATGCTAGAACGAATTATATAGAAATGTTTAATTAAACCCAAATAATTCAAAACTACTTTACAATTGGCCTGCCCTTTACGCATAAAAAACTAAAATTAAATTCCAGAAAATTACTAAGAAAACCATAACGCACAGATTCAATCCATCAGAAACTTGCACCATCTGCATTAAGGAAGAATCTGACAATATTCACCATTTCTTCACATCATGCCCAGTATCCTCCTACCGTTCGACCATTATACCAGCCATATCCCAGTTAACACCTTTAAAATTCTACATATTCTTCAAAAATATATCCTCTGAAAATACAAAAAAAACCGTACTTTTACACCAGACTAAGTGTGAATTTAAGAAGTTTTGTCGTGGATCATTGAGTTAAAAATGTATTTTTATATATTTATTATGTTTTTTTTGTTTTTTTTTAATTACTAAGGAATGGATGTAAATTTTTTTCCTTGCTAAATATTATTATTTTTTTTATTTTGTTTTTATTGTGGCTAAATTTATTTTTTATTCGTATTTATATATACATGTTTTATTGTATGGCACTTCCCTACTACAATAATAGTATATTCTATTTTAAATGTAATGTCTTCAATAATTTAATATATTTAATAAAGTCGCAAGGGCAGCTAATGAAAGTATTTGTAAGTACACTACATTGTTCACAAACCCACAAATTACAGTTTGAAAAAGGATAAGGAACCCCCAAAGGATAGCATTTGCGCTGACATGAAGTTCAATTTCAATACATACCTATCGGCTACCTTTACTTCACTTAACTAAAATGCAATAACCTTCTTAAGAAGGAGTAAAGAATTGATTCGTAGCCTCAAATGAACCTGGAACTAAAAATGCACCAGGTAGGAATCTTCGACTTCTTCCTTCAGGTGAAGGCGGAGCGAGTGGGGCCACCTTATCGCAACGGGCTCCAAGGCTGCAAGAACCGGCATTCTACCGCATGGGCATGGCAACAGAGACCAAGAGGTGCTCGAAGTATAAAATAGGCGTAAATGAACAAGACTGTCTTCCGAATATATCTTTTAGCAACAAAATTAGAAACAAATAAAAATGAATATGTCATCAGGATTCAACTGTATTGGCAGGAACCATCCCCAGAGATGACTCTGAGTACAAAAATTCTGAGTGATCAAGTTAACTATAAGTTGACTAATCACTAGATTTGATTAAGCTGATTCCTCTCTGTCCTGTATAAGGAACAAATAAAAATAATGGTGTCTGAACATTTAGGACTATTAACTACCGATATGTATTAACTACCAATGTAGAGCAGACAGCTGAACCTCAACTATTAAAACATCGCTAGAAATACACGCAAGCCCTCTTGAAGAGGAAGATGAAATGAAACTTTGTTGTTTCAAACTTTTTTGTTAAAAGCAATCATTGTTATCGCAGCATGTATTTTTTGAAGGAATACTATGTGACACAAGACCGTCACTTTCAAGAGTCCCTTATACCATTAAATAACGGATGACTATGAACGTTAAGGACGTTTTAAGAAAACTTGTTATATTACCTGGACATGAACATTAAAACTACACGTCATAAGGCGTATATTGTAGCATGGGTAGTAATTATCGAACATGGCTTAGAACAAGAAGAACCTAACAACCTAACATCTCACGCTGGTTGAGAAGATTAAAAAACATAATAGGCCAACTAAAAGCAAGCATTAGTAAACATAAGGATCACATAAAAAAATCCAACTTGAGCCAGTACAAGATTAAAACAAAAAACATTTTTTGGATACTAATCACGGACTAAGATCTGAACTAGGCGAAAAACTGGCTTTATATGCTGATGTGTTACAACTAAATCTTGTTGGTTATGCACCAATAGTATATAGTATACGTAATGGTTTATTACAGATTACAAATACGTGAAAAGTCGTATTACGAACACTAAAATCAAATGTTCATGAAAAATGAAAAGCAGTTTTGTTAAGATAATGATAAAAATCATGTTTGAATGTGTCACTGACTGAATATATTACCGAATATTGGAAGAAGCTGTGGGAAAACAATGCAAGTTGAATTTTTAAATAAAACTTCAGGAAATACCTCTAATGACGTACTTTTTCATCCAAGGAGGTCCTAGTCACTGCTACGAAGATATTTTAAAAATTGAAAGAACGAGGCAAGAATATAATTAAAAAATAAACTGTTGAAAAATCTAACCTGCTTGCATGAAATACTTGCAATGAACTATTAGAAGATGACTAAAGAATAAATAGATATCCCTCAGACGTTTTGTGAGGTTATTGCAGTGCTAATTTCAAAAAACAAAGAAATCAACCAGAACCTCAAGGCTTTCAGCTAACCTTCCTGCTTGAATTTTTTTTTTTTTTATATTTAATAGATGATAGAAACAATCTGATGCTAAATAATATTTAATTGAACATTGATTTAGTGGGTTTAGATGCTACTATAATGAGGCACTTCTCATTAGACGATTTTGGCGAAAAAGTTTGTATTTAATCCCTTGTATATATAATATATATATATATATATATATATATATATATATATATATATATATATATATATATATATATATATATATATATATAAATACGGAATTTTAGTTTCGTACAACTTTCTGTTTAAATTGTGCACACACAGACCATTTTGCAAGATTAAAATATTTTAACCCAAAGAACGTGAAACGTGTATTTCCTTTGAAAACTTTAACAAATACTTTACATTAATATTAGTTTTCATGTAAATATATTTAAAAAAAAATGATGATTAAACCTGAAAAAATATAATTACTTTTAATGTACATATTAGTAAAAATTGACTTGAGGACAAGATTTAGGCTTGATGGAAGAATCATCCCGGAACATCCAGCGATTTCAATACTTTCTCAGTAATGTGGTAAACCATACATACTTTAAAGACATTAACGAATTGAATGAAATATAATAGAAGGTGGAGTTGATGAAACTCAATTTTTTTCATACAACGATCACGGTCATAAAGATCCAATCTTTTCGCATAGTAAGATGTTGCAAGCGTTCTGGTCCCTTATTTCGCAACCGCGTCACGCCACAATTATGCTCATGAGGGAACTTGCAAGTATAAATATAAACATGATTTATCAAAAAACTTTTAAAGAAATATAACAACCAGATGATATAATTTTAATAAGGTAATATTAATGTACTTTCATAAAGTACCATATTTTATTATCTTTAATATAGTTCAAGTAATAATTTTATTGTTCCAATTTTATATTTCATATTTGTCGGAATCGAAAAAAAAATTATAATATGTATTTTTAAAAAACTTATCACATAGATTGCAGTTCTACGACACTTGATTTTGTTTTTCGTCGAACAGATTTAGTGGTTTGAATGGACAGAACTTTTGAGGTATCGATTTAGTTGGTTTACTGTAATTTTATAGCATCTGCTTGTCGATATAAACCGTCAATTAGTTGAACTGAATTTTATTATACTGAAAAATTATTTCTTATTACATTTCTTCATCTTAAAGAACATTCGCGTTTATTTAAAATTTCACAGAATAAATCATATAAATTTTGATTCATTCATGATTTAAATTTAATACTACAGTAAAAGGCAGAAAAAGATTTCGTGAAATGTTTGTTAATGTGTATGAACAGCCTCTCCAAAAATAAAATTTCAATGGAAACTGAAATCAAATACTATGGTAGTTATATCCCTGTGACTTTACTTAAAAAGATAATGAAACTGTCTTACCGGAAACGCCACTTTATATCACCATTATACCCTTATTTATAATAATCCAAAGCGTTAGAATAGTAATAATTATAATATATGAGTATTTCCTCGGAATATGCATGGCCTCAGAATCTCACTATATAACTATAAAGTCAGAAAAACTATAACCTTCACATTTTTTGATGACTGCACCCCCGACCATCTTCCTCATGTAATATTCTCAACGGTCAACGAAACTCCATCATTATAAACTTCACAGGTATTTGCAGAAACACCTCAGAGCTTTCTGATGCGTTCAGCGACGAGGAAATGGGTGAAGAAATAAGAAGGAAGAAGTCATTAGTCCAAAGGGCAGATTAAATTTTTATCGTGTCCAATATTTGTGCATTCATTATGCGTTGTAAAAATAGATGAAAGGTATTCAGGGAAGATCACGAGTTTCTCTCCGTCAGTCACGGCTCAGAAACCTTCTGCTCTTCAGAAGAGTGCTGACTGACGCTTCACAATGCTCATTAAAGTACGTCTATATCAAAACCTATCTTCAGTTAGGTTACTGATCCGTTTATCATAAGTCGTTTCAATGTTACAATGCGTAGCCTGATTTCTTCATTGAGTCAGTTGTAGGATCGTTTTTCTGATGGAAGTCTGTCACACTTGTCATATCTTGGTCTTGATTATAGCATTTCGTTTTAGATTTGGTAGCTAGATGAGGAAGATGGTTGGGGGTGCGGTCATAAATTAAAAAACACAATTAAAAATAAGCGTTATTTTAATTATGTGCCGACGTTTCGGCCTACAATGTGGGCCTTCATCAGGGCTAAAAGAAACAAGATAACAACCAATGTAATTATAGACTTAATGATGCGTTAGGTATATAATAATAATATGACAGTAATAAATTATGGGAACATAAATAATATTAAATGTAAAATGATAATAAGATGACAATTATAAAGTATGGAAATAAGGTGACAGTTATAAAGTATGGAAATAAACAAAATTAAGATGATAGTTATAAAGTATGGAAGTAGACATAATTGAGATGATAATATTGTAATGAGAATATATAAATAGAGACTAAGTAAATGAAAAAAAAAAAAAAAAAATGATAAAGGAAAAATATGTGAACAATTAAAATTTTAAATATTAACAATTTTGAGTTGATATATGACGGTAATATATTAAAAACATATTTGGTAGCGTTATAAATATAAATATATATAAATATAAATATAATATAAAATATATAAATATAAATATAATATAAATATATTTGGTAGCGTTTCTGACTTCTTGACCAGATATTTATTATTTAGTATTGATGAAAATTATCCTGCTTCGTTTAGATTCTGAGTAAAGCCTCAAGTTCCTTCTTGTTCTGCTTTTATTGGAAGTAATTAAAACTATTTTGTATGAAGTTGTAGAATATTAAATACTGTATAAGATTAGTTATCATACGTTTTGGAATGTGATTTTTTCTGATTCGAGCAGTTGATGCTCTCATTGGATTTGCCGTTCTCACAGTTAGGGGATGATCCGGTCGAAGCCTGTCACTTACAGATACGGCTGATACCCAAAGGTTTCAAAGTGTTAAAAAGCTCTAACCTACATTTTCCACTATGTGTAAGGCGACCATTGGTATTCCATTTTACTTATTTCCCACTCTATGTTAACTATGCAAAAGAAAAATACAAACTAATTTGGATTATTACCCTGAGATGTGAAGAAAATAATCTGATAGAGAAGAGGGTAAACAAAGAATGTAAACAAAGTTCAACATTTGTAACAACGTTTATGACAAAACTACATATAAAGGATTTATCATCCACCGCCATATGCAATAAAAACCGAATGATTCAGATAATTAAAAAAACTGATTTATTATTAGTTTTTAATTATTATAGGTGGAATAGTCAGGAATCAGTCATTTTATGAAAAGTTTTTAATTTTGCCAACGTTTCGGCCCAAGCTTGTGAGCCATCATCAGGGCATTACTGTGCCATGTCCAAGCATAAAAAAACACAGTTTATGCTTGGACATGGCTCAGTAATGCCCTGATGATGGCTCACAAGCTTGGGCCGAAACGTTGGCAAAATTAAAAACTTTTCATAAAATGACTGCTTCCTGACTATTCCACCTTTAATAGTTTCTACAGTCGACTATACATCATCAATACAATTAGTTTTTAAGTTTTTTTTTTTTTCATGAAATCCCATTAAAATGGAAATCTTTCAATTTTATTGAGATATTATTTCTTCAAACAAACGATCTGATTGAGAATTATAGTGCCGTTACTTGCAGGATCTATACAAATACTGACTTATCGGTATGTGCATAATAATTGAGACGTTGATTTACAAAAGGTATTATATCCATTCTAGGAAATTTTCAGGAAGCGCAAAAATCTCTCATTACTATATTATTAAACCAATTTATTTGATTAATTTCCTTACTGAATTTATCTGATTCGTTTTTTATTTTCACTTACCTATATATGAAATATATAGTACGGGAAAGTATTGCGGTCGTGAAAATTTTCCAATTCCAGTTTTCAACGAAAATACACGTTTTAGGGTCTCCCGAGTCCGAATAATCAAGTCCTGTAAAAAAAAAAGGTCTCTGTTGTGTGTGTGTGTGGTAACTCCCGAGATAAAACAAAAAGTCCTATGAAACTGGAATTTCATATTTATGACAACTATACACCCGAGATGCTACAGAAACTTTGTCATCAAAATCAGCTGACCGGAAGATCTACTTTATACCATACATTTTGCACCTTTTTACGATTTTCTTAAAAACGGCTCCAACGATTTTGATTAAACTCCATATATCTTTGATAAACAACTAAAGAATAAAAGTGCAAACATATTTTTTTATACAATTTTTGTGTTTTTGAACACAAGAATAGTAATATAGATGTATAGAATACCGTTGGATAGCTAATGATTTTAGAAAAAATATTATCTTATTCACAGAATTTTAAAGGTTAATGGAGAGTGATGAAAAGCCGATAAAACTAAATGATTGTTGTTAATAAACATATAATAGATTGTTTAATAAAACACATGTTTCTATTGAAATTCAAAAAAATTAATTCTTGAACAATTTTTTGTATCTTTAAATAAATCTATTTAAAAATTCTTAAATTGATTTTAACAACAGAGGTAAGTGAAATTCGTGTGTCGCGCCCCCCAGATTTTTTACTATATTAATTACATGACTTTACATTAAAGTCAGGGAATGAAATATTTTAGAACGAAATTAAATGTTTAATTAGTACCTTTAAAAAATAATTACATTTCTTAATCGCGTTTTAAAGGATTTGAGAGTCCATTAAATTTCAATAGAAGATTCAGATAAAACCAAATGATGAAAACACTAATATTTTAAAATATCAATTTCGTAAAAAAAAGTCCTTTAGTACCTTTTGGTCATCAACATCTCAATTGAGTAATTTAAGTGTAAAGCATGACCTACATACAACTGCACTTATCAATGAGCGTATTTAATACAGCCATGTAAATCTGGATTCAATTGAACTTCTAATTAAAGTTTTAATGAACGAAATTTCGTCAGAACGGTCAACAGATATATACCTGAGAACTAAATGTACGGAATAATTAATGAATGACTGGTCAACTTTCACACAATCCCTATTAAGAAAATGCAACAATATCTTATGGGTTTCAATGATTCAGAAAAATTAATTAGCGATTATAAATTAAATAACGAAAAAATTCTCTAATGAGCTATTTTACGTTTCCTCGGCAAAATGAAGTAATGCTGTGGTGTAATTAAAATGGAAGATAGAGAAACATCGTGAGATAGTTCTCATGTATCTATCCTCAGGGGAGCTGCTATAATAACAGATGAAGGTATCAAAATGAACACTTGATCGGCCAACACCAAAACGCCTTTCTCCGCTCCTTTTGGTCTATCCAGCAATGACAAAGCGCGGAGAATGGCTTAGGAAATATCTCTTGGTAATATTATTATGTTGACATTTCCGATCAGTTCATTCAGTCAGCCGCGTCTTTCTATAAAGGGATACTATTATGATCACGTTGAAGGATGGAAAACGCTTCTCATTATGAAGGATCTTTTGTGCCAAAAAGTTAAGGAATGAATTGAGTCGGTTTAAATGTTGATCAAAGTAATTATATTTTAAGGCAAGTAAATGTGTACAAGTGAAATTATCAGGCTTACTAATATGAACAAAATCCTCATCGATAGCATTGCAATGTGTTTTTAAAATTAACATATCCAAACGCCATCTTCTTTTTAGTCATCGGGAATAGTAATACAGGTTAAGAACAAGAGGGTTGGTGTGGGCATGGAGTTTAGAATGTAAAGAAGTATTGGTCTGACAAAGAAATGGGAAATTGAGGTATTCAGGGATGCTTTCATTGATGACTAAAGAAAGGAATTCAGGATTTTTCGAAGCATTTTGGACTGTAAGAATTCGATGCTGGAGGAATTAGACGGTTTAGTCCACCGCCAAAGTTACATTCCATACCTCCAAATAGGTCGGATGATGGTTATATAATTGAGCCTTTTGTAGAGCAGTGGAAGTTTGGCAAATACGAGTTGTGGTAGACGGTATCTACGGTAAGGGTTTTGTCATTTCATTCTTGTATGAGATTATATTATAGTAAATCACGTAAGGACCTTGCAGAATAAGAATGTACAGAATTCCCATGCTTATCAGCATATGAATTTTCCAAAAAAAAAAAATGTTTAGGTTTTGTTCGATGGAACACCTACATTTTTTGCTGTTTTCTTTTCATTGGAGGGTACTGCACAATATATATATTTTTTTCAATTCCGTTGCAAATGTACCTCATGATGGAAACATGCATCCGTATATATAAAAAATAAGACAAATTTAGATATAGGAGTATACGTATATTATATATATTTTACCATGCGGTACATTCGCGACGAAACTGAAAAAAATTTACGTATATTGTGCAGGACCCTACAATGAAAAAAAAAACAGAAAAAAAAAATGTAGGTTTCCTAATCGAACTTAACATACAATTTTTATTTTTATTTTTTATTTTTTGAAAAATTCAAAAATTATTTTTTATTCACATTTTAGAGTAGACAATTTTTTGTTGAAACTCTGTTAAAAACCTTTTACATATATATTTTCCATCAAAATCAGTCGACTCGTTCGTGTGTATGTAATATACGCATGGATGTTTTCATCATGGGTTACACTTGCGATGTGATATATATATATTGCAAGGGAGACTCCAATGAAAAAAATTGTAGATTTCCCAATCGAAAATAAATTTTTTTTTTTTTTAATTGCTCTTGGAAACCCAAAAAAATGTTTTCTGTTTTTCTTATAAAAAATATCATAAAAAATATGGTATTATGATAAAAAGTGTGGTTAGGAGCTTTTTCACAATGGATTAGTCATGTGCAATTAGATATGAGAAAAATTAATCTATCTGAAGAAGATGCAGGTTTAGAAATAAATTTAGGAATAAAATTTTAAAAAATCAAGATCTTTCAAGAGGAAGAAAGGAAGCTAACGTGGGAGAATCATCACCCAGGAGCTAAGACAAGAGCTGAGCGCTAGAATGAAAAATCTGGTGCGGGCAACACACGACTTTCACTTACCTCGATTTTTAAAATCAATGAAAGAATTTTCAAATACAGTTAGAGATAAAAATACGTGAAACTATTAAGGAATTAATGAAATTGAATTTATATAGAAACATGTGTTTTATTAAAAAATCTATTATATTATTATCTGAAATAATCAGTTAGTTTTATCTTCTTCTCATCACTCTCTATTAACTTCTAAAAGCTTGTGTATGAGATGATATTTTTTCTAAAATCTTTAGCTTTCCAACGGTATATCATACATGTATATTACTACTCTTATGTTCAAAAACGAAAAATTGCATTAAAAAAATATTTTTTCTTTTTTCTCCTTTAGTTGGGTATCGAATTTATTCAATTTATATATTTACCTGTTTTTCATCAGCGTTAACAAGATAATTTAGTTATTATTATTGAATCTACAAAATTAAAGGTACTTTAGGGGAAGAAAATTTAAAATATCGGCATTTAAGCCCTTTCAGACCATTTTTATCCACATAAAACCTACATGATATTAAAGCCCATTAAATTTTACATCGATATAGCGAGTGTAATCAATATCGTCGGAACCGTTTTTGAGAAAATCGAAAAAAGGTGCAAAATGCATGGTATAAAGTGCCTCTTCTGGTAAGCTCATTTTTATGAAAAAAGTTTTGTCACGTCTCGGGCGTATAGTTGTCTTAAATATGAAATTTCAGTTTCATAGAACTTACCGTTTCCGCCCGGGAGTTACCACACACACACACACACACACACACACACACACACAGACACACACTCACACACACATACACAGACCTGTTTGCGGGACTTGGTTATTTGGACTGAGGGGACCCTAAAACGTGTATTTCCGTTGAAAACTGGAATTCGAAAATTTTCACGATCGCAATACTTCCCCTTACTATATATAGTAAGTGAAAGTAAAAATTAATGGAAGGAGAGGGAGAAGAAGAGGACAAAGACATGTTCATTAATTGTTTTTACGTCTTCCAAAGATGGAATAAATGGAATAAAAAGAAAATAATCATATGTATATACATATTTTGTATCTACCTATTTTGATTATTTAAACCTAACTATGTAAATTTTGAAATGAAATGAAAAAAAAAAATATTATCCTGGGATCAAGTCTCCTTAAAATAAAGACAATCAACAAAAAGAAATCCTTATGGTCTGGTTACATTAAAAAAATAAAATATAAAAGATCAACTATTCATTATATCTATAAATATTTGCAAATTGATATACATACATACATATATATATATTTATACTATATTTTACAATGGAACGGAAGATTAAAATACGAGTAGGCAGTGGAAGAGTTGGTGTTTGAAGGAAGAAAGAGAGGTAGCTTTACGGATAGAGATAGTGAATTTCAGGAGGATTTGTGAAAGGATGCAGTTTTATGTGATGGGATATAAAATATTGATTAATTGGGTTCTTGTATTTGAAGAATGGACATCAGAGCGGAGGGGGAGGAGCTCAGTTATGAAGGAAGGTTTTCTATTTTTTGAAGTTTGGAATAGGTAAGAAAGAACCATCGAAGAGAAGGATAAAGCTATTTTAAGTTGGTATAATAGCCAGAAATATGGTCATGTCTAAGAAAATAAATCTTATAAAGCAGTTCATAAGACGTTTTAATATTATTTCGGATATATCGGTAAGCCCTCCACACACCAGGCAACTGTAGTTAAATTTGGGGAAAATAACGGAGGAAACAAGTAGCTGTTGGGTTTTTAAAGGTAAGGATTCACGGAATCTATAGAGCTGTTTATGAGCATGGAAATGGATTTTCGGGAATTTCAGATACATAGTTATTCAAGGATAGGTTTTGGTTAAAGACAACTCCAAGGTACTTAACACTTTTCTGAAACGGAAAAGAGACTTTATTGAGAAAGAGCAACGGGTAGTTTGGAAGGGAGTTCAATTTAAAATTATTATATTTACTAATGATCCTAGTTTTATCAGGGTCTTTGACCAGTTTAATTTTTATTTTTTGTTTATATGTGTTATTCTTATGGGACCTTGTCCCAGAATAATTGTTGTCAATTCTATTATATCCCAAAAATTTTAGTTACTAAAGTCAACTAGTCATTTCATGTATCGTTTATCATTCTTTGGAAATTCAAAGAATCCAAAACTATGTCACGTCACAACCGTTAGGAAGTAAATGAAATAAAATAGGGTCAGCTAACTTGTTGGAAGGCTGCCGGTATTGACGCAACGACTTCCTACCTGTTCATCAGTAAATATTAAATATGAAAGTACTGGTGAATGAGGTCATGTTTTGCTGTATCCATCTCATCACTCCACGAGCTGTTGACAAAATGGCCCATCGATAAATTATACGATTTAAAATTGAGTAACCATCCCTTCCCTTGCAAGAACAAATCTAATCTATCGACATATTGCCAGCTTAAGATTGTTGGGAAATGAAATTAATCAAAAGTGGGATGAATGAGAAATGTATAAATATGTGTTTGAATAGCGTACGCTCTGCTCAACCCTTACAACTAATGTGAAAATTAAGAAGAAATGTTAGTGTGATGATAAGACAGGAAAATATCTGGGCAAGAATATGGTGGCAAAAACAGTAAGTCGGGCAGTAAACAGATATCAAAATCAAATTGTTTTAGAATTCTTCTTAATCCTGATGAAAATGAATCATTTCCTTGATTGCGAAAATTTGGATTATAAAAAAAAACCTGTACCTCTACAAGCCATGAAGGGTCTTGGGCTCAGTACATATAGAGGATTCGTATATCAATTACTAATATAATTTTAATATCAATTACTAATATAATTTTAATATCAATTACTAATATAATTTTAATTTCAATTACTAATATAATTTTAATATCAATTACTAATATTGAAGAGTATACTTATGCGTTATAAAAGATTTGGAACTTTCTCTCCTTTTTTTATTTATATATTACATTAATAAATCCTTAATAACGTTTCGAGGCCTTCAATGCCTCATCTTCAGATTAATTCTTTATGTCCACTTGAAGGATTCGTACTGTTTCTAGGCCAACGACCATGCAATGAGGTGATTAGGCCTTGATTACACTCAGCCATGGGTTCCCAAGAGAAATTTCTTGCAATTCAAAATAGCTAATACATTTAAGGAAGTCCCAAAGCATAACATTTTGTCCACTATCTCTCGGATTTTGGATTCAAAGGGACTGCTTGATCCAGTTATGCTTTATGCGTTTTTTATAAAATGGCTTTGGAAAGAAGGGGTAGACTGGGATGAGACACCGTCTGACTCAGTTGCTAAACAATGGCAACAGTTTCAGTCCGAATATACTAGTTTGGGAGATGTGAGAATTATACGGCATATAGGAATTTACCCTGAAGCAAAAATAACTTTAATGGGGTTTTCAGATGCTTTGATGGTGGGTCATGGAGCGGTGCTATGTCAAGGTCGTGCGAGTTGGTGATGAACCAACGGTCAGTCTGATCAGGAGAAAATCAGAAGTAGCTCCTACAAAAATATTGTCTATTCCTAGACTAGAATTATGTGCCGCATTACTTGTAACCAACTTAGTGAACACGGTTACCAAAACGTTGACTCTTCGTATACCCGTCGATCGTACGATATATTTTATCGACTCAGAAATAGTTCTTTGTTGGATCCGTGCTTCTCCAGACAGGTGGTAAACTTTCGTGGCCCATAGGGTAGTCAAAATTCAGGAACAAATCCCCAATGGTTCGTTGTTTCATTTCGTTGGAAAGGAAAATCCTGCCGATGGTTTGTCTTGTGGGCTTGCTCGAAATGAAGTAGTATCTAGCTCGTTATGGTGGAAAGGACTTCCTTGGCTTTTGGAGACTGAAGATAAATGGCCGATTAATCGGGAAATGGGGTTGGAAGACATACCTGAAGCTGAACCCGCGGTTAGCCTTTCTACCTTGAACGTTGAAAGTCAAAACACCATTTTAGATTTGATCAAACGCAATTCTTACTTTCAGTAGTTGTTAAATAAATGTACTGGTTATTATGTTAAAAGTACTAAAATTAATATCCCGAAATTCTATTAACTATTCCAAGCACCAAATCCGCTATCCCTCTACAAGTCGACACGGTAGTGGTAGTGGATCAACCCAACTCACCCCCTTTGCACTTGCCCTTAGGTATTGTAGGGGAAGTTTTCTGGGTCAATATGGTGTTGTCCGTGTGGCCATAGTTCGGACTACGTCCGGAAATTATAAACGGCTGGTCGTGAAACTATATCCTCTACCACCTCAGTAGGTCCCGACTCAGTAGTCATTGTATATATTGTAAATACGTTTGGATTGGAATTTTGTTTATTTGATTTGTTTAAAAAAAAAAATAGTTCTAGTTAGGTTAAAAGTTAAAAAAAAAAAAATGTTTTGAAGTCTTTATTTGATTTTGCTGAAGGTAGGAACCTTCAGGACCGGTGTGTGTTTGCGCGTACGCGAATTAAAAATAATAATATTTATTTTGATTTAAATTTAATTAGATTGAGCCTTGGATAAGACACAGATGTTTAATTCGACAGTCTTTTGTTTTTGCTATAGCGTGAGTGTGAATTGAGATTTTGTCCCGATTGTATGTTTTTGTAGTCCGTGACGATATTTGTGGTGATATACGATTCCCGGTCACGATATCGGGACTCAATTTTAAGAATTTAGGTTCTCCTAAGTTTTACAAGATAAAATCTAGGAGCAGCTGGAAGAGACTGCCGAGCTTGAGCGGGCCCGTTCAAGAAGACACGAAGAAGGCGATTAGGTAAGCTGCTGTCTATCTGAAATTTACTTGTAAAACGATTTGGAGATCCCTTATTCTGGGCAGAATCTAAATTTAAAGTTTTTATTATTATTTTTATCATACAGTCCACAACCAGAGAATTTTTAATTGGCACAATTATTACCAATGTTTCAATTTCAGTTTTAAATAAACTTAAATAAAAATGAAATTAATCACAATTCAATTATAATAAACAAATTTAAATCTCGTTGGGCTTGAACAATTCATTTCTTAAAAAAAAAATTAATAAACAATCAACTCATTAATATTTGTTTCTACATTTTTTAGAATAGCTATATTGGATATAAGGGAAATTCATTAATTATCTCTTCTGGTTTAAAATGGTCATCTTTTAGCATATTCATTTAGTTGAAACCGCATTACAGCGTTGAAGTCATTTACACGGTTGAAAATCAACACAACAATTTATTGATAAAAAGATAAACCATCGAATGGAGAACAATTCAGTATTTTTTTTTCTATATCATGACGTAACTTATTGTATGGTCACGGGGTATTCACAACCTGCGTTGTATAGATGTTTTTTCGGCCCGTTTTTCTTTTTCCAGATTTCTGTCAGAAAACTAAAGGATTCAACGATGCTGAAAATCCACTTTCTCTCGACTGAGAGATCAAGGCATTTTCTACTTACTTATTTCCATTCTCGGCTAGTAGGTCATTTTATGAAGAAGCGAAATTGAAAAAAAATAGAACTTATTAAAAGTAAATTAAGGGAAATGAGTAGTATGCAAACTACATAAAAGAACATTTTTTTATTTTATTTTATTTTTTATTAGATCATTTTGATTAAGAAAAAACAACAATATTTTGGCTGAGAATGACGAAGAGGTAAGTCGAGAGAGGGCAAGCCGCTACTTGCGGTCCTTGCAACGGGATCCTACTCGGTACGTCCCCGTCTATATTTATATCTCCGAGGGATCTCATCGTAACCAAAATAGAAATATAAAATTTTGGAAAAAAATAAATTAAAATAATTATGGTTTTAGTCAATGGGTAAACTGTTTTTTTTTTTTTTTTTTCCTGAGCCAATACACCCCTAACTATAATAACTAATTTTATCCGAAAACCGAGTCAAATTTTAGAAAAACAACAGATTCTTTGAATTAAATAATGAAAGAAATAGACAATTACAATAAATGCTTCCTTAAACTTTGCATACAAAAATGACAAAAAAATTATTGATAAGTTAATAATGCGTATTATATCCTCTTTAACCAAGTAATCAATTTATTAATAAATTCTAATTTCAAAATATATATATTTTTTTAAAACTTATTTATTGATATAAGATGATAAGATTTGTGGATATCTTGGCATTTAATGCCACAAAAAATGAAGCACTTATAGTGGACCCCACTATCAGATATGAAACAAATGACCAGGAACAAGGCAAGAGGATTCAAGAGGAGAAAGAGAACATTTATACAAAATGTATTCCATACCTGAGGGAAAAATTTCGTGAGGAGTTCGGTGAAAGGGAATTTAAAGTCGTGGGACTTTGGTTCGGAAGCAGAGGGACCATCCCAGTAGCCACTGGATTATTTTTAGAGAACTATGGACTCGGAAAAAATGAGATGCAAAACATGGCGGAGACCATAATCTTGGACTCACTGGGAATCCTGCATCACCATATATATTGAGGCTGGTCGGGATTTTCAGATGTCCATGACCGATTTCAAAATTAGTAAAGTATATGTATTTCCTATTTGGCGGAATCTCTCTCTATCTTTTTTCTTCTTTAAGATTGTCTTCGGGATTGATGCGGTATGCTGTGTACTGTAGCAACTCAGCGAAGTTGAGCAGCAGATCCAAATTGGAATTTCCTCCTACAACTGTATAAAAATACATCAAGTAAATGTGATGGACATATGGTACACTAACATGAAATACATGTCGAGACACGACCCATTGGCAGCACTTCAAAATATATTACGCATATGTGTAATTTTTAATAATTTTTGCTTTCACTTACCTATATACCAAATATATAGTTAGGGAAAGTATTGCGATCGTGAGAATTCTACGAATTACAGTTTTCAACGAAAATACACGTTTTAGGTTATCCTGAGTCTAAATGACCAAGTACCACAAAAATGTGTGTGTGTGTGGTAAGTCTAGTGCAAAAACGATAAGTCGTACGAAACTGAAATTTCATATTTAAGACAAATATACACCGGAGATGTTACAGCAACTTTTTCATCAAAATCGGCTAACCAGAAGAGCCACTTTATAGTATGAATTTTGCATCTTTTTACGATTTTCTCAAAAATGGCTGTAACGATTTTGATTAAACTCGCTAAATCGATGTAAAATTTAATGGGCTTTAATATCATTTAGGTTTCATTGTGATTGAAATAATCTGACAGTCTTAAATGCCGTTTTTTTATTTATTTTCTTCCCCTACACTACCTTTAATTTTGTTCATTCTAAAAGGTTAACCATATAATCTTAATTACATTGATAAAAGACGGTTAAATATACAAGTTGCACGAATTTGATGACCAACTAAAGGATAAAAGAGTAAAACTATTTTTTTAAATTGACGTATAATATACCGTTGGAAAGAGAAAGATTTTTGAAAAATGTTTGTCTGATACACTATGTTGTAAAAGGTAATATAAAGTGACGAATAGGAAATAAACTTATTAATGATTAACAATTAAATATAGTTATATTATTTAATCTAAATCAGATGTTTCCAACGAATACGAATACACGTTTTATTAAAATCAATTTAAAATGTTTTCTAAAATAGTTTTTAAATTGATTGTATCAGTTAAGGTAAGTAAAAGTCGTGTGTTGCCTGCACCATATTTTTATATAGTATCTTATTATTAATATGTTACTGTCATAATTTGCTTTATTCATACAATTACATAATTATTATTATTTCATCTCATTCCGTTTTATTTATTTATTTTCTCCTACCTATTTTTTTTATTTTATTATTATTATTTATTTTTTTTATTAGGTTTTTGAATCCTTTTCCTACTATTTTTACTACCTTCCTATACATGTCTAGAACAAATATCCTAAATTGTTGATTTTAAAGATGACCAAAATCATTTAAAAATATAGTTAATTAATGATTGAATATATGTATGTATTAATAAATGTTAATGTATGTATATAATAAACATGTAAATAAAACCTGTCTATATATATTTTTTTGTTCATACTACTAACAGTCTCTTGTTTTAGTAACACATTTTTGAAGCTTTGGCCGGGTGGCATTGCAACATATTCATCTGAAATTTATATAAGATATAATTTCTTTACAGCATCCTTTTATCTATTGTCACTATTGCTTACCTGCTTTTATTTTATTTATTTATTTTATTCATAATGGATATTAGGAGTTGACCTTTGTGAGATCCAGAAGGAAATCAGCCCAGGTTGCGGTCAGTGAAAGAGAAACAATTAAAAATGTTTCAACTATTTATTCAGTGAGATACTTATTTGTTTATAAGTATTAATATTTATTATTTATCAGTATAAATTATCAATTACTTTTAGAAAGCACAATCAGAATCTCTATATATATTAAATGATAAAGGGATTTTGGTTTCAGCTAACTCCTTCTAAACCACTGAACGGATTTTGATACGGTTCTCACTCTCATTTAGGGCATTGTTGTTACCTGAAGGTTTATAAGTAAAATCCATTAAAATTTATTTTTTCTTTAAACGGGAAAAATAAATTTTCTGTGACCAAGTCATAAAAAATTTATTCCTGAAATATAAATAGTAACATAGACGTATATAATATATCGTTGGAAAGGGCAAGATTTAAAAAAGGTTAATATGCAACAAAATAAGACGGGCAATTTAATAAAAAGATGTTACAACTCCATAAACTTATGAACAAATGTTATTTGTAATGTGGATTAGGGATGTTATGATGATTCATGGGGATCGTACAGATTATATACTTCCATAAAGTAGTCAAGATTTTAGGAAAAAATATTATATACCGAATCGTATGTAAGTTGCTAAAAAAAAAAAAAAGTTTCTACTTATAGATAATTTCACAATAAATTGTAGTTTTACTGTAAACTAATTGTGACTCACATGGAAACTAAATTAACTTTAATAAATTAAAAATGATGGAGTTTTTTTTTACTGTTGAGAATATTAGATGAGGAAGATAGTTGGGGGAGTGGTCATCAGAAAATGTTTGATGACCGCACCCCCAATCATTTTCCTCATTTAATACATTAAAATCATTTAGAAAAAAAATTTATGAAATTTAAAATTTTAATAAGCCGAATAAAATTGGAACAGTTATACATAACAAACAAACAAACTAAAGCAATTTTTAATTTTTTTGGCCAATTTATGTTTCTAATTTCTGCGGATGATTAAATATAAGAATTAATAGACGTTATATAATAAACATAATATTTTCTTGCTAAATGCACTTTTCGTTACGATTAAGTCATAATCCCAAAGTAATAAATTATTAATTGGTCAAACTGAAGCTTTTTAAATATAAATGACACCACATTTAAATTGCACCTGAGCGAAGCAAGGGCGAGTCGCTAATCTTACATTTTCTGGAAAAAGTGAAGTCGACCAGGTTTCATTTTCATTTTAAAAGAAGTATGATTAATCTTTAATTAAGGTAGATTAGAGTATCAATAGAGTGTTTTACTCTATTCATAAGGTACTACTCCCCCAAAATTATTAGGTAAAGATAATTCACATATGATGATTTTTGGTTGAAGAGGATGGTTGGGGGTGCGGTCATTAAATAGAAACACACATTTAAAACAAGTGCTATTTTAATTATGTACCGACGTTTCGGCCTACATTGTGGGCCTTCATCAGAGTTGACTCTGAGACGGTGTCTAAAGAAGTTTTAAATGTGTGTTTCTATTTAATGACCGCACCCCCAACCATCTTCCTCATCTAATTTCTCAACAGTCAACAAAAAACTCCATCATGATGATTTTTGAATATTTTTTTCATGGACAACCCCTCTATACATCTCCAATATATAAAATATTAATTTAAACATCATTATTATAAAAATAAGGTATTTTTTTAATAACTTAAATTGTCTGATATAGGCATTATTATAGGAAATTATTCTTTCTTTTTCTTTCATAATTTGATTTAAAAAAAAAAAAGAAGAAAAAAAAAAGAAGAAGATACTACAAATTTTTCACTGAATGTGATTCTAAAAAGAAAAAAAAATCAATTCAAGTATGGCTAACGAAATTTACCATTTAGTTTCCCATTTCCAATAGTTTTCCCCTGTATAAAATAGAGGGATTATTAAATACAACTATTATTTAAGTTTTTTAAGTATGAGTTATAAAATATTCAGCATTGTAATAATAATAATAATAATAATAGGCTTAGCGAACCCGAAGGTTCGATACCGATACCACCAAATTCAGCCTTCACAGACTCGTCCAATGTTCACCGTTCAAGCCCAAGCTCCCGAGATCAGCCTTAACGCAATCCTCCCATCGACGTTTCGGCCTACCTTTCGGACATCTACCAGTCGGATCAGCGAATACCAACTTTCTCGGAATCCGCTCCTCATCGAGCCCAACAACATTACTCGCCCATTTGAATCTCCGCGATGCTATCAACTCAATTATATTCACAGGATAGAAGTTCCACAATTCCGCGTTGTGCAACCTTCTAAACTCCCCCAGTACCTTATTTTTTAAAACCTTAAGCCTGTGTTCAACCTTCTAAGTAAGCGGCCACGTTTCACATCTGTAAAGAACCGTCTGAAGAATAATAGTTTTATAAATTCTAACCTTTAAGTTTTTAGATAGAAGCCACGAACTAAGTAACTTAGCAACTGAATAATAACACGCATTTCCCACCTTTAATCGGGACTTTATTTCTTCCTCGATTTCATTTTTTCTTGCTTTCATTGAACCTAAATACTTGAATTTCTCTACGTGTTCAGCATTGTAATAGTATATTAAAAATATATGTTTCATTACAGTTATTTACAGAAGTTTTATTTTCTTTCAAAGTAATTACTACATCTTTTTGGACTAGTTAATTTCCTTCTCTCTTTTTTTTCTTCTTTTTTTTCAATACTAAAAAGTACAACATTTCAATTATATAAAGTGGCACTTCAGGTGTACATATTTTACCGAAAAAATAACATCCCAGGAATCCTGATGAAAGTATTATCAAAAACTTCGCTATTGAAGAGGCCTATCCATTTATTTGAAGACTCAAAAATATGGGACATTGAATATTTGAAAACCTACTAAAATTTAAAACCAAAATCTTTAAAAGAAATCATTGGTATTTTGTATCTTGTTTTGTAGGTATTTTGTGAGTAGAATGTCGTTTTATTGGTAAAATGAGAACTCTGCTTAGGAATCGTTTGGAAGTTTTGTCAAAATTCTGGGAAAGTTTTAGATTTTTATAAGAATTTTCCGCTACGCTACACCTTATATTATTATTTAGTATAACCAACCTCCTTTTCCCTAGTTTTCCTACAAAGAGATAAAACGTTTTCTTCAATATTGAATGTCGGAAGCAAAATAATAACACAAACATATGTAGCGGAAGCTTTACACGCTCGCTCATAGACAGCCCTTACGGCGCCTACACTTTAGTCACCGGCCAGACAAAAGAAGAGATAACATTTTAAAATATTTTTATGTTGTAACTTAATACCATTGTAAATATCTTAATGTATACTAGGGCCAAGATACAAGTCTAGTATAGAAGCTCTCACCAAGGATTAGCTCAGCTAATCAGATCGCCTACCTGATTCTACTAGATGGTATCTCTCTAGGTCAGAGTTTATCCACCTTTTTATCTCCAATGAGGTAAGTCTTTATTTTACAACCTTCGTCTAGATTCTCTTCTCTTGACTTCTCGATTTCCCTCATAGGATGTGGTTCTGTGGCTTCTATCCATATGCACCAATGAGGAGTCCTGTCCGCTTCCTGTTGAGCTTCTCTCCCTCACGGGGTATCGCATCCTACCTGGCAGGGTAACCTTATACCTGGTGCTGCGGTACGAGCTTCTACCTCGGCGGGCACCACAATCCATCGTCTTCCTAACATAAACACGCATTGTCGAGCCATTCTGTGACCCTATGTCATTCATAACCATCCTTGACACATATAAATATCGATGGATATTATACATCTTTAGCAATGCCCTTTTCTATTCCTTGCATTCTAGTCATTAATCGATTACTTCTGTAAATTGAAATGCTGCTATGGATGTTTAAAATTATTTTGTTGTTAAGGAATCTTCATTAAAGAAATCATGTATAGGTGTTTTATAATCAAAACTTTATTTATTATATTTTAGTAAGTCTTTAGAGCTTTTGTACCACGGTTAACAGAAATAAGTGAGTCGTGTTAAACAAAAGAATCCCATATTTCACATTTAGCCTTAAATGAATTAACATTCATGTCCAAGAGGCGTTTTCTTTCCTTAAAAAATTGACTATGTCATGGTATGAGTCTGGTGCCTCAGAATAAATGCTTACTTTTGTATTGTCTTTAATTTAAAGGATGACGGGTTGCTAACTTTTACGAGTGATTCTATTAATACAAGGTAATTTTGGACATCGTTTACAAATACTGGCGGTAGGATGTGGAAGGGATTCCGTTCAAAATTATTGTCAAAACATCCATCTCACTATTGTTCAAATATGTTCACTATCACTATGCTATTAAGTTTTTATACAAACACTTTTTGCCAATTAAATCTACTTTTTATAACATTAAAAACTGAAACCAAATAAGTTTAATTACCTTTATATCACACTTTATCACTACATCATGTATGTATGTATATATATATATATATATATATATATATATATATATATATATATATATATATATATATATATATATATAGACACACACACACACACAACACACACACACACACACACACACACACACACACACATACACACATATGTTTTCTATTGAGTTCAGCTATTATTTCGTCCTTGTCTAAATATTGTAAATCATCTAATCGTCACCTTACTATTATTTAAAATGAAATGGGGCTTTTTACTGTAAGTTTTTTCTACTAACCAATCCCTATCTCTTAGTTTTTTAATGTTTTTACTCTCACCGATTAGATACAAACAAATTATTAATACAAAAAAGCGATACCTTTAGAAACCTTCCCTTTCGACTTATTAGCAAAAAAAATCCTGAGACAATTTAGCTTAAATCATTTGATAAACTATAGTTAGTTTAGCCCAGTAGAGAGATAGGGTTTGGCTAGAAAAAGGTAGGGTAAATTCAATTTTTAGGCACGGTTGTTTGTACTGCTCCCCTCATTAAAAACTCAAGCTTATACACTTTTCATCCTTGTGCGTCTTCCGGCATCTTGAAAAAACCCTAAAAAGGCACTTTTTTCAGGGTTTTTTTTCTTCTAAATCTCTTCCTGGACTTATTAGAGCAAACTTAGCAATTTAAAAAAAAAATAAATGTTGGACAATGCGGAACTCCTACTAAGATCAAAAAACCATAAAATATCAGAAAAGTCGGTGGTTTCGGTTCAATAACTATTTTGGCGAGCAGTTTATTAAAAAATGCATAAGAAACTATCTTTTAGGGTATTAAATTTGTAACAAGTTAGATTTATAAACATTTTAATTAATCCTAATTAAACGAACAAGAAATGTTTAAATAACATTTTTACAGAAAGTGCTCTGTTAATAAAAAATAAAATACTCCGTTTTAATTAGATCTTCTAGGCATAATATTATCCTTAAACTATTATTGTCTATATATTAGAAAAAGAAAAGCGTTTTTGCATCTAATAAGATCCAACATATTACTTTTATTTTAATTAATTTTTTAAAAAATTGAATGATACACAAACAACTTTAAGTATAAGATAAAGCATTTTCGTTAGTCTCAAATGCACTTGATGTGAATAAATCGTTGTATCACTTTGAACGAAAGGCTGCTTATCGTCAAACTCCTATTCTTCCATGTTATATTCAATATTTATGTTATATTTCAGGATTCGAATCTACAATGAAGAAAGGCTATAGAACATCGAAGTCCACCTTTTTTGCAGCTGCGTTTGTTACCACGTTTCTCTTTGCATCTAAAGGAAATCATATTCAGCAATGTCGATGGTGCTGGATCTTTAATCATAGTCACTAATGTTAGAACATCAATATCCTTCTTCCAGCCCTAGTTAAAGGGGTCTTTCACATTTTCCATCCACATTTGTACTTGCAGATAAGTTTGATAACCATGAAATTTAACTGCATCCTTTATTGGAGGTTGTCGTGCCAAATCGAACTTACCGCTAGCTGTAGCTTTAACAAATTAAAGATATCGCAATACATCTATAGAAGTGTTCATATAACCACCATAAACAGACACGAGGAATCTTTCTGCTGCATCTGCGATCTTCTCTTTATCGGCAGGTCTTTAAAAATGGCAACACTTTTGTTTTGAAAATCATCGCCCACCAGTGTGTCACAAAATGTTATTTCACCTTGCCCAAACAAAGGAGAGATTGTATTGCAACCACTTATAGTATGGATAAATAAAAAAATGTCCACTAAATCTTTATATTTAAAAGATCTTGTGCTATGTCAATTGCTATGCCATCTCATCCAGGTTTGCAAAAATACACATTATCTGGAGCTAAAGCCGTCACCAAAACTAAAAGATCAGTGTATTATCCAATCATAACTACAAAATCATGTTCAGAAAACAAATAAATGGCTTTTTTCAAAATAAAAACATCTGCATCTTCAGTTCCTTGCTTGGAGAACATTTGTGCTCTTTCGAATTCCTTCACAATCAGTGATAAAAATCTGGATTTGTTTTTTTCATTCGATAAAAAATATTGACCTATGGCATCTGCGGAAACATTTCACCATTAAAAACAACGTCTGAACAAGAGTGCAGCCTGGAACGACGAGCTCTTTCAGAGCTTATTGTTCTTATATTTTCTTCAGTGGGGTAAACATAGAAGACTACCACAGCATTATTGCCATGTTTTCGCTTTACAAAATTCGTAAAAATTATCCGTCCGCCCCGATTCCAATTTACTCCGTGTATAAGACAGCCTCAGCCACATCAATTTTATCCTTTCCGAGTATTGTTTCATTTGGTAAAAGGATGAAAGCAGATAAAATGTTGATATCGTCCCTTGTCGAAAAACTTCCTCTGAGAAAAATGACAATGGAAACGGAGAAAGTTCATACTCGAAATATTTTTTCAAATTATCATCAGACTGCCTAGATGAACATCCTGTGGATAAGTATTATCGGACTCAGGACTACTTTTCCTTAATTCGTATTGATGTGGCTTCCTACCATTGCCAAGGAAATCTTTACATCGGAAATGAACGTTCTCAAAGTCGTTCCTTTCGTACAATATGATTTCCTGTAGATGCAGAGAGAAACGTGGTAACAAATGCAGCTGAAAAAAAAAGGTGGACTTCGATGTTCTATAGTCTCTCTTCATTGCAGATTCGAATCCTGAAATAGAACATAAATATTGAATATAACATAGAAGACGAGCTTGAAGTTACGCAGCCTTTCGTTCAAAGTGATACATTATACACATTAAGTGTATTTGAGACTAAAATAAGAAGAAAAAAAAACTAACAAAAATGCCTTATCTTTTACTTAAAGTTGTTTGCGTCTCATTATTATTTTTTTTTAATTAATTAAAAAAAAGTAATATGTTGGAAATTTTTGCTTATTAGATGTAAAAACGCTTTTCTTTTTCTAATATATACACAATAATAGTTTAAGGATAATATTACACTACGAAGATCGAATCAAAACGGAGTATTTTATTTTTTATTAACAGAGCACTTTCTGTAAAAATGTTATTTCAACATTTCTTGTTCGTTTAATTAGGAGTAATTAAAAATTTTATACATCTAACTAGTTATAAATTTAATGCCCTAAAAGATTGCTTCTTATGCAATTTTTTAATAAACTGCACTCCGAAATAGTTGTTGAACCGAAACCACCTACTTTTCTGACATTTTATGGTTTTTTGACAATTTTGCCAATATTGACGCCCACGTATCTCAGTAAGTGTTCCGAATTTCCCAACATGTTACATACCAATCATGTAGGAAATTTATTGTTCATTAAAATTGCTAACGTCAAAGTTTGCTCCTAAAAAGTTCAGAAAGAGATTTAGAAGTGAAAAAATTAAAAAAGTGCTTTTTTTTTAGAGGCTTTTTAAAGACGGCGGTAAACGCACAAGGGTGAAAAGTGTTAAAACTTGAGTTTTTATTGAGGGGAGCAGTGCAAACAATCGTGCCTAAAAATTAAATTTACACCACCTTTTTCTAGTCAACCCTCTTTCTTGATCTAATTCTGCTGGGCTAATAAAATAGCTCGCCCTGTTTGGCTTAATTGTGAATGTCAATGACGTTACACAAACTTCAAAAAAAAAAAAAGCTCACTCTCCCCCCCAGCCCTCTTAAAACTTAACTGTTTCTGAAATCTCCTTGCAATTAAGTACCACCGATTGGAAGGAAGTACAAGCCTTTGTCAGGTTTCCTTGTGATATATTTAATACAATGGTAAAGTTTAATAAATTTGATAGGCGATGGCCATAATTCAAGTACTCAATAATGTCAAAAGATAACTTAAACCATGATTTAGAGCTCCTCGAGAAATTAAATTTTCCGGTAATAATTTGAAACTAACTAGCCTACCAGTAATGCAGAGATTTCCATTAATGTGTATTTATGATTATATAAATACTACTACTACTACTAAAGAATGTTTATAAAATCTATTAAACAAATCCAAAAGAAAAAATGCAATCATAAGAGTTGCAGAATAAATATATACAAATAAAAGTATGTTGTATGTATATATATATATATATATATATATATATATATATATAAACCATAAAATATGTACATAGTGAATGCATAGACATATATAATTTTAAATGTAATAGGAAAGCTCCATAAATTAAATATATATTTAAGTGAGTATATGAAATACACTTCCCCGAACTAAGTTGTTTTTTTTTTTCAGGAAAGAGGAAGCAATAATATTTTTCTATGTTTTTACTTTAAACTGTACAAACAATGTCAATAATTATTGGTTTCAAATCTTTCCATTCTTTTTTGAGTAAATATTTTTTAAACTGACAGGATTTTAATGATTCTTAATTTTATCTTATTTCATTTACTCTTTCATGACCCCGGTTTTCAATGGATGATCTTGATAAAGATGATCTAAACAGCAAACATTAGTTTATTTACCTGAACTAACCGTGCAAATGAGTATGTTGCAAGAAAGGCGAGCAGAAAAGAGCGTAGCATTGTGTAGGTTGGTAGGCATGGCTGAGCGGCCGGCTTCATACTGGAGCGGTTACTAACAAGAGCTCTCCCACCAGCTCCCTTCCCCTACCAACAGCAATCTATTAAAATTTTAGTCAGTAACAGGGAGATATTACTTTTTATCCCTAGATAGAAAGTATAGCACTCTTATAATTCATAATAATGATGCTCATGTTTCGAATAAATGACTGAGATATCACTAAACGAAAAAAAAGAACCTCCAGTTGTCAATAATGTTATGGTTAAAAATGTTCCTCAGAAATCTATACAGAACATGACATATCTTCAATAATTAATTTTTTTTAGCGTTTCTCACTTGTCTGAAAAATACTAAAATTATGGTACATATTTCCAATTTCTGGCAAATATAAATTAATTCAATATACTAAATTACACACTGATAATCCTGCTCAAAACACTTTTAAAAATAATTACAGCTAACGGAAAATACAAAACTCAACCCACACAACACAATGCAGTTTTAGAAAAACGCAATAGCATAAAAAAAAAAACAATGAAAAACGGTGACTCTCATTGTATAAATACTCTCATTGTTGATTAAATTTCCACAATTACCAATCAAAATTCACCACAGATGTTGAACCATTAGATATCTTTGACCTTACACAAAAAACTGTGGGCCTACAGAACATAAAATGTGTTTTGGCGTAGCCTAAGGATCAGTAATAAGATCAGTTTTATTATTTTGTATGTAAATGGCACCCAAACCGTTACGAATATTGGTCTAGCTTTGTATTCTGAAGATTATTAAAATCACCTAGCCAGATAGACAATACAGAGGGGCTCATCAAGATGTTATATATATATATATATATACAATCTCCGTTATATTATCATTTAAAAAGTGCTTGAGGGAGGCCGAGATATATACAAAATTTAGCTTTTCAGTTTTAGTTAACAGAACATTTATATTTTGCATTTATTAGACTTTAAAATGAATTCCATATTCCACTCACCACAGTTCAACAGATCCAGTACCCTGGACTGCATCTTGACAGACGTCTTACTTGGAATCCTCACACTAGGCTGAAACGACAAGAAATAGCTCGCAGATATCGTTAATTACAACATTTACTTGACAAACGTTCAAAACCCCCTACCTACTATTAATACAAATAATTTTTTTTTAACATACTTAGGCCTATTTGGACATATGGAACTGAACTATAGGGATCCACCAAGCCATCAAATTCCTCTCGCATCTAAAAGATCCTAAATTCCCCTTACTTTGTCACCGATAAAATAACTGACTCAAAAAGACCTGTGAGCCCCATCACTAGAACAGACTCCTAATTGTTCCATGTTCCAAAAATATTTCCTAATCCTCTGACCCCTCTTAAAATGCATCCAATGCAGTAAAAGAGAACCCTGATTCCTTCCTTATTTTCCCACATTTAAACCCCAAATCCCATGAGGCTTAGGGGAAAAAAACGATAAAATAATCCATAAAGACCTCAATATCCTATTAGTTGCAGACTTAGCCCGAAATAGAAATACTTCCTTTCATTCCAAATTACCAGTTCACCCAAACCCACTTGTCCGCAACCTCTCGTCTTCTATTCCTGATCATCTTTCGAGGCGGCTGAAAAGACCTTCTAATCTGAATAACCTCTGGAGTGCTAACTACCACTGGGTAGTTTATTTTCACGCCTATCATGCCTATCTATCCGTGTTCACATTCACTTGATGATTATTTTTGTTAATATAGTTGTAAATATCATTATAAAAAATGTATTACAATTTTTTATTTTGGCAGCTTAATTTATCTTAAAAGCTAAAGCTACATTAAATAGACTAAAACCAATTGCAAAAGGGACTTGTTACCTACATTATTTATTAACACAGTTTTAAAACTCGCTAGGGAGTAATAAGCTCACGGATAGGCATTTCGCACATTATCCTGCCACCTTAGAGAATTGGCCGTATTTTTGTTGAACCACATATATGGATTAGGCTCAATCCTTGTTGTTACAAATAAAAAACACACACCAAAAAAAAATAATGTACTTACTTTACACACGAGGACATTAGCCGCGGCCAGTGAAAGAAAAACAATTAAATAATTTTAACTATTTATTGTTTGCCAACGTTTCGACCCACACTGTGGGTCATCAAAAGAGCTCCAATCAGTATAACAGCTAAGATAGGATTGCGTAGCAGTTCTTTATTTATTAATTTATGCATAAATAGGCAGTGTTTGAAAAAAATTATCACATATATTATCGCAATAAATGCCCGCCCTCCTCCCCCCACCCCCCCCCCATTCCTGCGTAAGCCTTTGAGGCTCTGCTCACTGGCTCCTATAGTAATATAGAAATAATTGGTCTGGCTTTCAATCACGTTTAATCCAAACCACCCTGCAATGGGCTATCAGCACTTCGGTAAAAAATATTTTATACACATTGTCTCGAAATTAAATGGTAAACCATCAGTAGCGTGTAGGAGACCGAAAAAATAAGTCAAGTCCTTTAGCGAAAATTACTTTCAAAACATTTCTGCCAACGTGTTGGTAGGTTTTCCATAATCTCTGAATAGAATTTGTAATCCTTAGAATTTATAAATAAAAACTCATTTTCTAAGGCTTTTAGATAATATAACTTTTTTTTGTTTTGTAAAACGATCTAGGTTTCTTAGAAAATGGTTATCAATTGGCTCCGGAGAGTAGGGCCGGTAAGGCAGTCTCATAGCTAAGCTCCAACAATTTTTGTGATGTCCCACTAAGACATGAGGAATGTAACAGAATGATACCCTTCCAATTAACCAAAGATTCATTATTGCCAATGTCTTATCTAGTATGTCAAGTTTGTTACTTTATAAATCAGCATCAATGCTTTGCCAGGATTCAAGAAGCTGCAATAAACATAATAAAATAGTAATTATCACCTTTTTTTGATGAGTTGCGGCTTTGGAAAATGTGCTTCTTCTCCGGAGTTAAACCACTGTCCAGAACATCTGCTGTCATCCTACAAGATCTGCTTTTGATCACAAGTAAAAATTCTGGACAGAAATGGACCATTGTGGTTTCGGTGAAGAAGTAAGCCACAAATTATAACACTGATTTTTCGGCAGTCATTTAATGAACGAGGAACCCACCTTACAAATTTTTTCACATTTCTAATCGCCTTGAGGTAGTCATCAACGGTCGATTTGCAAGTTCTCGAACATTTGTTCCTGGATTTTCTTCCACGAATGATCAAAACATCTTCATCAAGGGTAGAAGTCCTTCAGCGAACTTATTTGTCTTCCAGGCTGAAGTCTCCCTCTCAAAATGATTTGTACCACGACTGAATGGTGCACTTACTAATACTGTCCAGTCCCTTTATCAGCCGAGTTAAAAATTATTAAAATAAAACTATACGAAAATCACACCATGACTTCTTAGTAAAGACTGAATTATTTCAAAGTAGCTAAATGTAGAGGTAAAATAAACCTTGTCTTTTGGAAGAGGATTAATAAGAATAAGTGTATACATTTTTTCGAATGAATAACCCAGCCCAGGAAATGTAAACAGTTTACTATATAGAGGGCTTGAAGAAAAATCCTATTCCTGAATAATTATTTGGATAAACCAATATATTACTTAGACGGGACTCTGATAGAATCCTAGAACACAAAGCTTCCGCCATTGAATAGACATCCCTCTAAAACTTCTATAAGGAAAACCAGAATATGCAATAAAAAAAAAAAATGATAGGTTTGTTTGTTTTCTTGGGATGTCCACAAAAGGCATTTAAATCTAATCACCATGAAAAGATTTTGCTAAATACGTGACCGGTATGAATTTTTATTTTTAACTTGCTATTGCTTTCCCGAAACATTTCATGTCATTGTATAAAAAACCTTAAAAATAAGCTGATATAATCCTTTATAAACTATTTAAGTATCTCATCATTTTGAAATGAGTCCCACCAAATGACATCCTCTTCCTTAACTATAGTCATATTGGGGAAAATAAAGGAGAAAGCCAAATGCTAAATTATAAGTTGGGAACCTAAATGACATATTAAACATGGGATGGATCAAAAGCAATAACTAACATTGACATAAGTTAACTGGGCAATAAATTGATAAATTTAAATTGGTAATACTAAATAACAAAGGATTAAATAAAAAAAATAAAAAATTGTTCAATGTTTATTAATATTGTCTATAAATAAAACAGAAAACTTCAATGCAAATTAAAAAAAAATAAAGGATTTATCTTTTTAATATTTATATAATCATTCATTAATAACCAACCAACAATCACAGCCCTTATTCTTTCTATCAGAAATTATTTACTACCAAAATCGATTAGTATTTTTATAGTGTATATATAATCACAAAAAAACAAAAAAAAAATGTAAATACTATAACACTTGTAATTCATTTTATTCACTAAAATGAAAAAAAATAAATAACATTAACAAACTAGAAAGAACTGAATTATGTAATATTCATATGTCCATTTGAAATAAATTTTAAAAAAATAAACTTTCTGACAGGTCACTGAAACATCTCAATAAACAAACAAATAAAATTTTTGCAAAACAAATAAATAAATAAAGATCAACAAACAACATTAAATTTAATATATGATTTCTGAATTCAATTGACCATTAAATAGCTATAGTGTCAACAATTACAAGTGCTCTCAATTCATTTAACAAGGGAATACTAAATTTTATATTTTGGTGATAAAAAAAAATATATATACCAAAAGTTGTAAGCAATAACAAATAAATGCAATGAGCTCAGTTTCTCACTTAGTGTCTTTAACCTAACTAATTATATAACAATTAAAAAAGAACTTAAAAATATGGTAACATAATCTAATGGTAATTTTAGAAATAAAATATCACACTTTCCCCCCTCTTTCCCTCTTTTAAGTAATTTTGATAATTATCATATTAAAAAATCTTAAAAAAAATATAAGACCACTGTGATCACAGCATTTTAACAAGTATATAATTTACACAATTTTAAACTATTCCAAACACTCTATTTCATTCTACTGAAATGCATAACTGAATAATGTATATCACAGAACTACTAACGTTATTTAATAAACTTTCAACAAAACAATTAAATATGTATGCATGTGTGTGAATAAATATACATAAACACATATGCACACATTAACACAATGGTCTACATATAAATATAATTGACACAGAACTAATATGATCAGAACATAATTATTAATGCAAAATCTATATCATCAATGTAACTTCCTTGTGCCAATTTATTGATTTCTTATATTTATCATCGCTTTAAAAAATAAATAAACTCTGTTTATTTACAAATTATGAATAAGTATTAATAAAATTTCAGATCTTAAAACAAATTTAACTTATAAAAATAAAACATAAAATATATAACAAAAAAACGTTGAATGATGACATGTAAATATTAACAATTTTACACTATTTCTTGATCGACACTAACTAGAACAGAAAGACATAGACGTAACATTTCTTACATATCAACAAGCATAAAAATAATGAAAAAAATAGAATTCATACTCTAAAAAATTTATACTCAATTTATACTTTACAACAGATTAAATCATATTTAAATCAAACTATTTGCTTTAAGTTTCAGTCAAAACTAATCAATCCATCAAGGCAAAAACATATGCTTATAAAATAAAATTAAAAAAAAAAAAAAAAATAGTTACTAATATTTAGAAGAAGAAATTAGTACAATTTTGAGATAACAATATAAAATAAAATTTTAAAAACAAAACAATATCAACATTGATAACATTCCTAACACATAAGGATGGTTATATATTTTTTTCATCAAATCACAACAGAGAACTACACAAAAGCAAGGTACAAACTGCTTTAATATACTATTATATAAAAACATTTATGATGAGAATAAAGCTGTTCTAAGTTACTTCTGAGCCATAATTAATACATATTTTAATAAAAAAATATATAAATTTAAAGGTTAAAAATACAATGAACAGGTACTACAAAGAGCTTAGACTTTGTGGCTCTTTATGTTAATTTCAATTTGCCTATAATTATTGACATAAAAAATTAATTAATACAATATATTTGAAAAGTGATTAATTCACTCTATACACATAACAATTTTCTAAAATATGTGTTACAATTTTTAACATCAAATAACACCAAATTTCACAATGGAAAATCGAAAATAAATTTAGAAGTACAAAAAGATTATATGCTCCTTTTTTTTTTCTTTTCTTTTTTTCAATTAATCCGGTACTCTATACAAATATTTTATCATGCATAGGGTGATAAATATGAATTAAATGTGTTAGTGAATTTATAAAGAAATAGAGAAGAGTGTAGCTATGAGATGGGCTGGATACATTCTTTTTATAAGATCAAAATTTTGGGTTTTTCAATTCACAGTATACTTCAAAACACAAGCAGTTTTGAAAAATAAACAGAACAAGTGCAAAATTAACCAATTTCATAATATCTACCAAAATAAACCATTAAAAATTCATTGAAAGAGAAACTTTTAAAGGCCTTAAGGTCCCTGGTTTCAATTAAAAATTAATACATATTTTAACAAACATTTAATTTGATGCTTGGGTTACACAATTTGAAATTATGTATTTTTGAGGGGGTGGGGGGGAGGAGAAATCAAATCAAAGTAAAATTATAGCAACCTACAATTTATCTCCCACAAAATTAAAAAAAAAAAAAAGTAAACACATAAATGTCTGATACATTAAGCCATTAGTTCATATTCAATATATTTAGCATCACACATAAAATAGCTTATATCACAATAAAAAAGATCTTATAAAGAAAAAAATTATATGGTTTTTATAATATGCAAAATTACAAATCACATTTTTAAATGCCCTCCTATTAATCTGGACAATGTTAACACACTCTTAATTTTAACCAGGTAACCTTTACCTTTAGTTCTAAAGAAACCCATTATTTCTTCTTTTTTTAAATGAAAAAATACAGAAGATTTAAGAACGCAGAAAACTAATTTACCTAAAATGTATAATTTAATTTTCAATTTTTAATCAGGCATATACAATGAAATGTAATACTATGTGAAGTATTAAGTAAGAATAAAAAGTATTAGTTTTAACTTTGGAATATAATTCAAATTAATAGATATATCACAGATCGTCATGGTAACATCAAGTTTATCAGGATAAATCGTTTCAAGGACAATAAATAAGTTTGATACTGAACTCAAGGATAATGAATTATTTATGGCACTTATTCTATTTTGAATAATGTACTTATTAGGGTTTAAATACAGGGGTAGGCTTAATAATTAAGTATCACAACCATTTCATGTTTCAAAGAAACAATTAGTGGCAGAAAACAGTTAAAGATGACCAGTGTATCGCTAAAAAACAAAGGGGTTCTCCTTCACTATTGGGTTTCACAATTCTGTGCTTTTCTTATTCATTAATAAGGATCTTATGATCATTGAAGTCCTTACAGTAGAGGAATTTATAAGGTTAGTGAATAGAGTATTTCTCACTCTTTAAAGAACTCAATTACATAGGAAAATGGCACTTCAGATGAACCAACACTAGGACCTCAAAAAATGACTAGTACCAGAAAGGTGGGCAGATGACAACCCCCCTGAAGATTTAAGCACAAAGGCCATCCATAAGATACAGATGAGGCCATTTCTCTTCAAGATAAAAATAATTTATACACTTTTTTTTTAGAACTATTTTCAGATTCCTCTATTAATTTTTATTTTTTGGATAAAAACTTAAATAAATTTAGTAAATCAAAATTTCATCACATTTAAATTTATAGTCATGAATCATTATGTTAGGTAGATTTCTCTAATACCTCCCTTTTAGATCTTATATAGAGTAAATTATGTGCGATTTGATAAACTTTTTTTTGTAATGCTTAAATAGCCTAATCATGGTAAACAGATCATTGTACAAAAAAGTATTGATCAATTTTCCATATTGACTTATACTATATATATTTAGATTAAAAAAAATAATAGTTTTAGTAATCTCAGAAGAATAAATCATAAGGCATTGATTGTCAATGAAAAGGAAATAGATAAATATATCAAGATCGACTAGAGAATAGTCGATGAAAATATTTTTAAAAATGGTAGTATTAGAACGAGTAATAGGATATTCATAATTTTCCCAATACAACCAATAAATCAATCACTATAGAAATAAAATAAATACTTCAGATTAGTGAATGAAATAAAGTAAAGCAGAATATTACTACATCTAATCATAAA
This sequence comes from Piezodorus guildinii, assembly GCA_023052935.1. Lineage (NCBI taxonomy): Eukaryota > Metazoa > Arthropoda > Insecta > Hemiptera > Pentatomidae > Piezodorus > Piezodorus guildinii. The sequence goes on from CM041295.1 coordinate 84,621,827, forward strand.
TTTTGGACACATGACTCTTAACTGGCATAGGCAATGGAATAACGAAAATCTCTAAAAATACAGGCATATACACATTTCTTTAGAAAGAAAATAATTTTGAATTATTCTATAATTCTTGTATTAAACATTCAAGTTGTAACACTAGTTTGGACAGTCTTCATGTAAATAATGATTTGAAACCTACAAAAAATATTTCATTATGTATCGAGTATCTGAGAAAAGAAGTACCCAAAAAGAAGAATAAACATAATTTTAAAAATGTATCACACCATACTCAGCTTGAAACCGTAAAATAGAATAAAGAGCAAAATATATCAGTTGTGATGAGTTGTAAGTCAGTCACTAATAGTCATTTATAGTTTCTAGTTTAAATTTAAACACAATGCAAAATTAATTAATATTTCATTTTGCTTGAAGTAGTGTTTTTTTTTTTTTAGTGTTTCTACTAAAATAAATTAACTGATATGTCAACAACTAAATTAATTTTTGATGATCAAATAACCTTGTTTGAAATTCTGTAGTAGCAGTTCTTTTGTTCAAGTTTTGTTTCATTTACTCCATAAACTCTGTAACTACTGAATTTCTAATGAAGCATTAAATGTTGGCTTAGTCGAGTTCTCTTTAATTCTACATCTTTTATTTTTTGTGTAATCAGATACTGTGCAGTGGACACTGAATTTGCTGAGCCTGTAATTGTCACAATTCTATTTCTTGTTCCAGGAGCATATATACCTTTTTTAGAAATTTGAATAATAGCACCACTTAACTGTTGAATTTCGATTAAAGATCGCCCTCCATGACCAAGTATGGCACCAACAATTGCTTCAGCTATCTCCATTTCAACCTTAGTAGAAAAATAAAGATAATATTAATCAGTTAATTAATTAAAAATAACTATATAGTTAAGAAACATTTTAATGTTGAAAATCAAATCAATATTTACTGAAAATGTAAACAATGTTTTTTTGTATAAATACTAAAACTAAAAATAATATACTTAGCAATCATTAAAAAAATGAAGACTAAAACATTTAAAAATGTGTTGATAATAATAATTTATTCATTAATCCATTTAAAATAATACAGAGGAACATAGCACATATTTATGTTCTACATAAATATGGGCTTCAATGCCTTAGAGTAATAATTTAAAAAAAAAAAAGAAAAAAAGTTACAAGCAGACAAAAAATTAAATGAAAGAAGGGAGTCTAGCAACAGGGGGAAAAAATGAAGAATATAAGTAATCATTAACTTCTAATACTAATGATTGAAAAAAAAAATTGATAATTGATAATAATAATAATAAGCTTACCGAACCCGAAGGTTTGATGCCGACACCACCAAACTCATAGACTCATGCCTATATAGACTCGTCCAATGACCACCGTTCAAGCCCAAGCCCCTGAGATCAGCCTTAACACATCCCATAACTCGATACTCTGAACGCCTACCTTAGCGTCAGCAATACCAACTTTCTCAGAATCCTTTCCTCACCGAGCCCAACAACTTTATTCGCCCATTTGAGTCTCCGTGATGCTATCAATTCAATTATATTCACAGGGTACAAGCTCTGCGATTCCACATTGTGTAACCTCCCAAACTCCCCCAGTACCTTATTTTTGAAAACCTTAAGCCTGTGTTCAACCTTCTAAGTAAGCGGCCACGTTTCACATCCGTAAAGAACCGTCTGAAGAATAATAGTTTTATAAATTCTAACCTTTAAATTTTTAGACAGAAGCCACGAGCCAAGTAATTTAGCAACTGAATAATAACACGCATTTCCCACCTTTAACCGGGACTTTATTTCTTCCTGGATTTCATTTTTTTCTTGTTATCATTGAACCTAAATACTTGAATTTATCTACTTGTTCAAAAGAATGCCCTGATATATCAAGATCACCACCGTTTCTGCTACTAATCATATATTTCATCTTGTCGGTATTTATTTCAAGTCCTTTTTCTTTACCGGTTTTTATTAACCCACTCGTATTTAGTTGTATAGTTTCCGTGTCTTCACCTAGCAGAGTACCAAATCATCAGTGTCTCCCAGAACCAGAATCTTATCACCCATATTTAAACCTTTCTCAGTACACGTCACCTTTTTTATGACATAATTCTAAAGCTATATTAAATAGAACAGGTGAAAGGGAGTCACCCTGTTTCAAACCTGATTGCACCTCAAATCTTTCGGAGTAATTATGACTGATTCTAACTTAATGGAATGTTTCCGACTAACACATCTCTACTAGGTTAATTAACTTTCTAGGTATTCCCTGTTCAATCATTATTTTATACAGCTTTTGACGATCTATGGAATCATAAGCCTTTTTAAAATTGATATCAAGTTGATGGACTGCACCATTGTATTTCAACATTTTTTTTTTAATATTTGACGTAAGGAAATATTTTATCAATAGTCGAGCGATTCCACCTAAAACCACATGGGTAGCCTCCGATAATTTCCTCAGCGTATTCCGTGATTTGGCTAGTTAGTATTGTCGAGAATATTTTATAAGATACTGGGAGTAGAGAAATCCCACGGTAGTTGTTACAATCCGTCCTCAGTCCTTTTTTGTGAATCAGAATAAGTACCGATTCTTTCCATTCTTTGGGCATTTTTTCATTTTCCCAGATCTTTTTAACTAAAACATATATTTTGGAAATGCCCGCTTCTCCACACACCTTGAATAATTCACTCGTGATATAATCATTTACTGCAGCTTTATAACATTTTAATTTTCCTATTGCAATTTCGACTTCCTCTTTACTCGGTCTATCAACGGTTTAGCACTCTGATATTCAGAGTGATGAGATTGATTATTATTTTCAATATTTAGAATGCCGTCAAAGTGTTGTTTAAATTTATTTAATATTTCAGACGGATCCGCAATTATATTATTTGCCTCTTTGACCCCATTCAATAAGGATTCAAATCTTATAAGCGATTTGTTTATACCTTTGTACATCTCTCTTACATTATTTTCGATTCTGTACTTCTCTATTTCTATTATTTTGCCCTTAAGATACTCTCTTTTCTTATTTTTTAAAAATTTTGAAGTCTCATTTTTCACGACCCGAAAGTAAGCCATGTTATTATTGCTTGGATTATTCAAGAAATTTCCTTTAGCGGTTTTTCTTTTTTCACACAAATTTTGACTATCCTCGTCAAACCAGGGTTTGTTCTTTTTATTTTTGATTTTCTCAAGATACAAATTATCAACCACTTTGATATTATCTCTGATATCTTCCCATAATTTGTTTATATGTCTTGAGATTCTAAAGCTTCGAACCTATTTTTTACTTCTATCGCAAATTGTTTTCTAATTCCGGGATTGTTCAATTCAAACACGGAAGAAGGTTTTAACATATTATTTTATTTTTTTCAACCAAATTCATATTTTTTACATCTCTTTCGAAGGATGAAATAACCAAGGGTAATTTACTCTCTTGAAACAGTCTAGTGCCATCTACTGGGGATGAAACCCTGTCCTAGGGCATATTAAATACTTAACCCCTTATTAAGTCTCTTAAGGACTGCCTGTGGTGACGTGGCTAGCTATGTAGCATTCCACACCTAAAGTCACTGGTTCAAACCTGGCAGACGTTCATATGATATTTCGTTTAACTTTTCAACCAAAATTTTTTTTATTTTATATTCCTTTTGAAGGACGAAAACTAATCATTTCATAGTGGAAATGATTAGTTCCACTCCCATTAAAAACCCTAGAGCCATCTCCCAGGTATGAACCCGTGACCTTGTGCATATTAAGTCCATAACCTTTATTAAATCTATTAAGGGTCACTTGTGATGACGAGGCTAGCTAAGCAGCATTCTATGCCTTAAGTCGCGGATTCAAACCCAGCAGATGGTCCTCTCATATTTTGTTTAATTTACTAGCCAAAATTATAAAATCATATCTTTTTTTTTAACATTTCGAAGGAGCAAAATTACCTCACTTAAAAAAATATGAATTATTTCCTTGAAGACTTCTACACCATATTCCGGTTTTGAACCCTTGACCTTGGGCATAGAAAGCTGCATAGCTAGCCATGTCACCACCGGTGTTCCTTCAGGAATTTATTAATGGGTTAAGGATGTAATATGCCCTAGATAACGGGTTCATACCCAGTATATGACATTAGAATTTTTAAGGGAGTAAATAACCCTTGATTATTTCGCTTTTCAAAACAGATATGAATTTGGTTGGAAAAAATAAAATAATATGATACAGCCTACTTATGGGTTTGAACCCCCAACCTTGGATATAGATGGCTGCTATGCTAGCCACGTTTCTTATTTTTTTTTAAGGGAGAATTTTTTAAAATATATTTTGTGCTTTGAAACAGATATAATTTTTTTTTTTTTATAAATTTGGTTAAAAAATTAAACAAAATATGATAGGACCATCTGCCAGGTCTGAACCCCCGACTTTGGGCATAGAATAGAAAAAATCCTCGATGCGCAAGTGTGGTCTTAAAATTAATAGTAACATGTGATTACAAGAGTAAAAAAAAACATAGTGATAGACCCCTATATAGATTTTATACAAAGAGATTAAATTAATCAATTTTAAAATCGATAATATGAAAAAAAGATGGCCTAAATAAATCATTAACAGACCTCAAAATGGATGAAACCCGTACTAAATATATGTAGGTAATATACCCTACTCTGGCGACCTCATACAAAAAAGTAATCAATTACTCAAAAGTTCTGAGTACTGTACTTTTTTTTATTACAGTAATCCGTACTTTTTATTTTTGAGTATTTGCTCATCACTGGTTTTTAATGTAGAAACTCTATTTTAATAAATAAAACATAATTTATAATAAAAATTAAAAAAAAAAAAATGTTTCATACGAAATATAATAATTGAATATTTATTACAATACATTGAAAGTATGTGAGAGTGTATGATATTCACTCTAACCAAATATCACGATATTTTACCAACCTTTTTTCTCACCGTGTAGTGTGGCCTTTATAAAAAAGAACTGCTAATCAAGAAAAATTTTTAGCCTGCACTATAATTTTATGTAAGTTCTATTTATAATTAGAAATTAAATATAATAATTGTGCCTGATTGTCAGAGACCCATACCCTGAGTCAATAAATTTTAATTTAGTTAAATTTGTTTTTATTAATTTCCTTTTCAGGAATATTTAAAAAAAATTAAAATATTAATGAATCAATATAAGATACATTTTTAAAAGAAATATAAGTAAAAAATCAAAATAAAGCAATCAATATAAACATAACTATACATATATCATATGATGTATAAAATTAATAGTTATTAACCTAGCAGCAAAGTAACTTATGTAATTATTGTAAATAATTAAGTAAAATGACTGAAATTTTGACTAATAAGGAATGAGAGTAATAGGATTGAAACAGTAAACTTAATTACCCATAAAATAAACAAACATCAAACCATTCAATTTAAATCTAAAAAATGTTGAGAAAATCAAACTGATAACACATTTTACTTTCACTTACGTATATATGGAATATTTCTAATATTAATATTATTAACTATAAATAAGTATTACATCAATATAACAAATAAGATTGAAATAAACATCAAAATTAAATATAAACTTAATACCTTTCTTGTTTCTTTGTTTTTATCAGAGGAATCATGGTTTCCTAAGGTAAAAGCATTATTATTAAGATGAGGAGGAGAATTCGGCCCTGAAGTTGAATGTCTAAAGCCTGGCTCTAAAGCCAAGTCAATGACACTTCGAGCAGTACCACTGATCTGTCCAAAGAAACCGTTAGAAGCACTTTCTAAGGCTTGCATACCTACATAAGTAGGTGTAGGAGAATTTCCTGTCCAAGTGACTCCAAGCATTCTGTACCTGCATAAGACGAGAGGAAAGGAATAAAAAAAAATAAAGACGTTACATCTATATAAGATTTTTCAAAATAGCATTAAAATCCCTACACAACTAATATAAATTGGTCAACAAGTTAACTTTTGAATAATGCCGACATCCGTTTTTTATTTTTCTATCGAACCAATATTTTATTCAAAATTTTAAATTAGTCCATCTCGATATAAAGTTCAGTAAGTTAACCCTGTTATATTTGTCTTATTTCCTTTATAGCCCAAAGGACGCACTAAATACCTGTTTCCTTCTCAGGTAATTAAATAAAAAAATTGTGAAATTTCGTAAATACCCTGGTTCAGAGCTTTTTCACTGTTCAAGTCAGATTGACAACACTCTATTTTGTTTATAGAATGAAGTAGGTCATTAGAATAACTAACACATTATAAAAATTGAATATTTTACAATGATGTTCCCACTTGGTCCTTTAGACAATTAGAGAATTAGAATGACGTACGCTCTCTTACAGCCTAAACAATAAACATTTCAATTCACCTTTCAGTAAAAAAGAAGAAATTATTCTCAGTATCCAGTTTCTTAACGAATATTTAAAAAAAAAATCTTATGGAGATTTATATAAACTGGTTATGCTTGAGAAAATACCTTCAAATTCACAGGCTGCATGTTGCAGTTATACTTTAAGATTAATATTCCTTGATGGCTTTGAAAAAGAGCATGGATTGAACAGGTCAAGTCCTTAGCAATTTTTAGGGCAAGCACAGTATCAAGTTTAGATAAATCAATTCTCTTACATTCATACCTCATGAATTAATAACTGATTGATAGTTTTTTGTTGTTTTTTTGCATATGTGTCTCAATTTATATTACAGCAGGATGCAAAGCATAATACAGAAAACATTTAAATAGAGTAGTGAAATTTTATCAGACATCTAGACTAAAGATTCTGACTAAAAAAAAGAACTTACAGCATAATCTTAGGACAGGATCCAGAATAGGATAGAAACAAATAGTGGTCTGCTTTGATATCTACCAAATTACAAGACATTTTTCCAAAACATATTTTCAGGTAACAAGAAAATTTAAAACTCTGGAAAAATTAAGTCACAGTCACCAAATATATGGCATGTGTTGCTATCATTAATATGTATAGACTGAACTATTTCCATATTTTTTCATTCAAATATTGCAGAAAATGACTTAAGACTTTTTGGGAATTCTTATATAAAAGGATAAATTTTGAAACTATGAAATTTCTTCAAGAAGTAATAAATAACACTTCAAAAGAAAAAAAAAAGAATCAAAGGTGAGCCTTCACCACATTCTAGATGTGTTCTGAGGAAAATAATGTTAACCCCTAACTAAATGTTTCTAGATTAAAAGGTCACATAATATAAGGCTATGATATAGGATAAAGCACCATTTACCATTACCTCCCAACCGAACAGGCCAACAAGTTAAAATATAATTATTACAATAAAATATATTATAGAATATGCTCAATAATTTACTATTAAAATTTAAATTTATTTCAAATACAAATCACAATAAAAAGGTCTACTTACTTTCCCAAAGTTGCTATTGCATTAGATATTTCAGCTTTAACGTTTTCAGTATAACCTGTATTATTCAATGCAACTGTGATGGCACTAATGACTTGAGATACGACTTGGGAAGGTGAATTGTTTGGTTCTAAATTCAGTGTTAGTGTTATGCCATTTAGTCCAGCAGATTCAATCAACCCAGCCCCTAAAAAAAAAATAAAAAAAAAAAAAATGTTAATAAAAAAATAAGAATATGTTAAAATTAAAATCAAATAAAAAAAAGTCACTACCATAGTTATTCTTACAATGGTCACCAAAATCATAGAAACAGGTGAATATAATGAATAATACGAAAGAATAAGAAAGAATTTATTTATTATTAATACTTCAGAATATTCTATGAGATTCTCTGATATTTAATACAATCTATCGTCAGTCCTTTTTTTGTGAATTGTTATGGATGGATACTAGTTTATTTCTTTTACTCAGAAAAAGATTTTGTAATTTCATTAGTAGGTGTGTAAAATATATGAGTACAAAAATAATAAAATATAATATTAATGTTATACTGTAAAATAACATCATTATAAACAATAATAAATTATACGTAGGGAACCCATGGCTGTGAGGATAGCGTGTTAAGACTACCAAGCCAAAGGTTGTGAGTTAAAATCCAAGTTTCAGCTGGACTTTTTCAAGGGAATAATTAAAAGGTGGCTCACTCAGAGCATCCCACAGGTATGCGAGGCCCATAGCCAATGGTGACGAATCACAATAATAGGTGTAGGAGTGATGATCCAACCCTCTCAACTATCATCAATAATCTAGGGGTGGTCACTGAGGAGACTACATCACATGGCCAAGAATCTACATTGTCTGTCATGCCACAGAAACAAAAACAAAAAACTAATAATAGTATATGATGGCTGTGACATGGGATCCACAATGAGCATATGAGAGAAACGTCTGTTACCTGTAGCGACTAGTCTTGTTTAATTAGAGCTGTTAGCGCTAATGGAGCTAATGCCCATGAAAACAAATAGACCCGTTTTGAAGAACATTCTTTAACCTTTCCGATAACTATCATTATTGTTAGATAAGGCAAAGAGAAATGGAGATATTGGAAAACAATTCGTGTGACTAACCAAAACCTATCAAACTTATGGATCCAGTCAATATCGATTTTAAATAAACATATCAAAATATATTACTTTCTACAAGTAAATCATTTATCTATATTACAGGACATTAGAATAGGAAAAAAAAAATTAAGCCCTGAAAAATAATTTTGCTGTTTTCCCCTTCGGTCGGTTATATTCTTTAATACATCACATTCACATTCAATTTTTGTTATCAATACTAACAATGAGAAATGGTTAGTTATTTAAAACTAACAAAATAAAGATACTTCACAGGAAGAAGTTTAAAAAAAAAAATTGGTCAGTAAAGCCCAGTTAGACTATTTCAATGAGGATAAAACTTATATATTGAAACCCATTAAATTTACATAGGAAGTTGAATGAAAACCATTCATTAAAGGCGAGTATTAAGAGAATTGTAAAAATGAGTAAAATGCAAATGTAAACTTGATTTATGTCCGTAGAATAAGATCGATTCATCAATTAAGGTGAAAAAGTTGAAGTAAAATCCTAGACATATAATAAATTTGTTTTTGAGCTAGACTTACCACATATATACACACACACGCACGCACGAACACACACTCACACACACAGACTTTTTGTGGAAATGAGTTTTTTTCGACTCAGAGAACCTTAAAAAGATGTATTTTCATTCAAATTAACATTAGTGAAATAAAAAAATGTTATCCCATACTTTATTCATAAACTAGGTAAAAATTAAACAAAAGAACATTATGTGCTACTGAATGGTAAACTAACATCAGACACATACCAAGTCACATGAACATTACTTCAAACATAAATTAAAATTTAAATTAAGAAAACAAATTGTATTACATGGAATGGAAGCTGCAATAGTAGAACTAGGAGTAAATTGTTGCTGACTTGATGGCTGAGCATAGGGAGATCCTGTAGGATTATAATTTGCAACAGGTCCAGTTATATCAGCATAACTTACATTTAAACTACTCCCACTTTGAGGATCTTCTTGCACTTTGGTAAGTATCATGGCACATGCTTTCTTATTGTTATTTACATCCCCTATGGATCAAACAAAAATACTGTATAAATAAATGAAAGAAATTAATTAAGCTTCAAACAAAGTTTAAGGTTTATAACAGTTAAAAGATGATACGTTTTATTAAATAATCATATTAAAGTTTTTAAGGATAAAACTTCCAGGAGGATTATAAAAATAAAATTCAACGTGATAACCTAGTGGAATTAGGTTAATATGATTGAAAAATTCAAACTAATCATCTGAAATGGAAACATACAAAACTGCTACATGGATAGAATTAAAAGTTCAATATTATTTAATACAGTATAATAAAAAAAAAAATTAATGTCTTTATATCTCACTAAAAAGATTTCACTTTTCTCATTTTTATAAAAAAAATTTATAAATCATAAATTGCTCATATTAACTAAACTATGGTTATTGAGAATGGAAATGCTGCAGTAGTAATTTTTTTTCACAGTACTATACTTATAATACTTCCATGGGGTCTTTAGGCTATGTTTCAAAGAATAGTCCACTACCATAAGGCTAAAACATAGGGGACACATTTGATAGACATCCATAAAAAATATATCTTTGCCTTAAGCAAAGGTAATCCTGGTCTGATATACATAGTAGTTGAGCATGAAACAAATGGCAAATCCATGTTATCTACCATTACTGTACCATTACCATGGTAGATTCTCAATAAGCTGAATCCACCAGGTGGGAGACAGTCATGATCTCTGAGGAACACTACAGGATAGATGCAGGTTCATAGAAGGAGGTTGGTCAGGAATCACTGGAAACTGTGAATAGTCATAAAGGATGGACTTTAACCATCGCAGAGCACAATTGGATAAAGAAAGATTCAGAAGTTTAGTAAGGAGGATTTTATGTTTAATGGTTTTGTAGGTTATTGAGTTATTTTCAGGAGAGTGGCATTAGATGAATACCCTGGTTGGGAGGTGGATTGTAGAAGGTTCACATGAAATTTGAGTTTCTGCAAGGCATTCTAGTGGCTTGGAAAGATTAGAAAGGATAGACATAGGTCACAAATTATATAATATAGCATTTCCAAATCAAATTCAATATTTTCCCAGTCAAATTTAACCTCTTCCAAGTCAAATTTATCCTTTTCCAAATCAAATTCAACCTTTTTCTGTTTTAATAAATTAATAAAAATCAAGTTAAGATAATTTTGTTTTTTTATGGTTATTTTATGGTTATATCAGTTATTGATTAAGTTTTTAACCAAATGTATATGTGGCTTGTTAACTGTTCTCAGGGGCTCTTTTACCTAAAAATACTCATCACAAATACTAGGTATCGATAAATTTCAGCTTTTAAGACATTTTTTAATACTAGGGTTGGTTTTTAGGTTATAGGGGGTTCCTTTAATTTTTATTTTAAGATCACACACTCAAATATAGATTTAATTTTACTTTTTGGAACTTTTTCGTGTTTATTCGATATTAGGATCAATAGCTGCTTTACTGATTATACTATTTAATTTAAGTGTGCTCCCTCAATTGGAGATTTATTTTAACTTTTTTCATATGTATTCGATACTAGGCTTAGTAGCTGCATTACCAGGGGTTCTTATACAGATTATACTATTAACTTCAAGTGCGCTTGCTCAAGTAGAGCTATATTTTAACTTGTTTGCATTTATTCGATTCTAGGTTTTGTATTTGGTTGTATAGAGGTTTGCTAGTGAATGTTTTATGGATTTTAGGGTTGGTCACTCATATAAAGTTTTACTTTATCGGATTTTCTCATAGGTGATTTTTTTATCAGCTTAGAAATATTAATGGTTGTATACACTTTTTTGTGGTAGATGATAATTAGCTTTCATAAACTAAAAAGCACCAATTTACAAATAGCGATATTTAAATTATGAAAAGGGCCTCCCTAATGTGATATTTGTTGACACTAAAATATATTAAATCCGAAACAAAAGTTAACAAAAATAAATCTCTAATTGAGCGAAATAACCTAAAATTAATAATATAATTAATATAGGAACCTCTGGTAATGCTACCCTGAGCTTAGTATCGAATGGATATAAAAAAGTTAAAATAAATCTTAAATAAATGATTATATATATATATATATATATATATATATATATATATATATATATATATATATATATATATATGTATATAGAATAGTATAGAATAGAAAACAAAACTTTATTCTGGGACAATGTCCCTTAAGAATAACAATTATGAACTAAATAATAAATTATAACTGGCCAAAAACAATATATAAATACAATTAGATAACACAAGAATAAAAAAATAAATTAAAATATATATATAGACAGAGAGAGAGAGAGAGAGAGAGAGAGAGAGAGTTATTAGTTCTCGACTGTTATGCTTAAAGTGTGCTCTAACGTCATTAAAAATTACCCATCTAACATACATCTGGAACTGGTCTCATTTTCTTCCAAATACTATCTTGATTTCAAAACTACATGCCTTGCTGCTTAAAAGTGTGTGGAAAGTACTCCTATATATAAGGAAAACCCATTTTTTTTTGCTCAAAATTTGTTTAGGTATTGCCACTAAAACATTTAACAGGAAGTGTTAAAAAATAGAACATACTTTTAAATCATCATTAAAACATTAAATAACCATTATTATGTTACAAATTACAGTATTTTTATTTATTTTGTATCACAATAATTCTTTTCTAAAATTATAGATTATGAGTAAATCGCATCTAAAATCATGTTAAATAATCACTCAACATTTTGATCTTGGAAATGAAAATTATATTACTATAACCATAAGTGATTATAACATATCCAAATATATTACTTTTTTTCAAAGCTCTAAGACACATTCCATAGTAAATGTATGAATTTTATTTAACAGTTCCATTAGATGGGTATTGATTTATTATAACTGGGTGATTTAACAACATCTAACTTAATCCTGCAACTGGTGTTTGATATTACTATAATTCAATTTAATCAAATGACTCAAATATTAATTTAATTAATATTAAGAAGGAATAATATTTCACTAATGACCGCTGCCAAAGATACTGACCTTTATTGTTGAAAATACAATGGGATATCAATTGAAATACAAATTTGATTATGAGGACATAAGTACATGTATAACAACAGTTGTAAAATTCATCATCATTAACTTTATCTTCATCAAAGTGGTCATTAGAGTCTTTGTCCTCTTCCAAATCACCAACATTTTTTTCAAATATCATCTGTGTACGATGTTCATTGACATTGGTAACATGTTATACATCTTTTTTTAACAGTATTTCCAATAGAGTGTAAGGCATATCTGGTCCTGAATACCACAATTAAAATCACTCAAGTTTATGCCCTTTTCTTCTTTCTGCACTACATTTCACAGTTTATTATATAAGACAACATTTTTTCTAAAATATTTAGCTTTCTAACGGTATACTACAATTTGTTTATGGTATACTACAATTTTTATGTTGGAAAAAAAAATTACCTAAAACAATATGTTTGCTTTTTTCTCATTTAGATGGTTATTAAATTTGTTCAACTTGTATATATTTTTTTGTTTTCCTTCTTCATAGTTCTACAACCCATGAAGGGTCCTGGCTTCCTCCAGCAAGATAGCCATGGCTATTTTTTCTGTGCTACGGCCATTAATCCATTTTCCCACATTTAAGTAGTTTCATGCACCACTTGCCACACAAACCGCCCAGTGCAGCCTTGGCCTCCCAACTTTGCAATGACTGTAAAGGAGCTCAGTCAGTATTAATTCTCTTAGGAGACAAATCGTCAGTCGTTCAGGCCAGATGTCCTGCCCATCAAAGCCTCCCGAGCTTAATAAAGCAGGGGATATCAGGTCAACTTGTATATTTAATAATTTTTTATCAATGCTAATAAGTTACTGTGTTTCACTTTTTGGAATCTAAGAAATTAAAGATACTTTTTAAATGATTATTTAACATAATTTCAGATGTGAAATTCTCATAATCTATAATTTTAGAAAAGAATTATTGTGTAATACATAATAAATAAAAATACATAAATTTTTAACATAATAAAGGTTATTGAAAGTTATAATGATGATTTAAAATTATGCTTTATTTTACATTTCAATGTAAAAAATGTTAAATGTTTTCAATGCCCACCTAAATGTTGAGCAAAAAAATTAGTTGTACTTTCGTATTTTACTGTCCTCCTCTTTTAAGCAGCAAGATGTGTAGTCTTGAAATCTGGAACATATTAGGAAGAAAATGAGACCAGTTCCGGGTGTAAGTTTGATGGGTAATGTTTGGCGACGTCAGAGTGCGACAGGCACAAATTTCGCTACAATTTAGAACAGTAAGACACACAGTTCTGTGTTTACACAATAACTAACTATTATTTAATGTTATTTGCAGTTGTATGTTCAATGGGTGACCTAAACCTGCTTCTGGCTCCAGGATTAAATGCTCAATGCACCAAGGAGATATCAAGAATGGGGTTTGATCCACTGTCAAATGTACTAGATGCTCTGTTTCAATCTATAGTTGATTACGCAACCAAAACAGCTGAATGTGAAAAAAAAACTGGGTGCAGATCAGAGTCACTTAAGTTTGAAAGTTTTATAACAGTCTCTTAGAGAAAATGCTTTCCAACAATAGGCCAATTTCAAATGGCAGGGCATTGACATTCATAATTTTAGAAAGAATCTGAAAGCCAACAGATATACCAGATGTAGAAGTATGAAACCAGATTTTTTTGTAAAAATTGCACATCTTTCTTTTGAAAATTATAAAAAATATTTTATTCAAAATAGTCTCCATTGGAATTTATACATTTTTCCCACCTCTTCGGCAGATTATGAATGATATGCCAAAAAAACAATTCTTCCTTTTAAGAGAACCAGTTGTCAAGCAATTTTCATATGAATCGAAGTGTTGTTCGGTAAGTGCATGTCCTGATGATGCGAATAGATGGTAATCAGATGGAGCCAAGTCTGGAGAATAAGCCACATGCGCAAGCGCTAGTATTTCCCAAGTGAACACCTTAATTGTATCCGTGACCCGTTATGCCGTGTGTGAGGGGGCATTATCATGAAGCAAAATGACTTTATGCTGCTTTTTTGAATAATCCGGTTGTTTTTCACGTATTGCTTGATTCAAATCGATCATTTGTTGTTGGTAGCTACCAGTGTTAACGGTTTCGCCAGGTTTTAGTAGCTCATATTATATTATACCCTTTTGATCCCACTAAACACACAGCATTTTTTTCTTTCCAAAATGATTTGATCTTGCAGTGGATGTTGATGGTTCGCCTGGATTCACCCATGATTTACGACGCTTAGGAATCTGAAAATATATCCACTTTTTATCACCTGTCACTATTCGATAAAGAAATGATTTTCTTTTACATCTGGCGAGCAGCATTTGACAAGCGGTTTTTCGATTTTCTTGCTGTATTTCATTCAGTTCATGTAGTACCCATTTTCCCACATTCTGAAACTTTCCCATAGCTTTCAGACAAAGAGATACTGCTTTTGTATCACATTTAATTGTTCCCCGAGTTCTTGTTGAGCCTGAGTATCGTCTCCATCCAATAAGGCTTATAAGTCCTTGTCTTCAAACTTTTTTGGTTGTTTCCCACGCTCCTCGTTTCTTACGTCAAAATCACCACTTTTTAATTTTTTAAACCACTCAAAGCATTGAGTTTTGCTAAGAGCATATCCACCATATACTTCGAAAAGCATTCTGAGCGATTCTGCAGTAGTTTTCTACAAATGATAGCAGAAAAATATACAGGTTTATGAAACTCAAGTTATTGTGTGTTGACGAACTTCATCAGCTGTTAGAGAGAGAAGATGGCGCTACAGAAGCGGTCTTATGGTCTTTAAACTGATAGCAAGCACCATCTATAGGTGAATTCCGGTTTCATACTTCTACATTTGGTTTATCTAAGAAACAATGTATGTCGGGATTCAATTGGTAAAGAACCCTGAATCTGAATATCAACTATGAACCTTTCCCTGCAAGAAGTCCCAGGAGTCAGTGGACTGGTGATTTAAGTTTGGTCCCTGTGTCTAAAATGGGGACAAACAAATAATTAAAGTTTTAATTAAATTCTGATAGTTTTTATAGGTGGAATAGTCAGGAATCAGTCATTTTTGAAAAGTTTTTAATTTTGCCAACGTTTCGGCTCAAGCTTGTGAGCCATCATCAGGGCTACAAACATCAGAACAAAAGAGATACATATTAATATGATAATGAAAATTTTCTTCTGAATGTAGTGACAATGATAACATTTGAAATAAAACAGAAAATATACCAACATACTTAAATATTATAGATACAAATAATGATAATATGATACATAATCTGATGATGATAAGCATAACAAATTTTACAGAACTTTAGACTTTAATATAAAAGTAAAAAAAAACAAAAAAAAAAAAAACATATATATATAAACGTACCATTACTGAGCCATGTCCAAGCATAAACTGAGGAAAACCATAAACATAGGTAGTATGGGGAGGGGTTCGTGTAAAAACCCTGAAGGTTTTCCCCTCTAAGTGTAAATACTACAGCTTATCTTTGTTTTTAAAAAGTTTTACAAAATTATATAATGGAAAAAAAAAAAAAATAATATATCCGTATGTACAATAAGGTTAAACATTTTTAACAGAAAATTATAAACACTAGAATCTGAGGTATTTAAAAGATCATGAGGTATATAATAAAAAACAAAATAAAATAAATAAATAACAAAAACAAGAACCAGAGGTGTTGTAAACAAAAAGATAAATATACAGTAAATAAATAAAATATACATTACACAAGCAATTTGTACAATAAAGTGATAGAGTTATAATTTAAGGAGACGGAAGATGTTAGCATACGAGGGAGAAATTATCTCTTTGTCAGTTTTATGATTTACAGGAACTCGATCTTTTTCCATATGGATATATATAGCTTCGGAGAGGAGTCGCTTTTTGTAGTTAGGTACGGTGGCTAGGATTTCAGGATTATCAAAATCAAAATATGGTCAAGGGATATAGCGTGTTCGGATAATTTTGAGGAAAATGGGTTACGGGTAGATATTGTGTATTTGTGCTGATAAATTCTTTTTTTGAGATAGTTTTTGGTCTCGCCTATGTAACATGAATTACAATTTGGGGAAGAGCAGGGAATACGATAAACTAAATTTGATTTTTGTAGGAAAGGGATGGGATCTTTTAGTTTTGAATATAGATTCTTTAATTTGTTACTATGTTTTAAAACTAAGCGGAGATGGGGAAAGCTAGAGGATAAGACTTTTTTAATTTTTTGAGATAGAGATGGGATGTATGGAATGGATCTGTACTGGGGAACTATGGCGGTTTGTGGAGAGTGTGCGGGGATGGAGTGAGGGTTTGAAGAAGTTTTAATGAGGTTCTTGATTAATTGGTCAGGAAAATTATTAGATTTTAGGATTTTTGTTAGTCGGGTTAAATTATCTTGGTGAAATTTTGTATCGGAAAGTGTTAAGGAACGGTGTATGAGGTTTTTGGCTACACTGATTTTCTGGTGATGTGGGTGTAAGGAAAAATAATTAAGGAGACGGCCAGAATAAGTAGGTTTGGTGTACCAGTTAGTGGATAGTGAATTATCGGAATTTCTTATGATAAGGAGGTCGAGGAACGGAAGTGAGTTATTGTTTTCTATTTCAATGGTAAATTGGAGTCGAGGATGGTATGAGTTGAAAGAAGTCAAGATATTAGGGATGGCTTTAGGGTTGAGGATCAGAAAAAGGTCATCAACATATTTTTTAATGAAAAAAATATCTGCGGAAAAGTTAGGTATAACGGTGTCAAGAAGGTGATTGAGGACGATGTTGGAGAGATCAGGAGCAAGACAGTTTCCCATGGCTAAACCCGAAATTTGTTTATAAAATTTCTCTTAGAAACATAGGTAGCCAGAGTTACAGCACAGAGAGAGGGATTCAAGGTATGAGGATTGGTTGAGGGAGGTATGTGGTTCTAAGGTCAGCCAATTTTCATCGATTATTTTAAGAGCACGGTCAGTAGGGATGTTGGTAAAAAGGTTTACAGCATCTAGGGAGGCTAAAATGAAATTTTGAGGAATAGTTAGGGATTTCAGTTCTTCAAGGAGTTGCTGTGAATTTTGGATGTCATATGGGTTATTTTGGCTGAGTTTTTGTAAGGGAGAAAGAAGGAATGAACTGAGTTTTGAGGATGGTGAGTTGATATTTGAAATTATGGGACGTAATGGGTTTCCTGGTTTATGGATTTTAGGTAAGCCGTAACATCGGGGAGCAATTGAATTATAGGAGATGAGGTTTTTGTAGGTAGAGAGAGTGATCTGTTTGGATTCGTGGAGATATTTTAAATGCTGGTTAAATTTAGTGGTGAGAGAGGATGTAGGATCGCGTTTGGTAGGAAGGTATGTGGTTTTGTCAGAAAGAAGGAAATTTAGTTTTTGATCGTATTCTGCCCGGTCCATGATAACGGTTTTGTTTCCTTTATCTGCACGGGTGACTATTATATGGTTATTGGTTTTGAGAAAGGATCGGGTAGAGGATAGGTCCTTAGTGAATTGAGGTGAAAATGGAGAAGGGTTAGACGGAGGGTTTTGTAAGTAATTGGTAATAATATTAGAGGTTCGGGTACGGGAAATCATTCGTTTTTCATCGTCAGGAATCAAAAGAGTGTCCTGATGGATGAATTCAAGGTCGGTTATAAGAGATGGTATTAGTTTTTTTTGAATTGGTAAAAGGGATATTGAAATTTGGACCTAAGCTGAGAATATTATTGACATGTTGAGGGAGTTTAACGGAGGAGATGTTGTGAACCCAATCAGGATCCCCGGAAGGATATATCTTATTCGCGTTAAAGTTTTCTTTAAGTTGTTTAAATTTATTTGCTAATATACTTTTTTTCTTTGATTTATGAGATATATAGATATTATTAATGCAAGAGTTTATTCATCTTATAAACCTACCACTACATGTTCATCACCAGTGTCACCTTCACAACATCCGGACGCCGATTCATCACTTACTGTTACTTCATCTCCAGCAACAATCGCAGCGACATCAGAAAATAACATTAGAACTGAGGTAAACTCTTTTGTAATTCTAAAATCAAAATATCCTGATAAAAAACCTCTTCTTAACCGTATTTCCCATCTTTATAAACAATTAGCCAACAAAGAGGAGTCGCTCATATTCCTTCTAAAATGCCGCACTCATTCTTTATTCCCCCCCTTCATTTCCAACAATTTTAACAACTTTAATGTTAACAAAAAATTTCTCTCAAAACTTGAAAGCATCCAATTCCGTCTTAAAAAATCACTCCTTAACCTACATATCAAAGAAACGATTTTCCTCATTCAAGCAGTAAAAAAGAAAATTAATTATTTATTTAACTCCTTTTATTCCATTCTCTCTACTGACGATATTTCCTCACTAAACTCTTGCATTAATAATATCTATATATCTCATAAATCAAAGAAAAAAAGTATATTAGCAAATAAATTTAAACAACTTAAAGAAAACTTTAACGCGAATAAGATATATCCTTCCGGGGATCCTGATTGGGTTCACAACATCTCCTCCGTTAAACTCCCTCAACATGTCAATAATATTCTCAGCTTAGGTCCAAATTTCAATATCCCTTTTACCAATTCAAAAAAACTAATACCATCTCTTATAACCGACCTTGAATTCATCCATCAGGACACTCTTTTGATTCCTGACGATGAAAAACGAATGATTTCCCGTACCCGAACCTCTAATATTATTACCAATTACTTACAAAACCCTCCGTCTAACCCTTCTCCATTTTCACCTCAATTCACTAAGGACCTATCCTCTACCCGATCCTTTCTCAAAACTAATAACCATATAATAGTCACCCGTGCAGATAAAGGAAACAAAACCGTTATCATGGACCGGGCAGAATACGATCAAAAAATAAATTTCCTTCTTTCTGACAAAACCACATACCTTCCTACCAAACGCGATCCTACATCCTCTCTCACCACTAAATTTAACCAGCATTTAAAATATCTCCACGAATCCAAACAGATCACTCTCTCTACCTACAAAAACCTCATCTCCTATAATTCAGTTGCTCCCCGATGTTACGGCTTACCTAAAATCCATAAACCAGGAAACCCATTACGTCCCATAATTTCAAATATCAACTCACCATCCTCAAAACTCAGTTCATTCCTTCTTTCTCCCTTACAAAAACTCAGCCAAAATAACCCATATGACATCCAAAATTCACAGCAACTCCTTGAAGAACTGAAATCCCTAACTATTCCTCAAAATTTCATTTTAGCCTCCCTAGATGCTGTAAACCTTTTTACCAACATCCCTACTGACCGTGCTCTTAAAATAATCGATGAAAATTGGCTGACCTTAGAACCACATACCTCCCTCAACCAATCCTCATACCTTGAATCCCTCTCTCTGTGCTGTAACTCTGGCTACCTATGTTTCCAAGAGAAATTTTATAAACAAATTTCGGGTTTAGCCATGGGAAACTGTCTTGCTCCTGATCTCTCCAACATCGTCCTCAATCACCTTCTTGACACCGTTATACCTAACTTTTCCGCAGATATTTTTTTCATTAAAAAATATGTTGATGACCTTTTTCTGATCCTCAACCCTAAAGCCATCCCTAATATCTTGACTTCTTTTAACTCATACCATCCTCGACTCCAATTTACCATTGAAATAGAAAACAATAACTCACTTCCGTTCCTCGACCTCCTTATCATAAGAAATTCTGATAATTCACTATCCACTAACTGGTACACCAAACCTACTTATTCTGGCCGTCTCCTTAATTATTTTTCCTTACACCCACATCACCAGAAAATCAGTGTAGCCAAAAACCTCATACACCGTTCCTTAACACTTTCCGATACAAAATTTCACCAAGATAATTTAACCCGACTAACAAAAATCCTAAAATCTAATAATTTTCCTGACCAATTAATCAAGAACCTCATTAAAACTTCTTCAAACCCTCACTCCATCCCCGCACACTCTCCACAAACCGCCATAGTTCCCCAGTACAGATCCATTCCATACATCCCATCTCTATCTCAAAAAATTAAAAAAGTCTTATCCTCTAGCTTTCCCCATCTCCGCTTAGTTTTAAAACATAGTAACAAATTAAAGAATCTATATTCAAAACTAAAAGATCCCATCCCTTTCCTACAAAAATCAAATTTAGTTTATCGTATTCCCTGCTCTTCCCCAAATTGTAATTCATGTTACATAGGCGAGACCAAAAACTATCTCAAAAAAAGAATTTATCAGCACAAATACACAATATCTACCCGTAACCCATTTTCCTCAAAATTATCCGAACACGCTATATCCCTTGACCATCATTTTGATTTTGATAATCCTGAAATCCTAGCCACCGTACCTAACTACAAAAAGCGACTCCTCTCCGAAGCTATATATATCCATATGGAAAAAGATCGAGTTCCGTAAATCATAAAACTGACAAAGAGATAATTTCTCCCTCGTATGCTAACATCTTCCGTCTCCTTAAATTATAACTCTATCACTTTATTGTACAAATTGCTTGTGTAATGTATATTTTATTTATTTACTGTATATTTATCTTTTTGTTTACAACACCTCTGGTTCTTGTTTTTGTTATTTATTTATTTTATTTTGTTTTTTATTATATACCTCATGATCTTTTAAATACCTCAGATTCTAGTGTTTATAATTTTCTGTTAAAAATGTTTAACCTTATTGTACATACGGATATATTATTTTTTTTTTTTTTTCCATTATATAATTTTGTAAAACTTTTTAAAAACAAAGATAAGCTGTAGTATTTACACTTAGAGGGGAAAACCTTCAGGGTTTTTACACGAACCCCTCCCCATACTACCTATGTTTATGGTTTTCCTCAGTTTATGCTTGGACATGGCTCAGTAATGGTACGTTTATATATATATGTTTTTTTTTTTTTTTTTTTTTTTTGTTTTTTTTTACTTTTATATTAAAGTCTAAAGTTCTGTAAAATTTGTTATGCTTATCATCATCAGATTATGTATCATATTATCATTATTTGTATCTATAATATTTAAGTATGTTGGTATATTTTCTGTTTTATTTCAAATGTTATCATTGTCACTACATTCAGAAGAAAATTTTCATTATCATATTAATATGTATCTCTTTTGTTCTGATGTTTGTAGCCCTGATGATGGCTCACAAGCTTGAGCCGAAACGTTGGCAAAATTAAAAACTTTTCAAAAATGACTGATTCCTGACTATTCCACCTATAATAGTTTCTACAGTCGACTATACACCCTCAATCTGATAGTTTTTGTCATTTAATTGTGAATTTGATTTTTTTTTTCTGTAATATGTGAGTAGTAAATGATATATCTAATATAATGTAATATATAATGCCTTAATGGATTACAGGTGATGTTAAATATTGACTACATAAAAGAGAAAATTCAATATAAAGAAACTTAAAAAAATACAATATGTCAATATTTTGATTAGCAGCAATGCAAAGGAGCAACCCAATACAATTGGGCGGCATAGTTTTGTTAGTAAAATAAGCATTTGTCTCTCAATACTATTCTCAGAAAGTAGTAAGATATGAAGTATTCTCAATAAAATCTAACACATACAATAATACGATCTTCATTGATTAATCTTTACTTCAAAAGAGGTAACATCAATTTTACCACAATCTAAAACTTATTAAATTATTTTACAGAATGCATTAATGGAAACGAATGAGTCAAGGGCTAATATGTCAGGGCGAGGGTCCCATAGTGATCAATGCGGAATGGTGCGGGTTCGGTTCCCACTTAGGTCAGCCAAATTTTATTTTTAGTTAACCCCAGGAAATTAATCTAAACACTCCTACTCTACTTGACCCAAAGACAGCTGTCAGGGGTAAGACAAAAATATCATAAGGCTAACTTGCTGGACTAGTTCCTCCCATCAGAACCATTCATGGAAAGGGTTAGAGAGTTACTAACATTTCAATTCATAGATCAACTAAACTATTATCAAGACTGCTCTGAGTTCCACAGGCAAAAATGGCAACTATCTCTTTTTTCCTCAAGCAGAGGAAATCTCCTTCTCTAATCAAAAGGCATCCCTCTAACCTCCTGCTCGGCTCTTATCATTGTAACTACTTAAGAGCTATATTTTTTGCTGTCCTAGCTATTTCATTAAAATATTTTATCCTAAATAGCTTTTCTGATTATACTGGTTTATTGATATTTTCCCTTACAAATTTTGGATCAATAAATCTAAAAATAAAAAATTGCGATAAATATTTTTGAACTTCGATTTCTTCTGTTACCACACCCTTAAACCAACTCAATAATTTATTCTGCAGTTGACTATTCTTCCATCATTGAAATCATATAAAATTTAAATGCATTAGAACAAATGAGCTCAGAAATCTCTGCTTAGAAATTATGATTTTACATTAAAAAATAAAATAAAACTGAATGGAGATAGTACTGCATAATAGAATTACATTTGAGATTAATTAAAAAAAAAATGAAATTGAATTTCACAATTACAAAATATTTTTTACACCTCTGAGATCCATTATAGTGAAGACAACATGAAAACATGTCATTATTAATATTTTATTTTATACAATATCACTATTTACCAGACTGAGAAGTGGTAGCAAAAGAGAATTAAAAGACCTAAACCTAAACTTTACATGTTTTTATGATATTCCATTTTAAGAAATACCATTTAAAGAACTTTTTAATGAATATAAAATTAATCTTTCTATAATAAGAAATTGTATTTTCAAATTGAAGTGTTCTGAAGAAATGGAAAAGCCAAAGAAAAGATAACGGACAGAGTATATTTCGAGTTTTGGTTGATATATGGTTAGACAAGCTTTTTTTTTTTTATAATGCAAGTCACAATTACTTTTCTCTTTGACCAAAAAGGCTCTGACTTTCATATTGCTTCTGGATAAGAGAAAATTTAGATGAGTTAAGAGAAGAATAATGAAATAACACGAGACAAAAAAATAAACAGGAAAAATTTTACTTGTATGCTTTTAAAAAAAAAAAAAAAAAAAATATATATATATATATATATATATATATATATATATATATATATATATATATATATATATAGATACAATAGATATATATATATAGATAGATAGATACAATAGATTGAAAAATATGATAAATACTCTCATATTTTAAACATGAAAAAGTAAATTTAGTTGACCAGCAATGTAATTAAGCGAATTAGTAGCATCAAAAAATAGCAGGCAATGGGTATTTACAAAAAGTAATTTCAATTTCAAATAAAATTTAGCTCAATACTGCAATGAACCATGATCAATAAAAGAAAAGGAAAATATTACATACATTAAAATTTAATTTGGAAGTGCAGAGTCTTTTTATTTCCCAAAATGTTCATTTAAATTTATTTGTATATAAGGTTATATGTCTTCTTCAATGCAGCTTATTCTTCTTTTTTTAAGTCTTTCCAATTAACATCTGGTTCATTCATGTAATCCAACCTTAGTTTCCTGTAAAGAAAATGCTTTTGAAATTTAAGCTCGAAATACTTCCTGTCCGTTTCTTTTCTGATACTGTTTTCTTGGAGTTGACTTCGATTAAAAAGAAGAGCATCTACTCATTCCCCTTTAATTAGTAATCTTCATGGTTCAAAACAACTAATATGATTTGTCACTATTATTTACTAAAATCAACAACATCAACTATGATGACAAAAGCACATTCCATTTTTAATTTACTTTTTCACACTAAACTAAAAACAGACCTAACACATTGAGCCATAAACAAATAAGTATAATAAATAAATCTGAAGTGGAAAAACTTCATACCCATAACTGTAATACATCGTTCTTGTAATGATTGATCTTTAGCCTTCTGAGATATCTGAACATATGCTCCACTTTCATCTTTTAACTGTTTTATATATTTTCCTCCTTTTCCTATAATCATTCCTGCAGTACTATTTGGAACTAATATTTTAACCTGTAATGATAAATTTTCAGTAAATGAAAAATACAGTTAATAAGGAAAAAATTAAAATAACATAGTTAATGTCAATGGAAGTTAATGACAAGAAAATTAAGTATATGAAAATGAGAGCTGTGTTGTCTCATTCGAGAGACAAACAAATTTATGGTTATAAAAGAGTTTTGTGCCAGCAAGACAAAAAAGGAAAAATTTAAAAATCCTATGGTATTGAACTTCTTCCACACTCCGCATCATTCCAGTCTCTGCTCCATCAGATTTTTAATCATTTCGATCCATGACCCACTTCTTAAGAGGAAAATAAAATGAAATACTTTCCATGAAGTCGTAATAGTGGTCCAGGAATTTTTTATAGCCATCCAAAATGCGTTACTGGCATTGGATCAAGCAACAGGCCAAAATATGGCAAATAGCAGTCCACCACAATGGGTTATATTTTGAATATTAATTTTATGTTACATTAAATAAATTAAATTAATTTTATTTTACATTAAATATAATAATTTTTGTTGAATAATGGTCATTAAATAAAAGAATTAGACGTGTGCAGATTATCTATTACACTCGGTGCCTAGAAACAATGGAATATGGAGTTATTTTACTTAATGACTACTGATAACGAAATGCTAAGACAACATCAGATGGATGTCAGAATATGTTATCAAATTTGGTCAACTTGTAGAAACTTGTCATATTCACAAGCAAGTTTTTTTAGATGATTTAAGGTTTAATGCCTTTAATGTTTCTTATTGCTTTACTATAATACTCCACACCAAAATTTATAATTATTCAAGAAACATCATTCAATTTGTTGATTTGGTGTGATATGTACCAATCAAAACATTCCTATTCCATCATGAAACTACTTTTGCAGTAAAAAAAAAAAAAAAAAAAGAAATATATATATATAATATATATATATATATATATATTATATATATATATTATAAAAAAAAACAACAATGATAAAAATAAACATAAGAAGGTGTGTAGCCAAAATGACATTACTGATATGTATTTACCTGTTTTTCACGTTCACCACCTTTCAGATCATGTTCAACCCCTGTTTTACTATTTAAATCTGGTTTTTCCCTTATTTTAAATGTAATGAAATCCAAAACTTCCATTATAGAATCTATGTTACCCGATATAAGACAAACTCTTTCAGAAGTTCCTAAAAATAAACAATTACTGAATTAAAATAACTATCATTATAATACATTTCTCATAAATAATCAACTCAAAGGAAGAAAAAATATTGGCTTTTATCAATAACACTTGATGCCCTTTCATCACATGGTACACTCCCCTTTCCTAGATTCAAAAATCTCAATCTCTTGCTCAAAAGGAGATCACGGTATCTTTGTTGACAAATATTCAGGCCTCTGGTTTATGAATGGATTGCTAAAAATGCTGAAGGAAAGAATATTCATGTTTAAATTGAGTAAAAACAAAATTGTGAATGAAACTAACTAGAGTTTTAGGACAGCTTCAGAAAAGATATCAACCCACTTATGACCAAGTTACAGTGTTTCTGGAAGCTGCTGAGCATGTGGTTACAACCTGCATAGCTTATAAGGCAATGATGAGGGTATTTTTATTAAGAAAAATGAGACTTAATGTTTAAACAGAAAATGAATTCCCAAAGCTGGTAGCAAAAGAAAAACTATGAAATTTTTTTTACATTTCACTAGCCAATAGAAGACATAGGCTGGTCCAGCCCACTTTTATCTAGACCGGTACAGATAAGACACATGAAGATAGAGGACAGGTCTCAGATTTTGACAAATAGCTTAAACCTAATAGTATGACAGTCTGGATACCTTATATGCATCGCAGAAAGACAAGTTAGGAGAGGAAAATAAATATAATTTCTTAAATATTAAAATAAGGTGATCGTCCGGTTAGCCATAGTAGCATAAAGTGACGTTAAAATAAATAAACAAAGAATTAAAAGAAGATGGAAAAGAAGCTTTTTATGAAGACATGGAGAGAACTGTGGACGCCTGCCCGCAATATGATATGAAAATCTTTGCAGATGATTTGAATGCTAAAGTAGGCAAGGAAATGATATTTTGCCCAACTCATGGTCGACATATTCTGCACGAGTGAAGAAATAACAACAGCCTAAGACTTAAAAATTTTGTTGTCTCTTTATTTTTTTATGAATTATTGGCAGTATCCTTTTCCCGCATAAAAATCAACAAGGGAACATAAAAAACACCTGATGTGTCAACACTGAACCAAATTGATCATATCCTTATCAATAGAAGGCACACATGTCCAAATCTCCTCAATGCAAGGGCATTCAGAGGGGCGAATATGGATCCTGATCAATTTCTGAGCATTGCCCATTTCTGAGTGAGGATAGCACTAAAGAAAACAAGCGCACCAGCACAGAGGTTTAAGTGATATCCTAAATAAGCTCAAGGATCCAATAATTCTTGAACAATATGAAGCAGAACTGGATAGGTGTATCCGGAAGGTTGATGAGGGTGATATTTACATCAATTGGGCTCCATACTCAGAGGTTATATCAAAAACAGTGGGAAAAGGAAGAATAAGAAAAGACTGAACTCCTTTGAACATTTGACAGTGTTCACAGGGAACAATTGTACAAGGCAATGAGAGAGCTTGTAATCTCTGAAAATCATATCGTAATGATGAGACTTGCCATAAGAGATGTGAGATGCATATGGTGCAGGTTGGAGGAACAAGATCTGCAGAATTCACTTCTGGGAAAGAACTAAGCCAGGGGGATTCATTGGCATGTCTCCTCCTTGATTTAGCTATGGAGAAGTCCATTAGGACTCATTTATGCCACACAAGGGCTAAAGCGGTAGCGGGTCCTAATTGAGGAACCCCCTAACGCTTCAGCCACCAAAATGCCTGCAGTATAAACACAGCCTTAGAGATCCCGGTATACAAGAAGGGGGAACAGTTTTCAGTTGGATAGTACAATTTTTTGCTTATGCCAATGATATCGAAATCGCTGGACGCTGTTTCCAAGCAGTCTCTGATGGATTCTTGAACCTAGCGGAAGCAACAAGAAAACTGGGCCTTAAAGTCAATGGTGTGAAAACCAAGTATATGGTCAAGAATGAAAATCCTAGACTTAAGAGAGGAATTCATTCATAACACAAGACAATGTTCTGGATGCTGAAATTAAACAAAGAGTCCTGTGTGCCAACTGCTGTTATTATGGCTTCAGTCCATATTTTAGAAGCCGTGCTTCCAGAAAAACAAAATTCCTATTATATAAAACCATTATTGGGCCAATATTCTTTCATGGCTAAGAAACATGGACTACCTCCAAAACAGGCGAGCAAAATTCAATGATCTTTGAGAGGATAAAATAAAATTTTCGAGCCGTGCAAATTGACCAGGCATGGAGATGTAGGACAAACCAGGAGCTCAAAGATTTACTTAAGGAACCTCATGTGGTTAATGTCATGAAGCTCGAATGGCTGAGAACAAAATTCTAAAGAAAATGGGTACAGAGGTAGTTCACGGAACAAGGTGTCGAGGAAGATCTCGGCTTCAGTGAAGTGACAATATGATAGTGATGCCAGGTTCATATTGGGAGTGAGGATCAGGATGGCGGCTGCTCAAGAAAGGAACAGTGGCAAGAGGCCCAGAATCGACATCGAGTTGTAGCACTGATCGAATGAAATAAAATAAATATTAATAATCTTTTTTCTAAAAATACTTTTTCTTTAAATCTTCAGCTTTCTATGAGTATATTATATGTTACGTAGTACTCTTAATTTTTGGAAATATGTTTTCAACTTAAGGAAAATATTCTACTTTTCTTCTCCTACGGTCAATAATCCTGCGAAGAATGATATATTGGATAGATGGGCATGACACTACAGCCTAGAATTGAACCTAGGAGCAGCAACACTAGAAGACGAATCGGGCAAAGCAGGAGAGAATGCTTTTATCTCTGACGATGAAATTGACCTCCCAAAATTTAAGGAACTGGTAGAAGCAATAGAAAAAATGAAAAATAATAAAGCCCCAGGAGAAGATGCTATACCAGCAGAGTTTCTAAAGAAAAGCAGCGAATCCTTGCAAAAAGAACTGTAGGAGCTAATCCTCTCTATATGGATTCTCTCTATATGGATTGAGGAGAACATTCCAGAACAATGGAAGAAGGGAGTCATCTGCCCCCTACATAAGAAGGGCGACATTTTAGACTGTCGGAATTATAGAGGAATTATGCTTCTTCAATGCGCACATAAGGTGCTGTCCAACATATTGTTTGCCAAGCTTCTTCCATTTGTTGACAGAGCTATTGGAAAATATCAGACTGGCATTTAGAAAGGAAAATCAACTACAGACCAGATTTTCAGCCTCAGAATGATTTTAGAAAAAGCTGTTGAGCATAAAATGACAACACATCATTTGTTCATTGATTTTAAGTCCGCCTATGACAATATAAAGATACACCAGCTGTATCCTGCTATGCAAGAACTAGGGATACCACTCAAACTAATAAGGCTGGTTAAGATCACAATGAATGACATTAGATGCTCCGTCAAAATTCAAACAGAGCTATCAAATGAATTCCCCTCTAATAAAGGGTTGAGACAAGGAGACACATTGGCTTGCCTTTTATTTAACTTAGCCCTTGAAAAGGTTGTTAGAGCTTCTGGCATCCAAACCAGTTCAACGATATTCACCAAAATAGTGCAGTTGTTAGCATATGCGGACGACATAGATATTGTTGCTAGGTCTCTCAGTGCATTAGAAAAAGCTTTCCTCAACCTTACGGATGCTGCTCAAGAGATGGGTCTCACGATTAATGAAGATAAAACAAAATATATGCATACACATGGCACCAAAGAAGTACTTCCAGCTGAAGGATTCGTTAAGTTTGGTCCCTTCAAATTTCAGAAGGTAGACCAGTTTACGTATCTAGGCTCCATCATTAGCTCTGACAATAATATTCCACCCGAGGTCAATAAAAGAATTATTAATGCCAACAGGAGCTATTTTGGACTCAGGAAACTCCTTGGAAGCCGATTCATCAATAGAAGAACAAAGACCCTTCTTTACGAAGTACTAATCCGCCAGTCCTTATGCACCCTTCAGAAACGTGAACCCTTACAAGAGCCAGAGAGGAAGAAATCCTCATCTTCGAAAGAAAGATCCTCCAAAGAATATTTGGACCCATCAGGGATGGTGACAACTGGCGAAGAAGGAAAAATGAGGAACTGTACCAGCTGTATGGGGAATCAAACATCGTTAGACTAATAAAGCTGGGACAACTTCGCTGGGCTGGCCATGATGCCCGAATGAGTAAAGAGAAAATTCCAAAATGTCTCCTGGACAGAATACAGAGAGAGAGAGGCAGAGGACGGCCTAGACTCAGATGAGAGGACTGTGCGACCCAGGATGCCAAGGCCCTACTGAGGATCAGAGGAGATTGGAGAGCGGCAGCACAAGACCGTAACACGTGGTGGAAACTTAATGAAGAGGCCAAGGTCCACATCGGGCTGTAGCGCCAAGGATGTATGTATGGTCAATAATTAATTGTGGTCATATTTTATATAACGATTAATAATAAGAGATGTTTAATAATTTTAAATAAAATTAAAGTTACTTTAAAAGAAGTTTGAAAGATTAACATTTAAGTTCTGTCAGTCTATTTTGATGAGAAAAATACATGGCTGACATTAAGATCATTTAAATATACATTGATGCAAGAAAAATTGAGTCTATAAAGTAGCAGTTCTGAGAAGTCAGTTTCAACAGAAAAAGTTGCTGTGTTATCCATCATAGTATCCCATTTCAGTTTCAAAATACTTTTTCTTTCCTTCCTGAAGAATCCATTCACACAGACAAATGCATACTTACACAAACAAACCCATGCCTTTATAAATGCACATGCACACACACTCACAATTCTGCAAGAGTTTGTTATTTGAACTATTTGATTCTTATGTTGTTTTTTTTAACTGTATTACAAATAAATTTGGCTTTCTGTGTCTGATAAAAGAGTGTCAATTGCCAAGAGAAAAAAAAAAAAAAATCATAACTTGGACAAAAAAATACAGTGTTATAACACGCAGGCAAATACACACTTTGTCATGTGTAGACGATTGTGCTTCCTATCATTATGAGTACTGGCTATTTATTACATCAAGAAAATCTAAATTAAAAAAAAAAATTTCTGTTCAATAATCCTTATTTCTGCGTTGTGTCTGCTTTATCTTAGCATCAGCTAATCATAATCAAACATACATCACTAACTATATATTCTTCTTGTTTATCAAAGTAATCTCTAAATTCCTACTAAACGTATGGCCGAGTAAGTATGGTAAATCTGCCACAGTGGCTTTTTTTACTCAAACTTGGGGGATCATAATCGTATCAAATAAAAATAATTCACCTAAATTTTTAGCTTTTTAATTCAAACGGTTTTCAAGACTTTAAAAAAAAAAATCTCATTTTTCGATTTAATTATTTTTTTAATGGTAAAATTTGAAATTAGTTGATGATGATTTTTTCCCATATTATTAGGAGTCAAATACATGAAAAAATCATATGATCATGACTTTTAAACCACAAGCCGATTTTTAGGAGAAGAAAGAAAATCGAAATATATATTTTTTCAACTAAAATGATAAAATTAAACTGATTTTCCACTTCTCAATATAAGTTTCTTACAATTCAGACCATTCCTTCCATTGTTATCCTGCTGAATTTCTTGGACTAAGAAGTACAATTCATATAAATGGTACACGCATTTTCAACTAGGTTTAATTGATTTAATAAGTCTGATAAAATTATAAGAGAAGGATTTACAGTACAAAAACAAATAAATAATAATTAAAATTACCTGGATAAAAATCATTCGCTTTGGACATCTTAACCCTGGCATTGGTATCTTTTTGTAATTGTGCAATAGTTTCTCCACCTTTTCCAATAATTGCACCAGCTGCGACACTGGGAACCAATATTTTAAAATGATATATCCCGTCATTTCCTAAAACCAAGAAAACTTCAAATAATAAAAATATTACATAAATATAAAATTACTAAATAAAATCTTCATTCAGGACCTATGATAATCTGCACAATACTGAAATCTGGAATAAATCATACCAAAAACAGCAAATCAGCAACAAATAAAGCACTCTCCAATAAGCTTATTTCAATATTTTGGTAATATTACACGCCTATATCAGCCAAAAACTATCTTTTAGTTCTAAAATCAACATATAAATGTTACTTTCACGTATAATCACTTCAACCAAGAAATTTTAGAGATTTAAATTAATTGTTATTGGCACAACTGTGTAAAATCAACACTTGTAGTAAATTTTAAACTAGAATATAGAGCAAACTAGTTTAGGATAGATTAAAAAAATACATAGATATATATAGTAGTAATTAGACAAACTAAGAGCCTACATAAATATGGCTGTTAAAGTTCAACAGGATTTCATACTAAGTCCTGTCTGCCTCAATTAGAGATAGGAAGGACTCCAAACAGAATAATTTTCAACCCTATTTTTAAAAAAAATGCTAGATCCAAAATATGCAAACAACCGCATACAAAGGCATTTATATTTTAGTTTAAAAGAATTGGAGATCTACGAGTATATATCACACAATCACATAAATCTACTGATTGATTTAAAAAACAAGAATCCCTAACAACAAATTAATTTATTGCTTCAAAGAAGATAATTTGGAGTCTTAAGGCCTATTACCTTATAAAGAAGTAATTCAATATCTGAAGTTAATTTAGTAGCTAAAAAGAAACTTATAAAGATCACATCAAGAGTAAGCTCTAGAAATGTAAAATTCAGACAAGTTTAAAAATTTGTTGAAACTTTAATGAATAGACATAAATGATGAGACATCCACACTAGAGTACTTTATCAAAATACTATGAAGTTTTTATCGAGATTACACTCAAATTAATCAGAATGCACATTATTACAAAACCTAAACTTAACTAGACAAACTTATAAATAGAAGCAATGACCAAATCATCAATAATAACTAAAGTCACAAAACTGGATTGAAATATTACAAATAAAAGCCTCCAACATTACAGTACATATATAGCGCAAGGATTTAGGAAAATTGTCGGAAATACAAATATTTTAAAACTTATAAATTGAAAAAGAATCAACCCCAGAATAATTTAAAAATGCTCTTACAATGAGATAAATATGTAATCACCAAGTAGCAAAACTTCATATATAAACTCTAATTAATTCTTAAGACAATACTAAAATTACTAATATGACAGCTATTAGAAATTATCGAATCAAAAACACGGCACTCAAAATTTTATTGACCAACAAAAAATGATATAAAATGCTGTGAAGTGCATGAAACCTTTCAAGGATAATTGAAAATAAAAAAAATATTTATATGTATATCCATTAACATGCATAAAACAATACTTGCAGGAAAAAAATACATCGGTCATGTACCTGATGAACAATTCGACTTTTCGTAGTACTGTCTTCAACATCAGTATCCAAAGGCCTCTTTCTAGAATCCGCATTTTCAGGGGAAGAACAAGTCTGTTTACCAGAATCTCCGGCCATTTTGCACTTGAGCACATATGTAATGTCCTGCCACCAGTAGCGCCAAGAGTGTTTTAAAACTTCAAACTGTACTCAGAAATTTAACTAAATAGATAAATTTCAAATATTACTTAGAATATTAAACCATTGTAAGATTTAATGATACATTGTAATGAATCAAGTAGGTATGAAATGTATTTAAAGATTACATTTAAAAAATAACTTAAAAATGAAGGAATGTCATCCTTGAATAATTTATTCAAATCTCAATGATAAGTGAATCTACAATAAAATGTAATCTCGTGTTGTATTTAATCTGGAAATTGACGCTCAAACAGTTTTCATGTCACTCCATCTTATGCCACTAGAAATATCATGGTAAATAAAAAAAATTACAAATTTGAAACAAGTGACAGCCATTATGTCAAGACTCTGTAATAAAATGAGTCATTTTTTCGATGTATTAACCTACTTTAACTCTAATGACAGATTTTTGACAATTAGAGGATTTATAAGAATACTGCTAGTGCCCAAAAAGTAATGTTTTGAAAATTTGTAGAGAAATATTTCTAAGCTAATATTTACAAATATATTACATTACTTATTTTGCTTCGAACTCAAAAAAAAAAAAAAGAAACGAGATAAAAAATCCCTTTTTGTTATTTTAATATAATACTAAAATAATGCTTTGCTAAATTGCTCTTCACGTTTTATTTTCTGTTCCATGTAGGTCTAGTTACCCCTTGGGTAGTACTTGCTCCGGAAATAAGCAGGAATTTTCATAAATGATTTCATTTAGTAATAACCTAAATACCAAAAAAATGATCATACGTTTTATATAATCATTGAATAACTGCCAAAACATTAGCATTTGATAAATGGGTAGATCTACAACCCGTGGACTGATAGTGGCTATTAACTATTCTTTTAGAATATTTTCATTTTATGAACTGTGCGTTTTTTTATACAATGGAAAGACTACATCTCCAAAGTGGGAGAGAGGAGAGAGATAAACTGGATGCCACTAGGGTGTTCACTCGGGATCGACAAGCTTGGTTTGCGTGGACAGAGGCAAAAGTGAAAAGCACTTAGGAGGAAGAGAAAAAGAAACTATGCGTTTTAACTACCAATCTGAGGACAAATCTTACAACAAAAATGTGTGGAAAAAGAGGTGTAGATAATACAACTCCCATTCTGATGATTACCTCGCCTTTCAAATTTCATTTTGAGCGCGTTTATACTGCACGTATTTTGGAAGGCTGAAGCTATAAGCAGGTTTTCTAGAAAGCCTGCCCGAGACTGAATTCAAGGAACCCGCTTACCGCTTTAAAAGCTAAAATAGGTGCAGTATAAATGCGCCCTTAAGGTGGCCTTAAATAGTCAGTATGGAATGCTGTACCATCGTGCTAGCAAGCGAGGATAGAAACATAAATGTGTTGGAATAATACCAATCATGTAAGGGTGCTTCATACCAGAAGTTCTATCTAATAGGTGGTCAGTAGACCCCAAAGGGCCCACGAAATTCATTGGGATTTTTTTTTTTCCTAATTGGAAAACATTTGTAGAGCCTGTAATAAGGATCAATTGTTATGATTATATAAATACACCTAATTAATATAGAAGACAAATATGACATATGACATACAGTTTTACTGAAATTCGTGACTTATAAGTTACAAATGACTGACTCTTTTTCTAAGGACAACAAATTCTTTTACCAACTAGAATCCGTCTAGTTTTTTTTCAATATTTGACTAATTATTATTTGAATAATTGTGCTAAGCAATAAGTTCTAAACTGTTATTTTCGTCAACACATCGGTTTTTAGAAATTATGGATGATGTTTAAAATTTTAGGGCTTGAACTACATACTCAGGAACAAAGTTATGTTAGACATGGGCAGTACTTTTGTCATGTATACTACACATGAATAATAGGCTAAACGAATCCGATGGTTCGATGCCGAAACCGCTAATTTTTTCCGTCACTAATTTGTCCAATAACGACCGTTCAAGCCCAAGTACCCGAAATCAGATTCAATCCTACCACCTGAATCTCGACCTACTTCTTGGACTCCTACCAGTCAGTGCAGCGCTTATTAACGTTTTGAGGATTCGTTCTTCACTGAGCCTATCAACTTATTTGCATGATTGAGCTGCCGCGATGGTATAGCCCAATTATACTGACAGGTTACAAGCTCCTTAATTCCATGTTGTGCAACCTTCTAAAATCCAGTGGCATCATACCTCATTGGACCAAATATTTTACGTATAAATCTATTACCGAAAACCTTAAAGCGTTGATCATCCTTCATAGTTCAAGACCTTTAAACATTTTTGGTACGCATCACCCTATCATTGACACATTCTAAGGCTTAATGAAAAAAAGAGTCACCTTGTTTCAACCCCATCGAACTTCAATGCAGTCGTAACTTTTTTAAATCAATTTAAGCTGATGAACTACATCATTGTATTCCAACTATTTCTCAAATATTTCATCAAAAGTAAAATTGTCAGTGGTTCATAGAGTTTATATATGGCTGGAAGAAAGTTCTTTAGCCCAGCCCATTTCAAAATTTACAACATTCGTGACACCTTTCTTGACCAACCGTAAAGTAATATTCTTCTTCCCTTCCCACCTTTTGGTTCATTTCATGCAGTTTTGCTGTAATTTATCTTAAACAAACTCTAGTTTATCATAAATTTCGCATTTAACTTCATCATAACGGTTTTTGGAAGGAGAACAAATGTTCATGAACGCAATTTAAACCAATACCCATGCAATATAGTGACGGATGTTCTCTCACTAATAAACTGTACGTTCCTCAATGCATACAAATTCTAATCCTAATTAGAAACACAGTGTCTAATCAGTACTTAGCGCTCTATCCGCACCATATGGTATACTTACCTTCAGCTAAACAACTCTCCCCTGGTCGGTAAAACTCTTGCAATGCTAATCTTATTACCCATCTTCTGCATTTAAACCTCTTACATTCCACGTCTCTTTAGCTAAACCTCTAATTATCAACTTGATCTATTATTTCCCTGATGCAGTCCTTCTGATTATCTTCACTTATACGCCTACCAATCCAGTTCCTTAACTCGATTTTGATGGTCTTTTCTCTCACGATAGGGTCCAAGAGAATCTATCAGGGAGAGATACCCTGAAGCTAGCTGTCGTAACTAATTGGATGAGAACAGCGAGGGATAAGGATAAATGGAAGAACCTTTGGAAAGAAATGGCCAACTCCACTTCCCTAAAGGTTTGGTCACCGGGGAAGTTAGACCATCACCTCCGTAAGGAGAGGCCTGTAGGGATAACATATTGTAAATATCTTAAGCAACTAAGGAACATTAATTATATAGTTTTGTTTTTTTTTTTTTTTTTTTTCATTTAACAAGTATATGCATTATTATTATTTTTCACATAGCATTATATTTTTTTTTTCTAATTATATGAGAACTTTTTATTAGATTATATTAGAAATTATATTAGATTATATTAGAAATTATTTTAGAACTAAAAGTTAATATTATAATTTTTAAATGTTATCCTTGCAATAAAGGCTTTATTCATTCATTCATTCATACGCCTACCAATCCAGTTCCTTAACTCGATTTTGATGGTCTTTTCTCTCACGATAGGGTCCAAGAGAATCTATCTTGCTAGCACCTGCTCGGTTCTGTACACTGTGGTAATCCTCACCAAAGTTGCCAGTTTCTATTTCAATTCCTGAAGCGATGGCTCCATGTGGAGAATGAATGATACCAATCACTACTACCTAATGGTTGGTATTGTAGGCGTGTAATTCATGCCCTAAGAATACATCTCTATACTCAAAAGTCCATTCAGGGAGCACGTTGGTATCTAAAGTGTGGTATGATGTCAACATTTCACTACAAGATATGGATTTTTCTTTTCTACCCTTTTTACCTCGTCAATACACAATCGCATCAGCGCGATTGGTTGTGATTTGCTGTTCTTCTTTTTGACCCAAATCGTCTTAGTAGCTTGCTACTTGAATGTTTAAGACCCTTAGTGTCTTACTCTTATGTTGCCGGGGAACCAATAAAAAAAAATTTATAAATGACTCCTATTAAAATTCAAAGATTTTGGTAGGACAACTTTCCATCCATAAGGATTTTTTATTTTCAGTACTGAAGAAATAAACAGGGAACTGTTACACGCTATATAAGAAGCCATAAGAATGAAAATTTAAAAATACGGTGATGAGTAACAACTATATAGTCACATTCCTACTCCTACGGTGCCGAAAACAATAAGCCAGTTACAAACGTTTACAGTCCATCTATATGTACCTAATCCCTCGCGGTGTTTTAACTGTCTGTGATCGATGTTTTAACTTCCAAAAAATGTAAAAAAACAATTTGTGTGCATTCAGTGTTTTAAACCGAAACACGTGGAAAACTTGAAATATGAAAATGCCTGTTGATGACAATGGTTTCATTCAGGTCAAAAGCAACAAAAAAAAAAGTAAAACCTAAATTGATATTTATCATTACTACACCTTCCGTAACTACTTTCAATATACATGGATATGTTACTGTATGTGTGTACATTGATGTGACTTGTGTATCTGTGCGTGTATATATGTATGTATGTGTGTCTGTGTTTATTTGTAATATAGTATATGTGTATATATGGTAACATTTATCTTCCTCCCCTTTCTTCTTTCTTTTTCATTTCAAATGGATACAAAATCTATGAATATCCACTTAGTGTCAATGGAAACTTCTTTGTTATTCAGGAAGTTTCTATATTCTGCGTAGAACATTTTTGCAGTGTTCACTCGCTCCTTAATATCATTGTCAATGAGTCCGCTCCCATCCAAGTCGGCTCCAAGTTTTCATTTGAAGTTCATTCATTTGAAGCACCTAACCTGTTCGATGGGCTAATCGACGAAAACCAACAAATAATAAGTAACTTAATAAGGCCACCAACACCTAAATCCCAGATGAAAACTTCTCATTTGAATCTTGGCCTGAGATATAGTGGTATCTAGAACCAGAATAAACAGTAGCGGGCTTAAGCTGCAACCTGTCTTATCCCCAGATTGGTTCTAAACTCTTTGGATTAACAATTTGTCAATAAAAAAAGTCCTTACTATATATTATGGTTCTTCCTGTAGAGACTTCGGGCCTTTGCACACACAGCCGGCTGTCGTGAAACGGATATTATGCCGTACCGGTTGTTAATCCCCCCTTGCACACGTACAGCACGGCTGCCGGCCACTTACAGTTGTCGAGATAAGCAAATGTGCCGTACACGGCCGCTACAAAGCAGCTACGCGGCCATATCCGGTCGCCGTACGGCTGTATCCGGTTTTCCTTTAATCATAGGTTTTCTACTACTAATAATAATATTTTAAGTGTTTTTATAACTTTTTTGGCATTATTATGTATTTTAGAGATGGATAAATTATTTTTGTAATATTGTGAACAATATATAACATGTGATCTATTAGATTTTCACAGTTCAATTGGATTGCTTTAATAAATTAGTATCTTTGAAAATAAGCAATTTCTGTTTCTTTCGATTTTCAATATTTAATTATTCCTTCACCCCTATAACAAAGTAATTATTTATAGAAATGTTTTTATTTGTATTACAATATAATTATTAAATAAAAACTTAATAATAGTGCCAATGAAAAGCAGAATTTTTTTTAGTATTATATTTCATACTTTTATATCTCTGTAAATAAATAAAAGGAACATAATAATTAATAGCAATAATTGTAGATTAATAAAACATTCAGCAGTCAAGGAAACATTAAATATTCTAAACACCGTCGAGTTAAAAGAGGAAAAAGTTCAAACAACATATGAATATTATTATTAACATAGAATTATAAAGCGTTCCTTTGACTGTAATTATATTACACAATTTTTTTTATAACAGTTTCAAGAAATTCATGGAATCTATATCTGATTTTAAAGTTGCCCATAGTTTATACATAATGCTCACAAACAATATTTTATAACAATATACAGACTAATTTAAATTTAAAAAATCTAATGCGCGCCTCTCTCTCACTCTCTCTCTCTCTCTCTCTCTCTCTCTCTATATATATATATATATATATATATATATATATATATATATATATATATATATATATATTATAAATTTGAGATTAAAAATGCAACATCATGACCACGTCAACATATCAAAACATCACCTCACATTCACTGATTGTCAAGAAATGTGAATAAAAAAATATTAAGGTAAAAAATAAATTCGTTGTAATAATTGTTTTTAATTAGCTTGGTGTTAAAATCTACAAAATTATTAAAAAAACAAAAAATAAAATTATTGTTTATCATCTATGAGGCAAGTTCCCACTTTTTTTTTTTTTTTTTTTTCTTTTTTCTCCGGCGCACATCTTTACGTATTAATGATTTAAATGTCTTTTTGTTTTATTTTTAGCTTTATGAACCCTAAGTTTTTGTCCTGAAGAATAGGATTATTTTTAATTAATGTTATAAGATTTTGCATCAATTTCCAGGATATTAAATGGAGGTTAAAAAAAAAAATTCTTTCTATGATACAGTAAAAAACTTGAGATGATTAATAGAAATATTTTGTTTCATAACTACACAGTACATTTCCTAAATAGGATAGTCTACTTTAAATTTGTTGACATTTATGAATTTATTATTTTAATAATAAATTTTTCTTGCACTAATTTATATTGGTTTATTATTTTCAATAATAAACCTTTGTAATCGCAAAAAAAAAAAAAAAAAAAAAAAAAATACCCTCCCCTCCCCTCTTATTATATCTTATATCTTGAATAATTTACTTATATGTAATTAGTGGTAATATTTAAAAATAAATTCACCGGGGTTTCCATCTATTAAATATTTTATCTATTTTTATATCTTAAAAATTTAATTTTCGCGTTAAATTTATTCAATAGAAAATACATCAGATTTTTCAACTAATGCACTCGGTCGTTTAAATAATGTTATATTGAAGGCCAACTTACAAATTAATAAATACGAGGAAAAACATGAACTTAAAAAAATAATTTTATAAGAATTTCAAAAGGATAATTATCTGCTGCTATAATCATTATTAAATAATTAAGTAGTTCAAACAATTTTAAACTAAAATCTACCATTTCAGCAAGTTATAAAATAGATAATATTTCGTAATTATAGATTTGAGACAAAATAATTTTCAATAAACGAATATAACCAATAAGTTAAATAATTCAGCGTTTATTTACACAAATAATTAATTAATGCTAGTTCAATGATATTTGTTAGTATATATTAAAATGTTATGTTAGTTATAACTTATAATAAATTGCCAGGCGCCGTGTGGTTGCCGTTGCCGTGGTAATGCCCGGCTGCTACACGGCAGCTTCATGGCAACAATGCCGTCCCGACGGCAGCTGTGCATGTGTGCAAGCCCCAAATATGTTCCTATCTCAACGACCGACTACACGGCTGTTTTTTCTCTAAGATCTTAGGGGATTATAAACCGTCTTGACGGCAGCCGGCTATGTGTGCAAGCTACAACTATGTCTCTATATCAACGACCTTTTGGCCGGCTGATAAGCCTAGGATTATAAACCGTTTGGACGGCAGCCGCAACCGGCTATGTATGCAATGGCCCTTATAATTACCAGGATTAGTCCCCTAAAAAGAAGGCTTAATACAAAACATAAAATACTTATTTAAGTCTTTATGGGTTTTCTTAGAAAAGAAGAAATCAGTAAATAGTAAATGACCATACTAACAAAATAAGGAGTCGAAGATAAAAAAATGAAAGAAATGTGTTTTTCTTGCATATGGCATTAGAACAGCCGATAGCTTTCTAGATTACAGCTTATCAAATAACTGACCTGACGCATTTTGGTGAATGATGGACCTGTATGCTCTCTGACTCTTTTATCTTAGGCAATTACGACACACCATTTGATAAACCATAAGATATGGCTCAATTCATTTTTTCCCTAAAAAATTAATTTATAATACGGTCCGAAAACTAACTCTTCATTCAGAAGACAAAACAACGTCATAATAGTTCTGTTAGAAATAAATGAGGAATTATTAATGATCTTGGTGCGACAATAAATGGTTAACTGGTTTTATTCTATAATCTAAAATCTTGAACCATTCAAAAATCATAATCATAATATTCAATAAAATAATATAAAATTGATAAAAATAAATAAATAAATAACTTCTACGGAGATATAGAAATTACAAATTATAATTATAAAAAACTATTTGTAACTATAATATAATAACTATAAATGATGTTAAAATTATATATAAGACATGAACATTAGTGAAAATTTCAAATGAATTATGTTTTTCTTTATTCGTCTTATCTTTTTGCTTAAATTTTGTCATTGGTTCTGTTGGTCCTTTAGGTGTGCATTTTCAAATCTGTTTCTTTTTGTTTTTTTTATGCTTGGATTTTGCGTTGGATTATAGACTATATTACATATTATAAGATATAACATAGAAATCTGTTGATAAAGAAAGTAATTATATTGTAAATTTATAACTTTTCAGGTCAATATCACATGTCATCAAGATTGATAAGAACGCTGTGTATGATAGCAACCCAATACAGTTGGGCAGCACTGTTTTGTTTTATTGTAATTTTGATAAAATAAAGCATTTCTCTCTCTAAGAATAAATCTTTTCTGCAATAAACCATTTAAATTACGGACATTCTCTAACAATATTAAGGCGCGGCATACCATACTCTGTCATCAATGAACATTCAAATCTAAAACTTAATTAAGTTTAAAATACATTTATTACTTTTTTTCCTTACACTATACGTATTCGTGTGCTGAATATTTTTACGATTATATTTATACATTTAAAGAATAAATTTTACATTTGCTGTTTTTTTAATCATACTAAAATTCTCATGATCCACCTTTCTTACAAGGTAAATTTTAAAATAGGTTCCATAATTTTGAGTTGAGTGCGATCAAGTAAATTCGAAAATTGTCAAGTTAAATGAATTTGACCAAATGTTTCATCCAAAATTAGAGTAAATATGGAATGCTATAATTACTCGATGAATATTAGGCCGCTCTACAAAAGAAGTCTTAGATACATTTTTTCAAAATTTATTTAATTTCCAGACATTGCAACGTTCAGCCTCCATGGCCATTTTCAAGCCTCTGTAATCAATTAAAAGTTTTTATGGCAATTATACATTTTTAACATATAATATCAACACATAATAAATAATTTTTAATAAATGCGTTACCTACCATGCATATCCATGTTATATATCAATTCATTTCACCCTTCTTAGCAGTGTCGTCATAATTTTTAAAAGTATCATTTTTCAAATATACCTGTTTTCAAAAATATCATAATACATTTCATCATTAAATCAAAAAAGGAAATCTATTTATTCAAAAAGTAAAGACAATTTTTTTTTATTAACTTATTTAACAGTTTTCGGCCTTCTTGTAGGTGTTTTCATGCGCGACTAACTTGGGTGGTCATAATATATTATGATCTTTTTGAAAACAGGTATTTGGGTTCTTCCAACTTGAAGGATCTTAGTCTTGGCTAAGTTTATTTTCATTCCCTTCCTTCATTTTCAACTCCTCGTACCACTCATTAATTGCTTGTTGAAGACTCTCTGAAGTATCTGCAATAAGAACTTTATCAACCGCATAGAGGGGGAACTGGGAAACAACCAGGCGTAAATTCCATCGGCCCAAATGTGTTCAGGGAGTGCGTCTTTTTCAGTAAGTGGCAATTTCATCCATAAAGATGAAAAAGAGTAGAGGGCGAAGTGAGTCTTCATCGTTTATTCCCACTCCCATCATGCATTCCATGGATTCCTGACCATTCAGGCTAACTATCCCCTTCTGTCTCTGATATGTTTATTTAATGGCCTCACTTAGTCTAGGAGGAAAGCTTTTTGCTCCCAGAGCTTTCCTGATTTCTTCTCTGGGGACCGAATCGCAGGTTGCCCTCAGGTCCAGAGAAGTAAGATACATTCTTCTATCACGGTCCCAAGTCTTTTCTATTACGTTTCTGAGAGTGAAAATGTGGTCCTGTGTCTGTCTCCCTGCCCTAAACGAACTTTGCTCCTCTTGCAAGAATGCTTCCACTTTGCGTCTTAATTTTTTCTCCAGTATATTTGTATAGATATTATACAGTACTGAAGATAGGCAAATTGGTTTATAGTTGAAACACTCTATTTCCTTTTTTATGAATTGGGATAATGATGTTGAATTGCCAATCCCTTAGTATCTTTTTCCCATTTCATATAAT
Organism: Piezodorus guildinii; assembly: GCA_023052935.1. NCBI lineage: Eukaryota > Metazoa > Arthropoda > Insecta > Hemiptera > Pentatomidae > Piezodorus > Piezodorus guildinii. Next base: position 84,665,252 of record CM041295.1, read on the forward strand.
TTGGAAGAAATTTTGTAGCACTTTCATGAGTTCATTCTCTCCATACTTGATGAATTCTGTGGTTACTTAATCTTACCCAGCTGCTTTTTAGTTTTTATTATTTTATTTATTTTTTTAACTTCTTTATTTAAATCAAAATACAGACATTTTACAGTGCAAGTAGAAGTCACTATCCCACTAAGGCGAGCCCTTGTGTGGTAAAGGAGTTCACCTGCGACAATTTAATAAAATTGCAATAACAAACAGTAACACAGTACACAGTATAAAGCAGTAATTGACTAAGCTAAAAAGCTATAAGGATAGATATACATATATACAAGATATAAAATTAAGGCATGCAATACAAAATTGAATTAAATAATACCTAATTAATACAAACAAACAATTATAAGAAACAGTAAAACAGTACACAGTAATAAACAGTAATTGACTAAACCAAAAGCAATAAAGAATACAAATTCATATATACAAGATATAAAATTAAGGCAAGTAAATACATGATAGAATTACATAATAAGCAACTATAAAGAAAAATAACATAGTCAACAGTACGAAACAGTAATTGGCAAAATCAAAAGGCAATAAAGAATACATATACTTGTATACAGAATAAATATCAGAATGAGTGACGCTGGCTGGCATTGAGGACATGTCAATTGCGATTAGTAATTTGAATTCAATAATTCAGTAATTTTTTCTTCACTGAGGGATTTCGCCCATATTTTAACATTGTAGTAATAATTGGAATACTTTGGAGGATTTGTGTGAGAAAATTGAATATTTGGAGGAATATTATTACAAGCAGTAGCAATGAAATAAAACGTCTGGTGTGTCGTCCACGTATGTTTTGTTCTTGGCGCAACTAAGCTATAGTAATTTTTCAGTCTTGTAGAAAAACGGTGGTCAATCTTCCCGACTAGCTCATCCCGTCTAAAATACAGCTTCTTCATAATTGAGACCATGTATATTTTTTTTTTGCAGACATTACATTAAGGTCCGAGAATATATTAATTGATGGGGGTCTTTTATTAATAATTTTAGAGATAGTAATCTCTACCTCATTTTCCTCAATCGGATCATCTTCCTGCTCTTGTATATCATCACCTTCTTCGTGAGTCCCCAGGTGATACCGCTCCTTAAATTAGTCTATGAGTACTCACGTCATACTTATAAAATCTCTTTATGATCAGGGACAATTTCTCCTCTTTTGTTCGTAATGTTCCTCAATCCTTCCTGGTCTCAGGGGATTCGGTCTTCCTCCAGAACAACTTTGAACTTTCTTTCCTCTCCTTATTTAAGGTCTGGCTAAATTCTTCCCAGGACTTATTCTTGGTTTTCTTCACTGCTGTTTTTCGGTTGTAGTTGTCGGTTGTAATACTATTACAAACTCCTTGCTTCATTGCATGTAACTATGTGTAAGCTAAGGTCTGATAAGGTTGAGTATCAGCCTTAATTCCAACTCACCGGATGTAAACACCTTGAATGTATATATAGAGGATTATATGTATCAATAAATCAGTGTTTAACTAGCCATCAAGTGAGTCGTTATTGTGCCCCTTTTCCTTATGTTTTTTAAGTTTTATGTTGGCCAGCTCATAAGTGGTGCCGAAACCCGGGACCTTTGGACAGTGAATTTATTTATTTATTTTTTTTCTCTATTATTATTTTCCGTGTCAGGAAATCTTAAATTTTTATTCTCTTTTCTCTCTCGCCGTCAAACTTAGTCAAAAATAGTGATCATGGCGGAAAACGGAGTGTTAAGGCCGGCAGTTCTGAACGTACAACCAACTGGACAGGCACCGGCGGTGGCAGCTGAACTCCCGCCACTACCGGAAGTTTCGTTGGCTCAGGCGCACAGGACGACCCTGGAGTGGATAAAAGTCCAAACCGCGACGGCCCAGGAGCTGAGAAAAGCCATATCCGACCTCGACAGATTCACCGGGGAGATTAGTGAGCTGAATCATTTTTTAAGAGGGGGCGTTCGTCTGATGACTAGGATCATCTCCAAAATGTCTGAGAACTTATTAGATGGGGAGGATGCTGCAGCATTGAAGACTGCGGTGGTCTGCACGGTCAGGAGGAACATCATCATGAATCATCATATCCAGGGGGATGAGGAGACACCCAGGAGTATCATCAAGGAACGACTGAAGAAGGCCTTTGGAGGGAGAAGATGGGCCCCCGAAGAAGCGTTCCACATGCTTAGGGAATCAAAAAAGCCGCGTCAGTCTAATGGCCAGTATGCGGGAGAACTGCTTACGAAGTTCAACCGCATAATCGAAAAAATGAGAGAGACTGCGAGTGTCGAGGAGGTCCACTTTAGAATGGATTTCCTGGCGATTATGTTAAATGTGCGAAAGAAACGGGCAAACGAGAAGGGTTCCCGAGAGAGCGCTCGTTCATCGACTGTGCGCAAGAAATGATGGACGTCAGTGCCAGAGAAGAGGAATCCCGAATGGAGATAGAGGAGCCAGGTTGGACGAGAGTTGCGTACAACCAGCCAAGGAGCGCTCAGCCATGGAGAAGAAGAGAGAGGGAGTACCGGGAAGCTAGGAGAGACCGTCCCCAGCAAGGAGAGCGCCGGTCAGGCCAGGCGAGACCACGAAACAATGGACGGCGGGAGGATCGCAAGTGCCATGGGTGTGGCAAGATAGGACACCTAGTAGCCCAGTGTCCGCGCACTCGATCCTTTGAATGCGGAACGGAGGGACATCTGGCGAGACACTGTCCCCGCATGTACCGGCGTCGGGATACAAACCAGCTAGAACCGATGGAGATCAATGCGCAGAACGTTCGTTCATGGAGGTTTATAAGGAGGTCAGTCAGATCAGCGAGTGGATCGTCTAGAGATTCCGAGACGGCAGACACAGAGACGGATACAGACGTCCCTGTTCGAGGAGGCGGTCAGCGAAGCAGGAGGAGCGCGTGAAGGCGACAGGGAGCGTCGGCGCAGTCTGCCCGGGAAGAACTTTTAGGAGTGTACCAGCAGAGGGGCAGCCGCACGTTGGTGAGTTATCATAAGAGAGACGGGAGCGGCGGTCTGCCTATTATCAACGTGGAGGGAGTCGCATGCCTGGTGGACACTAGGAGCTCGTGTACCATCGCCTGTAGAGAGGCGTTAGAGAAGTGGAGCGGCGGAGAGAGGGCACTCCAGGTTCAGGTATGCCAATGTCAATTAATCACCCTAGGGGGGCCTTGCAGTGTAGAGGGGGAAACCGAGATGGGTTTGCACACCGGAGGGGGGGGGGAACAAAGTGGCGGGTTATCAGTCCATGTAGTCACTAGGATGCCGCGGGATTATCGAGTCATTATAGGAAACGACTTGCTAAGCGTGGTGAGTGCGCGGATCCGTAATCGGGGAGGTCAGTGGGACATTAGAATTTAGGGGAAACAATATGCCTGTACCCGCACAGCGGGAGATGGTAAAACGCGCATAGGGGCGGTTAATCAGATGGAGGATTGGAAGGCGTTGGTTCTATAGGAATTTGACGACATATTTTTTAAGGAGGGAGAAGTTCTTGGCACAACTGGGAGGACGGTGCATGAAATTCCCCTTAAGCAAGAGCGCGTCACTTACGTTAAAGAACGGAGGTACCCGCAGGCTCTACGCAGGCATATTCGGGAGGAGCTAGAGGAGTTACGAAGGCAGGGTATTATAGTGGACAGCACTTCGCCATATAATAGTCCGTTGTGGGCCGTGAAGAAAAAGTGTGCGCCGGGGGACACGAGGGAGAAATATCGCGTTGTCATAGACTACCGGAAGCTCAACGAGAACACGGTCGATGAAAAATATCCCATACCGCACTTCGAGGACATTTTGGATCGGTTGGGGGGTGCGAACATTTTTAGTACCTTGGACCTAAAGGTAATCATCAGATACAAATGCACCCGCGTGACCAACATAAGACCGCGTTTACCTTTGAACGGGGCCATTATAAGTTTACGCGGATGCCTTTCGGCCTTAAGAATACCCCCATCACGTTTCAGCGGTTTATGGACGAATTCTTGAGGGGTCTGGACGAGTCCGTGTGTCAGGTGTACATGAATGACCTTTTGGTCTTTAGTAGGTCCGACCGGGATCACGTTGAGCATCTGAGGGCTGTCTTTCGTCGCATGCGGGAATTCGGTCTACGCCTTTCTCCGGAGAAGTCCACCCTGGGGCTTCGAGAGATCAATTTTTTGGGCCATACCATTTATGCGGAGGGCGTGAAACCGGATGTCCTGAAGGTTGCCGCCTTGCAGTGGATCGCCGTGCCGACCGAAGTTAAGGGTGTCCGTAGGTTGCTGGGCGCGTTGAATTACAACCGCCGTTTTGTGCCGACTATGGCTTCATATCTCGTGTCCCTTAATAATTTTCTTCGGAAAGGGTGCAAGTTAGTAATGACCCCCGATATCGCGGACAAGGTGCGCCGGTGCATAGAACATCTCCAGCATTCCCTGACTTCAACAAGCTGTTCACGATCACGACGGATGCTAGCGAATACGCTCTGGGTGCGGTACTTTTTCAGGACGGTGAACGGGGAGAGCGGCCTGTCGCGTACGCCAGTCGGCACCTCACAGAGGCGGAGGCCCGTTATAGCGCCTTAGAGCAGGAACTTCTCGGAATTGTCTTGGCTGTCGAGCAGTTCAGGCCTTGTATTCGGGAGGCGATTTCGGGTTCAAACCGACCATCGCCCTCTCCAATGGGTCGGGAAGCTCAAAGAATCGTCTGCGAGGGTTACGCGGTGGAAGGAGCTCCTCGGGCAATACAATATGGACGTCGTCTACAAGCCAGGTAAAGAAAATGTGGTCGCGGACTGGCTTTCTAGGGCGCTCATGGTGAATGCCGTGGAGGAGGATCGGGGGTGGCCTTCGCGGGATGTCCGTCATTTTTTGAGGTAATGGACCCCAGGGGCGGAGCACCCACCTCGGGCGGAGGAGGCTTCGACTGCAGACGCACCGTCGGGTGACGAGGGGTCGGATGAGGGGCGTCCGGTGGCCATGGAGGAGCTCGACGAGATCGTGAACGATAAGCGTAGGCAGATTGTCTGGAAGAGGCTTATTTGTAGCTAACTTCTCCTTTACAGTTAGATTTCTGCCTAATTGTATCTTTAAAACCTTTTCGAATATTCCCAGCTGATGGGCAACCTCTATCTGTCCTACCGTCTCAATTAATTTCTCAGATATGGCTATATATTGCGTAAGCATGATCTCTGCAAAGTCACGGTCAGACAGACCAGATTTCCTCACTTCGGTGAAGAGTGTGTATACATCTTCCTCTGGTGTCCAGCGTCCTCCTCCGTAAGCTTTTTTGAGTCTTTTTGTAACTTCCTCCCATGAAGTCATTTCGTCGAATTGTATGTGGTTAAGAATGTTTCTTCTAACCCTACCTATTAATGACGCTCTAAGTTCAGTGGCATCCAACGGATCTACCAACCCTGCAAAAATTCTCGCTTCAATCAATTCGTGGATCTGGTTTCCTCTTTTTCAAAAATGGTTGAGATGACCTAACTCACCACCAAATCTTTCCAATTCCGCGATTGAATTTTTCAGGTATGTAGCCGTGGCAGTTCTAACCCTTACCCATTCTAGTTGCACTAAATTTGAGTTAGAGTTTACGTCGTTATTTTCGCCCGCCGGTTTATCTTGAACCTCTACACCTTGGTCTTGGTTCGTAGGCATCGCACTATTCAGCTTACTTGAATTCAGAATAATAAACTCGCGTACGAAATTGTTGACAATATTCTGCCGTGCTACTCCCGGGTTTCGGCACCAGATAAGTTATTTCGTAATTTATAATTAAAATAATTTAATAAAATTTAGGTTAATAGTAACTTGTCCAGCTGCACTGTTAATACTGACTTTATTTTATCATTTACATGAATCGATTAAATCGTTATAATCGTTTTTTATTGAATTAATATAATTATGATATATATATATATATATATATATTATATATATATAATAAGTTGTAGAAGTAGCCACGGACAACCGTAAATGAATGTCTAATAAACGGCTCACATATCCTACTTGTTGACTTGATGGTACTGTCCTTGATATTAGAATGCATAAGGAATAAGATTGTAGATATTCAATACTAAATAACAAAACTAAGAATGTACGGATGATTGTAATTTTCTTATCTGTGTCTCCTTACCTAACCCCGAAAAAAAGGAGAGAAAAAAAAATCAATGGGTTACTAATATTTTATAATTTTCGAGTCAACAATTGTAATATTAGGTTCAGGACGTTGTAATAGTGTTTCATTCTAATTATGATTTATCAATGCAGTTAGTGATAAAAAATGCGAGTCAAAGGTCATCTTCTCATTTTACAACGTTTATCTTAATTTCAAGATAATAATCAGCGTCATAAACATATTTAAGAAAATTATTGATATTCATACTAGATCCAATGTAATTTTAAAATATATTTTTAAGTGAAGTAATTTATTTATATCAAATAATTTAAGTTTATTAGGAGTCTGTGCAATTTTTTTTTTTTTTTTTATCTGTTTTTCGCCAGAGTCCTCCATATAACATACTAGGCATTCATCGTCTAAGTTGGGGGAATATGAACCAAGACACAAGGAGATGACGGGTACTTCTAAGAAAAGAGCTAAGGAAACCTGGTAGCTGTCTGAGGAAAGGGTTGGATGTCCTAGTAATTTCGGAAGCATGTTTACTCCTTGTTAAGTTTTGTTCGAAGGTAATCCCTCGGTTTTTAATGGAGTTTTGGGATTGGATAGGAGTTTTATTGAGAAAGAGTAATCCTGTGAAGGGGCCTTAAATACCTTAAAAGCCCCTTCACACGATCTTTCAAAGAGGACGGTTTGAAAGGACAGTTCGACGCGTCGTTCAAAACCGATGTAACCAGGGCGTCAATAAATGCTCAGATTTACATAACCAATGTTTTACAAGAAATTGTCCCTTTTGTTCCTTTTATTGGTGACATGAGGACTGGACAGATGAAAAATAGAGCCATTTACTCTTTACAAATGAGTTCAGATTTTCTAACAGTACAGTTCGGTGGAGGCATTGTATTGGTGTGGGATGGTACTTGTTCTGGTGTTCGCAAGGACTTGATGGCATTCAACAGGGCGTCAATTTCAGAACGTCATTGGCATAAACGTCAGGACAGACCTGAACCCCATTAAACACACTCAATACCAGCTGGGTCGGGCAGTTAGACCATGATTAAGGCCCCAATCAAGCTTCAAAGGCCTAAAAACAGCCATCGTGGAAGAGTAGGAAGGAATTCCCCAATATCGTATCGATGGTCCCATGATAAAAATTATTTTTCATTTCATTTCATGGTCTGAAACAAAGTATGCCAAGAAGGTTGGAAGGTATCAGGTTGGAGGAAACACACAGTCGCCAAGTCAACTGTAAGTCAAGACGATTTGTTTATTTAATTTAACGTAGTCATTGAAAAGACTGTTTACATAAGTTGAGTAAATTGTTATTTTTTCATTATGTTTTTTAATAAGTTTAATTTCTAATTTTTCTCTAAAAATTTTGAAGTTTTTTACTAACCTTATACTCTACCTTTATAGAAAAAATAACACTAACATATGGCATGTACTAGGTAGTTGGTTGTTTCAGTGATTTAAAGAAATGTGTGGTGGCCGGTTGTTTCAGTGTTTTAAAGAAATGTATGGTGGTCCGATTTTTTTCGGAGCTCAACCGACTAACGATAATAGGGTATGCGAGAGCTTGAAAGAACTGAGAACGCTTTGAAGTTCGTGAACTCACGTACACCTCTGAACCGTGCAGTTCAAGTCCTGATCCAAGGTTCAAGTGGGAGATCTTTAGAAAAATTTCAATTATAAACCGCAAATCTTCTAATTGATCCCTATTTTACCACTCTTATTTCTTAAACACATGTAAATAATACTTTACATACATCAATTTCTAGAATTTAATCTTGAAAATTTTTACTTCCTGCATATTAATCCTGATGATATAATCTCTGCTGTCCTTAAATCTAGAACCAATGATTATACTTAGATCGCATTACGGTAAAACTCATTAAACTTTGCCTCCCTTTCATTCTTTTAATCATTTTTTCATTCTTCCTCCAAAACTCCATCGTTCCCTTAGCTTGGAAAAAGAGTAGTTATTTGTCCTGTCAACAAAGTTTCTTCTCCGTCTAATGTTTCAGACTTCAGACCTATTTCAATCCTTTGAAACCTATCTAACCGTTTGAAAGATTAGTCCAATATCAACTATACGCATACTTAGTACTAAACTCTTTTCTAAACCGTTTTCAATCAGGTTTTCTTTCTAGCTATTCTTACTAAGAATCACCCAGGACAAAACATCTTTTGTTGATCAGTAAAAAATTAAAATGCTAATTCTTTTTGATTTTCCACAGCTTTTGATTGCATCGACCAAAAGATTCTACTTTCCAAACTCCATAGTTTGTCTTTGTCCGATAGAATCATAAAATGGTTCCATTCCTTCTCATCTTATCGTTCACAGACAGTAGTCATCCCAGACAAATATTCTTCATCTCAGGTTGTGTTCCTCATGATTCTTCCCACTTACAACCTCTTTTTTCGAGTTACATTAATGATTTCATTGATTAAGGTTGTTGATTTGATTGACGAAATATTAATCGATTTCAAAACTCTGTTGAATACCTCGGAGTTATCAATAACTGAAACCTGTCATGGAATGACCATGTATCTAAAATATCTCGTAAATCCATTCCTAATGTTTAACAAAAAAAGCCGACACCTACAATTTCCTCGGTTATCTTCCTCCCACTTTGACCACGGTTGCCTAGTGTAGGGAGGACTTACCGACGAATTTGAAATAAAATTAAAACGTCTTATGCATTGTTTCATAAGATTTATCTTTGGAGCCCGCATGTTTGCATTCCTTCCTTCGGCTTACTCTCTTATTCTTATTTATTTCTACCCGATACACCGATACCTCTTCCATTGGTAAAACAAAACAAAAAAAAAAAAAAAAGAAAGAAAGAAAGGCCGCTGTTCCGCAGGGATCAATTCTTGCGTAACTTTGATGTATTTCATCTGTACACTTGAAGTACCTCCTAACACATGAGCAGCGACCTATGTAGATGACACAACTATTCTCACCTGGCATACGAACATATCTCAGGTTTCACATTACAAGTTCAGCATTGCTTAAAATATTTACAAAACTGGTTTAAAAATGGGAAATCAACAGTGACACATCACCTTCTCCCACCGACATTATACTTGTACTCCAGTCTACATAAACAATGTCCAAATGAAACAGAACAACACAGTTCATTAATTACGACTCACATTCTATAGAAACTACTCTCAACAATCTACTGAGACTTTTATATTCTCTGCTACGCAAACGCCCCATTTTTAAAAATCTGACAAAGACTAAATAGTTGTTCCTACTTACTGAAATCCATGTGGAAATACACCTCACAAATTTATAGAATATCAAAACAGACTCAGATAAAAACAATTCAGACTTCTCAATCAAAAACTTTAAGGCTAATTACTCGTTCTACCTGGTATGTCAATAACAAAACATTAAGAACAGACATGCAGATGGTACAATATTACATTCGTATCTCATTTGTACAATTTCATGACATAGTTTACAGACATACTTATGTACTTTAAATACAAAACATGGCCACGACACATATTCCTGAATATATCCGAAAAATGCAGAAAAGAAGTTGGATCTCTTGAAGTGAGCTCTTTTTAAAATTCAAGTTTGAAGTAGATACTAGTGGATATCGACCTCCCTCATACCTGACATGCCATTTATATAAATTGTTGTCATATCCGCTTATTGTCATGGGCAGCAACAGATGTGGACAAAAAATATATAATAAAAAAAAATTAAAAACTTTCAAAATTGATTTTAACATGGGAGATAGGTGTAAGTCGTGTGTTGCACGCACCAATCAATGTTAACATATTTCATAAATTGTTTTAAGTATCTTTATTATTTATAAATTATGAAACTGATTACTAATACATTACTGATGCTGTGGAGTGTGTAGTAAAGTAATACTAGTTACGCAATGTTTGCTTTCATAGTTCTTTGTACAGTTTCTTGCATTTTACCCTGACGATCCATTGCTTTGGTACTGCCGCGATTGATTTGTTGAGTTTCTGCTTATACGTTTAGCAATAAACTGTTGTTCCTTTGTCACTTAGACACACTTACTTTATTTTTCGTAAAATGTTTGTAATATCCGTTGATTATCTAAATTAGTCTATTGAATTTACGCTTTATATCTGATTCTTTTCAATTTGTTTATTTTTTTAGTTAAATATAATGGCATCTAGAAAAAAAAAGGCAGACTCATCTTCAGGTTCAGAGGAAGATGATATAAAGGTGTTTATTAAATGAATTATATTCTTTCTTGGTTTCACTTTTAAAGAGTTTTATACTTCAGTATTTCTGGTTCTGCAGTTTTATGGGATTATCCCTTAATATAGCCAGCCATTATAAATTCATTACGGAATTTGCTTTAGGGATCCTGTGGTTTATGGTCATTTTTTTTTGTCTTGTCCAGTTATCAATTACCATGTTTGATTAGTGGAGTAACTAATGCTTGTTTGGTCTTTTAATTATGCCTGCATTTATACCACCAAATTTCTTAACTAAAATTATAAGTTAAATATTTTCCCTGTTTGAAACAAAATCTCTCAAAAAAAAGGTAGGGATGCTATTGTAAGTGTGGTGCATAGCATACCCTAAGTTTTTTAGTTTATAGACTTCAAGTATAATAATTTACTGCTTCTCCCCCCCCCCCACCAATACTCTACTAAAACATTTAAAATCTCTGTGCACTTACCAAATAATTAATTTCAAAGAGTTATTGTTTTAAAATACTAAAAGGAAACTTGAATTGATTGAATTTCAAAAATAAAAGTACATATTCACAGGCATACAACTTAAGTCAAAACCTTTTAATGCATATATATTTATATGCCCTCCTAGCAATAAGATTTTGTTGATGAATTAATATTCAACTAATGAATGATTGCAAGCATTTGAAACAATGCTGAGCAAATCATAATGTTGAAGAAAAAAATGGCATTCTTCATTAGGTAGTTCCCCACTCTTCAGCTGAACCTTTTGACTTGCTCTGGCTATAAGGTTCTTTCCTTGGTTGAATGTTAAATTTATAAAAAGTTATGGGCCAAATTGTTTGAGCTTGTTTCTACTAGATATAAATGAAACTAAGCAACAAGTTTACTTCTTTACTCCATTATCTTGAATTTTAAAAAATAGAAGTTTACTTTAACTAATAAATATTACAATCATTTGCTTGTTATAAAAAATAAAACTTTTTTTTTTCTCAAATTCAATGTGTATGTCATGTTTTAAACATTAAAATTTACTATAGCTAAAAAAATCCAAATTCTATGTAGTATATAATTATGTACCATTTCTGTAATCATTTTTTAGTCATTAATAGGTGACTAAGCTTCCCCGAAACTGTTTTTCGTTTGACAATATCATTTAAGAAGCATCATAAAATGTAATACAGGAACATATTAATCTTTATTTATGTATGTATGTATATATATATATATATATATATATATATATATATATATATATATATATATATATATATATATATATATATATACACAAACATACATACATACATAGTTGCTGAAAGGCAACAGTAGATGAAATAATTTCGAATAATAAATCCTCTGGAAAATCTCCTATTTTAAATATTTTACTTTTCATTCCATCACGTAATGACCCCTAACTTTTCCAGGATAAGTCAAAAAAACCCAAAACTAGTGGGGGATCCAAGGGAGATGAAGATAAAGAACCGTCATGGCCACTTGATAAAAAACGATTTCTTAAAGTCAGAGAGTTTAAGGGAAAATTAATGATAGATGTAAGAGAATATTATGATTCAGATGGTGAAATGAAACCAGGGCGTAAAGGTAATTCTTTTTTGTAATTATAGATTTTTAAGTAGTACCGTCTGTCAAATTGATACCTTTCTAAATGTGGTATTGAGGATATTTGATTGCTCAAGTTGGTTACACTTTCTGTCATCAATAATATCCTGTAAATTTTATTATATCATCTTGTTCTATTAATAGCTGCATACTTCACAATTTATGCTAGATTTTATTCTAGTTAAAACACTACTTAATCACAGCATGGCTGGTGAAAGAACTGATAAAAAGCATTTTTTTTCACCATTGGTTACATTTGAGATCAACTTAAAAAATATATATATTGTGCAAGACCCTCCAATGAAATGAAGTAGCAAAAAATTGTTGGTTCAATTCAACATAGCCTAAAACATTTTTTAAAAATTAAACACATTTTTTTTAGATTCATCTTTTCAAAAATAGGCCCATTTGCTATCCATCTGTGGAGCGGATTTTCCTTTTCAGAAATAAAAAATCATTAAATAACAAAAATGAATTTATTTTCTCTTTCGTTTGGAGCAAGCAAAATATCAGTTTAAGAGAAGAAATCTTGTTCAAAACTGATGCCTAAAAACTCTCTAACTAATGCTTTTTTAGAATATATAAACATTATTGACCAAGTAAATATGACTTTATAAACAGAGAGATTATTAAATTAAAATATTTAAAAATGCTACAAACTTATTTTACAATCTAATATGAAGATTTGGTTTGGGTCACTTTGGAAACTCACTTGATGCTTCCGAAGGTCATAGTTTAATTGGTAAATTAAGATAATAAAACTAATTTAATTTCAGATTAAAATTATAGTCTTCTATTACAACACAAAAGGGAGTGTTGACAACTTGGCTGAATATTAAGATAGTCGGTCCTAGGGATGGACTGACTGATATAAAGCCCTGTAGAGATAGCATTTTGCCTTAAAAAAGGTGGGACAATTTTGATTTTTAGGTATGATTCTATCTACTGATCCCCTTTTTAAAAAAGTTTTCCCACTACATACCTTTTTGCATTTTCCCTCATCTTGGGCTAAATTGCTGACATTATGGACTTTTTACATTTTTTAAACTTATTTCAGACCATGGTCACTCCGTAAGTCTGAAGCTGTTTCAATATCTTTGATATATTAAGTATCTAACAGTAAATTTAATGGTCTTTAAAATTGCTAACTACAATTTTTTACATTTTTTGCATTGGAAGTGAATTATTGAGGAAGAACTGAAAAAAGTTCTTTTTTGTAGCAGTTTTTTCAAGATAGTGAAAAACAAAAGGGTGAGGATTGCCGAAACTTGGGTTTTAAACAGGTGATAAGTAGGTACGATTATAACTAAAAATCAAAATTTTCCCATAGCTCACTGTTATGAAGTTTTCAGCCATCATATTCAATCCAACACTAATTGTAATGTGGCATCAATAACCAATTGAAGGACCTGAATACTCCTTTGGCAACGAATTTTAGGCGAATTCGTTTTTTAAAGAATCTTATATTGCCTCCACCATTTTAAATTTCCATAATCTGGAACCAAATGCTTTATCAGTGACAAGGAAAAAAGGGATGTAAGTACTAATATGCATGCATTCTTTAAGTGTTGTTAATGTTAGAATTAACTATTCATCTTTTCCTATACTATGATTTAATGTTGACTCCTTACCAGGCGTATTGTATTTTTTTTTTTTTTTTTTGTAATGTTTTAATAAAATACACATCAATATGATTAATTTAAATTTATCATTTTTAGGTATTTCTTTGTCACTTCAACAGTGGAGGAAGTTAGTAGAAATATCGAAAGAGGTTGATGAAGTTTTGAAGAAGATGTAAACAGTATTTCTGATGTCATGTCTAATTTATTTTTATTTGACCTTAGGTGTTCTGAAAGATCTATGAACTGTCAATATACATCCTTTAATGCAAATATCATTTAAAATTGTTGTCTATCTTAGCTGTACAAAAGCTAAATTCTTAAGCAAATTGTATTCGGTTTTCCTCATGCCATTTTCAAGGTGTTAAATGAGGAATATCTTTATACTTTTCCAATTTTACCTTCGCTCTATAGTGATGTAATTTAATCTTCTTTACTGTGATTTTGATAGCATTTAGTATGTGTGAATGTATGTGTTTATTTATGTTTTAATAGTAAGTTTGAATATTTCAAATTTTATCCTAATTTATTAATAAATTATTGAAAATTTTAGTTTTTCTATCCATGTTTTTCCATTTATTTTGGCAGTTCATGTAAAATGATTGCTTATTTGATTAATTGTTTTTATTACTGGGTTAAAAAGTGGATTATAGATTATATGAAAATTTTAACTAAAGAAACTCATTTTCAGTTCATATAAATCAATGCTTTTCAAATTTTTTTTTTCTAAGGATTCACTGAAATTATAACAATCCACAGCACCCTGTTATTATTATGATTATTACTATTTTAGTTTAAAGTAATAATTTAAAAAAATTAAAGTGCTCTACTGGTGTACTAGATCCTCAAAACTTTTACCCATACAATTAGAACTTGAATATTCCCACAGATGATACAAGAGAAGTTCTATGTTTTTCCACTAAGCATAAATCAGGTTTATTATTTGGTGGGTTATAAATGAAGAATATTGACTTGTAAAATTTACCATTTCATATAGCTAATTGAACTTCCTCATATTTAGTATAAATCAAAAATTCATTTGAAACCAATAGTTTTATTTTGATATTTAATTTTATAATTATGATGAACTGCTTCCGCTAGTTTCAAGAATCCATCAGAGATTGCCTGAAAACAGCGAGCAGCGAAATATTTAGTCTTTCATAGATTGTCCTTTCCGAAAACCACACTGGTATGGGCCTAAGATCTTTTCTGAAAAGAGAGTAGACGTTGGAAGAGGATTAAGGACAACAGTTAATATGCACAAGAGAGTCAGGAGATGCCTCTATAAATACTGCAAACCAAAAAAGAGTGAATCCTTTTTATGGATTGGACAGATTATCGATTTATTCCTAGATTCTGGCATTACTTCATCAGTCCAGATCCAAATTATGATATTCTGAAGGATTTTTAGTAACTTATTTCCTTCACACTTAAGTAATTTTGGAGGCAATTTGTTAACACCTGGCACCTGATTATTTTTAACCTTTGCCAACGAATCAAAAATCTCTTCATTCAGTGGTTCCATAGGCTGATATTAAGGAAAATCTTTGCTTTTGCTCTTTACTTGTCCCTAAAGATCTTAGTTAAGAAGCTAAAAATAATCTTTCTTTCATTCTTCAACAATATTCATCTTATAGGTAAGGAATTCATCTGCTCACCATCAGCAGTAAAGGTGTAGGTAGATTTGCTTTCAAAAGGCTTTCTTTTCCGATTGACTGCTTTGTCGAATTCCCTACACTGCTTATTTCCCGTAAGGAGTATTGTCTTTTCTAAATATTTCTTTTCTCATACTGGTGGAGACATTTTTTCATTTGCCTCTTCTGTCTATATGATTCGGTATTACTCCTTGTCTCTCGCTGAACCTTCTGCTTCGTTCTCCAGATGAGTTGCTCTCTCTCACTCCTCATCAAACTATGGAGATCTTAAATCCCTCTCTTGTGGTACAGGCAGTTCAGTGGCTGTATTTGATGTAGCATCTGAGTATGGAGCCCATGGGAGGTCAATAACTCTTTCCAGGACCTGCTGGATACACCTATCCAGTTCCGCTTCATATTATGCAAAAATTATTGGATCTTTAAGCTTATTTAGGTTGTACCGCTTAAACCTCTGTACTGGTGTGCTTGTTTTCTTTAGTGCTATCCTCACTCTGAAACGACCAATGCTTAAGATGTGATTAGAATCCACCATAGCCGCTCTGAATAACCTTGCGTTGAGGAAATTGGACATGTGCCTCCTATCGATAAGGATATGATCAATTTGGTTTAGTGTTGACCCATCAGGTGTTTTCTATGTTTCCTTGTTGGTTTATATTTATATTTAATAATAATGAAAATAGATTTAATTCTTGGACGAGTAGTCCCCTAAGAATAACAAAAATGTACTATACAAATGATATTTGTATGGTCTTTTAAGACTTCAATATAGAAATGGATCAGATTTGGTGACAATGATAATAATGGCTAGTTTTCATCTACTGCTTTAAATATTTCATACATTGGTAAGATTGATAGTTTAGGAGATGGAGAAATAATTGATGTTTAAAAGTGGTCAATGGTAAGGCTTTATGAATGTAAATAGGCAATGAATTCCAAAACGGGGTACCACGAATAACAAAAGATTTTTTTAAGCTGGTGTTTCTGTGGGAAGGTATATACAAGTTTATGGTTTGGGATTGTGTTTACTGAATGGACCAGAGAAGCATGTAGGAAGGAAATGGAGTATAGTACGTCTTTTTTTTTTTTGTTTTTTTGAAGAATCGGAAAATACCAACACTTAGGAGTTATTGCTGACAAAAAAGAGAGTAGAGCCACTTCGAATCTGTAATCCTATTAGAAACTTAGGATTTCCACATATGAATCTAATGAAACAATTCATTAGTATGTTGAGTCTCATTTTTGTTATTCGAAAAAAACACAAAAAAACAAAACAAATTACCATAGTGTTACAAGGCAACTTTACTATTTTTTTATTATTTAAAATTAACTAATTTTCTTATATTTTATTCTAAAATATGTCTAAGACCTATTAAAACAATATTGAACAGTAAAGAAATTATAAAACCCATAAGGTTTACAGTATCCTTGCTACTAAAACTGCATTTTACTTACTCTTTGTTATTTAAACTTAAATGTTCTATTGTAAGAAAAATAAATATTTTCATAAACTTTTTTTTTTAATTAGTTCAACATTTTTTCTGCCTTCTGTAACTAAATATATTACAATTTTGTGTATGTCTACTGCTTTATCTCAACCTCTTATATGAATAACATTTGAATATATGTGTAACAACATTATGTTGGCACAATACAACCTCTCTTTTTGCTATGAGACATGATGTTCATGAGTGTTTTATTCAATTATTGTTCATTTTATGTCAAAATGAGATTTTATCACATTAATAGAGTTTTATAAAAGAACTATTAACATAATAGTATAAATGACTAAATAAATAATAAATATTGATCTTTGAATTAAAAGTAATAAAATTGGCCAGTCTTTTGAAGTACACAAGATGTCAGGGTTTACTAGATTAACATCCTCTTCACTCTTTTCTTTTGAATTATTCTGTAAAAAGATAATTATCAATACATTCACATTTAATATTTCTTATATTTATATTTGATGAACAAAGAAAAAATATAATATTGAAAATCTTTTTTTTTTTAACTTAACTCAATATTCTAACAGTTTGCATATATTTAATTCATTAAACAATATGTTTGTAACCAATATTAAAAAGACCTCTTCATAACTGTAGTTTGAAAAGTTTTGAGATGGATATATTGGAACTACGTAGATGACCCTTTTTATTTATTTTTTAAATACTGTAACACAATCCTGCTTTTTTAATTTTTTTTTTTTTCCGAAACTTGGTCATAAGGATTCAGAAGACCCTAAAACTAGTGATTCTGGTAAAACTCGATTTGGAAATTTCCAAGGTCATTGGGACTTGTAAGTATTGCACTTTCCCTAATTTTATATTTCATATACAGGTAAGTGAAAGTAATTTGTATATATAAGTATAATTTGTAAAACTAACAATTATTTTAATAATTAATAAAATATGGATAATACATTTAAACCTCTATAAGATAAAAAAGCACGTACCTGTACAATCTATAAAGGGTCTTGGGTTCAGTATTTATGGAGAGTGTTCTACTAACGGCCGTGCAAGGAGATGATTAGGCCTAGATTACGCACCGCCGCCAGATCCCCCCTCCCCCACCCCACCAAAAAAAACATTTACGGTACTCGCATTATACAGGCTGGGTGTGCCCCAGGAGAGTTTCTAGGCCCCAGGGTCGTTCCTCGCTGTTATAACAAAATAAATAATTCTGCCTCAGCTGGGGTCTGAACCCAGAACTTTGAGATTAGTAAACTAGCGTTTTATCCACGTGACCAAGCGGCTCCTTTTCTATTTAATCTATTAATTTAATTTATTCTATGTTACGCTAATCGATAGATGCGAAATGTACAATGAACGATTTTCTGATGAAATTGAAATATATATCATAGGTATGTTTAAATTTTTAATGTATTAATAATTAATTAGGGATTTAGTCAAAATGATAACAAAAAATAACAAGAGACAGACAGAGTATTAATATAATTTTACAGCTACTTGCGCATGGCCCAAGTGGTATAAAACGTAATGATAACTTCATAACAATAAAAAATATTTCTGGCGATTAACTGGCTAAAGCTCTTAGCTTATGTACGTAAATATATATGAGCGGATATATGGAAATATTTACCTGTGGCACTAGGAACATTCTTGTGTATTTTGTAGTCTGCAAATTTTTAAGTATATTGCTTAACCAAATCGGTAAATCTACAGAGCTTGACAACCTATCAATCCATACATACAGAATCAAAGCGAACACTGCCATCACTAGTGAGTCACGGATAAAAGCCACTTGAAAAAAAAATATATATATAGCATTAACATTAATTGTTCAAACATTTCAAGTAAATAGCTTATTCAGTAATGAAATATGTTTGTCTTGAAAAAAAAGTTACATTATAAAATTTAATTTAAAATGAATTGTAATTTTTTATATTAACTTTTGACAAAGTACAATTTGAATCCAAAGTATTCCTACCTTAAGTATTTATCATATTGATCGTTACGTAAAAAAGGGGCATTTTAATAAAAAATAAATTCCTAGAAATGTTTGTGGTTAAAGGCTCTCGAATACTTTTGATTCTAACCGTTGTTATTTTGTTTAGATAATGAATCCTTCCATGAAAAATATTTTTTTTTTTTTGCTGACCGACACCTGTTGGTACAGATAGGTCTAAATTTCTTCTTATTGTACCTCAGTTTCAAAAACATTGTGTATTAATGTTACTGAAGCAACTTGTATGAGTAAAAACGACTTCTAAATAGTGCTGCTCTATGAACACACTTAATATATTCTTCCCTGGTGCACGTTTTTAATAGTTGTATTATAAAGTATATTGTAGAATACATTGTGTTATAAAAAATATTAATCAATTTTTACTTTCACTTATTCATATTTGAAATCCTGTGGAAAAGAGATTTTCAAACGTTCTGGATGACGACTTTAGCTTAAATACTTTTAAATACGAACTGCTCTTCTAGAGCATGTCAAAAGGAGTAGAGGAATTAAATAGGTTATTACATGCAACTTAAGAGAGAATCAAAATGTTCTAAAGGCTTTAAACTTTATTTTGAACCTTGAGCGTTTTTAATTTATTGATATGAATACTTCGCAAACTTCTTCCATTCATTAAATCTAGGTCTATCTAAATATATATATTTATATGTAACCTTGGATGTTTTGTCTATGTTGTTGAAAATATATATATATACATATATATTTCAATAAAAATAGTAATTCAAAACTAAAAACTTCATTGCTTTACTTAAAACATCGCAAAAGGCTGAACAGTGGTTCCCACATTATGTCCGAAGAGATGCTGGAGCATGTAAGGAGAAACTCGAGGTTTAATAATTAAGATTTTTTTTTTTTATCATTCTACTGGTCACATTGATCTTTTTACATTTAATGGTGAAAGAAGTTAGTTCAGGGTGCAGTCAAAAGAACACACAATTAAGATATAAACTTCTCTCACTTACACAGTCAACCATTCTCACTTCACTATTTTTACACTTAAGTTTACAGAATTCATCTACAATACTAAGATAATCATATGCACCAAGATTTTGAATATATCGTCAAATAAGATATCATTTCGACTCAATTGCATTTTTAGTTATCGGTATCTTATAATTAAAACTCTTTTATGCTTTATGCGTTATTATTTTAAATGCATATACCAATATGCGGTATTATAAAAAAAATAACTTTGAAAACAGAACGAAAATAAGATTTTATTAGAGGAAACTGGGGTGTTTTTTATGTTAGAGTTATGCTGCGTTGTATGTGTTTGTCATCTTTTTACTTTCATCTCATCAGGTTAACATAATTTCCTTTGTTGTTTCAATCCTTTGTTTAATAATCGTGAGCTGCTAGCTTTCTAGCTTCATGAGGAATGCAATGTAGAACATATATTAACTTTTCTAAGCACTTGACATGAATTATATTAAATGATTGTTGATTTGATTGTTGAACTCTCTATGTCGCCCTGAAGAAGGCCTAAAATTTAGGCTGAAACGTCGACACTATTAAATTAAGTTTCTACTTAATTGTGTGTTAATCTGACTGCACCCTCAACTAACTTCTTTATAATAAATGAAGTTGAAATGAACTCTTTGGGTAGAATGTATATTTATGATATAGTATATGGTGGAAATGGATGTATTTACTAATTAATATATTGATAAAAAAAAAAAATATTTTTGTAAATCAAAATGGTCACCTATTAGAATTGAGTTGTCAGCATTGTGAGGAAGAACCAAACCAAGGTACTGAAGATAAGCGACGTGGCCTACGGCAGCGAACACAAGTGTATTGTAACAACGCTCGCTTGAAAAAGGAAGTAACAGCGGCATTAGAACCATCAAAGTTAACACTGAAAAAAGAAAAAAAAAAAAAAGAAATACTAATTAAAAATATCTGAAAAAGTAAAACAACTCAATAAGGTAATGTAAAACTTTAACAAAATCTATCTGTGGTTCAATATAATCAGCTTTGTTTATAAGATAAATCGATTTACCACAATATTCAGTTTTATTTATAAGATAAATCAATTTATCATAATATTCAGTTTTAATTATAAGATAAATCGAAATGAAATGAAAATGGTTTTAATTCTGGGATCATGTGTAATTACAATAAAAGCAATCAGTTCTTATGGTCAGGCAATTAAACAAGATTATGTTGAATAATTAGAATATTTATTGACACACACACATATATATATCCACATATATTTTACAATCGATCTAATGATCAAAGAATTGAAAGTAAAGTTAAAGAATTCCCCCGAGACGCCTGAAAAGACGGTGGCTTCGAGACTTGCTAATAAAATAAACATTACAGTGTTACCTAAAAGAATGATTGAAGTGCTACCACTGGGTAGCTTCTTCACCAGACTATTCCATGCCTATATTTGTAATTTTAGCCCTTTAACTTGCTGTACATACAGTTGTAGAAAATCAATACAAATAAAAAAAACTTTTTTTTTACTAATAAAAAAAAGTTAGAAAATAAATAGTTGAAGTTTGAATTAAGACATGAAAGCGACTTAAAGCATAGAGAACAAAAGAGTACGTTTATCATTTATCAGGGTTTGGAATAAATAATAAACTTGAATGTTATTTCCGGTGTAAAAAAGAATAAATCTACTTTAACCAACTATAATATGAGTGAAATAAGGCCGGGTGGAACTTCTGAATCAAATCTGTGTTTAAACGACTAATGTGAATTTGGCCTGATGAACAATGTCTGATCACTTGATTAACTCCAGTGATAAATGCTGAACATAGTATTGAGTTGATCAGCCATCAATGACTGTTTATGTACCTATCCCCTGACTATTTTATAACATTACCTAGTTATTGTTACTTTCATCTTGGTTTTCTAGGCTCTCTGTTAGGTTTATTAGAGTTTTTCTTTATTTTCTATCCGGACTTTGTATCAATTTTATCATTATTTTATCGAAATGAGTATTGTTAAAACATATAAATATTAACACATATGCATACTTACAATATAATGAAAAAAAAAGCACTAACATATTTACAATAATAATAACAAAAACATTCTTACAATGTAATAAAAAAACACAAAGATATTTACAATAATAATTAAACATACATACAATATAATAAAAACACTAACATATTTAGAATAATAACAAATACATTCTTACACTATAATAAAAAAAACTAAAACATATTCAAAATAATGACAAATACATACATACAATATAATCTAAAACACAAATATATTTACAATAATAAAATTTAATGTAAAAGTTATTTATCACATATCTTCACCTTTTTATTCTTTAGGGCCTGAATCTTTACCTTAAAACATCCTCTTCTTAGGAACCGCAATTCTTTTTCAGCTTTCATTCTTTTTTCAGTCACAGCTTCTGCGAATCGAATTTGAGCATCTGTGAATCTCTGCATTTCAGCGAGTTCAAAGTCCTCTCTCATGTGTTGAATTTTCAATATCTGGCTTCTTATTTTCTATTGCAGCGCTGTGAGAATTGACAATTTTAAGTCACAGTTTCTACTCTAATTTGGAGAAATTAGCTGCTCTTCTATTTTCATTTTTTGAAATCTCCATTTTTTCTCTTCAAAACAAAGAAAACACGCACTAACTACAACAAAGAACTGAGCTGACATGTTGCGTGCATATGGCATGAGTGGAAATCCTATGTTTTTCTCAGTTTAATTAGTAAATTGTACACCCGGCCCATAGTCAAAGATCTTGGTTAGGGACCCGAAAGATAAACATTACAAAAAAAAAAACTCCTGAAGGGTCTTGAGCTCAGTAAATATAGTCGTGGCAATGTTTCTAGGCCAAAGGCCGTGCAATGAGATGAATAAACAAAGATCACACTTAGCCGCCTGGCATTTTCATTTCATCATTTTTGAGTACGCACTTTACAGAGGCTGGCTGTGCCCCAGGAGGGTCTCCACCCAGGCTCGCTCAATGCCTGAAATAACAGAATAAATAATGTTCTGCTTACTTTTACCAGATGGTGTTTCTCTAGACTAGACCATAACTCTGCCTTTATAATCTTAATTAAATATTACAATATTTGTTTTTTATGGAACAATTATTGATTAACAGACCAATAGGATATTAAACTGATTTACTTTTAATTCTTAAATGGAAGAAATGATAATTTCATGAAATTATATTGCAATAAGCTGATCTATCGTTTCGAAACCAAGCTCAATAACCAAGTTTTTGGTTGAAAAGAAAAAGAAAAAAATAACTCACGTAAAACTGGAACAAAGACAGTAGATATTATAAAAGTGGCATGACGTTTCACTTTGAATTGATATTGTATCGTAACGAGATAAACTGTTCCATTCTTTTTACCAACTTCAGTCACTTTTCTTGTAGCATTAACACTTTTCAGCTGCCACATCCTATTTACATAATAATTCTTCATTCCAACAGCCTGTGGAAATATAAAGAAACAACTGAATTAATTCTTAAATTATCTAAATTTCAGAAACGTATTATTTCTTCAGGTATTAATAAAATCAAGATCAAAATAATATAATCTTTTTTAGATTAGTTTATCACCGTAAACTAGTATTAATACCGAAAGTATGATTCGGACAAACTGTTTTTAGTATAAGTAGTTTTTGTATAAGTGTAACCTTTGTGTTAAGTAATTGAGATGGTGAAACAGCACTGGTACATTTAAGAACAACAAAGAGTTAACTAATGGGACTAGTGGAGTGCCTATTAAGAAGTTATTACGGGCCAGAGGAGTTTTAGGCAAAAATTGCGAGTTTTTTTGTGTAATTGTGAAACAAAATTGGACTAGTGTCAAAGTGAAAGTGCTATACGATAACGTAAACTGTTTACCATGATTGGATAAGGAAATAACTAAAAAAAAAAAAAAAAAAAAAAAAAAAAAGGATAAGTTTTCTTTTTAAGACGCATGATGTCAAATTCAATCTTAGTCCTTTCACTTTTCTTTGCACATTTGATGTTTGAAAATTTGTTTTATTAAGTACCTTAAAAAAGTGCTTAGAAAACTATATAGAATCTATACATGCAAATGCTCCTATCAAAGTCTCATTTACCATTTGATCATTGAATACAAAGTCTAATAAGGAACCAGTATAAGACCTGGATCCAAGAAATGCAGTACACGTGTGTTCATCATTAGGCCAATAAGTGAGGTCCATGGAGCAGTGAGCTGTGAAGTCTGTCATCACTATGATGAATACCCTTCCATTAGAGCCCACAACCGCAGGGTGAGATTCCGTGTCCAGGTCTAAATCAAGTCTGAAAATAAAATAAACTGTAATAATAGATATATTTATTTAATATTAATTGAGAGTCTAGCGCATGATCGCAGAACATCTTATGCATTGATCGAGGCACCTCCACGACAAGAAGCACAAAGGAGGAAGTGAAAGTTATATAAATATATATATATATATATATATGAATTCATTATCACTACATTCAATTTTTAATGTATTCCTACATGTATTAATTTTACATTTTAAAAGACTGTTATGAGTTAGTAATATTTGCCCCGGGATTGCTTTACAAACTCCGTCTATTCCTCCCTCCTACGTATCTTCTTATTATCCAGTCCTACCTTGCTGATAGATCTTTCAAAATAAATCACAATAGTTCCTATGCATCCCTTTTTTCTCAATTTGCTGGTGTTCCTCAAGGCAGCAAACTAGAACCCGTTCTTTATACAGCTGATATCCCAACCCATCCTAACACTTTCCTTTCTAACCTATGCTGATGACAAGTGTGTGCTATCAGTAGATAATGATCCTTGATATTGGATATATATATATATATATATATATATATATATATATATATATATATATATATATATATATATATATATAAACACACAGGGAAAAATTAAATTTAATCTGAAACCAAATTATTGGAAACCAAGAATGGCATTATGGAAGGCTCGTGTGTTTCTTTGCCTATTTAATGCAGTTTTTAGTTTAAACTCCAATTATTTACAAATAAATATTTCCTTATACTGTAAGACATTATATAAGCAATGGTGTGAATACCTATAAGAAGAGTTTATCTATTATTACACGAGGGTAAAAGTTCGATGTTTTTTTTATTATTATTTAGTTTCAAAATTTAATAATGAACAGAAAAGTGACTAACTTGTTATATACAGTGAGATCAGGAACCCATAGCATATACGGAGATACGTTTATGTAATCAATATTATCATAATCTGAAGGATTCCAAGCAAGATTCGTATCCAGCCAAGTCTGGAAAAAATAATAATATCAATTATACCTAAGAACAAGTTTTTGTCTTGTAAAAATTGTTTTGAAAACATATCTTACCATAAAGATCCATGTATCAACATAAAGTGAATTTCTTTCTTCTTCCTGGTCATAAATATACAAAAATATTTTATTATATATGTATTTTTTTCAGTAAATAATTAAAATTATAGAAATTCAAATCTAGAATTGTTTTTAGCTTTACGGAAGAGGTTTTAGTATGTTTTGGATTGAAATTAACTTTTGTAACTTTCGAAAAGAACTGCAATTTTCTAGCGCGTTGTTTTTTTGAATCTAGAGGGTCCTTTTGATTGTACTGATTGGATGAAGGGGTCCGTGAAAATGTTTTGTTGGCAACCACTGCTCTACGAAGTTATAGCTTTTTTTTCTGTAACTTGGATATATCGGTGATTCATGAGAATGAAATTAGCGATTAACAATGCTTAGGAAGTAAAAGATAAAAAGTAAGGAATTCAGAAAGAAAATGTTTAATCCCCTCTTTCATGAATGGAATAGTGCTCACCAATTCTAAAGTAAGTCGTGAGATATCAGTTCTAATCCAATACCTCAAAAAAGATACTAGATAATGATTTAAAGTTTTAAAGTATTATATGGTGGTAGATGGATTTGTGTGTGTGTGAATGTAGATAATCACATATATAAATTTGTGCAATTGAACTTACAAAATCAATATGCCTTGGATAAAGAGTTAGAGTGACCAAGGTTTTATTGCCTTGATGCTTGACCGGGCGAAGATTGCGATCGTAGCCGCAGAAGATGTCATCCTTCAACTTGGTAAGGGCGGTGCGTTCTACATTACAGCTTCCCTGGCAAACTAACAGTAATAAGGATTATAAATTATGGTAACATGGTCGAAAAAAATATATAAACAGTATAGAACAATTTTTAGGTAAAACTTGGTAATCTATAATTGAGGTTTTGATTTCCAAAACGTACTACATCCACTTTAGACAATTTTACAGGAAATGCAAAAATCTGCCATTTATTTATTATTGGACCAATTTACGTGATTAATTTTTTATTAAAATCTAAAGTTGATTTTTAAGCGTGTTACCAACTTATTTTTCCAAATTATTGTACTTTTCTGATGACTTTTAAACAATATAATATGGATATAGTACTTTTTGGAAGAATATAACGCGGATAAATTGGTAATACACTATAACCTTCATGATACATTATCGATAACTGACGTCTTTATATAGTTAATTACTAAGTTATGTATATTTCCTTATTCTCCCTCTGAGAAATATCTTTCTTTGTTGGTTAATCACATTGAATATCTATTATTCATAAAGAAAGTTAACATTCAAATGACAATTTATCTATTAATGGCACTATAATAATAAAGTATGTAATTATGAAGTTTATTTTGAACTTGTCTTTACTATTTGTGTGAATTTAGCAAATTTATCTATATTATTAACTACGTGTAAACAGTATTCAACTATAGATACTGATAAATAAAAAACTTTTGAACATTAATTTTACATAAAAAAATCTACTATTGAGTAAGATCAGGCACGGTTTTTCCTCTCATATTTAGCAGGTTTGAGGAATGCTAATTCCAACTATTTGCTAGATCAAATATCATTCTATTAAAACATGAGTTTTTGAAAAAAGTTTAACTAAATTTATGTGGCTGCAAGAAGAAATACTATTTTTTTTTTTTTAAATTAATTGATTGACAGTCTAAAAACAGATTATTAGGTTAAAACCGTTGATCAAAATAATAGCGGTGATTGAAGACGAGCTAAATGAACTAATAAAAATGCACAAAATTAAGAAAACAATAAATTATTGTTAATATATCACACCTCGCGCAGATCTCATTACCGCGTATGGGGAGCGTCCCACGGGTGGCGGATGTGGGGATGGTCGGTGGAATTCCCTCGAAAGCTCCTCCCGGCTAAGTCCGACGGACTCGCTGACCAACAATGAGAGCGGCCCTCTAAGCTTGCTGGAGGGTGTGACATAGGTTCGAACGCCCTATTCACATATTTTAGTCCACAAAATACCACCAACAGTCATGAATTCCTCTGAGGTAAAACACTCACTATCCGGAGGTAAACTAGTCCCCCGTTCGGGTCTCCAGATAGGGACTGCTTCAGGGGAATCATGGCGCAAGATGAAAATTAGAGATCTAGCAATAGGGACGTGGAACGTTAGAAGTTTAAATACGGCAGGTGGGTTAAAGTCGGTCGTGAATAAAGTTAAGGGGTACCATTTAGATATCGTTGCATTACAAGAGGTTCGCTGGCCAGGGGAGGGTTCGTTAACAGAAGGAAAGTATACTATTTGGTACAGGGGAGCTTTAATTATTGTTTAGGTACCGGGTTTCTGATTAGGAATAGATTTATTTCCGCACTACGGGACGTATTTAGTGAAAGAATAACGGTTGCTATATTTCAAGGTCGTTGGTTTAAAAATTTGGTTCATTCTCCCACCGAAGACAGTAATGATGAAGTAAAATGCGAATTTTATGATAAGCTAGTGTTGGTTTACGATCAGTTACCGCGAAATTATATTAAGATAATACTATGCAATGTGAACGCAAAGGTTGGAAGTGAAGAAGTATATCGTCCTACAATCGGTAAAGAAATTTTGCACGAATATAGTAATGATAATGGGACCCGACTAATAAACTTTGCCATTTCGAAAAAATCTAGTAATAAAAAGTACTATGTTTAAACATCAGGATATTCATAAGTATACGTGGACATAGCCGGATGGACAAACGCGGAATCAAATCGATCATGTTTTAGTACAAAACAGATGGTAAAGTTGCATAATTAACGTGAGATCGTATCGTGGTGCAGAATGCGGCTCTGATCATGAATTAGTAATCGCGAAACTTCGGCAAAAACTATATACAAAAAAGAGAACACCGAACTATATTCATCTCGAGAATTTTGATCTGGTTAAATTGAACAATCCCAGAATTAGAAAACAATTCGCACTAGGAGTAAAAAATAGGTTCGAAGCTTTGAAATCTTTAAATTACGAAAACAAAGATATAAACAAACTATAGGAAGGGATCAGGGATAATATTAAAGAGGTCGTTAATTTGTGTCTTGGGAAAATCTAAAATAAAAAGAACAAATCTGGTTAGACGTGGATTGTCAAAATATGTGTGAAAAAAGAAAAACCGCTAAACTAAATTCCTTAAATAATCCAAGCAATAATAACGTGACTTACTTTCGGGTAGAAAAAAAAAAAAAAAAAAGTACTTCAAAATTCTTAAAAAATAAGAAAAGAGAGTATCTTGAAGGCAAAATAATAGAAATAGGAAAACACAGAAGCGAAAATAACCTAAGAGAGATGTACAAAGCTATAAACAAAGCACGTAAAAGATTTGAACACCTATAGAATGCGGTTAAAGATGCAAATAACAATATAATTGCGGATCCGACTGAGATATTAAATAAATTTAAACAACACTTTGACGGCATTCTAAATACGGAAAATAATAATCAATCTCCATAAAGAGGAAGTCGAAATGGCGATAGGAAAATCAAAACGTTATAAAGCTGCAGGAAATGATAATATTACGAGTGAATTAACCAAGGCATGTGGAGAAGCGGGCGTTTCCAAATTATATGTTTTAGTTAAAAAGATCTGGGAAAATGAAAAAATGCCCAAAGAAGAGAAAAAATCAATACTTATTCCGATTCACAAAAAAGGACCAAGGACGGATTGTAACAACTATCGTGGAATGTCTCTTCTCCCAGTATGCTATAAAATATTCTCGTCAATACTAACTAGCCGAATCACAGAATACGCTGAGGAAATTATCGGAGACTACCAATGTGGTTTTAGGTGGAATCGCTCGACTATTGATCAAATACTTTCCTTACTTCAAAGATTAGAGAAAAAATTGGAATACAACTGTGTAGTCCATCAACTTATATCGATTTAAAAAAGGCTTATTATTCAATAAACCATCAGAAGCTATATAACATCATGATTGAACAGGAATACCTAGAAATTTAGTAAACCTAGTAGAGATGTGTTTGTTGGAAATATTTCATAAAGATAGAATCCGTCATAATTACTCTGAGAGATTTGAGATGCGATCGGGTTTGAAACAGGGTGATTCCTTTCACCTGTTTTATTTAATATAGCTTTAGAATATGTCATAGAAAAGGTGATGTGTATCGAGAAAGGTTTAAATATGGGACACAAGATTCCGGTTTTGGAATCTGCCGATGATTTGGTTCTGCTAGGTGAAGACACGGAAACCATACAACTAAATACAAATGTGTTAATAAAAACCGGTAAAGAAATAGGACTCGAATTAAATACCGATATGCGAAATATATTATTAGTAGCAGAAACGGTGCCGATCTTGGTGATATTGATATAACAGGGCATACTTTTGAACACGTAGAGAAATTCAAGTATTTAGGTTCAATGATAACAAGACAAAATTAAATCCAGGAAGAAATAAAGTCCCGGTTAAAGGTGGGAAATGCGTGTTATTATTCACTTCTAAGTTTCTTAGTTCGCGGCTTCTATCTAAAAACTTAAAGGTTAGAATTTTAAAACTATTATTCTTCCGACGGTTCTTTACGGATGTGAAACGTGGCCGCTTACTTTGAAGGATGAACAACGGCTTAAGGTTTTCAAAAATGAGGTACTGCGTAAAATATTTGGTCCGAAGAGAGATGAGGCCACTGGGGAGTTTAGAAGTTGCACAACGCGGAATTGCGGAACTTGTATCCTGTGAATATAATTGAGTTGATAGCATCGCGGAGACTCAAATGGGCAAGTAAAGTTGTTGGGCTCGGTGAGGAGCGGATTCCGAGAAAGTTGGTATTCGCTGATCCGACTGGTAGGTCACACTGCTTGAACGGTGAACATTGGACGAGTCTGTGTAGGCGGAATTTCGTGGTATCGGCATCGAGCCTTCGGGTTCGGTAAACCTATTATTATTATATATCACGGGATTAAGTGCTTCTGCTGTATAGTAGGATATATAGTACCTTTTGGTATGAAATGAAAGGAAAGGTTATCTGATTACAGAGAATATAGTATTTTTTGGAAGGAAACGTTTTTAGTAGTATCTTTTGGAATGAAATGAAATGTGGATTTAGTATCTTATGGAATGAAATGCAATTTTTAAATACGTTTTAAAAGGATTTTTATGTTTTTTAGATAAAATCTTATGACGGATCGAGATAAAACTAAAACCATTAGAATACAAATATGTCAAAATATCAATTACGAAATAAATATCTTTTAGTACCATTTGGAAATCAACGTCTCAATTATTGAGATTAATCTACACTGCATCCTATTTTACATTCAACTAGCGACTCGCCCTTGCTTCGCAAGGAGGCAATTTACATGTGGTGTAATTTATGTTTAAAAAACTTCAGTTTGATCAATTGAAAGTTTATTATTTTGGGATTACGAATTCATCGTAACGAAAAGTGCACTTTGCAAGAAAATATTATGCTTATTATATAACGTCTATTAATTCTTATGTTTAATCATCGGCAGAAATCAGAAACATAAATTGGTCAAAAATCAGAAATTGGTTTAGTTTATTATGTTTAACGTTTCTTATTTTATTCGGTTCATTACAATCTTAAATTTCATAGGAACTTTTTCTAAATACATTTTAATGTATTAATGTTAATTTAGTTTTCATGTGATTCCTATTAGTTTACAGTTAAACTACTATTTTTTGTGAAATGATCTAAAAGTAGAAATAATTATTAACAGTATTAGTTTATAACAACTTTTCCTTTATTTCATCAACCTACGTACGATTTAGTATATAATATTTTATTTTATATAATATTTCTAAAATTTTGACTACCTTATGGAAGTATATAATCTGTACGATCACCATTAATCCCCATAACCTCCCTAATCCACAACTTTATCTCTAAATGTATTCGAAAATTCTTAAATTGATTTTAACAACGGGGGTAGGTGTAAGTCGTGTGTTTCGCGCGCCAGATATTTTTAAATATACACGTATTTGTTGAAGGGGATAATACTGTGTCATTTAGTAGGGCAAAACTTTTAAATATTAGGCGGGCAACACTGTATTTTTATTTTAATGTATTAAGAAAGGAAATCAAGATAAGGTATGTCTCAGCAAAATTGAGAGAATAAAATTGAGGATAGTCCATCAAACAATTAATAAACTAGATAAGAATGATTTAAAACATGATGTATCAATAAGACATTAAACATAAATATATATAAATATTGGTTGCGAAACATGGGTAATAGATAAGAAGACCAGCCACAAGTTGAGAGTAATGGTCAGAGGTATTGAGCGATACATACATATGGACCGGACATGTTATTCAAAGAAACATTACAACATGGACCAGGCAGCTTATGGAGTGGTACCCAAGGGAGTTCACAAGGAGCGTGGGCGTCCACCGACAGCCTAGGACAAGGAAATGAAGAAGAGTTGCGAAGGTGCAACCTGGAAGAGAGTGGAAAAGGATGGGGCAGGTTCGTGTGGTTGCAAGAATAAGCTTATTAAAACATTCAAACAATCGAACTCAAAAACCTCAACTTAAGGTTGATTTTGTGTATTTGAATTGAACTAAAGAGGAAGTGTTGTATATATATTTTTTGTTATATTTTATGTACAAATAAAGGTTATTATTATTATTTTATATATATATATATATATAATATATATATATAATATATATATAGATATAGATATAGATATAAATTTATTTTCTATCAAAAACATTTTATATTGATAGTTTAAAATAGTTCTTTAACTTTATTTACTAGATAATAAACTTTGTAAACAGTGTGTCTCAACATTAATTCCACTATCACACTGTTTGATATCTTCAAAGTAGCAAGGGATATAATATAACCAGATCTCTTTATTTACTTGACAACACAAATCACTTATCTAAATTCACCACAAACCGACCATTTCATGTGGAAAATCTTGTGGAATGAATCTGAGAGAATCAGGTGAAACCGCAAACACTAACAAGATGTAACACTGAATGAACATTGGTTTAAAGTAATTTTAATTTGTTCCTGTTCAATTTATTTATTTATCAATTTAGGTAATTTAGAAATGGTTATAGTTGGCCGATATAAGTTGAGTTAGTGATTTGTTAGTGAAATTTAATTAATATATATATTTAATAACATTAAAGTAACTGAAGCTTTACAAATAACCAAAACTAAATAACTAAAAAATGTTTGAGGTCTAAGTATGATAAAATGGAATAAATATTATTCTAATTAGATGGAATTCAAAGTAGAAATTATTCCTTCATTATCTACTGTATAAGCTTATTTAAGTGAGGAATCAAAACTAAACTTCCATTGATCTTTTACTGAACTATTTAATCTTGGGGAAAAAAAGAAAAAAAGTTCTACTTACTTTCCTAATATAAATGAGCTTTGGATATTTCCATTTACTTTTCATGACAATATGGCGAAAACGGTTGCAATAAATGATCAATCACATCCCTCGTGCTTATAAATCGCGTTCGCCAGTTGGTAACATGTATTGTAAGTCCTAGTTTTCTTTGTATATTATTTACATTATAACTTTAATTATGAAACACATTAATTAGTTTGCATATATTTTGTTAAATTTATTCATCGAAACTTTATTATATATGTAGCATGTGAAAAAAACTACTGTTGTAAAGTGTGTTGTAAATTTTCCTATCGCATAAAAGCTTAAAATACAGCTATTGATTAAAGTAGTTTTTGTATCAATTAATTAATTTAACGGTGCTAATAGTGCACATAATAAAAATAATATAAAGTAAGGAAAAATGCATTAACTTATACAGATATCAATATAATTTAGTTTTATAAATTATATATTAAGTTATTGATATCAACGTTCATATTATTTAAACGAAATAAAAAGGATTTTAGTAGGGAAGTAAGTGGAAGTACGATGATACAAATATTACACTAAATTATCGTAACTTTACAATATGTTATTCTCAGCATTCTAATTATAATATTGTATTCTTGTTTTCAAAAATACGGGAACTGTCCGTTTTATGTGTTTTAATAATAATTTACTCCGTCCTAGGTTGATGTTTTTAATTGTTGACTCAATCATTCATATTTAATTCACTCTAATATAATATTTAATCGAACAGCATATTCCGCATATTGAACTAAATATAATATAAAAGAATCATGTTTTATATGTTATGATAAATAAATATATAAACAAATTAGAAGAGGCTGTTCCTAATAATATATTCATAATTTTGTTTAAATATGTATTTAATCTATCAAAATACGATTCTCACATTATCATTTTTTTTTTTTTTTTTATTGTTACTAAACTTTGGCCATTACATATATAATTGTACTAAACAAATATGTATGTATTTAAAAAAAGTATTATAAATATATATATATATATATATATATATATATATATATATATATATATATATATATGATAACCATTTACACAAACTTACGTCCGACAACTACGCCTAGGGATAAAAGTAGCAGAAGATATTTCTCCATGTGAAAGAACTTGCGTGCCTGGAACTAACTGTTGGCAGTCATGGACCAAGCTTTATCAAAACCACGCCCAGCGTTTGGTTTTCATCAAAATGATAGGTTCTAATAATCTAATTTTAAGGGATATCTGTTATTTACGTTCCATGTCATTGATATAGGAAGTGACCCAAAAATCACTTTTAGGTATCTAGTGAAAAGTTTTTATGAGTTAGAACTTAGAAAAATTAATTGTGCTGGGAAAATATTAAAATAAAAAGGAAAAAAAAGTTATAAGTATCCAGTGATAGTGATCTGGAGCAAGAATCGTGAATCGCAAGCAAAAAAATCGTATGCGCGCTACTCACAACTTTTACTTATTTCCCTGTTTGAAATAATTTATTTAAGTTAACTTTTAGAATAAAATATAATAATATAATGGTTTCAGTTTTCGTAGAAATTCTATTTATTTTCTACAGCTGCTGCTAACTATAAGAGGCGGTTAAATATTTTAAATAAATAAAATCGAAGGTTTCTTTGAGGAGGGACTTTTGAAAATACGGAATTTAAGTCCTTTCAGAATTTTTTAATGAAAACAAGACCTATCTGATTTTAAAGATCATTCAGTTCTACACTGGTATATACAAGTTTAAAAAAAAATAGTTAAGCGATTTTCGAGAACATTGTAAAATGTTAGCCGATGAGGGTGAAAAAGTTGTTACACCCATCGCCTGTCATAAATACGCGCTTTCGGTAACTAAACTTTTTTTTTTCAACCTAGATTTACTGTGTACATATACACACACACCATTTTCTTTGACCTGGTGATTTCGACTAAGGAGACCTTAAAATATATAAAACCGTTTACAACTCGCATTCGAAAATTTTAATGTTCAAAATACTTCCAGTACCAAAACGTTTGGATACAGCCAGACTGAGTTCCAGATTGTTGAAGACCTACATAATGTGATTCCTAAAGAAACGAAATTGTTTAAAATTAAATTTTTAATTGGAGAATAGCAATTGATGGTGAAATTTTAATTTAAATATTTTTTTGTACTATGTTCAAATTATTAATAATCCTTAACTTTGAAAATGGACCAACAGAGACAAATACGTCAATAATTTTAATAAATGATTCTTTTACTTCCACTTACCCATATATGAAATATATAGTAAGGGAAATCGTGAACATTTCCGAATTCCAGTTTTCACCGGAAATACACGTTTGAGGTGTATTTAGACCCTGAGTCCAAATGACCAAGTCCCGCGAAAAGGTCTGTGTGTGTGTGTGAGTGTGGTAAGTCTAGCATGAAAACGAAAAGTTGTACAATACTGAAATTTTATACTTAAGACATTTTATACGCTCGAAATGTTGCAGCAACTTTTTCATCAAAATCAGCTAACCAGAAGAGCCACTTTATACAATGCATTTAGCACCTTTTTATTTTCCAACATAAAAACAATAATAGGGGTACTCACTACGTTTGCTATAGCATATTTGTTGTGCTATTTTGCTAAACTCATCGAGTTTCAACAGGAAATAACTGTTAAACTAGACGGGTTTAGCAAAATAGCACAAAAATTATGCTATAGCAAATGTAGTGAGTACCCATACGTAGTGAGTTTGCTATAGCATGCTATTTGTGCTATTGTGCTAAACCCATCAATTTTATGCAGGAAATAACTGTAGAAACTCGACGGGTTTAGAAAAATAGCATGTTATAGCAAACGTAGTGAGTACCCCTCTTATATAGACGTATAATATTCCATTGCAAATCTAAAGATTTTAGAAAAATTATTATCATACACAGAAAATTGAACAATTTAATGGAGGGTTGTGAAAAGTCGATAAAACTTACTGATAATAATAATATATTATTTAATAAAACACATGTTTCTATTGAAATTCAATGTGATTAATTGTTTAACAATTTATTTTTATCTTTTTGTGTATTTAAAAATTCTTAAATACTTTTTAAATTGATTTCAACAACGGAGGTAAGTGAAAGTCGTGTGTTGCACGCACTAGATTATTTAAAATAAATTTTAAATATAATCACTTTGGGATTAATGGGGTTCATTCTTGAATCATTGTTTAATTGTTAATTCATATTAATTTAACTACTTAAAGAGTTCAATAATTTATATTTGAATCGTTAAGAGATCGAACCCAAAACGCCATGTGTTATGACAACTGTTGTCAAATAGATTACTTTATCCTTAATCTGTATGGTAAACACACTTCATATCAACTGCTATACATGAAACTTAAGTAGATTACGATATAATATTTATGTATAGGATTAATGCTAGTGTATCAGTTAACTTGTGCACATACACAAGCATTAATAGTAGTCCTAACTGTCTTAGTTCCTTCATCACGTGAAGCTAAAAACATGGCCACTTTAAGAGACAGAAATAAAGATTGCTGTAATCATTTAAGAAACAGGGTTTACTTATTTGTTTACGAAGCAGAAGGGAACTGTGGAAACGTGCCATGGAACCATGGAGAAAAACCTAGCGAGGTAGGACTAACAGTTAAACTATATGTTTATACACGTTCAGTACCTTTTTTATAAATACAATTTTAATTTTGCCACTCAACATTTGTGATATGCATGATTTGATTTTTTTTTTAAACAAGTTATTTTATACCATTTCCAAAATTTAAAATCGCTGATAAAACACCTGGCCTATACTTAAAGTTTTGCAGCCATTTTAAGTCAGCTTCGCGGCTGAAAACATGTGTTAGCAAAATCTCTGTAACAATAGGAATTTTGCAGGTATAAAAAAAAAAAAATAATTAAAAATATGATCAGGATGTGCTTTACATGATTTTGTTCTTAGTACACATCATCAAAAAATCTGGTGCGCGAAACATACGACTTTCACTTAACTCCGTTTTTAAATCAATTTAAATAGTTTTAATGAATTTTTAACAACTCTTAGATATAAAAAAATAAATTGTTTAAGAATTAATTGTATTGAATTTCAGTAGAAACATATGTTTTATTAAATAATCTATTATATTATTATCAATGACAATCAGTCAGTTTTATCGGCTTTTCGCCACTCTCCATTAAATGTTACGATTTTGGGTATAAGATAATAATTTTTCTAAACTCTTTAGCTTTCCAACAGTATATTTATGTTCAAAAACAACAAAATTGTATACAAAACATATTTTCGGTCTTTTCTTTCTATAGCGCTCTAAACGTTTCGGTTGATTCAGAATTCCTTAATTTTTAAACAATTTTTCTCGCTACGGCAATGTTTATAACACATTGAACTAAAAATGTAGATAATGCTCTCAATATCATTCTAATTTTTATTTCGTTCTGAAATGAGGAAAATTACTGTAGCTCATGATTTTTTAAGACAAATAAAAAAAAGGACTTTGGATAATGACTAAGCTATATAAGAAAAGAATCAAAGGTGAGTATTTTTTTCTTCATAATGTTTCAACTCACAAAAAATCTTGCTTTTATTAATCTATTTAAGTTACTTTCTTCACTTTTTGATTGGTGATGTGTTGTGAGGACAAAAAAAGGTACAGGACTTCCTGATCATATCTTTATTTTTTTATGGGAGAAGTTAGCTCAGGGTGCATTCCAAAAATCACACAATTAAGTATAAACTTAATTTACTGGTGCCGACGTTTCAGCCTAAATTATAGGCCTTCTTCGGGGCTATAAAAACCAAAAGATAACAACCAGTAGAATAATACAATATATAAAGATGATAATTATACTGATAATTAAAGACAAATTGAAATAGTAGTTATGACAATTGACAAATATAATAATAATTAAAAACAAAAGGGGCAAAAGAAATTTAATGAAAGGTGGATAATTAGATGATAGAAAATTAAAATTTTAAAAATGCCAATTTTAAATTATTTTTACCGCGATAAAGCGATACCTAAATCGTTGGTTTAGGGTCTTTCGTTTGGTTGAGATGTGAGGTCCCCATGTCATCCTTCTGTCAAAAGTTAATCCTTCGTAATTTAAAAAGGGGCCAAGTATGGAGCACGTTGTTTGTAAAAAAGGCGCTAGATAACGCTCATGAGAGCGACAAAAATCACAGCTTTAGGCCCTAGTAAAAGACCTTAAAGGTAAAAACCTTGAACAATAATGTGTACCCCGACTTCTTGATATTAACAAACACTACCTGTATTCACTATGAACTACATATTAATTATAATATTGTGTTTTTTAACAAAGTTTCCATTTTTGTAATCCAAAGTAAAATGTATTTTCAGGGATTTTATATCTTGCTTGGAAGTTTCGTGCTGATGGTTAGCTTGTGCGTGCTTTATTATGACCTCATACTTCAAGAACCAACAGAAGGATCAGCAACTTCGAATGCTAACCCTTCCATTCGCAGGCATTACAACACTCCAGTAGCAACACCTCCCTCCCCTTTATTGTCGCGGAGAGAATATTGGATTTAGCGTTTATTTCTTTAATCAAGTTATAAGTGGGACATGGATTAGTTATTGAAGATAACAAAACAATATAGTTTTATTTTAAAATAAATAATTTATTAAATGTGTATATATTAAGGTTATGTTGTTATTTGATATATTAGTTATACGATTAAAAGATAATAACAGATTTACCCATATGTCATTATCTACTTGTTAAATTAATAAAGTTTTCAAGATTATTGTCGTTATAAAGGTGTAATCCCAAAATAGTGTGCAATTTTATTTTTTCCTTATTTGTTTTATTAAATTTTATTTACCTCAATAATATTTAATCAAATAGTCAGGTCAAATTAGGCCAAAAAATAATGAAAATCCCTAAGACAACAATTGTAGATCATAAAATTATCTACATCTAATATCTAATGTATCAATACTTTTTTCCTACGAGCCACCATTGTTGAGATAAAACGATTCCAAACTTTGTAATCGTCATAATATACATGGGTACGCCACGTATATACATCTCTATAGTTGTATTCTATTTCTATAGTTGTATTTGTTTCTATCGGTCACAGTTACTTACACTAATAATATA
Organism: Piezodorus guildinii; assembly: GCA_023052935.1. Lineage (NCBI taxonomy): Eukaryota > Metazoa > Arthropoda > Insecta > Hemiptera > Pentatomidae > Piezodorus > Piezodorus guildinii. The sequence continues at coordinate 84,703,757 of CM041295.1, forward strand.
AAATATGCATAAGTAGTAATCGGTAGTGAAAACATGTGTTTATTCTAACCTATACTTGCATTAATTAATGTCTTCATACCATGTTCAACAATAATAACTTCACTTTCAGTTAAAAGTTTAGTACAAATAAAACAATATTCCGACATTTTTGTAACAACTTGTAGACTCAAAACAACACGATATAGGTTAGAATAAACAATTGTTTTCTCTACCGACTGGCGTAAAAGACTAACGGTATTTCATTTTACCAGATATTATCATAGTTATAACTTATGTATATTTAGTATTATAATTGTAAGTTACAATAACCGATAGAACATATTTTAACATATAGTACAACTATAGAGATGTATATACGTGGCGTACTCATGCATATTATGACGATTACAACTTTTTAATCGTTATATCTCAAAAACGGTGACTCGGAGGAAAAAAATATTATAGCCTTATTTGTAGATAATTTTATGATCTACAATTTTTATCTGCGGTATTTTTATGATAATACTTACCGTTTTGCTGAAAAGCGCGAAAAACCCATTTTTTTCACCTTTGACCTTGAATAAAAAATTGTCCACACAGGGAAAAGCTGGGGGGGAAGGAGAATTTTCAAATTTTATTTTTAAGCATATTTTAAACAATCTTACTAATTTTCAGCTTGGTGGGAATTTGGGTTGCTTCGAATGTCTAAATTGAACGGACTAAATATTTACTAATACCTCTTGAAGATGCTAGATTTGAAAGAAAACAAAATTTTTATTTATGATGAGTTCCCGCTGGATATATTGTATATGTAAGTGAAATTAAAAAAAAAATAAACAAATAAAGTTAATAAATATTAAGAATTGAGACGATGATTTCTACTAAGGTACTGAAGGACATTTTTTTTCGAAATTGATATTTTTACAATAATGGTTTAGTTATCTAAAAAACATATAAATCCTTTAAAAACGTGTTTGAAAATTGCATTTCAATTCCAAAAGGTACTAAATCCACATTTCATTTCATTCCAAAAGGTACTAAAACATTTCCTTCCAAAACGTACTATATCTTATATAAACAGATATAACCTTTCCTTTCATTTCCTTCCAAAAAGTACCATATTTCCTACAGAGCTGGGCATTTAATTAAAAAAGACCTTTAAATAAATATTTTAATTAATTAAAATCAACTAGCTAGAGATTTTCGCAATCGAATTTAATTAATTAAACTAGCTAATTATGGGGAGCCCGTGGCTGAGTGGCTAGCGCGCTAGTCTCTCATGCTATAGGTTGCGAGTTCAAATCCCAGTCCCGGCGGGGCTTTTATAAGGATGTAATGAAATGGGAATTCACTCACAGCCTCTCCCCCGGGTAAGTGAGACCCGTCAGCTGGTCCAAATGGTGGCCAATCACAAAATTAGGCGTAGGGAGCGATGACCCTACACTACAAAATGCATCGAGAAACGAGAGTGTAATCTCTCAGGAAATTACATAGCAAGGCCCAGGGCCTACACAGCCTGTCACGCCACTGGAAGAAGAAGAAAATTAGATAATTAATTCTAATTGTTATTTGTAGTTGTTAGTTTATAACTAATTTTAATTAGAAAGAATTACAAATAAAAAAGTTAATCTTACAGTTAGGATTATTCATAAGAATTAATAATACACCTTTTACTTTCACTCAACCATATATGAAATATAAATATAGTATTGCGATCGTGAAAATTTTCTAATTCGATTTTTCACCAAAAATACACGCTTTAGGGTCCCTTGAGTCCAAATGACCAAGTCCCGCAAAAAGGTCTGTGGGTGTGTGTGTGTGGCTAGCGCTAAAACGAAAAGTCTTATGAAACTGAAATTTCATATTTAAGACAGCTATGCATCCGAGATGTTACAGCAACTTTTTCATCAAAGTCAGGTAACCAGAAGAGCCACTTTATACCATGGATTTTGCGCCTTTTTACGATTTTCTCATAAACGGCTCTAAAGATTTTGATTAAACTCACTATGTCGAAGTAAAATTTAATGGGCTTTAATACCATATAAGTTTCATTCTTATTGAAATAGTCTGACAGGGCTAAAATGCCGATATTTTAAACCTTCTTTCTCTAAAGTACCTTTAATTTTGTAGATTTTATGAAATATATCATTTGATAAGCATTGCTAAAAAACAGCTAAATATACAAGTTGAACGAATTTCATAATCAACCAAAGGAGAAAAGAGAATAAAAAATTGTTTATGCAATTTTTGTGTTTCTGAACATGAAAACAGTAATATAGATGTGTAATACATCGCTGGAAAGCTAAATATTTTAGAAAAACATTATCTTACACATAATCATATCTTTACCAAACCATCAACTCCCAGCTACCTCCCTCTATCCAAAGACTTCTGCAAGTTAAATCGCCAGTCCACTCCCTCCAAACGAGGTCAAGCCATTCCGACCTTTATATTCCTACCCATAGAACAACTTCGATCCCTATATAAATAAAAACGTTAAACAAATAAAAAAAATGAATATTTCGTAGGGTGAACCCTCCTTTTCAACCTCTATTGACCGGACTAATTGCTTTAACTTTCCAATAAAGTAGAGTTACATCAGAGTATAAAAGGGTTAGATTCCATAGCATGAACTAAAAATTGCAGTATAGCTTTTTGGATATCTATGACCCCCCACTTAAATGAAACATACCAATTAATAAACAGAATCTTGACATATAAATTCATTAAGCATAAAATCTGTATATTATTATTTTTTTTTTTTTAATATTAATAAATTTACTATGGAAATTTCATGGATTTTTATTTAGATTTTAAACAACTGAAATATTGGGTTGTCCAAAAAGTTCGTAAAGATTTTTAAAATAAAATTTACCTTTTATTTTTTCTACTTAAAATGAATCACTAAGCTAATGTTTATTTATATGTCTTTAATCCTCATCGAATTAACTATGTTTACACACTGAATTCGTCTTTATCCTTAATGAGCCTTCTCAGTAGTGTAGTTTATTCCAAACCAACATATTATGCTGTTCTTTTTTAAAAAAGGGAAAAACGCAGCCTAAACTGCAAGAAATATTCCTGCGGCAGCGATTCAATTGCTGATAGCACGGTTCAGAAGTGGTTTTCGCGGTTTAGACCAGATTTCAATTTGGAAGACCAACCCCGGGCTGACCGGATTTCAACTCTTGACATCGAGGATATTATGATGGTCATCGCAAACAATTCAGGAATTACAGTCCTATGAGATAGCTGCGGGGTTAAGAGCCTACAAATCGACCGTTTTTGATCATCTACAGAAGGCCAGGTACCTCTGTCGTTACGATGTTTGGGTTCCCCCTGAGCTCAGATAAAGGAATCTTAATGAAAGGATTTCATGTTGTTTGCTGCTGAAAAAAATGTGGAGGATCCATTTATGAACCAAGTTGTTACTGGTGACCAAAAATGGACTCTCTACATCAACACCAGGCTGAAATAAATCTTGCGTTGCCTGGAACTACGCCCCTCCCAGCACCAAAGGCCTGCTTGAATCCAAGAAAGGTCAGTATTTCGTGGGATTGGAAGGGACCCATACATTTTGAGCTCCTTCCACAAAACCAAACTATAAATACGGACTTTCACTGTGCCCAGTTAGATTGATTGAAGGCAGCAATAGAAGAGAAACGGCCAGAGTTGGCAAATCAGAAAGGAGTGCTATTCTATCAAGACAATGCTAGGCCCCATGTGTCTTTAAGGACTTTGCAAAAGTTATTAAGCTTCAGATGGGAGGTTTTACCTCAATCGCCCTACTCTCCAGACATTGCTCCTTCGGATTTCTATCTTTTCCGTTCCCTTGAAAATTTTCTACAAGGGAAATCCTACTCTTTAGAAGATGGCATCAAAACGGACCTTTTATGGTTCTTCTGGAGTAAGGACAGTGATTTAAAAAAAAAGGGATAATGGACTTTCAAGCCGTTGGGAAAGGGTAATCGATAACAGTGTTAACTATTTTGAAGATTAAATAAATAAATTTTAAGCTGTTCATCAATTTTAATTTTTGTCCAAATTTCTCTACAAACTTACCGGACAACCCAATATACTAAGGTTAGTATGTTTTTTTTCTTTTTCTGTGAAAATAATCCTATTTAGCATATAATGACAAAACTATTAAAGTACATACAAACGTGCGCACAGCATTGAAGAGTAAATGAAGAATGATTAAGTATATTAATAAAATCAACTTATTTAATTTAGAAACATTCTTTATAAAATAGATTGGTACTATGTTTGTAAGAAATCAGACAAAGAATCTAAAATAAAAAATATATATCAAATCACTTTCATTGCTTTATAAAATTAATTGGTACAATATAAATACATACATAACTCCACTTCATTGTATCAGTTCTGCTAAACTAACACAAACAAGGGACAGAAACATATAAAAGAAACATTACAAAAAAATTATAATTTTTAATTCATGAAAAAATAAACGACAAAATCATTACTAGAATCATTACTAGCTAGAAAAGCCAGTTAGAGATAAGAAATAATATTAACATAGTCTGTGTACCAAAAAAGAATTTGAAAAATAGAAAATAAATATTAAACCTGGCAGAAACTCATTTCAGACTGGTAATCAAACATAATATTTTAAAATCTAATGTAATATTTTAATATCTGGTTTGATAACAGAAAGATTTTTTATCATAAGATAAGATGACATATTTACAAGTTTTTAACAATACAAAGTCAATCACAGTAATTGGCACTCCCAAAAACAAGAATGCAAGTGAGTTTCTGCATTATTTTAAACGACAACTAAGCATAGTAGTTTAAGTTAGCTTTTTTCTTTGCTTGAACTTCTAATATTGCATCCATAAAATCTTCATGAGTAACTACTCCAGCTCCTCTACGCAAAGCTATCATACCCTGTAAACAAAAATATATATATATGTATATAATGTTTACTAGCCCTTTCATTTTAGCAGAGAGTAATCGAACTGTGATAAAAAAATGAACATTTTTCAAGAAATGAACAGTATTATATTTTGATGGAACGGTGATTTAAATATGATACTAAAACATTTTTTTCACAAAGGTACTAATTACATTTTTAATGAATTGTAAAACCTTAACTTCTCAACTTATTCATTAATATGAATAATTAAATATAAAATTTTGAATTATATGGCTCTAACGGAATTTATATTTTCTTGAAGAGATTATCTATTCCTTAACACATTGACAGTGATGGGGTAATACTTAAAAACTAAAATAACTATAAATAATTATGCTCAGTATGAAAGATGGCTTGTTAAAAACTTAAAGAGGCTACTGGTGGAATTAGATAAAAGATATGAAATAAAATTAAAACCTATTCCAGGTCATAATTCATTTCATACCATAACTTTAACAGTGTTATCAATACAGAAAAAAAAAAACAATTCTAGATTTTAATACGAAAAGGAATCAAATAAAATGGTTTAATAATATAGTAATGAGAGATTTTTGCACTTTCTGTGAAATTTCCTAGAATAGATATAGTACCTTTTAGAAATTGTTTTGTTGACAGCTCATGCACTTGCACTAAATGAACCATTGAGCTTTAGCCTTAGTTTATAATATCAAATCACCCTCAAAAGTTGTCATACATCGAATAATTGTACTTGAAATAATTATTAAAAACAATTCTTGTAACTAATTGATTTTTATTTAAACCTACATTTATAGATTCTATATATCTCTTGTCTATTACATAAAATAAAAAATAAAAAAACAAGAAAAAAAAGTATCGCAACAATGTATAAATATATTTTTAATATAAATTATGATAATCAGTTTTGATGCTGCCAAGTTTCCATACACTATCCACAACTATTCATTTTGTTCACCAAGGGTCAACTTAAAAAATAATTGGGAGAATATTCTATACCATTTTTACAACTGAGTTTCAAGATCTTTTGCTGAACTTATATTTGTATTCTACATCTGTTGACCCAACTTTCAATTTTTTTTCACCTTTCTAATCACCTTGAGGTGGTCATCAATAGTAAATTTGCTAAGATCAAGTGTCCATGCAAGTTGTTCAGGGATTTTCTTCACCAAAACTAGCAGAACATCATGATCAAAAGAAGAAGTCCTTCCACAACCTTCTTTGTCTTTAAGGCTTAAGTCTATCTATTGAAATTTATTGAACCACCATTAAACGGTGATTTCACTAATACTGCCCTCGCCCCACACTTTCTTGATGTTCATAGCTGTTCAGACCCTGTTCCAGCTAAGTTTAAACTAGTAAAACAAAATTATTAAATCACACTTTGAACTCCCAGTAAAGACTGAATTATCCAAGCAACAAAATGCAACAGAGGTAAACAAACATTTTCTTATGGAAAAGGATTAATAAGTGTTCACATTCATCATCATAACCAATCCTTGTCTACCGCTTATGCAGTGTGCTCATATATTTATACAAAGGAATAACCCAGCAGCAAATGTAAACTGTATATTACATAGAGGGAAGGGTATTTAAAGATAAATTTAAAATCTTGCATTATTTTTTGGAAACCCCAATAATTGACTGGTTTAACTTAAATGCATTTCGACTTTGGCTTAGAGGTACAAAAATCAGCAATATATTTGGGATGAATATTGCATGAGCCAATCTAATATTGAACAACTTTTTATAGAAATAAGTACTTATGGCACGAGGCACCATCTGATAGTAGACTTAGGGATTATTTTTATCAGTACTGCCTTTGCGCAGCTAGGGCATACTGTCTTTCAGAACATTTTGTAGATGTGGCCTAGAGTCATTGATTGAGGGCAAATTACTATCGAGCAAGAGATTCTCCTCGCCTACAGGTAAAAGGGGAATTCTATATCTTAACACACTCTTTCCTTTTTCAAACACCCTCTTTTAGCCTGGAGAAGGAGTGGAGTCTGGCCAATGATGGTAAGAGTAAGAATTTCTAGAATCTAAATTTAAAAAAAAAAAGTATAGTCCACAGGGGAAAAATCAGTGGAAATTCAGTGATGCAAAGATATATATAATACTCTTATTTTTAACAATAGAGATATATTTCTTTAAAATAATAAAGATGAATTGAAGTGATTTCATCTTTACATGGAGTTCTTGTTTCATTTATTTAAGTCTTGACGTTTTCCTTTTAGTTTGACCTCTTAAGGCTAGCCATAAGATGCTGCTACTCATTAATCCTTCTTGACATCCATAAACTCACAATATAAAACTGACTTTGTGCCTCAAAAGGGCAATCCAGCCTAAGCATGGCTCTGTCAAAATCAAATTGTCGAACTCGTCATTCCGTTCCAAGAAGTAAGGTTACATCCTCCCGCTTTATGGCCAGGCATTGGCCGATATTTTCTTCACTGCCATCATTATTCAGTTATAGCACAACAATAAAATAAATAAATGTTGGATGGATGAATTTTGGTGATATTAGAATGTGCTTCAGACACATTCGGACAGATTTCGCTACACTACAACCAGAAGACCATATCGGTTTCAGCACAACACAAAGAACGAAATGGTGCAGGTTCCAGATGTAATTTTTGACAAACATGTACATAATTTCAATTTAAATTTTCGTTTTCAAGTTAAAATCAAATTTAAATTCAAGTTCACAACACTTGACAACAGTCAGAAAAGCAGTCATCAGTTCAAAGACGATATCCAACAATTATTTAAAATTATTTTCAGGTGTATACTCGATGGGTGACCAAAATCTGTCACTGGCTCCTAGACTTAGTGTGGTTTTTTTACAACTAAACAATAATTAGGGCAGTCTAAATAGCATTTTAAGTATCCCTCTATGTACAAAAAAATGAACACTAAGCAATATTATACTTTACTTACTGCTTCTACACAAACAGCTTTACACTGAGCACCATTGAAATCATCTGTTGAACGAGCAAGTTCTTCAAAATTAACATCAACACTAATGTTCATTTTACGGGAATGAATTTGCATTATACGTGCTCTGGCATCTTCGTTAGGGTGAGGGAATTCGATTTTTCTATCCAGTCTTCCTGAACGCAAAAGGGCAGGATCTAAAATATCTACTCTGTTTGTTGCAGCAATAACCTAAAATAAAAAGTACGACATAAACCATTTGATTGATTAAATGTAAAGATACACCTCAAAATTCAGGCCTAATAATTGTAAATTAATGAGTAATTTTAAAAGGTTAATAACTAAATAAGTTATAAGAAATCAGCTTTCATATCTTGACAAGTTAATATTTAAAAAATTAGATATTTATAGAATTTTCATGAAACAATCAATACTAAGTTTTGGAAAATTATAAAAATATATAAATACCTTTATGTCAGCAGTTGAGCTAAAGCCATCTAACTGGTTGAGTAACTCTAACATAGTTCTTTGAACTTCTCGATCTCCAGCCTTTTCGGAATCAAATCTCTTAGTCCCAATAGCATCTAATTCATCAATAAATATAATTGCTGGAGATTTTTCCTTAGCAAGAGCAAAGGCATCTCTAACAAGTTTAGCTCCATCCCCAATGAACATTTGTACAAGCTGAGGACCAGCTAGTTTCAAAAAAGTTGATTTTGTTTGAGCTGCACACGCCCTGGCCAATAATGTTTTTCCTAAAATATTTATAAATCATTGATAAACTATAGTAACAGTTAAATAAGAAAAAAAAAATAAGTTCAACAAATGCAGAATGATTACAGAACTGTAGGCACATTCTGCCAAAAATATTAGTGAGATGTACAGATGTACTTCATCAAGTTTCAATGTATAATTGTAACACTTCTGGACAGTAAACGGTTTTTTTGTTTTGGCAAAGAAGTCTAACACAAAATTTATAACGCTTATTTTTTTTTGGCGTGTGTGAAACCCAACTTACAAGTTTTTTAACTTTCCAATTGCCTAGAGATGATCATTGATGGTCGATTTGCAAAGGTTAAGTATCTCGTAACAAAATTATATGAATATCACGTGTTGACTTCTTAATTAAGACTGAATTATTTCGAAGCAGCGAAATGCTACAAAAGTAAACGAACATTATTGTTTGGAACAGGATTAATAAGTGTTTACATTCATACAAATGAATAATACAATAACCGTAAACACTTTGTTATACAGGCAGGATTTTGAGTTTTCTTTAAAATACTCCTATATATAGAACATTTCAGGGTTAAGTGGCCAGGATTCAAGAGTACAGATAAGGAACTGGAGTCGAAAATGTTTTTCAAGCATTATCAGCTTCTAGCTTCTCAGGAATCACAAAATCTCAGGAATTAAAGTGGTAGATCATTAAGTTCGACAAACATTTGTTCCAAGCAATTGAAAAAACCCTAGTATCCTTGGGCCTGGAGATAACCCAGTTGAAGTCCTACATTTTTTTTTCCTACAACAGTACAATTTAAAAGTAATCATGGGGAATGGATTTAAGAGAGTTGAAGAAAATGTTAAGAAACATTAATATGGGTGAGGGGGTATTCGTAAATAAGGATATGTGTAGGATTTAAATATGAGTTAAGGATCTCAAATAAATAAAGAATATTCGGAGATATGTGCATTTTGTGAAGACCATTAATGCCTAAATGGATGAATTCATTAATAAAGAATTTTAAAATTTATAGCCTAAATAACTCATAACAATGAATACCCTTAGAAATGAATGCATTTCCTGAGGAATGCATCAGTATTCATTCCGTCATAAGATTTTGTTCCTTGTTTTAAGATCCTAATGACACATTTTCAGGAGGCATGGCTAAGGTGTGTCTCTTAACGTATTAACACTCTCAACACTCATAAATTTATTCCTAATGATTACTTATAAATTGTACAGTTGGATATTAGGAAAAAACATAATATTTAGGACTTCAACTGAGTTATCTCTGGACCCAAGGATAACTTCTCACAAATTTATCGACTCATTACCCGAAGCTCTAAAACCTTTTCTTTTTCTTCAATTGATGAAACAGAAGAATGCCTTTCTACAGACATTTTCCTATTTCTAAATACCCATGCACCACCCAAGACCTCAACCTTCAAATGTCCTGGATTAATCCAGAATTAAGCGAGTTGATGGGGAAAAGAGATGCTGTCAGAAGACGATATAAGCGCACACGAACGACTGATAATTACTCCATTTTTAAGTCCTTGATAAATCTCGCACAATCTTCCCAATGCAGCACTGAAACACGTTTTTTCCACACTTCCTCATCTCATGCACCATCTATTTTATATAATATATCTTCAAGGTTTATCCTCTGTATCAAAATTATTAACATACATTCTCCAACTGAAGACTGTGATGGTGAAGTAAAATGCGAATTATATGACAAACTAGAATCGCTTAACGATAAGTTACTGCAAAATTACATTAAGATAATACAAGGCGACGCGAACGCAAAGGTTGGAGGGGAAGATGTATATAATCCTACAATCAGTAAAGAAAGTTTGCATGAATACAGTAATGATAATGAGACCCGACTAATAAACTTTGCCATTTCGAAAAACCTAGTAATCAAAAGTACTACGTTTAAACATAAAGATATTCATAAGTATATGTGGACATCGCCAGATGGGCAAATGCGGAAATAAATCGATCATGTTTTAGGACAAAACAGATGGCAAAGTAGCATAATTAATATGAGATCGTATTGTGGTGCAGAATGCGATTCTGATCATGAATTAGTCATCGCGAAACTTGGACAAAAAATGTTGATATAGTTAAATTGAACAATCCCCAAATTTGAAATCAATTCGCCATAAAAGTTAAAAATAGGTTCGAAGCTTTAGAATCTCTCGACGAAGAACACAAATTATGGTAAGAGATCAGGGATAATATTAAAGAGGTCAGTAATTTATGTCTTGGGAAAAACACTAATAAAAAGAACAAACCCTGGTTCGACGGGGATAGTCAAAAAAGAAAAACCACTCAACTACATTCCTTAAATAATCCAAGCGATAATAATGTGGCTTACTTTCGGGTAGTAAAAAATGAGACTTCAAAATACTTAAAAAATAAGAAAAGAAAGTATCTTAAAATCAAACTAATAGAAATAGAAAAGACAGAAGCGGAAATAACGTAAGAGAGATGTACAAAGGAATTAACAAATCACGTAAAATATTTGAACTCCTATTGAATGGGTTTGAAGATATAAATAACAATATAATTGCGGATCCGACAGAGATATTAAATAAATTTAAACAACACTTAGGCAGTATTCTAAATACGGATAATAATAATCAATCTCCTCATTCTGAATATCAGAGCGCTGAACTGTGGATAGACGCATAGAGTAAGGAGGAAGTCATTAACAGAAAATTAAAACGTTATAAAGCTGTAAGAAATGATATTACAAGTGAATTAATTAAGGCGTGTGGAGAAGTGGGCGTTTCCAAAATACATGTTTTAGTTAAAAAGATCTGGGAAATCAATACTTATTCCAATTCACAAAAAAGGACCGAGGACGGATTCTAACAACTATCGTGAGATCTCTCTTCTCCCACTGAGTTGTAAAATATTCTCGTCAATACTAACTAGCCGAATCATGGAATACGCTGAAGAAATTATCAGAGACCACCAATGTGGTTTTAGGCAGAATCGCTCAACTATTGATCATATATTTTCCTTACATCAAATATTAGAGAAAAAGTTAAAATACAACAGTGTAGTCCATCAACTTTATATTGATTTAAAAAGGCTTATTATTCCATAGACCGTCAGAAGCTGTACAACATCATGATTGAACAGGGAATACCTAGAAAGTTAGTAAACCTAGTAGAGATGTGCTTGTCCGAAATATTCCATAAAGATAGAATCGGTCATAATTACTCCGAGAGATTTGAGGTGCGATCGGGTTTGAAACAGGGTGACTCCCTTTCACCTGTAAAAACTTAAAGGTTAGCATTTATAAAACTATTACTTTTCTGATGGTCCTTTACGGATGTGAAACGTGGCCGCTTACTTTGAAGGATAAACAACGGCTAAAGGTTTTCGAAAATAAGGTATTGCGCAAAATATTTGGTCCGAAGAGAGATGAGGCCACTGGGGAGTTTAGAAGGTTGCACAAAGCGGCATTGCAGAGTTTGTACCCAGTGAATATAATTGATTTGATAGCATTGCAGAGACTCAAATGGGCATGTAAAGTTGTTGGGCTTAATGAGGAACGGATTCTGAGAGTTGGTTGTAGCTGAACCGACTGGTGGGCGTTCGAAAGGTAGACCAAAGCGTCGATGGGAGGGATTGTGTTAAGGCTGATATCAGGGGCTTGGGCTTGAACGGTGATCATGACAGTGACGAATCAGTGTCGGCAGTGTTTGGTGGTATCGGCTTCGAACCTTTGAGTTCGGTAAGCCTATTATTATTATTTTAATTTTTTTTTTTTTTTAGGAACATTAGATAGTGACTAATCCAAGTTTTCGCCATCCTCCCTACCCTTGCTTTGTTCGTCATCTCGAAAAAGTGGTAAAAAATCAGCACTTTTTGACCTCTAGCTCATTTTTTAAATTTATTATGTAATAAAAATGTAGACAACAAATTTTATTTAGAAAGATTTTTTGCAGGACCAAGCGTATTAGAACTACGAGAAGGCAAATTTTTCACTTTCTCTCCACTTCTCACTGCAAAAATTACCTTTGGAATCCATGTCTCAAAAATTCTAAAAGCAGTGGATAGGGGCATATTCAAGAAAACCAGAAAAAAAATTATATTTTGTGATTCTGCCTTGGAGCGCCTTCGGTGAAAGTTTTACATTTTTTAAAGATATTCCAAGCTTTTTTTATCATAGCAATGTATGTATATTTATACGAATGGTTCATAAAATATTTAATTTATTATGTTATATAAACTTTTCATGAACATTTCACATATTTTACAAAGACGTATTTGGCTTAAATCTAGTAAAGCTGATGCAGCTCAATGCCACTCCTTGAGGGCATACTACCAAGTGATGCCTACACCCACAACTGGAGATGCTGCTCCTCTACCTCTACTGAAGACTGTTTCACGCAGGAAAATGGTTCCGCATTGTTCCACACTTCGCAAGTTCAGCAGTGGACAGTCCTGTGACAACTACCTGTTGATTGTCCCGATGAGGAAAAGGAGAATGTCGACAGCCCGCCAATATAATAAAAAAAAGTAAAGTGAAAAATTTGACAAATCACTAATTTTCCTCCATTTTCGCCTTCTCATAGCTCTAATATGCTTGGTCCTGTGAAAAATCTTTCTGAACCAACTTTGTTGGAAATTTCACTGTCAACATTTTTACAATAACACCTATAAATAACAAAATGCCTTGCAAAGAGCTGGAGTTCAAAACTGAAAAGTGCTGATTTAGTACCCTCTTTTTGAAGATAGCATATGAAGGGAGTGGGGGAGGGGGGTGAAAAAAACTTGGATTAATCACTTAATAGTCCTAAAAAAAAAATAAAAAAAGATGACGCACCTTTTATAGGATGGACGACTTCCTCTTGTGACTGAACTAAACCATTTGTCATCTGACGTCATCATGTCGTCTGTTACTTTAGGACTTACTTACGGCCTCCCAAGCTGCAGCTAGGAATAACATGACATCTTTTAGATTTAAATTGTTTCATTTCATTAGGCTTTGCTCTAGTAGTGCAACTACCTCCGAGGATAGAGTTGAATGGTAATAGAAATAGATTTGTTTAATCACATACAGATCCATTGACTATAAGATAGGCATACTGTTAGGTGGGATAAACTTCACTGATATTTTTCCATCACTCACCAAATCACTTTCATGGGGATGGCCAGGGCAGTTATCCAAGAACAGAATAGTTTTTTATTCCATATTCATGGATTCCAAATGCTTTTAGACAGATGGAACAAATTTGTCATGGAACTATTCCTTTAAAAGCACAATGTTCATCCATATTTGACCTTGGTAAAGAACAAGCAGCTTGAATTTTATGTAAGCTCAAGTTTTTTATGATTTACGAATCATGAGCATATGAAGCTTATCATTTCCTGAAGCGTTGGAACAAGGCATGAAAGTTATTTGCTCTTTAGAAGTCAGGGATCTTAAATTAAATTCACGAACCAGATTGAAAGAAGTTTCTCCCATTTTCTATTTTTACTAATTTAACTGAACGCTTGAAATGAACAAATAAGACTGACTAAATTACCTTTTACTTTAGAATTTACATTATTAACCAACTTATTAATTATTACATTATTTAATTAGTCTGTTTGCTCGTGACGGCTTGGGGGTTAAAATCTCCCTCTTCTGATTCTTCGCACCTCGAATATCTTATCACGGAAATATCGACTCCTTCATTCTTTCATTCTTCATCCTCTTATACTCCATCATCTACCACCCAACGAAAGTCAAATTTGATCCAATTTTTAAAACATCTCTCCTTAATTATCTTCCTATGTATAACAATCTTATTATAGCAGGTGACTTTAATACAAATCTCCTCTCCAGAGTCTCCTGATAAGGTATACCTAGTTGATCTGGCCTATTTTCTTAACTTATTCTTGTTCCTTTCCAACCTACTCATCATACTCATTTTTCTCACACACTAATTGACCTCATCCTTATTGATTCCCATCAGAATCAGCTATCTATCTCACAAACTTCTGTGCCATTTTTATGAAATCCTAACTTGATCCCAATCAAATCTCATATAATATAACCATCCCAATCTTAATTCCTAAACAGGTCTCTTGGAGGCATCCCGACTTTTTAAATGCAGAAACAGTAAATCCAATTCTTGATTCATTATTCCAAAATTTAGAACCCATTTACTCTTTCCATTTCATAGATAAGATGGTGGAATGCCTCTCATCTAACCTCCTTTTATTTTTAAATCAACTTGCTCCCCTCAACACTCACACCTTCCTGTGTTCTCTAGCTCTCTGGATCAATGCTGAAATTAGAAATTTGATGAAGAGTAGGGATGCCTCCAGGAGATGTTTAAGGCGTACCTGTATTTAAGAAGATTATTCAACATTTAAGATCCTACGAGTAGTGTCATGCTGGCTCGTATAGGGTCTGTGTTTCTAGTAATAACAGCAGTGTTGGTGGCGAATGTTGTAGTAAGGATATTCTCGTAAAACATAAAATGATTATTGTAATTTTGATGTTGTATTGTACTCACAAATGGCGATGTATTAAAATATAATTAATAAATAAATCCTAAATCACTAGTTTTTTTTTGTTTTTTTTTTTTGCTTTCATTATTTTTTGTTTTTAATTATTTTTATAAGACCTGATTACGGGAGTGTTCGGCCTACCGAGATTACACTGATTTGCACTCAATACCTGTTCCAGGAGGTCCATAAAGTAGTACACCTTTAGGAGGATGAATTCCAAGATTTTCAAACTTTTCTTTGTGGGTCATAGGAAGAACAACAGCTTCGATTAGCTGAAACCCATAAATATTATTATTAGTTTATATAATAAAAATAAAGTTATAATCTAAAAAAGTGACGACCATCATTGGCCAACTAATCATAAAAGATAATGCTAAAAGTAAAAATGTTTGAAAAAAAATTCCTACAACTGTACAAATCATACTTCTTGAATCTGCTTGTCTAGTCCACCAATATCAGAATACTGTTCAGTGGGTCTTTCATCAACTTCCATAGCTTTGACTCTTGCATCATATTCTGCAGGCAAAGTTTCAAGAATCAAATAAGAATCTTTATTCACTCCAACAAGGTCACCTGGCTTTAATTTTTCTGCATCAACTAAGCCAATGACTGGCAAAAAATAAGTCTGAAAAAAAAAAAAAAAGTGATGGAATAAAATGTTATATAGGTATATATGTGTGTGTGTGTGTGTGTTTGTGTATATATATTATATTGACCAAGGCAAATTATTATATAAAATTACACTCCCGAACCTAACCATTAACATAATACATTAAACAGGTAAAAGAACTTTTCCTTCATAAAGGAAACCAAGAATAAAAAAAAAAGATATATCATACATACATCCTCGGCGCTACAGACCAGTTTGGGCCCTGGCCTCCAAAAGAAATCTTCCCCACTCGCACCACTACATACTTACCAACCTGGTCTCGTTCGGGGTCCTCTTCTCATCCTTTTACCCATCAGCTCATAGCTCATGATTCTATTTGGGATGCTATCATCTGCCATCCTCTGAACGTGCCCTGTAGCATCTATTGGGCTGAAAAAGCCTACTGATCTGTATAAATCCCACCGCTGAGACATCCTTATACTTTTCATACAGTTCCCAATTGTGTCTGATTCTCCAAAGGCCATTTTCTCATAAATTCTTTTAAGTATTCCTTCTAAGAAAACAGCTATCTTTTGTTCCTCTGCTATCCTTACCATGCAGGATTCACAGCCATAAGTCAGTATGGGTCTGATCAAAATTTTGCAGAGTGAAGCCTTTGTGTTCTTATTAATTTATTTGGTTTTAAAAAGTTTAGTTAGACCATAATAACCCCTCATAGCAGCTTAAATTATCTTCTCTATTCCCTTGGAGCAATTATTTTCGGCATCTACAAATGACCCATGGTGCAAAAATCCCCGAACTGTTTCAAATTTGTATCCTTGTATCTCAGAGCATAGTTGACGTACCTCAGTCCTTGCAACTTCGTCTAGGATTAATTTATGGCAAGTCCCATTGTAATTGAATTTAACCATATATCGGCTCAAGCTCCTATTTCATAGATATTTATAATTATGATGCCATAAACAGCCCTCAAAATTCTATTTATTAATTAAATTTTATTTAAATAAATGAGATGTTAAGAATTAATTTATGATTGAATTGATAACTGCTAATTAATTCTTAATACATAAAATAATTGCAGGTATCTTTTCAGCAATTTCAAGGTATCAAAATTATTTGAAAACTGAGAAAAATGTTTCTGAATGTGTAAAATATCAGACCAAAACCGGTTTACAAATTCTTTGTCAACGA
Organism: Piezodorus guildinii; assembly: GCA_023052935.1. NCBI lineage: Eukaryota > Metazoa > Arthropoda > Insecta > Hemiptera > Pentatomidae > Piezodorus > Piezodorus guildinii. The sequence goes on from CM041295.1 coordinate 84,720,638, forward strand.
TATTTGATCATTTCCAATCAAATTAGATCATTTATAAATTTATTTAGAGATAAAGTTTTCTCACAACGAGAAGAATTAGGCGCTATTACACACACAACTATATATCATCGTTGGCACTTTTGGCAAGAGTACCAAACAATAGTATATCGCCGTCCAGGTTAAATATATTTAAAATTTTTGAAAAAGACATGACAAACATCAAATTGAAAAGATGAAAATATACTGCCTAGAACCATTTGAAAAAGAGAAGACCAAAGGGAGATGAGAGAATTAAATAAAATAAAATGCGTCGGCAAGATGCAAATTTCGACTCACTCGTCAGCAAGATGATCATGGGTCTTTCAAGCAGCTCCGAAACGAAACCCAATCCGCAGTGCAACCTGCTAAATCCCTCCATATCCATTCTGCCCTTTCCGACGTTCCCGACTCTAAATCTAAATGGAAAATTCTTCATTAATTGTCCTTCGCTGAATCCAATAACCTCAGTTCTTTCCAAGTCACCCTTGACGAACTCTACAATCATTACATTTCCTCAGCTTCAAATTCCTCAACAACTCCAGACATTACTTACACGAGCTATTTACTACAATCTTAAAATCCCATACCAATGACTAAGAACCTGACAATATCCCTGTAAAACTAATAAAATCCAGCCTCCCATCCCTCTTACCGATACTCTATCATATTTATAATTTCTCCCTACAAAATTCAATTTTTCCTTCTTCCTGGAAAACTGCCCTTGTCCGACCACTAAATAAAGTTCCAAATCCTACCTCATCGCAAGAATTCCATCCTATTTCTCTCCTCTCCAATCTTTCAAAACCGCTCGAACGCCTTGTTCACACCCAACTCTCAAATTTCCTATAAGAAAACTCCCTCCTTAGTCCTCTCCAATCCGGTTTTCGACCTGGTTATTTTACCCAATCCGCTCACCTTAAAATAACACAAGACTTCCAAACTACCATCGATCACCAAAGAATAACAATTCTTATCCTCCTTGATTTCTCAAAGGCGTTTGACACGATTGACCATAGCATCCTTCTTACCTAATTCCAAAATCTTCCAGTATCCAATAGTACTTTGCGCTGGTTTCAATCCTTCCTCTCCAATCGTTCTCAGTACGTAGTAGTGCCAGACCAGCCTCCATCCTCAACCTTGCCCCTTTCCTGTGGTGTCCCACAGGGGTCGTCTCTATCTCGTAACCTATTCGCTATTTACATTAATGACCTGCCTCTCCATATTAATCACTCTAAATACCATACGATTTCCAAATTTACCTTTCCTTTCCACCTTCCGACCTATTACCAGCAACAAAAAGACTACAAGAGGACTTAGATCGAATAAGTCACTCGGCTGTAGTCAATAAACTGAAACTAAATGTTGAAAAAACAAAAGCCATTGTAATAGGATCCCATCACTTCTTGAAAACTGTTCCACATATCCCAACCATCTTCCTAAATGGTAACCCTGTAAAGTTTTACCCGACCGTCAGGAATCTGGGAGTAACCTTTGATCAAACCCTCTGTTTCAAGAATCATATTTCCAAAATTTCCCGCTACAACCTTTTCCATCCTAAAGTGACTGAATGCCCTTTGTCACCTATTCTCATTTAAAAACCGGAAGCTCCTCGTTACCTTTCTAATATTCCCCCACTTCGACTACTGCTGTACTGTATACGGTTGTGTTTCAGGGGATCTCGAAGTAAAAATAAAACGCCTAATTAATTACTTTGTTCCATTTATCTTCGGGGTCCCTAGGTACACCTCCGTCGCTGAATTTTATAACGAGTTGAAGTGGCTTTACCCTTCCCTTTACCCTTCCAACCGTCAAAAGTATTTCCTTGTATCATTCCTGTACCAAGTAATCCAATCCCGCCATCCTTCATACATTTTCGACCTTTTACAATTCAAATCCTCTGTCCATTCCTGCTGTACACGCTCTAGGCCTTCAGATTTATACACAACGGCCCACCAATCAGCACATTTTGACAGTTCATTTCTTATCCGATCCTCAATCCTATGGAATTCTATTCCTCTTTCTATCCGTCACTCCAACTCTCTTCCTACATTCAAATCCCACTTATTCATTCACCTTATGACCATCCAATCATAACAAAATTGTAAATAAGACTCTATTTTATTTTATTTTCTACATATTTGCGTATATCTGTTTTCAATTAGTTTTAGTTAACTTGTTTATAAATAATTAATTACTCGAAGACCAATTTATGTATTATGTCAATGTTATTCTAAAAGGACTTGTCCCAGGATAATAAAGCATTTATTTCTTTATTTAAAACTACTATTGTAACTTAATTTACTTGTCTGGTTGATGTTTTTATGACGGCACATTTTCCTTTACGCCGAGCATCAAGGTCTACAACAGCACCATCTTCTTCAGTCTCCTCTGGATCTACGTCAAGCAACTACAATCACAAATTAATATAGTTAGTTAATATGGAAATAAAAAAAAAAATTTCTAGTATATAAATGAATAGTAGTCACATAATTACTGATGTATTACAAGAACACGTTTTATACCTTAAGATACATCTTGAAAAAATATATTTAAAACAACATAACTAAGAAAAATTCTAACCTCGATCACATTTGAAACCAAGTATGGTAAGGTTTTATTAACTTTAATTTTTTCTGTGTTTTCTTTTATTTTTTCTGTTTGTGCTTGCAACTCATGACTCACTCGCATAACTTCGCTTTTCATGATTTTGATTTCATTGTCAAGAAGTCTAATACGGCTTACAATTTCATCAGTAGACATTCTCATAATTTCTTCACCTAATGCTTGTTCCTAAGGATTAAAAAAAAAAAAAAGTAATGAAAAAAACTATTTATTTTACTAGTTAGTTAAATAAAAAAAAAATAAGGTATAATTGATCATCATTAGCATTATTTAAACCTAACAGTTTTCTATATCATAGAATTAATCACATATATTTACAAAAATTAAGGATACTAAACATTGTATACTAATTGTTAATGATTACAAAAATATGAGGTTTTAAAGCATAGTTTAAATAAAGGATTATCTTGAGTATTTTATAAAAACAAAATTATTTTTTTAAGTAACAAGGACTTAATGATTCTGATGAAGTAAGCACACATAAATTCAATAACTACAGTTTAAGATTTTTTCTTCATCATATAAAAACCATCCCAAAACTGTCTTATGTATTTTCTGATGTCAAAAGAAATCATAGATAAATGACAATTTGCTTTTAGACCTCAAACAGGGACTTTTGAGTACACCATAGATAAAACAATTTTAGCCAATGCAGAAGATATTCTGGTGTTGGTGAGACATAGGATCTTTAAACAACTAGAGGTTGTTACAAATTGTAAATAACTGGTTCTTAATTCTTCTTCTTAAACCCGCCAGATTCAGAGAAGGTTGGCTTGATTGTTGACAATTTCAGGAACAACAAGGCTTCTGGTTTAGATGGCACACCAGCAGAGTTTATGAAGATTGGTGGGCCATCTCTGGTTGAGGAGTTGACTCAACTGATAGTTAATATCTGGTAAACCGAAGAAATTGCCAGAGAGCTGGAAGTAATCTGTCATCCTTCCTTTAATCAAGATGAAAGGTGCTGCTGTGGTCTGCAATAATTATCAGGGAATTTACCTCCTGAATACTGCGTATAAATTATTTTCTATTGTGCTCTATAATCCAATTTTGGATTTTGTGGAACCTTATTTGGGCGATTACCAGGGAGGTTTCAGGAGGAATAAGTCAACTATTAACCAGATATTCTCTTTGCGACAAATAATGGAAAAAACAAAAGAATTTAACAAGATAGTATGGATCATTTTCATCGATTTTAAAGCAGCTTATGATTCCATTATTAGGAAAGATCTCTACCTGGCAATGGAAGAGTTGGGAATCCCATCAAAGCTAATCCGACTTGTAGCTTGTACCCTGAATGAGAGCACGAGTTGAGTGAAAATAAATGGGAAGCTAGGCCAACCTTTTTCAGTGAAGACAGGAGTTAGGCAAGGTGGAACCCCTTTCCCCAATACTGTTTGACATCGCCCTTCAAGTGGTGGTCAATAGAGCAGAGCTTAGTCAGTCTGGCACCATTTTTAATAAGGCAATGCAAGTACTTGGATATGCTGATGATGTGGCACTGATTGGAATATCCCTCAAGGCGATCAAGGAGGCCTGTGAAGGGCTGCAAAGGGAAGCAGGAAGAATGGGACTATCCATAAATGAGGAAGAAACAAAAATTATGGTGCTCAGGTAGAAAACACCTATAAATCCGCCAAAGCATTATGTGGTAGGACAATATATGTTACAGTGTGGTGGAACGACTCTGTGGCTGAGGACTTGAGCAGTATCCAGCTGACATGCTGCTGACCGAAACCATTGGGAAAGGGCCAAGGGCAGCTTCAGGTAAATAAATACTTAATTAAAATTAATTAAAAAAATAAATAATTTTTACCAAAACATTTATTATACGCCAATAATTATTTTTAGTCTAAATTTTAGGGGTTTTCCACATCTTTAAGACTCACTGACAGCAACCAATCCTAACTTATATCAGTTATGTACATATACATTATATCTAATTTTGTCAATAGTAAAATAAATAAAAATCATTAAAAATTCAACACATAAAATCCACCCGTCACAGCCAACATATTCTGTGGATTATGTACTAAACATTCCACATGATGATATATTGGGTTGTGTCACATGAAATGTCTGTTTTCAAGGTAAAGGATTTTTATTAAAAATACGATATAAAACAAGATAATTTTATTCGAAGTATTTACCTTCTTTTTCTACACAATTTTCCCAACGTGACACCAACTTTTTTATCCCTGAACTGAAAAACTTCTGATTTACTAATACAGGTTGTTTTCTTAATAATTTTGAGTGCATTTGGTCAATTTCATTGAAGTACGTTGTAGAGGTGAAACCATTACCTCTAAAACGTACTGCAATGAAATTGACCAAATGCACACAAAATTATTAAAAAAAACAACCTGTATTAGTAAATCGGAAGGGTCCTATACTCTTACACGACAACGCTAGACACCATGTTTCAAAACATACCATGCAAAAATTGAAAGAACTTGTCTCCAACAGATTACCACCTGTTAAGGAATTTAGACAACTTTGTCAAAGGACAACTTTTTGAAAATGATGATCAAGTGAAAAGTGCGTTTTCAGATTTTGTTTCACTTCAAAGCTCAGATTTTTTCAGTTTGGGGATAAAAAAGTTGGTGTTACGTTGGGAAAAATGTGTAGAAAAAGATGGTAAATACCTCAAATAAAATTATCTTATTTTCATATCGTATTTTTAATAAAAATCCTTTACCTTGAAAACGGACATTTCATGTGACACGACCCAATATGGTTTCTCATAAGTAACATTATTTTTTAATGGTGACAAGGATGGGATTCGAACCCACACGTGCATGGGAAAACTTGCTAGAGGAAGGTGGAGAATATTTCATTCTCTTTGGGTGCATTGTTTTTCATGAAATATTAAGAATTGTACATTCTCAACACACAGGGATTGCATCAATGACATTTTTGGCTTATTATCATGCATGGTGGTCCAATATTGATAAAGAAGCAGACATGTGAGTTACCACTCTACCTTAGACCATCTTTGACAAATGCAGAAAAGGGAACAAACAGACTTAGCTAGCCTAATTTATGGCAAAAATTGACTTATAGTGGTCGATACCTTGTCCAAATGACCTGAGGTCGAATTTTTGGATAAAATTACTTTGGGTATTATAATTAAAAAGTTGAGGGACATATTTTCCAGGTTTGGATTGCCAAAGAATATCATTCCCGATAGTGGCCTGCAATATATATCAGAGCAATTCGATTTATTTTTTAAAATAAATCAAATTAAGCATATTGCATCTACACTGTTCTATCAAAAGACAAATGGTGTAACAGAAAGATTTATAAAAACATTCAAATGAAGATTTAAGGCATGTAGAAAATATGTATAAGATGAGGATATGGCCTTACAGAAATTTCTCGATCATATCAGAACTCCCCACATAAAACAACAGAGATCTCTGCAGAAGCTTTTCTTAGAAGGAGATTGCACACCATCCTTGACAGATTGAAGACTGATGTTTAATTAAAGCGAATACATGAAAAATGAAAGAATATTCCATGACTCAGGATTGAAGAGTAGAACCTTTAGAAGCTGGTGATGTAGTCTCGGTGAAGGAGCGGGAAAGTGGGTGGCAACCAGGAAGGATCAGCAGGAGGACTAAGGAGTTGAACTATGAGGTAGAGGTAGGCAGTCTAGTAAAGGGAAAATATGGGGATAAGCTGAGGATGTGAACAAGAGCAATTGACAAGGGGCTCCCAACCAAACCATCCAGTGATGATGAAGCGGTTCATGGACTAGAAGCTGAAGCAGTAGAAATACAACCTTTTTGGAACTAAAATCTTATTTATTAAAAAAATCATAATTTTTTTTATTAGATGAATGAATTTATATTTATAACCATGTTCTAAAAAATAAAGTTGGTTTCTTATGTTTTCTCATAAGTATATTATCACATAAGATAATTGGAATCCTGCATTAAAATGCATTAACCTTTACAGCAGAATCTACTCCCTAACCTCTTTGAGATCAACAGAAAGAACCACCAGTTTTTTATATAGACTTGCTGAATAATTTTAAAAGTTGAAATTATAGCATATCTTTCCAAAAGCTTGGCATTTTATTCTGGAAAAAGATAACCCACAATAACAACTTTTCAACAGTCGACTTACATTTCGTAGTAGATACTTTGTGTTTTAAACTTATACATTATTCCAATTTAAATAAGAAACATATTTATAAGAACCCATCTCGTAACTCTCACTCTGACATAGTGAAAAACTGATTCTAATTTAAGATCTGTATTCATTGATAATTTTAATTTTAAACATCTTATTAAAGTCTGTAACTAATCTAGCTACTATTAAATCATCACAAATTTCTCTAAAATCGCATTAATCAACAAATAAACTCAATTTATACTTAAGAGAAATTCAATAGACTCTCGACTTTCCTACAACCACAAAAAACATTTATACCTTTAACAAGTAAGATTTTTCTGCAGTAAGAAGTGACTACCTTATGGCTTCAAAGCATCTTTCTTCAACAACAAATTTTTTTAACAAAACCATGTTTAATGCGTCACATGTTTTTTCTCTTCTAAAGTTTGAGGCTCCTATAGCATTAAAAATCTTTCTTTGAATGAAATCCATTCAACTGCAGGATGTTCTTCCCACAACTTGGCTCTTCGTTGTTGAATAAAAAATATTTCCGTATTACATTTAAACAATAAATAAATCTACTGAAACTATGACCCAGTCATTTAATATTAATAACACATTACATTACTAGAATGAATCATTCATCACCTTAATCATATAATTCATACTTAAACTAAAAAAAATGCCTAGCAGATAAAACTAAAGAAGTATTATCAGTAGATAAAAAAAATAAATAAAAATAATTTATATTTGCTCTCAAAGTGATATTAAACAGAAATAATTAAAAACCCTTGGTACATCCGGTCTTTAATTTTACTTTAAATTATTTTGTCTAAAAAATACCTCAACAAATCAAAGAAAAATTGTCAAACAAAAATGGTCTATAATTAAAATAATATAATATTATTAAACAGTGAAACATGTTTCATCTCACCATCCTTTCATCCCACATAGGTTTTTCTTCTGTTTTTGATGTAGACATCTTACAAGTTACTATCTCACAACCGACAGAGAGTAACTTACTTAAAAACTAGCATACAACAAACTGAAAGTCACTGACTGCTCCAAAACAACCAAAGAGGTTCATGAAACATCATCCAATGCTTCGGAAAGGAATAAATTATTATCTAATTATAAAATAGTATTACAAATAATATTACTATTATATTATTATATTTAACACTGCATAGTTATAGAACAAATTGAGAGATAAAGTGATTATTAATTATTTCAAATATGGGGCTTTTCAATATTTTTAATTTATAAGTCCTTTAAATAATCATGAAGGTTTTCTAAATGAGTTTAGAATTTTAAGAGGGTCACAGATAATCACTGTATTCCAACACACCACAGTAAATCAAACAAGGAAGATTCTTTTTCTTCCAGCTGGCCTATGAGGTTCTTGGTCGCCCTCTCGGTCATCTCCCCACCGGCTTCATGTCTAGGAATTTAAGTAAGTCACTTTGGAGGTCCATCCGGCATCTATGCCCATACCACATCAACTGCCTCCTCACCAGTTTCCTGAAAGGGGCCAATATTTAACCCTCCCCCAGTCCTGTCATATTGGACAGTTTCTCCCAGTTTTCTCCACAATTTGTGTTGTGTTGTTGCCTTTCGTTTAGAATCCAGCTCTCTGCCATAAAGAAGTACCGATAAGAATTGAATAGATGGAACTTCACATTCTGTCCCACCTCTTTTTTCCGATAACGGTATAGCAGATCCTATCGTAGACGGCAACGGCTTTACAAATCCTGCTTTAGACTTCCGAAACTACTTTTCCCGAACTATTGATTACCGTGGCCAGATATGTAAAGTCTATCACACCTTCATTACAGACACTCCATATATCTCCTTGAGTTCTAAAGACTTACAGTATTTTGCTTTTTTGGGAACTGATAGTCATTCCCTTCATCTTCATTCCACTCTGTTACTGCCAGCAGAAGTCTCTCGGAGAAATCTGCTATAAAACAAGAAACAACCATGAGTGTGAAATTCTTTGTGCAATGGTCGGAGCTACGGGAATTCCATAGCTCCTAAAACCAATGATTGTAACCAATCGCGAGTAATGACATCTGATAAAATCTTCACTAAATTAATTTTTATTAATTAAATTAAGATACTGGAAGGAAGGCCAGTGGCAAGAATCAGAGGACGAGACGGGGCGAGGTTCCACGCTGGTGGCGAAAGAAGAAGGTATTGTGGAGCTATTGTTTATAGCCCCAAAAAAGCATAAGAAGTTTCTCATTGTTGCTGTTATTAGATTTCTCTCGCCCTAGTTGCGAGAGTTTTGCTGTCTGTAAAGTTCAGAGTTTAAGTAAAAAAAAAAACTCCGTTCCTCTTTTGCAAATGCAAACGATTCCAGATTAACACAGAAAAACCCCGCAGCCACGTACTCCTGAAGAATGAATGAAAGTAAAAGCAGAATGGCTATGTTGAATGGATTATCTGTTGACGCATTTTCTATTTCTTCTTTATGTTACATTAATCCTGTGAATAAATAATACTGAGGAGTGGGTAGTTGCGAAGAGCAATATGAAAAATAAAAGAGGACAGTCACCATCTGAGTAACTTATTTATCGCGTGAGCAAAAACGGGATAGGAACGTTATTTAGAGAACGGATAATAACTTTCTTCTAGGCAATAGGAGAAATGGAACGTTGAAGAGAGAAGTTGTAAATATGCAAGAGAGCGGGAAAGACGGTTGAAAGGTACAATTATATAATTTTGACAGGAATTAGATCAGGGCCGTAAGAATTGGTTCAAGATTTAAGGTTGGAGTATAGTAGATCGTCGGATAAAATGTTCTGGAAATAGAAGTCTTCAGTTAAAGATGCGTCGAGGGAAGCAGGATTGAGGCGGGTGAGGCATAATAAGGGGATCAGCGAATTGATGGTTCAGTTCGTCGGGAGTTATGGGGTAGATGGAGCTAGATTTTGAATTGATAACGGATAATGTTTTGAGGACTTTCCATTTACATTTGGAATCAGATTCTTGTGAAAGGGAATCATGGAAACACTTAACTTTATCACGGCGTGATGATGATTGGATGAGGTGCAGTTCTTCAGTGCGATTATTAAAATTTCCGTTCACGTCCTGGTCGTAAGGCAACAATGTTCATCTGATCTAAATTAATTTAAGGTAAATTTGTTTCATTGAGAGAGCTAAAAAAAATAAAGGTCTTTTAAATTATACTATCAATGAATGCTTCGAACAAGACATTATACAGCATCAGTTATAAGTACCGGACTATATATTTTTACCAAGTATTTAACTCAAACTCTTAAACAAAATACTTAAAAATAAAAATTTTGTACTCATGTTCTGAAATATATCTATAAATAAAAACTTTCTATCCCAACTCCCTGGATTATGTTTCACGTGATTTATCTACATCGCTTACCTCTTTGTTGTTTTAATTCATTGGAATACTGTTGAATCCCAGACATTTCAAAACAAACATGGTCTGTGTTGTTTACAATTTCCATTAAACAACTGTAAATTTTCTTTACAAAAAACGAAATGTTGAATAGTTAGTTTTTAATTTTACTTGAAAGACTTAATGCTTTGTGTTGGTGTCTGTCAACAAAATTCTAGCTATTTTATTTTATTGATTTTTTAAGTTGTTTGCAAACTTTGACAGATTTTTCAGACTATTAAATAAAGGTAACTTTTTATTTTTAATTTATGGTTATGTGCTATAATTATGTTAAACCATTGATTACCTAATAATTTTTCCAATGTAAAATTTCTTTTATATGTATTAAGTGAGATTTACACTGTTAACATTATAACAAAGTTTAATATACACTGCCGGTAATAAGTTTGAGACCATATTTGCTTCACATAAACTAATTTGTTTAAATTGTTTTGGTGTAAGGCACTTTAGCACTCGGATATTTTCTCTGTGTGTTTTATGTGGGTTGCACTAACAATTCAATGACGAATTCCTTCTTTTTAACTGTTCTTTAATGAAAAAGCGAAAATTACCCATGTAGTGACCTTCTTACATATTAGGCAGTCAAGAAATCAATTAATTGAACCAAGAATAAAATTTATCTTTTAAAGACAATTGCTAGGCTCTAAAGAAATCCCCAGTCACAAAAATCACATTGTTTATTCTTTTTTTTTTTTTTTTTTTTTTTTATCACGTTAGAAGGCTCAGTAAAAATTAATTTAATCAAATTATTTCTTTTTATTTAGGATAATCACCAACTTTTTAAACTCCTAATTAGCAGATGTGTGAATATATATGCAAATTATCATAAGATACTTATGCTTTATGTAGGTATTCATATTGATTTTTCATGATTTATTGATTTAAATCATAGGTGGTCTCAAACATTTGATCAACACTGTATGTGTGTGTATATATGTATAATATGTTATATTAGAAATATCATTGTGTAGTTAGGTACCGAATACCTCGTTTATTCTATTTTACTTATTTAGTTTATGTTAAAAAAAAGGGATATAGTTCACTGGTTTTACTTCTACATGGTCATAGGCATAAGATTTTAATAATACTAATAATAAGAATTCTTTATTTATTCTGGGACAAGTCCCTTCAGAATAATGTCACAGAAATTTAACAATGGTCTTAAGACTGGAGACTTAGAGTTAAATAATTGATAACAACAGCATTAAACTAATAAAATGAACAAATAAAATAACTCAAAAGATAAACGTATTTGTCTACTTTATTTGTTGATTTTCCCTGAAATTATCATCTGATTGGGATTATTTGGGAATTGAATTAACTGGAAATGGCTGAGTGGATGGGATATAAATTTTTAAAGAGTTTGTTTGTCTCGGAGGATCGAATTAAGAATGATCTATCGAAAGCTTTGGATTGGTGGGACGTTATATACAGATGAGAAAGCCGCAAGCGGGTGTTACGGGAACAAACGGAGGATTTGAATTTAAGGAGATCCGAGATGTAAAACCAACACCGGGATTGGATAATTTGGTAGAGGAAGGATGCTTGGAACTACTTACTGCGGAAGGAAGGCTAAAGCCACTTTAACTCTTCGTAAAATCGGGTGATAAAGGTGTTTCTGTATATTCCAAAGATGAAACATATAAAGCAATTAAACATTTGTTTTAGTTTTGCCTCGACATTCCTAGAGACACCCCCATACACCATACAACAGTAGTCAAAGGGGGAAAATATTAAGGAGCTAACCAAGAGCTTATGGGTTTTGATTAAAAGAAGAGGAGGTGTAGGTAATTCAGAAGATTTAAGGTAGATAATGTATGACAGGAGATTTTAGTAACATGGTTTTTCCAGGAAAGGGTTTGATCAAAGGTGGTGCCGAGGTTTTCAATGGATTGATGGAATTGTATTGGATATTTATTCAAAACAGAGTTGGGATCGGTGGAAGGGCCTTATAGGAGGGAATAAGAACCTGTTACAATGCCTTGGTCAGCGTTCAAATTGAGCTTGTTCTCAGCTGCCCAAATGCTGACTCGATTCAAATCTTCTTGAAGCATTTGCTAGTAATAGGATAGAAGGAGGAAAGGATGGATACATTTGAAAATCATCAGCATAGATAGGGTATTGGGAATGATGGATGCGGAGAGGAAGGTCATTAAAGTATACAGCAAATAGGGTGGGGGATAGTGATGATCCCTGAGGAATACCACAGGACAAAGTTAGAGTCTTGGAAGGAGGATGACCTGAGACTACTAAATATTGTGAGCGGCTAGAGAGGAAGAATTGGAATCAGCGTAGAGTACTGTTGGATAAAGGAAGATTTCGTAGTTTGGCCAGGAGGATATTATGATCAACGATGATGTATCAAATGCTTTAGAGAAATCTAGAAGGATTAGGATGATTAATTTTTGGTGTTAAATTGCGGATTTTAGTGGATGAAACATTTAGCTGATTTAAAAATTTCTAGAATTAAAATTGGATTTCTGTAAATTCAATAAGTAGTTAATTTTGTAGGTTTATCAAGTATGCGTAGAATTAATCGAGTAGCCGGTTGAGGTGAATTTTTTTTTTTTTCAAGACTAATATAATTAATTTTGCTTTCAATGAAGAAATGATAGTAATATACCAATACTTTATTTATACATGAAGACTTTCAAGTTTTTAAGCATTAGAAATTAACTTTAAATTTTTCCTATTTTGCCACTTTATTTACAGTTTCATTCTGAGCCATGGAGATGAATAAGAAATCCATAGAAAAGGTAGAAGGTTGTTAAAGGGTTTTTCGAATGAAGCAGTGATATAAAAAGGAATATATAACATAAATCAGTTGGTTCAGACCTTGAAATTAATCAATGAATGGAAGAGTAGAGGGTGAAGAGTACAAGGATATTGGAAGGAATCTTGACTGTTTAGGATTGGAATAAGAATATTTTAGGAAGGCATTTCTTTAGGTTTACACTATCCTGATAAGAATACCAATGAGGATATCAAGAGAGCTTTACTTTTAGCATGAATAGAGGATTTTGGATCGATAACAATTGCTTTGGTTTTTGTGGATGCTGGATTCAGGCATAACTCTATAGATCAGCAGTTATGATTGAAATTATCTTGGAGCTTATGGGATGCTCCATTGTATAGAGTATTTCAGTAAATTGTTAAAATATGCATATTTCTCGTTTATCTGCTTACATTTGAAATTGGGAGTGGTGGATTGGTTTCAATAGATCGTTCATTTAAATAAAGAAAAAGGTAAGTATGAGAGGAGAACCCTGAGGAACAAATTAAGAAAAAAATAGCTGTGTGTACAGAGATTTTTTTAAGAATAATGACTGTCTGGGAACAGTGAAAATGAGGAGTATAATCAGCTCTAGACACTGGGAAATGTTGTGTAGTGGAGAGGAGATTTGTATGATCAACAGAGTGCATTTTCAAGGAAGTAGGTGATTTAAGAATGAACTATTCTGACCAAAGGTTTTTATGAGATTAATTTAATTAATGAAATTAGAATCTGTGAAATGAGGCAGTACCGTATAAGGTTGTACAAGAACATTTTTTGGGTGCTGAAGGAAATTATATGGATGTGCTTTAAACATCTTCTGGAGACATCTCATCTCTTCATCAGATCTGTAGTTTCTGGACTGGATGAGAAGAGGCATTCCACCTGATCATCTATGGTTTGGGAGGAATATCTGTTTTCAATGTATTAGGATTATGAATCATAATATGAAATGTAATATTATATCAATAAAAATACAATAAATCAAGAGATAATATTAAGATTTGGAATTTTCTGCTTGTTTAAAAGTCTATATTATTGTTTTGTCTTACTTGGTTTGTTTTTAAAGTATTTGTTATAATATTTTACTATTTCTTCACTGTAACCCTGAAAAATGTTGAACTAGTAATTAATTGTATGTTTAACTATAGTACATGAGGTAGAAATCAATTAACAAAACAAAAATATTGGGTTCCATTTTATTGGGTGGGTCATAGTCCAAACAGGTTTGTTAAACAGTAAACTGGTTTACTATTTATAAAACTCCGGAGCTTAATTAATGTCAGGTAGAACATGAATTTTAAATATTTTTTTTATTTTAATTAATTAATTAGTTTAAATCAAATATGCTTGATGATTAATTATCTATAATTCCTATTATTTATTTACCTAAACTGCTTAGTTCTGTATTTGTTACAAATATATAATTTTCCTTTTTTTAATGTTTATAATTATTTAGGTCTTTTTATGTATAATATTTAAGTAATATTATTATTGAAATTGTGTTTTGCAGTCATTAAAATGCAGCGTAGTATCGGTAAGCGAATCCGTATGGATGAACCTCCTCCTCCAGAGTATGATACTACAAACCCAATGACGCCTATGGATGATATGACACCAATGGACAGTAATGACACACAGGAACCTTATTCCCATTTCAATTCTTACAGTCATCAACAAACTACACCTGTTCACCATTCCAGGTAACTTATACATTTTAAAATAAACATTATATTCCAAATTTTACCAACCTATCCATGAGAAAACTGCTATATAAGTAAATAATGATCCATTTATAGTTGTCTGAATTTAATTTAATTTTAAAGCAGATTAAGAATCTACCAGAATTGACATGTTAATAAATGGAATCCTTACATAATTCCAAAACTAAAGGAAACTGCTTGATGATTCAATTTACAATTTCTTATAAATTATGTATTAATTAAAAACTGTGGAACTTAATGTTTTGTTCTACTTCAGTCAACAACCCATTATAACAGTTTATATCCGTAGTGACAGAAAGATTTTCATACCTATTTATTTTATCTTTGAGATGTAGTGATGCATCTTCAAGATTATTGTTGTCATGTTCCAAAATCATTTCTGAATCCACTTTTGTTACTTTTATTTTTAGCTATAAGTATCAATCACTAATCATGTTGTTTCTATCCAGCTCTTATAGCATGTTTAGTAAGGTAAACCATTTTTTATACATTTTTTTTTCTTTTTTAATAGCTTTTACTACTATACTTTTTATTTCTGATTCTAATCAGACAATATAGTTTAGTTTGTATTTGGACCATTATTTGTATGTATGCTTTCTGTTATTTGTATATATGCTTCATTATTTTTGTTTCCAAAGATTGTGAAACCTATATTTCTGAACAATACAGTAAGGTAGAGCTTACGATAGACTTATATAGCTTATGTTTTGAGTCCCTTTTTAAAGATTGACTTTCTTTAACTACCGTTTGGGTATGTAAGGTATGTAGTAAAGTGCTAAACTGCTTCGTAGTAACACAAGGAGATAGGGTCGCAGCACCTAAAGAACCTTCTGGTACAGGGCTGAAAATATTCCTTCAGTGCTGCCTGGTTTGAATGGGATAAACAATTTTACTGCCCACTCCAATTTCTCAGAATTAACAATTCTGTTGGCTTCAACCTACCTATCTCTTGTACCACCAGTTTGTCTTTTTATAGTGGACTTGGTTGATATCTCATCCATCAGCTTGCAGCGAGGGAAGTTTCCCCAATGCTTTCAGAGTTCTAATCTCTGAGCTGGTGTGGTCCTCTTCCACACTGATAGCACCCATGGTCCCCTGGACCGGCCTCTTGGCTAAGATTCTGTTGCATTTGTCTTAATTTGTATGACATGTTGTGGAGATGGAATATAGTCGAATGATTTACTATTGGTTTGTATTTTGGGTGAAATTGTTGTATTTATAAAGGATATATATAAGGATTTATTAATCAAAGAAAAATGACTAATTAGTACTTTTAATTAGTTTCTCTATATTCAAGAAGAACTGAGTGTATACATTTGTGGTATATAATTAACCTCGGTGTACTAATTCTAAAACTTTACAATTTTTTATCCATCTTTGAAAATAAATACAACGATATCTGTAGCACATAACATCTGCAATATAACATTTTGTTAATTTTATTTTGTTACTAATGTTTATTCCCCCATTTCATATTTAACAGTTAATTTATAATTGTTAACATTTTATACAGTTAATCATCTTTTTTTTTTTTCCTAACAGCAATGAAATTTATTCTGGGGATCAACATTATGATGTTTTACAAAATTATGAAAACTCACAATCTGTTTTACATTCTTCGGGACAACAGCCTGTTTCATATGAAATGCAAGGGCAGTACGAAATGTCATCTCCAAATGCTGCTCAATCATCTACTCATTCTTTTGATTCACCTATGGCCCCAATGAATTTAAGAGGAAGAATAACACGTTCCAGATTAAGAAGTAATTATTTTTTCTATCTAATTAATTACTATTTCAATTAAATTATAGGCACACATTTATTTTTATTAATCATTTAGAGAATTTGTTCATTTTTTTAAATGTAATTATACTGCATTATATTTTCCCCTAGCTTCTGGTATTAAAATAATGCAACTATTGTATATTAAGTATGCCCAAAAACAGATGAAAATATTTCTAAATAATCGACTTTTTTCTACCAGTTTAACAAAAAAACATTAGATCTGTTCCCTGTGGAGGTTATTATACTCCTCCTCTATATCATCCTTCTGGTCTTTATATATATACAATTTTTCACTTTGTGTTTCCTTATGTCTAGAAAAAGGTTGCAATACATTCTCTGAACAAAGTTCCATTTTCATCAAAAGTTTTCTACTTTAAACTTCTTTTATATAATCATGAGATTCTCCTTTCTAAACTTCTTAACTTGTTCTATTGGTTATCTTTATTTTAACCCATCTTTCACAGGCAGTATTTATATTTTTTGAAATTCCTTCATCTCCTTTCATCCTCTTGCATGATGTTCAAAGGGCTTCTTTCTTTTACCAACTCGTTTTTCCATTTACTATAATGTTCTACAAGGCTACCAATGAAGATGATGAATTGAAAGCCAGGAAAAAAGAGACTGAAATGAAGACCGACACTGAAGAGTTTTATGATGTTCAGAGTGATTTGAAGCTGATGGGAATGAGAAGATGAACAGGAATGGCTGTCATTTTGGAGTGAGACCTAAGTTTAACTAGGACTTTTTGCCATTTAAAGTCCTCTCATGCAAATGAGTGATATGAGAAAAAGGGCTGTCCAAGGTTGACATATAAGAACTGCTTTGTTGCTAACAATAAGAACCAGTTGAAATCTCAAAACCAGGAGCAAAGAATAGGGTTAGATGGTGATCTGATATGGAAAGAGGCAGCACTTAATGACTAGATTGTTGTGCTGAATTAATGATAGGGTATTGTTATTGTAATAAAAATTAAGTTAATTTTAAGATCTATGGACATTTCAAAACAAGTATTTTATATCCTTTTTTTTAAATATTTTTTTATTACCTCATTAAAATTGGTTTTTGTATAAAAAGATGCCACAAACCCTCAACCACCTACTCCTCCTGCTCAAAAGAGAATGCAGCCTGAAGAGAGAGTTACAAGGACTCGTCGTGGACCTCCTAGGAAGACTTATGCTGAAAATTCTGGAGATGATGATGCTTGTTTATATCATGTAATTAGAAATGCCCGTATATCTTTGCAGGTAATAAAATATATAGTTATTTACTTATTTTCTGTTAAGAGATGTATTATACATATTATTTTTAGCCAAAAGATGTACTAAAGTAAATAAATAACATTTAATTTTATTTATTTTTGCCCAATGTTTTAGCTAACTACTGGAGCCAATCTCAAGTCTGTTAAAAATTTTGTTTGCGGTTATTATATATTTTTTAACTTAAAATTTTACAATATTTCAATTTTATAATATTTCATCAGTTTGTTACTATTATATTTAAATATTAATTATGTATCATGCTTAATTTTTATCTACATTGTTTTATTAAGAGAATCATCCATTGCTACTTATCGAAAATTGTTAATTTTCTTTTACAATTTAACTTATTTTTTCGGTAATCATTAAATTATAAGTACATGCAAGTAAAGAATAGACTGAGACTGAAATTCACCCTGGCCCCATTGCTTTTTAACCTGATTCTTGATAAGTTAATGAAGAATAGGACAAATGAACAAACTATGAATAAATCAGTACAATTAATGGTATATGCAGTTGATGTGGCAATTTTTGGAAGAAATAGGCATGCTATTGAGGAGACATATTTCACATAGAAATGTGGTGAAGGCAAGAAGGATTGGTCCCACAGTAAATACTGAAAAGGTGAAATTGATGGTAGTAGAAAAAATAAGACAACACCAACCATGTACGATATGGCTTAAGTATTTTTAAATCAGAGCTTGTCTTTCCGTTCTCAGGATACCTTAGGACAAGTATTGCCAAAGCTTATTTTACCAGCAGATCGATTACTGGTATGGGACTAGATCTTGTTCTGACACTCCTAGTTATTTTGCTAACTGATAGAAATAAATTGATTTTCTCTCAGAATCAGCTGCAGAACATTCTATACATATAGTTAGTAGCATAAAAAGAAAAATACTGAGGACCAAGGTTTAATGAGTATTTCATTATCATCATCATAATCATTCCCTCTTCTTAACGCTGTTTGGTGTGAGGGTCCTGCTTATTGAGTATAGCCCAGATGTCTCTCTCTTGTACCAATTCTACTCTCCTATTGCAATTTATTCCACTGCTCCTGCGTGCATCCTTTAAACTGTCCTCCCAGGAGATGTAAGGTCTTCCTCTTGGTCTTTTCCCTTCTCTGCAGGTCTCTTAAGTCTTCCTGACATTCCTGTCTGGATCCATCCTAAGAAGGGTTCAAACCACCTCAATTTGTGCTCCTCTAGAATGGTCTCCACATCTTGACGTCTAGATTAGCCCGTATAATGGCATTCTGTACCATATCTTTCTCTTTATTTTTCGCAAATACCTCATTTCTTAGGTCTGTATCTGACTCCTGTGATTTGTGGTAAGAGTACGCGATTCTTAAGAGTACAATAGGATAGGGAGGAATGTCGATTTATAGATGGCTAGCTTGGTCTGCTTTGTTATCTTTCTCCCCGGGAAACCCTGTCTGACCATACTAAACATCTTCTTTGCCACTCAAATTCTTCGGGCCACTTGTCCATTTAGCCACTCTCATGGAGAAGAGCTCCCAGATGTTTGAAATTCTCGACCTGCTCTAATCTCTGTCCTCCAACCCTTGGAATTCTCATTATCCTTCAGGGTTTCTTTCCAATTCTCGTAAATTTAGTCTTTCCCGGATTAATCTTCCTATTTACTGTGGACAATTCCTCTTGGAGGAAATTTATTTTATGTTGGAGTTCTCGATCATTGGCAGCTAGTGAGATGAGGTCATCAGCAAAGGCCAACAGGGAATATCCGATGGAATGCAGATTCCTGTGCCCTGGTTGGAATTTCCTCATTATAGGCTTGGCTCTCCTTAGTGCCAAGTCTAGAACCATGATGAAAAGCAACACACAGGCTACAGCCCTGTTGGATACCCAATGCAGGCTCAAATTCTTTTGAAATATGGTTCTGATCACATTCTTTATCTTTTTTAGAGGCTCGTTACTGCTAAGATTGTTTCCCGGTCTACTAATTGCTCGGACAGTGCCCTCATTATGTCTTCTTTCTTCACTCTGTTAAAAGCCTTCTGGAGGTCCACAGAGAATGAGTATGTCATTAAGAGTAAATTGAGTGTACCATGCCACAATAACAGTACTGTAGCCAGATATAAATATCGTTTTACTCCATAGTGTAAACAAGCTTCGTGGTTGTAGATTCTGAATTGAACTATCTAAGTATAACAGTGTTTTAAAGATTATATTGGTTTTATGTGGTCAATATGAGTAAAACAAGACAAAATACTTCTTTTTTTTTTGAACCCCTGGAATTCTTAGAGATAACTGGCAAGTGTTCCAATACTGGTCAATGCTGATAAAATTATACCTTTATAATTATAAAGTTAACTTTACTATAGTATCCTCTTCTAGATAAGATTGTGTTATTATTATTTTTTTTATTTTTATTTAGACTGTTGTGGATGAATGGATTGAATCATATAAGGCCAATAGAGACAATGCACTGCTCGCTCTTATGCAATTTTTCATCAATGCTTCAGGCTGTAAAGGAAAAATTACTCAAAGTATGGCAGCTAATATGGAACATGCTGCTATTATAAGAAAAATGACAGAAGAATTTGATGAGGTCTGTACTTTCATTATAATTTTTTCTTATTTAATTTTTTTAATTTTATAGTATCACTAGAAGTATTTAATTTATAGTGGACCAGCTGTGACCTATATTTATGAAATTAATATAACTAGTTTTGTTTTATTTATGACTTAATTGTAAAAATAATAGCTATTTTCATATTCAACTAATTCATACTTAGTTATTTTATTTTTTAGGAATCTGGAGAATATCCTCTAATAATGTCAGGTCAGCAATGGAAAAAATTCAGAACCAATTTTTGTGATTTTGTGGCTCAACTTGTTAAGCAATGTCAGTACTCTATTATATATGACCAATACTTGATGGATAATGTAATATCACTACTCACAGGATTGTCTGATTCCCAAGTTAGAGCATT
The DNA here is from genome assembly GCA_023052935.1 of Piezodorus guildinii. Taxonomy (NCBI): domain Eukaryota; kingdom Metazoa; phylum Arthropoda; class Insecta; order Hemiptera; family Pentatomidae; genus Piezodorus; species Piezodorus guildinii. The sequence continues at coordinate 84,741,327 of CM041295.1, forward strand.
TAGACATACTGCAACTCTTGCCGGTAATATTTATTGGTTTTAAAGTATTTTAAAAAATCTTTCAATTTAATCTTGTAATTTTAATTTTTACCTCATTTCTATTGTATAAAACAAAGTTATGTTATTAATCTTATGCCGGGTGAGCTTAATCAGAGCCTGCCACATTTGAGCCTCCATTACGCGGCATGACTTCCCCACCGAAACGAAGCCCGGCCAGGTTATTTCTATGTTTAGTTTACTTTAAACATGGACAGTGGTGACTTCAAACTTTTATTTAATTTTTAAAATATTCCTTTTTTTTTTTTTTTTTTTTTAAATGATAATCGACTATGATCTCGCTATGTCAGCTACAGATGTATTGATACTTGCTTTTGGTCAGCCTCCAAAAAGACATGAATGAAGATTTTGGATTCGACTGAGCCTTAGGAGAGGACGGCAGTGAGACAGGACAAGCAACTTGATGAATTATTTTATTTTGGATAAGCCAGAACTGTTGACTGTTGAATGAAGCTGCTAGGAACGTCCCTTCTCTATATTTTGGTTTTGTGTGGCTTAGAGCTGCTTGGTTACCATTGATCCGTACTGACTTTCTGCGGGTTGAAATCGGCATGCCCCGGGCTTTTTCCTTCCCACCCAGGCCGTCTAGACCAACAAGGCTTTGCCCGCCTGTCCTGTATAGTGTGGACTGGGCTTAAGATAATTGCCAAGTTTTTTGAAGTAGGAAAATAAAAAGGTATGAGAAAAAAAAGTGTGTGTGTGGGTATATATAAAAGCCTAAACAAATCTAACCAATATTTTAAATAATAATGTTATTTACAACCCACACTACATTTCAAATCTCCCATGTCAGTTTATTTTTTGCATGAGGTTCAGTCTCTTCTTTGACACCCTCAGCTGGAAACTGTATTTTAAGAGGGGAGGGGAATAGGTGTAAAAATTAACTAATAGTAGATTACCATTAGTTCAGTGATAATGTTATAAAATTTAAATATTATAATTCCATTAGTTATTGAAAAAATCAAGTTAGATTAAAAATGTGAAGTTTGAGTAACATTTGAAAAGTCTGATATTATTTTACAAAATTCCCTAAAATGCATAGGAAAAATAATTTACATGTAAATTTTATCTGTGCGTATTTATTGAACATATGAACCATATATATATATATATATATATATATATATATATATATATATATATATATATATATATATATATATATGTGAGCACATAGTTATTAACTCATGAATCTTTAATGTATATTTATTGTATATTGTACTAGCTGTTGCCCGCGACTTCGTCTGTGTCAATTTCTGTTGTTATGTTTGATTAATAAGTTTAAAAAAAAAAATATTTCAAAATACTTCTGCGTAAATGATATTTATTTTTAGTTTTATTTTCTTGTGGCAGAAGAACATACTGATTTCTCCGCAACCCGATCTTGACAATGCGAAATATACAGTGAGTGTCATAAGTATTCGGAATTCTCTATAATTATGTAATTGACTTGCTTTTGACTTATTTTTTCTGTTTCTAAAGAGTAGTTACTCACTTTGAAATGTTAGGAGGAAGGCAGGTATACAATAGCTGAACCCAAAAATCATTTTATATGTAACAGTTTGAATGTTCATTTACGAAAAAAAGTAATAAAAAAATATGAATAGGAGTGTCAAAAGTATTAGGAATTACGTGGTTTACGATTTATATTAATGTATTAATCATATATAAACATCCATTAGATAAACCGTTTTGCATAATTATTCATTTCAATCTGTTGTTTTTAATAATTTTTGTTGTGAAATATTGTCCTACTGAAGCACTTATTGTTCCTTGAGGTAAATTTTATTTTGAATAATCCATTACCTTATATTTCTTTTTAGTACAGCTCACAAATATTTAATTAAATTTATTCGTCATTTTTCTTCTAATTTCAATTCTGGATTTTCATACAGAAAAAATACATTAATCTATAAATAATATCTTCCAAGAATCCAGTCTTATCAACCTTTTTCAAAGAAAAACAGCGCTAACCATATCTGACTGCTCAAAGTGTTTTACTGTGATATATTAAAGTCTTAATTTGATTTCCTCCAAACCATAATTTTTCCATAGGAACCATGTATTTTAGTATGAGACTCATCTGTGAACATTTCAATTCATTAACCTTTTTAAAACAAATCGCTAACATTCAGCCTATCATCTTTATTGCCTTGCCTGCTGAAAGACTTTTTCGGACTACATCTACCATGTTTTTCTTTTCGTCATATTTTTTCAGAATGCGGCAAACCATTGGAACATTTATTTTGTGCTCAGAAGTTCTGAAAAATTCAGAAATAACCTAAAATTACTTATTTGAGGTATTTTTTTCTTTTTTCAAAAATCAAACTTTCTTCATGAAGTTGCAGTGGTTGACTGTGTGTATATATGAGAGAAGTTGGTTCAGGGTGCAGTCAATTTAACACACAAATAAGCATAAACTTAATTTATTGGTGCCGACGTTTCGGCCTAAATTATAGGGCTTCTTCAGGGCTATAAGAAAAACAAATATAACAATCAGCAGTGGAATACAAGATATAAAGATGTTGTTCAATTGCTTCGTTTTTATTTTAGGACCTTATTTTAAAAACATAGCTTTCCAAGGTTGGGTATATGTTACTTGAGGGGGTAGAATGGTTTAGAACATAAAATTATGTGGAAATTAGTGAGAATATGAAAATTTGAAACCATTAAACAACAGGATATTACGATTTCCGAATACTTTTGACACTGAATGATCTGGTAATTTTACAAAATTAATTGTTTATTCTTTTAAAAAAAATAAACATTTCGGTTATGTGGTTAATGATTTTGCTTTATTTGAGTCTCTTTTAAAGATTTATGAATCAAAAAGAGTTATATAAATTAATAGTTGTGAAATATACTTATTAAATGAAAAGAAATACGAATTCCGTATACTTATGAAAATCACTGTAGTTGTCCGTGTGAAAAGCAGTCTTGATGTAAATCGATTCCTACATGTTTAAATGTTAGCCCCTGTGATTTATTAATTGTTACGACCAAAGATAACTTAATGGGATATTGAATTATTTTAAAATTAAAAGGTAAATCATTGGGATGGGAGGTTAATTTCCCCCGTTTTTTTCCACATTTTCCACTGATTCTTCACTCCTAGTGGTCACAGCGTGATGTTATATAGTCCAAAGCCTCCCTCGATAAATGGACTATCCAACACAAAAAGAATTTTTCAATTTGAACCAGAAGTTTCTGAGATTAGCGCGTTCAAACAAACAAACTCTTCAGCTTTATAATATTAGTATAGATTTGTAATGTAGGGAATATTAATACTTAATTTTATTTCTTTACTAATAAGTTATAATACGTAGTTGAAAAACAAACATTTATAAATATGTTTCACAGAATAGAAAACCAAGGGTAGCTCCTTTTGGGTTGAACAATATTGTCTTAACTCATAAATTCTAAGCTTGATTTTTTTCCCACAGAAATCTTCTTCTCCTATTTATTTTGCCTTCTCCTACTAAAAGAAATTTTTGGATTTTTATTTATTAGTGAAGTTGAATGTTTTCAAAACTTTATTTTATTCACATGTGACTTTGTTATTTATGTTGATTATGGACGGTTTGTTGAAAAAGGAGAAATGGCTGTTAAAGGAGTCAAGGAATTAGAGGTATTTTAGGGAATCAGTACATATGTATATGCCTGTCTAATAAATCTCATAAACAAAATAGTTATTTTATTCTTTAACTCATCCCTCCCTCCCCTCCCCCCTCAAAAAAAAACAACCCTAATTCGATATCCTTTAATTGATATATTTTTTCTCATTAATTTATCATTTCTGTTATTGTTATATATCAGTCTTGGCAATGCTGAATAAGGGGGAGTCTACTATTTTCAAATGTAAATGTTTAGTATCTGAGACTCAACTAGTATTGGTGTTATTAATTTTGTTAGGCTTCAAGTATGATGATACAGTAAGGTGACTTGCAAATTATATCTTAAGTTTACTAAAATTACAAAACAAACTAAGACTCAGCCTTTGTCCACACAGTATTCAACATATAGGCGTATAAATTTTATTAGTTTCATAATTTTTCACTCAGTCTCTTTTGAGATATTTTCCTTTGATATCATCAAAAATGAATTTTCCCATGTTTGAAAATGATATAAAATAAAAAAAAAAAAAGATGATGCTCTCAAGTTCAAAATGTTTACAGCAAGTAGGATAATGACTAAGCTATATATGAAAAATAATAAGAAAAAGAGTCTCTTTTCCTTGATAAACTATTGAAAATCTGACTTTTTGGTCATCTCAAGCACTTTCTTTCTATTTAGGTAATGTGTCATTACAACTAAAAAATTGTATCCACATTTGTTAAGATTTGATATTTACGAAATTACTTAAGTTTAAGAAAATTTCTCAAAACATGTTTTCAGCTGCAAAGGTAAGTTACAATGGTAGCATAACAAAAATTTTCGCATGGTTTTGAATTCACCAAATGGTAGGGAATAAAAGGTTTTTAAAAAAAAATAATAATGAGAACCCAAAATATTGAGTGTCATCATCTGGACAATTTTGAATAGATTGACCCATATCTGCTACTTTTCGTGTTTATCTCGCTTTGTGTATGTAATAAAGGATGAAATTTTGTGTAATTTTAAAATATTTTGTCTTTATTTACAAAAATGCGATTGTTCTCCTTTGATCAAGATTGACTTAAATTTGTCAATGTATGGAAAGCAAAACATTTTTATGATGATTCCAGCCTAAGCTGTATGTTAATTTTGTATTTTATTTATTAATAAACAAACTTTATGTCATTGAATAAAATACGTGCTGTCATTGAATGATGTTACTTTCTAAAAAATGTTTTTTTTAGCTTCAAATCCCGATGTTTTTAGAAGTTACTACATACTAAACATTTCTCCTTTATTTGTTTTAAGCTATGAAGTTGATGACTGCATTAGTGGATGTTGCTTTGGTGGTTTCTGTTAATTTGGACAATACTCAAAGACAGTACGAGTCTGAAAGACAAAAGGCACGTGATAAAAGGGCTAGTGACAGACTTGAAAATTTACTAACCAAAAGGCAGGAATTGGAAGAAAATATGGATGAAATAAAAAATATGCTTACTTACATGTTTAAGTCAGTATTTGTGCATCGATACAGGTACACTTCAATGTTAATAGTTTTATTGAATGCTGTTTTAAAATCTCTTTATGAATTTTTGTGTTGTTTGACTTCTTTATATACCCTTTCGGTTTAATTTACCATTGGCTTACTTAATATTTATAACTATCATAAATTTTCTCTTGTAATATATTTGTGATGGGTGTGCTGTATGCGATGGAGTAAGGTTACAAACTCACTGCTAATGGGAGCCAAGAGGTTATATGTAATGGATTTGTCATTGCTTCTTTTTATATTTATTTCAAGTGTTTTTTTTATTTCTTATCGCTTATTTTTGTTGTGACTTAATTTTATAATTTAGTTACAAATCCATTGGAACCTCTTACCATTTGCAGCAATGCTAGCATTCAAGCTGCAATACTGCCATCAAGAACACCGTGGTAATGGGACATTCTATAGTGAATGTACAGTTTGTCTTGGTGGGTGACACCTCCAACACAGCTATGAAAGCAGTTTATAGCTTAAGGATGGCAATGTTTGGTTGGATTTTATCCATGGCTTTCACTCCAGCACTGAAAAAATTACGCTACCAATGATAAGGTGCTTTTGGCTATCTAAAGATCCATTAAACACTTCTGCTAGTACTCGAAGGATAGACATTTTGCGATATGAGGAGACCACAAACAAATAGGGCAGGCGTTCTACCAGATGGCTGAGACAGTGACGCCCAAGCGGACTCGTGGATATGGTATGCCAGCAAGGATTACTACCAACTAAGACACCTGTTTGAGTCAGACCTCTTCATTAGCTTCACTCGCGTCCTAAGTATTCACAGATATAGAACAACGATGTACCATTCTCACTCCAACAGATTGCATGGAGAATTGGCTCAGTTTCCTTAAGTCATCCTTAACGGCAAAAATGAACTCTGTGGGTTGGACTAAGGTGTTACCCTCAGTTTTTTAGGTTTCCGTTAAGCGATTAGGGAAGATGTTGGAGCCAGCTTTGCGGAAATGGTCTGTCCATATATAATATAAATTCTTATATAATGTAGTATAAGTACTTATTATTATTTTACTATTCACTGAAAGTTACCATTACCTATTTGCTCACTTCAAATATAATGTGTTTATGTACTTTAAATATAATATGTACTATGTTTTACTTTCTCTAGGGATACATTACCAGAAATCAGAGCTATATGCATGGCTGAAATTGGAATTTGGATGAAAAAATTTCATCAAAATTTTTTGGATGATTCATATTTAAAATATATTGGATGGACACTTCATGATAAAGTAGGGGAAGTTCGACTAAAATGTTTGCAGGTATTTTATCTTAAATCTATTCATTATTTTTTTATTTCATAATCAAGATTTTTTTTCTCATAAAGTTGAATCATGGGTATTAAAGAAATAAAATTCCATGAAAGTTATTTAACGACTTTATATCAATTGAACTTATAAATGTTTACTTTATATCCATCATCATTGACAGAGTTTATATCTATCAAATTATTTTTATAATTTTGTAAAGGATAAGATGGTTTGGGGGTGGTCAATGAATGATTAAAAAAAAAGTGAAAACTGTTTATGTGAAACCAACAGTAAACACAATACATATTTTTCTCAATTTTTGTAATAATTCATAGACCTGCACCATCTCTTCCTTCATTATATACATTTTAACTATTCAATGTTCAATTTTATAAGTTTAATTTAAAAAGAAAAGAAAAAAAAATCTGGAACTATAAATATTAAGAATCATTAATGAAAAAAAAAAAGTAATTTATGTCCCTCCATTTTATTTTTTCATTGAAATTCTACTTCTGTAAAGTACCCCTATGAATAAAGTTTTCATTAGAGTAGTAAATGTGATTTATTTTTGAGACATGACTAGATTATCCTAGTTATAGCCCTCTTATAATGAGCTGTGAAAAGTTACCTACGGTTTTTTGATACTATTGCTCACTCTTTTTTTTTTTTTTTTTTTTTTTATTTGTAAGAGTTTTTGATCTTATCCACTAAAAATAAACAAAAATTTATTAAATAAGGTATATATAGTTATAGTAAGATAAAAGATATATTAAGATTATTGGTGTGTTTTACGCTGACTTATTTTTTTTTTAACCTGTAAATAGCTTGTAAAGTAGTGTAGTCAAGGAGAGTTTTTTTTTTTTTTTCATACATGTTTATTATTAGGCATTGCAACCGCTTTATGCATCTGAAGAATTGAAAGGCAAATTAGAGCTTTTCACTAGTAAGTTTAAAGACAGAATAGTTTCAATGACTCTTGACAAAGAATATGATGTAGCAGTCCAGGCTGTCAGATTGGTTATTAGCATCTTAAAGTAAGTAAAATAACTTTTTGAAACATCCCTTTTGTAACACAATTCTGACTTCTTTGTTTTTTTCTTTCAATTAGGCATCATAGGGATATTTTGACTGATAAAGATTGTGAGCACGTTTATGAGTTAGTTTATTCATCTCATCGAGCAGTTGCCCAAGCTGCTGGAGAGTTTTTAAATGAACGATTATTTGTACCTGAGGAAGTTGTATCTGTTCAAAGAACCAAGCGAGGAAAGAAGAGGCTTCCCAATACTCCTCTGATTAGAGACCTTGTTCAGTTCTTCATTGAATCTGAGGTACAAAACTGTTAATTTTTTATATTGTGTAATGTGGAATTCACATTCATTTAAAAAAAATATATATGTATATGATTGAATTAAAAAAAAATGTATATATATTATAATATGCTTATTTTTAAAATAATATTCTTTTAAGAAAAGATCAATTAACACAAATATTTACTTCATTATTACTCAATTTACTCTCAGGGTATGGTATGGGTTCTTGACAATCAGGCACATTTTTATTATTTAACTTTTTAATTATAATAATAACGAACAAACATAATACAAACAATATGCAGGCAGGCTAAAAATGTTTCTTCATGTTCAGAACTGCTCATACCTTCCCAGCTCTCCACTCAAAACTGAAACTACTTGACCTTTACCTGGTAGCTACCTTTTTTACCCAATCCTACCTGCCAGGGACCTTTTTTCTTAGCATCCAAAATGGATGCAATGTTTGTAAACAAACAACCAAATAGGAGCTGTTTTTTAAATTTAAATTTTACTTTTATCCTATAGTTAGCCTGCCTAAAACAATTATCAAATAATAAATAAATAAATACTAAAATTATAAAAGATGGGTATATTACAATATATATATATATATTTACAATTTTATACTGCACGTTTTTGATTTTATTGCATTAAATTTCAGTTTTAGCAATTATGATAATATCACAATTGATCAAACCGAATTTTCCATAATAGAAATAAATATATATTATTAAAATATTTAATTTTTAATTAAAAATAGTGATTGATAAAGGTTTTTTATTAATTTTACTGGTCTTGGCTAAGGTTATTTACTTATATTTAATTTGCATTATTATTAACTTACATATTACAACAAAATATATAAAAATAAAAATAAATTCTATTATAAAAATAAAAAAACTTATTGTTTATTTTAGTCCATTCAGCTCTGTTAGTTCGTATTTCTGTCTTCTTTTACTGAGGTCCTCATTTTTCTTTTATACTAATAAACTTTTCATTATGAGTTCGGAGATCTTTACTGCTTCTGGCAAAAGACACCATTACCAAAAAAATGCATATAGTTATCCCCGATCTACTGCGCATTTCCATTCTCTTTTCTCATTGGCTATTTATTTTATGTCTTCTTGATCTTCATTCCTTTTTATTTATGCCTACTTACTATATCACAACAATATATTAATAATTATTTAAAATTTTACATTATCATTTTGCTCTTATATATTATTATTATTACTAATTAAGAAGAGAAAAAAATGAATGGAAATATTTGGAAGTCAGTAGTTTCTAGTAAGAAAACACATCTATCTAACATAAGGCATTTCAGTGTTTTGAAGACATTCATTGTTTTTATTCATTTATTGTCACTTTTGATTTAGCGGCTACAGTGGTCACTCAAGTTATTGTTGTTATACTGAATCCCCTCTCTGTTTACAACTCTTCAGTATTCTCTCTGAGTATTTAGTTATTATTGTGATTGAAAAAGTTAAATTTATCAATGTTTAAATAATGCCAAAAAAAGGGACAAGTGTCTCGTTGAAAATTAAAGCCTGGATATCTACTTACCCCGAGCTTAGATCTCATAGGAAAACTGTGTGTTTTGTATTGCTTGTGACAAAGTAGTCGTGTGTGAAAGAAAATCCCAAATAGACACTCATTGTAAAACAGGTAACCAAAAATTTCTTCCTAGTCATGATTTAGGGTGTAATTTATAAAAATTATTACTGTTTATTTTGTTGTTAGCTGAACACAAGCAGCTGTTAAAGCTGAAAAAAATAGGCCTATACAAAAGCAGCAGTCAATTACCATTGAATATTATTTTATATTAAAATTATGTATCTTTAATTATTGGGTTGGCAACTAAGTCCTTTCGGTTTTTCTGTTTATTTTTATTTCACTATGATACACTTCTTATCTGATGAATTAATCCCTAAGGTGTATTGTTTATCCTGTTTGTGATATGTGTACAGCTATATCTGTTAACTCTTGTTGAAACTAATTTATGTTGAAACGTATGTCCTGATATATCAATATCACCAAGATTGTCACTGTTTCTGCTACTAGTAATGTATTTCGTCTTATCGGTTTTTATTTGAAGCCCTATTTCTTTACTATTTTTTATTAACGCACTTGTATTTAGTTGTATAGTTTCCATGTCTTCGCCTAGCAGTACCAAATCATCAGCTTATCCCAAAACCGGAATTTTATCACCTAGATTTCTCGGTACACGTCATATTTTCTATTATATATTCTAATGCTAAATTAAATATAACAAGTGAAAGGGACCTTGTTTCAAACCCATACGCTCTTCGAATCTCTGAGAGTAATTATGACCAATACTAATTTTATGGAATGTTTCCAACAAACACATCTCTACTAGGTTTACTAACTTCCTAGGTATTCCCTGTTCAATCATGATGTTATACAGCTTCAGACAATCTATGTAATCATAAGCCTCTTTATAATCGATGTAAAGTTGATGGAATGTAAGTTGATTTATTCTATTCCAACTTTTCTCTAATATTAGATAAAAGGAAAATATTTGATCAATAGTCGAACGATTCTGCCTAAAACCACATTTTTAGTCTCAGATAATTTCCTCAGCGTATTCCGTGATTCGGCTAGTTAGTATTGACGAGAATATTTTGTTACACACTGGGAGAAGAGAGATGCCAGGATAGTTGTTACAATCTGTCCTCGGTCTTTTTTTGTGAATCAGAACAAGTATTGATTCTTTCCATTCTTCGGACATTTTTTTATTTTCCCAGATCTTTTTAACCTAAAACATGTATTATCAGCTTCCCCACATGTCTTGATTAATTCACTCATGATATCATTTCCTGCAGCTTTATATCATTTTAATTTTTCTATCGCTGTTTCCTCCCTACTCGGTGCATCTATTCATGGTTCAGAGTAAAGAGATTGATTATTATTATCCGTATTTAGAATAGCGCCAAAGTGTTGTTCAAATTTATTTAATATCTCAGTCGAATCCGCAATTACATTGTTATTGGAATCTTTAAACCCATTCAATGGGGGTTCAAATCTTTTACTTCTTCTTCTTCTTCTTTATCTTACTCCTATGTGCCTTTACTAGCGTGGAGGGGCCTCGATCCAATGTTGCCAAGCTTCACGATTTCTGCAGAGCTGTTTAAGTTCCTGCAATCTTTTTCCCTCCGATCTTCTGGATATATCTGTCATATAAAATCCTAGGCCTTCCGCGTGGCCTTTTTCTAGTGGGTTGAGCTTCCAACACTTTTCTAGGTTCGCGGTCCTCATTCATTCGATAAACATGGCCAAACCATTTTAGCTGTCACTTCTCGAGGATGGTTTTCAGCGCAGGAATTTTCAGCTCCGCTCTAATTTCTTCATTTCTTACACGGTCTCTTCTTGTTTTTCCTGCGACCCTACGTAAATACCTCATTTCAGCTGCAGTAATTCGGCTTATTTGCTTGTCCAGCATTACCCAGCTCTCGCTCCTGTAGGTAAGAGTGGGGAGGTATACAGATTTGTAAATGTGGAGTTTCGTCTCTAGCCCCTCATCTCGATGGCCAACAATACTATTGCATATACTGTAATAGATTTGGTTTGCTTTAGCAATATCCTGTTTGCAATTTCGTAATATATATTTCCTTGTCTATTTATATTGCAGCCTAAGTAGAGAAAGTTTTCAACTACTTCGAGAACCTCGCTGTTACAAATCACCTCCACAGTCTCCTCCTCATCTCGGGACAGGACCAGTATCTTACTCTTGGAGACATTTATGGTCATTCCCTTTCGCTGAAGTTCTTCCTGCCATTCTATTAGAGCTTGCTGTAGTTTGTCTTTCGTATCACAAATAAGGACGATATCATCAGCGTATAACAGTGACTGGCTCAGTATCGTCCTCATGTTCCTCTTACCAAGCACTGTTCGGGCAGTTCGCCTTTTACAAATTTTATGGATCTCATCCATAAACTCCGTGCACAGAAGCGGGCTCAGACTGTCTCCCTGCTTTACTCCTCTATCAATAGGAAAAGGAGCAGATTCTGTTTCATTAATTCGTACCACTCCTTTAGAATCAGTGTATACAGATTTTATGGCGGTAATAAGATCTATTGGTACATTTTTCGCTGCAAGGGCGTTCCATATTTCTTGACGTGGGACTGAGTCTGAAAGCAGCCTAAGGTCCAGGAATGCGAATTCTATCTCTGTCCCATGATTTTTCTAATATATTTCTTATGACAAAGATATTATCCTGGGTCTGCCTACCAGGGCGAAAACCTGCTTGCAGATGGAAATCTTATGCGATTTGTTAATTCCTTTGTACATCTTTCTTATGTTATTTTCGCTTCTGTGTTTTCTGTTTCTATTATTTTGCTTTTAAGATACTCTCTTTTCCTATTTTTAAAAATTTTGAAGTTTTATTTTTTACTACCTGAAATAAGCCACGTTATTATCGCTTGGATTATTTTGGGAATTTATTTTAGCGGTTTTACTTTTTTCACACATATTTTGACAAAGCCCGTCGAACCAAGGTTTGTTCTTTTTATTTTTGAAGTTCCCAAGACACATATTACTGACCTCTTTAATATTATTCTGATCTCTTCCCATAATTTGTTTATATTTTTGTGTCCCTTGTTTAAAGATTCTAGCACTTCGAACCTATTTTTTACTTCTATTGCAAATTGATTACCAATTTGGGGTTGTTCAATTTAACTAAATCAAAATTTTTGGGATGAATACAGTTCTATGTTCTCCTTTTTGTATTGAGTTTTGTCGAAGTTTTGCGATTACTAATTCATGATTAGAATAGCATTCTACTCCGCGATATGATCTCACATTAATTATGCTACTTTGCCATCTGTGTTTTACTAAAACATGATCGATTTGATTTCGCATTTGTCCATCTGGCAATGTCCACGTATACTTAATAATATCCCTATTTTCAAACGTAGTGCTTTTGATTACTATTCGCTGAACCGACTAGTAGCCGTCCGAAAGGTTGGCCGAAGCGTTGATGGAAGGATTGTGTTTGGATTTTTTGGGGGCTTGGGCTCGAACGCTGATCATTAGACAAATCTGTGTAGGCGATACTTTGTGGCATCGGCATCAAACCTTCAGGTTCGGTAGGCCTATTATTATATGTTGTGATATATTAAGTAGGCATAAATAAAAAAGAAAGAAGATCAAGAAGACGCAAAGTGATTGGCCTATCAGAAAAGAGAATCGAAAAGCGAAGTAGTTCGGGAATAACCTGGTGGGTTTTTCCGGTAATAGGGCTTAAGTTGTGGATCATCGGATAGAGCAGACGTGTTTTTGGGAATGGATCTCATGCCATCAAACAGCTATAAATTCAAGTCATCGTGGAAAATAGTGCATTACTACATTGAATAATAATGCAATATTGATACAAGAAAATTGAAGACATCTGAACAAAAATTAGAAACCAACAGAAAAGAATGGAACCAGATAAACTATACATTTTTATATTTTCAAATTTTTCAATAATTCTAATATAATTTAAAGTTTATTTTCATATTGTGATATGTTTCAAATTAAAAATAAGGTAATAACCTTAGCCCAGATTACCAAATTATTAATTTAAAAAACCCTTATCAATCATAAATCATTATCAATTAAAATTAAAATATTATTATATATATATATATATATATATATATATATATATATATATATATATATATATATACATATACATATACATATACATATACATACGAGGTGTGTTAAAAAAGTAAGGTGACTTTTCAAATTTCGCAGACAACATACTTTCGATTATCGATTTTTTTGTTTTGTTATGTTGGTACACTCTTCCCGAACATCTGTACCAAGTTTCAAGTGTATAGCATTTTTCTTTGGTTGTGAGAGGCATAAAGGTTATAAGTGTTTTGCGTGCTCGGCGATTTTTTGCTATCGAAAAATATGGATCAAAGGATTTGCATCAAATTTTGTGTAAAAAACGAAATAAAGTGCTCCGAAACACTTGATATGTTGTCAGTGGCATACAGTGAAACTGTTTTGAGTAAAAAAAAATGTTTACAAGTGGTACAAACTCTTTCAAGATGGCCGGGAAGATGCCAATGACGAGCCTCGCTCTGGACGCCCAAGCACATCAACAACTGATGAAAACGTTCAAGCAGTGAAGAAAATTGTTTTGGAAAATCGTCGAATCACTATCAGAGAAGTTGCTGAGGATGTCGGTATATCGCTTGGCTCATGCCATGAAATTTTTTCTAACGTTTTGGGCATGAGACTTGTGTCAACGAAGTTTGTTCCAAAATTGCTAAATTTTGACCAAAAGTACCGTTGCATGTGCATCGCTCAAGAGCTGTTGAATGACGTCAACGACGACCCAGATTTACTCAAAAGGGTCATAACTGGTGACGAATCATGGGTACATGGTTATGATATCGAAACCAAAGCCCAATTGTCCCAATGGAAGAGCCCAGGTATGCCAAGACCAAAAAAAGCACGCCAAGTTTGATCAAATGTCAAAGTTTTGCTCACTGTTTTCCTCTATTACGACGGCATGGTGCATCAGGAGTTCTTATCATATGGTCGTACGGTCAATAAACAATATTATCTTGAAGTTATGTGCCGTTTGCGAGAAGCAAAAGGAAGAAAACGTCCAGAATTGTGGAAAAACAATTCATGGCTTTTGCATCACGATAATGCCCCTGCTTACTCATCTTTGCTTGTGAGAGATTTTTTGGCCAAAAACAACACCACAATCATGCCTCAGCCACCATATTCACCAGATTTGGCCCCATGTGACCTTTTCTTGTTCCCAAAACTAAAGAGACCTATGAAAGGACGGAGATTTTCAACGATTGAGGAGATAAAGACTGCATCGCTGGAAGAGCTCAAGGCTATACCGAAAAGTGCTTATGAGAAGTGCTTTGAGGATTGGAAAAACCGTTGGCATAAATAAGTGTATTGTATCTGAGGGGGATTACTTTGAAGGAGACAACATAAATATTGATAAATAAATAAATATTTTTTCTTAAAAATACAAAATCACCTTATTTTTTGAACTTACCTCAAATTTTTTTTAAAAAGATCTTTTTAACAAAAAATAATGTTTCCATGGAAACATAATGTAAAATTTTAAAATAAAAATTACCCATTTATACTCAGTGGATTGTCTTGGATATCCTTATTACATTAACTAATTTCTTTGGTATTCCCTGGTCTATCAAAATAAAAATTTTTTTGTGATCGATAGAGCCCTTTTGAAATCAACGTAAAACTTGTGAACAACAATTCTCCTATTTTAAGGGCAATATTTCCAAGTAATTTAAATTAAGTGTTTGGAATTAAAATAAAACAAAAAATAACATTTAACCTCTTAGTAATGTTAACTTTTTTTAATCTTTTTTTTTTTTTTTTTTTTTTTTTTTTTAGCTTCATGAACATGGTGCATATTTAGTAGATTCTCTTATTGAAAGTAATGCAATGATGAAAGATTGGGAATGTATGACAGATTTACTACTAGAGGAACCGGGTCCTAATGAAGAGGCTTTAGATGACAGACAAGAAACAAGTTTGATTGAAATTATGGTATGCTGTGTGAAACAAGCTTCAACTGGAGAAGCACCTGTTGGAAGGGGTCCGACAAGGAAGGTAGGCCTGTTTTTTGATATTTTTAGTTGCTTCTATATTTCCCTATGGTAATTAGATTTTTTTTTTCAGATTCCCTCTGTAAAAGAAATCAAACAAGTGCAAGATGATAAGCAAAAATTAACTGAGCATTTTATTGCTGTTTTACCCCAGTTGTTGGATAAGTACAGTGCTGATCCAGACAAATTGACTAATCTGTTGACAGTACCACAACACTTTGATCTAGAAATTTATACTACATCAAGACAAGAAGCTGTAAGTTACGATTTATCATTAAACTCATTTTAATGCTGTTTTTTTTTTTGTTTTTTTTTTATTTCTACTTGTTTTATTTAATTGCTTTTTAGAATTTAGATTTGTTGCTGAAAAAAATTCAAAGTATCACTGAAAAACATCATGACACAGAAGTTCTAGAAACATGTGCTAAAACCTTAGAACTTCTCTGCACTGAAGGATTTGCTATTTATACTAGGTGTGATGTTCAAAGAAGCACATTAATTGATTCAATTGTTAATAAATATAAAGAAGCAATGGATGAATGGAATACACTTATTGAAGGGGTTTGTTTGTTTGTCCTTTTACTCTATTGTTTTCTTATTTATATTATCCATAATATTGAAATTTTGTATCTAGGAAGAAACTCCAGATGATGATGAAACCTACAATGTTGTAAATAGTCTGAAGAAAGTATCCATTTTCTATTCTTGCCATAATTTAGGAAATTGGAATATTTGGAGTTCATTATTTAAAGATGTTGAAGGAGCAAAATATGGAGTTACAAGGTTGCCTGAAGAAGTAAGCACTGATTTATTTACCTTAGTCTGTACTTTTTTATTTATAGAAATAATCGATTCAGTGAAAAATATTGAATGTACTGTTTTTGTTTTTTTTAAATGAATTTTATCATACCATTCCCAAAACCACATCTTTCTCAGTTTTGTTATTCAGAAGTAATGGGGCAGAGGGAAGGCCATTTACCTTGCATTTCTTGATATAAAAGTAGCCATTGATTCGTTTCCTAGACAAGAAATATGGGCAGCTTTATCCTTTATAATTTTGCCCTCTGAATTTATAGGTTTGATCAAGTCTACCTACCCCCTTGACTCTGTAGGGATAAGAGAAAAAAATTGAAGGGAACAGGGTTCAGAATTTTCGATATAACTGAATGAGTTGAATCAGGCGACAGTCTTGGTCCTTTCATTATCTTTTATCTTATTTTATGGATGACATTTAAAAAATATGCAAGAACATTACAGCTTGTGACCGACTTGTGATGTTATTCTAAAGGGACTAGTCCCAGAATAAATAAAGATTTATTATTATTATATTTCAGGAATAATTTTTTGATGACTTGGTTACGGATATTTTTTCCCCCCATTTAAAGAAAAGCTAAATTGCAATGTGTTTTAATTATAAACATTCAGGAAAGAATGCCCAAATGATGCCCCCGAAATTGGTTTAGACGGAATTCGTGGAAACCAAAATCGTGTTATCATTTTATATATAGAGAGATGATATAATCACCTTTTACAGGCTGTGAAGTATTGTATATCATCTTGCTACTTTGGTGTTCTTTGGGATCTATATCACATTGAAGAATTGATTGAATCTGGAGGACCTACTGATGATAAAATTGTAAATGTGAAGTCCAGACTTGAAGTTTTCATGGAAGTAATGAAAATGATGCTTGTTCAATCTCATAGTCAAATATATAAAGAAGAGGTACATGCTGTATTACCTTATGTTTGTAATATCTTTAATTATATGAATGCATTTTGTGTTTTGGTGTTCATTGTTTGAACGTTTTTAAAAATGTATTATATGTTTTATTCTGTTAGATGTTTAATATTTTTTATTTAGGAAGAATCAATCTTATTTAGACACTTTAGAACTAGATGGTAAATCGAATTTCTGAAGATGCATATTTTTTAATTTAGATGTGTACACTTTAATTTCCAATGATTTTATAAATATTGAAATGGAAAGAATACCTCTCAGGTGAAACATAATACATAACTTTTCCAAATAAATATTTTTCAAAATAGGCATTTACAAACACACAATTCACAAATCTAGTGAATGAACTCTATTAAAAAAAATGTACAATATTTTATCAAAATTTGCCAGCCCAATCAAATATTTGTTCAATAAACAAATTCTTAGAACATATTAAACTTTCCCCTACCCAAAGAAATGTTGAGCAATAATTTAGATTTAAATCTGCCTGAGCGATAAACATTTGATCCTAAATTTAGGATTTTCCACTGGAAAAACCTAATACATGATTCGTACATTAAGGAATAACATACAAACATAATATTTAATCGAACTGCTTGTGTGTGAAATATTGGATTTTAGTAATTATATAGTATATAGCTTATATCACATTTGGTATATATTGTTTCCAAATCAGTTCTCTAAAGACTAGATTTTCCTGTAATTTCACATGCTATTCACTTCAAACCCAATCAGCTATCAGATTCCCAAACTATGGAATAATATATTACAATTTAATTTTGCCTGAATTGGCAAATTTTGGGCTAAATTGCACGGTTTTTTATTATTGTTGTATTTAATTGCATGTTTAACGATTTTATCTGAAGTAATAAGTGGGACAACATACAGGCTAATAAATTTTCAAGGTCATTGAATAAGGAAAATTTAGACTTTAATACAGACATATATTTATTTAAATAAATCCTAGAATATTTTGCACCACACAAACAAATATGGGAAATCAATTGAAGTCCAGAGATTTGAACAGTTCGATAAAGATACTCTTCACTCGAACCCAAGATGCTTATGTTTCAAAAGAAGGGACTATATTGAATATTTATTAACATTCAACATCTACATACATGATAATTTATAAATGACCATTAAATTTTGATAATTACTTGCAGTGAAATTGAAATTTTGTTGTTTCCAAAAATGCCGAGCCCTTACAGAAAAAATAATGCTCTTAAACTGAGAAGCCCAATTGTAAGGCATTTGGTCCCAATAGTCCAATTCCATTAGCATTTTATAACATATTGGGTTGTAAAATAAGTTTGTAGCTTTTTTAATGCTAATGTCAATAAAAACTTCAGATTCTTGTAAATATTTTTAATCAATTATATATGACCCATTTTCAACTATTACATGTTGCCACCTTTTAGGTAATTTTTTGAATTTGCTCATCAACAGTTGAAGGACGACCTGAGCGATTTACGTCTTCCAAGTCAAAATATCCAGTTCAGAACCCAGCAAACCACTTACATACAGTTTTTTCTCCTAAGGCACTGTCACTTTACACACTGAAAATTTTGTTAACCTTCTGGACAACGAATTATCCTTTTCGTAATTGAAAATTTATTAAATGACGAAAATGAATTTTTTCTTCTTCCATTTTGAGCAGGCAAAAGACCACTTAAAGATAAGGAATCTTTGTTGAAACTGATTCATAAAAGCATCTTAATCAATCCTTTTTTAGAATATGTAAACATTATTAACCATGTAAACATGATTTTATAAACACAGAGAGGATTAAATTGAAATATTGGAAAACACTGCAAACTTATTTTACAACCTAATATCTTACACAGGTGTAACTACACTGGACTTGAATGAGTACATAAATATTTTTTTTTATTTTTTTTTTTTTTTACACATGCATGATAGAAGATCCAACAATACCTTAGAATACAAAAAATAATAATCAGAAGTGCATATTATTTAGAAATTGAATTAAAAAAATATTCAACAATTACCTAATGTTGCAATCCATCCTTGTTCCCCCCAAAAATTTAAAACTATGTGCTAAAATTACTACAAAAGTCATCAATCTGACTAAAGTGATTATTTTTCAATAAATAAAATATAATGTTTATGGATTTATGAGTCCAATGAAAGTACAATGGAAATGGAAAAAGGGACTATGTAAATAGAGAAGGTGTTATTTGATCAGAAGTGCTATAATCGGTAATGTTGATTTTTAACATCTATCTACTTTATAAATTACTAAAATATATCAAAAGAATATTTAAACATTGTTTTTGAAATTTTAGTTATTCTTCAATAAAGAAAAAAAATTGCAATTTAATTGGTTAGATTAAGTTTTAGTCAATATAGAAAAAGTTACTTTTACCTTAGAAATGATATAATTTGGATCTTTCTAAATATTATTTTGGGTGATTATACCATTGCTAATTATAGATTTATGGAACTGTTTCTTTGCTAGTATAGCAATCCACAATTTCCCCTGTTTTAATAATATTTTTAATTTGTTTTTGACACTTTTCCTCGTTATAATTTAACATGAGTGCTTGTATGTGTGATGATAAATTTATTTATGCATCCAATATACACTTTGGTATTTGGAATTTAATTTCAATTTATTTTTTAAATTATTTATTTTTTATTATTTTCATGATCTTATTGTTTAAACAAAAGAAAATAATAATTTATATTTTTTTTTAGGCTTATCTTGTTGTATGTGATATCCTTATAGTTTTTTGCAATCAATTATCTACACACAGTCACGCTGCTTTAAGTGGTTTAGTTTATGAACCTGATAAAAGTTTTCAAGTTATGTTAAATGAGTTCATCCAAAGTAATGTTTTCTCATATGAAGAAGATGGTAAGTTAATTTGGTTAAAAGCTTCAGTTATGTTAGCTACCATTTATTTTATTTATTACCATTATTTCCATGAGTCAATTGAAATAAACCAAGAAATTCTTGATAGACTATTTGTCACATGAAAATTTATTTCAGCACTTGATTAAAAGTCATATAATACAACTAAAAAAAACATTGATACAAATGGGAATCCAAGTATATTTTAGATAAGTTATGCAAGAAATAGTAAATTGGGTTTGATAGTACTTAATATTAATGGCATTACAACCCTATGTGGGTCTTAGCCTCCTCAAGGAGCCTTCCCCAGGTGGCTCTATCCAATGCAGTCGCCCTCCAGTCACGGACGTTCAAAATACTCCTCGCATCCACAGCGTCTGACCATCCCAGTCTCAGTCGCCCTCTTCCTCGGGTACGGTCCTACTTTCCCCCAAGCAATCTTTTAACAGGGTCCTTGTTACTCATTCTCGCCATATGTCCGTCCCATCTCAGTCTGTTCATCCTCATCTAGGAAACCACATCAGGCTCCCCCAACATTTCGTACAATTCTCTGTTGGTACGTCTTCTCCATTGGCCATTCCATTAATTCCTCCAAAAATCGTCCGTAATATCATTCTTTCAAAAACCGCTATGTCATTTAATAGTACTGCCATGGCTTAATTATTATTTTTTTCATTAAAGTGGGTTTACACTTAAGTTACTTGTAACAGTGTTATTAGCCAAATCATATCAAACTTGTTATGTCTTCTTTTTACTCAAGTTGATTATGAAATAATAACAATCCTACTTAACCACATTTGAACAAACTTTGCAATATATTTCTTCCCTTTTACTTATAAAGTTTTCCCTTTTACAATATATTATTATAAATACTCCCATACTCAGCTTCACTAATTGTTTCCTTAATTTAAAATATGCTACAAGTTTTGAGATCATCAGTCTTGTAAGGTGTTCAGTTTTCTTAGGAAATAAAATTTATATAGCTAAAAAACATATAAATGGTTTTACATGTAAAAATAATTGAACTGTCTTATTTTGTTTCCTAAATATTTATTTGAGTTACTTGTCAAATATTTTTTTAATATTAATTAATTAATATGTTACAGATGAATTGGATGAACACTCTAAAATAGCAGAACTTCATAAAAGAAGAAACTTTTTAGCTTCTTACTGCAAACTGATTGTTTACAGCATATTGCCTACATCATGTGCTGCTGATGTTTTCAAACATTATGTGAAAGTAATTTTTCTTTTTAAAACTTTGCCAATGATTTTTTCTGATTATATTTGTCTAAACATTGCTTAAGATTAGTGTGATGTTAGCCCCTGGTGTCCGTGCTTCTTTGGGAAGGAGACGTATCGCGTGGTCCAGATCTTCCGGGCTGAGTTGGACTCTTAGGCCCTTGCCCATGCCAGTATAGTATAGTGCCCACTACTGTCTCACCTGGTCTCTCTGGAATGCTTCTTATTTTGAGATTATTATTTTGCTTCACGTTATATGGACAGCCTTATAGGTCGGAAATGTTTACTTTTAAAGTATTATTTTCTAGCATCAGTTTTTCAACTTGAGTTTTTTGTTGCTCAAGAAGATTTTCTATTTTTTGTAGCTTCTCCATGTCTTGAAATGAAAATTCAGATTGTTTATTCAGGGTTCCTGTTAATATCGCCAATTTCCTGAAGCTTGGCCTTCATTTCCTGAACCTCCTCCACCAGAGCCCTCAGCAGTTCCATCATTGAACTAGCCTCCGATGTTGGTAATGGTCGAAATGTCTCACAATCAGTACAAATCCATTTTTTATATGCTTCTATATTCTTAGATTCTATTTTGATGCATTTAGTGTGTGATATAGATTGGTAAACATAGTAAAAGCAATTTTTAATTTGTCCTCTAGTCCGGCCGATTAGTTACAAATTTTGCAATTCACCATTTTATTAATTATATTGTAATTATTATTGTTGTTACAATAATAATAAAGTTTTTTTACGCGGAGCTGTTACGATTAGGGCTAATAAACAGCTTGTCCCTCACTACTGCTACACAATGGCTTTGACTTCGTAAACTCCTAAGTTTTTATTTATTTATTATTTTAAAATATAATAGTAACAGAAGCTAATTATAGCGCTACCTGTTTGAATAGTTCTATATTGCTGAAGAATTTTACAGAAAACACCATCGATTTTCTATTTAAATACACGGAATCATTGAATTAAAAAAAAAACTTGTACCTCTACAACCCATGAAGGGTCTTGGGCTCAGTACATATAGAGATTCGTACTGTTTCTCGGCCAACTGCCGTGCAATGAGGTGATTCCCCAGGCCAGGTTTTTCCCCATTTTTGAGTACCCTCTTTATAGAGGCTGGGTCTGCCCCAGGAGGGTCTCCATACCCTAAGGTTAAAAACAACGACATATATGTCATAATACTAGCCCAACATATAGTATAAAACTTAACCATAGTTTTGATTTTAAAAACCTCAAATATTGTACAATAAAAATTACAATAGGAATAGAGAAGCATTAGATATCTAAAACCAATGATTAACTTTAAAACGGATTGCCAGGATGAATTAAGAGTCAAGTTTCTTACTCATCTTTGACTATTTTCCATTTTGTAAAGTATCATAAGTCAAAGTTGAAATTTTCTATCCTCTTCATTCCTATTTTTCCCATGGAGTTTGTTTATCTGTTCACAGCTTTCTCTGAATTGGTACCTCATAACCTCTTTATTAATGTATTTTGTGATTAAATGTATTGCTAGTATATTAAATTTCCATGGACCATTTAACTCTTCCTAATGCAAGAGTGAATAATGTTAGAACTATTTAAAATAAATTTGGGTATTTTGATTTGGGAAGTTTTTTGAAACCCCTAGTTTTTTTTATTTTTATTTCCATGTATTTTTGTCATTCATCATAGCAATAATTCCCTCTATTATATACCAGTGACTTAGCTTTCCGTGAATGGAAGTTTGAATTACACTTTAGAAAAGGTGTCTGTCGTGTTGATTTATAAAGCTTTTATCAACACCTCATTGCATGGTAAATCAGTTTTTTAAAAATTTTACATTTTTAACATAACTCTTTCATTCACAAATGTCTTCAATAATTTTCAAATTGTTTGTTATATTTTAAATCATATTCTTGGAAAAAGTTTATGAAGTACAGTGGTAGACAAAATAACAAATTAAATCACTTTTTTACTTGTTACATGCTCTTACATTAAATCTGTTTCATTAGTCCTACAATGATTATGGTGATATTATCAAAACTACAGTTGGTAAAGCGAGAGAAATAAATAAAGTGAACTGTGCTCGTACTATGGTAACTGCACTTACTGCATTGTTTCGAGAAATGCAGCAAGGCATGCGAGGAGCACGATTCTGCAGGTCATTAGAAGATTTTACTAGTCTAAAGGTAATTGTAATGTTTCATGTGTTTTTTGTTTTTTTTTGTTTTTTTAAATATGTATTTTACTTTAAGTCACTATTATTAAATCATACTTTCATTGCTAAGTAATATTGAAAAAAAATCATAATTTAGGTGTTCGTTCTATTTTCACTGAACATTCATTATAAATGCAAATATATATTTAACAAACATTTATAATTATCCTATAAAAATTTTAAATTTTCAAATTTATGAGAAGAAAAGCCTTCAATGGTAATTTGTTATAAAATTGTATTGAGCACTATTTTATATAAACTTTTTAGCTTGGTATTGAGATTTAAATAATTACTCGACATTTAAATATTTGAAGTTCAAGAAAATGCTCATTATCATCATTATTTTTATGTAAAATATAGAGTGTCTTTTATTACTTATCTCTTGAATACCATGTCATAAAATCAAGATAAAATATTTATTTTAAAACTCGCAATTATTATGTTGCTGTAAAATAATAAATCTATTCTTACAGCTATATCAAATTGTAAAAGAAGTTAATAACAAGTTAATCAATTGATAGTCGGTACATAAAGAAATTATTTAAATGTCAGAGATCTTAAGAATTGATACAAATGTGGGTAATTAACGGTATGTTTAATTAGACATTGAGCAATCATGTTTTCATCAATAAATGTCTTAAAAAGTACTCTATTATAAAAAAAATTATATACATACAGTTACCCTACCCTCATTCAGTTAAATATCAACTCTATCAAGTAAACAAAGGTTGTGCTGTGTATGATTCAACAAGTACTAAATTAATTAAATATGATTGTTTTTGATCTTATTCTTTTAATATTAAAGATTTTAAATGTCAGTACTTTTTTCTTTTAACAGTACAAATTATATATATATATATATATATATTTTTTTTTTTTTTTTTTTTTTTTTTTTTTTTTTAAATAAAGTTTTTTATTTCAGGAGTTAGCAAAGCGTTTTGCTTTGTCTTTTGGTCTTGATGCTGTAAAAAATCGAGAAGCTATTACAGTTCTTCATCGGGAAGGTATTTTGTTTGCTGTTAGTACTGGTGAGAACATTGAAGACCCCACAGGCCCACCTCCTAATCTTCCTTTTCTGGAAATTCTCTCTGAATTCACTAATAAACTTCTAAAACAAGATAAAAGGATTGTGTTAGTTATTTTTACTTCTATCTATTATATATTTACAGCATTTTGCAATATTCTGTTCTTATTGTATGTTGTAATTTCAAAAGTTTCTTTTGTTAAATGGTGAAAAATTTTGATTTCATACAAGCAGTTTTCCTTTCAAAACAATGGAAAAATCCTTTCAGGAACTACTTTTTTGCATTTTACATTTTTTTAAATTTGCCTACAGGCTTGGCATGACTTTTAATATAGCATTTCCAAATCAATTGTAACCTTTTCCTAGTCAAATGTATCTTTTTCCATTTCAAATGTACCCTTTTCCATTTCAAATTTAACCCTTTCCAAAAGCAAATGTAACGATTTCCATTTCAAATGTAACCTTTTCCCATTCAAATATAATCTTTTCCAAAGCAATTGCAACCCTTTTTTTCACTTCTAGCCTCAAGTATTCTGTTTTATTTATTTATTGAAAATAATTAGTTATTTAAAATTGTCTTTTTTAATAATTTTGCCATATCCTATTGGCATTTTTTTTGTTTTTTAGGTATATGATGTTAAGTGCTGATTTTAATGAGCTAAAATTAAAAAAAAAAGTATTGTGATTTTTTAGAAGGGAGAGGTGGTCATAGGGATTGATTATTTTGTTTTCGGCCGGTTATTATTAAGTTTTTTGGGCTGTATTTTTTATCGCTCGCGCACATTGAAATTCCCTTTTATTTTTAATGTTTTTTATTGATATAGGGATTGATAATTTTGTTTTCGGTTCTTACTATAATGTTTTGTGAGATGTATTTTTTGCATTGCCCGTGTGGATTTTAATTCGCCATTACTTATAATTTTTTTTTTGTTATAGGGATCTATAATTGTGTTTTCGGGTGGCTAAGAAAACGTTTTCAGAATTGGATTTTACATCGTTCGTGCATAATTTAGCTGTCTTTTAGAGTATGCGCTTTTTAACTACATGTTACAATTTTTTTAATAATTTCATTGAGGAATTGTTTATTCCATTTTAAGGGATTATTATAACCTTTTCGAACCTTATTTTTTATCGCTCTAACCTATTTTAACTTACTGTTACTGTTTATAACGATTCGATATAGGGATAGCTTTTAGTATTTTAGAGAATACCAATAGAGATTATTAAATTTTGTTATAGCTAGTGCGCATTTTGACTTAAATGAAAAGAGATCTCAAACAATGCGTAATCACGATGTAACTTCCTGTTTGAAAATGTAATCAGAACCCGCAAAACACAATAAAGTATTTTTACATCAAATTATAAAATAATAGCAATGGTAAGTAGAAATTTCCAAGCACATAAAAGAATAAAGTTCGAAACAGGTAATCACATTGATCCTTCTAAAACAAAAAAAATACACTATCAAACTACAAAATAATATTAACACTAAATTGAAAAGCGCACACGCTATGAAAACTCAGTCCAAAAAACATACTTATCAACCTCAGAAAACACAAGAGCCAATCCTTACATACAATTATTTTATAAATAAATTTGAGTTAAAATGCGCGCAAGCAATGTAAAAATA
Source organism: Piezodorus guildinii (assembly GCA_023052935.1). Lineage (NCBI taxonomy): Eukaryota > Metazoa > Arthropoda > Insecta > Hemiptera > Pentatomidae > Piezodorus > Piezodorus guildinii. The sequence continues at coordinate 84,767,430 of CM041295.1, forward strand.
TAGCTCCAAAAACGTTCTCTTTTGCAGATTTTGACTTAAATGAAAAGATATCTCAATCATGCACAATCGCTATGTAACATCCTGTTCGAAAACGTAATCAGAACCTGCCAAAACACAATAAAGGATATTTACATCAAATTATAAAATAATATCAATGGTAGGTAGAAATTCCCTAGGGCATAAAAGAATAAAGTTCAAAAAACGTAATCAACACTTGACATCGAATATCTAAAAAAAAAAATGTTGATAGGATATGCCAAAATTATTATAAAAATCATAATTTTAATTAAACTAGTTATTTTCCAATAAATAAAATGGAATCTTTTAGGCTAGATGTGAAAAAAATGGTTACAATTGTTTTGGAAAAGGTTACATTTAAATTGGAAAAGGTTACATTTGAAATGGAAAAGGTTACATTTGAAATGGAAAAGGTTAAATTTGACTTGGAGAAGGTTTCAATTGACTTGGAAATGCTATATAAATAATAATAGATGGATAAGAGTTGGTAATAAAAAATTAAAAAAACATCAAACTTTCACTTACCTCTCTTCTTGAAATCAAGTTGAAAAAATAATTACATTATTTCGATGAAAACATTTATTTTAGATTAAATGCTATAATATAGCCAAAGAGAAAGGAGGCTCATAAAATAAGAATGCGTGAGTCCTGGGGAAGAATTTTAATTTTAAAATTAAATTTTAAAGTTTAGTTGAAGGATGTAAGCGGTTAAAATAGCAGTCCACTGCAGGCCGAAAGGAAGTAAAAAAAAAAAAAAAAATTAGCAATAGATATTATCATCTCAAAGAATCACTTATCTTTATGATATTTTCTTCATTCTAGATTACTTTCTAAAACTTTGTATTTTAGATAACTTTTTCTAAAACCATTAGCTTTCCAATGATATATTATTATTATACATATGTAATACTATCATATTTTGTGTAAAAATAAAAATATAACCTGGACAAATATTTCTACTGTTTTCTCCTAAAAAAAGGTTATAAAATTCTTTCATATTTTATCTTCACCCATTTTTTATCAATGATATCAAATAGGAATGATTAATTATTGCTAATCAACAAAATTAAATGTTCTTTAGAGGAAGACATATTCAAAGTTTAGCATTTAAGCTTAAGCCCTGTCACACTATTTTAATTAGGATAGAATGTAAATATAATTAAAGCCCATTCAATTTTACATCAATATTGTGACTTTAATAAAGCTAAAAATAAATCTTTTTAATTTCCATTTTTACTTTCACTTACCTATGTATGAAATATAATAATAATAATAATAAAAACTTTATTCTGGGACTATGTCCCTTAAGAATAACAGAAATGAACAGTAGATATTCATATATGTCTGGTCAAGAAAACAATAAAATTAATTTTTATTTACAAATGAGCAAAAAGAAAAAATTAAACACTACCTAGACTTATATACATTCATGTACAAAAAGTATGGATAATAAACACACAAGATTAAAAAAAAAAAAAGAAAAAAGAAAGAAGAGAAATCTCCTAAAGGCTACTGATAGGGTTGAGGGAATTATAAAAAAACAAAACAAACTAATTATTCCACACTAGCTTTAGGGTAAAATATATAATTATAACTTGTATTAAAATTGAAATAAGTCAGTTGCAGATTTACATTTGTTGTGCATCTATTTGGGATGCCAAAAGATGTTGGAAAAGGTGAGATTTGAATGAGAGAAAGGAAGAAGCATGGCGAATATGAGTAGGTAGGGAATTCCAGAGGGTTGCAGAACGGATATAAAAGGAGTGATCAAAAGATTTAGTTCTATGGGTGGGAATGTAAAGGTCGGAATGGCGGGATCTAGTTTCGAGAGAGTGGACTGAGGATTTGAATTTAAGGATGCTGTGAACGTATGGAGGGTGGTGGGAGTTTATGGTTTGGTAAAGGTATGATCCGAGAAAATATTTCCTCCGTGTATCAGGTAGGAGCCACTTCAACTCGCTGTATAAATGGGTCACTGAAGACCTCTTCGAGGTACCGAAGATATATCTTATGAACATGTTAATAAGAAAATATAGTCATGAAATATATAGTCAGGGAAATTATTGCTAACGTGAAAATTTTTGAAATCCTATTATCAACGGAAATACGAGTTTTAGGGTCCCTAGAGTCCAAATAACCAAGCCCGCAAAAAGGTCTGTGTGATAAGCCTAGCATGAAAACAAAAAGTAGTACAAAACTAAAATTTCTTATTGAGACAACATGACGCCCGAGATGTTACAGCAACTTTATCACTAAAATCTGCTCACTGAAAGTGCTACTTTATACCATGCATTTTGCACCTTTTTATGATTTTCTCAAAAAAGGCTCGAATGATTTTGATTAAACTCACTATATCAATGTAAAATTAAATGGGATTTCATTCTGATTGGAATAGTCTGACAGGGCTTAATTTATTTTATTTTTTTTCCTCTAAAGTACCTTTAATTTAGTCCATTCCAAAAGATTAACTATATCATGTTATTAGCATTGGTAAAAAACAGCAAAATTTAAAAGTTGAATGAATTTGATGCCCAACTAAAGGAGAAAAAAACAAACATATTTTTCAAATGTAATTTTTGTTTTTTTTTTACAATAAGAACAGTAATTTAGATTTATAATATACCATTGGAAGGCTAATATTTTAGAAAAAAGATTATCTTATACTCAAAGTTGTAAAAGGTATTGTAGAGTGACGAATAGGGAATAAACTTATTACTGATTATTATAAGTAATAATTTAATATTCTCATATTATTTAATCCATATCATATGTTTCCAAAAAAACTTGATAAACTTTTTATTTAAATTTACTTAGAACTATTTTCAACTTTACAAAATAGTTCTTAAATGATTTTTCACTTATTGTGTTGTACTTAAAGTAATTTCAACAAAAATTATATTTTTTATTACATGTTGTCAAATCTTTTTGATATATATTTTTTTAATTTACTTGTGATATTCACAGGCTAAATTATCTAGATCGTCGCATTTCTATGGGTATGCCTTCAAGCCGTGGTGAAGATTGGCAACCTTTACTTCTATATCGAAATAGTCTTGTCCATGGTGAAACTGATCAACCTCCTATCACTTCTAAAAGAGCTTATTCTAGAAAAAAGAAAGAAGCAGGTATGTTTTATTTTTAAGTTCTATAGTTTTAATTTTATTTTAGATCCTGTACATAAATTATAAAATTTATTCATAATATGTATCGAAAAATATATTCGTAATAATACAATAGAAATATACTTGTTTACAATTTAAAATCTTTATGTTTTCCAAGAGTATCTGATGCTTCCAATATTTTTTATGTGATAGTTCTCCTGCAATTGTCATTTCTAATGAACCTTTATTCCTTGCCTAATCCTCAGACATAGCCCATGGTTTGAGTATTTCCCCTTTCTCTTAAATTCCTATATCAATGTCCTTCCTAACTCAATACATCACTGTTCCTACTACCTAAATGCTGACAAAGTTCAAATTTATTTATCCTTCCCTCCTTTTGAGTTATTAGTAGCTTTTGCCGATAAGCAGGAAGACCTAAATAGGATCAGTGCCTGGGGAAACATGAATAACTTTAGGCTTAATCCAATGAAAACCCAGGCAATTGTTATCAGTTCCAATTTCCTCCTCAGATCTATCATTACCCTTCCTTCTCTTTTGCTTAATGATCAACCTATTTTTTTGTGGCTCCTCTGTCAAAAATCTAGGTATCATCGACCTAAATTGTCTTAGAAACCCTATATAACCCCCTATATAGCCCAAATTTCCTGAGCATCAATAAGTATCTTGAAAGGTTTCTGTTCTATCTATCAATATAGTTGTTTCTAGCATCTATGTTTTTTTTTTTTTTTTTTTTTTTTCATTTAACACATCTTACCTTAATAATTTTGCTGGTACTGGTATTGTTACTGGTGATGGAACTAGCTTGACAGTTGGCCATATCCGTCCTCATTGCTAAATCCAATAAGAATTAACATTGTCTTATTAAATGAATATGAGCAGCATGGTCTAGTGGATAGAGCACTAGTCAGGAACAGGTTAGTAATCTAGCGTAATCTAATCGTCTTCAAAATAAACGTGTATAAGTATCAGTAAAAGTGGATCAATTGAAACAGTTTTTGAACTAAGTGTAGTTTAGTGGGTGGAGAAATCAGAGCTACTTTATGTTATAAATATTTAAAAAGAAGAATAGTTACTCAGAAGAACCATACCTACATACCTAAGAAAATAAATCAGAATATTTTTCAAGAGGAAATAAAAAAAATTCATAACGTAATAGATAAATATGAAAATGAAAATATTGAAATACAATATAATACTATTAGAGATTACATTACAGAAAGTGCTAAAATATCAGAACTGCAGGAACGAAAGAAAGGATATCACGCAAAATTATCCAGAGACACCTTGCAAATTTTAGAAAAGAGGAAAAAAATAATACAGAAAGAAAGACCGAATCCTCTGCTTACCCTCATAAATAAAGACCTTAGGAAAAATATAAAAAAGGATCTTACGAAACGTAAAGAAAATAAGATAACTGAAATTTTGGAAATGAATAAATCCTTTAAAAAATTAAAATTTGAATTAAACGAAAGTAAACACTGGCCAGTGAGTTACAAAAACAACGGAGGAAAGGAGGTGAGCAACAGAGATGACATGATCGACTTGGCAACAAAATGCTACCAAGAATTATACAATGCTGAAGAAATTTAAATTTAAAATTTAAAAGAACTAAAAAAACAATAAGGATTGAAAATTCTGTTCCTGCAATACTGAAATCAGAAGTGGAAAGTTGAAACTAAAGTGCTCAAAAAGCCCAGGCCAAGATGGTATTACAAATGTAATCCTGAAGGCTGGAGAAGAATTAACAGCTCTACTGTGCAATATTTTCAATAAAGTTCTTGAAGAAGAAGAAATCCCAACAGACTGGAAAATATCAAAAATTGTTTTGCTTCACAAGAAAGGGGATAGAACTAAATTAAATAATTTCAGACCAATATCGTTGGGCGCTACTATAGGAAAAGTTTTTGCAAAAATCATTCAAACCAGACTGACAAAAACAATAGATGAAAATTTACCTTTGGACCAAGCAGGCTTTAGGAAGGGGATGTCTACAATAGATCATTTACATGCTATCAACCAACTCATAGAAAAAAGTAAAGAACACAATTTAAATTTATATCTCATATTTGTTGACTTTTCCAAAGCATTTGACAGTATATATCATAGCAGCGTTATAACAGCTCTCAAGTCGATAGGTATCAAGGAAAAATATATTTCTATAATAAAGCAATTATATTCTGACAACAAAGCATTTATATTTAGCGACAAAAAAGGCAAGGAGTTTCCAATCAAGAGGGGAGTCAGACAAGGAGATGCACTATCACCACAGCTGTTCAGTATAGTACTGGAACTTATTCTAAAGGAGATGGAATGGCAACAATATGGGATAAATATAAATGGTGTCAAAATAAATATACTTAAATACGCTGATGATGTGCTACTGATTTCCAGAAAAGAAGAAGAGATAGTGACAATGCTGCAACAACTAAGGTATACTAGTGCACAACATGGACTGTCATTGAACTTGGCAAAGACTAAAATAATTACCAGCTCCAGTGTTGCAAAAGTCAAAATAGATCTTCCTGAAATAGGTGTAGTAGAAGAAATCAAATATCTAGGACAAGTGATATCTTTTAAAGATAGACAGTCTATTGAAATCAAAACAAGGACAGCTATGGGTTAGCAAAAATATTGGAGCTTAGGGATGGTTATGAAGAACAATATCAGCCAGCCTCTAAAAATGTTAGCCTTCAATAGCTGTATATTGCCTGTCCTATCTTATGGATGTCAAACATGGTCCCTCAACAAGCTTCATGAGAGAAAAATTATAACATGTCAAAGAGCAGTGGAGAGGAGCATGTTAGGCATAAGGAAAAGCCAAAAGCTAAACAGCCAAACAATAAGGTTAGTGGTGGTCACTGATGCAATCACATTTGTGAAAAAGATGAAATGGCAATGGGCTGGCCATCTAATGAGGAAAAATGATAAAAACTGGGCTAAAATACTGACTGAGTGGACCCCATTAGATGAGAAAAGGAACCGAGGCAGGCAAAGAAGAAGGTGGGTCGATGAGATCAATATAATATCAATGAATATGAGCAGCATGGTCTAGTGGATAGAGCACTAGTCTACTATTCTCCAGATCCCGGGTTCAAACCCCGGCTAAGGCAGGCATTATTTATTCCATTATTTCAGCCCTGCAGTGACGCAGGAATATGGAGACAGTATGAGTCTCTATTTAGGGATAAAGATTTTTATCTATACTGACAGTCAGGCAGCACTTGGAGACCTAAACAATCACACAACCACCTCAAAAGTCGTTGAAGCATGCAATCTGACCCTAAACTGTCTTGCTAGGAAGAATATCATTAGCGTTGAATGGGTACCTGGACATTCTGGGTTCAGTGGGAACGAAAAAGCTGATGAATTAGCTAGGAAGGGATCGGCAACGATTCCCATCACACCAGAACCCCTAAGTGGAATCAGCCTAAGCTATGCCTTTAGGTACATCAATCAATCCTATTTGAATAAATTTAAACAACTTTGGCTAAATAAAGGACCTAGGCAATCACTCAAATTCCTAGATGGTCCTTGTACCGGCAGATGGAAGTGTCTTCTTGGTATGAGTAGGACATACCTGAGGACCTTGACTGCTGTCTATACAGGACACGGCAAACTTAACTACCATATGTTTAAACTTGGTATTTCCGACAAACCTCTATGCAGACTATGCGGCACGGAGGATGAAACATCGTTTCACATAGTCTGCCACTGTGACAGGCTAGCTATGATGAGGTTCACTTTATTTGGTGAAGACCGCCTAGAATACCCCACTAACAACAAACTTGTTAATCCTAACAGCCTTCTGAAGTTTGCTTCTGCTACTAAACTCGTGTTTTAAATCTAACACCGCGTGATTCTATGGCGCACAATAGACTGTTTGGTCGCGGTGCAACCCTATGCCAGCAATTAAAAAAAAAATAAATAAATAAAAAAAAAATAGGGATATGTTTATGTACTAAACCAAGGTGCGTATTTTTTTTATTAACTGAATATTTACTACAGTTTCAACTGTTGTATGCTTTTTATCAAGGCTAAGAGCCTTTTACATGCAAAAGTGATACAGGAACGGGTTAGTAATCTAGCCCTTGCACTCTATGCCCGCCTGTTAATCCTCAGAGCCAGCTTCCCATTATAAAAATACAGCATAGCTGGCAGCCAGGTGTAGTGTGCAAGCTCAGATTATGTCTCTAAATCCATGCTAGGCTAACCACTATTCAGGTATGTGTGCTAAGGCCCTTATTGCTTTAAATATAAAAAGCAATATAATAGGAAAAGTCAGGGAATCTCTTTGAGCTGATTTGCTAGACACCCTGTTAAAGGTGTTGTTTATATTTTGAAACTGTTTATCATAGGGTCTAAAATGTAAAACCCATAATGTGTATATCTAATAAGGTTTTTAATAATAAGTTCCTCTCAATAAAATAAATTTGGAATTTCTTAAAATTAACTTTTTTTAATATCCAGATTTAAGAAATCTAGTGATTGATGATAATTTTATCTTATTGTTTCCATTAAAATTATTATTCATTACTTTACAGTTTTATATGAGTCAAAATTTATAGTTTAATTTTATTATTTAGTTCTCATTATATTTCTCTATTTGTTTGTTTTTTTCCTAGTCGATGATGAATCACTTGAAGATGGTGAAGAAGGTACTTCTGATTCAGAATTCATGCCTGGGTACGTAAAAAGCAACTCAATGTCCTTAAATCATAATTTCAAATTCAAAATATGACTAAAACCATTGATTGGTGTGTAGAAATAAGAATTATATTAATACTAAACTTGAAATTAATCATTTCATAAAATCAGTTTTTAGTGTATTACAAAGTTTTCTTTGGTTTTTTTATTTTATTTTTGATTAATCAAAGCATATATATTTTTTTTAATGTTCACTTGGAAGAATAACTGAGGTTATCTCAGTGTTGCACTCCTACTGATGTTCTAAACTATGTCTCAAATAAAGATTACTTTTGAACTAATAATGCTTAGTTTAGGAGTTTATATATTTGATTGCTAACTTTTGGAAATGAAGTTGAGAAAAAAACTTTATGATATTAGCAAAGAAATAACCATATTTGAAAATATCCTCAATTTTTTGTCGAATTAATTATCTTTATAATACAAATTAGCGAAACATTGTGAAATTATCTGCTCCATCATATTTAATATTAACAATATTTATAGTTATATGACATAAGAATGTAATTTTATTTTATTTTTTAAAATATATTTATTGATATTTACAACAGTATAATGATATACATCTAGTGAATGTTATACAAGATTATATAAATGTGATAGGGATATTAGAGGAAGCAAGGATTGAAACTAGTGGGTTAGAGTGGGAATGGAGTTTGTCATGAAAGGAGTGGTACCTGGTTTGCGCCAAGTCAGCAACATAGGGAACATTAAGGTCTTTATGGATGAGTTTATTTGTGACAAAATAAGGAGCATTGAGGATTTTTTGAAGGATTTTTATTTTAAGGATTGGAAACAGAAAGAATTTGATGGTTTAGTAGTACTCCGTAAGTCCATATTGGTCTTATGATAGTCATGTAGATGAGCCTTTTATACTTAAGTGGAAGGTCTGAGCGTTTGTCCAGTAAGTGTTGAAGTAGTCTAAAACCTCGGGCAGTTTCTTGTTGTTTCAGTCTTGTATGAGGGTTCCAAGTAAGACGTTTGTCTGGGTGCAGTCCTAGGTATCAGTTCTGTTCAACCCGGACAAGAGGAGTGTTACTGAAGAATACTGTTGGGCAGGATGTTATAGGTTTACGGTGAACGGTAAAGGTTATTTGGTAGGATTTATTGGAATTAATTTTTATTCTCCAATTCTGACACCATACTTCAAGGTCTCTGATGTGGGATTGAAGAGTTTGGGAGGCAATAGTTGGGTTGTTGTTGACTGATAACACACAAGTGTCATCAGCATAGGTAGAAAGAAAAGTGTAAGGATGGGATGGGATATCAGCTGTATAAACTGTGTTAGGGATGGGTCCTAAAATACTGCCTTGAGGAACACCAGCATACTGAGTAAAAAGGGATTAATAGGAACTATTATGATTTACTTTAAAGGACCCGCCAGAGAGATAGGACTGGATAATGAGAAAGTATGTAGGGGGAAGGAATTTACAGAGTTTGTAAAGCAATCCCGGGTGCCACACTCGGTCAAAGGCCTGTTCTACATCGAGGAAGGCTCCCATGCATTACAATCGGCGCTCCAATGAAGACGATACAATGTCCACCATGTGATGGCATTGCTGGATAGTGGAGGGGGATGTTCGAAAACCAAACTGATGACCTGGGATAATGTGTTTGGAATCAAGGATGGGATATATTCATTTAAGCAGGAGTTTTTCCAGGATTTTACCCATGATGCATATAAGAGAGGTGGGACGGTAGGAGCAGAGATGGGCAAAATCGCATTCGGATATACGAATACGAATGCATTCGGGAATATTGAGTTTTGTAAATACGAATACGAATGCGTTCGTATTTCAAAAAAGAATACGAATTCGTATTTCAAAAAAGAATATGAATGTATTCGTATTTTGAAAAAAAAATACGAAAACCAATATATTCACAAATGTCGACAGGTATACGCCCGAATTTCAGAGGTATGCAAAGGGATACGGTCATATTCCACTGTTGTGAGCCGTATTCCACTGGTCTAAAAATGTATACGGGCCTGTACAAGTCAATATGTGTGCTTTCGCAGGTGTGAATTCGAATATGGTGGTATTATATCTTATATTAAATGACATAAAATTCAATATTTATGAATTTTTTTAAAATATGATTAAAATATTGTTGCCTCAATATCCAACTGTTATACTATCCTCTCACCCATGAACCCCACTTACTGGCCTACATCTCTCTGAAAACGTCCTGATATCCTCGATATATTTGTCTCTTTTCAGATATCCTTCTCCCAAACTATGATCGAAGCCCTGAATGACCTTTCATCAGATCACAGTCCAGTTCTGCTATCCTTGCATTCGAGCTTTGTTCCTAAACCCCCAATCAACTCATTAATTACAGGACGAGTGGACTGGGACGGATTCCAATGCGACTTGGAGAATACATTGGACCTAAAAATTCCCCTCAAGACTAGACATGACATTGATAAAGCTGTAGGAATACTGACAGACTCAATAACTAACAGTATAAAAGATAACACTTCATCCACATTCAACATCAATACTACTCAACAGACTGTACTGCCACAGCACTTTCGTATCTTATTAAGAGAAAAACGCAGAGCAAGATCAAAGTGGCATAGGACAAGATATCCTTCAGATAAAAGTAATTATACAAAATTGACCAACAAACTAAAATCAGAACTCAGAAAATTCAAAGCTCAAACATTACTTAACATGACTGAAATCCTCACTACCACTGATAACTCACTGTGGACGACCACTAAAAAACTCCTAAAGTTCAAAGATTTTAATCATCCCCTCCTAAATGAATCACAATCCTGGACAAGATCAGATGACGAAAAATCCCGGACGTTCGCAAAACATCTCTCTAAAATATATAACCCTCATCCTGATATCCTTAATCCTCATCACCTTGAATGTATTGAAGCAGAACTGGATATTCCTCTCCAAATGAATCTTCCCCCTAAAGCGTTCCATCCAACCGAAATATCGAACATCATCCAGAGTTTACCATCCCGTAAAGCCCCTGGACATGACCTCATAACTTCCCGTATCCGAAAACTACTTCCTCGAAAAGCCATCCTATATCTTACTTACATCTGTTATGCCGTTCTCCGCTCCACATATTTTCCCGCTTCCTGGAAATTATCCATCATTAAAATGATACCCAAACCCAAAAAGCCTCCCGAATACTCTTCCTCCTACCGCCCCATCTCTCTCATATGCATCATGGGTAAAATCCTTGAAAAACTTCTGCTTAAACGCATATATCCCATCCTTGATTCCAATCACATTATCCCAGATCATCAGTTTGGTTTCCGAACATCCCACTCCACTATCCAGCAATGCCATCGTGTGGTGGACGTTTTCTCGTCTTCATTGGAGCGCGGATTGTACTGCACTATCTCACAGACAGGTCCTTCAAAGTAAATCATAACCGTTCATCCCTTTTTAATCAGTATGCAGGTGTTCCTCAAGGCAGTATTCTAGGTCCCATCCTTTACACAGTTTATACAGCTGATATCCCATCCCATCCTAGCACTTTCCTTTCTACCTATGCTGATGACACATGTGTGTTATCAGTCAACAACAACCCAACTATTGCCTCCCAAACTCTTCAATCCCACATCAGAGACCTTGAAGTATGGTGTCAGTCAGAATTGGAAAATAAAAATTAATTCCAATAAATCCTACCCTTTGCATACCTGTGAAATTCTGGCGTATACCTGTCGACATCTGTGAATATATTCGTATTCGTATATCCGAATGCGATTTTGCCCATCTCTGGGTAGAATAATGGGTATTCTGGAAGCTTTTTGGGTTTGGGGATCATTCTAATGATGGATAATTTCCAGTAAGCAGGAAAATATATGGAGTGGAGAACGGCAGTACAGATGTAAGTGAGATATTGGATGGCTTTTCGAGGAAGTAGTTTTAAGATATGGAAAGTTATTAAGTCATGTTCAGGGACTTTGCGGAATGGTAAACTCTTGATGATGTTTGATATTTCGGTTGGATGGAACGCTTTAGGGAGAAGATTAATCTGGAGGGTAATATCCAGTTCTGCTTCAATACATTCGAGGTGATGAGGATTAAGGATATCAGGATGAGGGTTATATATTTTAGAGAGATGTTTGCGAACGCCCGGGATTTTTCGTTGTCTGATCTTGTCCAGGATTGAGATTCATTTAGGAGAGGATGATTAAAATCTTTGAACTTTAAGAGCGTTTTAGTGGTCGTCCATGGTGAGTTATCGGTTATAGTGAGGTTTTAAGTCATGTTAAGTAAAGTTTGAGTTTTGAATTTCCTGATTTCTGATTTTAGTTTGTTGGTCAATTTGGTATAATTAGTTTTATCTTAAGGATATCTTGTCCTATGCCAATTCGATCTTGCTCTGCCTTTTTCTCTTAATAAGATACAAATGTGCTGTGGCAGTACAGTTTGTTGAGTAATATTGATGTTTAATGTGGATGAAGTTTTATCTTTTATACTGTTAGTTATTGAGTCCGTCAGTATTCCTACAGCTTTATCAATGTCATGTCTAGTCTTTAGTGGAATTTTTAGGTCCAATGTATTCTCCAAGCCACATCGGAATCCGTCCCAGTCCATTCGTCCTGTAATTAATGAGGGGATAGGGGGGGGAGTTTAGGAACAACGCTCAAAAGCAAGAAAAGCAGAACTGGACTGTGATCTAATGAAAGATTATTCAGGATTTTGATCATAGTTTGGAAGGATATCTGAGAGGAGACAAATATATCCAGGATATCAGGTCATTTTCAGAGAGATGTAGGCCAATAAGTAGGGTTCATGGGGGAGAGGATAGTATAACAGTCGGAGACGCTTGAGAGGATATTGCCACGGGGATTGGATGTTTGACAACCCCATCACTGATTTTTGGCGTTATATTCTCCTCCAGCAATGAAGTGCGGTCCTAGTGATCGAAATAGGGTATCGAGTAGGTTATAGGAAAGGGGTACAGGTTTATTAGGAGGACATTATACAACTGAAAGGAAAACATGGAAAGGACGAGTTGAAATGATTATAGAGGTTGATTGTATGGTGTCTGTTGGAGTAGAAGGAATAAGGGAATGGGATAGGGATTTATGAATAAGGATGCATGATCCGGCATGGGCAGTATTGTCAGGGTGGTCTGATCTATAAGTGATGTAGTCTCGTTTGTGAAATTTTGATGATTTAGTGAAGTGGGTTTCAGTCAGTAATTCAACGTCTATCTGTTTGTCATGTAGAGATATGTCGAGTTCATCATGGTGGTTGGTTATGTAGGCTATTAGCATTCCACAATACTTTAGTTAAGGGCTTTACATTCATCTTGGGAGATTAAATGGTATTTCAGAAAGGAGTCTAGTGAGAAGGATGACAAGACAAAGGTTTCTGCAAGATCTGAGAAGAAGGAGTTCAGGATGAAGTTTATGCTAGATAGATATTCATTGGGAAAAGGGTGTGGATAAGGAATACGAGAAGGATAAGTTATTTGCTCAGGAGTGTTAACGAGAGACTGAATTAGACGTGGGGTACGAGGATGTTTAGTCCTCTGTGAAACTTCAGGTAAGAGTTTCAGCTGACTTGGCTGAACAATAGGACGGCGTTTGATTTTCTGAGGGTGTTCAGGAGGTAGTTATACCCGCAGGTATGGATGGTGGGAAGGAATTGGCGGAAGTGGAGCTTGTGGATGTGGATGGGAAGCCGGAGGCTTGGTGTGTTGGGAGGTTGGAGGCGTATGACTTCTAGGTTGCTGTTTCTTAAAGGTGGCAGTCTCGGAAAATGGTTTCCTGGAGTCATCTTTAGCATCGCTGACGGTAGAGGTAGTGGTTGCGCAATGATAAGTGGTGATTGCTTAATTCTTGGGAAATCAGCCAAATTATCTGGTGCAGGTACCTGGGTGCATGTCTTCTGTTCTATTCTTCCTCCTGTATTTTGAGATTATTGTTGAAGGATATTTTTGTAAACCGTGCAGCCTCTTTAGCTCGCCAGATGGGCCTCGCCGCAAAGAGCACACAGTACTGTCTCAGTTCGAGGCTTCGGACAGGATTCAGAGGCATGGGGACCAGCGCATTTAACACACCTAGCCGGGTAAAAGCATTAAGTCTTTGTGTGTTCCAAGTTTTGACACTTTGTGCATTGAACAATGCTGGTTTTCTTCCTTGGTTTTTCGAAACGGACTGTTGAGTAGACTAAATCTAGTGATATTAAAAATTTCCGAGTTGTTTTTGGCCGGTTCTAGATCAATTAAATATAGTGGAAGAGTATATTTTTCTGTTGGGTGTACCATGGGTGAAACATTTATAACAATATGTCCAATTTCTTCCAGGTCTCTTTTAATGGCTTCTGTAGTTTTGATTGTGTGGAGTCCTCTTGAAACCACTCGGTTTGATTTTGATCGAGCAATGGAATGATCCGTGGTTGACGAAGCGGTAGTGGCAGACGTTAAGGTAGCTGCTGACGGCATAATTGTTTCGTTTTTGTTGGCTGCAGTTGTACTGCAAGTTTTAGGAGGAGATATAATTTCTTTAGGTGATTGTTTTATCTTGGCCGTTTTTTTTTTGTTTTTGTTTGTGGCAAATTCTCTTGAGATCCAGAGTTTGAGTGGCAATTTCTTTTCTGAGGAGCTTTAAATATTGTAAAAAGGTGTCTCTCCGTCCAAGTCATCACATAATGTAATCATATCTGGGTCCATAATCACTAATATAAGAAAAGAAAAGAGAAAAAAATACCTACAATAGCTAACAAACAGAAAATTTACCTAAAAAATCTTAAAACTAAACTATTTACATTATATACATATAAAAACATAATTAAAAGAAGCATATCTGATTTATATATAGAAAAAATAAATAAAAGAAATAAATAAAATAAAATAAATAATAAAATAATAATTTTAAAGAAATAAAGTCTTCGAGTCACAAAAATAAAGTAGATATGAATAATAACTCGATTATGAAGTGGGAAAGGACAACAGTGCTGTCCGAAACCTTGTAAACAATAGCTGGGCAGAAGGAATTAGTATCCTCTCGGCAGGTACCGTAAGTAGCCTCGTACTATCTCCGGGCCCTGGCGATCACCAGCCTATAACGTGCTTATTTAAATTGGCTTCACTCACCTGTCACCTAATTGTGAATTATAAAGTGTTCAACAGATTACTAACTTACTATTCACAAAGTTTGAGAGCTTTTTACTCAGTAAAACAGAGATGGCAATGTAACAAATACAGAGCAATATTAATATTGAACTGTAGGTATGGCCATCTTTGTGCAACTCAGGAATGCAATTAGATATAATAACAATATTTAATTCATAACTATAATATTGATGTTTAATTTTAATTTGATAATCTTATTATCTTCTAATTGTGGTGAAATATCTATATAAAACCAATATTTTATGTATTAAGAGTAATATAATAATGGTTTAATTAGAAATGTTCAGAAAAGGGATTATGATATTTTAAATTCAATATTAATTGCTGACGATAAAAATCTACCATTTTTAATATTTGCTAAATAGTTATATTAATCATAACTATAAAAAAAAATGTCTAATTAATTTTTAGAGTACTTAAGTGATTAAATAAATGAAGTTATTGGTATATTAGATTTTTTTTTAAATGGTACTTTAGAGTATTTTCATTTTTTTTTTTTCAATCTTATGTTATGAACAATTGTTATTGTTTTTTTTTGTTTTTGTTTTTTTAGAATTGATTCCAATAATCTTCGACGGCAAGCTTATAAAGGTGATAGATCAATGTCACCTCAATTCAGTAATGACTCTCCAATAAATTATTCTGTCGAAAGTCTTGCTACATCATCTCGTCCACAAAGACAGTGCGCCAGGTTTAATTTTTGTTATATTGATACATTTTCAGATGATGAAATGACATGAAATCCATTATTAATGACGTATGCTATTTATATTATCATTTTGTAACCTTTGATATTTCAGCTTATTATGTAAATTTTAAAATAAAATATTTTTAATAATTTGTTGAATTATTTATTCATAAATAATAAAAGTGTTGATGTATATATAAAATCTGCTATGATAAAACAGTTTTATTCTTTGTACTTTATAACGATATATGATTTATGAGTTAAAAAAAATACTTTCCCTTAATATATTTTCCTATATAGGTACTTGAAAGTAAAATTGTTCATCAGTAAATACCAAATTTCACAATTTTAAAAGATATTAATACTCAGGATTAGAGCTCTAAGGATAAATAAATATGTTGACAGGCTAAAAAAAAAATATATATATATTATTTTTAACATTAATATAGATAACTTGTGTTTTTAAGAGTATTGCTTTACCAATAAATGGATTCATTTAGAATTGGCTCATGTTTTAGTTCTTGTTTACATCAAATAGATTTGCGAACATTTGCTGAAGTATTTTAAAAATGATTGAAAAAATTATGTTTCTTTAATGTTTAGAAGCATTGTGGCTTTCTAAGGAATGAAATTTAGTTTCTTATTGCATGCATTTAACTTTGCTACCCTTAACAAAAACATAGCATTACAAGAGATAAATAAAATTTTCAGCCCAACCTTACAAGTATGCTTGCTTCAGTGGAAGTACAGTTAGATAAACACAATAAGTACAATTAAAGAGCAGTAAAAAAATAAATAAATAAAAATAAAATTAAATCAATTATTAATGACTTATGCTATTTATATTATCATTTTGTAATCTTTGATATTTCAGCTTATTATGTAAATTTTTTTATGATACTCCATCCCAGGGTCTTCCCACAGCTGAATAATTTATTATTATTTTATATAATATATTATTCTGCCACAGCTGGGATTGATAACGGGGCACTAGTGATCTGTCCACAAGACTACAACACTCTCCTATTAAAAAGCAGTAGGACAAAATATATGATTAAAGATCTAGATGTTTAATTTGTCTCAGATCTGACTTTTAAAAATGATTATCAAATATCATTAACTTTTAAGTATCTTAAAGCCTGCAGCCTTGTTTTTCTTAGTTAAAGTACTTTCATGATATTGATACTACTAACATCTTGTGTCAATAAGAAAGAGTTATGCCAATCACCTCAAGTAAGGTTTCCTCACTGATAAAATGTGGTTGATGGAGGGAGAAAAGAACCTATTTTCAAGCTTTACTAACTGGTATTTCCATATAAAATTAGTTTGTTCATATGATTATTATTCTCTTATATCGTACTATACTTTGTCAACTTCAGAAATAAGACACATTAGGCAATATAGTTTTATTTTATTAAATACTTTTTAACTTAATAAATTGTTTTAAATTCTTGAATATGCTATGTCTTTTCCTATAATATACCAAAATAATATATTTGTAATCCGCTGCTTTCACATTATAAAAATGCTTCTCCATCATACTGAATGCTTGATGAAGCAACACACTTTCATTTGATCCTCTTTAGAAGATTAGACTGGAGGAAACCTATCTCTTATCAGATTCAACGACAATATCGATTAAAATTCTTACATTTTAGTCACCGTAGAAATACAAATGTATGAATGATATGTCACTTTTGCTTGAAAATTAAAATAAAATATCCGATTATTGATAATTTTAGAATTGAGTCATTCAGTTGAGTAAATAAAACAAAATTATACATAACCAGTCTCTCTCTCACTTCTAAGCCCTACTTTGCTGTTTAAAATAGAGTTGAACCAAATAAACAAAGATTTATTTCAATTTTTATTCCAAAAAAGTGGAAAGTTTTTATTCATTTTAAAAACTTTGAACGAAATATTGATTACATTTATTTATAAACAAAAATTATGAGTGATTTATAAAATCAGTCTGGTATTAACTTTTCAAGTAAAACAGCTTCTCAAATCAACAACTTCTGTTTTTGAATTCCTTAATATCCATTTGTTAAGTTTATCCTCAAAGCTCATTTACTAATACACCTCATGTGTGTAAAGATCAAATAACTGAGTATGTTATACAAATAAACATAATTGAATTTATTAATATTTAATTTTATTTATATAATTATAAAGTATTTGTCTTTTAGTTTGCAATATTAGTTTACCTGACTAAAGCCAGATCAGTGTTGTTTAAGATATACCATACTTCCACTTATCTTTTCCCACTTTAAAATAAGGCAGTCATATGCTCTAAAAGCAAAAAATTAGACGAAGCGACTCAATCATTGATAATTAACTGTAATTGTTACTGATTCTGGTGGGCTTAACTAGTGGTAAGTAGGCTGGAGTTTACAATAATGCCAACTTGAGTGAGGTCAATCCATTCGAAATCCTACAGATCTTGCCGCTTAACATTTTTGTTTTTAATTATTTTTTAAACTGCTATTTTCTACCCTTTCATGAATAAAAGACCGTGAATAAATATTTTTCTGGCAAATAATTTTATTGTTGCAGCCGTTTTAGGTCTGCTTTGAGACTAAAAACATGTGTTATTTTTATTAATTTTTGAGAATTTTTTTAACCAGTTTCTTCACTTTTAAGGTAATAAGTTGTAAGGACAAAAGATATAAAGCATATCTTTATCTTATTGTTGGTTTTTGTTTTACTCGATTTCTGCAAAACTACCAGAATTAGATAGATTTTCCCAACACATATTTTTAGTCGCAAAGCTGACTTAAAACGGCTGCAAACTAAAAGTATTTGCCAGAAAAAAATTTAACCACGGTTATTTATTCATGAAAGGGTAAAGAATAAATGGTTAAAAAATCATTAAATTCAAAAATTGTGAGCAGCAAAAGTAATAAAAATTGGACGATTTCAAATGGATTGACCCGTGGGCATTTTATTAGTTTCTATATCTGTGTAACATAATTGATTACTCTAGATCTAAAGTGTATAAAAAAATGTTTTTGACTGTTTTTCAACCAAACTTTGTATTATTATTTCTTTGATATAAAATATTATTAACACTCAATATAGTCCATTGTTATTTACCCTCATTAGCTATTTGCTAGCCAATAGCTCGATCCCACAAGATTACCATTCTTTGGAATGGCTGTCAAAGAGCTCTTGGACTACAATTTCAACTTCTACAAAATTATCAATTTTTTTTTCCCTTGAAGAAAATGGGCCATGGATCAAAACAAGTAGTAATCCGATGGTGTAAGGTCTGAAATATATTAATGTGGCCGGAGTTCGAACCCATAAAGTATTTAAACTTTTCTTTGGTTTGATGGGAAGTGTGAGGACAAGCATTATATTGAAGAATAATGGAATAATAATCAACCCTTTTCGGTTGATCAAAGCAGGATAATGCTATGAAAATTTTGCTTACAATCTTTCCAGTTGTTCGCAGTAGAGTTCAGAATTCATTTAGCATCCATCAGGAAAAACTTTGTAATGAAAAAAAAAAAAAAAAACCTCAACTACTACAACCCATGAAGAGTTTTGGGCTCAGCACATCTAGAGATTCATACTGTTACTAGCCCAACGGCCATGCAATGAGGTGATCCTGCCAAGATCACGCTCAGCCACTAGGTTTTTTTCTCCCATTTTTGGGTACCTACTTGATTGAGGCTGAGTGTGCCCCAGGAGGGTCTCCATACCCCAGGGTCGCTCCACGGCCCTAATAACAGAATAAATAATATCCCCGCCACAGCCGGGATTCGAACCCAGGACAGTAGACTAGCGCTCTACTCACTAGACCATGCCGCTCCCTTTTTTTCTAATGAATAACACAAAATTCAAAAAAACACAAAGCACTGATTTTTAAAATCAAATTTCTCCCTTGCAGCAAACTGAAAAACAGTTTGACCTTGATCTAGCCATTCCTAATGAGTATTTGTATCTCACCTTTATCTTCTGGTCAAATTTTATATCAGTAGTTTTTTTCAATTAAGTTTCACAAATTTCTAACCTCTAAGCTAGCTGATTGCTGAGGAGTAAGTTAGTGAGGGACCAGTCTACTACTTTTTTACTTTACACCTTCCCCATGGAGAGAAGATGGTGACACAGTATTTTTCGAAACACTACACTCTCTGACAAGTTCCTGAGTACTTGTAGTCGGATTTGACTCAATAGCTTCCTGCAGAACCTCATCAGTATCCAATAATGGTCGCCCAGAGCCCTTCTTATTTTCTAATTTCGTATCTCCACCACTAAATTTTTCAATTCACACAGCGTGCCGATCTAGGACACCTTTCCTGAGAATTTTGTTGGGACACTGTCATGTTTCTTCTTTGAAACAAATAACTAAACTGAGGCTTTTTTAGAAGAAGTCAATGGGATTAAACAAGCTTACAGAATGCTCTAAAGGAATTATGAAGTATTAAAATATTTACAGTCCTTTGTAATCTTAAATTTGATAAAATGGTCATTTATTTTTACACCCCTTTACATAAATGTGTTTGAATGTTTATATTAATAAAAACAGGTCTGGAGGGAGTAATGTTTTTTTATGGTTAAGTTAAAAAAATAATGAAGTATAATTTTAAGGTTTTTATTTATAATTTTTGCTTTTTTACATGGCATGTATAAAAACAAGATATGTTATCATTATAACTATTACAATCCATGCATGTGGCAATAACAAGGTTATTCTTAGAAAGGATGTATTGCTGATTTATTTGTTCTAAAATGACAGAATCTGGTCCCTTAAAAAACTTCAAATAGTAAGCCTTCAAACTTCCATAGTAAAATATAATCGTACTGTTGTATTAAAATACACAAAGACCTTTTATTTATTTTTTCAAATTGTTTACATATCCAAAATTTATTGAAATGTAATTATTTTATTTCCAGAAATAAACCAATTCCTGAATAATTTAAGTAACTTGAGTGCTTACATACAATCTACAAAAAATAAAAACAAATTAAACACAATTACCATTTCTAAACGCTATAAAAGAAAACAGAAATTTAAAACTTAATTTATATTGGTAGTATGCATGTAAGATGAATATTAAATTAGAGCCAAATTATTGGTTTATTAATTACTAACATTTATGAGAGTGTGAAGTGTAAAAACCTAAACATTCAAATTCCTGCTTAACATGCATGGATACATAATTAAGCACATATAGACCCACACCAATATACACACTCACATGCTTGCTTGAGGCATGTGTCTGCAATTTGAGATGGAGCTTTATTTGGGTAGAAAGCTATTTTATATGTTTTTGCTAAATTTTATCAATTGTACATGTTCTACCACCATGACTAGTTTTTCATATAATAATTTACAGGAACAACAAATATATAAAAGTGATTCAATTTATTATAGTCTTTCATTAATACAATTTAATAATAAAAATATGAGTTACTCTTAGATTTTATTTTTCGGTGATTTTAACACTTTACATAATAAATACATAGATATCGTACAGATAAGAATAGTTGCATAACAAGCAGTTGAACTTGCTTGGTTTTTATAGACAATACAAAATTATTTTACAATATACTTCTTTTACACAAACATACAAATAAAATATGTACAACCATACAAAAGGTACCTTCATTAACAATTGAAATAAAACGTAATAGTCGTTATATACAGTTAAATTTAAATCATAAAAGCAAATCAGATTAGTGAGCTATCCACACCCACTTTGTTAGATTTCCGTATAAATAAAATTTCAAGTCTTTCAAGTACAAGAACAATATCACATCACTACCTAAAGCTAAATAAAACATGCTAAATAGTATAATGGTGTTCTCCTTGCAACTGTAGTTGTTATTACTATACTAATGAATATACATTCATTAAAAATATTTAAAAAACTACTTACATGGGAAATTTCAAACAATATATTATTTGTAGAATCAAGTATCTACAGAATTAATATTTACTTATATTAGCAATCGAAAAAGTCTTTATTTTCGAACTATCAATTGTCGTATATGAACACATAAAATATTTATTAGTTAGAATAAACTAAAGCACATTAATTATAAAAAAACAAAAAAATTGAACACTTGCTTATCAGAATGCTGATTGAAATACATTAAATGCAAATTTTCACTAAAACAATTACTGCTAGTTGTAAAATGAAACTAAATTAAGTATGTGTATTTAAATATCAATATTTTCTCTCTCTCTCTCTCTCTCTCTCTATATATATATATATATATATATATATATATATATATATATATATATATATATATATATTTATTTATTTATTTATTTATTAACACAAACTTAATTACAAATTAATAACATAGACTTTTGATTATTTCAAGAATAACTGAATTTAATTGTATCCATAGGAATCAAATATAGATTTCCATGACTATGTTTGTATTAAATGAATTAGTATGTAAGGAAAACATGTATTTTGATACCTATTGTTTATTTATTCTCCAGTTTCTTTCAAAAATATTATAATAAGTAAGATATGTTTAAGTTTGAAGTTCAAATTGAAGATTATAAATCAATTTATGCTACAACAGTAATTTTACAAATAATACCTCAACAATGGGTTAAATATAAAAAATGCAAGTAATAGACACAATAAATAAGCGAATTGTGGTTTTCAAATTTTATTTAATTTAATAGATTTCCAAGGAATGATGTTTTACATCTGATTTGGTTTAGGAGAAATACCTTCATTTTTAAATTGACTAATTCAATTTATTATTAGTTATAATGCTACTAGAATATAGGTAACACAAGGATTGGACACTGCATAAAAAAATAAAAATGAACAAAAAAAGAGAAAAATATTATATCAGTATCGACAATTTTATACTGTCTTAGTCCCAAATACTTTATGTTGTTAAGTTAGGAACTTATTTATTTGTCATATTAGTTTCAAGTAAATGCTAAAAATCAAATTGGCTGTAACAACCAATGGAGAATAAAAGCTAATAAATAATCATATAAGAAAACCATTGTCCAAATGTTTATTAAAATTACCAGCATTCTATGGTAACAATGTTTTTAAAAAATCCTTTAATAAGGGCCTAGTAGCAATAAATGTAAAAAGAAATTATTTGCTCAACAAATGTAGATTGCAATGAGGTTATTTGATATAAATTGATTTATTATATGAATAATTTGGTCATGTTTTAGTTACCAACATTGAAATATATTGCAATTATAAACAACAAACACGTGATAGAAAATAAGGAGCAGTTTTCTTTAAAAAATTACTTTTAAATCTTTAATATCTTTCAGTGTTACATTCATATGACCATTGATAAAATAAGGACGGCATTCTTTTTGAATTAAAATTTCATCGAAAAATAACTCAATGTTAAAAGAACCTCAAATATTAAAATGTCATTTTTACAGAGTAAATTCAAATGAATAAATAAAGCGATTGACATTAGTAATAAGAAAAAAATACAAACTAAATAAAGAATGATGAGAACACCATAAAAAATTGTAATGGCAAGAGAGAAAATGCAGACATAAAAGGCCTTTACAAATTATTTTGGTCATGATAAAAAAATGATAATATAATAATTAAAAAAGAAGAAGATTTATCCGCCAATTCACATTGAATTGATAGAATAAAAAGTTTTAAAATATATTTAGTTCATAATGAGAATCTAAAAATAAACATGATGTAAAACTTTGTTAAATATTTCCTATAAACTAGCTAGAGATCTTCAATAAGCTTTACAATATCCACAGTAGTGTCATGTGCGTAATACTAATGTCCATTACTAAAATACCATTCAACAATCAGCATCGTCAGTTAAAAATAACGCAGATTTATCAAACTTATCCAAAGTTTTAATTAAAAATCATTTTTAAAAGATATAATAAGCCAAGTTCAAAGGAAAAATATTTACATCTCTGTTAGCTTTAATCGACTATAATATACAATATGGCAGTTATCAAGCCAATGCTGCAGAGATCACAGAGCTGACAGCGCAAGTACATAAAATTATAAGTATAAATAAATTAATTAGTAAAAAATATCCATAATTAATTGGCATCTAGCCATTTTAAGATATTATAGTTTTAACCTAGATATATATATATATATATATATTATATATATATATATATATATATATATATATATATATTATATATATAATATATTCGAACACACGCGCATGAATATATATTTTATATATGCACTAACACCCGCCCACAAATAAACACAAAGCAAAGTGTGAGTGCATATATATTTTATATATGAGTGTGTCTATATACATATATGCATATTCTTATTTATTTGCATAAGAAAGGGAAAACTGACACATTAATTTCCTTTTTTACATTCTTTTAGATAAAATCATTTTATTTTCATACTCATTTCTTAAATAAATCAGAAATATATTGCTTGGATACTGATTATAAATTTATGTTGCTTTAATTATGATATTCAGAAAACAAATTCAAATGAACAAAGTTCTGGAAGATGTTATGAATACGAAGATAAATTTAAACATTATTTTATTATATATAAATTTATGAAATATTATAAAATAAATTAAATTATAGTTAAAAAATTGCACTTAATTTAAACAAATATTTGTAACAATGGAGCAAAGAAATTTTAAAATGCAAAATTATTGCTACCAATATTGTTGGAAAAATGACAAGCAATAATTAAAATTACAGAGTATATTCCTGAGAAAATATACATACACACCCCTCCCCAAACACGCTTTTGGGTATATAAATATATAACTGTGTGTGTATATATATATTAGAATTTTTAAATCACAATAATAGACATGAACATTAAAAAAAAAAAAATTATAACCATAAATATCAATTGCTATAAACAAAATATATACTACATTATTGATATGATAGTATTGCGATTATTCAATATCTCATGTTAACGGTATTTCTTTCTATTTATTAATAATGTATAATGACTTTATTTCTATCATAATATAGAGATAACTGAAGTTTTAAATACACAAAGATCTAATTAAAAATAATTACATTTTGTGATAAATAAATCCTTGATCCATTTCTTTCAACTTACAATTTATTACTTTAAAAATAGGAAAAAGCACTATTGTATTATTTAAAAAAGTTAAACTGAACTCATTGAAACTGGAATGGAATTTAATAATAAATTTAACACCATTTTAATTTAAAAAATTACCTTTTTCCAGCTCCATATAAATAGTTTCATAACATTGATATTTAAAAATTCAATAAATTAATTAAGGAAATATAATTATCAGCAGTCATTATTCCCAACTATTATTTCATTCCAAAAATATAAATACTTTAAAAATAAAAAGTAAAATAAATAATTATTAGAAATTTATATTTGTGTATATTTAAATATTCTTAATCTTAAGATTTAAAAAATCTATTTTAAGATATTTGTTTATCACACATATAACAATTTAAAAAATAAATTAAAAATACCAAATTGAAGAAAAAGAGAGGGCATGTTTACATGTTCAACCAAGTTTAAAAGTACTGTTACACATTTCTTGAATATTTTTAAAAATAGAAGAAAACTAATTTATTAACTAAACATTTCTTGGAAACTAGAATAACATAAAGCCACTTTAGAAAAAAACAAAAAAAAAAACTACATTCAACTATACTTTATCTATAACTATTAGTACGCATATACTTAAAATCTGCTACAACTTTATTAGCAAATATACAAAAATTATGTATTGTATAGATCAATACATAAATCTTTCAATGAAAACATTTTTTCTCAAATTTATTGATCTAAATGGTCCTCTAAGTATAAAGAAATAAAAAGATAAATCCTATAAGTACTGACTAATTATTTAGAATAATTTGATTTTGTAAGTTTGAGCCATAATAAGCACTAATTCAAATCTATAGATCATGAGAATACTTTATAATACGGTATTATTATGTTGTAAAAACAATTAATGGTGTTTTGCTATTTGTACATCACTTACAAGAACTACATAAATACGAAATAATTTATAGACAACTTCAAAAGATCCAACATTAAAGGTAATATTTCTTGGCGACAGCAGGAGAAAATATCAAGATAATATTTTCAAATACTTCTTTAAATAAAACAAAAAATATATTGTTGTTATTAATGATAAACAGCAAGAAATCAAGTTGGAACACTACTAAAGCAACAAGATATCAATATTAAAAAAACCAAGGTTGGAAAAAATAAAATCATATAAATACATATTTTGTTTTCTACATGGTGTTACATACATAAGTAGTAAATGATAATTTTTAATTTAGAAAGATTTTCGGTTTATACGGTCATACATTAGGTCACATTATATTTCCGAAAAAAAAAAAGTCTTGGGTTCAGTACTTAGTAGGGACTACTGTTTCCAGGCTAATTTCTAGACGAGGTGATTTGGCCAAAATCAAGCATTAGATTTTTTCCTCCGGTAGAGAAAACCCATTTCAAAAGGCTGTGTAATTCATATTCAGAATAAATAATTATTTGCCAAAACTGTACCCAAATACAGGACCATAAGATATGTACAGTGCCCTACCCACATACCTAAACCTGATCCCCTGTGTTATGAAACTGTAAAATAAATATTAAATTTAAACCATTAACTCAATTAGTTTTAAGACATTGTAACAGTAAACTCTTCATATCTTTTAAAATATTTTTAAAAAAACAATAACATTATTACATAACTTAATTAACTTTTGTTTGAAATTTAACATCACAGGAGTAAGATTGGTGTTTTGAAAAAGAATAAATAATAATGTTTCATAAATATATATAGGAAGTTAAACTATAGATATAGAAAAGATAAAAATTAAGTTTTTATAAGTTTCACAAATGTTCAATAACTTTTTTTTTTTTTTTGCCTATTCTTCAGATAATTTTTTTTTAAGCATTAAAACTTATATTTATTTCATTTGGAATAAAAGCATTAAAAATAATTCATAATAATGAAAATATATGACCATAGATTTTTTCCAAATATATTATAACTTTACCGACATCCTCATTAGGTCATTTTCAATAAGCAGTCATAAATAAAATGTGACAATTGATTCAAACAATACCCTTAAATTTTTAACAAATGTCAATGAAATATTTATTTATTTTTTACAAAACTTCTAAATGGATTGAAGTTCATTATAATATACTGAGTATATTATACAGATGAATATATAAACTAAAAAAAAAAAATTATTGTTCACATTCCTTTTATTTCTGAAAAGGAAGATAATGTATTATGAAAAAAAAAAAAAAAGAAGTGAATTTAAGTAAAATAACTTCGAAAATAGGATTTTTCAAAAGAATAATTATGAGTGATTTTTCAAGTTAAATAAAAAAAAATTAAATATGCATGATTTTGATAAATCTGTTTAAGCTGTAGTTAACAGAATCCAAATGGTTATCATTTAATGTAAAACTAAAATTTACAAATTCTAAATGTTATGTCATGTTTATTGAAGTACTGGAAATTTGTGGTAGTTTACTAGGAACATTAGTATGCCGTGAATGAATTGTACTTGCCCTATCATCAGATAATTGAACTCTAAATTTATTAGTAGCTCCTAAGGTATTAGTATTAGCATTGGTGGAAGGATTATTTGAACAAGTGGGTGTTCTGACACCTACAGAATGAGAATCAGGTGTTGGTAATCTTGGTAGGCGCCGACGAAGCCAGCCATGTCTCAGTGCTGAAGCTGGAGTCATTCTTGTCTCAGGATCCCAGTCCAAACAGCGCCTAACAAAATCTATAAAAAGTGGATCATCACAGCCTTTCAGCGCTTGCCTGAGTTGAACTGAGCCTGGTGGACCACGGTGTTTACCTCTCCTAGATATACCACCAGTCAACATTACGCTTCCATCTGGCAGTGTAATTGTTTTACAATATCTTGGATATCCTTTAGAACTTATAAAGTTTTTAGCTCTTTTTGATGATTCCAGAAGTTTTCTAGGAGGCATCCCTAACAACTCTATAATACAAGCAAGTTGATCTGCTTCATCTTCTCCAGGTAGCAAGGGAAATCCAGTAAGAAGCTCTGCTAGTATACAACCTAAACTCCACATGTCAATAGGCATACCATAACGCGCTCCAAGAATAACTTCAGGAGCTCTATAAAATCTTGATTGGATATATGTGTAGACTCGTTGATTCGCATAACAGCTAGAACCAAAATCTATAACCTGTAAAAATAAAACAAATTAGTTTCTTTCTGTAAGTCAGATAATGAATGCTAACCTTAAAACTAATTTCAGAAAGTCTACTACTTCGAACTGAAATATCATGAAAACATTATATAATTATATCAAAGCCAGAACCATAGAAAATAGAATTAGATAGGAGCACACTTAGGCTAATTAGGTAAGACAGAATTGCAAGACACCTTTTCAGATCTCCTGTGAAGTGTCAATTAATCGTTCATGATTTTGTATTAGATTAATGAAATAATATAACATTCATTTATTATTTCAATGTTTTATCTTTCCAGAATATACAGCTTTAATAATTGCAATTTAATAAAATCAATCTCGTAAACATTCCAACATTAATTAATTCAACACTTTTTCAAGTCTATTTTTATAAAATTTTAAAAATTAATAAATATTAGGCCTAGATTGCCAATAATGTTTATTGGGGAAATTTTCTTTCAAAAATGCTACTTAACTACTTTATATAATAATCAGTAATAATTTTTTCATGTAAAGCCAATTAACTCAGAGACCCTTAAACAAAAGTTATCTTTTAATGTAAAAATAATTTTGTTAGAGATAAGCGCAGTTTTTCTCTTCAGACACATAATATGGCAAACTAATCGGAGAGAATAAAATAACCCAAGTCATGATGGCTTAACATAAATACACAAATTTTTACAAAATAAGATTTAAAAAAAACGATTATAGTACACATAAGTGACAGAACAAGTTCAGAGCACTTTTTATAAATATCCAAGGAGCGGTATAGCCTAGTGGATAGAGCATTAGGTTACTGTTCTCCAGGTCTCAGGTTCGAATCCCGGCAGAGCCGGAATAATTTATTCTGTTATTAGGGCCGTGGAGCGACCCTGGGGTATGGAAACCCTCCTGGGGCATACCCAGCCTCTATAAAGTGGGTACCAAAAATTGGGGGGAAACCTGGCGGCCCGAGCGTGATTTAGGCCTAATCACCTCTTTGCATGGTCCTTGGCCGTGAAACAGTATGAATCTCTATAAGTACTGAACCGGAGACCCTTCATGGGTTGTAGAGGTACAGGTTTTTATAAATATCCTGTAATTTTTTTATAATACATTAAAGGCGCAGATTTTTATAATATTTATATTATAAAAGTTTAGAGAAATTTGGTGATGTTAGATGACTGCTATTCTTTCTCAATAAGAATAAGAAAAAAAGGAATAAAATACTATTTTTTAAATTAGACCCATTTACTTAAAATTGCATATTGAGGATGTATAGTCGACTGTAGAAATTATCGTAGGTAGAAATAATCAGGAGTCAGTCTCTTTAAAAAATTGCATAAATCACATGCATAGATCATAGTTTATAACCTTTAAATACCAATTTTTAACCCTTATAAAGAACAAGAGCTATTCATGAGTGATACTTAATTTTTCTTTAGCATGAATCTTAAAGTTTGTTATATTATTTCCAATTATGAACATTTGTAATAAACCAAGAAAACAAAAAATTATCCTCTTAAAAATTTGAGGTTTCACTTTTCAAGATTCGTAGAATCCAAACATTGAATAACAAAAATCTGTTCATCCACCTTTTAAATAAAGTAAAGCCTGAAATTTGGTTATTGTTATTCCACAGGGATTTAAACTCCTTAATCTAAGAATTTCTACATATATACAAAGAGAGACCAACATGACTTGACCATTGGTGAAAATTCATTTGAGAATATTAAAACTTTCACCAACCTTGACGCTAATATCAACCGAGAAAACAAAGCAGAGTATGAACTAAGAAAGAGAATTATAACAGGAAATAGCACATATTTTAGTTTTAAAAAATTAATGGGCCCTCAATTTCTATTAAAGAGCAGCACAATGAATCTGTATAAAAGCCTTAACTGACCGTTCATTGCCTACGTGTTGGAGAAATGGACTACGAGACCAATGCATGTTCAGTGAATCTTTAAATGGAAAAAACATTTAATATAGGTGGAATAATCAGGAATCAGATATTTTTTGAACATTTTTAATTTTGCCACGTTTCGGCTCAAGTTTGTGAGCCATCATCATCAATCCTAACTAGGTACTAGAAATGAACTACTGCCAAATTTTCTAGTGGCTAATAAGTTCACATGTGTTACATAAATAATAACAATCAGTAAATAAAACTTAATACACACAGATAAAATTTACTCAAATAAAAACTAAAATCAACATACCTTAATTCCACTTCGCCCTGGCTGCTTTATTAAAACATTTTCAGGTTTCATGTCACAATGAATTATTTTATTCCTGTAAAGAGCATCCAAACATTGCAGCAAAGAATGAGAAAATCTGCGAACTAGTTGTAGACTAAATCCTTGGAATTTATTTTTCTTGATGAGTTCATAAAGATTAATTGAAAGTAGCTCAAAAGTAATACAAATATGATTTCTAAATACAAAATTATCAAACATATGAATTATATTCATTGTGTTTTCTTTATCTTGTTTCCTAAGGTGTTCCAAAATTCTTATTTCTTCTTGTGCTTGCCGATGGAACCTCTTTTCATTTCTAACCATCTTAAGGGCACAGTACTCATGTGTTTTGTGATCATATGCTTGAACGACTTGTCCAAAACTGCCTTTACCAATAACTTTTAAAACTTCATATCTGTAGGCAACATGATCATGGACAACATGAATATAGGATCCTTGATCGTTATCATAATTACCATTATTAGGCCCACCTATAACACCTTGTATTTTTTTTGCACGATGTCCCATAAAGTATATTTCCGGGTATGATGTGATTTCAAGGTGTTCATAATTAGTCAATAAATTACTAAAATGAGCTAGAGCATCCTTAGCAGTTATGGGTCCTCTTATAGTATGCTTATTAGTGCCATTCTTTACCGAAGGGAGGTTTAGGGTATTGAGATCGGACAGGACAGAGTTTGGTGTACTACTTGAAAAATTGTTTCCACTTTTGGAAGCAGAACCATTGACAATGTGATGATTAAGCTGGGAAATCTCATCTAAAGTACTGGACTTTAATGGCACCAAATCACTAGAATTTTCAGGACTTTCCATAAAGCCCTCTTTCGGAGAATTGTTGACATTTGAAGTACTATTTAATAAAGAACGAGTTCTGGGCAGTGACATAATGGATTAAGGACTTTTGGAAAATTCATTTGATGGTTTCTATTTTTTTCTTTTTAATTCCATAGAATCTTGAAGGGGAGGTTTCATTATGAAGAATTCCTTATAATCTATTTATGAAAATAGAACACCTTTTCAATACCATTTTTGAAAATTATTCGAAAATTAGAACAATGTGTATTAAAAAGTTATACGACACATAACACAATAACGTAAAACACGAAGATAAAACATATTTATGAAAACTTGAAGTAGGACTAGATTACAACAGTGAAGGTTAAGGTAATATAAACACACGGAATAAGTGAGCGTATAGCTAATGAACGTTACAGTATTAAAAATATATAATTAAAACACTAAAGGATTCAGAATATAATTCTTTTTATATAATGTTAAAGTTTACACTGAATCATCCACTTCAACAAGATTTTTTTATTATAATAAATAAAATAATAAGTAACAGGGCATATTTACTTTTATTAAAATAATTAAAAAATAAACCTATGGACATTGGCAATAAAAAGAGCATGTAAGTTTAGAATAATTTGAAAATATTACTTAAAAAAAGGTGTATCATACGCAAACCATAATATTCAAGAGGTCGAATGCTCCACTCAAGTGCACCAAGAAAATGCAACTGTCTATTGCCAAAATATTTTTTATTTGTTCAAAAATGGACATTTCCTGTTACCACAATAACAAATTTTATTTAATAAAAACAACGATATGCATTTATTTTGAAAACATTGAGTAACATTTAAGATCAGATATGAATTATATATTAATTTTCTATTAGTAAAGTATAACTTAGGAAATCTAAACCACGGAAAAAGGAAATCGCCTAAAAGCAAAATATTTTTTTCAGTTGGTTTGATCTTTCCATATTCCCAATGAGTTAATTACTTATTTAATGAACTTCCGAACAAGTAACCATGGTGAAGACTAAACCCTAGTAAAAATGTATCAACGCTTTTGGGAATAATGGTTCACTCTCAAATCATCTCCTTTTTTAAAGCAAAATTCCATTATTAATCCTTACTAATCAGTTTGCTATTCCGGATATTACATAAAATCGGCTTTGTTAAAAATTAATCAAGACCAACAGAAAATCAAAATGTTTTTCTCTTGAATTTTTCAAATGCTTTTTTGTTGGTTGTTCAATTCAATCCTCATCGCCAACTCAAAGAAATTTATCTGTTTAACAGTGTCTTGAGCAGGTTCCACTTCGTCCTGTCACTCCACTCCCAGAAACTCGTTATTACCAACAAACTTTCCTCATCAACGGTTTAATTATCTCGAGGTGTGCCTCCAAGAATCATTTCTCTTAATCGATCTTATTTTCCATCTACCAAAATTTATCTAGTATCATTATGAAATATTGTGTATTATTTCACCCTGCCGGCTTACTCCAGGCATGCCGTACGCTCCTAGATTATATTAATAGCATCAACCACTTGGCTTCGAAATAGGCCAAATAGCTCAGCTCTCAATCTTGCAAAAATAAAGGCAGTGGTTATTGGTTCAAGACCATCCCTCCATTCCCTTTTCTACTATTCATTATTAATCGTTAATAAAACTCATATTTAGTTCCAATCCAACATAAAAGACAAGGTGACTAGACTAGACTCTTCGACCCTTAACTAATTCTTTTCTTTTGGCTCATTCCAATCCTCTCTTCGTGAAGCCTTACCTTACTCCATTCTTCCAAGTGTTCTTTGTATTAGGGTCTTTCCCTACATCTTCATGTTAATAAGGGCAGAAAGGTTGATTTATGAACCTTCACTTTAGTGTTCTTGGAGGAGACCTCGTTGCTATTCAAGAAATTTCTATTGGCTGCAACTTAACTTAAAAATTAACTATTTTCCTGTAACGTTCACTTGCTTCTTATCTCATTATCATGCCCCACTACCACACTAGCTGTAAACACCTTCATAGACTAGAATACGAACTATCAGTCAAAAATTAGATATTGGTATAGTCTATCTACTTATTTTTTATATTAGAGAGAAGAATTTGTTTTAAAGGTATTTGAAATATGTGACAAAAACATCAGACACAGCTGAGGAGCAGTAACGACTTGTCACTGATTCTATTAACGGCTGTCACAACCTATTTCTAATGGAAAGCTAACAACGTTCATGGTGGGAATCAACTCTTACGTTAAATAACTAATACAAATAAGTGAACTGCTCAAGGGAGCATGGGCGTAGACAGAGGAAATAAAGAGCTTGGGAATAATAAAAAATTAAAATTAGATAAAGGATAGAAAGTGTGGTTATTGTGTGTTTTTACTTCTAATCACGTACTTACTTTCCAAATTTATATGCATTTAGACAGAGATAAAAAAAAAATATATTTAAAAAAAAAAATTATATTATACCCACTTACCCAACCCCCTAAAGATTTTTAACCAGCTTGCTCCCTCTCCTTAATGAAAATCCTGGCTATGCTTATGCCAGTGAGTTATGAAGAATGTGGCAGGATCGCTTGTCATTTATTGAAGGTGATGGTAGGAATGACAAGAGTTGTGGGTAACACACCAGGTTCGGCAAATTTGTGGAGAGCTGTTTTTGATATCTGCTAAGCAATGCAGTTTTCAGCACCGGTCCCTAAATCGATGATGGGAGATGGTAAAAAATACCTCCTAATTTGGAGGGAGCCTGAATAGATTTCACTAAAGTTTTTGAGATCAAGAACTCAGATTGAATGGCAATAGGCTTATGATTTCACATGTTGTATATTACCTTGTAGTGCCCGGAGCCTGTGGCAACTAATCGATCAAACATCTGGAAATAATTTTAAATAATAGCTATCGCCTAAACATAACCCAAACCGTGGTTTAGCGAATTTAACTAAAATTCAAATTTGAAGTAAGTAAATTGTTGTCAAAAAATACCAATCGAGTATAAAACTAGGCCCTATATTATTTTTTTATTCGTGTAGGGCTGGAACCGAATGTTGTAAAATTTAGCAAAATGCGCGCCACACCCTAAGTGCGCTCTGACGTCACCAAAATTTACCCATCCAACATAATCCCAGAACCTATGCATTTTGTTATTAGGTTTAGACTGAAAACGAATGTGGGCGTCTTGCTGTTCTAAAATGTGGCGGAATGCGTTCACGACGCCACAAGAGGAAAAATATCTTATTTTTTCGCTCATCAAAGCAAGAACTCCATGTAAATAACAAATCATTTCAATTCATCATGATAACTTTTAATAATTGTGTCACTGTTGTTAAAAATTAAAATTAGATTGCTCAATTATATATTGAGTCTTTAAGCCACGTCCGAAAATGGATTTTAGTGAAACTATTGAATTACTAATTACTAACAATTAAATGAAATGATAATAAAATAATGGAGCAAATTGTATATAGCTCATTATGGCCAAAAAAACATCCTCGAAAAATTTTTTTTCAGTCATTTGCCCATATCTTGAAAGTAACATTGCTCTAGAGGAACAACAGAATTATATCGAACTATCCAAGAATCAAGAAGCTTGGACAGTGCTGTATATGAAACCTTACCTTACCCCGGAGTAGGAGCACTATCTTCTCAATCTATTTAATACAGTGATGAAAAACACCCATTTTAATGTTCTAAATCAAAACTTAATTTATTTTTTAAGGATGGGACAGGAAAAATATAGATAATTGCAGAAGAATATCCCTTATAAATACTAAAGTGAAGCTATTTAATGGTATTTTGGCGAAGAGGATCACATGGGCTGAATCTGAAAATTTGATACTTGAAGAACAAGCGGAGTTTAGAAGTGGTAGAGGGAGCACAAATAATATCTTCTCTTTAATGTAACTGATAGGCATGAACTTAACAACTACAGGTAGCTACTAATATGCTGCATTCATAGACTTTAGGTGAGCCTTTGACTCCATTAATCACAGTCTGCTATGGGAAAAATTCTTTTCACTTGGACTTGGAGGAAATGTCATAAGAATTATGAAGGCGCTATATGACAATGGTACAACTCAAAGAAGAATCTAAAGACAACTTTCAGAAAACATAGATTTAACGTCTGGCCTCTTGCAGGGAGAAAGTCTTAGCCCCATAATTTTTATCCTTTACATGCCTGATATAGTATGATTTTTCTGGGATGATGAAGCCACAGGAATCTAAACTTATAGCGCTCATGAGACAGCAATCTTTTTACTGGCAGATGGCATTATTCTTTCCCGCAATACCTAGCAAGAAGCGTAATACCTAGAGAGAAACTGAGGGTCCAACAACAATGCTGCGAGGAGGATTCCCTGACCGTAATTGTCAAACTTCATAAGTTATTGTATTTCATAAATCCCCTAGACTAAAGCAACTTAAACCCTTTTACTGGCGTGGAGAAAGTTGGAAAACTCTATAAAGACTGCACTAACTTGGGGGTACTCTTCGCTTCCAAAGGAAGATTTGGCAAAGCATCCGAGCATTTTATTCAAAAGTCTTATGTTGCTACGATAAAAGTATTGGAAATTTCACAAAGGGATGGAAGGGATTCCTGGGGGACAAAAATGGTTCTTTTTTATTCTATAGTGTCTTCAAAATTTATGGCATGCTTCCGAAATATGGAACTAATAAAATCTTTAAACGGCTCAGAAGATGTTTCATTGCAGGTCGCTACTATAGCGCCAAACATCGAGGCTGGGGCTTGTGTACGCCAAGAGCTATAAATCTTTGGTCTGTCCTCCATGAACCTTCATTAGTCGACTTCTTTATTACTAAAGGACTGAGAACAGTACTATTTTCCATAAATACGGAGTTCTGATCTCAGTGTACATGGTTATATTCGATGAGCTTTCTGAGGAGCAAAGGAGACCTAAACTGACAAAAGGTTATATGGACTGGGATGCATATAGAGATTATTGCAACCTTTCAGTGCCAGTTTTAATAAAAAATCAAGAAGAATCAGAAGAAGCAGTTGAGATGTTTACAAAAAACAATACAGAATGCCGATTGGTTTTTGACAATAATACCAAGGACTCAAAAAAATAACAACTTGCCTAGATTTCCATTTTACATTAAAGAGTTGATCAGAGCAAAGAGAAGAGCCCGTAAAGCTTGCCTGACAAGTAGACTCTCTTCATATAGACGGACATTTAATAGATTTAATGACGAACTTAAAATACAAGCTCAAAAATTCAAAACTAGTAACTATGAGAACTATATAACCAATTTATCGACATGCGATGGAAGTTTGTGGAGACATGGCCGGAATTTTCAAAAACATCGTGAAGTGTCAGCTCCTCTTCGATGAGAGGACGGTTCCTGGGCCTTGTCAGGTAAATAAAAATTTGAGATCTTCTCTAATCATTTTTCTTCTATTTTAGAGAAACATGAACACGACAACTTTGTAAAAAATACACTTGACGCATCTCTACAACTCACTCTTCCACTACCTTCCTTTAAACTATCACTCCACAAATCGGAATCAACCGAAAAGAATGTCACCTGGTTATGACTGGATTACTGCTGATTGCTCAAAAAAATGCCCAGAAAGGCTCTAGTGTTTCTCACGACAATGTACACAGTATTCTAAGGACAATAAAATTTCCGATACATTGGAAATACTCACCCATAACAATGATCTACATAGGCATCGCTGAACTTACTACACCACTTACAATTACAGGACCGGCGCAAACTTTGGAAGACTCGAATAAATCACGAAAAGCTCCAACATATTACATGTTTATACATTTTCAAATTTTATACACTATACATGCCCTCCCGTCTTGATAATATTCGCATACTGGGTACAGTTTCGAGGCATTATGTTCCATAGGAGATTGACTTGGGGCCAAAATATTAATAAAATACGGACGTCATTAAATCTGAGACTGAAGCTGATGTGCTTACTATCAGTAAAACACTCAATTAACGAAAAAAAAATAACTACTTACACACACCTACTAACACCTCTATGGACATACACAATACAAGAATAAGAAACTGCCAAACAGAAACATTTAAAAAGAGTACAAACCTTTTAATCTAAGACGTTAAGATTAATAACAAACGCACTATGGTAAGTTAATAATAAAACTTTACACCACGACTTGCACATACAAACAGTTAACGAATCGTATGGACACACCATAGACGATTTTATGGAAAAATAAAAGGGACAACACTACAAAATCATAGGAGAAATGGTAACGTCTCTGATGCCAGGAAATAACCGGAGGAGTGAGAATTGAAAAGGTCCTGGATGAGGGATATCCTTATATAACCATGTGAGTATTGTAACTTCAAGCTATGGTTGGGGTACAGCATCTCCTCATGCCTATCATGGCTCCTTGTAAGCTTAGCATATATTTGCTTATTGTTTGCATTTGCTTAACAGGTGCGGATTTAGAATTGAAAGTGAAAAAAAATTATCAGGAAGCTATTGAAGTGGTGCAGCTAAGATTCGTTTTTTGATGACCGAGTAGCACTATTAACTACATACTACGTCTCGAAACTGGCCGAACTCCTTGACTATCAGATTTATAGAAGTTATTAATTACTCGTTATGGTTGTAGAGAGGTGTGTGATGCAAACCACCCAGCTATATGGAAAAATACAGCCTACAAAAACTAACTACTAAACTACTTTTCTTAATTGTCAGCATGTAGAACTTTAGATTCTTAAAATAGTGATGGTACACACACCAATTAAGTTTTATAATATAGTTGAGTTAATAAAGTTCATTATTTTTGTTTTTTTATGACGATTTTCACTTTGTTGTTGTTTTAGTAATCATTTATTGTTTTTTATATATTGTTATCCGACAAGTACAATAACAATTCCAGAATCATATGTGTAATGTGAAATTGTCAATATTTGTAAAAAATTATATCTTTAACAAATAAATATAACTCAATTCAATATTTCCATATGTTTGTTCCATAGGTGACTTAAATCTTTACTGGCTCCCATACTATTGGGATAGAAGTAGTGCAAACTCAGTATCCTTGTCCAAGAGGTTGCTCCAGTCTGTATCCAGTGATAACCATTATTTAGTGAAGATGTTAATGATAAATTAAAAAAATATATAGTAATTTTTCTCAATTTATTTTCATAAATGAAGAAATTTTATTGCTATTCATTTTAATATGTTAGTTTCACCTATACTAATTATATAATAAATTTTCATAACTTTTGTTTATTATTTAGTTAGTTACTATGATCTTTAGCATTTTATACCAAAAAATCATCTTATATAACTGTTGGTTCCTCTGGTATTTTTAATACCGGATGGGCGATGACCAAAAAGCAACAGAGTGTAGGCAATCTAGAGGCACTAAGGAGTACTATTACAACCTCCTTGAGAGGCAGCCCCAGGCTGATGTATTCTGACTACAAGGAGAAACTTGAGTGAGCAAGAGGCAGCACCATGGTGGATACGAGAAGGAAGACCAGTGACATGGATCAAAGGAAGAGATGGACCGAGGCTGTTCCTCCACGCTGATGACACTAAAGAAGTGGACGGCCACACATTCTTCCTGATTTTTAAATCCTACCTTTCTGATAGATCCTTCAAAATAAATCACAATAGTTCCTATTCATTCCTTTTTAAACAACAGACTGCTAGTGTCCTGGGGCCCATTCTTTACACAGTTTATACAGCTGATATCCCAACCCAACCTAACACTTTCCTTTCTACCTATGCTAATGACACATGCATGTTATCAGTTCAAAAAGATCCATTTATTGCACACAACCTTCAAGCCCACATCAAAGACTTAGAAGGATAGTGTCAGAAATAGGGAATAAAAATAAATTTCAACAAATCCCGTCAAATAACCTTTATTCTTCGTCGTAAACCTTTGACTTCCTGCCCTCCAGTATTCTTTAATAACACTCAGCTAGTTCCTGTTGAAGAGATTAGATACCTAGGACTCGTTCTTGACAAACGCCTAACTTGGAATCCTAATACTCGACTAAAACAATAAGAAACTGCTCGCCGTTTTAGGCTACTTCAACACTTACTATACAAACGGTCCAACCTTCCTCTTAACTACAAAAGGCTCATCTACATGACTACTATAAGTCCAACCTGGACTGACGGAGTGAAGCTATGGGGCTCTACTAAACCATCATATTCTTTCCGCACCCAATCCTTACAATACAAAATCCTTCGTAAAATACCCAACGCTCCTTAATTTTTCATGAATAAACTCATCCACAAAGACCTTAATGTTCCCTATGTTACTGACTTGGCCAGGACCATACATCAATCCTTTGATGAAAAATCCATTTCCACTCTTACAGACTAGTTTCAATCCTTTCTTCCTCTTCAAATTCCTGATAATCCTCCGAGGCGCCTGAAAAGAGATGGCTCCGAGACCTTCTAAGTTAGAATATTTTTCGAGTGCTTCCAATGAGAAGCTTCTCTACATGTATTTCATGTCATTGTATTATATAACTATCACATTTACTTGAAGGAATTTTTTTTAATACAGTTGTAAATATTAATGAAAATGTTCAAAAAAATAAATCACCCTCATAGAACATATTCTCACCAATTTGCTTTAGAAAACACCAAAGATCCGGTTCGATTCTTAATTTTTTATTTTTACTTTTTATTTTAAAAACTTTTCTGTCCGAAGTTGGGTATCAGTTACAAACAGAATTAGGTTTATTCCCTCATTTCTTATTTATTTTTTATAAGATAAGGCAGGACATGCGCAGTATATTTTTTCCGTACCAACAGGCCGTGATGAGAACAAAAAAAAATGTCTCCGCATTTTCAGCCTGGTCTCTAAAAAAATAAAATAAGCGTTGAGGAAGCAAACCTGTAGTTTGAACATAAAATTACAATAGGTTAAAGTAAAATTATAATAGTATATTATCTTATATATAATATAATAATATATTATGTATATTATATTGGTAATTATAGTATATTATAGTGAAATTATATTAGTTTGAACATAAAATTTTAATTATTATTATAATAATGAAAAAATAGGAGTCACCCATAGCGTAGTGGCTAGCATAAATGCTTTCTATGCCAAAGATCGCATAGAATGCCAAAGATGCGGGTGGCCCTGGGATTTTTTAATGGGAGTAAAAAATCCTTAGTTATGCAGTCCTTCGAACACTTTTGACAATGAATTTTCTTGTACTTTTACTTCATGAATTAGATATTTATTAAAAACACATACTCTTCAATTACCTGTGTTGTGACTCCGACTAATCTGAGACGGGGCACCTAAATTAATATACGTATTAGGAAGGAAATTAGAACACCATGTGTGTAAACAAGATTCAATTATATTATCTACAGAGGTTATACAAAAAGGTTTTATTACAAATACCAAAACGAAAGTTTATGAGCATTAGCACTAATCCAATCCTAAACATGGAGAAGTCACAACATCTTCTCCCTCCTAAAATAAAACTTAGGTCTGTACAAAAAAAAAAAGTTGAATAACTACATAAATAAATGAACAGTAGAATGAACAGTATACACCAATGTCCTTCTTCATGGCGAATACCGAACAGGTTTACGAATAGTCCTTTTGGGACGCTCTTCCCGTTGGAAATCCTCTTGTTCTGTGTCTAGCACTTTCTCTGGACTAAACTCCTCCCGCTCGTTGAGAACCCTCTTCGAAGAGCTTCTTGCCAGATCCAGTTCATTCTGTTCTATCTCCTTATCCACTCCATCAATCGTATTGGGTGGAGAGCCAATTTCGTCATCCGCAACAGGTGACTGACTTCTGGATACTCCCATATCAGGCCAATCTTTTTCTTGAAGATATGGCCACAACTGGTTCAGGTGTCTCTTCCACAGCAAGTTGTCTACCGTCTTAATGAGGTAAGTTTGTGGTCCAAGGGTGTCCTGTACGCATGCTTTGGTCCATTTTGGCTTGTTCGAGCGGAAATCTCTCGCCCAAACCGGTTCTCCAACATTAAATAATTTTCGACGCTGGCCTCGATTTCTGATCATCTTGTCCTGATGGATCTCAACGATTTCTTCAGTAGATGGTAACAAAAGGTCAAAAATTGTTCTGGACTTCCTTTTTAGAAATAATTTGCCGGAGATTCCCCAGTTGTTGCATGCTCCGTGTTCCTGTACTGTAATAAATAATCATTTAATGACTGGTGCAGATTCCTATTTTCAGCTAAAGCCTTTAAAATACATCTTTTTAAAATCTTTACCGCTGATTCGGCACTACCATTTGATTGGGGGTGGAACGGGGCACCTACCAAATGCTGAATCCCATAGTTGTACAAAAAAGTTGAAAATTCGGAGCCTACGAAACATTTGGCTCCATCAGATGTTAGGGCTCGAGGTAACCCGAATCTTGTGAACAATTCTGAGAGCTTTAACATAGCTGTCTCAGCCGTCATAGAGGATACCAAAAAACCTTCAATCCATTTAGTAGTCGCATCCATTGCAACAAAACAAGAAATTTTCTTTTTTTATGGGTCCTAAAAAATCAATGTGGATTCGGGTCTAAGGATTTTTAGGCCATGGATATGGATGTAACACTGCTTTAGGTGGGGATGGTCGAAAATGCAGCAGGTCTCACAGGAATTAGCACATTGCTCTATATCTTTATCTTGTGCTGGCCACCAAAAATAATTTCTAGCAAAACTTTTCATTTTGACTGCCCCGAGATGATTGGCGTGCAGCAGCTACAAAATTTTACTCTGAAACATTGTAGGTATTATTACACGATATCCCCACATAACACATCCATGATCCACGGTCAGCTGGTCGAACCGTTTCATGTATGGCTTTAAATTTTCATTTTTAATAGGAAGTGAACCCCCGTCCATCAAAATCCCCATAACCTGAGACAGTGCTGGATCTATTCTTGTTTCTTGGCGGATAGTATGCCAGCTTATTCTAAAAGGCAAGTTTTCATGAATGAAATTTAAATATGATATTTTCCACTCCAGTTGGCCCTTCCTCCTAAAGCATTTCATCCTTCAGAAATTTTGAACTTATCCAAAAACTACCTTCCCGGAAAGCTCCCGGACACGACCTAATCACAGCCCAAATCCTTAAGCAACTTCCTAGAAAAGCCATCCTATTTCTCACCTATATTTACAATTCCATACTCCGCACTACATATTTTCCCCAATCCTGGAAATTAGCTATTGTTAAAATGATCCCCAAACCCAAAAAGGCACTGGAGTTCCCTTCTTCCTACCGTCCTATATCTCTTCTACCCATCATGGGTAAAATCCTAGAACGGCTCCTCCTTAAACGACAATACCCTATCCTAGAATCATATCATATAATCCCAGACCACCAGTTCAGATTCCGAACTTCCCACTCCACCATCCAGCAATGTCACCGTGTGGTGGATGTTGTCTCTTCTGCATTGGAGCGCGGATTGTACTGCACTGGGGCCTTTCTCGACGTTGAACAGGACTTTGACCGAGTCTGGCACCCGGGACTGTTGTACAAACTCCGTAAATTCCTTCCTCCTACATACTTCCTAATCATCCAGTCCTACCTCTCTGAAAGATCCTTCAAAATAAACCACAATAGTTCCTATTCATCTCTCTTCACCCAGTCTGCTGGGGTTTCTCAAGGCAGTATACTAGGACCCATTCTTTATACAGCTGATATCCCAACCCATCCTATCACATTCCTTTCTACCTATGCCGATGACACTTGCGTGTTATCGGTTAATAACGATCCTACAATAGCCTATCAAACTCTTCAATCCCAGATCAGAGACCTTGAGGTATGGTGTCAGAATTGGAGAATTAAACTCAATTCCAATAAATCCCAACAAATTACCTTTACCCTTCGTCGGAAACCTATGACATCCTGCCCTACAGTGTCCTTTAATGATATTCTGCCTGTCCCGGTTGAACAGATCCGATATTTCGGACTCCTGCTTGACAAACGACTTACATGGAATCCGCATACAAGACTGAAGAGACAAGAAACTGCACGAAGATTTCGGCTACTCCAACACTTACTAGACAGACGCTCTAACCTTTCACTTAACTACAAAAGACTCATTTACATGACCATCATAAGGCCTATCTGGACCTACGGAGTAGAACTTTGGGGCTCTACTAAACCATCAAACTCTTCCCGTATCCAATCCTTACAATCCAAAATCCTTAACGATCCTTACTTTGTCACGAATAAAATCATCCACAATGATCTTAATGTTCCATATGTTGCTGATTTGGCCCGTACCAGGTATCACACCTTCCATGAAAAACTCCACTCCCACTCTAATCCATTAGTTTCAATCCTTGCGTCCTCTTCCATTCCTGATAATCCTCCGAGGCGTCTGAAAAGAAGATGGCCTCGAGACCTTCTTGTTTAGACTCACTACCAAAGAGTGCTGTCAATGGGCAGTTTCTCTTCATGTTCATTCCATGTGTTATAACATTACAGCATATTTACTTGATGTATTTTTTGTACAGTTGTAAATTTCAATAAAAAAAAAAAAAAAAAAAAAAAAAAAATTATGATATTTTATCATCAGGATCATTCAAACTTTCTTTACCCTCAATCCTTGACAAATAATCCGCTCGATATTGCTTAGATTTAATATATTTTATTTTATAATTGTAATTAGAAATTAAATATGCCCATCTTTGTAGGCGATTAGCGGCATAAATGGGAACTACCTTCCGTTCCCCAAAAATAAAAAGTAAAGCCCGGTGATCTGTAACAAGAGTAAACTCTTTAAGGAACAAGTAATCTTTAAAGTTCGTGATCCCAAATATAATAGCTCAAGCTTCTCTTTCTATTGTTTTATACTTTTGTTGGAAATCCGTCAATTTTTTCAAAGGCTATTTGGCAGCTCCTCGTCCAGATAAATTTGGTATCCTTTTTTCCTAAACGATATAAAGGGTATAAATTACCAGAAGCGTTCGGAATAAATTTCAGATGAAAAGTTACCAGACCGAGGAAAGATTTGAGCGCAGCGGCATCCTTAGGCGGGGGGAGGGGCCTCTTT
Organism: Piezodorus guildinii; assembly: GCA_023052935.1. Taxonomy (NCBI): domain Eukaryota; kingdom Metazoa; phylum Arthropoda; class Insecta; order Hemiptera; family Pentatomidae; genus Piezodorus; species Piezodorus guildinii. Next base: position 84,811,330 of record CM041295.1, read on the forward strand.
TATAGCTTTTATATGCTTATCTGTCGCATGCAATTCCTTCTCATCAAATGTATGCCCTAGATATTCCATAGAATTGCTACCAAAAGAACATTTACCTAATTTGACACTCAGGTTGGCCGAATTAAGAATTCTAAGTACCTCGTCAAGCCTTTTGTTGTGCTCCTCTCTGGTCCTAACGCTAATGTAAATGTCGTCCAGTAAAGAACCCACTCCCTGGAGTCCTCGGAGCAGATCGTCCATAACCTTTTAAAACTCACCAGGTGCGCTCGTGATTCCAAACCACATCCGTGTGTACCTAAGTAAACCGATATGAGTATTAATCGTAGTCAAAGGTTTGGAGTTTTCTTCTAACAGTAGCTGCTGATACGCATCTTTTAAATCAATCTTAGAAAAAAAATTTAGCTCCTCCAAAACTTGAGCATATATGATCGAGCCTTGGAAGAGGGCATTGGTTGCTTAACAATACCGGATTTATGGTAAGGCGATAGTCTCCGCAAATGCGTGTAGTTCCATCATTTTTAAGAACTGGCACTATTGGAGTGGCCCATTCACTACAATCAACTTTTTCTAATATAAATAAATCCAGTATTCTTCTCAATTCTTCTTCCACCTTACTCAATAATATCGGTAGTGATCTGGCCTTGAAAAACTTTGGCTTGGTCCTCTCTTTAAGCCGCAAGGCAACTTTACAGTTAGAGAATGTCCCCAAAGAAGGCTGAAAAACAGTAGGGTACGGGTCAAGTATGTTAGAAATATCACTGGATATGTTCTTTAGGTCAGGGTCCACAAATAAAATTTGTTCAGAAGAAGTTGTCTTCAAATTTGTTAGACCTTTTCTGCCTATCAATGGAGGGTCCCCATTTGGAATCACATGAAATTCCAGTTCATGAAATTTAGAATCCTTCCCAACTAATAAATTGATTTTTCCAATGGGATATATTTTATATCCCACATAATTTAACATCACTTTCTAAAAGAGGGACCTTCTTAAAGTTTGTTAAATAATATTTTTTCGCTATGATGTTATAAAATGATCCCGTGTCAATTTAAAAAAGTATAACTTCGCCCAAATATATTAAGGTCCTGGGTAAAATCATTTTGATGGCAAGTAGGAAAATTAAATAAAGTGTCACATAGAGTGACCTCCTCTTCTGTATTTTCTTCGGTTAAAAATTTTATTTTTCACACTGGAGCCAAATGCCCCCTTTTATGACATTTATGGCAAGAATTAGATTTATACTTACATATTTTAGTAGGGTGGTTTCTCCGACCGCATACCTCACAAGGCTTCTGTTGCTTCTGGTATGATACTTTCTGAGAACGGTCAGATGTTTTGGGCACATAAAATGCATCGGATGGTTCTACCTTGATTTGCGGTGCAGCATTTTAAGGAGGCTTCTCTTGCAGTAGCTAATGTAAGTGCTTTCGAAAAGGTGATTTTTTTATCTACTGGGACCTCTTCCATCAATCTTTCTTTTATTTTGGTCTGAGCTAATCCCAGAATAAAAATATCCATCATAATCACTTCCAGTTCAGCGCCAAACTGATAATCTGATGCACACTTCCTGATTCTTGCTGAAAATTCAACAACTGACTCTTCTGAATTCTGTTGTAAAGAGTAAAATTGTCTTCTGGCAGCATAACACGATTTTACCGGTCTGAACTGCTGTGTGAGAAGGTCCGTTAAGTCTTTGAAACTACTGTTAGCTACCTTGGTGGGCAGGCAAAGACTGTGAAGAAGTGAGAGAACTTCATCATTAAGTGCTGCTAGAAGGTAGGCTTTTTTTACATCCTCACTCGTCACCCCACAATATAAAAATGTATTCTGTAGCCGCTCCAAAAAATGATGCCATACATATTCACCCGGAACAAAAATAGTTGGAGGCGGCAAATTGCTTGATGAGCTTGTCATCCTCGTCGCCAAATAATTATGTTGTCACTCCGACTAATCTGAGACGGAGCACCTAAATTAATATACGCATTAGGAAGGAGATTAGAACACCATGTATGTAAACAAGATTCAATTATATTATCTGCTGAGGTTATACAAAAAGGTTTTATCACAAATACCTAAAAAAAAAGTTTATGAGCATTAGCACTAATCCTAAACATGGAGAAGTCACAACAACCTGGCTAATGATTATGTCTGATGGGTTTCTCTTAAAATAATTTATTAGAAAAAAAGAATAATATAAATCAATAGAAGTGTAAAAATAGTTATTAAATGAAAAGAAATACGAATTCCAAATACTTTTTACACTCACATCTTCTTTTTAAACAATTTTTGATTAAGCACTTAAATAAATAATCACAAGCAGGCAGAACGTAAATCAAAAGCAGGCACGGGCTTACAAGATGATGGGCTTCAGTTATTATTTGACTACAATGTTTTTGTTATTGTTAGTACTTTCCCCGACTTATGTCCCTGTTTATAACGGGGATTATATCATTATAAAGGCCAAAATTCTAATTTAAATGTTATTTTTTTCTGGGTGGGATAGGTAGATTTAACGAAAAATAATTATGAATAACTTTTATATCAATTAATCATAATTTAGCCCCCCCCCTTTTTTTTACCTATCATCATTCAGTTAATTTAAAAATACTTAAAAAAAACATTTTAACTATTTATTTATTTTTTTCTTAATATCTAATTTATTTTTTATCATTATTAGAGTATTTTTCAACTTTATAGTTGAATTTATCACCATGTTATATTGAATATACATATTGTTAAAATCATTTTCTAGTTACGTTATGATTTTTAATTTGGTTTTATTACTTTTTTATTGTTATATAAAAAATAAAAAAATACTGAATTCATTGTCTTGTTTTGACACAAATAGTATGGGACGAAATGGTTATTTTTTTATTATGTTTGTAGTAATGTTTGTTCCAATGTTGACAATTTTTTTTGTCTCTTGGGATTGGGGCAGGGTGTAAGATGTGTAATATATATTAGATAGACTGTTTTTTTTCGAAAGCGAAACACTTTTCGTTTTTCTGTTCATCATTTGTTGCTCAGAAATGATTTGAAACATTATGAATTAATTATTTCACTATGATTAAGTTGAAGCAAAGGTTTTGCCCTCTGGATTTTTTCTGTTGCCTATCAGTATTAATTTCTCATCTAGATTTTATTTTAATTATAATAATGTGAGCCATAAAGTTTAATAAAGTTTTTTTGACGTAAAATGGAAGCTGGGAGAAGTAGGCCCAGTAGGGCTGGTTGTCGAGTACAACCTTTATCATTAAAGTCTGGTTTGGGTCTTTCAATTGAAGAAAACTGGAATAAATCTGTTGATGAAACTGGTAGCAGACGCTATTCAGATTCTGAAGAAAGGCAAATGAAAACAACTAATAAGTCAGGTATTCATTTCATTATATGATCAAGTTCATTTCTTGCTGCTTTGTTTTCAAGTTAAAGTGTACATATAATGTAATTATCTTTCAAGAAGAAGTACTGAATGACTGGTGTCGTTAATTTAGTTTATTTATTGTACAGTATCAAATTTTATGGTGTCGTGAAGTTGTTTTTTTCAATGTAATCAAACTGAGCTATTGCAATTAGGTGTTGATGTTTATTTGCTGTTAATGTGGAAACTTTATTTTTTGTTTTATTGCCAATTCGTAACTTTGCACTAAATCATGTCTTGACCTATATAAAGTCAACCAATCTATTTAATTATCTATTTAATCTCTTACAAAATCAAAGTTACTATGATGTATATTGAGTTTGCTATTACTACATCATTATTTTTTTTTTGCCAAACTTTTGATTTATCCTTCATCCCATACTCTTTTTTTTTTTTTATTCAGCTTATAACTGTCATCTTTTTGTCAACGCTTTTTTCTGTTTTATTAGAATTTTAATATTAGTAAAATATATTGAGTTATTAAGTATTGTTTTGGGTATATCTATTTAGTTTTTGAGATTTTAATGAATTGTATTGTTTTAGGTTTTATTAAATACCATTTGAATGATTGTAGAAGTTATTTTCATTACTGCTTCATTTTGTTAAATTGATTTGACAGAATTAAATGGGCATATTTGTCTTGAATAATTCCTTGATCAGTTTTTGTGCACATATTTCTGCAGTAAATGATCTATATCTATTTATGGATTATACATAATGGAAACATTTGTATTTTATTTTTATTTTTGTTTTTTTTTTCGTATTTGTAGTAGTTATTAATATTAATATTTTACGTTTATGTTCCTAATGCTAGAATGATGGATTATCCTTGCTTCCCCACTACTGAGTTAATTCCAGCCTTTAATGACAATGGCAGATCTGCAGGAACAATGACATCATAGATTTACCTCCATGACTGCAAAAAAAAAAAAAAAAAAAATCTTTTGAAGTTTTTAATTCTCATATTTTAATGAAAGTTGTATTTGCTATTTTATACTGCTTTCAGAATCAGCCAGAAACATGTGGTTTACTCTTGCAGTTACTTTTCACATTTCTTACACAATTACGTATCATATAAAGATATAGCTTAACGTGGGGAAGCAATAGGTTAATCCGTCTATCCATGCCATTCAATCGAACAACTCCTTTGGTATCATGGTACACCCATTGTATAGCTGATAAAAGATTATTGGCGATCTTTTTTTACCATATTTCTTCTCTTGGGACAGAGGAACAAAGGCCACCCTAATATCCAGAGAGGCCAAATATATGTTCTTTCTTCTATCCCGAGCTTTCTCCGTGATCATACATTGTGAGAAGATATGGTGTCAAGGGTTGAACGTTTTTAGTTTTTAACAATGCCACTTTAGGAATCCGATGCCTGTCACTAATACATTTGTCTATGATTGACACTTGCTGTTGACTTAACAAATTTCTTTTAATTTTCAATTATAAAACATCAGAGTAACGAATTGTATAAATAATGGATTGTGTAAAAAATATTTAACAGTTTTATCAAATTCAAGATTTCAAATCCCAGTAAATATTTTAATCCTATTTAATATTTAATAATTTCTTTAAAGCATTATCTATGCTTGTTGAATCCCATTTGACTTCTTAAAAAAAAACCTCAGTTTAGTTATTTGTTTCTAAGAAGAAACATGAAAGTGTCCTACAAAATTCTTATAATTTAAAAAAATTCACAGCCACTGAAGCAACTCGTGAAATTATTAGATATGTAAGGGAAAGTGTCCTTGACCCGTGCACTGTGCGGTGTTGGTTCGAAAAATTTAGCAGTGGAGACATGACGTTTGAAAGGAAAAGGGCTCCAGGGGACCATTAATGAGGTTCTGCAGGAAGCTGTTGAGTTAGGTCCATCTACAAGTTCTCGAAAACTTGCCAGGGAGTGTGTTGTGATGATAGATACGGTCCATCTACTCTCCATGGGGAAGGTGAAAAGTAGCAGTTAACTAGTCACTCACGAACTTGCTCCTCAGCAGTTAGCTAAGAGGTTAGAAATTTGGGAAAATTCATTGAAAAACCTTACTGATATGTAATTGATTTTACCCGAAGATTGTCCCTAGTGATGAAAATTAAGCTGACTGGTGAATTCCAAATGCTCATTTAGAATGACTAGATCAAGGTTAAACTTTTTTTTCGGTAACTCCAAGAGGGCAATTTAAAAAAAAAATCCATGCTTAGTGTTTTTTCATAATTTTGAAGTTGTTATTCAACACGAATTTGCTCCTGAATGATGCTCTATGAATTCTGAACACAACTGGAAATTTTACGTGGAATCGTCAGTGTTATCCTGCTTTGATCAACCAAAAAATAATTTTATTTCAACAAAATAATGATCGTCCTCATACTTCCCGTCGATCCAAATAAAAGTTTAAAGAATTTCATGGGTGCAAGGTCTTGTCTTATACACCATATTGTTCAGTCCTTCCACCATAGGATTAATACTTGTTTCGTTCCTGTGGAAGTTAAAATTGTGGTCCAAGAGTTCTTGGACAGCTGTCTCAAAGAATGGTATCAGTGTGGGATTGAGCAATTGTCAAGCAGATGGCTTATGAAGGGTTGACAACAATGGACAATACTTTGAGTATTAATTGTATTTTATATCAAAGAAATAATAATACAAATATTTGGTTGAAAACAGTCAATTTTTTTCTTATACCACCCATTATCAGCCAAACTTTGAACTTCTTTTGGACTCCTATTAAGAAATAACTTGAAAGGCATAATACAATAATTAACCTTCTATTGTTGTGCCAAATACAATTTTTTATTTCTGTACGCATGACAGACTGTGTACGTCCTTGGTGTCATGTTGTAGCTTAATTAGAGATCATTCCGCCATTGTGGTTCACGATTGTGAGGGACCTCAACCCGTTTTGCAATTTGCAAAAATAGGAGTAAGGAGTGATGGCACAACCATTTGTAATTAATTATAGTGAATCACGAAAGGCCTCATGTTGTCTAATGGGGCTACATCAAGTGACTAAGGACAAGGCCTGTCATGTCTAAGAAAAAAAAAAAAAAAAAAAAAAAAAAATAGTTGGTACAATAATAGAAGGTTAATTATTGTATTATGTCTTTAAAGTTCGTTTTAAAATAGTTATTTCTTACTAGGAGTCCAAAGGAAGTTCAGTTTGATTGACTTTTATTTTAACACGTGACTCTGAATGTCCTAGAATAGGGGTACTCACCAAGTTTGCTATAGCATGCTATTTGTGCTATTGTGCTAAACCCATCAATTTTATACAGGAAATAACTGTAGAAACTCGACGGGTTTAGCAAAATAACACAAATAGCATGCTATAGCAAACGTAGTGAGTACCCCTATTATACTAATCATAATAATTTGCTAACATTGAAGATTAGTTTAAGTAGATAGTCAATAGTGATTTTTATTAATTCAGAATATTTTAGTTTGGGGAAGTGTTTATAAGAAATTAAAACAAAGAATGTATAGGAAGTATTTAACAATACATAGTTAAGTGGAAATGGTAATGACATTGAGTAAACGTTTTTAAAACAGCATCTTGTGTTCTTTTAATTTTACAAATAACTGTGCAAATGTAATAAAAACCAACAGAAAAAACATATGATTAGTAGTGGAAATGGTGATGATTTCGGTGATATGAATATATCAGGATAAATTTCTGGACATATGGAGAAATTTACATAACTAGGTTCTATAATTACCAGAAAAGAAAATGAGGAAATAAAGTTTAAGTGTGGGTGATAGGCAGTGATAACAAGTGATTAGCAGTGGGTGATAAGCATGACACGGCTGGTCAGCCTATAATAGTTTGTTTTTTTAATGTAACAAAATATATATTTATATAAGTGCATAATTATGGAATATTAAAAGATCCCTTGAAAATGGCAAAAAGCTGAAATGTGGGGAGAAGAAAATAAGAAATTATATAAGTTGAATGAAAATGGATCATTTTAATTAAAAGAACCTAACAATACATTTATTCATTCAAACAACTTTTAATTGTAATAAAAATGAGGAAATAAAGTTAAGGTTAAAGGTGGAAAATGAATGTTGTTTTTCAGTTGCCCTTAGCTTTTGTTTTTAAACTTGAAACCTAAAATTGATGAAACTTTTTTCCTTCCCACTGTTCTATATGGGTGTAAAATGTGATATGATGATTTCATTAGGGGTTTTAGAAGGTTAAACAAGCCAGCATTGTGGAGCTTGTAAACCATTTGTATAATGTTGTGATAGCAATGCAGTGACTGGAATAGGCATGTAAAGTTGTAGGGCTTAATAATAAGTGAATTCATAATAATTTAATAAGTGCTAAACCGACTGATAGACTTTTAAAAGTAGGCCGAGCCGAGCTATAAGTGGGAGAATTGTCTTAAGGGCCTGGGTTGAAATGTGGTCATTTAATGGTATTGTGCTGTTGGCAAGGAATAGAGTGGTATTATCATTGAATATTTGACTTTCTAAGCCTATATTTACAATTATTATTTGGTGTTTTTACTTTATATGAAATTTAACTTATTAACCTTCTGGTGGGAACAACTTTTTTACTTGTGATCCGGGAACACTGGTCTCTCAGAACACTACATCATTTAAAGTGAGTTTATGAGTTCCAATGAGCTTGGTTGTCTTACCTATTATGTCATATGTCTTTGTTAATGATGTAAGGGAAAGAGGGAAGCGATTTTCCGTGGAGGAAAAAGGGAAAGGGAAATCTTCATTGAGCATTCCAAACAAGTGGCATGGTGGCATTTAATACATTCATATTTATTAATACATTTATATTATATATATTGTATTTCTTTGTTTTTGGTAGGGACGGAATCGGCATGTTTTTATTTTTTCAGGTCGATCCGTTATTCTTAGCTTATTGAGTTTCAAGGGTACTATTGGAAGTCTCAATTTGTTGAACCGACATGGTTCAACACATTTTTCCTTAGCAACCTCTTCTACTAATTTTTCAAATATTCCACGTAGTTCAATTGGCACAAGCTTTATTAGCAATCGCGCTTTAGCGAAATCGTGTACAAAAATTAAGACCACTCTTTCAAGAAATTGAAGTCTAGACGGTTTGTCAACCCAGTCACATAACCCATGTAAAACATTAGCATTTGACCCGGCCATAAAAAGACCATCTTTTTATCCTCCTATTGACGGATTATATGCTGCATCACTTGTCTATTGTGTCTATTCCACCTTTTGTGGCATTGTAAAACAACCCTATTTCCTTCTTCCCTTTCAAGTGTCTGTACACGGAGTGTAGTGTGCATCATAGACAAAAGGGTGACAGATTTGTTTTGTTTTTTAGCATGTTAGACAGCAATGTCATTTTGTTTGTGTAGCTGTAAAGGAAGGAATCAGCAGCTCGGCTCTTCTGTGCTTGAAACTGGAGGTATTTGGGGCTTATTTCTTTTTAATGTTCCAACCATAGTTAGCCGGATAGAAAGCAGCTCTTCAACTAGTTCAATTGAACTGGTTATGTTACGGTTTGTCCCTAACAAATCTCAAGAGAGCTGGATCACTGATTGAGATTGAATGCTGAGTTTTTTTTAGGCTTGGTGAAAGAGTTGTACCGTCACTCCCCTTGCTGGTATAAATATGTGCATTATGTGATAAACGTACAGAATTTAACACTTTAGGGAACACAGGTCTGAGAAACCACCATTGAAATAGGCTATTGGTAGGAACAGCGGTCTCTCAGACCGCTAAGGAAAACAACACTACCTGGAACATGGTCTCTGAGACCGCCTAATTTTGGAATAAATATAATTAATCGGAAAGGGGATGGGTGCAGTATGACAGTGATGCACTCCTTGGAAGCGTGAATGGGTGACCGGAGCTAGGTAGGAGGGTGGAGGGTCTCATGCCATCAGGAATGCGCTCAGTGGCGTTTTTATAAACTATAGCGGTCCCTCAGACCAGTGTTCCCTCCAGAAGGTTAAAAGAAGCTTTGCAGAATGATTACATGGAATATCTAAGAAAATTACCTCTAAACTAGAAAAAATGTACACTAATGTAATAAAGTTGGCTTGAACGAACAATGATATACTGGAGGTGAAAATGGTTCTAATACTCTTACATCAAGAAATAGTGTCATATAGGTAATGTAGGTAATATTATGATCCCAAACAATGGTACTGGTAAAAACATTATTATTCATAAACTAATATTCATAATAGTTATATAGGTTTTAAAAAAAAAATCTGTGTTAGAAATGAAGATCAAAAAGTAAGCTGGAGGTGTTTAAAAAATATATATACCTTTGTCTTCTCATTCTACAGTAATTGGAAGCTTTATGAGTAATTCAGACTCTTTGCATTACTATGTATGTTGATTCTGATTTTACTGGTGGATTTCTCTAAGTTTTGAATTTTTTAAAAAACCTGTACCACTTCAATCCATTAAACATTATTTATTGGTGTTATATTTAAATAATGTAAGTTCAGTACTTCATGTTTTTATTTCCCCAATGAAGGATACCCACTTTATTGAGCCTGGTTTACCTGAATAAATAATAACATATATTAGGGCGGAAACTCAAAAAGTGACTTAAGATATAAGTGGATATGTCCACAAACGAAGCCGTAAGTTCTCATATGATGTTAGATATGACATTTTTTTCTATTCTTTTGAAGATTGGTGGCCTTTTTTGTTGACTATTTCGTTTTTATCCATGTATTATAGATTTAATTTTTATTCCTATAAACCATATTAATATACAATTAGTGTGCACTGTTTTGTTCAGTTATAGGTATTGTTCATTTTATTGCTGTTTTATTAGCTGATTGATCATATATATTATATGTATGTATGTATGTATATATTTTGAATGTATTATTTATGAGTTTATGAGTGTAAAGTCGTACAGTTTAGTAAATTAACTATAATACATATTTTGCACAATTATTAGCATATTCATTTTTTTTTATTTGAATATTATAAACTTATTATATACAATGAACTGTTAATTTTCTGGTCCCTTTGAGTTGATTACAAAAATTATTTATTCTGTAATTTGTTGAGATTATCCTTACTTTTATCTACTCTTAAATTGATCAACTAGTAAAACCCTTACTTTCTTCAGGAGTTTATTTTTTATCTACGAGGCATGTTTTTTAAGTAAGTACCGTTTTGGAATTAAAAAAAGACGTGCAAAGATATCGCAATAATTTTATTTTTACATGAAAGCCTATACCTTAATCTACTTTTCTACATAATTTCCATGAATTTTCTTCATTGTATATGTTGTTTACTGAGTTTTTAACATGCCTCCGACAATTGTGAGTCCCGCTGATTGTGAAGCATGGGCTGTTATACGATTTCTTAGTGCTAAAGGCGTAAAACCGATCGATATTCATCGTGAGATCGTTGAAGTTTACGGACAAAACATTATGAGTGATGGAATGGTTAGGAAATGGGTGAGAGCATTGAAAGATGGCTGCACAAATGTGTATGATGAAGAACGAAGTGGGTGTCCGTATTGCTAGTGGAGTTTCTGCCTCGTAATGAGACAATCAATGCAGCGTCTTATTGTGAGACATTGAAAAATCTGTGTCGTGCAATCTAGAACAAAAGACATGGCAAGTTAAGTAAGGGTATCGTTTTGCTGCATGACAATGCCCGTCCACATGTGGCTAATCGGACCAAAGATCTCATCAAATCATTTAAATGAGAAACTCCAGATCATCCTCTATACAGCCCTGATCTGGCGCCCAGCGACTACCATGTTTTCCTGCACTTGAAGAAACGCCTGGCCGGTCAGCGTCTTCAAGACGATAACAAAGTCAAAACATTTGTGATGCAGTGGTTAACAAGTCAGGCGGCAGAATTTTTTGAGGAGGGTATTCAAAAACTGGTGCCGCACAATTTGTAAACAAGTGTCCTCAAAATTCATGGAAATTATGTAGAAAAGTAGATTAAGGTACAGGCATCCATGTAAAAATAAAAATTAGAGCGATAAATTTGCACATCTTTTTTGTTTAATTCCAAAATGGTACTTAATTTAAAAACACGCCTTGTATTTAACTTTCTCATTCAGTCGAGAAGAATATGTACTGTGGTAGCACTTTGAACGGTTGCGGGTAGACCTACAATTTGGGTATAAACATTGGCTTCACATTAAATAATTTGTTTTGTGAAATAATTTATTGACTGCAACGCACACTATCTCATCCTTTATTTAAAAAAAAAAAAAAAAAAAAATCATAAAAGAAAAATCTCTAAACATCATTCAAACCATTCCATTACATGTGTTTGGATCTATACCTTTGAAATAGATATTGAATGTATCATTAACTTACTACGAGGCTATCATACACTAACTCGATCCACCACCTTTAAGATTACTCCCAATTTAATTAAGGCTATTAAAGATACTCTTAAGTTAATTAAGGCTATTAAAGATTACTCCTAAGATAATTAAGGTTATTGGAGATTACTGAATACCATTTCCATTGTTTTGGGTGGCTCCTACAAACCAGTATCAAGGAAAATTACATAAGGAAAAAAAATGTAAAACTTTAGGAGTGATTATGACTATAATATGAAAAAATATTTAATTGTAAAATGTATACAGAAAATAAATATTAGATTTTCTGTATAAGCACAGTACAAATTAAATAAGGACGAAAAATCTCTTATATGTGTAATTAAATTCAATTTGTTTCAGATGTTTCAAATTTAATGTTAATGCGAAATTCTGTATTGGGCCAGTCTGCACCTTCACTGTCAAGCTGTGTTGTAAGTTATTTGGACTTTTTATATACATGAAACTTTTTTTTTTTTCATAAGAACTACTTGAAATGTTTGCGCATCTTCATATTTATTTTTCTCACTAAAATAAAATAACAAAAATGTATGTTAAAATATGTATCAGAAAAAAAATATGGTACATTAGTTAAAAGGAAACATCAGTAAGATAATTTTATTAACTTAGTTTTTGTTCTTTAATCATTTACATACATATATATATATATATTAATTGTAATTATTTTTCTAAAATTACAGAAAGACCCGAACTTAGGGCGTCGCAGTAATAAAATGTTACAAAGAAAGAGTTTGATTGCTAATACTTCTCCAACCATGCCCAGATGTCAGTCTCCTCTTTCAGGTTTGTGATAAATCTAATTTCAATTGAATGGTTATGGAAATAAATATATTTTATTTTGGGAGTTATTTGACTGCTGTACTTAATAAGTGAAGAGCCTGTGTGAGAAAATGGGAGTCTTTTCTGAAAATGGCGTTATAAACATCATTTTTTGTTATTAAAAATTGTAAAATAAAATAGCGAAAACCAAAAAAAAAACATGTTATTGAATGATACCTTGATTTTCTATAAATCCATTTCAAATGACTCTCCCTTTTCCCTCCTAGACTCTTTAAGTGATATTGTTATCTTTTGTTGCAAATAGTTCAGCTAGGGATTATGCATATGTCATTATTTGTTTACTCTTTTTCTCACATCTCGTTTTTCCCTCTAGGTATTAAATTTAAATTAAACACATACATACTAAGAATCTTTATTAATTTTGTTGAGTATCAAACTAGTAATTATTCTTGTTTTTAAATTTTAATTTTTATATCTTGAAAATATTTAATTTTACTTCTTTGTTTTGATTTTAGACACATTATTCATTCAAAAGTTGAAAATAAATAAATTATACTCGTAATATGGGTCAATCCATTTCAAATTATGCAATTTTACTCTGTACATTTTGTAAATTTATTCTCTATTCTCTATATTTTCCAGAATTTGAAACGGTGGATAAAAAAATATCTGACCAACACTTTTAGTTAGGCAACGAAGACCTTCATGGCTGAAAACGTGTTGGGAAAACTGCTCTAACTCAATTAATTTTTAATATATCAAATCAAAAGACTCGGCTTATTATTTTTTCTTATATACCTTAGTTGTTAATCTACTTGCTGTAAGAATTTTGATATTGAGAAATTTTTTTTATATGAATATACAAACAAGACAAAACTGTAGTTTTCGAAGTGTTCAAAGGAGAATATCTCAATAGGGAACTGTGTGAAAAATTATTTGAAACTAATACTGATTATACATCTATATTTTGAGTTGAAGTGATAAAAATTTGGTGATTGTGGCTCTGCTACTTTCCAAGTTCTGAAATTCTCTTTGCCGTTCAAAAAGAGTTTTCTTTAAAATTATAGAAAAAAAAAACAAAAAAAAAAATGAATATGTTCTTCTTGAGATCAAAAATTTTAGAGGTAGTAGGATTATGACCAAGCTATACATGAAAAAATGATTAAAATTTGTCTATATTAACTTTGAAGTCTCTAAAAATTTCGTGTTTTATTATTTTTAAAGAATTTTTTAAACCTCTTTCTTCACTATTTAGGTAATATGTTGTGAGAGAAAAAAAAATACGAACCCTTTTCCATATTGTTTTCATTTGATATCTTAAAAATTACTAGAGTAGAAGAGTTTTTTCCAACATGTTTTCTGCCGTGAAGCTTACTTAAAAAGGCTGCCAAACTTAAAGTATTAGTCGGACATTTATTTTATCTTCAGTTTCAAATTCAGGAAAAGATTGAGTATAACTGGTAAAAATGTCATGAAAATCAAAAATGTTGAGTTGCATGGTCTAAACGATTTCTGTCAGATGGTTGGATCTAACGGATAAAGACTGTTTTAATGATATAAAAATTATTGTATGCTTTTTCGTTATAAACGAATATCAGTACTAATCAACATATAGTTTGTTTTATATATATATATATATATATATATATATATATATATATATATATATATATATATATATATATATATGTATATTTATATATACTTTTATTCTTTGAATCTATTTTATTTTTTCATAACCATTATATCATACTTTCTTGTTGTTATGATATCTTATTTTTTCAAACAGGAAAATTTATTCAGTTATACAGTGGAGAATTTATTTATTTTTGTATTTCATTTTGCATATGATGGAGATCATATTTTTTTATATTGTAAATATTTACCTTTTTTATTTTATAGTTTTACCATATTTTTATTTTCTAATTATGTTAGTAAATTCTAATAGGTATCATATTTTTTTTTATATAGAAGAATGTCTTTTTTTTATTTTTTCATTTATATTTTATTTTTTGAGAAACTTCATTTTTATTTACATTTTTATTGCTTTACATATTTTTTTTATTTTGACTGAATCTCATTGTACCTATTACTATATTTTATCAGTTGCCATTATCATAAAAGTAAAACTATGACATCTTCTCTGTACCACATTCAGTCCTCTTTTTTTTTTTTTTCATTTACTAGTTCTTTAAATTGTTTTTATTTTTTTTATCTACTATCATTGAATTTTTTTTTTTTATTTTGGTATTTATTTAAACATATTTATGTTTTTTTCAAATGTATTTTGTTTCAATCTAAAATAGAGTGCTGGATGAAAAATAGTTATATCCTATGCCTTAGTCCTAATCCTTTTTTCAGTTTACCCACCTCTCAATCCCCCCACTATGACTAATATCCTAACTTCCTGTCACATCAACGCACAATCCCTCCTAGCCCACTATGAAGAATTCCAAAAATATTTTCTCGACAATTTTTATCATATAGTAGCCGTTTCCGAAACGTGGTTAAAACCATTTATCCCTTCCTCTCAGGTTTACCTTCTAAATTACTCTTTCCTACGACATGACATATCCGATCACACGGGAGGTGGAGTCGGGCTGTATATTCATGATAGCCTGAAAGCAAAAATCCTATTGGTCTCCTAATCCTTTTCCTCACATAGAATATATGTTGATTGAAATTTCAACCATCTCCTCACCCTTGTTATACGCTGTTGTCTACCGACCTCCTCGTGTTCCATTTGATGACATCTTCCAATCCTCCCTTGTCCAACTGGTCTCAGCATATAATAATATAATTATTTCTGGTGATTTTAATACTAACTTGTTATCTGTGTCAAGCGACAAATCCTTCCTTACTGATTTAATATATTCCCTGAATGTTTACCTCGTTCCTTATCACCCTACTCATCACTCTCAGTATACTAATACCTGGTTAGACCTTCATATTTCTGACGCTCCTGTTAAAATTATTCCCTCATCGCAGCATCCCATTCCTTTCTTATCATCACACGACCTTATCTATATTACTTATGATCTACCTGTTAAATCCTTCTATCCAAGAGTCATATCATATCGTAATTTGGACCTTTTTTCCTATGAATCTCTTCAACCTGATCTGGACTCAATCCACTGGGACACGATTCCGACAACTCCATTGACTCTATGGTCTCCACTCTCACCTCAAACCTTCGCTCCATACTAGACATCCATGCTCCCCTGAAAACCAGAACCTTACGCCGTCCTACTGTGCCTTGGTTCACCCCCGAGTTCAAGGATATGATTAAGAGAAGGCAAGATGTAAATTTCGACGCACTCGTTTGTAAGAAGACTCTTTCAAGGAAGTCCGTAATAAAACCCAATGCGCAGTGCCATGTGCTAAATCCCTCCATATCCATTCTGTCCTTTCCAATGCTCCTGATACTAAACCTAAATGGAAAATCCTTCGAAAATCGTATTTTCCTGAACCCAATAACTTTAGTTCCTTTCAAGACATGCCTGACGAAATCAATAACCATTTTATATCCTCAGCTTCTAATTCTTCGACAACTCCTGGTATTAATTACCATAGCTCCAATCCAAACAGTTTCTTCTTTTCTCACATGTCCTACGACGAACTACTTACTGTAATTTTGAAATCACGTACTAACGACTATGGACCAGACAATATTCCTGTAAAACTAATAAAATCCAGCCTCCCATCCCTCATACCGGTACTATATCATATATATAATTTCTCTTTGCAAAATTCCACTTTTCCTTCCTCCTGGAAAACCGCTCTCGTCCGACCACTTAATAAAATTCCGAATCCTACATCACCACAAGATTTCTGTCCTATTTCTGTTCTCTCCAATCTATCAAAACTGCTCGAATGCCTTGTTCAAACCAGCTATCAAATTTCCTTGAAGAAAACTCTCTCCTTAGTCCTCTCCAATCTGGTTTTGGACCCGGTTATTCTTCCCAATCCGCTCTCCTTAAAATAACACAAGACCTCCAAAATGCCATTGATCACCCAAAATTAACTAAATTTATCCTCCTAGATTTCTCAAAGGTGTTTGACACGGTTGACCATAGAATCCTTCTTACCAAACCCCAAAATCTTCCAGTATCCAACAGTGCTTTGCGCTGGTTTCAATCCTTCCTCTCTGATCGTTCTCAGTATGTAGTAGTGCCAGATCAACCTCCTTCCATTACCCTGCCTCTATCCTGTGGTGTCCTTCAGGGATCGTCTCTATCCACCACTCTCTTATCCACACTCTAATACCACCTCTATGCTGATGATTTCCAAATATACCTTTCCTTCCCACCCTCCGACCTATTACCAGCTACAAAAAGACTACAAGAGGACTTAAATCGAATAAGCCACTGGGCTGTAGTCAATAAGTTAAAACTTAATGCTGAAAAAACAAAAGCAATTGTAATAGGATCCCATCACCTCCTGAAAACTGTTCCACATATCCCAACCCTGTACTTAGATAGTAATCCTATAAAGTTCCACCCGACGGTCAGAAATCTGGGAGTAACCTTCGACCAAACTCTATCCTTCAAAAATCATATTTCCGAAATCTCCCGTTGAACTTTTCAACCTTAAAGCGACTGAATTCCCTCTGTCACGTATTCCCGCTTGAAACCTGAAAACTCCTCGTTACCTCTCTAGTATTTCCCCACTTCGACTATTGCTGTACGGTATATGATGGTGTTTCTGGGGATCTTGAGGTTAAAATAAAATGCTTAATTAATTGCTTTGTCCGATTCATCTTCGGGGTCTCCAGGTACACTTCCGTGTCCCAATTTTATGGCAAGTTGAAGTGGCTTTGCCCTTCCAATCGTCGCAAGTATTTCCTTGCGTCATTCCTTTACCAAGTTATCCAATCCCGCCGTCCTTCATACATTTTTGACCTCCAATTCAAATCCTCTGTCCATCCTTGTGGCACACGCTCCAGGCCTTCGGATTTATACATTATGGCCCACCGAACTGTACATTTCAACAGATCCTTTCTCATACGATCCTCAATCCTATGGAATTCTATCCCTTCTTCCATCCGTCACTCCAACTCTCTTTCAAACTTTAAATCCCGCATATTTAATCATTTAATGTATATCCAGGCTCAATAGAATTGTAAATAATTTATTATTATTATTTATTTATTTTTTGTTGCTTTTGTTTTCTTCTTATTTGAATATGTCTAATTTTGTATAAGTAATTATTAACTTGTTTACATGTATTTAACTTACTCTAAGACTCCAAAGCACATTTTGTACATTCTGTATTTTTTATTCTAAAGGGACGTCCCAGGATAATAAAGAATTTATTTATTTATTTATATATAAATATACATTAAATATATATTTATTTTTATCTGAGTGTTGCTTCTTGAATGAATTAGGATGTTACAGGTAGAATACTAATCCTGTAAGAAATAATTATAATTTTATGATTCTTATTTACCTTTTCGTTGTCTGTAAGCTATTTATATTTTTCTTTAATAAGTCTTGATCATTCATTTCTTATTGTAATTACATGGTTTTCTTAAAATAATCCTATTAGTGATTATATTCATGATATTATTAGAAATGGTTATCATGGTAGATTAATTGATTTATTATATTTTCTTATTTTTAGCTGGAAGTCCTTTGGATAGTCCTCGAATGTCACCAAATCAGCATTTTCCATTTGTCGCTCTAAAAAGGTATTACATTTGTTTCATTTAAGATTCATTGCAATGTCAAGGATTGATATTGACTCTTATTTCTCTTTTATTGAGAATAAAAGTCAAAATATATATGACTTTTATATTTTACCTTAAAAGTAAAAGTCATAATTTGATTTTTATATTTAAAACCTTCAGTAACATTCAATGGTAATCTTAATTATTTCAACACGAATATGAAAGTTTTTTAGTATCAAGGTGCATTATTAGGTTATGGAACTAAATGATTTTGAGAGGAGGTATGTAAGATTTAAAGAAAGTGGTTCCCAACTAGTTGTCCGCAGACACACTTTTTAGGATTTAAGGGGTCCTTGCCATTGATGTGATTATCATCTTGCTCTCAGGTATAAATTAATTTTAACAAAGTTAGTGTGCTATCTTAAAATTGATAGTGATTTCGTGACAAGCAAGTTTGATGTAGTAATGGATCTCAATAGAGATGTATTCTATATATTAAAATTATTGGGTACCTTAGGGTGTGATCTTGATATTAATTTTTGTTACATTATAACCTTATTATACTTAATATTGAACATAATAATAACATAACCCAATATTAATGACATCTGCTTAGTTAAAATAAATCAATCAGTAAACCTGTGATTTTGAAATCGATTGTTTTTAGCATTTGCAACATAGCACTAATATATTCTACAAATGAAATTCAATGTAAAATTTTTATTATTTGAGAATGAATGTTGAAGTTTTTTGGTGCTGAGGTTCATTATTATTAAGTTAGTGAACCATTTACTTATTGGTATTTGATTGATACATTTATTTATAATTTAAATATAGGTCTTACTGTTGTGCTGGGTAAAAAAAAGTTACAAAATTGAAGCTTTTTTTTATTTTGCACCTGGTTTTCATAAATGGCAACCAGTTATTCACGTTTAATCTTTTTTTGGGTCCAGGTAATCGGTAATGTAATTTTGGGTTTATTAAACCAAGTATTATATTTTAAAATTTTAATTGGTTAAATTAATAATTTTAACTGTATTATTTTTTATCATGGATTTTAACATAAAATCTTTAAAATATTGTGATTCATTTATTCTGTTCCTGTTAACCTTTCTTCTATTCCTATTTCCTAAGATCTCCAACATATCCATGAAGTGAAACAGTACTAGGTACCTTAGTTGTTGATTGTTGATAAGAACCCTAAATTAAGCTGAACTTATTTTCTGATGGAAATTAAGGGCGCTTTAGAATATCCCATCCAACATACCATGATAAGTGATTTTTACCAAATAGAAATCTCCGAGTGAATATCCATTCAGATGATCCTCTAAAAAACTTGGGACACTGCCAAAAAAATCAAGACTGCCTTTGAAAGTGTCTAAGTATATGGTAGTCAAAACTGAATCTTCGATATGTTTATAGGAAGTCAACATGCACTGTGTTAAGAAAGGGATACTGTCATTTTTTAAAAAAGAAATCTGTTTGATAAAATGTCATAGTTTTGCAATTTATATCGGATCGTACAAATAGACAATGCTAGAAATATCTGATAATATGAATTTTGAATCCTTGCTTATACTTATGCTTTGTTAGTTTGAATTAGCTTTCACAAATTAATGTGTGGAACAATTAAGATAATCTCATCAATATTATAGTTGTGTTCATAGGAAGTGTTCAAATATTTCTCAGAGTATGAATATCATGTTAATATAAATTGCTTAACTTCCTTAGCATTTTTTATTTTGTTATAAAAGTGGGTGAAACATTTGATCTTAGTTAATTTTCGGTAAGATATGATTTGGGTAATGTTCCAGGATTGGTATTCTGTCAATGTCAGTTTCAGAGAATTTTCCAGATAAAAGAAAAACTAGATTTCTAAAAAAAAAATAGCAGTCTCCTTTTCTAAAAACAGGAATTGACATTTGACCCAAGTCGTTTTTAGAGCATTCTTCATCACGTGGGAGTCAAGTGTGGTGTGTTTCGTCATGAGTTAAACGAATCAACATTCCATCAGAGTAACTTTAGAGGGATTCTTTAAGCGGGAAGTTTGTGTAGTCATTTCCCTCATTTTATACATTAGAATAAATTTTTTATCCTTGCTTATAGTTGTTTGTCTTTTATACCAAACCATAAACATCTGGCTGGTGGAACTCTCCCGTGTCATCTTCGCTATATTATCTAGTAGTCCAATAGCTAGTGAACACTCCGAGTTACGGTCTTCATGTAAGGTTAAAAATTTGTATACTTACGATTTATAGCATGCTAAGAGCATTAGTCATGACCTGGCAGGCGACAACCATCAACTTCATCAGTTTCTTTATTTTTTAAATTGTAAAAGAAATTGAAAAACAAAAAAATTGTTTCTGTAAGCTTGAAAATTTAATAGGATGTAGTTTATTTATTGTAAATCTTGAAAAAAAATTGACAGGCAATTACAATGTCAACAAGTATGAGCCAGATGAATTGAAAGGAGCACAGTTGATGAGGTAAAATAAACTTTCTCCTATATAGCTGAAATTTTGATATGTTTTTGATTGAACGTATTAGAATAAATATGACAGGCGGTTTTGAATAACATAAGACCTTGGCAGGCGAGGGGAAAGCTGCTAAGGACCTGCGAGTAAGAGGTCTTATGCAAACGCTTATGGTCATATATATTTAGTAATGATAAAATTTGTGCCTCGTAGTCAAACCCAAAATATAGTTAAAATTAAAAATAAAACCTAGTAAAAAATGTAGAAGTTGATAAAAAATACCTGGTGATAATGGTAAAGGGCCTAGCCGGACAAATATGTGAAATCTGCCCCCGCTCGTATTAAAACCAAATTTATACCATTGAGCCACACCTATGAGAAACAACCTTATAAAAAAATTTTTTTAGATAGACAGTTTAAAAATTAAATAAATAAATATATTCCATCCAATATAAGATATTTATAATAATAGGTATAATAAATAGTATGTATGTGCATAGTGTGTAAGTAATATCTAATGACATTACGATACTCAGAGAGCTATTTTTTTTGTTTTTTTCTTTCTCCATCCATAACTTCTCTCCCATTAGGATTAAGGGACTAAAAATTTGCGTAAGGTTGTTTCTCATAGGTGTGACTCAATGATATAAATTTGGTTCCAATACAAGACGGGGCAGATTTAACATGCTTATCTGGCTAGGCCCTTTACCAATATCACCAGGTATTTTGTATTAAATTCTATATTTTTTACTAGGTTTTATTCTTTAATCTTAACTATACTTTTTGTTTGACTACGAGGCACAAATTTTATCATTACTAAATGTATATTACCATAGGCGTTCACGTAAGACCTCTTACTCGCAGGCCCTTAGCAGCTTTCCCCTCGCCTGCCAAGGTCTTATGTTATTCAAAACCGCCTCTCATATTTATTCTAATACGTTCAATGAAAAACTATAAATAAAAACATTTTCTGGTCAATACTTTTGTGTTACAGCTGTTTTTATAGTCAGATTCGTGAGCAAAAAAATGTGTTGGGAAAATCTTTTTAATTCCTGTAATTTTTCTGATATCATATAAAAACAAAAAATAACAATAAGATAAGGACATGCTTTGTATTTTTTTTTTCCTGTAACTCATTACCTAAATAGTGAAGAAACTTGTTTAAAAAAATTCTTGAAAATTATTAAACGCGATAAAAGTATATAAAAGAAAAGAGACTCACTTTTAATTACTTTCTCTTATACTTTTATTTATTTTTCTCATATAGCTTAGTCATTGTTCTACTTGCCATGAAAATTTTGATCTTGAGAACATAGTCCTTTTTTGTATATAAAATTTCAAAATTGGCGGAAATTCATTTTTCCCAAAGTTCACACGGAAATATCTCAAAAGGGACTCGGTGAACAATTATGAAACTAATACAGATAACTCATTTATAAGATGTGTTTAACACTTTGACGACCAGAAGGGTTTAGTCTACCCCTGGCCTGCCCCTGGTTCATGTGGAAGGCGAGAGGGACCACAGCGGACGTTCACCCCTCCTTTCCCCCCCTCCCCTCCCGCTATCACTACCAGCCTCGAGCGGGTGTATACGCCCGCTACACAATCAGTTTTCCTCATCCACAAACCTGGGCTCGAAGGACCAGACCGCCCGCTAGATAATTGATTTTCTCTTGATAACCGACTGTGTTGGGTCCTAGAAACATTTTAATGAACTTGGGTTGTACTTTTCTCTCAGTTTTTTTATGATATTGTGAATATAGATTGGTGGCTATTCTCGATGTTAAACAAAAAAAAAGTTGTTAATTTATTTTTAAACAATTAATCATAGCAAATGATTATATTAAATAATGTACAAATCAGTCATCTGGCACCTTTCCTATGAACTATTCTAATATACTTAAACAAAATAACTTTTAAAAAAATTACAATATGTAACAACTTTTTTCACTTTATTTTTTGTACATTTTGCTTCCTGAAATTTTAAATAGCACCCCTTACAGTATATTTTAACTTTATTAAAGAGCCCTAGTTTTTTATCAAATCTGTGCGACTGAAGAGATCGTCGACTAGCTGTAGGTGAAGGAGCGGAGTCACTAAGAGGATCTTTTTCAAGAAGCTCCCTTAGAACCTCTTCTTTAAAATTTGTTATGGACATCTTTCTCGCCTAAAGCTGTTATGAATAACTAATGCATTTAGTAGAGAGGCCCCAAAAATAAGATGAATTGCAATTTTGTGATACTACTAACAGGTTCGCCGTAAGCTTGTGGAATAAGACAACATTTGGTCTGAGGTATTGATTGACGATTTTCCACTGTTATAATTGACAATCATTTTTGGTTTTGTAAATGGTTCTTCCACTTCGAGTCACAACTTCAGTCATTTCATCCGTGTGTTCAGTAGAGAGCATACGGACATCTCTTTTATCCTTCAGAAGGCACCCACGCCCTCAAGTAACTTCCCCTTGGGACCGCAGCTTCATTTATTTATTATTTATTTTAACTAAAAGTAACTTTTATCACAATTTTTTAATACTGTGTGTTTTTTGGGTGAAATAAAACATAAATATCTGATAACAATGTTTTGGGCCATTGAACCAAAATAGCCAGTTTTGGTCGGTCCCGGTTGGAACCGCTGCAGCGGACTCATATGCCCACTATGGTCCACAAGAGAAGGTGCTCCAAACACGCGTGGTCGTTAAAGTGTTAAATGATATGAATTTAGTCATTGAGACTAAGCTGGTTCTGGAGTTATAAAATTCTCTTCACTGTTAAGATAACGTTTTCTTTAAAAAGTATTAACTCCATTAATTTTGAATATTTAAGAACGAAACAAAAACTAGAATGATGATAAAAGTGTTTCATATAATTTTGTTCGTTACAAAAAATTACCTAAGCAGCCCAGTAAATGGTTTAAAAAAATCACGAAAATTAACATTTTTTATTTTATTTTTTTATTGAAATTTACAACTGTATTTTGTAAATGCTGGTAAAGATAAAATTAATAAAAAACATGAAGAGAGGCTGCTCATTGGCAGCACTCTAGTAGTCAATCTAAACAAGAAGGTCTCGAGGCCATCTTCTTTTCACACGCCTCGAGGGTTATAAGGGATCGAAGAGGAAGCTAGGATAGAAACTAGTGGGTTAGAGCGGGAATAGAGTTTTGCATGGAAAGATTCATACCTGGTTCGGGCCAAAAAAGTAACATAGGGAACATCAAGGTCTTTGTGGATGAGTTTATTCGTAACAAGCGTTGAGAATTTTACGAAGAATTTTGGATTGTAAGGATTGGATACGAGAGGAATTAGATGGTTTGGTAGAGCCCCATAGCTCAATTCCGTAAGTCCAGATAGGTCTTATAATAGTCATGTAGATGAATATTTTGTAGTTAAGAGGAAGGTTTGGTAGTTAGTCTAGTAAGTGTTGAAGTAGTCGAAAACGGTGAGCGGTTTCTTGTCGTTTTAGTCTTGTATGAGGGTTCCAAGTTAGACGTTGGTCTAGATGGAGTCCTAGATATCTGATCTATTCAACAGGAACTAGTTGAGTGTTGTTAAAGGATACTGTAGGACAGGAAGTCATAGGTTTACGAAGAAGGGTAAAGGTTATTTGATGGGATTTGTTGGAATTTATTTTTATTCTCCAGTACTGACACTATACTTTTAGGTCTTTGATGTGCGCTTGAAGAGTTTAAGAGGCGATAAATGGATCATTATGAACTGATAACATGCAGGTGTCATCAGCATAGGTAGAAAGGAAAGTGTTAGGATGGGTTGAGATATCAGCTGTAAAGGCTGTGTAAAGAATAGGTCCCAGGATACTGCCTTAAGGAACACCAGCAGACTAAGTAAAAAGGTATGAGTAGAAACTATTGTAATTTATTTTGAAGGCTCTGTTAGTGAGGTAGGATTGAATAATGAGGAAGTATGCAGGAGGGAGGAATTTACGGAGTTTGTACAACAGTCCTGGGTGCCAGACTCGGTCAAAGGCCTGTTCTACGTCGAGAAAGGCTCCCTTCCAGTACAACCCGTTTTCCAAAGCAGAAGAGATAACGTCCACCACACGATGACATTGCTGGATAGTGGATTGGAATGTTCGGAACTGATGATCAGGGATGATATGATTAGAGTCGAGGATAGGATATAATCTTTTCAGAAGGAGTTTTTCAAGGATTTTACCCATAATAGGTAAAAGAGATATTGGACGGTAAGAAGATGGATGTTCGAGCAGCTTTTGAGGTTTGGGAATCATGTTAACAATAGATAGTTTCCAGGAGTCAGGAAAATATGTAGTACGGAGGATAGGGTTATATATGAAGGTAAGAAAAAGGGTGGATTTTCGAGGAAGCTGTTTCATTATATGGGAAGTAATTAGATCATGTCCAGAAGCTTTGCGGAAAGGTAATCTGTGAATGATATTAGATATTTCTGAAAGATGAAATGCTGTAGGAAGTAGGATCATTTGGAGAGGAATATCAAGTTCTGTTTCAATACATTCAAGATGGTTGGGATTGAGTATGTCAGGATGAGGATTGTATATTTTAGAGAGATGCTGAGCGAATATCTGGGATTTTTCTTCATCAGATCTTGTCCAGGTTTGAGTTTTAGTAAGGAGTGGATGGTTGAAATCTTTAAACCTAAGGAGTTTTTTAGTAGTCCTCCAGAGTGACTTGTCAGTAATAATGAGATTTTCTGTCAAGTATTGTAAATTTTGAATTTTGTATTTCTGATTTCTGAGTTTAGTTTGTTAGTCAGTTGGGTGTAATAAGTTCTGTCTGTTGGGTATCTGGTCCAGTGCCACTTCGATCTTGCTCTACGTTTATCTCTTAATAAGATCTGAATGTGCTGTGGTAGGTTACTTTGTTGAGATTTATTAATTTTGGTGTTTGTTGTGTTGTCTATTATGCTGCTACTTATTGAGTCAGTTAGTTTTTTTATGGCTAGATCAATATCTTGTTTTGTTTTTAGTGGATGTTTTAAGTCTAGTTTATGTTCCTAGTCATATTGAAATTGGTCCCAGTTTACACGTCCAGTAATTAATGTAGGAGGAGAGGGGTTTAGGAACTGGAGAGGGGTGAAAGATGAAAGATCATTCAGATTTGATTTCGGCTTGGGAAGTGGGAATCTGAGAGGTGACATATATATCCAGGATATCAGGGTTTTTTTTTTATGGATGTAGGCCAATATGTGGGATTCGTAGGAGAAAGGATAGAATAGCAATTGGAGTTTGCAACGTTAAAAAGGATACTGCCACGGGAGTTGGATGTTCGACAACCCTATCGCTGATGTTTAGCGTTATAGTCCCCTCCCACAATGAAGCGCGGTCCAAGGGATCAGAATAAGGAATGAAGAAGGCTATGGGAAATGGTGTTACTAGCAGGACAGTATACAGCTGATAGAGTTACATGGAAAAGACGAGTTAAAATAATTACAGAAGAGGATTGTACAGCGTCAGATTGAGTAGAAGGAAGAAAGGAATGAGGTAAGGATTTGTGGATAAGGATGCAAGAACCAGTATGGGAAGTATTGTCTGGGTGGTCTGATCTATAAGTGATGTTAGTCAGTATGTAAAAGCGAGATCATTTATGTCTATGTGTTAGTGATATAGAAATATGTCTAGTTCATCTTGGTGGTTGAGTAAGCCGTTAGCGTTCCTTAAAAGTATATTCAGAGGCCTAGCACTCATCGTGGGAGATTGAACGGGATTTCGGTAAGGATTTTAGTAAGAAAGTTGATAAGTGGCTGGATAGTTTGCTTAAGATCTGTGAGGAAGGAATTCAGGATGGAGTGGAGTATATGTCGGGTGGGTGTAAATCGGAGGTTTGAGAAAGATAATTAGTTTGAACAGGGGCTGGATGGAGGCTGCACCCTTCTAGGGGTACGAGGATTTACATTCAAAGGTGATTGAGGTTGGGGGTTTGATTGAATTGGACGGGATCCCGGTTGTTGAGGTTGTTTTGACAGCAGTTCCACCTGGAGAGGTAAATGATGAGGAGGGATTGTTTGGTATGGAACTTCAGTCTTGGGATGGGAGGTTTGGTGTCTAGGTTGGGAAGTCTGTTGTCTGGGTTGGGAATTCAGAGGCGCCTGACTTTGAGATTGTCGAGTCTGTGAGGTGGTCTCGGAGTAATGCTTTTGAGTGAACTGACGAGTGTGGTTTATTGGTTTTGAGGTCGATGGCTGTTGAGTGATGCTGGCTGAAGATTTTTGAATTACCGGAAAATTTAGTAAGCTTTCCAATGCAGTTCTTTTCTGTTCCAGACTTTTTGATGGAGGGAAAATTAACATAAAATGAAACCTTAGGTGCTCTGTAAGAAGGGAGGTTAGAAATGATTCTCACACTTAATTATTTTTCCTAATATAGCCTTATCATTGCACTAATTGTTTTGATATTTAATAGAAATTTTGATCATGTGAGCTGTGTCCTTTTTTCGATTTAAATTTTCAAATAAGGATTATTTTCCAGCTTAGTAATATTTTTTGTAAAATATCTCAAAAAGGACTGAGCAAAAAATTACAAAACTCATACAGATTATATATGATGAGTACGATAGAATAAAATTTAGTGGCTGAGACCCAGTTTGTTTTTTAAATATAATACATTAAATAATACTTGCCTTGCCAGAGTGGTCCTCATCTCATCAACCAACTATAAGACTAACCAAATTAATAACACTAGAACCAGTTGAGTCTCAGCCAATAAATTTTATTCTGTCGTACTTAATCTGTAAGAGTTTCATAATTTTTTGGGAAAAATACATTTTAGCAAATTTTGAAATTT
Organism: Piezodorus guildinii; assembly: GCA_023052935.1. NCBI lineage: Eukaryota > Metazoa > Arthropoda > Insecta > Hemiptera > Pentatomidae > Piezodorus > Piezodorus guildinii. The sequence continues at coordinate 84,838,777 of CM041295.1, forward strand.
CATATACGAAAATGGACTATTTTCTCAAGATCAAAATTTTTACAGCAAGTAGGACTATGACTAAGCTATATAAGAAAAAAAATTTAAATCTGAGTCTCTTTTCCTATATATGCTTTTATCTTGTTAAAAGTCATGTTTTTTATTCATTTACGAGAATTTTTTAAACAACTGTCTTCACTATTTAGGTAATGAGTAGTGGGGACAAAAAATACAAATAATGCCCTTATCTTATTATTAGTTTTTGTTTTAATATGATTTCTGAAAAATTAAAGGAATTAGAATGATTTTATATTCACAAAAGGATAGAGAAAAATCACAAAAATCAAAATTGTCGATTAGCAAAATTAATGAAAATTGGACAATTTCAAATGGATTGACCCATATGTATATATAAATATCCGAAAGAAAAAGAATAAAATGGAAAGTAATTAAAATAAAAGGGGAAAAGAAGAAAAAAAAAGTATTTATGTATTTGTAATTATGTTTTAAAAATTTTAATGTTAAAATAGTCCTGTGAGAAAAACTTGGTATGCTGTGTTAAAGCAACCCAATTGAGTTGGGTAGCGCCACTTTGTCAATGAAGTGTTATCTCTCCCTCTCTATGGACTACTTTTGTATTAACCATTTTTTTTCTATAACACTTTATGTTTTGAAATATTGTCTGCAATATTTATTTTGGTAGGCCATTTAACCACATCAGTAACGATGTAAGAGGTGATGGTAGAAGATGGTCAGTTGCATCACTTCCTTCTTCTGGCTATGGAACCACTCCTGGCAGTTCAAATGTTTCAGTATGTATAAATTAAAATAAATCATATAACTAATGTAGAGAAATTGTTTTGAAATTGTATATTTAGCTAATTTTTTTAATTTATTTATTCATTTGTGCTGAATGTATGAAAAAGTTACTTTCATTATTGATCAAATTAAATTTATGATTGATATATCATTTGAAACATAGATTGTAAATCCATTAAACATGAATTAATATGGTTGTTTATTCATTTATTAATAATGTAAGTTTAATAAGTCTGTTAAACATATCGAATCATTTGTTAAATTCTTATCTTTTCAGTCTGTTACGGAATATCAGGTGAGTTAATTATTTAGATTGAATATAATATGTTTCATTGGTTGCAGAAATATTGTTTTGTATAGATGTTACTGACAAAGGTTGACTGATAATGGTGTAAATTTTTTTAAAGGTTAATATTTATTGTGAATAATTATAATTTTTTCAACAAATAGTTTTTGACTAAGTCCAATTACTTAAAAATCTGTATCTCTGATAAAAAAACAATGTACTTGTAAAAGCACCTATATTCTGTCAACCTTTAAAAACTGCTCAGTTGCTCATTCTGCAAGGCACCTTGTTCTCATACCTACTTCCCAAGAAATTCAAGAAAGTACCTAGTAAGAGAAAGTACTGAATATTGGTTTATCCAGAAAATAATGCAGGATTTTGAGTTTTATTTAAAATATCCCTTTATTTAACAAACTGTTTAGGTTTACTTGATTATTCATTTGTATGAAGGCCAACACTTATTTCTTCCAATTTTCTGTTCACCTCTACATCATTTTGCTGCTTAGAAATAATTCAGTCTTTACTGAGCTGAGATGTCAACACGTGATATTCGTATAACTTTGTTTTATGAGTTTAAACTCGGCTAGAATGGTGCCCAGATGCCCAGAAACATAAATTAAGTCTGGAACGAGGGCAGCACTAATGAGTCCATTGTTGAATGGTGGTTCGAAATATTTTGGGGAAACTTCAGCCTTGAAGACAAAGAAGGACTTCCTCTCTTGATGACGATGTTCAGCAGGATTTGGAGGAAGAAACCCCAGAACAACTGTTCGAGTACTTGCAGGGAAACTTAACCTTAATAAATTGACCGTCATTGAACACCTTAAGGTGATTGGAAAGGTAAAAAAACTCGCAAGTTGAGTTACATCTACATTTAAGGCCCACCATTAAAAAACAACATCGTTTTGAAGTTTGTGGTACACTTCTTTACTAAAACAAAAATGACCCCTTGTGATGAAAATTTTACAATAACAGTAGAGTGTGATAAAAGTGATACTTTTTTATTATGATTTTTTTTTTTTGTGAGCTGGCATAGGGATTGCACCGCAACCAAATCGGTCTATTGTGCGCCATAGAGTCAAAAATATTAGATCATAAATTTTGTTGCAATAGCAAACTTCAGAAGGCTATTTGGATTGACTAGTTTGTTGTTCACAAGGTGTTCTAAGCGGACTTCACCAAATAGAGTGAACCTTAACTTTGAAAGCCTGTCACAGCAGCAGATTATGTGGAAAGATGTTTCATCTTCATGTCTACATAGTCTCCATAAAGGGGTATTAGAGATACCAAGTTTAAACATGTGGTAGTTGAGTTTACAAGATTACTGACAAAGTTCTTTGTATTTCGGAAATTAATTTCTGAGGTGCCCCATACCTATATAATATTCGTGACTTTAATTCCGATACGATGACCGAAGAGATGGCTTTTCTAATCGGACACAATTCCACCCCCTTGGCTAAATAAATCCCTGAACACTAGGAGATAAACATTGCCTTTTGTGCTTCGAGCATAGTGACCCATAATGTCGACTGGCACAATTTCCCATGGCTGCGTGTTATAACCCTGGCTACATCAATCCACAAGGTGGTGTATTTCTGGGTTTGACTTTCTGTCACAACTCACATTGTCTCACATATTGGCTTATATTGGAATATAGTCAAGGCCAATAATATAATCTGCTAACCTGAGCAACAGTTTTATCTATCCCTAGGTGGCCCGACTGCAGAAGATCATGATATCATTTATTACAGATCTCCGCAGATGTCTTGGAACAACATCTTTCTGTTCCACACTGAGGCTCTCCTTTGAAAGGGTTCTTCCGATGATATAGTAGCTGTCTGTCCTTTTTCAACCATCTATTCTAGGGACTTTTGGACTCGGTAAAATTCCTGATTGTACCATTTATGAGACGGTATGGGGGTTTCAGAAGAAGAAATCTCAACGGAAGAAGGACTATGATCGAGACTAGTAGATAAAATGGTGATCGCGACAATTCTGGATAACACATTAGCCACTGTATTCAGTTTGTCTTTACGGTATTCCACTTTGTAATTGTATGGTTGTAAACTAAGAGCCGAATGACCCGAAGGGTTTTTCAAATTCAGTAACCACTTAGAACTGGCATGGTCTGTTATCCCTCCAAGTAATGTCAATTCTTTTCGATTCCAAACAGGACTGCGAGGCATTACTTCTCGGTCACGGTATAATTTCTTTCAGCTGGACTAAGGGTACATGAGCATAACGTTATGACTCTTTCTTTGCCATCTTTTATTTGAGTTAAGACCGCTCCAAGACCTGTATCACTGGCATCGGTCTGTAATTGAAAAGGCTGCTCAAAATCTGATCTGGCTAATATTGGTGCTTCAGTCAGTGCTGACTTGAGAGCATTGAAAGAGGCTTCCTGCTCTTCTGACCATATCCATTTAGCTTGACATTTAAGCAAGGATGTAAGGGGAGAGACAACCGAAAGGAAATCTTTTATAAAATGACATTAACATCCTGCCATTCCAAAGAATCTTTTAAGTTTCCAAACATTGGTATGAGGAGGGATCAAAGTAAGGGAACTAACCTTATCCCTAGGTGGCCCGACTGCAGAAGATCATGATATCATTTATTACAGATCTCCGCAGATGTCTTGGAACAACATCTTTCTGTTCCACACTGAGGCTCTCCTTTGAAAGGGTTCTTCCGATGATATAGTAGCTGTCTGTCCTTTTTCAACCATCTATTCTAGGGACTTTTGGACTCGGTAAAATTCCTGATTGTACCATTGATGAGACGGTATGGGGGTTTCAGAAGAAGAAATCTCAACGGAAGAAGGACTATGATCGAGACTAGTAGATAAAATGGTGATCGCGACAATTCTGGATAACACATTAGCCACTGTATTCAGTTTGTCTTTACGGTATTCCACTTTGTAATTGTATGGTTGTAAACTAAGAGCCGAATGACCCGAAGGGTTTTTCAAATTCAGTAACCACTTAGAACTGGCATGGTCTGTTATCCCTCCAAGTAATGTCAATTCTTTTCGATTCCAAACAGGACTGCGAGGCATTACTTCTCGGTCACGGTATAATTTCTTTCAGCTGGACTAAGGGTACATGAGCATAACGTTATGACTCTTTCTTTGCCATCTTTTATTTGAGTTAAGACCGCTCCAAGACCTGTATCACTGGCATCGGTCTGTAATTGAAAAGGCTGCTCAAAATCTGATCTGGCTAATATTGGTGCTTCAGTCAGTGCTGACTTGAGAGCATTGAAAGAGGCTTCCTGCTCTTCTGACCATATCCATTTAGCTTGACATTTAAGCAAGGATGTAAGGGGAGAGACAACCGAAAGGAAATCTTTTATAAAATGACATTAACATCCTGCCATTCCAAAGAATCTTTTAAGTTTCCAAACATTGGTATGAGGAGGGATCAAAGTAAGGGAACTAACCTTGTATGGATCGACACTCATGCCATCACTATTAATTTGATGATAGCCTAAGTATTTAACTTCATTACAACCAAATTAGCAGTTTTTGAGGTTAATACGCAACCCTGAAGCTTTCAGTTGATGGAACACTTCTTTTTGCATCTTTTTCTAAAAAAAATAAAAAAAAGAAACTAAAATTGCTTATCAATATTTAATTAAATTAACTATGTAGTAAATATATTATAAAAATCTCAACATGTATTATAAAGTTAGTCCCCAAGGGGGGACCTGGGGCACTCACTGATTAAAAATGTAAGGATATAGCGTATCATTATAGATAAATCTCTGTTCATTAAAACAAGTAAGAAATATTTATATTACAATTGATGATTCATATTAAAAAGATTATAAAATCCCAGTTGTCCAAGATCATTTGCCTTGATACACAATGTATTATAAAAGGAAAAAAAAAAAAACAGTGTTATTTCTAAATTCATTAAATTGCAGCTCTAACATATGCTTTGATTGGCCGGCCTAAAGTTCCTATTTCTATCATTTTTGAGTCATTGGAGCAGTTTTAGAATTGAGAAATTTCCTTAAAGATATGCCTTACAAGACATTTTGAGTAATCAGAAGTGACAGATATAATGTAATTTAGGATTTCTCAAAACACCCTAAAATTTTGAGTGGTTTATAAAAAAATATGCCTTTGCAGGATTTCGGGCGCTGCAGGATTAATAATTGCACATCAAGCATATTTATTATCTTACTCTATTACTGATACAATTATGTCACAAGATCACAATAAGTCACAAATAATGATTAAAAAATATAAATAACAGAAAATTAAAAATAAGAAGAAGTTGAATTCGCTGTTAGTATAACCAACGAGGGGGTAACAAGAGTGGGGAGAGTTGGGGGGAAAGATGGTGCCACTCCAGGCCAGCCCTTGCCGCTTTTATTATATTCTATGTTCTGTGGGTAGCAGGTGAATTGGTTACCCTAAAAGGCATAACTTTAAATCTAAAAATCCCTCTGCTCGGAACTGTAAATGCTGTAATGTCTTAACTCTTTATGTAATGTCTTAAGTCCTTATAAGAGGGAATATCCATTGACTTAATTCATTCTTCAAACGAGAGCCTAATGAAGTTTGAAGAAATCCCCATGTCTTCAATACCTAAAGCCGATAGTGTTGAAAAATTATTTTCATGCTCAGATATAAATGTTGCAAATTATTAGCTGAAGATTTGTTTAAGGGGTTAAAATCCATCACCCTTTTGATATAAAATCGGGCAAGTCCCCTTTTATTTTGATACAGGAAGACTAATGTATCATAAGCTAGGGAGTAATTAGCTTCATCTAGTGCGAACCCCAAGGTAAGGGACAAAGCTTTCCTGCTTAAGCTACTTTGTAAATAATGAAATTTCCTTATGGTCGATATAGATTTTTCTCTAAGAACCATAGAGTTAAAAAGAGAATAAGACCCATTTTATTCTTCCAATTTTCCAAAGAATAACGATAAATCAATTTTCAGTAGCTCCTGAGGAACAGGATAAATAGGGGGTAGAACAAATCTCAGGTTTCTTTTCAGACGGAATGCACACTCTCATCAATTTGTGTGCTATCAACTAAAAAATTAAATGAGTTTTGCCCTGCTGAGGTTTCGATCTTGTCTTTTTTACATTATATTCCCATATTTTGGATTGAATCTTCTCAAACCGTAAATCATAATTGACTAGTCTATCACAAACTGGTTTAAAATTAACTAATGTATAGACAATCAAAGATTTTGATTTGGTAAAAATATTCTGGACTGCAGCAAATATATCCTCCTGTTGTGATCTTATAACGTCAGGATCACCCGTGTTGGCAAAATAAACAAAACATTTAGAAAGAAAAAAAATTAAAAAATAATAAATAAAGTAGCACTTCAAAAAACGATTACAGAATCAGAGAAACTTTAACTTTGAGTTGAATTGATTGAATTTTTTTTTCAAGGCAATTAAAATAAAAAAACATATTTAATATGCAAAAATTAGATAGAAAAGATAATGAAAATTAAATCGAATTCGGTAAGTGTCCTTTTCAAATTCAAGGTACAAGTTGGATAACAGAAAAACTTTTCCTATCAAAACAAAAGTTTAAGATATAAATTGATGAAACAAAAATCAATTATTCCTAAACTCATTTTAGCTAAATTTTTATTGATAAGATAGCCTCTTTTCAAAAAAAGAAAACTTTAAAAAAGAAAAAACTATTTTATACATAAAAAAATAGCATCTGTCATCAAAATTAATTTTTAAAACAAAAATAAAATTTCTTTTTCTAATAACAATTTTTATTAAATAAAAATCCTAATTATTAAATTAAAAATAAATAAAGTAAATGAAATCCTAATTTGAAAGTTTGTATTTTGAGATTTGAATTAAAATGAAAAACAATCTACATTTACTTAAAATACAGATTAAGAAAACATTATTTTTAGTTGGAACAATAAATTTTGAACATTCAATCAATGTAAGAATATTTTGTTAACGCAATAATGTTTTATGTAATATACAGTACAATCTTAAAAAAAAAAAATAAATCTAGTGATTGTCTTCCTTGGGTTATTTCATTATTAATTATGTTCTCATGATATTGAAAGAAAAATCAGTTAATAAACAAGTATCATAAATTATTGTGATCAGGGCAATATTGAATAACATATTGCCCCATGAGATATGGCAATCCTCATCAATTATTAAACAAGAATATAAATATCGTCTCTTACTTTCTTTCATACAAAATCACTGACTAAATATTTGATTTCTTTCAATAAAATTTAACCATAAAAATTATAAACAATTTCATCAATGAAATATGATCAATGATTAGACTCAGGTCGCTAATAATTATTAAAATCTATTTGTACTGCGACAAAAGCAATAAAAATTTCTAAATTAATAAGTACATAAGTACTCAATTAAGTACATTGTCAATTTAGATTATTAGAATATAAAGAAGTAAATAGAATATAGCGATAAGAAGATTGTTGATAAAAAATGGAAATATTCCAAAATAACATTATAGCATTTATGCCTTTAAAATTGTGAAAAAAATATATAAGTATTTAAAAAAATAAAAATGAAATTATTACTATATTGTGGTAACTTTAAATCAGGACTGTGATAAAAAAAAAAACATTTAGTCGAACAGTTAATATACAATTACTGCAGGGTTACCATTGGACTTCCTACACCTAACTTGCCCGTCACTAAACCATTCGTACTTAATTTTCGATGACATTTTTTTATATCTGGCCAGCCAATAAAGATGTGTTTATTAGTGGATGTCATTACCACCAGGTCATTCTTCGCTGTTTGTTTTAACGAAATAGCTGATGATGGTCCTTTGCTTCTTTGAGCCGTAAACATAAAGTTGTCGAGATCCCTGGGTTCAACTCTATGCCCAGGCCTTTGCCTATGCTGAAAACGGTGCCACAGTTTAATCTGGCCCTGACCTTTCTAAGATGGTTTCTAGGATAGCAAGGTTAATATGAAATTATACCGCCTGTTTATTTGGAGAACAGAAGGATTAGGCTCTGTAAGCAAACTATCCCCACTACTACTAGTCAGTGGCACTAACTAATAAAGTTTTAATGTGTGTAAAGTTTATTACTATTTATTAATGATAGAAATTATAATTCTCTATATAGTTACTATCATCCTACTGAGGATAGAAATCTGGAAAATGTCAGTAGAAATGCTGGAAAATGTTCTAAATATAATAAACAACATAGCTCCTCATAGCACTAAAGATACTTTGAGACTTGTGAAAGCTATTTCTAAATGTCAATACTGATGTTGCCATGTTTTAGGTAACAGCAAGAACTTATTGAAGGTCATAATAAAACGTATGTGCATGTATGTATGTGTGTATATATATGTATGTGTATACATATATATATATATATATATATATATATATATATATATATATATACATACATACATACATACATACATACATACATACATACACACACACATACATATATATATGTGTGTGTGTGTGTATATATATGTATGTATATATTTATGTATGTGTGTATATATGTATATATGTGTGTATACATATGTATGTATGTATGTGTGTGTATATAATATATATATATATATATATATATATATATATATATATGTATATGTATTGTGTGTGTGTGTGTGTGTGTGTGTGTGTGTGTGTGTATAGATGTATGTGTGTATATATATGTATGTATGTATGTGTGTGTGTATGTATGTATGTATGTATGTATGTATGTATGTATGTATATATATATATATATATATATATATATATATATATATATATAATATATATATGTGTGTGTGTGTGTGTGTATCTATATGTATATATCTATGTGTGTGTGTGTGTGTGTGTGTGTGTGTGTGTGTGTTTATATATGTATATATGTGTGTATATGTATATATGTGTGAGTATGTATATGTGTGAGTATGTATATGTGTGTGTATATGTATATATATGTGTGTATATGTATATATGTGTGTGTATATGTATATATGTGTGTGTATATGTATATATGTGTGTGTATATGTATATATGTGTGATATGTGTATATGTGTGTATATATATATATATATATATATATATATATTATATATATATATATATATATATATATATATATGAACTTTTTTAACAACTAATACAATTTTTAATTATTTTTTTAGATGTTTTTTTTAGTCTATTTTTTAGTTTGATTTTCAATATTGCTAATTTAGATCAGTGTTTCAAATAAACTTTATAGGCACATTTATTAACTACTTCAACTATAATCAACAGCTGAAATATGTTCACTCAGACTCAAGTGTTGATTTCAGCTAACTGAATTCTCTGGACTGAGTGGCAGATATCCAGGTTTTGAGGCTAGTGAGGGCCTTACGGAAGTTTTCCTTAAGATTCTCATTCTGAATTTGATATCTTTACCCTTTCACCTAATAGGAATGTTGAGGATGCTATACTGACCTACTTGAATGGTGTTTTTTACATGATGCATCAGTGATAACCACTTCAAGTGTGTGGACCCCTGGAGCAACAGTCAATTACTATTGTTTAGATAGAATCCATCTTAACATATTTTTGTTGTTTCAGCAAAGCTTTCTTTACCATTTTTTTACTATATACCAATCGCTATGTGCTTATTTTAGTGTTAATTATCTCGGAAAACCTACTTTGTTTATTAAGTAGGTCAAAGTATTGGTATATTAAAACTTTAACCAATTTCATTTGTTGAGCTATTAAAGCACATAAATAAACATTAAATAACTTGTAGGAATTATCCAATATCAAAGAAGAAAATATTTTTTAAAAAAATTTAAAACAATTATCGACGCAGCATGGATGTTTTATATTAATATACAAGAATTTGATGTTTTTTTTTTATATAGAAACTAACACTGTTTTTATGCTTTGCCCTTTTATTATGCAGGTTGTCAAATATAAACAGGATCAAAAGCTTTTCACGGTCAAATAAAGAATCCAATAAAAAAAAAAAATGCTAAAAGCAAAAGATAAAAGAAATAGGTCTTAATCTAAATTTTCATCAAAGATTCAAACTTTGAAGCAATACGTGTGTTTAACATACATGTGATGAAAAACATTAGATTTCCATATAACACCTACTTTTTAATACATTTGCTTGTTTTCATTAAACATATGTGAAAGATCTTGTAGAGTGAAATAAATTGAAAAAATGATATTATTCCTGGACTTAAGAATATAAGGAAAGTACTCAGTGTAATACTGAGTTATATGTGTGTCTGTGGTGATCCTGAATACAAATCCTAGTTTCTAATATGTTGGCATTTTGCTTCGAGTTCACCTGAAAGTCTGCCGTGTACACCACATGGACATAATAAAAGTGGGAAAAGACGAGGGAGGAAACAAATTAAGGAGTTTTGTGAGGTTTGAATGATGATGAAATTATGGGATTGTTTTAGGGTGACTTGTGATTGGGCCGGCAATAAATTCCAGGAGAGATTTTTGTCCTAAGTACTCCAAGGTTTTTAACAGATGTTTGGATAGAAATAGGAATATTCTTCAGGAGAAGGTAGGTAGGATTGGGGACAGATTTAAGGAGTAGGAGGGATACTATCATGATGGCTTTCGTTTTCTAGGCTCTTTACATGAGATAGTTACATTTTGCCCAAGCATTAATGCTGTTGATATAAATTATCACAATATAATGAGCTCAGTCCCCATTCCTTGGTTAAAATCCATTAAATACCTTGGCTTAACTTTAGACATATCTTTCACCTTTACAGAACACACCAACAGTAAAATAAACAAAACAAAAAAAATCTTAAAAAATGCTTTGTTATTTATAAAATAAAATCCCCTTAAGCCGCCTAAACAAATTACTTATATAAAAATAAATAATTTGTCCTTAGGTCACATATGCCACACCCATCTGGAACTCTACCTGCTCAATAAACTATAGAAAACTTGAAATTATCAAGGTGAATAATCAGTAACCATCTCCAGTACACAGAAACATCCTCATATGACAAATGACCCTCAAGACTTGATAACAAATCCTATCTGGTCAGTATACAATTTAAAAGAGATGTATGAGTATGTCCAAGTACAGAGTTATTGAAAGGATTTACTAAAACTAAAGTTTACAATTTGTATTTTTTTTTAAAGAACATTTCTATCTTTTTGATATTCACTTTGTCCTTCTTCTTCTTCTTCTACTGGCTCAACAGGCGCATGAGGCCGCCCTTGGCCTGCTCAACAGTCGCCAACCATCCTTCTCGATCCTCAGCTCCTCTCAGAGAGATCCCGAGCTGTCTAAGATCCTTCCCTACACCATCCTTCCATCGACCCTTCGGTCTGCCACGGCGGCGCCGGCCATCCGGGACATTCCTGAACACTCTACTTGCAACCCTGTCACAGTTCATCCTCATCACGTGCCCAATCCATTTTAACCTCTGTATCTTAATATGAGAGGAGATACTGATATCCTGGTAGAGCTGAAACAATTCCTTATTTTTCCTCCGCCGCCATTGACCATCCTCAAATACGGCTCCCAGGATTCTCCTTAGGATTACCCGTTCAAACCTATCAAGCAGGTCCACATTTTTGTTGTTGAGGATCCACGTTTCTCCACCGTACGTAACCACTGGTCTTACAAGGGTTTTGTATAGCATCAACTTGGTGGAGCGGCTCAAAAGCTTGCTTCTAAATAGCTTTGATAAGGAAAAATAGGCTCTATTACCAGCCGCTATACGCTTCCTTACCTCTTCTTCTTCCTTCAGGTCATCATTTATAATAGAGCCTAGATATTGAAAACTTCTTACCAGTTCTATTTTATAGGGTCCCATTTCATAATGACTCTGCCTCTGGTCCATTCGTGTGCCTAGTACCATTATCTTAGTTTTCAGCTCGTTGACTTTTAGGCCGATCTTTCCTGCTTCCTTGTCTATTGCTTCAAAGGCTGCTCTTATGCTCGGCAGGGATCTACCAATAATGACCACGTCATCTGCATATGCGAGAATTTGAGACATCTTCGTAAATATTGTCCCTTGCTGTTCTAATTCCGCCCTATTGATGATGACTTGCAGAGCTATATTGAACGGAAGAGGAGCTATTGGATCTCCTTGTCTCAGATCACCTTCTATTTCAAACGGCTCCGATATCCCAGAGCATCTAACTTGGCAAATTGTATTTGCCATTGTGCATTTTACTAAACGAATTAGTTTACATGGTAGTCCCAGTTCATGCATGGCTACTACGAGCTTACTCCTAACTATGATATCATAAGCGGCCTTAAAATCGACAAACAACATCCAGGTAGTCTGCTGAAACTCATTCATCTTCTCACAGATTTGCTTCAGGGCGAAGATTTGATCAATAGTGGACCTATTGGGCCGAAAACCACCCTGATAGTCGCCCAGTTTCTGTTCTACATATGGGAGGAGCCTGTTATAAAGGGTTATGGAGAAAATTTTATATGCCGCACTTAGCAAACTAATCCCCCGATAGTTACTGCATATTGTTGACTCGCCCTTCTTCTTGTACACGGGCATTACAAGAGCCTTATTCCATTCTTCAGGCAGACGTTCCTCTTCCCATATCTGAGCTACTAGTTCCTGCAGTTCCTTTGCAACTTCATTATGTCCCGCTTTTAACAACTCTGCGGGTAGTCCATCATTACCTGGCGCTTTATTATTTTTGAGTTTATTAAGGATGTCTTCGATGTCCTCTACATCTGGTGGAATGGTTTCCAAGTCATCCTCATTTGTCCTCAATGGTAACTGGGCTTGATCTCCCTGGTTGATCTCCGAATCTCTTGGGTTCAGCAGGTTCCTGAAATACTGTCGCCACCTTTCCTGTACCTCTTCTTCCAGCATTAGCATTTTACCCTGGTCGTCCCTTATTAGGTTTCCTTTCCTAGTCGGTTCGCTTTTGATGTGATTCACCGATCTGTAGAATTTGCGTGATTCATTTTTTCTTTTTGTGTTTTCTATGTCCTTGATTTGCTTCATTAGTGATTCCTTCTTTTTTCTCCTAACCAATCCCTTCGCGTGTTTCCTGGCATCTTTGTACTGCTTGAAGCTCTGCCGTGTATTTCTACTAATCCAGATTAGTCTTTTTTCATTCCTTATCTGGACAGCCTGCTCGCATTCTTCATCAAACCAACCGTTACGATGTCTTCTTTTCTTTACTCCACACACTTCTTTTGCAGACTGCGTTAAACCTGTCTTGATGCGTCTCCACCTACTTTCAATAGTTTCCGTACCTTCACTAACTGGTATGCTCATAACTGTCTCGTGGAACTTCTCGGTAAATCTATCACTCTCTTCTTCAGTCCCGAGGCGTTTGTCACTTTGTTCACTTTCATTCACTTTGTCCTAGTTGTTTAAAAACGCAGTCTCTTCCTCTTGTGTAAAGTCGTGTTATCTCTTGTATTTTTTGCACCTGAAAACTAAGTGTCGCGGGTCTTCTGGCTCTCCGCAGACTTCAAATTTTCCATCTTTATTTATTTTCATAAGTGTAAGATGTTTGTTAGTGCACCCGTGGTTAGTCCTCAGTCTTATGATTTGTACGATACTTGTTCTTGTAAGTTGCTAATGCCGAGCAAACCATGGAACAAGGCTCACAGTGGGTTGTACCTTATAGAAGTCTCTCCCTTTTGATTGTGACTCCCATTCATACCTATCTTGCCATTCTTTTATTTATTCTTTCCTTAAGTGTCTTAGGAGATCCATCATGCGTACCTTTGTGTTCTCTTTCAATGGTTGCGTTGTCCCAGCAGCTCTTTCAGCAGCCTCATTTCCAGATAATCCTACGTGACTTGGAATCCATTGAAATTTGTAGTGGTTGTTGTTGGAGACTATGGAGTTGATTATTTCAAATATTAAATATGAAGTAATTTTTCTGCTATTGATTGTTTTTAGTAGCTTACAAGAGGAGGCGGAGTCTGTCAGAATAACTATGTTAGTACTTGAATATGTATTACGACAATAATCTATGGCTTTAAAAATTGCCAAGAGTTCAGCACTGAAAATACTAAATTTAGTTGGTATGGAGAATGAAATTGTATGTCCTTTACCTGGATCCACTATGGCTAATGCTGTTTGATTGCAGGATTTGGAGGCATCAGTATATATCTTCATGTAGTCAGAATAGTGTTCATTTATCATACTGAGAGCTAATTATTTTAATATATTAGGATCGTATGGCGATTTACAACCTTGTCTCGTAGTTGGCTCGCAATTTCTTTCAAATTGTAGCATTCTGCAGGGTAAAGGTGTATTTAGGTCCAGGGAACCTTTTCGAGTGTATACTGCTTGTAGCATAGGCTGCATTTCAGATATTAACTTACTTATAACTGGAGTATAAATGTTTCTTGATACTGATGCATTACTTAGGGGATGTTGATTATCAGATATGCTCTTTAAAATATATTTCTTTGTATGCCACGTTCTTCTCAAGGTTAATGGCATCTCTCTAGCTTCAGCTAACAGAGCATTCGTTGGTGTGGTTTTGAAAGCCCCCAAGCATATTCTGATTACGAAATTTTGAACAGTATTTAAGCTGTTAATCATAGGCGATTTAGTTTCATTATAAATCACACAGCAGTAATCCAAGACAGGTCGTATGATAGATTTATATAATAATATCATATTTGAGGGATGAGAGCCCCAATGAACCCTGGCCAAAATTGTCAATATATTAACGTTTTTATATGCTTGGTTTTTAATATTGGTCATATGAGATTTGAAATCCATTTTCCTGTCTAATGTAGCACCCAGGAATTTTACTTCTTCTTGAGCAATATATTGGTGACTGCTTATTGTGACATTATAGTCAGTTTTGTGGAATTTTTTTTTTATTGTGAAAGGGATCAATTTGCTTTTGCTAGGATTAAATTGGAATCCGATGTCATTAAATCTCTGCTTTAGTGATTCCAAGGCATCACATATGATTTTTTCCCCTCCTCAGGTGATTTGACAACAGTATAAACCAGGAAGTCATCAGAAAATTGGATCATTTATCAATATGGTGGTGTATTTTTAATTATATGCTCTTTGTAAATATTGAAAAGAATGGGACTGAGGACATCTCCCTGTGGCAGACCATTATAGGAATCAAAATCGACGGGACCTTCTTGAGTATGGATCAAATACGTATGGGCAGATAAGTAGTTTGCTATCCAATTGGTTGTGAGATGCGAGGTGCCTATTTCTTTCAGTTTTCTTAAGAGAGTTTAAGTCTTGACATTATCGTAAGATCTATCCAGGTCGACAGTTACAGCTAATAAAATGTTTTTCTGTTGGCAAGTTTTATATGTGTCGTTCGTTAGATACCAGATCGCATCAGTAGTAGATTTATTTTTGCAAAAACCAAAACACTGGGGACTCAGTATTTCTTTCTGTTCTAAGAACCACTCCAATCTGTGTTTATTTAATTTATTAAAAAGTTTGATCGGACAAGAAATTAGGGCTATCGGTCTATATGAAGATATGGTCATTAAGTCCTTTCCTGGTTTTGGGATTGGGACAACCTGAGTGGTTCGCCATTGACAAGGAACTTGTGATCAAAACCAAATTTGACAATAAGTGCTTAAAAGTTGATTTTTAATATGGGGAGGTAAGAGATGGATCATGGTATAATTGATCTCATCAACTCCTGGTGCAGTACCTTTTTTCCTTTCAATGCTGCATCTAGTTCGGTGATGCGTAAGGGGCTGGTCAGTGGATTCTCAGTTTGAGTAGATCTTGTGTGTTATATTTGAATCTTAAGGCTCGGCTCAAAAATGTTACAAATCCGTTGTAGAAAAGAAGAAACATTTTTTAGATTTATAGTTAATACGTTTTTTCCAATACGCTTTTTCCCTCTTATAGTTGCTATTTTGTGCCACATTGCTTAAAGAATTATAACTCCGATTATAAAGAAATTTGTCTTAACCCAAACTACCTCATACTTCAACGAAGCAACAACTTCTAAAAAACTCCTTTGTAAAAGGAATTGGTAAGTAGTGTAAATCTTACCTTAAACATTACACCCACAAGAGAACTGAACACAGGTTGTTAAGACACAACTGTTAATTTAATGTAATTTAATAATCTCATGCATTCTTTTAGTGCAGGTGTAAATGTCAGATTTTCTTTGTGATAAGTGTAGCATGGTGGTTTCGGATATTATGGAGGTGGTACATAAGGGGTTCATTCATGGAACCTACAGTCCCAAAGGATTATAAGGGGTCCCATCGGAGAGTTTCAATATCAGGCGCCATGATTATAGGGGAGAAGGTGTTGACGTGTAGGGAAATGGTTCTTGGAGAAAACAGTGGGACCAGAAAGTTGCAGGATATCTGAATAAGATTGTGAGCAGAGAGTAACGGTACATAATTTTGAGGTTAGGCGATGAGCTTCTCAGCAGAGTCCAAAATTTACAGATCCAGCCGGGAGTCTAAGGACAGGGTGTGGTGTTTAGGCTTATTAGGGGCCATATAGAGGTATAGGGTATAAAAGAGGCTTCTTAGGTAGGCATGGACAGAGGAAAGCAATAGTAGGTTGGTGTTAAAGTCCTCTGTAAAGATGATATTGAGCTTATTTTCTAAAGGATATTCTTAAAAACTGTATCAAAACTGTACCCTGGAGAGGGAAGGGGTGGCGGTATATGTAAGGAGTTGGAAGCAGTGGGTATTTTGATGAAAAGGTTTTCAAGGTGAGGGGAGTTAAAGTGGGGCGACAGAGGGAGGTTCTTTAATTTAAGGCAATCACAAACAAATAGGTTTCAGCCAGGTGGTAAATGTTATGGAGTCTATTTTAATAAATTCAAAATCACAGAATTTACAGCATTTTACAATCTTGTATTCTAGGAATAGCTAGAGGTACAGTATTACAACATATACAGTACCATCCATATCATGTTGCACGCATCAGGTACTTTCAGCAGAAGATAAGGCATGGGGTCTAACATTTTGTCTTTAGGGATTAAAAATTTTGTAAGAAAACTAAAACTTCTTGCTTTATGTTCTATTCACCGATGAATCGATTATTCACAAGTGATGTAAAGGATCTTTGAATTAAAACTTTTTATTCAATACCAATAAAACTTGGCTAGAATTAACCCTCTGTTTATCAACCATAGGCCATTACTGGTCAGTAAACATGTATGAAATCTTAGTGTTAGCAATAGTTGTTTCACACTTTTCTCAAGGCTCTCTCTACAGCAAAGAATTTCATGTATGAGTCTTCCTTCTTAATATCCCTTAGAAGTGTTTAATTTTATTTAAACGTAAACTATTTTTTTTTTATTCATATTGTTAGTTATGTCAATGTTTTTTTTTTGTTAAATTAATAAACATTTTGATTTCATAATATCAATTTTCCTTTCATAACATCAGAAAAATCATTTCAGCAACTTCTTTTTATTCCCCTATAAAAAACTTTTCCAACTGGCTTAGCAATATTTTTAATAGAAAGATGATTAAAAAATACACATTTATGATGTGTCATGTGTCCATGATCACAGTATATCAGGGGCCTGATAATTAATAATGACATCTAGAATTCAAGATTATACAATGCTGTAAATCCTGTAATTTTGAAGGCATAAAAATGCACCCTGTTTTTACTTTCATAAAGTTTTAATGACTTCAACAAGTGTATTAAAAAATACCCTTTATCTGGAAATCTAAGGTTTTTGCTAACTTTTAACCACAAAGATCCCTTCAAAGTTACAAACCGATGTTGAAAATTTAAATAGTATAAATAATTTTAAATTAATATTTGCCTGTAGTATTTTTTTTATTAGATCATTTGTCTGGCCATGAAAAGCGTTTAATTTCATTTATATTAGTTACACTATATTTAATAAATATTTACCAGATGAGATAGATTGGAACATCAGGCCGCCGAACTGCTAGAAAAACAATACTTCTGGCACAACATTCTCCCTGGTCAACTACTTTTACATTTAAACTAACTTATCAGAAAACAGACAGATCATGGCAGGGTTGTGACCTCCAGAAGCTTAGAGGGCCAGGAACTGAAGCTAGTGAGGAAGCAAGAGTTCCACATACTACCAGGGATGGACTTATTAGTTAATGTGGCTATCGGTTTCATAGATAGGTGCTCTGTCAAGAAAATTAGCATTGCACAACTCATTGTCCTTCTGAGCTAGGTTTTTTTTTTTAATTTATTATTTTTTAATTTCCTTTTGTTTAAATTGTCATTTTTGTTGGTTAAAATTTTTTCCACTTATAATCTCGGCTCCAATAATATTATTTTACAGTTTGGATTCTTTTTTTCTCATTTCACTTTCCATTAATGACATATTGTGGTGGTTGGTCTCTACTTAACATTAGTTTATGCCATAAAAGTGTGTGGCCTTCCAGCCATGAACTTCAGCGGAAGGAACTGTGGCTTCTCTTCAATAAATTATCTTAGGCTTAAGGATTGATTATGAATAAGCAACTATATTACAAAATCTATTATTAGTTTATCGATTCTCACTAATGCAGACAATCGACAGTATATGTGAATCGAAATATATATATTTTTTTTATATACTACTAATAACAATTCATGGTCTTCTTATGTTAATATTATTAATAGATCAAATGAAATTAAACAAAATTAATTCTTAAAATGGCAGAATAAAATCTGAATAATAGATATTAACAAAAAAAGCTTCAGATGGGCAGATTTTTCTGTTTATTGGATGTTTGACTTTTATGTATCTTCAAATATATAACCTTAAAGTTTCAGAGGGGTTTAAATTTTGTTCTTTTATTGGTCAATTTTAAAATTATATGATTTAAAATAATTAACCAACAGCATTTATGTGAATGAACTAATTAATTGTTAATTTCTCAATATACTGATTATAATAAATTTTGAATTTTTCCTATCCTTTATAAGTGGTTGACATATTAGTATAACATCTTCAATCTATCATATGTTTTGTATCCCTGAATTTGTTGTCAATCTTACTGATCTAATCTAGGTGTTATTTGTTTTGACAGCAAAGAGTATTTTACAACTCAGGAAGTAGCTCAGTCTCAGTCTCCATATTTATGTCACTTATACTCATCACGTAGATGTGTAATTTTTTTTATAGTTTAATTATAGCTTTATAATTTTTCAACTAGTCCTTTTTAAGATATTTAAGATATAAACATTGCGAAAAATGAATTTTTTCCATTTCTGAAAATTCATTAACAAAAAATAACTGTGTTCTTAAGATCAAAATTTTTACTTTAAGTAGGTCTATGACTAAGCTATTTAAGAAAAAATAATCAAAGGTGAGTCTTTCTTCCGTTATCAACGTTCAACTCATTAAAAATCTCATTTTTTATTCATTTTCGAGAATTAGTTAAACCATTTTCTTCACTATTTAGCTAATAAGTTTTGAGAACAAAAAACTTATATCCTTATCTTATTGTTAGTTTTTATTTTGATTTAATATCTGCAAAATTACCAGGGTTAGAAGCTCTTTTAAAGCGGCTTAAAAAACTGTATTTAAAAATATTTTATCCAAGATTTTGTATTAAGGAAAGAATGGAGAATAAGTGGTAAAAAAATCATTAAAATAAAAAATGTTGAGCAGCAAAATTAATGAAAATTGGACGTTTTCAAATGGATTGACCTATATCGAAAAATTTGTGGAATCAGGGAATCGAGTTTAGTTAATAAGGGTTTAATGCTGTGTAGATTAAGAGATTTTGAACGTCTCATCTTCGGTAAATATTCGTTAAATAATAGGTTTTGTCTGGTATACAATGACATTCTGATTATACAAAATTAATTAATATGTGTATGAAAATGTATGAAATGTTCATGAATTTGATAAAGTATCCAAAAATGAATTAAATATGATTTTATTGTGATCTCACTCCTTCAATCGCCCTGAAGAAGGCCTGAAATTTAGGCCAAAACGTAGGCACAAATAAATTAAGTTTTTACTTAACTAAATATTTATTTGACTGCCCCCAGAATCAACTTCTCCCCTATCAGTATGATTTTTTGCATTTTGTTGACCATCCCATTTTCATTTATGCTTATTATACTCTTGTCATTTTGGTGGTAATCTGAAAAATCGTGATATCTGATAGGAAGATAAGTTCTTGTTTGTGTTTACTATTTAAGCTGGAAAACTAAAACTAATGCTCAAATATTAAAAAAAAAAAAAATTTGGACAAGTTTGGCCTTAACTCAGTTATTGGAGGCCTACTGTTTTCCTCTAATCACTTAAACCTATTTTACTTAATAGCATTATTAAAAAAAAGAGTTTCTTTTATTACAATTGGTTAAGTTCTGTTTTTTATTCTATTTATGTTTGTTGACTAAAAAAACATATTTTTCAGTCTCTTTGCTCAAGCCAGGAACGTCTTCATCAATTACCCAATATTCCAACTAATGATGAACTTCATATATTAATAAGACATTTTTCATCCAATGAAAGTGCCGAAGAGGAAGGTAGAAAAAGTCCATTTAATCGTCCACGTTCCAGGAGTTTGAGGTTTTTTTTGTTTTTTAATTTATAATTAAACTATACAGATAAGTTAAACAGTGATAGATTAAAATTTTGACAAATCTTTGAGTGATTATTAGTAGATGTTTTTATATTGGATAACATCAGTCTAGTCTTATAAACTAAACTATTAAGGCTAATTAAGCACCTCAGTCTGTCAATTTCTTTAGGCATTTTGATTGAGTCAGGCACTTTAAGCATTTTGAGTCAGGCACCCATTTTGATTACAAGTCGAAAGAAAACTTTCTGTAACACGTTCATGTCGGTGCCGATTTTCAATATCTGCTTTGTGAGGTGTCACCCAAATTCATGCTGCGTTTCATCGATAATTGCCTGTTCAGACCTGTATACGAGTTGTAAATTTGCTAATAGTCTAGTGAGTGCTTATTTTGCAATTTGTATAACTCGAAAGGCATTTAAAATGTCTTTTTTTTAATTTTTGCCCTTGTAAATAATATATAACATTGATATGGAAATAAATATCAGTGGAACGTGGCATAGACTTGCACTGTGACCAAATAGGTCTATTGTGCGCCATCGAATAAAAGTTGTATAGTCAATACATGAGTTTAGTTGCAATAGCAAACTTTAAAAGGCTATTAGGATCAACTAACTTATTATTCAGCGAGTGTTCCAGGCGGACACCACCAAAAATTGTGAACCGTAGCCTTGAAAGCCTGTCACAGTAACAGATTATATGAAAAGATGTTTCATTTTACTGTCTATATAGTCTACACTGAGGGGTACTTGTGATAGTTAAGTTTACAGTGTCCTGTATAAATAGCAGTAATGGTTTTTAAGGAAGGCCGACTCATACTGAGTAGACACTTTCTTCTATTGATTGGTACTAGGACCGTCTAAGAATCTGAGTGAGTGTTTTAGTCCCTTATTTAGCCAAAGTTGTTTAAATTTGGTTAGATAGGATTGTCTAATAGTCCTAAAAGCAGAATTTAAGCTGATACCACATAGGGGTTCCTGTGTTATGGGAATGATTGCTGAACCTGAAACCATCAATAGTCCATTGTCCAGGCACCCATTTGATTTTAACTCAGTTGTTTCGAGCAAGATTATCTAGGGTTTGATTACATTCTTCTAAAACTTTTGAGGATGTGTGATTATTTAAGGCCCTAAGTGTCAGTGTAGATACTTATCTATCTTGTTGCCACCTGTTTTCTCAACACATAAGTCAGTTCCACAATGGAGAATAGCAAGTAATTCAGCTTAAAATATTGTCGTATTTTTGCCTAGTGGAGTGATAGCTCCAGAGTCTAGTTTGTCTTTCCTCCAGACCCCCTCCCACCCGAGCCACTGTCCATTAGTGAACCATCAGTATAGCAATTTATTCCATGATTAGGTCTGTGTTTCCTTGATTTATCAACAGTAACATTGTACCCGGTACTGATAAATTTCCGGTTTATCCATTGTGTGTCTATTGTTAGTAAGCTTACTGGAACACTTGTTTAGTTTAGCAAAGCGGTAGAATGTTTATAACACTTGAGCTTCAATCTCCAAATTTAGAGGCATGATATTCAACATTGTCTCCATAACAGCTGTAGGAGTTGTCTTAATTGCACCTGTTAACATAAGGCAAGCAAGCCTTTGCAATTTTCCAAGTGCAATTTTTTTGTTCCCAATGTGAGCCCTGTGCCACCATATGGCAGAGAAGTATGTCAGCATTGGTCTAATGGCCGTTGAATATTCTTATATTTATATAAAGCCAATAGACAATCTGGGGTTTAAGTCCCCAAATATTATTGATAGCATTTTTGCATGCCCAAAGGCATTTTTATACATATTCATTGTAGTCAAGTATGACCCCTATGTGCTTTACCTCTGTTGTAGTGGTGGGTTGTGTACTATTTATGCTAGGTAAGTTTATAATTACTTTCCTTTTATGCGTGAAGGTGCAGACATTTATCTTTTGTGGATTGATGTTAAGTCCAGAAGTTTTGCACCAACACATAGAATGCTTATAGCGCTTTTGAATAATGAGGATATCACGCATTGATGTTTGCCACCTATCAGGATCACCATATTGTCTGCATATCCTTATGTTTAAAAGCCTTGGGAGTTAAGTTTTTGAATAAGTGGATCAATTACCAAACTCCAAAGTAGAGGTGATTAACACTACCCTGTGGGCAACCGCCATATGGTTTAATCCTTAGCACAGTATTTGCTAATTCTGATACTAAGGTTCTTACTAGCATAACCATTATCCATCCTCTGATGACTGGATCTACCTCACAGTCAATCAGGGTGTACAGGATATTGTTATAGGGAGTACGGTCAAAAGCACCTTCAGTGTCAATTCTGGAGACTAGATTGTTTAAAGCTAATTCGCACGCCTTGCTGACTAGTTGGGGAATTGAAGTGAATGTAAAGGTTTATTAAGTGTTAAGTGTTCTCTTATATGCCTGTCCAAGATTTTTTCTTAATTTTTAATCAGGAAAGAGAACAGGCATATATGTCTGAATGATTTAATGTCCATATAGGTTCCTTTCCCAGGTTTTAGGATGTAGCAGAGTTTGGATTCCCTCGAACTAACTGGTACATAGTTTAGTGCTAACCTCTAAACAGTATAAGTAGGTATTGTTTAATAATTGGAAGGCCTTTATTCTGGAAAGATCCTATCAATGCCTGGGGACTTAAAAGGGGCCAATGATCGGACTTCCCATTCAAGTCTGTCTGGAGTTATAATTCCTCTGGCCGAATGCCAGGCCTCTTTACTGGCACGGTCAGAAAGGTAGACCGCATCATTGTTATTTAAGTTTCTAACTTTGCAATTGGGAAAATGAGATTCCGCAAACATGAGTAATGTTTCATATTCATTTGTTGATTGCATGTCATGTGTCTTTAGGGTCCCAAGCATACCCTGATCATGTTGTCTAGATAGAATTTTCCTCACACTGCAAGCAGCCGGTAAGCTGTTTATGTCACTGCAGAAATTTCTCCATGACTGTCGTTTAGCGTGTCTGACAGATTTGTGATACTCAATAAGAGTATCCTCATATGGCAGGTATCCCCCCACTATGGTGAACTCCCTATGATTTTTGTTCCCTTTGGAGTTGAATTTCAACTGCTAAATCTCTGGAACAAAATTGCCTAAGAGGCATCAGTTTTAGAATCTTTTTGTATAGGATGCAGGCTCTTGGATTGCTGATGGCAGAAATGATTTCATAGCCTCACAGTTTCAATCCAGTAACCTTGCCGTTGAATCGATAAGGTTCTTGAATTAGAATGATATCTATATCCTTACCACTAATATACTGTTGTAGAACACCATAGGCAGTTATGCAGTGGTGGAGATTGATCTGCAGCAGTTTCATAGTCATGTGTTAGTCAGTAAGGGGAGGGCTGCCAAGTTGCTGTGGCTGGGGTCCACCCTCAGATTCAGTAATAATTAAGCCTTTGGGCTTCGCCCTGCCTTCAGACAGATCTTAGTGCCTCAAACTCTCACGTTCTGTGGATGTCTTAGAGCTACCAGGGACACAGATGGGTACACGGGGTGGCAAGTGTTTTTCCTTAGGAGCAGTTTTCACTGGTCCCTTCGAGGTTACCCCGCCTCCTTTTATCCTAACCTGCCTCCCCTCTAGCTTCGATGGTTTAGTTCCGGGAGGGAGCAGACCAGGGGTTTGCATCAACTACATAATTTCAATCAATTATGAAATTGAGGATATTGATTATATTGTTCCTCTGATTGATGAGGTAATATATATTACCTTCAATATACTTTATACTAGTGTTGACACTTGACCTTTAGAGTGCCTACCTTGTTCGGTATGTTAACAAAGAAAATTAACCTCTTTGCTGCTGTCTGTGACGATCTTTACATCAATCACAGAGCTAAGTGGGATGGCTACCTGCCTATCACCATATATTTTATTGGTGTAGTACCCTTCAATACAATCATTATCCTTTACTACTATCTGGTTCATTGGTTTCATCATCCTTTTTGATTAGGCTGTGGCGCGATACAAGGGCTGCGACAGGGTTATTGCCTCGCATGACTTCTCTTCAATTTTGACCCTCGAAGGTGCCTACAGAAATCTGGAATAGATTTTGGGGAACTATATTTAATAGATCCTCTATGATTTTAGCTTTCATGACATAGTTATTATAGACTGATGAAATAAATATTGTTGGACGAGCCTCTACACATTTTGAAAGCGCTTTTAACGGTCTTCAGATAACAGTGGCTATAGTAAATTTTAAAGTAAATGAATAAAAAAGCAAATACATTCATGCAGGCCCACAGCTGGATGTACAAGATGTTGCCAAGACTGATTCTCACTTATACCTCCGAATGCTGAACATTACCCAGTTCACAGGAAGCCTGTCACTTTTTTTACTATGTATGTAATAATTTGTGGAGACAAAAAATATAAAGCATATCCTTATCTTATTGTTAGTTTTGGTTTTAATTTGATATCTAAAAAATTATAAGAATTAAAAAAATTTCTCCAACACATGTTTTTAGCCGCGAAGCTGACTTAACCCTTTAGTGTGAAAGGGTTAAAATGGCTGCAACACTTAAGGTGTTAGCCAGAAAAATATTTTATATACAGATTTCTAATCTTGAAGGGATAGAGAATAACTGAAAAAAATCATGAAAATCATAAAAGTTGAGTGGTAAAATTAATCAAAATTGGATGAAGGACGGCATAACTAAGGATTTTTTAGTTCCATTAAAAAATCCTAGGGCCACCTACAGGTTTAAACTCTGTTACTGTTATGCTAGCCACTACACTACAGGTGAACCTGATATTTGTGTTTACAGGAGTTATTATTGCCATACCTGAATCCAAAAAAAAAAAAAAAAAATCCATATGTATTAAATTTTACAGTATTAAATACAAAATTAAATATAGCTATATATTATATTATTTATTTTAAACTTTTGAAATTAAGTTCACGAATGGAGTTGAGTGAAATTTGTGTGTTGTGCACACCAAATTTTTATGCAGATTATTATGTTGGGATTTCCCCAAGATTTTGTAGAATTCACTGTAGGTATTCCTTCTCAATTGACTATTTAAATTAATTTCTCTGAAAGTTCTGCATAGTAACAATCTTTCAAAGACAGCTATATATTTTTCTTTGGGCTTTGGTTTGCTCCATGTTTTGGAGGTCTATGTGAGCATTGGTCTAATAATTATCTTCTATAAGCTAATAACATTGTTTTTGTTCACCTGGATAAAAATAAGCTCCTTAAATAACCACATTGC
The DNA here is from genome assembly GCA_023052935.1 of Piezodorus guildinii. NCBI lineage: Eukaryota > Metazoa > Arthropoda > Insecta > Hemiptera > Pentatomidae > Piezodorus > Piezodorus guildinii. The sequence goes on from CM041295.1 coordinate 84,864,556, forward strand.
CTGAAATAGCATCTATTGGAATTAATAATTCTTTTAGCAATGTCCTGCCATATATATACCTCCCTCTATAATATACTCCTATATGTATTTTGTAAGTTTAGTAATGTATTGATCCATGATTTTAGGTTAAGGATTGCTCATTTGATTATTGTCTCACTTCCTAATTTTCTTTTATAGCAGTCCCAGTCGTTCGCCTATTATGGATAATGATATAGTGATAATGAACATGCTGTACAAAGAACGTTTTCCCAAGGTTTTAAAATTAATAATATTTGGTATATATAATGATAATTAACTTAATTTTTATTAATAATTTATATAAATTTCCTTTCAGGCTACTAGACAAATGGAAGAACGATTAAAAAGTTTCATTATAGAAAATAAGCATATTGATTGCAATGATTTAGATGCTCTGCCGATAATTAGATTTGTTCATCATCAAGTAATAGAGATAGCTCGAGATTGTTTGAATAAATCAGAAGAAAAATTAATCACTAGAAGATATTTTTATGAAATGTCGGGAAATCTAGAAAGACTCTTGAATGAGGTATGTTTATTTTTATTTTTTTAATGAAAATAATTTTTATACTGGGACTTTGTCCCTTATGAATAATGAACAATTAGCAAAAAAGGCCCAGTTTTTCTGTTTTCATTTAGATACACAATTACCTAGCCAGCTAATAACTATGTAATATATGAAATTGAAATAAATGAAAGATATAAATAAATATAGATAGAAACTTAATGAATTTAGTTGCGCATAATTAAGTCATGACAGTTTACATGTGTGAGGGAGATAGATGCTTTAGGAGGTGGTGAAATAAGCAATGTTTGAGGATGATACTTTACAAAAGGAAATGGATAATGAGTTCCTAAGTGTGGTAGCTTGGATGATAAAGGACTTTTCAAAGGAAGCAGTTCTGTGAGAGGGCATATATTAATCATTAGGCTAAGGGAATGTAGGAAGGAGTGAGGAGGTCAAATATATAGGAAGTTATTCTGGCTATCAACGATTGGAATAAGAAGATACCTAATAGGTAAAATATCAGGATAAAGTCACCCTTAACCAGAATACCGGTGAGTATTCATTAATCTCTTCATCATCTCATTTTCCCCGGATAAATTTTGTATGGAGCTTTGGAATTGGATAGGAGTTTCATTATGTAATAGTAATGGATTATTAGGAAAGGGAATGGATGAAAGGTCTTGAGCCAAGGAACATTATCTTTGTTTTTGCTGGATCCAAGCTCAGATTATTTTCCGAAGCCCAGCATTTATTACATGCTATTAATTTCTTGTTGGATGTTACGGGAAGCCTCTAGTATATCAGATGGATAGAACATATAAATTTGTAGGTCATATGCTTACAAATGATACTGGGAGTGTTGGATAAATTTAGGTAGGTCGTATAAAATAAGGTTGGTGAGAGGCATGATTCTTAGGTAATACCTCAAGAGAGATAAAGCAGTGACGAGGGAGGTTTGTTTGGAATAATGACTGTCTTGAAGTGTAGGGACAGTCCATGAGCCCTGCTGACTCCGAAGTTCTACAACGGGCCACTGCCCTAAAAAAGTTCACCTACCTCTTGACCTCTACAGCCTCTGTTGTTAAAAGGTTAAGAAATACCTTTTTATTATTTTAGGATGTCATGTATATCATTTTATAGAATGTAGAAAATGGCGTTTCAATGATTATGTATTAAGAATTTTTAATATTTACAAAAATATTTTGCTGTTTGTAATTATATTTTGAGATAATGGTTGTGTTTTTTGTTAATTTAGACATTGGAAAAATCTTCTGAAGCAGCTGCACAATTAACTGGTCTGATTCGGCGCTTACTTCTGATTATTTCTCGTCCTGCTAGGTTACTAGAGTGTCTTGAATTTGACCCTGAAGAATTTTACCATTTGCTAGAGCAGGCAGAAGGACAAGCTAAGATCTGTCAAGGAATTAAAGATGATATTCCACAATATATAATCAATAAACTTGGTCTTAATCGTGATCCAATTGAAGGTTTGTTTTTTAAATATTTATGTGATTGTTTATTTATGATTTGGAAATGGAAAGTTGTTTGTCACATATCACATAGTCACATTGTCCTTTAGAATGACAGTGCCCTTATTGCTTAAAAGTACAGTGATTAATTTAATTTTCTTTTACTTTATTTAAATCAAATACTACTTGGTTTCATTTCTTATTTTGATTCCTCTTTTTTTTTCTTTTTTTTATTAGTTGCATGTTTTAAATAAGTTTTTTTTTTATTGCACTAATCTTCAATTTTAGAATTATTAATTGTTAAGATTGTTTTGCAGTTATGTATACTATAAGGTCCTTATAGTTTAAGGAATTATTGAACTACTTCAAACTATTTAAAATTTATCAGTGGGCCCCTGGATAGCAATGAGGTTGGTTTTAATACTTTTTAATTTATATTAAACAACTAGGTTAAGAAACAAAAATATTTATTGGATTCTAATAGGAGAGAAAATCAATGTAATTCTATAAAACTATTTATAATTCAGTTTCTAGTAGTATGATTAAAAAATATTTGAGTTAATGTCCTTATTAAGATCAATTATTGTTTGTTTTGGGTAGCTTAAGAATTTCTATAGATTCTTTACCATATCATTTTCATCCTATAACCTAGAATTATACTAATGGTACCTGTACTACCAAGTATATTGACAGGTGTTAATTCATCCAATATGTTATTCAATTTTTTGTTGTTGCTAATTTCATTCTTTGTAAACTTATTTATATACCCATTAATGGGTGTGACTATAAATGATGAGACATAGCAAGGAGTTCTCTGCTTTGACTGGATGACAACTTCTAGTTATCCAAAAAGAAAAAAAAGACCAAGGCCCACTTGTTGAGTATAATTTATGAAGCATCCTGAGGGAGTATCTCCCAGTTTAATTTCTGAGGATTTTTTAGAAGAAGCTATGACAGCTGGGTTTAAGTACAAGTGAAGCAATATGTCTTCATTACTTGCAGGGTAAAGATAATAATGTTGTATAGCAGCCCAGAAAAATGAATCTTAGTACTCCCACTTCATTTAGGACAGAGTGGCTAAGTCGAGTTATCTGAAAATGAGACCAACTACCCCTTTTGCCTGAGTCATTATTCCTGAATATTTAGAATGTTTGAATAGTATATTAAATGAAAAGACTGGTGTTTTGATACTAGGAGCTAAAGTATCTTGGGCAAAACAGACTAACTTCATATTAATTTATTGTGATGCCGAATGAAGTGATTAAAACTTTCTGGCTCTTCAGGAATTAATGCTTAGTAGTTTGTTTTTTTTAGGTTAATTTTACTGGACTAAATTAATATCAAAAAGTTTAATTATGTCACAACCTTATTTGATTTAATCAAACTATTGTAACTTGTATCTTGAAAATTTAAGATTGATAGAACTCTTAATTAGATAGTTCTTTTCAATTATCTAAATTCCTGGACATATTCTTTTTACTTATATAACAGAATATTTCTGTCAAATTAGATCCAGAGCTCTTTCATGCCTATTTTCTAGAAGCTGGAAATCATGACAGCAGTGGTGTTTGTTATTTTATTATCTTGTAGAAGAAGGAAATTTCCATCAAATATTGGTGTAAATGGCATTAAATACTGCTTTAAAATGTCTGTTAACACACTCATCTACAGTTCATAAGCCTGAACCCCTGTCAAATGTTCTGGGGTTCTAAACTCATGCCAGCCCACACCTTTACAGCACCAACTCCTAACACTTTTTTTTTTTTTTTTTTTGTGGGTTTATTATAAAATCACGTTTCTTGCTTATATGAAGTTCATTATTTTGAACTTAGAGATTTTTTTAAATTTCCATCTTTAGGATTTAAGAGCATTATGAAAGGGTCATCTCATGCCAAGTAACCTTTGACTGATCTTGCCCATACCTCCTATGGTTGTTGGTTTTTTTGAATTGATAGACTGTTTTACTGACTGCTGTCAAGTTTATTTCCATATCTTGGCCACTTGCCTCTGGGACAATCCTTATTCAAGATTTTTATTGCTCTAATTGTGACTTCCTTTCCTTGTTAAAGCTCCAGAAAACTTGAATTTATAAGGAACTTTAAAAAATACTGGAATTATTTTAAAAAAATAAATAACTGCTTTGCTAGTAATTGTTTTCTAATGTCTTGTTTTGTTTTTTAATTTTCTGTAGATCTTATTGCGATTTTTAATTGGTGTTTTTTAATTAACATGATTAAAAGATGGAACTTTTGAGCCTTTTTGATAAACCTGTGCTCATTGTTATAAAACCCTTGCATGCTTATATGATTTTACCAGTACAGATTTCACTTCATATCATCATGACTATGATATGGGCTACATATGTTATAAATTACAAAATATTTTTAAGCTGCTACTGATTCCATTAAAGTAAGAAAATGGTTATTGAATTTGTTAAAAAAAAATCAACTCTTCATTGAAAAGGAATATTGTTTATGTTTGGTTGTGTACTAAATAATGTTTGGTTGTTTGAATATGGTAGTTGCTTATTGAATTGATATAATTTATTTTTGTTATATCAGAACTCAAGGTAATTTTAATCTACTCCAACACTATTTGTAGTAGTTAAGATTGTTTGATTTGTTAAATTTGTTTGCATTAAGAATACAAATTAAAATTTGTGACCTTGGTATATGATTGAAACGTTATTTTATTCAATACAAAAAACAGTTGTTAAGTTTTATTGCTTGCTGAATATCTTGTAATGTAACCACAGTATGAAAAAACTTCATATTATGTTTTTAATTTAAATGAATTAGCAAGCATAGCATTCTGTATGTTTAATAATATTCTAAGAATTGTTTTTCAAGAGTTGTTTTTATTTTTTTATTTTGTGCTTAATCTTTAAAAGTAAATACTAGTTTTAATATTATTTTATGTATTTTTTAATGTTGCATTGTTTCTATAAAATTAACCAAATGTATAAAATGTATATTTTTAAGCGTTAAGATAATGAATTTCTCAACTCATTCAGCCCCATGAGATTTTTGATGTTTTTAGGTGGAACCATGACATTCTTTGTTATAATTACCCCACATTTATGTATTATAATTATTATTATTATAGTGATTATTCACACAGAGACAAGCAATTGGACCTAAATTTGCGACTTATTATTCTTCCTCTCAAAATGCTCCTTTTTCCTTTTATGTGTCCATTTTATTCCAGGTTACTGCAATATTCTTTACTCAAATTTAATATTTATTATTTTATTTTGGCATTCATCATGGTCTTCATAATTTTTCATATTGAACAGTTTAAAGTCCCTCTAGACCTCTTTCAATCCTGCATTTACTTTCAGTTATAATATCAAATAGTTTCTTTGTCATTGTTGAGTCTTCCATCCTATAAATGCATTTTTAAAACTTAGCTTAATGTTTCCTGATTTTTTGGGTTAGATACCAAACAGAGGCAAGGTTTTGGTTAGTTTTTCCCCATCCTAGGGATTTGATTTTCCTAATCCCACCTTTATCTAGGAGGTTTTCCCCTATCTGCCACCCACCTGGGGAGAACACTTTATAAAAATGTAAAAATAGTTTTAATACTTGATTTTTTATTGTTAATTTGGCAGTTGCTGGGACTGGTTGGTTTAACAGTGGAGTTCAACTTCTTAAATCAGTTGAAAATAAAATATTTAGAAATCACTAAATGACCCTTGCAGGTTTTTCACATCAGGTATATGAGGCTAATCGGATCTAGAATAACCCATTATTATTTTTTACCTAAGCCTCAATTCTCTATCTGTATTGCTTAGGGTTTTTTTTTTTTTTTTTTTTTTTAATAGTCCAAGGTTTTTCTAAAAATATTGTGATATGTGCCCTAACAATTTGCATTATTATTTATTAGAATGTTTTGAAAAAAAACAAAAACATTCCTGATAAATCTATTATGTTATCATCCATATTTGTAAATTTATAATCATCATAATATTTTTTTAATTTTATATCTTTTAGTTTTTATTAACACGTTCACGCCGGCACCGATTTTCAATGTCTGCTCTGTAGGCCGGCACTCGAATTTATGCCACATTCCATCGATTTTTGCCTGCTCAGACTTGTATATGAGTTGCTAACAGTCTAGTTAGTGCTTATTTTGAAATTTGTGCAGTTTTTTCATTCTAAGCTCATATTTCTGCCATTAACTATAACTCGAAAAGCAATTAAAATATTTCATTTTGTTATTATTTCGCCCTTATAAATAATAGGTTACAACGATACGGAAATACCTGTTATAGCATGTGCTGTCCGATAAGACAGACTAGTGTGAGCAACCAGTAATACATGCCACTCCATGGGACAGACAAGTGCAGGCTTCCAGTGGTATGTGCTATCGTGAACGTGTTAATCAATAAAATGTATAATAAATATTACATATTATTATTCCTTATAAAATGTATGTATTTCTCTTCAAATTCCCAAGTTATATTTGATTCTTTATGTTTGTATTAATTTAAAATAATTAAACTTTCTGTAGCATTTGTAAAAAAAATAAAATAAAAAAAATCTATGGACTAAGAGTGTTATAACGCAGTCCTTGAGCTAAACGTGTTAAATCAGTATAGCCAAGAATGTTGCCTTAGAGTCCTTGATTGCTGGGTCCAGAATGGTGATGATTCGATTCCCATGTTCCATGCAATGTCATTAATGTTAATTTCATTATGGTCCTAAGAAATGAATGCTGACTCTACTATAGTTATATATAATTAATTTGATATGTGCACATGTAAAACTTAGGCCATGAATGTACACAAGTGCAAAAGAAATTATAAAGAAGAATTTATAACCTAAAATTAATAAGTTTCTTCTTAATGTTTTTTGCTGCAGCATCAAATATTTCTTTGATTCAGTCATAGATTGGTGCCATTCCCCATTTGTTTGTAAAATTTAATCTTGTCTTTTAGATTAATTTGACCTTTTAATACCAAATCTACATCTTTATTTTCACATTCACCTAACCAGTTTCAGTAAAATATCCTTTGTTTTAATGGAGTGCCTATTTTTTAATTCTATGTGTGATAGATAAGCATTGAAAGCCCTTAAAAGTTCTCATGTAAAAATTCTCTAAAGGTCCACTGATAAGCTGCTATTGCTTTTTGTATGAACTAGATTTATTTTCCCCCCTGTTTTACTTTTTGGTTTACTGATGTATAACAAATACTTGCAACATAATGAATCTCTAATAACTGATCAGCGAAGCATAAGTAAGTAGGATGTAGATTTGATACAAAGTACATGACTATACTATGTTACACATTGAACATCCTCAATATTCTAGTTAATTTTAAAACTGAAATATTGCATTAGGAATCATACAATATAGAACACATAATGGTCAACTTGTATTGGAATGATTCGCACAACTAAAAGTTTTACTATTTGAGGAAACATTTTTTATTTTTCTTGAAAATAATTGCTCATTGTCATTTACTCTTCTGCTTCTACTGGATCACACTACTGGATATGCATTACCTTAGCATAGCTCTGTTGCATGGACCAGCCTTTGTCAAAAAATACCATGATTAAGGTATATCAATCAATCTCTTCTGTCCTTTAGTTCTGTTTTATATATACATAATAATAATAATAATAGGCCTACTGAACCTGGAAGGTTCGAATTATATTATAATTTTATATATATATATATATATATATATATATATATATATATATTTGCGAGTCACCATCCATTCTTGCAATATGACCGGCCCACTGCAGTCTTAAAATTCTGATGAATTGTACCCCGTCCGGCTCTTGATATAGTTAGTACAGTTCCGCAATGTGCCTGAGTCGGTATTCCTCCCCATCCATCACCAGGCCAAGTGTCCATCTTAAGATTTTTCGTTTGAAATCCTTTTGGCAATTTGTGTATGATAGTACCAGCCGTTTCAGTGTTTTATACAAACAGATTTTTGTTTCCCTTAATAACAGATAGCTTCTCAATGTTTTTGCAAGACCAAAATAACATCTGTTTGCTGCAGTGATTCGCCTCTGTACCTCTGGGCTGGGTCTATTATTCTCACACACTAAAGATCCTAGGTACACAAAATGTTTGACACTTTCAAATGTGTGCTTTCTAGGGGTGGGCATAATCGTATGACGATTATCGAATCATTCAATTATTTCAATCATTCAAATTAATCGATTATCGGATTAATCGGTCGGAGGAACAAATGATCATTCAGACTGAATTTTATAAGGACCTCAGATGATGACGACCCTTTTTTTTTTATTTTATTTTTTTTACATAAATTATAACGTAGGCTCAAGCAGCTCAGAGACGGGAATTGTGGCATATTGTCTCTCAGAATGCATATTAATCATTCGATTAGAGAATTATTCGATTATTTGAATCATCAAAGTCCGATCATCCGATTATGACCATCATTCGATTATGCCCACCCCTAGTGCTCTCCAATGGTGGTAGTAGGTGGTGGTGGCAATTGGGGGTTGGCATCCATATATTTGGTCTTTGCTTGGTTTTTGTCTGACCCATCGCAAATAAAAATATAAAAAACTAATATTTGGGTATGTAGATGGAAGGAGGAAAATGGGTCATCCATAACTAAGACTAATTATGGCCCAGGACAGAGAAGAATGGAGGTGACAACTTGACATAACGAAGTCCTGAACTGGGTTGTAGAGCCGAGCCCGTGATGATAAATACATGTATATATATGTGTATATATATATATATATATATATATATATATATATATATATATATATATATATATACACACATGTATTTATCATCACGGGCTCTACAACCCTACATCATTTGGGACTTCACTATGTCAAGTCGTCACTCACTTCTCTATTTTTATATATATATATATATATATATATATATATATATATAAATAAAGTATATACATACATACATATTATCTAATTATCTTTACAAAAATTACATTGCAAAATATTTTTGCTCTTTTATTCTTTAGTTGGTCATCAAATTCGTCTAATTTGTATGTTTAGCCGTCCTTCATCAATGATATTGTTATTCTTTTGGAATGTACAAAAATAAAGGTAGTTTAGAGGAAGAAAATTAAAAAAATTGGAATTTAATTAACCCCGTCAGACTATTTCAATCAAAATGGTACCTACATGATATTAAAGCTCATATAATTTTACATCAATGTAGTGAGTTTGATCATAATCGTTATAGCCGTTTTTGAGAAAATGGTAAAAAGGTGCAATATGTATGATATAAAGTGGCTCTTCTGGATAGTTGATTTAGATAGAGAAGTAGCTGTAATATCTTGGGCGTATGTTTTTTGTCTTAATATGAAATTTCAGTTTTGTATGACTTTGCCCTAGACTTACCACACCCACACGGACCTTTTTTCAGGACTTGGTCATTTGGACTTTGGGGACCCTAAAACGTGTATTTCTGTTGAAAACTGGAATTCGAAAATTTTCACTATCATAATAATATTATAATCGGGATACGAACCCCCTCTTACTGAGCAGCTACTGAGCCTAGTTTCAAATAATGCCAAATAATTTGTTATTTAAGCCCACGATCTTAAAATTTAAATTAAATGAACCCCCGCTAATCCGTATTACCAGCCCTAGTATCGAAGATTTCTGAAAAAGTACTATTGTATTATTAATTGACTGTTAATCTTAAAATCGTGAGTAATTGTATGTAAAAGGGCCCCTGGGAACAGTTAACAAGCAATGTGGGTTAAAACATGATTCATAATTAAAATCACCGTATAAACTTAAAATTATGTTAACATGATTTTTATTAATTTATTGAAATCGAAAAAGGTTGAAGTTGATTTGGAAAAGGTTGAATTGGACTGGGAAAGGGTTGTATTTGACTTGAAAAAGGTTGAATTTGGCTTGGAAAAGGTTGAATTTAACTTGGAAAAGGTTGAATTTTGCTTGGAAAAGGTTGAATTTGGCTTGGAAAAGGTTGAATTTAACTTGGAAAAGGTTGAATTTGGCTTAAAGAAGGTTGAATTTAACTTGGAAAAGGTTGAATTTGGCTTAAAGAAGGTTGAATTTGTCTTGGAAATGAACTGGTGCCGACGTATCGGCCTTTCAAAAAGATGTTTTGGCCTCCTTCAAAAAGAGAATATAATTAAAAACATCTTTTTGAAAGGCCGATACATCGGCACCAGTAAATTAAGTTTATACTTAATTTTATGTTCTTTTGACTGCACCCTGAACCAACTTCTCTCATATATTCTCTTTTAAGTATTATTACTTAATTTATATAGGAATGCTATTCTTGAGTGGGTACTAGAGCCAAGATGATGAGGAGCCTATATAATAAGATATCAATTATTTTTATATTTTTTATTATCTTGACAGCATTTAATGGACCTTTATTTTTATTGTCCTCTTATTTAGTATTTTATCTTTCAGATTTGAATGTAGAGTTCACAGATTTTCGATTAAAAAACATTTCAGAAGAGAATGATGAAAGTAAAGAACTAACAAATAATTCTTCAACCAAAAGCGAAAATCGTTTTCCAAGAGTGAGTATTATTTAAATTATTTTTTGTTAATGTAGACTCCCTCTTTAACTCAAACATGGAAAATATATTGGAATGCTTGTAATTTGAAATGAGAATGTAGTTTTTTTAATAAGAGTTAAATTTTTTTTAATGTATAAATATTAAAAAAAAAAAATTCACAAAAAATGTTGCCTTAAATGTAACATATAATTAATTAATATTAATTTTTGGTTTTTAGCATATTAAAAAGACTTTTTCTTATCTTTTCCCTCTTAATGGTTTGTTTGGGCGTTAGCTAGTGCAGTACCAGACTACTGCCCCTTAATACCTTACCCATGACCCACCATGTGTAGATAGATGGTTGACAGTGTCTTATGCCACTCCAGGCTCCTTGGTAAGACCACGAGTACTATTGGATGGATTTGATCCTAAGGGTCTGTTTCAAGCACTTGGTTATGTGGATTCACTCACAGCCTTTCCCTGGGTATGTGAGTCCTGTCAGCCTACTGGTGGCCACTCACAAAAATAAGTGTAGGGATTGATGACCCTACCCTACTAAATTTCATCGAGAAACGTGAGTGTATTCTTCCAGATTACAATTACACTGCATGGCCAAGGGCCTAGACGGCCTGTCCCACCACCTGAAAAAAAAAAAAAGAAGCCTATTTTATGTATACTATGTTATGTATACAGGGAGCCCGTGGCTAAGTCTCTCATGCCAAAGGTTGCAAGTTCAAGTCCCAGTCCCGAAAGAACTTTTTTTATAATCAAACGGGGGTTTACTCACAGCCTCTTTCCCAGGTATGTGAACCCATCAGTCAACTTTTATTTATTTTGATTTTAGCATATTGATCTTTTCTTTGCTATTACAGATGAAATTTATATATTTTATTTTATTTTTTCTTCACAGATCATGTTATGTCATATTTTTTATTAACACTCACTTTCTCCTTGATTTTTATTCAAATCTTTATTACCCCCCAAGCGTCTTTCCTTCAAATAAATATTTTCTCTCCCATATGTCTAACATCCTAACTGCCTGCCATGTTAACCCACAGTCCTTTACCTTCTCATTATGACAGATTCCTTAATTGTTTCAACCAAAACTATTATTATCTTATTGCCGTTTCTGAACCTGGTTAAAATTCTTCTTCCGTTTCCATTCCTGATTATTCCTTTATCCGGCAAGAACAGTGGAGGTGTCGATGTGTCAAGAAATTTAAGATCTGCAAAAAAGACATGTGGCTCCCCGCAGGCGCTTTAGATGTACCAGAGTAACAGATGACTATCAAGCATTAAGTGCACTCCGTAATTTGACACTGACTATCAGACTAGCGAAATCCAATTATTTCATTGAAGCTCTCTCCTCTGCTCTCGACTCAAAAACAAAATGGCAAATCCTCCATAAACTTTCTCTTTGCAAATTCTCTCCCTTACTTGTCCCACAGATTTCTCCTGATGAATTAAATTCCTATATTTTATCTTCATCCTCTAACTGTTCTCCACCTCATCCTCACTCTTTACCTGCTCTCTCGTTTAACCCTGATAATTTTTACTTTTCCAACATCTCTCCAAGTAACCTAATTTCCTTTGTCATGAAATCCCACATAAATTCCTATGGTTTTGATGGAACACCTGTAAAATTGTTAAAATTATGCCTTCCAGAAATCCTATTAGTTCTCCTCTTTAAATATAACTTTTCTTTTCAAAATTCAGTGTCCTAGTTCTTGGAAAAAAGCTTTTGTCCATCTTAACAAAACCGCTAACCTTTCTCTTCCTGAAGACTATCAACCTATCTCCATCCTCTCAAACCTTTCAAAACCTCTCAAAAGAATAATCCGGACTCAAATATCCAAATTCCTCAAATAATCGGAAAATCCAAACTACTTGATCATCTCCAATCTGGTTCCCGTTCAGGTTTCTCCACTCAATCTGCCCTCGTCAAAATCACTAGTGACATTATGACACGGACGAAAGAAAATGAAAAAAAAAAAAAAAAAATGTTTTAATACTTCTTGATTTTCTGAAGCTTTTGACTGCTTGGACCATTCTACTCTTTTCTCCAAACTTAAAGCACTATCGTTTTTCAACAGCGTTATTTGCCTTTCCATTCCTTTTCGATTGAACTCAAGCCGTTTACAGTCCACTGCTCCCACCACCTTCTGAGTTATCCACAGTGTTTGCTGCTGTTCAGGAAGACCTACATAGAATCAGTGGCTAGCCAACAACAAGCTAAGCCTATAGGCTATGAAAACTCAGGATATTATGATTGGCTTCAGTCCTCTCCTGAGATCCAATGCCCCCTTTTCTACCTTATTACTAAATGATCACCCTGTTGCATTCAGTCCCTCTCTCAAAAATCTAGGAATAACTATTTATATATTTCTATTTCTATATATATTTATATTTATTTTTTATTTTTTTACTCTCCTTTGGTGACCCCAAAGAAGGAGAGTTTATTAATTAATAGTTACATATTCCATGCCTATTACGTAGGCACACTACACGTAATACTATGTTATATTTATAAATATTATTAAGTTTGCAGCATTTTACAATGTTTTAAACAATAAATATAACAATAAATATAAAATGATATCTTAACTAAATGAAATACCTAAAATATGTTACTTATACAAATAAAGATTTAAACAAAAAATAAATAAATACAAATAAAATAAAATTAAGCACAACAAGGTCACAAAACCTCAACTGCCTTCCTACAATCTAAGCTAATTTGATTGATGTCTATTGATGTTATGAAATGTATAAAATATTTTTTTAATTTTGTCATCAGTCTCTGTTCTTTTTCTGGCCAAGTCCCGTGTTCTAGTATAACGTTCTGTATTAGTTTTGCTCATATGTGGTCTAATTGTTTACATTCATTTATTAAGCTTCAAAAATTGTACTTGTCTCCATCTTATGGGCATTTGTCGTCTTGTAGTTTGTTAAAGCGTTTTAAGTATTGTTTTGTTTGTCCGTGTTCAGTCAGAAATTGTGCCACCTTGTAGTTGCTACTTAGTATGTTTTTGTAGATAAAGGGAACAAATCTATGAAGGCTTGGTGATTTCGGTGAAGCAGTCCAGGAACGGTTCCAATTTATTATCGCCTCCTTCCTCATATCTCCTTTGATGTAAGATATGGGTACCTTATTGTACGATATCGGAAAATCACTTTGAGCCGCTATCTTTGCAAGGGTGTCCGCTCGTTTGTTGCCTTTTACTCCTGAGTGCCCCTTTATCCACATTATGCTAATGTTTTTATTTTCAGTATCTAGCTTAATCAAGTTGATTCGGATTTCCTCAGTTAGTCAATCATGAATTTTTGTATGTTGAATGGAATGTATAATGTTCATGTTGTCAGTGTAGATAGTTATGTCTAAATTCATCAGTCAAGGAGATATCTTGTCGCTTTGAGAACAGCCAGCTTCTCTGCCTGGTTGTTCGAGCATTCCGATCCTAGCTTGCATTGAGCTTTAATCAGTTTTCCATGTCTATCTTTAACACATCCTACGTTCTCCCCATCCTTCCCTTCTGTAAATATTTCTGTCTTTGTATCTGAGTAATTTTGTTCCTGTGTTTCTGTCTTTGTATCTGGGTCAGTTTGTACCTCTGTCATTATAATTGCGTGTGTTGCTGGATGAATCCAATTTTTGCATTCATGTGGGAGATCTATTCTGTCAGTGCAAAATATTTTTATAATCTGAATGTTGGTTTTTAATGTTAACTAGTTCTGCAGTCTCTTTTATTTTGAACTCTATAGGAATTATGCCAGCCAAAACACAAGCAGCTTCTTGAGACATAGTGTGGTATGCCTTACATATTTTTATGGCCATCAGTCTTTGGAGCCTTCGAAGTTTCATAAGATTGATTTTTTGGGGCATAGCTTTATGCCATACATGTACTGCATAGAGTATTTTCGGTAAAATAGCTCCCTGATACATAATCTCAAGAACGTCTGACCTTAGTCCCCAAGATACCCTCGCTAATATTTTTTATGTGTATATATATATATGGTATGCAATGTTAAAAAGAATTTAAAGAAAATCTTTTTCTTGGAAAATTTTATTATCAGAATTCATATTTATGTTATTTTAAAAAACAGCCATAGCTTTTTAATTGGCCTGAAAACTAAACTTCCTTCAAAAGTGATCTGTGAACTGTTTGTGGAAAATCTATGAAAAGTGCTTCATAAAAATGGATGATTTCAATATTGTAGACATTATTAACTGTATTGTTGTATCAGTATTTGACATAAAGTACTGTATATGCGTGTGCGTGTGCATGTGTTTGCACCTGTGAGTTGTATTACAGCTTGAAATACCTATGCATGTGTACATTTATTTTTGTTCAATTTATTATGCTTATTACATTGCTTTGTTCATAGGTCCCTTCAGAAGCAGATTTTGATGTGGTTAAACTTATTTCTAATGGAGCATATGGGGCTGTATACTTGGTTAGACACAAAGAAACAAGACAGCGTTTTGCAATGAAGAAAATTATTAAGAACAATTTAATGCTAAGAAACCAGATTGAACAAGTATTTGCTGAAAGAGATATAATGAGTTTTACTGACAACCCATTTGTTGTTAGCATGTACTGTAGTTTTGAAACAAAGGTATACATATATATATATATATATATATATATATATATATATATATATATATATATATATATATATATATAATATATTATATTTTTAATTTTTAATTAAATATAATGATGGTTTTTTTTATGATTAATAATGTGTAGTCTTGGCTAAGGTTATTTACTTATATTTACTTGGAAACATATTGCAACTAATTATATACAATAAAATTAAAAGCTAATATAAAAATTGAAAATATAAAATTTATAGTTCATCTTTGGTCCATTCTTCTCTGTTTGTTCGTAATTCTTTGTTCTGCAATTGATGTCTTCAATTTTCTTGTGTAATAATGCACTAGTTCTCATGATGGCTTTAGGTTCTTATTGCTTGTTGAATTGTCGAATCAGACGCCATTCTAGGGAAAACAAGTCCTCTCTCACTGGTGACCAACAGCCAAAGAAGCCATTCTAGGAAAAACTTGCTGGGTTATACCCGATCTACTACGCATTTCCATTCTCTCTTCTGATTGGTTGATTATTTTGCGCTTCTTGATCTTCTTTCCTTATTATTTATGCCTACTTAATATATCACAACAATATATATACACATTTTTTTTATTATTATTTACTTCTATATATTTTATATGTGTGGAAAGTTTAGCAATTGTGAATAATTTTTTACATACATACATATTTGGTGCAACAACCCGTTATCGAGACTAGGCCTCCTTGAGCAGCCTCTGCCAGACGGCAAAGTCTTGTGCTGCAGCAATCCAGTTCCTGATGTTGAGCAGGCTCCTTGCATCCACCTCTACACCATCCAGTCTCTTGTTTTGGGTAGCCCTACTATCCTTGCTCGGTGCACCTCTTTTGTCATTATCTTCTTTGGGATCTCAGAGTCAGTCAGTCGAGCCACATGGCCAACCCATTGGAGTCGTCCTAGCTTTATAACCTTCACAACATCGGCATTCTTAAAAATGTGTAGAGTTCCCTGTTTTTTCATTTCCTCCGTACCTCTCCTCTTACTGCTCCGATTATTCTTCTGAGCACCTGTCTTTCGAAAATTAATCGCCTGTTCTCGTCCGCCTTAGTGGTTGCCCATGCCTCTGACCCTTAGGTGAGCACTGGACATACCAGGGTCTTGTAAAGATTAATTTATGTACTGGAGGAAAGATTTTCGCTCCTAAATTGCTTGGAGAGGCCGTGGAAGCATCTATTCGTAACAGTGATTCGCCTGCTGATATCCTGGGATACATTGTTCCTGGAATTAATCTCGGATCCTAGGTACACAAAAGTCTCCACTCAGTGGAACTAATAGGGGCCCAATGTTTAGGATTGCAAAATGGTCTCCACCACCACCTCCTACATGCACATATTTAGTTTTATGCTCATCAACTGTAAGACCGAATTCTGCAACAACTGTTTAAAAAGCAATGAATGCCTCCTTCGATGCCTCTTCTGACCTCGCCAAGATATCAATGTCATCGGCATAACCCAACAGCTAGCTGCACAGTTCTGTAAAAGATGGTACCTATTGTCTGAATTTTAGATTTTCTCACAGCTACCTCTAATGTCAAATTGAATAGAAGACAAGCAAGGGCGTCTCCTTGTTCTACTCCGCTACTGGTTCTAAATGCTTCAGAAAGATCTGAACGGACACGGACAATGTATTTTTAGTTTTTCAGTCATCTTTACAAGTCTTATGAGTTTTCATGGAACTTTAAGTTCTCCTAGGGCCTTTTACAGTTCTTCTCGACCGATGCTATCACATGCTGACTTCAAATCGGCGAAGAGATGGTGAGTGGTCAGCTTGTATTCCATACCCTTTTCCAGGATCATCCATAATGTGGTCAGTGGTTGAGCGGCCTCTTCTAAAACCTGCTTGGTAATTTCCAAGTTCTCTCTCGGTGAATGGTACTAGTTACTCAAACAGGACATTATATAGCACTTTATAAGCACAATATAGCAACACAATTCTCCTATAGTTAGTGCATTGATGTCAGTCTCCCTTCTTGTGCAGGAGACATATTACACCATGGTCCCATTCCTGCAGCATCCTTTCTTCCATCCAGATATCCAATAGGAGCTCGAGCAGCACTTTTTCCAACTACTCACCTCCATACTCAAGTAGCTCTGCTTGGATGCCATCGATGCCAGAAGCCTTGTTATTTTTGAGTTTACCATAGCGTCTTTAACTTCATCTCGGTCAGGTGGTTCTAAGTCATCTCTTCGGTGTGATATGACGGATGTGCCTGTATGTTTATCTTGTTCTTTAGTAAGCAGCTGCATAAAAAGTGTTACCCCCACCTTCGCAGAACTTGATCCTTATGAACAAGAAGTGTTCCATCTTCATCTCTGCAAGAGGTGACTTTTGGTGAGGATGTTTTTCTTCCATCATTAACTCTCTTTCTCAGGGGAGGGGTCACGCATGAACCCCTTTGGTGAGTAACGACACCAAGATCCCGAGTTCATTATATCATGCACAACAAAACACAACAGTACTCTAATACAGCACACTACAACACCCCCACACAGCAGACTAAGGACATGCACAGTACACACCCTAGGGTCTCCTCCCCTAGGTAGCCTTCCCGGATGGGAGTGCAGGTCAGGATGCTCAGAGGAGGCAGCCCCTCCACCTGACTCGAGGGCAGAATTGGGTTGATAGCCCCCTTCCTTTAAACAACTTAAAATCGTCAAACCTCAAAGAGAACAAGCCGGACTGATAAATGGAATATGACACAGGAAACGCCAACAGGACTTAAATATTGGACAATGAAATATTTTATCATTACAACGACTGGGGTCGCTTCGGCTACTCCTGTCTGAATTGGACAGATATCATTTGGACCTTGCTGCAATCCAAGAAGTGCGATGGAAGGGAAAAGGACTTGTTGAGAAGCGCTTCCATACAATATATTATAGCTGTCAGGACCAACACCATATGTACGGAACGGGATTTGTGGTTAGAGGAAGAACTAGAAACCGTGTCATAGGCTTCACGCCGGTTAACCACCGCCTTTGCGTCTTGCGGATCCAAGGCAAATTTTATAATTACAGCTTCTTTAGCTGTCATGCCCCTACAGAGGCCTCATCTGAAGAAGACAAAGAAGCCTTTTATGAACTCATGGATCGAACTGTAGATAGCTGCCCAAAAAGCGATATTAAAATAGTCCTAGGAGACTTTAATGCTAAAATTGGAAAGGAAGCTATTTACAGACCTACCATTGGAAAGTACAGCCTCCATGATAACACAAATGAAAATGGTTGCTTATTATTAAATTTTGCGGCTTCAAAGGATCTTGTTATCGGAAGCACAAAGTTTCCTGGGAAAAATATTCATAAGGGTACATGGAGGTCACCGGACGGAACTGTGGTTAACCAGATCGATCATGTTCTTATCAGTGCTCGACATAAATCAAATCTGATTGGCTGTAGATCATATAGAGGGGCAAATATGGATACAGACCATTATTTGATTATAGCAAAAATCAGAGCAAGAATATCCAATGCCAGGAAGATAAGAGGAAATAAGCAGGAAAATTTTAACTTGTCTAAGCTGAAGGAACCTCAAACTAGCATGGCATATAAAGAAGAATTGGACCAATTGCTAGATGGTGCAATTATGGAGGAATAAATAACAAGGCCTATGGGAATATGATACAGGAGAAGCACACACGGCCATCGACTGAAGAATATAGAACTAGACGCCGGGAAGAAAAGAAAACCCATAGAAGAAAGAAAAAGCAATGGGAGCTACAGACACTGGAAAAGATGGAGGAGTATAGAGGTCTGAATGAATTTAGAAAGTTTTACCGCCTGGTAAATCAAAGTAAAGGTCCATTCAAACCACGTGTGAAAGCATGCAGGAATGAGGACGGATCTTTGGTTACAGAGCGGAAGTATTGTCAAGATGGGCAAGACATTTCGATTCCTTGTTGAATGAAGAAGCTGAAACAGAAGTCTTCAACGACATCCACAGTGGTGATGAAGAAGATATTGACCCTCCTGAATTTGAGGACGTTTTGGAGGCAATAAACAGCCTTAAAAATAACAAAGCGCCTGGAGAGGATGGTATCTCAGCAGAACTTATAAAACAAGGCAGTGAAAGACTCCATAAAGCTATCTACAATATTATTTTGGCTATTTGGGTTGGAGATGAAATCCCGCAAGATTGGAGAAAAGGTATTATATGTCCAATCCATAAGAAGGGGGACTTCCTTGAATGCAAAAATTATCGTGGTATTACTCTTCTTCAAGGTGCCTATAAAGTACTATCAAATGTACTCTTTAAGAAGCTTCTCCCATTCGCTGAGCGAGAAACTGGTAAATATCAGGCTGGATTTAGGAGGGGTAGATCAACAGTCAATCAAATATTCGGGCTGCGGATGATTTTGGAAAAAGGCACTACTATCAAGGAACCACTATCGATCGGATCTTTCACGTTTGAATGCGTAAACCAATTTACGTATCTGGGATCTATAGTCAGCAGCTCTAGCAAGATATCCCTCGAGATCGGTCAAAGATTAAGAAAAGCAAGCTGTTGCTATTTTGGATTAAGGAAACATCTCAGCAGCAAGGCCTTATCCAGACAGACTAAGTGCAGCCTTTATAAAACCCTTATTCGACCAGTACTAACTTATGCTAGCGAGGCGTGGAACTTAACGAGTTCGGAAGAAGCAGAGCTCTTGATCTTTGAAAGAAAGATTTTGCGGCGCATATTTGGACCCATTAAAGTTGGAGATCAATGGAGAAGGCTCTACAACCGGGAACTATATGCACTATTTGGGGAAACCAATATTGTACGCTTCATTAAGTGTGGTCGATTAAGATGGGCAGGCCACTTGGCAAGGATGGACGAGGAGGAAATTCCCAGGATGTTGCTGGAGGGAAAACTGGACCGCTCAAGAGGAAGAGGAAGGCCTAGGCTGCGCTGGGAAGATGCTGTCGCAAAGGATGCCCGGACCCTTCTGAACGTGCGGCATTGGAAAGCAGCTGCACAGGAACGAGCCACCTGGCGAAGGCTCATTGAGGAGGCCAAGGTTCACATCGGACTGTAGCACCACTGTATTATTATTATTTTCATTAACTCTCTGGAAGAATAGTCTGGACTCGTTAGCTTTTTTAAAATTTTCAATCTCTTCAAACTTTTTATTTTCCCAGGCTCTCTTCTTTATTCTATGGATTCTTTTTTCCTATCTTCTTCTCTCACTATATATCGGAGCTTACCTTATTGTGTGGCGCTGCAACATTTTCATGTAGGCTTCATTCTTACAAGCTGTTGAATGGAGATATTCTGTATCAAACTATGGTGATCGAGTAGGGCCTCTCTTTATAACCTTTGCTTTTCTCGGCTGCTGCATTCAAAACTTCAGATTATTTTTCCCATTGTTCTTCAATGCTTTCAGCAGATGAACGCATCCTTTTACAAAATTCTCCTTTAACGCTGTCATGATACGCTCTACACAGACTTCTGGCTCTTTCAGCTTATCAACATTATATTTTCTTGCAGATCAATTTTTAGAACATTTGGTAACGGATATCCTTGCTCTAATTTTAGCTATGCTTAAATAATGATCCGTGTTGGGATGAGTGACATTAAAACGAAATAAAAGAATGTAGACTCGATCCCGTTTCGAAAAGAGCTGGTCTTGAGTACTTAATAATTAAAATAAAATAAAAGGGTAATATTAAATAAAAGGATAAAATTGAAAGTAAACAAAATAAATAAAAGTTTAATAACAAAATGAGGACAATTTACAAAAAAATATTTGATTTATTAAAAAAAATATAAAAAAATCTTCTATTAACCTAACTGTAAAAAATAAGTTCTAAAATTGGGTTAGTATGTTAGTACTACTATGAATGGTAAAAAAAAAAATGAATAAATATAATGAGAATAATATATATAGGATAGTTATCTGTCCATAAATTCTTTGGTTCCGCACGACAGGTAGGCGATTCGGGAAGGATGGTGATCCGCTGGATGGACGGTTATCTTCAAAAAGATGAGACTAAGTCCTGGTCAAAGATGGTTTGAAGATGCCAAACGAGAGAAGCGTGCTCTCAGCTTACTAGTGTGATCAGTACTGGCTTGAGGGCAAGGGGGCACTGTTATCTGGCTAATCCCTAACTACACTATTGAATATAAATACTAGAAGAATTAAATATAAACATGTAAACTAACAAAAAAAAAAATCTTTTCCTCATTAAAAACTATTTTTAATTTAATTTGATTTTTAAATTATAAACAAAATATACAGAAAAAAAAATATAATGTCCAGGCTCAAACAATCCGTGTCCATGTCTGCTCCTCTGAAAGATATAACATTCATCAAGCTAGATTTATAGCAGGAGTCGATTAAGAGGTGATGGATTTGATTGGCCACAAGGCCATATGGTGATCTCCAGGTAGCTTTATGGATCTTCTTACCTGGGAAAAGAGTAGTGCATATAGTTAGTCCAGAGTTTGTGGCAAAACTTATAAACCAATGACCATTGTTGTTGCTATCCATGTGTAGGCAGGTGGAAGGGCTGCCTCCTCAGAGCATCCTGACATACTTCCCCATCCGGGGCGGGGCGACTTCCTAGGGAAGGTGACCCTAGGGTGTGTATTCTAGATGACCTTGTGCCAGTGTAAGTGAATCGTGTTCTGTTCTTTGTATATTTGTGCAGTATACTGAACTCGGGAAACCAGAGGACTGTTAATCACCAACTAGCTGTGCACTTCAGCCAGCCCCCG
Organism: Piezodorus guildinii; assembly: GCA_023052935.1. Classification (NCBI taxonomy): domain Eukaryota; kingdom Metazoa; phylum Arthropoda; class Insecta; order Hemiptera; family Pentatomidae; genus Piezodorus; species Piezodorus guildinii. Next base: position 84,886,391 of record CM041295.1, read on the forward strand.
CGGTTCCTCTGAGACCAAATAACGCAAGTCATACAAAATGATGAGTATGATTAATCAAGCTTGAAAATGAAAACGCTTGAATATAAACATGGAATGTATGGTTAACTGTAAAAATGATGACGGTTTTGGTGATATTGATATTTCAGGGTATACGATTAAATACAATAGAAATTTAAGTACTTAAGGTCCATAAGATAAAATCTTGTTTAAAGACAAGAAATGTGTGTTATTTTTTGGTTGCAAAATTACAATTTTTGACTCATTTCAAGAAACTTCTTCTTTTGCTTCTCTCTTCTGTGAACTTGTGTTATCTTGATTCACTCTCCTCTCAGCGTAGGGGAGTGCACAGCCACAAATTCAACAGTTCTCATTTCTTCACTAGGTTTCTGACCCTACAGAGATCTTTTCCTCTTCCTCTGCTTGGTTAGTCGTTATATTCGAGATAAGATATTCTCGGGTGTCCTCTAGATCTTCTGGAGCGTATTCCATTGTCTTTAAGGGTCCCTATGTTCCTCCATCCTTATCACATGGCCAAACCATTTAAATTGGCAGATCTGCAAGATGTCCTTCAATGGAGCAACCTCAAGTAACCTGCCTTATGCTTTATTTGCGAACACGATGTCATCTAGTCTTACCTGCTGTTCTCAGAAATTTCATTGCAGCAGCAGTGACTGCTCTCTCGTTTTTCGTTAATATCAGTGCTGTAAAGTAGTATTGGCAGGTACACTGATTTAAATATTTGGAGTTTGACGTCCTTAACTATTACCTCTCGTTTTCATACAACTGTGTTACAAATTTGGTAGTAGACTGCATTGCTTTGTTTATTCTGTTGGATATTTCCAAATCAACTTTTCCAGTTATTTCTTAGACTCCTGTTATGTCCAAATAATTGAACTCCAGCTTCAGAACTACTTAATTCTATTGCACAAGGTTGTAAAGGACTGTAGCACTAGTGATCTAGTTGAGTAAATGATTAGTGCTCACTCAGTCATGCTCACTTAGTCTGACTCAGTATAGATTATGATTTTCCTACTTTTTAGCAACTCTTCTAACTGAGTGCTAATAGTATCTACTAGCTAATAGTATGTACTGCAGATTGAAATAATAGTATCTAGTAGGGAATTGAAATTCTTTCTAGTGGTTTTTCTTTCCTCCTGATACCTGAATCAATGTTGTGTGCTGTGAAAGAGCCAACTTGATACTATTAGCCAATCAATGTGATATTGTTCCCGTACTTTGTGTCAGTATGTTTGCTCACCTGAATATCAAAATTCTTTGAAAGCACCTTATCATTATTCTTGTTTTTTAGTATTTTTAAAATTTTTAATTCTTACATTTTTTTTTCTTTTTTAGAAACATCTTTGTCTAGTAATGGAGTATGTTGAAGGTGGAGATTGTGCAGCATTATTGAAAAATAGTGGTCCACTTCCCCTGATATGGCACGCTTCTATTTTGCTGAAACAGTTTTGGCAGTCGAGTATCTTCATAGTTATGGAATAGTACACAGAGATCTTAAACCTGACAAGTAAAATATGATAAAGCTTATTTTTAATTAAATTTGCATTTAAGTAAATCTATTTTATGATATTTACATATCCTCGATTCCTTTTTTTGTTACTATTGAATGACTCCTGCTTGATATATAATCTACCTACATATTGACAGTACTTTCTGAATAAAATTATAAATCCATATATAGGCTTGTAGCTGTTTAAGGATTTAATAAAAGGACTTAAAGCTGGAAACCATTGTAAATTCTAGATAATCCTCATATTAGCACACAAGCCTGGTAAGTGGTTTGAAAACTATGAAATTTGATGTTCCATTTACCTAGAAAATATATGGTTGAAATTTAGACAAGATGTATAATTTTTGTTCCTAAAAATGGCTTCACCGTGATTGTCAATGTTCTTGGTTGTATTAAAATCATTAAATAAAAGGGTTAATAAGGAGTTTTGTTGGAAATGTAAATTCTAAAGCAGGAGATTGTTTTAATTAATTTTTTTGACATCAAACTGAAGTTCCTGAGATTTTTACAGTCCCTAGTCATGATTATGTTATAGTTAAAAAATAATTTTTTATTTAATAAATTTTATAAAATGATGGGAGCAGGTTGGTGGAAGCTCCTAAAGAAGGTCTTGCTGACTAGAGCCAACTAGATAGATAGTTGGACTATTGAAACCAGCTAATATGAATTTCATATTAAGAAAAACAAATGCCCTAAACAAATATTTTATGCATTATTTTGTTCTTGAGAAAATGAATGTATACGAACGGTTCTACTCATTTTGTTGCTTCACTAAAAGATTTACCTTTATGTTAAAAACTTGTTGATATTGTGTTTACTTGACTTTAATTGTTTTCCTTTATGTTATATAGCCTTCTGATTACTGCTTTGGGTCATATAAAGCTTACAGATTTTGGCTTAAGTAAAATGGGATTAATGTCCTGTAAGTATGTTTCTTATTCTATATTTTTCTGTGGTTTTATTTTGGCATGTTTTAATTATAAGATATACTATTCATTCCAAAACTGGGAATATACAGTTAATTTAATTTTTTTTAAATGAATGATTTTTTTTTTTTTTTTACAGGAAAATTATATGTTTGTTTGTTGTTGTTTTTTGTTTTTTTTTGCTCAAATCTCATGACAAAGGTGAATGCATTTTAATTGTGGGTAATGAATTATTTTAGATTGCCTTGTTTATCAGAGGAAAAAGTGAAAGTAACCTGTGTCAATGTTTTATTAGATTTTTTTTTTAAACGAGTACTTTTTGAATGGAAGAACACTCGTTAGTTAGGCATTCTTCCATTAGACAGTATCCTTAGAGGTTAATGTCCAAGGAGAAAATTCTTTTAGATGACACATGTATTTTTATAGATAATGTTGCGTAAAAATTTTATACAGTTCTGTATAATTGCTTGTTTCATAAGTATGTATAAATTATTATTAAAAAAAGAAAAACAGTGGCACTTAAAGGCTTTTTTTTTTTTTTTTTTACATGATCAGGTGGTAGTCTAGTTGTCAACAAAATGATCATAGACAACTTTCAAATTAGCATAATTTCTAGATTGAGGCAGCTAACTACATTAATGTCCTATAGAATATTTTTGTTGATATAGTCATCATTTTAAATTTATTGAATGAATATTATACAGTTCAGATAAAACATTTTCTTTAAAGTTCACTAGTTTAAGGCCTTATTTGGAGGGGAAATTTGAGGGAAATTTAATTTAGGTATAGAATAGAAGAGAAAAAGAAACTTAATTCTGGGACCAGATCCCTTATAAAATACATGTACGGATAAAAATAAAAAGGTATAAGACTGCATTAACAAAACGTCATACGATTTAACAGAGAAAAAAAAAAGTAAAAATTAAATAAATTAAAAAAATAAATGTTTCTTCTGTTAGAATTATGTGCAAACAATCAAAAAATAAAAATAAATAAAACATTAACTTTACACCAATAGATGTTTAAAAGTAATTATTTTTATTGGAATACTCAAACTAACTAAAGTATGATTGGGAAGCGAGATGGTATTGATGAGGATACGGAAGGAGCATGGAACATTTTTGACAGGATAGTATTCCAAAGGATAGTAGAGCAGCCTAAAAAAAAAAAAAATGCTCATAACTTGATTAAGGGAACGATCTAAGGAAATATATTTTATGCATGGAGCGGAGTAGCCACTTTAACTCATCATAGGGGTGGGATACATTAGACTTGGCAGGGGTACCAAAGATGAATCTTGAAAAGCATTTCAGAATTTGTTTCAAGTTATCCCCGAGTACATTTGAATGGCCACCATTTACCATACCAACGTACACCATAGTCAAAGGGAAGAGGGGGGGGGATGATACTAGGAGATTGTGGAAGTTGTGGAAGGACATGATATAATTTCAGGATATTTATTAATTGCTAGAATATTTGGGCAGTTACTGGCTTTTCACACACTTACATGCACATGCTGTTGTTCTCTAAAATTTAAGTTATAAAAACTTATTTTTATGTATTAATTAATTAACTTTTATTTTAGTGGCTACAAACCTATACGAAGTATATATTGATCGTGATACCAGACAGTTTTCTGACAAACAGGTTTCAGGGACCCCTGAATACATTGCTCCAGAGGTTATTCTTGGGTAAGTTTGTAGTTTAATTATTTAATTCAGTAGAAGAAAAAAAAAAAGATTTTCAAAATAGAAAATTTCCAGTTCCGTTTCATGCCTCAAAAAACGATTGGGTTTTATATCTATTTGATTATTGTCATATTCATGTGATGAACTTTTGACTCCTTTGGTGAAATTTGGTATCTAAATCATTAGTTATCTAATTTATTTAATTCCATCTACTACAGTTTATAGATGTATTTTCCCCAATGTATTTTCCTTGACCTATTACAAAAACAGCTTCTCCGATTTGACATAGAGTTGGACAAATGTTAAGGATTAGTGTTAAAACTGGTGCAGAAACAATTTCATAAAATTCCATTTACCACTTACATGTATGCATTAGCAAAAGTATTTTCCTTGGCACATTTACCAGGTGTAGAAGTAGGAAACCGGAATATTTTTGTAAAAATTGCATACTGTTATTTGAAAATTATAAAAAAAATATATATATATATATATATATATATATATATATTTTATTCAAAATAGTCTTTGAAGAGAACCAGTTGTTGAGCCCTTTTCGTACGTTTTCTTACGAATCGAAGTTTTGTTCAACGAGTGCATGCGTTCCCAATAATGCGAATAGATGATAATCAGACAGAGCCAAGTCTGAAGAATAAGCAGCATGTGCTAGTATTTCCCAATTGAACGCCTTGATCATACTCGTGTGTGAGGGGGCAATTTTATGAAGCCAAATGACTTTATGTTGCCTTTTTGCACATTCCGGTCGTTTTTCAAGTATTGCTCGATTCAAATCGATCATTTGTTGTTGGTAGCGATCAATGTTAATGGTTTCGCCAGGTTTTAGTAGATCATAATATATTATACCCTTTTGATCCCACCAAAGGTACAGCATTGTTTTTTTTCCAAAACGATTTGGTCTTGCAGCATATGTTGGTGTTTTGCCTGGATTCACGCACAATTTTACGACGCTTAACATTCTGAAAATATATCCGCTTTTCATCACCTGTTTCTATTCTATGAAGAAATGATTATCTTTTACATCTGATGAGCAGCATTTGACAAGTATTTTTTCGATTTTCTTGCTGTCTTGTTTTTAGGAGTTTGGAAACTATTTGGAACAAACCAGTTCTAAACATTTTTCTATTTTATTTATTTATTGGAATTTACAACTATAATGGAATACATCGAGTAAATTTGAGTGAAATATAAAAAGGCATGAAACACATGTGGAGAAGCTTCCCAATGGAAGCACTCTAAAAATATTCTAAACTAGAATTTCTCGGGGGCCATCTTCTTTTCAGAGGCCTCGGTGGATTGTCAGGAATTGAAGAGGAAGAAAGGGTTGAAACCAGAGGATTAGGGTGGGACTGGAGTTTGTCATGAAAGCAATGGTATCTAGATCAAGCCAAATCAGCAACATACGGAACATTAAGGTCTTTATGGATGAGTTTATTCGTGACAAAGTAAGGAGCATTGGGGTTCTACGAAGGATTTTGGATTGTAGGAATTGGATACGGGAAGAATTCAATGGTTTAGTAGAGCCCCTAAGCTCTACTCCATAAGTCCATATCGGCCTTATGATAGTCATGTAGATGAGTCTTTTGTAGTTAAGTGGAAGATTAGAACGTTTCTCTAGTAAGTGTTGAAATAGTCGAAAACGTCGTGCAGTTTCTTGTCGTTTCAGTCTTGTATGAGGGTTCCAAGTAAGGCGTTTGTCGAGGTGCAGTCCTAGATATTGGATCTGTTCAATCGGGACAAGAGGAGTATTATTGAAGGAGACAGTAGGGCAGGATGTCATAGGTTTAGAACAAAGGGTAAAGGTAATTTGGTTGGATTTGTTGGCATTTATTTTAATTCTCCACTTCTGACACCATACCTCAAGGTCTCTGAGGTGGGATTGAAGAGTTTGAGAGGCAATAGTTGGATCAGTATTGACTGATAACACACAAGTGTCATCAGTGTAAGTAGAAAGGAAAGTGTTAGGATGGGATGGGATATCAGCTGTATAAACTGTGAAAAGAATAGGTCCCAGGATACTGCCTTGAGGAACACCAGCAAACTGACTAAATATGGATGAATAAGAATTATTATGATTTACTTTAAAGGATCTGTCAGTGAGGTAAGACTGGATAGAAAGGAAGTATGTAGGGGGGAGGAATTTGCGGAGCTTGTAAAGCAATCCCGGGTGCCAGACTTGGTCAAAGGCCTGTTCCATGTCGAGGAAGGCTCCCATACAATACAAGCTGCGCGCGCTCCAATGTATGACGATACAACGTCCACCACACGATGAAATGACATTGCTGGATAGTGGAGTGGGACGTTTTGAATCCAAACTGGTGATCAGGAATTATGGAATTACTATCTAGAATGGGATATAGGCGTTTCAGTATGAGCTTTTCCAAGATTTTCCCCATGATTGGTATAAGTGAGATGGGACGGTAAGAAGATGGATTTATAGGTAGTTTCTTAGGTTTGGGTATCATTTTGACAATGGATAATTTCCAGGAAGCAGGAAAGTTTGTGGTGCGGAGTACGGAATTAGATATGTAAGTGAGATATAGGATAGCTTTTCGAGGAAGTAGTTTGAAGTTTTTCGGTGAAGTTGAGTAAGTTTTTAAATTTTTATTTTTCTGAGTTTTGATTTTAGTATGTTAGTCAGTTTATTATAATAAGTATTGTCTGATGGATATCTAGTCCTATGTCACTCCGATCTTGCCCTGCGTTTTTCCCTTAATAAGATTCGAATGTGCTGTGGCAGGGTAGTCACCTGTGAGTTAATAGTATTAATGGTTGAAGTGTTGTCAAGTATGCTACTGCTAATTAAGTTAGTCAGTTGGTCAACAGCTTTATCAATATCATGTTTAGTCTTAAGTGGGATTCCAGTTTGGTTTCCAAGTCACATCTGAATCCTTCCCAGTCTACTCGTCCTGTAATCAGAGTAGGAATGGTGGGTTTAGTTCTAAACATTTAATTTTTTTTCTGTTTAACTGATTAACTGGGATATATAAAGATGGACATATCTGTCTGTTCATGAAGCAGTAAAATTAAATACAAGATTTCAAAGCTCTTTCATTCCAGAATAGGGACAATATCCATTCCTAAATCTTTTTAACTTGAAAGATATCACATCAACTCAAAATTTGCTCAGCTTGTATGCTTTCCAATATTTTCTGCTCTTACAATAATTTCTGGAGTTATGCACATTAAAAAACTACTTAACTTTTCATTATCATTGACTACTTTATAATGTTTGTTATCTATATTTCATTCTCACAGTAATTTAAAAATTCCTAATCTGTCAAAAATTGATTTTTAGAAAACTATAAGTTAGTTATAACTATAAGTTGTTCAGTTAGACCACCATGTGTTGGTCAAGAAATAGATTTAAAAATAAGTCTAATATTAATTAACAAAGTATATTTTAAAGCAATTTTATTAAAAGTAAACTGAAGGTTAAAAATTAATAAATCATACATTTATTTTTTTACGATTGCTAACATTCAATGAAAACCAGTAAAGAGATAGGGCTAACACTTAATGAAAACCGGTTAAGAGATAGGGCTAGAAGTTAATAAGATGAAATATATGATTAGTAGTAGGAATGGGGAACGATCTTGGTGACTTTAGGACATGTGTTTGAGGATGTAGAGAAATATAAGTATTTATAAGTATAGTATTAGGTTTTATGATAACTAGAAAAAGCGAAATACTGGAGGAAATAAAGTTGTGGTTAAAGGCTGGAAATACGTGTTATTCAGTTGTGAAATTACTTAGCTCACTCGCAGCTTCTATCAAGAAACTTAAAGGTTAGAATTTATAAAACTATTATTCTCCTGACGGTTCTATATGGATGTGAAACCTGGTTGCTTACTTTGAAGGATGAAAAACGTCTTAAAGTTTTCATGAATAAGGTACTTCATAGAATATTTGGTCCAAAGAGATTTGAAACCACTGGGGAATTCAGTAGGTTACATAATACGGAGTAGGGTGCTTGTACCCTGTGAATATGATTGAGTTAATAGCATTGCGGTGACTCAAAAGGGCAGGTAAAGTTGTTGTGCTCAGTGACTAACGAATTCCAAAAAAGTTGGTATGAACTGAACCACCAAGGTAGGTAGGTGTCTGAGAGGTAGGGCGAAGCATCGGTGGGAGGATTGTGTTGAGACTGATTGGGCTTAAACGGTGATCATTGGGTGAATCTGTGAAGGCAACATTTGGTGGTACCGGCATCGAACCTCCGGGTTCGCTGAGCCTATTACTATTATTGTTATTATGATTACTAACATATTTATTCTTTGAATGTTTATATTGAAAATTTTATTTTCATTTCTAGACAAGGGTATGGAAAGCCTATTGATTGGTGGTCAATGGGGATCATATTATATGAATTCCTTGTTGGATGTGTACCTTTTTTTGGCGAAACACCTGAAGAATTATTTGCACACACTGTCAATGGTATGCATTTGATCAACTATATTTTAATTTCCAGTAACCAATTAGAGATATATGTGTAATGGAGCTTTAAATTTTTGATGAATCAATTGTTAGTAGAAAGTTATAAAAAATGGATTGAAGTTTTTAAAAATTATTTTCAGTTGTTTTTTTTTCTACTAGGGTAGCCAGCCATATAGAAAATTCTTGTATCAGATCAACCTTCACATAGTATATTATGTAATTTGATAAACTCTTGTGCATTATGATTTTAAAACACTTAAATGAAATCATAATTCATAATGTAATTAAAAACCTATTTTTTATAGTTTTGTATTAACTAAAATATATAGCCTCAAAAGGTATTTCATATTTAATTATAATTTATATAAATATCTGAATTGCTAGAAAATTTTAAATTTTCAAATATTCAGTTAATTTTTTTATCATGTTGACAGATGATATTGAATGGCCTGATGACGATGACTGGCCTGTGCAGGAGGAAGCTAAAGACATTATTAGCTCATTACTTCAACAAAATCCTCGGGATAGATTAGGTACTGGAGGTCCTCATGAAGTTAAAGAACATCCTTATTTCCTTGGTATGGATTGGAATTCTCTTCTTCGACAAAAAGCTGAATTTGTTCCTCAACTTGAAAATGAAGAAGATACTAGCTACTTTGACAGTAATTTAAAAAAATAATTATGTATTTAACTTAAGTTAACTTAAATTCCTGTCTTCTAATTTATTTTCAGTTTTTTTTTTTTTTTTAATAAAAAAATTAAGCCTTGTCTATATTTTGTTCACTGTGTTGAGATCATAAGTGAATATTTTTCTGAGACTGAATATTTTTTCTCAAAATTAGTTTCTCTTTACTTTGATATGAACTTATTATTAAGCATTCCATTACCTAGATTATATTATTACATTATTTTTTAATTAAATAAACTCATGTTAAAGTGTATTTCATGTGAGCCTCTGTTTACAATTTTACGATACCACCTACCATTATTAATGAATAGCAATGTAGTATTATTAAATCTGTTATTACCATCAAGAGAAATGTACCTTCAACTGTTTATTTTTTTAAAATAGTGAACCTAAACATAAAAAATTGTCTCTAAGCGACAATAAAAAATCATATTAGAATACACAATTTTATGTTCAAACAAAAACATTAAGTAAAGAATACAGTAAAATGTGAATGGATTAAAATGTTTTAATTAATCTTATGAAATAATGGCTAGGGGGAGGAAATCTTGCATGTTAGTCTTAGCTGTGATAGGAATCTTTAAAAAAACTCCATGAATGCATCAGTTTTCTATTGTGACACCACTTCAATTCTTACTTATTTTGTTTGCACAAAAAGACAAAGATACACTTTTTGTGACATAGCTTTTCTTCTTTAGGAATCCTTAAAGAGGAAATGATGCACAAATCAACTGTTTCTTTAAACTAGTGAGGATTACATTGAGTCTTGATTTTCAGTGCATCTGTCTGAAATGTTGGTATTTTCCTTGATGATAGTTGAATAGTTAAAATCTTAGATTCTCCTTTTCTAGACACTCCTCATTTAAAAAACGCTATTTGTGGAAATTTCCTGAGATTCGTTTTCCCATCTTTATATCATCATTGAATTCGAAGTGTTGATTTTGGTAGTTTACTGTGATATCATAGGTGCTTTGTAGTGTTGACAAGGGCATATGGTATACTGTCATGGAGGAGCTGAGTATCTCAGAGAAGCTGATTTAAACGTGCGAGATGGAGTTAAGTGCAGGCTGCTCTCAACAAACCATTTGTTTCTGGGAAGAGTCTGCTAAATGGTGATACTCTAGCATGCCTGCTATTCAATCTGGATCTTAAAAAAGCTGTAAAAGACTTCAAACCAATGGTTCAATCTCCAATAGGTCTGTCCAGCTGCCAGCACTGCAAAAGGTCTGGATGTTGTGGGAAGATCTTTGACTGACGTAAAGGTATTGAAGCTGGCTGCATTGAGGTATGACCTTTTAATCAATGCTTGCAAAATAAAGTACATGGTTAAGGGGCAGGAAGCAAAATGTTACCTGAAATCAAGACAGTAAATCGGTAAATCCTATTGCTGCTTCTTCAGACTAAGGTGCCGTCTCAAGAGCAGGATAATTAATAGGTCAAATAAAATGCTTATTTACACAACCCTCATACCGTTCAGGCTCTCTTTATTCATGAGAGAAAAATTTTGTGATCCATTTTAGGGGCAGTCTGCATAGGTCAGGTATGGAGACATTTATCAAATCATGAGCTGTATGATGTGTTCAAAGGACCAATTGTTGCTCTTTTCATCCTTATGAAAAGGCTAAAATGGGCTTGTCATATAGCTCGCATTAGCTGTACAGACCTCAGTAGGAAGACTAAAGGGAGCAGTGCACTGGACAAAAATATGAGGCAAACCAAAACTTGATTAGAAGAATAGAGTGGTTCAAGGCCCTAGTGCCCTTCTTGGCGTTCGGAACTGACTGGTTGCTGCTCGGTATTGGGAAAACTGGCAGAGGCTGATTGAGGAGGCCCTGATATAGAAATGGATTGTAAGCCAAGAAAGAAGACTGTTAGATATCATTAATTAAATCCATTATCATAGATTTTATTTAAGGATGTTTGGCAATTTCTGTTCTATCTTTACAATTGTTCTAATATTCAGTGTTCATAAGTTTTACATTATGATACAGTATGTATATGTGTATTTATCCTATATTGATTTTATATTTTCAATTTATAAAACTAGGGATTTTTATTTTATACTTAAATCAACAATTATTCAAAAGCCAATAACTGTTTTAAAATCAATTTCAGGCCGTGTTGATAGATACAGTCACGAACTAAGTGGTGACGAGACTGAAGAAACAGTATTACTAGGAGGTTTTTCATCATGTTCTCCACAATATCGAAAAGTGCAGTCTAAATTGTCCCTGGCATTGCCAAATACCTCTTTGGAAGGGATATCTCCCAAGAATATTGCTAAAAAAATAATCTTTAATAATATCAACAATGATAATTTACATCCAGCAGGTATTAAAATATATAATTATAACTATTAATATTCATTCATTACATACTAATGCTGGTGCATGTATTCATCCTCAAATTATTTTTGTATGTACTTGCAAAAGATTTTATACAGTGGTGCAAATTTTATATAAGTTATTGCATGACTATCCATGAAAAGAAGATAAGAAACTTAAAAGTTAGAGGCCAAAAATGTTAGAAATTTATTGATTAAAAAAGAAATATATATATTATATTTTCTGTTCCTTTAAAATAAAACAAAATTTATACCTTAATTTCATTATGGATATTTGTACAAATATAAGTTATCAACTAATTTTAAGTTTATGATCCAGTAATGTGACTAAAGATGAACATTTAAACTTACAATGTAGGCTTAGATGAACCACTCGACATTGAAGCTGTTGAGGAAACTGAGCCATTTCAAGGTCATCCTACTACTCCAGATTCTTCACAAACTGAAAGTGATGATGTTTCCCCACAAATACAGAGAAAAAGAAGACTTCAGAACCGTGATTCTGTTCCTAAATTTTCTATATCTGTGGAAGATGAACATTCTGTGTAAGTGTTACAGACAATCTTTTATGTAAGATGTTTTCAAAATTTATCTAATTGATTATAACAGATTCAGAAACATTTAGTTTGGTCATCCTCATAAATTTCCAAACAATTTTAAAATAAGTGGCATGTCTATTTTCACTCTATATTGATTGCCACTTTAAAGAAATAAGTTTTATTTTTCGATAGGAGAGGGAATTTTTTATCAGTTTAAACTGATTTTTTAAATATTTGATAAAAGCTATTTATTTTGTTACTGTTATAATGGATTGAATCTGTAGAGCTTATTTAAATTTTGATTTGATTTGTTATTTGACAATTTTAATGTTAATTGTTTTTTTACAATAATGAACCATAAATTGAAATACCAAACTCAACGAAGAATTCAGAAAACCTACTGAATCTCTCTAACCTCTTGGAAGAGTTCAGTGTAGATAAATGGATGAGTAGGAGGTGCCCTTGCCTGCCTACACTTCAACGTCGCAGAAGAAAAACCTGTTAAGAACTCTGTAATCCTGGTCGGTGAACAATGTTTAACAAACTGGTTCAGATTTTAGTCTTTGTAGCCTACCTTTATCTAACAGCAAGATCCAAAAGGGCACTCGCTGAAAGAAGCATTCCTTGTATTCGAGGGGCAGCCAAGAAACTTAGTTTGAACATAAATGAGGAGAAAGAGAACAAGGAAAGAAATATTTTGAATTTGTCCAGTTCAGGTTCGGGTGCGTTGACAACTGTTTCCTTGCGAACAGAGATAGACATAAGTGACAATATTTCACTGGAAAACCAATGCCTAATAGATGCCACTATAGCTTTTGAAAGTTCTTTTGAAATAAGACATAACTAATTATAAAACATAAGTTTGATCTGTGATAAGTAGGTTTACCTCAGAGGCCTGGGCTTTGACCAAGGCTGATGTAAAAAGGATTTTCCTGTCCTGTGAGAAAACAATTCTACAAAAGATCTTTGTATTTACAAAAGGAGGCTAAATTAAAAGTAAATTTGGAGGCGCAGTAACTGAGAAATGTACAACTTCTTCAATGGTAAAAAGTAGGCTTTCCCTTCCATTTAAATCTTATCCTAGTAACAAGAAATCTGTATTAGTTATAATCCTTTCAACGAGAATGGTGTCTTGAACTTATTAAAAAAAAAAATACAATAAATAAAACAAGTTCTTGAAATATTAAAATCAAGCATATCCTTTGAAAATTGTCCTTTTCATGTGGAAACCACTTTCCCTCTCTTATATAGACAATTAGCTATGCTTTTTCGTACTGATCCTTGCAGCTGGAATATTAAAAATTGTATACATATATATATACATACACACACACACACACACAATAATTATATATATATATATTATATATATATATATATATATAATATATATAGATGTGTGTGTGTGTGTGTGTGTGTGTATGTATATTATATATTAGTAAAACTAAGTACATATACACACACATATATATATATATATATATATATATATATATATATATATATATATATATTTGTTGGCTATTCTCTGGCTTGCTCATCATCTTATACATTAGGTTCGAGGACAGATCATTTCTGCGTATGTATAATATCCCTATTTTTTTATTCTTTCAAAAACCCAGGTCACCCAAACTCCTATGGCCTGATGGATACGATGATTCGTCGTAGAGGTTTTCAGTTACCAACACCTCAATATTTGGATGCCATGCAATCTAACTGAGGCAATTTTCAATCTGCAACTCTCTACTGTTTTAATACACCCAACTTATTCTCCAGACCTTACACCATCTGTCTACCACTTATTCCAGTCCTACCAAACCTCTTTCAATGGGAAATTGTTCGCCGTTGTAATAACGTATTTCGATCAATTTTTTACTTCTAAGCCCCAGCGTTTTTATAAGAGCAGTGTTTAGAGAAATCACCTCCAGCTAAATGTTAAGATGATCATTCCTTGTAGTAGTATATAGGTGGACTGTATGAAAATTGAAACTGACTGAAAGAAGGCTGGACCTAGATAAAAGAAACACATTATGGGGATAAAATTAATTATATTACAAAGAAAAATGGTACATTTGAATTTGATTGCCAGGTGTTAATTGGGTTAGTTGGTACTATTGCAAATTTGAAACATGTGACTAACTTAAGTGGTGATATCTGAGATGGTGAATATGATAAAATCTGAGATGGTGAAACTGTTCTTCTCTCCTCCTCTCCTCCCCTTTGGCCAGGGGGTCTTCTAAATTCTTCTACTCCATGGTAAAAGGTAGTGCTACAGGAGAGAAAAAAAAACTAGAGCAGACTGTCTGGCACAACCAGCTAGGACTTGCAACTTCTGTTTCCTTTTTCGGCCGCTGGGGGCACTCTGGTTCTGTAACAGGCTGCTAGATGGCAGTGCAGCCATCTATATAGTGAACATGAAATTCCCTTTTCGGGAACCCGAAACAAGCAGAATAATGAAATTTTTAGGAAGATGGCATGAGGTCATAAATGAAAACTGTGATTTTTGAATAATATTTATTATTTGAATTAAATAATTTTTTTTAAATTTTAGCCTTAAAAAACCAAATGAACTTATAGATTCACCCAATATATGTATATTCAAAAGGTTAAATCATACCAAATTTCATTGAAATCTGAGAGAAATGGCTGTCATGTCCCCACATTGCTTGATAATTTTGATAGGAAATTAATTAAAAGTTGAGAATTAACAAATAACATACTTTTTTAAGTATTGTGTCTGGTTTTATGGAAGTTTAATATTAATGTGTGTTTTATTTATTCATTACACTCTAATACTTTACTTGAATTGATATTTTATTTTTTTCTATAGATTTCACAAAACAGGTGATACTTCTCCTTTAACAAGTAAGCCTAAAAAACTGATTGGAGATCATCCTCTTCAAGGTTCAGGACCTATTCGGGTAGCAATTGCACCTGTATTTTCCAACACAAAACATCCTTCAAGAGCTGTTATCAAAAGTTTCAGTGCTTCTGGCTTATCCCTGATGATTCCTCCTGGAAGAGGTATTGTTTAATATTAGTATATTAATTGAATCTTACTTTGGCTTTATTAATTATGCCTTTGCCTTGCTTCATGGTGCTTCCTAGAGATGACAAAGTATAAAAAATTATGCAATCAAAGTAATCTATCACATGATCCTAAATTAAGAAAATCCATGTAAAAAAAATGTGGTGCTCGCAACTCACGACTTTCACTTATCCCCGTTGTTAAAATCAATTAAAGAAGTTTTAAATACATGTAGAGATAAAAATAAATTGTTAAAGAATTAATTAAATTGAATTTCAATAGAAACATGTGTTTTATTAAATAATCTATTATATTTTTATCTTCAACAATCAGTTAGTGTTTGGGGTAATCACCTCGTACTCAAATGTCAAGATGATCACAACTAGGGGTTCTGCTTCCTTGACATGCCACCAGGTGGCAGCACGGTCCACATGAATTTCTCTTTTCAGGAACCAGAAACTGTTAGTTTAATCGGCTTTTCATCACTCTCCATTATCCTTTACAATTAAGAGTATCAGATAATATTTTTTCTAAAATCTTTATCTATCCAACGGTATATTATACATCTATATTACTATTCTTGTGTTCAAAAACAAAAAAAATGAAGAAAAAAATATGTTTGCACTTTTCTGCTTTAGTTGTTTATCAAATTCACTCAACTTTGATATATAGCCATCTTTCATCAGTGCCATTAAGATGATGTGGTTAATCTTGTGGAATGTACAAAATTAAAGGTAGTTAAGAGGAAGAAAATTTAAAATATCGGCATTTAAGCCCTCTCAGTCTATTTCAATCAGAATTAAACTTACATGATATCAAAGCCTATTAAATTTTACATCGATATAGCAAGTTTAATCAAAATCGTTAGAGCCTTTTTTGAGAAAATCGTAAAAAGTGACTCTTCTGGTAACAGGATTTTGATGAAAAAGCTGCTGTAACATCTCGGGCGTATAGTTGTCTTATATATGAAATTTCAGTTTCGTACAGCTTATGGTTTTTGCGCTAGACTTACCACACACAGACACACAGACCTTTTTTCGGGACTTGGTCATTTGGACTCAGAAGACCCTAAAACGTACGGATATAAATACACATTTCCGTCGTAAACTGGAATTCGAAAATTTTCACGATTGTAATACTTTCCCTTACTGTATATAGTAAGTGAAAGTAAAAATCTTTTCATTATGTCATTATTTGGGTTTTATTTTAAACAATAGTTGGGCTGTGAAGGGTTTAGTCAGTTAAACTGAATTTATGATTGCATATACCAGATGTTTTCTTCCTTTCGCTTAATTCATATGATTTATGGACAAAGCCACAGGCTTTCAAAAATCATTGTTACTATTAAAAATTATAACATCTAAATTTTTTATTGAAATTTACTTATGTATTACAATAATACTATTAAATGTGTATAACAAATAATGTCGTGTGAAATAACTACCCATTAATAGCACTCCAATATCTTATTTAACTAAGGAGATCCCAAGGCCATCTTCTTTTCAGTTGCCTCGGAGGGTATCTTCTTCTTCTTCCAGTGGCGCGACAGGCCGTGTAGGCCCTGGGCCTCGCGGTGTAAACTCCTTGGAGTTTAACACTCATGTTTCACGATGCAATTTTTAGTGTAGGGACATCACTCCCTACGCCTAATTTTGTGAGTGGCCACCATTTGGCTGACGGGTCTCACATACCTGGGGGAGAGGCTGTGAGTGAGTCCCTAATTTTTTACATCCTAATAAAAGCCCGCTGGGACTGGGATTCGAACTCACAACCATAGAATGAGGGACTAGCGCGCTAGCCACTCACCCACGGGCTCCCCTGCCTCGGAGGGTATCACAAATCTAAATATAACCCAAACCCTAATTTCACGTTAGAAAATTTCACAAGAAAACCTAGACCTATTTAGGCGTGTGAAATGAATTATAAATTCATTAGGTATTTATAGTAATTGCCGATTATTCTAATTTAGAATTATTGGAACCTACATAATTATATCATTGGAGAGCTCAATATTTAATTCTTGTTCTTATTAATTTCAGATGAAATACCTCAAATGGAATCTCCTGGGGGATCTAGTACTGCAAGTTCAAGGGATAATTCTCCATGCAGAGAACTTTCTCCTCTTGTGACCAGTCTAAAACCCCCAGTGATTATAAGACGAGGACCATCTGGCTTTGGATTCACTGTACATACTATAAGAGTCTATTTTGGTGATACAGATTTTTACACTATGCACCACCTTGTGATGGTAATTATTGTTTTTAAAAAAATATTTTGATTCTTTGTTTCAATGTTTGATATTAAATTTGTCAAAAGGATTACAATTTAACTTGTTTTATATTTCAAAATTTAAATAATATGACATTTTAATTACGAGAATGACAAAAAAGAAAAAAATTGAATTATCAAGGGGGCTAACTGGTTCTCATACAAATTAACAAGAAATTTTGAAGGAGCCAGCAAATTTATTATAATTATTTAGAGATATAAATTATGCGCAATTAATAGGGCTTTACAATCCTCTGGTATCACAGTACAGTACATCGCACTCCTCTCGCTATAACAGTACACAACTCATTTATATTGACATTAATGACATACACAGTACACGTCCTAGGGTCACCTGTGCTGCAGGCCAGATGCATTCACCAGTAGACCTGCTGTCCCAGGGCATTAGAACCTTTTGGACTGGGCCAATTTCCCAACAAGAAGTAAATATTGGATTCATAGAAACCATATTATATTAGCCTTTTAATTGGAATGACAAATCGGAAAAGACATGTCAGGAAAAGGGACTTTAGAATAGGAACACAATAAAAACCATCAAGAGAAACTTGTGGAGGGAACCTGAAAGTAAAATGTGGACATTCTTGGTATATCTGAGGTAAAAAGTAAAGGAATTGGGGAAATGATTCTGGATAAGGAATATACTCTTGTAAATTCAAGAGTCCCTAAAGGTGATTATGCAAAGGAAGGATTTGGCTTTGTTGTTGGTGAAACACTATATATGAAAATGGAGGAATGGGAAGCTGTAACATCCAGAATAATAATAGCCAATTTCCATTTTTCTCCTGGTAAAATCACATTAGTTCAAATGTTTGCTCCTACTTAGGATTCCTTTGTTAAAAATAAAGAACAATTTTACTCTGACCTAGAAAGTATAACGAACAAATTCAGAAGTATGAATAGGAAAAACTATATGCCGTTGAGACTTCAATGCAACTATGGGATGGGACTATGCAGATACATACGGTGTTGTGGGAAAGCATGGTAGAGAAAGGACAAAGAACGATAATGTTCAGCGATTGATTGACTTCTGCATTGAAAATAACATGCTTAATTGGTAACTCCTTTATTCCCCACAAGAAAGTTCACAGAATTATTTTTTCAGCACAGGAATGAAATACTCTTATCGACTATTTTGTGTATGATCACAAAGTTAGACAATGGTTCACAGATGTTAAGGTGATCAGTGGTGCTGAAATAGATCCAGACTATTTCTATCAGTCTCAAACATGCAGATGATGAAGCCAAGAAGCATAAGATAAGACACACAAAAAGATAAATGTGAGAGCCCTTGGTGAAGTTGAAAAAATGTTATTTTAAATTGGTCTAGCCCTAATACAGTTGGTATGTAAAGATCTTGGGCAGTGCCTTACCTGATGTTATTTTACCATCCTTGACGTTTTTGCAACAAATGACTAAGTCTAACGGATAATGGCTGGGCACATAAGGAATTTTTCCGATACCAAGTATTAATTTTAGATTTTTTAAATATTTTTTGGTTATGTTGGAGCAGCATGGTCTAGGGGATAGGGCACTAGTTGATTGTTCTCTGGGTCCTTGGTTCGAATCCCGGCTTTGGCAAAATATTATTTATTCTGTTATTTTAGCCAGGGGTAAACCTAGGGTATGGAGACCCTCATAGTGCAGACCCTATAAGGTTGGTACCCAAAAAATGGGTAAAAACCTGACGACTGAGTGTGATCTCCGACTAATAGAATAGAATAGAAAAAAAATTTTGTTCTGGGACTTTGTCCCTTAAGAATAACATAAAAATTTACAAGTAAAGGTAGCACATCTGGCCAGATAACATTAAATAGACATAATTATGTACATAAGTAAAAGAGGTAGAAAAAGAAATTTATATAAATGTATGTACATACTCATCTCTATGTACCAAAGATAAGAAAAAGCGTAAAAAAAAAGTAAAGCAAATAAATAGTAAATTGAAAGTAAGAAACAACTAATTTTGAACACTCAAATGAAAAATAATAATAATATATACATGTATATATGAAATAAAATAAAAAATAAATAAGAAGGTAAACATAGGATATTCATTCCTTATAACGATTATAATGAAAAATCTAATTTAAAATTAAAGATTAACAAGCGTCAGTTTGGAATAATAGGTGTTGGAAAAGGCGATATTTGAATGTGGATAAGGAAGAAGCATTACGTATATTGGAAGGAATGGAATTCCAGAATGTAATGGAACGGGCAAGAAAGGATCGATCGAAGGCTTTAGTTCTGTGGGATGGTATATAAAGGTCGGAATGGCGCGATCTTGTTTCAAGCAAGTAGACTGAGGATTTAAATTGAAGGAGACTGTAGATATAGGATGGATGCTGGGATTTTATAGTTTGGTAGATAAATGACCCAAGGAAGTACTGTCTGCGTATGGAGGGAAGGAGCCACTTCAACTCGGCATAGCGGGGGGTCACATGAGACCGTCTCGAGGTACCCAAAACAAATCTTAAAAAACAATTCATGAGACGCTTTAACTAGTTTTCAAGTACCACAGGGAGACCACCGTACACCGCGCAGCAGTAGTCGAAGTGGGGGAAAATGAGAGACGAAACGAGGAGCTTACGCGTGGATTGTGGAAGAAGGTATTTGGAGCGATGAAAAAACTTCAGGGTACTTATAGATCTACGGGAAATTTGGGCTATATGAGGTTTCCAGGATAGGGTTTGGTCTATAGTAATTCCTAAATTTTTGACAGAGGAGCTGAATGTAATGGGGTGATTGTTCAGGAATAAGGTTGGGAAGATGATATTGGATCTGAGAAGAGGACTGGAGCCAATCAAAATAGCCTGAGTTTTCGTAGCGTTTAAGATAAGCTAATTCAGGTTTGCCCAGGCACTGATCTTATCTAGGTCTACCTGAATAGCAGCAAATGCCTTTGATAACTCAGAAGGAGGGAAGGATAAGTAAATTTGGAAATCATCAGCATAAAGATCGTGGGAGCAGTGAACTATTGAGTTAGGAAGATCGTTGATATAACAGTTAAAAAGGATAAGAGAGATACTTGAGCCCTGGGCCACACCTGCCGTAAGAGCTAGGAAGGATGATAAGGGATGGTTAGGAATGTAAACGGCTTGAGTTCGATCGGAAAGGAAGGATTGAAACCAGCGGATTGCGCTGTTGGAAAAGGACAGTGCTTTAAGTTTAGAGAAAAGGATAGAATGGTCCAAGGAGTCGAAAGCTTTAGAGAAATCAAGGAGTATTAAAACAGTTAGTTTCCTTTCGTCCATGGCAGTATGTATGTCATTAGAGATTTTGGCGAGGGCGGATTGAGTGGAGAAACCTGAACGGAAACCAGATTGGAGAGGATCGAGTAGTTTGGATTTTTCAAGGAATTCGGATATTTGAGCCTGGATTATTCTTTCGAGAGGTTTCGAAAGGTTTGAGAGGATGGAGATTGGTCGATAGTCTTTAGGAAGAGCAGGATTGGCGGTTTTGTTAATAGGGTGGACTAAAGCTTTTTTCAAAGAGCTAGGGAACACTGAATTTTGGAGAGAAAAGTTATAAATAAATTGAAGAACTGGCAGGATTTCGGGGAGGCATAGTTTTAACAATTTTACAGGAATTCCATCATAACCAAAAGATTTGGTTCTGGATTTCATAACAGAGGAAATTAGGTCACTTGGAGAGATGTCAGAGAAATAAAAATTGTCAGGATTAAATGATGGGACCGAGAAAGATTTATGAGTAGTTGGAGAAGAACAATTAGAGGACGAAGATAAAAAGTAAGAGTTTAATTCATCAGGAGAAATCTGTGGATCAGGCGAGGAAGAGGATTTGCAGAGAGAGAGCTTACGGAGGATTTGCCATTTTGTTTTTGAGTCAGGAGCTGAGGATAGGGCTTCTTGAAAGTAATTGGATTTTGCACGTCTGATAGTTGTCTGTGTCAAGTTACGGAGTGCCCTAAACGCTTGATAGTCGTCAGTCAGTCTTGTACGTCTAAAGCGTCTACGGGCAGCCTCACGTCTTTTTTGAAGATCTTTGATTTCTTGACTCATCCAAGGAGCAGGTCGGCGACGAAAGGTGGTGGTTTTGGATGGTGCATGGATATCAAGGATGTGAATGAGATTGGTGGTAAGGATATCAACCATGGAATCAATTGAGGTACAAGAATAGATTTTGCTCTAGTTCATCTTTTCAAGGTCAGGTAAAAGGTTTTCTCGGGTAAGAGAGTCCAGGTTGCGGAAAGTAATGGTTTTAGGTAGGAACACTGAGGTACGAAAGTTGTAAGATATTTGGTTCAGATCATGAGATGAAAGGAATGGTACTGGATGTTGGGAAGCGGAAAGAAGGTTGTGCTGTGAATCAATAACATGCAGGTCCAGCCAGGTGTCAGACCTACAGGTGTGGTGGGTTGGGAAATATGGAACGATATAGAGATGAAGGGAGAAGAAAAGGTTTTCTAGGTAAAGTTTATCGTTGGAATTGGAAAGTAAGTTGGTGTTGAAGTCAACGGAGATAATAATATGACTGTAGAAGGGAACATGGTTGTATAGGATTGATTCAAATGATTCATCAAATGGAACAAGAGGAGGACGATACACTACAGCATACAGGAGAGAGAACATGATCTAAAGGAAATTTCAACTAGGAGGAATTCTATATGTGGATAATCATAAGGGAATGAGACCTCTAGGACTCGGGATTTCAGACTGTTGTGCACATAAAGACCTACACCTCCACTGTTCTTACCGATACGATCGTGCCGGATTAATGAATAATCAGGAATGGAGACAGAAGAAGAAGGAATATAGGGTTTTAACCAGGTTTCGGAAATGGCAATAACGTGGTAAGAGTTTCGGGTGAAATAATTATGGAATTTGTCAAAATGTGCAGGTAAGGACTGTGCATTAACGTGGCAGGAAAGTAGGACGTTAGCCATAAGGGAGAGGAAATAAAGTTTTTGGGAGGAAAGACGCCTGAAATAAGACAGAAACGTGAATGGTCAAGAAGAAAGTACCTGTCAACAATAAGATAACATAAAATAATCTATGAAGGAAAAAAAAAGTAAAATAAATAAAATCTATTTGTAAAATTGAGGGAAAGATAAATATGCTAGAATCAAAATAAATAGAAAAAATATCATTAGGATAAAGGTCCATTACAACATTACGATGATTCCCAGTAGGTAGACAAGTTCCAGATTTTCAACTGAAAACATCGAGGTCTTGAGTCTTGTCGATGTAGATCACTCGGAGTGGCCGTCATCTTTTCGGCAGCGCACCCTGCCGCCTGCGAACCAAACATATTTTATTTTTTTTGCAGCTCTCGCTTGACGGGCAAGCCAGTATAAATGCCTATTTGTTGGCGTCATCTCTTCGCTGAGATAAATTCGGTGGAAGTCATTTTCTTCCCAACCGATGTCTCGCGTGGAGAAGTCCCTCTTCACCCTGCGTTGCCGCACTATCTCGTCGCGCAGCGATTGCCTTACGAAGCGAGCGATGATGAGAGGTGGCTGCATATCTTCTTTTCGTGGCCTTCGTCGTTCCACTATATCCAGGTCGTTGGGCTCTATCTTGATCCCAAGCCCCGCCGCCACGCTGGTCACAAGAGCTGCCAGAGTTTCACCTGGGCGAACTGGTACACCGCAGATTTCAACAGACCTGCAAAGAAAACTTTGTTCTGTTTTATTAAGACGCACTTCTAGTTCGCTCACTTTATTTTTTAATAATTTATTTTCGGAAGTTAGATCTTCTATATGTTTTGCTTGACCTTCTAAATGTTTTTCGATTTTGGAAAATTTGTCATTTAACTCGAAGCTGAGGTCACTATATTTATCTAGCGACGATTTTAAACATTTTATTTCCTCGTTAACTTCGGTGCAGAGGCGATTAACTGCAGCGAGAATCATCGGCTGATGATGGCTCGACAATCTTCGGTACCGTCTTGGCAATCTTCGGCACCGGCTGGTCTTCTTCGATGATCGGTCCGTAATCTTCGTCAAAGATCTAGTTGGGCTGGGCGATTTTTCTTTACCAGACCCAGCAGGCTTTCTTACTGATTCGCATTTATTACAGAACCAATATTTTCTTTGAGCCTTGAGAGCTTCAATATCTTTATCGTCGAGGCTGCAACATCTGCCGTGAAAAATCAATTGACATTTGCTACAGCTCAAATTGTTTTTATCATCTCTAGTGATGGTGGTTTCACAGACCGTGCACATTACCATTTTGTCTAATTAATGAGGTAAAGAAATAGATAAAAACAATGACTTATAGATATTTTCGCCAGTAAATCCTCTAAGGCTTAGGGATTAACGCAACCTCTACTGCCGTGGCGCCGTAAATTTGTATAGTTTTCGTTTAATTGTTAAATAATAAACGAAAGTGGTTATAAATGAACTTGTTAATAAACTTGTTGACTATTTGATGAGTTTTATAGCACAATCATATAATAGTAAATAAAGGTAAAATAAAGAGATAAAAACTAATAAACAGTGAGATAGAACACAGGTGTTGCCTAGATGCCTTCTCTGGCCAGACTAATCACCTCATTGCATGGCCGTTGGCCTAGGAACAGTACAGAACTCTATTGTACTGAGCCCGAGAACCTTTGTGGGTTGTAGAGGTACAGTTTTTTTGTTTTTTTTTTGGTTATATAGCATTTTTTGATACCTATTTTTTTATAAATTTTTATTAACAACAAATTTTAAAATTATTTATTTTAGAATCGATTGTTTGTAATAAATTTCTATAAATTATAATTTACAACTTAAGTTTATGCAACTTTTATGCCACATTACCTTCTACAACTTTCTAAGTTAAAAACATGTTTTCTAAAATCCATAGCATTCCAATAGTATTTTATTCATCTTTATTAAAATTATTATTCTCAGAAAAAAAATTTAACCTAGTAAATTTATTTTTTTTACAGTTGGTTATCTTATTCTTTTTTATTATATTTAAGCCAGTAGCAATCATAGGTACTTGGTTTAATCATTTTCTTTTTATCTTATTCTTTTTGTTAGCGGCTGTGAGGCATTCTTCATTGTTTGATTATTACCTCTTGACTGAAATCCTATGGTCTTTTCAGCTGCACTTTTTAGAACATTGGAAATTCTCATTGGTCCTCTCAGTTCTCCTTTGAGTCTAACTTCCACCTTATAGCTAATAACAAAAGTGATACGATGATGTATTATTTATAAAGTTTTATCCTCTTTAGTAATAAATTCCATTCATTAATCTGAGTTTTGCTAAGTAATAATAAAATTATTGTATTTAAAAAAAAAAAAAAAAAATATTGTATAAAAATATATCAGGGCATACTTTTGAACACGTAGGAAATTCAAGTATTTAGGTTCAATGATAACAAGAAAAAATGAAATCCAGGAAGAAATAAAGTCCCAGTTAAAGGTGGGAAATGCATGTTATTATTCAGTTGCTAAGTTACGTATCTCGCAGCTTCTATCCAAAAACTTAAAGGTTAAAATTTATAAAAATATTATTCGTTCTTTACGGTTCCTTACGGGTGTGAAACGTGGCCGCTTATTTTAAAGGATGAACAATGGCTAAAGGTTTTTGAAAATAAGGTACTGCGTAAAATATTTGGTCCGAGGAGAGATGAGGCCACTGGGGAGTTAAAAAGGTTGCACAACGCGGAATTGTGGAACTTGTATCCTGTGAATATAATTGATTTGATAGCATCACGGAGACTCAAATGGGCGAGTAAAGTTGTTGGGCTTGGTGAGGAACGGATTCCAAGAAAGTTGGTATTCGCTGATCCGACTGGTAGGCGTCCGAAAGGTTGGCCGAATTGTCGATGGGAGGATTGCATTAAGGCTGATCTCGGGGGCTTGGGCTTGAACGGTGAACATTGGACGAGTCTGTGTAGGCGGAATTCGGTGGTATCGGCATCGAACCTTCGGGTTCAGTAAGCCTATTATTATTATTTAAAAAAAACAAAATAAAAATTTATTAGTGGTTCAATTCTTTCAAACCTTAAGTATTTATTATTGCTTTCTTTATAATAATTTTTTTAATTTTATTTTCAGGCTGTTGAAAATGGTAGTCCAGCTTTTGAAGCTGGTTTACGACCTGGAGATTTGATAACACATATAAATGGGGAACCTGTCCAAGGCTTGTATCATACACAGGTTTTACAGCTTCTCTTATCTGGCTCAGATCATGTTACATTACGTTCAACACCTTTAGAAAATACATCAATCAAGTCTGGTGGACGTCGAAGAGAACTTTGGCAATCAAAATTAGCCAGAAGGTAAGGAATTTAGTATCCATTACCTTTATATGCTATTAAAAGAACGATGATATATCAATATCCTTTAGTGATTTTGTTTTTCTTAAGTAATTGGTTATTTCATAATGTCTAGCTATTTATCTTCTGATAAATATAGGTCAATCCATTTGAAATTGTCCAAATTTAATTAATTTTTTTACCAAAAAGTATTAATGTTTATGATATCTTCACCAGTTATTAACTCTATCTCTTTATTTTCATGAATTTTATAAACAACTTAAATAACTGAAAAAATATATATATCTTGACAATACTTTTAGTTTGGCTGCCATTATAAGTCAGCTTTCTGAAAACATGTGTTGAGAAAACCTCTCTAACTCTATTAATTTTGAAGATATTTAATCAAAACAAAAGCTAACAATAAGATAAGGGTGTGTGTTGTATATTTTACTATCTAAGCAATATTAGCAATACATGCTTGAGTACTTTATTAGTTAATACAAATAAAAATTTTACTATATAGAACAAAAACTCTTTCAAATGGTTCTGAAAATCAATGATATACACTGCTCCACAAAAAAGTCGCGCACTTTGAAAAATCATTTCTTTTTTCCTGTGAAATTAATATGTATTACATCAACATTTTTATAAAATAGTATTATTTTGAGATGATTTAGAGGTAAAATTAAGATTAAGAAACAAAAAATAAAGATTTATTTGGATAAAAAGAGAAAATTAACAAAAATTTATATTTACAAAAAAAATTGTTTTTCTCTGTTGAATTCAACTTAAATAATGGGTATTGCTTCCTCTTGCTTAAATTACTAATAACCACTGAACAAGTGGCTAGTGCCTTGATTTAGTCGAAAATGGCCAGGTAGTCAAAGAAATGCTGCTCGGGCATTAGGATTACCTGAAACCACTGTGCATAGAGCGATCCAACGTTTCCATGACACTGAGACTCTACACACTCGGGCCAGGTTCAGGTCCCCCAAGAATGACACAGCCATGAGATGATCGGTTTATTTTAATACGTAGTATTCAAAATCGCTTTTCTATTGCTTCTGAGACTTTTCAAAAGCTCTGGGTGGTTTGTAATGTTTCAATTAGTGCCAAAACTGTCAGAAAAAGACTTGCTTAAATGAGCTTACATCCCAGGAGGGTAGCCACAGGTCCACGGCTCACTGTAAATCGTTGAAGAGGCCGTTTAAGAGGTTGCTCCTTGAGAGCACATGCTGTGGGATGAAAATTAATGGAGAACTGTATTTTTTTCCCGATGAGTCTAGTTTTTCACTTTACTCTCCAGGTGGATGTGCTAGAGTTTACTGAAGGTCAGGTGATCGTTATTCTGAATGTAACATTGCTGGGAGAGTGCAATTTGGAGGTGGTTCAGTGATGGTTTGGGGAGGAATATCTCTGGAAGCGAAAGTTGATCTCCATGTCTTCAACAGACCTTCCCTGAATGCATATTTGTACATAGCAGAGATCTTTGAACAATATGTTATACCTTTTGCTCCCTTTATTAGAGACAATTTTATTTTTATGCTTGACCACACCCTCAAACTGTGTTCAGCAATATCTTAATGATACGTGAATTCAGACTTAAAGAAGGCCAACTCGTAGCCCTGATATAATCCCATTGAACATCTCTGAGACGAACTTGGCAGACATGTGAGAAGAAGAATTAACCCTCCTGAAAACTTTCAGGAGCTAAGAACTTCTTTAGTGGAAGCATGGGAGTAAATCCCACAAGATGTAGCAAACCTTATTAGAAGTATGCCTTCACAGCTCCAGGCAGTAATTCAAGCAAGTAATTAATTAAATACTTGTTGTTTTTTTTCTTCTATAGGTTAAATCTAACTACGGGCTTCCTCTCCCTTTGCCATCGCCTCACTGTGGATGTTGTTTCTGATGGTTCTCTACCTGCATCTTCTACTGTAGGTGGTGTAACTGGATAGTGATTAATCCATGGTAGGGTTTCTGGAATTGATTTTCTATTTCTGTTGATCTCAGTTGGTTGGTGTGTCTTTTGATGACGTATCAATTCAATGATGTAGTGTAGTTTCCCTAGACGTTTGATCACAGTTCCGAATTTCCATAGATCTGACCCCGAGTTATTTTTTGCTTGAATCCCCAGATTCAAAAACTAGAACTTTGCTGTCTGAAGTTAATTACTTATACATTTTGTCTGGTTTTCTTTGACGTGTGTTCACAGCAGTCTGTTCAGATGGAGTTCAGCTGGGGACTTAACATTAGCAAGGAGAGTTGATTGATATTTGAACAAGAATACATTTAATTTTTGTTTTATGGTTCCTGGATCTTCTACCTTACATTTGAGCTTTTGCTTTCAATTTTGAACAGACTGTTCAGCTAACCCATTTGTAGCAGGATAATTCGATGCACAGAACCTTTGGGAAATACCATAATTTTTACAAAAGTTTTAAAATAAATAAATCAGATTTGAAAATAGCAGCATTGTCCAAAACTATAATTGTAGGTATCCATTTCTTGAAAATAATTCTTTTAACTAATTTATTGTTGAACCAGAGGTAGGAGGTTCAGGGGCCATATTAATTTAGTGTTAGCGTCCACTAAAACAAAAAAATAGTAATCTATCAAGCGGTCTAATTGAGAATAGCAAGATTCACTCTTCCTGAATGATCGTAAAATGAATGCGATAGATTTTTCTTGGTCATTGATAACATGAGAAAGCATAGCACCTAAACTGACCCATAAGGGCTAGCATCCGTGGCTAAAATCAATGGTAATTAAGGCTGATATGGAGTCAACACCAATTCACGCACAATTTCATCTCTAATTAAATTAAACACATTAGTACAATAGCTAATCCACTTAAATTTAACATTCTGTTTTAGCAATTTATTTAATGGTATTAGTTTATCGGATACTTTCGGAATGAGTTTTGCATAATATTGGTCTAAACCCAAAAATGACCTAAGCTCGTCAACGTTTTTAGGTTTAGGCACAGATTTTATCACATCAATTTTGTCTTGACTTTTTTCTAAATCCCTAGCACTAATTTTATGTCCAATATCCCTTCCTCCTAAGGCCTTTCACCCTCCCGAAATCACTAATATCATTCAAAGATTACCATCCAAAAAAGCTCCTGGCCATGATCTCATCACATCCCATATCCTGAAACAGCTCCCCAAAAAAGCCATACTCTTACTCATCTACATATATAATGCTACACTTCGTTCTACCTACTTTCCCGATCCTTGAAAATTGTCCATTATCAAAATGATTCCTATACCTAAAAAGTCTCTAGAAAACCCATCATCTTACCGTCCTATCTCTCTTTTGCCCATCGCGGGCAAAATGCTGGAAAACTTCTCCTAAAATGTCTATACCCAATCCTTGACATTCATCATGTTATTCCTGACCACCATGTGGATGTGATATCTTCCACATTGGAGTGCGGAATGTATTCCACTGGAGCCTTTCTCGACGTGGATCAGGCTTTTGACCGAGTTTGACATCCAGGACTGCTCTACAAACTTCGTCACTTTGGTCACTTTACAAGGTAGCATTTTGGGTCCAATCCTTTATTTTTTTAACAATTTTCAATCCTAGAGACCAAGAAATGTAAAGCAGTTTCACAGGATTTTCCAGGCTGAGTCTATCAGCCAGTATATTGTCCCTAATATGTCTGTCAATAATTTTTTCCAATGTCTTCATTAGAAAGGATGTCAGACATATAAGTCTGTAAGCCTTGGGATGGTCATATGACACTTTCCCAGGTTTGGGTATGTATCGCACTTTAGCCACACTCCAACTATTAGGTATGTGGTTAAGTGCTAAACTGCCTCGTAATAATACAAGGAGATAGGGTCGCAGCACCTCAAAGCCCTTCTGTAGTAGAGCTGGAAAAATTCCATCAGTGCCGGCTGATTTGAAAGGGGCAAATGATTTAACTGCCCACTCCAATTTCCCAGAATTAATTATCCTGTTGGCTTCAGCCCACCTATCCGTAATAATGGTTTTTCTCTCATATGTGGGATTAATTGGTTCCTTATCCATCAGCTCGCAGCCAGGAAAGTGCGCCCTTGCCAGTGCCTTCAGGGTACCGATCTCTGAGTCAGTATGGCCCCCTTCTACACTGATGGCACCCATAGCTCTCTGGCCCGGCCTCTTGGATAGGATTCTATTTACCCTAAAAGCAGAGGATGTGTCATTAATGGCATTGCAAAAATTCCTCCATTCCTCCCCTCTCTTAGCTTTCCTAATGGCTTTGTTGAAGAGTTTCCTAGTTAAAGCTCTCAATTTGCCAAGTTCACCATTCCACCAGGTGACGTTCCTGTTGGATTTGACTGTACACACAGTGTTGTTGTCTGTGTAGGACTTCATTATTGCCTCAGTAAGTGATACATTCAGGCAATCCAATTGCCATTTGTCTCTAATTAATTTGGGACACTGACTTACTTCTTGTTCAAGTTGGATGCAACAGGAATTCCAGTCAGTAAGTTTGGGGTTCCTGTACACCGACTCAAACATGTCATTAACATCTATATCAAATCTGATATATTTATGATCTGAACATGTCTCCTCACAAGAAACATGCCAGTTCTTAATGAAATCATAAGCACAATTGGTGCTTAGTGTGATATCAATGACCTCTGATCTGTTCTTATTTACAAAGGTGGCAGTATTGCCCTTATTGTGGATTTCAAGATCATTGCTTAAAATAAACTCAAGTAGAGACTCACCTCTCTGGTTGTTATTTGTACTGCCCCAGAGTCTGTGATGAGCGTTAGCATCCAATGTTGCTATCAGGGTGCCTTCGCCTTCCATCCCTGCGATTAGACTTCTGAATGCCTCTGTGGGGATGTCCTCTTCATAAGGAAGATACACAGAACAAACTGTGATCTCCCTTCTGTTGTTGCCCCCGAGGAGGGTCACTTTAGCTGTTGCTAGATCTCTGCAACAATATTGCCACAGGGGTAGCATCTTAAGGTTGTTATTATACAGTATGCAGGTCCTGGAGTGCATGGGCATGGCTATTACTCTGTACCCCCGCATTTCCAGCCCCTTTACACTGTCCTTAAAAAGGTAAGGTTCTTGTATTAATATAATATCAATATGTCTACCTCTTACATAATGCTGCAGGGCACCACATGCCGCAATGCAGTGATGTAGATTAATCTGCAACAGCCGCAATACCATTATTGCTTTCTGGTCTTGCGGGTGTCATACCCCGGCGGGTGCCGCGAGACCGTGCCCCCACCACACCTCCCCGCAGAGGCACCCGGATCATTGGGCCCCCCGAAGAGCCATTCTTTCACCGGTCCTCTCAGTGGAGGTACCCGGATTAGCATGAGCCCCAGACCCCACTGAAGAGCCAATTCCAGAAGGGCACCGGACGACCGTGCCTCCTCCGGACCTCCCAGCTGGGGACCCGGATCAGCGGCCCCCTGGATCCAGCCGAGGCGCCAGCCCCAAATGGTCGCTGAGGAGCCATGCTTTCACCGGTCCTCCTTGCGGAGGTACCCAGATCAGCAGGCCCCCCAGATCCAGCCGAGGCATGAACCCCATCCGGTCGCCGAGGTGCTATGCTTTCACCGGTCCTTTCTGCGGATGTACCCGGATCAGCCTGCCCCCCGGACCCTGCAGAAGAGCCAAATCCAGACGGATGCCAGACGACCACGCCTTCTCCGGCACTCTCCGCAGAGGCACCCAGATCAGCGGGCACCCCAGACTCCGCCAAGGAGGCATCCCCAGATGCCATGCCTTCACTGCTTCTTACAACAGAGACATCCGGATCGGCTGGCCCCCCAACTTGAACCCAGGGTCACCCTCGCTTGCCAGAGCAGTTTTCTCCTTCGCCAAGAGCGGCATTCCTCCATCCTGACTAATCTCCATCCTCTTTCCGTCAGCGTTGGAATCGAATGAGACCTTAGTAGCCATTCCTCTTGCTGGTTTGGGTGGCCTCTTCTTATCTAGCAACCTGAGTTGGACCTTGCCCATTCCAAAGGTCACCAGCCAGTTCCTCTCTTCTAAATATCTTAGCCTAGACTCCAGAATTCTTACCAAGGCAAAGAACCCGGCACGCTCCTCCTAACACCCAGCAGTGAACATCTGTTCACATCTGGTATTCTTGAATTCTGTATGCGAACTCCCGCCTTTGTCGTCCGCGAGCCCCAATGGCCTCCCCGGGGGGCACCACGAGGAGGTGACAGTAGGTGTTGGTAGGGATAGGGAGGACTGGAAGTTTATCACAGCAGTGGGTAGGGCACTATGGCTTGATAAATTCGCAAAGAGTGGGGGAGACGCCTGCACCTATTTCCCTCTCTAGACCTCCTGTTACCCTACTCATTTACCTCCCAATCCTTTATACCATATATACAGCTGATATTCCTATTCATCCTTGCACTGTCCTCACTACATATGCTGATGACCCATGTGTGTTATCTGTAAACAATGACCCAACTATTGCTTCCCAAACCCTTCAGTCTCACATAGCTTCCATTGAAGAATGGTGTCAAAAGTGGAGGATCAAAATAAATCCCACCTAACCTTTACCCTTTGCCGCAAACCTAGGTCTGCCTGTCCCACTATATCCTTTGACAATATTCCACTCACCTCAGTTGAACAGATCCGGTACCTTGGATTGCATCTTGACAGACGGCTCACTTGGAATCCTCACACTAGACTGAAACGACAAGAAACAGCACGCAGATATCGTTTATTACAACATTTACTTGACAAACGTTCAAAACTTCCCACCTACTACAAAAAACTAATTTATATTACCTTACTTAGGCCTATTTGGACATATGGAATTAAACTATGGGGATCCACCAAGCCATCAAATTCCTCTCGCATCCAATCCTTGCAATCCAAAATCCTCCGAAAGATCCTCAATGCCCCTTACTTTGTCACCAATAAAGTAATCCATAAAGACCTGAATATCCCATTAGTTGCAGACTTAGCCCGAATTAGATATATTTCCTTTCACTCCTAATTACCAATCCACCCAAGAAATGCAAGAAATTGCATTTGGATTCATTTATGTGTTACCCGTTTTCTTGCAAAACATTAAGGCACTTAATTAATCGTGAATAGCACTCCTGGAAAGTGCTTCCCTGAATTAGGAAATCATTAAAATAAGCAACAGTACCTTCTAACTCTTAAATGATTTTATCAATTATTTTATGAATTCCTTTGGTGGCAGTTTTAATACCCATAAAAAGCGTTTTCACCTTATAAGTTTCCCAAATCGTTAAAATTGTGGCATATTTTTGACTCTTATCATCCAACGTAAGATGAAGATATGCTTTGTGAAGGTCTAAAACACAAAAGTATTTCTCCCCTTGATGTATATTAAATATATCATCAATTTTGGGAATAGGGTAATGTGTATCTTGTAACTGCGGATTGAGGGTAACTTTATAGTCAGCACAAATTCTGACAGTCTGACCTGTCTTGGGAACTATAAAAAAGGGTGGGTACACCCCCCAATCACAGTGATTGACTGTCTCGATGATATTTTTTTCTACCAATAAGTTTAATTCGTTTTTTCTAGATTGAAATAAGGAATGGGTCTGGGTTTAATAAAAATAGGTTTTGCATCATCTTTGAGATTCAGCTTACTTTTGAAATAAGGAATGAGCCCAATTTTAGGTGTAAAAACATTTTTGTACTTTTGAAAATATCAGTTTTGATTGTCTCAATATTGAATTCTTCCTCATTTTGTAAATCTGAAATATTCATTTTAAGTTTCCTAATCCACTCCCTGTCGAGAAGTGGTGTGTAATTATTTTATACTATACATACGTATTTGTTTTTACATTATTATCAGAAATTTGACTGTTAACTTCTTCTTCGGCTTTAAAAGATTAATTTGTGTTGATTCGAAATATAACCATGGTAGGTTCTAATCTTAAATTGAGATTTAATTTACTAAAATCGGTCATCAATATAATAGAGACTTTACTGCCTGAATCAACTACAAATTTCATTGGTTTATTATTTAAGTGTACTCTTTGATTTGAAATATATTATCTACTATTGAATTTATGAAAAAGTCAATTCTCTAGGAATAACGTTATTTACCTTATTAATTGAGACGTCATTGCCTGCGCCTTCTTCAGCAACAAATCGAACTGGCTTCCTAAATTGACCAGAGATACACACCTTTTCCATGTGACCTGGTTTCCCACATTTTCGGCCCTTCAAGTGGTCCTTTTACATGCTTTTTCAATACGTGTGATTTTCTTTACCACAAGCCAAGCATACCTTTTGAAGGCCAAGTTTCGAAATTATTGACGTTTTGGAGTTTCTTTTGAATTAATCATTATTTGACTTTTTGCTGATCTGCCTCTTTGAAAACTGGACTTTGTTTATGTCTTCTGTTGAATTATTTTATATCTGATTATGTTTCTTAGTAGCTTCTATAGCAAGAGCTATCTCAACAACTTTCTCGAATGTTACGGAGTCTTGCTGCAGAATTTGTTCCTTGATTTCAACATCATGTACATTACCGGTACCCTTCTAACCATTGACTAATTTAATTAAATAATTGATCATCAATCAAATATTTATCTGTTTCTTATCTTTGGTAGTTAATTATAAATTTAGAGAAAGATGATAAAATAATCTTTTTAATAATTATTAGTATACCTGTGTATTTTTATTACTGTTAATATGGTTTGATGAATTGAAATATTAAAATTTAATTATTAAATTTTACTCAAAAGTGCAAAAAATGCAATTTAATGCAATAAAAGGGCAAAACATGCATTATAAAATAGTAATATACTATTCCATAATACAGAATGAAATAGCTGTCCGGGCTAGAAGCTGATACACGCAAACAAATAAAATGTGCAAAATCATGGAAATCTGGTCTCTAGTTATAACCATTAAAGCTTCAAGCCAAAGCTAAAACAAAAAATACTAGTTTTTTTATTCTTATTCTGATTTTTCAATAAGATTGATAAATAAATCCTTCTTTTATGGAAAACATATAACTAGGACTAAAATACAAAAAATTAAATCACATTAACTTTTTAAAAAAAAAAATAGTAATATTCCTGTCATTGTCACTGTTTTGTTCTGAAAACTGTGTCCTGAAACCATCTTAGCACTGTTAACTCTTTTTGGATTATGGCGCATAGTTGCTAAACTGCTTCGCTGTGCCCCACCAACTCAAGAAGCTCAGTTTGATTTTGAATACCTTACCTATACCACAGACTAATATCAAATGAGCCTGTGAGAGGTCATGCGGTCCTTGAAAGATATTGAAAAAGGTCCTCGGTATGGTGGCAAAATAGGGTTATTAAAGTTATTAAATTCATTGGTAGCTCTTTTATTAATTAAAATTTACTGTAGGATATAATTTTTGATTGGTAGAAACAAATAAAACACCTCAGACACCTGACAGACCTTACAAGCTACAGACAATACTGCAATCTATATAACTCATAATCAGGTTTGTTACCTAGATCTTTATATATTTTGTGGTAGTCCTGTGGAATAGGTCTTGACATTATCCCTTGTACGCATGACTTAGTCAAAAAAGAGCAATGACCTTAATATAATAATAGAAATTAGTTGGTATAAAAAATCTACAAGGATTGCAGTGCTTAGTTCTTTTGTTGGTATACCAGCACCCAGTTTGATAGAAGAAAAAAATAATG
The DNA here is from genome assembly GCA_023052935.1 of Piezodorus guildinii. Taxonomy (NCBI): domain Eukaryota; kingdom Metazoa; phylum Arthropoda; class Insecta; order Hemiptera; family Pentatomidae; genus Piezodorus; species Piezodorus guildinii. The sequence continues at coordinate 84,921,746 of CM041295.1, forward strand.
GATGTCCTATAATTTTTAATTTGGAATAACAATGAATAACTTTTCAGATCATTACAAAAACAGCGACGTCAAAAAAGAGAACTTGGAGATAGAAGAAAAAAAGCTTCGTTATTCAGAAAAATAAGCACTAAACGAGCTAGCGTTGAAATGCAGCAGGTATATAAAACAACTTATATGATCTTTTATTTCTATAAGGGGAGAGGATTAAATCTTATTAAAAATCTATATTTCTAGTATTTTTGTATATCCATGGTTGACTTAACAGCAATTTAAGATGAAGGTAGTCTGGGTTTCAGTAAGGAAATAAAATAGTGTTGGCTATTTATTAATATCAACCTTTGGACCTAAATTGTGGGTCCTACTATTGTTATTGTCATTCATTTTTTTTTTCCCACCTGTTACTTTTTCAGTATATTTGGTTTATCAGTTATTTAATTTCACTGTTGTAACTTCTTACAATTTTTACTTTATTAATTATTATTTTTTAATAAATTCTCCTATTTTTAAATCAATTAACTATTATATGAAACAATATTTTATCTGTTACTTAACTTAATTATTATCTTTATTTTTATTTTTTCATATAAATAATTCTTTACTTTTATGGTAATAGTATCGATATAATTTTATAGTTCGTAAAAGAGGTTTATATTCTACCTTTAAATTTACTCTGCCATATCAGTAACTGATTATTTTTTAGTACATCATTTTATTGTTTGTTATTTTCTTTATAGATAGCTGCTTCTTCACCATCGCTAGTAACTCCCAGTAGAAGTTTCCAGTCATTTACCAGATCATTATCAAGCCATTCTGATTCTGTTACACGATCACCCTCCACTCCAAAATTGTTAATGAGTCCATCTGATAGTGTTGCAAGATCTGTTGATACATCTACTAGTTCTTCAAGTTCATCAAATGGTGGGAGTCCTGCTGTACCTGCACCTCATTTTCAGAGACCATCTACATTACATGGTTTAAAGCATAAATTACACTCAGCTGCAAAAACTATTCATTCTCCTAGTAGACGTAAGTCTGTTGGTCATATTCCACTTTCCCCTTTAGCAAGAACTCCTTCCCCATCTCCAGTCCCATCATCACCCACTCGTTCTCCAAGTCCTTTAGCTTTTCCACCTGGTCATCAACCGGGAAGTTCAAATACAACTCAATCATACAGTCCTGGAAATACTGGCAGTAATGCAACAAAAAAAAGTTTTAATAGACCCAAAAGTGCAGAACCTGGTTCACCGTTACTACGTAGAGCTTTGTCTCCTGATAGACTTCATCCACGTAGTGCTGAAAATAAGTCTAAATCATGCTCAACAACTATTTCACCACTTTGTGATCCAGCTTTAAAAGTGACTATTTCATCTCTTCCTAGAGTTACCATTACTTCGAAATCACCACCAGTTCAAAAACTTTCAGTTGATAAAGATAATATAAAATCTAAGCCTCCTGAGCATCCTATACGTAAAGATAAAGAAAGACGGATAGAAGAACAGATTCCTGAAGATAATGATTCTGACTTCATTGGTTTAGCAACATCCCAGCCTTTGCCACGTATAGCTGAAGAAAAAGATTCACCAACTGCAGTGAAGGAGGAAATTTTAACTCAAAATAAACAGGACTCTGAACATGTATACCCATCTCAAACCAAAACTAAGAGTAAATCTACAAATAAAAATTTAATTAACTCTCGAAAAGTTAAAAAGGATCATATGAAACAGTAAATTATTCTAACTGTTCCATAAATAATAGTTTCTATTATAACCTTGTATATGTGACAACGAGGAAACATCAATTCACTCGAATATTTTGAATATAACTATTATTAGAAAAGCAGTATTCTCGGTTGGTAGAGATTGTCTTTGCTGAGGGAGGTGGTTTTTTCATGAGAACTTTTTATCTTAAATGTATGTGTATGTGTATGTGTGTGTGTATATATATATATATATATATATATATATATATATATAAGAGAGAGAGAGAGAGGGAGAGAGGAGGGAGAGAGAGAAGACACACACAAACATACATATGCATATAAATTTAAACACACATCTTATTATGGATCCTATGTATGTAATGTATACTTGTAACTCGTCAAGGATTATTTTATTAATGATATGTTATTTATTTTCTTGTTTGTCTATATGAATAGAGACTTTACTTGTTACTAAGGGTGTTCCTAAATTATTATTTGTTCAAAATAATGCTGCCATTAAGTTGGCTTACATGTGTTCGGTCTTATTCATGTTTATGTGAAATATTATTCTTAGAAACACTATTAGATTTATAAATGTATAAAGTAAGTTAAATTTTGAAAAAAATAATGTTGTTTTTGTGATTTTAACATTTATCTTTTTGGATGAGATATTCGACTAAGGTGTAAATATTTATGAATTAGCTGATAAATTAAACTGGTTATTCTTATATATTTTCAGTTTTGTTTACTTTTTTTTTTATTAAGTAATTGGACCATACAACTTTTGTAACCATCTATGAAATACTTAATATATTTTACTTAATAAATAAATGTTTGAATTTTACCTTAAAATTATAAAATCTGTAGAAAACCTGTGATAAGTTACTGTTGATTAGTGGAAATTATGAATTTATCCATAACTAAACAATTATTTCACTAGATAAATTCTTAATTATGTTAGTTTAACATTTTATTTGTATTTGATCTAATTATTTGTTAACTTAATCTTTTCTTTCCAAAATTTAGTTCTTTAAAATTTTTGTTATTAAAATCTCTTTAAATTTTTTTTTAGTTTATATCGCAAAGAATATTCATATTTTTTAAAAAAATGTCTGATTTATTAATTTAATAAACTAGGCAAAACTCCTTAGAGAAAATATTTACTGAATTTATTGCATGTATTATTATGAACTTGGGATTAATGAGGCATAATATGCAGAGATATGCTTGTGATGATTGACTTGACCATATCAATATTTAAATATATACACAGGTATATGTTTTTTTAAATTTTATATTGTTTACTTTTACGTTACTGTTCAAATGAATTTAACTTGAAATGTAGCTTACCAGCTTTTGATTCATCTCAAGCTGAAGATATTAATATTAGTAGCATTGATGTATCATGTTTTCCTGTTTATCGATCAAAATTAAAGTTTTAATTGCCTGTTTCTATGTTTTAAGGTAAACTCATTTTATGATTTAAAACAGTACTTGTGATTATAAATTCATCATTTTATCAAACAAAATTTCTTGGTTTTATGCCTAAAATTTAACTTTTTTTTAGATTATGAAGTAGTTTTCCTTCTAGGATGACCGACCACTGAATTCGTTTAACAAATTTTATTCTATTATTTTATCAGTTAAGAGGTAATGCATCAACAGTAACTATTTGAATGTATTGTTTCCAGGTTTACACTCTCAGTTTTTTTTCATAAGAACTATCCATGAGTGTTGATGTTATATTTGTGACATTATCTTTTTAATAAATTACCATTAAAAGATAACTGATAAAAATACTCTTAGAGATATCTTTATAAATTAAGTAAGGTAAAAAAAAAAATAGTTGCATGTAAATTAGACCTTCAATTTTTTCATAAATGTAAAACTATAAACTCTATCAGAGTAATCGTTCATATTACATAAAATTATGTGTAATGATAATTTATCTGTGTTTAAATGTTATTGTTATTCAATGTCGTCTAAAATAACTTTAGTATGGCCAACCAGCAACAGTTCATTTTTGTTAATAATGAATTATATTAATCATAACTGTATTTGATTATTAAAATATAAATATTTTATTATTAATATTTAATGTTTTTGAAATTGAATATTTATACTTTTGCTGTTAAATTGTTTAACTTTGCACAAATTTTATTATAAATATCTTTTAATTGAATTAACTGTTATATTTTGTATTTTTTTGACTTTCAATTGTTTTTATTGATTTAAACTTTTTTATTTTTAATACTCTGACAGTGTTCTGTTGAATTCCCTTTGTAAATGCATACAACCTATTAAAATTTACTCTGAAAGTGTTTATGAATATTATTTTTCTATCAATTATCACATACAAAAACTTGTGCATAATTTGTATATTTATTGAAAAATAAAACAATGTATAATGAAATTATTGATGTATCCATTGATCTACTGGTCAAATTAGAATTTGATTGGATTAATGAATTTGTTTAGGTGCATAAAGTGTGCCCCAATTTGTCTCAGAATATTTATTAATGCATTGAATATTGATTTGAGGGTATTTTATTTAATCAAAAATATAACTTTATCCTCACTAGAGCTCAATATTTGCATCATTTATTTTCAAATAGCTATGTTCACTAACTGACATGTATTTTGTGTTAAAAGTAGACTTTTTAGTCATAATTTCTTATTATCTTATATGCTGTTTATGAATAATAATAGTACTGATTTTCACCTAAAAAAGCTGTAGCTGCACCTAAAATTATTTTTGTCATATTTAGTCATATCCTAAAAGTTTGTGTTTTGTAATGTTTATACTATTTATCAAAGTTTTATATTATTATTTATTGAATGTAAAATGACTGCTTATGTGTTATATATATATTTATACATATATAGGGTATTTGTAAAGATGAGCAGAGTATTTTGCATGTATGTGTATGTATATTTATGGCAATATCTAAAGATATATGTACACATGTGTATGTAGATTATTATGTATATTATTGTCCTTGAATAAAATCAAGTTATTTGTTGTTTAGTTTTCATGTTAACTAATTTATTTATTGATGATCTCAAAGAAACGAAATACGTTTTAAGATTTTTTAACTGTATACATGGCTGAAGGTTTTAATTAGACACTGCCATTAATTAGTTTTAGTTTTGTAAATGTTACAACATTCCGATGAATTAGAAAATCATAGTTTTGCTAAAATATGGTTGTTATACTTTAGTGTCATTGATATTGTGCAATAAATATTTTGTTATCCAAATCATTAGAGAAATCAAAATATGAGCGATGAAGTGTGATATGTTTGTGTAATGTTCTAACTGAGCACCACATTTTAAAATGTATTGTATAATTTTCGAAAATTAATTTGTAAATATATCTTTGTTTATATATTTATAGTTGTGAAATATTTAATCTTCTTTACTTGCTCATATTATCATTATGAGCTGCCCTATCTTAAAATCTTTACATCTTAAGTTTAACTCATTATAATATATCATATGTTTTATATTATGTAAATTGATTTATATAGTTATGTGATTTGATTTTTTTATAGCATTTTTATTAATAGCAATTATTAAAAAAAAAAAAAAAATCAACTTTCTATTGTGCAGCTACTGAATGATATTAAACTGTCATACTTTTTCATGTATAGACCCACCCACCCAGGTTTCATTTAAGGAGTTAATAATCTGGGGTACTTTTACTTTAATTTATAATTTTTATTGATAATAAAGATGTATAAGGCAGTAGTTTGTTTTTTTATTTTGTGCAATGTATAATCAAGTATCAGTTATTTAAAGGAATTCCCATTATTAATATAGCCCTATTGAAATTTGTGTATTATACTGTAAAATCTCACTATAAACCTTATATTTAAAATTGTCTGGTAACAATGCTGTTTTTTCCTTGGTCCCAGTGTCAGTTTGTGATTTTACTATGATACTTAATTTTTTATTCCTGGACCCAGGATTTACATAAATGAATTAAAACCTTCTCTATTTATACCATATAATATATAAGCAAAAAATAGGTAATTATGCAATTATAATTTTGTATTCCTGGACCCAGGATTTATATAAATGAATTAAAACCTTCTCTGTTTATACCATATAATATATAAGAAAAAATAGGTAATTATGCAATTATAATTAAAAAATTGAAGTATAATTGAAAAAAAATACTCTTATTTGTTCAGATTAGGACTAGGAAAAAAAATTACACATAACAATAGCAAAATTATTTTTCAACTATTGAAACAATAATAAAATGCTCCACCCTCTCTACAACCCAGGAATGTGAGGAGATTGCATGTACACCAGCTCTCTCTTTGATGTCCAATCAAATTCCCTTTTCCTATGGCCTCATTGAATCCCCCCTCTGAAGTCAATGAAATTTTCATTAAATAAAATTGATTTTGAGTTATTGAAGTTTACACATTTCTCGATTTTTTTCTGATAAAGAATACTTCAAATCACTAAGAATACTGTTATATAATTCTAATGGTCTTCAATGTCTGCTTGATGTCATTTGTGTGATCATAAAGCTACAGTTGCAGTCATAGAAATTGCATCACCTATGCTTTAATTTTTTTTGTTCTTTTTGATCCAAGTGAATATTTTTGGTTTTGTCTACTTATTTATTTCACAAGCTTAATGAAATAAAGAATTAAAAAATAACACTTCTTAGTTCTTCCTTAGTAGTTTTAACTAACCAGAATAAAATTTTTAATTATGTCGAATTTAAAGTTTTTCTATCTGAAACAATTAAGATTGTGGGATTATATGAAGTTTTCATGAGAAACAGCGGTGGCACAAATCAACAATGGTCATAGTTTTGAAAATTAATATTATAATTCCTTTTATGAGAGAACATAAACTTCTATTTTTTTTTCATTGATTTTTATGTGATTTTCTTTAATTTGCAATATATAATATTTTTTTTTTTTGTGCAATTATTATTTTTTAAAAACATGAGGTTAGTTTATATTGAGGATGTACAGTCGACTGTTGAAACTATTATAGGTGGAATAATCAGGAGTCAGTCTTTTTTTAAATATTTTAATTTAATTTTGACGACGTTTCGACTCAAGCTTGTGAGCCATTATCAGGGCATTACTGAGCCATGTTAGTTTATGCTTGGACATGGCTCAGTAATGCCCTGATGAGCAGAAACGTCAGAAAAATTAAATTAAAATATTTACAAAAAGACTGACTCCTGATTATTCCACCTATTATGAGGTTGTTTAATTTTGGAAACTTTTTTTTATTTTAGTGATATATCCATGATCACGACTGTATAATGAAAACGTTAAAAAATACACCAGTCATATTTTTTTTCTAATTTTACTTCCTTCTGCCCTAGGATTTCAGTAAAATAGAAATTAACTTAGAGACAGGTTCCGTGCTTCTAATATATTCCAATTTAAACAAAAATGAAAAACCCAAGTTAAGCCAAAGAACTTTTAGACTGTTATTGCTAACAAGCTATCATTATTAAATTTTGTAACTTGATGGTACTTGCAGTAGTTCATAGGCTGCAATTATTTCTCAATGAAAATAAAAACTGAGTTCCAAGCAGGCTTAAAAAAAAATGAAATTTATAACTGAGCTATTCACAGCAAATACTTAAGAACTGTAGTTAACGCTAAGACTGACCTATATACACTCATCACTTAAATATGCTGGATAACTGTGTAATGACAATAACTGAAATTATTCATAGAGGGTTGAAAAAGAGCAAAAACAGCTTTTTGTGTTATAACTGGACAGAATCCTCACAATTTTCTGGCTCCCAATATTATTTTACTTGCCACACTAATTAAGAAGCTCATTCCTTAAGAGTCATGTCTGATATTATAAATAACCTAAAATAAATGTTGATATAAAATGAATTTTTTAGCAGAGCAATGTTTTTTGTTTAAACTATGATTGATAACAGTTAATCTCCGTTTCACTAAAAAAAAAAAAAAAAAAAAAATAAAAGTAACTTTTCAAATGTGTAGATGAGATGATATGTTTTTCTGATGAGGGTTGATTCAGAAAAGGGTTGTTAATCCAATGTAGGACATATATAGTATCCAAAAACTGGACTGGTAATGCAGGCTACAATTTGTACCTGGAGAGCTAATGAGATGGCTATCAATGGGGAGGAGAGGCTTTTTTCGAGAGTGTTATTTAGCTTTTTTCAGTCAAATTCATAATTTTTTCAATGAGTTTCATAATTTCTTGAACCCATTTTATAAAGTTAGTTTAATGAGGTTTTCATATCCAAAACTAAATATTTTTTATTGAATCATTTTATGGTTTACATGTTCCTGACAGCAGACTTCAGGAGCCATTTTACGTTCCCCCATCCATAGGACGGCAGATCCTAAGATTTTTTTCTCTCTTTTTAAGGGCGAAACAATCAAGGATTTTTTACTCCTTCATAAATCATCTTAGTGCCATCTGCAAGGTTTCAACCAACCACAGCCGGCATATTAAATCCTCAACCTCTTATTATATAAATCTATCAAGGTAGATGGCCCTTGCATTTTTTAAATGTTTATATCCAAATTCATTGTTTTTTCTCATCTATTTCGACAAATGAAACAATCAAGGGTTTTTTACTCCCTTTAAATCTTCTTCCGATTTTGAACCCACTACCTTTGGCATAGAAGGCTATTATGCTAGCCACTGCACCTCATGTGACCCTTAATAGATTTATATAATAAGAGGTTTGAGGATGTAACATTGCAGTGGCATAACAGTTTTTAATGCCAAAGTTAGCAGGTTCAAGCCCCGCAGATGGCGCTAAGGTGAATTAAAGGGAGTAAAATATCCTTGATTGTTTCGGCCTTAGAAAGAGAAATAAAGTACTTATGAATTTTGTTAAAAACATTAAAAACTGTTGTGCTAGTTATAATGCCACTTCACCATAGATGACCCATGATAGATTTAGTAAAGAAATAAGGACACAAAATGACTCCCGAAGCCTACAATGTAAGGAACATATTAAAAATCCTTATCCTTATTAAACCTGGATAGGTAAAATTTAGGACTCCCGCTATTGCACCTTTGGATTAGCCACAGTAACATAAAGTAACGTTAAATGAATAAACAACAAGATTTAGTTTTTAATAACAAAACCTCATTAAACCAACTATATAAAATGGGTTCAAGAAATTATGAAATTGATTGAAAAAATGATTCAATTAATTAAAAAAATCATGAATTTTATGGAAAAAATTAGGAATTTGACTGAAAAAAGTCATATAGTAAACAATAGTACATGATATTAAATCTTCTGGTTTGGCTTCATTGATGTAGATAATAATTAGCCTTTCTTCTAATGATTTATTAAGGAAGCAAATGTCTGTTACAGTTTCTGGTTTGATATACATATATTTTCAACCTTTTCTTGTGAATTTGATAAATCCATATTACAAAGGATCATAATTTAAATATATTTTTTATCTTACTTAAGATTCCATTTGGTCTGAAGCTCACAGGTAGGGAAGGATTTTTTGTTGACATGAATATTTTACTTTGACGGTTAATAAAAATATAAGCGAATTTGCTAGCTCTGCTTGCATATTAACTAAATTTAAAGCCCCTAGTTTCTGGTGATGAAATTTAAAAGGTACACTACTCTGATGAGTTATCATATCCTATTGACTTCTGCTGACAGACATGGTTATTTCTAATTAGCAAGTGCCTAGAAATACTTTTATAAATTGGGTAATGTTTTTCTTTATTTTTCAGAGCTACTATCACTCTTGTTTGAAGTAAAAATGAGGAATACCAACATCTAATGAAAAAAACATTTATAAAAGAAAAAACAAACAATACCTCCAATGAAAAGAATAACAAATATACTATAAAGAAATAATTAACAATATGGCTTTCGTGCTATTCATTCATCGAGAAAGTTTTACTTTTACTTAATTAATTTTTCACTTTTGATCTGTAGGTACGTTGAATCCATTTATGTGCATGGTGGATCTAACTCGTTAAACAAGACATTGCCTTCAGGTTGGCACCAGGTCTTAAGGCACCAAGTAGAAAATATATGTTTAGTTTTGATGAAGCAAATTTCCAAGAAAGAGTAAAATTTTAAATTTCAACAAAAGTTCATATCTGACATTAACATCATAACATAAATATATCTAACATTGATTCCCAAGAAGGTTAACATATATGATACAAAATAACTAATATTGAATTATATTTATTGATTGACTACCTTTAATTTAACACAATATGTTTTTACATGACTAATAAACAGTCTGTTTGACTTTTCCCTCAAAAATTAAGAACAATCACATTTAAGAGTTCAAATGTTATTCAAGTGATTTAAACTTCAATTTTTTTCTGTCTTCAAGAAGGAACATAATCAACAGGTAAATTAAAAATTCTTGGAAAATTTTTCACTTGATCACTTTCTAAAACTTGAGGCACTTTTCGTAGCTGTTTAATTTGAGATGAAATATTTTTAAGAATGTCCTCAGGTATAATATCATCAGGATAAATAATTAGTCTCTTCATTGTATGCCTACGTTGTAGATTTCCTTTCATGGAAGAATAAATAGCCTTTTCCAGGATCTGAAAATTTTAAATAAATGGTCAGTTTAAATGAATTTATAAAATTAATTATTGGTTATAAATTAGTAATAATAATAATAATAGGCTTAGTGATCCCGAACTTTTGATGCCGATACCAACAATCCTTGCCTACAAAGTTCAATCCAATGACCACTGTCCAAGCCAAAGCCCTCGAGATCCGACTTCACACTCGACTTTCCACCTACATCTTGGGCATCCAATAGGTATGCCTACACATCAGTTTAGCACATATCAACTTTCTAGGAATTCGTTCTTCATTGACCCAAACAACTTTTCATGCCTGCTGCTGAAATGCTAAACCTAATTAATACTGGGAGGAGTACCAGCTATGCCATTTCGCATTGTGTAGCCATCTAATTTCTCCAGTGGCCTCATCCCTATTCAGGACAAAAATTTTACGCAAAACCTTATTCTCGAAAACCTTTAGGTTAGTTCATACTTCAAAGTAAGCAACTATGTAACAGAACCGTTGGGATAATAATTGTTTTGTACATTTTCACCTTCACATTTCTTGACAGAAGCCCCTTACTACTTAGTAATTTACTCACTAGTAACCTTGCATACTGCTTTTCACTGCAACTTTATTTCCTCCTGAATTTCGTTTTTTTTTTTTGTTTTTCTAGTACTTCTATCCTGATAAATCAATAACACTTAGACTATCACTGTTTCCATTTCTAACTATATATTTTGTCTTATCCATATTTATTTTAAGTCCTATCCCTTTACCGGTTCACATCAAACCAATTGTGTTTACTTTAATAGTTTTTGTGTCTTCACCTAACAATACCAAAACCGGAATTTTACCACCCTGATTTTAACCTTTGTCAGTACCTCAACAATGACATATCCATCCGGGTGTTAAATTAAATAAAACAGAAGAAAGGATGTCAGTACCTTGCTTCAGACCTGAATGTACATTAAATCTTCAAATAATTAGTGACAAATTTCTTAATTGAATGTTTCGGACATACACATTGATACTATGTTCAATAACTTCCTTGGTATACTCTGTTCAATTAAAAGTTAAACAACTTTTGGAGGTTTATGCATTCATAAGATTTTTTTGAAATCAATATAAAGTTGATATACAACACAGTTGTATTTAAATTTTTTCACCAATATTTGACATAATGAGAAAATTTGATAAATGGTAGAACGATTCTGAGTAAAGCCACATTGGTAGTCTCCAATAATCTCCTCGGCGCTCTGATATTAAGAAAGAGGAGATTGATTAGGCTAGGCTGGATTCGTAAATTTCCAAGACCAATTTTAACATGGCTATATACACTGAACAGTCTTCAGGACTGATTGAGTATGCTGTGTATTCATATCAACTCAGCAAAGTTGAGCAGCCGATCCAATTGAGATTTCTCTCTCTTTCGGAATTTAGGATACTGTCAAAAGTTTGTTTAAATTTATTTAATATCTCAATTAGATCCAATATTATGTTGTTATTTGCATCCCTAATACTATTCAGTAGGGCTTCAAATCATTTACACCTTTGTACATCTATCTTACTTATTTTTGATTATGTGATTTTATATTTATATTATTTTAATTATTATTATTTTTTTTTTTTTGAGGAAATTTGACGCCTCATTCTAAATGGCTTGAAAGTAAGCCACATTGTTATCACAGGGGTTATTAAAAAATTTAGTTTAGCAGCTTTTCTTTCACATTTTTAGACGATCCCGGTCGAACCTGGGTTCGTTCTTTTATTGTATTTTCAATTTATCTAAATAAATAAGTATCTGTTATCTTTCTTGTATTAATTTATTGTCCAAGTTTCGTGGTTACTAATTCATGATATCAACCGCATTCTGAGCAACGATATCTCATTTTAATTATACTACTTTGCAACCTGTGTTGTACTAAGACATGATCGGTTTGATTCCGCGTTTCTGAATCCACCAATGTACACATATACTTATGAATATGTACAAACGTAGCAGGTTTGATTATTAGGTATTGTAATGAACCAAACTAGGTTTTATTTAACAAGGAAAATGTGCCTTTACATAAATGACATAACACACACGCACATTGTAACCTTCTTGCACATTATTAATTTTTTAATAATGAAAAATGTAATTATAGAGGGGGAATCAGGAATCCAAAAATAGTAATAAATTATTATTTTCATTAATGTATAATGTATAATTTATACATTTATACAGGTATTTTGAAATTTTATTAATCGAGTCCCATTATTATTACTATATTCTTGCAAGCTTTCTTTACCGGTCATCGGATGGTATACTTCTTCCCTTCCCACCTCGGTGTTCGCCTCTCCCAGTGTTATTATCAAGCAGTTTTCAGTAATTTAGCATAAACCGATACTAGTTTATCATAAAATTCGCATTTCACTTCATAAACGCTGTCTTCGATTGAGAATGAATGCTTATCAACATTTTAAACCAACAACCCTGAAATTTAGTGACCAATATTCTCTCACTAAAAAAATGTACAACCCTCAATGCGGAAAGAAATCTATTCCTATCCGGAAACCCCATACCTAAAGAATAATTAGTCCAGCAAGCCTGGAGGAACTTCTGAGGAAATTCCACTGGCCATCCCACCATCTGCCACTGCCCCCCAAGGGACTCTCCCCTACGCTTGTTCTTAACCCAATTAAAAACAGTAAGTTAATAATTGAGGAGTGATAAAATAATTTTCTTAAAGCAAAACCCCTCAAAATCGTTATTGTTATATCGGTATTATTTAACAAAAAAAAAGAAGAATTAAGAAGCAATTTCAAGATTATGCTATGCAACATTATACAGGAAACTGAATAGTAATTAATATAATAATGGCTCATCTGCCATCATGTAATCAATTCGCACCATTACTCTAAATACATGATGATATAGTAAAAACCCTTATCTAAACATAGGTGGTAAACTATTCCAGAAGCATGCCACCAGAATTTTATGTAATCAAAGAAAAAACCTAAAATTTTTTTTAAAGAGAACTTAATGTTTTAAAAATGATCATTTGCAGGAAAAAGGCTACATTAAAGTAAAGTAAATTGGGAGAATTGGAATTTTAATATACAAAATCTTAAAACATTTTTTAAAGAAATTATTCAATTTTTTAAATGAGGGGCTTAATGCGTTTCTTGGAATTTTCGTCTTTCGAAATTGATGCACACGAGTATGACTTCTCATCTCAGAACCGTTATCAAGCTGGTGAATGCGATGAAGATAAAATTTAAGTATTAGAAACTAGGGTAGTTTGAAATAAACTGAATTTGATATTTTTTGTATGTTAAACTTTTTTTTGATAATTGCAACTATTGAGGGGAAGTATGATTGTCATAGGAAGGATATTGAATTGGCTGAAGTTATAGAAAGAAAAAGTATTATTTAAAGACAGATTTTAATTTATTTATTTTGTTTCTATAACAGTGTATGTGTATAAAACCAAAGTACTAAAGGTTGAACAGTTTATTAGGTTTTCAGAATGAAGTTCAAGTGAGTTTTGGTTTTTTTTCTTTTTTCATAAATAACATAAAGTAATTGTTTTTCTTAATAAATTTTTCTATCAATATTAATTTCTATTTGTGAAAGTATAAAAAGGTTTCAAATTAAACAAATATATACTTATAAATATATCAATAGTAGTAAATTTTTGAATTCCATAATAAATATAATGGTTTATTTGAATAATTATATAAAACAAAAATTTAGGTGGAATGGTACTGAATAAATGCGGTTCAATAATGGTGTAATTTTTTTTTTCATAATTATCTGTTTTTAAAATATTAGTGTTTCCCTTACCTCATCAGGATGGATAATTTAGAAAATTAAATATAATATGCGTGTCATGGCTACAAGTGAAGTTACTCATAGTTATGGCTCTATTGTGAGTCTTAAAAACTGACTTTATTAGCAGTAAAAATTATAGAGTGTAGTTGGCTGGTCAACCACGTGGAGGAGGCAGATCTTAACCTGCCTGCTAGGGGTAGCTAGCTATCACTGCCTTTAACTTTAATTCTGGTATCAGCGTACAGATAGCTCACTTGGTTAAGGCGCTGCCCCCGGTGTTCTCACTCCTGTTAGGCACGAGTTCATATCCCGAGTCATACATTTTTTTTTTCTTCTGGAGAATGCTATTTATTTTTTTCTTTTACATTATTAATGTAAATTATTTGCAAATTCAGTATAATTTCTTTATTTTATTAGTTATATATACTTATTTCTATTTTAAAATAAAATGAAGTTTTATTCGTGCATTGACACGGATGAGGATATAGACATCTCCGAGATAAGTGAGACTGACTCACAATATTTAAAATGAAGAACCCTATCTAAGAGACAAAGGAACACTAATCCTCCGTCAGCTGAAAGTTCACCAAACAAAAAAAAACAAAAACAAGGCGAAAAAACAAAGTTCAAACTCTAATATTCGCAGTAATTCTGCAGCCAACGAAATGAATCCATCACCAACGCTAACCGCTTCTACCTCAGCTACACCTAACATAAAAACCAGCAATAAATTTGCAGCCTTAAGTAATACTGAAACAGAACCAAATTTACCAAGACAATTCACTGAGCCCGAACCACCTCCAATCTTTGTCGCTAATATAGTGGACTTCGTAACTTTCGGACAAGAAATTTCAAATTTAATTGGGCAGACAAACTTTAGATGTTATTCTCGACTTAAAGACATAAAAATAAATACCACAACCAAAGAAAATTACAAAAAACTAATCAATCATCTGACTACCAAAAACTACCTGTTCCATTGCTATCAACTTAAGGAAGATAGGCCGTATAAAGTAGTACTGAGAGGTCTACACACCACCACATCTATCTCAGCTATTAAAAGTGACATTGAGGAACTTGGACACAATGTCAGAAATATTTCTAATGTGATCCATCCTACCGATAAATATCCTCTCCCTCTGTTTTTTATAGACCTGGAGCCAGCTCCCAACAACTCAGAAATCTTTCAAGTTACCAGGTTGGTATACTCCGTCGTCAGATTTGAAGAACCAAGACAAAGAACGGAAATAGTCCAGTGCACAAACTGCCAGAACCTTGGACACACTAAAGCCTACTGCCACCACCAAGCCAGATGCGTTAAATGTGCTGGCCTCCATCTGTCTAGCACTTTCCCAAAACCTCAAGAAATGCCGGCTAAATGTGCACTGTGCAGTGAAGCGCATCCAGCAAATTACAAGGGTTGTATTGAATATAAAAACATGCTACGCCAAAAAGCTCTTAACACAGCCCTTTACCTTCAAAGAAATGTAGTCTCCACAGATCAATGACCAGGACCTTCAACAAAGAATGAGGTACGACCGCTGGGAACTCCGGCAGCTAATGAAGAGATTGGACTTATGAACCCCACAACCACAACTTCCAGCATTTACTCGGAAATATCAACCAAGACAACAGGTGCCTCTACCTTCCTTATCTCAGCCTCGTGCCTCCCATCCTGAGTCTCAGACCTCTCATTCTAATCCTAAGACATCAAATCCTCCGCACCAGATCTCCACTCCCAGCCAAGAACCCCCGTAAATAATGTGAACTCCAAAGACGTATTAAGGGTTAAGCTGCCATCAGAAACCTATCCCAAACAACCTGCACCTTCTCCATCTGTCACTACCAATAACCCTCGCCATAGTCAAGCAAATGTTGAACTTCAACAGCGATGGAGGAATCAACCCCAGCCTAACCAGCCTAATCCTCCAATCCAAGACTCCTACGTTCCCTACCCTATCCATAACCTATCCAATTTAACTGCAATCCTTTCGTCTTTCTTTCGTGATTTCCAAGAAACAATCAGACCCTTAATCTCACTCCTTACCAGTCTCTTAACTACAATCCCGTTCAATACCCCAAGATGAGCAAAAACTCTCTAGCCATACTATTATGGAATGCAAATGGTCTACAAAACCACAAAGACGAATTGGACATATTCCTACACGACAATTTCATCGTCATTGCTCTTGTGACTGAGACCCATTTCACTACACAGACTCACTTTTACATACGTGGCTACATCACATACAGAACAGATCACCCAGACAACACATCTCACGCTGGTTCATGTATCCTCATTCACAAATCCTTATCCCACTCTCAAATTCCTTCTACTCCAACTGACACCTTTCAGTCAACCTCCATAACCTTATCCTCCCGCCCTTTTAATCTAACATTCTCAGCTGTATATTGCCCTCCTGGCAATACCCTTTCCTTCAGTCACCTCAATTCATTATTCCGATCCTTTGGTCCGCGCTTCATTGCTGGAGGAAATTACAACGCCAAAGACCAACGGTGAGATGCCGAACGTCCAATACTCGTGGCAGGATCCTTTCCAGGGTCACAACCTCCAATAGTTATTCCATTTTGTCACCCCAGAACTCAACGTACTGGCCTACATCCCATAAAAATCGTCCTGACATCCTTGATATTTTCATTACTTCCCAAATCTCCTCCACCCAATCTACAATCAGATCCATTAGATGACCTCTCCTCTGATCATATCCCGGTTCTGCTCCTAATGCATTCTAATCCTATTCATAAGCCCTCTATCCCTTCCCTGATTAAAGGACATGTCGACTGGGACAATTTTTGATATGACTTAGAGAACAATCTGGACCTGAAAATTTCTTTAAAAACTAAACAAGACATAGACTTCGCCATTGACAAACTTACCAAATCAATAGAAAATGCCATAGATACAAACACATCACGCTATACAAATAGGAAACCTCATGACACCAACTTGCCATATTACATTCGGCTCTTACTAACAGAAAAATGCCGAGCTAGAGCTAAGTGGCATAGAACAAGATACCCTTCGGATAAAACCCTTTACAATAAACTGACTAACAAACTCAAGACAGAAATAAGAAAACTCAAAATTCAAAACTTTCAGAACTTCACAGAAAACTTAACCACGTCAGACAAATCATTATGGATAACAACTGCGAAACTACTGAAATACAAAACCTTTAATCATCCACTCCTTACTGAATCAAAGTCCTGGACAAGATCGGATGAAGAAAAATCACAGCTATTCGGAGAACACCTATCCAAAACATTAAACCCACACCCTGACATCCTTGACCCAAACCACATCGACAGTGTTGAAGCAGCCCTTCCTCCTAAGGCCTTTCATCCATCAGAAGTCATCAACATTATTCAAAATTTACCTTTTAAAAAAGCACCTGGCCATGATCTGATTACATCCCACATTCTAAAACAGCTCCCAAAAAAAGCCATATTATTCCTCACCTATATATATATAATGCAACTCTCCGTTCTACGTATTTTCCAGACCCTTGGAAACTGTCCATTATCAAAATGATTCCTAAACCCAAAAAGCCACTTGAAAAACCACCCTCTTACCGTCCTATCTCTCTTTTGCCCATTCTGGACAAAATTCTCGAAAAACTTCTCCTCAAGCGTTTATACCCAATCCTCGAATCCAACCACGTGATTCCTGACCACCATTTTGGATTTCGGACATCCCATTCTACAATACAGCAGTGTTACCGAGTGGTGGATGTTATATCTTCCATATTGGAGGGCAGAATGTATTGCGCTGGAGCCTTTCTCGATGTGGAACAGGCTTTTGATCGAGTTTGGCATCCAGGTCTGCTATGCAAACTTCGTCAATTCCTCTCTCCAGCGTACTTCCTTTTAATTCGTTCCTACCTCACTGATAGAGCCTTTAAAGTTAACCATAACCTTTCTTACTCATCCTTATTTACTCAGTCCGCCGGTGTACCTCAAGGTAGTATCCTGGGTCCGATCCTTTATACGGTATATACAGCTGATATCCCAACTGTCCCATCACAAAACCTTCAATCACACATCGACTCCATTGAAGAGTGGTGTCAGAAATGGAGAATTAAAATCAATCCTAACAAATACCATCAAATCATGTTTACCCTTCATCGCAAACCTATGACCTCCTGTCTCACTGTATCCTTTAGTAATATCCCACTGATTCCTGTTGAACAGATCCACTACCTAGGACTCCACCTTGACAAACGTCTAACTTGGAATCCTCACACCAGACTGAAAAGACAAGAAACTGCTCGCAGATACCGATTGTAACAACACTTACTTGACAAACGTTCAAAGCTTCCAATCTACTACAAAAAACTAATTTATATAGCCATTATTAGACCTATTTGGACATATGGTATTGAGCTATGGGGATCCACCAAGCCATCAAATTCCTCCCGCATCCAATCCTTGCAATCCAAAATCCTCCAAAAGATCCTAAATGATCCGTATTTTGTCACTAATAAAACTATCCACAAAGACCTGAATATTCTGTTAGTTGCAGACTTAGCCAGAACTAGATATACCTCCTTTAATTCCAAACTACCAGCCCACTCAAACCCGCTTGTCCGTATCATCTCATCTCCATCTATTCCTGATAATCCTCCGAGACGCCTGAAAAGACGGTGGTCACGTGACCTGCTAATTACATAAACATTGAAGTGCTACTGCTGGGTAGCTTCTTCACAAGACTTTATCAAGCCAACTGTTACTTTTTTTTTTCACATTTACTTGTATTTTTTTCCTATACAGTTGTAAATATCAATTAATAATAAAAAAAAAAAAAAAAAAAAAAAAAAAAAAAAAATATATATATATATATATATATATATATATATATATATATATATATATATATATATATATATATATATATATAAAAATTTGCACATATTAATATAACTACATTTAATTTAAACAAAAAAAGTAAAAACTAACCATAGTAGGAGATTTTTCATGTAATTCCCATGCTGGGGTCCAGCTAGCTCCACCTGGATATCCAGTATGGTGAAAGTAAACACGTTTTTGCCATTCATCTCCAAGCAGAGCAATATGGCGACTATTAATAACAACGACAACATCACCACAATTTGCTGAAAATTAAAGCATTTTAAGCATTGTAACAGAACAGCTTGAATCATCAATGAACATACATATAATATCAGATGGATAAAATTAAATTACTTTTTTCTTATGAGATATATATTATAGGTGGATGCATTTATAAGAAAAAACAAAACAAAAAAATAATATTCATAAAGCTAATAATAAATAAAGATCAAAATAATGTTTGTTTTTTTTAAAATATATTTTATTGTAGAAAAATATTTTGGCTGTTTTCTCCTTCAGTTGGCTATCAAATCTTTCATATTTTCAAAGTTCCTGTAACATTCAAGGCATATATATGTACCCATCCTAAATATGCAATTTTATTATGGTACATTTTGTTTTTTGAGCTAGGCCACACAAGCTTACAGCTTAAGTCAGGCTTATTAGTAGCCTTCCCCAAGGTCTTATGGGACATGGCTGTTTCTGGGTTTATCAGTATAGTTTCAAGCTGGACAACGTAATGTCCAGGGAGTCCGGCAATGGAAGAGTGTGGAGCAAGTGCTGTCCCCAGTTTCAGGAAGAGAGGGAAGAATTAAAGAAAGTTTGTGGATCAGTACCGACGGCTAATAATATCATTAGCTTGATGCTGCTCTCCAAGGAGTATTAGATGGCAGAGCAGTGCGTGAAAGCAGAAATTATGAAGGAATTAAGAAACAATAAGGAAAACATCCAATCCCCCTACATGATATAATGCCTAGCAGTAGTCCCATAGAGGGTTGGAACCAGTGGTAGAGAGGTGGTTTTAAAGGGTGAAAATCCTACATGTGGATAGGTATGGACCATGTCTTTCTGAAGGTTTCCATCACCCATCAAAAAAACAAAACAACCTACACCTCTACAACCATGGTCTTGGGTTCAGTACTTATAAAGATTCGTCCTAGTTCATGAGCAATTCCCATGCAAGGAGGTGATTAGGCCTAGACCATGCTCGGCCACCAGGGTTTCCCCCAATTTTGAGTACCCACCCTTTTTATGAAATTGCCCAACCTCCCAGCTCCATAACCTCTCTCTAGTTTTGGTGTTTTAAGTATAGAACATTTCAAAAGTAAACATGTTGTAGCTGTACCAGGATGTTAATGTGATTTTGAATAATAAAAGTATATTTAAAGAACCATTTTATTTATATTATTGTACTACCAACAATTGGTGATCCGTGAGTATGTGTTTTGCGACTATTTTTACATCAATAATGCCAAACGATGAAGAAGCATGTGCTCCAGAAGTACAACCTACAGTTTAGGGTGGTTACAGTCACAGGCTATAATCTTCTTGATCTTTTAGCCGGAATTCTCTAAAGGATAATATCTGAAATCACATGAGGTGTAAATAGAAAAAACAATACTTGATCTTAATCATTCATGTGATGAACTAGTAGGCTTGGGAAATAATTTCAATGGAAGACTGGTACCAGCTGGGTTCCAAATACCATGTAAGTAAGGAATCTAATATTTATTTAACAAATAATTTCAAAGAAATTCAATCCCAAGAGAAGGAAAATTTAAAATATGAGCCATTTCAATTTGAATTGAGAAAAAAATAAAAGAAATGAAATTAAATAGTCAAGAATGAAAATATATCCATGATTAATAAAATAATTTGAAGTCTATAATAAAAAAAAAAATTAATACATAAACTATTACATAAGAACTTGGCAAAGAGACAGAGAAATGTTTATGTCCATAAGAAATCAAACAAAATAAAATGGAAAAATACAAATCCTTATTCAAATAACATTCATAGAACCAAAAGAGCTACCAAAAAAATAAAATAAAATAAGGAAGGAAACAAAAACAAATAATACAATAAAAATGAGAAATGATAGGAAACTGAAGAAAGGAAACAAACAACTTATGGATGGTATAAAGAAACTTAAGATTAAAGGTGATGTGATGACCATTTCTGAAACAGAAGTTGTCAGTTCTGTTGATAAAAATATCAATTTTTCTCAAATCATCCAACTATTTCCGGACATTACCAAAACAACTCTGTTACCAAGTGAAAAAAAACATTATATTCAAACAAAAGGGCCACCTCTTTTTTCTAGAAGCAGACCTTTTAAAATGTGCAAAACAAGAATTTGAATTTATGCTCAATAATGTTGTAATTAGGGCATCTAAAGCAGAATGAGCCAGCCCTCTCCAAAAATAATGCTACATTTCGACCATGTGGAGATTATCGTCATTTAAATAATTGCATAATCCCAAATTGATATCCTATTGAATGAATTAAAGATTTTAATCACATCTTACCTAGTACAATTATATATGCCAAAAATTGATTTTAAAAAGCTTATTATCAAATTCTGATCGAATAGAACATAAAATATTACATCCAATAGAAGATATTTATAATAATAGGTATAATACATAATATGTAGGTGCATAGGGGAGCCCCTACTGGTTGTGAGTTCAAATCCCAGTCCTGGCAGGGCTTTTATAAGGATGTTATTAAATAGGGATTCACTCACAGCATCTCCCCCGGGTATGTGAGACCCGTCAGCCAAATGTTGGCCACTCACAAAATTAAGTGTAGGGAGTGATGACCCTACACTACGAATCGCATCATGAAACGCGATTGTAATCTCCGAGGGGATTACACCGCGAGGCCCAGGGCCTGCACGGCATGTCGCGCCACTGAATAGTAGTATGTAAGTAATATCTAATGAATTCATGATCCTACTACTCAATCCCTGCCAGTAATCATTCACAGCATGGCTGGTGAGAGAGCTGACAAAAAGCTGTTTTTTTAATTTTATACCTTTGGGTAAATTTGAGATCAACTTGAAATATATATAACATGAATATATTTCAAGTTGATCTCAAATTTACCCAAAGGTAAAAAAAACAAAAAAACAAAACAGCTTTTTGTATATATATATATATGTTATGCAAGACCCTCCAATGAAATAAAGTAACAATAAATTGTAGGAATATTAATACAACATAACCTAAAAATTTTTTTGATAAAAAAATCGACGTTATCTAAACAAACAATGAAATAAAGTAACAATAAATTGTAGGAATATTAATACAACATAACCTAAAATTTTTTTTTATAAAAAAATCGACGTTATCTAAACAAAAATTTTTTTGAAATAGTTTTAGAAATACTTTAGGAAACCATTAACATATATTTTTTTTTGTGAAAGTCGGTTGATCCGTTTAGGAGAAACACTGGGGTACGATTGCAATGGAATTGAAAAAAATATATATTACGGAGGAACCTCCAATGAAATAAAGTAGCAAAAAATTGGAGATGTACAATCCATCATAGACTAAATATATATTTTTTTAAATTCACAAAAATATTTGTTGGACTAACATTTATGTGGGAAAAAATTAAAATAATATTTTTTGAAACCCTTTTTGAAAATCCCTAACATATATTTTATTTGTGGAAATTGGTTGAGCAGTTCATGAGAAAATAATTTCGGTTGTTTTTTCTTTCCCCATCCATAACTTCCGTCCCATAAGGATAATGGAGCTAAAAATTTGCAAAAGATGGTTTCTCATAGGAGTGGATCAATGGTATAAATTCGATTCTAATATACGTGGAGGCAGATTTCACATGTGTATTCTGCTAGACCCTTTAACTAAGAATACACAGTAACATTTAATATTTTCTTTTCTATTCTTTTATATTTTCACTGTAAAAGGGAAACTAAACTAATGCAAGATTCCCATTTATATAAAATAATTTTAACAATCTAAATAAGAGAGTGGCTGTAATAGTATCAGGGACTAGTCATTCCTGCTCCTAACCATTTTTGTTATAACATGTACCAACTATCATACACATTTTCTCAGATTTATCTGGAATTGCACAGCGACTAAATATCAATCAGACTCTTAATTTTAATCACTTGTTGATCTTATTATTAACTATAGTAGTTTCAATGAATGTGAAGTCTTTGATAACAGATTTTAGAAAATAGGATTAGTAATGCAGATGTATAATACGCGTTCGGAAAGCTTAAGATTAAAAAAAAGTCAAAGCATATGAAGTTGTGGAAGATTACAAAGAGCGAAATGCATGAAATCATACGTTATTAAAAACTATTATATTGAACTTTTGTAAAGAAAGTTTATGTTGCTGAAAATATTTTAGGTTTTCAAGTGAATTATTGAAAATTATATTACAATTAAGATAAAATCATCATTATTTCATATCAATGATGAGGGGTAATGAACTTTGATGATGCATGCTCTGTACCAGATTATTATTAATGTTTCTGATAAATTGTATAATCAAATTTGAAATCCACAAACATAGGTGGATATAACACATCAATACCAGTATATTAAATACAATATATAAAATACTTACCAAGAGGGTGATAAAAAGGTTTATGTTTTCCTAATAAATATTTTACTAAAACTGGAGCAGATTGAAAAGGATTTTGCCATTTTGCATCAAATAAATGCCAAACTTGAGCAAAAGCATTCCATTGCTGAAAAAATGTAAAAAAGAAAATCAAATTCAAATAGTTAACA
Source organism: Piezodorus guildinii (assembly GCA_023052935.1). NCBI lineage: Eukaryota > Metazoa > Arthropoda > Insecta > Hemiptera > Pentatomidae > Piezodorus > Piezodorus guildinii. The sequence continues at coordinate 84,945,457 of CM041295.1, forward strand.
ACAGAAATATGTAAACAAAAACGAACTTACCCTAACTCTCCCAATAGCACTCATTTTTCGCTGTTGACAATTTATTATATTAAATATAGCCTTTTATTTAAACCATACTGTTTTCTTTTTTTTTTTTTGTTGTTATTGTGGACAAAGAAGCAAAATCATATATGTCTATTTTATTAATTTGAAAAGTTATCTGAAAGGTTATGTTATCAACAGGAGAAAGCTCCGAAGTGTTAAGAGAATCAAGAGGTAATACATTAGTTACTAAAGAGACAGGTAAATGATCAAGTGATTTGACAAACATAACGACTTACAATAAAAATAACAATAATTCATAATAATTTATATTACCTTATGTTTTGATATTCGTTCGTATACGAAAATGTAAGAAATTATGTAGAAATTTTCCTGAAATATTTCTTTTAACACAGCAGAATTTTACGTCATCGTCTAGGGCCCACCAAAAGTCTAAATTGATCCAACCATTGAAACATTTCTCCTCAATTATGTTCCTTTACATAAAAAACATTATACCAGGTGAATTAAATACTAATCCCCTCTCAGGTTCTGCCGATAAAACGCCTAGTTTACATGGCTAATAAGCTTAGCTTAATTAGAAATAATAATTAGGGAATAATCTAAACTCATTCATTGTTCCTTTCCAATCTATTCATCGTACCCAGTTTTCCAACACATTGATTCACCTTTGTCGATTTCAAACAGCAGCTGATATCCTTTTCACAAACTCCTTTACTTCTTTCTTATCTTTACCTTGTTCCTTACTTTCCCAATCATTATATTCAATTCTCTGACACCTGGTTGAACATTAACACAACCGACTCATCTCTGAAGGTCCTTTCATTCTCCCAGCACCCAGTCCAGTTCCTCTCATCGCACGACCTCATAGACATTTTATACAATCTACCTGTAAAATCCTTCACTCCTAAAGTAATCTTCTATCGTAGTTTGGACCCCCTTTCGTTCAATCCCTACAATCCGATTTGGATTATTTCCACTGGAATACCATATACTCCTCTAATTCTATCGACCCTATGATTTCCTATCTGACCTGAAATCTGAAAACCTGGCTAGATACGCATGCTTCCATAAAAACCCGCACCTTACGCCGTCCCACTGCTCCTTGGCTGACTCCTGAGCTAAGGAATATGATGAAGAGAAGCAGCGAGACGTAAATTTCGCCGCACTCGCTTTCTAGGCGATTATGCTTGTTTCAAACTAATTCGTAATGAAACCCACGAAGTAGTACGATGTGCTAAGTCCCACCACACCCATAGCGCTCTTTTCGATGCTCCAGATTCTAAATCCAAATGGAAAATACTCCGAAAATTATACCTCCCAGAATCTAATAACCTCAATTGCATTCCTGTCGCCCCAGACCATCTCAACTATCACTTCGTATCCCATCATGACTCATTTACTACTACCGATATTGAATATCATAGTTTCAACCCAGAAAGTTTCTTCTTTTACCATGTTCCATATGACAAATTAATAACAGCTGTTCTTAAATCCCACACAAACGATTACGGACCTGACAACATTCCAGTAAAACTAATAAAATCCTGCCTTCCAGTCCTTATAACAGTTTTATATCATATTTACAATTTTTCCTTGAAAACCTCCGTATTAAACTAAGTAACGTCTTTGAAAGACGTTAAGATCGAATTAGTTCTAGTAAAAGTCTGTCTAGAAAATATTATAGCATTTCCAAGTCAAATTCAACCTTTTCCAAGTCGAATCCAAACTTTTCATTTCGAATTAAACCTTTTTCGATTTCCATAAATAATTAAAAATCAAGTTAACATAATTTTATGTTTTTATGGTTATTTTAATTATACATTATGTTTTTACCACTTTTGGCTTGTTAACTGTTCCCAGGGGCCCTTTTACATACAATTACTCACTATTATTCATTCATTCATTATCGGCGCAACAGACGCATAAAGCAGTCCCTGGCCTGCTCAACTGCTTTTCCCCAGTCCTCTCTGTCGGTAGCACGCCTCACTGATATCCCCGCTTTCCTTAGATCCACGGAAACGCTGTCCTTCCATCTTTCCTTCGGTCTTCCATGAGATCTCCTTCCGCCAGGGTTTCCATAATACAGTCTTTTGACTGTCCTCTCTTCGCCCATTCTGATTATGTGGCCCCGCCACCAAATCTGCTGTACTCTCACAGACTGAGAAACAATCAAGACATCATAGAGTGTTTACAGCTCTGCGTTTTTGCGTAGTCGAAACAGACCATTTTCCTCTATAGGCCCATATATACGTCTTAGGATCTTCCTTTCGAACCTGTCAATGCGGTCAGCAGATGCTTTACTCAGAGTCCAGGTTTCGGATGTATATGTTAAGACGAGCGTTCTTTATAGTCTGAGTTTGGTTGTGCGACTGAGCAGTCTACTTGTGAAGAGTTTAGATAGACTGAAATAGGATTGGTTTGCTTTCATTATCCTATTCCTTATTTCCTCTCCCTCATCTAAGGCATCGTTGATCATCGATCCTAAGTACTTGAAGCTGTTGACACATTGAAATCTGTAGTTCCCAACTACGTAGTGTCTCTGTGGGTGTAATGGCTTCCTCCTCAGAATCAGTATCTTTGTCTTATCTTCATTAATCTGAAGACCCATTCTTCTTCCTTCTGTCTCAAACACTGTGAATACCTCTTTTATGCTTTGTTGAGTCCTTCATGCAATGACAATATCATCTGCATATGCCATAACTTGTGTCATCTTGTTAAAGATCGTTCCTTGGGATATCAGTCTTGATCTTTTTATAAGTGCATTTAGGACTATGTTGAACAGTAGAGGTGCAAGAGAATCTCCTTGTCTCAGCCCTGAGCTCACTGGGAATGAGTCTCCGATTTTTCCGCCAACTTTGACCCTGCCCACCGTTTCCTTCATTGTATACTTTGTAAGGCGAATCAGCTTAGCCGGAATATCCATTTCTCCCATCGAATGGTATAGTTCTTCCCTAACGACAGAATCATATGCCGCTTAATAGTCAATGAAGAGAAGCCACATGCGGTTATTAAACTCATCCATTTTCTCCATCATCTGTTGAAGCGAGAATATTTGGTCAATAGTAGAACGATTTGCCCTAAAACCACCTTGGTATTCTACGAGCTGCGTATTATCTGCGTATGGAATTAGGCGGTTATATAAAGCTATTGAGAACACTTTATATCCCTTATTTACCAGGCTAATTCCCCTATAGTTCTTGCATTCAGTTGAGTCTCCTTTTTAAAAATTGGTATAATCATAGACTCACTCCATTCTTGAGGAATTGTCTCAGAGATCCATATTAATTCTACCAGTCTGGTAATTTCTTCAATAAGTTGTGGACCTCCTGTCTTCAGAAGTTCTGCTGGGATCCTATCTGATCCAGGCGCCTTGTTGTTTTTTATTCTATCCAAAATTAATTGGACTTCCATGCTATCAGGTGGAACTAATTCAGTTTCGTTTTCCTCTTCTGGAAGATTGCCAATTATTCGCTGCTCAGTGATGGGGTTAAGGAGTTTCTTGAAGTGGTCTCTCTATCTTTCTTGTATGTCCTGGTCTACGACCAGTAGTTTACCTTCAGCATTCTTAATTATTGCATTGCTGCTGAAACCTGCAGTAGTGGTCTTAACTTCATCGAAGAATTTCCTTGTCTCATTACTTCTTCTTGAGTCCTCTATAGCCTTCACTTTCTCTAGTATTGCTTGCCTCTTCCTTTTCTTTAGTACTATTTTTGTTTTTCTTCTTGCTTCATTGTACTGTTTTCTACTATTTATAGTGTCTCGGCCCAAGAGAACTGATCTCTTTGCATTTCGTTCTGCCAGTACTTCTTTGCATTCTTTATCGAACCACGTACCACTACTTCTCCTATCCTTCTGACAGTACAGGTCCGCTGAGTCTGCTATGACCTGTTTCAGTAAGCCCCATTCTTCTTCTACATTTCTTCCTCCTTCGATTGTAGGGAAGTTCCTCAAACCTTGCTTAATATTAGTCTGGAATGAGTTTCTTATCTCCTCCTCTTTGAGCTTTGTTCTGTCCTATTTAGTTCTTTGGTACTCATTCCTGTGTCGTAAGATTCTCATTTCTTGGTTCACCTTTGCCACAACTAAATAGTGGTAGGAGTTAACATTTGGTCCACGGTATGATCTAACATCCTGTATTAAGTTGAAGTATTTGGATGAGACCAATATATGATCAATTTGTGTGGCTACACCACTTGGGGAGGTCCAAGTTCCTTCTTGTGAGGAAAAAATGTAATCATGGCCACTAGCGCGTTGGATGCTGCAAAGTTGATCAGTCGTTCGCCATTGTCATTGGTTTTTTGATGCATGCTGTGTCTTCCTATGGTGGGAATGAATGCAGACTCCTTCCCTATTTGTGCATTGAAATTCCCCAACACTATTTTTATGTCAAATGTTGGTGCATTTCTTATAATTTCGTCCAATTCTTCATAGAACTTGTCCTTTTCCTCTTCTTCTTTTTCCTCAGTAGGCACATTAATGAGGGTAATATTTTGACGCTTTCCTTTTCCTCCGTCCGATTTCGAGGCTTCTTTGTTGAGCATTAGTAACTTGGTTGCTCTTTTATAAGAGGCGGGGCGTCAGCCCTCCTCTCAACCCTCCTCCTTTATCCAGGCTTGGGACTGGCAGTGGTCCAGTAAACTGACTACACTGGCGGAGTTTACTCACTATTATAATAAGTATAAGTAGTAGGATTTCATCAGGTTACCTGAAGGTACAGAGTGAGAAACATCAAACCTTTAGTATGGAAATATAAATGTTGGCAGTAAATAGTTAAGAAAATTTCTTTGTATTTTCTTGTCCGGGTATCTTCCTTCCTGATTTCTCAAACTAAAACAGTAAAAACCTAGTGGTTTGTTGGGCGCTTAACCACCAACTATTGTTTTTTCGTGTGTTCGGTTTGCAATTAAAATTATTAGTATAATCGGGATATGAACCCCCCGAAACGCAGCTACTGAGCTTAATATCGAATAAATACAAAAAAGTTATAATATACCCATATTTGAGAGAGCGCACTTGATATTAATAGCATAATCGGGATATGAACCCCCCCCAAACGCAGCTACTGAACCTAATATCGAATAAATAGGAAAAAGTTATAATTAACACATATTTGAGTGATCGCACTTAAAATTAATAGGATAATCAGGATATGAGTCCCCTCCCCCTCCCTAACGCAGCTACTGAGCTTGATATCGAATAAATACGAACAATTAACAATAAATCCATATTTGAGTATACAAACCCTTGGAAACGTAGCTACCTAGCGTAGTATCGAATAAATCCGAATAGCTAAAATAATTTAATATTCTAGCCCGCGATTTTAAAACTAAAATTAAACGAACCCCCGATAATCCGTACAACTAGACCTGGTATCGAAAATGTCTGAAAAGTAAAGTATTGGTTATACTTATTATTATAATCGTGAGTAATTGTATGTAAAAGGGTCCCTGGGAACAGTTAATAAGCCACAAGTGGTAAAAATATAATGTATAATTAAAATAACCATAAAAACATAAAATTATGGTAACCTGGTTTTTATATATTTATTAAAATAAAAAAAGGTTGACTTTGAAATGGAAAAGGTTGGATTCGACTTGGAAAAGGTTGAATTTGACTTGGAAAAGTTTGAGTTTGACTTGGAAATGCTATACATTATTTCTATGTGTTGTGTATATTCGTCCTAACTCTTCAATATCCACATATAAAAATGTTTTGAACCATATTGAAATTATTTTGGGTAATAAATTTGAGAATATGATTATATATGGTGATTTCAATCTATCAACATTTAACTTACCAGGAATAAATACAGTTCATGATCCGAGAATTCGGGAATTAAATACAATCATATGTTTATATAATGTTAAGTCCTATAATAGTATTAAGAATCCCATGGGTAGTACACTTTTTTTAATACTAACAACTTTTACCTCATCTTTAAATATTAATAATTGCATTATTTAATTGAATTGCGTTGTTATGGGGAAGGAACCAGTTCCTGAAGACTTTTATCACCGCTAATATGAGATTTACGTTTTCAAAGGCGCCCATATTTAGGCCAGGCAATAAGGTTTTTCCTTAGATTGTTATGGATAAATAAGGTGTATATACATTTTATTCTATGATCATAATTTTTTTTGTTATTCGCTAAAATACTATATTTTTTCTTTGAATAATAATTTCATTCTTTAATTAAATATTTTCTGATAATAATTAGTAAAAAATCTACAAGTAAGCATTTTAGCGCAACATTTCCTCTTTTAAATGATGTATATAACTGCATATTTACATACATACCCATTTGCCATTGGCACAACAAACCGCTAGGTTTTTCACTGTTTTAGTTTAAATTAAATACGTTTAAAAAATGTGGTATTGACATAGTGAAATAATTATTATATTTTAAAGTTTTTGTTTTCTACTGAGTTTTGGTGATGGTAGGAGAATTTCTTTAAACACTTTTTTTTTTTCCTTTCTTAAAATAAATAAATAAAATTGTTAATAGAAGTCCTTGAGCATTTTTGCTTTTCAAATAATCGTAGTTACTAATAATAAATAACAATATTTGATGGTTAAGAAATTAGGATGGAAGATACCCGGACAAGAAAATACAAAGAAATTGTCTTAACTATTTACTGCCAACATTTATATTTCAATACTATAGGTTTGATGTTTCTCACTCTGTACCTTCAGGTGACCTGATGAAATCCTACTACAAGGACCTACATACGTTGGTAATAAATGGTTAAGACTATTGTAATACATAATCTTGAACGCCACTCGGACTATCTTCCTTACAAGATATCTGATTTAAAAAAATAATATGAAAAAACTTGGATTTTTAACATTAGAGTATGAATCCAATAGATGAGTGAAGTGTGATATTACGTGGATATCTCAGTGACACAAACGACGTGCGAAAAAAGTCTTCGAAGTCTTGACGGTAGCCAAAGTGGGAGAGAAAGAAGTTTTGTTAAAGAAAGTTATTACTATTGTAAACAGCACATCTCATAAAATTTATGTATTTCATTAAACCTTCGAAAATAAGAGAAGATATATCATGCGATTGAGCTTCGAGATCATTGGCATGATTTGAGGCACATCGATAAAGGAAAGGCATATGTAATGGCACAGAGTAATATTTGTGAGTTTGATGTTCAAACAATTCTTTAATGGGAAAATAGTAAATAAATATTTTTAATATGTTTTATCTAACTATGAATGCAACCCTGTCTTTCAAGAATATCATGAGAATCGAATTGAAAACAGTTTAGGGTCCCAAAGATAAATTCATTCTTGTTATGCATATTTTGTATAATTACAATGTAACACTTCTTGGGAAAAACCATAAACTTAGAAAAGTGTTTACGAGTAGGTGCTTAATAAAATGAAAATATAAGTACTACTTGCTAAACAGTTCTAGGGATTAGATTAAATAAATTGTGCATTCAAAAAAGCTCTTGGAGAGCTTTGAGGAGGTAGTCAAAGGATCGGGCACACATTTGTGAACTTTGCAGTCATCCCGACATCAAAGAAACAGTAATTTATAATTATAAAAACTGAGATGATTTGGGTGTCGGTTACTTACCACAACTAAAGTATATCAATACCAAATATTAAGCATATAGTTACAGTCACAGAAATAGGTTACCAAATGGCAAAGTACGGATAGAAATCAGTCGTTAAAAGATGGTGAAGGAGAGAAGAACATACTTTAATGTATAAGTTCTTTAAACCTATTTGGAGTGAATGATTTGTTATATATAGAACTTGCCGCTCTACATTTGTTTGTGGATGTAAAATTACCAGTTAACTTTGAAGTGCAAAACCCCAAGTAGGATATATCTTCTCTAATTTTCGAAGGGTTGATGAAATAAATAAATTTTATGAGATGTTCACTATTACTTTCTTTGATAAAACTTCTTTCTTTCCCAGCATGGCTTCTGTCAAGACTTCGTAGACTTTTTTCGTTGTTCAAAGTTTGAACAACTATATCCGACTATTGAAGTGAATTCGTATTCGCATTCCACCCTAATCATGAATGATTATTGGGTAAAATCGATGGAAATAAAAAAAAACTAATTTAAACATTAATCAATATATTTATATGATATATCAATATATAAATGCATATTTAAAAAAAAATGTAATGAATTAAATTTAGTATGTTTAATTTACACTTTCTATAGAAAATCTATGTCAAAGATCCTTTGGACAGTATTAGTAAGAAGATAATTATTTCTAGGATTGTTAATATAAAACCCCCTAACTGACGTTTACCCACCCAGGACCCTTGTTTTGTAGTTAGTTGATAATAAAATAGTCTTCAATATAAAGGTCAACAGCAAAATCTGCCTTGAACCAAAATTTTTAAAATTATAATTTTTTTGGAAATCTTTACTATACCAATAACAATATAAGAAAAAAATTAATATATTTATTGATACTTACAACTATATAATGTTATAAATTTAGTAAATGTGACATAAGATTATACTGTGATGATTCACATGTAGGGAAACTACCCATTGGCAGCTCTCCAAAAACTATGCTAAACTAGAACGTCTCGGGACCATCTTTTTTTTCAGACGTCTCGGAGGATTATCAGGGATTGTAGAGGAAGCAAGGATTAAAACTAGTGGGTTAGAGTGGGAATGGAGCGTGTCGTGAAAGGAGTGGTAACTAGTTCGCGCCAAGTCAGCAACTTAGAGAATGTTAAGGTCTTTATGGATGAGTTTCTGGTAAGGACAATCTTATAAAGAAACTAAACTTTTTTATCTTTATATATATATATGTATATAGTTTTTTGAGCAAAACTTTTTGATTGTTACTGAAACTTATAAGTTTTGCTGGCAAGTTGATATGAAATACAATTTTATATGAACTGGCAAAGTAAATTAAACTAATAATTGGTGTCAAATGTAAAGAATACTTTGTAAACAGTTTTAACACTGCTGACAGGTTACAAATTATCTAGCTTTATACAAGTGTCTGTTAACTGTTGTACATTTACCTTGCATGATTTTGATTTATTTTACTCTAGACAGTATGTAATTTTATATGACATGATTGGTAAATAAAAAAGCTCTAAAATAAAAAATGTTAATTTCTTATTTCATCCCAGCGCTGATAAGGTAGTATGCTTCTTTCTTGACCCTTCCCACATGCTAAAACTTTTGAGGAATGCTTTCGGGGAGTTAGACTATTTTTTTTATGAAGAAGGGAACATAGTATCCTGAGACTTAATTACAAATTTGCATGATTTACAATATAATGAGGTTCTCCTTCTTTGTAATAAATTGAGAGTAAAATGAAAGTAAAATTAGCAGTACAACTATTTAGTAATTCTATAGCAGATGCCTATGGGTGCCATGATCCAGAAAATAAAACATCTGGTTTTGAAGATGTCACTGGTACAGTACGATTTATCACATTGGTAAATCGTTTATTAGATATGTTGAGTTTACGTTACATTTTAAAAGAAGGTTAAATGAGCATGAACCTCATAGTGGCTCCTAGCTACAAAGTATTGTTTGCTGAAGCTAAAATGTATTTTATCCAATTGTGGGCTGTTAAAGGTCTCTCTCTGCGTCATTGATGAAAAAAGGAGAATTGGATTTATATTAGTTATTGAAAGTGCTCAATATTTACCTGGGAAATTAGCCATTGCAGAGAAACTTGTAAAATACATTCCATTTTATAAGTTAAACCAAGATTATCTCGAGATTTTTTCCGGACATATAAGGTCAAAGTTTGGATATAACAATATAACAATAGCCTTTCAATTTTCTAATTACTAAAAAAAAATACTTTTGCAAAAGGACCTGCGTGCCAAGGTGGCAAATGTCAGCCCATTGAGAACATGGCTATCTTGACATTTTCCAGTTCAAGTAGCTTGAGAATAGAAAACCTCGAGGACCAATTACCATCTAATCATGACTAAATATGAGTTTCCCTTAATGTCGACCTCAGCCTCTATTGTAAGTTGTCAAATATTTATGTGGCTTTGTAGTTAAAAAAAAATGAGAATAGCATTCACTGTACAGTGTGTTAATCCACCTTAAGAAGCAATGTGCCCCTTTCATCTGGTTTGATACATATTACAGATAGAGGTGATTTTCTTTATCCAAACCAGAATGTGTTTATAGTTTGTAGGTACATAGAGCAAGCTCTACGTGGATTTAGAAAAGTAAGAGGCCTGCATCATTGGAGCACCTCTTCAGAGAAGGCTTTAACGATATCAATTGTCTAAAAAAGCCTTGACCAGTAAGCCTTTAGCTATCTTTCACAGCACATATTCAATCAGAGCGCTGATGATAGTCATATTATTATGTTCCTTCTTATAATAGTTACCTCAACGGACTACGTAGTCACTAGCGTCGAAAAGGATATAATCTTTTGGATAGGGGGGATAAAACCTTCAGCGTGAACATTCAATATTGTACTGTTAATTTTAATTCAATATATACATTACTTACCGAAGCTTCAATCCCAACAGTTTCTTCTTTTCTCACGTGTCCTACGACGAACTACTTAATGCAATCTTAAAATCCCGTACTAACGACTATGGACCGGACAATATTCCAGTAAAAATAATAAAATCCAGCCTCCCATCCCTCATACCGGCATTATATCATATTTATAATTTCTCTCTTCAAAATTCCACTTTTCCTTCTTCCTGGAAAACCGCCCTCGTCCGACCACTAAATAAAGTTCCGAATCCTTCCTCACCGCAAGATTTCCGTCCTATTTCTATTCTCTCCAATCTATCAAAACCGCTCGAACGCCTTGTCCAAACCCAACTATCAAATTTCCTTGAAGAAAACTCTCTCCTTAGTCCTCTCCAATCCGGGTTTCGACCTGGTTATTCTACCCAATCCGCTCTCCTTAAAATAACACAAGACCTCCAAGATGCCATTGATCATCAAAAATTAACTATACTCATCCTCTTAGATTTCTCAAAGGCGTTTGACACGGTTGACCATAGTATCCTTCTTAACAAACTCCAAAATCTACCAGTATCCTTCCTCTCCGATCGTTCTCAGTATGTAGTAGTGCCAGATCAACCTCCTTCCAGTACCCTACCTCTATACTGTGGTGTCCCTCAGGGATCGTCTCTATCTCCTACCCTATTCGCTATCTACATTAATGACCTCCCTCTCCATATTAATCACTCTAAATACCACCTCTATGCTGACGATTTCCAAATATACCTCTTCTTCCCACCTTCCGACCTATTACTAGCTACAAAAAGATTACAAGAGGACATAAATCGAATAAGCTACTGGGCTGAAGTGAATAAGTTAAAATTAAATGTTGAAAAAACAAAAGCAATTGTAATAGGATCCCCTCACCTTCTGAAAACTGTTCCTCATATTCCAACCTTGTTCCTCAATAGTAATCCCATAAAGTTCCACCCTACTGTCCGAAATCTGGGAGTAACCTTCGATCAAAGTCTATCCTTCAAAAATCATATTTCAGAAATCTCTCGACGTACCCTTTCAACCTTAAAGCGACTGTATTCCCTCCGTCACCTATTTCCGCTTGAAACCCGAATACTCCTCGTTACCTCCCTAATATTCCCCCACTTCGACTATTGCTGTACAGTATATGGTGGTGTGTCTGGGGATCTCGAGGTAAAAATAAAACGCTTAATCAATTCCTTTGTTCGCTTCATCTTCGGGGTACCTAGATAAAAAAAAAAAAAAAAAAACCTGTACCACTACAACCCATGAAGGGTCTTGGGCTCAGTACATATAGAGATTCGTACTGTTTCTAGGCCAACGGCAGTGCAATGAGGTGATTAGGCCTTAATCACGCTCAGCCGCCAGGTTTTTTCCCCAATTAATTTGGGTACCCACTTTATAGAGGCTGGGTCTGCCCCAGGAGGGTCTCCATACCCTAGGGTCGCCCCCGACTGACTTAACAGAATAAATAATATTTCTGCCACAGCCGGGATTCGAACCCAGGACCCGGAGCACAGCAGACTAGTGCTCTATCCACAAGACCACGCCGCTCCCTCGGGGTCCCTAGATACACCTCTGTATCCCAATTTTATGGCGAGTTGAAGTGGCTTAACCCTTCCAATCGTCGCAAGTATTTTCTTGCGTCATTCCTTTACCAAATTATCCAACCCCGCCGTCTATCATATATTTTTGACCTCCTACAGTTCAAATCCTCTGTCCATTCCCGTTCTACACGCTTCAGGCCTTCGGATTTATACAGTACGGCCCACAGAACTGCACATTTCGACAGATCCTTTCTCATTCGATCCTCCATCCTATGGAATTCTATCCCTTCTTCCATCCGTCACTCCAATTCTTTTTCTACCTTCAAATCCCGCATATTTGATCACTTATTGCACATCCAGGCTCAATAGAATTCTAAATAAGCTTTTTATTTATTTATTTTTTTATATATTTTTTTTTTTACTCATCTCATTTAAATATGTCTATTTTATACCATTAATTATTAACTTGTTTATATTTAATTAATTTACTCTAAGACTCTAAAGCCCTTTTTTTGTATATTTTGTTCTAAAGGGACATGTCCCAGAATAATAAAGAACTTATTTATTTATTTATTATTTATAATGGTGATTAATACGATGGTTATTTTACTACAAAGAATCTCATAAACACAACACACACGTACCACCTTATTAAATTAATTATTACATATTATATGAAAGTAAGGGTGAGCTACTCTTGCAAAAGTATATCTGAACTGGCCCAAGGGGTGAATGTAAGGCAGTTCAACGACAAAAGTACTTCGTTTAGAGGCAATTGACATTTTTAAAACAGCTAATTTAATAAAGAATTATTAACATTCCAATAAAAAGTTTCCTTTTTGAATGATAATAAGTTAATATATTTTTCATTATAACTAATAAATAAGTTTCATTATTTTATGTTATGTATGTATCCATTTTGTTGTTGTTTTTTTTTTGCATTTTATATCACATATATTTTTGCATGAACTATAAAGCTATTACTGGAAGAAATTTGTTATTATATCCACTATAAAGCTATTATTATGGTTATGCACATATTTTATATTATGTATGTTAATTTATTTTATTTCTCAATACAATGGAATGATTGCTGGATGTGGAGGCTGACAGGAGGCTTCAAGAAGAAGAAGACTGCATTGCATCTCTGCATGCAGTCTTTAAACATAATTGACACCTCATTCTAATTTCACCCGTGCGAGACAGGAGCGGGTTCAATAGTAATATATAATTATAAAAACTGAGATGATTTGGGTGTCGGTTACTTACCACAACTAAAGTATATCAATACCAAATATTAAGCATATAGTTACAGTCACAGAAATAGGTTACCAAATGGCAAAGTACGGATAGAAATCAGTCGTTAAAAGATGGTGAAGGAGAGAAGAACATACTTTAATGTATAAGTTCTTTAAACCTATTTGGAGTGAATGATTTGTTATATATAGAACTTGCCGCTCTACATTTGTTTGTGGATGTAAAATTACCAGTTAACTTTGAAGTGCAAAACCCCAAGTAGGATATATCTTCTCTAATTTTCGAAGGGTTGATGAAATAAATAAATTTTATGAGATGTTCACTATTACTTTCTTTGATAAAACTTCTTTCTTTCCCAGCATGGCTTCTGTCAAGACTTCGTAGACTTTTTTCGTTGTTCAAAGTTTGAACAACTATATCCGACTATTGAAGTGAATTCGTATTCGCATTCCACCCTAATCATGAATGATTATTGGGTAAAATCGATGGAAAATAAAAAAAAACTAATTTAAACATTAATCAATATATTTATATGATATATCAATATATAAATGCATATTTAAAAAAAAATGTAATGAATTAAATTTAGTATGTTTAATTTACACTTTCTATAGAAAATCTATGTCAAAGATCCTTTGGACAGTATTAGTAAGAAGATAATTATTTCTAGGATTGTTAATATAAAACCCCCTAACTGACGTTTACCCACCCAGGACCCTTGTTTTGTAGTTAGTTGATAATAAAATAGTCTTCAATATAAAGGTCAACAGCAAAATCTGCCTTGAACCAAAATTTTTAAAATTATAATTTTTTTGGAAATCTTTACTATACCAATAACAATATAAGAAAAAAATTAATATATTTATTGATACTTACAACTATATAATGTTATAAATTTAGTAAATGTGACATAAGATTATACTGTGATGATTCACATGTAGGGAAACTACCCATTGGCAGCTCTCCAAAAACTATGCTAAACTAGAACGTCTCGGGACCATCTTTTTTTTCAGACGTCTCGGAGGATTATCAGGGATTGTAGAGGAAGCAAGGATTAAAACTAGTGGGTTAGAGTGGGAATGGAGCGTGTCGTGAAAGGAGTGGTAACTAGTTCGCGCCAAGTCAGCAACTTAGAGAATGTTAAGGTCTTTATGGATGAGTTTCTGGTAAGGACAATCTTATAAAGAAACTAAACTTTTTTATCTTTATATATATATGTATATAGTTTTTTGAGCAAAACTTTTTGATTGTTACTGAAACTTATAAGTTTTGCTGGCAAGTTGATATGAAATACAATTTTATATGAACTGGCAAAGTAAATTAAACTAATAATTGGTGTCAAATGTAAAGAATACTTTGTAAACAGTTTTAACACTGCTGACAGGTTACAAATTATCTAGCTTTATACAAGTGTCTGTTAACTGTTGTACATTTACCTTGCATGATTTTGATTTATTTTACTCTAGACAGTATGTAATTTTATATGACATGATTGGTAAATAAAAAAGCTCTAAAATAAAAAATGTTAATTTCTTATTTCATCCCAGCGCTGATAAGGTAGTATGCTTCTTTCTTGACCCTTCCCACATGCTAAAACTTTTGAGGAATGCTTTCGGGGAGTTAGACTATTTTTTTTATGAAGAAGGGAACATAGTATCCTGAGACTTAATTACAAATTTGCATGATTTACAATATAATGAGGTTCTCCTTCTTTGTAATAAATTGAGAGTAAAATGAAAGTAAAATTAGCAGTACAACTATTTAGTAATTCTATAGCAGATGCCTATGGGTGCCATGATCCAGAAAATAAAACATCTGGTTTTGAAGATGTCACTGGTACAGTACGATTTATCACATTGGTAAATCGTTTATTAGATATGTTGAGTTTACGTTACATTTTAAAAGAAGGTTAAATGAGCATGAACCTCATAGTGGCTCCTAGCTACAAAGTATTGTTCAGGCCTTCGGATTTATACAGTACGGCCCACAGAACTGCACATTTCGACAGATCCTTTCTCATTCGATCCTCCATCCTATGGAATTCTATCCCTTCTTCCATCCGTCACTCCAATTCTTTTTCTACCTTCAAATCCCGCATATTTGATCACTTATTGCACATCCAGGCTCAATAGAATTCTAAATAAGCTTTTTATTTATTTATTTTTTTATATATTTTTTTTTTTACTCATCTCATTTAAATATGTCTATTTTATACCATTAATTATTAACTTGTTTATATTTAATTAATTTACTCTAAGACTCTAAAGCCCTTTTTTTGTATATTTTGTTCTAAAGGGACATGTCCCAGAATAATAAAGAACTTATTTATTTATTTATTATTTATAATGGTGATTAATACGATGGTTATTTTACTACAAAGAATCTCATAAACACAACACACACGTACCACCTTATTAAATTAATTATTACATATTATATGAAAGTAAGGGTGAGCTACTCTTGCAAAAGTATATCTGAACTGGCCCAAGGGGTGAATGTAAGGCAGTTCAACGACAAAAGTACTTCGTTTAGAGGCAATTGACATTTTTAAAACAGCTAATTTAATAAAGAATTATTAACATTCCAATAAAAAGTTTCCTTTTTGAATGATAATAAGTTAATATATTTTTCATTATAACTAATAAATAAGTTTCATTATTTTATGTTATGTATGTATCCATTTTGTTGTTGTTTTTTTTTGCATTTTATATCACATATATTTTTGCATGAACTATAAAGCTATTACTGGAAGAAATTTGTTATTATATCCACTATAAAGCTATTATTATGGTTATGCACATATTTTATATTATGTATGTTAATTTATTTTATTTCTCAATACAATGGAATGATTGCTGGATGTGGAGGCTGACAGGAGGCTTCAAGAAGAAGAAGACTGCATTGCATCTCTGCATGCAGTCTTTAAACATAATTGACACCTCATTCTAATTTCACCCGTGCGAGACAGGAGCGGGTTCAATAGTAATATATATATATTGTATATTAAATGTTTGTTTTAAAATTAAGATTAATTTTTTTAAAAGTTCTTTTATTTATAAATATGTGTAAAATTACATAGCTAGGGCTGTTTTTCTTTTCTTTGTTTCTGACTCTTGTGTTTTATTATTATTTTATTTTTTTTTGGTCTCGTTCTTAATTTTATATACATAAATGTTTGTGTATATGGTATCTTCTTCTCGCTCTATGACATCCTCTTTTCAGCATCGCTAGTGTCGTTAGATTAGATGGATTCTTAGATAACAGCTATTGTTTTGGGTTTACAAATTATTGCTGATGGGAAGGGAAAATCACATTACATTACATACAGGAGCTAAACACTTACTAGTTCAATATCATAAATCTTCAGTCATTTATGGAGCTCATTCGATAGTTGACATAGTTAATTTTTTTTCCTTGTTAATTTTCATAGGTTTTGTCTACGAGTTTGAATTGATTTATTTTTTCGCAAGAGAAAAATTTAAATTATTGAATCCTTAATAGCAATTATCTTCTTAAAATCTTATTTAAAATTTAAAAAAATAAATATAACTCAATTTAGTTAGGAGTTAAAAAAAAAAAAAAAATCAATCCTAAAACAATAATTAATGTCAAATCATGAATTCCAAGCAATTTATTTCAGGTTACGTATATTTTTATCAAAACTTATTAGAAATTAATTCATTATTTAAGATTATTGTAATATACCACTAATTTATTTCAACTATCAAGGTTCCCTGATATTTATAGAGATCACAGGTCTGATTAACGACAGCTCTACGGTCATTGAATTCGGACAAAATTTTATTCAGGAAACCCTTTAGAATTTAGAGAAATGGGCCTCTTGTCATGGTTTAGGTTCAGTCTTTTAAAATCAACCGCAGTCCATTATTTCTGATACGGAATCATCGCCTAACACTTTCAGTTCATATTGGAAATTGTCTTTTAAATAGACTTGACTCTGTTCAATATCTGGGAATTACGGTTGATTCAAGACTCTCCTTGGAATTACACTCTGACGAGAACTCTTGGGATGGCACTGGATAAATTAATGCCGTCGCAAATGATGGTGGCTATGAGAGTGGAAGGATAGAAGAAAATTTCTTTGGAGGAAAAAGTTTCACTTAATATGGATTACGCAAAAAAATATACAAAGAATAGGAAAGGTAGGATAGAATATTTGTGTTACATGGAATACTCGCTGGGTACTTGCCAAGTAACAGTGTTGTTTCTGTCGAGGCACGATGGAAATCTTAGCTTTGTTGTGGACAAACTAGTTGGACGATCAATTTGTGGATCCCTGATAACACTGTATTAGATCATTTTTTTCCGCCTTAGTGTTTTGTAACCTTACTTATTATGTTGTTGTACCCTAATGTACTTGTGTGTGTTAAGTAAACTTCTGTATGTAAAGTCTATGACCTATTTTATTTATTCTATGCCCTAATCTGTGAATATGGAATCACAGATTCAACAGGTTATGGGGCCAGGGATCGTGTGTTAGTGATTTATCTAAATTAGTGTTTTTACTTTAAGTTTCGCGTGTTCGTCATGTCTCAGAACCAGTCGCTGCCGGTTGAACGTCTAAAAGGACGAGAAAATTTCGACACGTGGAAATTCGCAGTGCAAGCCTATCTCGAAGATTTGGAGCTGTGGGAATGTATTACGGAAAAGAATCCTGAGAAAAAGAAAGACCGGAAATGCCGTTCTAAGTTGATTCTATTGGTTGAACCGATGAATTATGTTCACTCTGATAACTACAAAGTTAGATTTTCTTCGGTAGAAGAATATGTAAACCGGATAATTACAACTGCGCATAAACTAACCTCGGTTGGTCTCACAGTAAGTGACGAATGGGTGGGAACGATTCTTCTTGCTGGATTGCCCTCTCGTTTTGAACCTATGATTATGGGAATCGAAAGTTCGGGTACTGCAGTAACCGCGGATTCAGTCAAAACAAAGCTTTTACAAGATCTTTCTATCGTAAAATCGAGCTCAGAAAATAACGGCGACAACTTAAATTCCGCATTGCACGGTCACAGTTCCAAAGAAAGTTCTGTTCAGTCTAAGGGAACTCAGAAATACCGGGAATTTGAACGAAATAAAACTGATAAAATGCCTTCCAGAGGCTCCCGATGCTTCAACTGTAACGGTCATGGATACATCGCTAAGAACTGTTCTTCACCTGTAACTGATAAAATGAGCGGAAATAAAACGAACGACGGTGCTGATACATGGCTGTTTGCAGCATTTTCTACGCGATTGTATAATAATCCTGAATTTTTTCTTGACAGTGGGGCATCCCGTCACCTTTGTAGAAGCTCCGAAATGTTATCTAATGCGAGAAAGACTGAAAAAATACCAATATCTACAGCTAATAATGAGAAAATGACTTCAGATACTGTCGGCGACGTTTCATTACCAATGATGATTTCAAGTAATAATCACTCAGAAGTAAAAGTTAACCTTTATTATGTTCCAGAACTAGAGGTCAACTTGCTATCAGTGAGTCAAATGGTCAGTAAAGAACATTGTGTGGTGTTCAATAGCAACGGAGCTAAAATATTTAATAATCAGAGACAGCTAATAGCCTCGGCCAGTTTGGTGAATAGTTTATTCAAATTAGATGTTCCTGCAGGTACTACGTTTGCATTATCAGCGAAATGTGAAATGACACTATGGCATTAACGAATGGCGCATTTGAAATATGACATCATATGTAAGTTAGGTACCATTTGTAATGCTTTCAATTTTTCTAGGCTGAAACTCAATATTGGTTGTGACATTTGAACGTTGGGAAAAAGCCATCGATTACCTCTCCCAGGAAGTGACTCCTCTACTGAACACTGTTTACAGTTAGTGCACTCAGACCTTGTAGGACCGATTAAGGTAAACAGTTTAGCAGGTTCCAGATATTTGTTGACATTTTTAGATGACTTCAGTCACAAGTCATTCACCTATTTCTTGAAATCAAAGGATCAAGTCACAGATTATTTCAAAATATTCAAATCGCTCGTTGAAAATCAGTCTGATAGCAAAATTAAAATCCTACGTACTGACAATAGAAGAGAGTACTGCAATAAAAAATTAAGTGAGGTTTTTGAAGTCATCGGGTATTGTGCGTCAGACGTTTTGTCCATACTCTCCACAGCAAAATGAAAAGGCTGAGCGCCTTAACCGCTCTATTTTAGACCGTGCCAGGTGTCTGTTGATAGAGTCAGGACTTCCATCCGTTTTTTGGGCGGAAGCAGTAAACTGTTCAACTTACCTTCTTAACAGGTCGCCGTGCAAGTCTGTTGATACAACTCCAGAACAAGTGTGGACAGCCAAGAAGCCTCCTCTTCAACATCTTCGAATTTTTGGCTGTAAGGCATATGCACACATTCCTGCACCAAAGCAAACGAAACTCGGCCCTAGATCTACTCCTTGCATATTTGTGGGATATTGTCAAGACACAAAGGGGTACAGGTTGTATGATCCTCAGAAGAAAATTACCTTCATACCAAGAGATGTAACATTCTCCGAAGATCAGTGGGGCAGTTCATTATTGAAAAACACTTCCGAAGGCACCGATAGAAACTTCTATGTGCTTCCAAATGAATACAATTTTGAAAACACAAATGTTGAAGACAATTCTGATTCTGACTCGGACAATACAATAAGTTCACGGCTATCGATTGATGACGATTCTCCAAAAAGTGAGAAGCAGTCTAACAGTGGTCCTCACAAAACTATATCAAGCATAGAAGATTCCTCCGCAACTACAGAAACCAGCTACGACAAAGATGATGATCCAGATTTTATTCCACCATCTACAACATCAATACGACAATCATCATCAACTAGACCTCCGAGAAAAAGGCAACCACCAGCTAAACTAGAGGACTTTGTAACTTATTCGGCTTTCTTTACTGGGTCCGAGCTGTCAGATCCGATGTAATACGACGATGCGTTAGCTCATCAGGACAAACAGTTATGGGTTGATGCCATGGAGCGTGAATTGAAGGCTCAAATGGACAATGGGACCTGGGAATTGGTCGAACTCCCTGCTTCAAAACAGTCCTTCGCATGCAAGTGGGTCTTCAGAACAAAGAAGGATGCCAGTGGTAAAATAGCAAGTCATAAAGCAAGACTTGTTGTCAAGGGATTTGCCCAAAGGAGGGGAGTGGATTATGAGGAAACGTTCTCGCCAGTTGTCAGATATAGCTCCATCAGGTACCTTCTATCGTTGGCTGCAGAGTATAATCTGGAGATTAGTCAGATGGATGCAGTATCCGCATTCCTTCAGGGAGAGATGGAGGAAGAAATCTATATGTCCCAGCCTCCAGGTTTCAGCGATGGAACCTCAAAAGTATGTAGACTTCGAAAAAGCGTATATGGACTAAAACAGGCAAGCCGAATCTGGAACAGAAAATTGGATGAAGTCTTACAAGGGTTTGGTTTAAATCAGTCAAAATTTGACTCTTGTGTTTACTTCAAAATAGAAGAGAAATTTATGATAATTGTCGTCGGGTGGATGACCTGCTGATTTTTTCAAACAAACAAAAATTGAAAAATCAGGTAAAATTACAACTTACAAGATCATTCAAGATGACCGACCTTGGTGAGGCCAATTCATTTTTAGGTCTTCAATTAACTCGTGATCGACAATCAAAGAAAATTTGGCCTAGTCAGCAGAATTATATTGAGCAGGTTCTCAAACGGTTTAATATGGATGAAGGCAATCCAGTATCCACTCCAACATACATTGGTGAAAATTTTTCTAAATCTTAGGAGCCACAAACAGAAGAAGAAAAGGACAAGATGAGAAAAATACCATATCAAGAGGCTATTGGCTGCCTCTTATTTGCAGCCCAAACTTCAAGACCAGATTTAGCGTTTGCTGTTAGTAGTCTGAGCAGATTCAACAACAATCTAGGCATGTCACACAGACTGTTATGTACGGATACTGAGATACCTCCGCGGAACCTCTTCATATAGGCTAAAATTTGATGGATCAAAGACTGGGCCAATTTATGGATACTGCGATGCCGAATGGGCTAGTGACCCAGATGAAAGAAGATCAGTCACAAGTTACATTTTCATCAAGTGCGATGCCCCGATATCCTGGTGCACTAAACGGCAACCCACTGTAGCTCTCTCAACAACGAAGGCTGAGTACATGGCAATGTCTTCAGCAGCACAGGAAGCTTTATGGTTGCGGGGTCTCTCTGAAGAGATTGAGCAATCTTCGAAAAGTCCTACTCAAATCTTCTGCGACAACCAAGGAGCGCGAAATCTGGATATTCTCTGATTTCGATTAGATTTTGAGCTAAGTTTTTTGTAAGTAATAGTCATTCCCTTTTTATTTTATTTTTTCAATTTATCATTCCACTGCTGATGCCTGATAAAGTTGCTGCAATTAGCTACATTTAGACTGCTGATAGGAGAAACTGAAAGCAACAGGATGCAAGTTCCATTGGGCTATGAAAATCCGTGATATATGTCTTTTGCAGATGGAGCAGTCTCAACCACATCCAGAATGAAGAAAAAAGGAGAGTTACCTTGTTTCTGTCCCTTTCCAAGGTCCAGCACTCCTGATTCCTGTCTATTTAGGCATGCGTACAACACCATTCAGCTTTTAATATGCAGAATTTATAGCCTTCAGAAACTTTATTAGAATGCCCCTTGCATTCAAGGATTCCCAAGTTTTATTTTGGAGAATCGATTTGAACACGCTGCCTTCGGGTCTTAGAATTTTGGATAAATGTTCGTGTCTGGTGTTAAATATCGATTGTATATGTAAAGATAGTTGTGGCACTGAACTTCCACCTAGGTGTACAGCTGCCCAACAACAAACAGTACAGTCCAGTTGGTAGCGTCCCCTGCGCCATGTTGTTTGTGTATATAGCAGTAATAAACAAGCTGTCTAGTACAAGGTTCTTTTATTCCACTGCCTAATACTCTATAACTTTAATAGGTTATGGGCCCAGAGTATTTTTGTGCAGAGCATAGTATTTGTGTATAGTGTCAACGCGTAGTCGCGAAGTGATATTATTTTATTAGTGATTTTTGTTTACCGGTACTATGGCGTCAGTTACTACATCAGAAGTATCATTTAAAGCACAGAGTGGTTGCTTTATATGTGGGGATAAAAGACATTTCAAGGCACAATGTCCCAAAAATAAGCAGAACCGTGGAAGTAAATCTTATAATAGAAGCTTTCGTTGGAAAAGAAGAGGAACAATCCAGGGAAATACGGCAGATGTAGAAGAAGAAGTTGTAATGGTGGCCCTAAATTGCGGTAATATTAAACTATCATCTAACAATGTGTTTTTAGTCGATTCAGGTGCGAGTAACCATCTTTTTAAGGCAGAATTGGAACCCCTTTTGTCTAATGTTTCAAATCTTGATCATGATGTTGCCATACATATAGCTAATGGTGATAAGATGTTTACTAGAAAAGAAGGTACCCTAAGAGTAACCTCTCAAGGTAGGATTGTAAACATTAAAGGTTTGATAGTTCCGGGGTTAAAACATAATTTATTATCAGTGAGTGCAGTTACCTCAAAAGGCTTAAAAGTGATTACAGATTCTAAGGAGATGAAAATCTGTGGAAGAAATTTTAAGCTGAGTTGTCCACGAGTGAATGGATTGTACATATTTACGTTTGATGAACCCAGTGATAATCAAGTTAAGTGCAACATTACAAGTGCTACGGATGGAGATTTATGGCATAAACGGCTAGGACATTTGAATCGGCATGGACTCAAAAGTTTAGGATTACCCTATAGTGACAAGAAGTGTTCGGCATGCATTGAAGGTAAGGCTACTAGACAGCCCTTTTCAAATAATAGGAAACGCACTTCAAAGGTTGGTGAATTAATTCACTCTGATATATGTGGTCCTTTCAATCCTGAATCAGTTGAAGGCCATAGGTATATGCAGGTGATTTTAGACGACTTTACTCATTTTGTGTACGTTAAACTTCTCCATATGAAAAGCGAAGCTGAAACAAACCTGATGGATTATATAGTAGAACTAGAAAGGCAACAGGGTGTCCCAGTGAAAAGGCTACGTTTAGATAATGGAGGAGAATTTACGTCTAAATTTTTTCAAAAATATTGTTCAGATAAAGGTATAAAATTAGAATATTCATTGCCATATAGCCCTCAAATGAACGGAAAGAGTGAAAGAATGAATAGGACACTATTAGACATGATGCGTACTAAGGTATCAGATTCCGGCATCCCCAAGTTCTTGTGGGGGGAAGCAGCTCGATGTTCTGCTTATGAACTGAATAGGTCACCTACTTCAGCCTTAAATAAAGGTGAAACTCCCTCATTAATATGGAATGGCAGAAATGATCTGTCTAAACTTCGTATATTTGGTTGCCGAGCATGGCCTACCATTCTTCCTAAAGGTTCCAAAATGGATCCCAGAAGCAAGGAGGGGGTGATGGTTGGTTATTGTGGTGGTGGGTATAGGATTTGGTTGCCAGACGAGCAGAAAGTTATTAGATCTAGAGATGTGATATTCGAGGAGAGCCAAATGCCCTATAAAGAAGTTAAAAATGTACCTATTGTCTATCATAATAGTGGTGGAAGCTATGAAGAGGGAAGGAAAAATGGTGAAGAGAATAACACTAATATTTCAGAGCAGCCAGAAGAAACTTCTAGACCTCAGAATGATTGTAATCCAGAGCAATCAGAAAATCCTTCAAGACTTCAGAATGAAGAATCCAATCCAGAGCATTGAGAAGAAACTTCTAGACCTCAGAGAAACCGGTCAAAACCTCATTTCCTAAATGATTGTGAGTTATATAATGCATACTGTATGGTAAGCCGATCAGATGGAGTTCCATCATCTTATGAGGATGCTAATAAAAAGGAGGAATGGCATCACAGGAAATTGTGAGTTTAAGTGGAATAATTAGTGAGTTCAGTGGTGAAACAGTAAGTGGAAAACTGTTGGTGGATAACACTAGTGCTATAGCTTTTATAAAGAATTGTGAAAACTCTAAACGAGCAAAACACATTGATATAAAATTCCATTTTGTTAAAGATCTTATTTCCAAAGAAATAATATCTGTGGAACACATCAATTCTGACCGCAATGTGGCAGATTTGTTCACAAAACCACTTGCCTTTGATAAGTTTCAAATGTTTCGGAAGGCTTTAATTAATTAATATATTAATGTCATGTATGTATATTGTGCTAAAATTGTTGTATATAATTTTGTAATAGTATAATATTTTACTTGCTTTGTTGTATAGAATTTTTTAATAGAATAATATTTTTACTTGTTTTGTGGTGTATAATTTTGTAGTAGAATAATATTTTTACTTGTTTTGTATGTGAGATACAATTGAATATTTACTTGTGTATGTATATATTTGAAAACATTCAATTGAGGGGGTGTGTTAAATATCGATTGTATATGTAAAGATAGTTGTGGCACTGAACTTCCACCTAGGTGTACAGCTGCCCAACAACAAACAGTACAGTCCAGTTGGTAGCGTCCCCTGCGCCATGTTGTTTGTGTATATAGCAGTAATAAACAAGCTGTCTAGTACAAGGTTCTTTTATTCCACTGCCTAATACTCTATAACTTTAATATCTGGGACCCAGAACTTCTCTATTAAGTTTCTCAAGGTGAAGGTCAGATTATTTGTTTGCCTGTTGGGCCTAAAAGCATTTATTTCCATGGTAATGGGAGTCACAAGAAAAGAATGTGTCTACCTCGGTGATGACATATCTTGCATAGAGACTAAGATAAAATTCAAGAAGTATGTTGCTAACCAACTCTCTTGACATGGATAGGGTAACCCGCTCCCTCTATTAGCTACCAGAAACAAACTAGGTTCTAAGTGAGGGCCGACAGGCATCATCCTGAGTAACCTAAAGTATGTAAATCCTGTATGGATATTTAGCTGAAGGAACTGTACCACAAGAGGTGGAGAAAGTTTAAGTAACAGGAAAGATGGTCTCAAACCCAAGTGCGCACCATTGACAAGGATGATTTCCCAATTCTGTGGATGGTAGGAATTATCTCATCTTCTAGGGAAATATTTGAAGGTTTAGAGAGGCGGTGGGTCACTCTTGGTAGGGATCAGAGAAAAAGAGGTTGGACGAAGGCAATCACTCCCATCACTTTCTGAGGAGGATCAAAAATGAGGCTCCAGGCGAATAGGGCTTACCATGACCAGGTTCTGAGCTATATGAATCAACAAGCAATAATTAGTCAAAAAGGCGTATTTCCATCAGATAAGGCGCCCAGTTGTGAATCGGGATGCACAGTAAATACCCAATTATTAAAGGAATTCGGAAATTATGTACTCTAACGTGAATAAATAAAGACGAGTTTTATTAACATCAATGTAGTATGCCTTATGCCTATCACGCGTCCTTCTTTGCTTAACACCTTTCTGCTGATTATCAACATTTGCTTGATAGGTGCAGATTTTGTCTTGAATGTAATAAAAAAAAAATGGAATATGTACATACCATGCCAAACAGTTCACTGTCACTAAAACCTGGTAGAAATCTAAAATAAGGGGGACAATGATCATTTAAAAAAAATAAAAGTTTTAAACCACTGTACTCAAAAATTTACTAAAATTATATTTAATTTGGACATTTTAAAATAGGATTTTTTCAAAAGATGTTGATTTAATATCTGTATTAAATTATTCAATTTATGTGCAAATACTCATGCAGAAATAAACAATTGTCAGTAACTTAATGCAGTAAGTTGAGTCTGAACTTTCAGCTTTTTCATTATTTCTTCAATATCAGGGAGATGGAAATTTTTTTACCAAAATGGCTATAGTTATACAGGAATTGCTAGTTATCATTTATGTGTATAAGTCTGCGTTATATGATATTTCAAATAAAAAAGTTGTGCCTATGTAAAGTAATTTATTACAAGCTATATTGAAAATATTTTTCATTTAAATAATTTATAATGTTATTTGCAAACATATTGTCCCAAACATCTCAAGGGGTCAGCGGATCACCTGTTGGGAACCATCACCATAGACATATGACCCTATTGGTAGTTTGTCATTGAATCATAGAAACCGTGGGTCATTGCAACTAGGGGTTGGATGACCTCTAGTGATCTGTCTTCCACAAGCACACAATGTCTCTACAATTAGGAAAAATCATAATAAATTTGAATGCCTAAAAATTGTATTACAAAGTAAGAAAAATGGATATATCATATTTTAATTGCTTTTAATATCTGCAGTTTCTTAGATCTTTGATTTATTATTAATGTTTTAAAAATATTTTGTCAAGTTTAAGGATTGAGAATTAATTTTAAGACTTTTTTTTTTCACCAAGGGATGTTTTATTACTAACCATGATATATTAAAGGCACACACATTCATACAAACTTACACACACACACATGCCTAATCCAATTTGTACTTAAAATTAGGAACCATTTCTTTTGATTTTACTTTACCCATTGGCTCGGACATAATAAATCAATAAATATATAATAATATGATAAATGTTCTAATATATATATATATATATATTCATATAAATCTGTTTATATAAATGCTACTGATGATATCCATAGGAATTTATGGGCATTTGTTACACCAGTTTCCTAATTTTTACATACCAGGTACATTAGCATCAGGAACTTATGAACAGCATATTCATTTTTTTTTTTATATCAATTGTACATAGTTTTTCATATTTCTTTATAAGAGCAACAGTATAATTAGATTAAAGTTATGTATACATTTACCCATATTTAATTCCACATGTTACAAATAAATAAATATATATATTTAATTATATACATACATACGTATTAAAAATCCAGTTGTAATTAGTTCTAATTTTCAAAATATATCTAGCCTCTATCACTTGAATGGTAAAGTTTTTCTGCTATACTTTATGACAAAGGTTCTTTGGAAAATTTATTACATAAAAATATGTGTTCCAAGTGCCTTCTGATGTTTTAATTGTATAAATACTTTGTTTTTTTTTAGCAATTGTACATTTTAAAATGCTTATGGTTATAGATATTTTTAACTTACACTATAGGAACTAGAGACATATCATATTCAGTACAAGCACCAAAATTTGTATTACAAATATAGCTATATATTCATGTATTAACACAATATAGTAAATTCATTTTACAAAATAAATATAAATTGAAATTATTGATATTTTTTACCACTGTGCAGCATTTTACTACTAAACTAAATTATATAAGTGATCAATTAAATAAATTAAAATTGCGCAATTTAGATTATGGAATAGATAACTATGTTATATAATGCTTAAATTTATCACAGACAATTAGGAAACTTTTTGGATATATTAAATAAGCAGCAATATTTATATTTAGGAACA
The DNA here is from genome assembly GCA_023052935.1 of Piezodorus guildinii. Lineage (NCBI taxonomy): Eukaryota > Metazoa > Arthropoda > Insecta > Hemiptera > Pentatomidae > Piezodorus > Piezodorus guildinii. The sequence goes on from CM041295.1 coordinate 84,973,118, forward strand.
ATAGACAATATCATTTATGGTGAGACAATTGAATATTTAGTGAGATATTGTGATCATAACAATAATAATAGCTAGTTAACCAATTTTTAATGTATGGTTTAAGCTCATTTAGAATATGCAAACAATCTATTAAATAAAAAATAAAATAAATTAAATGATACATATCAATTTCAAAGGAGATAAATATTTTTCTTTATTATTTACTATCATTATTATTTTTGACTAACATGTTTAAATATGTACCTATTTTGTTGATTTTCAGTTGACATTGATAAAAACAATGATTTATGAGTTTATCAGGTAAATTTTAATTAATGATCATACAAATAATATTATTATCCCCATAGCAGCCATGAATAAAGTGTTTCATTGTTTAGGTAATCATAAATAAACATGTTATTTCAGCTGGTTGATAATGCATCTACATATTTAACAAATTCAGCCATAGTTAAGACATTTTGCACAGTGGTTTTTAATTATTCAATTTTTTTATGTTTTTATTTTTTTGTTTTATAAAAACAAATTAGTATTTATTGGTTATATTCTTAATAAATAATCATTTGTATGTACTTCAAACACTTAGCTATATTTTCAACTCAGTTTGTAATAAACAAGTGGCAGTGTTTGTTTGTAAAAGTTTGATTGTATGACTTAAACTTAGTTTAAAAATTACAAGAAGCAAATAATAATAATAAAAAATAAAAAAAATGGCTACATTGTTTTCATTTTTGGCTGGATGAAGTTATGATGAGTTTAAAATCTTTCTAATTTACACTATTACTATATATTTTAATTTCATTATTAGAATTTTTAGGTGCTATTATCCTCTAAGTATTATATATTATGAATTAATATCAGCTGTAATGAGAATAAGTATTCATGTTAAAATAACAATCATTTCTACTAAATGATACCCAAATAAATATATTAGAATTAAATAAATTGTTCTTAATAAAAATCAAAAGTATGGCTGTCACTGTGCATTCAAACTAAATAAGTATTAAAATATGGGCTTATTCCCATTTCTATTTCAAACGTGTGACCGATTCTAGATCAGTATTAATATTATTTTATTTTATGACAAATGATAAAGATTGTGTGAAAGAAACCAATGAAAAAATAAATAAAAAGTAATACTTATCATGGTGTGAAATGAAACTTCAAAATTAATGGTAATTTGAAAAAGAATTGATACGTTAGATGTAGTAATTTTGCCATCTCTAATACCATTTAATAGAATATTTTATAGCAAGTATGCTTATAACAGAAATAAAAGTACATTCAACACTCATAGATAAGCTGTAATCAAAATGCTATCTGATTAATTATTATCCCAAAATAGATAAGAATAATTATGATACGTCGGATGGATCATTATTTTTATAAGTCATACATTGGATGTATTGGATTAATATATTTTATAAGTCACTTGTTTAGCGCATGTGAAAATTTAACCTTGAAACATACACAGAGTATCTGTACATCTGTGAAAGTATGTGCAACTATACGGGTGTATTTGTGTAGATGTTTTATTTTTTTATTTCATAGTAAAGTGTTGAAGTATAAATAATAATTATATAAAAAAAATAAGAATAAATATTTATACTGATAAATCCTAAAGATAAGCACTGTATAATCCTTTTAAAATTATTTAGACGTTAACAACAAATACATTAATGTGATTTTACACATAACCCAATGTATTTAATAAACTAACTATAATCTAATGTATAGAAAGGGTGACCAATTTGTATTTTTCTTAAAATTAACCGGTTTGTTTGATGTAATGAGTGGAGTATTTATTATACTATGTGCAAGCTTTAATAATTCAAAATCAAATCAGATAAAATTATATATTAACAGGAATTAATTCTCAACTGGAAAATCATTTTGATAAAAAATTATGAAATATAAGTAAAACAACACACAAACAACAACATAAAGTTACAAATCACAAGATACAAACACAGCTTGCTTATACATATTCATTAATTTAGAGAAAATCCATCAATTCTCTTTATAAATATATTAAATCAAAATTTATTAAAGACTTTGGGACAACTGCGGTGACCAAGAAAATCATCAGGCAAAAAGTTAAGCCTGCCCACAGTATATTAATTATATTGTTTTGAAAATTACATTATGCTTAATAAAGTCCAAAAACAATAATCAAAAAGAATTGATGGAATTCATAAATGCTAGTAAAATAGATACCCGTCTTACTTTTTTTGTTTTCAATAATATCAATGAACAAATATTTATAAAATGTTAAAGATATAAATTAAACTAGAAAATTTTAAATTATAATGTTATACTTTCAACATTTAAAAAATTTCAACTGTTACCCATAAAACCTTATTTCCACCTTTATAATATCGCATAACTCATTATAGTACTACAAAGTAATAACTTCCATTAAATTTTTTTAAATTAATTATACAACATAAGTTTTGATTTTGTGCAACTTAAAACAAATAATTATATACAATCCAACATATAAAAAATTATAGACAATAATTAAATGAAATATTGCCTAATTACCTAATACCTGAGATGAAAAGTTTTGATTTAATTTACATATTAATTTTGATTTTTGCTTAAAAATATAATGTTTCTATATTTTTGATTTTTCACAAGATGAAAATATCAATTAATCTAAAATTATTTGATATAAATCATAATGTGATACATATAAATTAATTTAGAGGACTGTCATAAGAAGACATTGTATGTAGTTAAATTTGTCCTTGTTAAGGAATCATTAAATATAAATGATTTTTAAAATAAAAGCAATGGCTGAATAGTGCGTATTAAATAAAAAATAAAATAAAAAAATACTGCACACATAAAAACATTGTTTAAAGTTTAGAACATTGTGTTACATCACATATTAGCATGAATAAGGCAGTGTGCATTTATTTATACATGCCCACAAATATATTTTTGAATATGTTAAAAAAAAAAAAAAAAGTTTTAATATAAATAATAACAATTATAATATTTCTTACATTTAAAATTAAATATATTTAGGAATAATTATAATTAAAAAAATGTTATACTACTACTTTTTAATAATATATGTGATTAGGAATATTAGCTAACAATGGTATGGATTATTGTACCTAAGTTTTTTTTATAAGTCCCTTTTTAATATTATATTAGTTACTGTATTTTTTTAAATATTGACAAGTCTTAATTCTAATGGATGTATCCCTTGATTTCATAAGAAAATAATAACAGTGTATGAACATTATGGACCATTAAGTTTGTTAAGTTAAATTTCCCTGACATTTCAAAGGAGGTAGTTATCTACCTTGATAATTTGTTTACTTCAATTACTGCTACCCTTCCATTAGTTATGTATAAAAATGTTTATCTTATAAAATCTACCCTTAATGGTGTTATAACCACTTTATAAATTTGTCTATTTATCTATCATATATTAAGTATCATACATGTATGCATATATATATATATATATATATATATATATATATATATATATATATATATATATATATATATATATATATATCCTTAATGTTGTCTAATTGCAACTTAAAAAATTAATGCAAGGAATGAAATGCATATATTTAATTTTCTTAAAACCTGAATTTCGATTTAGTCATGCTTATCTTTCACATTATTATTTATTCATGATAATTCTTCTAATTATTATAAAGCTTTTGAAATTAAATATTTTCCTAACACTTTAGATTTAATTTTCAAATTTTTAATAAAATACTATGTAAGTTTCAAACACACACATATATATAGTGTTAGGAAATTATTTCATTCCTTAAAAAAATGTGTAGCCAATCATGTTGGCTCTGTTAATACCGAATTATAATGTATATATTCAGGCTTTATGCATTTTTCTATGAATACTATGAATCTTGTGTGTATGATTTTTTATTTTATTTTTTTTGAGTTCAGGAAATCACCCACACACAAACAATTATATCAGCTATTGTACTGAATGTGCAACCCTGAGACATTAGGACTATTGTTGTAACTGTAAGTCCAGAAATGAATGTTTCAACATTAGATTTGAGCAGAAATTATTTTAAAGGTCCTTAATAATGACAAATATTAGGTTCTTAGAGTATCAAGGCTCAATAGGAACTTTTGTAAATATCACCAATTAATCTAATAGTTAACTATTATAGAACCATCTTTTCCTCACGCCAGAATCATTAAAGAATCGCTAATAGGATTCAGTCTTATGGAATATAAGTTACTTCTCAATACGGGCCATTAATGCATTTCTTGATTTGGTAAAACTAACATTAAAACACAAAGTTAAATATTTAAAAGCTATTGAAAAAAAAAAAAAAAATTAAATAACTTTCATGCATGTAATATTAAAAACATTTTCAAATAAATAAATTTACATGCATGTTTCTATATTATCATTATTTTCATTTATTGAAAATATAATAATCTTTTTACAAAATTGAGACTGAAACAACAATATTATGTTGTTTTACCAAAAAAAGGAAATTGCTTTTAGTTTAATAAATTACTTACCTAAATATCTTAATAAATATTAAAAACATAGTTCATTTTAAGTTCCATACCATTTACTATTTTTACTCAGGAACATCACAGTAACAGCTCCTCTATTCCACTAATCTAATTAATATACTTTTCTCAGTTACTTACATTTTTTTAAAATTTTATAGGAACATTAAAATGAGAAACTTTCCTAAGCTACTGCCTGAACGTGCCATTTATAATTTATAATATATATATATATATATATATATATATATATATATATATATATATATATATATATATATATTATATATATATTTGTTTCATAACAAACTTTATAAATTTCTACACAATTTTGTTATAACATGTCAACTATATATATATATATATATATATATATATATATATATATATATATATATATATTACATGTTTGTCCACCTTTTTTTAGATATTAAAATTATTGGAAGGTAATAAAGAAAAAAAAAAATCATCAGCACTTCAGACATTGCTAATAGAGAAAATTCTCTTCAGAATTTACCAATTTGAAGGTAGACTATGTTGGAGTTAATTTGAATGACGCAGTAATAGGTTTGTCGAGTCTTTCTTTCACAGGAAGGAACACTAAGGAAGATAGGAATGTGCTAGGTGAATTTGCTCCGAAGGCCTTATCTTCTAATACAAATGGTTGCATCATGAAGTTTCCAAGATTGTTTGGAACAGCAAATGACGCAGGAATATGTGAATTATTTGCTATTTGCAACAAGGCGTCTCTTATAATTTGCAAGTAATCCATCTGAGGTTCATCTAACTTATGTTCATTCTTAATATGTTCTGAATAAAGTTCAATATGATGTGTCATATAAGAACATCTGTGACATTTCAGGCAAGCATCTGCTTGTGGACTAGCATCAAATTTAGAATCTGTTATTTCTTCGTAATTATTGTCATCTTTATCAAGACCGGTTTTATTTTCCATGTCTTCACACTGAAAAACGGGCGAATTTTCATTGAAATTTCCAGTTTCTTCAGGATTTTTTTTAAATGGAAACATAGGAAGTGAATGTTTCATAGTTAAATGTTTATCAAGACTTTCAGAATTGTCAAAACATGCTGCACAGACTGGACAACGCATATCCTGCATATCTGTTATTATAGGCAAGTGAGTTCGTTCATGTACCAAAAGTAATGCTAAAACTGCTGTAGAAAATGGACAATAGGAACACTGATACTGCTTTGAAGTGTTACGATTTAAAAATGAAGGCAACATTTCACAATTTTGATCAGATGTACTTGGACCACTATCACTTAGTGGTATATCCGTAATGAAATGTTTATATGATTGGGAATAATATGGATCAGTTTTTTTTGCACTGTCACTTAGGGGACGTTCGATTGGCTTGTTACCGTTTTGTAGTTGGACCTCTTTCCACTTATCTTTACCTTCTTCACCATGGTCGTTAAGCAAATGAGCTCGAAGCCATTTAGCGCTGCGAAACCTTCTATTACAAATAGTGCATACTTCTGTAAAATGGCTAAAATAACGGTGATTCAGTTCATTGTCATTGGGTCGCAAAGCTATGTCAGCGTTAGCCATAGGAACTTTGATTTCAGAACCGATTTGAGGCAAAAATGCTTCTTCTACGATACCATGAGAATTCTGTTTATGAACTCTGAGGAAGTATTTGCTACACAGTTCCTTGTTGCAAATGTCACACACGACACCTCCAATATGTGCACCGTTTTCTATAGAAATCCCATGCATTCTTTGCATATGCGTTTTCATAAAGTATTTGTTACACAATTCCTTTTTGCATATTTCACAGAAACTACTTGTAGGTGTATGCATGACCTGCCTGTCAGTTGTATTTGATGACTGGCTATTGATGTCTTGGTTTTCATTTGAAAGTTTAAGACTACTTTTAGGTTCGCAAATACTGTGCTTTTCAGCAAAATGTTGTTCCAAAAGGTTCATAGATTGGAAATTTTTTTGACATTTAATGCATTCTAATTTATTATATTGGTTTATTGGAAACGTTTGATTTTCTTCATAAAATGAATTACTGATCTCTTCTATTAATGATGCATGGTCTCTAATTATATGGTTTTCCAAAGTTGATACTGAACCGAAATCTTGATTACAAACGTCACACATATGATTTTCAAACGGTATGTGCTGATTAAGTTTTAATAACATTCCGTTCATTTTCTGAATATCAATGTTAGAGTTCTTTTTGGGACAAGTATTAATTTTTTCTTGGGCATGGACGTTTTGACTTAATGGGTCACTTAACCTGGGGTTCGGAATATCAAAATTAGTTTTAATTGGAGCCTGTTGATCTGTCACTTGGAAACTTTTGTTTCCAATGTTTGAATTTTTTTCATTTTTATGAACTTGTTCATTGTGTAGTTTAATTGAATAATTATCGGAGAAATTAATATTACAAATGTTACATGCATAATTACAATCATTTTCTGGCTGATTTTTATTATTTTCTCTTAATATTAAATTCAAAGGCATAGATTGACTAGATTTACTTGGTACGTTATTAATATCTTTTAACTTCTCATCTTTTTCTGGGAATGGTATACCGTGGCATTTTTGCTTGTGAACTCGTAGAAAATATTTGTTGCAATATTCTTTACAACAAATATCACAAAAAGCACTGTTGTTAGATGCTTGCGGTTTTTTATTTCTTTCAGGTGATTTCGAACAGTCTTTACTGTCTTCACTTTGCCATGTTGAAACTAATAAACTGAGAGCATCGTGAGGACTATCAGTGTCTTCTGATTCATTTTCTTCTTTCTTTACAGTTGGTTTTTCCTCCTCAATCAAGTGTTCGGATGTTTCTTTGCCGCTCTGAAATTCTTTTGGAAATTTAATAGTGGATGGTCCTGGAAGATTTGAGTCTGAAATGTCAATTTTATCAGTTATTATTTGTTGTTTAAAATCAACATCTCCATTATTTTCTACAATACCGTGAATTTTGGCTTTATGACGGCGTACAAAATATTTATTGCAGAACTCACGTTGACATATATTACAAAATGCTCTCATGCTACTGTTTGATTTGTTAGAATTATTATTAAAGTTTGTACTCATTTTTTTATTTGTTTGTGTGTTACATAATGATAAGTTAGCAATGCTGCTGGAAAAATAATTCATAAGAGGTAAGGAAGTCAGATTATCTATAGGATTAGGACCTATATTCTCCATGTAAATACCATGTTTGTTCGCTTTATGGGTTTTCAAGAAATATTTGTTGCAGAATTCTTTATTGCACAAATCACAAAATGCTTCCGGATTGAAAATGCGGTGAGGCGAGCTTATTTGATTATCATTATTACCGACAACTATCTTCTTAAATCCTGGCAATATTAAATTACAAGGTTGGGATGGCTGAAACAGATTATTTTGGAACGTTTGGTTCTTCAAATTCATTTGGTCTGGATTATGTAAATTGTATATTAACGGGGTACTTTCAGGATTTTTATACCAACCTCTTTCGTCTATGGTTGATGAAAATGAATCTACCGAGTCTTGAGGCGAAGGCGTTTTGTGAGATAAATTTAAAGGGAACGAAAAATCTTTTTTTTTATTTGAGTTGTACATTCCTGAGCAATTGTCTTCAGAACTCTCTTCTGCTTCACTGTCATGTTTTTGTTCAGTTTTATTTTCTTTGGGAACATTACAAAAACTGATGCCACAGTTTCTAATTTTATCTGATTCTTTTAAAGGAATTAAAGGTTGGTTTTGCTGTACTGTTACCCAAACTGAAGATTTTATATCGACTTCAGAAAACAATTCAGTAGAAGTTATTCTGTTCGGTTTAGATTGTTTGCGCCTTTTTTTTACTTGGGAGCGGTCTAAATCTTCTAAATCGTGGTCCCGTTTTGCCCCTTCTAGCCCTTGCAAAGTATCGCTAAAAGAATGAGATTCCATGCCAATGATGTCATTTTTCAATGATGGGCAGCTCATGTGCAATAAGGCCGATGCCATTTATAATAGTGTCTTATGTAGTTCATGAAGTCTTCAAGAATTTATTCTCTTGGAAGTTACACTTGTCACCTGAAAAAAAAAAGATAAAATGATAGGTTAATAAAAAAAGAAACGCAAATACAAAAAGAATCGATTGTACTTAAGTATGTTGTAACCTTTTCTAATTATGCTGGACATAAATTACGTCCAGTCAGGAAAAAGAAATCCTGGACAATCCAAAATTTTAGTTATAAATGTTCTACAAAACCATTGAATGATGAAAATTTAATAAAAGTTAAGCTTTATAAGTAAAATATTAGATTTTCATTGATTTTTTATTTAGGAAAACATTATTTGTTCTTCCAAGTTTTATAATTTTAAATGAAATTATCATTGAGGTTGATACAACATGTCAAGATTGTATTTCATTTAAAATTAATCACTTGTATATATAAATGCGATGTATGTTTAATGTTTTTGTTTTTTTTAGACACACCAGAAATAAACACTGAGACGCTATTTCAAATACGATAAGCCTATTCTTCTTCTATCGGCCCAACAGGCGCCTGAAGCTGCTCTTGGCCTGCTCAACCGTCGCCAACCATTTTTCACGATCTGTAGCTCTTCTCAGGGAGATTCCGAATTGCCTTAGATCCTTGCCTACACTATCCCTCCATCGGCCCTTCGGTCTACCACGCTGGCGCTGGCCGTCCGGAACATTCATGTACACCCCACTTGCAACTCTGTCACTGTTCATCCTCAACACATGGCCAAACGATTTTAGTCTTCGTATCTTAATGTGAGAGGAGATACTAATATTTTGGTAGAGCTGGAAAAACTATTATAGTTTATTATTTGTTTTGTGTGGTATTCACCTGTCTTTTCCCAGTATGTTATAAAATATTCTTGCCAATCATAACTAGCCGAATAAAGGAATATGCTGAGGAAATTAGTGGAGTCTAGGATGGTTTTAAAGTTGTTGGGCTCAATCAAGAACAAATTCCGAAAAAGTTGGTATGCGCTGAATGGACTGGTAGGCGTCCGAGAGGTACGCCGAAGCATCGATGGGAGGATTGTGTTAAGATTGATCTCGGGGGCTTGGTGCTTAAACGGGGATCATTGGATGAGTCTACGTAAGCAATATATAAAACTTCAATATTATTTCAAAGTTGCGTGAAAGCCACTTACTTTACCTTATAGGAATTAATGCTGTTGTTATTGGTTGGTCACTCTGTAAATAATTCGATTATATGGTTATCTTTTGTTGGTAGTACTTAAGACTTATCAGTTCAATCTGTGAAAAATTGTACTAGTTTCTACAAAATATTTCTCTCCCACAAACTTTATCTGTAAGTATGAAACTGTTATCTATAGATTATTTAGTATCTGTTTACTGTTCCTCAAGTTGTCTTCTTCCATAAAATTCCTTGCCCAATATATTATTTGCAACAATTTTTTAGGTTGTGGCATCCACATTTTCTGGAGTGTGGAGTGAATGGGAACACAGCTGTTTTCTGTCAGTAGGCACATCAGATGAATATTCTTTGCAAAACAATGATGCTGAGTTGGTGTTGTCATGCACATCTGAAGATGAATCTGGATTTGAATCATTATCCACAAATTATGACTTTTCAGTTGGCGACTTTTAACTTACTAAAGTATTTGGAAAAAAAAACTGGGAATTTTCGACTTTATGTTTGTAAGGTTTTAGAACCTGATGATGGAGGACACCTCGGTTTGTTTTACAAAAGAATCAAGCAAAGTTATAGGTATGTCCCAAATCAAGAGGAAGCTTATTTTAGCCCGAGTAAAGTTGAAAATCCATTGAAGTTGAAAGAGCGAATCGGATCTTATAAATCTACCAGATTCTTGGGGTCTGTTTCATTTATCAATGATCTAAGAGCATACATCATTTACTGACATTCTTCTTCTTCCTACAGAAGCGCGATGCTTTAGAACTTTTTTAAAATATAAGAGACCTAATTTCTAGTATATAAGTGAATAAAGTGACCTAATTTATATTTTTAAAATATTTCATTTATCTAGGAAAGCCCGTGGCTGAGCGGCTAGTCGTGTTCGAACTAGGTCGTGAGTTCGAATCCCAGTCCCGGCGGGGTTTTTATGAGGACATAATTAATTAGGGATTCACTCATAGTCGCTCTCCCGGGTATGTGAGACCCGTCAGCCAAATGGTGGCCACTCACAAAATTAGGCGTTGGGAGTGATGACCCTACACTACAACATGCATCGAGAAACGTGAGTGTAATCTCCCAGGAGATTACACCATGAGGCCCAGAGCCTAAACGGCCTGTCGCGCCACTGGAAGAAGAAAAGATTTCATTTAGAAAAAGTAATTTAATAAGCATTTTAAACTGTTCTCATTCACCCAACATGTTGTAAATGGGAACAATAACATTTTCAATGTCGTTCCTATTCACCCCTACTGTAGGGTGAATAAGGGTAAAAAGTAATAATATATATATATATATATATATATATATATATATATATATATATATATATATATATATATATATATATATATATATATATATATATATATACAAGTTAAGATGAGATAACTACCAATATAGAGCTTAATCCTACTTCCTGTAAATGTAAACATGTGATAAAGTATAAATAGAGGTTTAGAAGGACAAATAAATCAGTTGTTATCTAGCAAGCGTGAGTGTCATTTCTCCTCCTATTTTCCTTTTTTTTTATTCTGTTTCTCTCGGCTGAATTTAAGTGGTGCCGAAACCCGGGAACGTTGTTTTAAGTGCGAGAAGTAAACTGTTTAATTTGATTTCATTTTTTTTTATTTTCTGTGTTTCTCCGTTTTAAAATTTTCTTTTCTTTTCGTCCGCCATTTTAAATTGGAAAACATGGCCGAAAGTTTTTTGAGACCAGCAGTTCTCACAGTACCAGAAGACGTGGTATTACCTCAGGCGGCAAAGCAGGTGGTACCCCCAGAGATGCCCCCACTACCAGCGCAGACACTGGCAGGGACCCACGCAACCACTCTGGAGTGGATCAAAGTCTGGACGGCGACAGCGCAGGACATAAGAAAACCCATCTCAGAACTCGAACGATTTGACGGCGAGGTTGGCGATCTAAACCATTTCTTAAAGGGAGGAGGCAGAATAATGGCAAGCATAGAGGCTAAACTAGAGGAAAGGCTGATGGACTAACAGGACGCTGTATCGCTTCGAGCAGCCCTGGTGTGCCGAGTCCGTAGGCAGATTTTAAATCTGATACAGGCTGATGAGGACACGCCGTGGGTCATAATTAAGGACAGGCTGAAGAAGGCATTTGGAGGAGGTAGGTGGGCTCCAGAAGAGGATATATTTCAGATGTTCCGCGAGACAAGGGACCACACCAGACGAGTGGCCAGTTTGCTGGGATATTACTGGCTCGCTACAACCGGATAACGGAGAAGCTGAGAGAAGCGCACTGCACAGAAGAGGTGGAAGGCAGGATGGGCTTTCTATCGACCATTTTAAAAGTCCAATTGGCGAGAGAAACAGGAAGGAAAGAGGGCCTTCCCCGAGATAAGACGTTCGTCGAATGCGCTCAGGAGATGGTGGATGCGAGTGCGAGGGAAGAGGAATCCAGGTACGGGGAAGCCGAAATGGAGTGGACGAAGGTGCCCTACAAAAGAACTGAGTCCTACAGAAATAGGCCCGAGAATTGGAGGAAGAAGATGCCGGAGTCCCACGGTAGAGAGAGATTTATCCCTAGAGATAGGAGACAAGGAAGGGAGAAGAAAAAGAATTTATTATTTTTTTTTTTTTCAAAAACTACTATTCAAAAACATGCACCCAGTAATTATGTAATAGAGGGGGTGTAGACCTAAGATTTGATGTATTCTTCAATTAATTCAGATAAAAAAAAATAATAATAAAATAGGCTTTCCAACCCGAAGGTTCAATGCCGACATCACCAAACTCCGCCTACACAGACTCGTCCAATGTTTACCGTTCAAGCCCAAGCCCCCGAGACCAGCCTTAACGCAATCCTCACATCGACTCTTCGGTCTACCTTTCGGACGCCTACCAGTCGGATCAGCGAATAACAACTTTCTCGGAATCCATTCCTCCCTCACCAAACCCAACAACTTTACTTGACCATTTGAGTCTCCGTGAAAATAATTGCTATTTCAAAACACTGTCTATATAATAATAATTAATGTTTTTATTTATTTTGGGACTAAATATACATTTTTAAATTAAGTTCGTGCTTGGAAGTAAAATCAGGTTCTAACCACACCTGTTAACTTAATATCTCATTAATTTTTATTTGACCCAATAATTCTAGATTATTAGTGTGAAATACATAGAATTTCTGCTCCCTCTCCCCCTGGCTACGCTCATGTCTGCCCATTTATTCTCAACATCACCTCACCATCTCTTAATTTATGTATTTATTCATCCGCATCTACCCATTCGGGTCATGATTCACAACGTTATGTGGAATCCAATAAACTGATATCTCTCAAAAACTCCAACCTTAACTGATTTGTTAATAAATGTGTTATTTACATCTCTCTTTTCATCATTATTTGACTATGGGTGCGTCTTATTGTCAGTTTTGTTAAAACAATTAGATTCAAGGGGAGCTTTGTTTTTTTCATTACCTCGTGTACCAGGGATCTATAGGTCTTCCTGTCATATAGTCCTGAGATCGACAATCACCACGTAGGGTATTGTAAGAAAGAAAAAAAGAAAAGTAAATTTTATTCTGGGACCTTCAGTCCCCTAAGAATAACACTAAAGTACAAAAACTGAATCTTGTGTCTGGCACAAAAACAAATTTAAGGTTACACTTATATTATTAATAAATGTAGTAAATATGACTACTTGTATGATATACGGACTAGTACTTACATTATTTGTAAAATAGCAAAGTAGCTTCTATAATAATAAACATAAGTATACGTAGAAATATTACCTATAATTGTTCTTCTAATAAAAAAATAAAGTTTTTGTTTACATACTAGTAGTGGTCCTCATTTTAGAATGGAATATGACCATTATTCTAAGTTTTTGTTTACAATTATTCGGAAGATGGATGGTTCAGAAGGTGAATGAATAATTTGATTTTGAATGAAGTTAAAGAGGACGCTTTGCGTTTAGAGGCAGGTATGGAATTCCAGATCGAAGTGGCACGCAAAGTAAATGATTTTTTAAAGCACGATGTTCGGTGAGATAAAAAAAGGAAGTTAGTGGGCTGGGATCTTGTGTTAAACGAATGTACCGATGATCAAGGTATGAGTAGGTCAAGAATATAGGATGGATTTTGGGTATTGAATACTCCCAGGAAATACTGTCCCCGAGAAACTGGATTCAGCCTTACTAAGTACTCCCTTATCTTTTTATTATGCTTTAGATTGGTACAAATGAAGCTACTTTCCGATGAAGTCAAGGAATGGTCCCTGATCTACTAAAATGTTTACTATGGTTTCCAAGAATAAAGAAGTTTTTTGAAGATCAAATTGAATCTCTTCTTACGAAAATGATGCGCTAATACAGGATAGAAAGCTTCTTTACTAAGTTATTAAAAACAACCCCCAAAATACCCTAAACACAAGATCTCAACCCTATATTTATAAATACCATCTGTGAGAACTGCTTCCTTTGAAAAATTCTTTATCATCCGTGCTACCTTCATTACTCATCTTTCTTCGTAAAGTATCATCCCTAACCGCATTCAAATTCCATTTATTTTTCCACTTTCTAAAATATCAATCTTTCGCATCTATTAAATCTGTCTTCACTTAATTATACGCAACTAAATCCATTCTGTTTTTATTTGTATTTTTTATTTATTGCATATTTTCCTAATAATTAGCTGGCTTAGTAATCGTTTATCCAAATAATACCAGGCAAAGTATACCTTTTCTGTTCATTGCTCTTTACCCTTTTGAGACAATATCTGCAAAATCATTTTCAGTCATTCAATCTAGGTCCATCAACAACTTGGAAACTTCTGGTTCCATTTTTTTTGTAAAAATAGTTCGCGATTTAGAAAATAATAGCGGAGGATAAAATAGATATTAAAAAAAAAACTTTATTGTAGGCCGAAACGTCAGCACACAATTAAAATAAGTATTGCTTATTAGTGTGATTTTTTTTATGTCCGCACCCCCAACCATCTTATTTTTATAAGGTAGAATTTTCCTATCTAGTATTAAAATATTCGTTGTTAATTAATTTAACCAAAACATGTTTGATAAAAATTTAAGTATTTTCCTGTTTATATAACTGAATTTTTTATGTAGTTATCTGAAAGAAATACTTTTTTTATTTAATTTTTTATAAATTTGTTATGTTTTTTTTTCTTTTTGTGAAAATTGAAGTTTTGGATCTAACGTTCATGGAAAGCTAGCAAGATGTTTGTTTTCGTTACCCTGAAATATCAAAAAAAATGTAAAAAGGGCTGACGAAACTTAAATAAAGATGCGATACTTAACAGACAGTTACGCAATAAATAAATAAATTATTTATCGGTCCTTCATAGTTTTTCGGATCTATGGCTGGATTGATGACATCTAATTAATTGCCAATTTTCGTCAAAGAGCCATAGATTATCTACTAAAATTAGCGTAGTATTTTACAAGTTTTCTTTTCTGTTGTAATCGCTTGCATAGGACTGATTTGTATTGACCTATTTAACTAAACAATTTTCTTAGGCTCATCTATAAGGCAAACATTTAGAAACTTGAAATAGAGTAAGTAAAATTGTCCACGCAACCAAAACACGCAATAAATTTTGAATTACTGACAAACAGATTTTTAAAAAATGAAGTTTTTTCTCTGTTTTAACCACTTAGCGAGCATTTGTCACAAAAAAAGTAATATACCTGAAAAAATCTTATATAAAAAAAAATTGTTTTTTGGAATCGGACTGTAGGATGGCAGTGAAATCCCTCTATCGGATCGCCCTCCCTCCTCACATTCTATAAATTACTCACAGCTCAAGCACCTAAAAAGACCGTATTCCCATTTGATAATTTAACGTTTTCGGCACATTTATTCTATGAATAGAATTTATTGAGCGTAAGGTAGCTTTAGATGAATGAGCGAGTGTTATCGCAGACCTTACGCAATAGAATAGAATATTGAAAGTAGTTCTTAGCTCGAAACTTCTGATAAGCTCATGGTATAATCACTCTTTGTGATGACTAATTGATGGATTAAATACAGTTGGAGAGCCATCTACTAATCAGTATTGTTCGGGATGTTTATTTAATGTCGCAGAACAAAAATATAATTGGTACTAAACACTCATAATGTCAGAGAACTTGAACAGAAAATCTGAACATCGAGGTTGTGCTTGAACCTGCTATACTTTTAAGGTAAAAAAAAAATCTTCAACTTAACAACCCCTGAAGGTTTTTGGGTTCAACACATTATTTGATTAAGATGGTATGTGGTACATTATCAATTAGTTTGAATTTCAATTATTATTATTATTTTAATTAATATTGTGTAATGTGACTTTTTTATAATTTACCACCTGTTATAGGTACTCCTATATTCGCACTGTTACCAGGATACGGCCGTGCATCAGAGGCGATTAGACTGAGATCACGCTCAGCTGCTAGCTTTTTCCCTAAATTTTGGGTACCAATTTTGTAGAGTCTGGGTGAGGCCCCAAAGCTAAAAAAAAGTGCATAAAATATATTTACACTTATAAAATATAAATCATTTTAACATTATTTTTGTTTTATGGGAAAACATTTTTAAAAAATATTTGTATCAAGTAAATGTGATAGTTATATAGCATTTCCAAGTCAATTGTAACCTTTTCCAAGTCAAATGTAACTTTTTCCAAGTCAAATGTAACCTTTTCCAAGTCAAATGTAACCCTTTCCATTTCAAATGTCACCTTTTCCATTTCAAATGTCACCTTTTCCAAGTCAAATGTCACCTTTTCCATTTCAAATGTTACCTTTTCCAAGTCAAATGTCACCTTTTTCTTCACTTATAGCCTTAAATATTCCGTTTTATTTATTTATTTATTGAAAAATAATTAGTTTAATTAAAATTATGACTTTTTTAATACTTTTGGCATATTCTATCGCTATTTTTTTCTGTTTTTTAGATATTTGATAACAAGTTCTGTTTTTTACGAACTAATATTTTAAAAAATTAATTATTGTCTATTTAGTTTTAAGATAGTTGTTGATTTTGAATTTTTAGAGGGAAGGGATACTTTTTGGGAATAATTAATGTGTTTTCGGGTATTATAATTACGTTTTTCGAGATGTATATTTTATCGCTCGCTGGCATATTAACTCGCATTTATTTTTAATGATTTTTATTGATATAGGGATTAATTAATGTGTTTTCGGGTATTATAATTACGTTTTTCGAGCTGTATTTTTTATCGCTCATGGGTATTTCAACTCGCATTTACTTTTTATGTTTTTTATTGATATAGGAATTAATTATTGTGATTTCGGGTGGTTATGAATAGGTTTTTTGAGCTCTATCTTTTATCGCTCATGGGTATTTCAACTCGCATTTACTTTTAATGTTTTTTATAGATACATAGGTTATTAATTGTATTTGCGGGTCTTGTAATTACGTTTTTCTAGCTGTATCTTTTTATCGCTCATGGGTTTTTTAACTCGCATTTACTTTTTATGTTTTTTATTGATATAGGGATTAATTAATGTGTTTTCGGGTATTATAATTACGTTTTTCGAGATGTATATTTTATCGCTCGCTGGCATATTAACTCGCATTTATTTTTAATGATTTTTATTGATATAGGGATTAATTATTGTGCTTTCGGGTGGTTATGAATACGTTTTTTGAGCTGTATTTTTTATTGCTCATGGGTTTTTCAACTCGCATTACTTTTTATGTTTTTTATTGATATAGAGATTAAAATAATGTGTTTTCGGGTATTATAATTACGTTTTTCGAGCTGTATTTTTTATCGCTCATGGGTATTTCAACTCGCATTTACTTTTAATGTTTTTTATTGATATAGGCATTAATTGTTGTGCTTTCGGGTGGTTATGAATAGGTTTTTTGAGCTCTATCTTTTATCGCTCATGGGTATTTCTACTCGTATTTACTTTTTATGTTTTTTATTGATATAGGGATTAATTGTTGTGCTTTCGGGTGGTTATGATTAAGTTTTTGATGGATATTTGGATTGATTATTTAGCTTTTAGTTCTCATTATAACGTTGTTGGAATATACATCATTTAGCTTTTTTTATTTATTTATTTTTATTTAATATTTTTATTATTATTTTTTTATAAAAGGATTAGTTATAGTTCCTTTTATAGCGTCCTGAGTAAGTTTTTTCAACTAAATACTTTATAATGGACCCACTTTCTCACTTGTTCTTATAATTATCTGATAATTTAATTGAGGAATCGTTTATTCTATTTTCGGGTGTTCTTGTAACATTATTTGAACCTTATTTGTTTTCGCTTTTACTCATTTTAAGTTACTGTTCCTATTTCATAAATATTTGATAGAGGGATCGTTTATAGTGTTTTCGGGAATACTAATAGAGTTTATGACATTTTTTTATAGCTAGTGCACATTTTACCTTAAATAAAAAGTGATCTAGAACAATGCGCAATCGCGATGTAACACCCAGTTAAAAAAAGTAATCAGAACGTGCAAAAACACAACAAATAATTTTTACTTCAAATTATAACATAATATCCACGGTATGTAGAAATTTCCAAGCGCATAAAAGATTAATGTTCAAAACACGTAATCAGAATCCCCTAAAACAAAAACAAAGAAAGACCACTCTATCAAAATATAAAATTATATTATCTCTAAGTTGAAACGAGCGCGAGCTATAGAATAAGCAGTCCAAAAAACGTTTTTTCATAACCACCCAAAAACACAAGTATAGATCCCCTATAACAATAAAAATATTAGAAGTAAATGCAAGTTGGAATGCGAACAAGCGACAATAAATACAGCTCAAAAAACGTAATTACAACACCCGGAAAGACAATTACTAACCTATATATCAATAAAAAACATTAAAAGTAAATGTGAGTTGAAATACCCATGAGCGATAAAAAATACAGCTCGAAAAACGTAATCATAACCACCCGAAAGCACATTAAGTAAACCCTATATCAATAAAAAACATTAAAAATAAATGCGAGTTAATATGCCAGCGAGCGATAAAATATACATCTCGAAAAACGTAATTATAATACCCGAAAACACATTAATTAATCCCTATATCAATAAAAAACATAAAAAGTAAATGCGAGTTAAAAAACCCATGAGCGATAAAAAGATACAGCTAGAAAAACGTAATTACAAGACCCGCAAATACAATTAATAACCTATGTATCTATAAATAAACATTAAAAGTAAATGCGAGTTGAAATACCCATGAGCGATAAAAGATAGAGCTCAAAAAACCTATTCATAACCACCCGAAAGCACAATAATTAATTCCTATATCAATAAAAAACATAAAAAGTAAATGCGAGTTGAAATACACATGACCGATAAAAAATACAGCTCGAAAAACGTAATTATAATATCCGAAAACACATTAATTAATCCCTATATCAATAAAAAACATTAAAAGTAAACGCGAGTTAATTTGCACGCGAGCGATAAAAAATACATCTCCAAAAACGTAATTATAATACCCGAAAACACATTAATTATTCCCAAAAACTACCTCCCCCCCTCTAAAAATTCAAAATCAACAACTATTTTAAAACTAAATATTTTTTTAAATATTTGTTCGTAAAAAACAGAACTTGATATCAAATATCTAATAAACAGAAAAAAAATAGCGATAGGATATGCCAAAAGTATTAAAAAAGTCATAATTTTAATTAAACTAATTATTTTTCAATAAATAAAACGGAATATTTAAGGCTAGAAGTGAAGAAAAAGGTGACATTTGACTTGGAAAAGGTAACATTTGAAATGGAAAAGGTGACATTTGACTTGGAAAAGGTGACATTTGAAATGGAAAAGGTGACATTTGAAATGGAAAGGGTTACATTTGACTTGGAAAAGGTTACATTTGACTTGGAAAAAGTTACATTTGACTTGGAAAAGGTTACAATTGACTTGGAAATGCTATATAATACAATGACGTGAAATACATGTAGCGAAGCTTCTTATTGGAAGCACTCTTAAAATATTATAAACTAGAAGTTCCCGACGCCATCTCCTTTTCAGGCGCCTCGGAGCATTTTCAGGAATTGAAGAGCAAGAAAGGATTGAAACCTGGTCCGGGCCAAATCAGTGACATAGGGGACATTAAGGTCTTTATGAATGAGTTTATTAGTGACAAAGTAAGGAGCGTTGAGGATTTTACGAAGGATTTTGGATTGTAAGAATTGGGGATACAGGAAGAATTTATTAGTTTAGTAGAGCCCCATAGCTCTACTCCTCAAGTCCAGATTGGTTTTATAATAGTCATGTAGATGAGCCTTTTGTATTTAAGAGGAAGGTTTGACCGTTTTTCTAGTAAGTGTTGAAGTAGCCTAAAACGGCGAGCAGATAGAATAATATAAAACTAATTTTTGGTATATTTTATAGTATTATTAGACACTTGATGATATAAGATATATATATTGAGGGGATGTATTTTTTAAGGTTTCCTGCTTCAAAATAACTAAGTATTACTTAAATTTGAGATAGTTATATTCATAGGATGTTATAATAACTTAATCACCAGAATCGACTTACCTGTTAAAATTCTCTTGTTATAAGGAGTAAATAAAATTATGAATATAAACTATGAAAGAGTTTAATAATTTATTCAAGTGGAATTATTTTCTCAGGATAAAAAAAAAAAAAAGACAAGAAATTCCTCCGAAATATGAGTAATAATAGAACGTTCAAAAGTTACAGTTGTTAGAAAAAATATATAATATATAGCGTCGTAGGAGGTAATAGTTAATGAAAAAAATTTATATGTTCGTCGTCATAATTGTAAATAATAATTTCTATTTGTTTATTATTAAATATAAATCAGTCAAACGGAAAATCAATAGTAAATGTTGAAATATTTATTTTCCAAGTAATGTATTTGTAACATTTTTAATGTTTACCAGTTATTTACTAGTTTCTTGTTTTTTAGACATGTGGCTGTCAAATTGGTCATTAACAAAAGCCCAACAGAACAAAATCCAGGTGTGGCAGAATAGCATAGAAAGAAGTCTGATGAACGTGAAGAGGAAGGACAGAGTAAGATGTCTGAGAATTAAGGAAGAAACAGGTCTTAAAGAAGCAACCATACTCACTGGCTACTTATTTGCTGATGATTTTGCTATTCTTTGTAAATCACGTGATCTTCAAAACATCAAGATGAGTCTTCAAAATACAGTTGATAAATTAGCTTCGTGGTCACAAAGAACAGCGTTTAGTTCTCAACAAGTAAAACGTGTTGCGATCACTTTAATCGCCAAAGAAATCCAGGTATTCCACCACAAGTCAATTTAAATAATATTCCTCTGGTCTACTCTAATCATGTTCGGTTTTTAGTTCTATATAGGTCTTGATAGTAAGCTAACCTGGTCCTTCCATATAGATCAACTTCATTCTAAGACCATGAGTAGATTAAAAATCCTGAAGAAATTGGGAAACACCAGATGGGGAACAATACTCAGACAGGAAAACAATGCTCCGCATCTACGTGGCATTGATACTCACCAAAATAGATCTCGGTTGCTTCATATTTTCCTTTGCTTCTCAAAATAAGATTAAGAAATTACATGCAGTCCACCATGCCGGCATACGCCTATCAATCGGAGCTTTTAGAACTAGCCCAGTGAACAATCTTTGTGTTGATGCAGGAGTTCTGCCTCTCTCGAATCGACGCCAAAAGCTCGCTCCTAAATATATCACTAAAATATACAGACAACCTTGCTTACAGCTCCTTATTTCAACATGAAAATGATGGAAAATATGAAAGATTGAAAAATTCCTCTCTTCCTCTCTGGTATCGAATGAGATGGGTTATTTCTGAATTGGTGCAGCATCATTCCACAAAACAGAGAAAAAGCTACCATCATGGACAGTGTCACCTCCTCACGTCAACTGTGAAATGTTAAAAGTTTCTAAGGAAAAAAAGTGTTCCCCACAAGAAATATCTCAAAATTTCCTTATAGAACTTCATAAATATCAGTATAACAAAATCATTTATACCGATGGTTCTAAAACAATTGAATCGACGTCATGCGCTGTATTAGACGACGACCAAACTCACAAGTACAAACTTGATAGTACTTGTAGTGTTTTTACTGCCGAATTGACAGCTATTCTAAAAGCAGTTCATCTAGCTAGAACAACATTAGAAAAGACAGTAATCATTTGTTCTGACTCGCTCAGTGCTCTCAGAGCCACTTTCAATCCATTCTCAGCAAACCCTATTGTACAGGAGGTCCACTTCGCAATCAAACAGTTGGAGGACTTCTCAAAAAAAAAAATTATTTTGGATTCCCAGTCATTCCGGAATATCAGAGGATGAGAAAGTCGACAGAGCAGCAACAGAGGCAATTCACTAGAAAAAATAACGCCCTCTTTTATTTCATCATCTGAGCTGTTTCAGCCAATAAACGTGGAGATCATAGACGAATGGCAAAAGTCTTGGACCGCTCTTGAAAACAACAAATTGAATAATGTCAAACCGACCATCAGCTGCTGGGTCTCATCATCAAGAAAGTGCAGGCGTGAGGAGGTAGTTATCACCCGCCTGAGGAT
The DNA here is from genome assembly GCA_023052935.1 of Piezodorus guildinii. Lineage (NCBI taxonomy): Eukaryota > Metazoa > Arthropoda > Insecta > Hemiptera > Pentatomidae > Piezodorus > Piezodorus guildinii. The sequence continues at coordinate 84,995,327 of CM041295.1, forward strand.
AGGACACTGCCGTCTCACTCATGAGCACCTCATGGCCCGAAGAGATCCACCTCGATGTCAACTGTGTAATGTGACTCTCACAGCAACTCATATTTTTGAAGAGTGTCCTCGTTATAGTAGGGAATTTGTAAAATGTAGCGTACCACGTAAAGTCTCGGAGGCATTAAGCGATAGTGATCGGGCCGTCGACGGTGTCATTCAATTGGTTTATATCACCTCATTTAACACATTCAGGCTATTTTACGCACTTTTTGATATTATACTCACAATTTTTTTATTTATTTATTTTATTTATTATTTTTTATTTATTATTCTTTTTTTATTTATTTATTATAATTTTTTTTCTTATTTTATTTTTTTTTTTCTCCTCATCATAGGTAAGTTAATCGTCTTCTGAAGATGTTTTGGGCAATAATAACCACTCGCAGTTTTTTGGTCTTAAAACCAAAACAACAACAAACAACACATAAAAACGGAAATAGACGGAATACGCACAAACATTAATGATATACCTACCTAAATAACAATAATTAATTAACATAAAATCAATTTCCCCGTTGAATTTCCATTTAATTTTTACTTTTACTTACCTATATATAAGATATATGGTTAGGAAAAGTATTGTGATCGTGAAATTTTTCGAATTCCATTTTTTCAACGGAAATAGACGTTTTGGTGTTCCTTAAGTTCAAATAACCATTTCAAGTGAAAAGGGCTCTGTATGTGTGTGTGATGATGTCACATCCCTGGCACGAAAACGGAAAATCGTAAGAAGCTGAAATTTCAAATTTAAGACAAACATACGCCCTATATAAGAGATGTTACAGCAACTTTTTCATCAATATTGGCGAGCCAGAAGAGCAACTTTATACCTAGCATTTTGCCCCTTTTTACGATTTTCTCATTTTTCAAAACGGCTCTAACGAATTTGAAAACTCGCTATATCGATGGAAAATTTAATGGGTTTTAATATCACGTAGGTTTCATTCTGATTGAAATTGTCTGATAGGGCTTAAATGCAGATTTCTTTTATTTTCTTCCTCTAAAGCACCCTTAATTCAATAGATTAAAAAAAAAAAAAAAAAAAGCACCATATCATTGATTATAAACGGGCAAATATATAAGTATGACGAATTTCATAACCAAGTAAACGGGAGAAAACATATTTTTAATATAATTTTTGGCTTTTTAATATAGATGATATAATATTATATTATACTGTGGTATAGATGTATAATAATATTGATAAAAGGCGGGTACTCAATTTGATTACCAACTAAAGGAAAAAACTGCAAACATATTTTTGGGTAGATTTTTTTTAGTACATAAAAATAGTAATATTGATGTATAATGTACTGTTGGGAACCAAAAAAAAAATCTTACATGACGAATAGGGCATATACGTAAGTGATTATTGTAAATAACAATTTAATATTGTTATATTTTTTAATCTAAAACACATATTTCCAACAAAACTGAATATAATTCATTAAAAAAATTTCAAATCTAACTTTATTTCATAGTTATTAAATTGATTTTATCCCCCGAGGTAAGTGAAAGTCGTGTGTTGCCCTCATTAGATTTTTAATATTTTGATCAGTCTTAACTTATGTAGAATTTATAGAACCTCTGTGTAAGGTTTCGGGACCGTTGTCATTAAAGGACATTCCACCTTCACTGCTGTGTGTTTCAATAGCATATTATATGAGATTCAAACAGATTTGTTATAGAAAAATGTTGAATGAACAACATCTACCGAAAAATATAGGGACATTGACGCTATAGGGATAAAAACATTTAGGCCAGCAGCTGGTAGGGAGGGCTGAGTTGGAGATTATTGATTCGGAGACGCAGTAAAATTGTAAATGTATTGTTCGGGGTTTTTCAGTAGAAATGGAAGGGAGGGGTGGTTTAGGTCAAAGTATGTTCTCCACCCCCTCGCGCCTGCGCACTACCCTCCCCTTTCCCTTTTCACACACCCCTCAAATAATATTTTCGGCTCAGATGAGGTCACGATCGAAAACCTCCCCGCTTTCATTCTCATTTTCAGGCGGATTCTCTTTCTTCTTTCTGTCCGGATAATTCTCCTCCGGCCTACAGAGGTTCTGTTGTTTATTACTCCACACAAGACCTAATAAAAATATAAATATATATATATTCCCTACTTCTCTCTCCCACTCTCTTTTTCTCTTTCTGCTTACATATGTATGTGCATATATGGAATTGAAGCAGTTTATATACATTGTGCACGATAACACATATACGCAAACATTCGTATTGCACCGTTCCGTTTTTAGTAAAATTGTTTACGCTTTTGGCTTCCAGAAAGGGCGTTCTGAGATCTTTATTACTGTAAATACAATAATATTTCTCGAGAGTAGAAAAAATTATAAATTTTTTTTGAAGTAGTGGAACTTAAAAACTTATATCCGACATCAATGGGAGTTCTATTTAGTTTCTGTGGAAACATTCATTTTCAATAAATAATATAAAAATCTGGAGCGCGCAAGACACAACTTTCACTTACCTCGGTTGTTAAAATTAATGTAAATTTTTTAAAATAAAGTTAGAGCTAGAATGTATAGAATTACATTCAGTTTCGTTAGAAACATGTCTTTTAAATTAAATAATAAAAAAAGTATAAAATCATTATATATAAAAATCACCTAAGTTTATGTCCTTTTCGCCACTTAACATTACTTACAACAACTTTGCATATAACATAACATTTTTTCTAAAATCTTATATTATTCACTATATTACTATTCTTGTGTTCTAAAAATTAAAAATTACCTGAAAAAATCATATGGTTCTTTCCTCCTTTAGTTGGTTATACAATTCGTCCGAGTGCTTTATTTTGTATTTGGTGTTTTTTATCAACTCTAATATGATTATATGATTATTTTTTTTCGAATTACAAAAATTAAAGGTACTTCAGAGGAAGAAATTTTGAAAAATTTGCATTAAAGCCATGTCAGACTATTTTAATGAAGAAAAAACCTGCATGATATTGAAGGCAATTTAATCATACTTAGATATAGCGAGCTCAATTATAATTGTTTATGAGAAATGTATAAAGTTGATAAAACGATTTCGGCGTAAAAATAAGAGCTGTAACATCCTAGGTTAATTCTCTTCTTGAATATGTAATATCAATTTTATACGACTTTGGTTTTTGTTACACTAGGCTATTTGGAATATGAGGTTATTAAAACCCGTATTTATGGATAAATATACTTCATTTATTGTTTGAGATACGGAAAAAAGTAATTTTTTTATGATATTTGGTTTGTTATTATCATCTAATAAAAAATTCAATTTCTGTCCAGATGTAGTCGATACGTATATGTATCGTATGTATTACTACAAACAGGCACGTTAATTAATAATATTTACTGGACGTATTCCTTATTATGAAAATATAAACGAATGTTATTCTTAGTTAAATATTTCTCACAGAATAAAATTAGTTTTTATTGATTAATTTAATATATTTTTATAATGATTTATTTTTGATAGGTTATCTATTTTTATGAAATTCGCGACTAATTTTACATAATGTTGATATAGAAAATAATAGTGATTTTCCCCAAGGTCACGGGGAAAAAAAATCTGCAATATTCCCAATTTTTTTTTTTTTTTTTTGGAGGACATTATATCCTCCTTTTCAGCGTTTAAATTTAAAATATTCAATTATCTACAAAATTGAATAGACATTTTTAAGAAAATTTTTCAAGTTCTACCCAGTCAATGAAATCTATTGTCAAGTATCAGCCAAAACTTTGTGCTCTTCAAATTCGTATATTCAGCTTATTTATGGTGTAACTATGCTTACTAATCCTTAACGTATAATAACGCTGGGCTGATAAGATCAATTTTAATAATTTATGATTTGTAATAAAAACACAGTGCTGATTCATAATGCCTATACTGACTTATTGTTATTGAAAAAATCATAACAGTGTCCATGGTTTATTCGGACTCAATAAATTTCTGACAATATCTAAAATTTCTCAACAATTTTGGCAGGATATTTTGATAATTATTTTATTTTAAATTCAAACATAATATTCTATAAATAAAATCCCAATATCTTAAATAAAAGTATTTATTACTGTTGGTTATAAATTTTAGTAACTCTTTACAGTTTTCGCAGTTTGAAGTAGATTTTTAAATTTAAGAATTTTTCGGTTCCACCATCACGATTTCCATGTTGCCAGAAATGACAAACCTAGGACTTTTTTTTTTCTTTCCGATAGTTTCGATCTTGATTATGTCTACATCTTAACACAATATTGGAACATGCACGTAACTTTGGTATATTTATTTACATTAGCGAATCCTTTAAATGATAAATATTGACTGCTAGTAAATAGAGCTGTCTACTAGGAGCGTGGAACACCACATATGTCGTTCTTTTTATACTTTCTAAACATTTCTCTTAGGCCTAATATTGATTTTCTGTCAGTAGCAGCTTAAACAGCTACCCCTCCAAACTCCTAAAGAAAACTTTTTCCATTTCTCTTAGTCCAAAATACGTATGGATACATTTTTCGAAGTTTAAAAGAAAAAAAGTTTTTTTTGTTTTTGTTTTTTTTAAGTCTTTCGATCGAAAAATCATATTAACGAAAGTAATTTAGATGGATTTTGAATGGAGCTAAAAACTTTCACCTACCTTGGGGGATAAAAAATAAAATAGATTGAAAAACGGAAAAAAAAAAAATAGGTATATATTGATTTTTGATGGGAATAAAAAACCTGTACCTCTATAGCACATGAGAAGTCTTGGGCTCAGTACATATAGAGATTCGTCCTGTTTCCAGGCCAACGGCTGTGCAATGAGGTGATTAGGGCTTCATCACGTTAAGCAGCTAGGCCCCCCCAATTTGCATACCCGCTTTATCTAGACCGCTAGGTCTTTCCCAGGAGGGTCTCTCTCTATACTCTAGGGTGGCTCCCCAGCTGAATTAACAGAATAAATAATATTCTGTCATAGCCTGGATTCGAACCCAGGATCTGGAGAACAGTAGACTAGTGCTCTATCAACTAGACCACGCCACTCCCCTGAGTGTTGATAGAAACATATGTTTTGGATTAATTAATATAAAAATATACCACATACAACAATTGTTTAGTTTTATCCGCTTTTTATCAATCTCCATTACCTTATTACAACTTTGTATATGATATAGTTTTTTTCTAAAAATTTCAGCTTCTTAACGGTATATTTTACATATTATATTATATTACTATTCTTTTGCTAAAAAAAAAAAAAAAAAAAAAAAAAAAAAAAAAAAAAAAAAAAAAACTACAAAAATATTTGATCATCAAATGCTTTCACATTGTGCATTTTATTAACTTTTATCAATGCTAATAAGATGATATGGTAATTTTTTTCTAATCTACAAAATTAAAGGTACTTTAGAGGAATAAAAATGTAAACATCGGAATTTAAGCCCTGTCAGACTATTCTAGTCAGACTAATGATATCAAAGCCCAATAAATATAAATCGATACGGCGAGTTTAATCAAAATCTTTTTAGCTGTTTTTCAGAAAATTGTAAAAATGGGCAAAATGCATGATTTTGCATGAAGTAGGACTTTCGGACCGAATGTTTGTGAAAAGTTTGCTATAACATCTCGAGTGCCTTTTGTCTTAAATATGAAATTTTCGTTTTCGTGATAGAGTTACCTCATGCACACACAGAGACAAACACAGACCTTTCTGCGGGATTTTTTTTTTTTTTTTTGGGGGGGGGTTAATCGGAGAGTTAGGCTCAGGAGACCCTAAAACGCACATTTTCGGTTATAACTTGAATTAGAAAATTTTCACGAATACTTTCCCTTAATATCTACTTCATATAAAGGTAAGTGGAAGTTAAAAAATTACTGGCCCATTTATTAATTATTCAAATTGATATCTTTCTTGAGTGATATAGACTTTCTAGCATTAAAACCATTACAAAGTTTCTCATTAAATAACCATTTTTAAATACTATATCAGTTTTTGTTGACTGGAAAAAATAATCTACAATAGTCTGGAAAGTGGTCTCGAAAAAAAATAACATTATTTGGCAAAATAAAATATGAAAAACGATATCTATTTTATTTTTATAATTAGGATTTCAAATTAACGTAATAATAAATATACATGATGTGTAGCAAGGGTTGCCAATATTTATATTTTAAAAAAAAAATTAGTGACCCATTTTGATTAGATGCAATTTAAATGGGGTATCATTTATGTTTTAAAAAGTTCAGTTTGACCAATTTAGAGTTATCACTTTGAGATTATGAGCTCATTGTAAAGAAAAGTACACTTTCCACTTTTTTTGTTTTTTTTTGTTGCTATGCTCAACAGTTCCTATTTTATTCGGTATATTACTATTTTATTTTTCAACTGTTTCTAAACCTATTTTAAAAGTTTAATTTCGTTTTAATGGGAGTCCCATTTAGTTTACAGTATTAATGAAATAATCTGAAATTATGAAAAAAAAAAAAAAAAAAAAAAATAGAAAGAATCAATAAGTATGTTGATTTATGGATTTATAACAACGTTCCATTTATTTTAATAACTCACATAAGATTTGGTTTGGAATATATTTTCTAAAATCTTGCATACTATCTGAAATAATATAAATTGTACGATACTGTACGGTGGCAATAATGAATCACCATAACCTCCCTCATCACAACATAAAAAATAACAAATGTTCATAAGTTTATGGACTTATAAAAACATTCGGTTGACTTGTACGACTTATTTTAATTAATATAAACTTTTCTAATTTCGGTGCTTTCCAACGGTATTTTCTACGTCTATACTACTACTCATAATTGAGGAATACATTTTTGACGAATTGATTACAAAAAACTTCATTTTCTCTTCTGAAGAAAAACATAATTGCAATTATTTATCATTTATGCAGAAAAACATAAATGATAGTGGAAGCAGTAAAAACAGTCTCGTGGCTTAGAAGGAGTTCCCGGTGTTACATAACATAAAATTGTACAGATCACGTGATGTAGTGCAAGTCAGTGATCAGTTGGCTGAGTTAAATTTGAAGCTAGTATTTATAAGAAATAGACAATGACTGTTTCCAGTAATTTTGCGAAATTTAGTTTAAAATGCATTTAATTATCACATTTCATGAATAGCAGAATAAGAAAATGATCTAAAAATTGTGGAAAAACAAAGGATTTTTTAAAAAAGTTTTTCTTGGAAAATAATACAATTTATAACTAGTTATCATGAGATCGCTGAATGTTCGATTTCGATTTATTGATAATATTACATTATAGCAAATCATGTTATCTAAAAAGTGACATTTCGTGATTTAACCAGGTGAGAAGAAACATGAGTTGGAAACGAATCTGACTCTGTTTAGAAAATCAATTATAACTTTAAATTTTTTTTCTTAATATAACTACTGACGATTACTCCAAACGGATCAATAGAATATTTAAGTGGAGGTGCTGTAGTGCTTGAAGTGTAGAACGTTTGGAAGCGGCTTAAACTTAGATTATAATAATTAGTAAGCAAATATTTTAACAAATAGTATCATGAGGGTCATAAGGTAATCTTGTGTGGTGATAATGTAATTATAAGTGGTAATGCTAGTTACCACTAAAATATTTCTATTCGTATCCTTTTAAAAGGAGAATCGAGTCAGAAATGGAGGTTATCTTCCATTTTAAATCGTGCCCTAGTTAAAATATATGTCAGTTGTTAAGAATCCTTTAAACGAGAATGGCGACTTTAACTTAGAATACAAAAAAAAATTAAAACAGTCCTTAAAATATGAAAATCGGGAATATCCTTCGAAATAGTAAAATTAGTCCTTTTCGTCCAGGTCTCCATGCCACAGGGTCGACCCACGGCTGAAATAACAGAATAAATAATTTTCTGTACGAGCCGGGATTCAGACTCAAGACCTGGAGAACAGTAGACTAGTGCTCTAACCACTAGGCCACCTATTAAAGAACTCTTAATTATACAATACGTTGATGAATCGAGTTGAATTTAAATCTTTTGAGGTGTTTTCGATAAATGTGTAAAATCGATGATATAAAATGGTACTGGTATGGTGGTAAAATGTTGCTGCACCATCTTAGGCGCAAAACTATTTTAAATATGTTGTATTGAGTTCGATTGGGATCTCGGCCTAATCACCTCGTTTTACTGCCGTTGGCCTAGAAACAGTACGAATCTCTGTATGTACTGAACCTAAGGGGTTGTAGAGTTCAATATTTTTTTTTGAGCTTGACTTACACATACACAGAGACCATCATCAAACGAACTGAAAACGTGCATTAAATTTGGGGAATTAATTTCTTTATTTTGAATATTTTCTATTAAGTGTAGATTATTTTAGGTGAAGGTGAAAGTTTAAATATGAAATTGGAGGCTGATAATTAACTTCACCACTATTTAATTTAATTATGATGCACTACGTTTCGGATATAATGCCATCTTCTGGTGCAAGAAGAATTTTTATCTTAAGGTTAGTGGGTACTTACACCCAGATGTCTAAATTATAGACAAATAGATAATTCAGACATGAGGCTTTTGGATGTATGTACACACTCACCTTAAGATAATAATTGTTCTTGCATCAGAAGATGGCATAATAGCCGGAACGTAGTGCATCATAATTAAATTAAATAGTGGTGAAGTTAATTATAAGCCTCCAATTTAATGTTTTATATTACATTTTAAAGGAGCGGTGTGGCCTAGTGGCTAGAGCATAAAGCTATTGTTCTATGGGTCTCAGGTTCGAATTCCAACTGAGGCAGAATATTTATTCTGTTATATTAGCCGTGGATCGACGCTGGGGTACGAGGACCCCCCTGGGGCACATCTAGCCTGTATAAAGTGGGTATCCGAAATTGGGACAAACCTGGATGCCGAGCTTGATTTAGGCCTAATCTAAATTCCTAAGACAAGGTAATGGAAGAGACTGATTCGTCTAAAATGGATGAGCTTTTTCCTTGCTCGACGCTAATTGTTGTTTATCGTTGCTGGTTTTGTTTATTTATTTCATCTCATCCTATTCGCTGGGCGGCGTACAAACGAATTTTTATAAATGCGTTATTCGGATTCCACGTATCTTAAAACGTAAGCCCTAAAATTTTGAGGGAGGGTAGATATTTTTTTTGTTCGATCTCAGAGGTTGAAAATAACAAACCAGAAATATATTTGTCTTACCTTGGAATAGACATTACTTTTTCGAGAAAGGGAGAGTTTTTTTAAGCCCCAGTTTAGTATTATAAGGGCAGAGAGATGAAATTAAGTTTGGAACGAATATAGCAATTATTGATTAGGACGAGGTCCCTCCTTTTTTCCTTCTTATTACTTTCTTTTTTTTTTTCATGCTCAAAGAAATATCTAGAACACTTACTAAATGGACAGGCGAATGATTATAATAATTTTTAAAAAATGCATAAAATTGAATAGTCATATTTAACCTGTTTACATAATAAAATAAAGGATTTAAGCCTCCTTCTTGATTTTTTTAAAACATATTTATTGATATTTACAACTGTATAATTATATACAACAAGTAAATGTTTGAATATAGTAATCTAACATGAAATACATGAAGAGATGCCACCCATCGGCAGCACTCTGAAAATATTTTAAACTAGAAGGTCTCGGGGCCATCTTCTTTTCAGACGTATCGGAAGATTATCAGGAATCGAAGAGGATGATAGGATAGAAACTAGTGGATTAGAGTGGAAATGGAGTTTTTCATAGAATGATTGATATCTGGTTCGGGCTAATTCAGTAACATATGGGATATTAAGGTCTTTATGGATGAGCTTATTCGTGACAAAGTAAGGAGCGTTAAGGATTTTACGAAGGATTTTGGATTGTAAGGATTGGATACGAGAAGAATTTGATGGTTTGGTAGAGCCCCATAGCTCCACTCCGTCTTGATTTTTTAAATTCCTTATCATATCAAGTATCATACGAATTAATAAAATTTATAGATATTATACTCACATAAATCCATATAATTTACAGGCAGAAAAAAAATTTAATATACAGACCGGTATTTGGATTGGTTATTACAACAGTTTTATTTTTTTTCGTGACAGTTAATATATTTCTCTATACTGCTGTTTACTATCTAAAGTCTGATTTTATTAACATTTATACTTGATTTTATTTCCATGCTCACAATGTTTATCATTATGATATGTGAAAGGATACTTATAAGGATTAATACTTCAATCGTCACGATAAATTATTTAAATTGCCAACGATATTTTCGTGTTCACAGCAATTATCTATTTATAAATGACATATAAGTAAAAGAATGTTTGTATGTTTATTTATTTAACGGCGAATCACATAAGTACCGTCTTATCCCTTGAATTTTACATAAGCTTACCATTTTCCCAGAAACGGCTCGAACGATTTAGGTAAACTTGATGTATCAATGTATGATCAAATAATGTCTGATAGCCTAATTTATCCTTAATGAAATATCTGACAGGGTTTGAATTCTTAAAATTTCTTCATCTAAATGTTCTTTAGATTTAATTTTTATTATTTTTCACCATATCTAGTTGTCAGCAGTAATAAAAAATATCTAAATATGATAAAATGCAATAATCAACTAATGGAGAAAATGGTAGAGATAGTTTTTCACATTTATTTTTTCTCCTACTAATAAAAACAGTAATATATATGAATATATTATACCATTGGAATTTTTAAGATTAAAAAAAAAATATCACCTTTCATGTAAGATCGTAGCAGGTATTGAAGAGCGATGAAAAACGCATAATCTTATGTAATTGTGGTAAATAGGAGTATCTAGTTATATTATTTAAAATAAAATAATTGTATTAAATTCATGGGGATTATTTTTTCTTTTTAACTTAAACTTCCAATATGAGTATAACAATGTAGATAAGTCATATTTGCGTATCGAGTGTAATTAGTTTCATGATATTATCTATCATAAGTGAAAATATCACCATATCATAAAAGTCCTCTGTTATTATTCTGGATAGTGCACTAGATTACTATTTTCTGGGTTCGAACCCCGGCTGTGGGGGGATAATTATTAATCCCGTAATTTCAGGATGAGTATCCGAATATTATGGATCATAAATGGTGGCTGAACGTGGTATTGGCCTAAACACCGCCTTGCACGGCCGTTGCCTTGACACATTACAAACCTCTATATGTACTGAATCTAATACACTTCATGGGTTTTTGATGTACGGTTTTTTAAAAGTATTATTATTTTTCCTAAAGTTAGGGTTATCGGAATACCTGAACTTCTAATAGCATCAATCATCCATACTTTAACAAGACGGCTCAGATCTTCGGGTTGGCGGATGATCTGGATCTTCCAAAAAGACCTTTCGACGTAATAAGAATAACTTTCGAGGCACTGAAAACATCACTAAGATCAGGCCTAATAATAAATGCAGAAAAGAAGAAGTATATGTGCACCTTATCTACATGTGAAGGGGGACTGGGATATGTATATATTGGTGATAATACATTTGGAACAGTTCGATTCTTCATCTATCTGGGAACCCAAATTAACAGGGAAAATAATATGGAGGAAGAAATTTGAAGACAATACTCCTAGGAAACCGAACATACTTTGCTCTCTAAAAGCATTGAAGAAGTAAGGCATTTTGTAGGGATGCAAAAACAAGAATGTATAAGACGGTTATTCAACTATGTTGCGGAATGTGGGACAATGACTCGAACTCAAGAGTGAATTCTTCTTAGATTCGAAACAAAAATAATAAGAATTTTTGGCGGCGTATATGAACAAGGCGCTGGGAGAATGCTAACTTAAGCGCAATGTATGATGATGTGGACGTGAGTATCCTAATTAAGGTGTCAATGCTTTGCTGGGTTGGTCATTTCGTACGAATTAAATCTTTTTCAATGTGCTGAGCCGGCATATTTATGGAAAAAAAAAGTTGGACGTACTAAGCTTCACTGGGAGGGACGCCGATGCAAGAACCCTGTTTAGTATAAGGGCGCGTTTATATTCTCGCGCTTTGGCAGCTGAAGCGATAAGCGGGTTCCTAGCATTTGACTGAATCATATAAACCTGCTTACCGCTTCAGCCACCATAATACGTGCAGTGTAGTAAACGCGCTTTAAGAGATCAGAGGTAGCGCGAGAAATTTGAGAAGGCTGGAGATCCATTTCGAGGTAGGCTTTGACACAACAACTGTTTCGTAACGCCAACTAATACTAATAATAATATTTTATTGAAGTGAAAATTTCTTTTGGCGCACCACACACAGATTTTTATTCATGCTGTGAGTGAGGCTGATCTGTCACACTCGGGTGAGCTCGGGTCCGTCGAGTGTACCTGAGCGAGAAAGATACAGTCACCTGCTCTGTAGTCGCTGTTTTTTCTACATTCAATTTACATGTAATATTTGTTATTATTAATTATTATGAAGTAATAATCCAATAGTTTTTAATAGTTATTATTGATATGTCATAATAATTATTATTTTAACAATCCTTACTTTTACATTTGTGGTTTATATTGTGAGGTTAGTGTATGTAGTTAATGGTGTATTATATAGAGAAAAAATATTAAACATTATGAAAACATAATTATTGTTATTGTTACTGTAAAGAGTGATTCGATGGTATAGGTAAGTCATTTCATGTTTATACACACACACACACACACACACACACACACACCAACATACACACAATATACATGCATGGATATTAATATATTAATAAGTTAACATCACTTTTATTATTTGTCAGCTGTTACTTTACCATATTAAAAAAAAAAAAATTATTATAAAGAGTTATTCAATCATACAGGTAAATCACTTCGTGTTTACATACACACACACACACACACACACACACATAATATATATTATATATATATATATATATATATATATATAATGTATGTAATTATGTATAAATATAATAAAAAGATAACCTCACTCTATCATTTTATATTATTCTACTATTGCTATTATTTTCCCATATTCAAAAATAAATATGTTTGAGACAATAGTTCTTTTTATGAGTAATAATATGACGTATCAGTGATTGAGTACTGTATTTTTCAGATTGTAAAAGTGTAAAGTAGATTGTAAAAATATAGGTAAAATTCAATCAAAAGTATTTATTTATTATTTTAGTTATCGGAAACTTATTGTATCCTTTGTAGGATACGAAAACGAAAATAAATAATTTCATTCGTATAGAATTAAAAAAAAATAATGACAAGTGTTTGTGTAAATTAGGATTACCAATGAAGTCTCCACTTCAGCTGTAGATTTTTTTGTATTATATTACTTATTTCATGATCTATTAATTAAATATTTTTTCTTTTTATTCATTGCAGTTGGAAATGGTGTATATTGGGTCAAGTAAATATTTACAGTATTGATTGGACCCTGTGTATTCCTGAAATAACTTGAAACAAAAGTCAAATACTGACTAGTTAATTTGTTTTCATAAAATTAATATTAAAATGAATTATTGATTAATATACTGAGCAATTAAAAAACTAATCCTGAGAAATATCGATGAAAATCGGAAATAGAAACGGATAAGGACAGAAAGGGGTAAAAGACAACCAGCAACACCTTCCCGTATTGTAGGTGAGGAATCTTCACACCTTAACTTAAATGCGGTATTTTTTTTCCATTTAATTATTTATTGAAAAGCTCTTAGAAAACAAAAAATTCTCAGAGTGGGCATCATTTATTTAAATTATGTAAATTTATGGGGGAAGAAGAAATATCACGAAAGAAAATCTAAGAGAAATAACTTAATTTCGTGCTAAGCTCCCATTACGGACGGCACTGGAAATGAGATAGACAGTCAATTTAAATAATTTAATGATCTCTTCTTTGTTCTGTTTTTTTCTTTATTTGATTTGGATCAATACTCGAATACATTTGCCTTTTTCTAATGATTCATTTCATTCCGATAGGCTATCTCAACAAGTAGGTTATTTAAATATTAATATTGTTATTAAATATTTATTTGGATAATATGTATTTAATAAATATGGGAAATAATTCAAAGAAGAGAAGATTTCCTTAATGAAATTGTAAAAAAAACTTACTTACATATATATTTGCACACTCACATATATATTTTAAAATATTGAATAAAGTATGGGTTTGGGACAAATTCATTACTGCATTTCTTTGAAGAGGTGTTTTTTTAATATATTTTTTTAAATTATATTTTATTGAAATTTACAGCTGTATATTATAATACATAAAGTAAATATGCTAATAAAATATATGTACATGAAAAATGTGAAGAGAAACTGCCCATTGGCAGCACTCTAGTAATCAATCTAAACAAAAAGGTCTCGAGGCCATCTTCTCTTCAGACGCCTCGGTGGATTATCAGGAATTGAAGGGGAAGCAAGGATTGAAACTAGTGGATTAGAGTGGGAATGGAGTTTGCCATGGAAGGAATGGTACCTGGTATGGGCCAAATCAGCTACATACGGAACATGGAGGTCTTCATGAATGATTTTATTCGTGACAAAGTAAGGAGCGATGAGGATTTTACGAAGGATTTTGGATTGTAAGGATTGGATACGGGAAGAATTGGATGGTTTAGTAGAGCCCCATAACTCAACTCCGTAGGCCTTATGATGTAAAAATTAAAAACTAATTGATTTATTAAAAACCATAACGATTTCAGAATTTTCTGATTAATGATTTTAAGACATATTTTAGTATTATACAGTTTTTAAACATTTCACCTTTTTGTGCTCCACATATTAACATGAATGGAAAACGCTGGTAGATTTTCTTAGTATCCCATTGAAGAAGAACGGAAAAATGGAATCATATATACATACATTTATTAAAGTTTATATTTAATTTATACAATTTCAAACGCTCCATCACTTCCATGTCTATTTTTATTTACTGAGGCGTTATAACCGTAAATCATATTTAAACCTACCCTAGTTTGCCTTTTACCTCTCAAGAATCACCTTTGACCATTACTGTATAACACTTAACACGTTTTCATAAAGGTATGTTTTGTACTATTGGAAATTCCAGTCAATGTGGTGGTTCGCCATCGCTTATTCAGCTGGGATTGTCATTGTGGGGTGGATATGTTCAATTGGATTTAGTTATAATGAGTATGATACAGAAACTTTTACGTTGGGGTGCTTATCATAAATCCTCGATGTAACTTGCATTTGCGATTTAGCGTTGAACGTTATCTCAAAAATGCACAGGTTTGTGTTTTTTTGTAATAAAATATGAGTTAACACTATATTGCTTTTGTACATTTTCATTATTTTTATGTTTATAAAAATAAAAAAAAATAAAAAATCATCTCAAACGACTTTCTTTGCAAGGTTGGGTTGAAATGCAAAAAATTTTTATATGTATCATTTGCTAAGTTTAGATTGGAACACCTTGTTATTAACTTTTTAAAACTTAAAAAGATACAAGATTATACTTTCATGATTCACATGTAGAGATACAACCAATTGGCAGATCTCCAAAAACTATGCTAAACCAGAAGTTTCGAGGCAATATTCTTTTCAGACGGCTTGGAGGATTATCAGGATTTGTAGAGGCAGCAAGGTTTGAAATTAGTGGATTAGAGTGGGGATGGAATTTGTCATGAAAGGAGTGGTACCTGGTTCGGGCCAAGTCAGCAAGATAAGGAACATTTAGGTCTTTACGGATGAGTTGATTCGTGACAAAATAAGGAGCATTGAGGATTTTTCGAAGGATTTTTGATTGTAAGGATTGGAGACGGGAATAATTTGATGTTTTAGTTGAGCCCCAAAGTTCTACTTCGTAAGTCCATATCGGCCTTATGATAGTCAAGTAAATGAGTCTGTTGTAGTTGTTGTTGTTGTTTGGGGTTTTGAGGCGTAAAACCCAGGGGTCATAAACGCCTATAGTTCTCTTTAAGTATAAATAAATCAAAACTAATAAACTAGGCGTATAATAATTAGATAAAATAGTAAAAAAATAAAGATAAGTTAAATTAAAAGACTATATTTTATTAAATAGTAGGTGACTCTTAAGAAACCTGAACAGCGCCGAGATGTTGTTTTCATTATCGGAGAGTATGAAGGATATATTAGGTATAAGCCCAAATTTGTTTAAACCTGTCCTATAAGAAAGGCATTCTTCTAAAATGTGGCTTAGTTCAGGATATTGTTACAATGTGGGCACTTAGGAGGCGGCTGCTTGGTAATGAGATGAAGATGGGTCATGTTAGTGTGGCCAATCCTTAATCTGGTCAGGACAACTTCTTCTCTGCGGCTTGAGCGACATGATGAGGACCAAGGCCCCACTTTTGTTTTGACGACTTTCGGTTTGCTAGCAGGACTCTCATCCCACATGGACTGCCAGGCAGCCGATATTTCCTTTCGGAGCGGCTGAGACATATCTCGCGGTGTTAGGATAGCTACACCTTGACCCGGAAGGGTGAGCGCCTGTTTGGCGGCCCTATCCGCCAGCTCATTACCAACTATCTCCACATGGCTTGGGATCCAAATAAAGCATACTGTCTTTTCTAATTCTTGGAGCATATGGATATATCGGTGTATCTTTAGGACGAGAGGTTGGGGAGAGTACATGCTATGTAAACCTTTTAAGGCACTCAGTGAGTCGGTGACTATGGTGATTGAGTGTGAGGGAACTGACATAGCGTAGTGTAAAGCTGAAACTATTGCTTGAAGCTCTGCAGTATAAATGGTACATAGTTTATGTAATTTTATTTTGTGTGTCGAGTTGTTTGTAACGAATGTGCAGGCTGTAGATTCTTCTGATTTTGATCCATCTGTATAGATTAAAAAGGTATCCGGAAGAGTATGGAGCAGAGTGGTAAATTCATTTTTGTATTTGGAATGGGAGGTATTGGTTTTGAGTAATCGTGACAAGTCAAGCATAATATTGGGGGGTTTGTGAAGCCACGGAGGGTTTAGAGGTTCTGGTTTGCAGATAGGTAAGCTTTTAAGGAAATCGATGGCGGAAGACATTCTTTCTGTTAAAGGGAGGGTTGAGTTAGGTTTGTTTCTAAAAGCATTTGTGAATTTTGGTTTAAATATGGAGCTATGGGTAGGATGATCAGGCTGGAGAATTAGTTTCGATATGTAGTTCACAGTTTTTTTTTTTTCTTCTAAATAAAATCGGAGGTATACCTGCTTCGGCGCATAAACTAACAACTGGGCTTGTTCGGAAGGTCCCGGTTGCGTTTCTGATGCCCATATGGTGCACTGTATCTAGCTTATTTAGAGTACGAAAACGAGTCTGTTGTAGTTAAGCGGAAGGTATGAGCGTTTGTTCAGTAACTATTAAGTAATCGAAAACGTCGCGCAGTTTCTCGTCGTTTCAGTCTTGTGTGAGGATTCCACAAGATGGTCAAGTCTAGATATCGAGTCCTAGATATCGGATTTGTTCGACTGGGACAAGCGGAGTGTTATTGAAGGATACTGTAGGGCAGGATGGCATCGGTTTACGACGTAGGGTGAAGGTTATTTGGTGGGATTTATTGGAATTTATTTTTATCTTCCAATTCTGATAACATACTTCAAATTATCTGATGTGTGATTGAAGGGTTTTAGAGGCAATGGTGGGATCATTATTGAATGTGTAAAGAATGGGTCCAAGAATACTGGGTTCAGCTTTTTAAAATTGTATTTGAACTTTTCACTTACTTATCGGTTGGCGCATTTAGTTTCGCTAAATATCTGAATGATAATGCGATGTTATAGATGCGAAATATGGAAAATAATTCAAATAAAGGTTCCTATATTAATATATACATACAAATTTATAGACGTGTAAAAAACGAAATTCGCAGCATATTTATTAATTATCGAAAATTGGATCATTAGATTTTGATAGGGTTTGTAAGAAGGATTTAATTAACTTCTTATAGATCTACAATTTATCAACATGGAAGTTTATAATACTATGCTCAGCACGAGTAATATTTTTATGATCATGATCACATCTGAATGAAGATACACGTACAATGGTTAACGAAGGTTATGCATTTGCAATCCTCAATAGAATAATTTCATTAAATTTGGCTTGATTCAAATTTAATTTCAACAGTTAGAGTGCTACTAATGGAATGCATCACTACAGGGTTTTTTTTTTATTCACATTTACTAAATTGAAATAAATAATTTTAAAAAAAATAATGGTACGGCAAAAAATACAATATCAGTATTTTTTGCCATACCGTTATTTTTTTTCGTTCGTATTTTTTTTTGTAGCTGGGAAAATAATGGTTTTTAAATACCAATTTCCAAGACTAATTTATCCAGCATATCGCCAACATATTAAATGGTGATAATTTTGAGCTAATTAAACAAAAAAAACTGAATTTAAGTATGAATTTGAGCACACTGAGAAATTTAATTGAAGATTTGATTAGATAAACTTAATAATTTCTTAGTTTCAGTTTTTTTTTTCTTCTTTATATTTCATATATTCTTTGAAGGTTTTTTACTTTCACTTACTATATATAGTAAGGGGAAGTATTGCGATCGTGAAAATTTTCGAATTCCAGTTTTCAACGGAAATACACGTTTTAGGGTCCCCTGAGTCCAAATAACCAAGTCCCGCAAAAAGGTCTGTGTGTGTGTGTGTGTGTGTGTCTGTGTGTGGTAACTCCCGGGCGGAAACGGTAAGTCCTATGAAAC
Source organism: Piezodorus guildinii (assembly GCA_023052935.1). Classification (NCBI taxonomy): domain Eukaryota; kingdom Metazoa; phylum Arthropoda; class Insecta; order Hemiptera; family Pentatomidae; genus Piezodorus; species Piezodorus guildinii. The sequence goes on from CM041295.1 coordinate 85,014,019, forward strand.
TGAAATTTCATATTTAAGACAACTATACGCCCGAGACGTGACAAAACTTTTTTCATCAAGATGAGCTTACCAGAAGAGGCACTTTATACCATGCATTTTGCACCTTTTTCGATTTTCTCGAAAACGGTTCCGACGATTTTGATTAAACTCGCTATATCGATGTAAAATTTAATGGGCTTTAATATCATGTAGGTTTTATTTGGATAAAAATGGTCTGACAGGGCTTAAATACCGATATTTTAAATTTTCTTCCCCTAAAGTACCTTTAATTTTGTAGATTCAATAATAATAACTAGATTATCTTGTTAACGCTGATGAAAAACAGGTATATATATAAATTCAATTAATTCGATACCCAACTAAAGGAGAAAAAAGAAAAAATATTTTTTTAATGCAATTTTTCGTTTTTGAACATAAGAGCAGTAATATACATGTATGATATACCGTTGGAAAGCTAAAGATTTTAGAAAAAATATCATCTCATACACAAGCTTTTAGAAGTTAATAGAGAGTGATGAGAAGAAGATAAAACTAACTGATTATTTTAGATAATAATATAATAGTTTTTTTTAATGAAACACATGTTTTTTATATAAATTAAATTTATTTAATTCTTTAATAGTTTCACGGATTTTTAACTCTAACTTTATTTGAAAATTCTTTCATTGATTTTTCAAATTGATATAAGTGAAAGTCGTGTGTTGCCCGCACCAGATTTTTTAATAAAGCACATGTTTCTATATAAATTCAATTTGATTAATTCCTTAATAGTTTCACGTATTTTTATCTCTAACTGTATTTGAAAATTCTTTCATCGATTTTAAAAATCGAGGTAAGTGAAAGTCGTGTGTTGCCCGCACCAGATTTTTTTTCTTCTTCTTATTGTAATTATCTTTTTAAGTTGTTGTTTTGTATTATTATATATGAAGTTATTGTTCAATTTTTTGTTATTTAGTTACTGTATTTTATTATAAATTGTTTATGTTTATGTGTAAAGTAATTGTTTTATTTTTCTTAATTCAGTCACTGAAGGGGTATGTTCATGATAATTATAAGGTATATCTGTAATATGACCACCTGACATTGGGCAATTCACTTGATGTTGGACTCTTTTTATAAATAAATAAATAATCTGTATCACTTTAGACAATTTTAAAGAAAAGATAAAAATCCGTCATTTATTTATTATTGTACCAATTTACGTGATTCTTTTTTTATCAAAATCTAAAGTTGATTTTTAAGTGTGTTGCCCAAAACCTTTTTCCAAGTTATTGCACTTTTCCCATGACTTGTAAACTATGTAATATGGATATATTACTTTTTGGAATGAAACGTGCATATAGTATTTTTTGGAATGAAACGTGAATATAGTACTTTTTGGAAATAATCAAAAGGGATACAGTACTTTTTGGAAATAATTAAAAGGGATATTGTACTTTTTGGAAGAATATAAAGCGCCAAGTAGACAACATTCATCATAATCTTCCTCATACAACCTTACCGATAACTAACGTCTTTATTACGTTATGTATATTTCCTTATTCTCCCTTTGAAAAATATCTTTCTTTGTAAGTTAATTACATTTGATTATCTATTCTTCATAAAGAAATTGAATATTCAAAGGACACTTTATCTATTTATGACACTATAATAAGAAAGTATGTAATTATGAAGTTTGTTTTGAACTTGTATTTACTATTTGTGTGAATTTAGCAAATTAACTAGGTGTTAACAATATTTTACTATAGAGTCTGATAAATAAATAACTTTTAAGCTTTTATTTTACATTAATAAAAACAAAATTCTACTAGGTTAGATTAGGCACGTTTTTTCTTCTCATATTTATCAAGTTCGTGGAATGCTAATTCCAACTGTTTGCTGGTTCAAATACCATTATTCTATTAAAATGTGAGTTTCTGAAGTTTTTAAATAAATTTATATTCCAGCAAGAAGAAATAGTATGACAAATTTAATTTAATTGAGAACATACAAGAACCAAAGCGACGCAACTAAGTTGTTTAAAACAGCCTAAAAACTGATTTTTAGGTTTAAACCATTGATCAAAATAATTGCGGTGATTCAACATGTGCTAAATGAACCAATAAAAATGAAGAAAACAATAAATTAATGGTAATGTATTACGGGGTTAGGTGCTTCTGCTGTATGGTAGTAAATATAATACTTTTTGGAATGAAATTAAAGGAAAGGTTATTTATTTACAGAGGATATAGGACGTTTTGGAAGGAAACTTTTTAGTACCTTTGGAATGGAATGAAATGCGGTCTTTAAAAGATTTTTAATGATAATATCTGATGGCGGGTTTAGATAAAACTAAACCATTAGAATACAAATATATCCATTTCGAAAAATTGTCCTTTAGTACCTCCTACCTTCTGAAAATCAACGTCTCAATTGATCATTAAATGCTTGGTATGGAAGTACTTAATCGACGGTTGTGAAAAGCTTGTGGTCAGTATCATCGCTTAGTCGCCTTGTTTATCTCCCTGTCAAAAAGAGATAATCTTTATTGTATAAAGGTGTAGAGTAGAGTAATTTTATGGTTTTAGACCTTGTTTACGATATATCCTCCAAGTGACCATTGAGGAACCCGCTAGGATCACCTTCAGTCCACATAAGGCCTTAGGTTCGAACCAAGGCTGGCCTAAGAGTATAAATAAATTAGACTATCATTATACTAATTCTTAAATCTATATTGATGAGGCTGAACTAATCTAGAGGTTGTTTGCTTACTAAACAGGCCACTAAATAAAATTCCTAATCCTTCCTCACCATCCGATTTCCGTCCTATTTCTCTACATTCAAACCTTTCCAAACCATTGTAACGCCTGGTTCAAAATCAATAATCAAATTTTCTGGAAGAACGCTCCCTTATCAACCCTCTCCAATCCGGCTTCCGACCAGGCTATTAAATACAATCTGCTCTTCTAAAAATAATCCATGACCTACAATTCGCTATAAAAAAAAAAAAAAAATAATAACCATCTTGATCCTCCTAGATTTTTCCAAAGCATTTGATACAGTTGACCACAAAATCCTCACCAAACTAAAATACCTCCCATTATCCAACAGTGCTTTGTGCTGGTTCAAATCCTTCCTTTCCGACCGTTCACAGTATGTGGTAGTTCCAGGCCAACCTGCATCCAAGACTTTGCCTCTATTCTGTGGTGTTCCTTAAGGTTCATCACTATCTCCCACCCTCTTTGCCATTTACATCAATAATCTTCCACATCATATATATATCACTCCCAATAACATATGTATGCAGATGACATACAAATTTAACTATCCTTTCCTCCTTCGGACCTATTACAAGCGACTGAAAAACTTCAAGAAGATCTGAACAGAATTAGTTGTTGGGCAGCTGACAACAAGCTAAAGTTTAATGCTGAGAAAACTAAAGCGGTAGTAATAGGTTCCAATCCACTCCTTAAAGCCCTTTCCCTAATCCCAACACTATTTTTAAATAATCAACCTATAAAGTTCCACAAAACCGTCAAAAACCTTGGTGTAACTGTCGATCAAACTCTTTCCCGGTAAAACCATGTCTCCGAAATCTCTCGGCGCACCATATCCACCTTAAAACTCCTAAGTCACCTACTTCCACTTGAAACCCGTAGGCTTCTAGTTTGTTCCTTATCATTCCCCCACTTTGACTACTGCTGTTACCAGATTCTCCGAAGGGTTGAAGTAGCTTTACCCTTCCTACCGTTTAATACTTAATACCGTAAATACTTCCTAGCAACCTTCCTCTCCCAAGTTCTGCAATCCAGCCGCCCATCCTACATCTCAAATATGTATTCATTCAAATCCTTCATTCATTCCGCAACACTCATTCACGGCCTTCGGACCTGTATGTGGCGCCTCATCGAACTGCAGACTTCGACAGATCTCTTCTAATCCGCTCCTCTTTCGTATGGAATTCCATTTCTTCATATATCCGATATTCTGATACTCTTCAGACCTTCAAATCCCGTCTATTCGATCACTTACTCTCTATTCAATTTTCAAAGAACCCTAAATAGATTTTCAAATCCAATTTAAATTAGTTAAATAAAAACATATTGAAACGATTATTTAAATACAATATCTTACATTTTGGTGCACTTGCATATTTAACTTTATTATTTCAATAATTTTACATTAATACCGTAAAGCACTATTAATTAAAATTTTGTGTATATGAACATATGTTTCTGATTTATCTTTTATCTAGTTTTGTTATTAATTATAAGAGTTACTATTATTAAAAGCTACCTTTTAATTTATCACTATTGGTCACTTTTTTATTTTCTATTATTTTTTGTTTGTTTTAAGGTCATTACTCTAAGACACTAAAGTTCTGTTTGTATGTTTTGTAAAATTATTCAAAAGGGACTTGTCCCAGAATAAATAAAGAATTTATTATTATTAAACCAATCTTTATCTACATGTTTACTTCCCTTGAACACAGCTTTAATCCAAGTAAATCTTATTCTTGAGGACAAAGTCAAAATTATCTTCCCATCTACGTTTTTGCCGACTGCTAGGGCGTTTTCCACTCGAGCGCTAATTACTTACACCTTTATTGCTTTGAGAATTATCTATTCTAAAAATTTGATAATATTTCGGTCACAGCAATAATTTAAATTAAATTGCTTTACTTATTTACTGACCTAAAGTGTCGGATAATTTTATAAATGATAGATTGTTAAAGAAAATATTTTAAGTTTAATTTGCTTGTACACGAAATATATTGAGTAGGGTAAGTATAGTATATGTACCACCGAAGCGAGTACGAAATACACACTTTGCTCTCCACATCTGAAACAATTGCCTTCGTTCTCCAAATCTCTTAAAGATAATTAATAACACTAATTGTGGTGCTGATCGTAAACGCATTGTGTAGGACTCTGTAAAGGACTCTCATAAGCCCAATATTATGTTATTGTTGCAATGCTTTCAACTCTGCCTCAAGTCGAACTCTAAAACTACTCGACATTGTATGAAATACGGCACTGGTGCTTTCCGGTCCAACCCTTCTATTAGCTTGTGTGTTGAAGCTGGCGAATCCCCACTTTCACTACGAAGGCAACAACTTGACCTCCTCCTTGCAGCTAAGATATAATTTACTCCCAATCATCCTCTAATTTATTTATTCCTAAATAGACATTTACTCACCAAAAAACAAATCACCTTATCCAAAAAACCACCCTTTATTGTCCGTATTTCTGTATTTCTGCTCGAGACAACCTCGAAATTCCTTCATTCTATACAATAGAACATTTCCAATTTATCCTTGGCAAATTTCTTCTCTGAAAATCTGTATTTCCCTTACCAAATTACTAAAAGAAATAATATATAAGCAGGAATTTGAAAAACTTCAAGCTAGACTCGGTGTTGCTGATTATATACATACTGACGGCTCTAAGAGTTCTTAAGGTGTAGGAGCATCGGTCGTATGTGATGGCAGGCAACATCTGTTTTCTCTTTCTTTACTATGTAATAACTATAATGCCGAACTGGTTGGAATGTATAAAAGTTTAAATGTTGGTCACTCCAATTAAAAAACCCGGGTTATTTGCACTGACTCCTTATCGGCCCTAATCAGCTTGAGACACCCTCTCCACCGACTTTCTTATTCAAAATATTCTATTAGCATTGCAGCCCACAATAGCTTCTAATAGTTCAGTTTATTTCATCTAGGTACCGAGCCACACGGTATAGTTGACAATGAACTCGCAGATCGCGCAGCAAAGCAAGCAATAGCAGATGGCATTCCGTTTAATGGGGTGCCAGTTGGCGACTATGTTTCTGTCATCAAGCAATAGATTCAGTTAAAATGGCGACAGATTTGGCACAACACGTCTGAAAAAAAGTCAAGAGAAGTAAGAAGTGACATCTCCATCTTTCAAATCATATGAAAACAAATCATATCCAACATATAAAGCCGTAGAAGTTAATGGTTGACAAATATCGTATTAATGTAAATGATTGTTGCAGTTAATAATTTATAATTTGAAAGTTTTTAGTGGAAACTTAATGCGCCTGCGAAAAGGTAAGTGGACATTTTAAATATAATTTTAAAACAGTGTCCAAAACATAAATATAGTTCGGTCAAAATTGAAGTAAATTTTATATAATAATCCCGCAAGAACTTGTAATGTAAATAAATGAAGAAACGTTTTTTGACATTAGATTCATTCACATGTGGGATTCTCTGTAATACCTCCTTGATTTCCGTATTTTCCGATCTTGCGAAACAACATCATAACGATAAAAAGGATGTATAATATACCGTTGGAAAGCTAAAAAATTAGAAAAAATATTATCTTATATATAAAAGAATGATGAAAAGCCGATAAAAGAACCTGATTGTCGTAAGTAATAATATAATAGATTACTTAATAAAAAACATGTTTCCGTTAAAACTCAATGTAAATAATTATTTAACAGTTTATTTTCGTTTCTAAATGTGTTTAAAAATTTCCAAATTGATATAAATAACGGAGGTAAGTGAAAGTCGTGTGTTGCGCGCACCAGATGTTTAATAAATACTTTGTGATATGTTGATATTGCTTGTAGGATCCTGAGGATGGGTGAAATACCCCAAAACATTCAGTAAATTATTTGATTTATATGAAATGTTTTTGAAGGAATAAAAAATTAGCCTAATCATTTTCTATCTAAAAAAATTCAATTTTAAATTTCTCTTACTTGGACTGAAAAAACGAATGAACCGTCCAAATAGTGCATTATCGCAAAACCATCACATTGAAGTCCTTTTACTTTGACAACTATTGACTGCTATCATCCCTTGACTAATTTATGTAAAAATGATGCGGAGTTAGTCAAGTATGAACTGTAAGGTCGGCCATTATTTTCTAAATAATTAATGGAACCAATGTGTTAAATATGTAATAAAAGTAGTTAAATTATCTCTTGTTTTGGCTCTACGGGGAACTAAGATACGAATCGAACTCTTGTTAATTAAATTAAAACGAATTAAATTGACGGAATCAATAGCGATATCTAAGTATAATTGCTACTAATCAGCGTTAGCTGTCGTTAATATATAATTAGATAATGAACCACTGTTCCCTCAAAGTTTTCCTGCCCTAAAATCGTTAAAATTTAATTGGAACTCGAAACACAAGTGGCAATTATTTCATAAAATCCTTCCGTGTGTCCGTTCCATATTTAAATATGCATACCGACTTCTGAAAATTAAGCAATATAAATTTTATATACCTATGCCTACCTCACCTGAACATTAGAATACTTAATTATATATCGAGGAGAACGTTAATTTAAATTTAAAATGAGAAAATATCATTTTCTAGATAAATAACTATATTATGGCCTTGCTAACAAAGATGGAAACGACAGAAAACGTCTTATATGGATAATTAAAATTGAATTCGTATTGATTTTTTTTCTCATTACAATATTGCTAAAATTAAAATGTCGAATTTATGTTTAACAGATTTAGTTATACTCCAAATGCTTTTAGAAACACGCCCTTCAAGACATTACAAATCATACATAATTAATTGTATAACAGTTGAAATGAAATGAAATATAATTTTTATTCTGGGCAGTTAGTCTCCTAAGAATAATATAAATGTACATTAAATATTCATCTTCTGGCTATTACGTTTTCAAAATATACATAATTTAAAAAATAACAAATTATACTGCATATTATGAATAAAAATAAACATATATACACTTAAACACAGGCATACATATTTACAAGGTAATATTGCAACCTTATATTTAATAAAAAAAACTAAAACATTGAATAAATAAAATTAAAAAAAAATAAATCTGGTATTCAGGGAGATGGATAGATAGTTTATACTTGAAGGAAATTAAGGATCGGGATTAAGTTAAACATTGTTTTAAAATTTAACCAATTAAAAAAAACTAAATTTATCTTTAAAAAAAATATTTTTCAGTGAATTAAATCAAATAAATAATATTGCCCAGTGAACGCATCACAATTAGTTAAGTATATGTTTTATAAACCATCCATTGCTTAAAAGTAATTATCCATTTTTAGACTAATTTTAAAGACACAAAATGGAAAATGTGTCTTTATTTTTGGTTGGTTTTTTGGTTCTGCCTGCTTCTAAAAACACGGAATGAAGATCTAAAGGTTTCAGTCTTGTGTTCCTTATAAATAAACCTTCACTAATATAGGTCGGATTCATTCGTGCAGTAGCAAAATCATGAAAAATTAAAGATAATACTAATTAAATGCGTTGTAATGTTTTTTTTCTTTTTTTTTTCTTCCAAATGACCGTCAAGATTTGAAACCAAATCCTATATGGTCAGTACTTGTTTGCCATAATTTAATAGAAACTTAGGTTACGGAACCAAACATAATAGAAAAAGATCAATAAATTAATTAAATAGAGAATAAAATAAAATTGTGTAAATGAGAGAGGAAGGTGACTCAAAATAAATAGAAGAAATGAAATAATATTAAAATTAAATTAAACTCTGTGAATTGCCTCATTTATTTTTTTTTATTTTAGATTTTACATTGAGCGTTAATGAAAAATTGCTTGATGATCATGAGCTTTTCTTTGTCTAACTTATGTAAAAACATTGCTTCTGTTTCTGGGGGAACCACTACTTCCCTTTGCTTTCTATATTTTTTGCATTGAAATAGAATATGGCGTGGGTCTTCAGGGACTTTGCATGTTAGGCAATTGCCATCTTTTTCTATTTTCATTAAACTTGGAAATTTTTTTGTGCAGCCATGGTTAGTCCGTAGTCTTACTAATTGTGAAATTTCTTTTCTATAAAGTTGTTGGTTATTGGAGAACCACGGTATAAGGCTAATGGTTGGCTGGGTTTGATAGTAATCTTTGCCTTTAAATTGTGACTCCCAGTCATATTTCTCCTGCCATTCCTGCGTTGTAATGTTGTTCCCGATCCGGCTTTAAAGTGTTGAATCACGCCATATTTGCGATTGCTATTGATTCTTTAGATTTACAATTTTGGTGGTTGTTATATTTAAGTTTTGATTATTTGGTTTATTTATGGCCTGTACATAAATAAGGGGATTATCTATTGGGTGATTAATCTCACGACAACTGCTGATGTATATATGTTACCGTGACAGACCAAAATTGTTTAATGTCAACGTCGGTGAAAGATCGAATATTTCAATATATTCGGACTCTGACAGGTGTATGTCGATAATCCAGATACACTCGGAGGTGGAAAAGAGCCGCGCCGAGGTGTAACTCAGTTTTTATTACTTTTATTTTATTTTCTCAATTCGAATGTAATGTGCTCTTTATATTCTTGGTCACTTCTCATAAATGCAGTTGTAAAAGCAAGGGACGCTTGTGCAATTCAAAAAGCCATAGTAGTTTAAGTTGCATTAAATAAGATTGAACCAATTCCAATTTTTATTATTATTATATTCTTTTCTCATTCAGAATGTACTTTATAACTAAGTACGTTTTTCACTTACATCATTTTATTTTTTTGTTGGAAGGAATTAGTCCGGGTGGCGGTCATTAAATGAAACAACTAAATAGTTGAATGACCGCCACCCGGACTAATACCTTCCAGTAATTTTCAACGGTCAACTAATTATATCCACCATTTTATATTTTTGTTTTGAATGTACTGTGTGTATTAAGTTCTTGGTTACGCTCCTCAGAAAGAGAGGAGGGGTCGGAAATTACGGCCCCGTTGTGATGTTTTATCGCTACTGAATTACTGAGAAGAAAATATGATTCTCCGACATGATCAAAATTCACCATTAGTGCATTGCGAATGTCGAAATTCCCCAGATTATGGTGTTTCTTTCATTTTTTTTTAAAGAATAAAATACTCAATTTTTGTTGTTAATTGGGATTTATAAGTTATAGATATTGAGCTATGGGAATCCTCCAAGCCATCAAATTCCTCCCGCATCCAATCCTTGCAATGCAATATACTCCGAAAGATCCTAAATGCTCCTTATTTTGTCACCGATACAACTATCCATAAAGACCTGAAAATCCCGTTAGTTGCAGACAGCCAGATATACCTCCTTTAATTCCAAACTACCAGCCCACACTAACCCGCTTGTCCGTATCCTCTCATATCCATCTATTCCCGATAATCCTCTTGGAGGCGCCTGAAAAGACGGTGGCCTCTAGACCTGCTTATGACATAAACATTGATGTGCTACCGCTGGGCAGCTTCTTCACAAGAGTTTATCAAGCCAATTGTTACTTTTTTTTTCACATTTACTTGTATTTTTTCCTATACAGTTGTGAATATCAATTAATAACTAAAAAGGAGTTATAGATTTCTAATATCAATTGTAAAATTTTTAAAAGTAAAAGAATCGTAAAATATATTTCAATTCAAGAATTTTTAAATACGTTTAGAGATGAAAATAAATTGTTAAAGAAATAAATAAATTAAGTTTCAATACAACATATTAAATTATATAACATGCTTTTTATTAAATAATTAATTATATTATTATCTTCGAAAATCAGTTAGGTTTATCGGCATCACTCTCCGTTAAATTTTACAATTTGGTGAATAAGATAATATTTTTTTCTAAAATCGTTAGCTTTCCAACGGTATATTATAGATGTATATTACTGTTCTTATGTTCAAAAACAAAACATTGCATTCAAAAAATATTTTTTCAGTTTTCTCCTTTAGTTGGATATCGAATTCGATCAACTTATACATTTACCTGTTTTTTTGTGTTTTTTTTATCAATATATGATTACATACATATTCGGCGCAACAACCCGTTATCGAGTCTAGGCCTCCCCTAGCAGCATCCGCCAGACGGCTGTGTCTTGTGCTGCAGCAGTCCAGCTGATGTTGAGCAGGCTCCTCGCATCCACCACTTCACCATCCAGCCATCTTGTTTTGCGTCGCCGTACTCTCCTTGCTCCATGCACCTCTTCTGTCAGTATCTTCTTTGGAATCTCAGAATCACTCATTCGAGCCACATGTCCGGCCCATCGGAGTCGTCCTACCTTTATACTCTTCACGACGTCGGCATCCTTAAAGATGTTATAGAGCTCCCTGTTGTTTCTTTTCCTCCAGACTTCTCCTTCTCTAACTGCTCCGAATATTCTCCTGAGCACCTGTCTTTCGAATATTAATAGCCTGTTCTCGTCCGCCTTAGTAGTTGCCCATGCCTCTGATCCATAGGTGAGCACTGGACGTACCAAGTTCTTGTAAAGATTAATTTTTGCTCCTAAAATTCTTGGATAGGCCCTGTATGCATCTGTTCGCACTATTGATTCGTCTGCTGATATACTGAGATACATCGTTCCTGGAATTAATTTTGGATCCTAGGTACACAAAAGTCTCCACTCTGTGGAACTTAAAGGGGCCAATGTTCAGGAATGCAATATGGTCTGCACCACCACCCCCTACTCGCATATATTTAGTTTTATGCTCATTAACTGTGAGACCAAATTCTGCGGCAGCTGTTTCAAAAGCAATGAATGCCTCCTTCAATGTCTTTTCTGAAGTCGCCACGATGTCAATGTCATCGGCATAACCTAATAGTTGTACAGTCCTGTTAAAGATGGTACCCGTTGTCTGAATTTTTGATTTTCGCACAGCTACCTCTAATGCCAAATTAAATAGAAGACAAGCAAGGGCGTCTCCTTGTCTTACTCCGCTGCTGGTTCTAAATGCATCAGAAAGATTTGGCCCCACACGGACAACGCATTTTGAGTTTTCCATAGTCATCTTTACAAGTCTTATAAGACCTTGTACAGCTCTTCCTAACCGATGCTATCATATGCCGACTTGACGAATAAAGCTATCATAAGTCGACGAAGAGATGGTGAGTGGTCAGCTTGTATTCCATACCCTTTTCCAGGATCATTCGCAATATAAAGATCTGGTTGGTGGTTGAGCGGCCTCTTCTAAAACCTGATTGGTAATTTCCAATTTCTCTCTCTGCGAATGGGACTAGTTTCTCAAACAGGACATTAGATAGCACTCTATAAGCACAAGAGAGCAACACTATTCCCCTATAGTTAGCGCATTGATTTCGGTCCCCCTTCTTGTGCAGGAGACATATTACACCATGGTCCCATTCCTGCAGCATCCTTTCTTCCATCCAGATATCCAGTATGAGCTAGAACAGCACCTTTTCCAACTCCTTACCTCCATACTTCAGTAGCTCCGCTGGATGCCATCGATGCCAGAAGCCTTGTTGTTTTTGAGCTTACCAATGGCGTCTCCAACTTCATTTCGGTCAGGTGGTTCTAAGTCATCTCTTCTGTGCGATATGACGGGCGTGTATAGATATTGACCTTGTTCCTTAAGTAAGCAGCTGCCTAAAGTGTTTCACCCACCTTTGCAGAACTTGATCCTTGTAAACAAGAAGTGTCCCATCTTCATCTCTGCCAGAGGTGACTTTTGCTGAGAAAGTTTTTCTTCCATCATTGACTCTCTGAAAGAATAGTCTGGACTCGTTAGCCTTTTTAAAATTTTTCATCTCTTCATACTTTTTATTTTCCCAGGCTCTCTTCTTTTTTCTATGAATTCGTTTTTTCTCTCTTCTCCTCTCACCACAAATCTGAGCTGACCTTCTTGTGTGGCGTTGCAACATTTTTATGTAGGCTTCTTTCTTACAAGCTGTTGCATGGAGACATTCTGTATCAAACCATGGTGACCGAGTAGGCCTATCTTTATAACCTAAGGTTTTCGCGGCTGCTGCATTCAGAGCTTCAGAGCATTTTTTCTATTGTTCTTCAATACTATCAGCAGATGAACGCGTCTTTTTACAAAATTCTTCTTTAAAGCTGTTCTGATTCGCAGCACATACTTCTGGCTCTTTCAGTTTATCGATGTTATATTTTCTTGCAGATTGATTTTTTGAGCATCTGGTAACAGATATCCTTGTTCTAATTTTAGCTATGCTTAAATAATGAACCGTGTCCATGTTTGCTCCTCTGAAAGATCTAACATTCATCAAGCTGGATTTATGGCGGGAGTCGATTAAGAGATGATCGATTTGATTGGCCACAAGGCCATTTGGTGATCTCCAGGTAGCTTTATGGATCTTCTTTCCTGGGAAAAGAGTAGTGCCTATGGCTAGGCTAGAGTTTGTGGCAAAACTTATATGCCGATGACCATTGTTGTTGCTATCCATGTGTAGGCTGCAGGACCCAATCGTTGGCTTATATGCTAGTTCTCTGCCAACCTTTGCATGACAGTCTCCAACAACAATTTTCATATCATATCTTGGGCATGCATCCAAGACTCTTCCAAGGTCTTCGTTGAATTGATCATTTTCTTGCTCATCAGCCACTTCCGTTGGGGCATGGCAATTAATAATGGTAAGGTCACAAAACTTACCCTTAATACGAAGTTTGCACAATCGGGGTGTCACTGGATCGAAATCAATGACAAGTTGCCGAGCGCGTCCCCTCACAACAAACCCAACTCCAAAACTGTGTTGAGTTTCATGGCAGTTATAGTACAGAGTGTGGAATTTCTTTTCAAGAGTCCCTTTACCTAGCCAGCGGATTTTCTGGATTACTGCTATATCAATTTTATATTTATATATTAATTTCATATTTTTATATTTATATATCAATTTTATATTAATAAGCCTATTATTATTATTATTATATATATTTTATAAGTTACTGAAAATAAAAACAATACATGTATTCTGTCAACAGAAAGAATACTGAACGATTATGATGGGTAGAATATTCATTGATCTTCTGATGGAAATATCAGTCAATGGAACAAGGATCCTAGTTTATTATCGATGGGTGAATTGTCTATTCCACGGAGATAGAAATGGCTCTCCCCATCCCCAACATCATTTTTATTTCAAGTTGATCTTAATAATGGAGCAATATGGAATTGCGTGTAAAAAGTTCCTATGTAAAAGTCCTTTCAATGCTAAAATATATATGTAGTAATACGGATAAGTTGAACCCCTATAGATGTTTTCGGGAGTAATGAATAATTTCTGATAGCTAAAATTCGAATGAAACACGAGAAACATTAAACACGAAAAATAAATCTATTATCAAGTTTTTTTTTTAATAAAAAAGTTAATATATATTGATTTATTTTCTATTTAGAAGAGTTGAATTCACATACAATTTTAATGTATGGAACTTCTTTTCTTTCAAAAATATTTTATTATCAATAATAATAACAGTGTATATAGTTAGTTGACCGTTTGAGAATTACTGGAAAGAATTAGTCCGGGTGGCTGCCAGTAAATGAAACAACTAAATAGTTCCGTCTTCATAAATATTTATAATTATGATGACATAAACAACCATAAAATTATATTTATTAATTAAAATAATATTCTCATATTTAAATAAATGACCTAGGGCAGGGCGGGGCTAGTTAAAAATGTTTTACTTGAACGGATATAGCTCCTCAATGATAAGTCTCACTGAGTCTTTTGTCGGCTTGATGGATTCATAATGTATCCCTCAGCAAAAGTGTCCATAGTAATTTTTACGTAAAAAGTTGAATTTAAGAGCTACTTAAATCCAGGAAATCAAGTTTGCTCAATGTAACCCATAGGTGAGGTAAGTTGAGCACTAAGAATGTCTAACCAAACCATGGGTTCAATTTCGACTAGAAATAAAGTAAAATATGTGTTTAACAATCAGCTCTTTATTTATCGTCTTTTAGTGACATAACTACAAAAATTTAAAGTAATTTTCTTTGTATAATTAACCAAAACTAGAATCAATAAAAAGGTAACGTATCTTAAAATTAACTTCAAGATTAGATTCAGTCTAGCTATTTAAAATCAGACTTAAATGTTTATATTATTACTCATATACGTTATATCTTAAAAAATATTAATCAGATCTTAGGAGCTTGATGATTATTGTCACTGTTGCAATTGACAAAAATGAAGGTAAGTTTATGTAGTGTTAGTGATAGAATAACAAAACTTGAAGTATTTTTCCTTGGATAATTAACTGAAAATATAATAAACAAAACATCAAAGTATCTTAAGACTAACTTCAGGATTAAATGGAGTCTTTTTGTTTAAAATCAGACTTAAATATCAAAAATAAATAATGCAATTGACACAAACGAAAGTAAGACCAGCGCCTGGAACACATTTTATATACGCCCATTCCCTGCAAGCTTGACACTGGATTCAATTTTCTCCTTGTAAACATTCAGCAACTATAGCTCAACTAACCCCAACCCGGAATTTTGAAACAAAAGTGAGGTTATAAAAAAATCATAGGAATTATACCCAGAACAACTCCACATATCAAAACTACAATAAATCTATGAAGGATTAACACTTACCTGTTTAAAAACAGATAAAAATTGACTAATACGGACGAAAACTTTTGATGAACGACGTTTTTACTTTTTGGTCACAAAATAAACAAAACACAGAAGTTCTTCACTAGCTCATTCATCGCGGTCGCGTGGTGATTATCTCTTCCACGACTCTTTCTTTCCGCCATAAGATGTCTATGAGTACGGTAAATAGTTTGCAAGATATTTCAATTGCCCAACTTGCCCCTATGCTCAACTAGCCCCGCTCTACCCTATTTGGAATAAATTTACGGTTAAATTAATAATTGCTTATTAAATAATAATACGTAAAATCATTGCAGGCATTTTTTCCAGAAATTTCAGGGTGCTAAGATTATTTGGTAATTGAGAAAGAATTTTTGAAAATGGAATCGATAAGCACTTCTGTATCCGTGGCATTACACGCCAGTTTGAATTCTCGACATCGTGTTTTGTTTCCGAGTAGAATTAATTTTTCTTTATTTTTTGATTTTTTGATTCTATCCAATCTGAAATGCTAGTTTATCATTTAAATTGTATACATTACAATAGGTAAATTTTATATATTATATTTAAGGAAAATAAGTAACAAAAATACCCTAAACAAATACATTAATGATTGTATCTCGCTTCGAGGCAGATCTACTTCATTATGGTTCATCATTTAAAAAAATTAAGTTAGACATTTAAATAATTTTACATGCCAAATTTTTTCTTGTCTTTACATTGAAGACATCTCTATAGCCAACTATGCATGTTCTGTATATATTGAGGTATTTAAAATAATTTTAATTTTTATGACATTTTTTGAAAATTCCCAGAAAATTATCAAGTCTTTATATGAAACCCAAAGTTTTCTCAAACTTATCTAATAACGATTGTAAACAATTTCTATAAATATATTATAAAATACTGGTTGTTTTTATTAATTAATAGTGCGTCATTAAATATGCCCAATTTATTTAAAATCAAATCCAATATTTATTTTACGTACTGTGGAAATTAAGTCGCCCATATAATTCCACTAAATCTTCAATATTATTTAGATTAGGAAAAAAAAATTTTTAGATAATTTTTCGAAGGAATTTCTCCGTGTTCTTCTAAAAAAAACACAATAATTGCATAACAAAATATTTTTGCCGTTTTCTCCTTTAGTCGGATATCGTATTCGTTCAAATTATATATTTACCCGGTTTTTAACAGTTCAAAAAATATGATATAGTTATTTTTTTAGAATCTACAAAATTAAAAGTACTTTAGAGGAAGAAAATTTAAAATATTCTCATTTAAGCCATGTCGGACTATTTAAATCAGAATGAAACCTACATCATATTAAAACTCATTAAATTTTACATTAATATTGCGAGTTTAATCAAAATTGTTAGAGTAGTTTTGAGAAAATCGTATAAAGGTGCTAAATGCATAGTATAAAGTGGCTCTTCTTGGTTAGTTTATTTTTATGAAAAAGTTTCTGTAATATCTCGGGCGTATAGTTTTCTTAAATATGAAATTTCAGTTTTATATGATTTTTCGTTTTCACGCTAAACATACCACACTCAAACACACACACAAACACGCGCGCACAGACATTTTTGCGAGACTTGGTCATTTGGTCTTAATTGATCCTAAAACGTGTACTTCCGGTGAAAACTCGAATTCGAAAATGTTCACGATCGCAATACTTTTCCTTACTATATATTTAATATATAGGTAAGTGAAAGAAAGACAAAATATGACATTTTAAAGCAATGATTAAATACATCAACATTACCTAATAGTAAAAATAATTGTTAAAATAAAAATGAACATAGTTAACGAAAGTTAAAATAGTTAGATAAAGTTAGTAGATTAAATATAATATAAAAAATAAAATATGCCAAACAAATAAAATATTACATACATGATAAGTAAATATAAAATATAATGTTGATCATTTATTACGCACAAAAAGGACTATTTTTACTATTTCAAATGAATATCTCTGATTTTAATATTTTAGGAACTGTTTTAATTTCTTTCTTTTTATAAGTTCAAGTCATCATCCTCGTTGAATGGATTTTAAACAATAGAAATATCGTCTCTAGGATAGATTCAAAATGTAAGAGAACTACCACTTTTGATTCGACTCTCTTTTAAAAATCTGGTGCAGGCAACACACGACTTTCACTTACCTCCATTTTTAAAATCAATGAAATAATTTTCAAATACAGTTAGAGATAAAAATACGTGAAATTATTAAGGAATTAATCAAATTGAATTTATGTAGAAACATGTGTTTTATTAAAAAATCTATTATATTATTATCTTAAATAATCAGTTAGTTTTATCTTCTTTTCATCACTCTCCATTAACTTCTAAAAGCTTGTGTATGAGATGATATTTTTTCTAAAATCTTTAGCTTTCCAACGGTATATCATGCATGTATATTACTGCTCTTATGTTCAAAAACGAAAAATTGCATTAAAAAAATATTTTTTCTGTTTTCTCCTTTAGTTGGGTATCGAATTTATTCAATTTATATATTTATCTGTTTTTCATCAGCGTTAACAAGATAATCTAGTTATTATTATTGAATCTACAAAATTAAAGGTACTTTAGGGAAGAAAATTTAAAATATCGGCATTTAAGCCCTGTCAGACCATTTTTATCCAAATAAAACCTACATGATATTAAAGCCCATTAAATTTTACATCGATATAGCGAGTTTAATCAAAATCGTCGGAACCGTTTTCGAGAAAATCGAAAAAAGGTGCAAAATGCATAGTATAAAGTGCCTCTTCTGGTAAGCTCATTTTGATGAAAAAAGTTTTGTCACGTCTCGGGCTTATAGTTGTCTTAAATATGAAATTTCAGTTTCATAGGACTTACCGTTTCCGCCGGGAGTTACCACACACACAGACCTTTTTGCGGGACTTGGTTATTTGGACTCAGGGAACCCTAAAACGCGTATTTCCGTTGAAAACTGGAATTCGAAAATTTTCACGATCGCAATACTTCCCCTTACTATATATAGTAAGTGAAAGTAAAAAGGACTTGAATCCAAATATTTCATTGGTAACTAGGATAATACATTAAGGACACTTTTTAATATTTAATATCTCTTTATCCATGGAATAATGAACCTTTGTATTAGGATTTAAGACAATTAGAGTGAATAATTGAGACGTTGAGTTCCAAAAGGTACTATATTCACTTTAGACACTTTTACAGGGAACGCAAAAATCTGTCATTTATTAATTACTGGACCAATTTACTTGATTCTTTTTTTTTGAAATCTAAAGTTCATTTTTTAATGTATTAACAACTTATTTTTCCTAATTATTGCATTTTTCCCATGACTTTTTAACAATATAATATGGATAAAGTACTTTTTGGAAAAATATAACGAGCTAAGTTGGTAACAGTCATCATAATCTTACTCATACAACATTACCGATAACTAACGTCTTTATTACGTTAATTACTAACTTATGTATATTTCCTTAATCTCCCTTTGAGAAATATCTTTCCTTGTTGATTAACTAGATTTTATTGTCTATTCCTCATAAAGAAACCGAATACTTAAAGGAAATTTTATTTATTTTTGGCACTATAATAATAAATAATGTAATTATGAAATTTGTTTTGAAACTTTTACTTATTCATTCTGTGAATTTAACAAAGATATTTATATCACTAACTACGTGTAAACAATATTTAACTATAAATGTTGATAAATAAATATTTTTGTCTCTTACCTTATTCAGAAATAAAAAATCTACTAGGAACGGTTTTTCTTCTCATATTTAGCAAGGTCAGGGAATTCTAATTCCAACCAACCATTTTAATTATGAAAATTTTTATGTATAATTTATGTGGATCCAAGAAGAAATACTATGAAAACATTTAATTGAGAACCAACGAGAACCGAAGCGACGCAATTAAGTTGTTTAAAACAGATTAAAAATTGATTATTAGTTCAGAACTATTGATCAGAATAATAGCGGTGATTTAATACGAGCTAAATGAACCAATAAAATGCAAAAAATGAAGAAAACAATAAATTAATGTTGATACATTACGTGGTTAGTTTCTTCTCCCCTATAATAGGAAATATAGTATCTTTTGGAAGGAAATGAAAGGAAAGGTTGTATCTGTTCACAGAGGATATTGTACGTTTTAGAAGGAAATATGTTTAGTGCCTTTTGGAATGAAATGAAATGTGGATTTAGTACCTTTAGGAATAAAATGAAATTTTCAAATACACTTTTAAAGGATTTTTATGTTTTTTAGATAAAATATGATGAACGATTTAGATAAAACTAAACGATTAGTATACAAATGTGTCATAATATCAATTTCGAAAAAAAATTCCTTTAGCACCTTTTGGGAATCAATTTTTTAATTGTTTTGAAAGATATAAAAAAGGCCTGAAACGTTGGTAAAGATAGTGTTAAGGATATTAGATAATATGGGAAAGAAAACCAAATCATCTACAATTAATTAAAGTTAAGTTTTAAATGTTTATTTTTAAAAAGTTTTTTTAATCAAAGATAGATTCATGAAACAGTAGTGACTAAGAATACAAAAATATCTTTTTGGCTTTACTCAATAGTACGAAAATACTTATGCTGTAAATATTCTTCTTCTTTTTTATGGAGCGTATTGATTTGACTAAAATAGCAATGTTAAGGAATAAAGCAATAATTCATCTATATCTTCCCTGGCAATATAATGAACTTGACAATGCAGCACCATCTTGGACCTAGGCCAAAATTTCTGTATCAATACTAAGGCAATAAATGTTAGTTTGTTTATTTATTTAACGTCACTTTATGCTACTATGGCTAATCGGACGATGCTACAGTGGGAGTCCTAAATTTTGCCAATCCAGGTTTTATTAGGAAAGGGATCTTTAACGAGTACCTGACATCGCACAGGGTCGGGACCACCTTTTAATGTCCCCTCCGAAGGACGGCATAACTAAGGATTTCTTACTCCCATTACAAAATCCTAGGACCACCTGCGGGTTTGTACCTGTGACCTTAGGCATAGGAGGCTGTTATCCTAGCCACTCAGCTACAATTGATCCCAGAAATTTTCGTTATTGATTATATTATTTCTGTAAAAGATCTCGTAACCTATAGATAGATTACTTCAAAGCTTTTGATTCTGTCCCACATCTTACACCAGACAGCGACAACCACACAACCATAGTCGAAGTGAGGGAAATAAGAACGTGGTGGGATTTGAAAATATTTGATAGTACGGAATATTTTACCCTAATTTTCAGACCACTGAATTGCTCAGACAGTTTAGATCTATACTATTGCTAGTGAGTACGAAAAGTAGCTTTCCTCCTGAGTACTTAAAAAAAAAAAAAAAAAAAAAAAATATATATATATATATATATATATATATATATATATATATATATATATTTTATATACAGTGTGTGTGTGTGTGTGGGTGTACTCTTGATAACAGTATTGTTTGATTTCTCATATTTTTCGACTGTTGATAATTTAAGTTTTCTACTAAAGTAATCTTCAAATGAAATTTTAAAGAAATGAATACCATAGAAAAAACGCGCAACACATATTAACGAAATATCTGAATAATAAATATAATATATAATAGAAAAAAATAAACAAAAGGAGAAAACCCCGGACTCCTGACAATAATTTGGAAAATCCTCCATACCTGAACTATTCCTTAGAATCTTTGATTCAGCGTTCTTTCAAAGATTATAGTACACACATATGTCTATGGAAGACACTGTTTTATTTCAAATGATAAGAAAATTTTTAATGATATCTTTAATGTATATTCTAATTGAAATATCTATTTAACTACTGTGTGTCTATTCATTGTTCAATGTATTCTTTTCTGTCTCTCTAACAATAACATCATCTATTAATTATTGTATAAAAATATTAATGTTCTGTTTTTTTGTTTTTCCACTGTTAAGGCATGACTACAAGAATAATAAATCCTCGAAACGTTGCATAAGTAAAATTGTTTATCTATTGACTGATACCTGAGAACAGTAGAAAACCTCTCTCTCTCTCTCTCTCTCTCTCTCTATATATATATATATATATATATATATATATATATATATATAAGAGAGAGAGAGAGAGAGAGAGAGAGAGAGATTGTATGATTGTAAAAATACTCCACCAAGTATGTCAAAGCAATTCCTAATCACAAAGTGTTTTGATAGTTTGAATTCCTGTATTCGGTTCATTATTTTTTTCTTCTTCAGATTTGAGACAATATATTTAAATGGATAAACAAAATACTGTATTCATCGGAAGTTGACTAATACACTAGGTAAAGAAGTTTGCTCCAGCAATAGATTGAAAATAAATATATAAACATGTTATTATCGGAAAAGATATAAGTTTGGGTGTGGAAAACATCGTTAACTGCATTTTAAGCTCAATTCTTACAGCCGATATCTCGAGGCAGGAATCGGCCAAAATTTTTTAAAATTTAGTATCACGTTTTTTTATTTTGATTTTTAGAAATGATTGATCCTGAATTGTGCTGTGTTTTTTTGTAAGTTAACGATTGAGGCAAACGATATCGCAAAGTAATAGACGAAGAAGGCATTCATTTAGTATTCTTGTTCTCTCTTTTTTTTTTCTTGTCATTGAAAAATAATAACAGTGTATATAGTTAGTTGACCGTTTGAGAATTACTGGAAAGAATTAGTCCGGGTGGCTGCCAGTAAATGAAACAACTAAATAGTTTCAACTATTTAGTTCCATTATTCCAGTTTCCATTCTCCCACCATGCGCCCTGATGATGACCACACATGATGACATAAACAACCATAAAATTATATTTATTAATTAAATTAATATTCTCATATTTAAATAAATGAGCTAGGGCAGGTCGGGGCTAGTTGAAAAATGTTTCACTTGAACGGATATAGCTCCTCAATGATAAGTCTTTTTTAGAGTTTTTCGGCGGCTTGATGGATTCATAATGTATCCCTTAGCAAAAGTGTCCATAGTAATTTTTTCGTAAAAAGTTGAATTTAATAGCTACTTAAATCCAGGAAATCAAGTTTGCTCAATGTAACCCATAGGTGAGGTAAGTTGAGCACTAAGAATGTCTAACCAAACCATGGGTTCAATTTCGACTAGAAATAAAGTAAAATATGTGTTTAACAATCAGCTCTTTTTTTATCGTCTTTTAGTGACATAACTACAAAAATTTAAAGTAATTTTCTTTGTATAATTAACCAAAACTAGAATCAATAAAAAGGTAACGTATCTTAAAATTAACTTCAAGATTAGATTCAGTCTGGCTATTTAAAATCAGACTTAAATGTTTATATTATTACTCATATATGTTATATCTTAAAAATATTTAATTAGATCTTAGGAACTTGATGATTATTGTCACTGTTGCAATTGACAAAAATGAAGGTAAGTTTATGTAGTGTTAGTGATAGAATAACAAAACTTGAAGTATTTTTCCTTGGATAATTAACTGAAAATATAATAAACAAAACATCAACGTATCTTAAGACTGACTTCAGGATTAAATTGAGTCTTTTTGTTTAAAATCAGACTTAAATATCTTTAAAAAAATAAATAATGCAATTGACACACACGAAAGTAAGACCAGCGCCTGGAACACATTTTATATACGCCCATTCCCTGCAAGCTTGACACTGGATTCAATTTTCTCCTGGTAAACATTCAGCAACTATAGCTCAACTAACCCCAACCTGGAATCTTGAAACAAAAGTGAGGTTATAAAAAAATCATAAGAATTATACCCAGAACAACCCCACATATTAAAAGTACAATAATCCTCTGAAGGATTACCACTTACCTGTTTAATCTCTTAATGTTTTACCTGTTGATATCTCGAGGCAGGAATCGGCCAAAATTTTTTAAAATTTAGTATCACGTATTTTTATTTTGATTTTTAGAAATGATTGATTCTGAATTTTGCTGTGTTTTTTTGTAAGTTAACGATTGAGGCAAACGATATCGCAAAGTAATTGACGAAGAAGGCATTCATTTAGTATTCTTGTTCTCTCTTTTTTTTTTCTTGTCATTGAAGCCTAAAATACTGGAATTCCAAGTGCATTAACCGTCGGTCGATCCTGGGGTCTGGACACCATGCTGGGGTTGACACAGTCTTTATAACTAGGTTACCCTAAAACAGGCAAAACATGGATTGAGCGTGATATTATCCAAATTACCTCCTTGCAGAACTGCCAGTCCAGACGGTTTTTTCAGAATACGGATTATTACTGCTAATGAAACCAATTGTTTTATATATATTATGTATTTTTTTGGTTGTTTTTTAGGGTTTAATATACATTTTATCGATTAAGCATTAGATGATGTGTGAGTGTGCGTGAATGTTGAGATATTGACTAGATTTCCTTAATTTCCATTATGACTGAAATTTGATATTGAGCACCAAAAAGGTTAAATAATTGTTAATCTTGAAGAATTACGGCATGGGAATCTTATATTAATTTTTTTTTAGCCGTTTTAATTTTCTCTTATTTATCTATTTTTGTTAGGTAATCGGGAAATACTGATTCTAATTTTAAAATAGAACATTTGATTACTCATGGGCAATTTAAATTATTAATTATCAATAATATAATTTTTTTGATATAACCAATAAAATATTTAAAAACGGAAGTAATAGTTTATAGAAAATCAATTTCCACTACATAAGTCTTTTACATCAAACATAAAGGAAGAAATAATTCATATTGAAAATCATGTATAATTTTAATTCTTAACGTGTTTTCTTCAATACATATTAGGATAATCTTATGGTTTGTTTACACATTGCATCATATGCTGTAATTCACATTAAATTATAGTTTAAACTCTTCAAAACGATTAATATTGTTTATTTTATTTGAATCTGTTTTTTCGAAACGACTGTCACTAACAGCTTAAGGGCTCATCTGAACTCTAGAACGGACGTAGCAATCAACTAAGCTATCGTGCCTGTCTTATAAATAAATCGGCCATTTCTTTAGAATTTCGTTCATTCGTGCTCATGCATAAAAATGGTTGATAAATCCTACGATCCATTAGAAATTTAGCTTTCCCCGAAACATCATGACTTGGTAATAACTAGACGGCTGTGCACGGAAGCTTAGTCAACCAAGTATTCTATATTAAGGAAAGAAATACTACATGAATTGAATAAAATATTTAACATCTAACTTTAGAAAAGTATTTATGGTAAATGTGGTTAATTAAGAAACAAAGAAAATATCGATTTTCTCATCATAGTCTTAAGTGTTTTTTGGGTTGAATATTTGTTCGATATATATTTGGCCGCTCAACAAAAGAAGTCTTGGATACATTTTTTAAAAAATTTATTTAATTTTCAGACATCGCAACGTTTCAGCCTCTGGGGCCATTTTCAAGCCTCTGTAATCAATAAAAAGTTTAATAAATTATTTTTGATAAATTCGTTACCTACCATGCATATCCATGCTACATATCTATTCATTTCACCGCTTCATTAGCAGTGTCGTCATAATTTTTTATAGTATCAATTTTTAAAAACGCCTGTTTTCAAAAAGATCCTAATATATTGCATCATTAAATCAAAAAATGAGAACACCTACAAGGCGGCCGATAGCTATTAAGTAATTTAATACAATAATTTTATTTTCTTTTTGAATAAATAGATTTTTCAATTTTTAATAATTTATTAAAATGTTGATATTAGATGTTAAAAATGTTTAAATGCCATAAAAACTTTTAAGTGATTACAGAGGCTTGAAAATGGCGACAGAGGCTGAAACGTTGCGATGTCTGAAAATTAAATAAATTTTTAAAAAATGTATCCAAGACTTCTTTTGTAATATATATCGAGAAAATATAGATTTTATATTCGCCCAGTATAAATATAAGTAAATAAAAAAAAACAAAACAAAAAAAGCCACATTAATAATCCAGTTTTATATTCATATAAATGAAATTAGTTATGGTAAAAAACGAACATTAAAATCCTTACCTCTTACTATAGCATATCACTATATTAATAGCAGGGGTGCAATTCAGCATTCTTTTCAGAGGTGCAATTTGAATGAGGTCTCATTTATGTTAAAAAAAGCTCTTTCTGACAGATTTAGAGTTTGTCGCTTTAAGAGTTTTAGTTTACCGTGACAAAAGTGCAGTTGGTTAAGTTTATTTGCAGAGATAACGGAAAATTTAATTTTCCCATATCAATAAACTTGATTGATGTACTTATGTATTCGAAAACTATAAAAATAACAAAAGTTCCTATCCTCTTAGGTTTATAACTATTTTATATTTATTTATGTAAAGTATATGAGCTTACGACAACTTGATATTAAATTGTAAGAATTCTTGCGCTTTCCAACGGTATAATATACGTCTATATTCTACATTTCAGGAATATTTTTGATGACTTGGTTACAAAAAACTTGTTTTTACAGTTTAAAGAAAAGGTAAATTGTAATATATATTACTTATACACCTTCAGGAAAAAAATGCCCTAAATGATGGGGTTAACCGTATCAAAATCCATCTTGTGGTTTAGAAGGAGTTAGCGGAAACCAAAATCGCTTTATCTATCATCTTATATATATATATATATATATATATATATATATATATATATATATATATATATATATAGAGAGAGAGAGAGAGAGAGAGAGAAAGAGAGAGAGAGAGAAGATTGAGAGTTTATAAGTTTACGGGCTTACAACAACTTTACATTAGCTCGTACGATTTCTTTTATTGCATATCGACTTTAATAAATTCTTGCGCTATCCAATGGCATATTATACGCCCATATTACTACATATACTTCAAAAATAATTTTTTGCTGGCTTAGTAACAAAAAATTGCTACGTATTTTACTATTTTACTGCAATGTATTGTGCCCTAAATGATGGTGAAAACCGTTTAAAGAAAAAAAAAAAAAAAGAAGGAGTTCACGGAAAACTAAAATCGCGTTATCATATTATATATATATATATATATATATATATATATAATATTTCACATTTTTTTCTATAATACATCCTATATTTTAATTTTTACTATTTTATGTTATCCCTTCGTATTTATTCTTTTCCTTTTTATTATCCTCGTATATGTATATGTTATATATATATATATATATATTATATATATATATATATAAAACAATTAAATTCTTCGACCTTTTTATACATAATTATTTAATGAAAATCAATCAGGTAATAGCTGTACAAATGTCTCACCTTCTTCTTATCAATCTTTATTAACGTTTCGATCTCCTGCACAGTGGGGCGAGCCTATGATTTGGTGGACCTAGAACCAATATCTGAAATTTTTTTGGTTAAGCTTTCTATTGTCATTTTCCAACGTCAGTTTTCTTTTTAATTTAAAATTTCCACTAAAGATATCTTAAACGACCGTCCATGGAAAATGTACTGTTTTTAAAAAAAAAATACCACAACTATTTTGATGAACCAAAATTAATGAATCATCTTTATTACGATTATTTTACTTTATTATCATAATTTAAGTTTATGTGGCTTGAAATTTTATAGAATCTTAAAGTTCCCTTTTAATGAAATACACAACAAAAAATTAAAACTTTTTTAACGAATCCGCTCAGAAATCTACCTTCACAAAAATTAACTAGAAGGTTTATAGTTTACTTTCCATTAATAATAATTACCTGAGGTTCGTGAAGATTTCCGAGAATTATTTGTTATTATTAATGCTCCTCGGAGTTAAAATAACGTTTTGTTCAACAATCAACTCTACTTCAAACGATTATATCGCTCATAATATACTAGGTGGCCGCAAAAAATATTTGTTTTAATTTTATTACGCAATTAAAATCCTTTTGAATCTCCTTTTTTCAATAAATATTTATTTATACTAAATTAAATATTGTTATTTCAATTTAGACTTATGTTTTTTTTCTTATTCATAAAATATGCATTTTTTCAATTAATCTTTAACAATTTTAATCTAAAATTAGCCAAAATATTTGTAATAAAGATTAAATATTTTTAATTTATCAAACTGAAGACTTTAAGGCCTTTCAAAAAGAATTTAAAAGTTTTCTATTTTATTTTTATACAACGGTTTTTGGATATATCAATTAATTATTTGTTAGGAGTTTGTTATTTGCACGATAGTTTTTTTGTTTTTTTTATTTTTTAAAAATATATATATCGCTAGTACTGCGTTCATAGAAATTACATTTTCGTAAACTTTCAGAGATCCTTTAGGATAAGATTAAAGTTAAATTTTAAAGCCAGGTTAAAAAAACAAACGAGGTTTATATTAATGAAACTAACTAATCCTAAAACCAATGAAATATTAAATAATAGTGACAATAATGCAGATGGGAACGACTGACAGCTGAAAATCCCATGTAATTGTTTCGCAGAACTACCGACTCCAGCCCCCTCCAACTGTCCATGACGAATTCAGGAGGGATAAAAATTTGACTACTTCAAGCATGAGTTGGATTTTAAATTCATCTGTCACAGTTTAATTATCATAGTAAAACAATACGGAGGAATAGTTCGTTTAATTGATCGTCAATTTTTGCAATGCTTGAACTGTAGAGAAAGTATAAACAATTTTATAATATGGCATTATCTAAGTCGAGTTGCTCTCAAAATATTCGTAATAGTATCACAAAAGGAAGGTATTACAAGCATCTTTGTAATTTAATTATTGTAAAAACTAAATATTAACGAATGACGAGTAAAATAAATATTTAATAAGGTAAATTAAGAATGTAGATAGTTTTACTTTCATTTACCTATATATGAAATATATATGATGGAAATACACGTTTTAGAATCTCCTGAGTCCAAATGACCAAGGCCCGAAAAAAAGTCTGTGTGTGTGGTAAGTCTAGCGCAAAAACGATAAGTAATACGAAACTGAAATTTCATATTTAAGACAACTATACGCCCGAGATGTTATAGCAACTTTTTCATCAAAATCGTCTTACCAGAAGAGTCACTTTTTACGATTTTCTCAAAAACGGCGCTGACGATTTTGATTAAACTAGCTATATGGGTGTAAATTTAATGGACTTAAAATATGATGTAGGTTCCATTCTGATTGAAATAGTCTGACATAGTTTAAATGCCGATATTTTAAATTTTCCTTCTCTCAAGTACCTTTAATTTTGAGGATTCCAAAAGATTAACCATATCATCTTAATGGGATTGATGAAGGACTGCTAAATATACAAGTTGGACGAATTTGATGACCAACGAGAGGATAAAAGAGCAAAACTATTTTTTTATGTTTTTTTTTTTTTTTTAATATTAAGAACAGTAATATGCCGTTGGAAAGAGAAAAGATTTTAGAAACAATATTATCTGATACGAAAAGTTTTAAAATGTAATATAAAATGACGAATAAGGAATAAACTAATTACTGATTAACAATTTAATATAGTCACATTATTTAATCTAAATCACATGTTTCCAACGAAAATGACATCACGTTTTATTAAAACCAACTTAAAATATCTTTTAAATTGAAGTATAGTTAATAGTTTCTAAAATAATTATAACAGTCGCGGTAAGTGAATGTCAATGGTTGCCAGCATCAGATTTTTTTAAATTGTTTCATATAGATATAACATTTTATATGTTTAAAAAAACAACACAAAACGTAGCTGTTTTCAGAAAGTGAGATTGATAGAAAAAGTTTTGATATAAAAATGTGGGAGCAGTAAAAAAAAAAAAAAAAGATAATAATAGAACGAGAAAGAGTTCGTAGTTTGTAATTGAAGAGTTGAGCTCTAGTATTTCTTAGGTCATCCGGAAATCCTGGATGCTATAAATTTTCCTTTCTTTGCTATCTATTCAACTCGCTAGTACTACATATAAACTCAACAATAAAATCTATAAATACATAACTAAACACAGAAATAGATATTGTTTACAGTAAATATTTACTTTTTTTTTTATTAAAAAACATCTAAGAGAATTTATTAATTTTACGATGTAGATTAAACGTGTTAATCAAGTGTTGTATTTTTGTTCTATTAGTTTATAATTTATATGCGAATATTATATGAATGAGATCTTATTTCACTATTATTATTGTCCATATTCAGACAAATTTTAATATATCTGAATAAAAATTGTAGAGAAAAAAATAATTATGTTTTGTATTGCAGTGTTTTATTTATTTTTTTGTAAAAATCAATGTGTTTTTTTTTACATTCATTATAATTTTCATTATCGCTTTATTAAATGTTTAACTATTAAAAGTTTTAACGAAGAGCTAGTGGAAAATAATATTGAGAATATAATAAAGTGGACGAAAAATAAGAGATAGTAAGAAATTAATATTTAAACTTATAAATACATAAAAATATGTTTATTATCAATTGATAATTGATATTTTATTATTGTTTGACATTATTAGATTTTTTTTTCTTTAAATAGATTTGAAAAGCTTCTCCAGTAAATGTAGTGTTTCTCCATCTTGTTTAATTAATGTTTGTCTATCAATAAAAGTGTTGAAAAAATCTATATCATATAATTTTATTTTAATTTAATTAAACAGTCGACTCATAGCTTGAATAAAGGAGGATCAAAAAATGAAACAAGTACAAAAACAAATAAATAAATAAATGAACATGGTATGCAGTTTTTTCATTAACAAATATTTCTTTAATTCACTGTATTATTTTTTTTCGATAACTCATTAATTAATTCATCATTTACTCAGATCAAACTTTTATTGTACTTTTTTATTACAAATTCAATCATAATTAAAATCTAGCCTAGGAGTAAATTATATTTTTCTTGCACAAAAATGTTGTTTGTTGTAATAATGACTGGTAAAAAAAAATACTAAATATATAAAGTAATTAATTCTATATTATTTGACATATATTACTGTCAGTTGTCCTATAATTATATAATTCGTAGTTATAACTTCCTGTGAAAAAAAGTTAACAATATTTTAAAAAGAAAATTATATATAAATTGTATATATATATATATATATATATATATATATATATATATATATATATATATTATATATATATATATATATATATATATGTGTGTGTGTGTGTCTAAAGGAAATTAATCACAATGATGTAACTTTAAATATGAAATAAAATATATATATAAAAACGCTTTTTATATATGTTGTAAAATAAATCTTTTTAAAATAACAAATACAATAAATGAATTTAAATACTTAGATATTTATAGATAAAATTTGGGGTATTTCTGGCAATAATATATATTTTAAAGCTTTCATGTACTTATTCTTTTTTAAACATTTTAAAATTTAAAAAATATATATAAAAAAAATCAAGTATTAAGAACCGTGTTGTTCTGTAAGAAAAATTTAACTACATGCAAATATATATTTTTTTACATAAAAATTGCATTTTTATGATACATAATTATGCAATTTGTAGAAATTTGTAAAATATACCAATAAGAATAAAGAATAAGTTGTCTATTAAGATGTGATATTACTACTTTAATTTTTTACAATACTTAATCATATATTTCTTTGAAAAATTAAAAAAATACCAATGAAAAATATTCTGTTTTGAGAAACAACTTAGAAAAATACATGTATTTTATAACATGACTTAATGAATTTCATATTATTTATATTTTACCCGTTCAATGGATATATAAGGTTCAAATTAAAATTGTCATCAATTGAGATGTTGGTTTCCAAAAGGTACTAATAGACATTCTTTATGAAATTTATATTTTGACTTATATTAATCGGAACATTCTGAATTGATATAAAATTATATTTTGACATATTTGTGTTCTAACCATTTAGTTTTACCAAAATCTTCCATTCGATTTTATCCAATGAACACTCAAGTCCTTTAAAAACGCGAATTGGAAATTCAGTTATTTTCTAAAGGTACTAATTACACATTTAGTTTTGTTCCAAATCATACTAAAACATTTTATTTCATAAGTTTAATTTGGTATTATTAATAAAGTATATAAAAAAAAAAATCTAGATTCTAATGCGAAAAGAATTTTGTTGAAAAGTTTGTTTAATAATATTGTAATGAGTGATTTTTTGCGCTTCCTGTAAAATTTTCTAGCATGGATATAGTACCTTTTGGAACTCAACGTCTCACTTGTGACAATCGAATTTTTAAAAATAAAATGATAGATATAAAATCCTTTAAGCTGAAAATGGTTACTTAATTAATCAAGCTTTTTTTCTGTTCTGTAAACATGAAAAACAAAAATGAAATAAATAATAATGTACTAAAATATATGCGGTTCCATATACTTACGTTTTGGCGAAGAATGATTCTTATTAGTCTCTTAAAGGCATACATGAATTCACTTATTATATTTATGTTATTTTTTACAACGTTTCGGCTGATCAAGTCACCATCAGTTATTTATTAATGATGTACTAGAGTGTTTTAGAAATAGAGAGATAAACCTTATTAAATAAGCGATGCTGCCCAATATAATTGGGTTGCTGTTTACACAGCTTACTTCTTTCTTTTTTTCATATTTTTAATATACAAATCTTAATATATCATACACTTGCAATATACAATGAATTAATTTTTTTTTCTTTTTCAACATTTTTTGTTAAAAATTATGTTTCTCCTTTTATTATCTTTTTCCTTTTCTCTCTTATCTCTCAAATTAATTCAAATTTATATATATATATTTATTTATATCTTAGTGATAATCATAATAATTATCACAACATAGACAACTTATAACAACCATCAGCAACTATATGACACTCTGCTTCAATATCAAATCTCCAGCATAAATAATAAAATAAGATAATAAATTATATTAATAATAATACTAACAAAATAAAAAATATGCACACCTATGTCCATAATCATCCTATTATAATCATATATCATCCTAAACATAAATGAACGTAGTGAATTCATGTTTGCCTGGAAAATGATTTATAATCTTTACACCCTATTTTCGTGTGCAGAGTACACTTTATACTCACTGAACGAAGGTGAAAGTATACCTTTTTATTAATGCATTTTAATATAAAAATAAATTTATATATATATATATATATATATATATATATATATATATATATATATATATATATATAATAAGTGATTTTATGATATAATAAAGTGATTTTATGATATAATAAAGTGATTATATATAGGAATGGAGTTTTCGGAAGGAAAGGAGCTACGAACCAGGTTTCCGTAGGCCTTCAATAAGATAGACTTGTAATATGTTGGAAGACCGGTAACACTCCTCCTCACCCGAGATTTGAGCCGAGGTGAAGATAAGAAATTGTAACGGTTCTATTTCGTCAATCAAAGCGCATGTTCTTTAACCCTTCCTCTTCTATTTACTATCTTTCCCCAGTCCGCCACCGGCTACATCCCTGTCAACATCAATTTGTCACTTTTTTTTTCTTTTTTTATTTATTTATATTTTCTTAACATCAAGAACGTATTTCCCAGGTCGAGAGACACGCAACTCTTTTCATATGCCAAAAATCAACTGCCAATAACTGCTGCTCCATTCCGCTCTGGACGATGTCAATAACTGTAAAAAAGCTCATGGAGTATTTTACTGTGTGATAACAGTTCTCAGTAATGAAGGTAAAAAGCAAAAAACAAAATCAAAATCATCATTTGAATATATTTCACTCACAACACATAAATTAATGCTATATTTTTTATCTCTCCTGCAAAGAAGATCTCAGTTAGGAGTTATATGGAGAAAATTCAAAATATGAATATAAAAGATTTGGAATATCTTCAGTGAAACATAAAAAAAAAAAAAAGAGTCAAAAAGAAGCTAGAAGTAATTTACAGGTATTATTAGTAAACAAAAAAAGCTGCATATCTCCAACCTGTAAAGAGTATCCATCAATTATCGTACATCACAATATAAACAATTTTTTTTTTTTTTTTAAAGATATTAACAAGTCATTGACCTTATTCGAACTTCAGGAATGTGATATATGAGTAACAAGAAACATTTTGTACAAGTGGCATTCGTTTGTTTATAGCAGATACGAAGTCCGGTATCACGTGAAAAAAAAAAAAAGAAACAGCATCCGAATCTTTCACTTCCTCAATAAAACGCGCCGGAATGTCATTTAAAATTTAAATAAACAAACAAAAAAAAAGAGCGATCCCTACGAAACCTCCTTACGTCTACGAGCGACAAATGAAAGTTTCACTTACAAGGAATGAAATGGAAAGTGGAAGAGGGGGGAAAGCATATTGTGGACGGGGACGTTGACGCCCTTGAGTTGAAAGTGAATTTAAACTATCGATCAGGTTGTTGACTCACCTCGTGTTGTGTGCATGGTGCGGGCCGAGGAGCGAGGATGAGAGGGAGCCTGTAGCCAGCGTTCACAACACACACAACTGAAATCCACAAAACAAAGTATCGATTGATGTGTGACGTCAAGGGAGGTAGGGGACACTTGATACGGCCGGGGAGGGGTGGAAGTGCAAACACGATATGAAATTCAATTTTATTACTTTTCTCTAGCTGCCCTCCCTCCGCCCCTCCCCTACCTACTGAGACTGCGCACTGGGTTCGCCGCCCCCTCCCCCCTCCTCTATCTGATTTATGCAGATTAACCGATCTTTGATGGAGGAGGCCGTGGTGGCGTTAATCAGAGACCGCTAATGAGCCACCGGCGACACGATAATAAAATCGCGACTCTGGCATCTTATCGATCCTTCAGCCCAAATCTCTACCTCACGTTACTTCTTTGTCCCTTTTCCTGTCTTCTCCCCTTTCTCTTCCATACCTCCTTTCAAATCCCTCTTTATCCTCTTACAATATCCGACTCGATGAAAAAATTCTCATATTACACTTTTCATACTCACTGCGAATAATAAAAGGGCATTTCTCAGGGGAAAAAAAAAACAAAAACAAAAAAAACTTGGGTTCGCTTATATTGCGATCAAAAAAGTGTTCAGGCTTTATACCTAAACTAATGATAAACTCGAATAAAATTGATAGAAATCAATATATAAAAATCTGTTGCGTACAACTCACGATTATCAAATATCTTATTAAAATTATTTTAGAACTTCTGAATAAAGTTGAAGCAGAAAAAATAGTTCGATTAAGAGCGATGGAAACATTTGTTTTAATAATAGTAATAATAAATTCTTTATTTATTCTGGGACAAGTTCCTTCAGAATAACATTACAGAAAAATTAAATTGGAGCTTCAGTGTCTTAGAGTAAAATCACAAACAAAAAACAATAGAAATAACAAAGAAAATGAATAATAGTTATAAATTAATATGTAGCTTTTATAATAATATAGAAAAACACACAAAGTAGACAAAAATAAAAATATGTTCATATATTAGGACAAAGTAAATTTATAATGCTTATGAAAATGTGCGAAATAAAATTCATAAATCTTAAAATACGATAAAAAATAAAATATGATAAATAATCGTTTCTCAAATTTTTGTGAAATTTGCAAATCAGTTCGGGTCATTTGAAAATGGATATGGACAGGAAGTGTTTGAACAAACTGGATCCGAAGGTCGGAAGGGTATTGGAATGACGGATATAAGAAGGAATGGAATTCCATACGGACAAGGATCGGATAAGGAAAGATCTGTCGAAAGCTGCGGTTCGATGAGGCGTTATATACAGGTCTGAAGGCCCGAACGAGTGTTGCGGGAGCGGACAGAGGATTTTATTACAATTTTAAGTTTTTACATTGCATAATACAATAATATGACTCCAAACGAATGATACAAAAACTAGTTATTATTAGTCCGTTAAACTAGACTATTCTTGTCGGAAATGAATGTTCCAATTATGATTTTAACATATAAAAAGGTTTTCGTTAATGGTTTAATAATTCGATAATCAGGTGTTAGCATCTAACAGCTTTCACTGTTCTCCCGATCTGAAAAAATTAAACGTTTACATTGAGTTTCCATGCAAACATGATTAATAATTAAAATATATTACAATCGAAATTATTAGTTATAATTTTATGCGCTTTTTCAAGTCTCCATTTCTTTATATATATTTATTTGAAGCTGGAAATATATTTCTCATTTGTTCTCCTATTGCTTATTATCAACAGTGTATCTTTGTAGTGCGAAAAGTGTTTATGCTTTTAGAGTTTAACTGATAATAAACTAAAATACAGTTTTATATAAATTTCAAGTGGATAAAAAATAATTACGTTGAGTTGCGATGGAAACATTTGTTTTAGCTTGATCAATATATTGTCATAACAAGAATCCAGACGAATGCTACAGAAGATAGTTGTTATTAGTCGGTTAAATTAGAGGGATTATTGTCGAATAAGAATGTGCTGATAATGATTTCAACATATAAAAAGGTTTTCGTTAGTAGTTTGTTACTTCGAAAATCTGGTGCGCATAGCTCACTAAAGTGAAAAAAAAATAGTTTACATGGAGTTTTCGTAGGAACATTATTTTATGATTAAATTATATTACAATAGAAATTATTATTCATAATATTGAAATGATTTTTTTTTTTTTTTTACTCTGTATTTCCTTATATGTAATAATTTGAAGCCGGGAATATATTTCTCATTTGTTCTCCTTTTGCTTATTATCGCATTCATTCATAGTTCATTCTTATATTTTGTTGTTAATAAATACGTGAAATAGCGCATAGAATTATAGAAATTGTTTTCAATATATCATAATTGAACTAAAAAATATTGACTACTAAAAAAACTTTGAACTAATGCGTTTTTTGTAACTTTAAATTACATATTATGAGAGGTACAACATATGAGAGGTAATGTATTTTTATTTTTAATCTTTATGTTTCCAACGATATATTTTAATATTTGCCAATAATATCTATATTTCTACTCTCATTTGAGGAAACTTGTTATCATTGGAAGATATTTTTGTTTGATTACTTAATGTGTTATTTTATATTCCATATTTACATATTTTTATTACTACTAACAATGAGAGCTGATTAATTATGAAAAAAAAGTTAAGGTACTTAAGGGGAAGAAGTTTAAAAATTCAAAAAACATTTAAGCACTGTCTGAATATTTCAATGAGGTTAAAACCAATATGTCATTAAAACCCATTTAATTCTACACCTGAGTAACGAGTTAAATTTCATTCTATCCGTTTTTTAGAAAATCCTAAATTGTTTATAATGCATGGTAGAAAATGGCATTTCTGGAAAGTCAAAGTTTATATGAGAAAGTAAGAAAAATAAAAACTGTCATATTTAAATATCATAGTCACAAAAGAACAAACAAAAAACAGGACTCTGAATAAACCAATCATTATAATAAAAAAAAATTGATAGGGACATTTAGTTATGGAGTATTTCTTTACTAAAATATAAATTAAAAATTTTAATAGTAATATATATTTTGTTCTTCTTTTGAAAAAACAAACAAGGGAATACAAAACAAAATCATTGAAGTTGAACAAAATAAAACATCCTACAAAGCTGTTGTTTTAGCCGACCACTGTAATCATTGCTCGAAGGATATTTACCACCAGAGCCGCTACTCAATTATTTAGCAACTCAGTTTCCCTTTTCAGGGTGAAGAGTTAACGACTTTTGATTTTTGTTGTTCACTGTTTACTTTTTCTAAATTTAATGTAGAATTTAATCTTCAAATTGTTATGGAAAAAAATAATGAAGTATTTAAGGTATGTGTATAAATCAACATAAACTTTACATTACATAAACTTTTCGCATTATATGATTAATTTTACAATATTTTCAAAAATTTTTATTTTTTGTACTAGTTACATCAATGTATGATTAAATAGTCTTCGATAGCGGCTATGTCTCATATTCATTGATTTAATCTCCAAAAAATTTTATTTTATTATATTTATTGAAATTTACATCTTTATTATTGAATACATGATGTAAAATTGAGGAAAACATTAAATAATGACATGATGAACTTGTAGAGAAGCAGCACTAAAACTTCAAAAATTTAAGTGCCTTATTTCGTAAACAGCTTCATCAAAAGTATTTTTAATTTTGTTCATTTGTAATTAT
Source organism: Piezodorus guildinii (assembly GCA_023052935.1). NCBI lineage: Eukaryota > Metazoa > Arthropoda > Insecta > Hemiptera > Pentatomidae > Piezodorus > Piezodorus guildinii. The sequence goes on from CM041295.1 coordinate 85,051,357, forward strand.
TGATCTTTTATTTATTGTTTTTATTATTAAAAATAAATTTATGAATAAAAACTATAAAGACATTTGATAATTAATGTAAAAGAAAAAAGGGAAATATCTTTCAGCTTCAAAATATATTAGATAATTACGATAATATAGATTTATAAATTACTGTTTGAAATCTAAAAATTTACAAAAATGATTATACAACGTAGAAAGTCGTAAAAGCTAATGTAATAGTTTTTAGTTTAACTTTTATATTATTTTTTAATAACTAAGTTGTTTCAGGGCAGACATATCTAATTTTTATGAAAAACAAAAATATATATTGCACTTAATATTCTGTATAATTGAGCCTTGGTTAAATGCTAAACCGTATACAAAATTGAAATTAAGTATACATGGGTAGTTACAACTATTTTACCAAAATCTAAAAATATCACTAATTACCATTCATTTTACACATGTTTAAAATTTTCTCAAAAAAAGGCAACTTCAATTTTCTTTTAACTTGCTATATCGTTGTAAAATAAAATGGGCTCTAATGTCATGTAGATTTTGTCCTCACTGAAATATTCTGACAAAGGTTGATCCCAAATTATCAAAATTTCTTTTACTAATGTACCTTTAATTTAGTTTATTCGAAATAATCTCCTTTTTTAGTAGTAAAAAAAAGTGCTAAAAATGAAATATAAATAAATTCGATAATCAATTAATGATGAAATATTTTTCCAGATATCTATTTATTTTTTTGAAATAAGAATAGTAATATAGATGTATAACATACCGTTGGAAAAGGTAAAAAATAGAAAAAAAATGGAAATTTTGACCGCGCCTTTTGCATTATGTAGTTGTTGTATATTATATTTTGTAAAATAAAATAAAGGTTTTCAACGGAACTCAATATAATTTTTGCTTTATTCTGCTTTAAGTTTTTATTAAACTTTTAAAATTGATTTAAAGTGAGGTAAAATTGTTATATTACGCTCATCAGATAAAAAAAAAAAAAAAAAAAAAAAAAAAAAAAAAAAAAAAAAAAAAAAAAAAAAAAAAAAAAAAAAAAAAAAAAAAAAAAAATGCATCCGGGCATATTTGGTTTAATATATTGTTTATAATATATTTAAAATTAACGTAGGTAAAAATAATCGGGAGTCAGTCGTTGAAAAATATTATAATTTTGCCGACGTTTCGGCTCAAGCTTGTAAGCCATAATTAATTAGGGCATCTGTAAGCCATGTCAAGCATTAAACTCAGGGAGTTTAATTAAAATAATTTTAAACGAATGACTCTCGATTATTTCTGCCTATGATAATTTTAACAGTCAACCATACTTCCTCAATATATTTAAAATTTAATTAACGTAACTAGATTTTTTTTTCTCTAATCTGGAACGGTCTTTTTAGGCCAATTTTCAATGTTTTTATTATATTTTATTACAGGTAAAGGGGCTTTGTAAAATATCAGTTATTTCATCTTTATATTAATTAATTAATTACTAGTCCTTTTCTTAAGCAAATCGTATTTTGTAAATTGGCACAAAGCATTAGCTTAATAAAAGATTAATACGTAAAATATGAAACATTTTTCAGATTATTCATTTAATCCTAGCCTTTTTAAATTATAATAATAACTATTAATGGATATACTAACTAAACCAGATGGTTAGTCAGAATAAACAGACAACACAGAGCTACAAGGAGAGAATTGGAAAACAATGGACAGAGGTGGAAAAGGCTGGTAAAGCGTCAACAGTATCTAGAGCCAACTGGGAAATAAGAGAAAAAAAAAGACCTTTCCCATGTAACTGTTCAATCGTTTTAGTTATTCTTAAAAAAATATTTTTTTATTGTTGGTATTTTACTAAAAAATAACCTTTGTTAATATTTACACTTTTCCTAAAACCTATTCAGGTATCATACGATCTAGTTGATGGTTCAAAAGGTTAAATTATCACAAAAAATATGTAATGATAAGGTAAAGAAAAATTAATAAACTATGAAATGATAATAATAATAATTTATCAAAAAGATTAATAAAAAATCTAGTGCGATGCTCATATCAAGGAACATTCGTGTTACACCCAATAGTTTTTACTCATGTATTATTTTAATTCGTTTTAAGAATTTACCATAAAATATATTTGAAATTTTACCAATAGAAAATAATACAATAAATTAATTTCTGTTCTTGACAATTTCTATGTATTTGTTTGCTGGGTTCAAAATAGATTTTACAATTTTCTACGTATTTAATTTTGATAATTGTCTTTTTTCTACTCAAAAATAACAAAGTAAAAATGGAAAACTGCAAGAGTCACTTGAATTTAGGCGTTTTCCTTCCTTTTATTTTTTACGAATTTCTACGTTTATTTTAGTTGTGTATCTTCTTTTTTTTTTAATCCTGATGTTTCCAATGGTATATTATATGTATATACTATTTCTGTAATTTACGGTTATTTGTGTTCAACCTGGGAAAATATTTCTTTATTAAGTAATTACTAAATTCGTCTATAGTTCATACTTGTATTACTGCTAACAGAGACGCGCTTAACTATTTAAAGTTACTTAAAGGAAAGAAATTATGAAAATTACGTTTTCATTTACCTTGACTGTTTCACTAATTATAATACCAGTTGATATGTATAATTTACAATTTACGATTTACAATTTATATATATATATATATATATATATATATTATATATATATATTTATTTATTTTATATATATAATTTATGTATATATTTTCATTATCTTTCAAAATTTTAAATCAATAATTTCCTCAGAAATAAACGTTTTAAAATCCTCCTGGTAATAACACATACAAAAATTTTGTAAAATAATCTGTGTGTATGTGAACAGTCTAACTAAAACACAAACTAAAAATCGACACACGACTTTCACTTATCTCAGTTGTTAAAATAAATTTAAGAACGTTTTAATAAAGCTAAAGCTCAAAAAATGTTAAAGAATAACATTCATTTTCGTTAAAACATATTTTCTATATTAAATAACATTATAAAATTGATATGTACAACAATTACGTAAGTTTATGCCCCATTAAATTTACATATAAGAGTGTATAACACATCTATATCACTATTCTTGTTTTCGGGAAAAAATATAACATAAATTGTGTGTGCATACTAGAAAAATAAACAAACAAAAAAAAGAAAGTTGTGTGTTGAGCTCACTAAATTTTTCCTTTGTTTTTGAGTTCTCATACAAACAGATAATTTTACGAAATTTGCTTATGTGTACCTTAAAACGTTACTACCGAGGCAAATAAAGGATTTGAAAATTTTCAAGATCATGTTAATTTCCCCAATCATGTAAACATTACACACACACACACACACACAAATATATATATATATGTATATATATATATATATATATATATATATATATATATATATATATATATATATATAATATATATATATTACGTAAGTGTAAATTAAAAAATAATAATCGTATATTACTAATAGTATCGTACGTTAATACTTAGAAATACGTAAGATTCTAGAAAAAGAAACAAACAAATACAAAAATAAATGAGAGATAAAAAAGGAAAAAGAATTCTACGGAATCTAAAAATGGAGAGAGTAGTAGAGTAGAAGGAGAAGGTTGCTGGAATAAACTCCAGATATCCACAAAAATCAATAATTTACAGATAACAACTACAGATGACGTAGCCCCAAAGCTTTACTGGACAGAGGGGGACACACAACGCCCCCAAGGACTAAGCGTCTAATCTTTATCCTGAAATTTAATTTTTTTCTTTTTTTAGATTTTGTGTAAATAACATTGTTTTATTTTATTTAAGTCTTCTTAAAATTATAAATTACAAAATAATGAATAAATAAAATAATACAGTCTCACTAATTTATTTTTTGATTAAAAAATTGTTAATCTAAATAACCCTGGTTGATGTCAGATAATTTTTTACTGTATATTTAAGTAGTCACATATACATTTCATGCCCTTTTATCACGAGTCATTACCTTCTAAAACTTTGTATGTTAGCTAACATTTATCCTAAAATATTTAGCTTTTCAACGATATATTATTCTTCTTTGAAAAAAAAAATCTATACCGTTAAAATTTAATTGTTTTCTTCCTACATTTTTCTTAATTCTAATTTCTTAACAGTATTATTCTTAAAATTTAATATTTACTGTAAGGCTTAAAACCATTCATACAACCCTATATTTAAAAAAAATATATAGAAAACCTATTAATCTAAATAACCTTAGTTGACTGTAATGGTCGGATAATTTTTTCCTGTACATTTAAATATTCACATATACATTTTGTTCCCTTTTATCACCCTTCTAATTCTAACTTTGTATGTTAGCTCATATTTTTCAAAAATATTTAACTTTTCAACGATATATTATTCTTCTTTGAAAAAAAAAAAAATCTTCACCGTTAAATTTAATTTTTCTTCTTACATTTTTGTGTACATAACATTATTTTAATGTATTTAATTTTAATTAAAAAATATTTTTCAAGTAAGGCTTAGTGCCATCGTGATAGTCGCATTAATTTATTTTTCAATTAAAAAGTTATTAATATAAATAACCTTAGTTGACTGACATGGTCGGGTAATTTTATCCCTGTGCATTTAAGTATTCAAATATACATTTTATGCCCTTTTATCACGCTCCATTACCTTCTACAACTTTGTTTGTTAGCTAAAATTATTTCTAAAATATTTAGAATTTCAACGATATATTATTCTTTTTATTTAGCATTCTTCTATGCGCAAAAAAAAAAAAAAATAAAAAATAAAATCCTGACCATTTAATTTATTTTTTTCTCTTTTCTACGTTTTTGTGAAAATAACATTATTTTAATGCGTTTAATATGTATTTAAAAATGTATTTCAAGTAAGACTTAATGCTAATGAGACAGTCTCATTAATTTATTTTTAATTAAATACTTATTAATCTAAATAGCTTTAGCTGACTGATATGGTTGGATAATTTTTCCCTGTACATTTTAGCATTCACATATACATTTTATGCCCTTTTATCATGCTCCATTACCTTCTATAACTTTGTATGTTAGCTAACATTTTTCCTAAAATATATAGCTTTTCAACGATACATTATTCTTTTAAATGATTACTTCTTTGGAAAAAAAACATCTTCACCATTATTTTTTTTTTCTTTTCTATGTTTCTGTGTAAATAAAATTGTTTCAATGTATATAATTTTTATAAAAAATAATGTTTCAAGTAAGGCATGAAACCTCTGAGACGGTCTTATTATTTTTTTTTATTATATAAAAATCTGTGGCACGCAACACACGACTTTCACTTACGTCAGCTGTTAAAGTCAATTTAAGAACTATTAAATAAACTTAAAGTTTTACATTAATTTAAATAAAAAATGTATTTTATTTCGTTGGAACGTATGATTTAGGTTAGATAATGTAACTATATGAAATTGTTAATCATTAATAAGTTTATTCCCTATTCGTCGGAATATTAATTTTCACAACTTTGTGTATCATATATTATTTTTTCTAAAATCTTTCTCTTTCCCACGGTATGTTACACGCCTATATTACTGTTCTTATTACAAAAAAAAAAAAAAAAAAAAAACTTTAATAAAAATTTCCTGGCCAATAACTTCCCTACCGTGATCATAAACAAACTTATAAATAACTACATGAATCAGTCTCAACCTCAATTAACCTCTCTTTCTACTCCATCATCATCATCAACTCCCTTATATAGATCCGTACCTTACATTCCCTCTCTTTCAGAAAAAATTAAAAAATCATTAAAATCCTTCTATCCAAACCTCAGACTTGCTTTCAAATCCCACTACAAACTCTCCAATATTTACAGCCGACTTAAAGACAGTATACCAACAGACCACCGTTCAAAAATTGTTTATAGAGTCCCTTGCGGAACTCCTAATTGCAACTCTGCCTATATTGGTGAAACCAAAAACCTTCTCAAAGATCGCATCACCCGACACAAATATACAATTTCCTCCAAAAATTCTACCGCTTCAAAACTTTCAGAACATTCCTTAACCCTTAACCATTCCTTTGATTTTGATAAAACATCCATTCTTGCCACTGTTCCCAACCATGACAAGCGACTCATTACAGAATGCATTTACATACAACTAGAACCCCTTCCTGTTAATCAAAAGACTGACAAACATAACTTGTCACTAGCTTATTCTAAAATATTAAATTTAATAAAGCATCCCTAGCTCATTTTTTAAACAACCATCTGATCATCTCTTCATAATTTTATTTTTATTTATTTATTATCAATTTTTATTTATATATTTATTTAATTTTTGTACTCCCTTTTTATTTATTTATTTGTTTACCTACTAGATTACTGTTTATTTATCATTTCCTTCGACAGCTCCTTATCGTCATTCGTTATTACCTTATCATCATTCATCATTTATTATCGTCATCCGTTATTACTTAAAATCTTTTAATCTTTACCTCGTCACTATTTCTTACAATTTTATCAAATACTCATAAGTAATAACTCAAGTACTCTCAAGTAATAACTTTGTGCTATTTTTTAACAATCGAATCAGTAAACATAACTTAGCTTCTTGGAATTTTCCTAACGGACATTCTAGTTCTCATATTTTCCGTTCCACGCAATGAGCGTTTTTTAAACTGGGAAACATCACTCCTGCAGGCAATGCCTTCACGTAGTCACGTATGTATTGTTTTCTTATTGATAAGGGTCTTTTTTCATCGCCCATCTCTTTTTCCCCCTTTCCATACTCATATCTTTCTCCGTTACATATCCTCACATATAATTATTAGTTTAATATTACATTATTTTAAAATTTAAATTATTTTTTATTCATACGGTTTCTCTTTTGTAATGACTATATTTTTTTTATATATTACCTATACTCTTAACTATGTTTTTAATATATTACCGTCATATATCAACTCAAAATTGTTAATATTTAAAATTTTAATTGTTCACATATTTTTCCTTTATCATTTTTTTCATTTACTTAGTCTCTCTTTATATATTCTCATTACAATATTATCATCTCAATTATGTTTACTTCCATACTTTATAACTAACATCTTAATTTTGTTTATTTCCATACTTTATAACTGTCACCTTATTTCCATACTTTATAATTGTCATCTTATTATCATTTTACATTTAATATTATTTATGTTCCCTTAATTTATTACTGTCATATTATTATTATATACCTAACGCATTATTAAGTCTATAATTACATAGGTTGTTATCTTGTTTCTTTTAGCCCTGATGAAGGCCCACATTGTAGGCCGAAACGTCGGCACATAATTAAAATAACATTTATTTTAAATATGTGTTTTTAATTTATGACCGCACCCCCAACCATCTTCCTCATTTAATAAAAAAAAATCGGTTTGCTCTTTTATCCTTTAGTTGGTTATCAAATTCGTCCAACTTGTATCTTTAGCCGTCCTTTATCAATTTTATTACGATTATATGGTTAATTTTTTGGAATGTACAAATTTAAAAGTACTTTAGAAGAAGAAATTTTAAAATATCGGCATTTAAGCCCCGTCAGACCATTTCAATTATAACAAAACATATAAAATGTATATGTGAATGCTTAAATGTACAGGGAAAAATTATCCGACCATGTCAGTCAGCTAAAGCTATTTAGATTAATAGGTATTTAATTAATAAATAAATTAATGAGACTGTCTCATTGGCATTAAGCCTTACTTGAAATACATTTTTTAATACAAACTAAACACATTAAAATAATGTTATTTTTACAAAAACGTAGAAAAGAGAAAAAAATAAATTTAATGGTCAGGTTTTTTTTTTTTTTTTTTTTTTTTTTTTTTTTGGCATAGAAGAATGCTTATGAATGGTTTTAAGCCTTACAATAAATATTCAATTTTAAGAATAGTAAAATAAATTAAAATAATGTTATTTACTCAAAAATGTAAGAAGAGAAAAAAAATTAAATTTAACGGTAAAGTTTTTTTTCAAAGAAGAATAATATATCGTTCAAAAACTAAATATTTTAGAATAAATGTTAATTTATTGTTATAAATAATAATAAATGTCAGCCGATTTTGAAGTAAAGTTTGTTATGCTAGTAACATCTCGGGGGTTTAGTTATCTTAAATATAAAATTTCAGTTCCGTTATATATTATGAAGATATATTATTCTTCTTTGAAAAAAAAAAAATCTATGCCGTTAAATTTAATTTTTTTTCTTCTTTCATTTTTCTGTAAATAACATTATTTTAATTTATTTTATTATTCTTAAAATTTAATATTTACTGTAAGGCTTAAAACCACTCAGGCAGTCCTAATTATTTTTTAAATATTTTTTTAAATAAAAAAACTTACTGATTCCTACTAACCTTAGTTAACTCATTTATATCATCTATTTACTTCCCTTGTTGAAATAAAGATTTAAACTTAATAAATGATTCAATGGAAACTGTTATTTCAGATTAAATAATAAAACAATAAAAATCCACAACAATTCTTTAAGTTTTATGCCCTTTCATCACTACATTACTTCTTCTACAACTCTGTATGTTAGCTAATATTTTTTGTTTACCTTTAGCTTTCTAACGATATATTATTTCACTTTATCACTATTCTCCTTCGAGGGGAAAAAAAATCCTGTATATGCTTGGAAAGTTGAAGCATCTGTTTCAACAAAATCGGCAAACCAGAGGAGGAAGAGCCACTTTATATTGTACCATAAATTTCTCTAAAGCTTTCGAATCCTTGGACCATTCTATCCTTTTCTCTAAACTTAAAGCACTGTCCTTTTCCAACAGCGTAATCCGCTTGTTTCAATCCTTCCTTTCCGATCGAACTCAAGCCGTTTACATTCCTAACTATCCCTTATCATCCTTCCTAGCTCTTACGGCAGGTGTGGCCCATGGTTCAAGTATATCTCCTATCCTTTTTAACTGTTACATCAATGATTTTCCTAACTGAATAGTTCACTGCTCCCACCATCTTTATGTTGATGATTTCCAAATTCACTTATCCTTTCCTCCTTCTGAGTTATCAAAGGCATTTGCTGCTATTCAGGTAGACCTAGATAAGACCAGTGCCTGGGCAAACCTGAATAAGCTTAGCTTAAACGCTACGAAAACTCAGGCTATTTTGATTGGCTCCAGTCCTTTTCTCAGATCCAATACCACCTTCCCAACCTTACTCCTGAACAATCACCCCATTACATTCAGCTCCTCTGTCAAAAATCTAGGGATTACTATAGACCAAACCCTATCCTGGAAACCTCATATAGCGCAAATTTCCCGTAGATCTATAAGTACCCTGAAGTTTTTTCATCGCTCCAGATACCTTCCTCCACATTCCACGCGTAAGCTCCTTGTCTCGTCACTCATTTTCCCCCACTTGGACTACTGCTGCGCGGTGTACGGTGGTCTCCCTGTGGTGCTGAGAACAAGTTAAAGCGTCTCATGAATTGTTTTTTAAGATTTGTTTTGGGTACCTCGAGGCGGTCTCATGTGACCCACCGCTATGCCGAGTTGAAGTGGCTCCTTCCCTCCAAACGCAGACAGTACTTCCTCGGGTCATTTCTCTACCAAACTATAAAATCCCAGCATCCGTTCTATATCTACAGTCTCCTTCAATTTAAATCCTCAGTCCACTTGCTTGAAACAAGATCGCGCCATTCCAACCTTTATATGCCATCCCACAGAACTAAAGCCTTCGATCGATACTTTCTTGCCCGTTCCATTACATTCTGGAATTCCATTCCTTCCAATATACGTCATGCTTATTCCTTATCCACATTCAAATATCGCCTTTTCAAACACCTATTATTCCAAATTGACGCTTGTTAATCTTTAATTTTAAATTAGATTTTTCATTACATTCATTATAATGAATGAATATCCTATGTTTACCTTTTTATTTTATTTTATATATACATGTATATATGATTATTATTATTTTTGTTAGTGTGTTCAAAATTAGTTGTTTCTTATTTCAATTTACTATTTGTTTACTTTACTTTTTTATGTTTTTTCTTATCCTTTCATGTTATTCTTAAGGGACAAAGTCCCAGAATAAATTTTTTTTTCTATTTTCTATTTCTATTTCTAAATTATGCAACGTTTTATGATTTTCTCGAACGATTTCGATTATACTTGCTATATTGATGTAAAATTTAATGGACTAGCATTGATAAAAACGAGTAAATATACAAGTTGAACGAATTCGATAACCAACTAAAAGAGAACAGAGCAAACATTTTTTTTTTTTTATCATAAGAACTACAAACAAAATCAGCACACGAGAATAGTAATATAGACAATATACCATCAAAAGTGTAATATTATCATATAACAAAAACGTTGTATAAGGTAATGGAGAGCGATAAAAAGAAGATAAAACTAACTGATTGTTCGATGATAATAATATAAAAGGTTATTAAATGAAATACATGTTTCTATCGAAACTCAATGTAGTTCATTAGCTTATTTCGTCTCTAACTTCATTTAAATGTTTTTGACAACGCATGTAAGTGAACGTGGTATGTTGCACGCCACAGATTTGTTTTTGTCGTATTTGTACTAAATATATGGTATTTCTTATTTCAAATTATAGATCATGTATAAAATAGTTTTTCATTCTTACAATTATGTATTTTTATAACATACATATGTAATAACATACACATACATAATATCGCAGATACATAATATACACAATATATACTATATAGTAAGTTAAAATATTAAAAAAGTTCGGATCCAAGTTTTCAAGGGACATGTTAATTATAAGTTTTTCTGAAAACATATAAGTAAATCTTCTAAAAAGTCTGTCTGTGGATATGGGGAAAATCGAGATACAAAATAAGAATTAACAGAAAGCGAAGTTACATATATATATATATTGTGTGTGTGTGTGTGTGTGTGTGTGTGTGTGTGTGTGTATACAGATTTATAACTTTTCGAATAAAATTGTATACCCAAAACCATATACTGGAAGTGGAATAGATATAATTTATCATCTGACATTCAAACAGGTTATACGATAGATGAGTAATGAAGAATGACGAAAATTGAATAAACTAAATATTTGTTGTAGACATATTTCTATTGTTATACTATTTAATCCGAATGTTTTTATAGAACCTAAATGTAAGAAAGTGTAAGTCATGCAATTGTGATAGCACGGTTCAGAAGAGGTTTTCGCGGTTTAGATCAGGAGATTTCAATTTGGAAGACCAACACTGGCCTGGCCGGAGTTCAACTCCTGACATCGAGGATATTATGACTGTAATCGCAAACAATCCACGAATTACTGTTTGTGAGGTAGCTGCGAAGTTAAGAGCCTGTAAATCGACCTTTTTTTGATTATCTAAAGAAGGCCGGGTAAGTCTGTCGTTACGACGTTTGGGTTCCCCATGAGCTCAATGAACGGAACCTTATTGAAAGGATTCCATGTTGTGATTTTCTGATTAAAAAAATGTGGAGGATCCATTTTTGAAAGATTTGTTATTGGTGAAGAAACATGGATTCTCTACATCAACACCAGCCGAAAAAAATCTTTGGGGTTGCATGGAACGACGCCGCTCGCAACGAGGCCGGCTCGGATCCGAGACAGGTGATTCTCAGTATTTGGTGGGATTGGAAGGGACCCATACAGTGAGCTCCTTCCACAAAACCAAACTATAAATACGGACTTTTACTGCGCCCAGTTAGATCAATTGAAGGCAGCAATTGAAGAGAAACGGCAAATCGGAAAGGAGTGCTATTCTACCAAGGCAACGCTAGGCCCCAAGTGCCTTTAAGGACTCCGCAAAAGTTATTAAGCTTGAGATGGGAGGTTTTACCTCACTCGCCGTACTCATGTAACATCGGATTTCCATCTTATTCGTTCTCTCGAAAATTTTCTACAAAGGAAATCCTACTCTTCAGAAGATGACGTAAAAAAGAACCTTTTATTGTTCTTAGGAGTAAGGACAGTGATTTTTGGAACAAATGGGATAATGGACCTTCCAAGCCGTTGGAAAAGGGTAATAGCTAACAGTAGTAACTATTTTGTAGATTAAATAAACAAAGTTTAAGCTGTTCATCAATTTTATTTTTATTCAATTTCTCTACGAACTTTCCGGACAACCCAATATTAATAGAAAATGTATTTTTTTTTATTACTTATTAAGTATTACATAAATTAATGATAAATTTCTGTTATTCATTATAATATATATAATATAAATTACAGGAATCAGGTCAATAAATTTATTACACGCAACGTTTTGTGCTTGATATTCTCGCATGTGTTTTTTTTTTCTTTTTAACAACTTGTTGATCAATGGGAGAAATGTTTTATGACCGTACATAAAAATGAGTACTCTGCCTCGTTTACAGGTGGTATCGATTTCAACTCTATATTTTTTATTAATCGAATTTGTAATTTCCTTACTGAATGGATCGTTTTGAAAGTTGATATTATTTAAGATTATGATTAATTTATTTTTATATAAAAAATTTCGATTCCGAGTACTCAAATCATGCGAAAGCCACCTAAGTCCAAATAACCCAACTCTTTAACGAACTGTGTGAATAAGAAAAGCCTTCAATTTAAAAGAAAGTTAGTTAACGAACTTAAGGATGTTAAATTAATTTTTAAAATTTCAGCAAAATCAGCTATATTGATTTTTGAATTAAACCTATACGTTATCATCGAAATTGTAATATAATTCATCGTAAATATAAATCTGGAGACTGATAATTAACTTTACCTCTATTTCATCAAGAAATACAAATATGGTTTCTTTAAAAATAATCAATCTCATAATTTATAACAATATATTTAATTAGAATAAATAAAATTTATGAAATAGAATTACTAATAATCTATAAAAAAATCAACGTTACATTCTTAAAAATAGATAAACCAAATTAAACATGAAACAACAAAGAATAAATAAAACAACTCAACAAAAACAGGAACAACTGTGAATGGAACCAGTTTATGTATCTATGTTTCATCAATGTTAAATTATTATTAAACTGAATAAAAGTTTATTTTATACTATAAAAAATCATTAGTTTAATTTTTTTTTTTATATAATATATTTTATTGTTTTTTACAACTGTATATACAAATACAATAAGTAAAATGGCTGAATGACAATAACAGGCATAAATAGACATGTAAAGAATCTACCCAGTGGTTGTACTTCAAAGTTTATTTCATGAGCAGGTCTCGAGGCCACCGTCTTTTCAGGCGCCTCGGAGAATTACCGGGAATAGATGTAGATGAGAGGTTACGGACAAGCGGGTTTGAGTGGGCAGGTAGGATAGAGTGTCCTGCAAGTCTGCAACCAGTGGAATATTTAGATCTCTATGGATGAGTTTATTTTTTACGAAGTAAGGAGCATTGAGGATTTTTCGTAGGATTTTGGATTGCAAGGATTGGATGCGGGAGGAGTTTGATAGTTTAGTGGACCCCCATAGCTCAATGCCATAGGTCCAAATAGGTCGGATAATCGTGATGTAAATGAGTCTTTTGTAGTTAATAGAGAGTTTTGAACGTTTGTCTAGTAAGTGTTGTAGTAAGCGGTATCTGCAGGCAGTTTCTTGTCGTTTCAGTCTATTGTGAGGATTCCAAGTAAGGCGCTTGTCTAGATGGAGTCCAAGGTAGCGGATCTGTTCAACGGGGATTAATGGAATGTTGCCAAAGGATACAGTAGGACAGGTATTCATAGGCTTGCGGCGAAGGGTAAAGGTAATTTGATGGTATTTATTGGGATTGATTTTAATTCTCCAGTTATGACACCATTCTTCAATGAATTGGATGTGAGACTGTAGGAATTGTGATGCAACCGTTGGGTCACTACTTACGGATAACACACATGTGTCATCAGCGTAAGTAGTGAGAACAGTGCAAGGATGAATAGGAATATCAGCTGTATAAACGGAATAAAGGATTGGGCCTAAGATGCTACCCTGAGGTACACCTGCGGACTGAGAAAATATGGATGAGTATGAAAGGTTATGGTTGACTTTGAAAGTTCTATCTGAGAGGAAGAATGAATAATTAGGAAGTATGTAGGAGAGAGGAATTTCCGGAGTTTGTATAGCAGTCCTGGGTGTCAAACTCGATCAAAAGCCTGTTCAACGTCAAGAAAGGCTCCAGTGCAGTACATTCCGCGCTCCAATGTGGAAGAAATGACATCCACCACACGGTGCCACAGTTTAATTTTAAAGTATGAAAATTGCCCTAAGGTGAGTGGGTACTTACACCCAGAAGCCATATGTCTGAATGAAATGTCATATAAGAGAGAGGGAGGGTGATAAACCTAAAATGGCGATTCATATATTGAAATTTAATGTTTGAATTATCAATTTAATCAGCCTCGAACTTTATACTTAAATTTTGACCTTCACCTAAAATAATCTACAGCTAATGGTCTCATTGTGTTTCTATGTAGGTAAACACATTTGAAATAGTCCAATTTTAATCAATTTTGCCGTTGAACATGATTGATTTTTATTATTATTTTATCAGTTATTTTTGATCTATACTGCTATATATAAATATACACAAACACGCATATTTAAATAAACATAAAGCTACTTTAGAGATATATTTAAAGAAAAAATTACACGTGTCAATCCATTAGAAATCGTCCAGGTAATGCAGCTCAACATTTTTGATTTTCTTGATTTTGCAACAGTTGTTATCTATCCTTTCCGACATTTAAAACCGTGAATAAAACATTTATTTGGCAAAAACTTTTAGTTTTGCAGCCACTTTAAGCCATCTTTGCTACTGAAAACGTGTTGGAAAAATCTCTCTGACTTCGGTAATTTTGCAGATATCAAATCGAAACAAAACATGCAATATAATAAGGAGTTAATTTTTTTTGTTCACTCATACGCATTAGTATTTTTTCCCCTCACAATATATCATCTAAATAGATAAAATAAAAAATTCATAAATTACTAGAGATCTTTATTTATTTCATAATTTTTCACTCAATCTCTTTTCAGATAATTTCCTTTAATTATCGCGAAAATTTGATTTTGCCATGTTTAGAAATTCAAATAAAAATAAGAATATGTCCCAAGATAGAATTTTTACTGTAAGTAGTATAATGAACAAGCTATATATGTATAAAAAACACAAAAAAACAAAACAAAACAATGATGAGCATCTTTTCCTTTATAAACATTTAACTGTCTCAAATCTCGTTATTATTTTTTAAAAATTTCTTGAACTACTTTATTAACTAATTAGGTAGTGTGTTGTGGGAAAAAACAACATGTAAAGCACATCCTTATCGTATTGATTTTTTTGTTTTGGCCAGCAACATTACCAGGATTAGAGAGATTTTCCAACACATATTTTTCAACCGTGATTCTGACTTAAAATGGTTGCAAAACTAAAAAAAATTAGTTCGCTTATTTTATTCAAGAAAAGATAGCAAATAACAGTAAAAAAAATCACTTGCAACAAAAGTGTTGAGCGGCATTTTCTGGATGATTTCGAATGGGCTGACTCTTGAAAATTTTTAAAAAAATATTTCTCTAAATTAGCTTTATATTTATTTAACGATGTGTATATATATATATAGTATAATAACGTAATGATTAGTCGATTGAAAAATGATTGATCGATTTTACATGACTATTACTACCATAAGGGAGCGGTGTGGTCTAGTGGATAGAGCACTAATCTGCTGTGCTTCGGGTCCTGGGTTCGAATCCCGGCTCTGGCAGAATATTATTTATTCTGATAATTCAGTCGGGGGGCGACCCTAGGATATGGAGACCCTCCTGGGGCAGACCCAGCCTCTATAAAGTGGGTACCCAAATTATTTGGGGAAAAACCTGACGGCTGAGCGCGATAAAGGCCTAATCACCTCATTGCACTGCCGTTGGCCTAGAAACAGTACGAATCTCTATATGTACTGAGCCAAGACCCTTCATGGGTTGTAGTGGTACAGGTTTTTTTTTTTTTTTTATTACTACCATAGTTATGGTCTGACGCACTAGAAATCACTCAAACCAGCAACACATTAATAACTCATGATAACTATATTTACATCGACTAATTGTATTTTTAAATAGTTCGGTACCGTTGGCACGCCACAAAATTTTTACTTACATCCTCTAATTCGGAAAAAAATAAGTTTTGCCCAAATAAATCTTTTAGAAAGTTTCCATGAAAATCTTATTTTGATTCCATTTAATTAAATTATATAGTTCACAATATAATAAATTTTTATATATAGTGAAAAAATATGGTGCGAGCACACGCAGCTTTACCTTACCTCGTTTGTTAAAATCAATTTAAGAACCATTTATTGAAGTTACATAAAAGTTTAATGAATTATTATGTTTCGTTAGAAAAATATGTTTTAGATAAAATAATATAACAACATAACATTGTTATGTTCAATAATCACTTAATTGTATGCCCTATTCGTCACTTAACATCACTTTGCTGAACTTTGTATATAAGATTACATTAATTCTTAAATCTTTAGCTTTCCAACAGTATATTATACATCTTAGTTACTATTCTCATGTTCGGAAAAAAATTACCTAAAAAATATGTTTACTCTGTTCTCCTTTAATCGGTTATTAAATCCGTTCAAATTTTATATTTAGGCATATTTTATCAGTGCTGATAAAATTAAATGGTTAATTTTTTGGAATCTAAGCAATTAAAGTTACTTTAGAGGAAGGGAATATAAAAATATAGCATTGAACCCTGTCAGGCTATTTCAATCAGAAAGAAACTTACATGATACAAAATTTGACATCAATGTACCGAGTTTAACTAAAATCGTTTGAGACGGTTTTGAGAAAATCTTAAAATGCATAGTATAAAGTGGCTCTTCTGGTTGGACGTTTTTGACGAAACATCTGAGGCATATACGCTTCTAAAATACGAAATCGTTTTATACAACTGATCATACAAACACAGACATTTTCGGGAGATTGGTCATTTGAACTCGGGGGACCATAAAACGGTTATTTCTAGTAAAAACTCAAATTCGAAAATTTTCATGATCGCAATACTTTCCCTTACTATATATTTCATACAAAGTTAAGTGAAAGTAGAAAATAAACAGTCAAATGTTCAATAGCAAGTTTGTATCCTATTTTTAGAAGTATATAAATAAAACTAGGTATCATCTAGTATGAGGTATTAACTATAGTATTAACTAAAGTATAGTATGGTATTAGTATAGTATTAACTATAGTATAGGTATAAACTATAGTATAAGTATTAACTATAGTATAGGTATTAACTATAGTATAAGTATTAACTATAGTATAGGTATAAACTATAGTATAAGTATTAACTATAGTATAGGTATTAACTATAGTATTAGGTATTAACTAGATAGGTATTATAAAAAAAAACTTACTAAAGTCTATAAACAAGACAAAAAAAACATTTAAATCCTAAGTAAAAATTAATTTTAATATGATCTTCAATATTAGAAAAAAAAAATTAAGAGATATTTAACCGAATAATCCTACGAATCCGAAATAAAATACTGTAGGTGGAACTTTATTAGTGGAATGTAGAAGAAAAGAACTTCTTTATTATCTTTTGGAATGGGAAATAAATCCAGGATTAATGACGTGATAGATTGTATAGAACTAACAAAGGATGTCTTGAGACGCGCAGAGGGATTGGATACATTGTTCTTCAAATGGGGGATATTAAAAAAAAAAAAGGTTCTATCTTCTTAAGTTAATGAGAAGAGAATAAATTTCTGAAACCTTATTATTAACCCTATAGTATTTTCTATTGTATTTCTTTGTAAAATTATTATAGAAACCAATTTTTTAATATAATATACTAGAATAATCGTTACTAATAAAAAAACTTGTACCTCTACAACCAATTAAGTGTCATAGGCTCAGTACATATAGAGATTCATACAGTACATGTTTCTAGGTCAACGGCCGTGCAATGAGATGATTTGGCCAAGACCAGGCTCAGCTCAGGCTTTTTACTCATTTTGTGTACCCGCTTTATGGATGCTGAATGTGCCATAGGAGGTTCTCCATACTTCAGTTTTTTTCCTGTTTCTTGTAAAGAGAAGTGTGCAGGTATTATCTATTTGATTCATAATCTGTTCATAGTTCAACGCTGGGTCACAATACCATCAATTAATAGTTCGGTCTTCTTGAATGAAATAATAACTTACGCCTTTGTAATTCTGACATCACATTAGTTTTCAATAGAAATATACAGAGTTTATGTTTAAGTTGTATAAGAGTTGAAAACCGCTTAAACTTGTAAAGTGATTGTCGATACAATAGTTTTTATGGTTATGTTGTTCAATGAAAACTGTATTTTCGATGGGAACTATAAATACATTTTTTTTAAAACATATTTTATTGGTTTTTACAACTGTATATATAAATACAATAAGTAAAATGGATGAATTACGATAATAGGCATGAATAGACATGTGAAAAGCTACCCTTATTTTAAGTTTATTTATAAGCAGGTCTCGAGGCCACCGTCTTTTCAGGCGCTTAAGAGGATTATAAGGAATTTTAGTTGAGAGGTTACGGACCAGCGGGTTTGAGCGGACAGGTAGTTTGGAATTAAAGGTGTATCTATCGCGGACTAAGTCTGCAACAACTGGGATATTTAGGTCTTTATAGATGAGTTTATTAGTTACAAAGTAAGGAGCATTGAGGATTTTTTGTAGGATTTTGGATTGCAAGGATTAGATGCCCTCGCGCGGATCTCATTACCGCGTATGGGGAGCGTCCCACGGGTGGCGGATGTGGGGATGGTCGGTGGAATTTCCTCGGAAGCTCCTCCCGGCTAAGTCCGATGGACTCGCTGACCAACAATGAGAGCGGCCCTCCAGGCTTGCTGGAGGGTGTGACGTAGGTTCGAACGCCCTACTCACATATTTTAGTTCACAAAATACCACAAACAGTCATGGATTCCTCTGAGGTAAAACGCCCATTATCCGGAAGCAAACTAGTCCCCCGTTCGGGTCTCCGGGTGGGGACTGCTTCAGAGGAATCTAGGCGCAAGATGAAAAGTAGAGATCTAACAATAGGGACGTGGAACGTTAGAAGCTTAAATACGGCAGGTGGGTTAAAGTCGGTCGCGAATGAAGTTAAGGGGTACATTTAGATATCGTTGCATTACAAGAGGTTCGCTGGCCAGGGGAGGGTTCGTTAACAGAAGGAAAGTACACTATTTGGTACAGGGGGAGCGTTAATTATTGTTTAGGTACCGGGTTTCTGATTAGGAATAGATTTCTTTCCGCATTACGGGATGTACAGTTCTTTAGTGAAAGAATATCGGTTGCTATATTTCAAGGGCGTTGGTATAAAATCGCGTTTATAAACATTCATTCTCCCACCGAGGATAGTGATGATGAAGTAAAATGCGAATTTTATGATAAACTAGAGTCGGTTTACGATAATTTACCGCGAAATTACATTAAAATAATACTAGGTGACGCGAACGCAAAGGTTGGAAGGGAAGAAGTATATCGTCCTACAATCGGTAAAGAAAGTTTGCACAAATATAGTAATGATAATGGGACCCGACTAATAAACTTTGCCATTTCGAAAAACCTAATAATCAAAAGTACTACGTTTAAACATAAGGACATTCATAAGTATACGTGGACATCGCCGGATGGACAAACTCGGAATCAAATAGATCATATTTTAGTACAAAACAGATGGCAAAGTAGCATAATTAA
Source organism: Piezodorus guildinii (assembly GCA_023052935.1). Classification (NCBI taxonomy): domain Eukaryota; kingdom Metazoa; phylum Arthropoda; class Insecta; order Hemiptera; family Pentatomidae; genus Piezodorus; species Piezodorus guildinii. Next base: position 85,071,077 of record CM041295.1, read on the forward strand.
CGTGAGATCGTATCGTGGTGCAGAATGCGGATCTGATCATGAATTAGTAATCGCGAAACTTCGACAAAAACTAAATACAAAAAAGAGAACACCGAACTATATTCATCCCGAGAATTTTGATGTTGTTAAATTGAACAACCTCGAAATTAGAAAACAATTCGCGATAGAAGTAAAAAATCGGTTCGAAGCTTTGGAATCTTCAGACGAGGAACACAAAGATGTAAACAAACTATGGGAAGGGATCAGGGATAATATTAAAGAGGTCGGTAACTTATGTCTTGGGAAAATCGAAAATAAAAAGAACAAACCTTGGTTCGACAGGGATTGTCAAAATATGTGCGAAAAAAGAAAAACCGCTAAACTGAATTCCTTAAATAATCCAAGCGATAATAATGTGGCTTACTTTCGGTTAGTAAAAACGAAACTTCAAAACTCTTAAAAAATAAGAAAAGAGAGTATCTTAAAGGCAAAATAATAGAAATAGAAAAACACAGAAACGAAAATAACGTAAGAGAGATGTACAAAGGTATAAACAAATCGCGTAAAAGATTTGAACCTCTATTGAATGCGGTTAAAGATGCAAATAACAATATAATTGCGGATCCTTCTGAGATATTAAATAAATTTAAACAACACTTTGACGGCATTCTAAATACGGAAAATAATAATCAATCTCCTCCTTCTGAATACCAGAGCGCTGAACCATGGGTAGACGCACCGAGTAAAGAGGAAGTTGAAATGGCTATAGGAAAATTAAAACGGTATAAAGCTGCAGGAAATGATAATATCACGAGTGAATTAATCAAAGCGTGTGGAGAAGCGGGCGTTTCCAAATTACATGTTTTAGTTAAAAAGATCTGGGAAAATGAAAAAATACCCGAAGAATGGAAAGAATCAATACTTATTCCAATTCACAAAAAAGGACCGAGGACGGATTGTAACAACTATCGTGGGATCTCTCTTCTCCCAGTATGCTATAAAATATTCTCGTCAATACTAACTAGCCGAATCACGGAATACGCTGAGGAAATTATCGGAGACTACCAATGTGGTTTTAGGCGGAATCGCTCGACTATTGCTCAAATATTTTCCTTACGTCAAATATTAGAGAAGAAGCTGGAATACAACGGTGTAGTCCATCAACTTTATATAGATTTTAAAAAGGCTTATGATTCCATAGACCGTCAGAAGCTATATAACATCATGATTGAACAGGGGATACCTAAAAAGTTAGTAAACCTAGTAGAGATGTGTTTGTCGGAAACATTTCATAAAGTTAGAATCGGTCATAATTACTCCGAGAGATTTGAGGTGCGATCGGGTTTGAAACAGGGTGACTCCCTTTCACCTGTTTTGTTTAATATAGCCTTAGAGTATGTCATAGAAAAGGTGATGTGTACCGAGAAAGGCTTAAATATGGGTGACAAGATTCCGGTTTTGGGGTATGCCGATGATTTGGTACTACTAGGTGAAGACACGGAAACTATACAACTAAATACAAGTGTGTTAATAAAAGCCGGTAAAAAAATAGGTCTCGAATTAAATACCGATAAGACGAAATATATGATTAGTTGCAGAAATGGTGGCGATCTTGATGATATTAATATTTCAGGTCATACTTTTGAACACGTAGGGAAATTCAAGTATTTAGGTTCAATGATAACAAGAAAAAATGAAATCCAAGAAGAAATAAAGTCCCGGTTAAAGGTGGGAAATGCGTGTTATTATTCGGTTGCTAAATTGCTTAGCTCGCGGCTTCTGTCTAAAAACTTAAAGGTTAGAATTTATAAAACTATTATTCTTCCAACGGTTCTTTACGGATGCGAAACATGGCCGCTTACTTTGAAGGATGAACAACGGCTTAAGGTTTTCGAGAATAAGGTACTGCGTAAAATATTTGGTCCGAAGAGAGATGAGGCCACTGGGGAGTTTAGAAGGTTGCACAACGCGGAATTGCGGAGTTTGTACTCTGTGAATATAATTGAGTTGATAGCATCGCGGAGACTCAAATGGGCGCGTAAAGTTGTTGGGCTTAGTGAGGAACGGATTCCGAGAAAGTTGGTATTCGCTGAACCGACTGGTAGGCGTCCGAAAGGTAGGCCGAAGCGTCGATGGGAGGATTGCATTAAGGCTGATCTCGGGGGCTTGGGCTTGACCGGTGAACATTGGACGAGTCTGTGCAGGCGAAGTTTGGTGGTATCGGCATCGAACCTTCGGGTTCGGTAAGCCTATTATTATTATAAGGATTAGATGCGGGTTGGGACAGATTGTAATTTTTCTCAATAAAAATTGTTGTTGTAAAAAAAAAAAAAAGATGCGGGAGGAGTTTGGTAGTTTTGTGGACCCCAATAGCTCAATGCTTTGAGTCCAAATATGTCGGATAATGTATAAATATAATTTAATATTTTATATATTTTTTCTGATTTCCGTTTTTGGTCATTTTAACACTTACTAGACAGATCTTCTAACCATCCACTTAACTACGAAAGGCTCATTTACATAAGACCAATTTAGAGATACGAAGTTGGAGCTCCACTAAATCATCGAATTCTTCTCGTATCCAGTCCTTGCTATCCCAAATCGCTCGCAACATCCTTAATACTACTTACTTTGTCACGAATATAATTATGCATAATGACCAATGTTTCATACGTTCCTGATTTGGGTCGAACCAAGACTTTTCATGACTAACTCCATTCCTACTGACTGGTTTCAATCCTTGCTTCCTCTTCGATTCCTGATAATCCTCAGATTTATTTAAAAAGAAAATGCCCACAAGGTCTTTTGACTTAGATTTCTAATTAGAATGGTAGTTTCTCTTCTGGGTAGTTTCTATACACTTTTGTTTTAAGTAATTTAATCTTCGTTTATATTTAATTTTTATTCATACTCTATTTCTTCTCAAGTTTTGCCACCATACAGGATCGCACAGGTTATATTATTCCATACTTTTAGAAAAAACAATACGTATCAAATCGTACATAAGTTGTGAAAATAAACGGAAAGTTGTTTTAAATCCATAAACTAACATTGTTCTTAGGTATTTCATGAAAACCAACGTTTCACTATAAACTAAATGGGATTCCCAAGGAAACTAAATACAACTTTTAAAACGTATGTAATAGTTCATATCTATGTTTATAGAATGATGCACTGATTCTTGATTTCCGTTTTGATACAGTTTTCTCTATCGTTTTGGGACATTTTTTCCTTAAGGTACAATAAACTAAAACTTAGTTTTTCTTTAGAAGGGAATATTAAATTTTCTTTAACCAAGGCTTCAAAAAATCTTTCCTGAACAACCACTGTATAATATGGTTTAGAATATACCGTTGGAAAGCGCATGATTTTAGAAAATTTAGTATTAAAGTTTAGATATTCGGGCTGATTAATTTCTTCCATAAAAACTTAAAATTTTTATTAAATCAACATTTGACGTTTCTGGATCTTAATATTGAAAATTTATATTTAAGGCATATATTAAAACCTTCCATAAAAGTTTTTTTATCTTTAATTGTTGTATATTCTATTAGTTTTAAGTTTAGTATGCAACAAAAGAAGTACTAAACGTTATTAGAAAGTTGTTGAAAGCCTATAAACTTATGAACATATTTCCCTAATGAGCTGATGATCCCAAAGGGATAAACTCTAAATCAGTCAAACAGTGCTTTGTTAAAGATAAATGACATTACATTCAAATTTCACCCGTGCGAAGCATGAAAGGGTCACTAGTTATCGATAAATAAATTTAAAAAAAAATGGTGCGGGCATCACACGACGTCACTTAACTCGGCTGTTAAAATCAATTTAAAAACTACTAAATATTCTTCAATTTGAAAAATACTTTATGGTGACTTTAATAGATAAATTCATTTTCGTTGGAAACATCTGATTTAGATTATTATAACTATATTAAATTGTATTTATTCATTAATAATAAGTTTATTCCCCATTCGTCAGTTTATTTCACCTTTACGACTTTGTGAATAAGATAATATTTATACATCTATATTACTGTTTTATTATAAAAAAACAAAAAAAATACATTAAAAAATAGTATTGCTCTATTATCCTTTAATTGGTCATTAAATTTGTCCAACTTGTGTATTTAGCCGTTCTTAATCAATCTCATAATATGATATGGTTAATCTTTAGGGATGTACAAAATTAAAGGTAGTTTTGAGGAAGAAAATATAAAATATCGGCATTTAAGCCCTGTCATACTATTTCAACCCGAATGAAACTTACATCAAACTATAGCCCATTTAATTTTACATCAATATGGCGAGTTTAATAAAAATCGTTACAGCCGTTTTTGAGAAAATCGTAGTAATATGCAAAATGCATTGTAAAAAGTGGCTCTTCTGGTTAGACGATTTTGATGAAAAAGTTGCTGATACATCTAGGGCGTGTAGTTGTCTTAAACACACATTTTTTCGGGACTTGGTCATTTGGACATAGGAGACCCTAAAACGGGTACATTCGTTGAAAACTGGAATTCGAAAATTTTTACGATCGCTTTAATTTCTCTTATTATATATTTCATATATAGGTAAGTTAAATTAAAAAATCTGGTGCGCGCAACACACGACTTTCACTTACCTCCGTTTTTCATATAAATTTAAGAATTTTTTAACAAATTTAGAAACGAAAATTAATTGTTAAAGAATTTTTTTAATTGGATTTTGAAAGAAACATGTTAGTTTATTAAATAATCTATTATATTATTATCTACGACAATCAGTTTGTTTTATTAGCTTTTCATTCTTGGTTACTTTTTACAATAGTATGTATAAGATCATTTTTTTCCCCCTAGAATATTTATCATTACAGCGGTATATTATACATGTATATTACTGTTCTTAAGTTAAAAAACAGAAAATTGCATTAAAGAAGTATTTTTGCAGTTATCTCCTTTAGTTGGTTATCGAATTCGTTCAACTTATATGTTTACTTGGTTAATAGATTTGCTAATCAGATAATAGTGTCAATTTCATAAGAACTACAAAATTAAAGGTACTTCAGAGAAGAAATTTAGAAATTTCGGCATTTAAGCCCTGTCAGACTATTTCAATCAGAATGAAACCTACATGATAAAATGAAAAAAGCATGGTATAAAGTGCCTCTTCTGGTTAGACGATTTTGATGAAAAACATTTTGTATCATTTCGGGCGTATAGTTGTTTTAAATATGAAATATCATTTTTGCGCTAGACTTACCACACACACACCTTTTTTGGGACTTGGTCATTTGGACACAGGAGACCCTAAAACGTGTATTTCTGTCGAAAACTGGAATTTGAAAATTTTCACGATCGCAGTTCTTTCCCTTACTATGCATTAGAGTAAGTGAAAGTAATAAAGGAAAAAATAATTTATAATTATAGTGTAAATTATAATATAAGATGATCGAATACTTTTTTATATTTTTATTGTTTAGTGTTGGTTTTTTTCTATAAATGTTTGAACCATAAATTTAAAAAGGAAATTTTATTAATCTATTGAATATTTTACTAATTTTAATATTTATATCATACTAAAACAAAATCTGATAATAATATCTTATTCTTGCAGAATGAACGAGCAGGTGAAGTAAAAATGAAACAGTCGGAATCCGAAGAACGCTTGAGGCCCGTTCTAGCCGAGGTTCCCTTTCCCCTCCCTTTTATTGATTAATGGAATATCCAATTCAACATTTGGATGCATTTTTTTTCCCCCAATCTCACCCAAAGTAGAGGTCTCTATTCCTTCAAATAATATTCCCGACATATCCGTATTTTGTGTTATTGGAAAATCTCAGTTTAAGCAAATTCTGTTTAGTTATAAACGTAAAAATCTTGTACGTATAACAAATGAAATTTAGGTAAATCAAATTTTATGTGTTCTACTACATAAAATTCCATTTACCTCACTAGTTAAAAGCGGTTTAAGAAATTTAAAATTAAGTTGAAGTTTACAAAACACAAAATAATTACATTGCGTATAGGTGGAAACATTTATTTTAGATTTAATAATTTCCCTAATTTAACCTGATGTATTCAATAATACAGTTGTAACTTTAAATAAATATAATTTTTATAAGTTCTGGTGTGCTCAAAACACGACTTACACATGTCCCGGTTGTTAAAACCTGTTTAAGAATTTTTAAATAAAGAAAAAATTCAAAAAAGTTTGAAGAATCGCATTTGGTTTAGTTGGTAAGATGCGTTTTAGATTAAATAATATAACAATCTAAAATTGTTATTTTGTTTGTTGTTGTTATTTTTAAGAAAGTTTTTTATGCACAGGAAAAACATGATAGAACTAAATTAAGAACAAAAAAAAAATTAAGTAAAAACTATATAATAAAGAAAAAAAAGTAATTGTATTATCATTATATTACTGTAATAGTTATTAATATAATTATTTAAATAAATATTTCTACGGAGATTGTAGTATGCTATGTTTTGAGAAACCCAATACAGTTGGGCAGCATTACTTTATACGTAAAAATTTTCTCTCAACAATTACCAGTCAATTTTGGTGAAAGATTTGGTCAAACGATATTGATTAAGCTAGCTAAATCGATGTAAAATTAAATAGGCTTTAATACTATGTAGGTTTCATTCTGATTGAAATAGTATGACAGGGCTTACATGCCGAATTTCCGAAACTTTTCTTCTAAAGTACCTTTAATTTTATAGACAAAAAAAAAAGTATATAATTTTATTAGCATTGATAAAAAACGGCTAAATATTGAACGAATTAGATACCCACTGAAAGGAGAAATGAGCCAACATATTTTTTTAATGCAATTCTAAGACATAATATCAGTAATATACAGTGAGTGTCAAAAGTATTCGGAATTCGTATTTCTTTTCATTTAATAAGTATATTTCAGTGCTATGAATTTATATAATTCTTTTTCACTCATAAATCTTTAAAAGAGACTCTTATAAAGGAAAATCACTGAGCAGATAAAATAAAAGTTTATTGTTTTTAAAAATATCCGATTAATACTGTAAAATTACAAGATCGTTCAGTGTCAAAAGTATTCGGAAATCGTAATATCCTGTAGTTTAATGGTTTCAAATTTTAATATTCTCACTAATCTTCGACACAATTTTATTTTTTAAACAATTTTCCTCTCTCATGTAATATATACCCAACCATTAAAAGATTTTTTTTTTAAAATAAGGCCCTAAAATAAAAACGCAACGACCGTACAACGCCCTCGAATATTTTTTAACACGTTCACATCGTTAAAAGTAAAGAGGAATTGTTGAGATGTTGACAAAAATTTATGAGAATATATGGATGGCTATAATAATAAAATATAAAAGCAAAACTTTGAGCGTCCAAAAAATATGAAATATTAAAACTGAAAGACTGATTATTTATCTTATAAGAAAACAATACCTCAAATGAGTAAACCTTAGCTTATTTCTGAATTTTTCAGAACTTCTAGATGCACCATAAGTGTTTCAATTGTTCTCCCCGTTCAAAAAAAAAATAGGACGAAAAGAAAAACATGGTAGAAGAAGTACAGAAAACGTCTTTCAGCAAGCGTGGCAATTAGATAATAGGCTGAATGTTCGTAACATTTTTTTAAGAGAAGGTTGATAAATTAAATGTTTACAGATGACCCCATACTAAAATACATGTTGTTATGAAAAATTATGGTTTGAAGGAAACCAAATAAAGAATTAGTATACCATAGTAAAACATCTTGAGCGGTCAATGATAGTTAGGTATATATTTCTTCGAAAAAGTTTAATAGTATTGGATTCATGGACAGGAATATTAATAGGTATGTGTATTTTATAAGTATGAAAAGCCATAATTAAAAGTAGAAGAATAATGACGTATAAATTAAATTTTTAACATACGCTCGACCATGACTCTGGGCACATATACGTTATCTATTCAGATTTAGTTGCTGCAAAATTACTAAAAAGTTCTCGAAATCTCTCTTCTATTATTTCTTTCAAATTTAATTAAGTATTCATGGGTCCTACTAAAAAGGAAAATCAAGAAATACTATATTGAAACTGAAAATGCCTCAAGAAACAATAAGTGCTTAAGTGGAATATTATTTATCACCAAACAATCAATTAATTACTAATATAAATTCCCAGTAGGCTAAAATGTATAATTATACAAAAAGTATTACCAACTGGATGTTTATTTATGAGCACTACATTAATATAATTAGGAAACCACGTCATTCCGAATACTTTTGACACTATTGACATACACTATTTTTAATATTTTCGTAAATGAACGTTCAAAACGTTAAAAATAAAATGATTTTTGTCGTAATTTTTGGTTTGAGCTATTGTTTACCTTCCTTCTAACATTATAAAGTGGATAAGAACTCTTTAAAAACGTATAAAATAAGTTAAAAGCAAGCAAATTACGGACTGATTGTGAATTCCGAATACTTTTGACACTCACTGTAGACGTATAATAGGGGTACTCACTACGTTATACTATAGCAAACGTAGTGAGTACCCCTAATATATATTTGATTTTACAAAAGATATTATCTTATTTACAAAATTATAAAAGTGAATAGTGAATGATAAAAATCTTATAAACCTAGGCACCAATTGTTTTTTGTTTTCTGTGTAAAATTAGTCTCAAATCCTATAGAATCTTCAAAGAAATAATAGAATCAGTGAGTGAGATTTGTTTTACTAATGTTGTTACAGTTGTATAATTTGTAAAATTGAACAGGTCGGCCCGGGACTAGACGTTCTAAAATACCATTGTTCTATTAAATGTTTTTTTATAAATTGGAAGATTATTATATTTTTGTTGTTATATGCTGAAAAAAAACAGTTATAGGGGGAGAGGGAGGGAGTGGAAAAATCCTGTCCACAAGAACACAGCTTGTAATATAGTGATATTACTCAGTGGAGTAAAATTGTTTTTCAGCACGAATTAAAACAAAATAAAACTGAATACTAGGAGATTCTATATTACTACGAGTTAATCAAAATATATATGTACACATCGAAAAATTGGTAAAAACATGAACAATTTATAGTATAAAGCTTTTATGTATATTTTATGTATAGACCTTAATACCACAGACTTAACCTTGGCACCATACCACAATCAGACTTTTTTAATCAGGATAAAATCTCCATATCATTAATGCACATTTCATTTTACACCAACATAGTAAATTTAATCAAAACTGTTGAATCCATTTTCGAGGAAATTTAAAAACATTGATTGAGCATCCCAAACTCATACCTATCCTACCTCAAATATGTTATTTGATTTCCTTTGACTTCCTACCTTATAGTATCCTTTACTATTTCTCTAGTCCCCGTTGTTTTCGATACCTAGGACTCCATCTTAAGAAATGACTAACTTGGAATCCTCATACACGACTAAAATAACAAGAAGATGTTTGCCTTTTTTGGCTACTTCCACAATTAATAGAGTGTTCAAACCTTCCTCTTAACTAAAAAAAACTCATCTACATGACTATCATAAGGCCAATCTGGACTTACGAAATTGAGCTTAGGGGCTCTACTTAACTACGGAATTCATTTCGAATACGAATCTTCAAAATCCATCGTAAAGTCCTTAACGCTCTCTACTATGTCACGAATACACTCTTCCATAATTTTCTGATTTGACCCAAACCAGGTACTTACTGCTTTCATGTAATTTTTTTTTTTTGGTTTTAAGGCGTAAAACCATACAGCAATTAACGCCTGGATATAGTATGTATATTTAATCTTCACAAGGATGAAATATTAGATGAGGAAGATGGTTGGGGGTGCGGTCATATTCTTCTCTTGGCCCTACCTTGACATCTCAACATTCTTCAGTTCACACTTCGTTTTCTGGTCATCAAATTTCACCTGTATCTCTTGTAAATCCTTCCTCTCCAACCGTTTCTTCTTCTACTCAATTAAATTTGTCTTTTTCTTCCTTAAAATCCTCCTTCCCCCATCTTAAATCACAGTTTAATTTATTCTCCAATCTTCACAAACGTCTAGCTAACAGTTTAGAACAAAGGATCTTTCTCCTAAAATGCAGATCCAATGCAGTTTTTCCAAAATTCATAGAATATTCTTTAAATCATATCATAACTTCAAAAAATATGACCGCACCCCCAACCATCTTCCTCATCTAATTTCTCTACGGTCAACAAAACTCCATCAGGATGAAATATTAGGTAAAAAACAAATAAAATAATGATAAATTAAAAAAAAAAAAAGCAAATAAATAATAAAAAAGTGGACATGATTAAAAAATAACAAAGGTAATTTTTTTTCATTTATTTATTGTTTCTATATTTCCAGATTGGCTTCGTAAGCCATACTTGGGAAGAAGGTAATTAAAGAGGCACAACAGTAAAAAACAAATAGAAAAATAAAAACGAAACACACGACTTTCACTTACCTCCGTCGTTTAAATTAATTTAAATTTTTTTAAATACATAGAGTGATGAAAAAAGATCAAATAATTAATTACAGACAGTTTCGAAAGAAACATATGTTTTATTTAATAATCTATAATATTAATATCTACAACAATCATTTAGTTTTATCTGCTTTTCACCACTCCATTAGCTTATGTAATACCGTGTTTTAGACAATATTTTTTCTTAAATCTTTAGCTTCCTATCTTTATCTAGGTATATTATACATCTATTTCACTATTCTTGAGTTCACACATTGCATTAAAAAATATATTTGCACTTGTCTCTTTTAGATGTTTATCAAATTCGCTCAAATTGCACATTTAGCCGTTATTTAGCAATTCTAACAAGATGATATGCCTATTATTTTTTTTAAATCTACAAATTAAAGATACTTTAGAAGAAGAAAATTTAAAACATCATTCGAATGAAATCTACAACATACTACAGCCCATAAAACTTTACATCCATATAGCGAGTTAAATCAAAAACGTTACAGCCGTTTTTGAGAAAATCGTAAAAATATACAAAATGCATAGTATAAAGTAACGCTTCTGGTAAGCAGATTATGATGAAAAAGATTTTGTAACATCTCGGACGTATAGTTGTCTTAAATATAAAATTTCAGTTTCGTAGGACTTTTAGTTTTTGCGTTAGACTTACCACACGCAGACCTTTTTGCGGGACTTGGCTATTTGAGCTCAGGGGACCCTAAAACGTGTATTTTCGTCGAAAACTGGAATTCGAACTTTTTCACGATCGCAATACTTTTCTTTACTATATACTATATTTTATATGTATTTACAAATACATACAAAAGCCTTTACAGGAAAGCAAAACTCTTGTTATACAAAACAATAATTAGGCCGGTTGTAATGTATGGCAGTGAGACGTGGACCCTAACTAAAGAAAACAGAAGATCTCTACTGGTTTAGGAGATGAGTATATTGAGAAGGATTTTTGGAGCCGTAAATGAAGAAAACAGATGGAGAATCAGAAGCAATTTACAGAATTGTATGGAGAGCCTGATATCCTCTATGCTATTAAGAAGAGAAGGCTGAGATGGTTAGGGCATGTGGAAAGGATGGGTCCCTGTAGGCTGCCCAAAATGATGTTAAATGGTGCACCAGGAGGGAAAAGGAAAAGGGGCAGGCTCAGGTGACGGTGGATTGAGGACTTGAAAGAGGATTTGAGAAGGATGGGAGTTGGAAATTGGAGGAGTCTTGCAGGAGATCGCGAGGCATGGGAAAGAACGGTAGCAGAGGCCCAGGTCCTACAAGAACTGTAGCGCCTAACAGTGAGTAAGTGAGTGATATATCTTATATATATATAAAATAGATAAGTCAAAATAAAAATGACTTGGAATTTATAATAGATGTATATTGCATTTAAGATTATAGTCTTTAAAATTTCAATAAAAATGATTTTTTATGAGGAAATGACAAAATTTATTCCCACTCTAATCCACTAATTTATATCCTAACATCCATAATCCTTTGAGGCGTCTGAAATTAGATTACCTAGTATAGTTCTGTTGCTTGTTTTTGCGGACAGAATGCCCAGCCAAGAGAAGCTGAAAAGAATCGCGAAAGGAAACAGGTGTTACTTTGACCTTGCAAAAATACTAAGTAACATCTATTGTCCATTAGCAAAAAGATCACCTTCTATAAAGCTTTAATAAGACCTGTGTTGACATATAAATCAGAGACATGGCCCCTATCAATGGCAGATGCCACGAAATTGAAAGTTTTCGAAAGAAAAATATTAAGAAGGATGTTTAGCCCTGTAAAGGATGGGACACAGTAGAGGATTAGGCACAGAGCTGTACCAAATTTACCGGGAACCGGATGTGGTACAATTTATAAGGCTCTTAAGGCTAAGATGGGCTGGGCACGTAGCAAGAATGGACCGAGTCTCACCGATCAAGAAAATACTCTTGGGTTATGTGGACGGAAGGAGAAAGTGAGGACAGCCACGACTGAGATGGGGTGATGAGGTCGAAGCTTAAGCAAAGAAGCTTCTAAACACAAGAGCTTGGCAGACCCTGGCACAGGATTGGGGTGGATTCTTGTACGGCCCGTGATGATGATGATGACTATAGTTCTGTCAATAGGTTTCTCTACACGTTTTTTGCATGTAGTTTATCATATAGTATATTTGATTGTGGTATCATCATATACAGTTGTAAATTTATATAAATAAAAAAAAAAAAAGTAAACTAGACTTAGCGCATACAAACTCAGATTATTTTTAGCGAGATTTGGTCATTTGCACTCGAGCTAAACGTGTATATCTGTTGAAAACTCAAATTCGAAAATTCACTTTCAGTAAATTTCTTTCATAGGATTGTGAAAATAATAACCCTAAATAACTTATAGCAATCTGACAAAACATTCTCGTGAATTGTAGCAAAAAAGGATTTCACTATCTTTAACATAATAATAATTATAAGTTGTAACTAATGAAATTTTGTTTGTTACGAACTTGAAGTAATTGATTTGTTCATAGAATTATGTAAATTCATTATATTGCTTTGTCGTATATTGTAATACTGAAATGTTAACAACTTCGTAAATTAACCATTGATTTATTGATTACGTCTATATGGCTTTATCATCTAAACCAGTCAAGTATGACTGACGCTACTGAACTTCTGAGCTGTGAAATTGTATCAGCTATTTAATCATTTTCATTTTGATACGCCATTCTTCTTATTATTAATTACTAAAAAATCTGGTGCGATTTGCATCATACAGCTTTCACTTAAATAAGTATTTTTAAAAAATCTGATGCACGCAACACGACTTTCACTTACCTGTAATTTTTAAGTGATATTTGTGAAGATGCAGAAAACTTGTGAATTCAAAAAGTAAAGAACTAATTTTGTATGTAAACCTAAATATTTAACAGTTCTATCAGTATTCTTTTTAAATGGTTTTATATTCATTTAATGTATTATTTTTTGTTTAGTGTTTCTAATCTAATATTAAACCTTCTAATATAAACTATTTGGATTAATAGTAATTTACACAAAAAGACTGATAAACTTGCACATATGAAGTATAATCTTAAGTTGTGTTACAAGCATTAGTTAATATTATTTATTATAGAATTAAAAAATTGTAATTTTCCTTTTAGTTATTTTTTCTAATTAATTAATCATTGTGCTAGTACTTTCATGCCTGAAACTATTAGCGTCTATGTTTAAACGTGTAATTTCAGTTTCGCACAACGATTCGTTCTTAGTTTAACACAAGAACTCACTCACCTTATAATGTAGGGTAAAATTTTGTGGTTGAGACTCAGTTCGTTCTCGAAATCTAATACATTGGCACATTAATGCCTTGGAAGTCTTGCACCCAACTTATCAACCTACTTGATGCCAAACCAAATTAATAACACTTGAGTTGAGTTGAGTCTCATCCATTAAATTTTATCCGACAGTATTTATAATCTGTACGAGCTCAATCATTTTTCATTCAGTCACTTTTGAGATATTTCACTATAAATATTACTGAACTTGGAGATAGTCTTTCTTTGAAAATTTTTATTAAAAAGACGGAAAATACTTACATGATCGAAATTTCTACAAGTACTGCAACTATAAGAATATTTAAGAAAAAAAATAAGCGTAGACTCCTTTCTAACCTCCCTTGTTATGGCCCGCTATAAGCTTCAGTTGATTTAAATTTTCGTGAATTTTTTTTTACAAATTTCTTGGCTACTTAAGTAAGATGCTGTAAGGACCGAAACTGTATACAGTTCTCTCATCAACACTCTAGTTTAAGTTTCTTTCTGAAATATGCAAAATTACAGGAGTTAATAATTTTTAAAGATATTATTTTAACAGCGAAGAGAACTTTATCACTCGAGAACCAGCTGAGCCTCAGTAATCAAATTTATGTCAATTGTAAACATCCTATAGATGTGTAACCTGTGTTAGTTTCATAATTTTTTATTTAGTACGTTTTAAAATATTTCCGTGTAAAGTTCACAAAAACGACTTTTTGCCATATTTGAAAATTCATATACAAAAAAAAGACTATGTTCTCAAGATTGAAAGTTTTACAGCAAGTAGGGCTGTGACTAAGCTATTCATGAAAAAATAACAAAGGGTGAGTGTCTCTTCCTTTAAAGAGTTTTAACTCGCTAAAAGTCTGATTATTTATTAATTTACGAAAACATTTTTAACCACTTTCTTCACTTTTAAATTAATGATTGTAGATAATAAGTAATAAAAAACAACACCTATAATATTGACCCCAAAGAAATCTGTACAATATGAACATATATGAAACCATATACCATTTAATAGCAGTCTGTCCAATGTATTCAGCACTTAGTAACCACTACATCCCTCACGCTAATAACATAGCAGAAAGCCTATTTTCTACAATATTAACTACTGATGACCCAACTAAAGTCAAAGTACTGTATTATTATTTAGTTAACACCTTACAATTAAAATCATTTGTAATAAACGAGGAAAATTTATTAACAATTACGAGCTATATTAGAAAATAACCAACTATTTATAATACTGTACCTACTCAATGTTTCATAATAATGCTTATGTAATAGATAATGCTTGTACTAATGCAATGAACTATTTTAATCCATAATCTGATTTCACACAGCTCTTCAAACTATATTTATATATCAATGCTCATTTAAAATCTTAATATTTAATATTCATTCACTCCGATGTTAATTTAAAATTTATTTATGTATATATGTATCAAAACTTGATATTTCAAAGACTATTTACAATATTTTAATACTTCCATTTAACATAAAAAAATTTGTATAAACCTGTATAAAAATAATTTGTTACTTTCTGTTTATTCTACTGTCCTTTGTAATACTTATCTATTATCCTACTGTGATCTGTTCCGTTTTATGTTTATTACTTATAATTGTTATTAATTGCTGTTTGTAATATATAGCCTGACCTGGCTCTATATGCATGGGGAACCCCCAAAGACGAATAAACTCATTCTATTCTATTCTAATAAGTAATAAATTATTGATTGATAATAAATTTTAAGGACAAAAGATATAATGGATGTCCTTATCTTATTGTTAGTTTTTGTTTTGACTCGATGTCTGCAAAATAACCAGAATTAGAGAGATTTTTCCCAACACATTTTTTTAGTCGCGAGCTGACTTAAAACGGCTGCAGCACTAAAAGGATTTGCTAGAAATATTTTTATCCAGGATTTTGTATAAATGAAAATATAGAGAATAGCTGGTTAAAATATCATTAAAATCAAAGTAAGCGGTAAAATTGATAAAAATTTTATGATTTCAAATGAATTGACCCATATATATATATATATATATATATATATATATATATATATATATATATATATATATATATATATATATATATAAATAAATAAAATAAAAAAATAAATCTCTTTATTTGTTTTCGGGCTAGCCCATACAAATGGAGTTGAGTTGTACAAAAAAGTTAAACATAAATCAAAGAAATCTATTACAACTGTACTAAACAAAATACGCTTCAAAAACAAATACATAATAAAAGGCAAAATAAATTGTAACTGTATAAATATGAAACAAATAAATTAATCATAAATAGTTTAACAAATTCAATTATTGTTATTTTAGTAATGTGCTTAAATTATTCTTGAATAGACAGATACAAATTTCTTAGCTTTAAACACTCTGTTACATAATAAAATAAATTTTCAAATTGCTTTTTATTTTTTATTTGCAACAAAAGTTGTACTATGAGGTCATTGTCAGACATATTTCCAATATATGTCTTCAAGTACTTATTTCTGGACGGGGAGTAAACAGGGCATTCCAACAAAAAATGATTTAAATCTTCTGGTTCGCCTGAATTACAAATAGGGCATTCAGCGCTGCTATCTGAATAACCATTTTGGAATCCGTAACTGGTAACTTTCAGTTTATTGGGTTGACATAGTCTTAGTTGACTGATCAATCTATGTTTCCTCATAGGTCCCTTTATTTTCAAATAATATTCCCCCATATTTAAGCTACTAATTTTCCTAAAATTAGGATTAAACTTTGAGTGCAAAATAGCCTGAATATCTAGAGAAAGATTATGATTATTGAATTTTTCAAAAGCGTTATTTAATTCTCTTTCAAATAAGGCTTTACTTTCGATATTTAATATGTCAGCCGCATCTATAATTAATATATATATATATATAATATATATATATATATATATTTTTTTTTTTTTTTTTTTTTCTTTTCTTTTTTTTTTTGAGCAAATTTATTAAAATAAATGCTCCCGGTAAATTGAAAATAATATTAAATGACTAAAATCGGATAATATCACGAAGTATTAGTTTTGAAAAAAAACAACAAAAAAACGGAAGTTATTTTATTTTTTATCAGAATTTCAACCATTCCCTCACAGCACATGATTATTCCTTCCTCCGAATATTAAATAATCTTCAAATTACTATTCAAATATATTAGTCAAATAAAACATTTTCAAAATTTTATTTTTCCTTATAAATCAATTATTTTAAATTTATGTTAATAATTAATGACAAAAACAACTATATCTTGTTTGTCATTAGTAAACTGGAAACATAGGCTTAGACCGGCAAGAGATATTTTCTGATGAATTGTTCCAAGTACGTTGAAAACAGCAGATGAAGCAATCAATAGACTGATAATCTTGGGGAGGAACCCCATATCTTTCTTCCTCCTTTGCTCTGTTCATACACACATGAGCATTTATTATTTATTGTATTTATTTTCTAAAATTCTGTTTTTCGCTGTTTGTTTGATGAATATAAGAATAACATTATATAATATATATATATATATATATATATAGATAGATAAAACAGCCAGAAATAGAATTTTAGAAAATACATACAATTAATAAAAATAATATAAATATAAAATTAGTTAAAAAAATTAATGAGAAATCTACATTAATATTACTATAGATAAACTAAACAAAAATATGCTGTGAATATGCAGTACATCATTATTGACAATTTTTTTTTTCAACAACAATTTTTTTATTGAGTAATATTATTGTACAATCTGTCCCAATTTGGACATAAAAATAGTGGTGAAAGATATCATTCACACTACATTCATACAATATTTACACATCAATAAAATTACAACAAAATATATATACAAATTAGGAAAATTATGATTACGACCTAAAAGTCATAAATAAACAATTACTAATTGTAAACATCAAATGCAATGGTTTTTGTAGAAAGATTTAGATTTTGGATATCTCTTGAATCTTTTTTTTTGGCTCTATTCTTTTAATTTCGTCTTTATACTTATCTCTCAAGGTGTTTGATTTCATTATATTTACTTATTATATTTAGGGCATAAATATATAAATTACGATACATTTTGGAAACTTCACCAAAATATAATAACAGTAATAGATGTATGATTAAAAACTATGTTTTATTTAAATGGTAACGGCAAGATTAATTTATTTTCCATTATTTATTGAAATATTTAAGTGAGCCGTCTTATTTGAGAAAAAAATGGGTTAATGGTTGGAATTTAGTATGATATTTCATATAAAGATAAAAAAAAATAATTAAAATAATAAAAGAAAACTTAATTTTTTATTATTTTTACAATATAAATTTTTGTAGTAATAAAAGTACGGAACTACAATATAATTAATTACTTTCTGTTTATTATACTTCGTAATTTCTCTAGTTTATTTCTATATGTTATGCAATTTTTTTTCACTTTCTCCCTTTATTCCAAATTTCGCTCTACACATAATAATAATTTTTTTTTTAATTTGTTATCCGCCTCTACCCTACAGAGTCATTGGCGTCATCATATTAAATTATACTCTGTTGTAGTACCCTACAATCTTTAAATATTCAAACAGTTTGGATATATTTTTTCTTCGTCGCCGAGTATTTTGTTCAGTGTGAGTGGCAATCCAATATTTTTTCTCAAGTTCTTATATTTTTTGCATTCTAATAACAAATGGTGCACACTCTGTATGACGCTGTCACATTTTATGCAAATGGGTGCTTCCATCCGTGTATTATAATAACAAACTAAATATCATTAACTAATTGTAAATATCAATAAGAAATATATAAATAATTATTTCCTAGCCCAATTTTTCGTCGATACCTAATAATACATGTAAGCTAATATTACCTATGCACTGCTGGTGAATCCAAACGTAATGGAAAACCAAAAAATTACAAGAATGATAAAATAAATATTTCTTTTAAATCATATTCTTTGTTTTTATCGGTCGGTTGTGGTAGACACTTATTCTGCTGCACTAGCGGTGGATCGAATATGGATTCTAGAGACCCTCTATAAAGTGGATATCCTAAAGTGGAGGAAAAAAAAACCTGGCCGTTGAACGTGTTCTTGACCAAATCACCTTCTTGCGAATGCTTTGGTCTAGCGATTTTAGTTCTTATCAAAGTACCGATAACAATTGCTGTGGCGCATTTAAACTAACAATATTGTTTTAACATTAAACAGTATTGGTTATTGCGTTGTTGATATATTATTGAATGAACCATTTTTTATAAAATACATTATACCTAATTATATATATATATATATATATATATATATATATATATATATATATATATATATATATATATATATATATATTAGAGACTTTAATGTTGAGAACCGTGTTTTTAATAACAATAAATGGGTTTATTTTTCATTCATAAACTCCTTCTTCGAATATTATTATTATACGAAATAAATCAACGAACTTCAAGTTCATCAATAAAATTTTCAATTATTCCTGAAGATTACCTCAAAAGTATATAATAATTGATAAAATATGCTTTTAGAGAAAAAATGGTGGTTAGTGATTCACTCAGTTATGTAAAATTAACAGGCGTCTAATAAGCTTTAATATGAGAGATGACAAGCGACTGTAGGTCTTATGGGTACCGAGATATCTTTGTCCATGTAATAAATTCTGTCCTAAATACAGGAATCGACCTCATTTTAACATTATGAAGGTAAATATCACAGAAACCGTGTATTATACGAAAGTACTTATTCAATGTCCATTAATGTATATTATAATGAGTATTATTATATCATGGGTGGTTTCTGTGATATTATTCTGCACGGACAAAGATATCTCGGTACCCATAAAACCTACAGTCGCCTGTCACCTTTCATATGTAAAGCTTATTAGACGCTTGTTGAAGCTTATTGTTATGAGTAGTTTGGTAAAATTGGATGTTTCTATGATGTCGGGCTGTAATCTGTCTGAACACTGTTAAAAGTCGACCAATTCCTCTGTTTAAGACACAAAGTATTATATGGAAAAAGATATCTCGGTACCTATAGAACCTACAGACGTCTATCAGGTCTGAAATTAAAGCTTATTTAATGTCCATTAATTTATATTATAATGAGTATTTTCTTATAATACTTGGTTTATGTAATATTTACCTTCATAGCGTTAAAATTAGATCAAATTTCGTAGTTTGAACACAATGTATTGTATGGACAAAGATATCTCGATACCTACAGACGTGTATCAGCTCTCGAATCGAAACTTATTTAATGTATTTTATGATGACTATTTTTGTATAATGCTTGGTTTCTGTAATATGTACTTTTATAATGTTAAAATGAGGTCAATTCTTCGATTTGGACCGTTTTGGAATGCCGCAATTTTTGATTCCGACCAGTTTGAGGTGGCTGACAAAAAAAAAAGTTGTACGAGTTGGCTAAAACGTGGAAATCGTTTAATTCCTGCAATTTTTTATATATCAAATATTTTTTTAATTTTTATATTTAATTATAGTAATTTACAAGTGTGTTAAAGAACACAATAAGTAAATATGTAGAATGAAAATAAAAAGTCATGAAAGTGTCTTGAGAAATAACTACCCAGTGGTAGCACTTCAATATCTATTTTAAGACAGTAGGTCCCGAGGCCACCTTCTTTTCAGTTGCCTTGGAGGGTTATCAGGGATATCTGAGGAAGATAAGTTACAGACAAGTGGGTTTGTATGGGCAAGGAGTTTAGAATGGAAAGAGGAGTATCTATCACGGGATATGTCTGCAACAAATGGGATGTTTAGGTCATTATGAAGGAGTTGATTTGTGACAAAATAAGGGGCATTCAGGATTTTGCGAAGGATTTTGGATTGTAAGGACTGGATGCGGGAGGAATTAGATGGTTTCGTAGAGCCCCAAAGCTCGATTCCATATATCCAAATAGGTCTGATAATAGTGATGTAGATGAGTCTTTTGTAATATACTGGAAGTTTTGAACGTTTGTCTAGTAAGCGTTGTAGTAATCGATATCTTCGAGCAGTTTCTTGTCGTTTCAGTCTAGTGTGAGGATTCCAGGTAAGGCGCTTGTCAAGATGGAGACCTAGGTATCGGATTTGTTCTACAGGAGTAAGGGTAAGGTTATTAAAGGATACTGGGGGGGGGGGCAGGAAGTCGTCGGTTTGCGACGAAGGGTAAAGGTGATTTGGTGGGATTTGTTGGGATTTATTTTAATCCTCCAATTTTGACACAATTCTTCAAAGGCTGAAGGGTGTGGGATGCAGTAGTTGGATCCCAGTAGTGTCATCAGCATAAGTATACATTAAATCTATACAAAAATTAACTTCAAGATAAGGATATGATTTGTTTTGTTTTTTCCACTACTCATTACATAAATAATGAAGAAATTGTTTAAAATTTTGTCAAAAATGAATAAAAAACGAGATTTTTAACGAGATTAAGTATATAAAGGAAAAGATACTCACTTTTGAAGTATTTTTTCTTACATAGCTTAGTCATAGTAATAAAGATATTTTATTTAGTTAACTTACTGTTGTGTTAATGGTATAATGTACTACATATATACTACAGTTTACCATAATATACCGCACGTTATCATTTCTAGCAATTGTATTTCAGCAAATAGATATATTTGTACGAGGCCGACCCTGTATCGTTCAATACATATATATATCGGAGAGAAGTGAGTATATTTGTATGGTAATAATCCTTCACCAATACAAATTTACCTTACCATTACGGTGATGTGTGGTTATTTGTTATTTCTAAACTGTTTGTTTTTGATATTGCCTAAAAGCAAGTGTTCAAAGAGTTGGATGATATAATATTAACCCCACAAAACATTTTTGGTTTACTAGATGAAAAGATCCAATTCTTTTTCGATCTTTTTTATTGTTAAAATTAATCTTTTCATTTATTACTGATTTATTTAATTCTGCAACTTTAAGTACGAATTTATTTTACTTTAGCATTGTATTTATGATTAGTATATATACTAGGGGTACTCACTACGTTTGCTAGAGCATGCTATTTGTTTTATTTTGTTAAACCCGTCGAGTTTCTACAGTTATTTCGTGTATAAAATTGATGGGTTTAGCACAATAGCACAAATAGCATGCTATAGCAAACGTAGTGAGTACCCCTAATATATATGAAATATATAGGAATGGGAAATATTGGGGTCCTGAACGTTTCTAAACCCTCCGTTGAAAACATGCACGTCACTGGAGTCCAAAAATCCTAGAAGTCTTCATGTGTACATCTAAGGTAAGGTAAGCTCAACAAAGATGTCTCACAAAACTGACATTACTAGTCAAAGAGTATATATGTATAATTTAATATTTAATGTTTTACAGCTACTTTTCCATCAAAATACTATTATTGGAAGGAATTAATCCGGAAAGAAGGTACAAAAGAAATACAATTCCAATACTATTAAATACAATGTTATATAAACTATTGAGCTAGAGAACTTCGGTATTAAAATATAAACAAAGAAGAAATATATATGTAAAAAAATCAATTAATTAAATTAGAATGGCTATAATATAATAATGAAAGTTCTATACAGAACCAATTATGGCTAATGAAAATGTACAAATATATCAATATTTACATGAAATAGAAAACATAAAAATATGGAGTGGAGTGTATATACTTACCGCATGGTGAGCGAATGGAAACTAGGTACTGTTTTGTAGAATGGGGGCAGGTAGGATGGAAAATACGTAAGAAATTTAGATAGAATGGAAAGTACGTACCGTATTTATGGACAGTATCTTTTTAGCCCTGATGATGACCCACAAGGGGGGGGGGGGTCGAAACGTTGGCAAGCAATAAATGGTTGAAACTATTTAGTTGTTTCATTTACTGACTGCCACTCGGACTAATTCCTTCCATAACTCTCAACGGTTAACTAATTATATCTACCAAAAATATTATTATATTTATAATAATATTTCAGACTTTATCCTCATGAAAAAAGTCAGGTTGGTTTTAAATACATTATATTTAATTTTTTTTTTTTAAGTATCTCTAATTTTTATTTTCACTGAATCAGAGACCTTGAGGTATGGTGTCAGAGTTGGAGAATTAAAATAAATTCCAACAAATCCCACCAAATTACCTTCACCCTACGTCGTAAACCTATGACATCCTGCCCTAAAGTATCCTTTAATAACATTCCGCTCGTTCCAGTTGAACAGATCCGCTACCTAGGGCTTCTACTTGACAAACGTTTAACATGGAATCCGCACACTAGACTGAAACGACAAGAAACTGCTCGCCGCTTTCGGTTACTGTAACACTTCAACAGTACTAGACAAACGCTCTAAACTTTCACTTAACTACAAAAGACTCATCTACTTGAAAATTGTTCGGAGGACTTTGGATTGGAAGGATTGGATGCGTTTGATGTTAGAATGTTTAGCTGTCCCCCACAGTTCAAGTCCGTAGGTCTATATAGGTTTCAGTACTGTCTTGTATAGCATTTTTCTAATTTTTTTATCTTTGCAACGGTATATTATACGTCTATAATATTGTTCTTATGTTAAAAACAAAAAAAGAGTGACTTTACAGTGTAAATTGTCACCCAGCTTGCCGTTGTTTGCTCCAATATTTACTGTTGTTGTTATCCTGAAGCCTGGTGATGTTTTCAAGACTGTTCTGAAGTGATATTTAACTGAAAAAGCAAGAAATCCAAGATCCGACTTGAAAGATGACCGCTATACTCATGCGCGTGCGCAGAACTAATAAAAAATTATTAGTATTTTTTTTTTTTAACATAAGAACAGTATTATAGACGTATAATATACCGTAGCAAAGACAAAAAAATTAGAAAAATGCTATCTCATACATAAAATTGCAAAGGTTAATATAGGTGATGAAAAGCGGATAAATCTGATTATTGCAAATAATTAATTTAATAGATTATTTAGTGAAACACGTGTTTCTATCTAAACTAAATGCAATTTCTTAACCTTACCTTTACCTTTAACTTTATTTAAAAGTTCTTAAATTGATTCAAAAAACCGATGTTGATGAAAGTCGTGTGTTGCAATAAAGTCGTAACAGTTAATGAAAGGTCAATAGACAAAAAAAAAAGTATCGTTTCTAGACTGGACGGCCAATCTTAGGCAAGGGGCGAATAGGACGAGATCACGCACAAAACACTAGGTTTTAATCATTTTTGGGTACCCACTTTTAGAGGCTGGGTGGGCCCTAAAAGGTCTTTCTATCCCAGGGTTACCAAGGGTGAAATTCAAGTTCGAACCCGGTAGAACAGTAGTCTAATAATAAAAACATCTTAATTTGTCTTAAATAATAATTTTATCATTACATTGAAGATAATTTTAAGTTAATCAACTAAAATAAAAAATAGTTTTTCTGATTACAAATTTTTTTTCTTGAAAATATCAAAAACCAGGATAGCTATAGAGAATGACGGAAACCGCATAAAATTAAGTAACTGAACATGTATTAATTTAATCTATTATTATATTATTTTATGTAAATTGATATTTTTTTTTAAACTTGTATGCTTACTTCAACTTCTAAATTTATTATAATTAGCGATATAATTAAATGATGTGTAATGTGCGTGCCTGATTTTAAAAAAATATAAAATTGCCATTCAAGAATAATTCTTTGTTTAATGTAGAAAAAAAAATCGTTTAAACGTCCATATAAACAATTAATGCTAACTATACCCTTTTCCAGATAAAACGAAGGGGTCTGAAATTTTCAAGGGAAAAAAGGATTGTTCTCTTTAATTCAGCCGTCAGGGCCAACTGCAGGCAATTAAAGCTTGCATAATCAATGGAACAGTTGTTGGGAAGCGATTATAAAAACATGATTCTTTCGAAAATTACGCCCTTTCAAAAGTTTGATAGCAGGGATTCCCATCAATATTAATGCTAACATACGTTACCTTGTTAAGCCTTCGTTTATAATGCAAGTTCTCCCTCTTTGAAATGACTATTGATCTGTACCGCCGATTTTAATACTCATTATAGAAGCCAATCAGGTTAGTAGGCAACCATCAGTTTAAAAAAAAAAGAATATATACTTAGCTTATATAATTATATATATTACGTGTATAATAATATACCATACTAGAAAGGTTTTTTTATTTTTCGTTTTTTTGCGAATCATTTAAATGATAAATAATTTAAAAAAAAAAAAAATAAAGCAAATAGTTGGCAGCTATTTCTTCATTTTTTAGAATATTTCGTTTATCCATACGAATGGTAGTTGTGAAATTGAAGAAGTGGGGCATCCATGGAGGAGGCGACGGGGAAAATCCTCTCTTCCTAATTATTATGTAAAATACTACTTTGTTTTAAACTACCTTATTTTTTTCATTTTATTATTATTATTTTTTTGTTAATTTTTATTGCGGTATATAAAATCATAATTGCATAAAGAATGAATGATTGAAAAAAGAACTTTATTCTGGGACTAGGCCCCTTAAGAATAACATATATGTACAAAAGAAAAAAAGTATAATAACTGGCCAAAGAACACATAAAAAAAAAAACAATAAAAACTAATAACATTAATGATTACAATAAATAGATAAAATTATTTACAATGATAACAAAAGAAAGAAATGAAAAATGAAAATTAAAAATATTACAATAATATATAAATGTAATATAGAAATAACAACCCCCCACCCAAAAAAAAAAAAAAAAAAAAAAGGATCGGAATTGGTTGATAAAATGGCGGTGTCATCAGTAAATGTTGCCAAAAAGGTATCGGGGTGGGTAGGGATATCGGCGGTGTAGAGGACGGGTCCTAAGACGCTGTCTAGAGGAACACCGGCCTCAGTTATATAATGTTTGGAAAATTCTGAACCACAGCGAACTCGGAAGGAGCGGTTTGATAGATTGAATCGGAGGACAAGGTATAAGGATTGGGGTAAATGGGTTTTTATCTTAAAGAGCAATCCCAGGTACCACTCCCGATCAAAAGTTTGGGCTATGTCCAGAAAGGCACCCGAATACTGAAGGGCGAAGGAAATGCGGTCATCAGCTCGGAATGTTGAGAACGAAATCCAAACAAAATTTGGCTAGGATTTGTTTTAGGAGGAGCTCTTAGAAAATTTTTTAGAGGATCGGAAGTAGGCTAATACGTCTGTAAGATGAAGCGCTGTTGGAAGGTTTACCTGGTTTTAGGAAAAGGATGATAGTTGAGTGTTTCTACAAGAGAGAGAAATAGGTAAGTAAGATACAGTTATAGAGATATGTAGAGATGTAATGGCTTTGGGTGGAAGTTGTCTAAGATCTGAGAAGTAAGGAGATTGAATCCAGGGAATTTACTGAGAGCAGAGCTTTCTAAGAAGATATTTTACCTCAGAGGGATTAACTGCTTTAGGTGGTGAGGAGAGTGGTATAGTATTGGTGATGTAAGGAACTCTTCAACTGTTGCGGTATGGGTTGGATTGAGCTCAGGCTGAGGAGTCAAAACTTAGGAAAAGTGCTGTGCAAATTCATCGGCTTTATCTATAAATCGGCTTAAGACACTAAAGTCCACCTTTTACTAACTTTAATATTATTCTAAAGGGACTTGTCCCAGAATAAATAAATAATTAATATTAATATATTCTGTGGGCCGATCCTGGGGAATGCAGACCCTCCTTGGATTCACCCAGCCTTTCTAAAACCTCTAAAACTTAAATTTAAATACTTAAAATTTAACATTAACGGAAGAACCTTGCAGTAGAGTGTGATCTAGGTTGTCACCTTCTTGGAAATTACGGCTCCTTACTATTCACTGAAAGTTTTTTTTAATAAACAAATTCTCGGACCAAATGATAAATCAAATATTACTAGTATTACACTGCAATCTGATCTATCTCGCAAGTGGCGTAGGTCACAGGAAGCGTTAAAAAAAAAAAAAAAAAAATAATAATGAAAAAGCTCTATACGCTAGAGATACTATTTATAGAAAAGACAAGGAATCCTTTAGATGTTTTCTCAATCTATTGACATATGATTAAGGATTGGAAGGTGACAATAATAGATCTTTGACCAAACACTCACTACCGAGAATAAGGAAAAAGGTAATGAAAAGCAAACAATAACTTCATAGGGTAGAAGTGATGATGTCTGAATTTATTATGGGAGCATCAGTTTGAGCTCTTCAATGACCCAAAAGTTTAAAATGAAAATACTCAAAAAAGAAAGCCATTTTATCATTATTCTAAACATATTTTAAATTTTAATAAAACCATGTTTATCGAAAAACATATTTTGAGAGTCCGTTACCCGGATTGAATGTAAGTTAAAACTTCTGGTTATTAATTAGGTCATTTCATATAAACTTCAGAAAAACAAAGTGGCCCGAACCAGATACCATTCCTTTCATTTCATTTCCACTGTATTCCTCTAGTTTCTATTCTTTCTTATTCTTCGATTCCTGATAATCCTCCGAGGCGTCTGAAAAGATGGCCCCGAGACCTTCTAGTAAAGAATATTTTTAGGATGCTTCCAATGGGAAGCTTCTCTACAAGTATATCATGATTATTATATTTTATTCACATTTACATGTTGTTATACTCTTTAAAGTTGTAAATAGCAATAAATGAATGAAAAAAACAAGAAAAGCGAAATGGGATTATTAGACTATTGTTTATGCTTACAGATTATGATCGCACATGGTTTAATTATTTTTTTATTTGTTTAAACATAAACACTTTGCATGCCAAGCTGAATGAAACAATACCCCATCATTTGGAGAATGGTTTTGTAACGAACGGATTATTCACCGGGTTTTTTTTTTTATTTAGCAATAAAATATTATTTGAATATTAATTTTTTTAATTTCAACAAATTTAGTTTTAGATTATATTTCCTACTGCATGAAAGTAATAATTTTATCATTTCCTAACCACTGTTTTTTATTAAATTATTATGCTTGTAAGTTATTTTTATACACTTTATTATGCACATATTTATTAATATTAATATTAATTAGCAATTTAGCTTTTTTTTTATTTTAATTTTTTACTTTTAGAAAATATATGCAAAAAGATTGGGCATTTATTTAGAGGGTAACAATTGAATAGAAAACCATTAAAAAAAAAAGGTCATAGATGTCGAAAAGATGTTCGTTCTGAAATATGCAACATTACCTTAGTTAATAATTTTTAAAGAAAACTTTATTTTAACAGCGAACATCATTTTATAACTCCGGAACCAGCTTTATCTTAATAACAAAATTTATATACCTTTAACTCATCAGGTAGATGGGTGATCTGTATTAGTTTCATAATTTTCACACAGTCCCCTTTGAGATATTTCCGTGTAAACATCGCGAAAAACAAATTGCTAATGGGTGACGAGGAATCAGTGCTGTCACTTAAAAATAAAATCGCCAACCGAATTCGTTTTAAAATAATAATAACCTAAGTAGCTCTTTCAAAACCTGGCTCTTTCATGCCACTTATATTGTGATTATTATTATTTTAAAACGAATTCGGTTGGCGATTTTATTTTCAAGTGACAGCACTATTCCTCGTCACCTATAAACATTTGACAGTATGCCATAACCAACGGACACTGCTACAGCTAAAGTTTTTGGCACTAAAAAGTTAAGTATTTCGCTTCATTTAAGTTGTTTTTTAGTATTTTATTGTAAAAAAATATAGGTAAATGGATTGTATATTGGGTTTGTACATACATTTGGCTTTTTAGCTTCATAAAAAATTAGACGCTAAAGTTTTGATATTATTGTTATTTTGTAGGTTATATTTATTTAAAAAACAAGTCATGAAGCAGCCTGGTGAATAGGCTTTGAGAGAGCCTAGCTCATTTATAACCGCCTCTTTCATAGCCCTGCATTTGAATTTTGCTAATAAAATACTACTAAATATGAATTGTTTTCATATATTTTTAAATTATTTGCTTTAGATATTGCATTATGGAAAAGCCTAATAAAAAAAAACGAAGAAGACCTGCAAAAATCGGTAATTGAAGAAGTAGTCAATGAAGTTCTAAAAAAGGGTCATGCATAAACAAAACTCCACTCGTCTTAGCTAAAATAGTTAAAAAGCAAAGTCTACTGGTGAATTACCTTACAAACACTGTCCTAATGTAGGAAATAAGCGTATTTTCACAACAGAGCAGGATAATATGCTTCCGGATTATTTAAAGACTGCTTCTAAAATGTGATATGGATTAACAAGACATCAAATTAAGAAGCTAGCATTTGATTATGCCATGGCCAATGATAATCTGCCCAGATAAATAGAAATAAATTGAAAATGCGAGTGATTGATACAATTCAAAGTTTTAAAAATGTCATCATTTACTACAAAGGATTCTTTAGAATTGTGTTTTTGTTTTTATTATTGTTCAATTAATATTATTTTGCATAATTTATACTTTATAGTGGTGATTAGCTCTTTCATGACTTCTAGTGGTTCTTTCAATTCCGAATTGTTTTGAAAGAGCCAAAAGACTCATCTTTTAAAAATGAACATTTCGTTGATTTTTTTTAATAGTATTTAAGATTTTTCTGTACGGAATAATCTACTTAAAAAAATAAAGAATAATTGTGAAAAAAAAAAATCGTCGTTTCTTTCATAAAAAGTATAATTTTTCTCTGTTTTGTAAACTGGCTCTTTCATGCCACTTCTCCCCTACATTCATATATCCAGTCCTCGTGTTGAAAAATGCTCCAACAAAACAACTCCTTCCTCATTACTCGCTGGCATCAAAGGGGAAACATGAATTGAAGGAAAAGGGGTTTTACTTGCTCTAAGCAGGTTTACTACATCAACACCAGCGGATAAGCGAGAAACGCTGATATAGTTGCATTAAACAACAACAAAAATGAAAACTCCATAATGATTTCGTATTCAAAGATGGGATTCGAATTTAGCGACTTTTATCAAGTGGGTGCAATGGAAACGAAAAATAGAGATACTATAAACAAAAAAAAAAGCTCTACGAGAACTTTGGACACTGGTTTGGTTGTCGCGGAACTATCCCCAACCGAAGGCTTTTGAAATTATTAAAAAGATTTCCTTGCTTTGATTACTTCCATTGATTGATTATTTTACTGGGCTATAAGTAAGGCAATATAGATTTTATTTTATTTATTTACTAATATCTGTCAACGTAGAGAAATTCAAGTATTTAGGTTCAATTATAACTAGAAAAAATGAAATCCAGGAAGAAATAATATCCCGGTTAAAGGTGGGAAATGCGTGTTATTATTCAGTTGCTAAGTTACTTAGTTCGCGGCTTCTATCTAAAAACTTAAAGGTTAGAATTCATAAAACTATTATTCTTCCAACGGTTTTTTACGTATGTGAACGTGGCCGCTTATTGTTGGGCACGATGACGAGCGGATTCCCAGAAAGTTGGTATTTGCTGATCCGACTGGTAGGCGTCCGAAAGGTAGGCCGAAGCGTAGATGGGAGGATTGCGTTAAGGCTGATCTCGGGAGCTTGGGCTTGAATGGTGAACATTGGACGAGTCTGTGTAGGCGGAATTTGGTGGTATCGGCATCGAACCTTCGGGTTCGCTAAGCCTATTATTATTATTATTACTAATATCTGTCATAATTACACTACATATATTTTTGAGAGAAGTTGGTTCAGGGTGCAGTCAATACATATATTTTTATTTATACTTTATTCCTCAATCATATTCGTATTTATGGCATGCGTTTCCAAATATTTATATGTTATCTATATATGTATTACTTTTTGTGGTTTATATGCATCTAAAATCAAAATCAATTCCAACAAATCCCACCAAATTACCTTTACCCTTTGTCGCAAACCTATGAAAGCCTGCCCTATAGTGTCCTATAATAATATTCTGCTTGTCCCGGTAGAACAGATTCGCTACCTAGGACTCCTACTTGACAAACGTTTAACATGGACAAGATAACAAGATAACAAGACTGAAACGACAAGAAACTGCCCGTCGCTTTCGCTTACTTAAACACTTACTGGACAGGCGCTCTAATCTTCCACTTATCTACAAAACGCTTATTTATATCACCATCATAAGGCCTATCTGGACTTACGGAGTTGATCTCTGGGGCTCTACTAAACCATCAAATTCTTCCCGTATTCAATCCTTAAAATCCAAAATCCTTCGAAAAATAAACTCATACATTAACACCTTAATATCCCGTATGTTGCTGATTTGGCCCGAACCAGGTATCATTCCTTCCATGAAAAACGCCACTCCCACTCTAATCCACTAGTTTCAATACTTGCTTCCTCTTCCATTCCTGAAAATCTTCCGAGGCGTCTGAAAAGAAGATTGCCTCGAGATCTTCTAGTTTAGATTACCCAGTGGAGTGCTGCCAATGTGCATTTTCTCCATGTATTTTTCTGTTAGCTAATTTACTTGATGTATTAACTAATACAGTTGTATATTTCAATAAATGTTAAAAAAAAATGCATCTAAAGATAGAAATGTAATATAGCTTGTCTCTAGTTCATTACTGATACTAGATGATTATCTATAATCATAGTTAGCAAAAATGTGAATGTAAAAGACAGAATAGGTCTAGCAAAGGTTATGCTCTGCCAGTAGATCGATTTAATATGTTTGGACAACACTGTTTTATTTTGTTTTAAATAAAGCATTTGTCTTCTCTAAAAATGGAATCACAAGGTTTTTAATGAATTTTTTATCTTAACCAAATACAAGAAAAGAAGCGAAAACAAAAAGCTGTTGGTCGTCGTCATTCGTACATTGATTTTTAAAGGGCATTCGATACTATTGAGTGCTGAATGTGTTCAACATTCTAAATTAATATAACTGTCGATAACAGAGACAATTAAATTAATTTGAAATTGTTTGATTTAATTAAAAATTTTGAGTATATTTACGGATATAAATTAATTCTTCAATTGGTAATTTTTAATTTAAAGTAAGCGATGCGATTTCCGGTATGAAATCTTATTTAACTTGCTAATCAGTTACATTAGTTATTCTAATTATAATTTTATGTTTCAGTGAAGTGGCGGTTTCAATGAGGGTGGACATGTATCACATAGTGGTAATTTAAAATACTACATGTACTAAATACGTACTTGGAACAATAATCGTGGGTAACTAAAATAAATATTAATGGTTGAATTTATTGATGTTGGTAAGTACATACAGTGAATGTCAAAAGTATTCGGAACTCGTATTTATTTTCATTAATTAAATATATTTCATAACTATTAATGTATATAATTCTTTTTCACTCATAAATCTTTAAAAGAGACTCCCATAAAGGAAAATCACTGACCAGATATCCGAAAAGTTAATTGTTTTTAAAAATATCCTATTATTATTGTAAAATTACAAGATCATTTAGTGTCAAAAGTATTTGAAACTCGTAAAACCTGTTGTTTAATGGTTTCAAGTGTTCATATTCTCACTAATCTTCGACATAATTTGATGTTCTAAGTATATATTTCACAACTATTAATGTATATAATTCTTTTTCACACATAAATCTTTAAAAGAGACTCCCATAAAGGAAAATCACTGACCAGATATCCGAAAAGTTAATTGTTTTTAAAAATATCCGATTATTATTGTAAAATTACAAGATCATTTAGTGTCAAAAGTATTTGAAACTCGTAAAACCTGTTGTTTAATGGTTTCAAATGTTCATATTCTCACTAATCTTCGACATAATTTGATGTTCTAAGCAACTCTTCTCAATCATGTAACATTTACCCTACCTTGAAAAGAAAATTTTTTAAAATGAGGCCAAAAAAAACAACGATCAAACAACGGTTTCGATTAATTTTTAGAAAAAAATAGTTGAAATGTTGAACAAAAAATGATGAGAATATATGGATTGCTAATCAATTAATTAGTAAGAACAATTCCTAGTAGGCTAAAATGTATAATTACACAAAAAGTTTTACCAATTGGATTTTTTTTTTTTTTTTACAACAATATAAATCTTTATTTGTATAGAATACATCTGCACAGTTTTAAAAACATTTATTGGAAATCCATTACAATGCGCTACTTATTTCCTAAAATTTATTTTGTACATCAATTGTTTTCATTGTTGTTAAAAATTTTAAAAAAAACCCTCCTAAGAAAAAAAAAAAAAGAGAAACTAAACAAAAAAAAAAAGATATAAATAGATAGAAATAAAAATAAATAATTATAGTTATTAAAATCATATGATGGGATTGAGTAATTTAGAATTTTATAACAGTATATGTTTAGTTCTCTCATGTCTATATTTAGAGGTTGATAGTTTAGTATAATTACCTATTGAGAAAAATGATTCTGTTTGTTGGTGAATTAATTCTTGTATTGAGGGATGTCCAGATCTTTGTGCATGGTAGTTATTTTTGTGAATGGTGGATAATTATTAATTATTCTTAGGCATCTAATACCTACTGGATCGTTATTTATGCTCACTGCGTTAATATAATTAGGAAACCACGTAATACTGAATACTTTTGACACTATTGACATACTCCATTTTTAATTTTTTCGTAAATGAACGTTAAAAATAAAATGATTGTTCTCGTTATTTCTGGTTTTAGCTATTGTATACCTTCCGTATAACGTTATTAGGTGGTTAACAAATTTACAACTGTATTACAATAAAATACAATAAGTAAATGTTTTAATAGATCAAGTGGGCGTGATACAGGCATGTGAAGAAACTACCCAGTGGTAGCACTTCAAAGTTTATTCAGCTAAGGAGGTCTCGAGGCCATCGTCTTTTCAGCCGCCTAGGAAGATGATCAGGAATAGGAGATGAGAGTTTGCGGACGAGTGGGTTGGAGTGGACGGGTAATTTGGAATAAAAGGAGGAATATCTAGTTCGGGCTAGATCAGCGACTAATGGGATATTTAGGTCTTTATGAATTATTTTATTGGTGACAAAATAAGGGGCGTTTAGGATCTTTCGGAGGATTTTGGATTGCAAGGATTGAATGCGGGAAGAATTGGATGGTTTGGTGGATCCCCTTAACTCAATCCCATATGTCCAAATAGGCCTAATGATGGTTATATAAATTATTTTTTTGTAGTATGTGGAAAGTTTTGATCGTTTGTCCAGTAAGTGTTGTAGTAAGCGGTATCTACGAGCTGTTTCTTGTCGTTTCAGTCAAGTATGAGGATTCCAAGTAAGACGTTTGTCTAGATGGAGTCCTAGGTACCGGATCTGTTCAACTGAGGTGAGTGGAATATTGTTAAAGGAAATAGTGGGACAGGCGGACATAGGTTTTCGACGAAGGGTGAAGGTAATTTGATGGGATTTAGTAGGGTTGATTTTAATTCTCCACTTTTGACACCATTCTTCAATGGAAGAAATGTGAGACTGAAGGGTTTTGGAAGCAACATATGGGTCATTATTTACTGATAACACACAAGTGTCATCTGCGTAGGTTGTGAGGACAGTACCAGGATAAAAAAAAAAAAAAAAGTTAAAACAAGTACATTACGGAATGGTAGTGTATTCTGAATACTTTTGACACTCACTTAAATGTTTCTCTGTGTCCCCCCTCCTAAACAAGTATCCTGTCGTGATGCTTTGCCGTTTATATTTTTAAATCATATCTCAACGAAGCATTGACGTTTGCAAACGTATATATATATATATATATATATATATATATATATATATATATATATATATATTATATATATATATATATATATATATTACGCTGCGTTTATTATTGATTTTTCTTCTTTCTCTCAGCGTTCTCCCCGTTGTTTTCATCAAGATTTCGACTTCGACTAGGTGAATACAACTTCAATATTATTTTCCATTTTATTGTAATGTTATAATTATGTTTTTACTTTCACTTTCCTATGTATGAAATATGTAGTTAGGGAAAATATTGCGAGCGTGAAAATTTTGGAATTCCAGTTTTCAGCGGAAATACGCGTTTCAGGGTCCCTTGAGTCCAAATGACCAAGTCCCGCAAAAAGGTATTTGTGTGTCCGTGTTTGGTAGATAGCCACAAAAACGATAGTAGTATTAAAGTGAAATTTTATATTTTAAGAGGGTCTATGCTTGAGATGTTACTGCAACTTTTTCATCAAAATCAACTAACCAGAAGAGCTACTTGATACCATGCATTTTGTTTCATTTTATGATTTTCTAAAAAATGGCTCTAGCGATTTTTAATTAAACTCGCCTTATCGATGTAGAATTTATAGGGATTTAAAATATTATAGGTTTCATTCTGATTGATATAGGCTGACAGGGCTTGAAGTGCGATATTTTATATTTTCCTCCACTAAAGTACCATCAAATTTGTAAATTTTATAAAAATAGCCATATCATCCGTTTTGCATTGATGAAAAACAGGGTAATTGTATAAGTTGAACGAATTCGTTACACAAAAAAAAAAGGAAAAATATGCAAAATATATTTTTATGTATTTTTTTTTTTTTTTTTTTTTTTAATTGAGAAAAGTAATATAAATGTTTAATATACCGATGGAATGCTAAAGATTTTAGAAAAAATATTATCTTATACATACTAGCTTGAAAGTTAACGGAGAGGGGTAAAAAGCCAATAAAAATAACTGATTGTCCTAGGTAATACTATAACAGAATATTTAATAAAACACATGTTTCTATCGGCACTAAATTAATTGATTCTTTTACAATTTATTTTCATCTATAAGTATTTTTTAAAATTCAGTAAGTGAAAGTCGTGTGTTGGAATATTGAATGTATTAATTTTGTTTCTTAACTAAAAAAAAAATCTTTAGTTGTTTAATTTGGGTAAATTAAATGTATTGTGTTTCTTTGTTTACTTCATTTTGTTATTACTTTTAAATTGTATACATTCCACTAAATTTATGTTATTGAACTAACCTGAATTTGAACTATAATTTAGAAGTACTGTTCTTCCACGGATAGCTTAGCGTAAATAGATAGCATGTTATATTTATTTTTTAACCATACCTATTACTTTGTTCATACGTATTATTAAGTAATATCATAAAATTATTGTCCTTGAGCCAATGCGTATAAAGACTATATTAAAATCGCAATAATAATGACATGGGTATGATAAAACATTTTCCTTCCAGCGAGGCAGAAATGTACCATGTTTTATTGGCTACTTACATTGAATTGGCTGGTCTATCTCAAGAGTCACTTGACCCTGCCTGAATATTGCGATGGCAGTATGTTATTATTACAGCTTGCTGGCAAAACATGAATAACAAAAAGTTGTTTTATTTACTCCTGAATGGTAACGTTTTAATAAAAAAGGAGAACTTGTGAGGGATTGGTTAGCTTAAAATAATACAAATGAAATTTATAAAAAAACAAAACAAATAAATGATGTGACAAAGCACTTCTCATTGATGAAGGAAATTGATCGGAATAAGGTGGAGGAATATCTTATTAAAGAAAAAAATTTATGGTATGTGCTATCAGATAATTTGAACTGAATTATATTGTTGTTAGCAGTCGTTTATTGAAACCCCTATTCGCTTTGCTATGAGTCAGATTATTAATTGATTTGTGATCTTGACGAGTTCTCACTACATATTCAATAACAGTTCATGAATGATTAATTAGTAAGCTGTTAATTACTACCATCATAAATTGCATTAAAGCATAATAAATAAATAAACAAATGGTTCCTTTATCTTCCATTAAAAGTTTATTAAACATAAACAGCAATCCCAATTCAACGTTTCGGGGGCCTTCTCCATCTTCAGGAATCACTTTACTCTCTATCACATTATATTTTAGATAATTTGTCAATAAAAAATCTTATATTCTTCATATGGTAGTAACCAACCTCCATATATAAATACATAATGAAATTAATAAATCGCAAAAACTCTCATTGATAATAAATAAATAAATGATTCCTTAATCTTCTATTAAAAGTTGATTAAACTCCAAGAGCAATCGTGAGTCAACGTTTCAGGGGCCTTCCCATCTTCAGGACTCAGTTTACTCTATATCACATTATATTTTAATATTTTTGATAATATATTTAATAAACTTTTAATGGAAGATGAAAGAACAATATACAATAACCATTAGTTTATAAGACTTTGATTATAGAAATATCAGTGAAAAAATGTGCTGGATTGTTAAAGGCACTATTAATTAATTTGTTTGGTCTTCTTTCGATGATTTATATGTCAATAAGTAACGCATTTTTCTACCTTATAAAATATCTTATTAATAATTTACAATAGAATGCATTTTTTTCAAGTTATGCGCTAACAGTATTATGTTTTTTTACTCATTAAATGTTTTTCAAGTTATTTTAAAAGGATTTACCCGTTACCTAAGGATCCCCAAATCTGGAGAGTCAGCAGATGGAGCTCGTCTTGTCAGTTTTATAATTAATTTGAAGGGGGAACAAATATAATTGAAACGTGAAAGAAAATTCAACCTCACTATCCTGTATTGTTGGAAACCTATATGGTGAGACGTCTACCATGGAAAAGCATTGGGATGGATCTTTAATATCAGATTAAAATCTATAACGAAAACAAAAATATATTATAATACTTACCTAAATAAATAATAATAAGAATAGTTTAGGGAAAATAAGGAAAAAATGCTGATAACACCAGTTGAGACGTAGATTCCCAAAAGGTACTAAAGGTAATTTTTTTCGAAATTGATATATTTACATATTTGTATTCTAATGTTTAGTTTTATCTAAATCCGTCATCAGATTTTATCTTAAAAATTTACAATTTAAAAACGTATTTAAAAATTGCATTTCATTCCAAAAGATACTATATCTACATTTCATTTCATTCCAAAAAGTTCTAAAAACATTTTCTTCTAAAATAAAATAATCCCATAGTACTCTGTAATTTGACCTAAATCTATCCCTAAAAAAAATCGTATTTCCGAAATCTCTCGTCGTACCTTTTCAACCTTAAAGCAACTGTATTCCCTCCGCCACCTATTCCCACATGAAACCCTAAAACTCCTCGTCACCTCTTTAATATTTCCCCACTTCGACTATTTCTGTACGGTATACGATGATTCGTTTCTGGGGATCTCGAGGTAAAAATAGAACGCATAATTAATTGCTTTGTTCGAATCATCTTCGGGGTCCCAAGTTACACCTTCGTATCCCAATTTAATGGCGAGTTGAAGTGGTTTTACCCTTCCAATCGCCGCAAGTATTTCCTTGCGTCATTCCTTTACCAAGTTACATTTTGTACATTCTTTATATATTATTCTAAAGGGACAAGTTTCAGGATAATGAACAAATTATTTATTATTATTAAACAGATAAGCTTTCCTTTCATTTCCTTCCAAAAGGTACTATATTTCCTATTATATAGCAGAAGCCCCTAACCCTGTAATATTTCACCATTAATTTTTTGTATTCTTTGTTTTGTGCATTTTTATTGGTTCATTCAGCATGTCTTAAATCACTGCTATTATTTTTATCAATGTTTTTAACCTAATAATCAGTTTCTAGGTTGTTTTAAACAATTTAGTTGCATCGCTTCGGTTCTCCTAAGTTCTTAATTAAATTAAATTTTTTCATAGTATTTCTTCTCCAGTCACATAATTTGATGTAAAAAATTTCAGAAACTCACATTTTAATAAAATAATGGTATTTAATCCAGCAAATGGTTGGAATTATAATTCCCTGATCTTGCTAAATATGTGAAGAAAAACCCTGCCTGATCTAACCTAATAGATTTTTATTTTTTAGAATTTTATTTTTTAAAAAGGTGAAATGACAAAAATAAAAGTTATTATTTATTAGTCTTTACACTTAAATATTGTTTACACGTAGTTAATAATAATAATACACTTATTAAATTCATAGAAAGAATAAGTAAAAGTTCAAAGCGAATTTCATAATTACATACTTCTTATTATAGTACAAAAAAAAAAAAATAAAAGGTAGTTTGAATATTTGCTCTCTTTATGAAGAATGGACAACAAAATTTAGTTGCAACAAGGAAAGATATTTCTGAGATGGAGAATAGGGAAATATACATAACTTAGTAATTCATAGTTATGAGTCATGTGTAAGGAAGGTTATGATACCTGTTATCTCGCGTTATATTCTTCCAAAAGTACTATATCCCTTTTAATTCTTTCTAAAAAGTACTATATCCACGATTTATTCCAAAAGTGCTATTTCTACGATTTATTCTAAAAAGTACTATATCCATATTATGTTGTTGAAAAATCATGGGAAAAGTGCAATAATTTGGAAACATAAGTTGTTAGTACTGTAAAAAAATCATTATTTTTAATAAAATGAATCAGAATTGGTTCAGTATAAATAATGAAGTTCTGCGTTCCTGTAAATGTTTACGTGATTAGTACCTTATGGAACTCCGTCAGATATTGCCACAAATCATGATCCGCACAGCAAGTTCTCTCAGATCCTCCTTCTACTTTGGCATATTTTTTGACCTACGTTATTCAGGACTTACTATTGAATTGATCTTCAATAAGCTACATTTTTACAACCCTTTTGAGAGCTTTACGCGATTACTCAACCTTTATCCTCATTAGAATGCAAGCTCGCATCTCTTGTTAATTTTACTTCTTAATTCGGTCTTCTTTAAACAAAATATTTACAACCTTTTACAAAACCTTAAGGAGTTGTTCATCCTCCAATGTAAGCCACCACGTTTCGAATCTTTATAGAACCTGCGGAATAATGATAGTTTTATAAAATCTAACATTAATTTTCTTGAAAGAAGTCGAGAGCTGAGTGAATTTATAACTAAAAGTAAAACGAATTCCCTAATCTTCATGTGGCGACTTTAATTCCTCCTGAATTTCATTTATTTATACAACTTAAAACTTAAATTTCTCCATGTACTCAATACCACCAGGGGAGCCCGTGGCTAAGTGGCTAGCGCGCTATTCTCTCATTCTACAGGTTGCGAGTTCGAATCCCAGTCCCGGCGGGCTTTTATAAGGATGAAATATAATGGAGGATTCACTCGCAGCCTCTCCCTCGGGTATGTGAGACCCGTCAGCCAAATGGTGGCCATTCACAAAATTAGGCGTAGGGAGTGATGATCCTACACTATACAATTGCATCTTGAAACGCGAGTGTAATTTCTCAGGAGATTACACTGCGAGATCCAGGGCCTACACGGCCTGTCGCGCCACAGAAAAAAAAAAAAAAAAAAAAACTCAATACCACTAAGTTCATAACCGTTTCCGCTAGTGTACTTATATTTTGTTTCATTCGTATTTTTATCAAACCCTATCTCTTCAAAAGTTTTCTGAAACTGTACTATTAAATAAAAGTACGTTAGCTTTTATTAAATAGTACAATATTTTACCTAGGTAGTAAGTAAGTTTATTTTTTTTAGATATTGTGTTAACTATAGTTATGAATTAAAAAAAAAAAAAAAGTTTCCCGCTTGCACTGATTCATTTTTATCAATGAGGAATCCATTGATAAAATTAGGCTCCAGAAAGTCTGTTGAGCCATGTATTGACTGAATTGGATTTGATGTTATGTCACCGACGCCTGAGCACGGTCCCCTACACGGTTACACACATAACCCTTTTAGCAGATCCGGTTGTCATCCAATATACTGGACTTTACACTCACATACCAATACCCACACCTGTTACACATACCTTGCAAAACGTTTATTATTTACGTTTATTGTTAAGAAAGGAAATACATTTTATTTAATACTTGAAAAAAAAAATAGAATAGAATAGAAAAATTTTTATTCTTTGACTGGGTCCCTTAATATTAACAGTTGTGAACCATTGAAATACAGAATATGTCTGGCCGATTGACAAAAGGATCGTAATTAATTATTATTTACATTTGAGAGGGTTCTTTCTTCTCAAATACTAATATATAAAACAAACAATATTATACTACAAAAACTAACAAAACATTTTAAAAATAAAAAAAAACTTCTAATGACAATTTGTTTTAAAACAATATAGATGAATGGAATAATGAAATTTAATTTGGGCTGTAAAAATTTTTATTTCTTCAAAGTTTGTTATCTAAAATTAAATATTACAATTTCTGAGGGTATGTTTGGGATGGAAGGTCAAGGAGAAGTTGGAATTTGAATGAGGATAGGACAAGCTGCGTGGCGGATATGGGTAAGGTGGAGAATTCCAGAGGGTAATAGATCGAATAATAAAGGAACGAACAAAAGTTTTAGTTTTGAGGGTTGGAACGTAGTGGTCAGAAT
Source organism: Piezodorus guildinii (assembly GCA_023052935.1). Classification (NCBI taxonomy): domain Eukaryota; kingdom Metazoa; phylum Arthropoda; class Insecta; order Hemiptera; family Pentatomidae; genus Piezodorus; species Piezodorus guildinii. Next base: position 85,111,977 of record CM041295.1, read on the forward strand.
GACTCAATCTTGTTTCAAGAGAGTAGACTGAGGATTTAAATTGAAGGAGAACTGTAGATGTAGGACGGGTGCTGGGGTTAATGATTTGGTAAAGGTAAGATCCGTAGGAAATTTTTTGCGAATAGAGGAAGGGAGCCATTTAAACTCGCCGTATAAGTGGGTAGCATGAGACCTTCTCAAAGTGCCGAGGACAAATTTAAAGAAAGTGTTCATAATACGCTTCAGTCTGTCCTCAAGTATAATCGAGAAGCCACATTATACCTTACAGAAATAGTAAAAGTGGGGGAAAATAAGTGATGATTAGGATTGGGCTAGGAAAGGCTAAAATATAAATTTTTATATTATATTATATAATATATATATATATATATATATATATATATTACCATGTATAAATGAAAATGAAAAGTAATTTTATTCTGGGACGGAGTAGTCCCCTAAGAATAACAAGAAAAGTACATTATAAATAATAATTATCTGGTCGCTTTAAGACTTCAGTTTAACAATAAAAGACAGGTTTTGTGATAATGAATAGTTTTCATTTATAGCTTTTAAATATTACATATGTTGGGAAGATTGATACTTTAGTAGTTGGAGAAATAGTTGGTGTTTGAAAGTGGATAAGGATAAGGATTTACGAATGTATACAGGCAAGGAATTCCAAAATCGGGTAGCACGAATAACAAAGGATTTTTTGAAGGAGGCAGATCTGAGGCAAGCAGGATGTACTGGCCGCTACTTTCCTAAGGCAGTGGTGATTCCGAAACTGAATTAATTTGTATGTAAATTTTCGGTTTTTTTTTCAAAATCTTCAGCTATCATATGGTACGTAATACATCTAAATATTCTTATATTTGAAAAAAAAAAAACATTTACCTAAAATAGTTTTCCTCTGTTCACTTCTAGTAGGTTATCAAATACGTTCAACTTGTATATTCAGTCGTTTTTTATCAATGTTAATGAAAATAATAATAAGAGGAAGAAAATTTAAAAAATTGTCATTTAAGCCCTGTCAGACTATTTCAATCACAATGAAACCTACACGATATTATAGGCCATTAGATTTCACATCGATATAGATAGGACATCTGTATTAGTTTCATAATTTTTCATTTTGTTCCTTTTTAGATATTGCTGTGCAAACATCGTAAAAATAATTTTTTTTAAATTCATATACAAAAAAGAACGATAGTCTCATGATCGAAATGTTTACAGAACGTAGGACTATGACTAAGCTATACAAGAAAAAAATAATTAAAAGTGAGTCTCTTTTCCTTTATATACTTTTATCTCGTTAAAAATCTCGTTTTTTTAAATTCATTTTCGACAATTTTTTTAACAACTTTCATTACTAATTACGTAATGAGTTGTGGGGACATAAAATACAAGGCATGACCTTATCTCATTGTTAATTTTAGTTTTGATTTGAGATTTTAAAAATTACAGGAATTGAACTGACTTGAAACGGTTGCAATACTAAAAGTATTAACCCGAAAAAAATTATTTAGGGTTTTATATTCACAAAAGGATAGTGAATAACTGGTCAAAAATCACGAAAATCAAAAATGTCGAGCGGCAAAATTAATGAAAATTGGACTAATTATCAGAAACTGGAGAGAATACAAAAATTATCAATACGAATAATAAGAAACTACTTGCTCCAGATTTACAGCTACTTACAATTCAACAATTTCTACATACTTAAACTGCATTGTATTTCAGTAAATCACTAGCCTCCGAAAAACCATTAATGAAAGAAATCGATAAATAAAATATTCCCTCCAACGCTACACTCATTCAAGAACAAAACATGTGTTGTTAGTTCAAATAATTAAAAAAATTTATATTTTCAATTAATTATTTTCTTCGCTTATGTATGTAGATTTTTTAAAATAATTTTTCCAACAACTGTACTATAAGTTTCATTTAAATTTATCACAAATACTTCATTTAGGCTACTGTATTACAATTTTCATATATATATATATATATATATATATATATATATATATATATATATATATATATATATATATATTTCTATGTATCGAGAATACAGGGAAGAAATTCAATAATTTTAAATCATTTAAAATAGAACAGTTTCCGGGCTACAAGCAGGAATGTATCTTAGAAGGGCTATGCAAATAATACACCCATCCACTGCTAGAGCAGGGATAGCCCGGACAGGTTAGGAAGTGGAAGTCCAGCCACGGACGGAGGAAGTCTGGGGTCAAGCCAGGGAACAATTATGCAGTTATGTCCGAAGGTACCTGTTTCATGTTATATGGTAAATCTGTTTATTTATTTATTTCTCCCTACCTTGCCACATGGCAATACGGGTGTCGGTAGCCAGTAGTGCTACCAGTAGTAATCTTGAATTTGTTTTTTCTTTTCTTCCCAGTTTTTTCACTCTGGTCTCTCCTCGATGACCATATCTTCAGCTTCTGCTTTTTCTCACGGAGGTGACCTTCCTCGATCTCGTCCTGTTCCACCTACGTTAAAAGCTGATGGACGTCTGAATTTGAATAAACCTCAGTATTCTCGATATTGAACAATGCCTCGCTGTACCATGTATTTATGTGTAATAGTTATTACTATTGTATAAATAAATGTGTATTTTAAGTTTATTACTTTATTCCCCTTTATGCCACCTGATCCCAATAATGAATTTACAAAGTTATCTTGTTTACAAAGTTGTGAAAGGTAATATATTAACCTGAATTCTTGATTTCCATGACTGTTTTTAAAACAAACCGATGTATTCTTCATAAGGTTCTAAGCCCTTACAAACATAAAGTCGAAAATTCTCAGGTTTTTTTCCCGAATACTTTAATAAGTAAAACGTCGCCAACTGAGAGAAACAATACTTTATTGAGAAATATTACAATCTGTCCAAATCAGGACATTTTTAATAGTGATAACGTACTACATTCACACGATATATACAAAACAATAAATTTATGTAATAATAATACAATATACATATATACAAAACAAAATCAATAAAAATATATACAAAAGTCACTCATACCTATATACAATTCACAAGCTTACAGCACGTGAGTGGAGAATCTAGCCAATGCTAGAACTCCAATATACATGTTACAAGAGGTCACGAGGCCACTGCCGTTTCAACCTTCTAGGAGGATGGTAAGGATGTGTGGAGCTGGATAAGGATTGAGCTAGGGGATTAGGGTGATGGATAAGGTTCTGATGAAATTTAGAGAATTTTAATGGTATAAGGTCTAAAATAAATGGAATATTTAGGTCGCGGTGTAAGGTATGGTTGGATACATAATAAGGGGCATTAACTATGGTTCGGAGGACTTTAGATGGGAAGGATTGAATGCGTTTGATGTTAGAAAATTTGGCTGTCCCCCACAGTTCAAGTCCGTAGGTCCAGATAGGTTTCAGTACAATATACAAGACATATTAACAGTTTGTTCTCGATAGATAGTTTTGAATTTCTGTTCAGTAGTCTGTATAATTGTCCAAATCGTCGATTAAGTTCTTGTCGTTTAAGTCTAGTATGCGGGTTCCAAGTTAGTCTTTTGTCCAGAAGGAAGCCAAGATACCGGACTGTGTCGGAGAAAGGAAGCGGAACGGAGTTAAAGAGAACTGGAGGGCAGGATTGTCTTCGAAGGGTAAAGGTGACATGTTTGCATTTTGATTGATTGACTTTGATTCTCCAGTTGTTACACCAGTCTTCAATTTGAGAAAGGTGCGTTTGGAGGCCTATAGATGCAATTTCGGGATCTAAGTGAGAGGATAGGATAGCTGTGTCATCAGCGTACGTGGCTAGGAAGGTATTAGGGCAAACAGGAATATCATCCGTGTATATATTGTAGAGGATAGGACCAAGGACACTGCCTTGAGGAACACCGGATTCGACTGGATAATAATTGGAATATTCTGCACCACAGCGAACTCGGAAGGAGCGTTTTGATAGATAGGATCGGAGGACTAGGTATAAGGATTGGGGTAAATGGTTTTTGAGCTTAAAGAGTAATCCCGGGTGCCACACCCGGTCAAATGCTTGCGTTATGTCCAGAAATGCACCCGAGCAGTACTCCTTGTTCTCAAGGGCAGAGGACATATGGTCAACGACTCGGAGCCCTTGCTGAACGGTTGAATGTTGGGAACGGAATCCAAACTGATGGGAAGGAATAGTGTGGGATTCTAATAAAGGTAATATTCGTTTGAGGAGGATTTTTTCAAAGATTTTTGAAAGGATTGGGAGTAGGCTGATAGGTCTATATGATGTCGTAGTGTTAGGAGGTTTACCTGGTTTTAGGAAGAGAATTATAGTGGAATGTTTCCATAAGAGAGGAAAATGAGTAGTGCGTAGAACGGAGTTGTAAATATATGTAAGAAATATAACGGCTTTAGATGGAAGCTGTCTGAGAATCTGAGGAGTAAGGAGATAGTATCCAGGAGATTTACGGAGTGCAAGTTTTCGGAGAAGATATTTGACCTCAGAGGGGTCGCCAACTGAAATGTCATAATTTGTCGATAATGATTAAAATCCAGGTTCATTTTCAGATGTGCGCGACAAAACCAACTCAGCATCACTGTCTTGCAAAGAATATTCATTTTATCAGAAAACAGCTGTGTTCCCACTCACCCCACACTCCAGAAAATGTGGATGTCATAACCTAAAAAATCTATCACTAAGAAACTGTTGCAAATAATATATTGAGCAAGGAATTTTATGCAAGAAGATAACTTGAAGAACAATAAACAGATACTGAATAAGCTATATATATAACAGTTTCATACTTACAGGTAAAGTTTGTGGGAGAGAAAAAACGTATAAATTAGTACTATTTTTTATAGGTTGAACTGCTTAGTCCAAAGAACTACCAACAAAACCAAACCATATGATCGAATTATTTACAGAGTGGCCAACCAATAACAACAACATTAATTCCTATACGGTAAAGCAACTTTGAAATCATATTGAAGTTTTGTTCTCTTTCATCCCAGTGTTCCTATTCACCCCATTTTACGGTACGGATTTTGACTAAGGGTTGGGAGCTGAATTTATTTAGATGTGGTTATTTTCATTAATTTATAGTTTTAATAGAAGGAAGTATTCTAAACAGATTTCTTAGACACGCATCCTGTAGATTGAAAATTCCCCAGCAAAATATGCCATAATGTTAGAAAGAACTGTCTCTAAACATTAGAACACAGAAGAGTCTATTTTGACCTTCTCTTTCTTTATAAACTCCGAAACAATCTGATTGGCTCTCCTTTTCTACTTTCTCTCTCAAATTTCCACGTTCCCCAGTTCTCTTCCAGATTTCCAAAATTATTTGCTATCTCCTCTCACAAAACCAATTATATAAAAAACAGTCTATCTACAGAATAATGCAATCAGCCAATAGATTTCCTTACATACAGTATTCCAACAATATTGCCTCATTTAATAAACAAGTATCCCTACTCCTGTCATCAATAACAGCAAATTAATCACTCAATAAAATTATATGTTCGATATATATTTTGGCCGCTCTACAAAAGAAGTCTTGGATAATTTTTTTTTTTAATTTATTTAATTTTCAGACATCGCAACGTTTCAGCCTCTAGGGCAATTTTCAAGCCTCTGTTATCAATTAAACGTTTTTATGGCATTTATACATTTTTCACATCTAATATCATTTTAATAAATTATGTTTACCATTGTTACCTACCATGCATATCCATGTTATATATCTATTCATTTCACCGCTTCATTAGCAGTGTCGTCATAATGTTTAATAGTATCAATTTTTAAAAACACCTGTTTTCAAATAGATCATAATATATTGCATCTTAAACAAAAAATGGAAAAAATATATTTATTCGAAAAGAAAGGAAATTTTTTTTTGTATTAACTAACTTGGAGTGGGGATGACAAAAGCTGTATATATTTATTCTATCAATAGTATTTGCATAAAAAGTGTTTAGGTTGTCTACGTCTGTTTCTTGGTTCACCGATTTTTCTAAATTTTTTGTTATTTATATTGATTCAATGATCCTCCTCTTATTTATATATCTTCTATGTTTTTGACCGGTTGCTTTTCTAAGGCAGCGGTAGCTTCAAAAACTAGCTCATTTGATATATTTAATAAATGTATAGACTAATATTTAATGAAACCATTGGATTTCCTTTCTAAAGGTTTCGTGTTTACCAATTCCAGTAGGTGGCATGCAGGGGAACATTAAATTACTAACAGATTTAAATTAGAGCAATTATTATTAAATATAACTAATATTAATATTAATTATAAATTTATACCGAAAAATGGGGCGAATAGAACAGTACGGTGAAAGAGAACAAAACTTCGATATATTTTCAAAGATGCGTGAAAGCCACTTACTTAACTGTATAGGAATTAATGTTGTTGTTATAGCTTGAACTTATTAGTTCAACCTGTGAAAAATTGTATAAGTTTCTACTAAGTTTTTCTCTCCCACAAACTTCACCTATAAGTATGAAACTGTTATAAATTTAGCTTATTTAGTAGCTGTTCACTGTTCTTCAAGTTTTTTTCTTGCATAAAATTCCTTGCTTAGTATATTATTGGCAACAGTTTCTTAGCAAGTGTTATGGCATCCACATATTCAGAAGTAGAACTATTTTTTTAAAGCAATTTTTCGTTTCTGAACATAAGAAAAGTAATATACATGTATAATATACCGCTGGAAAGCTAAAGATTTTAGAAAAAAATGATCTCACACAAGCTTGTAAAAGTTAATAAATAGTGACGAAAAGCCGGTAAAACTAACTGATTATTTTAGATAATAATATAATAGATTTTTTTAACAAAAAACATGTTTTTATAGAAATTTAATTTAATTAATTCTTTATTAGTTTCACTAATTTTTATCTCTAACTGTATTTGAAAATTCTTTAATCGATTTTTTTAAAACGGAGGTAAGTGAAATTCGTGTGTTGCCCGCACCAGATTTTTACTTTTCTTATATTAAAAACATAATAATAGCAAAAAACAATTGTTGTCCATATAACCATTTTGTTTAATTGAGACGTTGATTTCCAAAAGGTACTAAAGGACATTTTTTACGAAATTGATATTTTTACATATTTATATTCTCCTCATTTAGTTTTATTTAAATATTCTATTTCATGTTATCTAATGGATTCCCAAGTCCTTAAAAAACGCGATTTAGAAATGTGGTCAATTTCTAAAAGTACTAATTACGCATTTATTTTCGTTCCAAATCATTCTAAAAAAATTCATTTCATAACTTTAATATGATGTTATTATTATAGTAAAAAAATAATTCTAAATTTTAAGGCAAAAAGACCCAAATTAGCTAGTTTAATAATAGAGTAGTGAGAGATTTTCGCGCTTCCTGTAAAATTTCCTAGAATGGATATAGTAAATTGGAATCAAATTGTAAATTGAAATCAAAAATTCAATATAGAATTGGAAATCAACGTCTCAATTATTGAAAAAAATAGATAAAACCGATGACTCAAAGATGTTTTCGCAATTAAATCCTCCAAGGCTTGGGGATTAACTCAACCTTTACTGCCGTGGGGCAGTAAATTCGTAGCTTTTTCGTTTTAATTTCTAAGTAATAAACCGAAGTGTTTTCAAATAAACTTATTATTAAACTCGCTGACTTTTCGATAAATTTTATAGTACAATGAGCAAATAAAATAAACAAATATAAAAGAAGGAGAGAAAAACTAATAAACAGAGAGATGGAAAACAGATGTTGCCTATATATTTAAATGTCTTATATTTTATCTCTTTTTTATAGTGCCATAAAATATATTTAATTATGAATATATTCAGCTGCTCTCTTTATAGAATATATAACTTATAAACAGATATATATTCCATAGACTTTATTAATGATTAAAAAAAAAAAAGCAGGAACTCAGAAAGCAATTAAAATTCTGAACCCAATGTTACTCCAATCATTATATTTGAGTCTAGTAGGACCCTAACTTCTGTTGGTACGAGCCCGGTTTCGATAATTTGTTTCAATTGCAATATATTGTTAATTTTTGAATGACTTATATTATTGTTATTAGCATTTAAATTATGACCATTTCCAAAAGATTTTGTTGTTTGTTTATTCGTTTAACGTCACTTTATGCTACTATGGCTAATCGGACGATGCTAGAGTGGGAGTCCTAAATTTTGCCTATCCAGGTTTTATTAGGATAAGGATCTTTAACGAGTACCTGACACCGCACAGGCTCGGGACCACCTCTTAACGTCCCCTCCGAAGGACGGCATAACTAAGGATTTTTAACTCCCATTAAAAAAACTCTATAAGATTTTTCTTCAGTAATTCGAAAAGGTCTCGGATTACCCAAATCAGTTAAAGTGGCCTTTTCTCTCCACCCGTAGAAAATATTTCCTAGGATCATACCTTTACTAAACCATTAAATCCCTCCCTATATTCACAGTCTCCTGCAATTTAAATCCTCAGTCCACTCACTTGAAACAACATCGCGCCACTGTGACCTTTACGTACTTACTCATAGAATAGAAAATTTTGATCGCTCCTTTCTTGTCCACTCCTCTACTCTCTGGAATTCTGTACCTACTTAAATTCACAATGCTGTATCTATGTCTTCATTCAAATCCCTTCCTTTCCAACACCTTCAGTCATTATAAAAAGACGCTTAACAATTGTGATATTTCAATTCTAGATATCATACTTTGAAAGGACAAAAATATTTGTATATTTTTTTTTTTTGATCATTTATTTTTACATCCACACCTGTCGCTCAGCCCGTGACAATAAGCGGATTTGATGACAATTGATATAAAGGGCATGTCAGGCATGAGGGAGGTCGATACCCATTGGCATCTACTCCTAACTTGAATTTTAAAAGAGTTTACTTAAGGAGATCTCTTAGCCAGCTTCTTTTCAGCCTTCTTTGAATATTCCCTGGCATGTCTGTCGTGGCCATGTTTTGTATGAGTTTGTTAGTATGTCCGTGAAGTTTGTCAAAAAATTTTATGTAGGAAGTCCGAATGTGATCTTGTACCATTGGTATGTGTAAGTCTGTATGTAAAGTTTTGTTACTGACATACCAGGGTGATCGAGTAATAAGTCTTAAAGTTTTTGATTGAAAAGTCTGGATTTTTGCAATCTGAGTCGGTTTCGCTATTCCATAAATTTGAGAGGCGTATGTCCATATGGGTTTTAGTAAGTAGGTATAAGTATTTAGTATTTGTCTGATTTTTAAAGAAGAGTGTTTGTGCATTAGAGAATATAGAAGTCTTAGTCGATTGTTGAGAGTCAGCCGCTTTTGCTTAATGTGGGGCCCCCATGTCATCCTTCTGTCGAAAGTGAGTTCTAAGTAATGAACTGTGTTGGTTTGTGTTATCGGTAAGTTGTTTATGTAGACTGGAGGGCAAGTGTCGTGTCGTAGGGTGAAGGTGATGTGTTGCGATTTGTCAATGTTGAGTTTTATTTTCCATTTTGTATATTTAAACTCTGTTATCAATTTATTTTGTTCAACACAACTATCTACTTAAATTTTTTTTTAGGTTTTGTTTTATATATATTCACCCATAATTGTAAATATTAATCAGTTGGTTCTTTTGTATGTTGGCGAGACATGTATGTTTATACTGTACATACCTGTTATTTTTAAGTGTCCCAGTCCCAGAATAAAATTATTTTCTATTTCTATATTTTAACAAATCTGTAAATTGGACATGTTCTATAATAGGCACATGACCTCTATTATTTTAATTTCTGTTCCTGTAGTTTCTTCAGCTTCCAATATCCCTTCAAGCGTTCACTGGCATGTTTACTTTGGTCTTGTGTCTAAGTTCGTGAAATTCTTTTAGGTGTTCCTTGATCTAGAAACCATTCCACATTTTTCACTTGGCTCTTAAATTTACTTCTGTCCAGCATTTGAGACTCTGAGATGTTCAGCTTTTTGAGATCAATCCTAGCTTCCTTGATTCATGTTGTAGTTGTCTTCGTTTAGAGAAAGTCGAATATATGTTTTGTCAATCTGTTGTTCATTCTTCATAGATGAAGGATAAGAAATGTCAACTCCTTTTTTGAATAGTCATTATTACTTTCACTTACCTATATATGAAATATAGAGTAAGGGAAAGTATTGCGTTCGTGAAAGTTTTCGAATTCTAGTTTTCAACGAAAATACACGTTTTAGAGTACCCTGAGTCCAAATAACAAAGTCCCGAAAAACGGTGTGTGTGTGTAAATGTGGTAAGTCTAGCGCGCAGCAACTTTTTCACTAAAATCGGCTGGCTGGAAGTGCTATTTTATACTATGAATTTTGCACATTTTTACGATTTTCTCAAAAACGGCTCTAAAGATTTTGATAAAACTCGCTATATTCATGTAAAATTCAGTGGGCTTTAATATCATGTAGGTTTAATTTTGATTGAAATAATCTGACAGGGCTTAAATGCCTATATATTAATTTTCTTTATCTAAAGCACCTTTAATTCTGTAGTAACTATAAAAATAACCATATCATCTGATTAGCATTGCTAAAAAATGGCTAAATATACAAGTTGAATGAATTTGATAACCGATTAAAGCAGAAAAAAAACATTTTAATGCAATTTATGTGTTTTTGAAAATAAGAACTGTAGTATACATGTATAATATACCGTTGGAAAGCTAATGATTTTAGAAAAAATATTATCTTATACACAATCTTAGAAAAGATAATAAAGAGTGATGAAAAGCCGATAAAACTAATTGTTTCAGATAATAATATAACCGATTTTGTTTAATAAAAAACAGGTTTCTATGAAAATTTAATTAAATTAATTCTTTATTAGTTTCACCCATTTTTATCGATAACTGTATTTGAAAATTCTTTAATCAATTTTAACAATCTTTTATCAATCAGAAGGTATTTAATTATGTAAATTATTAGGTAAATAATGTATTTTCACTGCAGAAAGTAGCAGTCCAATTAATGCCATTCTCAAGAGGTTGTGTTTGCTATATTGGAAGCAGAAGAAACTACAGGATCAGAAATAAAAATACATTTTTTTCGTGATCCTGAATTTATCGTGATCCTTAAATAGAAAAAAATAGATTCAACCTATCGAAATAAAATAAATGATGATTAGAGTTAAAATATGATTTGGACAACACACGACTTTCATTTACCTCGACTGTTCAAATCAATTCATAAACTATTAAATATACTTAAATTTGAATATTTTAAGTTCATTTTAATAAAACCTTTTTTTTTTGGAAACATATGATTTAGATTAAATAATTTAACTATATCAAATTTTTAATCAGTAAGTTTATTCCCTATTCTTCACTTTATATTACTAGAATCTTTCTCTTTACAACGGTATATGATACGACCATATTAGAATAGAATAGAAAAATGAACTTTATTCTGGGACATAGTCCCTTAAGAATAACATTGATGTTACAAATAAATATAGCTCTTCTGGCCAGAATACAGAAAATAGGTTGAATTATTTACAAACTTAATTATTTACATAGGTATAGTAGATTAACCAAAAAAATAAAAATAAATAAATAAAATGAAAAATATATACATACACTCACCCACACACTCATACACAAATCACAAAGTAATGATCATAATAATAATGATAATAAGTACAACAGAATGATAACCTAAAAACAACTAATTTACAACTGAAAAAAAATAATAAAAAAGAAAAATAAATAAATAAATGAAAAATATTTACCTAGGTAGAGAATAATAACAAAAATATATATATATATATAAGTACACACACACTCACACACATACATACACAAATCACTAAGTAATACTAATAAAAATAGTGATAATAATTACATAAGCATAAGAAAATAAAAACAACATTTTTGTGAAAAAAACAAAAGCAAAATAAAGTAAGCATTTAGTCATTATAATGATTAAATTATATCATAAAATATCAGATTTAAGGTCAGCAAGCGTCTGTGAGGGATAATAGATACTGGAAAAGGAGATATTTAAATGTGGATAAAGAAGAAGCATGACGTATATTGGAAGGAATGGAATTCCAGAACGCAGTGGAACGGGCTAGAAATGATCGATCAAATGCTTGAGTTCTGTGGGATGGGATATAGAGGTCGGAGTGGCGCGATCTTGAGGATTTAAATTGAAGGAGACTGTAGATATAGGAAGGATGCTGGGATTTTATAGTTTGGTAGAGAAATGACCCAAGGAAGTACTGGCTGCGTATGGAGGGGAGGAGCCACTTCAACTCGGTGTAGAGGTGAGTCACGTGAGACCGTCTCGAGGTACCAAAAACAAATCTTAAACAACAGTTCATGATACGCTTCACTCTGTTCTCAAGTACCATACAGAGGCGGGAGTGTACGGGGGCACTGCACAGCCGTAGTCGAAGTGGGGGAAAATGAGTGAGGAGACAAGGATTTCACGCGTGGGTTGGGGGAGAAGGTGATTGGAGCGATGGAAAAACTTTAGGGTGCTTATGGTTTTGCGAGAGATTTGGGCAATATGAGGTTTCCAGGATAGGGATTGGTCAATAATAATTCCTAGGTTTTTGACAGAGGGACTGTAAGCAATAGGATGATCATTTAGGAATAAGGTAGGAAAGGTGGTGTTTCCTGCTATTTTATAAATATTGCTGTTCTTATTATCAAAAAAACAAAAATGCATAAAAAAATAGTTTTGCTCTTTAATCCTTTAATTGGTAATCGAATCCTTCCTACTTGTATATTTAGCCGTCCTTCATCAATCTCATTAAGATATGGTTAATTTTTTTGGAATGAACAAAATTAAAGGTACTTTAGAGGAAGAAAATTCAAAATATCGCCTTTTAAGCCCTGTCAGACTTTTTTAATCAGAATGAATTCTACATGATATTAAACCCCATTAAATTTTACATCAATTTGAAGAGTTTAATCAAAACCGTTTTTAAGAAAATCGTAAAAAGGTTCAATTTCTAAAAGGTTCGTAAAAAAGCTATTCTGGTTAGCTGATTTTTATGAAAAAGTTTATGTATTATCTCGGGCGTATAGTTGTCTTAAATATGAAATTTCAGTTTCATTAAAGTTATCGTTTTCGTGTTAGACTTGCCACACACCTTTATATGTATACTTGTCAGAAATAGAGCTCTTTTTGTGGGATGTTTGGACTTAGAGGACTCTGAAACGTGTATTTCTAATAAAAACTCGAATTCAAAAATGTTTACGCTCGCAATACTTTCCCTTATAATACATTTCATATGTAAGTAAGTGAAAGCAAAAAACAAAAGTATGAAATGTATGCAGGCATGAGCTGTTTTATAAATTTTCCTCATGTTATTCCTATTAATTTATGTTTCTATAGCTTAAATGTAGAGGGCAATGATACAAAACCAGTGAATAATGTTGTAAGTGTACTGTCATTATGTAATAAAGTATTTTAATAAAATGTAAATATATTTTGTCGATCAAAATTCAGATTTTCAAGCAACCGTTCTCGGAAAAAAAAAAAAAAAAAAAAAAGGTGTGTAATTTGCCTTCCTGTAGGCTTGTAATGTATGAATACATTAAATTTTAGATCGATATAGCGATTTCGATCAAAATCGTTTGAGTCGCTTTTGAGAAAGTTGTAAAAAGGCATGGTAGAAAGTTGCTCTTCTGGTTAGCCGATTTTGATGAAAAAGTTGCTGTAACATCTCGGGCGTATACTTGCCTTAAATATGAAATTTCAGTTTCGCACGACTTTTTTTTTCGTGTTAGACTCATCACAAATGGACAAACACAGACCTTTTTTCAGGACTTGGTCATTTGGACTCAGGGAACCCTAAAAGGTGTATTTCGGTCGAAAACTGAAATTCGAAAATTTTCACGATCGCAATACTTTCCCTTACGATATATTTAATATATAGATAAGTGAAATTAAAAAAGTAATTGAGGGGAGCACCCGACTATATTTTTTTTTTCTATAAATGCTAATGATACAAAAAAAAAAAAGTGAATTTAAAAAGGTCAAATACTGAAACAAAAACCTCAATTCTGATTTTTATACGTCTTTATAACGATATTGTATGAGATATTGGTTTGCCTATATTTCAATATATATGCAAAATTAAAGTCAATCTAGAAGAACCCTCGGATGGAAACGAAATTGATCCATTCACTACAGTGTATTGTTTTGGTTGAGGGTAGGGATGGAGGGTGAATCAATTTGAAAAATTTCCAATTTCTGAAACAATTTTCCTTGTGAGGAGAGTAGGAGGGGAACTGGTAAACAGAAAACAATGTTATTATGAAGAAAGGAGGGGGCCCATAGTTGGCCAGCATCTTTTCGGGGCCTATTGATCGCTTGTTAGGAACGCAACTTCTCTTATCATTAGTCTTCTCACAAAATAATATCATCTTCTGTATCATATTTCCTCTCCTATTTATAAACTTAATAAATTAGTTTACATCATAATACATTTTTACATTGATATTTGCAATTGTTAATTTAAATCTCACGAGATAGAAAGTACTTTATTCATATAGCAGTGCTGTCTAACTGCTGGATTGCTTAATTCATAACATACTATAATTTCATAGGAATATTTATTAATAAAAAACTATGGTAAAAATCTGATACGCGCAACACACGACTTTCACCTACCTCCGTTGTTATAATCAATTTATCAATTTTTAAATAAATTTAGAGATAAAAATAAACGGGTGTGGGCAACACACGACTTTTACTTAGCACAACTGTTAAAATAAATTAAAAAAATATTAAATATACTTTAATTTAAAAAATATTTTTAATTGATTTTAATAAAACGCGTATTCATTTTCGTTGGAACATATGATTAAGATTAAATAATATAACTATTTTAAATTGTTAATCAGTAATACGTTTATTCTCTATTCGTCACTTTATAATACCTTTTACAACTTTGTGTACCAGATAATATTTTTTCTCAAATCTTTCTCTGTCCAAAGGTATATTATACGTCTATATTATTGTTATTATTATCAAAAATAAAATAAAAAATTACATAAAAAATAGGCTCTTTTATCCTTTAGTAAGTCATCATATTCGTCCAACTTGTATATTTACCCGTCCGTCATCAATGGCATTAAGATGTTAATCTTTTGGAATGTACATAATTAAAGCAAAAGAAAAGAGAATTTAAATTTACCGCATTTAAGCCCTGTCAGACTACATCAATCAGAATGAAACCTACATGATATTAAAAATTAAAAAAATCATATAAAAAAACCCTACATTTTGTGAAAATTTTGGTCTTGAGAACATAGTCCATTTTTGTATTTTAGCAAAAATTTATTTTCTGCAATCTTTACACAGAAATACCTCAAAAGGAACAAAGTGAAAAATTATGAAACTAATACCGATTACCTATCTATACGGTGTGTTTAGGTGATATAAATTTGTTAATTGAGACTAAGCTGGTTTCGGAGTTATAAAATTATCTTCACAATCGATTTGAGGACAAATGTGTAAGGCAATGCCTGACTCAGATCTAATTTTTAATTAGACTGTTATTTATTTTATTTTTTTAAAAAGTGACATGTAAATGTAAATGAAAAACCAGGATCCTGATGATGGGAGTGAGATTGGTCTATATGGGTGTTATGAAAAATAATAATAAAAGTTTTGGGAAGAAATAATACGAGTATATTATCAGCCCAAGTTTTCTACCTCTAATATTGCGCAATTTCTTCCATTACAGTTAATTTAAAAACAAATGTAAATCACAATTTCTAAACGCCATATTTCGGCTCATTATATAGCTGTAATTTCGGTGTTTTTTGATTCATTTCGTTTAGAGGATTTCAGTTATCCTTGAACCTTATCTGCTGGTTTTCTTTTCTTCCCAAATTCAAGAGGCTACTCTCCATATGCCTTTGTGGATTGTCAGATTTAGGGTATAAAGCTAATACCCTTAGGCTATACATTTTCCTCCTTCAAAGCTAATACCTTCCAGCGATATCCCAAGATGAATAGCTCTTAGCTCGCTGATCGGACGTAGTTCGTTAGCAAGCCCCTTAAATGTCTGGTCTTTCTTCTGGGAAGCTGGACTTATCCGTTGGTGATATACGTTGGTGGGAGCCTTTTGATATCCCACAGTTGGTCTCTAGGTTTCATTGGGTGAGGTCAATCATAGCAGAGCAGTAGGACTTTAGCCCATCTTTTTATGTTTATAATTTTTTTCTATTATTTCTATCTTTTAAGTTTTCATTTACTTTATGTGTTAATTTGATACATAAATTAATGACTAAGGGGGATGAGGTAGGAGTTACGCCACTCAGTTCTCAGGCAAGTTCTCCCGAACCAGATGAAAAGGTTAAAGAAGAATTAACATCTAAAAAACGTAATTACCGTAAAAAGAACAGTGGTGTGACAGGGAACAAAACTTCTCAAATTTTCTTGAAAGCCACTTACTTTACAGGAATTAATTTTGTGTTATTGGTTGGCCATCCCCCCCTCGCTGTAAATAAAAAGATTATATGGTTTTGTTCTCTTCGTAGTATTTTTGAATTGTTAGTTGTACCTGTTAAAAATTGTACCAGTTTCCGCGAATTTTTTTTTTTTTTTTCACAAATTTTACCAGTAAGTATAAAACTGATAACTATATAGCTTATTTAGTATCTGTTTACACTTCTAGCTGTCTTCTTGCATAAAATTCCTTGCTCAATATATTATTTGCAGCAGTTTCTTAGCAACAGATTTTTCAAGTTATAGCTTCCACATTTTCTGGAGTGTAGGGTGAATGGGGACAGAAGACACCTTTGTTTTCATTATTGTAGTATAAATAGGAACAGCTGTATTCTATTCCCATTCTCTATAGACTTTATATTTGTAAGGGTTTAGAACCTCATGGTGAAGAATGAATCTGTTAGTTAAAAAACAAATGTTTGTTTATGAAACATTCATGCAAACTTATAGGTTTGTCCTAACTCAAGAGGACGCTTATTTTAGCCCTACTGACATTTTTTTAAAGTTTTAGGAGGGAATCGAATTGACCAGATTCTTGGGTCTTTTTCATTTATCAATGATTTAAGTGCATACACCATTTACTGATATTTTTTGTTCTTCCTAAAGCGTGATGCTTTAGAACTTCATTAGGATAAAAGAGAACTTATTTCTAGAATATAACTGAATAAAGGCCACTTTTTTTTTTATAATATTAGTGTTCTTAAAACCTACTCACCTTACAGAAGTTTCAACGAAATTTTTCTTTTCTACAAACATTACCTGTAAGTATGAAACTGTTATCTCTATAGTTTATTTATTGTCTGTTTAGTCTTCTTCAAGTAGTCTTCTTGCATAAAATTCCTTTTTCAATATATTATTTGCAGCAGTTTCTTTGCAACAGATTTTTCAAGTTATGGCATCCATATTTTCTGGAGTGTAGGGTGAATGGGGACAGAAGACTCCTGTGTTCTCATTACTGTAGGATAAATGGTAACTCAGAGGTCTTCTATTCCCGTTCACCACGAACCTCGATTAAGATCATCATCCACAATGACATTTCAGTTGTAGAATTTTTACTTATGAATGTATTTGGAAAAACACCTGAGAATTTTCGATTTTATGTTTGTAAGAGTTTAAAACCTGATGATGAAGAATGAATCTGTTAGTTGAAAAACAAATGTTTGTTTAAGAAACATTCATGCAAACTCACAGGTTTGTCCCAACTCAAGAGGACGCCTATTTTAGCCCTAGTGACTTTATATTCAAGTTGGAAGAGCGAATTGGATTTTCTACATCTACTAGATTCTTGGGGTCCGTTTTGTTTATCAATGATTTAAGTGCATACACCATTTACTGACATTTCTTCTTCCTGGAGAAGCGTGATGCTTTAAAGCTTTATTAGAATATAAGAGACCTTATTTGTAGAATATACGTGAATAATGTAACCTTCTTCGGTATATAAGTGCCCTAATTTCTATTTTAAAAAGATTTGATATAGAAAAAGTAATTTATTAAGAATTTTAAACTGTCCCTATTCACCGTGCATGTTGTAAATGGAAATACAATACCATTTTCTATGTCGTTCCTACTACCCCTTATTGTAGGGTGATTAGGAACAGTAATATTTTTATAATATTTTTTCAAAAACACACACCCATTAAATATGTAATGGAGGTGATGTGGACAAAATATTTTATGTATTGTTCAATTAATTGAGATAAAAAAATAAATGTATTTATTTTATTGTTATCTTATTTTATATATATATATATTATAAAAATTTATTATTTATTGTTATATTAGTTAAGATATCTTAGAGAAGTGATTCCCAACTGGTGGTTCATGTACCCCTAGGGGACAACAACAACGCAGGTTAAAGAAAATTGTACGAGTTGTTGCGAAATTTTTCTTTTCCACAAACTTTATCTGTAAGTATGAAACTGTTATCTCTATCGCATATTTAGTATCAGTTTACTCTTCTTCAAGTTTCCTTCTTGCATAAAATTCCTTGTTCAATATATTATTTGCAGCAGTTTCTTAGCGACAGATTTTTCAAGTTATGGCATCCACATTTTCTGGAGTGTTAGGTGAATGGGGAACAGTTGACACCTTTGTTTTCATTATTGTAGTATAAATAGGAACAGCTGTATTCTATTCCCATTCTCCATGAACCTGAATTGGGATCATCACAATGACATTTCAGTTTACGAATTTTTACTTATGAAAGTATTTGGAAAAACACCTGAGAATTTTCGACTTTATTTTTTTAAGAATTTAGAACCACATGATGAGGAATGAAGCAGTTTGTTAAAAAAAATGTTTGATCAAAAAAGAATCGAGCAAACTTATAAGTTTGTCTCAACTCAAGAGGACGCTTATTTTAGCCCTAGTGACATTATATTTAAGTTAATTCAGTAACATATGTTTCAAGATGTGGCATCTACATTTCCTGGAGTGTAGGGTGAATGGGGAACAGTTGACACCTTTGTTTTCATTTTTGTAGGATAAATGGGAACACAGCTGTCTTCTATTCCCATTCATCATAAACTTCGATTCAGATCATCATCCACAATGACATTTCAGTATGCTTATTTTAGCCCTAGTGACTTTATTAAGTTGGAGGAGCGAATCTGATCGACTAGATTCTTGGGGTCTTTTTCATTTATCAATGATTTAAGTGCATACACCATTTACTAACATTTCTTCTTCTTCCTGGAAAAGCGTGATGCTTTAGAACTTTATTAGGACATAAGAGACCTTATTTATAGAATATAAGTGAATAAAGTGGCCTTTTTTTATAATATTAGTGTTCTTAAAACACACTCACTATACCGGAATTAGTTTTGGTATTATTGGTTGGCCACTCTGTAAATAATACGGTTATATGGTTTTGTTCCGTAGATAGTATTGTTGAATTATTAGTTTATTTTGAAAATTGTACCAGTTTCTACAAAATTTTTCTTTTCTACAAACTTTACTTGTAAGTATGAAACTGTTATCTATATAGCTTATTTAGTAACTGTTTAGTCTTCTTCAAGTTGTCTTCTTGCATTAGATTACTTGCTTAATATATTATTTGCAGTAGTTTCTTCGCAACAGATTTTTCAAGTTATGGCATCAACATTTTCTTGAGTGTAGGGTGAATGGGGAACAGTTATATTTTTATTTTATTTCTTCAAGAACACACACCCAGTAAATATGTAATGGAGGTGATGTGGACCAAATATTTTATGTATTGTTCAATTAAATAAGATAAAAATATAAATGTATTTTTATTTATTGTTATATTATTTATTTAATTTTATTATAAATTTATATGTTATATAAAATTATTTTTTATTGTTATATTGGTCAAGATATCTTAGAGAAGTGATTCCCAACTGGTGGTTCGTGGACCCCTGGGGGAGAACAACACAGGTTAAAGAAAATTATTCGAGTTTCTGCGAAATTTTTCTTTTCCGCAAACATTTTCTGTAAGTATGAAACTGTTATCTATATAGCTTATTTAGTATCTGTTTAGTCTTCTTCAAGTTGTCTTCTTGCATGAAATTCTTTACTTAATATATTATTTGCAGCAGTTTCTTCGCACCAGATTTTTCAAGTTATAGCATCCACATTTTCTGGAATGTATGGTGAATGAGAACGACAAACACCTGTGTTATCATTAGTGTAGGGTAAATGGTATCACAGCCGTTTTCTATTCCCTTTCACCATGAACCTTGATTTGGATCATCATCCACAATGACATTTCAGTTGGCGAATTTTCACCTATAAACGTACTTGAAAAAACACCTCAGAATTTTCGACTTCATTTTTTGTAAGGGCTTAGAACCACATGATGAAGAATGAAGCAGTTAGTTGAACAAAAAAGTATCATGCAAACTTATAGGTTTGTCCCAACTCAGGAGGACACTAATTTTAGCCCTAGTGACATTATATTGAAGTTAATTTAGAAATCGATTTTTCAAGTTATGGCATCCACATTTTCTGGAGTGTTGGGTTAATGGGGAACAGTTGACACCTTTATTTCATTATTGTAGTATAAATGGGAACACAGCTGTCTTCTATTCTTATTCACCATGAACTTGGATTGGGATCATTATCTACAATGACATTTCAGTTTACAAATTTTTACTTATAAAAGTATTTTGAAAAACACCTGAGAATTTTAGACTTTATGTCTGTAAGAATTTAGAACCACAAGATGAAGAATGAAGCAGTTTGTTGAAAAGAATCATGCAAACTTATAGAATTGTCCCAACTCTGGAGGACGGTTATTTTAACCCTAGTGACATATTTAAGTTGGAAGAGCGAATCGGATATTCTACATCTACTAGATTCTTATGGTCTGTATTATTTATTAATGATCAATAAAAAAGTGCATACACCATTTACTGAAATCAACAACACATTTTAAAGAAGAATTAACATCGAAAAAACGTGATTACCGTAAAATAGGGTGAATAGGAACAGTGGTGTAAAATGGAACAAGTCCTTAAATATAGATAGAAAATAATTTTTATTCTGGGACTGGGTGGAATCCTAACTTTTCCAATGCCTTTTATTATCCCAAAAAGACGCTTAAAAACTGTGATTCTTATATTCCTGACATCACACTTTGAAAGAAAAGTAATATTTATTCATTGTCTTTATTTAAACGCTGTTATATTTTAATTTATTTTTAATTTTGTTCAACACAATATTTTTCAAGAGTTGTTTTTATTTTATTTTATCATTGCATATTTTTTTTGTATATATGTGTGGATATTAGTGTGTGATATAAACACTTGATTGTTTGTTTGTTTATTCGTTTAACGTCACTTTTATGCAACTATGGCTAATCGGACGATGCTACAGTGGGAGTCCTAAATTTTGCCTATCCAGGTTTTATTAGGATAGGGATCTTTAACAAGTACCTGACATCGCACAGGCTCGGGACCACCTTTTAACGTCCCCTCCGAAGGACGGCGTAACTGAGGATTTTTTACTCCCATTAAAAAATCCTAGGACTATCTGCGGTTTTGAACCCGTGACCTTTGACATGGGAGGCTGTTACGCTAGCCACCCAGCTACAAGTGATCCCATATAAACACTTGAATTAACTCATCAGTGTAATTAGTAATTAATTATGTTCCTTCTGTCTGTTGGCCAGATATGTATATTTAAATTGTACAATTCTGTTATTCTTATGGGACCCAATCCCGGAATAAAAATTATTTTCTATCTATATTTAAAGATTTGTTCCATTTTACACCACTGTTCCTATTCACCCCATTTTACGGTAATCACGTTTTTTCGATGTTAATTCTTCTTTAAATGTGTTGATGATTTCAGTAAATGGTGTATGCACTTTTTTATTGATCATCAATAAATAATACAGACCCTAAGTATTATTTATTGATGATCAATGAAAAAGTGCATATATCATTTACTGAAATCAACAACACAGGTTAAAGAAGAATTAATTTAATATAGAATTAATGGGGTGAATAGGAACAGTGGTGTAAAAAGGAACAAAACATCAATATTATTTCAAATTTTCTTGAAAGTCACTTTCTTAACAGAAATTAATTTTGGGGTTATTGGTTGACCACCTGGTAAATAATACGATTAAATGGTTTTGTTCTCTTGTTAGTGTTTTTGAATTTTTGGTTTAACCTGTTAAATATTGTACGAGTTTCTACGAAATTTTTCTTTCCTACAAACTTTACCTGTAAGTATGAAACTGATATCTATATAGCTTATTTAGTATCTGTTTAGTCTTCTTCAAGTTGTCTTCTTGAACTAAATTCTTTACTTAATATATTATTTGCCGCAGTTTCTTCACAACAGATTTTTCAAGTTATGGCATCCATATTTTCTGGAGTGTATGGTGAATGGGGACGGAAAACACCTGTGTTATCATTAGTCTTGGGTAAATGGTATCACAGCCGTTTTCTATTCCCTTTCACCATGAACCTCGATTTTGATCATCATTCACGATGACATTTCAGTTGGAGAATTTTTACTTATTAATGTATTTGGAACAACACCGGATAATTTTTGACTTTATATTTGTAAGGGTTTAGAACCACGTGATGAAGAATGAATCAGTTTGTTGAAAAAAAAAGTTTGATTAAAAAAGAATTAAGCAAACTTATAGGTTTGTCTATCTCAAAAGGACGCTTATTTTAGCCCTAGTGACATTATATTGAAGTTGGAGGAGCGAATCAGATCTTCTGAATCTACTAAATTCCTAAGCTCTCTTTCATTCAATGATTTAAGTGCCTACACCATTCACTGACATTTCTTCTTCTTCTTGGAAAAGCGTGATGCTTTAGAACTTCATTAGGATATAGGATGCCTTGTTTCTAGAATATTAGTGAATAAAGAGACCGTTTTTAGAATATAAGTGACCTAATATCTATTTTTAAACGATTTTAAATCGAAAAAGTACTTTAATAAGCATTGTAAACTGTTCTCACTCACCCCACATGTTGTAAATGGAAACACAACAACATTTTCTATGTCGTTCCTATTCACCCCCACTGTACGGTGATTGGGAACAGTAATTTTTTTATTTTATTTTTTCAAAAACACACATACAGTAAATTTGTAATAGGGTTGATGTGGACCAAAGATTTTATCTATTGTTCAATTATTTGAGAAAAAAAATAATTGTTTTTATTTTATTGTTATAATGCTTATATAATTTTATTATAAATTTATATGTTATATAACTTTATTATTTATTGTTTTATTTAAAGAAATTTCAGTAAACCTCAACGTACGTTTTGCGGATCGTAATTGATGTTAAAGCCAAATGATCATTTAAAAGGAGTCTATAGTTATTTGCATGATGCAAAAATATCGGGGTATTTTGTTTGTTTTTGGACACTGATTTGGTTAACTGCATTTGGATTATTAGAAGATAACCCTAGTTCGCTAAGCTATTGAAATCTATTAATTACTTTAAATGGCTAAATTTCCTGATAGTATTTCCCCGCATTTTTAACTTGAGATAGTTTAGGTGGAGTTCCTTCGTACCGTAAAATGTGGTGAATAGGAACATTCTAAGAGAGTGGTTCCAACAAACATTATCCGCGGGCTCCTTTTGCCAATCAGTACAGTAACAAGTACCCCCAATTTTAAAAAATCGAGCATATATACGATATAATATTTATATATAAATTCTTCATCGGACTCCATCTAAATAACACGAAAGTCCTTTAAAAGTCAGTTCAAAATACCTATCCAAAAAGTATGATGTTCATATTTAACTTTCCAAATTAAACTAAAACAATTCCTTTTATGACGTAAAAAAAACAACTTATTATTACATTAGGTAAAGAATTGAGACGTTGATTTCCAAAAGGTACTAAAGGACATTTTTTACGAAATTGATTTTTTTACATATTTGTATTCCCATCAGTTAGTTTTATCTAAATATTCTATTTGATGTTATCTAATGAATTCTCAAGTCCTTAAAAAAATGCGGTCATTTTCTAAAAGTACTAATTACGCATTTATTTTCCTTCCAAATCATTCAAAAAAAAACATTTCATAACTTTAATATGATGTTATTATTACAGTAAAAAAATAATTCTAAATTTTAAGGCAAAAAGACCCAAATTAGCTGATTTAATAATATAATAACGAGAGATTTTCGCACTCCCTGTAAAATTTCCTAGAATGGATATAGTACCTTTTGGAAAAATCAACGTCTCAATTCTAGACATCCATGCAAAAATAATCAAGTACATTCGTTCGAATCACTTCTCTAAGATATCTTAACTAATATAACAATAAATAATAAATTTTTATAATATATATATATATAAAATAAGATAACAATAAAATAAATACATTTATTTTTTTATCTCAAATAATTGAACAATAGATAAAATCTTTGGTCCACATCAACTCTATTACAAATTTACTGTATGTGTGTTTTTGAAAAAATAAAATAAAAAATTACTGTTCCCAATCACCGTACAGTGGGGGTGAATAGGAACGACATAAGGGGTACTCACTACGTTTGCTATAGCATGCTATTTGTGTTATTTTGCTAAACTCGTCGAGTTTCTACAGTTATTTCCTGTATAAAATTGATGGGTTTAGCACAATAGCACAAATAGCATGCTATAGCAAACGTAGTGAGTACCCCTATAGAAAATGTTGTTGTGTTTCCATTTACAACATGTGGGGTGAGTGAGAACAGTTTACAATGCTTATTAAAGTACTTTTTCGATTTAAAATCGTTTAAAAATAGATATTAGGTCACTTATATTCTAAAAACGGTCTCTTTATTCACTAATATTCTAGAAACAAGGCATCCTATATCCTAATGAAGTTCTAAAGCATCACGCTTTTCCATGAAGAAGAAGAAATGTCAGTGAATGGTGTAGGCACTTAAATCATTGAATGCAAGACCCCATGTTTCAAATACTACCGTGCAAAAATTGAAAGAACTGGGCTACAAAGTTCTTTCGCATCCACCATATTTCTCCCGACTTGTCTCCAACAGATTACCACCTGTTCAGGAATTTAGACAAGTTCGTCAAAGGAAAACTTTTTGAAAATGATGATCAAGTGAAAAGTGCGTTTTCAGATTTTGTTTTACTTGAAAGCTCAGAGTTTTTCAGTTCGGGGATAAAAAATATGGTGTCACGTTGGGAAAAATGTGTAGAAAAAGAAGGTAAATACTAAAATTATCTTGTTTTCATATCGTATTTTTAATAAAAATCCTTTTCCTTGAAAACGGACATTTCATGTGACACAACCCAATAAAAAACAAAAGTATGAAATGTATGCAGGAATGAGCTATTTTATAGAATTCTTAGGGTAATTTATTTTACGTTTTTCATTAATTTATGTACCTATAACTCAATGATTCAAAACTATGTGAATAATGTTGTAATTGTACTTCCATTACGTACTAAAGCATTTTAATAAAATGTAAATATATTTTGTCGTATAAAATTCAGATTTTCAAGCAACCGTTCTTGGAAAAAAAAAAAAAAAAAAAAAAAAAAAAAACGAATAGAAGGTGTGTTGAATAGGATAATCAAGTAGAATTGCAACATTTCTCTGACAAGCGACGATATCTTAAAAAACCACCACATCTTCCGGGCTTTAGGCCCAAGAGGAAGCTTCCTGTAGGCTTGTAACTTATGAATACATTTCCATATCTCTATGTATGTAAATTCCCTAGAGCGGGAGGAGTCTACATTACATATCAGGAAGTTATAAATAACTGGATAGGAATATATTTGCTCAAAATGTTCAACATATTGACATTAATATAAAAATATCAAATGGAATATTACAAAAAATGTTAATTAATTTTTAAGATAACATTTATTTCGTTTAATACATTATCAAAATGTATACATAAACAACTCTTGGCAATATTTCACACGATGTTTTGCAAAATTAGGTGTATAGGCATGTTTGAGATCTCAAATGTCTCATATGTAAAACTTATTCACTTATTCTCAACGATTGGTTTATATTCATCCTTATATTGCAGATTTACAAGTGTAATAAATTATATACTTCAAGTAAATACGATGGAAATATAATACAATGTCATAATACACATTTAGAGAATTATTAGTCCGAATCATTAAATAGCCATCTTCTTATCAGAGGCCTCCAATCATTACCCTTTTAATCATTATTTTAAAAACACATTATTGTAAGCCTATGCCAAAGGTCACGGGTTCAAACCCGCAGGTGGTCCTAAGATTTTTTAATGGGAGTAAAAAATCCTTAGTTATGCCGTCCTTCGGAGGGGACGTGAAAAGTTGGTCCCGAGCCTGTGAGATGTCAGGTACTCGTTGAAGATCTCTATCCTAATTAAACCTGGATAGGCAAAATTTAGGACTCCCACTGTAACATCGTCGGATTAGCCACAGTAGCATAAAGTGACGAAAACAAAATTATAGTAAGCTATGTATGGTGTAAAATGCTGAACAACGATTATACAAATATTTCATACCTATTTATTCACATTATTTTATTTTATTTTTTATTTATTGAAATTTATAACTGTACTGGTTTATATATATGAAAAAGACATCTAGAGTACTGCCCATTGACAGCACTCCAGTAGGTGAACTAAACTAGAAGGTCTCGAGGCCATCTTCTTTTATTCACGTTTGAGTTTAATGTGATATTTTTCGATATTTTGTGATGCATAATAGCTGAGGTTTAAAGTAAAGAATTACATTAGGTTTCAATGAAATATTTTATAATAGATAATATAGTAAAACAATAAACTATAATTTGCAAAAATCACTCAATGTAATTAGCTTTTTATCACTCTCCATCATCTTAAATGATAACGTTTTCTCTAAAATGTTTAGCTGTCCAACCGTATGTTTTACATAAATATTAAAATTTTTCTTTTGCGAAGAGAAAAATAAATAAAAAAATCCTGGAAAAATATTCCTGCCTAATTCTTCTTTAGTAAGTTATCTTATTGTGTATATTTTCACATTTGCACATATTTTATCGATGTTAACATTGCGAAATGATTAAATATTACCAATCAACAAAATTAAATGTTCTATATTAGAGAAAATTTTGAAAATGTGGGGTATAAGCCCTGCCATAGTGTTTCACGCTGAAGAAGACTTACAAAAAATTTAATTCCATTTAAATCAATATCAAAAGTTGAAGATTGGAGGTTCAGGAGGAAAATAGTGATGGTGAAAGATAGAATGACAAGTTTCTTCTCTCTATACATAAAATGATACAGCAATTCATGGGTCCTGGGTTCGAATCCCGGCTGTGGCAGAATATTATTTATTCTGTTAATTCAGCCACCTTAGGGTATGGAGACCCTCCTATGACAGACCCAGGCTCTTTAAAGTCGGTACCCGAAATCGGGGAAAAAAAAACATGGCAGCTGTGAGTGATCAAAGTGTAATCACCTCATTGCACGACCTTTGACCAAGAAACAGTATTAATATCTATATGTACTGAGCCCTAGACGCTTCATCGGTTATAGAGGTACAGAGGTACTATTTTTTATTGCTTGTGGTCAATCAAAATCAATAGGGCGTAAGAGAAAATCCCAAACAGACGCTTAAGTTAAAACGAATTCTTCCTTGTTATAATTTAGGGTGTAATTTATAAAAATTATTATTATTTATTTTGTTGTTAGCTGGACACAAACATATATCAAAGCACAAAAAATGGGCCAAGTAAAGTATATGGCCTATATATGAGACAACTAGATCTTGTATAGAGTGGAGTTGCTAGTCTGCTTTCGTTATGGATATTTTTGTGTATCGGAGTTAGTTGTTTATTATTCGCATGCAAAGATTCTGGATTTGCTCGATTTTTTTAAAGTTAGTGAGGCAGATGGGACTCCACACGGGTGAAACATAAGTGAGTTAAGAACGTATAACTGATTTATAGAGTACGAGTTTATTAAAATATGGAAAAATTTTATAAATTGCTTTTTTTTTGCTGACTCAATTTTTCTATTAATTTGCTCAGTGAAAGTTAGGGATTTGTCCAGCGTTAAGCCAAGATATTTTACAGTTAGACCACGGTATGTGCGCTGAGTTGATAATAATATTGCGATTGACATGTGGCTGGCGTTTCGTAGAAATTATTGCTTACAGTATTAAAATTATATTGAGGATGTATAGTCGACTGTACAAACTATTATAGGTGGAATAATCAGGAGTCAGTCCTTTTTTAAATATTTTAAATTTTGCCAATGTTTCGGCTCAAGCTTGTGAGCCATCATCAGGGCATTACTAAGCCAAGTCCAAGTATTAACTGAGTTTACTTAACTGACTTTCGTTTTTTTTTTCTAGCTATCAAAAGCTCTAGATAGCTCAATTTATCTTCATGTTCAGATGTATATGCTGATATATCAATATCACCAAAACTAAACATATATTTCAGCAGTTTTGGTGAAAGTGCTGCTATAAGATCCCAGGTATATACTTGTCGTAAATACGAAATTTCAGTTTCGTAAACTTCTCGTTTTAGAAGACATAAAACTCACACGCAGACCTTTTTTCTGGACTTAAAGGACCATATAACTGTTATTTAAGTTAAAAACTCGCATTCGAAATCTTTTGAGTTCGCTATACTTTCCCTTGCTTCATATTTGATATATAGGTAAGTGAATGTAACAAAAAAAAAAAAAAAAAAAAAAACTGCATTTGCTACGATTCTAATGTTAGGCAAATTTTTAATTGATTTTACTAAATTTATGCTACAAATATAAGTTTTTTAATTAGGACGCTAATTAATACCTTCCTAGCAACGTACGCTGATGACACAGCTATCCTATCCTCTCACTTAGATCCCGAAATTGCATCTACAGGCCTCCAAACACACCTTTCTCAAATTGAAGACTGTTGTAACAACTGGAGAATCAAAGTCAATCAATCCAAATGCAGACATGTCACCTTTACCCTTCGAAGACAATACTGCCCTCCAGTTCTCTTTAACTCCGTTCCGCTTCCTTTCTCCGACACAGTCCGGTATCTTGGCTTCCTTCTGGACAAAAGACTAACTTGGAACCCGCATACTAGACTTAAACGACAAGAACTTAATCGACGATTTGGACAATTATACAGACTACTGAACAGAAATTCAAAACTATCTATCGAGAACAAACTGTTCATATACAAGACAGTACTGAAACCTATCTGGACCTACGGACTTGAACTGTGGGGGACAGCCAAATTTTCTAACATCAAACGCATTCAATCCTTCCAATCTAAAGTCCTCCGAACAATAGTTAATGCCCCTTATTATGTATCCAACCATACCTTACACCGCGACCTAAATATTCCATTTATTTTAGACCTTATACCATTAAAATTCTCTTAATTTCATCAGAACCTTATCCATCACCCTAATCCCCTAGCTCAATCCTTATCAAGCTCCACACATCCTTACCATCCTCCTAGAAGGTTGAAACGGCAGTGGCCTCGTGACCTCTTGTAACATGTATATTGGATTTCTAGCATTGGCTAAATTCTCCACTCACGTGCTGTATGCTTGAGAATTGTATATAGGTATGAGTGACTTTTGTATATATTTTTATTGATTTTGTTTTGTATATATGTATATTGTATTATTATTATTATATAATTTACTGTTTTGTATATATCGTGTGAATTTAGTATGAATGTTGTACGTTATCACTATTAAAAATGTCCTGAATTGGACAGATTGTAATATTGCTCAATAAAGAATTGTTTCCATAAAAAAAAATTAGGACGAATAAAGATAGGACTTCCTTTAATATAATGTTTAGAACAATTGAGACATTGAATTCCAAAAGATACTATATCCACTTTAGACAAATTTACAGGAAACGAAAGAATCAGTCATTTATTTATTACTTGACCAATATACTTGATAATTTTTTTATTAAAATTTAAAGTTGATTTTTTACTAAAAGGTATATTGTACTTTTTGGAATAATATAACGCGAGATAACAGTCATTACACAGGAAGGTTATCCTCATACAACATTACTCAAAAATAACGTCTTTATAATGTTAATTACTAAGTTATGTATATTTCCCTATTATCACCATGAGAAATGTCTTTCTTTGTTGGCTAACTAGATTTTATTGTCTATTCTTCATGAAAAAAGTGAATATTCAAAGGACCTTTTATTTATTTTTGGCACTATAATAAGAAAATATGTGATTATGAAATTTGTTTTGAACTTTGACTATTCGTTCTTCCAGTGGTGCGACAGGCCGTGTAGGTCTTGGGCCTCGCTGTGTAATTCCTGGGAGATCACACTCATGTTTCACGATGCATTTTGTAGTTTAGGGTCATCGCTCCCTAAGGAACTACGAGTAAACAAAATTTAACTTAAAAGACTGATAAATAAATAACTTTTATTTCGGTCTTTTATTTTAAAAAAAATCTATTAGGTTAGACCAGGCAGAGTTTTTCTTCTCATATTTAGTGAGTCAAAGATTTCTACACGTAATTGCAACCATTTGCTGAATCAAATACCATTATTCTATTAAAATTTGAGTTTCTTAAGATTTTTATATCAAATTTATGTGGCTGCCAGAAGAAATAGTATGAAAAAAGTTAATTTAATTGTGAACCTACGAGACCGAAGCGAGGCAATAAAGTTGTTAAAAATAGCCTAAAAACTGGTTATTAAGTTAAAAATATTGAACAAAATAATAGCAGTAATTCAAGAAGTACTGAATGAACTAATAAAAATGCACAAAATGAAGAAAACATTAAATTAATGATGATATATTGCGTGGAAAAGTACTTCTGGTGTATATTAGGAAATATGGTACGTTTTGGAAGGAAATGTTTTTAGTACCCTTCAGAATGAAATGAAATGTGGATTTAGTACCATTTGGAATGAAATAAATTTTGAAATACGTTCTTAAAGGATTTATATGTTTTTTTTGATTTGAAAGGGGAGCCCGTGGCTGAGTGGCTAGCGCGCTAGTCTCTCATGCTACAGGTTCTGAGTTCGAATCCCAGTCCCGGCGGGGCTTTTATAAGGATGCGAAAAAATGAGGATTCACTCACAACCTCTCCCCCGGGTATGTGAGGCCCGTCAGCCAAAGGGTGGCCACTTACAAAATTAGTCGTAGGGAGTGATGACCCTAGACTAAAAAAGCATCAAGAAACGCGAGTGTGATCTCCCAGATCACACCGCGAGGCCCAGGGCCTGCACGGCCTGTCGCGCCACTGAATGAATAAGAATAATATGTTATTTTGATAAAATCTGATGACGGATTTAGATAAAACTAAACCATTAGTATACAAATATGTCAAAATATCAATTTCGAAAATAATGTCTTTTTGGAAATCAACGTCTCAATTCTTGAAATGTAGATTCAGAACTTTGGAGATCAGTATAATAAATAAAAAAATCTTTAACTCTTTTTTCACGATCTGCATTAATGATAATGGTTTAAAACAGTGTTGGACAAGTTTTATTTTAAAATAGATATATAAATATTTAATTAATAAATACGGGACTGGCATTTTACTCTTAGGAGCGAATCCTTCAAAAAATAATTAATCTAATTTAAATTAGATTTTAAATAGGTAGGGTTATTTTAATCTATATGATAAATATCTATATTTTTCAATTAATTTAAAAAGGTCTAGAATTGAAAAAAAAAGAACCAAGAAAGATTAAAATAAAATAATGATTAAAAAATAATCTTGTGTTGGCGGCTCAGAACATTAACCTCTTCACTTAAATAAATTAAAAAACTTACTAATAAACTTGAAATTATTTAATATACAAATGCATTGAGTTTCTTAATAAATTAATTTTCAATTCAATAATATTATAAAGACTAAGACAAACAAAGCACTTTACATGATTTGGTTGTTAGGAAGTGGGGAATTATAAAGGGTGTATTTCTGTAAAATACTCAGATTTGAAAAAAAAAAAATGTAAATACTATAGGTTATATAGTATGACATTGAGATAACATTCGTAAATGTAAAAAAAGATATTACTAATAAAATTATTGACAGATCTTGAAACATCAATGCGATACTTTTTACTTTCACTTACCTATATATAAAATATATAATAAGGAAATTTATTGCGATCTTAAAAGACTTCGAATTACGGATATAACAGTTATAGGATCCTAATAAATCCAAATTATCAAGTCCAGCAAAAAGGTCTGCTTGTAAGTTTTAAGTCTTCTAAAACGAGAATTGTACGAAACTGAAATTTCGTATTTATGACAAGTACATACCTGGGATCTTATAGCAACATTTTCACCGAAACTGCCGAAATATTTGGTTAGTCTCGGTGATATTGACATATACTTTTGAACATGAGGATAAATTGAGCTACCTAGGGCTTTTGATGGCTAGAAAAAAATGAAATTGACGAGGAACGCATTTTATTATTCAGTTGCGAAACAACCGAATTCGACCTTCTGTCATGAGACTTAAAGGTAAAATTTATAACATTTTACTGTTAGGAGAGTTGCTATGTCGATGTGAAACGTGGTCGCTTACTTTAAGGAATTAACAACAATCATGAAAATTCCAGTTATCTACGGAAATACACGTTTTAGGTTCCCCTGAGTCCAAATAAGCAAGTCCCGAAAAAAGGTCTGAGTGTGTGTGTATGTGTGTCCGTATTTGTGTTTGTATGGTAAGTCTAGCGCGATAACTAAAAGTCGTAAAAAACTGAAATTTCATATTTAAGGCAATTATGCACCCGAGATGTTATAAAAGCTTTTTCACTAAAATCGGCAGACCGGAAATGCTACTTTATACTATGCATTTTGCACCTTTCTTCGATTTTCTCAAAAACGGGTCGAACGATTTTGATTAAAGTCCATGTATCAATATAAAATTTAATGGGCTTTAATGTGATATATGTTTCATTTTGAATGAAATAGTCTGACTGGGCTTAAATGCCGAATTTTTAAATTTTCTTCTTCTAAAGTACCTTTAATTTTGTATATTCTTAGGAAATAACCATGCCATCTTGTTAGCATCTATTAAAAACCCATAAATATATATGTTCGATCAAATTCATATCTAAATAAAGAAGAAGAGAGAGAATTATTTTGTTATGCACTTTTTGTGTTCTTGACCATAAAAACAGTAATATAGAAGTATAATATACCGTTGGAAAGCTAAAGATTTTAGAAAATATATATTATCTTATAATCAAAATTGTAGAAGTTAATGAAAAACCCATAAAACTGACTGCTTTAGTTAATAATATTAGGGGTACTCACTAAGTTTGCTATAGCATGCTATTTGTGCTATTGTGCTAAACCCATCAATTTTATACCGGAAATAACTGTAGAAACTCGACGGGTTTAGCAAAATAACACAAATAGCATGCTATAGCAAACGTAGTGAGTACCCCTATTATAGATTTTTTTTTATAAAACACATGTTTCTATAGAAACCCAATTCAATTAATTCTTTATTAGTTTCAGTCATTTCTATCTCTAACTGTATTTGACAATTCTTAAATAGATTTTCACAGCGGAGGTATGTGAAAGTCGTGTGTTGCCCGCACCAGAGTTTTGTATGTTTGGATTAACTTAAATCATTCCTATCTTCTAAAGACGTTTAATAGACACGGTTTTATTTATTTATTTTACCCTTTAATGTCAAGACTGATAGTAGCTTTTAAATAAGGGTCTTGTTCATAATTACTTAACTATTGTTGACAAAGTAAGAGGGTTTCCAGAAAAAAATTAATAACTAAACCATATTTATGTCATGAGCAATAAATGAATTCAGACATGTTAAGTAAAATGATTTCACGTACTTAAAATGGAAAATGTTTTTCTATATCTTTTGTATGAAATGTGTCATGTTTAACATTTGAGTCACATTTCCACAGTAATTTGCTTCCATAATTGTATCATACGTTTTTTAAATACTAGCACTAATTTTTAAAAAAAATAATTAAAATAACTAGCTTATATTAATGACATTTGAGCTCTGTTTTATTTGTTTATTAGCTTTGCTAGATAAAAAACTCCACCGCTCCTTTTTGGTATCTAACAGTAAGTCATTAATAGGAAACTAAGTTGAAATGTCATTGAAAACTCAGTTCTGAGCTCTTCTATAATTCAATAATCCGACAAATAAATTTTTCAAAGGGAATTTAAAAGGGGTTGGAAACGACATACTGTTTCAATATTAAGCAAGTGTTTAGCTGGTGTCTGTAATTAAACTTGTATGTGAAAATAGTGAAAGAGCTTGATTGGTGGCGGCAACTGGTGGCTGATACGGAAACTAAAGCTAGAGCGCTAGACAGTGCTACTATCTGGTGATCAGATACGCAACTACCTACGGTTACTATATCGATCCTGAGTACTCACACCCCCCGTCACATTCATTCATTCTTTTCTCACCCCACCCTACAATTACTACGTCAATTATTCTGCTTCAGTCTAACTACTCAACGTACGATTCATAGTAGGAAAGAAATTATTTATGAAAAAACATTCCAGCTTTCTAATACTAATATTAAAATTGCTATCATTGGTTAATCTTTTTTTTTGTTATTGTTATGCGGTTTAAAATTCCAGTAACATTATACGATTTATATATGTGTGTGTATATATATTTAAATTACTTGAACAATAACATTGAGTTATTAAACTAAAGATATATAGTCATGTTTATAGCATTAAAGAATTTTAAACACTTTTCTAAAGATTAATATTACAAGTATACTACGATAAAATTTTGTGTACACATTACATAACTTTCATTTATCATCCTTCTTGAAATAAATCTTAAAAGTAAAAACAAAAAAAGAAAATTAGAGCCAAGACAAAATTAATTTGATTTTAATGGTAATAATTATTTTAGATGAAGTAATATAACAATGAAATTAATTTAAAAAAAACTGGTTTGCACAACACTCGACTTTCACCTACCTCCGTTGTTAAATCCCATTTAAGAACTTCTAAATGTAGTTAGACTTGAAGTACTACTTAAAATAATTAAATTAAGTTTCGATAGAAACATATGTTTCAGATTAAGTAATATAATTAACTACAATAATTACTTAAGTTTATGTCCTTTTCTTCTTTTTGCGTTATCTTTTACAGCCTTGTATGTAAGATAACATTTTTTCTAAACTCTTTAGCTTTCCAACGGAGTATTATACATTTATATTACTAAAACATGTGTTTGCTCTTTTCTTCTTCAGTTGGTTACCAAATTCATTTAACTTTATTTGTATATTTATATGCTATACACAAAAATCGCAAAAAAAAGAAAAAAAGTTTGCTCTTTTTTCTCATAGTTTTATATCAAATTAATTCAAGTTATATATTTATCCGTTTTTTTGTCCATGCTAAAAGGATGATAGGGTTATTTTTATAGATTATATAAAATTAAATGTACTTTCGAGGAAGAAAATTTAAAATATCGCCATTTAAGCCCTGTTTGACTATTTCAATCAGAATGAAACCTACGTGATATTAAAGCCAATTATATTTTACATCGATATACGGAGTTTGAACCAAACAGTTTTTGATATCATGCATGATATAAAGTGGCTCCTCTGGTTCACATATTTTGATTAATAAGTTGTTGAAACATCTCGGGCGTAAGTTGTCTTGAAAGACTTACCACATAGTCGCGTCAATGAAGCTTTTTCGTCGAAAGTCCTCAGAAACAGCTCCGATTTTGATCTTTTTTTTTATTATATATTAATGAAAATCAGAAAAATTTCAAGGGGGAAATAATTTTTTTATTGTTTAAACAATATGTACGCTATTTATATAAATAAATCAGTTTCTGCGTGGTTTTCTTTGAAAAAATCATTCGTGTATTAATATAATATAATAATAATAATGTTTATTAATATAATACATTTTTTTTTCTATAAATACAAAATAAAAACATTCTTGCTTTAGATTACTCCGTCAGCAGAGTTGCAAATATTGCAATAATTGTAATATTACACTTAGATAAGTAAATAATTAAAAAGGAATCATAACACCACATATCAAACTAATAAACAGATCAGTAAAGAAAATACCAATTATAAACGTAAATTTTAATAAACTATAGGAATTACTTATTAATATATCGAAAGTAAAATTTTTCAACAAAATGTCTTTCTTTTTTTTTTTCTTTTTTTTTCCTTCTTAATTATAATTTAATTTTTGAAGTAAAAAAGCTCTATAACGTAACGCTTCTCTTAAAAATTTTACTAGGACAGTCCAGTTAGAGCCATTTAAAAGATTAATGACTTCACTATCGGTTAACGTTGCACTATTCAAAAATTTGATTCTATATGGTTTTACTATAGGGCAGATGGCAATTAGGTGCTTAACATTTTCAACTTCTATTAAATTACAAAGAGGGCATAGTTGACATACATCAGTTCTGAACGGTTATTCGTGTATTAATTATGGTGTTAAGAATAGTTGTATAATAGTACAATTATACATGTATTTCACAAAAATTTCAACTGATCAAATATTAAAGCAAACTCATTTACGGAAAATGGAATTTTCGATTCGTATCCTTTTAAAAGGAGAATCGAGTCAAAAATGGAGGTTCTCTTCCATTTTGAACCGTATCCTGGTTACAATAAATGTCAATTGTTAAGAATCCTTTCAACGAGAATGGCGACTTTAACTTAGAATGAAAAAAAAAAAAAAAAATTAAAACAGTCCTTAAAATATGAAAATCGGTCATATCCTTTGAAATAGTAAATTAGTCCTTTTCGGGCGTAACCCACCTCACCCACCCTAATATAGACAGTTAGACTTAAGTTATTTCGGACAGCTTCTTGCATCGGGAAGAGAGTTTCTATATTAAAAAGAGTCCTTTTTATTGTGGTAATCCTAGTTACCAGTGATTTATTTCGATTCGTATCCTTTTAAAAGGAGAATCGAGTCAAAAATGGAGGTTCTCTTCCATTTTGAACCGTATCCTGGTTACAATAAATGTCAATTGTTAAGAATCCTTTCAACGAGAATGGCGACTTTAATTTAGAATGAAAAAAACAAAACAAAAATTAAAACAGTCCTTAAAATATGAAAATCGGGCATATCCTTTGAAATAGTAAATTAGTCCTTTTCGGGCGTCTATATTAGGGTCTAAGTCTAACTGTCTATATTAGGGTGGGTGAGGTGGGTTACGCCCGAAAAGGACTAATTTGCTATTTCAAAGAATATGCCCGATTTTCATATTTTAAGGACTGTTTTAATTTTTGTTTTTTTCATTCTAAGTTAAAGTCGCCATTCTCGTTGAAAGTAAAATTTAGTAAATAAAATTGTAGAATTATTTAATATTCACAACACCTTGGATTTATAAGTAATTCATACTAACCTCTTATTTGTAGGCTTGTATATTTGTAATATTATCTTGTTGGTTTTTACAAGCACTAGGAATTAATATTAATAGTAGCATTAAACTATTGTAATTTAGTTATTTTTTAGGTTTAGATATCCTTATACATGTACAATGTTAGTAAATATTTCTACTAGAGTATCTCCTGTATCATACAGAAAATCATGTTTGTTATGGATGTTGTAAAGTATTATAACTTGTTTGAGGTTTTTCTTGTAAGGTTATGTTTTGATAGTTTTTCTTTCCTCGCAGGTTAGGTGAATGCTATGTATCGAGAATACTGGAAGTAATAGAAATAATTTAGAATCGTTTCAAATGGAGCAGTTTTCGGGCTACAAGCAAAAACGTTTCTTAGTAGGGCTATACAAAAAATAGACCCCTCCACTCGCACAGCTGGGATAACGGAGTACCTGGGGAGTCTGAGCCCGGACGGCAAGAGAAGCGGAAGTTCACGGGAGGAGGTCGGGGGGTCAAGCAGGGAACAATTATGCAGATATGTCCAAAGGTACTTTATGTTATAATATGTGGTAAATCAGAACCTCAGTATTCTCGACAATGGAAAATGCCTCACTGTACCAAGTTTTTTGTATCATAATATGTGTTATTCTAGAAATAAATGTATATTTTAAGATAATCATTTTATTACCCTTTATGCCACCGAAACATAGTAGTAGTAATATTCCAACATCACAACAATAATTAATTAAAACATATGGAATTCCTAGTGAATAGAAACTAGTTCCATAGAGGTTATTTCTCTGTCTTACACTTCTCCCCCTTCCGCCTCTAGTCCGTCAACCTGTTCATCGCCGCCGGACAGTCTTGTAGGAAGCCTCTCGTCGATGGCTCCCATCCGCCACCTCAGATGATCTGCGTGCTTCCTCTTCACCACCCCATCCCTCTTCCTTTTCTCATCCTCGTCACCAATAAAGGATATATTACTTATGAAAAAATCATAATACAACAAAACTTTATTTTAGGTAGTCCCATTCCAATATCACAACACTAATCAATTAAAACATATGACATTCCTAATAAATAGAAGGTATTTTATTTTATTTCTTTTTCTTTTCATTTGTTATTTAGGTTAACATATTCATTTTATTTTAATTTTTTTGTTTTACTTTGTACATATGGAATGGATGACTTCTTTTAGCTCTAATACTTATTGCCCAAGATAATGAGGGATTGTATTATTTCTCAATAAAGCAATATTTAAATACAAATAAATAGTAAAATACAATAAATACAAAACTATTTCCATATTTCTCTATCTTACAGTCTATATGTGATACCATATGTTCATATCTATCTCTGGGATTCGTATTCATATTATGTTCTGTTCATATCTATGGGAATATGTGATGAGTGGTAATCCTACTAAAATAGTTTCCTGAGGGTTGAGTTGGGAAACAACTTTCATATGAAGCCTGGAAACTGGATATGGATTCCGAGGTTGTAGTTTCACCCTCAGGGGTAAATGTAAGGATGATAGGTCCCGTCTCGAGAGGATTGAAGCTGTGAGTAGGAGGCCTGAGTATCCATTTCACGTCAAGGTTCCTCATGTTTTATGGTAATTCCCGAGTAGTGCTTTCCTGGCGTTTTCGGAGAAACCTTCTTTCTAGCGAACTTGCAGGTCAAAGTGGATTCAGTTCGAAAAAGTCTCAACAAAAGAAATTCAATTCCTTTTAAGATTTTTTGTTATGATTATTTTTACAATGTAATGTCATAACACAGGTGATGTTTGTGTAAACATAAACACGTCGATTTTTAATAGATGATCACTACTATATTGTTAATATAATAATAATATTTATTTGATTTTGAGGTCATCCCCTTACAAATGAAGTTGGTCAATACAGTTCATATGTCACAAATACAAAAAAAAAAACTAAAAACAATTTACAGACCATTTAAATATATGATAAATAAATGAAGCATTTTTTTAAAAATCATATACCAAAATGTAAAACAAAACAATACAAATAATAATACTATAGGAATTTTAAATAATAGTTTAGCAAAGTATAATTAAACAACAACAATTTTTATTCAGTAAAATTACAATCTGTCCCAATTTGGACATTAATAGTAGTGCTGAAAGATATCATACATACTACATTCATACAATATTTACACGGAATAAAATTACAATAAAATATATACACAATAATGAATCAATACAATAGTCAAGAATTCACTTATACCTATATACACATACACACACTCATACGTACATCACATTGAGTGGAGAATCTAGCCAGTGCTAGAACTCCAATGTATTTACAACAGGTCGCGGGGCCACTGCCGTTTCAACCTTCTAGGTGGGTTGTATGGATGAGTGGAGCTGGATAGGGATT
This sequence comes from Piezodorus guildinii, assembly GCA_023052935.1. NCBI lineage: Eukaryota > Metazoa > Arthropoda > Insecta > Hemiptera > Pentatomidae > Piezodorus > Piezodorus guildinii. Next base: position 85,151,601 of record CM041295.1, read on the forward strand.
GAGCTAGAGGATTAGGATGATGAAATAGGTTCTGGTGGAATTTGGAAAATTTGGATGGAATTAGGTCTGAAATAAATGGAACATTAAGGTCGTGGTGCAAGGTATAGTTGGAGACATAATAAGGAGCATTTACTATTGTACGGAGGACTTTGGATTGAAAGGATTGAATGCGTTTGATGTTAGTACGTTTAGCTGTCCCCCACAGTTCAAGTCCGTAGGTCCAAATGGGCTTCAGTATTGTCTTGTAGATTAATAATTTGTTGTCAGCTGTAAGTTCAGATTTTCTGTTGAGTAGTCGGTATAACTGTCCGAATCGTCGGTTGAGTTCTTGTCTTTTAAGTCTTGTATGTGGGTTCCAAGTCAATCTTTTGTCTAATAGTAAGCCAAGATACCGGACTGTATCTGAAGGAGGAATTGGAATGGAATTGAAGTAAACTGGCGGACAGGAGTTTCGTCGAAGAGTGAAGGTTACGTGTTTGCATTTGGCTTCGTTCACCTTAATGCGCCAAGCATTACACCAGTCTTCGATAAGAGAAAGGTGTCTTTGCAGGTTTAAGGATGCTGTTTCAGGATTGGAACTGGATGATAGGATGGCGGTGTCGTCTGCAAAAGTTGCCAGAAAGGTATCAGGATGTGTAGGAATATCAGCAGTGTAAAGGATGTAGAGGACGGGTCCCAAGACGCTGCCTTGAGGAACACCGGCCTCAACGGGATAAAGGTTAGAAAATTCTACACCACAGCGAACGCGGAAGGAACGGTTTGAGAGATAGGATCGGAGAATGAGGTATAGAGACTGGGGTAAATGGGTTTTCAGCTTGAAGAGTAATCCAGTGTGCCATACCCGGTCAAAAGCTTGCGCAATGTCCAGAAACGCACCAGAACAATACTCTTTGCATTCAAGAGCTGAGGAAATATGGTCTACAACTCGGAGCCCCTGTTGAACTGTGGAATGCTGAGGACGGAATCCAAACTGATGGGAAGGAAGATTTTGAGATTCTAATATGGGTAGGATACGTTTAAGAAGAAGCCTTTCGAAGATTTTTGAGAGGATGGGGAGTAGACTAATAGGCCTGTAGGATGAAGTGTTGTTGGAAGGTTTGCCTGGTTTTAGAAAAAGAATGATAGTGGAATGTTTCCATAACAGAGGAAAATAGGTGGTGCGTAGGATGCAGTTGTAAATATAAGTAAGGAATATAACAGCTTTCTGCGGAAGTTGTCGGAGGATCTGGGGAGTAAGGAGATCGTGTCCAGGAGATTTACGGAGGGTCAGTTTTTGGAGAGATATTTGACCTCAGAGGGATTAATAGCTTTAGGAGGTAGGGAAAGTGGAATTGGTGACATAAGAAAGTCTTGCACTGTTGCGGTGTGATTGGCGTGGGATTCCGGGTGAGGAGTGAAAACTTTGGAGAGGTGTGTGGCGAATTCCTCGGCTTTATCTTCATCAGACGCAGCCCAGGAGTCATCACAACGTCGGAGAGGATGGGAAACTTGATGGTATTTTAGGATCTTTTTCGTGATATTCCACAGGGAATTATCACGAGCTGATAGAGAGGAGAGGTAGGAATTAAAGGACTGGGAACGGAAGGTCGCCAACTCCCTCTTCAATTGTCTACAATAGAAGTTATAGGAGCGGCGATCTGTTGGGTGTCGGGTGCGCTGCCATAATGATCTTGCTCGGCGTTTGGTATGGATGAGGTCTATAATATGTTGTGGAAAATGATTTTGGTGAGGATTTATATTGGAGTGTTTAGGAGAGGAGGCAGTCCAGACAGCTTGTTGGATGGCGGTGGTAAAGGAATAGACGGAATTATCTAGGTCATCTGGGGTTTTGAGGGTTACTCTGAGGTCAATATTATCGGTTAGGATTTGGCGGAAAAGGTTCCAGTTGACAGGGCCTCGGATGAATGATGGTGGAATGGGTTTTGGAATTGGAGTGAGAGATACTTTTAGGATCAGTGGACTATGGTCTGAGGATAGTTCATCAAGGCGAGTTACAGACAAGTTGAGGGAGCCTAATCCGCTGTGGATAAAGAAGTCGAGGATGTCAGGATTGCGGTTAGGATCGGTTGGCCAGTAGGTAGGGGAGTCAGGAGGCAGGATATTAAAATTTCGGGAGTTGAGTGCAGACAGCAAATTTCGTCCCCGAGAATTCGTGGTTCTGGAACCCCACTGCTGATGCTTGGCGTTTAAGTCTGCACCCAGAATGAAGCAATTTCCTAAGGAATCCAGGATGGATACAAATTCGGAATTGGAAATGGAATGTTTAGGAGGGCAATATGCAGATGTGAGGGTTACCGGAAAGGAAAAAGTCTTGATTACTATTGCTGTGGCTTGTAGGAAATCATAGGTGGGAAGTGGGAGTAAATGATGAGAGAGGGATTGGTGGACAATGATAGCAGAACCGGCATGGGCTTTGCCGTCTGGGTGGTCAGTACGGTATGTCATATACTGCGGTATTTTGAAGTACTGTTTAGTGGTTAGTCTTGTTTCAGTTATAAGTGCAACATCGATTGTTTTGTCTTGCAACAACGCTGTCAGTTCGTCAGTATGATTTCTAACACCATTCGCATTCCAAAGGAGAATGGATAAGGAGTTAGGTGAATTCATTTAAGGATTTTTCAAGGCAGGGATTAAATTTGATACTAGATTTGTAAGGAGTGATATAAGCGGCATAACAAGAGATTTCATTTCGGAGATGAACGATGTCATTAGACTGGTAAGATCTGTGACGTTTGATGGTGAAGGGATATGAGGAATTTGATGTTGAGGAGTTTTTTGAAGATTAGGTAAACTTTGAGAAGTAGATTGTTGTACAATAGATTGAGATTGTTGAGGAAAACGTTGTTCCGGCAGTGCCTCGACTTCATGATTCTGGTTTCCACCTCCAAGCAAGTGGGCAAATGACACGTTAGAATTTACAAGTTTAGATGGTTCTCTTCTGCTTCTGGTTGGTGCAGCTGTTTCATTCGTATCCTGAGGTTTTTGGTATCTGGTTCGGAGTTTCTTGTAGATTTCACATCCCTTGTAGTTAGCCGGGTGGTCCTTGAGGCACAGAGCACATACAGCGGGGTGTAGATCTTGATCTTGTACATTCTTCTGTTTTATGCTGTTCACCGCATTTCACACAGCGTGGTATGTGATGGCAATAACTTCTGGTATGACCATATGCCTGACAGTTATGGCACTGAACAATGTCTTTCTTTGTGTAAGGTTTTTCAATCTTTACACGGGTATAGTAGAGTCTACTGAGGTCATAGATATTTTCGACTCCTGCTGATGGTTCCAAGTCCACGAAGAATAGAGGTAGTGGACTTTTATCTTTTAGAACGTTGGTGACTTGCCTCACTTGGAATCCTAGTTCTGTCAGTTCTTCTTTGATAGCTTCAACGGGTGTTGAGGAATGTAGGTTTCTGATTACGACCCTTAATGCTCTCTCCTGGCGCAGCTGATAAGTATGAAAGTCAGCTTTGGTCTCAGTCAGATATTTCACAATCTTTCTGTAGGTTTCAGCAGTAGTCGGAGATATTTTAGTATCATTGGTTCTACTTATACAATAATAACTATTAGGATCAGTTACTTTGTTTAAATGCGCACACATAAGTTTAAAATTTTTAATATTCTTAACAAATATTGGTGGAGGTAGTGGTTCCCTGGGTATAGGAGAAGATTCCATGGTTTCTTTTTCATTTTGGAGGATTTGAAATGGATTCGGTGTAAAAAACGGGGATTCATCAGTTATTCCTTGTGATGATGTGCTGGGCTGTGGTTCAGATCCTAATGAGGTAGCTGACGTGTTCGCTGGTGGAATCATTTTTTTATTTTGTTCACGGCGGGGTCTCTGTTTTGTGGGAGACGAGTTTGAACCTGCAGATCTAGATCTTTTACTTGCAGACTTTGAGGACATGACTTGATGAAAATATCTCATTGATCAAGAAAATAATAATAATAAAATAAATAAATAATGAGATAAGAATTAAAGATAAAAGAAAGATAAGTAAAAGAAAAGCAAGCCCGAGCTTGCCGAGCTAGCGGCAATCAGCTGATCAGTGACCCTCCTTTCACTTTTTCGTGATTGTACAAAGTAAATTATAACTTTGCTTACCGAAATGTCTCTAATATTCACTGCCGAAGTATTCCTGAGGTCTAGTGATGTTCTCCAGACCGAATTCAAGCGAATTCCTACTGAAAAAAAGCAAAAATCTGAGAGACGATGTAACATATGACTGTTAAGCAAAGTATAATATTTCAAATTTTTAACCTAATATTTTTATTTAAACATATTTACAACTGTATTATATACAATGAGTAAATGTGATGGACATAGTAAACTGACATGAATTACTTACTTTTAGTACTTTTATACAGAGAATAAAATCACGTTTTTAGAAATGATAACAAAAAATAAAAAAATATGGAAAAATACATAAGCACATACGTATATACAATATTTACAATCGGCTTCGGGAACTACGTATTAGGCTTATCCCCTACTAGTAGAGGGAAAAACTAGGCTCATGTAATCCCAGTGCTTATTCTTCAACCACGTTCCTGGGGTATACAAAAGAGACACTAAAAAAAAAAATATATTTCTACCTTACTATCAATGTGAAATAACCCATATAATATATAATAACCTAATGAAAAGTGTAAGAAAAGAGTATATTAACAATATGAAATTAAACCTACTAGCTGGTTTTATTTCCTCGTAGATATTTTTATGATCTCTGATTTATTTATTATGAGGATAATAACTAAATAAAATGAATAGTAAAAGGTGAACAATTTTTACTTAACACGTTCACGCCGGAGCTGATTTTCAATGTCTGCTCTGTGGGGAGGCGCTCGAATATTTCATCGATTATTGCCTGTTCAGACCTGTATAACATTTGTACGTTTGCTAACAGTCTAGTGAGTGTTATGTTTTGTTGTAGAAATTTGAGTAATTCGTAGATTTTTTCATCCTAAACTCAGATTTTGGCCAGTAAGTATAACCCAAAAGGCAGTTCAAATGTTTTTATTTTAGCCCTTGTAAATAATAGATTACATGGATGAGAAAATAAATTCAGGTGGTACGCTCCACGTTGACCGGTAGCGCGAACTAGTTAACCACTCACGTAAATCGATTTATAAGACTAATATCTAGTCCCTTTAGGGGATAAGTAACATGATTAGAGCACAATGTTGATCACACAGGTGTCCCAAAGGCTTTAGATTCCGGAAAAAAGTGCTTTTAGCCTGCAATGCCTTAAAGACACTAAGTGGACGATCGCGTGACTCATTTAAATTTTATAAACATACTGAGTGGTTAGCTGATATTTTTTAATTACTTAGGTTTTATATATTTCATATGCATGTATTATTGTAAAATGTTCTATGTTCTTTTCATTTAATTATTTTATTTTAATATATTTGGAGGAAGAAAATAGGTCTATTTTATTTACTGTACTGGATACGAATTTTAACCTCGGAATTCGGTTAAAACAATTTTTTATTTATTTAAAGAAATTTACAACTGTATTGATTCAATACAACCAGTAAATTGGATTAATATATGGTTAAAACACAGGATAGTCCTTTGAAGAAACTACCCATTGGTAGCACTTCAATGTCTAATTAATGGTAGGAAGTCTCTTGGCCATCTTCTTTTAAGTCGTCTCGGTGGATTGTCTGGAATAGAAAAGGAGGAGAGGTCACGAATAAGCGGGTTTTAGTGGGCAGGGAGTTTGGAATGAAAAGAAGTATATCTGTATCGGGGTATGTTTTTAACTAATGGGATATTTAGGTCTTTATGGATGATTTAATTAGTAACGAAGTATGGAGCATTGAGGATTTTTCGAAGAATTTTAGATTGCAAGAATTGGATGCGAGAGGAATTTGATGGTTTAGTGGGTATAGCTCAATTATATAGGTCAAAATAGGCCTGATAAGGTTTATATAAATGAGGTTTTTGTAGTAAATAGAAAGTTTTGAGCGTTTGTTGAGTAAGTGTTGTAGTAATCGGTATTTACTAGCAGTCTCCTGTCGTTTCAGCCTAGTATGATTGTTCCATGTTAGTCGTTTGTCAAGGATTACTCTTAAGTACTGGATCTGTTCAACAGAACTGAGTAATAGATATTTAGGATACGGTGGGACAGGAGGCCATAGGTTTACGACGTAGAGTGAAGGATATTTGATGGGATTTATTAGGATTTATTCTAATTCTTCAGTTTTAATACCATTCTTTAATAGCTGATAGATGGTTCTGTAGGATATAGGATGCAGCAACAGGATCGTTATTAACAGATAAATCGCATGTGTCATAAGCGTAGATAGTAAGGATAATGATAGGACATGATGATAATATTGAGATAGGTTGTAGAGAAGTCTATCGAGAAAGGGGAAGAACTGTCTTTCTGATTTGTGGATCTATAGAAAGCTTTTGGCAAAGCGTGTAAAGAAGATATTGAGCGAACTCTATTGGAAAGACAAGTTGATATGGCCAAAATCCAAGCTGTGAGGAGTATCTACAAGAAGTTTGAGATGAACCAGGTTGTACTCCAGGGATGCAGTTTAAGCCCCACATCGTTATGTTGGTTCTTGACCAGGCGTTCTGGAAAGTAAAACCCAGACTATGAATCTTTCAACTCAGATACACGCACCTGCAGCCTATACTATGCTGACATTAGCTGATGACCCAACATAATGTTACACCTTAATGTAAATATTGTACAAGAAGAACTGTACCGCATCAACATGGATATCACTCCTAAAAAACAAAACAACAACGCATGGATTATGTATAAAATCGCGCAGAATAATGAGGATTCTGAGGTTGAAAGAGTAAGTTTAAGAACTGGTCCAGGGTTTTAAGTAGCTAGGAGCCTGGTTGAACGAAAGCGGTACGATAGATGGGGAGATATCACAGATACTAGTAGCGGCTGGGAGGATGTTAAATGCAGATATAGAGGCTTCATTAACAGGAGAGAGGAGGTGACAAAGAAAATAAAAATATCGGTGTATAGGTTGACTTTCCTGCCTATTCGTTCCTACTTCTCCGAGTCATGGACATTATATCAAAGCATGTTTTTTTTTTTTTTTATTGAGATTTATTACAATTTGTTACAAAATGAAAAATAATAATATTAATATGAGACCACATTCATACTATATATACAGAAAATGATAATAATAGTCAAATTACATAAAATAGAAAATAAATAAATTCATATATATATATATAATATATATATATATATATATTATATATATATATAACAATAAAATATTAATAAATAAAAAACAAAAAACAACCTATAATTGAGATACATAAAAAGTTGGCAAATAAATAAACACCATACAAACAATGGTAACTATATACAATATATACAACTGCTAAGTGGACCCCAGACTGGGCTTTTCCCTCCACTTGAGGAGGAACAAAGCAGAATCCAAGAGATCCCAGCGCCTCTAATTCAGCCGCGTCACTGGTCTGAGCCAGTGGAGGCCGAGTTACGGCGCTGTAGCCACAAACATACCGTACATGAGTGGAGGATCTGACCAGTGTCAGAACTGCAATTTACATGTTTACAACACGTCTCGCGGCCACTCCGTTTCAATCTTCGAGGAGGATTGTAAGGATGGGTGGTGCTGGATAGGAATTGTGCTAGAAGTTTAGGATGATGAGTAAGGTTCTGATGAAATTTGGGGAATTTGGAATATCAAAGCATGAGAGCTAAATCCAGGCAAGGGAGATAAGGTATCTGATAAAACTTAAAGGAAAGACCAGGAGAGAAAGAATTTGGAATATGACTATCAGGACACCTTGAGGTACAGTCGCTGGAAACCAAGTAGCCAATTTTGGAATGACCATTGAGAAGCAAGTGGAGGGAAGAAGACCTAAAGTTCAGGAAGCGTGGGCTCGATTGGATCAGGAGAAGAGAGCTGGTTCAGGAGAGGGGCATGGCCCAGGTTCTAGAGAAGACATCCTCATACTGTGCAGCAGTAAAGAAAAATGAAGTATGGTGATGATCATAACAACATGAAGCTAAAGAAATAGAATCTAATGAAATTATTATTCAGGAAGAAATCAGCACAGCAAAGGAAGGTAGGAAAGAGGCTTAAAGAAAGTGGTCTTTATAAAAATATTAATAAAATAGAGATTATGTTTTAAAATATAAAATCAGCTGGTGATTAATTAAAAGATACATATAATAATGCAGACATAAATCAAGCATCAAACTCTGGGACATGATAGATAAAATTTCAGTAAGCTAGTAAACCAGTAAAGCAAACCAACAGCCAAACCCTCATTTTTCTGCTCATTAGGCTTAAAGTGCCCAAAAGGATATTGTTGTTGAAGTTTTAAAAGAACTGGAAATATAAAAAATTATATATATATATATATATATATATATATATATATATATATATTAGGCAGGATGTATTGGTAAGTATGTGGTGAATTTACTATCATAGTTTAACAATTCTGTAAGATGAGATCTGAAACTTGGCTGTATTAATGTACATTATATTTTCACCAGAAAAGATAAATAGTCAAAGCAAGATAATTTCTTATTTGAAAAATAAACAATTGTATATAAAGCTGTATATGTTTATAGATTCAGTCTAAAAGGAAATAACAAATCAATTTAGGAAGGACATTGTTTGAAAAATTAATTTATTTTTGCTTGTTTATAATGTGATAATTTTAAGAATATGGTAGAAGAACTATGGGACAGAACCCAAGCCTCAAGATACATTTTCTTTGTCTTCGCTAGAGATCTCTAGTCCATTTTGAAAACAGCTTAGAGTATTATTTATAAATAACGCACTGATCCACATCAAGTATTCCTCTAACATCCTGAGGATGGTGCTATGTCTTGAAACCAGCTGTAAATGTCAGATATTTGTACGAATGTATTGCAAAGTTTAATCAATATTATTGAAATTCTAATTTTCCATTAAAATCATTTAATTTTCAAAAAAGTATTATTAAAAGCATCCTAATTTTAAAAAAATTTAAATTGTATTTATAAAATATGCGATTTTGCTCATTAGTGTGCTGGAACATGTCTTGTCAACAAATAAATCATTTTAAATGAAGCACTCTGATTTCACAGTGTATAGAATCCCAAGCTTAAGCTAGATATAGTAGAGAGGTATATTTTTAAAGGAAAACTTAGCTTAGGTGTGATTTAGCCAAAATAATTGAATATTAGCTGAAATTATTAAATATTTAGAGTATAATATTTTAATGTTGAAAAATTAAAATACCAAGTGACAGTATACGAAAAGAAAATTTTTTTATTTGTTTATTTTTTTATTGGAATTTACAACGTACAATGTACAATGTAATACATCAAGTAAAGTTTAATGAAATGTAAAAAGGAATGAAACACATGTAGAGAAGCTTCCCAATGGAAGCACTCCAAAAATTCTAAGTTCTAAACTAGAAGGTCTTGGGGCCATCTCGTTTTCAGACGCCTCGGAGGATTGTCAGGAATTGAAGAGGAAGAAAGGATTAAAACTAGAGGATTAGGGTGGGAATGAATTTTGCCATGAAAGGAATGGTATCTAGATCGGGCCAAATCAGCAACAAACGGAACATTAAGGTCTTTATGGATTAGTGTATTCGTGACAAGTAAGGAGCATTGAGGATTTTACGAAGGATTTCGGATTGTAGGGATTGGATACGGGAAGAATTCGATGGTTTAGTAGAGCCTCCAAGCTCTACTCCGTAAGTCCATATCGGCCTTATGATAGTCATGTAGATGAGTCTTTTGTAGTTAAGTGGAAGATTAAAACGTTTGTCTAGTAAGTGTTGAAGTAGTCGAAAACGTCGAGCAGTTTCTTGTCGTTTCGTCTTCGTCTTCGTCTTGTATGAGGGTTCCAAGTAAGACGTTTGTCAAGGTGCAGACCTAGATATCGGATCTGTTCAACCGGGACAAGAGGAATATTATTGAAGGAGACAGTAGGGCAGGATGTCATAGGTTTACGACGAAGGGTAAGGGTAATTTGGTTGGATTTGTTGGCATTTATTTTAATTCTCCAGTTCTGACAGAAAAGAAAATTAAAAAAACAAACAAAAAAACTCTGAAACATGTATAAAGTGTCGTACAACTGTTAACGAAGTCTGAGAAAAATAAATTATAAGTGTGAAAAATAAATAAAATGACACCTTCCATAAGTATATTTAATAAGCTCATATATTCATAAAATTATGTAAAACAATTAACTAGTAAATTTGTTCAATATATATTATTTATAAAGGAGTATGTTGCTTTACACTGAAGACTGAAAAGCTTCTTCTCTCACATTAAAATAATAAATTTCATATCTAATAATCATAATAAAATTAGAGTTGATACCAATTTACTAATATAATAATGATTAAAAACGCTAATATCAATTAATTACAATATATTTCATAAAGTCATTGTCAGTTGCATTTATGTAATAATTTTAAAATCCATTGGATTAAGATATAAGATTGTGAATCGCCGCTTTAGGCTGCTTCAACACTTACTAGACAAACGGTCAAACCTTCCTCTTAACAACAAAAGGCTCATCTACACGACTATTATAAGACCAATCTGGACTTACGTAGTAGAGCTTTGGGGCTCTACTAAACCATCAAATTCTTCCCGCATCCAATCCTTACAATTCAAAATCCTTCGTAAAATCCTCAACGCTCCTTACTTTGTTACGAATAAACTTATCCATAAAGACCTTAAAGGCCCCCCAGGCTTGCTGGAGGGTGTGACGTAGGTTCGAACGCCCTACTCACATATTTTAGTTCACAAAATATCACCAAAAGTCATGGATTCCTCTAAGGTAAAACGCTCATTATCCGGAGGTAAACTAGTCCCCCGTTCGGGTCTCCGGGTGGGGACTGCTTCAGGGGAATCATGGCGCAAGATGAAAATTAGAGATCTAACAATAGGGACGTGGAACGTTAGAAGTTTAAATACGGCAGGTGGGTTAAAGTCGGTCGCGAATGAAGTTAAGGGGTACCATTTAGATATCGTTGCATTACAAGAGGTTCGCTGGCCAGGGGAGGGTTCGTTAACAGAAGGAAAGTATACTATTTGGTACGGGGGGAGCGTTAATTATTGTCTAGGTACCGGGTTTCTGATTAGGAATAGATTTCTTTCCGCTTTACGGGACGTACAGTTCTTTAGTGAAAGAATATCGGTTGCTATATTTCAAGGGCGTTGGTTTAAAATCGCGTTTATAAACATTCATTCTCCCACCGAAGACAGTGATGATGAAGTAAAATGCGAATTTTATGATAAACTAGAGTCGGTTTACGATAAGTTACCACGAAATTACATTAAGATAATACTAGGCGACGCGAACGCAAAGGTTGGAAGGGAAGAAGTATACCGTCCTACAATCGGTAAAGAAAGTTTGCACGAATATAGTAATGATAATGGGACCCGACTAATAAACTTTGCCATTTCGAAAAACCTAGTAATCAAAAGTACTACATTTAAACATAAGGATATTCATAAGTATACGTGGACATCGCCGGATGGACAAACACGGAATCAAATCGATCATGTTTTAATACAAAACAGATGGCAAAGTAGCATAATTAACGTGAGATCGTATCGGGGTGCAGAATGCGGTTCTGATCATGAATTAGTAATCGCGAAACTTCGACAAAAACTAAATACAAAAAAGAGAACACCGAACTATATTCGTCCCGAGAATTTTGATTTAGTTAAATTGAACAACCTCGAAATTAGAAAACAATTCGCGATAGAAGTAAAAAATCGGTTCGAAGCTTTGGAATCTTCAGACGAGGAACACAAAGATGTAAACAAACTATGGGAAGGGATCAGGGATAATATTAAAGAGGTCGGTAATTTATGTCTTGGAAAAATTGAAAATAAAAAGAACAAACCTTGGTTCGACAGGGATTGTCAAAATATGTGCGAAAAAAGAAAAACCGCTAAACTGAATTCCTTAAATAATCCAAGCGATAATAATGTGGCTTATTTTCGGTTAGTAAAGAATGAAACTTCAAAACTCTTAAAAAATAAGAAAAGAGAGTATCTTAAAGGCAAAATAATAGAAATAGAAAAACACAGAAACGAAAATAACATAAGAGAGATGTACAAAGGTATAAACAAATCGCGTAAAAGATTTGAACCTCTATTGAATGCGATTAAAGATGCAAATAACAATATAATTGCGGATCCTTCTGAGATATTAAATAAATTTAAACAACACTTTGACGGCATCTTAAATACGGAAAATAATAATCAATCTCCTCTCTCTGAATATCAGAGCGCTGAACCATGGATAGACGCACCGAGTAAAGAGGAAGTCGAAATAGCGATAGGAAAATTAAAACGTTATAAGGCCGCAGGAAATGATAATATCACGAGTGAATTAATCAATGCGTGTGGAGAAGCGGGCGTTTCCAAAATACATTTTTTAGTTAAAAAGATCTGGGAAACTGAAAAAATGCCCGAGGAATGGAAAGAATCAATACTTATTCCGATTTACAAAAAAGGACCGAGGTCGGATTGTAACAACTATCGTGGGATCTCTCTTCTCCCAGTATGCTATAAAATATTCTCGTCAATTCTAACTAGTCGAATCACGGAATACGCTGAGGAAATTATCGGAGATTACCAATGTGGTTTTAGGCGGAATCGCTCGACTATTGACCAAATATTTTCCCTACGTCAAATATTAGAGAAAAAATTGGAATACAACGGTGTAGTCCATCAACTTTATATCGATTTTAAAAAGGCTTATGATTCGATAGACCGTCAGAAGCTATATAACATCATGATTGAACAGGGAATACCTAGAAAGTTAGTAAACCTAGTAGAGATGTGTTTGTCGGAAACATTCCATAAAGTTAGAATCGGTCATAATTACTCCGAGAGATTTGAGGTGCGATCGGGTTTAAAACAGGGTGACTCCCTTTCACCTGTGTTATTTAATATAGCTTTAGAATATGTCATAGAAAAGGTGATGTGTACCGAGAAAGGCTTAAATATGGGTGACAAGATTCCGGTTTTGGGGTATGCCGATGATCTGGTACTGCTAGGTGAAGACACGGAAACCATACAACTAAATACAAGTGTGTTAATAAAAACCGGTAAAGAAATAGGACTCGAATTAAATACTGATAAAACGAAGTATATGATTAGTAGCAGAAACGGTGTCGATCTTGGAGATATTGATGTATCAGGTCATACTTTTGAACACGTAGAGAAATTCAAGTATTTAGGTTCAATTATAACTAGAAAAAATGAAATCCAGGAAGAAATAAAGTCCCGGTTAAAGGTGGGAAATGCGTGCTATTATTCAGTTGCTAAGTTACTTAGTTCGCGGCTTCTATCTAAAAACTTAAAGATTAGAATTTATAAAACTATTATTCTTCCAACGGTTCTTTACGGATGTGAAACGTGGCCGCTTACTTTAAAGGATGAACAGCGGCTTAAGGTTTTCGAAAATAAAGTATTGCGTAAAATATTTGGTCCAAAGAGAGATGAGGCCACTGGGGAGTTTAGAAGGTTGCATAACGCGGAATTGCGGAACTTGCATCCTGTGAATATAATTGAGCTGATTGCATCGCGGAGACTCAAATGGGCGAGTAAAGTTGTTGGGCTCGATAACGAACGGATTCCGAGAAAGTTGGTATTTGCTGATCCGACTGGTAGGCGTCCGAAAGGTAGGCCGAAGCGGAGATGGGAGGATTGCGTTGAGGCTGATCTCGGGAGCTTGGGCTTGAATGGTGAGCATTGGACGAGTCTGTGTAGGCGGAATTTGGTGGTATCGGCATCGAACCTTCGGGTTCGCTAAGCCTATTATTATTATTATTATTATTATTATTATTATAAAGACCTTAATGTTCCCTTTGTTTCTGATTTGGCCCGGACCAGGTATCAATCCTTTCATGACAAACTCCATTCGCTCTCTAACCCACTAGTTTCAATCCTTTCTTCCTTATCAATTCCGGATAATCCTCCGAGGCGCCTGAAAATGAAATAGCCCCGGGACCTTCTAGTTTAGAATATTTTTAGAGTGCTTTCAATGGAAAGATTCTCTACATGTATATCAAGTCATTGTATCATATAACACATCACATTTACTTGATGTATTTTTGTTCATACAGTTGTAAATACCAATAAAATGATTAAAAAAAGATTGTGAATACAAAATATAATAACCATGAAAACTTTAAATTTCTAAAATTTTATCAGTGAAACAATTAAAATAATTGTTTCTTGTTGTTGGAATTACTTGAAGATAAATCTAAGAAAATTGGGTGGAGTTCACTGATGTAGATATAAAAAATATATTTCCATCGACATATTCCATAAAAAATGCTCACTAAGGATGTGTCACATATTACTTTTATACCTAACCTAACTATCTACCTGCCAGTCTACCTACGTGAAAATGTTTGAATGGAAAATAGATTACTGTGAAAAGAAAAAAGAAAATTTAGGTTCCTATATTTGTGGACAATATTTAATCATGCAGATAACCTCGCACCTTACAAATTCTGACACCATGACCAAATATCATTCTAACACTATTGATTTAAAATGATAACATAACATAACATTTTCGAAACATTACTTCAAAGTAGGAGAAAAAAAAAAAAAAAAAGAAAAAGCATCTATAATAAAAATAAGCAAACAATACAATACTATTTTTATATTATTTGATGGAAAATAAATGAAATTTAAATGGAAACTTTTAAAATTCACTATCTGCTTACTAATGAAAAAATATATAGTACATAGGATAAAGTTATCTGGCCCCAGATGCTTAAAAAAACTATTTTTCTATAATTTTCTGAGATGTAGGGCAGTCCAGTTTGATTTCCATGTCTTGGGTTTGAATACAGACGGAATTATTTTTACTGTTATTTCAGTAGGAGAGAGAAACAGAAATGAATAACATAATACCCACTCCTAGGGCTCACCCAGTCTTTATAAACTAGGTACCCCGGTTTGGGTAAAAAATCTGTTGATTGCTGACAATGATTTCGGCGTAACCACCTCAGGCAATACTAAAAACAATACAAAACCCTGATGTACCGTTAATGTTTATTTACTGAACTCAAGACCCTTCATGGGTTGTAGGGGTACTGGTTATGCTTTGTACTTTTGTTATTATAAATGAAAAAATCCTAGGAATATTTTTTATACTAACTCCAAATAATTACTTTTAAAAATGTATCATTATAACAGGATTTTAAATGAAAATTTTCGGATGTGCAAACTAAGCCAGATTTTCACTACTTCATTTTGGCCCTTCTTAGTTTGTAAAAAAATTAAAATAAGTTAATAATAATATAATATTGAAAACATCTTACCTTATTTATGCTGCATCAATCTCGTCCAGACAAAGTCGTCCTTCTCTCTTCTCATATCTGTTTTTTCCTCCCCTCTTAAAAATCCTTGTCTTTCAGCTGTATCAGGGTGTCCTGCGGAGGTTACTCAAGACGATCTCTTGATCCATCCAAGACCAGAAAACTCACCTTGGTAAGTAGGAATCATAGGAGGCGAACCAACTCCTGTAGTCCACTCCAACCCTTGGAAGCGATGAGTGGGGGACGCTCGGAAGGATTGAAATCCAAATCTTCAGAACTCGGCCTTTATAGGGAAGGGTTGCATTATCATCGTTCTTGTTTTAGTCCTCAACCTCCTCGGAAATCTCCAATCCAGTTTTATTTTTTTTAAATCGAAAAAGAACTTTTTCTTCGGAGCAACTTAAACTCAAATAGTTATTGCGTTGTTGGAGGGTAGTCGAACAATCAAGAATTCAACGATTCAATGGGAATAGGAACTTCATCGTAGAACTGAGGTAACAAGCTGAGCGGTTTCCGTGCTATAGACCGACCAAAGACGGAACTGAAATGAGCTGAATCGAAAAAAAAATTTTGGCTACAATATCGGTTTTCAAAACGTAAATGTAGGAAAATACTTATTAAAAGGATTCAGATTTAAATAAATAATAAGTTCCTTTTGATTTAGACCGTGTGATCGCAATGGTTTCATATCAATTCCTCATCTCATAATTGGCCGTTCGCTTAGAAAAAGCTCTTGCATGCACTGAACCCAAGAATCTTCATAAGTGTTGGTGGTATAGGGTGTAAAAAATAAATTACAGTGATCGAAGATGTTGTGACGTAATGGAGTTGGTGATCTAAAGTTTTTATGTCTTATATCTTTGATTGTGGTAAAAAGTGTAGAACCTTGGGCAATTGGACGGTCTTATGCTATGCATTGTTCTCCTGTGGTCAATAAAGAGTATGTCACATGTTGAGCAACCGAAAGTGTGGTATTATTATATTTGAAACCTTTGAATTGAGAATCATATTAGACGTAGGCAAGAGATATAACAGAGGAAATGGAACATTAGATATAAGTTAGACTATGAAAACAATACATATAACATATATATATATATATATATATATATATAATATATATATATATAGGACCTACCATATCTTCACAGAGAAGTAGACCTTATCTCGATATACGTAATGTCTCTATGACTACTGATCCAGCAAAAATTTCAGCAGTCAATACTACCCACTCGTCCGATTAATTTATTATTCAATACAATGTAATCGGTCAAATAAAACAACAACAATGAATAACCTCCTTTTAAAATTTAAGGTTTTATTTTTTAAGACTCTTAGAATATCGAATAAATAACAAAATCCGTATGCCCGCCGTACCCCGCTTTTCTATGAAACTACTTGACAGAGTTTTTTCGAAATTCGGCAAAAATAAAGCAGACCACCCGACGGCAGCCTTGTACCAAAGTGCGCTGTGGAAGTTACTAAGTGGCTAGGCCCTCAGAATGAATGATGTAGTCTTGTAAAAGAGCTCAGCCGGGAGGCTTTAAGGTACGAGTCTTATGGGCTCGAGTTTCCTTGACTCAACTAGGTCCCGGTTCTATCCTTATGGTAAAAGCCTTGAGTCGCATCTTAACCTTTATGAGAAATCAGTTTATTTATTTTAAAATGTACTTATGGTCCCACTGATAGATAAATAAATTTGTTTTCATGGTCCTTAGAAAAATAATTTGAACAATGTAAATAGTGATATTTACAGCAGAATCTTTTTGAGAACGATAACACCCGAAGGAATCATCCTGAAACAACGAACTCTAGTTTAGTAAAAACCGATGTAAAATAAAAGTAGGAAAACAAATTATTCCTTTATGAGACTATTTTGGAAATCAGACAGAAATACTTTATCCACAACCAGGTGGATTTGTGGAATCATGTAACTTGATTTTTTTTTAATATACAATAAAATAAGTTGTAAAAGTTAACATAAAAAGTTGTTTTAAGCCCCTAAACTATATTTAATTGTAACTGAGTTGTTAATATAAATTGTATGTTGTTTTAAATATATAAACTAATATTTTTATTAATCATTTCAACTTTAAATTTATTTTATGAAAAAGAATCTTTCATTGTAAAATAAATGGGATTCTCATTTAAACTAATTTAAATTAAATCTGTAAAATTTATTTCAAATAGTTTATTTTGGAGCGCGGATTGTACAGTACGGGAGCCTTTCTCGACGTAAAACAGGCCTTTGACCGTTTAAAAATTAGAAATAATAGTAACAAATAACTGTAAATAGGAAGAAAAAAATATGAAGAAATTTTGAATGAATAATAGGATCGTATTTGTGTATATAAACATTATTAATTTTTAGTGTGGATAAATATTAAATAGGTATTAGTTATTTTATATTTAGGTATAATACGGTGATTATTTGTTGTGTTTTACTCATTATTATTATTATTTTTCTTTTAATTTGTTTTTCTTCATTGTTCAATCATGGATGTTAATAGATAATTGTATGTTACTATGTATGGCCACCTCCTCTACAATAAGCTTTCAGCTTAAATGTATTGTATTCTTAATAAATTAAAGGGGGTATATAAACAAAGGATAATGTTTTCACGGGAAGGTTGTGGCAAAATATTTACCTCAAAGTAAGGTAGTTCACCTTGGACCATCGCCCTTAAATATTTTGTATTTGCGTAGGCGAGTGCTCTAACCAGAATAATAGGGGGTTGGTCGATTGTATAACCCTCCACTCAGGTACCACCCCCCTTTTCTCGAAGGGGGAGGGGGTGTGGTAACTTGTGGCAGAAATGAAATTCTATCGGCCTCCGGTGAAAAGATGGTAGGTAGCAGCACCCTACTTACTCCCACGCACTGGAAGCCAACGCAGTAGATCGATTAACTACCCTAAGCTCAGGAAGATATCAGAAGATTATTTAATTTATTTTTATTATTATTTTTTATTTAAACGTATTTGAAGAGAGAAAAATAAAATAATATTAGTGAGTGATTTAAATAATATTTTAATAAATAAGATAAGGAAATTGTAAATTATAGATATTAATCGTAGATCGGGCCCGCGGTTGACATTTTCAACCACTATAATTTTCTCTAAGTTACGATTATATACCCACTTTTAACCTTAACTATTATGCCTTCACATAAATTCTTATGATATTATAATTTCAATACTTCTTTTTTAATTCACACTATAATAATTAATAAAAATCACTTATTGAAGATTAATAATTACAAAGTTTATATATACATATAAATAAATTATCAATCTGCCGTGCCTTTGTTAAGTTGAACTGTTTAGCCTCTATGTTCTTTAATCAACTTTTAGTTTATTCAATTTTTATCTTATTTTTTTATTGCTTAAGGGTATGTTTTTGTTTATTTAAAATTCTTTAAGGTACCAATATTACCTTTGTACATACGTATATATATATATATATATATATATATATATATATATATATATATATATATATATATAAATATAAATATAAATTTATCATTATTTGCAATTCATTATGTATTTAAATGATGTATATAATATTACAAAGGGAGCGGCGTGGTCTTGTGGATAGAGCGCTAGTCTACTGTGCTCCGGATGGGTCATGGGTTTGAATCCCGGAATATTATTAATTCTGTCATTTCAGCCGGGGGGCGATCCTGGGGTATGAAGACCGTCCTGGGGTAGACCCAGCCTCTATAAAGTGGGTACCCGAAAATGGGGAAAACCTGGCGGCTGAACGTGATCTCGGCCAAATCACCTCATTTCACGGCCGTTGGTCAGTAAGATCTCTATATGATGTACTGAGCCCAAGACTCTTCATGAGTTGTAGCGGCACAGGAAAAAAATAAAATAATGATAATATAAACATTGTATAGCCAGAAGAGTAATTTCAAAAATGTACATTTATATTATTCTTAGGAGACTTGCTGTCCCAGAATAAAATTTATTTTTTATTCATTTATATATATATATATATATATATATATATATATATATATATATATATATATAATATATATATATATAGCATTTCCAAGCCAAATTCAACCTTTTCCAAGTCAAATTCAACATTTTCCAAGTCAAATTCAACCTTTTCCAAGTCAAATTCAACCTTTTCCAAGTCAAATTCAACCTTTTCCATTTCAAATTCAACCTTTTTCGATTTCAATAAAATAATAAAAATCAAATTAACATAATTTTATGTTTTTATGGTTATTTTAATTACACATTATGTATTTAGCCATTCTGGCTTGTTTTAATGTTCCCAGGGGCCTTTTTACATATAATTAGTCACGATTATAATAATAAGTATAACCGATACTTTAATTTATAGACATTTTCGATACAAGGTCTGGTAGTCGGATTAGCGGGGGTCCGTTTTATTATAGTTTTATAATCGCTGGCGAAAATGTTATCAATAGCGATTTATTTTAACTTTTTCGTATTTATTGGATAGTAGCCTCAGTAGATGCGTCCACAAAAGTTCGTTACCGATTATACTATTAATTTTAATCGCGCTCGCTGAAGTAAAGGTTTATTTTAACTTTTTCGTATTTATTGGATACAAGGCTCAGTATCTCGGATCCCAAAGGTTCATTACCGATTACACTATTAATTTTAATTGCGCTCGCTCAAATATGGCTTTATTATAACTTTTTCGTATTTATTGGATACAAGGCTCAGTAGCTCGGTTCCCAAAGGCTCGTTACCGATTACTCAATTAATTTTAATTGCGCTCGCTCAAATATGGCTTTATTATAACTTTTTCGTATTTATTGGATACAAGGCTCAGTATCTCGGTTCCCAAACGTTCGTTACCGATTAAACTATTAATTTTAACCGCGCTCGTTCAAATAAAGGTTTATTATAACTTTTTAGTATTTATTAGATACAAGGCTCAGTAGCTCGGTTCCCAAAGGTTCGTTACCGATTACTCAATTAATTTTAACCGCGCTCGTTCAAATAAAGGTTTATTATAACTTTTTCGTATTTATTGGATACAAGGCTCAGTATCTCGGATCCCAAAGGTTCGTTACCGTTTACACTATTAATTTTAATTGCGCTCGCTCAAATATGGGTTTATTATAACTTTTTCGTATTTATTCGATACAAGGCTCAGTAGCTCCGTTCCCAAAGGTTCGTTACCGATTACACTATTAATTTTAATTGCGCTCGCTCAAATATGGCTTTATTATAACTTTTTCGTATTTATTGGATACAAGGCTCAGTATCTCGGATCCCAAAGGTTCGTTACCGATTACACTATTAATTTTAATTGCGCTCGCTCAAATATGGATTTATTATAACTTTTTCGTATTTATTGGATAGAAGGCTCAGTAGCTCCGTTCCCAAAGGTTCGTTACCGATTACATTATTAATTTTAATTGCGCTCGCCCAAATATGGGTTTATTATAACTTTTTCGTATTTATTGGATACGAGGCTCAGTAGTTGCGTTCCCAAAGGCGCGTTACCGATTATACTGTTAATTTTTATCGCGCTCGCTCATATTTCTGTATTTGTGTATTGGGGTGTTTTGTTAGTGAATGTGTTAATGTTTTTATAATCAGTTGGTCTAATGTATGTTTATTTCGTGCTTTTTGTAACTTTTCATCTATTGGGTTACCGCTAATCCTTTTTATCAGGATAGCTATAATTTTGGTTAATATTTTGGAGTTTAATAATCAGCTAAACAGAACGATTTTTTACGTCCGTTTTTATTTGATAAACCTCTACTTGAGTTAGCGCAATTAAAATTAATAGTATAATCTGTAACCATTCCTTGGTTACGCAGCGACTGAGCCTAGTATTCAGTAAATACGGACAAGTTAAAATAAACCTCTTCTTGAGCGAGCGCGATTAAAATTAATAGTATTATCGGTAACGAACCCCCCGCAACACAGTAATTGAGCCTAATAGCGAATAATAATAATAACAGGCTTAGCGAACCCGAAGGTTCGATGCCGATACCACCAAATTCCGCCTACACAGACTCGTCCAATGCTCACCATTCAAGCCCAAGCTCCCGAGATCAGCCTTAACGCAATCCTCCCATCGACGCCTCGGCCTGCCTTTCGGACGCCTACCAGCCGGATCAGCAAATACCAACTTTCTCGGAATCCGCTCGTCATCGAGCCCAACAACTTTACTCGCCCATTTGAGTCTCCGCGATGCAATCAACTCAATTATATTAACAGGATGCAAGTTCCGCAATTCCGCGTTATGTAACCTTCTAAACTCTCCAGTGGCCCCATCTCTCTTTGGACCAAATATTTTACGCAATACCTTATTTTCGAAAACCTTAAGCCGTTGTTCATCCTTTAAAGTAAGCGGCCACGTTTCACATCCGTAAAGAACCGTTGGAAGAATGATAGTTTTATAAATTCTAATCTTTAAGTTTTTAGATAGAAGCCGCGAACTAAGTAACTTAGCAACTGAATAATAACACGCATTTCCCACCTTAAACCGGGACTTTATTTCTTCCTGGATTTCATTTTTTCTAGTTATAATTGAACCTAAATACTTGAATTTCTCTACGTGTTCAAAAGTATGACCTGATACATCAATATCACCAAGATCGACACCGTTTCTGCTACTAATCATATACTTCGTTTTATCGGTATTTAATTCGAGTCCTATTTCTTTACCGGTTTTTATTAACACACTTGTATTTAGTTGTATGGTTTCCGTGTCTTCACCTAGCAGTACCAGATCATCGGCATACCCTAAAACCGGAATCTTGTCACCCATATTTAAGCCCTTCTCGGTACACATCACCTTTTCTATGACATATTCTAAAGCTATATTAAATAACACAGGTGATAGGGAGTCACCCTGTTTCAAACCCGATCGCACCTCAAATCTCTCGGAGTAATTATGACCGATTCTAACTTTATGGAATGTTTCTGACAAACACATCTCTACTAGGTTTACTAACTTTCTAGGTATTCCCTGTTCAATCATGATGTTATATAGCTTCTGACGATCTATTGAATCATAAGCCTTTTTAAAATCGATATAAAGTTGATGGACTACACCGTTGTATTCCAATTTTTTCTCTAATATTTGACGTAAGGAAAATATTTGGTCAATAGTCGAGCGATTCCGCCTAAAACCACATTGGTAATCTCCGAAAATTTCCTCAGCGTATTCCGTGATTCGACTAGTTAGAATTGACGAGAATATTTTATAGCATACTGGAAGAAGAGAGATCCCCCGATAGTTGTTACAATCCGACCTCGGTCCTTTTTTGTGAATCGGAATAAGTATTGATTCTTTCCATTCTTCGGGCATTTTTTCAGTTTCCCAGATCTTTTTAACTAAAAAATGTATTTTGGAAACGCCCGCTTCTCCACACGCCTTGATTAATTCACTCTTGATATTATCATTTCCTGCGGCCTTATAACGTTTTAATTTTCCTATCGCCATTTCGACTTCCTCTTTTCTCGGTGCGTCTATCCATGGTTCAGCGCTCTGATATTCAGAGAGAGGAGATTGATTATTATTTTCCGTATTTAAGATGCCGTCAAAGTGTTGTTTAAATTTATTTAATATCTCAGAAGGATCCGCAATTATATTGTTATTTGCATCTTTAACCGCATTCAATAGAGGTTCAAATCTTTTACGCGATTTGTTTATACCTTTGTACATCTCTCTTACGTTATTTTCGTTTCTGTGTTTTTCTATTTCTATTATTTTGCCTTTAAGATACTCTCTTTTCTTATTTTTTAAGAGTTTTGAAGTTTCATTCTTTACTAACCGAAAATAAGCCACATTATTATCGCTTGGATTATTTAAGAAATTCAGTTTAGCGGTTTTTCTTTTTTCGCACATATTTTGACAATCCCTGTCGAACCAAGGTTTGTTCTTTTTATTTTCGATTTTTCCAAGACATAAATTACCGACCTCTTTAATATTATCCCTGATCCCTTCCCATAGTTTGTTTACATCTTTGTGTTCCTCGTCTGAAGATTCCAAAGCTTCGAACCGATTTTTTACTTCTATCGCGAATTGTTTTCTGATTTCGAGGTTGTTCAATTTAACTAAATCAAAATTCTCGGGACGAATATAGTTCGGTGTTCCCTTTTTTGTATTTAGTTTTTGTCGAAGTTTCGCGATTACTAATTCATGATCAGAACCGCATTCTGCACCCCGATACGATCTCACGTTAATTATGCTACTTTGCCATCTGTTCTGTATTAAAACATGATCGATTTGATTCCGTGTTTGTCCATCCGGCGATGTCCACGTATACTTATGAATATCCTTATGTTTAAATGTAGTACTTTTGATTACTAGGTTTTTCGAAATGGCAAAGTTTATTAGTCGGGTCCCATTATCATTACTATATTCGTGCAAACTTTCTTTACCGATTGTAGGACGATATACTTCTTCCCTTCCAACCTTTGCGTTCGCGTCGCCTAGTATTATTTTAATGTAATTTCGCGGTAACTTATCGTAAACCGACTCTAGTTTATCATAAAATTCGCATTTTACTTCATCATCACTGTCTTCGGTGGGAGAATGAATGTTTATAAACGCGATTTTAAACCAACGCCCTTGAAATATAGCAACCGATATTCTTTCACTAAAGAACTGTACGTCCCGCAATGCGGAAGGAAATCTATTCCTAATCAGAAACCCGGTACCTAGACAATAATTAACGCTCCCTCCGTACCAAATAGTATACTTTCCTTCTGTTAACGAACCCTCCCCTGGCCAGCGAACCTCTTGTAATGCAACGATATCTAAATGGTACCCCTTAACTTCATTCGCGACCGACTTTAACCCACCTGCCGTATTTAAACTTCTAACGTTCCACGTCCCTATTGTTAGATCTCTAATTTTCATCTTGCGCCATGATTCCCCTGAAGCAGTCCCCACCCGGAGACCCGAACGGGGGACTAGTTTACCTCCGGATAATGAGCGTTTTACCTCAGAGAAATCCATGACTTTTGGTGATATTTTGTGAACTAAAATATGTGAGTAGGGCGTTCGAACCTACGTCACACCCTCCAGCAAGCCTGGGGGGCCGCTCTCATTGTTGGTCAGCGAGTCCATCGGACTTAGCCGGGAGGAGCTTCCGAGGAAATTCCACCGACCATCCCCACATCCGCCACCCGTGGGACGCTCCCCATACGCGGTAATGAGATCCGCGCGAGGGCCTAATAGCGAATGCATACGAAAAAGTTATAATAAACCCATATTTCAGTAAGCGCACGAATAATTAATCGAATGGTCGGGATAGAACCGCCCGTAACGCAGCTACTGAACCTAGTATCCAATAAATACGAAAAAGTTATAATAAAGCCATATTTGAGCGAGCGCAATTAAAATTAATAGTGTAATCGGTAACGAACCATTGGGATCCGAGATACTGAGCCTTGTATCCAATAAATACGAAAAAGTTATAATAAAGCCATAATTGTGGGAGCGCAATTAAAATTAATAGTGTAATCGGTAACGAACCTTTGGGAACCGAGATACTGAGCTTTGTATCCAATAAATACGAAAAAGTTATAATAAAGCCATATTTGAGCGAGCGCGATTAAAATTAATAGTGTAATCGGTAACGAACCTTTGGGAACCGAGATACTGAGCTTTGTATCCAATAAATACGAAAAAGTTATAATAAAGCCATATTTGAGCGAGTGCAATTAAAATTAATAGTGTAATCGGTAACGAACCTTTGGGAACGGAGCTACTGAGCCTTGTATCCAATAAATACGAAAAAGTTATAATAAAGCCATATTTGAGCGAGCGCAATTAAAATTAATAGTGTAATCGGTAACGAACCTTTGGGATCCGAGATACTGAGCCTTGTATCCAATAAATACGAAAAAGTTAAAATAAACCTTTACTTCAGCGAGCGCGATTAAAATTAATAGTATAATCGGTAACGAACTTTTGTGGACGCATCTACTGAGACTACTATCCAATAAATACGAAAAAGTTAAAATAAACCTCTATTGATAACATTTTCGCCAGCGATTATAAAACTATAATAAAACGGACCCCCGCTAATCCGACTACCAGACCTTGTATCGAAAATGTCTATAAATTAAAGTATCGGTTATACTTATTATTATAATCGTGACTAATTATATGTAAAAAGGCCCCTGGGAACATTAAAACAAGCCAGAATGGCTAAATACATAATGTGTAATTAAAATAACCATAAAAACATAAAATTATGTTAATTTGATTTTTATTATTTTATTGAAATCGAAAAAGGTTGAATTTGAAATGGAAAAGGTTGAATTTGACTTGGAAAAGGTTGAATTTGACTTGGAAAAGGTTGAATTTGGCTTGGAAATGCTATATATATATATATATATATATATATATATATATATATATATATAATATATATATATAATATATATATACAGTTTTGATATTCCATATAAACATAATTGTTTAATGCACTATTTACTTTTTTACTTTTTGTTTCCCTTTTTGGACCTGGTAATATTTTTACAATATTCTTTGATTTAGTCCAAAATAAATTATTAGTGAAATCCGTCGTAGCCCACTGTGCGGCTTCATCCTTTCTATAGAAAAAAAACTGTCTTCTGAAAATGTCTTTTTCAGAATCTATTTCTTGTTCAGTGTCACTATTATGTTCTTGGTCAGAATAATTGACGGTTTCATCTTGAGAGTCGGAAGAATTATACTCTATCGATATGCCAGCACAAGTTTAGATTCTTTTTTCTCGTCAGATTGCTCTTCAAACTTATGTGCAATTATAGGTATGTCTCTAAAAAAACATAATCCAATTTCGAGTTTAAAGACTAAATAATGAATAATATCGCGAGTGTTCACTATTTTAAATAAAAACTGTACTAAAGAAAAAGGATGGATGTGGAGGAAAGGTCTTAGCGACTAGAAGCGTCTGGGTTAGATGTGGAAACGAAATGAAATTAGTCGTCTGACAAAAGCAAGTATGAAGAAAGAAAATTTTATTTAGAGTATGTCCAGTATGGATTGATTAGTATGATGTGTACCAAGCAACCCAGTGCACATATTTGGGCAGCATTGCCCGAAAATAAAACATTTCTCTCTTGTGAAAAAATAATCATTTAGTTAAATTTAACGATATTACATTACGGTGCAAAATAATTTTTTTTTTTCTACTATTTAAAGATACATTTATCGTGTGGTTTATTAGTCTGTAATTAGTATAGATAAATAAAACAATATTATTTTTACGACTGTGTATTTTTTCATTTGGTTCTCCAACGTTTTGGTCCACTCTTTTATATTTTAATTTTTGTATTACAAATATAAATTTCAATAAAAATTTTGATAGAAATAGAAAATTGTACTCAATAAAACTGTACGTCAGATAAAAACATATCCTTCTCGAGGTTTTCTGACTTTCACTTATTTTCAAAACGGATAGCGAATTACGAATGGGTATATGATAAATAATTTGAAGCACACTCGAATATCAACATAAAGTAATAAACAATATCGTATTCTAAGATTTACAGCATATGTTTTGAACTTTCTTAAAAATAAACCTATGTTACATTTTAAGTTATATGAATTTATTTATGTTCTATTTTATGTAATTTGACCATTATTATTATTTCTGTATATATAGTATGAATGTGGTCTCTTATCAATATTATTATTGTTCATTTTGTAACAAATTGTAATATATCTCAATAAAAAAAACAAAAAAAACAAACAAAAAAAAAACAAAAAAAAACATTTTAAGTAGGTTCTCTTCTAATCAGTTTCATGTTATTATAGTTTAGGGAATATTCTTTATTTCCCTTAAATTATCTTTATATTTGGACTATTCTTTACTATTATTTCTAACGTTATATTACTCAATCTGTACAAGATACGAAAAGTAAGAGGTCATAATTAAAATTATAAATATAGAATAAAAAGGGAAACAAAGATCATAATAAAAAATGAAATAATTACTAAAAATAAAAAAAGAAAAGAAATATATACTTGTTTTCACTTCCCAATAGGTTTGGTCACCGGGGAAGTTAGACTATCACCTCCGTAAGGAGAGGCCTGTAGGGATAACATATTGTAAATATCTTAAGCAACTAAGAAACATTAATTTTATAGTTTTTGTTTTTTTTATTTAACAAGTATATGCATTATTATTATTTTTTCACTAAGGATTATTATATTTTTTTCAATTATATGAGAACTTTTTATTAGATTATATTAGAAATTATTTTAGAACTAAAAGTAAATATTGTAATTTTAAATGTTATCCTTGCAGTAAAGGCTTTATTCATTCATTCATATACTTGTTTTATGTTATTTTCGCTCTCTTCGTTCCCTAACGAATCTCCAAGATATCTTTGGACAATTTTTAGTTTTAAATTAATATATATTGTTTAGTATCGATTGAGTAATCGATGCTGAAATTTAATAGAATAACTTTGTGTAAACTTTTCTTACATGAGGATTTTTTTCGAAACGGGAATTCGACGGGACACAAACTGTATATATCAAATTTTGAAAATTCCAGATATTTTGACAACAGAAATTGCGCAATGGAGTCACTACCTTATTCCTTACAATATACAATATTGTAAATGGTTGTGAGACATTTTGAAGAAATACCCATCCATCTCTCGCCTACTAAGATCTAAAGCCCTGTTAAATTAATTTTTTTCTTAATTAAATATTTATTTATTCAGATATATTACAATCTGTCACTATAAACAATAATAATATTGCTATAAGATTACATTCATACAATATTAATATCTGTTAAATTAGAGTTATGTTATGAAATATATTTTTATTTTATTCTGAAAGGTAATACGATCTGCCACTGTGAAGATAAATTGGCATTAGTACTGTATGGATTCATTTAAACCACATGTACAAAATAAATTAAGTAAAATAACGGAAAACTATTGAATAAAATAAAAATAAGTGATGAAAAAAAAATTAAATCAACATAACATTTGTTGCAGAATTAAATTTAATCTCGGCATCAAGATTAAAAGAAAAAAAAAATTCATACTGGAAAAGTAATCTTACTGCAAACTCACGTTCATTATGTGAACACCCAGGCTATGAAAAACATTGAGCCTGTACTGAATGGACCTATTGTACGAGATTAAAGAGAATACCTCCTATTGTGTGGATTCAAACTGAATATGGATTATTTCATCCCTCACACATGGATTCGATTTTTTGAGTCCATATTACGCATTACCTACCGATCCGGTTTGCGAAAATGGAGTAACGGAAATCCGATTGGCGATGATTCGATGAAATCGCTTAAAACCGGGATGCAATCAAAGCTCAAAGCCAAACATGGGATTATTTTGTACACGTCATTACCGAGTAGTCCTAAAATGAGTGCGAGAAAATCATTTTGCGATTAAGTGTCAGTGGCAGAGATATGAAATAAATTGAAATGAAAAAACATCTTTATTATCCTGGGACGAAAGTCCCTTAAGAATAAAATAACATACATAATTAATGACCGGAACAGTGTGGTCATGGCTTAGAATAACAAAATACTAAACTAAAAAATAATTAAGGTAGTAATATATGTACATCTTTACAAGTCAGACTTTCAGAATAAAAAAAACAAAAAAAAACAGAAATAGCTGGTTCATCAATGATAATTTGAGTAATATAAACACACACAAAAAAAAAAAAAAAAATAATAATAATTGGTATTTATAGCATCTGCAGTTTGAAGTTATTGTCTGTTTGACTGGTTAAGGAGAAGGTGGTTGAAAAGTAGCGATTTACATTATTACATTACATTACATTACATGACGGATCTCAGGAGGAATAGAATTCCAAAGAGTGGTTGCTTTGGCTAGAATGGACTTGTCAAAGGCAGCAGTACGGTGAGGAGGAGGGTAGAGGTCAGAAAGACGGGATCTAGTAGAACGGGACTGAATTGATGATTTAAATTGAAGGGATTGGAAGATGTGGAATTTTTTAATAGATAAAATAAAGGGTAACGTTATCATAACCAACAGTTTTATTCACATAGAGTCGTCGCCTTTGGTCTGCACGGGTGCAATGTAAATGTGGTGTAATTTATGTTTAAAAAACTTCAGTAAGACCAATTCAAAGTTTATTACTTTGGTAGTTTTAGTTTATCGTAACGAAAAGTGCACTTAGCAAGAAAATATTATGTTTATTATATAACGTCTGATCATTATAATATTAAATCATCGGAAGTAATCTGAAACATAAACTGGTCAAAAATCAAAAATTAGTTTTGTTTATTTCTTTGTTATGTTTAACGGTTCCTACTTTATTCGGTTTATTTCAATTTTAAATTTCATAAGATCTTTTTGGAAGTATATTTCAATGTATTTAAGTTAATTTACTTTCCATGAGAGTCGAATTTAGTTTACAGTGGAATATTAACAGTATTAGTTTATAACAACTTTTCCTTTATTTTAGCAAATTATGTACGATTTAGTACATAATATGTTTTTCTAAAATTTTGACTTCTGTATGGAAGTACATAACCTGTACGATCACCATAACCTCCCTAATACACACAATTACAAATAAAATATGTTCATTTGTTTATGCGCTTATAACATTTATCTATTATCTTGCCGAATTATTTTATTGCATATAAACTTACCATAATCTTGCGTTTTCCTACGGTATATTATACGTCTATATTATTACTTATATGACAGAACACTTATTTTTCACGTTCAAAGAAAAGCTAAATTATAACGTATTTTACTTATAAACCTTCAGGAAACAATGTCCTAAATGATGGTGAAAACTGTATCAAAATCCGTCTTGTGGTTTAGAAGGAGTTAGCGGAAACCAAAATCGCGTTATCATTATATATATATATATATATATATATATATATATATATATATATATATAAAGAGAGACGACCTCGCCCTCTTCGCGGAAACGGAGGAAGAGGCGATCGCTCAGATAAATGCCCTCTCAAGCCATGAAAACGGGCTTACAAATCTCCTCTAAAAAGACAGTACTAATGACCACAGATTCAAAATACAAGAAAAAAGCGGTCGACACCGTATGTGGAAAAATAAAGGTGACCCCGAAATTCAGATACCTGGGAAAAGTCATATGCAATAACGGATCGGACCGAGAAAGCTTTAAGGGAAAAGTCGCAAAATTGGAGAGCTTGTATTTCGACCTCAAGAACTTCTACAACAAAAAGAACCTATCTATCAAAGCCAAAGTCCGACATTATAACACCGTTATCAAACCCGTGATACTCTATGGGACAGAGACCTCCTGCCTCCCTAGCTTAGAAAAACTTCTGAAGGTAGAAAGAAAAATACTTAGGAAGATCTATGAGCCCAACAAGACACCCGAAGGATACAGGCTAAAGTCCAACAAAGAAATATACGCTGATAACAAAAGTTTGGAGATCGACATCAGGGTAAGAAGGCTCAAATTCTATGTGCACATGATGAGGATGAGCCCTGAAAGGTTAAACCGGGAAATCTTCCGACGATTCCACCAGCGCAAGAACACGACTGGTTTTTTCAAGCAGATCAGGGTCGACATGGATTCAGCAGGACTGAAGGATTCAGACTGTGGGGATAGATAGACCTACAGAAGTTCACTGAACAATATAAAGGTCTTCGTGGTCAAAGAACACCAAAAAAGGGATTATGCGTGGTCGGAGGAAAAAAAGCGCAAACATGCGGAGCTCATGAGGGAAGTATGGAAGAGAAGAAAGTCGAGGAAGGAAACCTGAGCATGATATTCGCGTGGTCTTTAAGGCCTTTTCGCGCCCAAAAAAAAAAGAGAGAGAGAGAGAGATATTTGTTATTAACGGATATTTCAGCATAAAAATAATACTTTCGTCTAAGTGAGGATCAATCCCAATGCAAAACGTTTAAAACCTAAGTTTTCTTTCGGTAATATTAGTGATGTGAAACAGTAAATAAAATAATTAAGTGATCAGAAAAAAAATATCGTCTTGGAATTAGTGAAAAGTAGATAATTAAACGCTTCAATTACATATTAACAGTGGTACATTAGCAGATAAAATAAATAATATTAATAAATCCTACATTTGAAAATAACAGAAACTACTGCAGAGTTTGGGATTAGAAGAGAGACGTCGAATGGTAGGATCAGTGGACATTAGAAACTCAGTGGCATTGTGCCAGATAAAAAAAAGTTATAGAGCTTGGGCCACGCCCGCGCAACTCAGATGGTATTGGAATTCCAAGTAAATATGTATAATAATAATAATAATAATAATAATAATAATAATAATACTAATAATAATAATAATAAATAAATAAATTCCCTTTGACTTTTATCCGGGAAGTAGATGAAGCTCCAGTTACCTGAGAGAAATAAAACATAGAAAATAATAATAATAATAATAGGCTTACCGAACCCGAAGGTTCGATGCCGATACCACCAAACTTCGCCTGCATAGACTCGCCCAATGTTCACCGGTCAAGCCCAAGCCCCCGAGATCAGCCTTAATGCAATCCTCCCATCGACGCTTCGGCCTACCTTTCGGACGCCTACCAGTCGGTTCAGCGAATACCAACTTTCTCGGAATCCGTTCCTCACTAAGCCCAACAACTTTACGCGCCCATTTGAGTCTCCGCGATGCTATCAACTCAAAGTAAATATGTATACATATAAATAATAATATTGCTCATCGATTTGTTGTACATAAATTAACAGACATAACACACATCATTGCACATGTATGCTTGCAATTTTATTTTGAAGACTTATTACGAATTAAGAAAATGTGGCCCGCGAACGCACTTTCCCTTACCTTAAAATGTTTAATCGATTTAAGAATTTTTAGTAAAATTAAGGTTTAAAAATCTGGTTCGTGCAACCCACGATTTTCACTTACCATTTTTAAAATCAATTAAAGAATTTTTAAATAAATTTAGAGATAAAAAAAATCTCTAAAGAATTAATAACATTAAGTTTCAGGATCACTTGTATCTGGATGGTTAGCATAACAGCCTCCTATGCCAAAGATCACGGGTTCAAAGCCGCAGCTGGTCCTAGGATTTTTTAATAAGATTAAAAATTGCTTAGTTATGCCGTTCTTCGGAGATGACGTTAAAAGGTGGTCCCGAGCCTGTGCGATGTCAGGAACTCGTTAAAGATCCCTAAACCTGGATAGACAAAATTTAGGACTCGCACGATAGCATCGTCCGATTAGCAATAGTAGAATAAGGTGACGTTAAATAAATAAATAAAATTTGCAGAATAAAATAAATAAATAAATATATCTATCTGTTTTATTTGTTTGTTTTCACTAAAATTATCAAATATTCAAAAACACGCCATATTCAAAACATCAAGTTTCTATAGAAACATGTGTTTTATAATATAAGCTATTATACGAGTATTATTACCTACGACAATCAGTTAGTGTTATAGGATTTTCATCACTCTCCATTAACTTTTATAATTTTGTGCATAACATAATTATTTTTCTGAAATCTTTAGCTCTCCAACGTTATATTATATGTTTATATTACTGTTTTATGTTAAAAAAAAAATGCATTGACAAATATTTTGCTCTTCTCTCCTTTAGTCGGATATAGTATTCGTTCAAAATATATATTTATCATTTTTTTCATCAATGTTAAAAAGATGATATGGTTAATTTTTTTTTTTAAATCTACAAAATTTAAAGTACTTAAGAAAAAGAAAAAACCAAAATTCGGCATTTAAGCCCTGTAAGACTATTCCAATTAGAATGGAACCAACATGATATTAAAGCCCATTACATCGATATAGCGAGTTTAATAAAAGTCGTTTTGGGGGAAAAAAATCGTAAATATGTATGGTATAAAGTGGCTCTTTTGGTTAGCTAATTACGATGAAAAAGTTGCTGTAACATCTCGGTCCTATATGTGTCTTAAATATAAAATTTCAGTTTTATATGACTTTTCTTTTTTGCGCTAAACTCACCACACACACACACACACAGGCCTTTTTGCAGTTCTTGTTCATTCGGACTCAGGGGACCCTAAAACATGTATTTTCGTTGAAAACAGGAATATGAAAATTTCCACTATCGCAAACTTTCCCTTACCAAATATTTCATATATAGGTAAATGAAAGTAAAAATGATTTTTTTTTTCTACTTTCTATGACAAATATAAATTTATTTGCGATAGTAATTAATTTTTATTTTAAATAATACTACTTACCTGATTGCGTGGACCAACATAAACGACTTTGAAATTTGGATCAAACTTGGAAGAACGATCTCTCCCTTATCGCTGCTCAATTCACTGTGAGCGGAGATGTTGTCAACTTACCGTATGTTCAAATTTTTCCCAAAGCAACCTCCTTTAGATCGCTTATTACTAGGGTTATCATCTAAATATCTAAGGAAGTTAGATTACAAACAAGTGGGTTTGTGTGGGTAGAGAGTTTGGAATTAATAGAGGTACATATATTTCGGGTTTGATCTGCAACAAATGGGATGTTCTGTTCATTATGGATGAGTTGATTTGTGACAATGTAAAGGGTTTTCAGGATTTTGGATTGGAAGAATTGGATGCGAGAGGAATGATATGGTTAAGTAGATCCTCTAAGCTCGAATTCCACATGTCCAGATGAGCCCGTTAATAGTAATATAAATGAGCTTTTCGTTATAGAATCGAACGATCGTCAAGTAAGTTTTGTAGTAATCAGTATCTCCGAGTGCCGAAACTGTCAGAAGAGGACTTGCTAAAATAAGCTTACATCCCAGGAGGGTAGCCACAGGTCCATAGCTCACTGTAAATCTTTGAAGAGCACGTTTAGATTTTGCTCGAGAGCCCAGATTGTGAGATGAATATGAATGAAGTACATTAAATTTTTTTCCGATGGATCACGTTTTTCACTTCACTATTTATATGTACGTGTTCGAATTTACCGGAGTTCAGGTGAGCGTTATTCTGAATGTAAAATTGCTGGGAGAGTGCAATTTGGAGGTGGATCAGTGATGGTGTGGGGAGGAATATCTCTGGAAGCGAAAATTGATCTCCATGTCTTCAACATACCTTCCCTAAATGCAGATTAGTATATAACAGACATTCTTGACAATGTTCGACCACACGCTGCAAACTGTGTACAGCATATTTTAGCGTAATCCTTGACCAAAACCTATCCTGGAAACCCCATATTGCCCACATTTCCAAAAAATCGATAAGTACACTAAAACTATTTCAACGGTCCCGTCACCTTCTCCCACAATCCTCCCGGAAGCTCCTTGTATCCTCTCTTATTTTTCCCCATTTTGACTATTGTTGTGCGGTATATGGCGGCCTCTCGAAGGCGCTTGAGGGCAGATTGAAACGAGTCATGAACTGTTTCATAAGATTTGTCTTCGGTACCTCTAGACGGTCGCATGTATCACATCTCTATGACGAGTCAAATTGGTTATTTCCCTCTATTCGAAGGCAATATTTCCTTGGTTCCTTTCTCTATCAAGTCATCCGCTCCCATCGCCCCTCTTACGTTTATAGTCTCCTGCAATTTAAATCCACAATCCATACTCAGGAAACCAGATCCCGTCCTTCTGACCTCTATACGCCTTCCCATCGAACCAAAAAATATAAATTTTCCTTTTTAGCCCGGTCCACTTTTTTCTGGAATACTCTCCCATCAAACATCCGTCATGCTCCTTCCCAATCTTCATTCAAATCGCTCCTTTTTAAACACCTTCTTGCTTCCCAACCAGATGTCAACTAATCTCAGTATAAACATTTGAGCTATGTGAGAAATGTCCACACTGCATGTCATAAATGTTATAAAGTTTTCATTATTATTTTTAATTATTCTAAAGTTTTTTTCTTTGGTTTGTTAACCCTATGTTACTTTTAGATACTATTGTAATCTTTTTAATTTTTATTTTTCATTTCTTTCTGTTTTTACCATTTAAAATACTTGTATATATTTATTGTAATCATTAATGTTATAAGTATTTTTTGTTTTTCTTTTTATGCGTTCTTGCGTCAGTCATAATACTTATTCGTTTTGTACCTGTATGTTATTCTTAAGGGACCTAGTCCCAGAATAAAGTTCTTTTTTTCATTCATTCATTCATCATTCATTCATATTTTAATGTTACACGAATTCAGACTTTAAGATGGCCAGTTCGTGGCTAAAACCCTATTGAATAACTCTGGGATGAACTTACAGGAGCTAAGAACGTCTTTGGTGAAAGCATGGGATAAAATCCCGCGAGATGTAGCCAACCTTATTAGAAGTATTCCTACAAGGCTCCAGGCAGTAATTAAAGCAAGAGGACGCGATAGTCGTTATTGAAAGATAAATTAAAATTAAAAATAAATTAAAATAAATAGAAAGAGAAAAACATTTTTTTTATTGATAATATTAGTTTTTCTCTTTTTTACATTTTTTTTCCAAATAAATCTTTATTTTTTTGTTCTTAATCTTAATTTTAGTTCTAGAACATCCCAAAAGAATACTATTTTATAAAAAATGTTTTAAAAAAAACGCTACTTCTTTTGTGGACCAGTTTAGGCATCATATATAGGGTGTAGTAATAAAATATCAGCTTTCGAAATATTTTTTTTTTTAATACATACATGTCATGAAAAACATTAATACATAATTAATTTTTTTTTTCATGATGGAGATTTTATCTTTTTATAAAATAAAAAACCTTATTACTTGTTATCCTCCATCATAGGAGATTCATCGAAGCCTCCCCGAGTCATCCAATTGAAGTCGATGATGGAAAGCGAAGGAGATGCTTTGGGTTGTAAATGTCGTTTCTTATCCCTATGCCTGTAAGTTTAAAAAAAAAATATTTATTGGTATTTACAACTGTATAATAAAATACATTTAGTAAATGTGATACAAGATTAGTTGACATGATTCATATGTAGGGATACTACCCATTGGCAGCTCCCCCAAGACTAAGTTAAACAAGAAGGTCTCGGGGCCATCTTCTTTTCAGACGTCTCGGAGGATTATCAGGGATTGTGGAGGAAGCAAGGATTGAAACTAGTGGGTTAGAGTGGGAATGGAGTTTGTCATGAAAGGAGTGGTACCTGGTTCGGGCCAAGTCAGCAACAAAGGGAATATTAAGGTCTTTATGGATGAGTTTATTTGTGACAAAATAAGGAGCATTGAGGATTTTTCGAAGGATTTTGGATTGTAAGGATTGGAGACGAGATGAATTTGATGGTTTAGTAGAGCCCCAAATCTCTACTCCGTAACTCCATATTGGTCTTATGATAGTCATGTAGATGAGTCTTTTGTACTTAAGTGGAAGGTTTGAGCGTTTGTCCAGTAAGTGTTGAAGTAGTCGAAAACGTCAAGCAGTTTCTTGTCTTTTCAGTCTTGTATGAGGGTTCCAAGTGAGACGTTTGTCAAGGTGCAGTCCTAGATATCGGATCTGTTCAACCGGGACAAGAGGAGTGTTATTGAAGGATACTGTTGGGCAGGTTGTCATAGGTTTACGGCGAAGGGTAAAGGTTATTTGATGGGATTTATTGGAATTTATTTTTATTCTCCAATTCTGACACCATACTTCAAGGTCTCTGATATGGGATTGAAGAGTTTGGGAGGCAATAATTGGATCGTTGTTGACTGATAACACACAAGTGTCATCATCATATGCCTGTAAGTAATAATAAAATGTCTATATGTTCATATATTTGAAAAAAATTAAATAATAATAGCTTTTATTTTATTATATATTATATATATAATATATATATTATTATAGAGAGAGAGAGAGAGAGAGAGAGAATCAGAAAACTAAGATTCTACGGGCACATGGTAAGGATGGACAAAAGGAGACTATCGGGAAAATCTTTGACAGAATCCGTGAATAAAAGAGCGTAGAGGATACGTAGTGCATATAAGTGAAGATACTGAAAAAACATCTACCCTTTCATTCTGGACACAGTTTCTCCGTGCCTTCCCCACAAATCTCCTAAGAAACTTCATTTCCGAGGCAGTGATACGACTTTGTAGCCTTTCATTTATGATCCAGCTCTCTGCTCCAAAGGCAAGCACCGGTAGAAAGACGGACTTGAATAGGTGTAACTTCACGTTCCGTGCTACTTCTCTTTTTCCGATAACCGAGTTGCAGATCTGGTAATTGACGGAATTAGCCTTGGAAATTCTGCTCGAAATTTCTACCTCCATCAATTCTCTACCACAGGAGATCTGTCCATCTTCTTGAGCTCTACAAACTTGAAGAACCTTTCTTTTTCTGGAATCGATAGTCATTCCCTTTCTCCTCAGTTCCTCATTCCAACCCATTACTGTCTGCTGAAGCTGTTCTGGGGATTCCGCTATAAGCACTATTACATCAGCAAACAAACAATTGAGGCAATTTTATCGATTATATATATATACGATATAAAGAAGGGGGCATAGGGAATTGCTCTGTATAACTCTCTTTTCCATTATTTTGTCCCTAGAGTCAATTTCAAAAAAGAACAATATGACTCTTGCAACACACAACTTTCTTGAAATAAATTTTGAATGCTTAAAATAAACTAAAATTTTGAAGAGTGAATGAGATTTATCCGATTAGCAAATGGTCACTTGTTACTGCTTAATAACGAATACGTTGAATTATTGACCAAAATATTCGGTTCGCAATTAAGTCCTATCGGTTTTTCTGTTTATTTTTAAGTCAATATCACTTTTATCTGAATAATTAATCCCTAAGGTAGATTGTTTATTCTGTTTTTAATATGTCAAAACTAGGTCTGTTAACTCTTATTGAAACTAGCTTAGTTTTTTGTTTGCTATTGCACTGTGAATATGAAAATGTTATCATTAGCGGCATATTTGTTTGTATTATTTTAAATAAGGTAAGCGTGCTGCAGAAGCTCATAGAAAACTTTGCAGTGTTTATGGGAATGATGCCTTAACCGAACGCATCTGTCAAAATTCGTTTGCCAAAGTCCATTCAGTAAATTTTTACATCAACGATGCTCAACAGACTGGTCGCCCTCATGGAATTGAAACGAGCAATGTTAGAGTTATTGTTGATCAAAATCTGACCCAATCACTGATAGAGATTTCGAAAGCCCTAAATGTGTCTCATACTAACGTATCAAACTATTTACACAAGCTTGCGTATGTTTTCAGGGTTATTGTTTGGGTTCCTGACTCTTTAACCGAAGTCAACTTGGTGGTATTTCAAGGGTGTTATATTCTATGAGCAATTGTAATATCGGCAAACAATTGATTTAACTTCATACTGTCCATAATCAACAAACTCGGATGAATCAATTAAAAATATACGCCCAGAACTGGCTAATCGGAAGGGTGTCGTGTTTAACTAAGCAACCTGATTGATCACTCGCAATAAGTTATTGAGCTTAAGTGAGACCATTTTCTCCACCCTCCCTATTCACCAGACCTAGCTCCTAGAGTGACTACTACTTATTCCGGTCTTCACAGAAATTTATGAATGAAAAGAAATTCCAAAAGGAAGAAAACAACAAAATCACTTGGATCAGTTTTTAACAATAAACCTCAGACATTTTTTAAAAATGGCATTATGCAATTAATGGAACGCCTGGAAAAAGTCATTCTAAATAGTGGTCAATATATTGTAGAATAAATACATTTTATGTTCATTATATATTGAGTTTTAGTTCACACTGAAAAACCAAAAGGACTTATTTGCCTACCCAAAATTTATAAAATTATGTTTTAAAAATATTTTAGAATAAAAAAGTTGCTTCAGAAAATACATGGATCTCAATAGAATATCAAATTTTGGTAGGTCAGGTTTCTTATATAATCTTCTTAGACGTGGTCAAGGTGGGACCGCCCCCGCTGTTACTTATCGGACCAAATAAAAATAGTAAACATGAATGAAAAGAAATTTTATTCTGGGACGAGTAGTCCTCTAAGAATAACAAAGATGTTCAATGGAAATTATTTTTGTCTGGTTTTTTAAGACCTATAATAGACGGATTGCGTAACAACGAACTATCATCTTTAAATATTACATACGTTAGGAAGGTTGGTAGTTCAGGAGATTTAATGAAATGTAATTGAAAAGTGAAATTATGTTAAATATATAGCTGTTTATGGACAAAGGCCATTGGAAGTTCACTTGCCCAGTAGACCTCCATTATTTTTTAACGAGGACTCGATTTATGTGTTTAGATTTTAATTTTGATGTACGGGGACAGAAGAAACTTTTTTACTAATGATTTTATAATTGTGTATTAAAAAAAAAAACTTTTTAATTATCTATGGGCAAGTTGATTTAGTAAAATATTTTTTAAAAAATAGTAGAAAGAAATAATTTATTAACAAATTTAGAGCATTAGGTGATAATTTATTTTTACGATTCATGAGATTTAAAGACAATAATACGTTCAGAAAGTATAAACAAACATTTAAAACAATGAAACTGGAATTTATAGGGGCAAAATTTAAAAAAAAAAGCAAGATCTAAAAGGAAAAAGATTAAAAACATTTTTTTTTTCTCGTAAAGCGACACGAACCCGCAGGTAATTAATAATGAAAAGTGGACTATAAACCTTCTAATTAATTCCTGGGGTGGTAGATTTCTGGACGATTTCCGTTATGAATGTTTTATTTTTTTTTATTAATAAAAACTTTAAGAATCTATAATAGTTCAAGCTGCATAAACTTAAATTATGATAATAAAGATGATTCTTGATAAAGATCATTAATTAATTTTGGTTCATTAAAATATTTGTTGTAATATTTTTAAAAAAGGACATTTTCCATGGACGGTCGTTTCGATAAGATATCTTAGATGGAAATTTGTAATTAAAAAAAAACTGATGATGGAAAATGATATAGAAACTAAAAAGTACAGCTTAACCGAAAGTATGCGGAATTCGAAATTTCAGATATTGGTCCTATGTCCACCGATTGCATAGGCTCGCCCCACTGTGCGATGGTGCGAGGTGGAGACTGTGAGGTGGATAAGGCTGGAGATCAAACCCAAGAAGTTCTTTAAACTTGTGTGTGGTTTGACGGGAAGTCTGAGCTCATTTCTGAGGAATAAGTTCGTGTAAACCAGCCTACTGCTATTTTCACCTTCCCCGTGGACAGTAGATAGGCTCGTCATTTTAGCTCTGAAAATTGGTTCACGGGAAAGTTTTGATGCAGTTTTGATTTTTTCATCCTCTACGTTTTTTTTTTTGGGTCGCTGAACACGAATCTGAAGTTTGCGGGAAAAACTTTTGCCCGGAACATGTTTTTTTTCACACTTTTTGCCAAGAATTGTTGACAATTACTATTGCTGATGAGTCAAATTCATTTTATAACTACTCTCATCCTTTAAGCACGAAGCCCTTTGAGTGCAATGTTGATGTATGTCAGTTCCAAATATTTTAATATACATTAGAAGAGCTATTGGAAATTATGGATGTATACGATTCTGGTATATAATTTGTACATACCAGTTCTATCATGTACTTACACATCTATTAATCAAAAATTAATTATGGCAATTGTGTTGAAACACAGATCGTTTCCGAGAAAATCGTGGACTTACCACCGTCCGACAATTTTGCCCATTTTTTGACACGCTCTAGTGGCAAACCGGCCGATCCTTCATGTAACTTCACGGATAAAAAATATAGCAAATATTGTTAACTCTAACTGTGTACTTAGTAAGTTTTTTCCAAAAACCCTTTGTTTTCAAGACAAAGGAAAAAAAAGCAGAAAATGTGCGTGAAATGTTGGCAAAAAGTGTGAAAAAAAAACATGTTACGGGCAAAATATTTGCTCGCAAACTTTTGATTCTTGTCCAGCGACCCAAAAAACATAAAGGGGGAAACAATCAAAACTGGATCAAAACTTTCCCAAGAAACTGCTAATATGACTAGCCTAAGATGGCGACTTATCTTTCATCACACCACAGTCTCTGGGAAGTTAGCAAGTACTTGTTGACGAATTTGACTCGATAGCTTCCTGCTGAACCACGTCAATACCCATTAATAGTCACCCTGAGTCCTTTACATCTTTGTATTGTCACTGCTAAATTTTTCATACAAGCGTCACCTAGTTCGCTGGTCAAGGACATCCCTTCATATTTAATAATTTTACTTGTTGCTTCAGCGACTGTGAAATTTTTTCCTGGTATGCCTTAAAATTACGATAATTTCGTAGGACAAAATTTTTTAAGTTTTATTGGATTAAAAAAGCTTCGAGAATACTTCAAAGGAATTATTAAGTATCGGTAAATATTAAATACTATTGAAATATGTACAGCGCTTTGAAATCATGAATTTGATAAAACGGTCATTTTGAATACACCCCATTGTTATTGAAATATCAGAAATCTCTTAATTAGCTTTAAATAAATAATCAATGGCTGTCAAATGAAGGTGCATTGAGACGATCATTTTAATAGATACTATATCAATCTTAGAAAATTTTACAAAAACGAAAAATTCATAATTTGTCATCGTAACTCTAGTTATTACTTTCACTTACTATATATAGTAAGGGAAAGTATTGCGATCGTGAAAATTTTCGAATTCCAGTTTTCAATGGAAATACACGTTTTAGGGTCCCCTGAGTCCAAATAACCAAGTCCCGCAAAAAGGTCTGTGTGTGTGTGTGGTAACTCCCGGGCGGAAACGGTAAGTCCTATGAAACTGGAATTTCATATTTAAGACAACTATACGCCCGAGACGTGACAAAACTTTTTTTTTATCAAAATGAGCTTACCAGAAGGAGGCACTTTATATCATGCATTTTGCACCTTTTTTCGGTTTTCTCGAAAACGGTTCCGACGATTTTGATTAAACTCGCTATATCGATGTAAAATTTAATAGGCTTTAATATCATGTAGGTTTTATTTGGATAAAAATGGTCTGACAGGGCTTAAATGCCGATATTTTAATATATTTTCTTCCCCCAAAGTACCTTTAATTTTGTAGATTTAATAATAATAACTAGATTATCTTGTTAACGCTGATGAAAAACAGGTAAATATATAAATTGAATAAATTCGATACCCAACTAAAGGAGAAAACAGAAAAAAATTTTAATGCAATTTTTCGTTTTTGAACATAAGAGCAGTAATATACATGTATGATATACCGTTGGAAAGCTAAAGATTTTAGAAAACATATCATCTCATACACAAGCTTTTAGAAGTTAATGGAGAGTGATGAAAATAAGATAAAACTAACTGATTATTTAAGATAATAATATGATAGATTTTTTAATTTACGCAATTTTTGTGTTTTTGAACAGTAATATAGATGTACAATATAACGTTGGGAAGCTAAATATTTTACAAAAAACATATTATCATATAAACTAAATTGCAAAAAATAATGGAGAGAAATAAAAGCCGATAAAACTTACCAATTCTTGTAGATAATTACACTAATGAGTATTTAAGAAAACACATGTTTCAACCAAATAATAATAGGCTTAGCGAACCCGAAGGTTCGATGCCGATACCACCACACTTCGCCTACACAGACTCGTCCAATGTTCACCATTCAAGCCCAAGCTCCCGAGATCATCCTTAACGCAATCCCCCCACCTCCGCTTCG
This sequence comes from Piezodorus guildinii, assembly GCA_023052935.1. Taxonomy (NCBI): domain Eukaryota; kingdom Metazoa; phylum Arthropoda; class Insecta; order Hemiptera; family Pentatomidae; genus Piezodorus; species Piezodorus guildinii. The sequence goes on from CM041295.1 coordinate 85,194,470, forward strand.
GCCTACCTTTCGGACGCCTACCAGTCGGATCAGCAAATACCAACTTTCTCGGAATCCGCTCGTAATCGAGCCCAACAACTTTACTCGCCCATTTGAGTCTCCGCGAAGCAATCAGCTCAATTATATTCACAGGATGCAAGTTCCGCAATTCCGCGTTGTGCAACCTTCTAAACTCCCCACTGGCCTCATCTCTCTTCGGACCAAATATTTTACGCAATACCTTATTTTCGAAAACCTTAAGCCGTTGTTCACCCTTCAAAGTAAGCGGCCACGTTTCACATCCGTAAAGAACCGTTGGAAGAATAATAGTTTTATAAATTCTAATCTTTAAGTTTTTAGATAGAAGCCGCGAACTAAGTAACTTAGCAACTGAATAATAACACGCATTTCCCACCTTTAACCGGGACTTTATTTCTTCCTGGATTTCATTTTCTAGTATAATTGAACCTAAATACTTGAATTTCTGTACGTGTTCAAAAGTATGACCTGATACATCAATATCACCAAGATCGACACCGTTTCTGCTACTAATCATATACTTCGTCTTATCGGTATTTAATTCGAGTCCTATTTCTTTACCGGTTTTTATTAAACCGGTTTTTTTACCGGTTTTTTTAACCTGTTTTTTAATTCCACCGACCATCCCTACATCCGCCACCCGTAGGACGCTCCCCATACGCGGTAATGAGATCCGCGCGAGGAGGTAAAACGCTCATGTTTCAACCGAAACTGAACGTAATTGATTCTTAAACTACTTTACATCTCTGAAAGTATTTTGAAATTTATTTAAACAACAGAGGTAAGTGAAAGTCGTGTGTTGCGCGCATCAGATTAAAAAAAAAATATAATCTATCATTAAACTATATATATAAACTGGGCAGGGCATGTTGCAAGGATTAGTCCCCAATAAGCTCCTCGGGGAAAGATTTTTGGACCCAGAAAAGAGGGTAGACCTCGTTTGCGGTGAGAGGATTGTGTGGCAGCAGATGCGCGGAACATGCCTGGGGTTAGAAATTGGGACAAAGCAGGGAAGACTAGCGGTTAAGACTAAGGGAGGCCTTGACTCTTTACGAGTTGTAGCGCCATCAAAGAAGAAACTATATATACTATCTAAACCTGAATGATATATATATATATATATATATATATATATATATATATATGAGCCTACGTTTGCCTGATGGATTGCTGACTCCTGATCTTGCGCGTCCATTGGTTGGAGCCTGGGCACAGCCTGAGTTCAAGGATGGTACGTTGGCAACCCTGCTGGCTGGAGCACTCTTGCACCTCGGCCCACGGTCCAGCCTGCAGATTACTCTTCGCTCCTTCTTCTTCTCTACTTTCTTTTTTGAATGTGGTTCTATCACCGCCAGATTGACGTAGTAGTCGTAAAATGCCTTCACCACGTTTCTCCCTACTTTGAAATCTACTTATAGATATAGGAAAGTATGATTCGCTTCATTGATTATTATAAACACCTATATTTATTACACAAAAGGTCATTATTGCCAATTAGATATGAGATATAAATTTTTATAATATTTAATATAAGTATAAGATAAATATTTTTTTAATGGAATTATATTTGTTCGTTTAAGATGTAAATCTTGTAAAAATTAAATTAAATAGGGCATTAAATGTAAAATTAAATGGGGTACTAAATGTAGGGGAAGAGGCGGTGTCAAAATATCAACCAATATCAAAATATAACCACAATACAATATCAAATGATCTTATAATAAAAAATACATAATGGTTCTTTCATTGATACTTACCACCAGACGGAACTATGGACAAGATTTTTGTTTTCTTAATGAGGACTCAACTTTTGCTTTTAGGAGGGGAATTGTTTTGGGATATGAACTTTTAACATAATATCCAAGTTTAAGTAAGCCTAATATAATATTCACCATTCGTTCTAGTACTATAAAGAATCTATTTTCTGTTTATTTTTTTTTTCTTGGTCTTCATTTTAGAAATTTACTATTTCCTTCATTTCCTTTGGTTCTACCACGACTTATCACTGTTGTTTCCATTACAACAGAAAGTATTTTATTTTCCTCATTGTGGATATAATTAGTTGACCGTTGAGAATTAGTCCGGGTGGCGGTCATTAAATGAAACAACTGAATAGCCCTGAAATGCCCCACATGAAATTGACCCGAATGAAAAGCCCTGATGATGACCCAAATGGGGGTCGAAACGTTGGCAAACAATAAAATAGTTGAAACTATTCAGTTGTTTCATTTAATGACCGCCACCCGGACTAATTCCTTCAGTATTTTATTTTCCGCAATTTTTAATCCAGCACATATTTGTGTTTATATATTTAGCTGTGTAGGAAAAATAATAATATTTTTAATTATTATCTGGAATGTCAAAAATGATATTAAGTTCTGAGTTATCAGTGAGATAGAAGTTTTTTTGTTGTTTTCCCTCTTGTACTGTACTTTAGTAGATTAATTTAAATCATGATTATTTGTACTCCTATGTAAAGTGCAAAAGGCCCAGTACAATATTAATTCATATATATTTCTCGCCGTACTAATTTTGGAAAGTTTTATACAGTTTTAACCTTTTAAACAAATGAACAAAAGAGTTAGAACGAATAAGAAGTTAATAGGACGTCGTTTTAATACAAAATAGCTGATAGTAGCTTCGAGTTCCGAGTATCATTAAAGAATAACTTGTGACGTTTGTGCCAATCTGAAAATAATTGACCTTTTAAAAGTTTAATAGAAAAGCTTCGGAATTGACGGATTATTTTTTTTATTCGACATTTGTATTCTATTGATGTTTCAACATATAAGTTCAAAATAATAATAATTATTATTATCAATATTTTTGTTACTTTTATATTTAACTGGGCTTCAAACCTACAGGAATCTAGAGAATCCTTAACAGACATTTATAGATCAAAATGTATACAAAAGGCTGTAGTCTCAGAAAAAATGTTTGTATATAAATATTTAAATTATGAATATGAGACGCATTATCTTTTTGATACCAAATAAGTGTTGGTGGGGCCAAATGGATATTTAAAGTTAGGTGTGAATTGGTATTACCTGTACCTGTACTAAAAAAGATTTTGATCATAACAATTTGATATGCTCGCTGTGTAGAAGACAAATAGAGAATGCGTTTCATTTTCTCGCTATACGTCCCATTTTGTCTGATATTAAAAAAATGGTGCTTCGAAAAGAATTGTCCGAACGTTAACGAAGTGATAAACTGTCTTAATAGCCAAACTGGATGGTTGTGTATAATTCTTGTAAAGTTGAATTCATACATAATTATAAAAGAATTAAATTATATTTAAAACCTGTCATATATATATATATATATATATATATATATATATATATATATTAATTGATTATTGTTATTGCTTTGTAGTTTTGAGCCTTGTGAAGAAATGGTAGAATCAGTGAGAGACGTATGTTTTACTGTTGTATAATTTATAAAATTGAACAGGTCGGCTCCGGACTATGCGGTCTAAAAGATCATAGTTCTATTAATTTTTTTATTTTAAATTATCAGATTGTTATATTTTTGTTTAATATGCTGAAAAAAAGTTATCTATCTCCTGTTATATTTGGGCCAAATTTAGAAAAAATACTGCATAGTAGTTTAGTAGGAAAGCGGCGTAAGTCAGACTGTTTTATTTTTAATTATTTAGTATGTAGATTTGACATACCTTGAATCCTAAAACCTCGAATTTCGATAAGTTATTTTTTTTTATTTAATTCTTTTGGCTTTATACAATGGTTCATTATTTAAAAAAATAAATTGAAATGTTAAATAATTTAATTTATTATTCAGTATAATCCTTTTAATGCCATATATATGATATTGAAAATAATATTTAAATGTATCAGTAATATTACAATATAATATTAAAAACAATTAAAAAAATTGTGTCTTTTTTCTTTCTTCCTGACTGAACAAAATTTATTTTCATTCATTATTGTCTATGTCTGGGAATTAATGATTATTAGGGGGGGCGTGCCTGAGTGGCTAGCTTGTCTCTCACGCCAAAGGTTCAAATTCCAGGAGGGACTTTTTCAAGCATTAAATTAAAGATGATTCAGCCTCGTATGTGAGACCCGGCAGCCAAATAGTGACCACTCACAAAAATAGCTGTAGGGCGGATGACCCTACCCTACAAAAAAATTTTATCGAGTAACGCGTTTGTATTCTCCCAGCAGATTACACCGCAGGACCAAGGACCAACACGGCCTTTCGCGCCACCGAAGAAAAATGTGTATAACTAAGACATTTGTAACTTTTTTTTATCGAAAACCAATATAGCTCCTAAACGGTAATTCCTAACGGCGAATGTTATATAACAAAAAATATTCTCCATTTAATGGGTTGCATGATATGATTTTGAGGGTGAAATAACCGCAGCCAAAATCATATCCTGGCCTAAAATTAAAATATTTTGTGAATTATTATTTGATTTTACCCTAATTATAACAAATAAAGCCACTTTTTAATCCTAATGTTCAAAAAAATGGGGAAATTATAAATACATTCAAGTGATTCTCGATGACTAATTTAAAATATTGATAACAAAGCATTACGGGATCACTTGTAGCTGGGTGGCTAGCGTAACAGCCTCCCATGCCAAAGGTCACAGGTTCAAACCCGCAGGTGGTCCTAGGATTTTTTAATGGGAGTAAAAAATCTTTAGTTACGCCGTCCTTCGGAGGGGACGTTAAAAGGTGGTCCCGAACCCGTGCGATATCAGGTACTCGTTAAAGATCCCTATCCTAATAAAACCTGGATAGGCAAAATGTAGGACTCCCACTGTAGCATCGTCTGATTAGCCTAGATAAAGTGACGTTAAATAAATAAATAAAATAACAAAGCATTACATTTGTGTTGAAATGTGTTGTTGTTTTTTTTGTGTGTGTTTTTTTTTAACTGTTAAAGAATATGAAAATTTTGGTTAGATATAAAGCATACAAGTTTCTTCAGTATAATATTTAAACGTCGATGATTTATTCTTGTAATATCCATGAAACGATACTAGCAGTGTATAGCAGTTTACTGAACTCTTCAGAACATCACATAATAACCTGCAATTATAAAAAAGCAAGTAAATTAATTTTTTAGTTGAATATAGTTACTATTATAGTTATAAACAAGTAAATTTATTCATAGAATAGAGTAGAAAATATTCATGAACTGGGTCCTCCAAGAATAACAGTTATGTACATACAAATGAAATATATAATTTGCCAGACCAACAGACAATAGGGATATTATTAATTTTTAGTTAAATTGGTGAAGAAAAAATATTACACGACAAAAAAATCTTCTGAAGAAGTTTTCAATAAAATAAAAAATAATTGAATTTAAATTTGGGCAGCTCCTCTTTTTCTCAGCCTGCTGGTTTTTCTCAAGCTAGCATCCTAGGACCCATTCTTCACACAGTCTATACAACTGATATCCCAACGCATCCTCAAATTTTCCTTTCTACGCATGCTGATGAAACTTTTGTATTATCAGTAGAAGTCATTGCCTCTCATACTCTCCAATCGCATATCAGAGACCTTAAAGTAAGGTGTCAAAATTGTAGAATAAAACTCAATTCCAACAAATCTCATCAAATAACCTTTCCCCTTCGCCGTGAACCTATTACTTCCTGCCCTACAGTATCCTTTAATTGCTCTGAACTAGTTCCTGTTGAACAAATCCGATACCTTATACTCCTTCTTGGCGAACGCCTAACTTGGAATCCTCATACAAGATTAAAACGACCAGAAACTGCTAGCCGTTTTCGGCTACTTCAACACTTAATAGAAAAACGGTCAAACCTTCCTATTTAAATTAAAAAGGCTCATCTACACGACTATTATAAGACCAATCTAGATTTATCGAATGTACTCGTATCTATGGGCCTCTACTAAACTATCGAATTCCTCTCGTTCCCAATATTTACAACCCGAAATCCTTCGTAAAATCCTCATTGCTCCTTTCTTAGTCACTAATAAACTCATCCTTAAAGAACTTAATGTTCCATATGTTACTGATTTAACCCGAACCAGGTATAAATCATTCCATGAAAAACTCCATTCCCAATCCAATCCACAGTTTTCCACCCTTTCTTCTTCTTTCATTAATAATAATCCTCGGAGGCGTCTGAAAAGAAGATGGTCCCGAGAACTACCAGTTGAGAATATTTTTAGAGTGCTGAAAATTGGTAGTTTCTTTACATGCATTTCATCAGGTATGCTTATCACATTTACTTGATCTATTTATTACAGTTGTAAATATCAAATAAATATGTTTAAATAAAATAAAATCGATTTGGGCAGTAAACAATTATTAATTTCACTTACTGTATATAGTAAGGGAAAGTATTGCGATCGTGAAAATTTTCGAATTCCAGTTTTCAACGGAAATACACGTTTTAGGGTTCCCTGAGTCCAAATAACCAAGTCCCGCAAAAAGGTCTGTGTGTGTGTGTGGGTGTGTGTGTGTGGTAACTCACGGGCGGAAACGGTAAGTCCTATGAAACTGAAATTTTATATTTAAGACAACTAAACGCCCGAGACGTGACAAAACTTTTTTCATCAAAATGAGCTTACCAGAAGAGGCACTTTATACCATGCATTTTGCACCTTTTTTCGATTTTCTCAAAAACGGTTCCGACGATTTGGATTGAACTCGCTATATCGATGTAAAATTAATTGGGCTTTAAAATCATGTAGGTTTTATTTGGATAAAAATGGTCTGACGGGGCTTAAATGCCGATATTTAAATTTTTTTCCCCTAAAGTACCTTTAATTTTGTAGATTCAATAATAATAACTAGATTATCTTGTTAACGCTGATGAAAAACAGGTAAATATATAAATTGAATAAATTCGATAACCAACTAAAGGAGAAAACAGAAAAAAATATTTTTTTAATGCAATTTTTCGTTTTTGAACATAAGAGCAGTAATATATATATGTATGATATACCGTTGGAAAGCTAAAGATTTTACAAAAAAATATCATCTCATACACAAGCTTTTAAAAGTTAATAGAGAGTGATGAAATGAACATAAAACTAACTGATTATTTTAGATAATAATATAATAGATTTTTAAATAAAACACATGTTTCTATATAAATTCAATTTGATTAATTCCTTAATGGTTTCACGTATTTTTATCTCTAACTGTATTTGAATATTCTTTCATTGATTTTAAAAATCGAGGTAAGTGAAAGTCGTGTGTTGCCCGCACCAGATTTTTTTTATTCATGCAATGTTAGGTGTCTAGAATTGAAATATCTCGTTGCTGATCGTCGGGATGAAAGATGGTATTGGAAAAGTAGGGAATTGAACGAGGATAAAGAATCAGTATATATATATATATATATATATATGTCGTTAGGGAATTCCAAAGAGTAGTATAGCGGACAATTAATTAAGGATCAAAACTTTATGTTCTGTGGGTGGGAGCGTAAAGTTCAGAATGGCGCGATCTTGTTTCAAGTGAGTGGGATGAGGATTTTAATTGAAGGAGACTGTGGGTGTAGAGAAGATACTGGAAGTTATTGGTTGGGTGAAGGTATGAATGATCCTAGGAAATATTGTCTGCGGGTGGAGGGAAGGAGCCACTCTAAGTCACCGTATAAGGGCGTAACATGAGACCTCTTTGAAGTGGCGTAGATAAATTAAAAAAAAAAAAAAAGTTCATGATTCGCTTCCGTCTGTCCTCGAGCACATTTATTTAGCCTACACCTATTTATCGAAGGAAAACAACAGTATAAATTAATCTATTACTATGATATTATTAACTTATTTATATTATGAATTAAAGATACTCTATACTCTATATATTAATAGATCAGATTTAAATCTGAAACGATTCTTATTTGTAAAACTATATTAAGGACTACTCATGTATGGTTGTGAAGTGTGGGGCGCAGCTTCCTCAACGAAAAAAATGCATATTATTACTTTTTTTTTAATTTTATTGATTTTATCTTTTTTTTTAATTTTATTATTATATGGCCAGTACGAAGTATTAATCCTTCCATGACAAAAACCACTCCCACATCAACCCACTAGTTTCAATCCTTGTTTCCTTTTCCTTTCCTGAAGTTCTCCGAGGCGTCTGAAAAGAAGATGGCCTCGAAACCTTCTAGTTTAGATTACCTAGTGGAGTGCTGCCAATGGGCATATTCTCTTCATGTATATTATCTCTATATATTATCAGATAATTTACTTGATGTATTAAATAATACAGATGTAAATTTCAATAAATAAATAAAAGATATATTATTCTTATTTTTTTAATTTACTTATTTTTTATTTTTTTAGACTAAAATTTGTTTTACTTTTATAATTTATATTCTTGAATTAAACTTATTGTTTGTTTATTTATTTATCGTCACTTTATGCTACTATGGCTAATCGGACGATGCTACAGTGGGATTCCTAAATTTTACCTATCCAGGTTCTATTAGGATAAGGAACTTTAACGAGTACCTGCCATCGCACAGGCTCGGTACCACCTCTTAACGTCCCCTCCGAAGAACGGCATAACTAAGGATATTTTACTCCCATAAAAAATCCTAGGACCACCTGCGGGTTTAAACCCGTGACCTTTGGCATTGAAGGCTGTTATGCTAGCCACCTAGCTACAAGTGATCCCGAATTAAACTTTGTATTATTTTATATATTCATTACTTTTCTTTTTTTCTTTAGTTTTTATTATATTTAATCGTTTATTATATTTATTATTTTATTATATCGTAACAGCCTCCCATCTAAAGGTCACGGGTTCAAACCCGCAGGTTGTCCTAGGATTTTTTAATGGGAGTAAAAAATCCTTAGTTACGCCGTCCTTCGGAGGGGACGTTAAAAGGTGGTCCCGAGCCTGTGCGATGTCAGGTACTCGTTAAAGATCCCTATCCTAATAAAACCTGGATAGGCAAAATTTAGGACTCCCACTGTAGCATCGTCCGATTAGCCATAGTAGCATAAAGTGACGTTAAATAAATAAATAATCGTCCAGTTATCAATTTGATTTCATTATTTAATTATTAGGAATAATTTCAAATCTATTATCGTTAAAGGTGTCTTTTCTACGAGACTAAACCCCCACTTTTGCCATTGTTACCAGCTCTACTAATTCTTCTTTTTATAAAAAAAAACAAAAACAAAAAAAAACTCATGTATGGCTCACGCAGCCGATATGGAAATAAAAAATCTGAATAAAAAGTTGAGTGGTGTGGCTGAGTATTATGGCTGTGGACTAATGTTCTCGGGTCCAGAGTTTATACCCGGCTGTGGAGGGATATTTTTTTTTATTTTAGCCATTAGGCCATCCTGGTGTACTTCTTCTCTAAAAGTATTTACTAAAAAAGTTGGGTGAAAAAAAACCTAATCACTTATTGCTCATCCGTTTCCCTAAACACTAAGAATCACGAGTATGTATGCCAAGAGGTACCGTTTTTTTATTTAATCAGAATATAACTCTACGGATGAGGGAAATGCTTTATTTTATTAATAAGACATAACAAAACAAAACATTACTGTCCAACGTGTTGGGTTACTCCTTCACACAGCGTACTCATCAATCAAATGAAATATTGTTTTATTTTAGTTGACATTTTATGAATTTTCTTTAAAAAAAAAAAAATGTGAGATTGAACATCTAAATGACCAACAGTAAAAATGCTAAACAAATGTCAACTAAAAAGATAAGTTTAAGATAAATCAAATGCCACATTGTTTTATTTTAGTTGAAACTTCATGAATTTTCTTTATAAAAAAAAAATTGAAATTGAACACCTAAATGACCAAAAGTATCAAAGCTAAATAAAAGTCGAGTAAAAAGAAAAGTTTATAATTAATGTATATAAATGTATAGAAAAAAAAATCTACAACCTATGAATGTTCTTTGGTTTAGTGCTCAGTCGGATACTCGACGATTTGTTAAACCGTCCATCCATGACGGGTAGATTTCTAAGTCAACCGAATAAACACTCAGATGTCCACCAAAGGCCTAGGCGTACGCCCAGATTTAATTTAATTGGGATATATCAAGAAATACATTTTCAGACTCGAGCTTCTACCCATCAGCTAGCAGTCGGGTTACCCACTGGGCTACCCATTCCTTAATTCTGAATATCATAATATATTTCTGAATAAAAAAGCGACAATTTTCAAGATGTTTCAGATTATCATATTTCAATTTCAGAAAAAATATACGAAAATGCATTATTATCAATATCTGAAAAAAAAAGAAAGTAAAAGCCAATCTCTTTCGAATTCCCCTAATATTATGAAGGCTGATCGAAGCGAATTCTGAAACGGATTTACCCTTCAAACCCCTACCATCCCCTTTTCCCCTCCCGGGACATCATTTTCGGTGGCGTTCCTTGCATTCCACAATCCTGCCATGTCAACGCATAGCTGACTAGACATCCCCAGTTCCGAAACCTTAACATTTCCAGTTTTTTCTTAAATTTTTAGTAACAAGGGTTTTAATTATATACCCTAAAAGACTTGCGTAAAAACTTGAAAAATCTTTGACTTGCGAAAAAATTCTTCTTACTTTGTTTTTACCAATCTTATTAACGGTGAAAATATATTAGTATATCTAGAACAGAAAAAATAAAAATAAATAAATAAAAATACTCAACCCTAGATGCGAACGTTACCTAGTTGGGGAACTAAACCTTCCACTAGCTACCTGAGAAATAATTGAAAAATCTTTGACTTGCGAAAAAATTCTTCTTACTTTGTTTTTACCAATCTTATTAACGGTGAAAATATATTAGTATATCTAGAACAGAAAAAAATAAAAATAAATAAATAAAAATACTCAACCCTAGATGCGAACGTTACCTAGTTGGGGAACTAAACCTTCCACTAGCTACCTGAGAAATACTTCGAAATATCTCAAAAAGTGTTCGGAAAATGTTTTGTTGTTTATTAAAAAAAAATAATTTCCTAAAAAAAAAATAAATGTCATAAGCATGAAATCTTAATCAATGTAAATAAAGTAAGGTACATTTTAAAAAAATAGTAGTTTTTTATTTACTTTTACTAATCTATATATTAAATAAGGCAAAATATCATGAAATATATAGGTTTTAGGGTCCTCTGAGCCTTGATGACCATGTTCCACAAACAGGTCTAAGTGTGTGTTTGGTAAGTTTAGCCCGAAAATGAAAAATCTTAGGGAACTAAAAATTCATATTTAAGACAACTATAAGCCTGGGATATAGTAGCAACCATGTCGGTCAAAATCGACAAACAGAAGTACCACTTTATACTATACATTTCTCACTTTTTTCAAAATATAACATAAAGAAAACTCGATTACAATGCATGTTTTCAAAACTGTAGAAATAACAAAGGTTCTATTCTTTGTTATTTCTACCTATAACCTTATATCCTTCTATAATTATATATATATATATATATATATATATATATATATATATATATATATATATATATATATATATATATATATATGACAGGTTTTAAATATAATATAATATGTAAATGTATTTCTTGCAAGCAACTCTTACAGAAATTTAGGAAACTTATTGTTCTAACCCGTTAGACCATAAACTTTCTTTGTACCAGTTTTTCCCTATTCAAAGTTCACTTCTTAGTTCCATCCTTTATTCTATTCCCTCTTTACATATTGGAACTCGTAAGTTTGGATCATTCATTTATTAGTCAGCATAAGGTGTTTTGATTGCCTTAAATACAGGGTTTAACCTGAGACATGTTAAATGATTTGAATGAATATTGATGTTGAGGTGTCTGGAACTCATTTTTATCTTCGGCTGTTAAATCTTTCTTATTAGCACTAATCTTTATTTCCATTCCCTAATTTCTTATTTACTTCCCCTTCAGTCTAACGGTAATATTTCCTTATTCTCCTCACCCCTCCGTTCTCAATATCCACTCCTTTAACACTCGACACAAAATATCGATCTTTATACACCCCCTTATGGAACTGCCTCGATCGGAAAATCAATGCTTCCTTCTATTAAACTTCCTAAAGTATTTCCATTAGTAAAACCTATTTCTTAGTTTCCTATAAGTATCAATTATTTAGTTAACTCTACGAATCTCTTAAATCCACCTTACTGTGAAATTTTAAAGATATATCTCGTATACTTGATGATTAAACAATAATTAACACTGTAAGATGAGCATTAAGTGCTTACAAGATTATTATAATTAGAGAAAAATAAAACATTCACATGGAATTTCATATAGGAAATCAGGAAGATTAGTTATTTTAAGTATGACCTTTTTTTTCGATGGGAACCGATCACACAAAAATTATTTAAGGTTATAACCTTAAATATGCCCAATTAAAATATAAAGTTTGACTTAACCAAATTAATTACAAGATATTTTCGGATGGATCAATATACAACAGAAGAAAAAATCTTTGCAGTTTCATGTTTTTTTTCTCAGCCCTCTGTGAGCTTATATACCATACCCTTTTTCAAAGGAAACTTTTTTATTATGCTTTGTATTCGTATAAAGGAATTACAGGTTTCCTTTGTGATTGGGGTGGGTTTGACTCTTGATTTGCCAAAAGGGTTTGTAGTATTTATAATTAAATTACTCGGTATTTCGTCGATAAAATAACAAAAAAAAAATCTATCATAAAGATGTATTTAAATTAATCGAATAATTGTTGTGAATAAATAAATATAAAATTAAATTGTTCCTGAAAATGAAAAAAAAAACAATAGACAAATTAAAATGGAAAATCTGGTACGGGAAACAGGCGACTTTCACTTACCTCCGCTGTTCAAATCAATTCAATTACTATTAAATATACTTCAATGTACAAATTATAAAATTAATTTAAATTTTTTTTTTTTTTTACTTTCGCTGGAAACATGATTTAGATTAAATAATATAGCAACGTCAAATTTTTACGTATAATTATCAGTAATAACTTTATGCCCTATTTGTCACTCTCCATTACATTTTTTCAAGCTTTCCAAAGATACACTATAAATATATGTTGCTGTTCTTATGTTCAAAAAACCAAAATTTACATTAAATAAATATAAACATTTAAAAAAAGCACACACTGCCTTCCATTCCTCGCCCAATCACTTTATTTCATGAGCTTTTTATCAGTTTTTCATATTAGTCGACGTTTCGAGGCTGTTTCCCCATTTTCAAGACTAGAACAATTTTTTTTTATAAACTTTCATTAGTGAATAAAATTAAATTATTTAAATGTTTGTCTTTGAAAAATTAACTTTAGTAATTTGTCATAATTATTTTAAAACTAACTAACATTAATTACCTTATTCCTTTTCCATTATATAATTACTACATCACATTACACCCTTCATTCCATCTTATAGCACACTGCTACTTGTCCATATTGCTGTTCATTGAGATTGGGAGAGGAATGGAAGGCAGTTTGTGCTTTTTTTAAATGTTTATATTATGAAAACTTCCAACAAAATTAAAAATGAAAAGAAATTAAATATATATTTTCGCTCTTTTCTTCTTTGGTTATGAAATTCGTTCAACTTTTACATTTTTTCGTTTTCTATCAATTCTAATAACATTATATGGGTAATTACTCTAAATTTATAAATTTTTTTTATTTTTTATTAAACATATTTATTGATATGTACAACTGTATAATTATATACAACAAGTAAATGTGATGGATACAGTAATCTGACATGAAATACATGAAGAGATGCCACCCATCGGCAACACTCTAAAAAATTTTAAACTAGAAGGTCTCGGGGCCATCTTCTTTTCAGACGCCTCGGAGGATTATCAGGAATCGAAGAGGATGATAGGATAGAAACTAGTGGATTAGAGTGGGAATGGAGCTTTTCATGGAATGATTGACATCTGGTTCGGGCTAATTCAGTAACATATGGGATATTAAGGACTTTATGGATGAGCTTATTCGTGACAAAGTAAGGAACGTTAAGGATTTTACGAAGGATTTTGGATTGTAAGGATTGGATACGAGAAGAATTTGATGGTTTGGTAGAGCCCCATAGCTCTACTCCGTAAGTATATGTAATAATTTATAAAATTAAAGATAATTAAGAGGAAGAATATTTTAAACATCAGTATTTAAGCCCAGTCAGACTATTTCAATCTGAATGAAACGTACGTGATATTAAATCTCTTTAAATTTTATATCAAAATGCATGGTATAAAGTAGCAATATTTGTAACTCGATTTTTATTGAAAATGTTGCTGTAACATCTCGGGCGTATAGTTTTTTCAAATATGAAATTTCAGTTTTCATTTTCGTGCTAGACTTACCACACACACACAGAAATTTTTTCGGGACTTGGTTACTTGGACTCAGGAGACTCTATAACGTGTATTTCCGTTTAAAACTGTAATTTCAAAATATTCACGATCGCAAAATATTCATATATAGCTAAATGAAAGTAAAAATGCTTAAATATAAAAATGCCTTAAATACTTTTACCCTGTAGGATCCTGTTTGGCGTTTTATTATTATTCCAGTCGGTAAAATATTTTTAACAACAGCCGTTTGAGGTATAAGCTATTTTTTTTTTTGCTTTAAATGCTCACCACTGTTGATACCAAGAACTTAGTTGATGCTTAGGTAATTAAGCCCACTTATTATGTCTTACTTAAGAGGAAAGGGGAGAGTAGAAGTCATTTCTTTGATGCTAAGCTCCTTACTTTTTCAAGGGACTAAAATTTCCTTATTAAGGAATTTACGAATATGCACCAAGCCGGTTTGTATGGCCGAAAATTGAAATTATTATTAAAACAATTTGTTTTTCTATTTGTAATATTTTGGAATAGATCCAATAATTTCTGAAGTGTCTTGATTTTACATTGTGGTGGAGGAAGAGGGAAAGTTGGCAAGTAGCCATTTCGGATCGATCACCATTTTTATCCAACTTTCCAGGGGTGCAGAATAAAGTATAAAACCAAGCCCTTTGGCTTAAGTCAAAGTTCGTCCATAAATATATTGAGCATAATTTGTTTTAATTGTTTAATGCGAATATTTATGTACTTGGGTTCAATATATCTTATTTTATTAAAAACAATTTGCTGTGGTTAACATACGACTTTCACTTACCTCAGTTGTTAAAAACCTTTTAATAATGTTAAGAGTTCAAAAAAGCTTAAATAATTACATTAAGTTTCGTTGGAAACACGTTTTTTAGATTAAGTAATAATACAATGCAAAATCATCAACGTACAATAATCACTTATGTTAATGCCCTTTTTGTCACTTAATATTACCCATCCACAACATGGTATAAAAGATTTTTTTTTTTCTAAAATCTTTAGCTTTCGAACGGTATATTATACAATACACCTATATTACTATACTTATGTTCGGAAAAACGACTGGTTTGCACTTTTCTCCTTCAGTTGATTATAAAATTCGTCCAACTTATTTTTTTAAACATATATTTGGCCGTTTTTTATCAATGTTAGTTTTTATAATAAATTATAATAAAATTAAAGGTACCTAGAAAAAGAAAATTTAAAATATCGGAATTTAAATTATATATCGATATAGCGAGTTTAATCAAAATCGTTAGAACTGTTTTTGAGTAAAAAAGTCGTTAAAAGGTGCAGAATGCATTGTAAAAAGTGGCACTTCTAGTTTGCCGATATTGATGAAAAATGTTGCAGTAACATTTCGGGCGTATGCGCTTCAGTTTCATTTACTAAGAAGAAAACTAAAACTAAAAGAAAACTAGAACTATAAATTTTTCACAATTGCAATACTTTCCCTTACCACATATTTAATGTGTAGACAAGTAAAAGTAAAAAGGTGTAAAGAAATAAGATGGACCTAATATAATGTGGAGGATATTAAAGCCAAACGGATTTATATCCAGACCAAGTGGGATACACTTTTGTTGCTATTTGTAAAAAAACACGGACTGATTTTAAGAGAAGACGACAGATTTGTTGTCTATGGTAGGTTAATTGTGTGCGGGAAGCTTAAATATAAATGCCAATTAGATATCTTGTCTGCCATTGGAAAAGGTGGAGACAGTTGTGTTCTTGTGCAAGCATGTTTATCTGCGTAAGTCATCGGACATTAGGTTTCATCGATGGAATGATGGACAAGAAAAAAATATATAAATATTTTAAAAGGGAATGCACTAAAAATAGATATTTCACAAACGTTCAGGATCTTACTTAGATAACAAATATAATGAGATACCTCTTCTAGATACTGCTCAATAAGTTTCTAGAATTCTAATTTAAATCCTATCTGCAAATTACTCGCTAAAATCCATTAAAAGGTGCAGAATCAAAATATAAGACTATCAAAAGTTCTTGAAACTTAGTAGCTGTAAGAATGGACGAAAATATCTTCAAAGTAGACCCAAGCGACTCAGGAACCGAAAATACATTTAAAATAATTATCTAAAACTTTTACCTAAAGCATGTAAATAAATTTTTGTATGAAGTGATCGTGTATAAAAGCATTAGCAGCTTTTAAACTGTTATTTTATATATATATATATATATATATATATATATATATATATATATATATATATATATATATATATATATATATACGTGTACCTCAAGATAAAAACTAAATTAATCCTGTTCCAATTCCACACATACGTTTTATTACTACTTGAATGAGAAATTAATTATATTAAATAAATAAACATAAAGGTAGACTAGAATAAGATAATATTTTTAAATCTTTCATGGATCTGACAATTTAAAAAAAATACCAGACATAAGTTATATTATTTTTAGTTGTACAGTAATACTCTGAATATTAACGTTGATCAGTTTTATCAAAATCCTTATAGCAGTTGAGAAAGTAATAAACTGTAAAAACGGCAGAACTTTGACAAAACAGTTCACCTGATTTCGGAAAGAACTTGCTAAAAACGTTCTTCTCTTTAAATTTCAATACATAGTACATGCATGGACAACAAAATTATAAATAGTTTACTATATAAATAGTAACTTTTGTTTTCATGATATTTACTTATTTTTATAACTTTCTATGTTTGTATTTAAAGGAATATGATTTTATTAATTATATTCTATGATTAAAAAGAAACTGGTTGTTAGTAGTATGGTAAGAGCATTATGAAAACTGATAAATTTATTATCATTTCCATTAATTAGGTGATGAATGAGTCCATGCTAATATACTATTGTGGATTACTGGTATGGTAAATATCATTATTGTGACTAGTATAATCATTTTTATTTGTAAACTTCCACTCTGTTGATTCCAAATTTTAATATTCATTACACTAATTATCAGTAGTGCTGTTCCCCGATATATCTCCATTGATATTTAAATTTATTCATATTTGGCAACCAACATTCATGTACGTACACCAATGAGTAATTTATTAAATTATTTTGCAAACATTTGATTAATAACGTAAAATACTCTTGCAGCAAATGGATAAAACTATTCCTTGAATCGAGAACCTCCCACATACTATATATATATATATTGATTTGAATCAATATCGGATTCCTTTCGGCAAAAATATCTTATTAACAACTTAAAAGGTTAAAGGTCATATGGAAAAGGGGCCTATTTAAAACTGCCTCCCACAACCGAAAGGTCACAGAGTTGCCTATCTCTTTGGATCAATCAAGTAACCAATGTTACCAACTGCATACTGTATAATAAACCTTTTAAATATGTTTTAAAAAAGGAAATTGATTGAAATATTAATATCTGTTCTTTATATTTCTATGGTCATATGAAGTTCTAGCATTTCTTCTTATAATTATGTTTCAATGATATTGGATAGTTAAATGCTATTTCCGTTACATAGCCATGAATCATTCAAGATAGCTATAAGAAGAATTTCTTATAAATGATTCAAGGTCTTAAATATTAAACTCCTTGGAAAGGACGAAGTTGTGTAATTATCACCCTTGAAATGTTAGAACTTATTCCATAGTAACAAAGCCTTATCTATTCCAATCAATTACCAATAAATATAAGATATATAAGGGGTACTCACTACGTTTGCTATAGCATG
The DNA here is from genome assembly GCA_023052935.1 of Piezodorus guildinii. Lineage (NCBI taxonomy): Eukaryota > Metazoa > Arthropoda > Insecta > Hemiptera > Pentatomidae > Piezodorus > Piezodorus guildinii. The sequence goes on from CM041295.1 coordinate 85,212,501, forward strand.
CTATTTGTGTTATTTTGCTAACCCCGTCGAGTTTCTACAGTTATTTCCTCTATAAAATTGATGGGTTTAGCACAATAGCATAAATAGCATGCTATAGCAAACGTAGTGAGTACCCTATAGTATAGTGTCAGTCATCGTGAACGTTTTTGAATTTAAGTTTTCAAAAAAAATACAAGTTTAAAAGTGCCACTTTATACGAAGTATTTTTCCCTTTTCTCAAACACACATAACGATTTTTATTAAACTAACTATACTAATGCAAAATGTTACGGGATTTAATTCTAAGAAGGTTTGTTTTCTGATTGAAAGGTTTTACAGGGCTTAAATGCTAATTAAAAACAAAAATAAAAAACAATGCCACTCTAATATATTATATATTATACCACTATCATATATTATACCACTATAATATATGCCCCTTATATATCTTTAATTTGGTTGATTCGTGATTTTTTTTTCTTTCTTTTTTTCTAGGAATTGGAATAGTAATATCGATTTTTATAGTGGAAATCGAAACATTGCAGAGAAAAGTTATCTAAAATACATAGTTATAAGTAGAGACCGGATTTCCGAGCAGTAAAAAGCCGAAAAAAGTGCAGGAAAAACATCGAAACGTGCAAAATAGGGCAGCAAAATCCCAAAATATAAAATTGAGAGTATATATATACATACATATATGCAATACAAAAAAGTTTTTCCCATCTGATCTAAGCTCGGGATAATTAGATATTCAGTTTTTATTTTTCGGCGGGACATTTGTTACCATTTCGTCGTTATTTAAACTATGATATTTAACTTATTTAAAAACTATAAATTCTGAAGTAAATCTGTGATTTTAAAACGCATTTAAAGCTAAATACTAAGAGAGAATTCTGAAGAGTCGCAAACAAAGAACTTTTTAGAATTAGCCACTACTAAGTGAAACAAAAAAAACAAAACAATGGAACGCATTGTGAGATGTATGTGGTTACTTGCTAAAGTCAGTAGTCCTAATATTTCCGTTAATTTTATCTCTTCTTAACTAATAATTTTATTGTAGAATTAACCAGAGAAATATAGCAATGAAAAAATTATTTAAATATTTATTAGTATTTCTATGTATTTTTATTACCTAAAATTTGGTTCGACCAATTGTAATATTAAAATTTAACTCAGAAGGACAACAAATGCAAATAAATGCAGTGAAAATAAAAACCGTGCAATTTAGCCTAAAAAGGGCAAAAAGTGCAATATAAAATTGCAATATATTATTCCTTTATACATGAACGGGATAGCTGTTCGGGTTTGAAGCTGATACACACAAGCAAATTAAACGTGCAAAATTATGTAAATCCGTTCTCTAGTTATATGATTAGTAAAGGAAAGAGAGGAAAAGGACAATTGAGACGTTGATTCCCAAAAGGTACTATATCCATTCTAGGAAATTTTACAGGGGGCGCGAAAATCACTATTTATTATATTATTAAATTAGCTAATTTGATTCTGTTAGCATTAAAATCTAGAATTGTTTTTTTAGTATATTAATAACATCATATTAAAGTTATGAAATGAGATGTTTTGGTATAATTTGGAACGAAAATAAACGTGTGATTAGTTCCTTTAGAAAATAATTATATTTATAAATTGCGTGGATAAAGGACTTAGGTGTATATTAGATAAAATCAAATAGGATATTTAGATACATTTAAGTGATGATAATACAAATATATAAATAAATCAATTTTGTAAAAAATGTCCTTTAGTACCATTTGGAAATCAACGTCTCAATTGAGACGTTGATTCCCAAAAAGTACTATATCCACTTTTGACAATTTTACAGGAAACGCAAAAATCTGTCATTTATTTATTACTGGACCAATTTACTTGATTCTTTCTTTATTAAAACCTAAAGTTGATTTTTAAGCGTGTTACCAACTTATTTTTCCGAATTATTGCACTTTTAAACAATATAATATAAATAAAGTACTTTTTGGAATGAAACGTATATATAGTACTTTTTAGAAGAATATAACGCGAGATAAGTTGGTAACAGCCACCATAACCTTCCTCATACAACATTACCGATAACAAGCGTCTTTATAATGTAACTTACTTAGCTATGTATATTTCCTTATTTTCTCTCTGAGAAATATCTTTCTTTGTTGGTTAATTACATTGATTATCTATTCTTTATAAAGAAAGTAAATATTCAAAGGACACTTTATCTATTTATGGCACTATAATAAGAAAGTATGTAATTATGAATTGGTTTTGAACTTTTATTTACTATTTGTGTGAATTTAGCAAATTTATCTATATTATTAACTAGGTGTAAACAATATTTAACTATAAAGACCGATAAATAAATAGTATTCGAGCTTTTATTTTACATTAAAAAATTGAAATAAATCTACTTTTAAGTTAGATCAGGCACGGTTTTGTCTCTCATATTTAGCAAGTTAGTGGAATGCTAATTCTAACTATTTGTTGGATCAAATACCATTATTATATTAAAATGTGAGTTTCTGAAATTTTTTTAACTAAATTTATGTTGCTGCAAGAAGAAATCCTATGAAAAAAGTTAATTTAATTGACAACCTAAAAGAACCAAAGCGACGCAACTAAACAGCATAAAAAATGATTATTAGGTTAAAATCATTAATCAAAATAATAGCGGTGATTCAAGGCGTGCTAATTGAACCAATAAAAATGCACAAAATGAAGAAAACAATAAAGTATTGGTAATATATTACGGTGTTAGGACCTTCATCTGTATAGTAGGAAATATAGTACCTTTTGGAATGGAATGAAATGAAAGGAAAGGTTATCTGTTTACAGAGGATATAGTACCTTTTGGAAGGAAATGTTTCTCGTACTTTTTAGAATGAAATGAAACGTGGATTTAGTACCTTTTGGAATGAAATGAAATTTTCAAATACGTATTTATAGGATTTCTTTGTTCAGATAAAATCAAATGACGGATTTAGATAAAACTAAACCATTATTATACAAATATGTCAAAATATCAATTTCGAAAAAAATGTCCTTTAGTACCTTTTGGAAATCAACGTCTCCATTAGTAAAGTTATTCTTCTAGATGAAGATTTATATTTTTATATTGCTTATTCTATTTTTTCATCTAATAGACAATGTTTTAACCGATACTCCATGTGATAAATATAACATCATTAAAAATGTTCTATATTTATTTTAACAAGGAGGGTCAGTGACAGCCATGCTTTGCGCCAACCAGAGTTTTTTATTTTTGAATTTTTTTACTACTAGTTTTAAAACAAAGCCGCCGTTGTTATTATTAGATTCCATCCTGCAACGCAGAAATTAATCTACCGAAGAGTGTTTATGACCTTGCGTTGTTTACTAATTCTTGAGACATGGTGGCCGTCACATCATTTTTGCCACTCCAATGGATCTTAACATTCAATGTCAGGTTTTAGCTATTGATTTTAAAATGTAATCTATTTCCTATTTGCCATAGATGAACTGGTCTACGAAATCTGACATTTCTAGGTCGTCTAAATTATATTCAAGGGTAAGGGGAAGATATAATTAACTTTATATTAGCATTTATTTATTTATATTACGCCATAATGTAATATAATTAATTTGTATGCTAAAATATAAATAAACATTGTATTGACTTAAGAATTAATTATTTTTTTATTATAGTTTACTACTATTAAGCATAAACCTTTTTTTTTTTAATCTTGTGCGCGCAGCACACTACTTTCACTTATCTCCGTTCTTTAATTCACTTAAAAAAAATATATAAAATAAAATAACGAAAAGGATTTATAGAAAAGAATAAAATTATATATAAATGGGAACATTTATGCTAAACTAAATAGTATAGAAATAGATACTACTATCTGCACTAATCACTTAAGTTTTTTTTAATCATTTTATTGGTATTTACAACTGTATTAACAAAAATACATCAAGTAAATGTGATGTGTTATATAATACATTGACTTGATATCCATGTAGAGAAGATTCCCATTGGAAGAACTCTAAAAATATTCTAAACTAGAAGGTCCCGGGACCATTTCCTTTTCAGGCGCCTCGGAGGATTATTCGGAATTGATGAGGAAGAAAGGATTGAAACTAGTAGGTTAGAGTGCGAATGGAGTTTGTCATGAAAGGATTGATCCCTGGTCGGGGCAAAATCAGTAACAAAGGGAACATTAAGTTCTTTATGGATAAGTTTATTCGTAACAAAGTAAGGAGCGTTGAGGATTTTACGAAGGATTTTGGATTGTAAGGATTGGATGCGAGAAGTATTTTAATGGTTTAGTGGAGCCCCAAAGCTCTACTCCGTAAGTCCAGATTGGTCTTATAATAGTCATGTAGATGAAGGAGCCTTTTGTAGTTCAGAGGAAGGTTTGTCTAAAGCGGCGAACAATTTCTTGTCGTTTTAGTCGTGTATGTGGATTCCGAGTTAGGCGTTTTTCAAGAAGAAGTCCTGAGTGTTATTAAAGGATACTGTAGGGCAGGAAGTCAAAGTTTTACGACGAAGGGTAAAGGTTATTTGATGGGATTTGTTGGAATTTATTTTTATTCTCCAGTTCTGACACCATACTTATAGGTCTTTGGTGTGGGCTAGAAGGGTATTTGAGGCAACACGCAGGTGTCATCAGCATACGTAGAAAGGAAAGTGTTAGGATGGGTTGGGTTATCAGCTGTATATACTGTATATAGAATGGGTCCTAGGATACTGCCTTGAGGAACACCAGTATGTGTGAAAAGGGATGAATAGGAACTATTGTGATTTATTTTGAAGGATCTATCAGAGAGGTAGGATTGAAGAATCAGGAAATATGTGGAAGGAATGAATTTACGGAGTTTGTACAACAGTCCTGGGTGCCAGACTCTATCAAAGGCTTGTTCTACATACAAGGCCTTCGTGCAGTACAACCCGCGCTCCAAAGTAGTAGAGACAACGTCCACCACACGATGAGATTGCTGGATAGTGGAGTGGGATGTTTGGAATCCGAACTGATGATCAGGGATGATATGATTAAAATCAAGAATGGGAATTATTAGTTTCAGGAGGAGTTTTTCAAGGATTTTACCCATAATAGGTAATAGAGTTCGAGCGGCTTTTGGGGTTTGGGAATCATCTTAACAATAGATAGTTTCCAGAAGTCAGGAAAATATGTGGTCCGGAGGATAGCATTATATATGCAGGAAAGAAAAATGATGGATTTTTAAGGAAGCTGTTTCATTATATGGGAAGTAACTAGGTCATGTCCAGGAGCTTTGCGGGAAGGTAATATGTAAACGATATTGGCTATTTCTGAAGGATGAAATGATTTAGGTGGTAGGGTCATTTGGAGAGGAATATCGAGTTCCGTTCTAATACATTCAACATGGTTGGGATAGAGTATTTCAGGATGGGGATTGTATATTTTAGAGAGGTCCTGAGCAAATATCTGGGATTTTTCTTCGTCAGATCGAGTCCAGGTTCGGGTTTCATTAAGGAGTGGATGGTTAAAATCTTTAGTAGTCGTCCATAATGATTTGTCAGTAATCATAAGATTTTTCGTGAAGTTTTGTATTTTTTTAGTTCTGATTTTAGTTTGTTAGTCAGTTGGGTGTAATATGTTTTGTCTGTTGGGTATCTGGTACTGTGCCACTTCGATCTTGCTGTGCGCTTTTCTCTTAATAAGATCCGAATGTGCTGTGGTAGGTTACTTTTCTGAGGTTTATTAGGTTTGGTGTTTGTTGTGTTGTCTATTATGGTGCTACTTATTGAGTCAATAAGTTTTTCTATGGCTAGGTCGATATCTTGTTTTGTCTTTAGTGGAAGTTTTAAGTCTCTAAGCTCTTAAAAAGAATAGTCCAGACACAATTATCAAATTTACTTAAAAATTCTAAACTCCTTGGTCCTTTTTTCAATCTGGCTTCCGACCCGGCTTTTCCACACAATCCGCTCTCCTCAAAATCACTAATGACATACACACTGCTAAGGACGAAACGAAACTGACCGTGCTAATACTTCTGGACTTCTCGAAAGCATTTGACTCCCTGGATCACTCCATCCTTTTCTCCAAACTAAAGTATCTATCCTTTTCCAACAGCACTATCAGGTGGTTTCAATCATTCGTTTCTGACAGAACTCAAGCTGTCACTATGCCTAACCATCCTATATCTTCCTTTTTAGCCCTCTCGGCCGGTGTGGCCCAGGGCATAAGCATTTCTCCTCTTCTTTTTAATTGTTATATCAACGACCTTCCCAACTCTATTCATCACTGTTCCCACCACCTATACGCTGACGATTTCCAGATCTATTTGTCCTTCTCTCCTTCCGAGTCAGTAGTAGCATTTGCCAATATTCAGGAAGACCTAGATGGAATATGTGCCTGGGCAACCTTGAATAAACTAATGCTAAATCCTATGAAAACTCAGGCCATCCTAATTGGTTCCAATTCCCTTGTCAGATCCTATACCACATTTCCGAGTCTCACCTTTAATGATCACCCAATCACCTTCACTTCCTCTGTCAAAAACCTGGGTATTACCAATGACAAAACCTTTCCTGGAAGCCCCATATTGCCCGAATTTCCCGAAGAATAATAAGTACCCTGAAATACTTCCATCGCTCCCGCCATCTTCTTCCACTTTCCATCCGTAATCTCCTTGTATCCGCACTTATTTTCCCCATTTGACTATTGCTGCTTAGTATATGGTGGCCTCCTGACGATGCTTGAGGACAGACTAAAACGCATCATGGAACATATTTTTATGATTTGTCCTCTGCACTCCGAAGAAGTCTCATGTATCCCATTTTTAAGGCGAGTTAAAGTGGCTCCATCCCCCAATCCGCAGACAATATTTTCTAGGATCATACCTTTACCAAATCATTAGATCCCCCTGCATTCACAGTCTCCCACAGTTTAAATCTTCAGTCCACACTCTTGATACAAGATCGCGCCATTCCGACCTTTACTTTCCTACCCATAGAACTAAACTTCTGATCGTTCCTTCCTGGTCCGCTCCTCTATTTTCTGGAATTCTCTACCTACTCATATCCGCATGCTGCTTCTCTCTCCTCATTCAATCCCAACTTTTCCAATACCTTTTATTATCCCAAAAAGACGCTTAAATACAGTAATTCTTATGGTCCTGATACCACACTTTGAAAGAAAAGTAATATTTGTTCTTTATTTAAACGCTCTTATATTTTAATTTATTTTTAATTTTGTTCAACACAATATTTCAAGAACTGTTTTTATTTTATTTTATCATATCATATTTATATAAATAAATAATATATATATATATATATATATATATATATATATATATATATATATATATTATATATTGTGTGTGTGTGTGGTGTATGGATATGAAACACTCGAATTTACCTATTTGTGTAATAAGTAATTAATTATGTTCCATCTGTCTGTTGGCCAGACATGTTGTATATTTAAATTGTACAATTCTGTTATTCTTAGGGGACCCAGCCCAGAATAAAAATTATTTTCTATTCTATTCTATTCTGATATGATGGAATTTGAGGATTTATTAGAATTGGTTGAACAGAAGAACGGGATGGAAATTGGTGGGGTTTTTCTGGAGGAAGTTTGACCCGAATAGGTATCTGATGAGGAGAATTTGGTTGGCGTGGAACTTGAAGTCCTGTGTCATAGGTTGGGAGATCGGAGGCGCCTGACGTCGAGGTTGTTGGGGTTGCGAGATCTCGGAGAGATGATCTTAGCGTCTTGTCGAGCATGATTTCCGTTGGAACTATACAATACAAGAATACAAGTATGTGTGTACCACTTTTCACATATACACCTTTTTGCGAGACTTGGTCTTTGGACTAGGGACCCTAAAACCTTTATTACACATTTTTATTGAACTAATAATAAGAAAGGGTAAATAATTAAATAAATAAAGGTAATTAAGATTAGAAATATTTCGATATTTTGAGAAAATTGGAAAAAAATAATGTAAAAGTAACACTTCTTGTCGATTTTAGTGAGTTGCTGTAACATCCTAAGAGTGCACCCATGTTAAATTTAAAATTAATTTCGTTCGACTTTTCTATTTTAATCTATTTTTTTTTATGGAAACTCTTAATTTGAACTGAATAATATAACAATGGAAATTATCATCTACAACAATCACTAAGTTTATGCATTTCGTCACTTGCATTACTTTCTACAGCTTTTATGTTAATTTTTCTAAACATTTTTATTGAAATTTACAAATTTTATTATAATACATGAAGTAAATAAAAAACATGAATGCTTAATGAAAAAAAAAAATGAAGAGAAACTGCCCATAAGCAGCACTCTAGTAGTTAATCTAAACAAGATCTCGAGGCCACCTTCTTCTCAGATAGAAATAGAGGGTTAAAGTGGGAATGGAGTTTTGCATGGAAGGATTTTGGTTCGGCCAAAAACATTGACATATGGAACATTAAGGTCTTTGTGGATGAGTTTATTCTTGACAAAGTAAAGAGCGTTGAGGATTTTACGAAGGATTTTGGACAGTAAGGATTGGATACGAGAGGAATTCGATGGTTTGGTAGAGCCCCATAGTTCAATTCTTAAGTCCAGATAGGTCTTAAAATAGTCATGTAGAAGCATTTTTTGTAGTAAGGAGGAAGGTTTGACCATTTTTCTAGTAAGTAGTAAACTATTTAGAATATTATAAAGATTTTGGTTAGATAAAATTATTTCTAAAATCTTTAACTTTATATTATATATCTTTGTAATGTCTGTATACTTTATTTAACGGTATATTATACATCTTTATTATGTGACACAGACATATAATATATATTTATTTATTATATATATATATATATATATATATATATATTATATATATACACAGCTATTCTTATGAGCAGAAAAAAAAATTAGCCTAGAAAATTATTTCTATTATTTTATTACATACTTCGTTGTCTAATTCTTACATATTAACCATGTTTTATCAATGTTAACGAAGAAATCTCAATACTTTCCCCAACTATATATTTCATATATAGATAAATAAAAGTAAAACAGTTTTTTTTTGTCAAGATATGAATGGGATTGGGGAAAAATACATTAACAGGGTTCTAAGAGAAACATTTAATCCAAGTTCCAGGATAATCAATTAGAGAGTGGCATTATCATTAAGTACACTCATCCCGATTCCATTTATTTGAGCACCAAAATGCATCATCAGAAAGAAAAAATGTATTGGAAATGGCTTATTCCTGGAATTACATCTGTATATGGAAATGTTGATGGTTTAGTATTTTCAGGTGAGCATTCAAAAGCTAATGGATCGTTTAATGCAACATAATGGATTCTGGTAAATAATTAAGCTCTAAACAAATGTAAATAAGTCAAACTACATGCTTTCTAGCTGATAATATAATATCATGGGACACAACGCAATCAACTGGGCTAATTGATCAAACAGTAATTTTTTGTTCAAGTTATATTTTTTAATGTCAAAAAGGACGTGGATTAGTAGGCAATCAAAATATGAATTCGATTTGATGAGAAAAATACGCTCAGGAAAATGCCTTAGGTGAAAACAAGTACCTTTTGGAAATTCCAAAATTTATTAAAGGATATTTTTTTTAATTGATATTTTAAATATTTGTATTATAATGGTTTTTAAACCTACTTATCCTTTAAAAACGTATTTAAAATGAATTTCATTTCAAAACGGACTGTTTCCTTTGTAAACAGATAAACTTTGCTTTCATTTCCTTCCAAAAATCAACCGGTCATTATTGAAAATAATAAATACAAAAAAAATATATTTAAACATTTGCAATCCATCTAAGGAAAATAAATCAATAAACCACCTTACTGACATTAAATATGTAATATATAGTTTTCCATACTGCCACTTGTAATGCTGTTATGGATCTGTGGTATAAAAATAAACTCTAATATTCGGAATGGAATCGACTGGGATATGAAATGAGATACCTGAATCAAATCAGTCAGTAGGAAATATGTCACATAAATATAGTGGATATGATAACCTGTAATATTGCAGTATTTTAAACAGATGTCGCATATTAACCATATAAAATATTACAAAATATAAACTTAAGAAATTAGTCAAGTTTTAAATTTAAATTTGATTAAGCCTAATCAAACTTTTTTTTTCATTTTTAAACATATTTATTGATATTTACAACTGTATACAAAATACATCAAGTAATGTGATGGAATATGGTGAATTGACATGAAATACATGTAGAGACACCACCCATTGGCCGCACTCTAAATATATCCTAAACTAGAAGATCTCGGGGCCATCTCTTTTTCAGACGCCTCGGAGGGTTATAAGGAATTGAGGAGGAAGACAGAATGGAAACCAGTGGATTAGAATGGGAATGGAGTTTTTCATGGAATGAATGTTACCTGGTTCGGGATAAATCAGTAACATATGGAACATTAAGGTCTTTATGGATAAGTTTATTAGTGACAAAATATGGAGCATTGAGGATTTTACGAAGGCTTTTGGATTGTAAGGATTGGATACAGAGGAATTCGATGGTTTAGTAGACCCCCATAGCTCTACTCCGTAAGTCCAGATAGGTCTTATGATGGTCATGTAGATGAGTCTTTTGTAGTTAAGAGGAAGCTTTGACCGTTTGTCAAGTAAGTGTTGAAGTAACCGAAAGCGTCGAGCAGTTTCTTGTCGTTTCAGTCTAGTGTGGGGATTCCATGTTAGCCGTTTGTGAAGTAGGTAGCGGATCTGTTTAACCGGAACAAGCGGAATATTATTAAAGGATACTGTAGGGCAGGATGTCATAGGTTTACGACGAAGGTAAAGGTTATTTGGTGGGATTTGTTGGAATTTATTTTAATTCGCCATTCTGACACCATACCTCAAGGTCTCTGATGTGGGATTGGAGAGTTTGAGAAGCAGCAGTTGGATCGTTATTGACTGATAACACACAGTGACTGATAACACATCGGCATATGTAGAAAGGAAAGTGTCAGGATGGGTTGGGACATCAGCTGTATAGACTGTATAAAGACTGGGTGCCAGGATGCTGCCCTGAGGAACACCAGCAGACTGAGAAAAGGATGATTGAGTAGGAACCATTGTGATTTATTATAAGGATCTATTACTGAGGTATGACTGGATAATAAGAAAATATGTAGGAGGGAGGAATGTTCGGAGTTTGTAAAGCAATCCCGGATGCCATAATCAAACTTAATTTCTTTTCGTGTAAAAATACAATTTTAAAATGTATTATCAGAATTATTAAGTAATTTATTGTCGGATTTATACTTTTCATGCCAATTAATTTTTACGAATTCAATTTTTAAAAATATATTGGAAATTTCATACGGCATGAAAATGGCTAATATTTAAAGGGGTAGAGAAAATATAATTTTTCAAAATTTTGTTTCTTTTGATTTTTATAAGTTTTCTCGTATGAATTCTTAATCACTGATTCAAATATATTTTGATTATTTTTTTATATCTTCGCAAGTTAACGCCGCATTGCAAAAGAATTAAAATTTATTCGTGCATATTTATAGAAAAAACAATTTTCTCTTGTGAGGAATACAGAAGTATTATCGTCCGCGATTTTGAAGGAAATTATAAGTACAAAATATTATTTCGATTTTAATGAAGAAAATACAAGATAATTGGAAAAATGGGGTTTTAATTCGTTTTAATACATATTAAAAAAAGAAATAAACCGATTATTGACGATTCACCTAGTTTATTATTCGGCAAAATAGTTGTTTAAGATATTCAAAATTATTACCTTGGTTAATTCACAAGGAAACTTATGAAGATACATAATAGTGGTAAACGGTTGTTTTTATTATTTATCTATTTTTGTTAATATATGGTTATATATATTGCTGTTTGTTTTCGAACGTTAATAATTTATGTTTTCTATGGGTCTTGATGTTAGATGATGAATGTGAGCAAAATAAATTCATAAACATCCTCGATACCTTAGAAAACTTTTATTTTTTTAAATATTTATGTTCTTTAGGATATAAACTTACTAAACTGGTGCCTACGTATTATTAAGTTTATATCTTTATTGTGTGTTGTCTGCGCCTGATACTTCTCTCATTACTCCAAAGTCAACCATTCTCACTTCACTCTGTATGTTCTTTAATCTTGGTCCTAATTTATTTCTACATTTTATTCTTATTTATTTATTTTTGATTTTTTTTTTTCATTATGTATATTTGGTAAGACTGGTTGTTAATAGTCATAATAATCATTGCTTGGAGTGTGGAATATAATATCTTTCAAAATATATTCTTTTATAATTTTGCTTTAATGATAAATTTGTTTTCCATATTCGCAATTTAAAAAAATAAATATTTTAAATACATAGTTTCGAATGCCCAATGCTAATATTCATCAATTTCTGGTTTGCCTAAAACTTATAGAATAAAAGTAAAAAGTTGATATAATTTGTAAATGTAATTAAGTTGTATAAGCTTAGAGTGGGAAATCGTATGAGAAAACAACTAACATAAAAAACAACAATAAAATAAAATAATAATTCAAAGAGAAATTGTAAAAAGAAATGCATGTTTCGTTATTTTTTTTAATACAGCGCTTAAGAGGAGATTTTTATTGTTACCGATATCTTTAATTAATCGATTTTCAGAAGGTAATGTTTTTCCGTCGTGAATAGATAGTGAGCTGGTATGTGTGTCTTTGGAAGTTGCAAGTCTAAAAGAATCGTAAAAAATATTGTATAGAAGGGAAAGTTAATAATAATACTTAAAGAGTAAAGTTCTTTTTTTAATCAGATAAAGAATTTAAAGTACAAACGGGTGAGGCAGTAAGTCAGCCGAAGATGGATGACTGTTATATACAGACTTTATTTATTTTTTATTAATTTATTTAAACAAATTTGCAACTGAATTGATTCAGCACAACAGGTAAATATGATTAATATATGATCAAAACACCTGATTATCCTGTGAAGAAACTACCCATTGGTAGCGCTGCAATGTCTAATTTATGCTAGGAGGTCTCTTGGCCATCTTCTTTTAAGTCGCATCAATGGATTATCAAGAATAGATAAGGAGGAGAGGTCACGGATGAGCGGGTTTGAGTGAGCAGGGAGTTGGGAATGAAAAAAGTATATCTACATCGGTCTAAGTGATCAACTAGTGGGATAATTAGGTCTTTATGAATGATTGTATAGGTAACAATGTAAAGAGCATTAATGATTTTTCGAAGAATTCCGGATTGCAAGGATTGGATGCGAGAGACATTTTATGGTTTATTGGACCCCTAAAGCTCATTGCCTATACAGAATTAATTTGATTTTTTTTTTAAAGTAAAAAACCATCTTGAATTTTATTTTTCATTTTTATATCTATTAAATATTATATTATATATATTATTATATTTTTTCAAAGATAAAAGATACGTCCATGGTTAAGGCAAGGTATTGCAAGATTTTTACAAAAGGAAATGGTCGGCACTTTATGAAAAAATGACTTCAGATTTTCTGGTGTAAAATTTGAGTTTCCATTTTAACCAATATTAAAATATATAGTTTTCCTGTGGGTTCGAGGATAGAATAGACCCACAGTATTTACCGCTTGTCGTAAAAGGCGACTAAAGGGAAAACTGTCCGTTGACCTATTACCTTCATCTCACCCAACCCTTCCAACATTCCCTTCTCATCCTATCCTTATAATCCTGAATCTCATAAACCCCACAACCTTATGGGCTAGAACGAAAGTTCAAAGGCTAAGGGAGTAAACCCTGACAAGAAATCCCGGCCCTCCAGGTTGGAGGTTGGGCGCAGGGCTAACCACCCGGCCCCATAAAAAAGTTTTGCTGTTTTGGAATCTCAACAATGCCTCGGAAATGGATGGAACAAACGGAATAGACCTGGACATAGGAAAAGGACTTTTAAAATTGGCACGTGGAATGTTAGATCCCTTTATAAAGCAGGTGTCTTCAAGGAACTCAGGGATGCGGCTGGTAAATGTAACCTTGATATAACAGCACTACAGGAAGTAAGATGGACTGGTGAAGATGGTGATGGGACCTTCAACAGGAATGACTTCACTTTGCTGTATAGTGGAAGCAAAGATAATTTTGCGAATTTGGAACAGATTTCCTCGTCACAAACAAAATAACAAACGCAATTATTGATTTAAAATCCATGAATGAAAGACTCTGCAAGCTATGAATGAAAGGTGAATTCAGCAATATTAGTTTAATATGTTCGCATGGCCCAGCAATGGATAATGAAGAGGAGGAAAAAGAGGCTTTCTATCAGAAATTAGAAATGGTATATGATAGAAGCCCCTCCTATGATATTAAGATTACCCTAGGAAATTTCAATGCACAAATTGGCAAAGAAGCAGAGCTAGGACCCATTATCGGCAAGTACAGCCTCCATGTCCGAACCAATGACAATGGTGACAGAGTAGTTGACTTCACGGCTACGAAGGAATTAAAAGTATTCAGCTCAGTGTATCCCCACAAGAACATAAATAAGCATACATGAAAATCCCCAGATGGTCGCACAACAAACCAAAGTGACCATATCCTCGTCACTATTAAGCACAGTAGTGTGGTTGATATCAGATCGTTTATTGGCCCTGACATAAACTCAGACCATTACCTAGTAATAATGAAACTGAAACAGGGAATAAAAAGGATGCCAAAGCGGAGTAATAACAGAGGCCCACTATGGAATCTCGAATGCCTAAAATTAGAGGAGGGAAGAAAGTTATTCCAGGACAGAATCGGCGAATACCTCAAGGATATTCCGGCGGAGATAGTCGAAGGAAAAACCTAAGAGAGCAGATGGGCTGATATCAAAGAAACCAAGAAAATGTAGGAATGAATGGTTCAATGATGCCTGCATTAACGCAGTAAGCCTGAGAAATTGCAAAAGAATGAAATGGCTAGAGAGAAGCACGAGACAAAGCTGGAAGGATTATAAAGATGCCAGAGCCGCTGCCAAAAAGATTGTTAAAAGAAAGAAAAGAGAAGCCACGAACAAGGAAATTCAGTCAATAGAGGACACCAGAATGAATAATGAAAACAGAAAATTTTATAAGAAGATCAATAACTTCAGGAAATGGAACATGAGTCAAGGATGCTGCATTAGAAATAAGGAAGGAAGAATCCTGATGTCATATGGTGAATGCCCTAGAAAGGTGGAAAGAACATTTCCAAATGTTACTAGCTGGTGACAAAGCATCTGAAACGGATTTTCCAAACCTATCTGACCATGGAGCGCAGGTGGAGGAAATACCGCCGGACATGGATGAGTTCGAAGTGATATTAGAAAAACTTAAAAGTAATAAATCTGCAGGCTCAGATGGATAACCATCAGAACTCTTAAAATTGGCTGAAAATGAGTTAACCAAGGAGATCTATGAATTATTGATGCAATGCTAGGAAGAGGAGAACATCCCTAGGGATAGGAAAGAGGCTATATTGTGCTAATACTCGAAGGAAAAGGAGACCCAGCCAACTGCAGCAACTACCGAGGTATATCTCTGCTAAGCACAACCTATAAGGTGTTTTCTATTGCACTCTATAATAGATTGCTACCATATGTAGAAAGGGCAATTGGTGAATATCAAGGAGGATTTCGTTGCAATAGATCAACAATTGATCAAATCTTCTCACTGAGATTGACGTGTATAAAACCAACGAATTCAACCAGTCAATGTAGGCGATATTCATCGATTTCAGGGCAGCACATGATACTATCATGCATGATGAACTGTACCAAGGAATGGCTGAAATGGGAATCTCTGCTAAATTAAGACGACTGGCAAAATGTTCAATGTTGGAAAGTGAAGTACTGCGGGAATGTCAGGCAAGGGGATCCACTGGCCCCTCTCGTCTTTAACGTAGCTCTCTATACTGCCGTAAATAGACCTGAGCTAGATAGAAGGGGAACAATATTTAATACAACTATACAGTTTCTTGCCAATGCGGATGATGTGGCTATCGTTAGAAGGTCCCTGAACTCTATTAAGGAGGCCATTGGAAAGCTTGAAACTGAAGCAGACAGGTTAGAGCTGGAAATAAATGAAAAAAACAACAACAAGATAATGGTTTTCAGAAGAAAGATACAAGCCCGCCCCCAAAGCCATTATATAATTGGAAACCATAGCTTCAAAGTGGTTAAACTCCTGTACCTCGGTTCTACCATAAATGATCAGCTGGATGAAGCGAAAGGGGTCAACAAAAGAATCATGTTGGGGAATAAAGCATATTTTGGCATGTCAAAAATTATGAAGAGCATGCTGTTCAAAATTATGCCACAAAGTTCAGAATGTACAAAACGTTAATTAAACCTATTGTAATCTACGCTAGTGAAACCTGGACCATGAACAAAAAGACATGCAATTTACTTGACCGGTTTGAGCGAATGATACTAAGGTACATCCTAGGACCCATACGTGAAGGCGGAACATGGCGGCGTAGAAAAAATAGAGATATCTACAATCAGTTCAAAGATCTGGACATCTCAGCCAGCATTAAAATCCAGATATTGAAATGGTTTGACCACCTGATGAGAATAGAGGACAGCAGGATGCCAAAACGACTTTACGAGGGCACATCGGATGGAAAAAGAAGCAGAGGGAGACCCAAGGGCCGCTGGAGAGACAGTGTTCTGCAGGACATCCGGCAGACCAGAGTCAACACAAGGCAAGCGAGGAGCAGAGAGGAATGGAAAGCAGAGGTTGAGAAAGCCTCATGGGGCTGCTATATGCGTTTGTTGAGCTGAGGAAGAAGAAGAAATCATATAGGTATGTATATAACATATCCGATTTTCTTTTTTACCCTTTTGAATATAGTTATGGGGCTTTATTTGTTAATTTTTTCTCCTTTGTATCGGTACGTGAACATAGAATGTTGAAGTGATTATCCGTAGGTGCTTTTTTCCTATCTTTATACCAAACTACTGAAAAGGACTTATGCCTTTATCCGAAGACGCTCCGGTCCAATTCAACATATAAGTGGATGCACCTAAAACTTCTACTCGCATAGAATCAGAAAACTTAACCTCTTGGTTTGAATGCCTTAAAGTCGTGACCATTTCTCTAATGATTCGGAATTTTATTTCCTCCATTCTGCTCCAAAGTACGTGGAACTGTAGGTAGTCTCTAAAAATTTTTATAAGGGACATAAACTCTACTAAAGTCACCTACAAATTTTTCCTGATGTTTGTGGGTGTTTTATGATTTTCTCTTTCACCATATGAAAATCGTTGAGCCTTATCGTGATTCATACGTACCGTCTTTAATTTTATGTATTTCACTTAAGTAATATTTTAATATGCCTTTTGGCACGGTAATTAAACTTTTCATGGTGCAATAGCAAAATTTCAGACTTCTCTGCTGAGTTAACTTCGATATTTTAGTTGTTCATTTAGACATGTGGTTCAACTAGTACAATGCTCCACCCATTATCATCTATCCATGCTCCGTACTCCTTAGCACAAAACCAAAATATATGAACGCTTCTTTCTTACTTGTTCCACTGCCCTCTGGAATTCGCTGCTGTCAAACATCTACCATGCTCCTTCTAAAGATTCCTTTTCTTTTGCTCCTTCTCGCTTCCCAATCGGAATATAATAATACATAATTTAACTAGTAGAAATATTTTAATTCCTTAGTTTAGTATGCATTTTAATTTATCATTAAGTTTTTTTGGGTAAAATTTATAATTTTTTTTTAAGTTGTAAAATGATGAAAATATTGTAATATTTTTCAAATAAATTATGTAACAATCATTTCATTCGTGGAGAACCCAGAATAAAGGTGTTTTTTTCCATTATATTTTATTTCAGGTCTTCCTTGTAAGAATTTTTTCCTTGTTTGAAAATTTGTTATGTAACTTATGAAGATTTATTAAGGAGCTAATAATATCAGAATAATCAAGTTTATATATTGGTTTGTAAAATGAGTCCGTAGCGTTTTTTTACTAGTGATATCAATAAAAACAGATTCTTGTAAATATTTTTAATCAATTATGCATGACCCATTCTGATCTATTACATGTCATCTTTTAAGTAATTTTTATTAAATTCCGACCTCTAATAACTTCTCATATTTTTGCGCAATGAACTCCTCTTTGAGCTTTTTAAAGTCCTCGAGCGAATTAAAGTGTTTCCCGTCAAGAGAGGTTTGAAAGGCCCTTAAGAAGTGAATAGGGTGAGTGGGGGCTCACATCCCAGCTAAACACCAATTATTTCTCCTGGCTCTGCAAAAATACGTGAGGACAAGCCTTATCGTGATGGAAAACTATACCTTCGAGCTTAGCTAATGCTACACGCTTTTCCTCAACCACTGTCTTTAATTGAGATGTTGATTTCCAAAAGGTACTATATCCATCCTGGGGAATTTTACAGGAAGCGCGAAAATCTCTCATTACTATATTATTAAACCAGCTAATTTGATTCTTTTAGCATTAAAATCTAGAATTATTTCTTTAATATATTAATAAAAACATATTAAAGTTATTGGAAGGAATTAGTCCGGGTGGCGGTCATTAAATGAAACAACTAAATAGTTTCAACTATTTTATTGTTTGCCAACGTTTCGACCCCCTTTGTGGGTCATCATCAGGGCTAAAAAGATACAAAAGAATATAATTTCAATGACATTACATACAATATTATATAACCTATTTAGCTATAGAACGTCGGTATTGAAAAAATAACAGAAGAACTGTATATGTAAAAAAAAAAAAAAAACTTAATTAAAATACAATGACCATATTACAATAATGAAAGTGTTATACAGAAAAAATAAAAATGTTCACTGAACAAAATTTACACAGGTATCAATAATTTACATGAAATATGAATATAAAAATATGAAGTAGAGTGGAGATACGTACCGCATGGTGGGAGAATGGAAACTAGGTACTGTTTGGTAGATGGGGGGTAGGTAGGATGGAAAATACGTAGGAAAAGGTAGAGTGGAAAATACGTACTGATTTATGGACAGGGTCTGACAACAATGACTAAAATTCTTAATACTACCATACAAAGAATCAATGAAATTTAACTTATGATTATAATAATTATACAGGATAAAAAATTATAATTTAATTCTTGAAATATCACCTATATAATAGTAAAAACAGTGATAGAAGATGTATATGGAGAAAAACTGACTGTACCTCCCAACTTAATTATCCCTAATTCTGTTTAAGGTATCCAAAGGTAACAGGGTGGAAAAAAATAAAAATGGAACATTGTAAAATACATTAATTGACAAATCTTACAGGTTGATAAAAAAGTTAAATAAACATAAATACAAGTTGGAATAAATTGAATAGTGAAGACATTTAGAAAATTTTAAATACATAAACAAAACAAAATAAATACATATATAGAATTATATGGATACCTAAAATAGATTTAAAATTATAAATAAAAACCAACAAACAATAATAATGAAAAACAAAACAATATATATGGTGGGATAGACAGAGAAAATATGCTACTTAATAGAGTTTAATATGTGGCTATATGTGGAGGAAATGCATTGTTTATCGGTTTTGTGGTTAACAGGATTGGATTGGAGGTGGATGTGGACGGATTCTGCGATTAGTCTTTTCCTATGGTTTGGAACATAATCTAAAATGGAGCAGTCGTCAAAGTTAAAGGAATGATTGAAATGTATGGAGTGTTCAGAAAGTTTTGAGGCTAGAGGGTTTCGAGAGGATACGGAGAGTTTATGTTGCGATATTCTGGTTTTTAGGTAATTTTTGGTTTCTCCTACATAGGATACATCACAATCTGAACATGAAATTTTATAAACAATATTGGAACGATATATAGGAGTGATCGGGTCTTTTGTATTGGTAAAAAGGTGAGAAAGCTTGTTCTGGGTCTTTAGTCCTAGTTTTAAGGAAGGTAAGGAAAATTTAAGGATTTTTTTTATATTTTCAGAAAGGTGCGGAATGTAAGGTAGGGATCTATATAAAAATATCATGGGTGAATCATGGTCGGGAATTGTAGGGGAAGTAACGGTGGTTTTTGTGTTATAAGAATCTATAAGGTTTTTAATGACTTTTTTTGGGAAGCTGTTTAAGGTTAGTATTTTTTTAATACGTTCGATATTATTAGGATTGTACTTTGGATCAGACAAGGATAGGCAACGGTGGACGAGATTCTTGGCAACATTTAATTTCTGATGATATGGGTGTTGGGAGAAGAAGTTGAGCAGTCTACCGGAATAGGTGGATTTGGTGTACCAGTCAGTTGAAATAGAACCGTCAGTGTTTCTAGTGATAAGTAAGTCTAAAAAGGGAATTGTCAAGTTGTTTTCTCTTTCTACGGTAAAACGGAGGCGTGGATCATATGAATTAAACGATTTTAGGATATCGGGGATTTTGTCTGGGTTTATTATAAGGAAGAGGTCGTCCACGTACTTTTTAATAAATATAATTTCATTTTCATGGTTATAGAGTCGAGTAAGTCATTTAGTACGATATTAGAGAGGTCAGGAGCGAGACAGTTACCCATTGCAAGTCCCGAGATCTGATTGTAAAATTTGTTCTGAAAAGTGAGATATCCGGTTTTACAACAAAGTTTTAGTGATTCTAAATATGAAAGAAGATTGAGTGTGGTGTGGGGTTCAATGATGTTCCAGTGTTTTTCTACTAGTTGGATAACTTTATCAATGGGGATATTGGTAAATAGGCTTTCGGCGTCAAAGGATGTTAGAATGTAGTTGGGGGGAATATGCAATGATAGTAACTGTTCTCGGAGGTAAATGGAATTGTTAATGTCATAGGGGTTAGTTCGGCTAAGTATTTTAAGTGAAGGTAGAAGGAATTTACTGAGTTTCGAGGAAGGTGCGTTGATGTTAGAAATGATGGGACGGAGTGGATTGCCGGGTTTGTGAATTTTGGGAAGGCCATATAAACGCGGGGGTAAGGAGTTGTACGAGATCAAGTTTCTGTACGTGGTTAGGTTGATGAATTTATTTTCTAAGAGATTTTTGATATGATGATTGAATTTAATCATGAGAGGGCGGGTGGGATCACGGGAAGATGGTGTATATGTCGATCGGTCAGATAAGAGTGAGTTTATTTTGTCGTCATATTCAGTTTTGTCCATTATAACTGTCACGTTACCTTTGTCAGCCCTAGTAACTATAAGTTGGTCATTGGATCTGAGGAATGAGCGAGTGAAGGAAAGATCTTTGAAGAAGAGGGGGGAAAGAGACGATTGAGGTGGAGGGCGTTGGAGGTGGTTGGAGATCATATTACTAATACGTAAACGGGAGATTTCCTTGTCCTCCTCACTTATTTTGAAAATATCATCTTTATAAATATATTCCAAATCCGTGATAAGTTGGGGAATCATTTTTGAAGGATTAGAAGAAGGGGTAGAAAAATTGGGACCTAAGCTCAAAATGTTGTTAACATTAGGGGGGACTGAGGTAGAGGAAATATTTTTGATCCAATCATCAGAGCCTTTTGGATACGGTTTTTTATTAATACTATTTTCATAAATGGTTTTAAATTTTTTAACGAGGGAAAATTTTGTCTGTTTTTTAGTGAAAGCAAAAATTGTTTGAATACTTGTAGTCAGTTTGTCCATGTTCTGGTCTCCTATAATAGGATGTAAAGAAGAATTTAAGGAACGTATATTGTCGTTTATGTGGTCAATTTGTTGTATGGTTTCTCTAATTTTTAAGTTCAGTAGCGTTCTTTTATATTTGTCCAATGAGTGTGTCAGTTTGGAGGCAAGAGAATTTGACAAAGGGACTTGACTAATGCAGTTCTCAATAAATTTTGGGAAAAGAGAATGGGTTCGACATTTTAATAAGAAAATTCTTTGTTCAGTTTTTTTGGCAAGTCGTTTGTGGAGGTTGCAAAGATTGTTAAAGGCTTGTGTATTTTGGGGAAATTGCGATTTTAGTGAGGAGAAAATATGATGGTGGTCATTATTAGTAATCACTGAAGAAAGGTGGTAAGGGGTTGAAGAGGATACATTTTGAGTCTGGGAGAAAGATGTATCCAGAGAAGTAATTGAAAGATGAGGAGTAACTAGGGAAGAAGGTGTATGGGAAGTTTTAGTATAATGTTGAGTTGGGAGGTGAGTCAAAAATCCATTACTATTTAACCTAGTGTGATAGCGGTGTGATGGTCTAGAAGAATCCAAAAGAGCGGTCGACTGAGGGTTTGGTCGTTGTAGTGGTGATCGAGTTGTTACCTTTTTAGAACTGGAAATGTGGTGATGAGAAGAGCGTGAGTCACCTGAAGGTGTAGAAATGATGGCTTTTTGAGATGAGAATACCTGCTGTTGTTGAGATGTAGATAGTATGTCTTGCTTGCGATTTTGTATTCTGGCGCTGCGGCGGAGAGTTGAGGAGGATGTATCTTTTTGTTGTTCCCGTGTTCTTTTTATCATTGTGGATGTAATTAGTTGACCGTTGAGAATTACTGGAAGGAATTAGTCCGGGTGGCGGTCATTAAATGAAACAACTAAATAGTTTCAACTATTTTATTGTTTGCCAACGTTTCGACCCCCTTTGTGGGTCATCATCAGGGCTAAAAAGATACAAAAGAATATAATTTCAATGACATTACATACAATATTATATAACCTATTTAGCTATAGAACGTCGGTATTGAAAAAATAACAGAAGAACTGTATATGTAAAAAAAAAAAAAAACTTAATTAAAATACAATGACCATATTACAATAATGAAAGTGTTATACAGAAAAAATAAAAATGTTCACTGAACAAAATTTACACAGGTATCAATAATTTACATGAAATATGAAATATAAAAATATGAAGTAGAGTGGAGATACGTACCGCATGGTGGGAGAATGGAAACTAGGTACTGTTCTATAGCTAAATAGGTTATATAATATTGTATGTAATGTCATTGAAATTATATTCTTTTGTATCTTTTTAGCCCTGATGATGACCCACAAAGGGGGTCGAAACGTTGGCAAACAATAAAATAGTTGAAACTATTTAGTTGTTTCATTTAATGACCGCCACCCGGACTAATTCCTTCCAGTAATTCTCAACGGTCAACTAATTACATCCACAATGATAAAAAGAACACGGGAACAACAAAAAGATACATCCTCCTCAACTCTCCGCCGCAGCGCCAGAATACAAAATCGCAAGCAAGACATACTATCTACATCTCAACAACAGCAGGTATTCTCATCTCAAAAAGCCATCATTTCTACACCTTCAGGTGACTCACGCTCTTCTCATCACCACATTTCCAGTTCTAAAAAGGTAACAACTCGATCACCACTACAACGACCAAACCCTCAGTCGACCGCTCTTTTGGATTCTTCTAGACCATCACACCGCTATCACACTAGGTTAAATAGTAATGGATTTTTGACTCACCTCCCAACTCAACATTATACTAAAACTTCCCATACACCTTCTTCCCTAGTTACTCCTCATCTTTCAATTACTTCTCTGGATACATCTTTCTCCCAGACTCAAAATGTATCCTCTTCAACCCCTTACCACCTTTCTTCAGTGATTACTAATAATGACCACCATCATATTTTCTCCTCACTAAAATCGCAATTTCCCCAAAATACACAAGCCTTTAACAATCTTTGCAACCTCCACAAACGACTTGCCAAAAAAACTGAACAAAGAATTTTCTTATTAAAATGTCGAACCCATTCTCTTTTCCCAAAATTTATTGAGAACTGCATTAGTCAAGTCCCTTTGTCAAATTCTCTTGCCTCCAAACTGACACACTCATTGGACAAATATAAAAGAACGCTACTGAACTTAAAAATTAGAGAGAACCATACAACAAATTGACCACATAAACGACAATATACGTTCCTTAAATTCTTCTTTACATCCTATTATAGGAGACCAGAACATGGACAAACTGACTACAAGTATTCAAACAATTTTTGCTTTCACTAAAAAACAGACAAAATTTTCCCTCGTTAAAAAATTTAAAACCATTTATGAAAATAGTATTAATAAAAAACCGTATCCAAAAGGCTCTGATGATTGGATCAAAAATATTTCCTCTACCTCAGTCCCCCCTAATGTTAACAACATTTTGAGCTTAGGTCCCAATTTTTCTACCCCTTCTTCTAATCCTTCAAAAATGATTCCCCAACTTATCACGGATTTGGAATATATTTATAAAGATGATATTTTCAAAATAAGTGAGGAGGACAAGGAAATCTCCCGTTTACGTATTAGTAATATGATCTCCAACCACCTCCAACGCCCTCCACCTCAATCGTCTCTTTCCCCCCTCTTCTTCAAAGATCTTTCCTTCACTCGCTCATTCCTCAGATCCAATGACCAACTTATAGTTACTAGGGCTGACAAAGGTAACGTGACAGTTATAATGGACAAAACTGAATATGACGACAAAATAAACTCACTCTTATCTGACCGATCGACATATACACCATCTTCCCGTGATCCCACCCGCCCTCTCATGATTAAATTCAATCATCATATCAAAAATCTCTTAGAAAATAAATTCATCAACCTAACCACGTACAGAAACTTGATCTCGTACAACTCCTTACCCCCGCGTTTATATGGCCTTCCCAAAATTCACAAACCCGGCAATCCACTCCGTCCCATCATTTCTAACATCAACGCACCTTCCTCGAAACTCAGTAAATTCCTTCTACCTTCACTTAAAATACTTAGCCGAACTAACCCCTATGACATTAACAATTCCATTTACCTCCGAGAACAGTTACTATCATTGCATATTCCCCCCAACTACATTCTAACATCCTTTGACGCCGAAAGCCTATTTACCAATATCCCCATTGATAAAGTTATCCAACTAGTAGAAAAACACTGGAACATCATTGAACCCCACACCACACTCAATCTTCTTTCATATTTAGAATCACTAAAACTTTGTTGTAAAACCGGATATCTCACTTTTCAGAACAAATTTTACAATCAGATCTCGGGACTTGCAATGGGTAACTGTCTCGCTCCTGACCTCTCTAATATCGTACTAAATGACTTACTCGACTCTATAACCGCAACCTATAAAAATGAAATTATATTTATTAAAAAGTACGTGGACGACCTCTTCCTTATAATAAACCCAGACAAAATCCCCGATATCCTAAAATCGTTTAATTCATATGATCCACGCCTCCGTTTTACCGTAGAAAGAGAAAACAACTTGACAATTCCCTTTTTAGACTTACTTATCACTAGAAACACTGACGGTTCTATTTCAACTGACTGGTACACCAAATCCACCTATTCCGGTAGACTGCTCAACTTCTTCTCCCAACACCCATATCATCAGAAATTAAATGTTGCCAAGAATCTCGTCCACCGTTGCCTATCCTTGTCTGATCCAAAGTACAATCCTAATAATATCGAACGTATTAAAAAAATACTAACCTTAAACAGCTTCCCAAAAAAAGTCATTAAAAACCTTATAGATTCTTATAACACAAAAACCACCGTTACTTCCCCTACAATTCCCGACCATGATTCACCCATGATATTTTTATATAGATCCCTACCTTACATTCCGCACCTTTCTGAAAATATAAAAAAAATCCTTAAATTTTCCTTACCTTCCTTAAAACTAGGACTAAAGACCCAGAACAAGCTTTCTCACCTTTTTACCAATACAAAAGACCCGATCACTCCTATATATCGTTCCAATATTGTTTATAAAATTTCATGTTCAGATTGTGCTGTATCCTATGTAGGAGAAACCAAAAATTACCTAAAAACCAGAATATCGCAACATAAACTCTCCGTATCCTCTCGAAACCCTCTAGCCTCAAAACTTTCTGAACACTCCATACATTTCAATCATTCCTTTAACTTTGACGACTGCTCCATTTTAGATTATGTTCCAAACCATAGGAAAAGACTAATCGCAGAATCCGTCCACATCCACCTCCAATCCAATCCTGTTAACCACAAAACCGATAAACAATGCATTTCCTCCACATATAGCCACATATTAAACTCTATTAAGTAGCATATTTTCTCTGTCTATCCCACCATATATATTGTTTTGTTTTTCATTATTATTGTTTGTTGGTTTTTATTTATAATTTTAAATCTATTTTAGGTATCCATATAATTCTATATATGTATTTATTTTGTTTTGTTTATGTATTTAAAATTTTCTAAATGTCTTCACTATTCAATTTATTCCAACTTGTATTTATGTTTATTTAACTTTTTTATCAACCTGTAAGATTTGTCAATTAATGTATTTTACAATGTTCCATTTTTATTTTTTTCCACCCTGTTACCTTTGGATACCTTAAACAGAATTAGGGATAATTAAGTTGGGAGGTACAGTCAGTTTTTCTCCATATACATCTTCTATCACTGTTTTTACTATTATATAGGTGATATTTCAAGAATTAAATTATAATTTTTTATCCTGTATAATTATTATAATCATAAGTTAAATTTCATTGATTCTTTGTATGGTAGTATTAAGAATTTTAGTCATTGTTGTCAGACCCTGTCCATAAATCAGTACGTATTTTCCACTCTACCTTTTCCTACGTATTTTCCATCCTACCTACCCCCCATCTACCAAACAGTACCTAGTTTCCATTCTCCCACCATGCGGTACGTATCTCCACTCTACTTCATATTTTTATATTTCATATTTCATGTAAATTATTGATACCTGTGTAAATTTTGTTCAGTGAACATTTTTATTTTTTCTGTATAACACTTTCATTATTGTAATATGGTCATTGTATTTTAATTAAGTTTTTTTTTTTTTTACATATACAGTTCTTCTGTTATTTTTTCAATACCGACGTTCTATAGCTAAATAGGTTATATAATATTGTATGTAATGTCATTGAAATTATATTCTTTTGTATCTTTTTAGCCCTGATGATGACCCACAAAGGGGGTCGAAACGTTGGCAAACAATAAAATAGTTGAAACTATTTAGTTGTTTCATTTAATGACCGCCACCCGGACTAATTCCTTCCAGTAATTCTCAACGGTCAACTAATTACATCCACAATATTAAAGTTATGAAATGAAATGTTCTGTTATGATTTGGAATGAAAATAAATGTGTAATAAGTATCTTAAGAAATTAATAGCATTTCTAAATCACGTTATTAAAGGACATGAGTGTTCATTAAATACAATCAAATTTAAGATTTAGCTAAAACTCAGTGAGGATAATATAAATATGTCAAAAAATCAATTTCGGAAAAAATGTCCTTTAGTACCTTTTGGAAATCAACGTCTCAATTGTTCCAACTAGACGATATTTCGTGTCGCAGAGTAAGGGTTGTCTCTGACCAAAGCTTGCATTTGGTCATCATCAACAGTTGAAGGACGGTCCCAGGGTTTTACGCCTCCCAAGTCAAGATTTCCAGTGAACCGAGCAAACCACTTATGGATGGCGCTTAAGGCATTATCGTCATACACACTTCAAAGTTTTTTAACCGTCTGTGCAGCGGATTTTCCTTTTCGGAATTAAAAAACAAAACATGATATGACGAATTTTTTTTTCCTCTACCTTTTCGAGCAAGCGAAATACCACTTAAAGATAAGGAATCTCTTTTGATACTGATGCATAAAAGCTCTTTAAGTATTTTTTTTTAATAATATGTAAACATTATTGGCAAAGAAAACATGATTTTATAAATAGAGGGATCATTAAATTGATATATTGAAAAACGCTATGAACTTATTTTACAATCTAAAATTTAAATAATCATACTTAATATTTAAATCATA
The DNA here is from genome assembly GCA_023052935.1 of Piezodorus guildinii. Lineage (NCBI taxonomy): Eukaryota > Metazoa > Arthropoda > Insecta > Hemiptera > Pentatomidae > Piezodorus > Piezodorus guildinii. The sequence continues at coordinate 85,240,222 of CM041295.1, forward strand.
CTGTTTGACCCTGAACATTTTTTTCTTTATAATTTAAAATTAAACTAAATTAAAATGATACGAGGAAAATATACTTTTATTTATGTATATAGTATTAATTTATAGTAAAGTAATTATCAAAATAACAGTGCCTCTGCTGCCCTCTAGAGTTCCGTTCGAACCAACTCCCGGGAAGAAAGCGTTTTTTAAGCGCTAACAGAAGGATTCACCAGAAATCCTCGTCCTACCAGAGATCGTTGCCTATCCGTCGTAGAAGCAACATCATTGTATGGACCAGAGTTTGAGCAACAATGACTGGTAAATACGTAGAATTAATCATTTTTTTTTAACCTCATTTTTCTTTTGTTAATTGTAATTCATATTTTAAATACTAACCTACTAACATATTTTATTTTTTCTAACATGTTGTTTCAATCCAAGGAATTTCAATTTTTTTTATAAATAAAAAATGACGTTTTTTATTGTGAATTTTCATTTCAAACTTTTAGTTATTTTTGTTTCTGTTCAATTTATTTTAATTTAATTTTAATATTACCATTTTTTTAAAAATAAATTAAACCTTTAAGTGCTCATAAACCAGCTTATTTTGACACGGGATCCAGTTTACGTTCACCCATATATATATATATATATATATATATATATATATATATATATATATATATATATTTTTTTTTTTTTTTTTTTTTTTTTTTTATAACGTCGCTCTCCTTACTACATGCATTTAAGGTAATATATTTAATTCGCCTAATGGGATCGAAAAAAAAATCTTTTCACATTGACTTTAACTTCCAAATGGAATTACACTAAATTCATATTAATGAATATCTTTAAGGTTACAGTGAACAGAAAAAATACCATGACATTTTAACATTGTTTCTTAAATAAATTACCCAGGCTTTACGGACATTACTTAATTAATTGTATAAATATTAATTGAATGAGAAAATACCTCCTTGCGGATCCCGCTTTATTTGAGTCGCGATTAAAAATTGTATAAGAGCTTTCGTAGCCTAGAACATTCTGGGCCAGTTGCTTCGGGAAGACGATATGGCGCTCATACCTGAAACATGCAAGTAATGAAAAATTAAATTTTTAAACATTATTTAAAAAACAAATCAAACATATACGTACCTATATACATCATTGTAAGTGTTACCACATATAAATGCCCCTCGGAGATTGGAATGAGCGTGTATGTCTAATATAATGTCCAATTCGATATCCTGTAACAGAAATGGAATGCCGAGTTGAACGCAATTTACGTCATAGAAAACCCTATTCAAACATAATAGCAAAACATCAGAATCCTAAGTATATTATGTTACATGTTATACTGCTACTGTCCTACGAGTACTCACTTGAGAAACTAATTAGAGTTATAATTTAACGTTAATAAACGACAACAAGTATTATGAGGGGTAGTTAGAAAATTCATTTAATTCAAAGTATTAGGTTGTTTTACATGAAATGTCCGTTTTTATAGATTCTGAAATACATAAAGGATTTTACAGGTTTCTGTTGTTTTCTTCCGAATGTTTACATATTTAAAGTAAACAGTTACTAATCCTCTCCCTTTGTATTATTAACATTAGCTTCCCAATCAATTTTTATTATACCTCCAAATATGAACATGGAACCACGCGATTTTCGAGTAATATTTTTGTTCGAGTTTAAACTCGGCCATTCAGCAGCTGAGGCCGCTAGAAATATTTGCAAGGCGTATGGGAAAGGGAGTGTTAATGAACGGACGATTCGCCGTTGGTTTCCTAAGTTTTCAGTTGGGGATATTGACTTGGTGGTCCATGGTCGGGATAATTCATTATTCCTTTTTACCTAGAAGTGAAACCATTACCTCTTCACCGTACTGCAATGAAATTGACCAAATGCACACAAAATTATTAAAAAAACAGCCTGGATTGGTAAGTCGGAAGGGTCCTATACTCTTACACGACAACGCTAGACCCCATGTTTCAAAACATACCTTGCAAAAATTGAAAGAACTGGGCTACGAAATTCTTTCGCACCCACTATATTCTCCCGACTTGTCTCCAACAGATTACCACCTGTTCAGGAATTTAGACAACTTCGTCAAAGGAAAACTTTTTGAAAATAATGATCAAGTGAAAAGTGCGTTTTCAGATTTTGTTTCACTTCAAAGCTAAGAGTTTTTCAGTTCGGGGATAAAAAAGTTGGTGTCATGTTGGGAAAAATGTGTAGAAAAAGAGGGTAAATACTTTGAATAAAATTATCTTGTTTTCATATCGTATTTGTAATAAAAATCCTTCACCTTGAAAACGGACATTTCATGTAACACAACCCAATATTTCATTTAAATTTGGAAAATAAAGTATAGTTTTTATAAAATATATATTAAAAAAATTACTGATTGTTATTTTACAAAAAATCGCAAGCTCTTTGAACCCGCAAATAAAAGAAATAGGTAATTACAATAAACATTCTCTTTAACGCTACATAAATAAAAGGACAGCAGATTTATTGTTAAATTATTAATGTGTATTATACCTTTTTAAGAGATTATTAATAAGTCAATATGATACCCATATATGCACATATATATATATATATATATATATATATTATATATATGTTTACTCGTTCTTATATACTATATTATTATTAGCATTTTAATATCTAAATTTGAAATTAGTGCAAATACTTATTATCATACTTACAATAATTATTATTTTATTCCAGTATAATTTAATATTTACTTATTCTTTTTCACTTTCGTCCATTTGATTATTTTACTTACTTATTATTATTTTTTACTTTTTGTTATTTTATTTTTATTTTTTTTTTTTTTGAGGTTTTTTGTGAATATTATTCCTATTATTTACAACCTTCTACTACATGTTCAAAAATTGTCTGACCAAAATTAAATTGTTGATTTAAGGAAAACCAAAATCATTACAAATATAATTAGCAAATCCTTGTATCTTGTAAATATGTAAATAAATAAAAATTTTCTATCTTCTATGCATATTATAGCAGACTTTCAGGTGAGCTCGAAGCAAAACTCAAGCGTATTATGAACTGTGCAATACGGTTTCTATTCGGGATCACCAGAGACACGCATATAACCCAGTATTACGCCGAGTTAAGGTGGCTTTATCCTCGTTACAGATGCCAGTATGTCCTAGCTTTCTTCCTCTATCAGGTTATCAAAACTCATCGTCCCAGCTATATCTTCCAATCCCTTCAATTTAAATCATCAATTCAGTCCCGTTCTACCAGATCCCGTCTTTCTGACCTCTACCCTCCTCCTCACCGTACTGCTGCCTTTGACAAGTCCTTTTTAGCCACAGCAACCTCTATTTGTAATTCTATCCTTCCTGAGATCCGTCATGTAAGAACGGCTTCCTCCTTCAAATCGCTCCGTTTCAACCACCTTCTCCTTACCCAGTCAAACAGACAATAACTTCAAACTGCAGATGCTATAAATACCAATTATTATTATTATTTTTTGTGTGTGTGTTTATATTACTTAAATTATCACTAATGAATTAGCTATTTCTGTTATTTTTTTGTTTTTCACTCAGTAAGTCTGACTTGTAAAGATGTACATATATTTCGGCCTTAATTATTTTTTTAGTTTAGTGATTTGTTATTCTAAGCCATGACGACACTGTTCCTGTCATCAATTATGCATTTTATTTTATTCTTAAGGGAATTTAGTCCCAGGATAATAAAGAAGTTTTTTCATTTCATTTCATATTAAAAAAACTAGCAGCTATTAGTAGAGAGAGACAGGGTTACAATATCACTGCAAATTTTATTTGTTAGAGTCAATTATATTCATAAAACTTTAAAACCAATTATCTATATAATTCATGATCTATAATGAAGTATGTTAACATTTAATATTACACCTTTTGCTGAGCCGGAATAATTTACTTTTGAAAAGAAACAAAACAAAAAAAAAAAAAACATATAAATCCATTGAATTCATTTTCTCAACTGATAGTAAAGTTTAGTGAATAAATTATATTTTGATGACGTTTGGAGATATTATTGCTCTCATGTTTATACCAAACAAATTCAAAATACTACTGACAACCTATTTACATTGAACAAAGGAATGACATTGGATATAAAAAAAAAACTTTTCAGAAAATACTGAATACTGAATATATTGAGTATACTGAGATTAAAGAATAATCAATGTTCAATTTTGAAGTTGCTTATTTTGTAAAGTTTTCATAGAAATTAAACTTAGGAAACTAAATAGAATTTCTGTGGAAATAAAAGAGCAAGTTTGAAAATTTATTTCAAATAAGGTATTTAGCATACGTTAAGTTATAAATATATATATATATATTCTTCCCAACCTTTATTCATTCTTATCTCTCACTACATAAAAATGATGTCGCAATTCTTATTTTTCGTGAATTCCTTCTAAACCACGCGGCGAATCTGTATACGTTTTTCAGATATCATTTAGAGATATATTTCCTATAGGTTTATTAAAAAAATACATTGCAATTAAGTTTTTATTTAGAAGCTAATATTAAATTTTCTCTAATACAGTCATTAAAAAATTATTCCTGAAATATTTGCTAACATTCTACTTAAATATTTATTTATTAAGAAATATTACAATATGTTTCAGAATGAACAATAGTAATAGTGATATAGGACCACATTCATACAATATATGCAGAAAATAATAATAAAGTCAAATTACATAAAATAGAAAAAAAATTCATTTATATGTACAATGAAAAAAAACAAACAAAACAAATAACAACCTATAATTGAGATAAATACAAAGTTGGCAAATAAATGAACACCATACAAACAATGGTAACTATATACAATATATACAACTGCTAAGTGGACCCCAGACTGGGCTTTTCCCTCCACTTGTGGAGGAAAAAAGCGAAATCCAAGAGATCCCAGCGCCTCTCTCTCAGCCGCATCACTGGTCTTAGCCAGTAGAGGCTGAGTTAGGGCGCAATAGCCACAAACATACACTACATGAGTGGAGGATCTGACCAGTGTCAAAACTCCAGTATAAATGTTTACAGAACGTCGCGGGGCCACTGCCGTTTCAATCTTCGTGGAGGATTGTAGGGGTGAGTGGAGCTGGTGATGGATTGAGCTAAAGGATAAGGATGATGAAGAAGGTTCTGATGGAATTTGGATGGTACCAGGTCTAAAATAAATGGGATATTAAGGTCGCGGTGTAAGGAACAGTTGGAAACATAATAGGGAGCATTAACTATCGTTCGTAGGACTTTGGATTGGAAGGATTGGATGCGTTTGATGTTAGAATATTTAGCTGTCCCCTAAAGTTCAAGTCCGTAGGTCCATATAGGTTTCAGTACTGTCTTTTATATTAGTGATTTGTTGTCAACTGTTAGATGAGATTTTCTGTTTAATAGTCTGTATAACTGGCCGAATCTGCGGTTGAGTTCTTTTCTTTTAAGTCTTGTATGTGGGTTCCACATTAGTCTTTTGTCTAGTAAAAAGCCCAGATACCGGACTGTGTCTGAGGAAGGAAGCGGTATGGAATTGAATTTAACTGTTGGGCAGGATTTGCGTCGAAGAGTAAAGGTGACGTGTGTGCAATTCTTGAAATATAGACGTATAATATACCGTTGGGATGAGCAAACTTTTAGAAAAGCTTATGTGCAACAAAAGTAGCCTTATAAGTTAACTGAAAATTTTTAAAAGAACATATGTTATTTTTAATGCTGTAATGAGGGAGATTATGGTGATTCAGTTTAGCCACCGTAGAGTATAGTATTATATTATTTCATGCTCGTATAGTACTCAAGGTTTTTTTTTTTTTTTAATTGTTTTAATAAGAGATAATAAAATCTGCCACCTTCTGGGGCAGTGAGTATTAGAGATAGAATAAATCATTCATACCATATGTACATTGTAAATAAAATTAAAGAAAAAAAATTAATAAAGACTAATCAAATAAAAGAAAAAAAATATATATACACAAAATTAAATAAATACTATAAAAAAAATAATAATAACAATCTTGTTCACATTCATACCTATTTACAATATTTACAAACTGCCCCTGGGATCACTGGATCATACCTCGAGATCCACTAGTGGATGTCGAGGCACAATGCCAGAAGATCCCAGCGCCTCTCATTCAGCTGCGCCTCTGGTCTTGAGAGCCAGCGGAGGCTGAGCGAGGGCGCTAGAGCCACATACACTCAGGGCATGAATGGAGAAGCCAGCCATTGCCAGCACTCCAATGACATATTTACAAGAGATCTCTGGGCCACTGCCGCTTCAACCTACGATGAGGATTATAGGGATGTTTGGAACTGGATAGGGAGTGTGCCAAGGGATTAGGAAGGTGAGTAAGCTTCTGATGGAAGATTGAGAATTTGGATGGGATTAGATCAAGGACAAATGGGATATTCAGGTCATGGTGTAAGGTTTTGTTAGTGACATAATATGGGGCATCGACTATTGTTCTAAGGACTTTAGACTGGAAGGATTGGATACGTTTGATATTCGAAAATTTTGCTGTTCCCCACAGTTCAAGTCCGTAGGTCCAAATGGGTTTAAGAATAGTCTTGTAAATGAGTAGTTTGTTGTCCGATGAGAGGTGTGATTTCCTATTTAGAAGTCTATATAGCTGGCCATATCGTCGATTGAGTTCTTGTCGTTTGAGTCTAGTATGGGGGTTCCATGTCAGTCTTTTGTCTAAGAGAAAACCAAAGTATTTGACTGTGTCTGAAAAGGGAAGGGGAATAGAGTTAAAATGGACGAAAGGGCAGAATCTGCGTCGAAGGGTAAAGGTGACTTGCTTGCTTTTTGATTCATTGACTTTGATGCGCCAATGATTGCACCACTGTTCAATCAGATCGAGATGTGATTGGAGGTTTGAGGATGCCATAACAGGATCTGGATGGGATGAGAGGATAGCTGTATCATCGGCAAATGTTGCCAGGAAGTATTCGGGTAAGGTGGGAATGTCTGAGGTGAATATGATGTAGAGTATAGGACCTAGGACACTACCTTGTGGAACACCGGCTTCTATCGGATGACAACTACTCAAGGTTTTAGAAAATAATATTGCGTACCGAATTTCATCATGGGAAGTTGTTATAAATATATAAACTAATATTATTATTAATTACTCCTACTTTTAGACCCTTTTATGAAAACATAATTTTCCCTATAAACTAAATTAAGCTTTTAAAATGTATTTTGTAAAGTTCATTAGAAATCTAAAACAGTAGTAAGCCGAATAAATAAGGAATCGTTTAACATAAAAACACAAAACAAACAAACTGAAGCAAGTTTGATCTTTCGACCACTTTATGTTTCTAATTTATGCCGATGATTAAATATAAGAATAAATGGAAGTTATAACACAAACATAATATTTTCTTCCTAAGTGAACTTTTTAGTACGATGCTTACCGTGATTAACTTTTAATTTGTCAAGCTCTCCGTTTTACTTTCACTAACTATATATAGTAAGGGGAAGTATTGCGATCGTGAAAATTTTCGAATTCCAGTTTTCGACGGAAATACACGTTTTAGGGTCCCCTGAGTCCAAATAACCAAGTCCCGCAAAAAGGTCTGTGTGTGTGTGGTAACTCCCGGGCGGAAACAGTAAGTCCTATGAAACTGAAATTTCATATTTAAGACAACTATACGCCCGAGACGTGACAAAACTTTTTTCATCAAAATGAGCTTACCAGAAGAGGCACTTTATACCATGCATTTTGCACCTTTTTTCGATTTTCTCGAAAACGGTTCCGACGATTTTGATTAAACTCGCTATATCGATGTAAAATTTAATGGGCTTTAATATCATGTAGGTTTTATTTGGATAAAAATGGTTTGACAGGGCTTAAATGCCGATATTTTAAATTTTCTTGCCCTAAAGTACCTTTAATTTTGTAGATTCAATAATAATAACTAGATTATCTTGTTAACGCTAATGAAAAACAGGTAAATATATAAATTAAATAAATTCGATACCCAACTGAAGGAGAAAACAGAAAAAATATTTTTTTAATGCAATTATTTGTTTTTGAACATAAGAGCAGTAATATACATGTATGATATACCGTTGGAAAGCTAAAGATTTTAGAAAAAATATCATCTCATACACAAGCTTTTAGAAGTTAATAGAGAGTGATAAAAATAAGATAAAACTAACTGATTATTTTAGATAATAATATAATAGATTTTTAATAAAACACATGTTTCTATATAAATTCAATTTTATTAATTCCTTAATAGTTTCACGTATTTTTATCTCTAACTGTATTTGAATATTCTTTCATTGATTTTAAAAATGAAGGTAAGTGAAAGTCGTGTGTTGCCCGCACCAGATTTTTTCTTTTTTAAACATAAATGACAATACATTTCTATTTCATCTGTGATCAATATCCGGGCCAGTGGTCATTTGTATAATATTATTTTAACGACACCATTTTTTTAAATTAAGAAGAAATAAAATTCGTCATGCTAATGAATGGATTTTCTTAATATGTACTTAACCATTTTTATGGCTTCTACACATTACGCCAAAAAGCCAAGAGCAAACGAAACCCATTCTAAGGATTCTTCTGCAGTAATAAATAACGATATGGCCTCCCCCGAACTATGATTCTTCATCAGGTTCCAGGATAACCAGATAAATGGCCATTGTTAAAAAAAAAAAAAAAACTGCAATATTAATGGTAAGTAGTCTTGAGCCGAAACATGTTGATCAATTTTTTATCGAAATCACCTAGAATCTAATGAATGACACATTATTTTTTATTAAATGATCAATTTTAGTTCAATGATAGTAATACATAAAGTAAACTCTTTTAATTTTACTTATGATGATGTTAATGATGTTGATGCGATCATTAACATTTTCGAATACCATGCGAGAAAATGTGTCCGTGTGTGGTAAGTCTAGCACAAAAACTAAAAGTCTTAAGAACATAAAATTTCATATTTAAAATAGCTATACGCCCAAGATGTAACATCACCTTGTTTTCCGAAATCGGCTGACCGGAAGTGCTACATTATGTATTTTGCACCTTTTCACGATTTTCCTTTAAAAAAGCTTGAATGGTTTTGATTAAACTCGCTAAATGGATGTAAACTTTATCATCATGAAGGTTTCATTGAAATATTCTGACAGCGCTTAAATGCCGAATTTTATCATTAGCTTTCTTGGGAAGAACTTAAATTTTGTACATTTCAAAAGAATAACCATATCATATTATGATAAAAAAAACGGAACAATATAGAAGTTGAACGACTTTAAAACTAAAAGAGAAAAGGGCAACAGTTTTTTTTTAGTTAATTTTTTTCTCTCAAAAAGAATAATAATATAGTTTTATATTATACCGTTGAAAAGCTAAAGATTTGAGAAGAAATGATATTTTATATACATAGTTGTGGAAGGTGATGTAAAGTGACGAGTAGAGCATAAACTTGGTTGATTGCTGTACATAACAATTTAAACTAAATATAATTCTTTAAACTTTTTTTGTAATTTATTTAATATTAATATTTAATTGATACTTCATTCAATTGATTGAAACAACCAAGGTAAGTGAGTCGTGTGTTGCCCTCCCCATATTTTTTAAAACTGTTCCGTAAGAAAAAAATTAACATTGAATACCATCCCAAACCCTCCAGTCAGACATAGCATTCATTGAAGAATGGCGTCAAAAGTGTAGAATTGAATTATGTTCTAATAAGGGATATAAAATTGCCTTTATAGTTTGTCGCAAACCTACGAGTTGTGAATTCCAATTAATAAAATATGTATTATTATTATAATCACGATTATTCCCCATGAAGACAGCGATTAAACTTGAAATCAGTCTACCGCGCCTTTATAAGTTTTGACTATTTACACTGTTTATTTATTTTTTTATTTTTTATTATTTAATGTTTCAGTTCATTTTATTTCTTTTATCAATTATAAGGTTGCAATATTAGCTTGTACATATATATGCGTGTGTTTAAGTGTATGTATGCATTTTTTTTATTTTATTTTTTTTATTCATAATTTGCAGTATAATTTGTTGTATGATGTATATTTTGTAGACGTAATAGCCAGAAGATTAATACTTTAATGTACATTTATATTATTCTTAGGGGACTAGCTGTCCCAGAATAAAAATTATTTTTTCATTTCATTTCATTTCATTTTCATCACGGTTTCATGTTGGCCTTCTTTGCCTATCTATATCTCTTCATCCTCCCGGAATGCCTCTTTTCCTTTCTTCTGTCAAGAATGCTCCTTGCTGGGATTTCATATTTGAAATTTTATTTCGGCATTCTGCGCGGTCATTAAAATTGTCTATAATGCACTGTTGAACGTCCCATTGTTCCTCTTTAAGCCATTCAGTGCCGCATTTACTGTTTTTTATAATATTGAATAGCTTATTTACCGTTCTAGAGTTCTCCATCCTATAAATGTGTGCATAAAACTTCGCTCAGCTTTTCCTGATTTCCTCGAAGAATTACTGTAATGCCTTAATTTTGCATTCATAGAAATGCACTTTTTGTGGTAGTGAGCCCAGGTGAGTTTGTAGGCCCTCTAAAGTTTGGTGATTCTTTGTTCATTTGCAATTCGGTTTAGACCTGAAGACTGTATAATTTCACCGAAGTATTTAAAATAGCGAGTCTGTGCAAATTCGTCATATTTTGTTTTCAGAGAGGATGAGTTTTCGGTTCGTCTTTCCATTTATTGGGTTTCTTGGTATGAATTTTGTAACCTAGATGTTTTGTGCGATTTCATGTGATGTTGCAACTGCGTGGATTGCTTCAATTCTATTGATCGCAAAAAATTTTATTATTATCTGCAAAATGCAAGGCATTTAATATTAACGTGGTTTCCTTTCTCAATTCCAATTTGGGTGTCTTTCACATGAAGTTCCCATTCTCTTATAATCTTTTCAAGAACTAAATTAAAATCGATAACATAAAATTATATATATTATTTTTTTTTTAAACAAGGTTCTCCTTCCCCTCTCAACAAAAAATAATAGTCGTAGAAGTTAGTTTTAATATTTTAGTTTCAAGGGAAAGTTCGAGTATCCTTGAAAAATAAGGTACAATAAGCCTAAAATTACAATATTTTTATTTGTTTAAATTAAAATAATATGAATCTATCCGATGTTTTTCTCGACTGTTTATAAAGTTTTATAGATAAAAGAATATTTTGGCGACATTTTAAGATTTTATTGCTCACATATTCATACTAAATTAATAACAAATAGTATTTATAAAAAAACAACCTTTTTTACATAGAACAATAGATTCAGATTCAACAGATTCAGGTATCATAGCACGATAAGGTAAAAAAAGCCTGAAGTTACAATTACTTTAATTTCCTAACAATGAAAAAAAAAAAAAACAGTACTAATGTTTACTTTAAAGCTAAAACGGTGTATGATATGATAAAATAAAATAAAAACTGTTCTTGAAAAATATTGTGTTGAACAAAATTAAAATATAACAGCGTTATATAAAGAACAAATATTACTTTTCTTTCAAAGTGTGATATCAGGAACATAAGAATCACTGTATTTAAGCGTCTTTTTGGGATAAAAAAAGGTATTGGAAAAGTTGGGATTTAAATGAGGAGAGAGAAGCATCATGGCGGATATGAGTAGGTAGAGAATTCCAGAAAATAGAGGAGCGGACCAGGAAGGAACGATCAAAAGTTTTAGTTCTATGGGTAGGAAAGTAAAGGTCGGAATGGCGCGATCTTGTTTCAAGAGTGTGGACTGAAGATTTAAACTGTAGGAGACTGTGAATGTATGGAGGGTGTTGGGATTTAATGATTTGGTAAAGGTATGATCCTAGGAAATATTGTCTGCGGATTGGGGAAAGGAGCCTACTTTAACTCTCCGTAAAAATGGGTTACATGAGACCTCTTCGGAGTGCAGAGGACAAATCTTAAAAATATGTTGATGATACGTTTTAGCCTGTCCTCAAGCATCTTCGTGAGGCCACCATATACTAAGCAGCAATAGTCAAAGTGGGGGAAAATAAGTGCGGATACAAGGAGATTACGGATGGAAAGTGGAAGAAGATGACGGGAGCGATGGAAGTATTTCAGGGTACTTATTGTTCTTCGGGAAATTTGGGCAATATGGGATTTCCAGGAAAGTTATAATACGTATAATCTCACCTTGTCTTGGTCCAGACTTGAAATGAAACTATAAACTGCGTAAATAGTAGGATGCAACCATTTAGAAATCTTGTTCCATGTCCTGTTGAGATCAGCTCCTACCTGCGAACATCTTAACCCATAGACATTTTCAAAAGAAATGTTCCGTAAAATTAATCTAAATATTAATATTAAGTAGAAAATTGTAATAAGCGTATAAAGTTATGAACATATGTTATTTGTAATGTCATAATGAGGAATGTTGTGGTGAGTCAGTGTTGCCACTGTACAGTATCGTACACCTTATATTGTTTCATATAGTACTCAAAAATATTACATACCAAGTGGCACACAACTCTTTAAAATAAATGGAAAGTTGTTATAAATTCAAATATTAACATTTTTAATAATTATTTCTTCTTTTAGATCATTTCAAGAGAACAGATGTTCTATTGTCAACTAAATAGGACTCCCATAGAAACATATTGAAATAATGAATAGACGTTATTTAATAAACATAAATTTTCTTACTGAATGCACTTTTCGTTACCATGAACCTTAATCGCAAAGTGATAAACTGTTATTTGGTCAAACCGAACTTTTTTAAACATAAGTGTCCACCACATTTAAATTGCACCTGTGCGAATCAAGGACGGGTGGCAAGTCATAAACAAAACAAAAAGTTCAAAGATCGTTGAATTTTGAATGACACAATTTATTCTTAAGTTGTTTATGTGCCCATCACATTTGAAGAGAAGATAAATCACGAATAAACAAAATTAAGGCTCCAAGATTGTGCGCGCGAGCTTTAGAGGAGTCGTAATGAGTCAATTCAGTGTCGCATTCTTTCCTTGACCCAGCGGCGACCTCATCAACTCTATCATACTTCAAGAAGGGAGTTCCAAAGCAAGCTTTTTCATAATTTTTATTTAATTTATTATCATTTTTTTTATTTATTCAAAACTCAGAACCGAAAAAAACTAAGATCTTGAAGAGTGTAAGGAATTTAGAATAATAATTTTTTTAAAGGGTTATTAAATTTTTTTTTGTTTTTTATTGAGATATATTACAATTTGTTTCTATATGAACATTAGTAATATTGATATAAGATCCCATTCACACAATATATACAGTATACAATGATAAAGTCAAATAAATAAAATATAATATATGTACAAAATAAGAAAACAAACAACAACCTATAACTGAGATAAATACAAATAAATGATATATATAGAATTAAATAATAATAAATATAAAAACAAAACAAATCAAAACATTAACCTATAATTGAGATATATAAAAGTTTGCAGATAAACAAACATCATACAAACAAACATAACTATATACAAAATATACAAGTGCTATACGGACCCCAGACTGGGCTTTTCCCTCCACTTGTGGAGAAAAAAGCGGAATCCAAGAGATCCTAGACCCTCGCTCTCAGCCAAGTCACTAGTGTGAATCAGTGGAGGCCGAACTAGGGCGCAATAGCCACAAACATACATTGCATGAGTGGAGGATCTGACCAGTGTCAGAACTCCAATTTAAACGTTTACAATACGTCTCGCGGCCACTGCCGTTTCAATCTTCGAGGAGGATTGTAGGGATGGGTGGTACTGGGTAGGGATTGTACTAGAGGGTTAGGATGATGACTAATGTTCTGATGAAATTTGGAAAATTTGGATGGTACCAGGTCTAAAATAAACGGAATTTTAAGGTCGTGGTGTAGGGTAGAGTTGGTAACGTAATAAGGAGCATTAACTATTGTTAGGAGGACTTTGGATTGGAAGGATTGGATGCGTTTGATGTTAGAATGTTTAGCTGTCCCCCACAGTTCAAGTCCGTAGGTCCATATTGGTTTCAGTACTGTCTTGTATATTAGTAATTTGTTGTCAACTGTAAGATGAGATTTTCTGTTTAGTAGTCTGTATAACTGGCCGAATCTGCGGTTAAGTTATTTTCTTTTAAGTCTTGTGTGTAAGTTCCACATTAGTCTTTTGTTCATTAAAAAGCCAAGATACCGGAATGTGTCAGAGGAAGGAAGCGGTAGGGAATTGAAATAAACTGTTATTAAATAGCGTTGATGAATCAATCATGCCGGCGAAAAAAACAAATAAAAAATTTCCGTTATATATAATTATTTTTAACAACTATGTTTGTATATTAATTATAATATTTTTACTTTCACTTACCTTTACATGAAATATATTGTAAGGGAAAGTATTGCGATCGTGAAAATTTTCGAATTCGAGTTTTCTGCGAAAATACACGTTTTGTTGATGGCGATCATGGATTCATGCCCGGAATTACTTTGAAAATTTATTCTCTTCGTCTCAACTTGAATTAAACGTGTAGCAAAGGAATTTCCCTAAATATACAATATCGAATCAGTGCCTGATATATGCAAAAGAAATCTGGTGAGCGCGAATTTCACTTACATCCGTTATTTATATGAATTTAAGAATTTTTAAATATATTTATAGGTAAAAAAAAAATTGTTAAATAATTAATTACGCAAAGTTTCAATGTAAAACATGTGTTTTATTAAATTATCTATTATATTATTATTTAATGGGCTTAAATATCATGTAGATTTCATTCTGATTGAAATAGTCTAACAGGGCTTAAATGGCGACATTTTAAATTTTCATTTTCTAAAGTATGTTTATTTTTGTAAATGCTAAAAAAAATCATATAATCTTGTTATTAACGATAAAAAACAAGTAAATATGTAAGTTGAACGAATTTTATCTCTAACTAAAGGAGAAAACTGGAAAAATATTTTTTTAAGACAATTTTTCGTTTTCGAACATTAGAACATTAATATATCGTTGAAAAGCTAAAGATTTTAGAAAAAAAAAATATTATCTTATACAAAAGCTTGTAAAAGGTAATAAAGAGTGATGAAAAGCCGATAAAAATAACTGATTATTATTTCAGATGATAATATAATGGATTTCTAGAGGAATTCAATTTAATTAATTCTTTATTGTTTCACTCATTTTAATCTCTGACTGTATTTGAAAATTCTTTAATCGATTTGAACAACGGCGGTAAGTGAAAGTCGTGTGTTGCCCACACCAGATTTTTTTCAAGATATCGAACACGATGAACAAATCATGAGGAAAGATGCAATCATCTCGAGTGTGGACTTTCAACTCACTCTTTGGAATAAAACTAAACCCATTCGTAAATATCTTGTTACTCAGTCTCGAGGAATAATTTTTTTAGATAAATATAATAAAAACTGCTCCTCTACAAACCTGAAGACCTTTAGACTTAAATAAACAGAACCTTAGTGTTTCTAGTCCAACGGCAGTGCAAGGAGGGGATAAGGCCGTTATCACGCTCAGTATTCAAGTCTCTCTCTCTATTTTGGAGTACCTCTGCTGGGTGTGCTCCCTACCCCAGGTTCTTCCTCTCGGCTAACGTTACATTAGTTTAAAGCTCTGTCCACTAGACTTCGCTACTCCCTCATTTTGTGGTAAAGTATTAAATATATGATGCATTTATTACACAAATTTTATTTCTCTACCTATTGGAAATTTAACATTTATTTTCCCTGAGAATTTGATTCCATTACTGTCAGACTATTTTGATGAGAATAAGACCAAACTGAAATTGTGAAATATATTAAATAATTTGATAACACGTTTTTTGGTCTAAATCATTGAAGACATATGAAAGTTTTTTAAAATCAACTTAAAAATTGTAATGTCCCGCAATATCGACGAAATAGTAATAGACGTATTTGTTTAATAGACGAACAGCTGCATTAAACAAATAAAATAAGTAAATTTATAAGAAGAAATAAGTCATGAAAATGTTCTAAGAAAGAATTACCAATTGGTAGCTCTTCATTAACTATTTATTACACTTCATTCAGGGAGTAAGTCCCAAGGCCACCTTCTTTTCAATCGCCTCGGAGGGTTATCAGGATCATCCAAGGAAGACGGGTTACGGACAAGTTGGTTTTTTTCGGCAGGGAGTTTGGAATTACAAGAGGTATATTTTTTGTTCTAGGTCTGCGACATATGAGATGTTAAGGTACTTATGAATGATTTGTAATAAAATAAAGGGCATCCAGAATTTCGAAAAGGATTTTATAGTGTAAAGATTGGATGCGGGGGGAATTATAAGGTGTAGTAGAACCCCAAAGCTCGATTCCATATGTCCAAATGGGCTAGATAATGGTAATATAAATGAGCTTTTTGTAGTACAGTGTATGTTTCGAACGTTTGATAAGTAAGTGTTGCAGTAATCGGTTAATAAGAGTAGTTTCTAGCTGTTTACGCCTTGTATGAGGATTCTAAGTAAGACGTTTTTCAAGATGAAATCCTAGGTATCTGATTTGTTTTACAGGAGTAAGCGAAATGTTACTAAAGGATACTGAGGTGCAGGAAGTCATCGGTTAGCGACTATTGGTAAAGGTGATTTCAATCACCTGTATGATTTGTTAGGATATATTTTAATCCCCTAATTGTGACACATGTCCTGAATTGGACAGATTGTAATATTGCTCAATAAAGAATTGTTTCCAAAACAAAAACAAAAAAAAAAAAAAAAAATTGTGACACCAATGTTTTATGGCTGTGATGTAGAATCTAAGGGTTTGGGATGCACCAGTTGGATGATGATGGACGAATCAGAACACGATATACACATCCTAAATATGTAATATTAGTTTCCTGCATTTCGTTGTTTAGCCACACTTGTCTTAAAATTTGCATTTCCACTAAAAACTCAAAAAAAATTTTTATCGCAATACTTTCCCTTACTCTGCATAGATTCCATATTTAGGTAATTTCAACGTTAAATAAATTAAATGTTTATTATATTCTACTTGTTTCAACTTTTATGTCTTATCAAAGCATTTCCTATCATCAGGACTTTTACATTTTAAAAATTGTTATCCATCAGTCAGTAAACATATAAGTATATAATTTACGTTAACTATTATATTGCTTATATACCTGTAATATAATACCATGACTCCTGTGTTTATTGTATACAATGTCTTTTTATGTGATGGGGTTAAGAAAAAAAAAAACTAAACGTAATTATTCGACCATATATTTTTTATATATTAACAATACGACTGATTATCCTTCTCTACTTCCGAGTAAGTAATACATTTACCAATCAAAAAGACCTGTATTGACTCAGTGCTAGGGTAAATCATTTTAAATGCTATGAAAACTCAAGCCGTTGTCATAGGTTCCAATTCCATCATTTGATCTAATACCACGTTTCCTAATCTAATCCGTAATGATCACCTTCATTTCTTCAGTAAAAAAAACACCATCGATAAAAACTTTTCCAGGAAACCCCATATTGCCTAAATCTCTTGCAAAAAAATGAGTAACCTTAAATGTTTCTATCGCTCACGTCATATTCTTCCCCTTTCCACTCGCACGCTCCTAGTATCCTCACTTATTTTCCCAGACTTTGACTATGGTGGTGTGGTATATAATAAACTCTCGACTATGCTTGAAGACAGACTGAAGCGAATCATTAACATTTGTATAAGATTTGTCTTCAGTACTTCGAAAAAGTCTCATGATACCCAGGAAATTTAAAGTGGCATCTTTCCTCCACTCGCAGAAATTATTTCCTTGGATCATACCTTTACTAAAACATCAACTCTCAGCATCCCCCCTATACCCATATTCTCCTTCAATTTAAATCCTCAGTCCACTCTCTTGAAACAAGATGGCGTCAACTAAAACTTTTGATCGTTCCTTTATTATCCGCTCTACTTTCTTTTTCTTTTTTTCCTTGGCGTGACAGAACGTGTAGGCCATTGAACGCGTAGTGTGTTCTGCTGGGAGAATACACTCACATTTGTCGATGAAAGTTTATAGGCTAGGGCCATCACTCCCTACGCCTATTTTTCCAAGTGGCCACCAGTTGGCCGACGGATCACACATACCCGGGGGAGAGGCTGTGAGTGAATCCCCTTTAATTAACTGCTTGAAAAAGTTCCGCTGGGACTGGGATTCGAACTCACAACCTTTAGCGTAAGAAACTAGCGCTCCATCCATCCAGTCATGGGCTCCCCTATCCGCTGTACTACCCTCTTGAATTCTTCAGCTACCTATATCCGCCATGCTGCTTGTCTATCCTCATTTAAGTCCCAACTTTTCCAACACGTTCGGTCATTCCAAACTGACGCTCAACAATTACGATATTCCAATTCTTGACGTTTTTTTTTTTTTTTAAATTCATTTATTGAAATTTACAACTGTATGTTCATACATCAAGTAAATATGCTACATGATAATACACATGAAAAAAAGATAAAGAGAAAGTGCCCATTGGCAACACTCTATTCTTGACATTAAACTTTAAATGTACAAAATAATTGTCGACTGCCTAAATGTAAATATTTTTTATCAATTCATTTATTTTTTTATTTTATTCAACACAGTTGTCTCCAGAAGATGTATTTTTCATAGTTTGTTGTATAATCTTTCCTCTTCTTTCTTATCCCATTATTGCAAATAATAACTGATTATGTTAATTTTGTCTGGTGGCAAGACATATTTAGAGTAATTAAATAAATGGAAATTGAATAACTAATCAATCTGTTATTCTTAGCGGGCCCAGTCCCAGAGTAAAATTATTTTCTATTCTATTCTAATAATTATTTTGTTATTTATTTATTGAAATATATTACAATTTGTTTCTGTATGAACATTAGTAATAGTGATATGAGATCACATTCGCACAATATAGCTATTCTAATTAATACTTTTTTTTTTATTTGTTTTTCTTTTACTGAAAACCACAAAATATTAAGATACTTCATTTAATTTTATTATATTTCCAAAAGAAATCATTCAAATTAAGAGTTACCCGTGCGAGGACTTTTTTTCATCAAAGGCTTGAAAAGATACGTTTTTTCATAACATATTTTTATATATAATGAATATTCCTTTGCATGGACTGTGATATATTCCTTTTAACAGAAAATCCAACATAAAAGACCATGAAAAAAAAAGACTTAACAAAAAACCCAAAGACCTGTCATAAATGTCGATATAATTAGAATGTAAGGCAGGCCTTGACTTCCAGGCCCTTATATTCTGTATTTTAGATTTGTTTATTGTTAAAAAGTCCTTAATAATTTTATGTTCATAACCAGTGACTTCGAATTTCATACTTACATTTTCGCAGCGATTGAATCTAAATAAGAAAAAATATTTAATTAATTTTGGAAGAGTTCTGCGCATGCGCGTGTGTATAGCGGTCATCTTTCAAGTCGGCTCTTGGATTTCTTGCTTTTTCAGTTGGATATCACTTCAGAACAGTCTTGAAAACATCACCAGGCTTCAGGATAACAACAACAGTAAATATTGGAGCAAACAACGGTAAGTTGGGTTACAATTTACACTGTAAAGTGAATGCTGAGTCACCTCTTCATATCAGCTGATTGCCAATAGCTAGGCAAGGCTGGTCTTGCTTAAGTTTTCTTAAGTTATTTTTTTTCCCCCCACATCTGGTTATTATTTAATTATTTTCCTTACATGAAATGCGATATTATCATCAAGTAATGTCCTCCAAAGCTTCAACTAAAAGATCTAGATCTAGTGGTTCAATCACGTCTCCTACAAAACAAAGACCTCGCCGTGATACTAATAAAAAATTAAATCTACAAGCAACCCCTTCGGGTACTAATTCAGAATCTGAACCACAACCTGGCACATCGTCACAAGGGATGACTGACGAATCGCCGTTTTTCACCCCGAATCCTTTTCAGATTTTGCATAATGAAAAAGAAAACATGGAATCTACTCCTATACCCAGTGAACCACGGCCTCCTCCCATATTTGTCAAAAATATTAGAAATTTCCAGTTGTTGTGTGCGCAATTGAACAAAATTACCGAATCTACCAGCTACTACTGTATGAGTAGAATCAATGATACCAAAATATCTCCTACTACTGCCGAGACATATAGAAAAATAGTGAAATATTTAACTGAAACCAAAGCAGATTTCCATACCTATCAGCTACGCCAAGAGAGAGCTTTAAGGGTTGTAATCAGAAACTTACACCCCTCGACACCAGTTGAAGCAATTAAAGAAGAACTAACGGAGATGGGCTATAAAGTGCGGCAAGTCACTAATGTCCTAAAGGATAAAATTCCTCTACCTCTCTTTTTTGTGGATTTGGAACCAGCAGAAGGAGTTGAAAAAATCTATGACCTCAATAGATTATACTATACCAGCGTAAGAGTTGAAAAACCTTACATAAAGAAGGAGATAGTTCAGTGCCATAACTGTCAAGCATATGGTCATACTAAAAGTTATTGTCATCACATACCTCGATGCGTGAAATGCGGTGAACAGCACAAGTCTGTGGAGTGTACAAAACCAAAATCAACACCAGCTGTATGTGCTCATTGCCTCAAGGACCACCCAGCCAACTATAAAGGATGCCAAATCTATAAGGAACTGAGGACCAGGTTTCAAAAACCTCAAGTACTGGATGAAACAGCAAGACAAGTAAGAAACAGAAGAGAACCCTCAAAACTTATTGATGCCAATGTATCATTTGCCCACCTACTTGGGGGTGGAAATCAAAGTACTGAAGCCGTGGCCCTGCCGGAACTACAGAATGTACCTCAATCCATTCCACATATACCTCTTCCTCAAAATGTAACCAATCCTAAAAATCCTAATCAACCACAAATCTCTCATATCCCTCCTCCTTCAAATGCCACAGACCTTACCAGTTTGATGACATCCTTTATCTCCGAAATTAAATCCCTTGTTATGCCCCTAATATCACTCCTTACGAATCTCGTATCAAATCTCATTCCTGCCTTAAAAAAACCATAAATGACTACACCTAATTCCTTATCCATTCTCCTTTGGAATGCGAATGGTGTTAGAACTCACACTGACGAACTTACAGCCGTACTGCAAGACAAAAACATTGATGTTGCACTCATTACTGAAACTAGACTAACCACTAAACAGTGCTTTAAAATACCAGGATTACACGACATACCGGACAGACCATCCAGACGGCAAAGCCCATGCCGGTACTGCTGTCATAGTCCGCCGATCCCTCTCCCATCACTTACACCCATTTCCCGCCCACGATTACCTACAAGCAACTTCCATTGTTATCAAAACATTTTCCTTTCCGCTTATCATCGCATCAGCATACTGCCCTCCTAAACATCCCATTTCCTCTGCCCAATTTGAATCGTTTCTCAACTACTTGGGTAATCACTTCATTTTGGGTGCAGACTTAAATGCCAAGAATCAACAGTGGGGTTCTAGAACCACCAATTCTCGTGGACGGACATTGCAATCTGCACTCAACTCCCGACGCTTTCATCTCCTACCTCCCGATTCTCCTACCTACTGGCCAACAGATCCTAACCGTAATCCTGACATCCTCGACTTCTTCATCCACAGCGGATTAGGCTCTCTTAATTTTTCCATAGCTCGCCTTGATGAACTATCCTCTGATCATAGTCCATTGATTCTAAATGTATCCATAACACCTATTCCTAAACCTATCCCACCGTCATTCATTAGAGGCCCTGTCAACTGGAACCTCTTCCGCGAAATCCTCACTAATGATATTGACCTCAGAGTGATTCTCAAAACCCCAAATGACCTTGACGACGCCGTATATTCCTTTACAACCGCTATTCAACAAGCTGCCTGGACTGCCTCCTCTCCCAAGTACTCCCAAATAACTCCATATAAAAGCCATTTACCACAACACCTGACAGACCTCATCAACAGCAAACGCCGAGCCAGAACATTATGGCAACGCACCCGCCACCCAGAGGATCGCCGCTCCTATAACTTTTTTTGTAGAAAATTAAAGCGGGAGTTGGCGATCTTCCGTTCCCAATCCTACAATACCTACCTCTCCTCTCTCTCGACTCGTGACAATTCCCTTTGGAATGTCACGAAGAGAATCCTAAAATCCCACACCATTTCCCATCCTCTCCGGCGCTGTGATAGTTCCTGGGCTGCTTCTGACAAGGATAAGGCCGAGGAATTCGCACAGCACCTTTCCAAAGTTTTTACTCCTCATCCAGAGCTTAATCCTACCCATACGGCGGCAGTTGAAGAGTTCCTTATATCACCAATACCGCTTTCCTTACCACCTAAAGCAGTTAATCCCTCTGAGGTCAGATATCTTCTTAAAAAGCTTCCTCTCCGTAAATCCCCTGGATACGATCTCCTTACTCCTCAAATCTTAAGACAACTTCCACCTAAAGCCATTACATTCCTTACATATCTCTATAACTGTATCCTACGCACTACCTATTTTCCTCTCTTATGGAAACATTCAACTATCATCCTTTTCCTAAAACCAGGCAAACCTTCTAACAACACGTCATCTTACAGACCTATCAGCCTACTTCCGATCCTCTCAAAAATTTTCGAAAAGCTCCTACTAAAACGAATCCTAGCCAAATTTCAAAATTTTCCTTCACATCAGTTCGGATTTCGTCCTCAACATTCCACGGTTCAGCAAGGACTCCGAGTTGTGGACCACATTTCCTCTGCCCTTGAGTGCAAGGAGTATTGTTCGGGTGCCTTTCTGGACATATCTCAAGCTTTCGACCGGGTGTGGCACCCGGGATTGCTCTTTAAGCTCAAAACCCATTTACCCCAATCCTTATACCTAGTCCTCCGATCCTATCTATCAAACCGCTCCTTCCGAGTTCGCTGTGGCTCAGAATTTTCCAAACATTATATTGTTGAGGCTGGTGTTCCTCAAGGCAGCGTCTTGGGACCCGTCCTCTACATCCTCTACACCGCCGATATCCCTACCGATCCCGATACCTTTCTGGCAACATTTGCTGATGATACCGCCATTTTGTCATCCAATTCCGATCCTGAAGTAGCATCGATTAATTTACAAAATCACCTTTCCCTTGTCGAAGACTGGTGTAACGCTTGGCGTATTAAGGTGAACGAAAACAAGTGCTCACACGTCACATTCACTCTTCGACGCAAATCCTGTCCAACGGTTTATTTAAATTCCCTACCGCTTCCTTCCTCTGACACAGTCCGGTATCTTGGCTTTTTACTAGACAAAAGACTGACGTGGAACCCACACACAAGACTTAAAAGAAAAGAACTTAACCGCAGATTCGGCCAGTTATACAGACTACTAAATAGAAAATCTCATCTTACAGTTGACAACAAATTACTAATATACAAGACAGTACTGAAACCAATATGGACCTACGGACTTGAACTGTGGGGGACAGCTAAACATTCTAACATCAAACGCATCCAATCCTTCCAATCCAAAGTTCTCCGAACAATAGTTAATGCTCCTTATTACGTTACCAACTCTACCCTACACCACGACCTTAAAATTCCATTTATTTTAGACCTGGTACCATCCAAATTTTCCAAATTTCATCAGAACCTTAGTCATCATCCTAACCCTCTAGCACAATCCCTATCCAGTACCACCCATCCCTATAATCCTCCTCGAAGATTGAAACGGCAGTGGCCGCGAGACGTATTGTAAACGTTTAAATTGGAGTTCTGACACTGGTCAGATCCTCCACTCATGTAATGTATGTTTGTGGCTATTACGCCCTAGTTCGGCCTCCACTGATTCACACCAGTGACGCGGCTGAGAGCGAGGGTCTAGGATCTTTTGGATTCCGCTTTTTCCTCCACAAGTGGGGGGAAAAGCCCAGTCTGGGGTCCCTCTATAGCACTTGTATATTTTGTATATAGTTATGTTTGTTTGAATGATGTTTGTTTATCTGCAAACTTTTATTTATCTCAATTATAGGTTAATGTTTTGTTTTTTATATTTATTATTATTTAATTCTATATATATCATTTATTTGTATTTATCTCAGTTATAGGTTGTTGTTTGTTTTCTTATTTTGTATATATATTATATTTTATTTGTTTGACTTTATCATTGTATATATTGTGTGAATGGGATCATATATCACTATTACTAATGTTCATATAGAAACAAATTGTAATATATCTCAATAAAATAAAAAAAAAAAAAAAAATTAATTTTGGTGAATTGCTGTGTTATTTGTTGGCCTATAAAGTTATTCTATCACTCATATTGTCAATATATAAAAAATATATAGTCAAATAATTACATTTATTTATTTTTCTTAATACCAATAAATAGCAAGACATTTTTATACCTTGAATAAAGGAGTGACGGTATTATAGTATAGGTCTATAAGCAATATAATAGTAATTTATAAATTATATAGTTATAGGTTTACGGACAGATGGATAAAAACTTTTACAATATAAAAGTCCTGTCCTGATTATGGGAAATGCTTTGCTGAGATATAAAAATTTGAACACTTAGAATATAATACAAAACCTGTATCTTTATAACCCATGAATGGTTCAGCCGCCAGGTTTTCCCCTGAATTTCGAGTACATACTTTATGGAGGCTGGGTGAGCCCAAGATGGGTTTTTATATCTAAGTGTAGCCTGAAATAACAGAATAAATGATTATTCCCCTTGTTTTGAGCTTATAATCCGGAGGTTAGAAGTTCGCTGCCGTATCCATGCAGTATATGTTTCACACCATGCATGTATATATATCCAACACAGTGACGCATGTATATACAATAAGTTAAAATGATGACAATTTAAAAAATAACATCAAATTATAAAGAGCTTACCTGTGGTTTCCCATAAAAACTCCATCAGGATTCAGCATGGGTATGATTTTGAACACCACATTCTCCCTCAATATTACAGCATAAGGATGATTGCTCACCAGAAAATCTATGATACCTACAAGGTTTATTAATTTGTTTATGTCTTAAAATGTTTCTTCTATTAAATTATTAGTATTGCTTATCGATTTGAAATATTAAGCTATATTTTACCTTGGCAAACGTACGAAGCTGGCGATTCTCCAGGATGAACGCGGCCTAATATCACAATGCAATGAACTTTTCCATTTGGCGACATATTCTTCGGGTGTGTTATTGTTAACAAGTCCACTCTTCTTTTTTGCTAAAAAGGTATTTGGTATATTAAAGATAATTAGGCCAACTTTAAAAACAATATAATCCATTAAAACTGTTAAACCATTAAGAAAAAAAGGAAATTACAGTCGCGTACCTTCTCTTAACCCATTTTTTGGAGTTATATATACCACGTACTTGAAGTGAGCCCACCAGATTCAGAGGAGGTTGGCTTGGTTGTTGACTATTTCAAGAATAAGAAGGCTTCCGGTTCAGATGACATAACAGCGGAGTTTTTGAAGATTTGTGGGTCAGTACTGGCTGAGGATTTAACTCATCTGATAGTTAATATCCAGGAGACCCAAAAAATACCGGAGAGCTTAAAGGAATCAGTCACCAATCCCTTACTCAAGAAGGAAGGTGTTTCTGCAGACTGCGAAAATCGGGGAATTAGCCTCCTGAATACTACACTAAAAATATTTTCCGTTGTGCTATATAATCGTATTGTGGATTTTGTGGAACCTCATTTGGACGATTACTAGGGGGGTTTCAGGAAGAATAGGTCATCTATGACCAGATATTCTCTTTGAGATAAATATTGGAAAAAACAAAAGAATTTAACAAGATTATATGAACCCCTTTCAGCGATTTAAAAGCAGCTTATGATTCCATTATTAGGAAAGAGCTTTTTCTACCTGGTAATGGAAGAGTTGGGAATTTCACCGAAGCTAATCCGATTTGTAGCATATGAGTGAAAAAATATGGAAAGCTGGGCCAACCTTTTGCTGTGAAGTCAGGACCCTTTTCCCACTTCTGTTTTACATCGCCCTCCAAGTCGTGGTGAATAGAGCGGAGTTTAGTCAGTCGGGCGCCAATTTTAGTATGGCAACTCAAGTACTTGGATATGCTGATGATGTGACACTGGTTAGATTATCCTTCTAGGTGACCAAGGAGGCCTGTTAAGGGTTTCAAAGGGAAATTGAAAGAATAGGACTATCCATAAATGAGAAAAAAATTCCTATAAATCCGCCAAAGCATTATGTGGTGGGACAATATACGTCCCAATGCGTGCTCAGTTTCAAGTACCTCGGCTCCATCGTTAATGGTCGGGTAAACGAAGACGAAGAAATTTATAATCATGTAATGGGAGCTAACAAAGTCTATTTGGCCCTAAGAAGTTTCCTCCGAAGTAGCTACTAATTAGGGGTACTAAAATGATTATATACAAAACAATCATCCGACCTGTACTGACATATGCCAGTGCAACCTTGACCCTACGCAATAGTCTGGCTGAAAAGGTTAACAGGTTTAAAAGAAAAGTGTTGAGGCGCTTCATAGGGCCAATTAGAGAGAATGGTACCAATCACTTAAGAAAGAACAAAGATATTTATGACCTATTTGACGATCATTTCGTGCAAATTTAGTTATTCAGCCAATCAAAATTGCTGGGACTCATTATTAGAATGGACGAAGATAGAGCCGCTAGGAAATTATATGATGGGACCCCGGATGAAGTATGACTACGTGGAAAACCAAAAGGGAGGTGTAAGGACTTCGTGGCTGAGGACGGTAATAGTATCCATCATTCATGGGAGCATCATGCTCCTGTCGAACCGGTAAATAAATAAAAAAGACAACGTTATAGATTATTTTTAGAAACTTGGTATTTGAACTCAGAGAGAAACTGAATTTTCGTTAAAAACAAGATGATTTTTTTTTTTTCAAAATGAGAATATTTTACTTCCCTTATTTTATATTTCATATAAAAGTAAGTGAAAGCAACATGTAAATAAATTTGGTTTTAGTATTTTTTCCCAAATTAGAAAACAATATCATGGATATAATATCTGTTTCTATAATTAACTGCTTTTCCTATTCAGGGAGAAATTAAGTCATTATTAATACGTTCCTCAAAACTTGATTTAATAAATAATACAGTTGTAAATCTCAATAAATATAAGAAAAAAAATAAACATAAGGTAAGTTGACATCTTCTCTCACAGTGTATTGAGCAGCAATAAGGGAAGAATTATTCATTTAAACTTGATCCAAGTCTCGAAGTCGTTTCTGTTGGTCGAGCGCAATTAGTATTTTTTTAAAGTAAAAATTAATTACTGTATTATTAATTTTAAGGCGCATCCGATTAATAGAGACTTTTTGATATCACTATTTAGTGAACACGATTGAAATCAACTGATAAAAATAGTCCATTAGACCCAGGGTCTAAGAACCGACTACAATGCATGAAAAGTGTTCAAATCAAATTTCTAAAATTTAGAAATACAACATGCATACCTTATTTACGATCAGTTACCGCACGCGAATCAATTGTTCTGTGCTTTGCCTGAATGATTCTTGTTAAAAGCCAAGGCCTCAAGAATATTATTCATTAAGGTAATTTCATACAATTTTCCAATGATAATTCGTGAAAATCGTTTGCCAACCCCAGAGGTCCGCGGACCTGTACTAAGGAACCACTGGTGTTTCAATATACCGCTCGTAAGCTTAAGATTTAGAAAAAAATGTATCTAATATATTAAGTTGTAGAGGATAATGAGAGTGTTAAGAAGCGCAAAAAATTAAGTAATTGTTCTAGTCAATAATTTATATTCCAATATTATTTAATCTAAAATGTTTACTTTCACTTACCTATATATAAAATATAATAATAAGTATTGCGATCGTGAAAATTTATGAATTCCAGTTTTCAACGGGAATACACATTTTAGGGTCCCCTGAGTCCAAATAACCAAGTCCCACACAAATGTTTGTGTGCCCGTGTATCCGTGTGTGTATGGTAAGTCTTGCGCGAAAACGATAAGTTGAATAAAAATAAAATTTCATATTGTTAGAGTGTCTATGCCTGAGATGTTATAGCAACTTTTTCATCATCGCTATATCAATGTAAACTTTAATGAGCTTTCATATGATGTAGGTTTCATTTTGATTAAAATATTCTAACCGGGCTTAAATGCCGATGCTTTAATTTCTTTCCCTCTAAAATATCTTTAATTTTGTAGATTCGAAAAAAATTAACAGTTTATGGTGTTAACATTGAAACGGCCAAATATACAAGTTGAACATATTTGATAATCAACTGAAAGAGAAAAGAGTAAAAGTATTTTTAATGTAATTCTTAGGAAAGCTAAAAAAAAAAAAAAATATTTTATAGTTGTAAAATGTAATGGAGAGTGATTAAAAACTGACAAAATTAACAGATTTTTTTAGATAATAATATAGTAGGTTAGTTAATAAAACATATGTTTCTATCGAAAATCAATTCGATTAATTCTTTAAACTTATTTCAACTCTTTCACTTACCTATATACTTCATGTTCATATTATTTTTTTTTTCCAATAAATTAATTTGCTTGATATGAAGTAAGATGGAGTGAAAGTTGTGTTGCCCGCAGCATCACTATTTTTACGTATAAAATCAAATTTTTAATTCTAATATTTATGATATTTTTTTAAATATTTTATATTTATTAATTTGGAGTGCTGATAATGGACTAATTTACTAAATGCAGTAACCAATACAGTTGTAAATATCAATAAATAAATTTAAAAAAATATATATTTATTTATATATACATTAATATAATTATTTATCTAATTTAATTGGGTTACTGAGGGGAGTGAAATTTATCGAGAGGTGTGGCTAGTTAGTCGGAACGGGTGTAAGGGTGTCCCTTCACTGAGATAATTTGTCCCTTTGATCAAGGGCCCATTGACGGGACGGGACAAGCTGTTTGAGTTCATTTGTTTGCCAATAGTCATCTATGCTCCCGTCAATGGCAGCGATTTTAGCCAATACAGCTCTATTGTACCTATCAGCGTTCAATTTCTCTTTAGGATTATGTAATTATCGAAATAATCACCTGTTTTAAATATTAGATTAGTTGTTAGATATTTTAATATTGTTTTCAAATTATTAAATGAACATTTTAGTACAGCTGAGTTAATTTAATAACGAATTAATATCAACGTATATACCATATAAAAGTTCAATAGGTATTGTTGGGACCAGTAAGGTTGTCCTTCGGATTTCCTCACACTGTGCCTGGTAGGTAAAGTTATTCCCAGGACTTGCTTGAACTTTAAAATTAACTGGAAGATTAACTGGCTCGAACTTTTAAATTGAACTTGAAGATTAATTTATTTGTAAAAGTAGATCAAGGTGATAGCATTGGTAAATTTTATTTAACAGTAACAATCAGGTTTAAGATATAATTTTTAGTGATAGAGTTTTATAAAATGGTGAGGTAAACGAACAAAATTAATCACCCACTGTCTCTATACACTGACTTGATACGAAATTAAAGCATATGTTTTTATTATTGATTCTGTTTACATAATTAAAAACGTATATTTACTTTGAAAACTAGAATTTTCACGATTGCAATAATTTTTCTTATATAGCTATGTGAAAGTAAAATCTTGATATTAAATCAAAATAAATATTGGAGGAAGAATTTGGTTTATAAAGGAATTAAAAAAATGAGAAACTCTATCAGAAAATTGGACTACAGCTTTAATTCACTCATTTCACAAAAAAAAAAACTATTACCAGTACCCTATAAAATTGTATCTAAAGCACTTTTGAAGAGACCAGAACCATAAGTAGAAACAAATCTAGCAAAATATCAGGGAGGATTTAGAAGAGGAAGGTCTTGCATAGACCAGATTCTGAGCCTCAAACTGGTCTTGAAACTAAGAGCGTTAAGAAACCAAAAATCATTCATAACATTCCTGGACTTATAAAAAGCTTATGACTCAATCGATAGGGAAACTCTACACCTTAGAAGAATTTGGAGTAGAACTGAAGACCAGAAATCTGATCAAAATGACGCTGACGAGCACGAAATCCAAAATTAAATTCTATGAGGAGATCTCGGAGGACTTTGTTATTGAAAAAGGCGTAAGACATAGGGACGGTTTCTCTCTTTGTTTGTATCCTGGAATAAGTAATAAGAGCATTTTTCAAAACTAACAGAAAGCTTTGGTAACCAGAGGAATAGATATTGAATGTCTGGCTTTTGCTGACAATATAGCGATTTTCGCAGAAAGCGAACTACAATCAAACAAATTAATTTCCGTAAGGGACTAATGACAAGCGATACCTTAGGAAGGAATCAACTTTGTGGATACAAAATATGGTAACCTCAAAAAAGTTACATAATTCAAATATTTGGAAGAAATTATGAATGAAAATAGACAAAATTGTGATAAAATCAAGAGCAAATAAAATTGTTAGTGCACTGGCAAGGACCAGACAAACGTATAATAAAAAATCTATATCTTAGAACAGTAAATTCAGACACTAAAACACAGTATTAAAACCAGAAGGGGAAACGCTAACTTTGGGAAAGAGAAAAATGGAAGACTTAGGGACAAACGAGAGAAAAATCTAAAGGAAAATTATAGGAACAGCTAAAAACAGTAGTAAGGTAGTAAGGAGCAACAATTTAATAACCGGAACAATGAGCCGATAGATGAAACCATTAGAAAGAGATTATTAAAATATTTCGGGCACGTTTAGAGGAAAGAAGGAAAATGATGTTTAAGAAATTAGTCCAAGAACTGTTTGAAATGAAAACGGTTATAACCTGGGTTAAGGAAGTAAAAATGATCTTGAATGAACTGGAATAAAAATTGAAGAAATACCCAACAGAAAAAGTCATAAGTCTTGCTTCCAGGTCTAACACAAGAAAAACGGGAACCAAGCGGAGGGAAGAACGAAAACAGCGGTTTTCTGAACAGATGAAGACTTCTTGGGAAAGAAGAAGTACAAATAAGAAGTTTAAATGTGCTTCAAAGTAGTCTACAACCGTGATCACCAAATGATATAAACGAAAATAATAAAAATGAGAAAATAATAATAAAAAAGTAGAGTAAACAAGTATTCTAGGTGTAGCGTTCATATCATTTTTACTGACAATATGAAAGAAAAACTTCATAATTATGATAAAGTAATTACAAATAAAATTGAATGAATCTTATTAATTAAATATATCTATATAATGGGGATTTGATATTAAATATTTTAGATCATTGTATTGATCGCAATACTTTCCCTTACTCTACTTGACTTACTACCACGTATAGGATGTTGAGGAATAGTGCCTTGGTCACTCCAGTCGCCTAATAAGACACCAACGGAGTTATTCGTAAAGAAAAGAAAAAAGTGGTGCCAATATATTAAAAAAAAGCATTTAAGAGGCCGAATTATTAAAGAAGTGGACTAAATATCACCAGAATAATGTCTAGCCGCCATTATTCAAGTCAGTAATGTAATGCATTGTTGCCAGAGGTATACATTTTCAACAATGTCTGCATTAAATGGAGGATAACTGTTATAATTTATTTTTTATTTTATTGGTTGAAATTATTATCAAGTTCTACGAGCTTATTAACAATTTAGTTCTAAAACAAATTAATAAAGAAGAATAACAAAACAAAAATTTTCACTTTTTACTATCTAAACCAAACACTGTTTGGTCACACAAAAACAACTGTGGTATATAAGTAAATAATTAATGTATATAAATAAATAATATGGGAAGCCCGTGGCTGAGTGGCTAGCGCGCTAGTCTCTCATGCCTTGAGGTTGTGAGTTCAAGTGAGATTAAGTAGAGCGAAAAGTATCCGATATCCAGAGAATAAGACCTAGGCACACCGCCGATCGTCATCATGTTCGTTCCTTGTGAGCGGATAGGACTAAAAAAAATAGACTTTTCCACAAAACAACCTAGTCTGCTACGACGTGAGTGTCTTTGTCGATGAAGAGGCGCCCCTTGGCAACCAACAACTTTTCTGTCTGGCGAGGTAGAAGAAGGTTGCTGGAAATATGAAATTTGTGGGGTTTGCTGGAGGTCGGGTCAGATATCGACGTGATAAAGGTCTTCCCGTCGTTCCTATAAATAAATAAGGGGACTTGGACGCCTTGAAACGGCGTAGATGGTGTCAATTCATTAATTCATTCCTATTTACCAGCAGTTTCTATATCTTCTTCATAAAGTTTTTTTTTTTGTTAGGGGTATATAACATTATAGCAAGTTTTTTTTCTTACTAACTTTATTGAATGCTTTTTATAATGTTTACATTCCTAAATTATATTATATTAAATATAATATATTTTCTCTATATATACCTAGTTCTTCCAATATACTGTAACAAAAGTTAAAATTTGTTTACATCCTTGCGTATTATTTAGATAACCCTCTCCTCTATCTGATTATTTTCTTTAAATCTCAGGGTAATAATCCGAATCAGTTTGTAATTTTCTTTTACCAAGTTGACATGGAATGGGGTGATAAAGGAAACCGAATAGCTGTGGTCGTTTTACACAAACTTGAAAAATGTAGATTAGAGATTTTCAACACTTATAACCTTTGGGTATCAGCCGTATACTTTGAGAACGGCACACGAACATACTGATTCCGTGAGAGCAGTGACTAGTAGAATCAGAATTATTCTCGTTCGAAAACAACAAATTATATCTCAGGAAATTACTTCGGAAATCTACTTCCCTGAAACAAATTAGACTTGATAGATGAAAGGAGCGCCTAGGTTACACCAGTGATCTACATCCAAAGATTTTATTTAGCGATGAGAAAATTTTTACAAATTCAACAAAAATTTAATTTCCATAATGATCGTGTGTAAGCACACAACTCTAAAGCAGCCCAGGAAGTCATTCGAAGAGTGGAAAAAGGTCACCCACACCTATCCTCAGTTGTTTGGTCGGGAGTTTTGATGGCACCACAAAGCTCCATTTTAGCGAAGAACGCTCAAAACTATAAATCTAAACTATATAGGACGATATATAAGAAACTGTTGTCATGCCTCTAAATGATACTCTGTTTGCTGTAAGTCATTGGGTTTTCGTGCAGAATTTCTCTCCAGCTCATAAGGGCAAAGTCAACTCAGCAGTGGCTGCAAAAGAACTTTCCAGCGTTCAACTGCGGCTCGGATTAGCCCTCAGAAAACCCTGATCTCAACCTTATAGATTACCGGCTTTCGTCCGAAATAGAAAGGATGGCATACCACAAAGTACAACCTAACTTGGAAAGCCTCAATCTCTGGTCCGACGAGTTGAGCGCTTCTTTAAAGGCAAAAAGGGGGGCATTTGAGTAGTTAATTTTTTGTTTTAGTCTCCATAGATATACATTTTATTTTCTGATAACGTTTTTCAGATTTTTCTCCTTTAAATCTGTTCATATTTCCTTGTAGTAATATTTATGACAGAAGGATTAGGTATATATAAAATGATACAGTGATTGTTTGTTTCCGAGAACTCCTTCTGAACGTCAAGACGGATTTTTCACAAGGTTTTCACTACCATTTAGTAGGGTATTCTTTCCTGAAGGTTCCTAAGTAAAATACATTGCAACTAAAATTTTTCTTACGAAGGAAAAATAGATTTTCTTAAATCAAGTCATCAAAAAATTATTCCTGAAATTTGAGTAGTAATATATGTAGTTAATATACGTATATTAACGCATAAGTATAAAAACATTCGTACAAGTTAATAAAACATTTTGTTAGTCCATAAAATTATGAGCACATGTTATCTGTAATGTAGTAATGAGGGAATATCCCAACCCATCCCAACACCTTCCTTTCTACCTATGCTGATGACACCTGTGTGTTATCAGTCAATAACGATCCGACTATTGCCTCTCAAACTCTTCAATACCACATCTGAGACCTTGAGGTATGGTGTCAGAATTGGAGAATTAAAATAAATTCCATCAAATCCCACCAAATAACCTTTACCCTTCGTCGTAAACCTATGACATCCTGCCTAACAGTGTCCTTTAATAATATTCCACTTGTCCCGGTTGAACAGATTCGCTATCTAAGACTCATATTTGACAGACGTCTAACTTGGAATCCGCATGCAAGACTGAAACGACAAGAAACTGCCCGCCGTTTCCGCTTACTTCAACACTTACTGGACAGACGCTCTAACCTTCCACTTAACTACAAAAGACTCATCTACATGACCATCATAAGACCTATCTGGACTTACGGAGTTGAGCTATGGGGCTCCACTAAACCATCAAATTCTTTCCATCTTCAATTCTTACAATCCAAAATACTTCGAAAAATCCTCAATGCTCCTTATTTTGTCACGAACAAGCTCATCCATAACGACCTTAATATTCCTTTTGTTGCTGATTTGGCCCCAAACCAGGTATCAATCCTTCCATGACAAACTCCACTCCCACTCTAACTCACTAGTACCAAACCTTCTATTCCTGACAATCCTCGAGGCGCCTGAAAAGAAGATGGCCTCTAGACCTTCTAGTTTAGATTCATAGTAGAGTGATGCCAATGGGCATTTTCTCTTCATGTATTTTTCATGTTTACTTGATGTATTAACTAATACAGTTGTAAATCTCAAAAATGAAAAAAAAAAAAAGTAATGAGGGAGTTTATGTTCGATTTTGTTCTGTCACAATATATATTTACACAAACATATTCCATACTAAATCGTATTTAAGTTCATAAAATAGTTAGGAAGTTGTTAGAAATCCATAAACTAACATTGTTATTAATTATTTCATCTTTTAAATTATTTCATGAATACAGAGTTATTCACTTTAAATGGGAGTTATTCACTTTATTAAAATAAATGGGATTCTCGTGGAAACTAAATTTAATCTTTAAAACGTATTTTAAATAGTCCATATGAAAATTATTTATAAACTGAATAGGATAGGAATTTTTGCTATTTTTACAGTTTTCGAAAACACACATGGCAATGAAGTTTTCTTAAGGTGGGAAAATTAAATTTTCTGTAATCTTATTTTAGTTTCTCATGTCTGCCGAAGATTAAATATAATAATGAATAGACCCATACTTCAATAGGTACTCAAAACTATCACCTAAAAACAAAATAATTCTCTACAAAACTGTCATCCGTCCCATATTGACCTATGCTGCCCCAGTCTGGAGTTACACTTGCCATTCCAATTATCGAAAAATGGAGGTGGTGCAGAACACATGGATGAGAATAGTAACTAATTATCCTCGTTACACGCGAATCACAACCATGTTAACGGATTTACAAATCCCGTCAATTAAACACTATACGTACTCGCTGGCACAAACATGTTTTCTCTTAATCTTACTAGTGACAACCTAATCGTTCAAAAAATAGGTGATTGCGCCAAAAACATACTAAAACGTTACGTACATAAACGTACAAAAGACATACTACTGAGTTAATTTTTGATATGTAAGAAGAAAAAAAAAGAGAAACATTATTAGTTTGATATATTAGCATATAACCAAAATATTGTTATTTTGTACTAGCCAAATTTATACACCTAACCTTCACTCTTAGACAAAAATCCTCAGTCCGTCAGTTTATTTCAACTCATTACCAATTCCTCTCTGACATACAGCCCGGTATCTTGGCTTACTATTAGACAAAAGATTGACATGGAACCCACATACAAGACTTAAATGACAAGAACTCAACCGATGATTCGGACAGTTATACTGACTATTCAACAGAAAATCTGAACTTACAGTTTACAACAAATTATTAATCTACAAGACAGTACTGAAGCCTGTCTGGACCTACGGTCTTGAACTGTGGGAAACAGCTAAACGTTCTAACATCAAACGCATTCAATCCTTTCAATCCAAAGTCCTCCGAACAATAGTAAATGCTCCTTATTATGTCTCCAACTATACCTTGCACCACGACCTTAATGTTCCATTTATTTCAAACGTAATTCCATCCAAATTTTCCTAATTCCACCAGAACCTCATCATCATCCTAATCCTCTAGTTCAATCAATATCTATCAATCAACATCTCCACTCATCCATACAACCCACCTAGAAGGTTGAAACGGCAGTGGCCCCGCGACCTTTTGTAAATATGTATATATTGGAGATCTAGCACTGACTAGATTCTCCACTCAATGTGATGTATGTATGAGTGTGTGTATGTATTTATAGGTATGAGTGATTTCTTGACTTTATTGTATTGATTAATTATTGTATATATATTTTATTGTAATTTTATGCCGTGTAAATATTGTATGAATGTATCATGTATGATATCTTTCACCACTACTATTGATGTCCAAATTGGGACAGATTGTAATTTTACTCACTAAAAATTGTTTTTGATTGATTGAAATGTAAGAAAAAAAAAAAAAAAAAGAGAAAAATTATTAGTTTGATATATTAGCATATAACCAAAATATTGTTATTTTGTACTTTTTTGTTTTTACTTAGTTTTGTTTTGTACTATAATTTGTTTTGTTTTTACTTTAATTGTTTTATTTTTACTTTATTTATTTTATTGTGTAGGTTTTTGTTTTAATTTTAATTTTTCCTACTGTTCTAAACGTAACTTAGACTACAATAAACATCAACCCCTGTATATATCACGCAAAATTAACTGCAATTGGTGCAATCACCACAACATTATGAAGTTTGAGTCATGTCGCCACTTGTAAATATTGAAAAATAAAAATGTTAATCTAAAAAAAAAAAAAAAATAATAGACGTTGAAAAATAAACATATTTTATTACTAATTGCAGTTTTTGTTACGATGAAATGAAAATTCCAAAACGATAAACTATAAATCGGTCTAACTGAGCGTTTTTAAATATAGATGAAACCTCATTCAATTTGCACCTGTTCACAGAAGGGCCGAGTCCACTTGTAATGTAATAAAAACCAATCTCTCATCACGCCTTCCTCTGCCCGACAGGAAATTCTGTTCAAATATGTCGGTAAATCCTCGAGTAGTTTTTGCAGTCAATTATCTAATCATCAGTGGTTCATCATAAAATAGCAGTACAATGGAATGCGACACCGTAGAATAGTTGATTAAAACAGGATGGTTAACATCTACAATATATAAAGTTTTTGACTGTTTTATTTAATTTTTTTTAACAAAACTAAGGCGCAGGTTAATTATAATGTGGTCCGCAAAGCTGATTACTAAACGTTGCGACGTTGGCGAAATAAACAAAGAAATATGATGAAAGATTCATTTTATTCCCCTTGGCCGTTTCCCTTACAAACACCCCTTGAATATTGTGCATTAAGCGTACACTGTCTAAGGGAGCGGCTTTTTTTTTTTTCTTAAATATTCTACTGAGACGCAATCTCACTGTTTGTTTTACTCTATTTTTCTACAGGATTCACGTTACTGTTTGCTTCTGCTCCTTGGTAGGGTAAAATATTGTCTTTTGAGTTAATGTTTTTCTACTTGCATTATAATGTTCTGCGTCTCGTATAATGCACTGTTTAGAGTCCTTTATTATTAATATATGTTACATTTAATAAGTTAATATTAAAAAGGTTTTTTTTAACTTGGACATGGAAAAGCAATCTTAAGTAAAAACTCTTAGACACAGAAATGGACTAATCGAGACGTGCCGTGAGAATAACCAGAACGGGCAAAGTTAGAAATGACCATCAGAGAAAATATGGAGGCTGAAAGAGCCATTCTGGAAGAAATTGCTACAAAAAAAAAACGCCCAAAGTGGTATGGATATTTGAAATAAATTCCGGAAGGAAGACTGCCCAAAGAAGACTACCAGTGGAAAACGGAGGGAAAAAGAAGAAGAGGAAGACCTGGGATGACGAAGTGGAGGAATCCATGATGGGCCATGGTCTAAGAGAAGATGGGACTTTATGGAAAGAAGCCATTCAGAATGTTTTAGGTTAAGGAAACCCCCTTAAGTGGAAAATCCTAAACTTAAAAAAAATATATAAACTAAAAATTATAATAATAGACTACAAGAAATGGATCGACTGATGAGTGCGATGATAACTTATAGTAAAATTCATCATCCAAAAGTGACTACGAATAGGCCATTGTGTGCAAAGAAATGAAGGACATATATTTCAATTGAGAGTTCAAGTCGAAAACAAGAAAACTCCATGAAGGAATAATTTTTGACAAGTAGATCTTCAATTATCAATATGATACGAGATTCGGATGAGGATTTTACAGCTCTTGATCTCAAAGACCACATATTTCATGAAATAAAAAGTGCTGATCACTACAAAACCATTTGGAAGGGAAAAGAACTGCATGGCAGGTTATATCATCAACTGCATGAGCCTGATATTGATGGTGACTCTCTCCGTCGAATAGTTGAGGGTGGGTCAACTTTTTGGAGAGATTGAAGAATTTGTTGTTGCTATACAGGACCAAGTAGTTGTAACGAGAGCTTACAGGAGGCATATAAAGAAGGAAAACATCGTAACTTATTTTTTTTATTTTACATCATTCACCAACAGGCCAAAGCCCACTTACAGGCGGTAAATTATACAAAAAAATCACATTACACTATAGTAATTAAAATAATAATAATAATTGGAATTCAAAGTAATTGGTAATGTAATTTATATAATGAAAAAAAAAAAAAAAAAAAAGGAAGATATATATATTCCTTAAAAATATCATAATCTAACTAAAAAAGAAATGAAACGTTAAACAATTTATCATCAATATACTCCTTTAAAGTAATTATATTGACAAAAACACAATAAAAGATAAAATAAAAAGAAAAATAGAGAAGTAAATAAAAAAAGAGAAAAATAAATAGAAACCTCGTTAATAAATGCCGCCTTTGCTCCAAGACCCTCGTTTATTCAACATGAGACAAATGGTTTTGAGACTTTAGCTAGAACTGATTATTTGATGATACACTATAATTTTGGCAAAATATACCACTAAAGTGCAGAGCTTTAGGATTGTTGGGTGATGAAGAGAGCCCCTGTTGTCGGTATACTCCAGAGAAACTTACAACAGAAAATAAAGATTTAAAATTGTCCAGATATTTTGGTGTTGCATAAAACCAACAAAATGGATAGAATTGTTGATATAGCTATCCCAAGTGACTCCAACCTGTTGAGCTCTACTTAGAGCCGAAAAAAATAGAAAATACCAGGAATTTTCTCAAGAGCTAAATTCACTCTACCACCTGGAAAAATTAATAACGACTCCAATTGTTCTCCCATCGAATGGCCTAATACTAAAAAACACGAAGGAGAACTTGTCAGGAAATTTTTTAAATAAGTAAAAGCATCTACTTTCCCTTGATTGTTTTCCGAGAGGTAGATGTAATTCCAGACATCTGAGAGGAAGAGAAGAGTATAATATTTGATGCACTTCTTAGTAAGAAGGTAAACATATATGATGGTTTTAGAATAATGAGCAAGCAAATTGTCATTCAAGGTATGGCTTCAACACCCCGACCCAACAAATAAGTTCCCTAAAAATCAAAAAAACTAATAGCGATAATGTTAAACTTTTAAATTAATTTTCTTTCCTTTCTTGAAGTAGCGCGGCAAACAATACAACCATGCACTGACGGTTCCTGCTTGTGTAGTTTTGGAACCTGTTATTCCCCGGAAATTTAGGGAGAACAATCAATGATTGTAATGCGCTGGGAGTGTAGCAGCACCCTATTAAAGCGGATTCGGAATATCCTTGTGGCTTTGGTACAGACCCTATCAACGGCCGGAAACCTCACCAGCAGCGAATTACTCCGAATATTGGACTCTGGACTTCTCGAGTCCATTACGAATCCGACTAGATTCCTAATTGTTTAAAATATTTTAACAGTTACAATAAACATTTCATTAACATGACAAAATAAACATAATTTTTATCACGTAAAATCTATGAGATTCCAAGTTCATACAAATATGATGATCTTTATTTTGAGATATTAGTAGTTAAATAAATATTTTGTTTCCTTTCCATCAGGCTTTCCCATTTTCGTTACAATTTATATCATAAATAGGCAGTGAAAGTAAATAAAAAATTGTGATTTTTACTACCACTATCACTTACCTATATATAAAAAAATCTGGTGCGGGCAACACACGACTTTCACTTACCTCCGTTTTTAGAATCGATTAAAGAATTTTCGAATACAGTAAGAGATAAAAATGAGTGAAACCATTAAAAAATTAGCCTAATGGGATTTCTATAGAAACATGTGTTTTATTAAAAAATATATTATATTATTATCTAAAATAATCACTTAGTTTTATCGGCTTTTCATCACTCTCTATTAACTTTTAAAAGCTTGTGTATGATATAATATTTTTTCTAAAATCTTTAACTTTCCAAAGGTATATTATACGTGCATATTACTGTTCTTAACTTAAAAAACAAAAAATTGCATTAAAAAAAATATTTTTTCATTTTTTTTCTTTAGTTGGGTATCGAATTCATTCAATTTATATATTTACCTGTTTTTCATCAGTGGTAACCAACCTAACCTGTACCACTACAACCCATGAAGGGTCTTGGGCTCAGTACATATAGAGATTCGTACTGTTTCTAGGCCAACGGCAGTGCAATGAAGTGATTAGGCCATAATCGCGCTCAGCCGCCAGGTTTTTCCCCAATTAATTTGGGTACCCACTTTATAGAGGCTGGGTCTGCCCCAGGAGGGTCTCCATACCCTAGGGTCGCCCCCCGACTGAATTAACAGAATAAATAATTTTTTATTATACAGATAAATAATTTTTATTATATACAGAATAATAATATAATTTTTATATATTATATTAATATATTATTAATATATATAATATATATATATATATATATATATATATATATATATATATATATATTAATATATAATATATATTTTTATATATATATATATTATATTATATACAGATAATAATAATTTTTATTATATACAGAATAATTTTTTTTTTTTTTTCATCAGTGGTAACAAGAATATATATATATATATATATTATATATTATATATATATAATATATATATATATATATATATATATTCTTTTATTTTTTTTATAGAATCAACAAAATTAAAGGTACTTTAGAAGAAGAAAATTTAAAATATCGGCATTCAAGCCCCTGTCACACTATTTTAATCAGAATGAAACCTACATGATATTAAAGCCTATTGAATTTAACATCGATACAGCGAGTTTAATCAAAATCGTCGGAAGTGTTTTTGATAAAATCATAAAAAGATGCAATATGCATGGTATAAAATGGCTCTTCTGGTTAGCGGAATTTGATGAAGAAGTTTTTGTAACATCTCGGGCGTAGTTGTCCTAAATATGAAATTTCAGTTGAATAGAACTCTTCGTTTCCACCCGGGAGTTACCACACACACTCAAGCACACACCTTTCTGCGGAACTTGGTTATTTGGACTCAGGGGACCCTAAAACGTGTATTTCCGTTGAAAACTGGAATTCGAAAATTTTCACGATCGCAATACTTTCCTTTACTATATATAGTAAGTGAAAGTAATATATATATATATATATATTATATATATATATATATATATATATATATATATATATATATGTATATATTAAAATGAAAATAAATTTTATTCAAGTCTTCATGAGTTGTAGTGCCATCGAAGAATAAGAATAAGTTGTAACAATAAATTACGTTTTACTAAACTAAAGTGTTTTAATGACTGCACCCCCAAT
The DNA here is from genome assembly GCA_023052935.1 of Piezodorus guildinii. Lineage (NCBI taxonomy): Eukaryota > Metazoa > Arthropoda > Insecta > Hemiptera > Pentatomidae > Piezodorus > Piezodorus guildinii. Next base: position 85,281,828 of record CM041295.1, read on the forward strand.
ATACTTTTCCTCAACAGTTATTTTTTTATTTAAAAAAAATTTCAGTTTCAATATTTTAGTCGTTAGTAATAAACTTGAGTAAAATAAAGAAAGATGTTCACTCACTGTGACATTTCCAAAGTTCCATGTTGTCAAGTTCCAACAAAGAACCTGAGCCCATCAGTGAAATTGAAGAGCCATTTGTTGTACACCCTAAATTTCCTTTGAAAGAATAGAGGGTTGACTAATCTGATGATTCTCCCTTCACGAGGAGATGAATGTGTTCACCGATCAATAAATTGATTTGAAAATTTCAGTTTTAATCAGTCCTCTGCTCTGGCTTTTAGATCCAAGTTTTTCTTTTTTATATTCACCCCGTTAGGGCGTGGCCCTCTCTCTTCGATCATCCCCCTTCAATTCAACTGCCTCCGGAATAACAGCTCCCCGGCGTTTGACCATATTACGTAAGAGCCCTGGGGGTTGGAGTGTGGTGCTGATCATAATCAAAGAATTATTCTTTTGTTGAGATTCGTTAGTAATCGATAAAAAAATACATATCTAATTTACCTTAAGATTTAAAAAATATTATTAGGTTCCTTTAATTAAAATGATCCATTTCATTCAACTCATTTTATTTTCTTATTTTTTTCTCCCTACGTTTCGGCTCTTTGCCATTCTCAAGGGATCTCTTTATATTCCATTATGCATTCTATATAATATATAAATATATATTTTGTCATATGATCATGATGATAACAACCTGGACAGGGCTGGTCAGCCTGTAATAGTTTTAATTTTATTTTACTAAATTATGACAAAATATATATTTATATATTATATAGAATACATAATGGAATATAAGGAGATCCCTTGAGAATGGCAAAGAGCCGAAACGTAGGGAGAAAAAAATAAGAAAATAAAATGAGTTGAATGAAATGGATCATTTTAATTAAAGGAACCTAATAATACAATTATACATTCAAACAATTTTTAATTATAATAAAACTTAATTTAAAAAATATATTTATCTAACATACAATGCTGTAGTAGGTAATGGAGAGTGACAAAAAGCGCATAAACGTATGTTACTATTCTAGATAATATTTTTTAATAATATATAGTATATATAATATAAAAATAAATGTTTTCCTCCATATTTAATATAACTTTGTTAAATTTAACTATATTTAAAAATTAATTTCAAGAAGGAGAGTGAGTAAAAGGTTTGTTGCATATTTGATATAATTTGTCGTGAAAGAAGTTTCTCTCAAAATGAACATGAGTTTTCTCATACTCATGCTCAAAAAGATTTTAATCATGAGAACTTGTATTAATTTAAACGTAATAATTCTTTCCTTCCAAACTCAATACAATTCGGTTATATTAAACATTTGACAAACACGTATTTGATAAATTTCTATTAACAAAAGTTTCTATTAGATTTTAAATATGAGTTTTCTACAGTTTAGGTAACATTTTTTTTTTTCTATGAGGGAAATTTTTGAAATCATAAGGATAAACGCTGAAACATAAACCAAAAAATAAGAGTTAAACAGATATTCAAGCTACTATTTCATGAAGATTCTTCTAGATATAACTAAAAATTTTTATAGAAAACTTTCAAAAATTAGGATTTTTACATAAAGTACATACAATTTTTACATATGCCTAAATATACTTTAATCATGAGAATAAACAAACTTATTATAGATAACTTCTACAAAAGTAACGAAAAACGCATGAACTTTAGGGTCTGTGGTAGATAATAATTTTAGTTACTATATTATTTAATCTAAAATAAATGTTTCCTTGGAAATTCAATTCTGTTTGATTAAACTTTAAATTTATTTACAACCTTTAAAATTTCTTCTACGTATTTGATAAATTTCTAGTAATATAATTTTCCACTTGGTATTTAAAGTTGCGTTTTCAAACCCGTTTAGGGAACAATTTTTTTTTAATAAGCTAAATTTTTTTAAATCATTAGGATGAATGCTGAAATGTACTTTTATAATGAGAACTGGTATTAAGTTAAAAGTTTAATAGATGACTGTTATAAAAGTGACGAAAAGCCCAAAAACATAAGTGACTATGGTAGATAATACTTTTTATTAATCTAAAATTATTTATTCCTTCCAAACTCAATATAACTATATTTTATTTAACTTTAAATTTTTAAAACTTTTCAAATTGATATTAAGTCTTTCATAAAATTTCTAGTAATAGAAGTTTCTATTAAAATATTTTAAAATGAGTTTTCACACCCGTTTAGGGCAAAATTTTTTTTCAAGAGCGAAATTTTTTAAATCATTATGATAAATGCTAAAATAGGCTTTAATTATGGAATTTGTATTAATTTAAACGTTTTTAGATTACTGTTATAAAATTGGCGAAAAGAGTATAAACTTAAGGGACTGTGGTAGATAATCATTTTTATTACAATATTATTTGATCTTGAATAATTCTTTCGTTCCTCTCAAAACTCAATATGATTCTCTTTTATTAAATGTGTAAAATTGGTTTCACGTATTTGATAAATTTCTAGTAACAGAGTTTTTTACCGTTTAGGGTACAATATTTTTTTACTATGAGGGAAATTTTTGAAATCATTAGGATAAACGCTGAGACATAGAAGAAAAAATAAGAGTTAAACAGATATTCAAGCTACCATTTCATGAAGATGTTTCAAGTTATAACTTAATTTTTTTTATAGTTAACTTAAAAAAATCAGGACTTTTACATAAAGCCAGGTCTTAGCTTTGTGACATTAACATTTATATAAAAGTTTTCCAAGAAAAATTGTAATTTATTCTTAGTAAATTTGAAAAAGAAAAAACTAGAGTCATGGAATAAAGAAAAAGCAATTGTGATGAGCTGAAATTTCAACAATAGTTGAATGTTAAAATCTCTCTATTGATTTCTTATATTATATGTATTATTATTATTATTTTTATTACAGTATGTATATATATTATTATTATTTTATTACTGACCAAGGACTGACCAAGAAGCTCTCTCTTGAAGAATGGCATCCCTCGCCTATCCAAATGATCCAGATGCGCCTGACATTTAGAATATGAGTACGGGTAACAAAATGCGAACTGATAGACATCTTCTTCCTTGTCGAAGTTGAATGCTAGACTCAGGATGTAATTGTTGCTATGGTATGGAGAACTATGGTAGAACACGTTGTTATCCGGCATCCTTTGCCTTAAAAAAATACAAAAATATATTATGAAAAATGAAATCAATATAACCAGAATTTAGTATTATGTTGGAAGATAGATATGTGAGGTTGATACGCAGTTAGTTACTAATTTTTTTTTTTATTAATTATTTATTGCAATTTACAACTGTATAATGGAATACAACAAGTAAATTTGAGAAAAATATATAAAGGCATGAAACACATGCAGAAAAGCTTCCCTGTGGAAGCACTCTAATTATATTCTAAACTAGAAGGTCTCGGGGCCATCTCCTTTTCAGATGCCTCGGAGGATTGTCGGAAATTGAGTAGGAATAAAGGATTGAAACTGGAGGATTAGGGTGGGAATGGAGTTTGTCATGAAAGGAATGGTATCTAGATCGGGCCAAATCAGTAACATACGGAATATTAAGGTCTTTGTGGATCAGTTTATTAGTTACAAAGTAAGGAGCATTGAGGATGTTACGAAGGATTTTGGATTGTAGGGATTGGATACGGAAAAAAATTGATGGTTTAGTAGAGCCCCAAAGCTCTACTCCGTAAGTCCATATAGGGCGTATGATAGTCATGTAGATGAGCCTTTTGTAGTTAAGTGGAAGATTAGAACGTTTGTCTAGTAAGTGTTGAATTAGTCGAAAACGTCGTGCAGTTTCTTGTCGTTTCAGTCTTGTATGAGGGTTCCAAGTAAGGCGTTTGTCTAGGTGTAGTCCTAGATATCGGATCTGTTCAACCGGGACAAGAGGAGTATTATTGAAGGAGACAGTAGGGCAGGATGTCATTGGCTTACGACGAAGGGTAAAGGTAATTTGGTTGGATTTGTTGGCATTTATTTTAATTGTTTCTAAATATACATTTTAAAACGGAATGCTACTTGTTCTTCGCTCCACTCAAATATTTGAAGGGTCCACGGAAGAAGGGGGGAGAGTCAATTTTTTTCCGAATTGTAGTTTTATATATATATATATATATATATATATATATATATATATATATATATATATATAGAGAGAGAGAGAGAGAGAGAGAGAGATTGATAGATAGATAAAATTTTTCGTCTAGTTAAGTAGAATATGTTGGTGAAAAGACACGCAAAACCAAAAGGAAAATGACATATAAAAATAAAAAATGAAGAAAAATTATAAAACATACTTAAGTAATTAAAGATCCAAACCTAAAAACTCGATTTTCTCGAAAAGCACTCCAAACAACATCCCCCCTTTCTTCCGTAGTCTTTTCATTTGTATTCGTCAATTATTGAGAATTGTATGATAAAACTTAAGAAGCTCAGATCTGTACATGGGAAAAATTCTGTAACATTAATGGGAGGTTTCGAAACTTCACCTATATAGAGATATGATTTTTCAGCATCGCTTTATCGAAGATTGCCAATTCAGGGGGGGGGGATCTGCACTATATTTGTTTGTTTTTTTAGTAATCAAGATTATATATTCCATTATATATTATATAAGTCCATTTAAAATAATATTATGAGAAATAAAAAGAGTACTTTAGAGTCTTTAAGTAAAATAACCCTAAACAATAGAATTAAACAATCAAAATAAACAAATAAAATAAGTCAAAAGATTAAGTCTAATAGTAATGTAAAAAAAATAAAAAATAATAATAATAACAACCTTTACCTCTACCTTTTCTGTTTTCCTTTAGAGTTTCCTTCATACTATTCGAAAAAAATCAGTTGTTTCTGTATAAAAACACTATTCTTATAAATATTATTAAAATGTTAAGATATATGCTTTTTATATTTGTAGTAATAGGCACATATGTATGTGAAAAATTCATTATTTTGTTTGTAAGAAAGTGCCCAGGCCCTAAGACAATAAAATCTATCTATCTATCTATTTACAACCCACGAAGGGTCTTGGGTTCAGTACATATAGAGATTGGTACTGTTTCAGGCCTAACGACCGTGCAAGAAGGGGACGGTCTAAATCATACTCGGCCACCAATTTTTTTTCCCAATTTCGGCTACCCACTTTTTGGAGGCTGGTTATGCCCCAGGAGGGTCTCCATATCCCAGGTTAGCCCCACGGCTGAAATAACAGTATAAATAATATTCTACCTCAGCCGGGATTCGAAGCTGGGACCTGAAGAATAGTAGCCTAAGGCTGTATCCACGCCGCTCCCAATAGTAACGTACAATACAAAAAAATAAAATACAGTAAACAAATACAAATTGTAAAAAATATACATTTTTTATGTAAAAGAAACCTGTTACCTCTGCAAGGGTATTTGGTTTAGTACATATTGAGATTCGTGTTCCTAGGCCAATGACCAATAAAGAAAAAAAAAAAAATCTAATTATTAAATGCTAATTCACTGACATATCTAATGCTTCTTTATGAATAGATTTGATAAAATAAGCTATTATTGTATTCATACACAACTAAAGTAAATAATTTGTAAATAACTTAACCTTACCATGTCGGTCTGCTAGTTGATTTGACGATTGGCGTCATTCCATGCAAAAAACAATTTCTCCTCTTGCTTAGATTGACTATGTTAAAAACGACTCTCTAAAAAAAAAAGAAATATTCATGATTTTCAACTACGATGAAATCTTCAGTACACAACTCTATTACCGAAACATATGATATAAAATACAAGAATTAAAATTTATAAATACATCCTTTAACGAAAAACAAGCTTATTTTGTATTCAACCATTTTAACGCCTGCTTTCTCCCTTCCCTTGTAAAAACGACAATCAACCGATATTGAATTGCTGAGCCAATATTTTCCAACTTCAAAGGGTGTCCTAAACTAAGTAAATAATTGCTTTCGCTTAACCCATCGGGGTTGTTAATGGTTTTCCAGTTAAAATAACTAACTCCATTTTCTCAGTACGGTTTGTTGGTTTATAAATTATTTCCCCAAATTAATTAGAAATTATTTTAATTGAATCCTAAATAATTAACGTATGATAAATAAAGTATTTAAGCGAGGATGGCGATCAGATGAGACTAATTATTTTATGAGTAACAAAATGTCGAGAAAAAAAAAGAACCTTAGAGAACGTAAAACTTCAATGCCTGCCCCACAATAGATTTCTATTTACCTCTCTTTGTTTATTAAGAAAGCAAAAATATAAAAAGAAAAAATTAAAATTCAGGCAGTCATAGGGACTGCCGATAGAATTGATAAGTTTTTTTTTAATTCTCGATTTCTGGAATTTTGTTGAAAAGAAGTGTACGTTTGTAGAAATAGGTTATACTGATGATGCATGTTTTGTTATTATTGTTTTATTTAATTGTAAAACATCATAATCTTGTAGAGATATATCTTGGATTGTGCCATAGTAATCTGAATGTGATCTATCTGTGAAAAAATTCAATTAATCGCTCTATTTTTGTCTTTGTCGTTGACTTTTTTGTTCTTATTGATATTTACGACCCTTAATTTTCTCTTCAACTTAAATTTCGGCATTGTTATTCGAATTATTCTCTTTACGATTTAAATATTGACAATAAGATCATTATGATTTTGCTTCGTATGTTTAAATATTTTCATACAAAATAATTGTTTAATAATATTTACAAATATCGGTATTTTAGAGTCAAGAGAATAAAGATATTCATTTTAATAACTATTTATACAGGAAAATGTACGTTCTTAGACATATTTTACCTACCATGTCTTTACTCATTTCATTTGGAACTTATTTTAATTTAATTAAACGCTGAAATAGCGACATTACAAATATCGATATTTTTGTGCCGGTATTACGTTATACGTATAACGTTCACGGAAATTGTGAAAAAAGTGGACAGGTATACACAGAATGCTGCTCAAGCACCAATCTAGAGAGTGTTGGAAACGTCACAATGGTAACGAAATCAAAGCTTTTACACCTGCCCAAAATCGCATAACATTCCTAAAGAAGTTTTCACCTCAAAAAAACCTTGTTGTGAGAAGAATTCCTTTTGCAATAACAGTGGTGCACAAGCAAAGAAAATACATTTGTGGTAAGAAGACAAGATACTAGTGAAAGAAACAAAACAAATAAAATAATAATGAAAAAACCTATACCAATGCATCCCATGAAGGCTCATAGGTTTGGGCATAGTATGAATCGTACCGACGGAAAGAGGCGAAGAGGCACTTCAACTCAGTATACATATTAGAAGAAACATGGGTTGATGATGAGTTTTTAGCGGGATGGAATCACGAAATCTTAGAAATTGTTTTTATCCGGTTACTCCTAGATATGTTTTGATCAATAACGACTCAATGATTTCTTAATGAGGCTCGGAAGTGGGCACGTAGGTTATTGAGGTAAGGTAATAATAAATAAACAAATTCTTTATTATCCTGGGACAAGTCCCTTTAGAATAACATTAACATAATATATAAAGTGGGCTTCAGAGTGTTAGAGTAATTAATTATTTATAAACATGTTAACTAAAACTAATCGAAAACAACCTTACGCAAATTTGTAGAAAATAGAAAAAAAAGAGTCTTAATTTCAATTTTGTTCTGACTGGATGGTCATGAGATAAATGAATAAGCGGGATTTGAATGTAGGAAGAGAGTTGGAGTGACGGATAGTAAGAGGAATATAATTCCATAGGATTGAGGATCGGATAAGAAAAGATCTGTCAAAATGTGCAGATTGGTATAAATCTGAAGGCCAAGAGCGTGTATAGCGGGAATGGACAGAGGATTTGAATTGTAGAACTTGATAAAGGATTGGATAACTTGGTAAAGGAATGATGCAAGGAAATACTTCCGACGATTGGAAGGGTCAAGCCTCTTCAACTCGCTGTAAAAATCGGAGACGGAGGTGTACCTCGGGAACCCGAAGAAAAATCGAGCAAAATAATTAATTAGACGTTTTATTTTTACTTCGAGATCCCCAGAAACACTACCGTATACGGTACAGCAGTAGTCGAAATGGGGGAATATTAGAGAGGTGACGAGGAGCTTCCGGGTTTCATACGGGAATAGGTGACGAAGTGAATTCAGTCGTTTTATAGTGAAAATGTACGGCGGGAAATTTCGGAAATATGGTTCTTGAAGGAGAGGGTTTGATCAAAGGTTACTCCTAGATTCCTGACGGTCGGGTAAAACTTAATAGGGTTACCATTTAGGAAGAGGGTTCGGATGTGTGGAAATAGTAAGGGTGGAAAAGTAGGGGAATGTTTCAGATTGAATTTAAAAGGTTTTTGCTACCGATTCTTGACAACATGACTTATAAAAATATAAGATAATCTTTTCTTAGAGAAAATGTAGCCCTCGTTATATCTTTATTTTTTGATGTTCTGTTGATTCATAGAAAATGGTGGAAAAAGAAGGGATGAGTCGAGAAGATAAGACTGATTGGTCATTATCGGGATATTCCTAGACATGTTTTGATCAATAAAGATTCCAAGATTTCTTAATGAGGCTCGGAAGTGGACACGTAGGTTATTAAAGTCCCTACTTTTAGAGATGTTTTAGAGAGAATTGGAAAGGTGTTTGCTACCGATTCTTGGGAAAATGACTTATAAATATATAAATTGTCATTCGTTATTACCTTATCATCATTCATCATTTATCATCGTCATCCGTTATTACTTAAAATCTTTTAATCTTTACCGCGTCACTATTTTTTACAATTTTATCAAATACTCATAAGTAATAACTCAAGTACTCTCAAGTAATGACTTTTGGCTATTTTTTAACAATCGAATCAGTAAACATAACTTAGCTTCTTGGAATTTTCCTAACGGACATTCTAGTTTCATATTTTCCGTTCCACGCAATGAGCGTTTTTTAAACTGGGAAACATCACTTCTGTAGGCAAAGCTTCCACGGAGTCACGTAAGTATTTTTTCTTATTGATAAGGGTCTTTTTTCATCGCCCATTTCTTTCTCCCCCTTTCCATACTCATATCTTTCTCCGTTACATATCCTGACATATAATTATTAGTTTAATATTACATTATTTTAAAATTTAAATTATTATTTTTTATTCATACTGTTTCTCTTTTGTAATGACTATATTTTTTTTATATATTACCTATACTCTTAACTATGTTTTTAATATATTACCGTCATATATCAACTCAAAATTGTTAATATTTAAAATTTTAATTGTTCACATATTTTTCCTTTATCATTTTTTTTTTTCATTTACTTAGTCTCTATTTATATATTCTCATTATAATATTATCATCTCAATTATGTCTACTTCCATACTTAATAACTATCATCTTAATTTTGTTTATTTCCATACTTTATAACTGTCACCTTATTTCCATACTTTATAATTGTCATCTTATTATCATTTTACATTTAATATTATTTATGTTCCCATAATTTATTACTGTCATATTATTATTATATACCTAACGCATTATTAAGTCTATAATTACATTGGTTGTTATCTTGTTTTTTTTAGCCCTGATGAAGGCCCACATTGTAGGCCGAAACGTCGGCACATAATTAAAATAACGCTTATTTTTAATTGTGTGTTTTTAATTTATGACCGCACCCCCAACCATCTTCCTCATCTAATTTCTCTACGGTCAACAAAACTCCATCATTATAAATATATAAGATAATCGTTTTTGTAAAAAAAAAAAAAAAAAAAATGTAGACCTTGTTATATCTTGATTTATCGATGTTCTGTTAATTCTGAGAAAATTAGGGGGAAAAGAAGAGATGAGTCGAGTAAAGATAAGACTAATTGGTCATTATCGGGACTTTGAATAAACGAGGAAAATCCTTTTCTCATTGTTTATCGTTAAAAACAAGGGAGAAGAAGAATAAGAAAATATTTATAATTATATAATTATTTTGCCTGTATAATAACACAACCTAACGATGAAAAAACGTCTTGAATAATTTTACGTAATCCCTGTGTTGTTTGGTCCGCTGATTCTTAAAGTAATAAGAAAAAAAAATCGTATCGGGTCGTTTTATGTCGAATATGATTTTCAACATAAAAGTTATTTACTAAAATATTTTTATAATTAAATTTTATTATAATTGTAATATGTTTGAGTGAATACGTTTATTTATTTTTAGGTTCATTTAAATTTAAAAAAAAAACATCCCTTTTACACTCAACAATCCCTTTTTTTTTCTCTCTCCTACGTTTCGGCCTTTGCTATATTCAAGGATCCTACTTCAATTAGTCTTGTATATTGCACATATAAAAATGTATTTTGTCATATTATAAAAATTATATACAAAACGCTGAAAACAGCCTCTTCAGCTTGTTATTATCTACTGTTAATATTAATAGTCTGAAAAGGCTGGTTTCAGCCTATATCATATATTATATATGTGCAATATATAAGACTGATTAAATTAGGATCTTTGAAAACGGCAAAGGCCGAAACGTAGGAGGGAGAAAAAATAAAAGGATTGTTGAGTGAAAAATGAATCTTTTTTTTTTTTTTTTTTAAAAAGAACCTAAAACAATGTTATATTACCAAAACACTTTTATTCAAAATATTCGCCCTCATTTTCTATATATTTTTTTCCAACGTGTTATGACGGTTTCATGACAAGAACAGAAAAAAATCGGTGTTGTGTAAAGAAATAATGTCAGAAAATGCGATATATTTTTTTTAAATTTACTTTTAAGAAAGTTGTCGACATTTCTGAACAGATGGAAATTTGGCAAGTAGGAGCGGTGAGCGGCTTCGCAACACAGCTTTTCTAGTTTCATTGGGGTTATGTATTATGTGGGAGTTGCGTGTCCTAGTTGATAGAGCATTAGCCTACTGTTCTCCGGGTCCTGGGTTCAAACCCAGGTTGAGGATGAATTATTTATTCTATAATTTCAGTCGTATAAAGACCCTGTGGTTTGGAGACCCTCCTGGGTCGCATAGAGCCTCTTCAAAGTGTGTACCCAAAATGTAGGGGGAAGGGATCTGGTGGCTGGGCGTGATCTAGGCCTAATTACCTCCTTGCACGGACGTTGGCCGTGAAACAGTACGAATCTCCGAATCTCTATGCGTACTGAAGTTACATGATTTTTTTCATATTTTATTTTTATGTTTTTTTGGGAATGAATGGCAGGAAAAGTGAAATGAAATGAGAAAAGAAACCATAGAAGGTAGAATACAAACATGATGGATAAATACTGGTAGTCACTTCACAAAGAACAACAGTATGCACAACATCGGAGAAAAATCTTATAAGAAACATAAAATATAATTTTATATCAATAATGTTTTAATAATCATGTTTGATATGTTATGATAAATAAATATATAAACAAATTAGAAGAGACTGTTCCGAATAATATATTCATAAAATAAAATATAAATAAATAATCACCTTGTATAAGTCGATAATTCATTATTAAAATATTTGCAATGTAGTACTTATTCAAAAGTAAAAATTATATACAAGTTTGTTTTGTTTTTATAGCATAATTATAGCATTGTGCTCAATTCTAAAAATGTTGACTGGTGTCATGTAGTTCTCAAAAATACACAAGATTTCTGGTTAAAATCCTACATTCCTTCTTCCATTTTCATTCCTGATTATTCCTTTATCCGCCACGATCGAACCCGCAAGAACGGTGGTGTTGTAGGGGGTCTTCATGTGCATAACAGCCTTGAATCCAACATTCTAGTTGTCTCATTTCCATATGACTATCCACATGTTGAATTCCTGTTTGTTGAAATTTATTACATCTCACGCACTCTCTTATATGCTGTAGTATATTATCCACTTCTGGTTCTTTTCGATCAATCCTATACAACCATGTTCCCTTTTACAACCATATTATGATCTCTGGTGACTTGAACACCAACTCACTTTCGAATTCTAACGATAAGTTCTGTCTAGAAAACCTTTTCTTTTCTCTCCATCTCTATATCGTTCCGTATATCCAACTCACCATACATGTAGGTCTGTCACCTGGCAAGACCTATAACATCCTTTCCGCTTCACAGCATCCAGTACCAATCCTTTTATCTCATGACCTTAGCCAAATATCCTACAATTTTAAAACCTCTGCGTTCATACCCGAAACCATTATTTTTCGTACCTGGATGTCCTAACCAGAGAAAACCTGTTACTTGACACCGAAAAGATGAACTGGAGCGAAATCTATTCCTGTACCTTCATTGATTCCATGGTCGATATCTTCACCTCTAATCTCAACTATTTTCTTGATATTCATGCACCACCTAAAGCCACTACCTTCCGTCGCCGACCTGCTCCTTGGTTGTGTCAAGATATTAAATTAAAGACCAATATAAAATACGTCTAAGGCGCTTTAGACTACTAAACTAACAGACACTATCGAGCGTTGAGGGCACTCCGTAATTTGAAACAGACAACTATGAGACCAGCAAAATCCAATTATTTTCAACGAAGCCCGCTTCTCTGGTACTGACCTAAAAACAAAATGGCAAATCCTCCGTAAGCTCTCTCTTTGCAAAACCTCTTCGCCACTTGTCCCACAGATTTCTCCTGATGAATTAAATTCCTACTTTTTATCTTCTTTCTCTAAATGTTCTTCTCCACCTCATTCTCACTCTTTATTTGGTCCTTCATTTAACCCCTATAATGTTCACTTTTCCGACATCTCTCTAAGTGACCTAATTATCTACGTCATGAAATCCCACACCAATTCCTTTGGTTTTGATGGAATACATGTAAAATTCCTTAAATCCTGCCAGTCCTTCTCTTTTTCTATATCTTGTATCTCCACAATTCAGTGTTCTCTAGATCTTGGAAAAAAACTTGTGTCCATCCCATCAACAAAACCGCAAACCCTGCTCTTCCTAAAGACTATCGCTCAATCTTCATTCTCTCAAACCTTTCGAAACCTCTCGAAAGAATAATTCAGACTCAAATATCCGAATTCCTCAAAAAATCCAAACTACTTGATCCTCTCCATTCTGGTTTCCGTTCAGCTTTCTCCAACCAATCTCCCTTGGTCAAAATCACTAGTGACACACATACTGCCATGGACGAAAGGAAACTAACTTTTTAATACTTCTTGACCTCTCGGAAGCTTTTGACTTCTTGGATTACTCTATTCTTTTTCTCTAAACTAAAAACCTCCAATTTTCCAACAGCGTTTTTCGCTGGTTCCAATCATTCCTTTTGATCGAACTCAAGCCGTTTACCCCTATATGCCGATGATATCAAAATTTCCTTTTCCTTTCCTCCTTCCGAATTATTAACATCGTTTGCTGCTACTCAGGAAGACCTTGATAGAATCAGTGCCTGGACAAACCTGAATAAGCTAAGCCTAAACTCTGTGAAAACTCATGAATGGTGATTGGTTCCAGTCCCCTCCTAAGATCCAACGCCACTTTTTCAACATTATTCCCAAACGACCACCCTGTTGCATTCAGTCTCTCTTTCAAAAACCTAGGAATTACTATTGACAAAACCCTATCCTGGACACCCCACATTTCCCAAATTTCCCGAAGATCTATAAGTATCCTGAAGGTTTTTCCATCGCTTTAGTCACATTCTTCCACAATGCACGCTTAACCTCCTCGTTTCATACTCATTTCCCCCACTTCGACTCCGGATATGTGGTTTACGGTGGTCTCTCTATGGTACTTAGGAAGAAAGTAAAGCGAATCATGAATTGTTGTCTATGATTTGTTTTCAATACCTTAAGGCGGTCTCCCGTGACCCACCTCTACGATAAATCGAAGTGACTAATCTTTTCCTCACACTGACAATACTTCCTTGGTTCATTCCCCTACCAAACAATAAAACCCCAGCATCCTTCCTATATCTACAGACTCCTTCCATTTAAATCCACCGTCCATTTGCGGCGAACAAGATCTCCCTACTCCGACCTTTATATCCTATCCCACAGAACTAAAGCCTTCGATCAATCCTTTCTTGCTCGTTTTACTGCATTCTGGAATTCCATTTCTTCCAATATACGTTGTCCTTATCCACATTTAAACATCTTATTTTCAAACACATATCCCAAATAGACGCTTGTTGATTTGAGATTTGACTTTAGAGGTAGGTAGGGATGGTGTTTTATGGCGATAAATGACGAGATTATTACGCCCGTAAAATTCATGATGGTCATAGAAACTTGTATAAATTCTTTACAGTGCCGAATTTTTAATTACTTCTAAGATAATTTATTAATGATGGTCCATTCTATTTTATTTGTTTTTTTAAATTTATTTATTATTATTTATTTATTTATTTTATTATTATTTTTTTATTTTTTTTAAATTTATATATTGTTTAATTTTTTTTTTAAATTTATTTATTTTTTTATATTTTATTTTTTTTTAATTTTTTTTTTTTATTTTATTTATTTTTTTTATTTATTTTTTTTATTTTTTTTTTTATTTATTTTTTTTTTATTTCTTTTTTTTTTTTTTTTTTATATCTTATTGCATAGTTCGATTTCTTTTAGAATCTCTATAACTAAATCGAGAACCTTCTTGTTATCCCCTAATAATGATGAGAGTTGCCTAGGCAGGCCTCGAGAAGAAAACGCAGCTGCGTACAGCGGGCAGTCTTCTAAGATGTGCTGCATTGTCAGTGGAGTAGAGCACCGTTCGCATGTTGTTACCTCCGCTTTATCCATAAGGTATCCATGGGTGAGTCGAGAGTGGCCTATTCGCAATGTGGTGACGACTACTTCTTCTCTTCTACAGCCTCTCACGCAGCTTCTCCAGGGCTTTGTCGTATTCTTAATTCTCCGCAGCTTATTTTGAGGGAACACTGACAGAGGTTTCCCACTCGCTGTTTGACTTTAGATAAGAGTACTCAATCATTATGACTGAATATCTTGGTTTTGATTTGTTTAGAAAAGTTGTTTTTTTAACTTTAATATTTTTTTTATATATAAATTTCTTTCTCTAACTCCTTTAATATGTTAATAATCATGTTTGTACATAATTCAATCTATTTAATGTATCCTGGCCAGATTTGCTAGCTTTATTTGTAACATGTATGTTATTATTAAGGGACTATGTCCCAAAATACAATATTTTTTCTATTCGATTGTATTCTGTTCTAAGGTTTAGATGAATTACTTAAAAAATATTATGCAATTTTTTTTTTTTTTTTTTAAAGTTATAGAATACTTAAAAACTAAAATAAATATCTGTATGTGTTATATAGGTTGAATGTATATATATATATATATATATATATATATATATATATATATATATATATAATATATATATTATTTTTTTTTTTAGTTCGGACATTTCTGAATAGGACTCGGATAGCTTATTTCACTTGACTCTAAAAAATTACACCAGCTACTTTTGTTTCTTAAAGCCATCACTATAAAAGAAAATAATGAAATGAAATGAAATGAAAAGCAATTTTTTTCAGGGACGAGTAGTCCCCTAAGAATAACAAGAAAAGTACAATATAAATAATAATTGTCTGGTCGTTTAAGACTTCAGTTTAACAATAAAAGACAGGTTCTGTGACAATGAATAGTTATGATCTATAGCTTTTAAATATTAGAGATGTTGGGAGGAGAATACTTATAGGAGAACTTTAGGAGATGGAGAAATAGTTGGTATTTAAAAGTGAATAATGATAAGGATTTACGAATGGATACAGGCAAGAAATTCCAAAATAGTGTAGCACGAATAATAAAGGATTTTTGAAGGAATCAGATCTGTGAGAAGGTACATATATATATATAAGTTTATAGGTTGGGATCTAGTGTTTACTGAATGGACAGAGGAACAAGTGTTAAGCATATCAAAAATATAAGGAGGTTTTTTTGGATTGAGAAATCGGAAGAGACAGACACCAAGGAGGTACTGCCGACGGAAAGAGGGATAGAGCCAATTCAACTTGGTATACCTTCTAGAAACATGGGAGCGCCTGGGGATTCTACATGTGAATCTAATGAAACAATTCATAAGTCTTTTGAGTCTCATATCGGATTCCTCAGACAGCTAGCCATATACGAGGCAACCGTAGTCAAACTATAATAAAAAATAATGATGATACTATAAAACAAATAATGAAGTAAACTTGAAATGATCCAATATTATCTTATTATCTCGAAGACTCGAGTCGTAAATTTATTATTTTGTTTACTAAAAACACATATTTATTTTCCTTAAAAACTTTTAAAAAAAAGTAAGAAAAATAAAGAATGAGAAAATAATAATAACGTTTTAACATCAATTGAAGATGAGGCAAAAAAATACCTCGAAACGTAATTAAAGATTTATTTATGTAAAAATATAATAAAAAAGAAGAGAAAGTTCCAAATACTTTATTCATAATAATAACGTTGAAATTATTTGTTCATATTTTAATTACAGACTAAAACAATCTTATTGTAAAAAAAGTTAATGTTTCTAATATGTACCCTTAATTTATTAAATTATATTGATAAAATTAATTCAAGAAGATTTCAATTTAATTTATGAAAAATAGTGCTTACTTTATTATTTTGAGAATTAATCTTGTTTTTTAATTTTTCCTTATATATATATAAATTTATTCTATTCTTATTTCACATACTTTTACTACCTTACGGTGAAGTCAGTGTTATTCTTATCTATAAGATTAAATACGAAAGAACACATAAAGTATGACCGCCGTTGAAGAATAAACCTTAACAATAAGGCCATGATAAATAACTTGAAGGATCCATTGATACACACAATGAACCAGATTTCGCGACAGGAGATAAAATCTATGAAGTTCGGATTGAATCGGAAAGCCATTTCTTTTCGTGATTGATAACAATTCTGAGAGAACTTCCTGAATAAGTTTCTGGATTATATATCCCTCTGCCGTGACATTTACGAACCGTTTGTCAAGATCAATAAGTGATCAGCGGCAACATCGTACAGAAACGAAAAGAAAAAAAAAACAGAGCTTCGTTTCTATAGTCGAATTTCAAATCAGCTTTGAAAATTCAAAACCATAACATAATCAGGATGAGAGAAAAATAATTGAGACCTCTACGTCTCATATTTCTAAACCTACTCAAAACAGTTACATTTTCAACTATGTAATGTAACGATCTGAAGGAGTTGGAGAAAGAAAAACTAAAAAAAAAAAAAACCTATTCTTTACCAAATAAAACAATATATAACGAAATAAAATAATTTATTGTCAAATGTAGTTGATGATTTGATTATACAAACCTAATAACTTCTGAGCTTCGGATTTTTTTTTCTTCTTTGTATTTCATATAATTTTTTTTAAGTTCTTTTTTCTTTAGATTATTATTTTTATTCTCTTTGTAAGTTGTTTTATTTTTGTGTATAGAGTGATCATTTTTTTAATTTATTTTTTTTTAATTCAGTTACTGTATTTTATATTATAATGTGTTTGTTATTAATGTTTTATTTTCCTATATTCAGTTATTGTATTTTATTATATTTAGTTTCTGTTTATGTATGAAGTAAATGTTTTGTTTGTTTTGTTTTTTCGTATACAGTCAATGTAGTTTGTTATTTTTAGTTTTGTTTTATTTAGGAATTAATTGTTCCGCATTGCTATATTTAGTTATTGTATTTTACTATATTTTGTAATTATTTTTGAATATCAGTAGCTTTATTATTTTAGAACGTAAAGACTATGTATTCAACCTGTCATTGGTTAATTCGCCTGTCGGTAGGCTATCTTTATAAATAACTAAATATCCAATGTAGATATAAATGTCGAATAACATTTAATAAACTTCTAATTGCCGTTTATCTTATGTCGGAAATTCGTTCAGGATTTTTATAATAAATTCCATCCCGTACACGTTAAAAAAAAAGGGTTGAAATACAGAATTAAAAAAAAAAAAAGTTGGTTGCAGAAAATCCGTTTATATCAATAATTATATATAAGTCAAAATTGGTAGTACATTTTTAATAATTCTCTTTGTAAGTTGTATTTTTATATATGGAGCGATCGTTTTTTTCTTCTATTTACTTAATGTATTTATATTAATTGAATATGTTAATTAATTGTTTTATTTTGCTGTATTCGGTTATTGTGTTTTATTATATTTTGTTTCTGTTTGTTTATGAAGTAATTGTTTTATTTCTGCATTCAGTCAATGCACTTTTTTATTTTTATTTTATGTATGGATTAATTGTTTTATTTCGTTATATTCAGTTATTGTATTTTACTATATTTTGTTATTATTTTTGAATAATATCTGTATGATATTAGAAGGTAAATACTATGTCTGTAATATGATCACCTGTCATTGGTAAATTCGCCTGTCTGTAGGCTATCTTTATAAATAAACAAATATCCAATGTTGAATAACATTTAATAAACTTCTAATTGTCATTTATGTTATGTCGAAAACTCGTTCAGGATTTTCAAAAAAAGACTCAATCCCTTACCCATTTCTTTTTATAAATAGGTCTGAAATACATTATTAAAAAAAAATTATTTAACTGCAGAAACTAACTCCATTTATATCAATGATTAGATATAAGTCAAAATAAGTAGGAAATTTTAAATAATGAGTGTCCGCAGTTAAGAAAATACGAAATTTAATAGAAAGAAAACTAAAAAAAAAAAAAAAAAAAAAAAAAAAATCATACTTATAAAAAGAACTGTCAAAACCATTATTTATCTCACCATTCATTAAGGATGCGAAACGCGAAATGGCTTCTTGAGTAAAATATTTGGACTGACGAGTCAACCAGGTAATTGAGACGACTTGGCGGGATTGTAAACGAACCTATCACTTAAAGAACAGTTAGTAAAAACGTGACTGGAAAGCGTCCTTTGGGTGCAAAAAAAAGTGTATGGGAGGATAGTATTTCAGTCTTGAAATAATGATTTTAGAAACAATCCAGTAGATGGATTTAATAGGCACAATGTGTTGTTGTTGTCGGCTTTGATTTTCATGTTCACAAAGCATTTATTAGTTTTTGCTACGCTTATTATATATTTTTTAATTTCACCCATTTACCTAAACAGTATTGTGTTCACATTTTTTTTTAAAGATTTTTAAGCGGAAATACAAATACGAAAAATCTTACGAAATTTAAATGTCATATATAAGATGATTATATGCCTGGAATACTACAACGGCTTTTTCACCAAATCTGACTGACCAGAATTACGATTTAAAACCATGTAGCACGAATTTAAAGTTCTCGATTTTGATTAAACTCACTGGTTGGTTGGTTTTTAAAATTTTAATGGCACAAAACATCGCGGTCATCAGTGCCAGATATATTAATTTTTATAGAAGATTAAGTTAAGACAAATAGTATAAGTTAAAATATTAAAAGAGATATTTATTAAAAGATATTATAATATATGTATAATTCTACTTGAGATAAATGAATGTTAGATAATATTCAAGAGAAAAGAATAAATAAAAAATAAAAATAAAAAATAAAATAAAAATAAATAAATAAAAATAAAAAATAATAATAATAAATAAAGATAAAAAACAAGTAGATAAAATAGATAATAATAAAAATAAATAAGTAATAGTAATACATTAATATTTAATTGAAAAATAAGGTAATAAATATAATAATTAGAAAAGTAATTACAAAAATAAGTAAAATAAAATATAATAGAAAAAAAAAAAAAAAAAATTAAAATAAATTTAAAAAAAAAAATATATAATATATATATAATATATATATATATATATATATATATATATATATATATAAAATAATTTAAGTCCAAAGAAAACAAAACAAGAGTAATTCAAATAAGCTTGTAAAAATCCATTTGAGAGAGGAGACACATTAATTCATCAATCCTTTTTCCATTGTTTCCCAAAGCATCTGCGACGTTGCTTGGTATTTTATTTTTGTTCAGCTGCCTGATGTAGAAGGAACATTCTTCAAAAATATGAGCTATGGTCAAGGTTTCCCTACAATGCTTGCATCTTGGGGGCAATTCTTTTGATATTATGTGCCCATGCGTTAGCCGTGTGTGTCCGATTCTCAGGCGGGCCAGGACCACCTCTTCTCTACGGTCGGTGCGACTTGAGGTTTTCCAAGGTTTTACCTCTTTCTTAATTGCTTTGAGCTTACTTGGATAGCTGTTGTTCCAATTTTCTTCCCATTTCTTCAATACATTTTCCATTAGTGGACGTGCTAGCTCTGATGGTGTCAGTAGTGTCCTACCACGACCTGGGAGTGTAAGGGCTTCTTTGGCAGCCTTATCTGCCATTTCGTTTCCTATTATCCCCATATGGTCTGGTATCCACACATAATGGATTCTTTTTCCTTCTTCAGCGAATAATTTGGTTAATTCTAGGATTCTTAAAATTCCTGGATGGTTGGAATACATATTCTCTAGTGCTTTTAGAGCGCTTAATGAGTCTGAGGCTATGGTTATATTCTCTATAGGGAGTGTTCTGGAATAATCTAGAGCCATTGCGATCGCATTCACTTCAGCTGTGTAGACGGAGCAAAACTGATGTAGCTTCGTCTTGTAGGTGTAATCTGATGTGACGAAAGCTGAGCCAGTGGCTGAGTCCGACTTTGAACCATCTGTGAAAATTAATTTGTGGGTAGGCAATGTGCTGATGATCTTCTAAACTCACTGTATTAATGCAAACTTAAATGAGTTTGATTTCATATAGGTTTTTCCTGATTGAAATAGTGCGACAGGCTTAAATGGACACTTGTTCGAAATTTCCTCCTTAGTACCTAAAGTAATTATATGTTAATTAACATACAATATATAGAAAAAATATAGTAATAGTTTGCTGATGATTGGTCTGCAGTGAAGACTTTCCAGACAAAACATGGAACAACCATGAAAGCATAAAGAATAGGACCCATATAGTAGAAATTACGTATGAGAATATAAAGCAATAGTATAAAGTACTTCAGGAAAACATTAATAAACTAGAAGTTATGTAAATTAAAAATTAATTACCTTTTCTACTTGTTAAAACTTATACAAAATGGGGGAATATGAAATATGAAAACCATCTAAAGCAGAAAACTAAAGGTATATGTTTTTGAGGTTAAATTTATTTTTTGCAAATAAGTATAGTAAAATAGATGTATGATATCCCGTTTTAACATTTTCAGTTGTACAATATGTAGAAGGCAATGCAGAGTGACGAAAAAAAAAATAAAATTAAGTGATTGTTATATTATTTAATTCGAAATACAGTTTTCACCGAAATAATATAGTTTTTACTTTCACTTACTATAATTAGTAAGGGGAATATTGCGATCGTGAAAATTTTCGAATTTCAGTTTTCAACGGAAATACACGTTTTAGGGTCCCCTGAGTCCAAATAACCAAGTCCCGCAAAAAGGTCTGTGTGTGTGTGTGTGTGTGTCTGTGTGTGTGTGTGTGTGTGTGTGTGTGTGTGTGTGGTAACTCCCGGACGGAAACGGTAAGTCATAGGGAAACTGATATTTCATATTTAGGACAACTATACGCCCGAGACGTGACAAAACTTTTTTCATCAAAATGAGCCTACAGAAGAGGCACTTTATACCATGCATTTTGCACCTTTTTTCGATTTTCTCAAAAACGGTTCCGACGATTTTGATTAAACTCGCTATATCGATGCAAAATTTAATAGGCTTTAATATCATGTAGGTTTTATTTAGATAAAAATGGTCTGACAGGGCTTAAATGCCGATATTTTAAATTTTCTTCCTCTAAAGTACCTTTAATTTTGTAGATTCAATAATAATAACTAGATTATCTTGTTAACGCTGATGAAAAACTGGTAAATATATAAATTGAATAAATTCGATACCCAACTAAAGGAGAAAACAGAAAAAATATTTTTTTAATGCAATTTTTCGTTTTTGAACATAAGAGCAGTAATATACATGTATGATATACCGTTGGAAAGCTAAAGATTTTAGAAAAATTATCATTTCATACACAAGCTTTTAAAAGTTATTGGAGAGTGATGAAAAGAAGATAAAACTTACTGATTATTTAAGATGATAATATAATTGATTTTTTAATAAAACACATGTTTCTATATAAATTCAATTTGATTAATTCCTTAATAATTTCACGTATTTTTATCTCTAACTGTATTTGAAAATTCTTTCATTGATTTTAAAAATGGAGGTAAGTGAAAGTCGTGTGTTGCCCGCACCAGATTTTTTTGTTTTGTTTTTAACTCGAAAAAGTGACTTTAAGAGAAAGTGAAAGCTGTCAGATTTTTGTTTTTGTATGATATCAATATACGGTGTAAAAACTTGTTAAAGTTAATTTATATTATATATATATATCTACCAAAAATAATAATAATAAAAATAATAGTAAATTAAGATAAATAATAATAGTAATTTAAGATAAAACGTGTCATATTGTGAAGGTGAATAATATATCCCATGAATGTATATGAATTATCTATTTCAACTAAATAAAGCTCGCTTATAAAACTAAATAGATTTTTAAAATTTTAATTTTATACATATATATATATATATATATATATATATATATATATATATATATATATATATATATTATATATATATATATAGTTTATATAGTCTATTTATAAATGATAATATTTGAATGGTTAGGCCAAGAGGGTAGAATATCAGAAGAGTGTTTTTGACAGCTGGATCTTTATCGGCATTTCAGATTCCTCGGTCAAAACTTCCTTTGGAGGTTCCTTATAAAAAAATTTAATAATAATAACTTTAATAATCATTTTATCAGTTTTCTTTTAGTCCAGTAACCAATTTTAGCTTGCTTTAAATGACATTCAATTTAAAACGTTAGCAGTTTTTACTTTCACTCACTTATATATGAAACGTGTAAATATATAAAATAAGACAAATTATTGCGAACCTGATTTTTTCCAGTTTTCAACAGAAATACACGTTTTAGGATTCCCTGAATGTAAAAAACCAAGTTCCGCAAAAACTTCTGCCTCTGTCTGTCAGTGTCCTTGTGTGTGTGCTTACCCAGATTAGCTGAACGAAAGTGATACTTTTTACGATTTTCTCAAAAACGGTTCTAATGATTTTAATTGAACTCGCCATATCGATGTAAAATTTAATGGGCTTTAATATCATGTAGGTTTCATTCAGACTGAAATAGTCTGACAGGGCTTAAACTTAAACTCTATAAAAATAGCCATATAAACTTGTTAACATTGATAAAAAACAGGTAATGTATAAGTTGAACGAATTCGATATCCAACTAAAGGAGAAAACTGCTAAGTTATTCTTTAATGAATTTTTTTGTTTTTGAACATAATAACAGTAATATAAATGCATAATATACCGTTGGAAAGCTAAAGTTTTAAGTACTATGAGTGATAAAAATCCAATAAAACTAACTAAATATTTTAGACAATAATATAATAGATCTTTTAATAAAACATATGTTTTTTATAGAAATTCAATTTAATTAATTCTTAATTAATTTCACTAATTTTTATCTCTAACTGTATTTGACAATTGTTTAATTAATTTTAACAACGGAGGTAAGTGAAAATTGTGTGTTCTCCGCACCAGATTTCTTATTTTTAGGGTTTGACATTTTTAACTTCTCTTTTCTAATTTTCTCTTTTACTTTCACTTACTATATATAGTAAGGGGAAGTATTGCGATCGTGAAAATGTTCGAATTCCAGTTTTCAACGGAAATACACGTTTTAGGGTTCCCTGAGTCCATATAACCAAGTCCCGCAAAAAGGTTTGTATGTGTGTGGTAACTCCCGGGCGGAAACGGTTAGTCCTATGAAACTGAAATTTCATATTTAAGACAACTATACGCCCGAGACGTGACAACACTTTTTTCATCAAAATGAGCTTACCAGAAGAGGCACTTTATCCTATGAATTTTGCACCTTTTTTCGATTTTCTCGAAAACTGTTCCGACGATTTTGATTAAACTCGCTATATCGATGTAAAATTTAAAGGGATTTAATATCATGCAGGTTTTATTCTGATTAAAATGGTCTGACAGGGCTTAAATGCCGATATATTTTCTTCCCCTAAAGTACCTTTAATTTTGTAGATTCAATAAAAATAACTATATTATCTTGTTAACGCTGATGAAAAACAGGTAAATATATAAATTGAATAAATTCTATACCCAACTAAAGGAGAAAACAGAAAAAATATTTTTTTAATGCAATTTTTCGTTTTTGAACATAAGAGCAGTAATATACATGTATGATATACCGTTGGAAAGCTAAAGATTTTAGAAAAAATATTATCTCATACACAAGCTTTTAAAAGTTAATAGAGAGTGATGAAATGAACATAAAACTAACTGATTATTTTAGATAATAATATGATAGATTTTTTAATAAAACACATGTTTCTATATAAATTAAATTTAATTAATTCCTTAATAGTTTCACGTATTTTTATCTCTAACTGTTCTTTCATTGATTTTAAAAATGGAGGTAAGTGAAAGTCGTGTGTTGCCCGCACCAGATTTTTTTGGTATCGCTTGTTTTTATGTGTGTTCACATCAATTATACATGCTTGAGTTTTATGATGAAAACCATGGGTAATATCAAAACACTCAAGATTCGATTTTCCTCATTAACCGCTGAGAATCGGACTACGGGTACTTTTTTGTTCCACTTAAGGTCTCGTATCTGCTCTCACAATATGACAAGACTTTTACGAGCCACCAATTACAGGTAAAAAAAATCGAGAAAGTACAAAAAATCCATTACGATTAAGGAGGAAGTTAAAATTTTGAGTACTTTACTGTTAGCTGTGCTCTTCATTCTTCATTTAACAGCTAAGTACTCATATTTTATTTTTTAACCGTCGACAATCAAACAATGGGTCACATGAACTACTTTGTTTCCCTTGAAGTCTATTATCTGCTCTCACAATACGACTAGACATTCATGAGACACACATTTTTTTATTTATTTATTTATTGTAATTTTCAACTGTATTAAAAACACAATAAGTAAATATGCAGTATGAAGAAAAGTCATGAAAATGTCTTGAGAAAGAACTACCCAGTGGTAGCACTTCACTAACTATTTTAAGGCAGTAGGTCCTGAAGCCACCTACTTTTCAATCGCCTCGGAGGGTTATCAGAGATTTCTAAGGAAGATAAATTACGGACAAATGAGTTTGTGTGGGCAGGGGAGTTTAGAATGAAAAGAGGTGTATCTATGACGGGCTATGTCTGCAACAAATCGGATGTTTAGGTCATTATGGAGGAGTTGATTTGTGAGAATGATGTTGGATTGTAAGGGTTTGATGTGGGAGGAATGAGATGGTTTAGTAGAGCCCAAACGTTCGATTCCATATGTCAAAATAGGTCTGATATTAGTGATATAAATGAGACTTTTGTAATATACAGGATGTTTTAAACGTTTGTCTAGTAAGTGTTGTAGTAATCGGTATCTTCGAGCAGATTCAGTCTTGGAAATTACATTAAAGACAAATTTTCTTTTTGGTCCTTTGTTTTTTTAATTCTTGCCACATAGAATCGAATTGATTGGTAGGTTTGTTCTTAACCATTTAAATCTTATTAAATGAAGAAGTTTTTCTGCTATCCGGAAAATCTAAAACCTAACAATAGAAGGGTAATAGCTCTTTGAAATGCCCTAATATTCTTAGAAATATTAAAAGTTAATTTTCTGCATGACGGTGTGCGATACTTATTTTTTTATTTTGATAGTTTAACTTTTTTTTTTACTTCTGGGAAATTTTCTCTTCTTTCGTTTGGTATCGCTTGTTTTTCTGTGTGTGCACTTCAAGTAGATATATTTGAGTTTTTATGGTAAACACCATGGGTAATAGCAAAACACTCTAAATTCGTTTTTCCTCGTTAACCGCTGAGAATCGGGCTATGGTTATATGTCCTTTTTTGTTCCACTCGAGGCCTACTTTCTGCTTTCACATTATGACGAGGCTTATATATAGGTAAGTGAAAGTAAGAAAAAATCATACACTTTATTAAATCTCGTGAAGTATCTTAATAAAGTGACGGTGCATAGGACCTTCAAAGCAGTAGCCTGCTTTGGGATGTTGCTCCAAGGATATAAGGGACAGAAGATGATACAAGGCGAGGAGGATGCCGGAGGAGACACGGGAGGGGGCGGGAGGACGGGAGGAAGGAGAGTGCTGCTGTTTGATCAATGCAACCCCGGGCAAGGGCTCAATCGATCCTCCTCCTTCCACCGGCCCCTAACGCAACCCTTCCTCCTCCCCCGCCGTCCCACTGCGCCACTGCTTAATTATTCCATCTTCTCATTATCCGAGTCACTCCCGATATCGCTCAGGGGGAGACAAGGTCGCAGCGTAATGGAGAGGGGTTGGTCAACAGTCTGCCCAAGCATCAACCCTATCAAGGGTATTTATCATTCCATCAGCGTAGTAGGAATAAAAACATATAAACAATTAACAAAGAAAAAAACCCTGCTGCGGGAAACACACGACTTTCACTTACAAACTGTTAAAAACAATTTAAGAACTATTAAATAAATTTAAATTAAAAAATGTTGAAGGTTATTTAAATAAAATCTTTATTTAGTTTCGTTGGAAACATATGATTTAGATTAAATAATTTAGCAATATCAAATTTTTACATATAATTATCAGTAATAATCGTATGCCCTATTTGTCACTTTACATTGCCTTTTGTATACATGATAATATTTTTTCTAAAATCTTTAGCTTTCCAACAATCTCGTGTCACGGTGTTTGCGGTCGTACTCCTCCGAAATTACTCAACTAATTTTAATGAAATTTTTCATGCATATTTGGTAGCTATGAGAATCAGACCTCAAGTATATTTCATACCTGTTAGTGATTGGGGTGTCCCTATACAGATTTTTTTTCACGATAATGTTTTTTTTGTATTTTATTTATTTATTATATTTTTGGAGCATGGATTGTACTTCACGGGAGCCTTTCTCGACGTGTAACAGGCCTTTGATAGAGTCAGTCACCCAGGGCTGTTATACAAACTCCGTAAATTCCTTCCTCCCACC
The DNA here is from genome assembly GCA_023052935.1 of Piezodorus guildinii. Classification (NCBI taxonomy): domain Eukaryota; kingdom Metazoa; phylum Arthropoda; class Insecta; order Hemiptera; family Pentatomidae; genus Piezodorus; species Piezodorus guildinii. Next base: position 85,308,867 of record CM041295.1, read on the forward strand.
TACTTCCTCATTGTTCAATCCTACCTCTCTGATAGATCCTTCAAAATAAATCAAAATAGTTTCTATTCATCCTTTTTTACACAAACTGCTGGTGTTCCTCAAGGCAGTATCCTGGGAACCATTCTTTGCACAGTCTATAGAGCTAATATCCCAACCCATCCTAACACTTTCCTTTTTAACTATGCTGATGACACCTGCGTGTTATCAGTTCATAAAGATCCAAATATGGTGTCAGAACTTGGGAATAAAAATAAATTCCAACAAATCCCATCAAATAACTATATACAGTTCCGTCGAAAACATGTGTTTTAAATATATATCAATACAATTTTTATGTAAAAAAATCACTTAATTCTATGCCTTTTTTATCACTTTTCAGATTTTTTTTATACAAGATAGCATGTTTTCTCAAAGTCTTAGCTTTCCAACCGTATATTATACATCTATATTACTATTCTTGCATTCGAAAAAAAAAAAAATTAAAAAAGTAAAAAAAAACCCTTCAGACCTTTTTTCAAATACGCAACACACAACTTTATCCTACATTTTTCTTGAAATTAATTTTGAAAGTTTTAAATAACCTTCAAGTTAAATAAAACAGAATTACATTGAGTTTGAAGGAACGAAAGATTTATTTCAAATTAAATTATATAACCATAGAAATTATTATCTACAACAATCACCTACGATTATGTTACCCACACTATTATATACTAGTTATTATGTTAGATAACGTTTTTCTAAAATATTGAGCATTCACATTACTTATCTTATTTGAAAAAAACAAATTATAACCTGGAATAATGTTTAATATTTCATATTATATATGATTCCTAACGAGTAGAAATAGTTAATAATTAATTAACTAATAGTTTGGACGGAGAAATTTTGGCATTTAAGCCCTCTGTCAGTTTATTTATATCAGAAAAAAAAATATTTAGGTGTTTAAGGCCATCTAGTTTTTCATTACCGTAGTGAGTTTAATCGCCGCACTTAAGAAATCGTAAATGGTTTAAAATGCATGGTATAAAGTGACTCTAATGGTTAGCCTTATTATTATGATGAAAATGTTGATGTAACATCTCAGGCTTATCACTTCTAAAATATGAAATAATATTTGTATACACCTTATAGTTTTTCAGGAAGACTGGCTATAAACACACCCACCGACCTTTTTGCGAGACTAGATCTTTTGGACTCAGGATACCCTTTCATTTCCAGTGAAAACACGAATTCATAACTTTTTATGATCGCAATATTTCCCTTTACTATTTCTCTCTATACATGAAATGAAACCCCGATACTTGGTTTCCGCGAACTCCTTCTAAACCACTGGACTGCTTTTGATACGGTTTTTCACTAACATTAGGGCATTCTTTCTTGAAGGTTTATAAGTATAATACATTGCAATTTAGCTTTTCTTTAGGGAAAAATACATTTTCCGTAACCAATCAAAACATTATTATTGAAATATTACTTATATATATATATATATATATATATATATATATATATATATATATATATATATATATATAAAATGATAACACGATTTTGGTTTCCCCTAACTCCTAAACCACACAACGGATTTTGATACGGTTTTCACCATCACATAAGGGGCATTCTTTTCTGAAGGCTTATAAGCATAATACATTTCAATTTAGCTTTTCTTTAAACGGAATAAATAAGTTTTCTGTAACCAAGCCATCAAAAAATTATTCCTGAAATGTAAGTACTAATATAGACGTATAATATATCGTTGGAAAGCGTAAGATTTTAGAAAAGTTAATATGCAACAAAAGAAATCGTGCATGTTAGTAAACAGTTGTTATAAGCCCATAAACGTATTGACATATTTTATTGTATAAAAGAGAGGTTATCACCATGGTACAGGATCATGCAGGTTATATCCTTCTATTTAATAAGCAAGGTTTTAGAAACAATATTACGTACCGAATTGTTAACATAAATGGTAAGATGTTATAAATCTATCAATTAGCATTGTAATTATTATTTCAAATTCAATACTTTTCATTAAAACAGATGTTTCACTGTAAAATAAATGTGATTCCTATGAAAACTTAATTTTATTTTAAAATGTAATCTAAATAACTCATTAGAAATATAAAATAGTAATAAACCGAATAAAGTAGAAACCGTTGTTATTTCTGTAGTTTTTTAATACATATATAGCAGTCAAGTTTTCTTTATATGGGAAAATCAAACTTTCCGTTATCTGTGTTTCACTTTGAAATAACAAACAAAATAATTTAAAAAAAAAAATGTGTTTTTTTTATTTCTGCCGATGATCAAATATAATAATGAATAGACGTTATAAAATAAAAATATTGTCTTGCTAATTGCAATTTTTTGTTAGGATAACCTGAATCTCCCAAAGCGATAAACTGTAAATCGGTCAAAGATATTTCAACAAATATCACACCCCAAGGCTCCATTTTAAGGAGAAGGTCTACTAGTTTTAAATAAGTTGTTAAAATAAATGTTAGTTTTTATAAATCCATAAACCAAAATTGTTATTAATTATTTCGGCTTTTGAATTACTTCTTGATACCAGAGCTTTCACTTTAAAATAAATGGGATTCTATTGAAATAAAATTAAACCTATTTAAATACATATTGATTGATTGAGAATAAGATCTATTTATTTAAAGACTACTTAACCATACATTATAAACAAACAGTTTTATAAAAAATATATTAGTATAATTTTTTCATGGAGAACCAAAAAAACTTAATCATTACCATATTCTAGCCTCTTTGTTCCATTTAAGCGGTGTCAGTATAAAACTTTTAATTTAATAATAATTTAAAAAAAACTAGCGGTCTAAGCGGCGCATCTTACCAACTAAAACCACTGATAATTACTAAAACTGCTTTGAAACTATGAAAGTTTAGCAACAACACTAATCCCACAAAGTTAGTCTAGGCAATCTTCACCAGATAATGCCTTTGATAAAGTTCAGAACTGTCTCGTATCGTTAAAATTACTCGTTCAAAAGATTTAGCTGTACTCTTAATTGTGTCATTAATCTTGGGGAGGGAGATAGCTTTGATTATAATATCCTTTGTTAAAGAAGTTTTTTTAATATTAAAAAAAAATATATAATTAAAAGAGGTCAATCTGTATAGTTGGAATCAATCTTACGGCCCCACAAAGAACCCCTAGCTGACGCATCTCCGAAAGCCAACACTTCTAAAAGGCCAGATGTTCCGAACCTAACCAGAAGGACTTCGTACAGCAGATGAAAACATATATAAGATATCATATTTTTTACACTGCTCTACAAAAAAAAAAAGTGGCGGACTTTAAAAAATCATTTTTTTTTTTCTGTGAAATTAATCTACATTACATCAACATTTTTATGAAATATTGTAACATTCTTTTGAGATGATTTAGAGGTATAATTAAGTTAAATAAACAAAAAATAAAGATTTATTTTAAAAAAGGAAGAAAATTAACAAAAATGTATATTGCAAAAAAAATGTTTTTCTCTGTTGGATTCAAAATTCAATCACGGGTTCAATTGCTGGAATTCCTGCCTGGAGCCTTTTAGCATATTTATAATGTTTTTCTACAACCTCTTGCGGGATTTCCTCCCATGCTTCCACTAAAGAAGTTCTTAGCTCCTGTAAGTTTTCAGGAGGGTTAATTCTTCTTCTCACACGTATGCCAAGTTCATCCCAAAGATGTAAATAGGATTTAAGTCAGGGCTACGAGCTGGCCATCATGAAGTCTGAATTCGGGCTTCATTATGATATTGCTGAACACAGTTTGCAGTGTGTGGTTGAGCACTGTCATGCATAAATATAAAATTTTCTCCTATAAATGAAGCAAAAGGTACAACATATTGTTCAAGGATCTCTGTTACGTACGAATCTGCATTTAGGGAAGGTCTGTTGTGTAGAAGACATGGAGATTAATGTTAGCTTCCGGAGATATTCCTCCCCACACCATCACTGAACCACCTCCAAATTGCACTATACCAGCAATATTACATTCAGAATAACGCTCACCTGACCTTCGGTAAACTCTAGCAAGTCTATCTGGAGATTAAATTAAATAACGTGACACATAGGAAAACAATACAGTCCTCCATTTATTTTCATTCCCCAATATGTGCTCTCGAGCAAACCCTAAACGGTCACTTCGATGATTTACAGTGAGCATTGGACCTGTGGCTACCCTCCTGGGATGTAAGTTTATTTTAGCAGGTCTTCTATTGACAGTTTCGGCACGAAACATCACGAAACACTCGGCCTTTGAGTAGTCTCAGAAGCAGTAGAAAAGCGATTTCGAGGATTATGTATTTAAACCGATCATCTCGTGGCTGTGCCGTTCTTGGGCACCTGAACCTGGTCTGCGTTGATAGTCCTATGTCACGGAAACGTTCAATCTACGCTCTACGCATTGTGGTTTCAGGTAATCCTAATGTCCGAGCAGTTTTTCTCTGACTATGGCAATTTTCGGTTAGAGCAACGGCACTGGAATATTGTTCGGCGGTTATTAGTAATTCAAGCAAAAGGGAGTAATACCCGCTATTTAATTTAAGTAGAATTCAACAAAGTAAAACAATTTTTTTTTGTAATATAAGTTTTCGTTAATTTTTTCCATTTAAAAAAATAAAGCTTTATTTTTTGTTTCTTAATTTTACCTCTGATCATTCCAAAAGAATACTATTTTGTAAAACTGTTGATATAATGCACATTAATTTCGCAAAAAAAAAAAAAAAAAAAATTTAATCCACTTTGTTTGCGGAGCAGTGTAAAGTATTTAGCTTCCTTGCGGTATATTATACATCTGTAGTAATATTCTTGAGTTAATATTAAAAAATACCTAATAAATATATTTTTGCTCTTTTTTTCCTTTTGTTTGTTATCAAATTCTTTCAACATGCATATTGAGCCGTTTTTTTATCCATGTTGATAAATTAATATGGTTGATTTTTTTTTTTTTTTTATCCACAAAATCAAAGCTACTTTTACCTCTGATCATTCCAAAAGAATACTATCTTGTATCCAAAATATTTATTTATCAAAGTAAAATCCACTTTGTTTGCGGAGCAGTGTAAAGTCCTTTAGCTTCCTAGCGGTATATTATACATCTGTATTACTGTTCTTGAGTTAATATAAAAATTACCTAATAAATATATTTTTGCTCTTTTTTTCCTTTTGTTTGTTATCAAATTCTTTCAACATGCATATTGAGCAGTTTTTTTATCCATGTTGATAAATTAATATGGTTAATTTTTTTTTTTTTTTTTTTTTTAATCAACAAAATCAAAGGTACTTTGATAGGTCAAAGTATTTTCTTAGTGGAAGAAAATTCATGAACTCGGCTTTTGAAGCATATCACATTTTTTCAATCACAATGAAACCTACAAGATGTTGATGTCCATTAAGTTTTACATCGATATAGGGAGTTTAATCGAATTGATTAGAGTTGTTTTACAGGAAATCGTAAAGAAGAGCAAAATGGATAGAAATTACACGTAATTGGCTCTCCTGCTTTGCCGATGTTGATGAAAAACTCCTTGTAATGTCGGGCCTGTAGTAGTCTTAAATATAAAAGTTCTGTTTCGTGCTACTTTTCGTTTTTGTCCTAGACTTACCACACACACTAGCACACAGACACACACCTTTGTAGGTAGGTTTTATTTAAGTAACACATTCACGTTTTAAATAACTTATAATTTATTAAAATTATAACATTCGTAATTACGAAAAAATAATATTAACTGAATTAACATTCAGATTCCCTCAGATCAAAATGTCCTCTGCTTTGATCTTAGAAAATTGTAATATCAAAAAATTAAAAAGAAGACTCTTTTGTAAGAATACGAGTTTGTTTAGAACTAAATAGGGTCATAATCCATTTTTATCTTTTTATTTGTTTGGCATTATGTCACAGGTAAGGCGGAAATACCTATAGGCGGAAGACCTAAATCTATCGCTCCCATAATAACCAGAATAGACGAATGCATATTTTGGTGTTGGTGCTTCACTGAATTTTCGGAAGATTAAAAATGATATGGTCAACATTGTGTAGTAACTATCTTCTTTATATTATGACTGTTATATTCACGATTAATACAGAATCAAGGAAGCGTCAGTCAAACCACGGTCGCAACTTTGATATAACGGTTAAATTTTCTGTCATCCATTTAACTCCCTACCTGATAATTAATGAAGGAATATGTTTTACAACACAAATTAAAAGTTTTTTAAATCATATGAATGTTTAATTCTTATTACCACTTAAACTCTAAAACATATGAACGTTCCTTTCTAGCCCGTTTCACCAGTTTTTGGAATTCTCTCCCATCAAACATCCGCCAAGCAACCTCTCTCACCACTTTAAAATACCTCCTGTCTCAGTATCTTCTCATTTCCCATAATGATGCTATCTGACAATTATAATTGTAAAGTTATATGATAGTCAATGCTTTTAGCTTTTTACAAGTATTTTAGTAAGTTGAAATAAGTGTACTTTTTTTCCCTTTTTTTTTTTTTGTGCATTTTCTTTTAGCTTAATCGAAAGCATTAGTTATTAAATTATATGGTCACCAAATGTATTTATTTCTTATCATGATTTTTTTTAATTTATTTTCTTTTTACTTATGTTAAATCTATTTTCTTTTTGTTGTTTTTTCCTCATTATTTTGTATCCTGGCCAGATGTAAATATTTTATTATGTCAAATTTCATGTTATTCTTAGGGGTCTTGGTCCAAGAAAAAATGTTTTTTTTTTCTTTTTCTTCTTCTTAAACATAATGTTAACCGTCAAGGGCTAAAAAGTGAAAACAATTTTTTTTTTTTTCCAGTTTAATTTTATCCCTTCATGGCAAACCCTGCCACATACTGTCCTGCAGTATCCTATTGTAATATTTCACTTAACACTATCAAATTGATCCGCTACCTGGGAGAATACACGTTGACAAACTTCTTACATGGAATCATTATACAAAACTGAAACTATAAGAAACTGCTCATAATTACCGACTATTACAACACTTGCTTGATAAACGCTAAAAACTTCCCATTCATTAAAAGAAAAATAAATTATCAGGTCTGTTTGGAAACACAGAATTGAGACGTTGATTTCCAAAAGGTACTAAAGGACATATTTTACAAAATTGATATTTTTACATATTTATATTCTCCTCATTTAGTTTTATCTGAATCTTAAATTTGATTTTATCTAATGAACACTCAAGTCCTTTAATAATGCGATTTAGAAATTATATTAATTTCTTAAGGTACTAATTACACATTTAGTTTCGTTCTAAATCATACTAAAACATTTCATTTCATAACTTTAATATGGTTTTATTAATATAGTAAAAAAAAAATTCTATATTTTAATGTGAAAAGAATCAAATTAGTTGGTTTAATAATATTATAACGAGAGATTTTGGCGCTTCCTGTAAAATTTTCTATAATGGATATAGTACCTTTTGGAAATCAACGTCTCAATTGAGGTTTAGGGCTCTACTGGAGCAAAATATTGTGCATGTATGTATTATTGTTATTATAAAATACTTATTTATGTTTATTTACTATATTAAGAAAATTTTTAACTTTGTATTTTAAACAATGACCAGATGTATTTTTATATGGGATTTTCCTTAAGACAAATAGATAAAATGTTATAATCCTGTGAAGCGTCTGAAAAGAAGATGACTGCAAGACATCTTAATATAGAATTTCATCAAAGTGGGGAAAATCTGGGACGACTGCCAAGTTTTAAATAGATCAAATATCGTATATTTCATAACATGTTGTATACAGAAATCAATTTTCCTTTTTATTCTTTTAATTATCCTTTTTATTGTGTTTTATTGTTCTATACATTTGTACTTTTCTACCAATGATTAACTCCTTCATAAATTACTTTAATATTTTTTGTAGATTAAATATTGTATATGGGTCAATCCATTCGAAATCGTCCACACGACATTTTTATTTTTTATTTTTTTACCGCTTATTCTTTATTCTTTTCTGAACATCAAACAGTAAATAAAATATTTTCTGGCCAGCACTTCTAGTGTTGCAGCCGTTTTAAGTCAGCTTAGCGGCTAAATACATGTGTTGGGAAAATCTTTCTAATTCTTCTTATTTTCGAGATATCAAATCAAAACAAAATCTAACAATAAGGTAAGGGCATACTTCGTCTTTTTTTGTGCCCACTACTCATTACCTAAATAGTGAAGGAAGGTGGTTTAAAACATTCTCGAAAATTAATAAAAACTGAGACTTTTAGCGAGATAAAAGTATATGATAGAAATAAGAGTCACCCTTGATTATTTTTTCCTGTATGACTTAGTCTTAACATGGACAAAGAACATTAAAAAATTCGGCACTGAAGCCATATAGGAATATTTCAATCAGAATAAAACTTACATAATATTAAAGCCCATTAAATTTTACATCGATATAGCGAGCTTAATCTAAATCGTTAAAGCTGTTTTGGAGAAAATCGTTAAAAGTTGCAAAATGTTTAGTATAGAGTGGCTCGTCTGGCTGTCGAATTTCTTTGAAAAGCTTGTTGCACCATTTCAGGACTATACTGTTCTAAAATATGAAATTTCAGTTTTATGCAACTTACTGTTTTTAAGCTAGACTGACAACACACAAACACGTACTTTTTTGTAGGACTTGGTCATTTGGACAAAGGGACCCTAAAACGTTTATTACCGGTGAAAACTCGAATTCGAAAATATTCACGATTGCAATTAAGATTTTATTTATTCGATATCCTTATTAAAGTAAAAACTTTGTTATAAAAAAAAAATAGATAAAATATATCTAGTAAATGTGATACAGAATTATACAGTCATGATTCACATTTAGAGTACTAACCATTAGTAGCTCTCCAAAACTATGCTAAACCAGAAGGTCTCAGGGCCATCTTCTTTTCAGACGCCTCGAAGGATTATCAGAGATTGTAGAGGCAGCAAGGTTTGGCACTTTTGAAAATGAAGTTGATCATAAAAGGAGTGGTACCTGGTTCGAGTTATGTCAGAAACATGGGGAGCACTAAGATTTTTATGGATGAGTTTATTTGTGACATAAAAATCAGCATTGAGAAGTTTTGGATTTTAAGGATTGGAGAAAAGAGGAATTTGATGGTTTAGCACCCCAGCTCTATGTCCATATCGGCCTTATGATAGTGATATGGATGAGTCTTTTATAGTTGAGCGGCAGGTCTAAGCGTTTGTCCAGTAAGTATTAAAGTGGTCGTAAACGTCGGGCAGTTTATTGTTGTTTTAGTCTTTTGTGAGGATTCCAAGTAAGACGTTTGTCCAGATGTAGTTCTAGATATTGGGTCTGGTCGACTGGGACCAGCGGAATGTTGTTGAAGGATACTGTAGGACAGGATGTAATAGGTTTACCACGAAGAGTAAAGGTTATTTGGTGGAATTTATATTTATCATCCAATTTTGACACCATACTTCAAGGTCTCTGATGTGGGATTGATAGGTTTGAGAGGCAATAATAATAGGATCGTTATTGACTGATAATACACGGGTGTCATCAGCAAAAGTAGAAAGGAAAGTGGTAGGATTGGGATATCAGCTGTATAGACGGTGTAAGCAATGGATCCAAGAATACTGCCTTGAGGAACACCAGCATACTGGTTAAAAAGAAAGGAATAGGAATTATTGTGATTTACTTTGAAGGATCTATTAGTGAGGTAGGACGAGATGATGAGAAAATATGTAGGGAGAAGAAATTTGAGGAGTTTGTAAAGCAATCCCAGGTGCCCAAAGGCTTATTCTACTTCGATGATGGTTCTTGTGGAGTACAATTTGAGTAGATAACGTCTACCATACGAGGGCATTGCTGTATAGTGGAGTGGGTTGTCCGGAATCCAAATTGATGATCTGGGATAATATGATTGGAATCAAGGATGAGATATAATTCAATACATTCTAAAGACGAGGATTAAATATATCAGGATGAGGGTTATAAATTTAGATCTTGCCCAGATTTGGAATTCGTTTAGGAGAGGATGTTTAAAATTTTTAAGCTTTAGGAGCTTTATAGTGGTCGTCCGTAGTGATTTATCAGTGGTAGTGAGGTTTTCAGTCATGTTAAGTAAATTTTGAGTTTTGAATTTCCCGAGTTCTAATTTTAGATTGTTCGTCTATTTGGTGTAATAAGTTTTATCTAATGGATATCTAGTCCCATGCCACTTCGATCTTGCCCTGTGCTTTACTCTTAACAAGATCCAAACGTGCTGTGTTAGTACTGTCTGTTTAGTAGCATTGATGTTGAATGTAGAAGAAATATTGTCTCTTATACTGGTACTTATTGAGTCAGTCAGTTTTGCAATAGCTTTATCAATATCATGTCGAGTCCTTAGTGGAATTTTTATGTCCAGTTTTTTTCTTTGTCGAGTCGGAGGCCGTTACAGTCCACTCATCCTGTAATCAATGTGGGGGTGTGAAAGCTTGAATGCAAGGAAAGTAGAACTGGACTGTGATCTGATGAGAAGTAATTCAGGGGTTTAATCGTGGTTTGAGAGGAGGGAATCTGAGAGGAAACAAATATTTCCAGGATATCAAGACGTTTTCGGGGGGATGAAGGCCAATAAATAGGGTTCATGGGTGAGAGAATAGTATAAGAATTGGAGATTGAGACGTCAGGGAGGATATTGCAACGAGAGTCGGATGTTCGATAACCCCATCGCTGGTGTTTAGCGTTATAGTCTCCTATAGCTATAAAACGCTGTCCTAGAGTTCGGAATAGTGCATCGAGTTGGTTATATACAAGGGATTCATTTGGAGGGCAGTATACAGCTGAGTGTGTAACATGGTAAGAACGAGCTGAAATGATTATAGAGGTTGATTGAATGGCGTTGGAGTAGAAGGGATAAGGGAACGGGGTAGCGATTGATGAATGAGAATGCATGATACGGAATGGGCAATGTTGTCTAGGTGGTCTGATCTGGAAGTGATTAATGGTTTCAGTAAAATCTTAAAAGAAAGAGTTGAAGATGGAGTATATGTCAGACGGATCTTGGTTGGGGACAGGTTGTGGATAAGAGACTTGAGGACGATTATGTTGTATGGTAAGGAGTGCTGAATGGAGACTGGATTCGGCGTGGGGTACGAGGATATTCAGTCCTCAGTGATACTTGAAGTAGGAGTTTTGGCTGGCTTGGCTGAACAATAGGACGGGGTGTAATTTTCTGAGGTTGTTCTGGAGGTAGTTCTACCCGTAGGGGTTAATGCTGTTGAGATATTTCACGAATTGGAGCTTGTGGAACAGGAATACAGAAGGTTGTGGGATAATTGGTGGTGGTTTCTGAATTATTTGGAAATCATCCAAATTGGGATATTCAAGTACCTGGTTTCATGTCTGTTCCATTCTGCATCCCGGTGTGTTTTGAGCTTTCTGTCGAAGAAGAGTTCTATAAACCGTGCAGGCTCTGTAGCTCGCCGGATGCGCCTCACCGCAAGGAGCACACGTTGATGTCTCAGTTCGAGAAAGGATTCAGAAGCACGGGGACTGCATATTTAACACACCTAGCCGGGTGAAAGCATTAAACCTTTGTGTTCCCCAAGTTATGACATTTGGTGAATTGAAGGATGCTTGTTTATTTTTAATCGGTTCTTTAAAACGGACTGTAGAGTAGACCAATCTATTAATATTAAATATTTCGGATTGGTTTTTGCCCGTTTAAAGATCAATGAAAAATAGTGATAAAGTATGGGTGAAACATTTTTAGCTCTACGTCAAATTTCTTTCAGGTCTCTTATGATGGTTTACGTAGATGTGGTGGAGTTGAGTCCTCTTAAAACCACACGTTATGATTTTCCTTCTTTTAATTTAAAGCAGTGTAAGTCATAATCGTTTGTAATTTATTAGTTTTTTGTAACTATCTTGGAGATGATGTTGATTTTGGTGCCGTTATGTCTTGAAAAGCAACGAAAGCTAGACTGTCCCATCAAGTTGGCTATTTCTCGATCGAAGTACATAAAATCGCTAATTTTCGAGACGTGTACGGAAGGTGGTTCTGGATTTGTAAGCCTTTGGGCCGGAATCTCATTCAAGTTTTTGGTTACAACTCAATTGTTGCTTTTAGAAGCAGACGAAGGTAGACGTAGACGGCATAATGGGTTCGTTCCTGTTGGCTGCAGTAGTATTGCAAGTTTTAGGCGGTGATATAATTTTTATTAGCGATTGTTTGATCTTGGTCAGTTTATTTTTCTTGTTGGTAGGCGAAGTTTCTTGGATTCCAAGGTTTGAGTGGCGGTTTCTTTACTGAAGTGACCGACGCTTTAAATATTGCGAATCAGATTCACTAATTTCGGAAAAAGATGTCTCTCCGTCCAAGTCATCACGCAATGTAACGCATACACTGAGCCCATAATCACAAATGAAAGTTTCTCTTGAAGGATCTCCAAGTAAATCTGGAGGACCACAACCATGTCGTCAGCGTACTCAAGGACTGTGAGCAGAATCCTAGAGATTCCTATGTCCGAGATGGTATGGTTTCATTTCCTGTTTTACTCCCTTCAGGACAGTATCTAACACTACGATAAACAAGGCTGCATCCCAGTCTTATTCCTTGCTCTGTTAGGAATTCCCCTGATATGTTGTTGCACGTTCTAACGACATTTCTCTGTACTTCGTAGAGACTTAAGATGGCCTTTCTTAGTCCTATGTGGACTCTATATTCTACCAGTGTTGTAGAAATGTCTTTTTTCTGTCAAAAGCCTTGCTTACATCTACAAAACAAGCGAAGACCTCTCCGCTCTTTTCTATGATATTCTCGGAAATCTGTATCATCGTAAATATCAGATTCTGAGTGCTCCTATTCGGTCTGAAACCATATTGTTCTTCCTCTAGTTTGTGTTCTATAAGGCTCCTCAATATATTTTTAAGTATTTTGGAGTATACTTTATAGGAGACACTGAGCAGTGATGGTTCTGACATTCACAATTCTCTCCTTTTATTAAGATTGGGATTATTGTTAAAAACTAAACTATTTACATTATAAACATATAAAAACCCATTAATAACCATATTTTGATTGTAAAAAAAAAATAAATAAATAAAGTAAAAACTTAATTTTCTAACCGTGCACTTATCAAAGAACTGCATGAATTATCTCACGTTTTATAACTCCTCAATTAGAATTGTGACTTTTATCACATGTCGTATCATATTATTCCTTTAAGCATCATTTTTCGAGAACTCATTAAAGTTTCCTAAAGAACCAGCAACTATAGAATTTGAAACTTCCCGGTTATGCGGTGACTGGCCGTTACGTTCTTGCGGCAACCAGTGAGTAGCCCGAACACTTGAGGTAGGCCAAAAAATATTCCATGTGTTCCAGGAGTTTGAAATTCTCGTTCTGTGGTACCATAAGTTATCGGCGGTCTATAATTATATTATGTCTAATTATTTAATAATAATATGTATAGATGCGTGATTTCAACCGGAAATTTAGTTCCTTCCCCAGTGTGATGGGTAAAATTAAATAAAAATTCCTCCTGGTATCCTTGACTTGAGTAATATATTTTATTTTATATTATTGCGATGATGTCTAGTGTATAAAGCACTAGTCTGTCTCCGGACTCCAAATTCGAACCACGCCTGAGGCAGAATTATTATTTATAATGTTATTTAATGTGCGGGGTAGCCTTGAAGTAGACACGCCCACTTGGGGTACACCGAAACTCTATAAAGTGTGTACCAGGTGGTAGTGGGTAACCTGGGAACAGTATGAATCTCTATATACACTGAACCCAAGATCCTTCATGGTACGGTTTTTTTTTTGGTTTTTTTTTCGTGATATATGAAAATATGACTACCTTCTGGCTTTTGATTAGATTAAATAAATACTTATGATGAATTACAATTTTTGACTCATTTGGTTTGACAGTATTACATTTTGAAAAACAAAAGATTATCTAGTCTTCTGCATAAGAAATATCCCCACATGTATGACGTGAATCTTGGTTTTCGCGAAATACTGCTAAACCACTAAAGTTTTTCTTTATGGTTGTTTTTCTTTAGATGGGAAAATTAAATTTTCTATAACCAAGTTCTTAAAAAATCTTTAACGAAATATTGGGCAGTAATATAGACGTATAATATACCTTTGGAAAGCGCAAGATTTTAGAATAGTTGATTTGAAATAAATTGTACAAGTCAACATAACCTTATAAACGTATGCTATTTGTAATTTCTGTAAAGAAGATGGTTATGGGACTCAGTGTTACCACCGTACAGTATCGTAAAGCTTATATTCTTCTATACAGTACTCAAGATTTTAGAAATAACATTGCGTACTAAAGCGTACGTAAGTTTAAATAATTGGAAAGTTGTTATAAGTCCATAAACTGAGATTTTTTATTAATTATTTCTACTTTTAGATCATTTAATCGCTACTTATCTGATAAATTAAAAATTCCCTTAATGAACCTTTTTTGATATTGATATTCATAACAAGAAGTCATTAAAGTAATTTCAGTCCCAAATGGACCCTGTATTCTCGAACAATTCGCCCTAACATCTCTCTTTCCGGAGCCTTTTCTTTGCTCTATCCATAGGGCAACCTTTCGGCGTATTCAAGCCTGTTTATTCTTCTTAGCCTGATTAATCACGCAATATCCATTTGTTCTTTAGCTCATCTAGGTTCTGGTTATTCTTCATGCGGTAGCTGCCTTCTTCGTAAATAGAGCTTTATATGCTTTTCGTTATTCTCTATAGATTCTGAGACCCTAGGCCCGTTGTTTCATCACCGTAGCAAACAAAGAGAGCAAAATGGACTGTACCAATTTCAAAAAGTTATTCTTATTTTTTTTTTCTTGAACTCATAACTGACCTTATTTTCTACAACATATCTGAATCAAGATTTTCGCATAACATTTCTTTTGTATGATTCATATTTTCTGATATTGAACAATATCACAATTATTGAAAATGAATGGGGTTTTTCATAAAATTTCCTGCTTGTATAATTTTTTTTCTATTTAAATTATATTTTAGTAATAGATTGTTATATCGAAATATATTATTCAAATTTATTATTTCTTGTTATTTTTCTATAATGTACTAAATCTCACTTCACTTCCCCTGATACCCCTTCCATATAGTTACATGAAATGGGGAATTGTGAAGAAATATTCGATCTTCTAGAAAGTACTAAGATCAAATCTAAAAACCAATCTTGATTCTTCCCAGCCTTGCACGCAACCATATAATAAATTTTCAGTAAGTTTTCTTCCTATTCTTTCACGAATACAAGGAATAACACTTTCATTTAGTTTTGTGCGAATACAGTTTAACCTAATTTGCTAAAACAGCGACTTTTATTAATGTGGATATGAATAATTGTTTTTTAAGTTATATCAATTAATTTTTTTTATTGTTATCGTTGGTAAATTTTCCATTTTTTTTTCTCTTATATAGTTTTCTGGTAAAGATCTATAATGCACATAATGTCATATGTTTCACATTTGAATCTCCAAAGGAATAAACATTCCACTGGCTAAACTGTAAATTTAAAAAACACAACCATTACTGCTTAATACACATCAAGGTATACTGACTTCTTTTGTACTAGGAACCAGTAAAACATGCTACACAAGAATTATTCCAATTTTTTATTTAAAAACATTTACAACTGTATTAAATCAATACAACAAGTAAATAGGCTTGATATATGGTCAGAACACATGGTAGTCGTGTGAAGAAACTACCCATTGGTAGCACTCCAATGTCTAATTTATGTTAAGAGGTCTCTTGGCCATATTCTTTTAATGCGTCTCGGTAGGTTGTCGGGAATGGATATGGAGGAGAGGTCACGGATAAGCGGGTTTGAGTGGGCAGGGAGTTTGAAATGAAAAGAGGTATATCTGTAACGGGCCAAGTCTTCAAAAAATGGGATATTTAGGTCTTTATGGATGATTTTATTAGTAACAAAGTAAGGAGCATTGAGGATTTTACGAAGGATTTTGGACTGCAAGGATTGGATACGAGAGGAATTCGATGGTTTAGTAGGCCCCCATAGCTCAATGCCATAGGTCCAAATAATAATTTTTATATAAATGAGTTTTTTATAGTAAGTAGGAAGTTTTGAGCGTTTGTCGAGTAAGTATTGTAGTAATCTGTATCTACGAGCAGTTTCCTGTCGTATCAGTCTAGTATGAGGATTCCATGTCAGGCGTTTGTCGAGGTGGAGTCCTAAATACCGATTCTGTTCAACAGGAGTAAGTAGGATATCCAAAACATTAATATTATTATTCACATCACATACGGCTTATTTAATAAGCGCGTAGTTTTCAGTTTCAACTTCGAGTCTACTGTGAAGATATCAGCTTTCAAAGTCCCAGAAAACAATAACCAAAGGAATGTCACTTGTTGCCACCATACTATAATCACCTATATTTTCAGTTACTAACAACCAAATAGCATTAATAACAAATTAATATATATATTTTTTTTTTTCTTCATCACAATATTTAAACCATTTGCACATTAAAAAAAATATTGCAATTTACAACTGTTTTATTGAATAATACAAGAACATGTATTACTATAAAATGCATTACATACATAAATACATGTAGAGAAATTACCCATTAGTAGAACTCCAAAAATATTCTAACAAGAAGGTCTCGGGGCAATCTTCTTTTCAGATTCCTAGAAGAATTATCAGGAATTGAAGGGGAATAAAGGAAAGAAACTAGTGGGTTAATGTGGGAATAGAGTTTACCATGAAAGCAAATATTACCTGGTTCGAGCCAATTCAGAGATATTTAGAACATTAAGGTCTTTAAGAATCAGTTTATTCGTTACACAGTCAGAAGCATTGAGGATTTTAGATTGTAACGAGAAGAATTCGATGGTTTAGTAGGGCCCTACAACTCTACTCCGTAAGTCAATATCTTATGATAGTCAAGTAGATAAATGGAAGATTAGACAGTTTTTCTAGTAAGTGTTTGAAGTATCCGAAACGTCGACAGTTTCTTGTCGTTACAGTCTTGTGTGCGGATTCCAAGTTAGACGTTTGTCAAATAGAATAGAAGTCCTAGATCTGTTCAACCGAGACAAGCGGAATATTATTTAAGGACACTGTATGGCAGGATGTCATTGGCTTACGACGAAGGGTAAAGGTAATTTGGAAGGATTTGTTGGAATCGATTTTGATTCTCCAATTCTGGCACCATCCTTGAAGATATTTGATGTGGGATTGGAGAGTGTGAGAGGCAAGGACTAGGTCGTTATCTACTGATAACACACAATCATGTCATCAGGAAAGGTAGAAAGGAAAATTTGAGATTGGTTTGGGATATCAGCTGTATAGACTGTGTAAAGAATGGGTACTAGGATGCTTACTTGAGGTTAGCCAGTAGACTGTGAAAAAGGAGATAAATAGGAACTGTTGCTATTGATTATGAAGGATTCGTTAGTAAGGTGGGACTATATAATAAGGAAGTATGAAGGAGGGAGGATCCCGAGTGTCAGACTCCGTAAAAGGCTATTCATAGTTTAAAGGCCAAAATTAAGATTTTAACGTATATGGGTGGATCTTCTCCGTTAATGGTCCCAACTTCAACTAGAATCTGATCCGACCATAAAATGAACTTTTCAAAACTTGAGCCTGAACATCACTAGTCAGTAGAAGACCAGCATAAAGGCTGTTTGTGAAACTTTTAGCTGGGTTTAGTAAATAAATAACAGGCAAATCTTCTTAATGATCGTAAATGTTCTTGAGAAAATTACAGTTTACAACTACTTTTCAAGACATTTAGGGACAGATGGGGAGGCAAGCCACAATGGATGTAGGAGGAAAGTGTTACAGGAGGAGAGGCTCAAAGTGGGCACTCATGACAGGTCCAGTACACTTCAACCGCATTATGAGCCTTCCCTCCACATACTCATCCGCCTGTGAAATTACCTCACCATCACGGTAGATCCCCGGTCGCAAAGATTAAAAGTGGCAGTCAAAAATTGGAAGGGCTTTAAGAAGATTTTTGGAAAGTCACTTCAAAAAGAGTAAAGTCCTATAGGAAACACTGCCTACAGGAAATAATGTTATTCGGCTACAGTGAACAGAGTACTTAATTAGTATCATATCATACAGGCATCATACGACACAGCGAAAACCTATTTCTAATTGAACCGTTGATTTCCAAAAGGCACTACATCCAGATTAGACAACATAACTGGAAATTCAATAACCTTTTATTTATTTATTTTTAGACCAATTTACTTGATTCTTTTTTTTAAATAACAACAAAAGTTGATTTTTTACTGTTTTTATAACTTAATTTTCCAAATTATTCCACATTTCTCATAACTTTTTAAAAATATATGTTGGATATATTACTTTTTGGAATGAAACGCGGATATGGTACTTTTTGGATAAAATTGAAAGAGATAAAGCACTTTTTGGAAGAATATAACAATGACCGTATTAATCACATTACTGGTAACTATTGTTATGTTCATAGTCTTTATTATGTTCATTGATAAATAATGTATATTTCCTTACTTTTCCTTAAAAAAAATATATGTTTCTTTTTAGCTAATAACATTTTACAATTGATTTATCTCTTACAAAAATACATTTCTATATTTACATTCAAGTATTCAAAGATTTGTAATTATGAACCTTGTTTCGAACTTATATTTACTATTTCTTGTGAATTTAGCAAATATATTTATGTTATTAACTACGTGTAAACAATGTTTAACAATAGAGACTGATATAAACTAATTTTAAACTTTTAT
Organism: Piezodorus guildinii; assembly: GCA_023052935.1. Lineage (NCBI taxonomy): Eukaryota > Metazoa > Arthropoda > Insecta > Hemiptera > Pentatomidae > Piezodorus > Piezodorus guildinii. The sequence continues at coordinate 85,327,644 of CM041295.1, forward strand.
TTTAGTCTTTTTCTCTTTTTAAATGTTTACGTATAATTACCTTTTATTCTTATGTATAATTATCAGTAGTAATTGTATAACCTATTGGTCACTTTACATTTAAATTACAACTTTGAACATAAGGTAATATTTTTTCTTAAATCTTTAGCTTTCTAACGGCAAATTGTGATGCTGTTTCTAGGTTCAAAAACACAAATATTATATTTAAAAAATTGTTTGCCCTTTCCTCCATTAGTTAGTAATCGAATTCGTTCAACATTTCTTATTTAGCCGGAACCACTGTGAGTCGCCTTAAGATAGTTGTATATTTATTGACTGAACTAAACCCTTAAAAAAACTTGTACTGTTAACAGTCGTGAACAATCATATGTAAATGTTTATGTTTGTATTTCAATCACTCCTGGTTGCGGTGATACAGCTAAGCTACTAACAGCTGATATTCATTCGATATCTCATTGAGACCTTAAAAGGAGATAAGAATAATGTGATATAGCAGCCGCCAGCCGAGAGTGGGTATACAGCTGGTGGTGAAGGCTGGGCCCCAATCGATATAGCGTAGGGGCTCCGAATCGGGGGATGCAACTATTATCTGACCTCACCACATCACCACTATAATTTTATCATAAACCAAAGTACAAAGCTCTCATATGGACCTATTAAAGCCACGCTATAAATATTCTCATATAGGATACAAATGCCAAATATTCGATTTCCCCCCCCCTCAAGATTACCATAATTTCATTTTAATTTAAAATAATTAACGATCTCAAATTGTTAGAAAATAAAACCTGCTTCGCTCGGAATCAATTGGATTGTGGTATTGTTTATGTTGATGCACTGTTTAACCGATTTAGAGTTTATCGCAGAAACTGAGAAACGCTAGATAGAAAAATATTAGAGAAAAATCTGGTGCGGGCAACACACGACTTTCACATACCTCGATTTTTAAAATCAATGAAAGAATTTTCAAATACAGTTAGAGATAAAAATACGTGAAACTATTAAGGAATTAATCAAATTGAATTTATATATAAACATGTGTTTTATTAAAAAATCTATTATATTATTATCTAAAATAATCAGTTAGTTTTATCTTCTTCTCGTCACTCTCTATTAACTTCTAAAAGCTTGTGTATGAGATGATATATTTTTTCTAAAATCTTTAGCTTTCCAACGGTATATCATACATGTATATTACTGCTCTTATGTTCAAAAACGAAAAATTTGATTAAACATATATTTTTTCTGTTTTCTCCTTTAGTTGGGTATCGAATTTATTCAATTTATATATTTACCTGTTTTTCATCAGCGCTAACAAGATAATCTAGTTATTATTATTGAATCTAAAAAATTAAAGGTACTTTAGAGGAAGAAAATTTAAAATATCGGCATTTAAGCCCTGTCAGACCATTTTTATCCAAATAAAACCTACATGATATTAAAGCCCATTTAATTTTACATCGATATAGCGAGTTTAATCAAAATCGTCGGAACTGTTTTTGAGAAAATCGAAAAAAGGTGCAAAATGCATGGTATAAAGTGCCTCTTCTGGTAAGCTCATTTTGATGAAAAAAGTTTTGTCACGTCTCGGGCGTATAGTTGTCTTAAATATGTAATTTCAGTTTCATAGGACTTACCGTTTCCGCCCGGGAGTTACCACACACACACACACAGACCTTTTTGCGGGACTTGGTTATTTGGACTCAGGGACCCTAAAACGCGTATTTCCGTTGAAAACTGGAATTCGAAAATTTTCACGATCGCAATACTTTCCTTACTATATATAGTAAGTGAAAGTAAAAAAAGAGACTTATGACCAAGAATATTCAATACCGACTTTCATAGATAACTTTTTTTTTTTAAACATTTTTATCGATATTTAAAAACGTATTAAGATTAAAAAAATTCATCAAATAAATGTGATAGTTATATTATACAATGACATGAAATACATGTATAGTAGCTACCCATTGGAAGCACTCTACAAATATTCTAAACTATTGTAGAAGGACCCAGGGCTATCTCAATTCCAGGCGCTTGGGGGGATTATTAGGAATTGAAGAGGAAGATAGGATAGAAACTAGTAGGTTAGAGTGGGAATGGAATTTTTCATAAAATGATTGACACCTGGTTCGGACCAAAACAGTAACATAAAGAACACTAAGGTCTTTATGCATGAGTTTATTCGTGACAAAGTATGGAGCGTTGAGGATTTTGGATTGTAAGGATTGGATGCCAGAAGAATTTGATGGTTTAGTAGAGCCCCAAAGCTCTACTTCGTAAGTACAGATTGGTCTTATAACAGTCATTTAGATGAACCTTTTGTATTTAAGAGGAAGGTTTGACCGTTTGTCTAGTAAGTGTTGAATTAGCCTAAAACGACGAATGGATAACCTTACATTTAAAACAATTAAACGCATTCAATAATAAAACAAAAAATTATTCTTTTATACACCAGTGAGGTTATGTTAAACTAAAAAAATAGAAATAATAACGGTTCCATTTTATTCGGTCAATAATTATTACATTTTTCAAACGAAGTATTTAAAAAAGATATTAAACTGTTAAAATATAAATAATGAACAACAATTTTAGATGGCTTTCTAACAACTTTCCATAGATTTTAACAACTTACGTACTATGTGGTAAGTAATATTTTTTCTAAAATCTTGATTACTATATGGAAGGATATTACTTGTACGATACTATATGGAGGCAACACTGAATCCCATAACCTCTTTCATTACAAATAATATATGATCATAAATGTATGGGCTGATAACGACATCCTGTTAATTTGTACAACTTATTAATTGCATATTAACTATTTTAACATATTTCGATTCCCAGTTAAATATTATACATCTATATTACTATTCATATTTCAGGAAAGATTTCTTCGATGCCTTGATTACTTTAAATTAATTTAATTTTCCCTACTAAAGAAAAAACTTTATTACAATGCATTTTATTTTATAATCCTTCAAGAAAGTATGTCCTAAATTATTGTGAAAAACGTATTAAAATCCGTAGTGTGGTTGTTCACAAAGAGTTGGAGGATATCAAGAACCGTGCAGTATAATTATATATATATATATATATATATATATATATATATATATATATATATATATATATATATATATATATATATAGAGAGAGAGAGAGAGAGAGAGAGAGTGAGAGAGAGAGAATATTATATATCTTTCAGGTGTAAAAGATTTAAAATATATATATATTTAAATTAAAAAATCTGATGCGGAGAACACACGACTTTCAATGAAAAATATATTATCAAATTTCATAAAACCACCTTATATCTATTATTTATATATATATATATATATATATATATATATATATATATATATATATATATATATATTATTTAATTTGACATACCTTTATAAGAAACGGAATTCCTATCGTGAAAGTTTGTGAATTCGAGTTATCAACAAACATAGTCTGAGTTAAAAAAATCCAAACATTCAAATTAAATATCCTATGATATATTAAAATTTCATAGTTTAAATATTTATGAACTAAAAAAAGACACAGAAGTATTAAAATCTAGAAGTTTAATGTGAAATCATGGATTTTACACATGTTAGTACAATTTTCAATATCAGCTCTAACGCTTTGGATCAAAATCATAAAATTAATGTATAATTAAATGGTCAGTAATATAAAGTGTGTTTAAGTAGGCTGACATGGGCCCAGCACTGAGTTTTAAAAATTCCTTCTAAAAAATAATGTACATAAACTTGAATATGAAAGAATTCAATAATGTAATAAATTAAAAAAAAAAATATGGTGTGGAAAACAAACGACTTTCACTTGTTAAGGTTATTAAAATCAATTTAAGAACTTTTGAAGTAAGTTGGAGTTGAACAAAGTTTAAAGAGTTATATTGTTTCGTTGGAAACACCTTTTTTAGATTAAATAAAATAACATTATCAAATTGTAATATGCAATAATCACTTTTTAAATAAGTTTATTTGTCTATACGTCACATTATAATACTTTCCAAGACTTTTATAAAAAAAATATACATATACATATATATAAAAGATATTTTTTTCTCAAACTTTAACATTCCAACGGTACATTATACATCTATGTTACCATTCTTGTGTTAAGAAAAAATAAAAATAACCTAAAAAATATCTTTGCTTTAGTTAGTTATGAAATTCGTTCAACTTGTATATGTGCCCGTATTTTATGAATGTTAATAAAATGATATACTTTCTTATTAGAAACCGCATAATTAAAGGAACTTCAGAAGGAGAAAATTGAAAAAATCGGCATTAAAGCTCTGTCAGACTATTTCAATCAGAAAAAAAAATCTGTACTACTACAACCCATGAAGGGTTTTGGGCTCAGTACATATAGAGATTCATACTGTTTCTAGGCCAACGGCAGTGCAATAAGGTAGTAAGGCCTTAATCGCGCTCAGCCGCCAGGTTCTACTCCAATTAATTTTGGTACCCACTTTATAGAGGCTGGGTCTGCCCCAGGAGGGTCTCCATACCCTATGGTCGCCACCCGACTGAATTAACAGAATAAATAATATTCCGCCACTCGGAGCACAGCAGACTAGCACTCTATCCACTAGACCACGCCGCTCCCTATTTCAATCAGAACGAAACCTAAATTATATTAAAGCCTACTAAACTTTACATCGATATAGCGGGTTTAATCGAATCGTAAGAGCCGTTTTTGAGAAAATATGAAAAAGGTGCAAAATGCATGTCATAAAGAGGATCTTCTGGTACACCGAATTTGTTAAAAAAAAATCTGGTGCGGGAAACACACGACTTTCACTTACCTCTATTTTTAAAATCAATGGAAGAATTTTCAAATACAGTTAGAGATAAAAAAAAAATCTATTATATTTTTATCTAAAATAATCAGTTAGTTCTATGTTCATTTCATCATTCTCTATTAACTTTTCAAAGCTTGTGTATGAGATAATATTTTTTCTAAAATCTTTAGCTTTCCAACGGTATATCATACATGTATATTACTGCTCTTACGTTCAAAACGAAAAATTGTATTAAAATTTTTGTTTTCCTGTTTTCTCCTTTAGTTGGGTATCGAATTTATTCAATTTATATATTTACCTGTTTTTTATCAGCGTTAATAAGATAATATAGTTATTTCTATTGAATCTACAAAATTAAAGGTACTTTAGGGGAAGAAAATTTAAAATATCGGCATTTAAGCCCTGTCAGACCATTTTTATCCAAATAAAACCCACATGATATTAAATCCCATTAAATTTTACATCGATATAGCGAGTTTAATCAAAATCTTCTGAACCGTTTTTGAGAAAATCGAAAAAAGGTGCAGGGCCTCTTCTGGTAAGCTCATTTTGATGAAAAAAGTTTTGTCACGTCTCGGGCGTATAGTTGTCTTAAATATGAAATTTCAGTTTCATAGGACTCACTGTTTCCGCCCGGGAGTTACCACACACACACACTCAGACCTTTTTGCGGGACTTGGTTATTTGCACTCAGGGGACCCTAAAACGTGTATTTCCGTTGAAAACTGGAATTCGAAAATGTTTACGATCGCAATACTTCCCCTTACTATATATAGTAAGTGAAAGTAAAAAGCCTTTGAAGGTTATGTAATATATAATGGAGAGTAACGAAAAAAACATAAAGTTAAGTAAGTAATTGCTATGCTATTTAAACTAAAATAAATTTCATAATTGAAACTTGATCAATTTACACTTTCACTAAACTTTTTACATCAATGTTTGATTAAATTTATGGTGATATCTGCTAGTTTTATTCTCATTAAAATAGTCTTAAATAGAACTTAAATGCCAAAGTTTAAATATTTCTTCCTCTTAAAGGTACTTTAATTTATTGTATTTAAATTAATTACATACCGTTTATCATTATTAGTAGTATTACAAAATGTCGACAGAAAGGTTTATTTATTTGTTTTGATGTAAATCCCTATGCAAATATAGCAAAATACTATATATAAATTAATAACATAAATAAATATATATATATATATATATATATATATATATATATATATATATATATACATAATAAATAAATAGTATATAAATTAATAACATTATTATAGGTATGAATGTGGCCAAGATTTTTTTTACCTTATTTTTATTTTCATTTGTTAGTTAAGTTTACTTATTTTATTTCATCTTATGTTATTTTATATATATATTTTTTTATTTATTAATTATTACTATTATTATTTTTTTTTTTTATTATTATTATAGTGATGTCATGTTTTGTTTTGTTTTTTACTCTGTACATATGTTATTAATGTCTTATTTTAGCTCTTATACTTATTGCCCAATATAGTGGCAGATTGTATTATTTCTTAATAAAGCAATATTATTATTTAAAAAAAAAAAACATTATTATTAATATAAATAGATATAACTGCTACAAAAACATTAGATTCATAATTAAAGGTTAATAAGTTGATTGAAAATTAACTAATATAACCATACAAGCACTAACACACACACACGCGCGCGTGCGAGCATAAACCTACATATACTGCCCAACAATATGATATTTTTAAATATACTTTATATACATTGTTTGGTTTTCTGTTTATATCACAGTATAGTCAATATCATTAATCCATAAATAAACAAATGTAGTCAATCATTAATGATGAATGGTCTTAGTTCAAGACAATTAATTATAAAAAAGTATAGCTGTTTCAATATTATTGTTGATTTTGAGATAATTTGTTTACGTGTAGGATGCAGTGGTTTCTAAGTGAGCTGTAGATAGGATATATTGCTATTGATTGGTTTAATGTTTCATATTACATATTGAGCAAATTTCCTTTGGATTGATGTTAATATGATTTTTCTGGGTAAACTTAATGTTATATTTACTGGAGTGAAGGGCTTGAGCTATTATTTTTGTTACAATTAAATGATATTTTTTGAATGCACTAAATGTTTCAATGAGTAAACATGACGCGGATATATTATTATAATAAGAACTTTATGCACTTGTTTGTAAAGATGCTAGGTCACTTTTAATCAAATAGTGTTTGTATAAATCTATAAATATTCTAATAATATTGATTTAACTATAGATATTATGATATTGTGTAAATCTGTTACATTTTATTGACTCCGATATAAGTGTTTTTCTTCAGGATAATATATCAGGTTATAGTTATCCTATTGTTAAGTAGTTGTTTTCGATCTATTTTAGAATGCGTTTTAATATTTCATTGTGGAGTGTTTAAATAAAGTTCAAATTCAAATATCTGACCAATGGAGAATCGTTTGATTTTTGTTTAATGATCGAGAAATCTCAGAACATCCCCAATCACGGACACTTGCATTAGTATATCAGTGCGCCTTCTTCTTTCTTCTTTCAGTGGCGCAACAGGCCGTGTAGGCCCTGGGCCTCGCGGTGTAAACTCCTGCGAGTTTACACTCATGCTTCACGATGCTATTTTTAGTGTAGGGTTATCACTCCCTACGACTGATTTTGTGAGTGGCCACCCTTTGGCTGACGGGTCTCACATACCCGGGGGAAAGGTTGTGAGTGAATCCCCATTTTTTTACATCCTTATAAAAGCCCCGCCGGGACTGGGATTCGAACTCAGAACCTGTAGCATGAGAGACTAGCGCGCTAGCCACTCAGCCACGGGCTCCCCGTGTGCCTTAAGACCTAAAAATGTAAAAACCTCGGAACACGGTTCCAATGAATGTATTTTCGTAAAACGTTTTTTATTGTTTTCTTAAAACCATCAATAAAAAAGTTTAACCATCAACATTTGCCGATCTAAATTGAATTAATAGTTTATAGCAATTAATAGATGATTTATGATAGCAACTTTGAAAACCAATTTTTGATTAATGATTTTCATATAATATACAATAAAGAATATTTGTGTATTAATTTTTACTTTGAGGTGAGAATAGATTTTTAAAAAATGGTGATAATAAGTTAGGTTGCTCACAGTGGTATAAATGTAAAACTTTAAATTCTGAAGAAACTTTAAATAAGGTATTCTTTATTAATAAATAAATGACGTTATATATTATATTATATGAAAAATACATATCGCCTTATTTATATCATCACCAATAATTTTGTTATATGTGATAGATTTTTGCTACTGTTGCCTTTGCATTTTGAGCAAGCCACATTAAAATTTAATTTACTTTTCCCGAACATTTTTTGTGACATTTTATCTTTTGCTGATTTAAAAAAATTAATTTATTGATCTGTTCGTAAAAATGCAGTCAACAAAACATGAACATCTTCGTCCTCAGAAACTGCAACAATGTTTTCAGATTGTAAATTTATTGCAGTTTCAATTATTAATTTTGCCGGTTATTCCATTTGACAATAAAATATTTTATTACTGTAAGTGTATTTCGCAACATATCCATAATGCTATTTTTATTTTTGGAGTTAGTTAAGAAATTTTACATGTCCTACTTTTAAAGACATGTTCTTGTCACCTATGATGTCATTACATACTGGTTTTTGGAACGAGTTCTTTACATCGATTTTGTTCAGATTTTCTCGTAACCGTCTAATAAATACTAAATACATTTTTTGTCCATAATTATTTTGTAAATATCGTACACAGCGTTCACAGATAAGGCCAACATTTGCCACTTAAAACGGTTTATAGTGGAAACTTTTTGTACATCATTCACATTTACTGTTACTTCTGAAAATAAGTCGTAAAATGCTAATTTCGTGGTTTTGCTAATACGTTGAAACAATAGGATCAATAGGAAAGATGAAATCTCATCATCCACATTTGTTTTACTTGTGGAAGTCGACAAAGGAATAATTTTTTCTTTACTTGATAACTTTACTTCTTTAAAAATCTTAATATTTTTATTAAGCAAGTGCATTTTTCAATCACTCATATCACCAAAATCAATCGGAAAAAAATGACTTATAGCCTGGACGTTTGATTTTTCATTTTTTTATCATGTAAATTATTTTTAAAAATTGCTTTTATTTTTTGAAATCCTGGATTTTCAATTACTTCTGTGTAACTAGAAATTTTGAAAATATTAGCATTAGTTTCATTAGAAACCACAGTATCAGATTCTTAATTACTTTGCATGAGATTAGCATATTAGGATATAAAATATTTTTGATAAATCCAGCTGCAGAGGCGTAGGCGCACGCTCTATAGCTTATGCACATTTTGACATTATATGATCTATTTTACATTCAGCATAAACCATTATAAGTTCTTCTTTGATTCCATTTGATTCCACTATCACCCATTATATAGCCAAGATACTAAAAACATTATGTTTTTAAGAGTGGAAACATTAAGAAGTACAAATATTAATTATTTATTATAATGATTAAATAATTGACGGGTAAACATTTTAGTACTTGGTGTTGAAAATACATTTCATAACATTCACAGATATCCACTCATTGGATCCGGGTTCGACGTATAAACCTTACGGCACTCCACTATATCGTTGTTCAACAGTCGGACAGCCGCCGATCTTCTGTAACAATCAAACCTCTTCATAATATAACGCCGCACAGTGGAAAATATGACCTTTGTAGTCCCAGATTACGGAATAAAATATTGAAAAATTAAAAAACTAATTAATTTTTGACACGATTGGAGAGCGCACAGTGTGTAAAAATCAAATTTATTTGCTAAAACTTCCCTACATTTCACGTTTGAAGTCCTAGAATATGAAAAAATAATAAACAACAATTCTAATTATGGCTCAGAATGGCTTAAACCTGCTAATAGATGTATTTAAAATCATTAATTGATTAGTAAACTCTTCAAATTATAGATAGTGAAATCTTGTATTCGGAGTTTGTATCTGAAAAAAATTATGTATCCTCCAAAACGCAAAAATTCTATACAACATTTAAAGACTAGAAATCGCCGTTTTAGGCTACTTCAACACTTAGTAGACAAACGGTCAAACCTTCCTCTTAACTACAAAAGGCTCATCTACATGACTATTATAAGACCAATCTGGACTTACGGAGTAGAGCTTTGGGGCTCTACTAAACCATCAAATGCTTCCCGCATCCAATCCTTACAATCCAAAATCCTTCGTAAAATCCTCAACGCTCCTTACTTTGTCACGAATAAACTTATCCATAAAGACATTAATGTTCCCTTTGTTACTGATTTGGCCTGGACCAGTTATCAATCCTTTCATGACAAACTCCATTCGCACTCTAACCCACTAGTTTTTCAATTCCTTTCTTTCCTCATCAATTCTGGATAATCCTCCGAGGGGCCTGAAAAGGAAATGGCCCCGGGACCTTCTAGTTTAGAATATTTTAGAGTGCTTCCTATGGGAAGCTTCTCTACATGTATATCAAGTCATTGTATTATATAACACATCACATTTACTGGTTGTATGTTTTTTAATACAGTTGTAAATACCAATAAAATGATTTTTAAAAAAATTGATTTTGCCGTGTGTGCGCCGGCTATATCAAATGCTTATATTAATTAAAACATTTTTATATAATGATTATTGCAATATATGAAGCCTTATCGGAGCTGTACCGACCGAGCAAATTCCTAAAAGGTGGCTATCATTCCAGATATCATTCATTGCAAAAAGAAAGATGTGGATTGATGGTTTGTAGACTTACCCTCAATGTATGAAGGAAGAAATAGAGGAAACGTGCCACCCTCCCCAAATGCTGACGACTAACTTACCATTATGATGCCAGGAGGGGAAGAGAGAAAAAAAGTAAAACGCTCTTGAAAAAAAATAAAATAACAAATAAGTGAATCTCAAGAGAAGAGGGAGATTTCGTGAAATATACAATGTCATGCTAGAACGATTTAATCGATAATAAATAATGTTATTTTTAATATCAAGAAGATATCATGTTGGTATTTGATTCATTATAATTACCATACATACAAGAAATTACCAGTCTCATTGATGATTTAATAATCCTAACCTTTTGTATGAATATATCGAGTAAAATATTTGTTAAAGGTGATACTTCTTAATCATTATAATTTTTTTTTCTTTTTTAAAGATATTTATTGATATTTACAACTGTATTATATACATAAAGTAAACTTACATGAAATACATGTAGAGACGCTACCCGTTGGTAGCAAAAAACCTGTACCTCGACAACCCATGAAGGGTCTTGGGCTCAGTACACATAGAGATACTGTTTCTAGGCCAACGGCCGTACAATGAGGTGATTCGGCCCAGATCACGCTCAGCCACCAGGTTTTTCCCCATTTTGGGTACCCACTTGATAATGCTGTCAGCGCCCCAGGAGGTCTCCCCCCCTCCCTCCCCTGCGGACTGAATTAACAGAATAAATAATATTCTGTCACAGCGATTCGAACCCAGGACCCGGAGAACAGTAGACTAGTGATCTATCCACTAGACCACGCCGCTCCTATACCCATTAGTAGCACTTTAAAAATATTCTAAACTAGAAGGTCTCGGTGCCATCTCCTTTTAGACGCATCGGAGGATCATCAGGAATCGAAATGGATGATGGGATAGAAACTAGTGGGTTAGAGTGGGAATGGAGTTTTTCATAGAATGATTGATACCTAATTTGGGCTAATTCAGCATCAAATGGAACATTAAGGTTTTTATGGATGAGTTTCTTCGTGACAAAGTATGGAGCGTTGAGGATTTTGGATTGTAAGGATTGGATACGACAAGAATTTGATGGTTTAGTAGAGCCCCATAGCTTTACTCCGTAAGTCCATGAAGGTCTTATAATAGTCATGTAATGTCTAGTAAGTGCTGAAGAAGCAGAAAAAGCAGTTTCCTTTCGTTTCAGTCTGGTATGAGGGTTTCCAAGTAAGTCTTTTATTAAACCAGAGCCCTAGGTATCTGATCTGTTCAACAGAGACAAGTGGAGAGTTATTAAAGGATACTGTAGGGCAGGAAGTCATAGGTTTACGACGAAGGGTAAAGATTATTTGATGTAAGTTTCTTAAATAATAATATCAAATGTAGATATTTATTATTCTTTGGTATGATCAAAAAGCTTAGCTAAAGGCTCTCCATTGCATCATAAACAAAAAACTGGATCAATGCAACAGACTCTAGGATTGTATTGGAAGCTCTTGAAAATGCGTGCCCTACTAATTCCATCATTAGGAAAATACTGAACGTTGGGTGGGAAGTGAAAAATAAAGGTATTATTGTAGTCTTTATCTGGGTTCCAGCACATTGTGGTATTCCAGGCAACTAAGAAGCAGACAGAGCCGCCAGCTTTGCCAGACAAGGCAACACATCTGAAAGCACAATTCTAATAAAACTCACAGCAGAAGATTGGATCAGACAATTGAAGAAAAATCTCTTCAAAAACTGGGATATAATGTGGAGAACAAGGAAATATAAACTGTTAGATATAAAAAAGATACCAAAAAATGGACCACGAACACTAGGATTTCCAGAAAAGAGAAGATTATTTTATGCCGGCTTCGTGTTGGACATTGCCAATTTACCCACAGTTACCTTTTTATTATTGTACCACATTTTTTTTTCAGATCTCATTCGCTGGTCGTTTATAATTAACAGTTGTGAATCTAAAAATAATGAGAAAAAAGAAATATTCACGCACCCACCTGCGAATATTGTAATAACGTTTCACATACTGTCCAACATCTATTATTAGAGTGTCCCCTATTCGAAACAACGAGACGAAAAATTAAATTCACAGGAACCCTAACAGATGTACTGAATGATGATGAAGACAGAGTAAATAAGCTATTAAGCTATTTAAAAGAAATTAAATATTACACCAAAATTAATCAAGCCGGTGCCAATGACTCTATAGGGTAGAGGCATATAAAAAATAAAATAAAAAAAATAGCTTAACTGCTATGCATGATCGGTAGTAACACATTAAAAAAATAAATCAATAAAATAAATTAATTTGCTATATTGCTAAAGAATTATTTACACAAACTAATTTGTACTACAAAAAAGCTTCTTTGTCCAGCCAAATTAGCTTAATCTAGTTAATCTGAATAGCTGCATGGACTCTAGTTCTAAATACTACAGCCAATTATTTTGGAGCCTCACCTGATCAGGTTTTGTATTATCTACCGTGAAGTTAAACCAAAGGCGTATTCTTGGGTTGCAAGTGTCAGGTCGTATAAATAAGTCATATTCATACTGAGATATGAGATCAACGAAACCCAAATTCCCTAAAAAGAATAAAGAAAAGATAATTAAATACCAATATCGATTTCTCTCAACAAACATGAAATGTAGTCACATATCATCTTATGTACTCATATACCACATCCTTTTGAATTATTCGTCAGCCTCATTCTAGGCGAAATTAAACACAAAATGGAACATTTTATTGTTTACTGCTTCGAATTGGGCTCATTTGACAGAGCTATTAATAAAAATTTAACATATAGAAAAAACAAATGTGTGCTTTATTTACCTCAACTTAGAAACTTTACTAATGAATAATGAGGGTTTATTGCTTTTAAGATTTAAAAAAAATATATAAAGAATGAAATTAGAAAACTTACTAATGAAATATTATTAGTCGTTTGAAAATAAAATCTGTGGGCATGTTGTCAGGATTCGAAGCAAAAAACTGGGGTGTATAAAAAGAAACCTACGTTTTTCAATCAAATATATAGCATTTCCAAGTCAATTGTAACCTTTTCCAAGTCAAATGTAACCCTTTCCAAGTCAAATGTAACCCTTTCCAAGTCAAATGTCACCTTTTCCAAGTCAAATGTCACCTTTTCCATTTCAAATGTTACTCTTTCCAAGTCACCTTTTTCTTCACTTCTAGCCTTAAATATTCCGTTTTATTTATTTATTGAAAAATAATTAGTTTAATTAACATGATTTTTTTTAAATAATTTTGGCTCGAAAAATTTAATTATAATACCCGAAAACACATTAATTATTCCAAAAAACTACCCCTCCTCTCTAAAAAATCAAAATCAACAACTATCTTAAAACCAAATAGACGATAATTAATTTTTTTAAATATTAGCTAGTAAAAAACAGAAATTGGTATCAAATATCTAAGAGACCCAAAAAAATTATCAATTATTATATGCCAAAATTATTAAAAAAGTCATAATGTTAATTAAACTAATTATTTTTCAATAAATAAATAAATAAAACGGAATATTTAAGGCTAGAAGTGAAGAAAAAGGTTACATTTGACTTGGAAAAGGTAACATTTGAAATGGAAAAGGTGACGACATTTGAATTGGAAAAGGTGGCATTTGAAATGGAAAGGGTTACATTTGACTTGGAAAAGGTTACATTTGAAATGGAAAAAGTTACATTTGACTAGGAAAAGGTTACAATTGACTTGGAAATGCTATATATATATATATTATATATATATTATTTTTATTCTTTGATATTAAATAAAATTAATACTCAAAGTCCGCTTGTTCAATTCCTGTCCAGCTCCACACACCCTTACCATCCACCTAGAAGGTTGAAGCGGCAATGGCCTCGAGAACTCTTGTTAACATGTATATTGGAGTTCTAGCATTGGCTAGATTCTCTACATTATTGTATTATCATTTTATAAATTTATTGTTTTCTATATATTGTGTGAACGTAGTATGAATGTTGCACTTGGTCACTATTAAAAATGTTTAAAAATATTGTAATGTTACTTAATATAAATTGTTTCTGGAAAGCTAAAAATACTCAAAGTATATATAGTCCATTGTTACATCAGCTACTATTAGTTGCCACCTGTCAGCCAATTGCTCGTTCCCACGCTCCCACGTCAAAGAACTCTTGGACCGTAATTTAAACTTAATCCGAGTAAAGATTATAAATAGTAATCCGATGGTGCGAGGTCTGGACTATATGGTGGATGAGACAGGAGTTCATACCATGAAGTTCATTTTAACTTTTCTATAGTTTGACAAGTAGTGGGAGGACGAGCATTATCTTGTTGGAACTCTATTTCGATACCGCTATGACAACTCCGCCTACGATCTTTCCAGTTGTTTGCTGTAGAGTTCATAATTCATATGAACAAATTCGTGATAAATAACACCTTCAACATTAATAAAAAACCAAAAGTATGGATATTTGTTTTAAATTGCCTCCTTGTAGCAACTGAAGAAGCAGTTTGACTGCGATCTAGTCATAGCTCACAACAGACATTAGGATTTCGCCAGTAAACCCAATTTTATCAAATGGAAAATCTCATATCAAAAGGGGTTTTTAATACATATTTACAAATGTCTAACCTCTTAGCTGAATCCTTAGGAATAAGTTCGTGAGGTACCAGTCGACTGCTCTTCTTCACACTCTATATGGAGAGAAGATAGCGACTAACAGTATCTTTCATCACACCATAATCCCTGGCAAGTTGGCGAGAACTTTTCGACGGATTTGACTTAACAGCTTTCTGCATAACCACGTCAATATCTATAAATAGTCGCCCGGAGTCCTTTACAGCTTAGTATTGTCACTGCTAAATTTTTCAAACAAACGCCGCCAAGTTCGCTGGTCAAGGACATCCTCCCTTTCATATTTAACAATTTTACGAGTTGCTTCAGCGACCTTGAAACTTTTTCCCGGTAATGCCTTAAAATTACGAGAATGTCGTAGGACGCTGTCATGTTTTTTCTTTGAAAACAAATTACTACGCTTAGTCTTTCTTTTATTAAGTATAATTGGATTAAACAATCTTAGAGAATGCTCTAAAGGTATTATTAAGTTTTGTTAAATATTAAACAGGATTAAAATATTGACAGCGCTTTGAAATCTTGAATTTGATAAAACTGTAATTTATTTGTCTACCTCCCATTCATACATCGTTGCATGATTTCGCCAAAGTACATGATGAAAGTTGATCAGATTTAATGCACCATTTTTATTCCTATTTCGAACCTTATCAAGATTTAAGACAAAGTGGACGAATCATAGGATGGTATAGACTGACTAAATACCAACTAGCACTTAACAGTTAATTGTTTATTAGGCTCAGTTTATGTTAACCACGTATCTACGGAAAGGGAGGGAAGAGAGAAATCGCATTGAAAATGACTGCTGGAAAAAAACAATGGCTTATTTAAAGTACTAGAACCTATTAGTATCAGTACACTATTATGAGACTGTTTGGCTCAATCAAAGTTGGAAAGTCACAACTTCCACCACCATTCTCAAAAGAAAAAATATCTGTTACTATATCCGCTACTAATATTAACAGTCTCTTGTTTAAAGCTTTAACAACTGACACGCTAATTTTCCATACGATGAACCATTACATCTGTGAGTATCATCCATTAAGGGCAGTGTGCTGGCCTGTTACGAACTCCAATAATCAGCCGTTGACAGATAGCTCTTGTTCGAAGTAAAAGGTACATGCTCTCATCGCTCGTGTTTAACATTTCAATACCTATAGTACATACTAATCAGTCGTATTCACTGAAGGTAAAATTGTGTCTGTAGCTAAGCTACAAATTCTGATCCAAACGATGACGATGTAATGGAAAAACGATATTTGTGAACCACACTTACTGCTGAGGTGAGCGACGTTATAACGAAAAACATATATGGGTGAACTTAAACTCGACACCGTGTCAAAAATGTGCTGGTTTCTGAGCATTTAAAGGTTTAATTACATAAAAAAATAGGGTAATATTAAAATTAAAAAAATAATTTAACAGAAACAAAAATAACTAAAAGTTTAATTTCTTTTCTTTTATAATTTTTTAGGAAGCTTTATTTAATATTGCACACGCAACAAAGCACTCATTAACTTCCTTTTCTTACACATTTATTTTTCTTCGCTATCTTTTACATTGTTTATCTACGTTCCGGGTTCTGTCTCCATTATCAGGACTTTTTTAAAATCACTTTTAACACACAACACATTAACGAGTATTACATATCTAGCTTACTGCTATTCGTCCTATTTGATGTTTATTGTAATAATAAAAGGAAGATAATGAGTGCTAAAAGTTTAATTTTGAAACGGGAAAAATTCACAATCAAATACATAATTTTTGATTTATAAAAAAAAAAGAAATTCCTTGGGAAAAAAATGTAAAAAATAAATAAAATTATGTTAGTATTTACACTATGAATCTATAATTTATAAACAAATAATCACGTTAAAAAAAAGTTAGATTAAGTTTAGTTATTTGCCAGTCATTGTTGCTTGAACTCTTATCCATACAGCGATGTTCAATGTTCAATACGATGGGTAGGCGACGATCACTGGTAAGGACGACGATTTCTGGTAGGAAGATGATTTCTGGTGAAGCGACGAACTCTGTTAATTCTAAGAAACGATGTCTGGATAAAGAAAATTATGGTGCAAGGGGCGCCTCACGATAAACAATTTAAAAAAACGCTTGTTTCCCGGTAACTGGTTCGGACGGAACTCTCTAGAAGGTAGCAGGGGCACTGTTATCTAGATAATTATTATACTATTAATCAATGCTATATACCTAAATAAAAAAAATATATTTTCCTCGTTTCATTTTAATTTAATTTAATTTTACAAAGAAAAAAATAACGTTCTGGCTCAAACGCTTACGTTATACCTGAATGAAAATGAAAAAAAATAGGCAATGGTGAACCGCAATCTTGTTTCGTTAATTGCCCATCATCAAACTGGGTAAATCATCCAAAATATGAAGAAATAAGGGTACGTACTACACAAAACTACATATAATAAAACGAAAAAGGGTGTCCTGTGGGCATTGACTGTATATTCTATTTTCCAAACATAACAGGAATAAAAGATGAACAAATAAATATACAGATGCAAAACAACCTGAATACCTGTTTCAAAAGATGCATCGAAGCATAAATGGCCCTTCTTTGCTTTTCCACTGTGACCAGGAGGGCGCATTACAGCTCTACATAGGTTTCCCATACTTCCTTCATTTTCACTGTCTTCGCTCTCTGTTCCGGAAATAAACCACATTAGTTCTACACTTATTTTGCGTTCTATTTTCTAATTACTTCAATAATTTGATAAATGCTGATTGAACTTTAAAAATTTATATGAGTTTTCCAATAAGTATGAGTTATCCCTTCTTACTATCTACTTAAAGCTATTTTGGAATGTTAGTTTTTAGGTGTTATATTTGTTTATTAAAATGCCTCTTAACTTCATTAAACATGTTCCTATATCTTATTCAATATATTATTAATTTGGGCAGCTCCTCTTTTTCTCTGCTGGTGTTCCTCAAGACAGTATCCTAGGACCCAATCTTTACAAAGTCTATACGGCTGATATCCCAACCCATCCTAACACCTTCCTTTCTACGTATGCTGATGACATTTGTGTGTTATCAGTTAATAACGATCCTACTATTTCCTCTCAAACTCTCCAATCCCACATCAGAGACCTTGAGGTACGGTGTCAGAATCGGAGAATTAAAATCAATTCCAACAAATCCCTCCAAATTATCTTTACCCTTCGTCGTAAACCTATGACATCCTGCCTAACAGTGTCCTTTATAATATTCCTCTTGTCCCGGTTGAACAGATTCGCTATCTAAGACTCATATTTGACAGACGTCTAACTTGGAATCCGCACGCAAGACTGAACCGACAAGAAACTGCCCGTCGTTTTCGCTTACTTCAACACTTACTGGACAGACGCTTTAACCTCCCACTTAACTACAAAAGGCTCATCTATGTCACCATTATAAGGCCTATCTGGTCGTACAGAGTTGAGCTTTGGGGCTCTACCGAACCATCAAATTCATTCCATGTTCAATCCTTACAGTCCTAAATGCTCCTTACTTTGCCACAAATAAACTCATCCATAAAGATCTTAATATCCCATCTCTTCATGTATTTTATCTGACAGCTAATTTACTTGATGTATTATCTAATACAATTGTAAATCTCAATAAATAATTTTTAAAAACATTGTTATAAATGTATTTTTAATTCGTTTCTTGCTGTCTACAATGCACTCCAAGAAATAGATTGCAGAGTGATTATGAGAATGCAGAGCAGACACGAATGGAAAATCATTAGCAAGAATTACTAATTCATAACCACTAATGAATACCTAATATTTTTCGAAAAACTCATTATTTGCACATCATATATAATTGATTAAAGATGTTTACAATCATTATTATTTTACAGCCCTTTTTCAAAGAATTTTTTTAATATGTTTTAAGTAAGTTTAAAAAATAACAAGTTAAACTAACACAAACTTGGATATTGATGAACCTATTGATTTTTCCCGGCTATGTTGATTTGACATCGTGACAAAAAAAAAGTCAATTAACTATTGCTTGTTCAGGGTAACAGATACAGAAATGGGTTTTTATCGGTTAGGTTAAATACTGATAATACAACATTTCCTTTACCTACTCAACTCTTTCTTCCTCGACAAGTCCTGATTTTTTCAAGTTTTGAAATTCTGTTTTCGAAATTCATATTGTCAAGATTGATTGAGCCGATTTATCCCGAGATTTCTTTGATGGAGGAATCATAGATGTCAGAATACCTTTATAGAATACCAGATAATTGATTGTTTTCGTCTACTATTCCAAGAAAGTTAATGGGCCTTATCAAATCATGTGTGCCGTTGTGATGTTGAACTCTTGAACAATTGATTATAGAATGACTTCATTTCTTATTGACTTTATTTATTTTTATTTCGTATTGACTACGACTAATCGCCGTTTATCACCTTTAGAAATAACCTGTCGGTTCTGCGCATGCGCGTGTGTATAGCGGTCATCTTTCAAGTCGGCTCTAGGATTTCTTGCTTTTTCAGTTGGATATCACTTCAGAACAGTCTTGAAAACATCACCAGGCTTCAGGATAACAACAACAGTAAATATTGGAGCAAACAACGGTAAGTTGGGTTACAATTTACACTGTAAAGTGAATGCTGAGTCACCTCTTCATATCAGCTGATTGCCAATAGCTAGGCAAGGCTGGTCTTGCTTAAGTTTTCTTAAGTTATTTTTTTTCCCCCCACATCTGGTTATTATTTAATTATTTTCCTTACATGAAATGCGATATTATCATCAAGTAATGTCCTCCAAAGCTTCAACTAAAAGATCTAGATCTAGTGGTTCAATCACGTCTCCTACAAAACAAAGACCTCGCCGTGATACTAATAAAAAATTAAATCTACAAGCAACCCCTTCGGGTACTAATTCAGAATCTGAACCACAACCTGGCACATCGTCACAAGGGATGACTGACGAATCGCCGTTTTTCACCCCGAATCCTTTTCAGATTTTGCATAATGAAAAAGAAAACATGGAATCTACTCCTATACCCAGTGAACCACGGCCTCCTCCCATATTTGTCAAAAATATTAGAAATTTCCAGTTGTTGTGTGCGCAATTGAACAAAATTACCGAATCTACCAGCTACTACTGTATGAGTAGAATCAATGATACCAAAATATCTCCTACTACTGCCGAGACATATAGAAAAATAGTGAAATATTTAACTGAAACCAAAGCAGATTTCCATACCTATCAGCTACGCCAAGAGAGAGCTTTAAGGGTTGTAATCAGAAACTTACACCCCTCGACACCAGTTGAAGCAATTAAAGAAGAACTAACGGAGATGGGCTATAAAGTGCGGCAAGTCACTAATGTCCTAAAGGATAAAATTCCTCTACCTCTCTTTTTTGTGGATTTGGAACCAGCAGAAGGAGTTGAAAAAATCTATGACCTCAATAGATTATACTATACCAGCGTAAGAGTTGAAAAACCTTACATAAAGAAGGAGATAGTTCAGTGCCATAACTGTCAAGCATATGGTCATACTAAAAGTTATTGTCATCACATACCTCGATGCGTGAAATGCGGTGAACAGCACAAGTCTGTGGAGTGTACAAAACCAAAATCAACACCAGCTGTATGTGCTCATTGCCTCAAGGACCACCCAGCCAACTATAAAGGATGCCAAATCTATAAGGAACTGAGGACCAGGTTTCAAAAACCTCAAGTACTGGATGAAACAGCAAGACAAGTAAGAAACAGAAGAGAACCCTCAAAACTTATTGATGCCAATGTATCATTTGCCCACCTACTTGGAGGTGGAAATCAAAGTACTGAAGCCGTGGCCCTGCCGGAACTACAGAATGTACCTCAATCCATTCCACATATACCTCTTCCTCAAAATGTAACCAATCCTAAAAATCCTAATCAACCACAAATCTCTCATATCCCTCCTCCTTCAAATGCCACAGACCTTACCAGTTTGATGACATCCTTTATCTCCGAAATTAAATCCCTTGTTATGCCCCTAATATCACTCCTTACGAATCTCGTATCAAATCTCATTCCTGCCTTAAAAAAACCATAAATGACTACACCTAATTCCTTATCCATTCTCCTTTGGAATGCGAATGGTGTTAGAACTCACACTGACGAACTTACAGCCGTACTGCAAGACAAAAACATTGATGTTGCACTCATTACTGAAACTAGACTAACCACTAAACAGTGCTTTAAAATACCAGGATACACGACATACCGGACAGACCATCCAGACGGCAAAGCCCATGCCGGTACTGCTGTCATAGTCCGCCGATCCCTCTCCCATCACTTACACCCACTTCCCGCCCACGATTACCTACAAGCAACTTCCATTGTTATCAAAACATTTTCCTTTCCGCTTATCATCGCATCAGCATACTGCCCTCCTAAACATCCCATTTCCTCTGCCCAATTTGAATCGTTTCTCAACTACTTGGGTAATCACTTCATTTTGGGTGCAGACTTAAATGCCAAGAATCAACAGTGGGGTTCTAGAACCACCAATTCTCGTGGACGGACATTGCAATCTGCACTCAACTCCCGACGCTTTCATCTCCTACCTCCCGATTCTCCTACCTACTGGCCAACAGATCCTAACCGTAATCCTGACATCCTCGACTTCTTCATCCACAGCGGATTAGGCTCTCTTAATTTTTCCATAGCTCGCCTTGATGAACTATCCTCTGATCATAGTCCATTGATTCTAAATGTATCCATAACACCTATTCCTAAACCTATCCCACCGTCATTCATTAGAGGCCCTGTCAACTGGAACCTCTTCCGCGAAATCCTCACTAATGATATTGACCTCAGAGTGATTCTCAAAACCCCAAATGACCTTGACGACGCCGTATATTCCTTTACAACCGCTATTCAACAAGCTGCCTGGACTGCCTCCTCTCCCAAGTACTCCCAAATAACTCCTTATAAAAGCCATTTACCACAACACCTGACAGACCTCATCAACAGCAAACGCCGAGCCAGAACATTATGGCAACGCACCCGCCACCCAGAGGATCGCCGCTCCTATAACTTTTTTTGTAGAAAATTAAAGCGGGAGTTGGCGATCTTCCGTTCCCAATCCTACAATACCTACCTCTCCTCTCTCTCGACTCGTGACAATTCCCTTTGGAATGTCACGAAGAGAATCCTAAAATCCCACACCATTTCCCATCCTCTCCGGCGCTGTGATAGTTCCTGGGCTGCTTCTGACAAGGATAAGGCCGAGGAATTCGCACAGCACCTTTCCAAAGTTTTTACTCCTCATCCAGAGCTTAATCCTACCCATACGGCGGCAGTTGAAGAGTTCCTTATATCACCAATACCGCTTTCCTTACCACCTAAAGCAGTTAATCCCTCTGAGGTCAGATATCTTCTTAAAAAGCTTCCTCTCCGTAAATCCCCTGGATACGATCTCCTTACTCCTCAAATCTTAAGACAACTTCCACCTAAAGCCATTACATTCCTTACATATCTCTATAACTGTATCCTACGCACTACCTATTTTCCTCTCTTATGGAAACATTCAACTATCATCCTTTTCCTAAAACCAGGCAAACCTTCTAACAACACGTCATCTTACAGACCTATCAGCCTACTTCCGATCCTCTCAAAAATTTTCGAAAAGCTCCTACTAAAACGAATCCTAGCCAAATTTCAAAATTTTCCTTCACATCAGTTCGGATTTCGTCCTCAACATTCCACGGTTCAGCAAGGACTCCGAGTTGTGGACCACATTTCCTCTGCCCTTGAGTGCAAGGAGTATTGTTCGGGTGCCTTTCTGGACATATCTCAAGCTTTCGACCGGGTGTGGCACCCGGGATTGTTCTTTAAGCTCAAAACCCATTTACCCCAATCCTTATACCTAGTCCTCCGATCCTATCTATCAAACCGCTCCTTCCGAGTTCGCTGTGGCTCAGAATTTTCCAAACATTATATTGTTGAGGCTGGTGTTCCTCAAGGCAGCGTCTTGGGACCCGTCCTCTACATCCTCTACACCGCCGATATCCCTACCGATCCCGATACCTTTCTGGCAACATTTGCTGATGATACCGCCATTTTGTCATCCAATTCCGATCCTGAAGTAGCATCGATTAATTTACAAAATCACCTTTCCCTTGTCGAAGACTGGTGTAACGCTTGGCGTATTAAGGTGAACGAAAACAAGTGCTCACACGTCACATTCACTCTTCGACGCAAATCCTGTCCAACGGTTTATTTAAATTCCCTACCGCTTCCTTCCTCTGACACAGTCCGGTATCTTGGCTTTTTACTAGACAAAAGACTGACGTGGAACCCACACACAAGACTTAAAAGAAAAGAACTTAACCGCAGATTCGGCCAGTTATACAGACTACTAAATAGAAAATCTCATCTTACAGTTGACAACAAATTACTAATATACAAGACAGTACTGAAACCAATATGGACCTACGGACTTGAACTGTGGGGGACAGCTAAACATTCTAACATCAAACGCATCCAATCCTTCCAATCCAAAGTTCTCCGAACAATAGTTAATGCTCCTTATTACGTTACCAACTCTACCCTACACCACGACCTTAAAATTCCATTTATTTTAGACCTGGTACCATCCAAATTTTCCAAATTTCATCAGAACCTTAGTCATCATCCTAACCCTCTAGCACAATCCCTATCCAGTACCACCCATCCCTATAATCCTCCTCGAAGATTGAAACGGCAGTGGCCGCGAGACGTATTGTAAACGTTTAAATTGGAGTTCTGACACTGGTCAGATCCTCCACTCTGTAATGTATGTTTGTGGCTATTACGCCCTAGTTCGGCCTCCACTGATTCACACCAGTGACGCGGCTGAGAGCGAGGGTCTAGGATCTTTTGGATTCCGCTTTTTCCTCCACAAGTGGGGGGAAAAGCCCAGTCTGGGGTCCCTCTATAGCACTTGTATATTTTGTATATAGTTATGTTTTTGAATGATGTTTTTATCTGCAAACTTTATTTATCTCAATTATAGGTTAATGTTTTTGTTTTTTTATTATTATTTAATTCTATATATATCATTTATTGTATTTATCTCATTATAGGTTTTGTTGTTTTTATTTTGTTATATTTATTTTATTTATTTGACTTTATCATTGTATTATTTGTGTGAATTGGGATCATTTATAAACACTATTACTAAATGTTCATATAGAAACAAATTGTAATATATCTCAATAAAAAAAAAAAAAAAAAAAAAAAAAAAAAGAAATAACCTGTACCTAGGATAATTGGAGGATGCTACATTGAGAGTCCAAAATTTTACCAATTCAGGTTTAATTAGGACAGGGGTTTGTAACAAGTACCTGTAATCCCACAGGGTTTTACATTCCCTTTAAATAATCTGGCATCTATTGGGCATAAACCCGCGACCTTGAGCATAGAAGGCTACAATTGAGAACACCACGGGTAACCCCTCCCAAATTCTTACTTTACAATTGGTCTTGATTCTGTATTAATGGGTTTTTTATTTAAAGCAAAGAAAAAAAATCCTGTACCGCCCAATACATGAAGAGCATTGGATCCAATACTTAAAAGAGACTGGGTTGGCATCAGGATGATCGCCCAACATAGGATAGAGCAAGTATGAAAGAGGTATTTCTGCTTTGTTCAATCTTTATGAACGTTCTGATGGTATGATTTGGTATTTCCTCTTTTTCAAAATTCAAATTCGTACTAGAAGCCATGTGAATGGGTTTGACGCTGGAGCTCCAAAAAAAAGTATTTTATAAATTTAAATGCAAGCTACCCTTTAAAAAATTGGGATATTTTTTTATTATTACATCCAAATATATTATTCCAGTTATCTGGCTCATTAGTCGTTTTTTATTTTAGCTCAATAAATCACGCAATTCATAGATCAAACGATCCGTATTTCGGAAGTATTATTATTAAGTATTTACGTGGATTTAATGAAATAGGAGTGAGTATTCCTTGTCATAAAAAAAAAATAAATAAAGTTACAAATAATGGTTGTTGATAATGCGGAATAAAAAAATGAAAAAAGTTTACAGTGTTCGTTGCTTAACAAATGTTATTTTACGTCATTTTTTTTTATTTTTATTTAAAGTAGTTTACATCTGTATTATACAACACAATTAGTAAATATGCATAGTGAAGAAAAGTCATGAGAAAAAGATAGATTACGGACAAGCGGGTTTGTGTGGGCAGGGAGTTTAGAATGAAAAGAGGTTTATTTATCACGCTCTATATATATAGATACTACATCCACTACGCTGTGACATAGCTGTATTGTAGAATCTGATGTTCGAAATCCATACTGGAGGTCAAGAATAACGTGATTCATTTCTAGGATCGGATAAAGGCGTTTTAGAAGGAGTTTTCCAGGATCTGGCCCATGATA
The DNA here is from genome assembly GCA_023052935.1 of Piezodorus guildinii. NCBI lineage: Eukaryota > Metazoa > Arthropoda > Insecta > Hemiptera > Pentatomidae > Piezodorus > Piezodorus guildinii. The sequence continues at coordinate 85,353,289 of CM041295.1, forward strand.
GGAAAAAGGGAGATAGGATGCTTATTGTATTGTATATAGGATGCCACGATAGGTGGCTTATTGTGTTTTTGTATCATTGTTAATATTGACTGTTTCCAAGAAGCAGGGAAATACGTGGGTCTGAGAATGGCATTGGAAGAGTACAGCTTTTCCAGGAAATTGTTTTAGGATCATGGTCAGGGGCATTTTTCGAAGGTAATTTTTTAATTATGTTTATGACTTCAGATGGATGAAAAGCTTTAGGAAGAAGGGGCATTTGGAGTAGGATAGTTAGTTCTGCCTCATGTTCAACGTGGGTTGGATTTAGGATATCTGGATAGATAAAAATATTGAAAAGGTGTTTACCAAATATTTGTGACTTTTCTTGATCTCCTCTTGACCAGTTATTGGATTCAGTGAAGAGCGGGTGATTAAAGGATCTAAATTTAAGGAGTTTTTTAGTTGTTATCCATAAGGATTTATCAAAGGTGTTGAGGTTTTCTGTAAAGTTTAGACTTTGAACTTCCTTATTTCTCTTTTCAATTTGTTAGTAATTTAGGTGCAACGAGCTTTTAAGATGGGTACCTACTGTTATGCCGCTTAGTCCTTACTTTTCGTTTTTCTTTTAAGAGCGTTCGGGTATGTCGTGGCAAGTTATTGACAATGTCTTGAGGGGTGTTGTTTGGTTTTTAATGGAATTTTCAAGTCGAGTTTGCTTTCTATGTCAAACCGAAAATTGTCCCAGTTAGCATGTCCAGTAATCAGTGAAGGAAAAGAAAGTTTAGGAACAGGATCGGAGAGCATAAGAATATGTAAATTTAAAAAATTATTATACTGCTTGATATTGCATAACTTTACTGGCTCACCAAAAAAATTGTGCTGCTGACATTCTTATTTTTTAAATTATAATGCTTACCGCGTTACGCTAAGGATGTATCAATTTTTATATTGCCAATTAACGATAATTATTGGTATTTGCTCCCCCTCCCCTCTCTCTCCCTCAATCTCTCACTCTCTCTCTCTCTCTCTCTTTCCCTCTATATATGTATATATATATATATATATGAAGGAGTAGGAGAAAGTAATAAAGAAAAATCAATTTTTACAGGTAATAAATTGGTAACTCTAAAAATGGTTCACCTGACTTAGATGTATTACGATCATCTTTCAAGTCTTCTACACACTGTGAAGGAGTTGGAAACTTATAGCTCTATATATTTGCGAGTTATGGAGGAGATCTGTGGGTTTTTCTTCACGGTTTACAAAAGGCTTCTGTAATGATTTTAAAGCAAATTATTTAGGAGCACCCCTTTTCGACTTGCCTGCTGACCCAGAATGTACATTTGTAATTTATATATCTATAAACAGTGCAATATTTTTGATCTCATGAAATATCGTATTATATCATTAGAATAATGTGCTAAGAAAAATGATTTAATTATTGGATATTAAATAATCATAAGCGAGTTGTAGTTGAAATAATAATAACCAATTTAGGTGTTTAAGATAACATACTATTCAAGTAAATGTGATATTTCTTCTCTTTTTATTTTTGGTATTTTATATAATTCATTTTTATGACCTCTTTTTATGTACTACCATTTTAGAGTATTCCACTGGAATTGGAATTTCATAGAATATTTTAAATGTTTTTCATTCTATGGTTTAGAAAATACCTATTTTCTCCGTCAAATCGGTATATTATTGATTTATTTTATATATCTACCACTAGTAGCTTGCAAAAAAAAACATTTAACTGTAATTAGTAGATGTGTAGATTAGGAATTACTGTGATTAGTATGACGTGAATGCCTTATACAAACCAACCAATATTGCTGGGACAGGTGGTTTTCAATCACAAACAACTGAAAGCGTTTTCTTTTCTTTTTTTTTTTTTTGTTTATTATTTCATATAAAACAGTGTTGATGTCAACAAAAATTCTAGGCAAAATGTATTTAAAAAAAAAAAAGTGCAACATGAATAAAACCTTACGTATATATACAGTGTCATTTGAAGCAACTACATAATACTCATAGTCATTTGTGACAGCATCTTATCTACAAATTGTGAAGCTATCCTAAACTATGCAATGACAACTTTATATCTGCTAGAGTGATTATGAGAATTCCAAAGTGATAGAAAATTCTTGGCCAGTTTTTGCGCATCCATTTATTGTTAACAATGTTAAATAAAGTTGCTGGTAAATTTATAATGTATTTTGTTTTTAATTGTTCTGAGTGTCTTTAAATCATTTAAAAAAATAAATAAAAACAATCGGGAGATTGCGGACATGAGACAGGGTAATGGGTTCTTCAACAGCGTCTTTACTTGATTTCTTCCAAATAGTACTAATAAGAATATTATTTAAAAAGAAAAAAAAAAAGAGAGAGTTGTATCGTGGTTGTACCGTGAATGAATTTTATGACCTCAATGACTTGACTTACAACCGGAAACGAGGACGGGGTGGAGTGAATAATAAAGTGTGATGCGGCGACCTATCGGCGATATAGTGAGTGAGCTTACTCGACTAGATACTAAATAGTTCAGTAATAGAGTTAGTGGAGACATAGCCCGCTCTACTAGATAATTCGTGGCTGTTGTACCTGAGTCGGCCATCCTGTAGCTCCACCGTCAGTGTATTGATCGCCGTTGAGTACTCCACCCGCCTTTCTTTGCCACGACAAAATAGTCCCTAAGCTTTTGATCTCCTTTGCCCTAGAGTTCATAAATCTTCCGTTTTATTCCATATACACGACCTTTTATGTATTTTGCTGAATTAGCCCCAATACTTGATACATTAGATAGATTTTTACGGGATCTGGAAAATCTTTATAACCCCCCACCCCTAACTACCCCCACTCCAACCCCTATAGCCGGGCCTACAGCCCCGCTACTGCCATTTAGTTGTCGCACTCAGATACCGACTTGTGTTTTGTTTATAGTAGTTCAGCACAAGTTCTCATTTCTTTATACATCTTCAATTGTGTTTCGCTCCTGATCTACAGTAATTTTATTGCCATTTACCGTTTTAAAATGTAAGTAGTAGTCGATTTATTTCTTTTATTTTTTTTATTTATATTATTTTAATCTAAAATGATTTAATTTTTTTTATTTTTTTATTGTAAGTATTATTTGTTTTATCGTTATTTATTTCTGCTGTGATCGCATCCGTTTGAAGAGAGAATGGACGATGCAGGTTGCAGATGTGTAATCAGTGTTATTGGTTCATAAGGGTATGAAGAGCTGTTCTTATGCAGTTCACTGATAAACTTTTGAAACAATAACACCAGAATTGAGTATTTTTGGTTGACTTTTTACAGACAATGTGTTTTTGTATTATTTTACACGATTGCCGTGCCATGTTCTAAATGTATTAATTTTGTTTTATTTTATTTCTTAATACAGGTTTTACTTTGTATTTTTTTTTATTGTTGTAAACAATTTCTTTTTGTAATTTTTTATTTGTTTTTTTTTTGTAATTAGAATATTGATGTATAGGTTATAATAATTATATGAAAATGTGAGTTGGGGTGAGGCAGGGGGAAGGATGAAGCGTTGCCAAGGCAATCCTGACAACACTCGCCGGCAAATCAACATTCAAATTATCGATTGAGGTTGTGCGTTGTAGATTTCGGCCGTGAGTCGCTTGGCACGCTCATCTCTCCTTTACTCACTTTCCATTTCTATCATTTATTATATTTATTTGTCTCTTCCTTCCACTTCCAATCATCCGCCCACTTTTTCCTTATCCGCTTTCGCTGCCGTCATATGTATATATACGTATTTGAATAGGAAAACAGTAAAAGTATACATGCATGTGACTGCATCCTCTCACTGTAATATATTTCATGTTTTCATTCTTCATCTGTGTATAGCTACCTCATCTATTTTGATAAATAGGCTCAAGTGTCTTCATAAACATAAAACGGAAATTAAAGCCCATATCTCCGATGCAATGGAACTTTAGACAAAATATATCTTAATGCAAAAAAAAAAAAAAAAAAAAATATATATAGGAAGAAAATAAAAATACAAATGTTACCGATGCTCCTACTCCCGGAACCCTTCTACCCGTCTTTCGTTTCTCACACACAATGGTTCCATATCAATATATGTATTGATCAAAGCTGGAGATCCCTTGAGTAATTGAATTTTTTTTTTGAGATACAAAGACTTAATACCATTATTGTTATATTTAGAAGAGAATGAAAGATGAAAACAAAAAGATAATTAGATTTAAAATGCCATTTGCATCTTTTCCAGTTATAAAGGGGATTAGCAAAATATGGGCTGTCCCAAGGATTCAGGAATGAAGCCTGTAGGTATTACACATCAAAACCCCTGTCAGGTAAAGCGTCCAATATTAATGATCCCTTTAAAGTAAATTCAATTTTAAATTGAGACCTTGCACCTTTAGAGTCCCTTTTTTTCTTTTGTCTTTTTCTTTTCTTTTTTTTTTTTTTAAACCAATTTGCATTTGTTTGGTATTAAGTTCTCCTTTATGGGACAAATTTTGAAAGTGTAGCAAAATCGAGAAAAAAAATAATAGAAATCCTCATTATCATCATTCTCTAATAATCGAATCCTTGGTCGTTTATATAAATATATATATACTATTGAGAAAAAGATGTATTTAAAGCAATAAACCAACGATAAAGAGCATTTGAGGCAGATTAAGACACACAAAAAAAAATTAAAATCATTATAGAAATGTTTAAAATCTTTTGCTCTACTATTTTACTTTTAGCTGTGAGGAGAAGAACAATATCTTCTATAATTAAAAAACATTGTTTTGTTACAATTTATGTAAACCTAGGGAATTGCACATAAATATGTAACAATGATGTTGATTTTTGAAGAAGTTGCATCAATGTATATCTTGCTAACTCAATATATATACATATTTTTTCATTTAAATTTGAAAAAGTGCAGTTCTTTTCTTAATCTACTCAAGTGCTACTATTGCCAATTATACCTTTTTATTCCTTTTTCTTTTGCTGAAGGGTGTTTTCATTAGATCTGAATTAATTGTAATGTAACTTTGTATTTCAGTTGAATTCCTTTTTTTTTTTTAGTTAGTTGTAAGCAAAAAATTTTGAATTAGAAATGTATTTTTATATGTGTACTTTATAGATATGAAGTATTTATGTCGTTCTGTGAGCATCAATCTTTGTTAATTGAAAATTCTGTTTCAAAATTGATTTTGGCTCTGAGTTCTCCCTACAGCCCTGTATCTCTTGAATGATTCAGTGAAATTTATCCATACCGACATTGTACAATTGTTTCCATGAATTGGCTTTAGTATGGACGATTCAGTGGCCAAAATTAGGAATGTCAAACTATTGTTCTAAATATATTATTTTCCAGTGTTCATAATTCGAGCAGGATCTGGTACAGAGGAAACGAACGAAAATATTGATGTTTGAAATGTTTGTTTAAAAAAATTATAAACAATAAAGATAGTCATGATCCAACAAGCTAAAAAAGATAGGAAGCCCAAGGTACCTACAGACATAGTAATTATCATGTTAGTTGTAATATGATGAAATTTGATTTGTAATGATTATGATTGATCAATACTCTGTTCTCTAATGAATATATTTTCAACGAATGTCAAGCTTTTACCGAATGATTCAACTGGAATTGAGTTTGTTAATTTTTATGCTGTTGGGTTTCTACTTATTTTGGTCTCATGAGAAAATCCATAAAATAAAACTTTTATTATTGGTTTGCAATCGACTTTGGAGTTTCCGGTGGAAGACAACAGGACTTTTAATCAATTTTATTTTTACCTTTTTATGTGTTTTTTTTATATTTTTTTATATAGTTTTAACACAATCTACTTTGACTTTGCAAAAATTTTTAAATTGTACTATTGAAGATGTTTTCCGTCCGGTTTTTCTTGTAACGTAATTTCTTATTATTTTTTTTTTTCTTCACTCCTTAAAAAAAAAAAATCCTATGTTCGACACAATTCGGATCATCAACACAAATAACAAATTTCTATGAATATCAGATATTTGTTATAAACACTTATATTTATTTTTATCTAAACCATACTTTGAAGTAATTTTACTTTTAAATTAACACTTTGTGTGTTGAAAAAGTTAAAAATATTTTTGAATTAAGGATTAGAGAACCATTTATATGTAAAATTGAACATAGCGGACTGAATATGTTTTCGACGTCGAATAGGTGTGACTATTATCAAGATTTAGCACAAATACCCAGTTACTGCAACATGGTTTCTAAATAATTTTATGTTATTTTATAAGTTTGGCAAACTTGGATGAAAGTTGTCTAAATGTTCAAAAGTTTAACAAAAAATGTATTAATTTACTTATCTTCAGGGTTTCTGTATTCTCTAATCTAAAATGTTGCAAAATGTTATTAGCTTATTTTATTAACATTTTATTTTCATAAATAATTATGTTCGATTTATTTCGAAGTTTTTCCGACTTCTGGAGATTTTTCTCGATGCCGAATATTTTTTTCGTGTAATTAAAGTTTGTAGAATGGGGATCTTTCGGGGAGCTACCAATAAAAAATTATTTTCCGAATTATTACAGTTTTACCGTTCATTCAAGCTACCGAGATTGCTCTTCCAATATTCAGTTGTTCAAATAGAATGTAATCAACCCGTTTCATGACGATCGTATAGTCGTTTATAAATTTTATTGTTATGTTAATCATCCATAAAATTAAGCATGATCTGAATCAGCCACATTTTAAAAGTTTTAGACGATAAGTTAATTGCGTCTACTTCATTACCTTTTATTAAAGGTCTCATATACTTTTTTTTTTATGAATTCAATGTCAATTAAACCATCACAGTTACCTTTGTCAACTTACATGTGTTTAACGAATAAATCCCATACATTGAAGCATAGAGATGCTAAAACATTTTTATCATAGCTAGAATAATTACTTTTAATATCTTGAAATTCCGTTTTCATTGAACGGAAGAAGGAGACTGTTTTGTGGCAGCACTGGGCGGTTTGCGCTCTGGTGCCTTGGCGCGCTGCGGTTCTGCGCCTGTTCGCTGGGCGTAGTCCCCTCCTGAAACGTTGCCTTAAACCGCTCCACCGCTAACCTCTCCCATTGCTCCTTTGTCGTGTGACGGACCTGAGGTGAGTACATTTCATCTTCTGTAATTTTATTTTGATATTAGCGATTATTATAGAAGATGATAATGTGTGATCAGTATATATGCGTGTCGAATATAAACGAGTGTGGTAACGCTGTAGTAAATAACCGTAATTACAAAATAAACACACCGACTTGGAGGTGTTAAGTAGATGATAAAAATGTATTCACAATGCATGAAATAAATTTACATTGTGTGAATATGTAATCTCATAACTTCTATGAGTAAAAAAAATCACCTTTTACATTTTAAAAAAGGAAATGTTTTCGATTTTAAATAATATAACATTTCTTTCGTCCGATTTAAGAGACTTTTTAACAGTAATTAACGCTAATACTAGCTTATAATCTAGAAAACTTAGGTTACTGTAGTAACCTTAAATCATCCACATGGTTTATGACTGAAGTCATCGTGGAGAAAAACAATATTAGAACTGAAGCTTATTTTTTAACGAATTTTACGCGTAACATCGATAAATCGAAATATCATTTCTTTAATTTTTTTTATAATTTTCATTATTTCTGCATGACTTTTTGTCTACTTCGAGCCTTTTTCAGGTCTGTAAAAACTTTTTGTTTTTTTTGTAATTAGTTTAACGACGTACTAAATCTATTATATACACGTGCATTATGTACTATTCAGTTCGAATAATTTGTAGTATAGTATATATTTGTATGCAGTTGTTTGAATGCAATGTTTATTTACTTTATAAATATTTTTCTTTCTTTGTTTAAACACATAGTTATTTACTAAGAGTTATATAAATATACAAAGAAACAAACTTAAACTCCGTTATGGAAATTAAACATAGAAATAAAGCCAGATTTAATCGTTAGAGATATTATTGTTTAACCTTTTGAAACAATTAAATTTGTTTAGATTAAATTGAGGAAAATTTATATATAAATCGGTAAATAAAAGACAGATTTTACCGTCAGGGATATTGTTTATCCCTTTAAATTAATTAAATGTATACAGCTAAAGAATTAATTGAGGAAAACGAACTGAAACAAATGTGCTGTATTGGGTTTTCGTTACATATTCATTAGGACGAATATTTTTTTTCCGGTTTAATATTTTAAAAAAATATATAAAAGTAAATACAGTTTTCTGGATAAGCTAAAACCGTTTTATTTATCAATAACAACCGTATGTGTTTCCCTCGTCTTCAGTGGGATTAGAACCTCGTACTTTGTAACCAAGATATATAATTTCTTTTCGCGGTTGGTTCTCAGTTTGAGTCAACTACTTACAAACACCACAACCTGTATCTTAATGTTGCAGTACCAATCACAGCAGGAGTCCCGCCTACCCTTAAAGGCAAATAAAAACTTGTCTTTTCTTCCATACGACATGATAGAAATAGAGGTAGGAAATATCACGTTTTCTTAACAAAATGAAGAGTAAATTCTAGCCTTATTTAATTATAAGTGCGAAGTTTGGCGAGTGTGTTTACTAACAATTTAACAATCAAACATATATATTTCAGATTTATTTTATCAGGTTGGAGTTATACTACTGGTTAGTCACCACTTAATTTATTCTCGTTTGAAATTGTCATATTCAGTCAGTCATTATCATTCCTCAATTTCTAAATGTATGGCATAGACGTAGTGAAATTTTTAGTGTTGAAAATATAGCTCCGCAACTTACGTTGCTATGCTAGGTATAGTTTTAGATTTCCGAATTCTTCAAAATTCATTAAAAACACAAAGTTAATTAAAATAAAAGACTATAGACTCAGTGAAACTCAAAAATTATCTCCCTAATATCCTACAATGCATGGTCCTTACTCAATTGTTTTAATTTTAATATATCCATAATTTATTTTATTCACTTTTGCAAGAGTATATTTAGTTTTAAAATAACGAATATAAAATTAAGCAATTGGTTGAATTGTGATGAGAATGTAAGTTTTTTTGTTATGTTTTTTAATGGATGAATGATTGGCTTTGGAAGTCCATGTTTCTAGTTTTATGTATATGAAAAATTTATTGACATATTCCTCTTTTGCTAAAGCGCTATTTTTTTTAAACAGTAAAATATAATATAATTATGTATTATTTCAAGTAAACAATTGCTTTAATTCCTTCAAAATTTCTAAAAATATAACTAATACCTAGATTAGGGTATTACACCAGCCTTTGTCCCCAGCTTTTGTACCTTAAACCTGGCCCCGTAATACAGATGAAAGATAACAATACATCATTGTTATAAACTTTTTTCATTGCATAACATGGTGTAATATGAGGTCAGGTTTTTATTTTAATTTTTAGATTTTTTTTTTTATAAAATTTTACTACATATAGATATATTAAGAAATAAGAAAAAAAAAAGGAAAAAGAAAAAAAAAAAAAAAGGGAAGAAATTTAATTTATGAGTCAATTTTACGTAATTTTACGATTTAAAAAAAATTTATATTTAAAATATTAAAAAATTTATTGTACTTAAAAATACTTAAAAAATATAATTTATTTTTTTCATTATTTTACATGTTTTAAAAGTTCATTCAATGTCTAGTCATCAGTGTATATGTATTTTTTCTATAACTATCCCCATAGTAACTGACGTGAAATTCTGTCAATAATTGAGTAGCAAGGAGGAAGAATGGAGGGGGATGTAGTATGCACAAGTTACGCACTACTGATCCAACGTAACAGCTGTTTCGTTCAAACACATGTGTTCGATTAATCTACACCCCAAGGGCTTTAACATCTGGAAATTTTGATTCCTATGTGGAGATGATTTAATAGATAAAAGTAAACGTACGTATTGTATAAACGCGAGAAAGGTGATCAGTGATATATTATATAATATTGTATTATAATAATCATAATATAATAATATATTGTCATAATATATTATTATATTATGATTATTATTATATTGTCCGACATTATCTACAAATTATTTAAAAAAATCAATCAAATTCAGTGATCTAAAAATTTGCTGTCATCTCTATGAATTTAAAAGTCTTATAAGAAACATTAATTTCAAAAATAATGGATATAATTAGTTGACCGTTGAGAATTACTGGAAGGTATTAGTTCGGGTGGCGGTTAGTAAATGAAACAACTAAATAGTTTCAACTATTTATTGCTTGCCAACGTTTCAGTTCAGTTTTCCTTTCGCCCACCATACGGACTGATGATGGCCCACAATTGGGGTTGAAAGTTGGCAAGCGATAAATAGTTAAAACTATTTATTTATTTCATTTACTGACCGCCACCTGGACCAATTTCTTCCAATAAATTAATAATATGTAAAAAAAAAATCTTGAATTAAACCGTTTCAAAATTCAAAGTACAACACCTCTGAGACTTAAAAAAAGTATTTTGCCAACTAAATCCTCTTTTCAAAACCTATTAATATTTTAGAGAATTCGTTATAAAGAGGTAGTTAAAAATACTTTTTTTAAACTTAATTACATGTATTAATTATGTAATTTCCTAGAATAGATATTTCATGCGATATATATTGTTTGATCAGTTCTCGACTGTAACTTAAGTTAAGTTAACATAAGTTTTTCTACTTCCTTAGGTTTCAGTCAAAAAATAAACATTTTTATTTATGAAACGTTTCGAGAATTTATCGTTTACATAGTCATCATAACACAAATCGCATGAATATGATAACAATAAATTCTCGAAGTGTTGCATAAATAAAATTGTTTATTTATTGACTGATACCTAAAAACTGTAGAAAATTTATATATATATATATATATATATATATATATATATATATATATATATATATATATAAAATATCTGCAATTCAATTTAGACCAGGAAGGTGTTCGAAAATAAAAGCTGAGATAAATTGGATTTCATTAATTATTTATTTTGATCATAATATCATATTTTATACATCATTTCATTATAAATTTGAAGTTAATAAACAAAATAAATTATTTATGTAAGATCCTTTTTGCTCATATTTTAATACCAATATATATCACCATTGTTATACTAAATAATATATCCTTAGAGTTTTCGTTAAAATTAGATGACAAATTAAGATTTTATGAAATCCAGATTTATTTTTATGTTTCAATAAGGATGTTATGCTCTCAATGCGGTTTGTCAATAAATGCCATCCAGGGGAAATTATTGCAGTATAGATTGTTTAAACTGAACATTTCCGTGTTTGAGTAAACACAATGAAAAAGCACTGGCCTCATCTCTATTTTAGTCTAGGAGAACTCTTGTTTTGGTTAGTAACCTTCTTAAAGACTACTAGGTCGGACGATTTCTATGTTACCGCCTTACCACTTTATCTTTACTATCATTCATGAATGTAAGTAAATAAAAGTTAATAAAACATTAAATACGTTATTTTTAGTAATAGCAATGTTTGCTTGCTTTTCAAAGCACATAGCCAGGCCTCTGTTTAATATTTTAAGCGTGTACAATTTTTTTAGAAAAAATGTTTTAATCAGTTTGATATAAATGAGGATATATAACTTTTTTTCCTTTTACATTAAATATGTTATTTGAACCTCAGTCGTTAGTTTTATACATTTGGTTTCACGTAATAACATATTTTAACAGGTAAAAATATTTTAAAGCATATATATCTAAAGGTTATTTTATATAACTAAAAAATATAAAAATGTCATATAAAACAAGTAGTTTTATTCCGGAATATTAGGCTTGGAGATATTTGTTTTATATTACTTATTTTTTAAATCCTAAATTAAAAATTATTAGTCTTATTTTTCTACTTGTTTAATTTATTTTTAAGTATTTTACGAGTAACGAGATTTTATTTTATCCGTTACGGTTATATTTTTTAACTGGTTTAGACCGATACAGGAACCTATCCGAAACCAGTATAATAAAAATAATTAATAAGAGAAGTGCGTGTGATATATGTCCTACGGCTATAAGGCAGCTGTTATCAAGTTCAGCTGGTCACCCCTTTCCAACCCCCAACATCTGCCCTCCCACTGGGCGTCCGTATTAAATACTGACGTAGGAAAAACGTTCTTCCTGTATTTTTATCATTATATTTTTATTATCCTGCACAGTATTACACAATGGTTTATTATTATTACTTCTTTTTTTTAAATTTTTTTCGGGCTATTCTTATCTTGAAACGTGAGCCCTAAACTTTTGAGTTATCTAATATTTTTTTTTTTTATTAAGAGATAATACAATCTGCCACCTTCTGGGGCAATGATTATTACAGATAAAAGAAATCATTCATCCCATTTGTACTTTTTTTTTTTTGTCTAATATAAAGATTGATTATTATATTATTATGATTATTCTTATCAAATTAATTGATATTACAATCATTAGGCCTATTTTGATATATGCGATTGAGTTATGAGGATCCACCAAACCATCCAATTCTTCCCGGATTCAATCCTTGCAATCCAAAATCCTCCGAAAGATCCTAAATGCCCCTTACTTTGTCACCAATCAAATAATCCACGAAGGCCTAAATATTCCATTACTTAGAGATCTAGCCCGAACTAGATATACCTCCTTTAATTCCAAATTACCCGTCCACTCCAACCCACTCGCCCGCAACCTCTCGTCACCATCTATTCCTGATAATCTCCTGAGGCGGTTTAAAAGACGTTGGCCTCGCGACCTACTACATTAAATAAACACTGGAGTGCTACTACTGGGTAGTTTCTTTACATGCCTATATCAAGCCATTATGATTAATTAACACTATTTTTTACTTTAATGTTATTAATTAACATTATATTATTGTATAATACAGTTATAAATTTCTTAAAAAAAAGAAAATAAAAACAAGCCAAAATTAAAATTAATTTACTCGCAATAATGAAAACCTCCTCATATACTTGATATGGTTACCTTAAGTTCCTCTGCATGGTCTATCCCTTCAGTAAACATCAGATCCCAACCAATAAACTCGTATATACCTTCTCGCAAATTCGCCACTTTAAAAAAATCTATCGTCATGTGTGCTACCCAGTTTTGGGAACTCCTTGTATATATCCATTCGTGAAGCCTTATCATTAACTTTTTTTTCTAACATCTTTCCAACTAGTCATTGCTACTGAATCAATTCTATTTTAATATTCGTTAATTTTAGGAACTATTCGTCCTATAACAAAATTTATTTTTTATTTCATACTTCACACCCATGAAACTTATTAAATACAACAGTGTCATTACATGTTCAATGAGATATTAATTGTTTTATTGACCTATAGTGTTGAAGTATTTTATTTATTTATTTTTTGTAGCGATTTTTAAGCCTTAAACTTTTTTTTTATTAAAAACATTATGCACCCTACGTCTGAACTAATAAAATAAATAATAATAACCCCCTATACCGACTGACACCCGATTCAATATTTTTCATAAAATATTGACTATTAATTCCTAAAATAAAAATCATGTATTAATAGCATTTTCTCAAGAATAAAATAAAATAATTGATATTGAAATTTTTAAATAACATATTCATCAAACCAAACAGTTATTAATACCTCAATTATTAACTAAAAGAAATGAACTTTTATATTTTTTTTTTTTTTTTTTTTTTTTTTTTTTTATTATTATTTATTACGAGATAATACAATCTGCCACCTTCTGGGGCAATGAATATTAATGATATAAGAAATCATTCATTCCATATGTACATTGGAAATAAAATTAAAATAAATAATTAACAAAGATCAAACAAAGAAGAAAGAAAAAAAAAATATATATACACAAAATTAAATAAATACTATAAAGAAAATAATAATAACAATCTTGTTCACATTCATACCTATTTACAATATTTACAAACTGCCCCTGGGATCACCGAATCAAACCTCGAGATCCACTGGTGGATGTCGAGGCACAATGCCAGAAGATCCCAGCGCCTCTCATTCAACCGCGTCACTGGTCTTGAGAGCCAGTGGAGGCTGAGCGAGGGCGCTAGAGCCACATACACTCAGGGCATGAGTGGAGAAGCCAGCCATTGCCAGCACTCCAATGACGTATTTATAAAAGATCTCTGGGCCATTGCCGCTTCAACCTACGAGGAGGGTTATAGGGATGTTTGGAACTGGATAGGGAGTGTGCCAAGGGATTAGGAAGGTGAGTAAGCTTCTGGTGGAAGATTGAGAATTTGGATGGGATTAGATCAAGGACAAATGGGATATTCAGGTCATGGTGTAAGGTTTTGTTGGTAACATAATATGGGGCATCGACTATTGTTCTAAGGACTTTAGACTGGAAGGATTGGATACGTTTGATATTCGAAAATTTTGCTGTTCCCCACAGCTCAAGTCCGTAGGTCCAAATGGGTTTAAGAATGGTCTTGTAAATGAGTAGTTTGTTGTCCGTTGAGAGGTGTGATTTCCTATTTAGAAGTCTATATAGCTGGCCATATCGTCGATTGAGTTCTTGTCGTTTGAGTCTAGTATGTGGGTTCCATGTCAGTCTCTTGTCTAAGAGGAAACCAAGGTACTTGACTGTGTCAGAAAAGGGAAGGGGGGTAGAGTTAAAATGGACTGAAGGGCAGGATTTGCGTCGTAAGGTAAAGGTTACATGCTTGCTTTTTGATTCATTTACTTTGATACGCCAATGATTGCACCACTGTTCAATCAAAGCAAGATGCGATTGGAGGTTTGAGGATGCTATTATCGGGTCTAGGTGGGATGAGAGGATAGCTGTGTCATCGGCAAATGTTGCCAAGAAGTTTTCAGGAAAGGTGGGAATGTCTGCGGTAAATAAGATGTAAAGGATAGGACCTAGGACACTACCTTGTGGAACACCAGCTTCTATCGGATAACAACTTGAGAAGTCAGAACCACAACGAACTCTGAACGAGCGGGTAGAGAGGTAAGATCGAAGGATTAGATATAGGGATTGGGGTAATAGGGTTTTTAGTTTAAAAAGTAAGCCATCGTGCCACACCCGGTCGAATGCTTGTGCTATGTCCAGAAAGGCACCGGTGCAATATTGCTTGCTTTCAAGGGCATAGGATATGTGATCTACAACCCGAAGACCTTGGTGAACAGTGGAGTGGCCTGAGCGGAAACCGAACTGGTGAGATGGGATTTTGTGTAATTGGAGTAAAGGTAGGATGCGTTTCAAAAGGATTTTCTCGAATATTTTGGAGAGAATTGGGAGCAAGCTGATTGGTCTATAGGATGAGGTATGATTAGCAGGTTTGCCCGGTTTAAGGAAAAGTATAATGGTTGAGTGTTTCCACATCATAGGAAAATGGGTTGTACGGAGGATGCAGTTATATATGTAGGTCAGGAATATTATAGCCTTTTTGGGAAGTTTTTTAATGATTTGGGAAGTGAGTAGATCAAATCCAGGAGATTTTCGAGGTTTAAGTTTATCGATTAGGAATTTGACCTCAGAGGGGTTGACAGCTTTAGGAGGTAAAGAGAGAGGAATCGGCGAGGAGAGGGATTCTTCAACCGCAGCTGTATGGGTAGGATTAAGTTCAGGATGAGGAGTGAATGTGTTTGCAAGATGTTTAGCAAACTCCTCTGCCCTAGTCTCATCTGACGAGGCCCAGGAGCCATCATGACGTTGAAGAGGATGAGAGATATAATGGTATTTAAGGATTTTTTTAGTTGCTTTCCAGAGGGAATGGTCACAAGTGGATAATGAGGAAAGATAGGAATTATAGGATTGAGATCTGTAGGTTGTCAATTTATTTTTAACTAATTTACAATAATAATTGTATGATTTCCTGTCATCAGGATGCCTGTTCCTCTGCCAGATAGTCCTAGAACGGCGCTTGAATTGGATAAGGTCCAGGAGTTCTTGAGGTAAAGGATTTGTACTTCGGGATTTTGTGGAAGAGAGAGGTGAAGATGAAGTCCAAGCTGCTTGTTGGATTAGGGTAGTAAAGGTATTTACAGCTTCATCCAGTTCTTCAGGGGATTTGAGGGATACTCTGAGATCAATATTGTCGGTTAAGATTTGACGGAATAGGTCCCAATGAACTGGGCCCCTGATGAATGAGGGTGGAGACGGTTTAGGAATGGGCGATAATGAAAGGGTAAGGAGTAATGGGCTGTGATCTGAAGATAGGTCATCGAGGCGAGATATGGAATAATTTAGTGAGCCTAGACCTTTATGAATGAAAAAGTCTAGGAGGTCGGGATTGCGGTTGGGATCTGTTGGCCAGTAGGTAGGAGAATCCGGAGGAAGGATATTGCTGCGAGTAGAATTAAGTGCAGACAACAGGATTCGTCCGCGAGAATTTGTGGTTCTGGCTCCCCATTGTTGGTGTTTTGCATTAAAATCTGCTCCTACAAGAAAGTGGTGTCCCAAGGAATTTAGGAATGTATTGAATTGGGGTTCGGAAAAAGGAATTTTCGGAGGGGAATATGCTGCAACAATTGTTATGTTAAAGAGCTTGGTTCGAACTGTTACAGCTGTAGGTTGTAGGTAATTATGGACGGGTAAGGGGTGTGAGTGATGGGAGAGGGAGTGATGGATGATGACAGCAGTGCCAGCATGTGCGGTTCCGTCCGGGTGGTCCGTGCGGTAAATGTTGTAATTGGGGATGTTAAACAGCCGTGAGTTGGTAAGTCGGGTTTCTGTTACTAGGGCTATGTCTATATGTTTTTCTTGTAAGAAGACTGTTAGTTCGTTAGTGTGATTTCGAATACCATTCGCATTCCAAAGTAGGATGGATATAGGCTCGGAAGAGGTCATTTAAGGTTTTCTTGCAGAAGTGATGAGGTGGGATACGAGGTTTGTTAGAAGAGATATTAGGGGAGTCACGACTGATTTCAGTTCAGTGATGAAGGATGTTAAGAGACTGGTGATATCTGTTGCATTAGATGGAGGAGGAATAAGTGGAATTTGATGTTGATGGGATTTTTGAGGCTCGGGTTGGGTTAGAGGAAGAGAATATTGAGGTTGGGGCTGGGGTTGTTGAGGTTTTGGTTGCTCCGTCGGCAGGGCCTCACAATTCTTATTTTTCTCACCGCCTCCTAGAAGTTGGGCAAAGGATACATTAGAGTTGATGAGGTTTGAAGTCATTCTTCTTGGAGTAGAGGGATATTCTGTTGGATGCGGTTTCTGGAATTTTTGTTTTAGGTTTTTGTAAACCTGGCATCCTTTATAGTTAGCCGGATGTCCTTTCAGGCATAGAGCACACACCGCTGGAGTTTGCCTTGATTTGATGCATTCATCAGATTTGTGTGGGTCTCCGCATTTCACGCAACGTGGCAAATGATGACAGTAGTGTTTGGTATGGCCATATGCCTGGCAGTTGTGGCATTGGACAATTTCTTTCTTCACATACGGTTTTTCAACTGTAACTTTGGTGTAATACAGTCTTTGGATATCGTATACCTTTTCAACTCCAGGTGAGGGTTCTAGATCAACGAAGAAGAGGGGTAGAGATATCTTCTTAGTTACATCGGTGCCGGATCTATTTTCCTTTATGACATTTGTTATTTGACGAACCTTGAAGCCCAGTGCCGTCAATTCTTCTTCAATGTCTTCAGCAGGCGTTGAGGGATGAAGATTCCTAATGACTACCCGCAAGGAGCGCTCCTGTCGAAGCTGGTAGGTGTGGAACTCTGCCTTTGTGTCCGTCAGATATTTAACGATTTTCCGGTACGATTCTGCTGTTTCCGGAGAAATCTTAGTATCAGTGCTTCTGCTAAGGCACGAGTAACTGCCGGGATCAATAATTTTGTTTATTTGGGTGCAGAGCAATTGAAAATTCTTTATATTTTTGACGAATATCGGAGGAGGCCGAGGCTCTCTAGGCGTTGGTGTTGACTCCATAACATCTTTATCAGATTGGAGAATTTGGTATGGGTTGGGCGTGAAGAAGGGAGATTCCTCGGATAACCCCTGGGATGAAGTGCCTGGTAGTGGTTCGTCTGATGCATTTTTAGGAGTAACTGGAGGACTCATTTTTTTATTATTGCGCCGTGAACGTGTCTTAGCTGGTGGCGAATGCTGAGGTGTTGAAAGTGCTGATGAATTTTGAGTAGAGACCCTGGTAGACCCAGCGGATCTAGACCTTTTGGTAACCTTGCTCGACATAACCTGGTGGAAATATCTCATTATGTTATAAATAGAAGGTATAGAGAAGACGGAAAAAACGAATAAATAAAAATAAAGTAAAAAAAAAAAAAAATTAGTACGTCTGCGTGTTATAATTTAATTATGTCCAACACACGAACGTGCCCCACCCAGAGCTGGCGGAACACTGAGCTCGTGGCCCACGTGAAGTCGTGGGAGTGGGGGGCTTCCCTATGGCCGCTATGAGTGTGATAAGGCCTCGTATACACACGGCTGCACTGTTCACTATTAGACACTAAATAAAAACAGTACTCACTGTGGGATTACCACCAATGTAGACCACTGCTGTCCAGCTACTTCATGGCAGATTTTAAATCGTAAAAAAACATGTAGTAACTATCCAAAGATTGAA
The DNA here is from genome assembly GCA_023052935.1 of Piezodorus guildinii. Classification (NCBI taxonomy): domain Eukaryota; kingdom Metazoa; phylum Arthropoda; class Insecta; order Hemiptera; family Pentatomidae; genus Piezodorus; species Piezodorus guildinii. The sequence goes on from CM041295.1 coordinate 85,371,822, forward strand.
GTCTCGAGAGAGCGATGTAAAACGTGAATGACTATATCCAGCGCATGCGCAGAACTAACTTTTATATTAGTTCATATAGTTTTCTTTAAATAAATCCATATATGTTTATAGAATCTAAAAAGAAAATAAGAAATAATGTATCTATTGCTCATCAAGAGTGTGTAACTAGGTGATTATCACTATTTATTGTCATTATATTGCTAAATACATTCCAGTTTGTCTATACTGTACAATGTTTATTTTATTTAGTATTGATTTAGAGTAACTAGGAAAAGTTACAAAGAATTTCAATGGTCTTTAAGATATCAATAAATTCCTAATAATTTTTCAGTAATCATTAATTTATTTAAGCATCTTATTTTTTATGAATTATTTGTTTCATTAAAAAATGCGTGTTTAATATTTTTGGAAGTTTGGACTCTTTTCCATATCCCCTACACCTTTTCTTACCAATAATATAAACTAATGAACTTTTTTCTTCTGGTCTGCATTATTTCAATATTTGATGAATTTAGAGTGAAAAGAATAGGTGTAGAATTTTTTTTTTTTTTTTTTTTTTTTTTTTTGTATTAGAAGAGAATGAAAAAATGTCTTTCATTTTGGCGCTGAAAATAGGGCAAACATATATGTTATAAGTTTTATTTGATACTAATATAGCTTGACAACTATTGTTTTTTCCGTGTTGGAAAAATCTGAAAAATGTGTTTTTTCTTTTTCGAGAAAAGTAAAAAAAGAAATTGTAAAAATGTATGTAATTTTTCTTTCGTCGCGACATTCTTTTTCCGCTACAATTTGTATTTACTGTTATTAAATTGTTATTTAATTATTTTTTGTTTTGGAACTAATTCTAGCTATTGAATAAATAAAAAGTTTTTTTATGTTTAAATTTTCAGTTGAAACATACCTATATACTCTAAAATCAAGTTGGTATTAATCAATACCAAAAAAAAAAAAAAAAAAATATGGAAATAAGTTACAAACAAAAGCTTTTATGATAAAAGTCGAACCTTTAGAAAAGTTTTCCCTTCTAAATAATTAAAAGTTTTTATTATAACGATTTTTTTTTTTTTTTTTTTTTTTTTTTATAAAATAAAAGGTTCTGAAATAAAAGTTGAAATGAAATGTAAATAAATTTCTTATGTATACACTGAAATTCCTTATTTTTATCAAGTCATTAAATCTTTAATACCCTATTGAGTCATTTAAATAAAAATCGAAAATAGTTTTCTCGTTATTTATTACTCTATATTTACTATCACTCTTTATCGCTATAGGTATTTGTTTTATCTTGTTTTAAGAAAGTCGTTATATTACATAGGTTAGACAATTTTAAATTTATAATTATTTATAAAACAATCATATTATAGTGGGGTAGTTCAGTGGGTAAGGTACTGTTATTTACTCCAAGGCGCGGGTTTAAGTATGTTCGAATACCTAAGCGTAGGTAGTCCCTCCCCCATAATTATTGGGACAAATAATAGATAAAAAAAAATTAATTAAATGAAAGACTAAAACGTAAAAAAATTCAAATGTGGGGTTAGCTTTTTACTTCCAAGGTTGTGCTTAATATTTTAATTTATTTGTATATGGACACTGTTTGAAAAAATAATTTATATTTACAGCCCATTCCCCCCCCCTCTTACAAAATCCTCCCTTGATAATTTGTCAATGTGATAAGAACTGTGCATATTCTGGTAATCAATATGAAATGCCTCTTCAATATGAACATATTCATTGATTAGTACAAGCAGATTATTTTTCAATCCTACCACACAATGAACTAAATCCAAAGGTTTTCCAAGGACCAATTTTTGTATTTTTTCTTTTTTAATAAATTATTATGGCACTTGATACAGGTTTTTGTAAGCATTGTTAATAAAACAAGAGTGTATTGTTCCAGATTGGAGAATTCAATGCTACATTTTTCTCTAATAAAAATAAAAAAAATCTTTAGATTATTACTATAAATTATTAGAGAATAAAACTGAAATTCGTGATTATATTAACCATCGCAGTGAGCTAGAAAAAAATATAAATAGATTCAAATATTTTAGAATAAATTTGAACAATATACCCTTGTTTTATTAACAATGGTTATAAAAGCTGTATCAAGTGCTATAATGACTTACTAAATAAGAAAAGCTAAAAACATTGGTGATCAGAAAACCTTAGGATTTAATTTCATCTGTTGTAAGATCGGAAAATTATCTACCTGAACTAATTAATGATTAAGTTCATATTGTGCAGCCTTTTCAGAAAATAACTCCCCTTAATAATAATATTTCTCGCCATATGGGTGTTTACAAATAAATAGTAAATGAGTGAATCATTCCTGTTCGCACAAGTGCCTAATAACCGGCAGTAGGATTACCTTTATTCAATGGCCATTTATTGTGTTATAGGTGTGTTTACCTCAAAGTCTTTTTGCTTTTATTTAAAAATGGACATTACTGAGACAGGTAAAACGTAATATTTCCACACTCGTTATTGAATATACATTGCAATATACCTGTAAATTTAATTTAGCACTTTGTAAAGGTAAGCCCCTATTCAATAACAAAAAACTATATAATCCCCAAGCTACCCCAAGACTTTGTTTGTAGGATCTGTTTCATCAATCCTTCTAGTCTTTAAATATTACAAAGAATTTCGCGTTTTGGGTGATAAATAATTTTTTTCAAACACAACACTCCGAATCAAAAGTTTTACAATCTATAATTTGAAGAGTTTCCTAAATGATATAAAATACATCAATTAGCAGGTTTCAGCAACTCCGAGCCATAATTAGATTTTTTGTATTATTTTTCCCGTATTCTGGGACTTCAAACGTAAAATGTAGGGAATTTTAGATTTTAACAAATGAATTTGATGTTTGACCACTGTGCGCTCGCCAATCGTGTCAACAAATTAGTTACTTTTTATAATTTTTTCTTATCATTTTTTTTATATTTTTTTCCGTAATATGGGGCCCCAAAGGTTAAATATACGCATGTTTCAGAATTTCGGCCACCTAAATCGGTCATATTTTCACTGTGCGTCTGTCAAAACGTTGGATAATAGACATTTGTTTACTATTTTTTTATTCATTATGGCTGCCTCCCGAACTATCTCTTTCTTCATAATTTATTTTATTTTCAACTATTTAATATTCAATAAATATACAATAACATAATATTAATACAAATATTAGCAATATAAACCATAACGGTACCAGAATACCGAGCAGTAAATAATAATACCGGTCTTATAAATGATCATTGAACTACGTTACGTTATTTCAGCAGATGTTATAACGCATACAGAAGTCGCGTGGAGGAATTTTATTTATGCAACTGTTCCCGTTCGCCACGTGCCGTACGATAGGGGGTTCACCTGCCTTCAGACAAAAAAACAAAAACAAAATTTATTTCATGAAACCGGTTTTTCCCGACGTCCTGTTTTCCATGGGGGTGTGCAGACCGCGTATTTTATGAAGCGACCTATATTCCTCACAAAGGGTGTCTCGGCTATTGTGTGCGCTTCTGCATGCCACGATGCACCCATTCAAATGTATTTCATGGAAATAAGATCAGTTTTTTATTTATTATCACTTTTTCCAGCATATCATAAAATATGTATTATATAGGACTTATGTGGAATCTAAGAGAGAATTCTTAAATTCTTATTTCTAGGTTCATCCAAATTTTATCAAAAAATCGAATATCGAAAATAAGGAATTGTCAATTAAATTTTCATAAATAATTTCACTAATATTACTTTTACTCAATATATCCGAATAACCAGTTTCAATAAATCGCAACAAGGTTATTTCAATTAAGAAATAGTAAATTTATTTTCAGTGACATAAGTCAGCCAAGAACAAATAGTAATATTAATAAATAATTAATTTTGATTACATATGTAATGTATTTGAGTGAATACATTTATATTTTGGTTCTTTTTAAATAAAAAAATTATCCATATTTTTAACTCAACAATCCTTTTATTTTATTTTTTCTCTTCTACGTTTCAGTCTATGGCTATTTTCAAGGATCCTTCACTTTGTCTTTTTTATTGCATATATAATAATAAAAATTAGTAGATAATAACTAGCTGACAGTAAAGGATTCAGCCTAAAGTATATTTTATTATAATGTGACGATATATATATTTTTATACATGAAATAGAAAGGCAGGCTAAAGGCTGAAACGTGGAAGAGAAAAAAATAAAATAAAAGGATTGTTGAGTGAAAAATATGGATCATTTTTTTTTTTTTTTATTCAACAAGAACCTAAGAATTAATTAATAATAATAAAAACCGAAAAATAAATAAATGAATAAATTCTGAAACCAATCACTTTAGGTACAGATCCCTTAAAAATAACAATATATCATAAAGGAATCTAAAATTTAATAGAAACTCTGTAGGATTCGTTGTATTTGCTATATTTGTTTGTTATTATATAATCTCTTATAAATTATCTAACCATATTTACAATTTAACAATAATTTACTGAGAAAATTTCAAGGCCTATAGTCAACTCCTAAACCACGTGATGGTTTTGATACAGATTTCTCTATTCTTTAAGAAATTCATTCCTGAAGGTTTACAAATCCAATATATTGCAATTGAGTTTTTCTTTATGGGGAAATTATATTTTCTGTTATCAAGGTATCAAAAAATCTTTCCTAAAATATCTACAGTATAGACGTTGGAATATATAATATACTGTTGGAAAGCGCAAGATTTTAGAAATGTTAACATGCGACAAAAGGAGTCATACACGTTAATAGAAAATTCTTGTAAGTATATAAGCTTATGAATATCTCTTCTTCTCTAATGAACTGATGATCCCAAAGCTATAAACTCTAAATCGATCAAGCAGTGCTTTATTAAACATGAATGACACAACATTTATATTTCACTTGTGCGAAGTATTAAATAAATAAAAGATTTAAAAATGAAAAATCCCATCAATGATGACAGGGTCCTCCAACAATAATTTTCTTCCCTATCACATAGGCTGTATCGATAAAGTTCTGATTTCTTAACTTAAAATGTATTGGTGTTAGTTTTAGATTTTAGTAAATCTTTGATTTTAGCGGTTTAAAGTTATATATTTCATTCAAATCAGTGGTAGGTAAGCTATCCATCTGATGTAGCTGACTGTGAGTATCTGATCCCTAAGTAAATCCAATATTAATAAAGAAACAAAATCATTGAAAAAATAAATCTTTTAATAAAGCCATGGACAACCACCTATAGGGGGAGCCCGTGGCTGAGTGGCTGGCGCGCTAGCCTGTGAGTTCGAATCCCAGTCCCAGGAGGACTTTTTCAAGCAAACAACTATGTGGGGTTCCACTCACAACATCCCCCGGGTATGTGGGACTCGTCAGCCAATTGATGGCTACTCACAAAAATAGGCGTAGGGAGTGATGACCCTACCCTATAAAATGTCATTGATTATCGTGGTGTGGAAACTTATGAAACCATACCGCGCGGCCAAGGGATCTCAATATCTCTCGCGTCATGCAAAAAAAAAAATTAATTAATAGTAAATTTGGGTTCCTTCTCTATTAAATATTAAAGATCTACGAAAAAAACAAAACAAGTTTTAACATTGTTTCTGAATGGATTCATTATAAATTTTATGTATAATATGAACGATAATCTAAACTAAAATCATAAATATTATCTTTTACTTAAATGAATACGTTTAACATACATTATGAATTCCTTAAATCTGTAATATCCCCAATCGATTCCATTTATGTTATGGATTATAAGTAAGGAATGGTTTCGTAAGCTTCCTTTCTCCAATTAAGCTGAACAGGACTGGTTATTTTACAAATAACCAGAACACTCTAGTTAGGACATGAAGTTATTGATTCTCGAGAACAACCCAGAAATAAAGTTACAACACGCCTAGGACGGATTCAATATTAAAATTAAATACATAGTTTTATAATGACCCACGTTTTTTTTTATTTTTAATTCATAGAATAGTTGTAGTTTGGTAGACCTGTCTCAACATTGTCCAAAAAAATATGAATTACATGGCTCATCAGTTTATAAATATTTTGATTTATTGGTAATATTTATTACCGCGAAGAAATGCTTAATAAGATCTATAATCCTTCCATGATTATAGTTACAAATTTCAGATGGAAAAGATGGCTAGATGTGCGTTCAAGTACCGATTCAAGGAGGTGATTAGGTCGAAATGCTTTACCGTCAGATTTTCCCCCGAATTTTAGGTACCCACTTTATAGAGGATAGGTGTGCCTCAGGAGGGTCTCCACGGCTGAAATAACTGAATCATAAATTCTGCCTCAGCCGGGATTTGGACCTGGGACCCGGGGAACAGTAGCTTATTACTCTATCCACTAAGCCACGCCTCTCCCATGAGAAAAACTTATTATATTTGCGTGCCGACGTTCGGCCTAAATTGACACGTTGATTTCCAAAAGGTACTATATCCATTCTAGGAAATTTTACAGGAAGCGCGAAAATCTCTCATTACTATATTATTAAATCAGCTAATTTGAGTCTTTTTGCATTAAAATTTAGAATTATTTTTTTACTATGATAATAACATCATATTAAAGTTATAGTGAAATATTTTAGTATGATTTGTAACGAAACTAAATATGTAATTAGTACTTTATGTAAAAAATGATCGCATTTCGAAATCGTGTTTTTAAAGACTGAGAGTTCATTAGATAAAATCAAATACAAGATTTGGATAAAATTAAATTATGAGAATACAAATATGTTAAAAAATCAATTTCGTAAAAAATGTCCTTTAGTACCTTTTGGAAATCAACGTCTCAATTGTAGGCGTTTATCAGAGCGACTAGCTGGGTAACGTAAAATATAAACTGATACCCGAAGGAAGAATTCAATCTTTCCCGTTGTAAATAAGATCCTGTGTAGTAGCATTTAAATTGTCCATTTTTAAAAATTTTTTTTTGTTTAATTAATGAGGAAGAGGTGTTCTCTCTGTCTCCACCATTGGCTTACCTAAACCTTGTTAGGGGATATCAATGTTATGATTAATAGTTTAAAATGTAGTAGTCTACATTACAATGAAGATCCCTGTTTCTCTGTTTAAAACAGGAGGACAGTACTTGTGTAAGTACTCTCTACGTAAGTACTGTAAGTACAACTAATAAGTTTTACACAACTATATGTAATAAGGACATGAGAACAAGTATTATCGATTTCACTTTCCATCTTTTCCTTTTTTTAATATGGGTTTTAGAAGAAAATGGATATTTAAAAATAGTAACTATTTTTTGATGTAGTAATGAGATGATATACTCACGAATGACTTATTGGTGTATAGGTAAGTTTCGATGCAAAAAAGGGTAAGTTTGAGAATTACGACTATAAAAGTGTGAATGGATATACGCAGACAGGGGGATTATATTGAAGACATGGGTTACTCAATGGTTAGCGTGATTCGTGAAGGGTTGAATGGGTGGGGGAGGTCATTATTGATCTGAGAGACACTCTCACAGCGCATGCGCACGACCCCTATAATCTTACACTCTTATCTTTAGCCTCCGTATAAAAGAACTTTTTCTTAATTCTTTGAAGAAAAAAAATTAAGGAGATGTGCATCTAGTATTACGCATCCCTTGTATGTTTAGTAATTTTTCTTTATTTATTTTTTTTTACTTTCACTTAACTATACATGAAATATATAGTAAGGGAAAGTATTGCTATCGCGAAAATTTTCGTATTTCTATTTTTCAACGGAAATACATGTTTCAGGGTCCCCTGAATCCAAATGACCAAGTCCCACAAAATGACCTGTGTGTCTGTGTGTGTGGTAAGTCTAGTGGAAAAAAAAAAAAAAATTGTATAAAACTGAAATTTCATATTTAAGACAACTGTACTCCCGATATGTTACAGCAACTTTTTCATCAAAATCTGCTAGCCAAATGAGCCATTTTATACCATGAATTTTGCACCTTTTTACAATTTTCTCAAAATCGTTATAGCCGTTTTTGACAAAATTGTATTGTAAAATGCATGGTATAAAGTGGCTCTTTGATATGATGTAGGTTTTATTGTAATTGAAATAGTCTGACAGGGCTTAAATGCTGATATTTTGAATTTTCTTTCTCTAAAGTACCTTTAATTTTGTATATTTAAATAAAAAAAGCTCATCTACTTATTAGCATTGATAAATAACAGCTAAATATGCATGTTGAGACAATTTGATAAACGACTTAAGGAGAAAATTGCAAAAGTATTTTTTTATGCAATTTTTGTGTAATTGTTAAAACAAGAATAGTAATATAGATGTATAATAAACCGCTGGATAGCTAAAGATTTTAGAAAAAAATATTATTTAATATCCCGAATTATAATGGCTAATGGTGAGTAATAAAACGTAGATGAAACTAACTGATTGCTGCAGATAAAAATATAATAGATTATTTAATAAAACACATGTTTCTATTGAAATTCAATTTAATTAATCCTTTAACGTTTTATTTTTAAATTTATTTAATGTATATGAAAGCTCTTAAATTGATTATAAGAACGGAAGTGAGTGAAAGTCGTGTGTTGCGCGCACCATATATATATATATATATATATATATTATATATATATTTAAATATTATAACTAGTGACTCATCCCTGATTCGCACGGGTGCAATTTTAATGTATTATTGTGCAACATGAAAGCGTCATTCATCTTTAAGGAAGCATTGTTTGACCGATTTAGATTTTTTCACTTTGATATCACGAGTTCAATAGAGAAGGCAAGATATTTTTAAGTTTATGGGCTCGTAACAACATTCTATTGACATGGACTTCTTTTGTTGCTTACGTTTTTAAAGCTACGGGCTTTCCAACGTTATTATTTGTCTATAGCACTACTTATATTTTGAGAGAGATTTTTCTTTGCCTTGATTACAAAAAATTTAATTTTCTTATTTGAAGAAAAACTTAATTGCTATGCATTACAGTCATAAATGTAAAAACCATGAATAGCAATATCATTTTATAAATATAGAGATGAACTATTTAAAATACATTTCAATAGTAAAAATTAATTTACATTTAGTTTATACTGATTTATTTTCATAAAATAATCTAAAAGTATAAATAATTAATTTTCTATATATTTTAACAACTTACGTACGATTTGGTCCGTTGTAGGTTTCTCTTGCGTATTACATGGAAGAATAAAACTTGTACGGTGGCAATACTGAACCACCTTAACCTTCCTCATAACAACATTACAAATATTATGGGTTCATAAGTTGATGGGCTTATAATAACTTTCTTTTATTGCAAATTAACTTTTCTCAAAACTACGACGTAACTATACATCTATATAATTACTCATAATCAGGGATAATTTTTTGACGACTTGATTAAAAAAAATTTAATTTTCACAACTGAAGAAAAATGTACTTGCAATGTATTTTGCTTTTAAACCTTCAGGAATAAATTCCCTAAATGAAATTGAAAACCATATCAAAATCCATTTCTTGGTTCAGAAGGAGTTCGCGGTAACTATGAATCGCAATATCATCACGTGCCACTACAACCCATGAAGGGTCTAGCTCTCGGTACATATAGAGATTCGCGCTGTTTCCAGGCCAACGGCCGTGCAATGAAGTGATTGGGCCGAGATCACATTTAGCCTCCAGGTTTTTTCTCTAATTTTGGGTACCCACTTTATAGAGGCCGGGTCTTCATACCCTAGGGTCCACCCTGGCTGAATTTTAATATATGAAATTAAAAGAAGAAGACATACTTTCACATAAACAACCAAATATTATAAATATAGGATAACAAATGAAATACGCTAAACTTTTCATAACTGAGTTTCGTCCATAATTTATTAAAATTGATTTTTTCTTTCATATGCCATTTTGATACGCTGCTAATGAGTTTAATGCCAATTCGACCTGCTAATGATTATAAAATGTAAAGACCTAAATTGTCGTATATTACAAGAAAACAAAAATGTAGGAAGCAGATCCGTAAGAAGTGTCGTAGATGTGAAAACAAAATCATTTACGGGCAGAAAAAAACATAGGAAACAGAATAAATACAAATCTTCAATTATGTTAATTAAATTATATACCATTAAATTAATTTAAAAAACAATATCCTCGCTACTAAAATAAGACAATGATTAAAGAATTTAAAAAAAAAAATTAAATCGTTGTATTTACTGCTATTCTACATAATGCGCTATAAGATTTCTACAACTTCTTTAATTTTATTTAAATTTTAAGAACAAAATCTAAACATAAACAGAAATTACAAAGAAAAGAAACATTCAAAATAAATTACATATATATTCATGTAGTACATTTAGGTTTGAACAATTGCAATGCAATAATAACAGATACAAGATAAAATATAAATCATTTTAGACAAATATAATTCCTTTAAATTGTATGTTTATACAAAAATATAGTTAGTTATATTTTTACAAAATCTCATAACATTGAATTTACAAATTTGTGATCCTTGTACACAGAATTATAATTTAATAATAATAATAATTTTTATTTATTCGTCTTTAGAGTAATCTCCATACAAATAGAGCTGGCTGGCACAGCACAAATAATAAATTTATCACCAGGAAATATACATTATTAATTACAAATCGAATAAATATTTAAAACAAAAACAACAAAACACATATACATAAACAATAAGCATAAAGGTGCTGCTATTTTTATGATTACTTTCATCCAACATATACATAAATAACATAAATTAATATAAGAATATCAATAAATAATGTAATAATAACGTACTATAGCAAATACTTAATCCCTACAAAATACTAATAAGTCTCGAAACGTTTAACAGTGATTAACATTCTGAGAAGAAAGATGTTGAAATCTTATTTTAAGATTCTCTTTGACAAAAATAAATATAAATGCTTTGCAATTGTTCAAACCTAAATGTACTATGTGAGTATGTATGTAATTTATTTTGAATTTTTCTTTTCTTAGTAATTTCTGTTTACGTTTAGATTTTTTTCTTAAAATTTAAATAAAATTAAACAAGTCGTAGAAAATCTTAAAAAAAAAGATAAATAAAAAAAAACTCATAATGCACTATATAGCCAAATAATCATAACATAGATTATTAAAAGAAAAAGATAATGAATTTCGTATGTAAAAAATTGATTAAAAAAAACGCTTTTAAGAAAAAACAAAATCGGGAATAGAATAAACTGAAAGAAAGACCTTTTTCCTGCCAAAATAAAAGAAAATATTCTGGTTCCGTCAACAATGCCCGGATATTTTAGATTTTTTCTCCTGTGCCCAAATAAATTATTGTAATACAATCTCTAAATGAAACTGAAACGGTAAACCATTAAAAAGGTGTTTAATCAGGGTTTGAGTGGTTTGTGAGCCAGCATTAAAGAAGGTGTTGGAGTAAATCCTTAAGTATAATTTACTTCTAAGTTGTCTTGGTATTTTCTTTTATAACAAGATTATAAACAAACTTTTAAAGCATCTTTAACTTTTTTAAGCGTCAAGGAATTCTTCCTCAACAACTTTTTATCTGAATAATCCTTCTTTTTGTTTCTCGTAAGCTCATTGCGGTTTAGGTCCATTTTTATTTTTAAAAGTGTAACTTCAGTAATCTTTTAGGTGACCCATTTTCTGAACTCTTTTAATCAGGATACAACAGCTTAAAGTAATATAATTGGAGATACAGATGATACTTTGATGTATTTTTAATAAATTAAATAATGCAATACCAGAAGCAAAAACTATTTATATTTTTTATATAAACTGAAAAAATTTTTTTTATTTAATTGATCGTTGAAAATACAAAAGTAATTTTAAATGACATTTCAAGCCTAGACGTTTTTCTCCGAAATTAACCTCTTAAATATTGTACTAGCTTTTTTTTTTTTTTTTTTTTTTTTTCATCTACTACGTATTTTCTTCTTATTCTTAAAAATTAAAATTCAAAGTTATATTTATTTAAACTTTGTAATATTAAGCCCTGTTTAAGTAAAAGGCCAGGTTAAAATCCTATAATTTCATTTCACATTCATAATAACAGAAAAATATATATATATTTTTAATTTTTATAAACAAGGTTAATAATTACAATCTCCTTACTTAGTTATTATTTTTTAATATATTTGCTTTTAATTAAACCTTTTTTTCCTTTAGCATCTCCAAAAAATAAAATTATCCCCGCATAATTATCATAATTAAGGAAAAATAATTAACCTTACCGTTCCAATTCAGTGTTGTTTTTTTAAATTATTCTTTTTGTATCATTAAATACATCTCAAAAAAGACCCAATTTTCACAATTAAAATACTAGTTATGATGAAAAAATATTAATTTTAACAGAATACATCAAATAAATCTAGATCTATTCCCTTTTTTTTCTGTTATCGTTGTTTTTTCCTGGACAATCTTCCTAATGAAATATTGAATTTTAAAATTTAGTCAAGAGTTTATTGAAATCAGTTTATTTTTTATTTTACATAAGGTCTTATTATTCCTTTTTTTATTTTATTTATAACATTTTATTGACATTTACTACTGTACTTATAATAAATACAAGAAGTAAATCGGCTACTTTACAATTATGGGCTTGAAAATGTCTTGTGATGAAACTACCTAGCGGTAGCTCTTCAATGTCTATTTAATTTAGTAGGTCTCGAGGCCTTTGTCTTTTCAATCTCCTAGGAGGGTTGTCAGGAATACATGGGAAAGACAAGTTGCGTACAAGGGGATTCGTGTGGGTTGGGAATTTGGAATTAAAAGAGTTATATTAGTTTCGTGATAGTTCTGAGACAAATAGGATATTAAGGTCATTATGGATGATTTTATTGATAACGAAATAAGGAGCATTTAGGATTTTTCGAAGGATTTTGGATTGTAAGAAATTAGATGGTTTAGTAGAGCCCCAAAGCTCGATTCCATATGTCCAGATGGTGCTGATAATGCAACATAAATGAGTTTTTTTGTGATGAATTGGAAGTATTAAACGTTTTTTCAAGTAAGTGTTGTTGTAATCGGTTTCTACGGGCAGTTTCTTGTCGTTTAAGTCTCGTATGAGGATTCCAAGTAAGACGTTTGTCAATATGGAGTCCTAGGTATCGGGTTTATTCAACAGGTATGAGTGGGGTATTGTTAAAGGATACAGTGAAGCAGGAATTCACTGGTTTGCGACGAAGGGTAATAGTAATTTGGTGTGATTTTAATTATGTAGCTGTACATACATTTTATGGTTAAGACGGGCCTAATAAGGGTATTGTGCAAAAGGCTTTTGGTACGGCGGATGAGGTAGGACTTCTCAGGTGGTTTCTTAGGTCAAAATAGCACCTGTTGACTTTGGCTAGACGCTGACTTGTTTCCCCTGAGATCCTGTTTCCACGATTCACTACTGATCCCAGTTACAAAAATTGATATACGTTCTGGAGCGTGAATGGGCCCATCATCACAGGATGTCGGTCTCCTATATCTGCTCCCGGCCCAGCTCATATGTATTTGGTCTTCTCCTGTTTAATGTGCATTGCCATATCCTCCGCTGCTTCCGCCAACCTGAGAAAAGTATTTTCCAAGGATTCAAATGATCTTGCGACAATATCTAAGTCGTCAGCAAAGCCAAGGTCATCTTGATCAGCCGACCAATTTCAGAGTGACTCCAAGCTCTACCAACGCTGCATACAACTTCAGCCTTTTCATGCTATCATACGCACACCGGAAGTCCGAAATTAGACGATAAGTAGAGCCATCAGGTCTATTTTATGAAGGTCCATCAGCTGTAGGAGTTGCCAAAGCGACCCCAGTCTATATAAAGATAAAATGTTCCATTGGGCAAATGACAGGTCCAAATGACTAATCTGTGGCCGTTTCGTTAAAGACAGTCCGGCTATTTATTTTTGAGGTGTCAAAACAGTATACGTTTTCCGGGGACCGATAGTTAGCCCTTCGCCCAACCTTCTACCTGAAGGGCAGGGAGATTTGTGTTTAAGGTCCTGACGATTGTCTTTACCACGACTTTAGAGCTGCGTCCACCATCGCAGTATGTATTCAACTCTCTGAATGCACCAATTCTCATTTAGCCTAGCCAGTAAATACACCATCTTCAGCCTCATTGAGATACTAACGTTGCTGCTGGCCAACACTAGCAGGTTTGAGTGCGTATCCCTGATTCCCTAGTATACTTGCCTTCAAAACGACTCCGAGCGCCTATGATCCGCTTACCCAGGATCCTGTAACCAAATACAGGGGGTACAGCCAGCAGGGCCAGTTGGACCAAGGATTATTAAAGAGGTGTTACTCCTCGATCCATCCTCCTTTATCCCGGCTTGGGACAGACCGTGGGGTCCCGCTATTCCTCACTGGTGGAATTGCATATCTAGATCGTTGTTACATAAAAAGAAACCCTCGTAGGGCACATCCAGCCTCTTTAAAATAATAAGATGAAAATCTGGCGGTTATAGCTACATTCATACAGGTTATTTAATTTGAAATCGTCCACTTTAATTAATTTTGTAGTTTGTTGTTAATCTCTATCCTATCCTGAATTTAAAACCGTTAAGATGGATTTTTTTTTAACCTAATACTTTTAATGTTTCAAACGTTTTGAGTGAACTTCGCGGCTGAAAAATGTATTGTTAAAATCTCTCTAATTTTTCAGATTTTAAATCAAAACAAAATCTAACGATAGGATATACGTTAAATTTTTTGTCCTCAAAACACATTACATAAATATTGAAGAAAGTGGTTTAAAAAATTCTCGATAAATAGTAATTTTCTTTCTTTTTTTTTTTTGGGGGGAATTTTAGCGAGTTAATAAAAAGGAAACGAGACCAGCTTTTATTTTTTTATTTTATAGCTTAATAAATATCCTACTTGCAGTAAAAATTTCAATCTAGAGTAATTCGGAAGAAGAAAATTTAAAATTCCGCTTTATATTCAAATATTAAGGCTAATAAATTTTACATCGGTATAGGTAGTTTAATCAAAACCGTTAAATCCGTTTTATAGAAAATCGTAAAAAAGTACAAAATATATAGTATTGGGTTGTAAAATAAGTTCATTGCGTTTTTTACTGTCGATTTTAATAAAAATTTCAGATTCTTGTAAATATTTTTAATCAATTATATATGATCAATTTTGATCTATTATATATTGCCGTATTTATTTTTTTAATTGAATTTGGTCATAATCAATAGTTGATAGGCGATCCGAGCGCTCAAAGTCAAAATTTCCTGAGCTGAACCACGCTGCTTTCTCCTAGGGCATCATCGCTCTATACACTGCAATTTTTTTTAACCGTCTGTTCAGCGGATTTTCCTATTCGGAAATAAAATATCATTAAATGAAAAACAAAATGGTCTGACTTGGCTTAAATGCCGATAATTTAAATTTTCTTTCTCTAAAGTACCTTTAATTTTGTAGATTCAATAATAATAACTAGATTATCTTGTTAACGCTGATGAAAAACAGGTAAATATATAAATTGAATAAATTCGATACCCAACTAAAGGTGAAAACAGAAAAAATATTTTTTTAATGCAATTTTTCGTTTTTGAACATAAGAGCAGTAATATGCATGTATGATATACCGTTGGAAAGCTAAAGATTTTAGAAAAAATATCATCTCATACACAAGATTATAGAATTTAATAGAGAGTGATGAAAAGAAGATAAAACTAACTGATTATTTTAGATAATAATATAATAGATTTTTTAATAAAACACATGTTTCTATATAAATTCAATTTGATTAATTCCTTAATAGTTTCACGTATTTTTATCTCTAACTGTATTTGAAAATTATTTCATTGATTTTAAAAATGGAGGTAAGTGAAAGTCGTGTGTTGCCCGCACCAGATTTTTAGAATATGTAAACATTATTGACCAAGTAAACATGATTTTATAAGTACAGAGGGGATAAAGTTGAAATATTGAAAAACGCTATGGACTTATTTTACAACCCAATATAAAGTAGGTGGTCAACCAACTTTTATCAAAATGTTGGTGTAAGATCTCAGGATTATTTTTGTATTAAATATGAAATTTCTGCTTTGGACGACTTTTTGTTTTCGTGCTAGACTTACCAAAAACGAACAGGCCTTTTTGCGGAATCTGATCACTTGGACTCAGGGAACACTTGTATTTCCATTCAAAATCGGAATTCGAAAACTTTCGCTATCGCAATACCTTCCCTTACTATATATTATATGTATATATATGTAAATGAAAGTAATTAACAATTAGTCACGTTCTGGAACGAAACACAGAAAAATTACCATTACTTCAAGAAGGTAGTGAGAATTGAAAAACATTAGAGGGTTCTCCGTTTCTGAGAGTGGGATTCACAGGGCAATGTGGAATAAATTATTCTGGACGGAATGAGAATGGGAAACTCGATAAAGCTGTAATTGCGTTTATTGCTGGAAGGTGGGGTTCGACAGGACTAAAAATAGACGCAGAATATATTATCAAGAGAGTAACTTTTCCTTCATCAGGAGGAAGAAACGAAGGTGGCAAAATCTCCCCACCGACGGAGTTAATAACAAAACTCTATTCTAATTTAAATCTTCTTGAAACCATTAGCCAGTAAACAAATTATTACTTTCATTTATGTATATATACCGTGAAAATTTTCCAAATTGAGTTTTCACGGGAAATACACGTTTTAGGGTTCCTTAAGTACAAATGACGAAGTCCCGCAAAAAGGTTTGTGTGTGTGTCTGTTATTTCGCGCGGGTGTGTGGTGCATTAAGATTAGTACTAAGACCAAAAGCCCTACTCAATTGAAATTTTATATTTTAAAATCGTATATGCCCGATATGTTAAAGTTTTTCTTCAAAATCGGCCAATCAGAAGAGCCAGTTTATATCAAGCATATTGCACTTTTTCAAAATTAACTTAAAAACGGCTCTATTTTGATCAACTCGCTAAATCGATGTAACACTGAATGGGTTTCATTCTGATTGAAATGTTCTGGCGGGACTTAACTGCCGATTTTTTAAACTATTTTTACCTTTACTTTTTTAGATTCGAAAAAATGAAACATATTATCTTATTAGCATTGATAAAATACAGCTAAATATAAAAATTGAACGAATTTGATCACCAAATAAAGGAGAAAAGACCAAACACATTTTTTTAGGATTTATTTTTTCCAAGAGAAGGATACTGGTATAGATGTATAAAATACGTTGGAAAGTTAAAGATTTTAGAAAAATGTTATCTTATATACAAGGCTGTAAACGTAATGCAGAAAGACGAAAATTATTGGAAAGTAATTGGAAATATAAAAAAAAAAGTTGAAGCTAATAAAAATATAAGCAAAATGAGAAATCATCGTGACATGCTAATATTAACATGTTATTTATAATTTTTCATTGCTCTTATTAATGAAGTCGTTACTTTCGTTTTAATAAAAACCTAATTTACATGGCCTAATTTACAATTTATGGAACAATGAGTAGAAGAGAGCATGCGTTATTATTTTGTCCACTACCGGAAGGCTGGAGAATAAAATTCGCTTAAGATGCATGAATTATATCAAATATTTAAACGAGAGGACTGAATGACGTTTTTAAATAAATAATGATCTTTAGATAATCTTTGGGTTCTGGAATTTTAACTCAAGAAAATCTGAATATTCTTGTTATATATAATTTTGTATCAAAAATTTTTATAACGTGTAAATAATTAATAATTGTGCCAATCGTTCTTATCGGTAAACTGATAAGAACAGACCTTTATCACTGTAAAGCATGTTTTCCTCTTTCTCACCTGTAGTATCCGTGTTCTAAACCAGATTTTATTGTAAAATTAAAAATTTTCAACTTATAAATGCAATGTGAAAACTATTATGTTTAGTTGTTTTTTGTTATGTATATAAAGATTGAAAAAATAAATAAAATAAGAACATTATTCTGGAACTAGGTCTCTTAGGAATGACACACAAGTATATAAACAACAATCTGAATAAAAAACTTCTTTTTTTTTTTTATTTATTTATTTATTCGTACGTATTACAGTTTGTCACAATGGACAATAATAATATTGCTAAAGGATCCCATTCATACAATATTTACAATATAAACAAAGAAATGTCAAATTACATAAAATGAAACCAAACTAAATAAACGTAAACAATAACAAAATTCGTAGATAAAATAAATACAAATAAATGAATTTAACGAATAAATAAACAAAAAAAAAAAACATGGTGGCAATAAGTTTTAGTATGGCCATATGCCTGACAATTATGGCATTGGACTATACCCTTTTTCATATAGGGCTTCTGAACTCTTACACAGGTGTAGTACAATCGTTTAAGATCGTAGATTTTTTCGACTCCTGTCGATGGTTATAGATAAACAAATAACAGTGGAATTGGAACTTTATCTTTCAAAACGTTGGTGACTTGGCTCACCTTATATCCCATCTCCATCAGTTCTTCTATAATAACTTCAGTTGGTGTTGAGGGATGTAAGTTTCTTATTACAACCCTCAGTGCTCTCTCCTGGCGTAGCTGATAAGTATGAAACTCGGCTTTGGTGTCTGTCAGATATTTTACAACTTTCCTGTAGGTTTCAGCACTATCCGGAGATATTTTAGTGTCATTTGTTCTATTCAGACATGAGTAGCTACCACGGTTGGTTAATTTATTAAGTTGTGCACAAAGAAGTTGAAAATTTTTAATATTTTTAACAAATATCGGGGGAGGTGGTGGTTCCCTGGGTGTAGGGGCAGATTCCATGTCTTCTTTTTCTCTATGGAGGATTTGAAATGGATGCGGGGTAAAAAAGGAGATTCATCTGTCATCCCCTGTGATGATGGGCCAGGCTGGGGTTCAGATTTCAAAGTGTTACTTGAAGGGTTCGCTTGTGTTGGTAATTTCTTTTTGTTATCACGACGGGGTCTTTGTTTAGAGGAAGACGAATTTGAACCTGCTGATCTTGATCTTTTACTTGAAGTTTTAGAAGACATCACTTGATGAAAATATCGCATTCCATATAAAAAAAAGACAGTAATAAAGTCCCAGAATAAAGTTTTGTTTTCTATTCTATTCTATTCTAATATAAGAATGATAAAGGGAAACAAGTAATAAGTATATATTCCCAATACCAGCAATCAGCTGATATGAGGAAATATGGCTACCCTTTGTGTCAAGCCTATTGACTCTGCATTCACTGTTTGCGGCAAAAAAAGTGACTCTGGTTACCGAAACAATACTCCAAACCTTACTGCTGTTGATGTCCAAAAAGCTGGCAACTTTTTCGAGACTGGAATCAATGAAAATCCTTTTGAAAAATCAAAAGTCTCAGAGACGAAGTTAAGTGCGACTGTTACCACCTGGCGCATCAGCTGACCTGAATAAAAAAAAAACTAAATAACTAAAACTATATCAGTGAAAAATTATTACAAAAAATGAAGTTTATGAGAAGGAAAATCATCAAAAACATAATTTTTAGTTTTTAAAGTAAAAGTATACTGAATGAAACTACAAAACATAATCAATCTATTTTCTAAATTAGAATTTGGGCTTTTAAGGACTTTTTTTTTTTTTTTAACTGTAACAACTTGATTAAAGAACATCTCTTTAGAATGCAAGAAAGAAATATTTATATAAGGATAGGGAAAAAGCTTGGTGGATATCAGAGAGGTTGATTTGCGTGCAAGACGGGAACGATTAATGGTTTTAATTTTGTGGAATGGAATATAGAGATCAAATTAAGCACATTTATAGGAGCAAATAATGATAAAAAAAACAAGCATCGAAATTATGAGGATTAGAAATTTTGGAAAAATCTATAAATAGCTGATATTTGACATAGTGTTAAAATAATACCATATATTTTAAATGGCTTTTTAATACAATTTTAAACTTTACTACCTCAAACAGTTGTTTTAGATTCCCTCCTTAAAAATCCTCACGTTACTTCCATTATGCACCTCTAGCGAAGAATTCACAAATTACTGAAGAAGAGCTGGCACAACTATATTATTTAAACTGTCACGGATATTGTTTTCAATATATGTCTGTTAGTTGTGGTTCCGTCAAAATTCCTATTTTTTTGTTATGTATTGTTGTGTTGTGTTTTTGCAAGAATTTTCAGCTTAGTCATTCCTAACTCATCACTGCGATGCAGCAATTCCTTGGTCTAAGGTTTGGTTATACCTTCACTGCACAAACAAAAGTTGTAAAAAATATAGTTTAAAAAAAATATAAAATATTTCTAGAACTGGCATTTCAAACATTTGACTATTCTGTTTTGCAGAAACTATCCAACTGGTTTGATTTCTTTCTGCAATTTCTGCTGTTCTCCTTCGGCTAATTAGAGAAGTTGGAAGAATCGATTCTTTACAATGCGTTTTACAAGTAGCAGTCAGGTATGGGGAAATTTTGAAAATCATTTTTCTTACTTATCACACCTTCCTTTGCTCTTCATATAATGTTCTTGTCATTACCAAGATTATTATTTTTTATTATTTTGTTTTATCCATGGACTGGACAGCTTAATGGGTAAGGCACTAGAGATACTCCCGGGCCCAAGCTCGAATTTGTATGCTGTTGTATCTGTCGAAAATTAACTCTTGGGACGATTTAGTTTAAAAAATATAAAATATTTCTAGAATTGACATTTCAAATATTTGATTATTCTGTTTTGCAGAAACCACCCTACTGATTTGATTTTTTCCTGCAATTCTTGATGTTCTCCTTCGGCTAATTAGAATGAGTGAAGTGAGTGTATGGCTCTTCATTGGGTCGGGGATAAATCTGGTGATTATCTATATAATAACGGTTTGATAGGAAACGGTAACTTAAACAGAGCATAACAAAAATTGAAATCAAAATATATAAAAAAAATTATTTAAAAAAATATAAAATACTTCCAGCATTGACATTTCAAATATTTGACTATTTTGTTTTGCAGAAACCACCCTACTGATTTGATTTTTTCCTGCAATTCTTGATGTTCTCCTTCGGCTAATTAGAATGAGTGAAGTGAGTGTATGGCTCTTCATTGGGTCTGGAATAAATCTGGTGATTATCTATATAATAACGGTTTGATAGGAAACGGTAACTTAAACAGAGCATAACAAAAATTTATCAAAATATATTTTTAAAAAATTAGTTAAAAAAATATAAAATACTTCCAGCATTGACATTTCAAATATTTGACTATTTTCTTTTGCAGAAGCCATCCAGCTGGTTTGATTCCTTCCTGCAATTCTTGCTATTCTCCTTCGGCTAATTAGAATGAGTAAAGTGAGTGAATTTGGTATTGAGTGTATTAATGTTTGGCCCGAAGAGAGATGAGGCAACTGGGAGTTTAGAAGGTTGCACAACGCGGTATTGCGGAACTTGTATCCTGTGAATTTAATTGAGTTGATAGCATCGCGGAGACTCAAATGGGCGAGTAGAGTGGTTGGTTTCGGTGAGGAATGGATTCCGAGAAAGTTGGTATTCGCTGATCCGACTGGTAGGCGTCCGAAAGGTAGGCCGGAGCGTCGATGGGAGGATTGCGTTAAGGCTGATCTCGGAGGCTTGGGCTTGAGTGGTGAGCATTGGACGAGTCTGTGTAGGCGGAATTTGGTGGTATCGGCATCGAACCTTCGGGTTCGGTAAGCCTATTATTATAATAAAGTGACTGTATGGCCCTTCATTGGGTCAGGTGGAAATCTTGTTATTATCTTTATAATAACGGTTTGATAGGAAACGGTAACTTAAACTGACCCTTCGTGGATACATATGTTGCTGGTTTATTTTTTAGAATTTGGGCGTTTTTACATGGTTTTTACAATTATGGGAGTCGGATCCGATTTTGATTCAATTAGCACAAAAGGTCTGGGAATCTTTCTGAAGATTCGATTATTGGAGTTGAGTCCTACACATTTCCAGTAGTCGGGTGCCTCCTAGCCGTGTGAAAACGCCCTTATCATTTTATAAACAACGATCTTCTTTAAGGGTTTCATCAAAAACATCTATGTATTATACCTAATATATTGGAACCTAAATCTTACTTATTTGTTTAATTAATTCACGGAATGCATATATGGCACTGCAAATTAACGAACAATATTAATTAATCTAAAATTTCAAAATTAAGTTAGATTTATTTATTGATAGGTAAGTGAGAATTTTTTTTTCTGAGCTTTATATTGGCTAGCACATGGTTACTTATTCTGTAGTTCTGGCACAGCTTCTTTTTTTTTCTTTAATAGGTTGTTATTTAAAAATTTACTACACCTATAGTTTTATATCTTTTTGATATTCCATATTTAATATATGTTATAGAGCTTAAATAAGCTTCTATTTATTTTTTCTCGGTGGACAGTAGAGAGAATACTTATCTCCAGTCTCTTGAAACAAACTTTAAGTATCTATAGTTAGGAATTAACATTGATATAATGATTCAGCTAACATCAACAATACCAGTGCCAGTTCTTGAATAATGTTGAATACAAGTCTTATTACAAAATTTATTAGTTGTTGCAATCTTAGTAACCGGCAACATAAACTAAATACGCAAAGAATTGCATTCTACAAACACCAGCTGAACTTGACTGTGCGATATGCTATGATATTTTGTATTGAACGTTTCTGTAATAAATCATATTGAATACATCATATGACAAAACCTTTTCTAGTCTAGATCGGCGAAGTCTCGACTCCTCTGTTATCAACCAAGAGTTTTAGGGAGCGGGATGGTCTAGAAGACAGGGTTCTAAACTACTAACTTGTGTTCGAACCCTGTTGTGGTTATTTATTCTGTTATTTCAGGTGACCCTGAGGTAGGGAGACCCTGGGCTCAAGCAGCCTCTATAAAGTGAGTAACCTAAATTTGAGGGAAAATCTGACGCCTGAGCGTGATTTCGACCCAATAACATCCTTGTGAGACCGTTAATCCAGTATGAGTCCCAGTATGTACTGAGCCTCTTTTCCAATGTTTTACATAATACTGATATTTACGTATCGATGATAATAAATGGTATATACATTCGTGTATATGTTTCTCCATCGCTAAACTTTCTTGTAAGGTTCGGTCCGTCCTGGCTGGAAAAGTAAAAGTTCTATGGATTATTCAGAACATCGAGTTTCGTGACCCGCCAGCTTTAATAATTTAAGATGGAATGCGGAAGTCGGAGGGCAGACACAACTGATCCTAGTACTTAGTTATTACATAGCAATTTTCAGTCGAAGAACAAACAATTTAATCGAGATTTAACTGAGATATCAATGAGCCAATAGTCTCTATGCAATAGTATGTTTGGAACCTGTAACATTTATGAATGAACCTGTTGCTACCCATGGTTCAATCATGACCCGACTAGTTGTCTTCAATATCAGGGTCAAGGATTGTGCCCTTGAACTAGAAGGAAATATAAACGTCAAATAAGATAAAGAAGGCACCTCATACTTTGCTTATTATTTTTTTTTTCATTTTTTTTTTTTTTTACATTAATAATATAAAATTATAATTTTGACACATAATTAGCGTTAATAACACCTTTAAATTAGCTTGAAAGAGTTCCCAATATTTTTTAGTAGGAACTATGACAAAGCTTGAAGCTTGATTTGCTTAACACCTGACCACCGGTAGGTCAGGCGTCTCGTAGGATTATCGGGAATAGATGTAGTTGAGAGGTTACGGACAAGCGGGTAGGAAATTTTTAAATAACCTATTAAAGAAGAAAAAAAAGTTTAACTGTTCCGTGGGGCGGGATGCATCAAAGGTGGGTCACTTGTTTTCACAAAATAAGCCGTTAAAAAAATAAGTTTATTTTATTTTTCTCCAATTATATGTTGTAGGAATTAAAAATTATAAGGGTTTATTTATTAAATATTTTATAACTTTCAAGATTCCTCCTCAAAGAACTCTTATTGATAATTTATTTTTAATACTCTTTTTTAAGATTTTGTTTAGCTGTGTATGATTTATTTTCATATTTTTATTTCCATAATATGATATAAGAATATAATATATAATAATACTCATATAAAAATCATTTTTAATAATAAATAATAATATAAGAATCATTTTTAAGTATTTCCATAATTTCTCTTTCCAATTATATGTGTATGTCAAAACTTTTACAATCTCGCATTAACAGGTTGAAATTTGCAACAGTGTCGCCCCACGAAGCCCAAGCAGCTAAGACAGTCCCACCTCACGCGAAAAAACAATATTCGACCCGGCGTGAATGTGTAAAAATTGTAGTATTATGAAACTGTTCTGTTAAATATTCGAAAAAATTATCGGAAAAGCATAGAAAGTTAGACAGATTGCCTTAAAAAAGGCATTCGATAACGTACCCTGGGGTTTTCAACGAAATCCAGTTAAATTTAACAAGGATAGATTATGAACAAAAAAAGGTAGATTAATGAGCTACCTATTAGTGGAAAATGTTTATATATTTGTTTGTTTGGTTTTGAGGTTTATTCATCGCACAAGATGAAGGTGACTTATCTATTTATATATAAGTACTGGGCCGATACAAACAATGGGGCTACAAACAATATAATGAATAACAAATTGATCATATTTGCGTGCTAATGGAACTTAGTGATTAGTGAATTACCCTTTTATTGCAAATATTGACCGAGCTGAACATTTTCTCTCCCTTGGCATAATATCGGAACGTAACGGGGCCATTAGAACCATATAAAGAAATCAACTAAAGTAGAAAAGTTATGGAAATGCTAAATTCCTCCCTTTGGTTTACCATATAGTGAAATAGTCATATAATCTGTAATGCCCTATGACTCTGAGACTTGAATCTTAACGGAACGCAAAGCAAAAAAAAATGGAGTGGATATTTGGAAGAGACCTGCTAGGGTTGAAAGGATAGGAAGTAAGTATCATGAACAAAGGCAGTATAGGTATAATCTAAATAACCAGAAACATATTACCAATGTTACAAACAAGAAGATCAAGCTCATATTGATACAAAAACGGATAAATTAATTTCGAAAACCCGGCTGAAGGTAAAATATTGAGGAAAACCTTGATTACTACCTCTGTATTGATAACATTATGTCGCAATGCATGCCTTTTTACATAGTTGACTCTATAATCTTGGATATTCTTCCTGAATTATTATAAAAACAATACATTGCTATCATGTTTTACTTTAGATGGGAAATTAAAATTTCCTAGAATCAAGAAAACAAAGCTTTCCTGAAATATGAGGAGTAGTATCGTTGGAAAGCACGAGATTTTAGAAAAGTTTATATGCAATAAAAAGTCGTAAACGTCAATATAAAATCGTTATCAGCCTTGCTACTTATAAACATCTCCTCTTTCCTGATGAAGTGATGATCCCAGAATTCAAACGGTTAAACAGTGCTTTCTGAAAATAATTGCACTTGTTCGAAGCAGAGGCGAATCACTAGAGGAAGATGAAATAGATGAAAACATGAATTTAGGGTAAAGAATACGATTGGCGAGATGGGGCGACGGCTTAAGTAGGCATTTGGCTGAGAGAGACTTAATCTAGGAAAAATTCTTAAATAAGAAACAAAAAATTATATTAATAGCATAGAGTAGGAATTCGTTTTATACATGTATAATAATAATATACTGCTTATTTATTTGTTGGTCTATTTATTTAACGTCATTTTATGCTACTGTGGCTAATCGTACAATGCTACAGTGGGAATCCTAAATTTTGCCTATCCAGGTTTTATGAAGATAGAGATCTTTAACGAGTACCTGACATCGCACAGGCTCGGGACCACCTTTTTACGTCCCCTCCGAAGGACGGCATAACTGTGGATTTTTTACTCCCATTAGAAAATCCTACGACTTTCCTGCGGGTTTAAACCTGTAACCATTGGCATAAAAGGTTATGCTAGCCACCCTGCTACAGATGATCCCTACTGTAAATTTATAAAAGCTTTGTGAACTTAAAATATTTTATAAATATAGTACATAAAACCAAGATAGTTTCTGAGTTGAGGTATTCTAGCAGTATTTGGACAATATTGGTTTAATAGTATATGTGATTAAAATTGCAATTTACTGCTATTTGAGTTTTGTAAACGATCCGATTATATCTCGATCATTAATTAATTACCTAAGCTAATTCCATTTGTGCAAAAGAGCAGAATTCTTTTCAAGTTTAAAAAAAAGAAATAAACTATGTCTTTGGTTTTGGAATGGATCAGCCTCTAGAGCACCGAAGGGTCATAGACCCCATCTGTACTTGTCCCCGCGGGGTGTGGATGACTAACCAGGGGGTTGGAGGGTGCATATCACAATACACTGATTCCCATTCAACGTGGGGGGATAAAAAAAAAAAAAAATTATTTTATTATCTTTATACTGTCTAAAGGAATAAAATAAAATAAACGTAAAAATAATTCTAGGAGAATTAGAAGCCTTTAAAAATATCAAATAATGCGTATATCAACCATTTTTCAAAGAGTAATTCAGTAGAAATTACGCTTTTTCAAATATATTTTTAAATTAAACTACTAAAATAAAATTGAATATTAAATGGTTGACCGTGAAATGAATTTGAAGGATAAGATGGTTGGGTGCCTGTCACAAAAGATCTTTTTCAGCTTCCGTACAATGCGGATCGAAACGTTGGAAGATAAATAGGTTTTTACTATTTTTTATGACCGTCACACGAACCAACTCGTCCTTCACATTTCAATATTAGTTTCACATTAAAAAAATAACTTATTAACCGATTTAATGTTTAAACCAGTGGTTCCCTACAAAATATTTTTGCTGACCCCTTCATCCATTCATTACAATAGCAAGGACCACTATAAATTCCAAAATCTTATACGTGTATATATATATATATATATATATATATATATTATATATATATATATATATATAAACCTCTACCACTAAAAAACATGAAAGGTCTTGGGCTCAGTACATATAGAGATTCGTACTGTTTCTAGCCCAAAGGTCGTGCAATGAGGGGATTAGGCCTTGATCACGCTCAGCTGCCAGGTTTTTTCCCTACTCTTTTGGGTACCTACTTTATAGAGGCTGGGTCTGCATCAGTACAGTCTCCATACCCTAGGATTGCCCCCGACCGTATTAATAGAATAAATAATATTCTGTCATAGCCGGGATTCAATCCCAGGACTCGGAGAACTTTAGCCTAGTGCTCTATCCAGTAGACAACGCTGCTCCAATATATATATTATATATATATATATATTATATATATATATATATATATATATATATATTATGTATTATATATATATATTATATTATATTATATATTATTTATATTATATATATTAAATATATATATTATTATATAATATTATATTATATTATATTATATATATATATTATATATATATATATATATATATATATATATATATATATATATATATATAATCTGGAATTGTTTTGAAATTAGCAGTGGTGATATGATATTTTCCCTTGAATTATTTATTTCTTTTCATATTATTTGATTTCCTATTATCAGATATAAAAACAGTTATACCCTAATATAGTTATTTGGAAATAATAAACTTTACAGCGTTTGTTACAATAGGGGTACTCACTACGTTTGCTATAGCATGCTATTTGTGTTATTTTGCTAAACCCGTTGAGTTTCTACATTTATTTCCTGTATAAAATTGATGGGTTTAGCATAATAGCACAAATAGCATGCTATAGCAAACGTAGTGAGTACCCCTAATATTAATAACACTATAGTAAAGTTATGTAATGAAATGTTTTAGTATGATTTGGAACGAAACTAAATGCGTAATTAGTATCTTTAGAACATAACTGCATTTCTAAATTCCGTTTTTTTTATTACTTGAGAGTTCATTAGACAAAATCAAATATAATATTGAGATAAAACTAAATTAGGAGAGTACAAACATGTTAAAATCAATTTTGTAAAAATTTCCTTTAGTACGTTTTGGAAATTAACATCTCAATTATTGGCCGACCAGAGTGTAAACAACAAAATGATGGTTGATAAGATTTTGAATCACTCAATCAAAATAAAAAAAATAAATTAAAATAACACACCCTAGTACAAGTAGTTTGTTACGTTTTGTGACTCATAGTTGAGTCATCATCCTTTGCCCCTTTTGTGAGGGTGCGACCCCAAAAATCCATATCAACACCCCTAGGCACCCCAACCAACCATTCTGTACCTTGCAATACAATTCTTTAATAACCTCACTCTTCATTTATTACAACTGAATAAAGATCATATTTTATTTTAATAAATATAATACATAGGGTAAGCATGTTTTTTCATGAAAATCAGCAAACTAGAAGAGCCACTTTATAGCACGCATTTTGCATCTTTTTACGATTTTCTCAAAAACAACTCAAACGGTTTTGATTAAACTCGCTATATGGAAGGAAAATTTGATGGGCTTTAATATTATGTAGGCTTCTTTCTGATTAAAATAGTCTGATAAGACTTTAATGCCGATATTTTAAATTTTATTTCTCTAAAGTATCTGTAATTTTGTAGATTTAATAAAATTAGCCACATTATCTTATTAAAATTGAAAAATAACGGGTAAATATGAAAGTTGAGCGAATTTGATAAACAACTTAAGGAGAAAAGTGCATATTTTTTAAATGTGATTTTTATTTTATTTTTTTTTAACATTATAACAGAAATATAGATGTATAACATACCGTTGGAAAGCTGAAGATTTTAGAAAAAATACTATAATATAGACAAAATTTTAAAAGTTGAGGGAGGGTGATGAAAAGCCGATAAAACAAACTGATTGTCGTAGATAATAGTAAAATTGATAATTTAATAAAACACATGTTTATATTCAAACTTAATTGAATTATTTCTTTAACAATATATTTTAATCTCTAAATGTACTTAAAACTTATAAAATTGATTTTAACAACGGAGTTAAGTAAAAGTCGTGTGTTGCGTGCACCAGATTTATTTTTTTCCTCGAATCGCATTTTACAAGAGACTAATAAATAAATTAGATTCCCAGGCGCTCCCATGTTTCTAGTAGGTATAACGAAAAGGGGGGAAAAGGGAAAGAACAGAAAACGCGGGTTTTCAGCTGATCGTAAGAGACAGGAATACTATTCTAAGCGTTGAAGATGATAATGTCTTCCTTCTCCATATCATTCAAAGCAGTCCACGTTTTGTGAACTAAGATCACATTTTTCTTCCCCAATATTTCCAAATTCAACACAAAGACGTTCGAATTTAGAGAGCCATATCTCCTTCTTTTTGAAATCCAGCAACTGTATTTCAAAGCTAACAATGTCAATTTCAAGAGGAGAAAATTTCAACTCGATAATCGTAGCATTAAGAGGATTTTTGACAATTGAGACGTTGATTTCCAAAAGGTACTAAAGGACATTTTTTACGAAACTGACTTTTTTACATATTTGTATTCTCATCACTTTTTGTAATCTAAATCTTCTATTTTATTTTATCTAATGAGCTCTCAAGTCCTTAAAAAAGCGATTTATAAATTCGGCCATTTTATAAAAGTACTAATTACGCATTTACTTTCGTTCCAATTCATACTAAAAAATTTCATTTCAAAACTTTAATATGATGTTATTAATATAGTAAAAATACAATTCTAGATTTTAATGCGAAAAGACCGAAATTAGGTAGTTTAATAATAACGAAATGAGAGATTTTCGCGCTTCCTATAAACTTCCTAGACTGGATATAGTACCTTTTGGAAATCAACGTCTCAATTGAGGTACTAAAAAACATTTTTTACAAAATTGATTTTTTTACATATTTGTATTCTCACCGCTTAAATGTATCTAAATCTTTTATTTGATTTTATCTAATGAACACCCAAGTTCCTTACAAACGCAATTTAGAAATATAATTATTTTCTAAAGGAACTAATTACTCATTTAATCTCGTTCCAAATTATACCAAAACATCTCATTTCATAACTTTAATATGATGTTATTAATATACTAAAAAAATAATTCTGGGTTTTAATGTTAAAAGAATCAAATTAGCTGGTTTAATAATATAGTAATTAGTGATTTTCGCGCCTCCTGTAAAATTTCATAGAATGGATATAGTACCTTTTGGAAATCAACGTCTCAATTGCTAAAGTTGCTCTGCTGTTTTTTAATTCTTGAAACCTGCTAAGAAATGCTTCCCTCACATTTAAAATTATAATTTTATAACTGTGTATCACACCGGAGTACGCCGAAAACATACGAACTATCTCAGCAGATAGCTAGTTCATGGTTTGTGTTTACGTTTACGAAAACTAATAAAATTAAACTCGACGTTCTTTAGTACTTTTACAAAAATATAAAATTTTACAAAATTGTTTCTTACCAATTTTTTTTTAATGTAAATATTATTGCGCCTTCCTTGGATATTTGCGCCAGAGCCGCACTCAAGGAGCCAAAGAGCTGCACTTTGCCGACCACTGGTCCATGCTAATTTATTATTCCTTAGATACGAAATTCAGAGAAGATAATCTGTAATTATGCTATATAGTAGACTAATCTATGATAAAAGTTATCTGTTTTTCATCGAATGTAATCGTTACATTCCATTACCGAATTGAATTGCCTCTACATCTCTTCCCTTCGGCAATGTCCCATTATTGTCTGTCTTTTCCGATCTTTTAAAACAAAAAAACCTCCGCATATTTTCAATACGCCTACCACGTGTTCCTCTGTCCATTCAGTAAACAAAAGATCCAATCTATAAACTCGTACATATCTTCCCTCTCCTTACGCCTTATTTCGCTTTTTTTGCCTCCTTCGCTTTTTGTCATTCGTGCTACCTTATTTTGGAATTCTTGGCTTGTGAAGGAGGAATAGTCTTGTAACAAGACTATTCCTCCTTCAGGAGAGGCCTACACATTAGTAGAAAACCATTTTATTTTTATTTATCTAAAGATAAAAATTTTTATTTAATCAAGTTTTTTTTGTTTTGTTTTTTGCAATTTTAATAAAAAAGATGTTAGTAAATTTTATTTAAAAAGTTGTATACAATATTTGGTCACATTGTTTTCTTTTTACTTACATCAATTATTAAAAGTGATTTTAAAATAAAAATAAATATATATATACTTTATGTACCAACAAAAATTGTAAATATGTGTAAATAAAGGCTTATCTTATCCTATCTTATCTTATCTTATTTTGGAATTCATTGCCATTATCCACTGGTAAAGCCTTATCATTAACCACTTTTACACATACATTTTTATTTCTATCTCCTAAACTACCAATCTTCCCAACGTATGTAAGATTTAAAGATAAAGACGATAACTATTCGTTGTTAGAAAATCCGTCAGTTAAATTTGTATACTAAAGTCATAAAATACTAGACAATTATCATTTGTGATATACTTTTTACTTTCACTTAACTATATATGAAAAAATCTGGTGCGGGTAACACACGACTTTCACTTACCTCGATTTTTAAAATCAATCAAAGAATTTTTAAATACAGTTAGAGATAAAAATACGTGAAACTATTAAGGAATTAATCAAATTGAATTTCTATAGAAACATGTGTTTTATTAAAAAATCTATTATATTATTATAAAATAATCAGTTAGTTTTATCTTCTTCTCATCACTCTCTATTAACTTCTGAGAGCTTGTGTATGAGATGATATTTTTTCTAAAATCTTTAGCTTTCCAACGGTATATCATACATGTATATTACTGCTCTTATGTTCAAAAACGAAAAATTGCATTAAAAAAATATTTTTTCTGTTTTCTCCTTTAGTTGGGTATCGAATTTATTCAATTTATATATTTCGGCATTTAAGCCCTGTCAGACCATTTTTATCCAAATAAAACCTACATGATATTAAAGCCCATTAAATTTTACATCGATATAGCGAGTTTAATCAAAATCGTCGGAACCGTTTTCGAGAAAATCGAAAAAAGGTGCAAAATGCATGGTATAAAGTGCCTCTTCTGGTAAGCTCATTTTGATGAAAAAAGTTTTGTCTCGTCTCGGGCGTATAGTTGTCTTAAATATGAAATTTCAGTTTCATAGGAATTACCGTTTCCGCCCGGGAGTTACCACACACACACACACACACACACACACACACACACACACACAGACCTTTTTGCGGGACTTGGTTATTTGGACTCAGGGGACCCTAAAACGTGTATTTCCGTTGAAAACTGGAATTCGAAAATTTTCACGATCACAATACTTCCCTTACTATATATAGTAAGTGAAAGTAAAAAATAGTAATGGAAAGAATTGCGATTGTGAAAATTTTTGAATTCCAGTTTTCATCGGAAATCCATTCAGGGTCCTCTGAGTCCTAATGACCAAGTTCCGCAAAAACGTCTGTGTGTGTGTGAGGTAAGACTAGCGCTAAAACGAAAAGTCTTACAATACTGAAATTTCATATTGTATACAACTGTAAGTCCGAGATGTTGCAGCAACTTTTTGATCTAAATCGGCCAAGCAGAAGAGCCGATTAATACTATGCATTTTTCGCCTTTTTACGATTTTCTCAAAAACGGCTGTAACAATTTTGATTATGGAAACCCGGTTTCCATTCGCCTACAACACGCCCTGATGATGACCCACAATGGGGATCGAAACGTTGGCAAAAATAAACTGTTGAAACTACCCAATTGTTTCATTCACCGACCGCCACCCGGACTAATTCCTTTTAGTAATTCTCAACGGTCAACTAATTATATCCACCATAATGATTATTGTTTCGATTTTATGTTGAGAAGTATTAAGCTCAGTTATTCCTCATAATGAACGATTTATTTATATTTCATGCCAAATATAGATTTTTTATATCAAAAATGTTTCTAGGTTCTTTTAAATAAAACGATCCATTTAACCCTCAACACTCCTTTATTTTTTTTTTTCTCTTCCTACGTTTCGGCCTTTGTCATTTTCAAGGATCCTATCAACATTAAAAGATAAACAACTTTAGTTTTCACATTGTTATAAAACATTTTACATACCTTTAATCATTCCTTTATATTGTACATATAAAAATATATTTTATCGGCTGAACTAGCCTTGTCATCTTATTTAAGGTAATATATACTTTCACTTTAAAAATAAATAAATAGTTTTCCTTATCTTTACTTAGGATGTAATCATTTAAAAAATATAACAATTAAATTAATAATTTTACACACATTGTTTCATCAATTTTATTTCCTCCTATTCTGATTAATTAATTCTACAATCGTTTCACCGCCAAATCTTTTCGTTTATTTTATTTTTTTATTCTTTACACATATGTACACATTCACACACACACACGCGCGCGCGCTCGCACACACACACACACACACACACACACACACACACACACATACATACATACATATATATATATATATATATATATATATATATATATATATATAAGACTAAAAATAAGTAAAAATATTGCTTTTGATATCAAATGTTGTTAAAGTGAAAGGATATACTTGTATTACCTTTAAGCTAGTTCAGCCGATAGTATATATTTTTATATGTGCAATATAAGGGGAAGATTAAAGGTATTTAAAATGTTTTAAAACAATGTGGAAACTAATGTTGATTATATCTCGATTTTATAATAAATGATGTTGATAGGATCCTAGAAAATGTCAAAGGCCGAAACGTAGGGAGAGAGAAAAAAGAAATAAAGGAGTGTTGAGTGTAAAATGGATCATTTTATTGAGAAAAAAAAACTAGAAATAGATTTCGATCAGCTGATGCGCTCGATGATAACAGTCATACGTTACATCGTCTCTCAGATTTTTGCTTTTTTCAGTAGGAATTCGCTAGAATTCAGTCTGGAGAACATCACTAGACCTAAGGAATATTACGGCAGTGAATATTGGAGAAGTTTCGGTAAGCAAAGTTATAATTTACTTTGTACAATCACGAAAAAGTGAAAGAAGGGTCACTGATCAGCTGATTGCCGCTAGCTCGGCAAGCTCGGGCTTGCTTTTCTTTTAATTATCTTTCTTTTATCTTTAATTCTTATCTCATTATTTATTTATTATTATTATTTTCTTAATCAATGAGATATTTTCATCAAGTCATGTCCTCAAAGTCTGCAAGTAAAAGATCTAGATCTGCAGGTTCTAACTCGTCTCCCACAAAACAGAGACCCCGCCGTGAACAAAATAAAAAAATGATTCCACCAGCGACCGCGTCAGCTACCTCATTAG
The DNA here is from genome assembly GCA_023052935.1 of Piezodorus guildinii. Taxonomy (NCBI): domain Eukaryota; kingdom Metazoa; phylum Arthropoda; class Insecta; order Hemiptera; family Pentatomidae; genus Piezodorus; species Piezodorus guildinii. The sequence continues at coordinate 85,405,973 of CM041295.1, forward strand.
GTTCTGAACCACAGCCCAGCACATCATCACAAGGAATAACTGATGAATCTCCGTTTTTTACACCGAATCCATTTCAGATCCTCCAAAATGAAAAAGAAACCATGGAATCTTCTCCTATACCCAGAGAACCACTACCTCCACCAATATTTGTTAAAAATATTAAAAATTTTAAACTGATGTGTGCGCATTTAAACAAAGTAACAGATCCTAATAGTTATTATTGTATAAGTAGAACCAATGATACTAAAATATCTCCGACTACTGCTGAAACCTACAGAAAGATTGTAAAATATCTGACTGAGACCAAAGCTGACTTTCATACTTATCAGCTGCGCCAAGAGAGAGCACTAAGGGTCGTAATCAGAAACCTACATTCCTCAACACCCGTTGAAGCAATCAAAGAAGAACTGACAGAATTAGGATTCCAAGTGAGGCAAGTCACCAACGTTCTAAAAGATAAAAGTCCACTGCCTCTATTCTTCGTGGACTTGGAACCATCAGCAGGAGTCGAAAAAATCTATGACCTCAGCAGACTGTACTATACCCGTGTAAAAGTTGAAAAACCTTACACAAAGAAAGAAATAGTCCAGTGCCATAACTGTCAGGCATATGGTCATACCAAAAGTTATTGCCATCACATACCACGCTGTGTGAAATGCGGTGAACAGCATAAAACAGAACAATGTACAAGATCAAGATCAGCACCCGCTGTATGTGCTCTGTGCCTCAAGGACCACCCGGCTAACTACAAGGGATGTGAAATCTACAAGAAACTCAGAACCAGATACCAAAAACCTCAGCATCCGAATGAAACAGCTGTACCAACCAGAAGCAGAAGAGAACCATCAAAACTTGTAAATTCTAACGTGTCATTTGCCCACTTGCTTGGAGGTGGTAACCAGAATCATGAAGTCGAGGCACTGCCGGAACAACATTTTCCTCAACATTCTCAATCTATTGTACAAGAATCTATCCCTCAAAGTTTACCTAATCTTCAAAAAACTCCTCAACATCAAATTTCTCATATCCCTCCACCATCAAACGTCACAGATCTTACCAGTCTAATGACATCGTTCATCTCCGAAATCAAATCTCTTGTTATGCCGCTTATATCACTCCTTACAAATCTAGTATCGAATCTAATCCCTGCCTTGAAAAATCCTTAAATGACTTCACCTAACTCCTTATCCATTCTCCTTTGGAATGCAAATGGTGTTAGAAATCATACTGACGAACTGACAGCGTTGTTGCAAGACAAAACAATCGATGTTGCACTTATAACTGAAACAAGACTAACGACTAAACAGTACTTCAAAATACCGCAATACATGACATACCGTACTGACCACCCAGACGGTAAAGCCCATGCCGGTTCTGCTATCATTGTCCACCAATCCCTCTCTCATCATTTACTCCCACTTCCCACCTATGATTTCCTACAAGCCACATCCATAGTAATCAAGACTTTTTCCTTTCCGGTAACCCTCACATCTGCATATTGCCCTCCTAAACATTCCATTTCCAATTCTGAATTTGTATCCTTCCTGGATTCCTTAGGAAATCGTTTCATTCTGGGTGCAGACTTAAACGCCAAGCATCAGCAGTGGGGTTCCAGAACCACGAATTCTCGGGGACGAAATTTGCTGTCTGCACTCAACTCCCAAAATTTTAATATCCTGCCTCCTGACTCCCCTACCTACTGGCCAACCGATCCTAACCGCAATCCTGACATCCTCGACTTCTTTATCCACAGCGGATTAGGCTCTCTCAACTTGTCTTTAACTCGCCTTGATGAACTATCCTCAGACCATAGTCCACTGATCCTAAAAGTATCTCTCACTCCAATTCCAAAACCCATTCCACCATCATTCATCCGAGGCCCTGTCAACTGGAACCTTTTCCGCCAAATCCTGACCGATAATATTGACCTCAGAGTAACCCTCAAAACCCAAGATGACCTAGATAATTCCGTCTATTCCTTTACCACCGCCATCCAACAAGCTGTCTGGACTGCTTCCTCTCCTAAACACTCCAATATAAATCCAGACCAAAATCATTTTCCACAACCTATTATAGACCTTATCCACACCAAACGCCGAGCAAGATCATTATGGCAGCGCACCCGACACCCAACAGATCGCCGCTCCTATAACTTCTATTGTAGACAATTGAAGAGGGAGTTGGCGAACTTCCGTTCCCAGTCCTTTAATTCCTACCTCTCCTCTCTATCAGCTCGTGATAATTCCCTGTGGAATGTCACGAAAAAGATCCTAAAATACCATCATGTTTCCCATCCTCTCCGACGTGGTGATGACTCCTGGGCTGCGTCTGATGAAGATAAAGCCGAGGAATTCGCCACACACCTCTCCAAAGTATTCACTCCTCACCCGGAATCCCACATCAATCACACCGCAAAAGTGCAAGACTTTCTTATGTCACCGATTCCACTTTCCCTACCTCCTAAAGCTATTAATCCCTCTGAGGTCAAATATCTTCTCCAAAAACTGACTCTCCGTAAATCTCCTGGACACGATCTCCTTACTCCCCAGATCCTCCGACAACTTCCGCAGAAAGCTATTATATTCCTTACTTATATTTATAACTGCATCCTCCGCACCACCTATTTTCCTCTGTTATGGAAACATTCCACCATCATCCTTTTTTTAAAACCAGGTAAACCTTCCAACAACACTTCATCCTACAGGCCTATTAGTCTACTCCCCATCCTCTCAAAAATCTTCGAAAGGCTTCTTCTAAAACGTATCCTACCCATATTAGAATCTCAAAATCTTCCTTCCCATCAGTTTGGATTCCGTCCTCAGCATTCCACAGTTCAACAGGGGCTCCGAGTTGTAGACCATATTTCCTCAGCTCTTGAATGCAAAGAGTATTGTTCTGGTGCGTTTCTGGACATTGCGCAAGCTTTTGACCGGGTATGGCACACTGGATTACTCTTCAAGCTGAAAACCCATTTACCCCAGTCCCTATACCTCATTCTCCGATCCTATCTCTCGAACCGTTCCTTCCGAGTTCGCTGTGGTGAAGAATTTTCTAACCTTTATCCCGTTGAGGCCGGTGTTCCTCAAGGCAGCGTCTTGGGACCCATCCTCTACATCCTTTACACTGCTGATATTCCTACACATCCTGATACCTTTCTGGCAACTTTTGCAGACGACACCGCCATCCTATCATCCAGTTCCAATCCTGAAACAGCATCCTTAAACCTTCAGAGACACCTTTTCCTTATCGAACACTGGTGTAATAACTGGCGTGTAAAGGTGAACGAAGCCAAATGTAAACACATAACCTTTACTCTTAGACGAAAATCCTGTCCGCCAGTTTATTTCAACTCATTACCGATTCCTCTCTCAGATACAGTCCGGTATCTTGGCTTACTGTTAGACAAAAGATTGACTTGGAACCCACATACAAGACTTAAAAGACAAGAACTCAACCGACGATTCGGACAGTTATACCGACTACTCAACAGAAAATCTGAACTTACAGTTGAAAACAAATTATTAATCTACAAGACAATACTGAAGCCCATCTGGACCTACGGACTTGAACTGTGGGGGACAGCTAAACGTTCTAACATCAAACGCATTCAATCCTTTCAATCCAAAGTCCTCCGTACAATAGTAAATGCTCCTTATTATGTCTCCAATTATACCTTGCACAACGACCTTAATGTTCCATTTATTTCAGACCTAATTCCATCCAAATTTTCCAAATTCCACCAGAACCTCATTCATCATCCTAATCCTTTAGCTCAATCCCTATCCAGCTCCACTCATCCATACAACCCACCTAGAAGGTTGAAACGGCAGTGGCCCCGCGACCTTTTGTAAATATATTGGAGTTCTAGCACTGGCTAGATTCTCCACTCAATGTGATGTATGTATGAGTGTGTGTATGTGTATATAGGTATAAGTGAATTATTGACTTTTGTATTGATTCATTATTGTGTATATATTTTATTGTAATTTTATGTTGTGTAAATATTGTATGAATGTAGTATGTTTGATATCATTCAGCAATACTATTAATGTCCAAATTGGGACAGATTGTAAAATTTTCTCAATAAAAATTGTTTTGTTGGTAGTAAAAAAAAAAAAAAAAAGAAATAGATTTATTCACTCAAACAGACCGCAATTATAATAAAAATAATTAAAAAATGTGTTTTTAGTAGATTTGACCACTTCAATACTGCTCATTTGTGAAAATGCCCATTGCAATGCTTTAGTTAGGAAAATGATTAAATTATCGAATTAATAGCTCTATTGAGTCCATTAAATTAGTAAAGTGATTCAACATGACATTTTATTAATCCGTCAAAACGATTTGGTAATGTGTTGAATTTATCTGGCGAACGTTTAAAGTAGAATGGATATCATATCTGATTACTTTTTTACTACCCTTTATTTTTATATTACAATATATATATATATATACACATATATAGCTAGATGATGTCCTTAAAATTTCTCGATGTATAATGAATAAATAGAAATAAGACAGAAACCATTTTGATCTATATATATAAAATTTTAGGATAAGAAAGACAGAAAGGGCAGACTTATCAGATCTAGTGTTAAAATAGGATTAGTTATTAATTTAAATCTACAGATTAAACGTCCTTACCGATTTAAATTAAGGTAGACAGGTCGGGAAAAGATTACTACAGATTACTTATTTATTCTTCCTACAGGGGAAAAGAGTAGAAACAGAACCGTTTGACTCGAGATTGCATATATGACAACTTAACACTATTGGAATCCAATGGACTCACTGAATTAAAGTACTTGAAACATAAACTTGAAATCCTGAAAACAAGAATGCACAATGGTAATTCTTTATCAGTTGATTCTAATGTGTTTCGTTTCCGTTTCTTTCAGCAAAAAAAAAAAAAAAAAAAAAAAGCTAGAATCTGTTAACTTTCAACTTTAACAATTTGTTGTTTTAAAATATTTACCATTTTACATGGTATTTGTTAAGGCTTTAAGGCATATAACCTCAAGATCATCAACGCCTTAACATGGTATTTTCTTACCAAACTTTAATAGTTTAATTAAAAACTTTATTTTATTTTGTAGAATGCTACTGATAACAAAACATTACAGTATGTTAAGCTTGTTACTCGGTTTTTTCTATATAAAGATATAGAATATATTTTCAAAATTTAAAAACAACTTTTGTAATATTGGAACATTTTTAATGTTTTACTCAAGCAAATTGACAATATTTTTAATAGTTCATACTGACATTTTTTATATTATCATTAAGAATGATTTTATTCAATATTTACTACCCTTTTTGTATATCAGTCGTTAATTAATTGATAAAACCCATCATTCGATCGAAACTACATTTAATTAATTATTCAACCTTTTTACTTTTACTTATTTATGCATTTAATTTCAAACTATAATTAAAAAAAAATAGTTTTTAATTTCTTTTAATTAATTACGAAGGTAAGCAAAAGACGAGTGTTGCGCGCGACACTTTTTTTTTTTCTGTTGATTCTAAATCTTAACTGATAACGGAGTATTTCTATGATCCTTTCGCCTTCACAGTTTTTACTATGGTCTTAGCCTCTAGAACTTTTGCTATTTCATTGAGTTCCCTTATCAGCACGTAAAATTGTCTACAGATCTTGGATAGACAGCGGCCTTAATACGTGCCTCAATTTAATCTGTATTGAGTCCATAAAGGCATTAGTTTATACGATGAAAGCGTAATGTAGTTGGGTTAATTAATTTATCCATTAATAATCATGGGCCTTTAGAGCAATAATGGATCCAATGGTCATCCACTAATTAACTTAAATTATTTGATTAATTAAATCCATGATTTTACATATTAATGAGTTACTACTGTTCCGTTAACTACCATTTCCCGATCCCTAAGTAGATTAAATTAATTTATAGTAGTCGCCCTCTAAAAACAAGGTATGCAAAAACAGACACGTGTATTTCAAAACCTAGAAGAGCACAGAACAGTTCCATTTATGAGAGTAAACTGTTATTATCTTGGTAATGTGAAAACGATACGACTGGTGGCAGACAAGTGAACTATCGTTTTTCTTTTGCATTGACGTAATACAAAGCATTCAGTTAACCCGTAGTCCTGCCTAAAGTTCCTTCCACACTCTCCTCCCATGGCTGACTTCCTCCCTGATACTTATGGTATCACAAAACGCTTAAGCATAAGCAGGTGTTAATGTTTATCCGCCCGCAAGAAAACAGTCTATGATCTAGCAGGGAAAGTGACATCACCAACAGAAGAGCTGGGGTAGACGTCGCGTGTCATCTTTGTGGGGAGCAGACAGCAGCTGGCGATTTCGGACAATAGGCTCATAGTTATCAGTTCGAGGATGCTATTGTACTCCCCGCCCTAACCCTCCGAGTGCCTAAGTCAGCAACCAATCTCACTGACAAAGGAATACTTAAGATCTTGGATCAGTTGGTGTTCAAAAGGGTTGGTTGTCAACTCGTCAGAAAATGTAGCTTTTATTTATCGATACAACTGATAGAACACTGGACTACTAATATTCAGTTTCCGGGTTCAAACCTAGCTATGGTAGGATAATTTATTTATTGTGATGTTTCAGAAGCTCCTAATGCTCACCCAGTCCCTATGATGTGGGTATCCAAAATTGAAGGAAAAGTCCTAGCGGCTGGGTGTAATCTCGATTTAATTTAATACATATCAGGGAATTTATACAGAAAGATGGGAGACAGGCTTGCACATACGGAACACCATGATTCACAATATTTTTATATTAGGAAATATAAAAAAGTTTTCAAAGTTCAAGGTAAAAATAAAATAAAATTTATGCTTAAGAGATAGACCTGGTGGAAGGAGTGATTTACACAATATTATTTTTTTTTTTTTATGTTTAACATCTTTTCTCTTGCTTTCTGCGATTTGTGGGACTAATATCACGAAAAGAGGCGGAAGTGTGTAATACGAAGCCGGAGAAGCATTGGTGTTGGTCACAAGCTATCAGCTATAAGTCGTTATATAAAAACCAACGTTTTCTTTAAATTATTTAATAACGATTGTAAACAAAGTTTTTTTTCTTTTTTTTTTTTTTTTTATTCATATTTTATTGAATTTTACAACTGTATTAACATAAATACAATAAGTAAAACTGTTGAATTAGAATAAAGGGCGTGAAAGGCTTGTGAAGAAACTATCCAGTGGTAGAACTTCGATGTTTATTTAAGTAAGTACCCAAGACCATCTTCTTTTCAATCGCCTCGGAGGGTTGTCAGGAATATGCGAGGTTGATAGGTTGCGGACAAGAGGGTTTATATGGGCTGGGAGTTTGGAATTAAAAGTGGTATATCTGGTACGAGAAAGGTCTGTAACAAATGGGATATTAAGGTCGTTATGGATTATTTTATTTGTGACGAAATAAGGAGTATTTAGGATTTTGCGAAGGATTTTGGATTGTAAGGATTGGATACGGGAGGAATTAGATGGCTTCGTAGAGCCCCAAAGCTCGATTCCATATGTCCAGATGGGTCTGATGACGGTAACATAAATGAGCTTTTTGTAATGAATTGGAAGTTTTAAACGTTTGTCGAGTAAGTGTTGTAGTAATCGGTATCTACGGGCAGTCTCTTGTCGTTTTAGTCTCGTGTGAGGATTTTACAAAGTTAAATGCAGGAAACATAGATATATAAAGATATATGAGAATAATTAGTTGCAGATACATTTCTCTGAAACTATCGACAAAACCTATATATTACTATGACATAAAAATGAGCTAAAAATATGCCATTCAAAGTGAATTTTCTAAGTAACAAAATTACGTTAAAATGGCTGATATATCTTAAATAGAACAACTAGTGCTGACGCTTGTTCCGAAAAAGTGCGTTTGGGGACCACTGTGAGGCGCCTTTTGACTTTAGTAACAACTTAACTCCTTTGGGTGTCCTAAGTTCACAGAACTACAAACTCACGCACAAATAAGCTGCGAGACGATATTTGGAATGAAATGCAAAGATTTTCTTATTTTCGGACAGTATTGGTGCTCCAATTATAAAATATAATTTCGCATAAATAGCCAGAAATTAAGAAATATTCTACTGTTGATATAATAATTTGCAAAATTTCACAGTTTTCTCATTTCTGTTACAGAAAGCTTTACTTTGAATTAACACGCTCCAGAATTTACAAATGATAACTTCATTTCCTAGGGTTAGACACCACTGAAAAGTTAGTGAAAGTGATATAAGATGTCATAAAGCACTTAAGTCGCACAAAAAATTAAATGAGTTAAATGTACATCGCACAACCCCGATGTATTTAAATGTTTGTGAATATGATATATTCGGTTCACAAAAACACTCAGATGAATGTTACTTGAAAACCACATTTTTCAACCAATCGTTTATTTTTTCTTATTGCACGTGTGATCAGCACGCTTTCTACAATACAACGACTTTTAATTACACTTAAAGCAGCTTCCAATACGATATGTAAACAGATATTTTTATAAATTAGAAAATTATTTTACTTGTTTTTTTTTGTAAATATTATCATATACAGAGCTCTAAGGATAACATTTAACGCAAAAAAAACAATAATTTTTATTCATTCCGTATATTTATATGAAGAAAAACTTTAATATGACAATAAATAATAATACTAAAATTAAAAAAATATTGTAAAATCTATGAAATAATATTACAATATTGTTTAGCAGAGGTAAGACCTAAACTCCCATGTGAAGAAGAAAAGTAGCTTTTCTAGTAATACCAGTTCTCATGACCTAGTCGTGTTACTGCTATTAAAAGCCAGTGCAGTTTGGATGTGAACTTAAATATGAGACAGGAGATGTTTAAATAAGTTTACTTGTTAAAATTGGTCACCATTGTGTTTTTTTTTTAAAATTACATTTACCTATATATAAAATATAAAGTAAGGGAAAGTATTACGATTGTAAAATTTTTCGTATTCCAGTTTTCAACGGAAATACACGTTTTAACGTCCTCTTGGTCCAAATCCTACAAAAATATCTGTGTGTGTTGTTCTCAAAAACGATTTTTTTTTAACTCGCTATATCGACATCACATTTTTTATATGGTATAGGTTTGATTCTGGTTTAAATAGCCTGACTGGACTTTAATTATATTTTATATTTTCTAAAGTACCTTTAATTTTGTATATTCAATAAATTACCATATCATCCCGTTAGCGTTCATAAAAAGTATGAAAATACATAAGCTGAACGAATTTCATAACCAACTAAAGGAGAAAATAGCAAAAATATTTTGTAAGGATTTTTTTGTTTTGAATATAAGAACAGTAATAAATGTATAATATAATAATAATAATTCTTTATTTATTCTTGGAGGAGTCCCTAAAGAATAATATAACAGGAAAAAAAAATCTTAAGACTGAAGTCTTAGAGTAAAATAGTGGTAAACAATAGAATTAAACTAATAAAATGAACATAATAAAATAAGTATAATGATAAGTTCTAATAAAAATGTACAAACAAGAAAAAAATGAATGAGAACAAAGAATAATATATAATTAAAAAAATTAAAAATATACAGTTTTTTTTTTTATTTATTAATTAATATTTACAACTGTATAGGAAAATACAACAAGTAAATGTGAAAAAAAAGTAACAATTGGCTTGAAAAGTCTTGTGAAGTAGCTACCCAGCGGTAGCACTTCAATGTTTATGTCATTAACAGGTCTCGAGGCCACCGTATTTTCAGGCGCTTCCGAGGATTATCAGGAATAGATGGAGATGAGAGGATACGGACAAGCGGGTTTGAGTGGGCTGGTAGTTTGGAATTAAATGAGGTATATCTAGTTCTGGCTAAGTCTGCAACTATGGATGCAAGGTCTTTATGGATAGTTTTATTAGTGACAAAATACGGAGCATTTAGGATCTTTCGGAGGATTTTGGATTGCAAGGATTGGATGCGGGAGGAATTTGATGGCTTGGTGGATCCCCATAGCTCAATACCATATGTCCAAATAGGTCTAATAATGGCTATGTAAATTAGTTTTTTGTAGTAGATTGGAAGCTTTGAACGTTTGTCAAGTAAGTGTTGTAACAATCGGTATCTGCGAGCAGTTTCTTGTCTTTTCAGTCTGGTGTGAGGGTTCCAAGTTAGACGTTTGTCAAGGTGGAGTCCTAGGTAGCGGATCTGTTCAACAGGAATTAGTGGGATGTTACTAAAGGATACAGTGGGACAGGAGGTCATAGGTTTGCGACGAAGGGTAAACGTGATTTGATGGGATTTGTTAGGATTTAAAAAATATGCAGTTAAAAAAAAAAATTACAATTCAGTTCCAAAAGGTACTACCCATATTCCGTTCTCTGCAACTTTGCACGAAGCGCAAAAATCTCTCATTACTATATTATTAATCCAACTAATTTGAATCTTTTCTCCTTAGAATCTTGGTTATTTTATTTAGTTATTTTTTTTTTACCATATTAATAAAACTATATTAAACTTATGGAATGAAATGTTATTGTATTATTTAGAACGAAACTGAATGTGTAATTAGTACCTTCAGAAAGTAATATGATTTCTAATTCCCGTTTTTGAAGGATTTGAGAGTTCATGAAATAGAGTTAAATAGAAGCTTTAAATAAAACTAAATTATGAAAATACAAATATGTCAAAATATTAATTTCATAAAAACTGTTCTTTAGTACCTCTTGAAAATCGACGTGTCAATTCTTCTGAACGTTTGTAAAATAATATATGATTTAATCTTACATCTTTGAAAAGATTGTCATTTCAAATAATATTTGCTATTGAGTGTACCCATTAAAAAGAAAATTGAATGAATAAACGAACGTAGATGTCTGCTTTATTTTCCTTTAAATTAGCTTGGGATTATTTGGGAATTGAATTATCAGGAAATGGCTGAATAGAAGGGATTTAAATATTAAAAGAGTTTTAGAGTTCCGGATATTGGAAGGAATGGAGTTCCAGCTGTAGGAATATACTGTTGGAAAGCTAAAGATTTTAGATAAAATGTTATCTTATACACTTAATCGCAAAAGGGGATGAAGAGTGATAGAAACGGGTGAAAAAAAGTGATTGTTGTAGATAATTATTAATAATACCCTAATTAATAATAGTATAATAAATTTAATAAAACCCCTTTTTCTACCTAACATAATATAATTCTTAAACCTTTTTCCCCCCTGTCTTTATTTTATAGTTTTTAAATTCATTTGAGTAGAGCTTCGGGCTTTACTAAACTATCAAATTCTTCCCATATCCAATCCCTACAATACAAAATCCTTCGTAAAATCGTCAATGCTCCTTACTTTGTAACTAACACACTGATCCATAAAGACCTTAATATTCCGTATGTTGCTGATTTGGCCCGAACCAGATATCATTCCTTTCATGAAAAACTCCAGTCCTACTTTAATCCTCTAGTTTCAATCCTTTCTTCCACTTCAATTCCTGATAATCCTCCGAGGCGTTTAAAAGAAGATGGCCTCGAGACCATCTAGTGTAGAATATTTTTAGAGTTCTACCGCTTGGTACCTTCTCTACATGTCTTGTTCATGCCTATTTTCTTTTAGCCTGTTTATTATATGTGTTGTGCAATACAGTTGTAAATATCTATAAATGGGTTTTTTTAAATCATTTCAGCGATAGAGGTAAGTGAAAGTCGTGTGTTTTCAGCATTTTTTAAATAATATATAAGGAATATAGGAATTAGTCCAACCAGATACGATTTGAGTTAAGGATGCTATAATGACGAGATAACGCGTTAATACATTATTCTATATTCGCTGAGCTATTATATTAAAAAAAAAGAAAATTAAAATTAAAAACCCAGATTATGCTACGTTTAGCATAATCTGTAATCCTTGTTAGATACAACCCATTCAGTATTAACCACTTTTCAGTTGATGCATTTGAAATTTGAAATTTGAAATACTGTGTTAATTTCAGAGAAACTATCATACAAAATAAATTAATACGAATTGGGTCGAAGAGGTATGGGCACTGCAATACTTTTCTTAATCGTTTTAATTTAAAGTAGGAATTTATTTTTACCTATGTAGTTAGTGAAATTTAAAATGTTTCCTGTTTTTTTTCTTATTGATATTATATTTGGTTTCCTTGAGAAACACCCAACAGTGAATACTTTAAAGCTTAATGACACTATAAAGAAACGTTAAAAAAAAAAAAAAAAGTGTAAAAATAAAATTATTTAAGAATTAATAACTTATATAAAACATTTTTTTATGTTAGTAATTAACACCATAAAATAGTTTTTTAATGAATAATATTTTCTAGTGTTTTATAGGAATTATATTTTATCTAAGTTATTAATTCTTCAATAATGTTTATTTTTTAATATATCAAATAATTATAAGTTAGATGTTCAGAAGGAAGATACCCTGGGGCGCGGTAATGAAAAACAATGAAACAGTCTTAACTATTCCAGAGGATAAGGCAATAATATTTACGCGATGATAGTTTTTCAACTGTATTGTTTTTCTTGCTAACCGGATTATCTTCCTTCTGAATTTTCCCACGGTCAATTAAATTAAATAAAAGCAGAGATAGTTAACTTATAAAGTCGCATATGTTTATGCGATTTTTAAAAACAATTTAATTTTACACTAATGTAACGAGTTTAATTAGAATTTTCATAACCGAATTAAAGAAAATTGTAAACTAAAGAGTAAACTTTATAATTAATAGTGGACTTTCAGTTGAGTCGCTTTCATAATTCTACGTCATAATCATATAATAATATTAATATGCTTTGTGAACCTGATGGTTCAATGCCGATACCACTAATCATTCCGTACATGATTCCACAAGCTCAAACACCCAAAAACTGAATTAACACAATCCTCCCAGCTACGCCTCGGCTCTTGGACGCCTGCCTGTCTGTTCAGCGATTATTAACTTTTTAGAAATTCGTTCAAAACTAAACCGAACAACTTTGTATACCCATTTGGGCCGCCGTGATCCTACAATTTAATTGATAGTAGAAGAGTGCAAGCTATGTAATTCTGTGTTGTTTGGCCTTCTAAATTTCCCAGTAGCCTTATTCCTCTTCGGACCAAAAAAAACAACAACACGTAAACTCCCAAAAACCTTGCGGCGTCTGTCATTCTTCGTTCCACACACGGCAAAATTTTCACCAATTTAGGTGCACAAAAGTCAAGTCAAAAGTTTGGAATTTTTGAGTGCTTGAACGTTTTATCATTAGTTCATAAGACGCTTAATACTAATATTTCTCGCCATACCGTGTTTATAAATAAATAGTAAATGAGTGAATCATTCATGTTCGCACAAATGCCTAATAGCTGGCAATGGGATTATCCTTATTTGGTGGCCATTTATTATGTTCTAGGTGTGTGTCTTGTAATGTATTTTTGCTTTTATTTAACGATAGACATTGCTGAGACAGGTAAGACATTGTATTTCCACACTCTTTATTTAATATACATTATAATCTACCTGTAGAGTTAATTTAGCAATTTGTAAATGTATGCCCTAATTCAAAAATGAAAAACTATATAACTCTTAAGTTACTCCAAGGATTTGTTTCATCAATCCTTCTAGTCTTTAAATGTTGCAAAGAATTTTTGTGTTTTAGGTGATACATGATTTTTTTCTGACACAATACTCCGAATCAAAAGGTTATCTATTAGCAGGTTTAAGCCACTACGATCCCTAATTAGATTTTTTGTATTATTCTTCCCGTATTCTCGGACTTTAAAAATAAAATGTAGGGAAGCTTTAGATTTTAGCGAATAAATTTGATTTTTGACCACTGTGCACTCGCCGATCGTGTCAAAAAATTAATTAGTTTTTATAATTTTTCCTTAATCTGGGACCCCAAAAGGTTAAATATGGAAAAGTTTCAGAATTGTTTCCACCTAAATCGGCCATATTGTCCACTGTGCGGCGTTCATTCTTCAAAGTAAGCGACCACGTTTCATACCAGTATTGAAACCGTTCGGAGAATATAGTTTTGTAGATTCCAACCTCTAAAGTTCTTCCTGTAAGCCGCGAACAAAGTACAATAGTTTCGCTAGTAAATAATAACAAGCATTTCTCACATTTAACCGCGTCTTTCTTTCCTCCTAAATTTAAACAATCTATTTCTCGGTTTTTATTAAGTTTGTACTTTTATAGTGTCTGGTTTTTTTTTGCATAACAGAACCAAATCTTCGGCGTACCCTAAAACTCGAATTTTATCACACAGATTTAAACATTTGGCACTTACTGTCCTATCAATGACATATTATGAATGCTAAATCACCTTCGAGTAGAAATATTTTCACGGTTACAATATTCATTGTATATAAGTTGCAATAAATAAAAGTAAAAAGTGAGCTTATGGTAGCCGAGTGAGCTAACACGCTGTTTCCTTAGAATCCAGCTTGGGTGCGTTAAAGTTGAAGGTGTTCCCACGAAATTAATATGGACCTTAAAACTTCCCCACTCTAGTTAAATAGGTCGCCAGAATAAATAGGTCGTGTAGTGAGAAACGTTAAGCAATTTTAAATGAAAATTATTAATGAATACAATTGCATTCCAAGTATTTTAATAATACATTTTCTAATTATGTTAATGTGAATAGAATTTTCATAAACAACCCCATTACTGAAGAATTTTTTTCATGGTGATAGTTAACCCTGGAATTTAATAACAGGAATGATGATCGGAGCAAGGGTGGAGGGAGGTTAGATGAATGGTCAGAACGATACAATATAATTTCATATTCTACAGGAATTCAGTTTCATTATTTTACATAAAAGTTTGCCGTCATTCCGTTTTTATGGTTTCATTAACGAGGAATCAGAAGTATTTTCATAATTAAATTACGATGTTTTTAAAAATACTGTCCTAATACATCAGGTTGCTCATAACTTGTCTTTTTTTTTTTTTTTTTTTTTATACACACCAGTTACCTAGTTTGATTAGAGTGACTTATCTTATCTTGAAGTTAATACTTGTGTTAATAATTTATTTAACAAGCTTCGAATTTTGAACAAAGAGGATATTTTAATATACATTTTGTTAAAGTATTCATTTAGGGGGTCAATATGCTTTTGATGATATTAAAATACAATCAAATATATCCTCGTTCTCGCATCTTCATCAAACTGAACCTATGGTAAATACTGCTGCTCTTTTTTTTTATGAAAAGCGAGTGTTCAAGCCCCATTTACAATTAATTATATAATTGTTTTGTTTTTTTCATGTTTACATACGTTCTTTTTGTTTTAATAATGTGCGTCGGTTTTAATTGTTGCAAAACACATGTTTTATACAATGCGTCAGTGTATTGTTTGAGTTTTTTAAAACGAGAAAATAATATCCCATCTTTTGTTCAAATAATTCTGTTTTTAAAAAATTGAACTGAAAATGTAGGAAGCAACTTGGTGGTAAGTTACATCTTTCTCACTACTCTTAATTTAACCACCCGACAGTCTTACGGGGAAATGTTTGTTTTTCAATTCATAAAAGCCCCTAGCTCAAACTTCGAGCTTAATAAAGTGTCCTCTTCTATAATTCCGTGTTTTATATGCTATACTCTTAAATTCCTCAAATACTATTTCTTCCGATTTAAGGACACGACTAAAACTTTTGAGATTCATTATTAACAAAGACAAGTTCAACTTTTTTTTTTTAAATCTAGGAGGTATTAGGTATGTAACTTCCTTGATGCACAAAATTTATATAGCTTAGCAACCCCTGTTAATGTAACGAGATATGACGATATTATAAAAAGTAACTAGTGTGGGTAAAGTTAAAAAGACCCCATAATACAGCATACTTATCAATACACATTGAAAAAATTATATACTCAATATTAATTGTCTTTCTCTTTTATTTCATGCAGGTGATGTTGGACAATCCCTGGGGAGCCCACAATGACACTCTTGGCCAACACCGCCATATCCTTGATATTAACACCCGGGTATTCTAGAAAACTCTTTGAACTGATAGGTATCGTTCCGCGAGATCCAAACCGCAGAGAACCTCTGTCACCGAAAGTTTGTGGAATTTTTTTTTAGGAAGGAATGCACTTCTTATATATACCTCTCTTTTCCCTTTCAACTCCAGCTGCCTAATCAAGATCATTGGGTCCAGAATCAATGCAGTTCTTCCGTTCCTGGGGAACACAACGATGACAGTGCATCCTACGATATATAAACTCTACTGAAAGATTGAAACTAATCATAACTTATAATATTATCTCACAAAATACTAAAATATCTAAAGTTGAAAATATCATCATGTCACTAGTCTATTAAGTAGGCTGGATGGAAATTAGACACACACCATTATGGACCAGGTATTTCGGGACCCTCCATAGTTAAGTCTAATAATATACTAATAAATTCAGATCCTTTCTATTTACTTAACCCAAGACAGTGGAACTTTTTGTTTTTAGATTCAAAATAATTTATAACTATAAAAACAAATCAAATAATACCTCAGACATAGTTATTTATTTAATTTTTGGGTGCATAGTCAAATAATATGAAAGCTATATCTTCATATCCAGCCTCTATAAATTGGGTAAACACAAATTTGGGAAAAGCCTGACGGCTGACGGCGGTGTAACAGTAAGAATCTCAATAATTACTAAACCCAAGACCCTTCATAGGTTGTAGAGGTACAGGGTTTTTCTATATCTTCATTAATCAAAAATATGCATTTCATTGGTTTTATATATATATATATATATATATTATATATATATATATATATATATATATTTCTTTTTTATATATATATATATATATATATATATATATTATCTGTGGGTTGTTATCGTTTACAATTTTTTCCACTTCTCAATATTATTGACTTGGATCTGTTAAATAATAAAATATGTTTTTTTTAAACAATACAGAACGTTTTATAATTATATCAATATAATATTGAATAAAAAAAAAGTATATTACATGATTCGATTAATTATGAAATATCTGAGTGTTGCGGGTAGGGTTGACCGTTGTTGGAGCACGGCGCAATACACCCTTAACTTATACTCCATCTTTTTCTACTTAAATAAATTTTTTGGATTAGCATTTCGTGTTTTACTTGATTTTCCAAATACGTTCTAAAACTGAAGCCTCATTTTAATCGTTAGCTCAAATTTAAATATTAATATAAGGATCGTTTACGGTGTCTAGATAAATATTTTTGAATATACGAACATCGTTAAGGTCAAATAAATGTATGCGTTATAAAAATAATTTAATTCTCAATGAAAACTGCTAGCGTGTTATTTTTTAGTAAATAGCTACTAGCGGAAAATAACCTTTCTCATTGCGTTGTTAACAATGAATAATTTAAAAAAAAAAAATGTTAATCTTTGAATTAAAAAAAAAAAAATATTTTTCCAAAATAATAAGGTCTCTTATATAAATCGTCTCAAAGACTCAAAATGACCAAAAGTTTTGATCAAATCAAAAAGTGCCAATCGAAAAGTCTTAGGTCTACTTCTATAGTTTCACTAACCATATTGTTACCAAAATAGCCAATTGTTACCAATTGGTGGATGATAAATTTGGGCTTATATAAATACAGTACCTGAATTCTTATTGGCTCATTTTAACACTTTTTAACCATAACCATGGGTGAAAACAGGATTTTCGCTATGAGGAGTCAAGTAGGTAGCAATTATTTTGGGGAAGGGAAGCAAGTAGATTGAAAACAAAGTTATTCTTCCAAACTGTCTAAATATTTATAAATTTGAAAATTAAGTACATGTTTGAAAGTATAAACACATGCTTTTAGTCACATATTTTGCCTTATGGTTAATTTTATTTTTTCAATTTTTTTTTTTTTATAGGCCACCCCCCCTTGACACTCCCTGCATACACCCATTAAGATTCCATAGATCTTTCTTTTTCAAAATTTAAAGTTTCAGAATCCTGTGTTCTGGAAATCGTTATTATTATTCAAGCACCTGGAATCTTGAAAAAATTAAACATCATTTAATATATTTTTCCATTTAAAATATTTTCAAGCCTTCGGGAGGATAATTGCTTTATTTTTTTCTAAGCAAATAAAGTTCATTATTTTAGTAAATTGTTTAACATAATCTGTCTCAATTGAGAGCAATAAGTTAGTTTTCTAAGATTCCATTTTAGCCTTGTACACGCTCGCCGGTTGAACACTTACTAGACAAAGGTCAAAGCTTCCTCTTAACTACAAAATACTCATCTACATGACTATTATAATACCAATCTGGACTTAAGGAATAGAGCTATGGGGTTCTACTAAACCACCGAATTCCTCTAGTATCCAATCCTTACAATCCAAAATCCTTCGTAAAATCCTCCATCCTCCAGCCACGGATGAACTGACCCATAAAGATCTTAATGGTCCATATGTTACCGATTTAGCCCGAACCAGGTATCAATCATTCCATGAAAAACTCCATTCTCACTCTAATCCACTGGTTTCCTCTGTAGCACTTAAGTCGATTATATCCAGTTTAGGCCAAATGGCTTCTTTTCCGATGCAGTCTCTGTTGTTCAACATAGAAACATTATCTGTATCTGATTTACGAAAAATGCTGTCCAATAATCCGCAGACAGAAATACTGGTTTACAGACGAGCCTGCTATCTTGGTGGCATATCCTGCCTAAGGAATGTTAATAATCTGTTCAATCCTTGTTAATTTCAACCATTTTTCTCAAATCTCTATCATCCTTCTTCAATTCATTCCTCTCTACACTCTATATTAGTACTTCGTAGATTTCCCATTGAATCCGCATTCACTATAATTTTATCTGCAAAGACAAATACTTGCACAAAAGATTGAGATAAGGTTTCTATATCTGCCATCATTCTGGAGGATTGTACTCTCGTATATCTTGATTATTTTATCTATAAATAGAAGAGGTCATAGGCCACTCCTTTGTTTGATACCTTTTTTAGATAAAAAATAATTTCGACTCTTATATAAATCTATTGAGACGGACTATTCTCGTGGAATCTTTTCATGCTGACTTTACTGTCTTCATTAGTTTTGGAGTGACCTACTATTATTAGAATGCATTTTAAATCTCTTTGCGCGGTTCTTGACCGAATCGAATGCTTCTCTCAGGTCCCAGAAAACAACATACTCTTTCTTCCTCAGAACCGGGCCTTTCCCATTATCATTCTTATCCAAATTTTCGGGCGGAAATATCTCGTTTCTACTACAAATCTTATTAAATTGTTTTCCGAAATCAAAAGCCTATTAATTTATTTATAAATTACTAGTGAAGTGCGAATGAATCGACAGTTTCCACTTTCTCTCTCTTTTTTTCTTTCTTAGGTATTCTTCTTCTTCTACATCCACCCTCTCTACCTCACAGCAGTGTGAGGGGGTTGTATGTAAACCATCATCTAGGCATTCCTGTCCTGCACTACTTCTCTTGCTGAAGTCCAGCCACTTTCGCTTTTCCTGCAGGCCTTCTTGACCCCTTTCTCTCAAGTCTTCCTCTTGGCCTCCTTCCCTTCATTACCACATCATGCGTTGCTCTTGCCACACGACCCTCGGACATTTCCGAACCATCTTAGCTGATTTTTTTTCAAGATCCTAGGCTGATCTTACATCGAGGTTAGATCTTATTGTGACATTTTTAATCCTGTCTCGCTTCGTCTTACCCTCAACTTTTCTCAATTTTCACATCTTCATAGTCTGGAGTTATGTTTACATTGCATGATAATAAAAGGTTCTGTATGTTAATTCTTAAATTTCGATTTCATAACATTTTAATGATATAAATGAGCACATTGAGTTTAGGTAAGGTGCAAAACCCAAGTTTTTACAGGCCTAAGTTAAAAAACGGTTCGCGCATCTTTAAAAGTATACTTAAGACTCTTTCCTTTACATATTTTCTTTTATATTACCATTCCATCAACATTAATCTTGCTCAGAAGTGGGAAAACGCACATATAAAACTGGATAGATGAACTCAAAGCTTTGAAGTTGTCTTATATCGGGTTCATCCATGTCTTTCTGTGGTATAGGTGCTTTCTACGTCATCATTAAACAATGGACAAAAAGGCTTCAGGAGGTTGCTGTCACGCACCACCGAAACAAAGCAGATGTATTCAGAATAATTTATCGACTGAGAATAAAAGTGAATCCCGTCTGGCGACGGCGAGTATCTTGAAGGTTCTGTCAATAATAATAAGGTAAGACCCAATATTCCAACGGTTTATCAGATTTCCAGCGGTTCCTTGATAATCAGTAATTTTTGTATATAAATAGAAATTTATTTATCCTTAAATTGAATTATTGGACTTCTTAATATTATTTTAAATTATAAGACGAAATGAACATGAATGGAGCAGTACCTAAGGAAGTTTTTTTTTTTTTTATGGAGAAGATCTGGGATATAAGTGGATGGAGACCCTAGAGACGTGGTATGGAAAATAGAATTCGATACCATATTGTTGATCAGTGTGTGTGTGCAAGGTTTCTATAGGAGGATATGGGTAATAACGCTTACTGGTGTTATCGGTATCAATCCTCACGAATCGAAAGCCTTACTATTACTCTTTGGGCAATTAAAGTCACACATCAAATAATACAATTTTGACATAAACGTGCACTAGAATTTTAAATATTTACTCGACATTAAAATAAGTTAATTAATCTTATATTAAATTAGTCACGTTTCAACCAGGTCAAATTTGAAAACATTGAAGATTCCACTTAGTCGATCCTGCTATGCACATGGTCCTATTGCAAGGTTAGTTCATAAGGGGTTTCTTGAAGACTGGTAATTCAAGCGATAGGGGTTTTGGTAGCAAATTATTCTTCCTGCAGTGGATTATTTTACAGAATTAAAAAAAAACCTGCACCTCTACAGCCTATGATGGGTCTTTGGCTCTGTACATGATTACTTACTCTCCCCGATTTCGGGTACCCACATCACAGAGGCTGGATGTACCCCAGGAGGGTCTTCCAACCATAATGTCACCCCAAAGATGAATAAAAGAATAAATAATTATTCCATCACAACTGGGAGGATCGACACATCCCGGGAAATGGTAGTCTAGTGCTCTATCCACTTGACCAAACCACTTAAAATGTAGGATGAAAAGATAATTAAATAAATGTATTGATAACTTGCCTGATAATATAATATAAATATATATATATATATATATATATATATATATATATATTATATATATTATATATATATATTATTATATATATATATATATATTTATTTATTTATTATTATCTACGTTTATTATCTCTCTATATGTAAGATAACACTTTTTATTATAAATCTCATCTTTACATAAGTGTTGTAAACTTCTCCAAATTTTAATTTCTTTTAACATTCAGGTGAATCAAGAGGTCAGAGAGGAGTAATACCATAGACGCCAAAAAAAAAAAAAAAAAAAAAAAAAAAAAAAAAAAAAAAAAAAAAAAAAAATAATATATATATATATATTATATATATATATATATGCTTATATATTTGAATAAATAAAATTTAAAAAAATTGTGGTTAGCAACTGTTTCTACTTTCCAGCGCGTACTTAATTTTCCAATTGATATGTATAGAGACATTATTTAAAAACAACATATTTTCAACCAATATAGGATTAATATGATACCAATAACAAGAACATTGGAAACTAAAAGAGAAAAAAATGTCAATAAATATCTTGAATATTAAAAGAACCGTATATATTTTTTTTACTCACCACAATATAAATTAAAACTACTTCAATAACAGTACCACAGTTTTTTGTCGAAAGATTTCGATCAGCATTCACTTCATCTAAAAATTGCATGAAAGCAAGAGGAAAGATGTTACAAATCAATCATATATGAGAAAATAGATATACAGAAACGATCAAAGAAAGGCAAAAAAGGTTTTCTTTCATTTAATATACATTTCTCGCCTTCTATACTTGTCAGGAGAGCTACATTGAAAGGATTGAACTAAAGTTATTGCTTACGATATACTTTTCTTTTTTTTTAATGACATGATTTACGAAATAACCGACAATCTGTAGAATTTTTCAATAAGTATAATTATATTTATTCCACCTATGAGTTTAAGAAACCAATAACCTTCTTATACTGGAATTCCTAAAGTAGAAATTGAGATGCAAGCTCTTTTTATTACCTTTTCTATTTTATCAAACGTTTAGAGGAGACGGCGGCCAGAAACAATCCATACCGTAAGACCCAGTATTTACATTTACAACTATTAGCACAGTAAACAAAAAATTATGTAGAGAATGGAGGAAAAGGAAAAATAGGTTTAAAATAGTTAGGAGGGATTCCAAGCAGTCTGAAAATATAAGTTATTTTTTTCTAAAAATTATCTGTATAATCTTTTTTATTTAGAAATTAAGTGCGTGGTTGGAACTAAAAACAGTTTCTAACCATACATTTGATTCTTATACATTATTTTAATTTTTAATATTTCTGTTTGTCCCAAATATATTTTAGTTGTCACTACAATTCAGAAGCTGATTTCCGAAAGGCACTATATCCACTTAAGACAGTTTAACAGGAAACGCGAAAATCTGTTATTTATTTATTTATTATTGTACCAATTTTTTTTTTTTTTTTTTTTTTTTTTTTTTGTTAAAATCTTAAGTTGGTTGTTTACTGTGTTAACTAATTATTTGTCCAAATTATTGCGCTTTTACCTCGACGTTTTAACAATACGGATATAGTACTTTTTGGAATAAAACGGGGATATAGATTTTTTTGGAAAGAATTTAAAAGGATATGGTACTTTTAGGAAGAATATAATGCCCAATAACAGTAGGTAACAGTTACCATAACCTTCCTCATACAACATTACTGATAACTAACGTCTATATTATGTTAATTACTAAGTTATATATATTCCATTATTTTAACTCAGAGAAATATCTTTCTTACTGGTCAATAACATTTTAAATTATATTTTCTATTCTTCATAAATGGAGTGAATATTCAAAGGATCTTTTATTTATTTATGAGAAAGTATGTGATTAAGTGGCTTGTTTTTAACTTTTATTTACGATTTCTGTGAATTGCAAAAATATATTTATATTATTAACTGCGTGTGTGTGTGTGTGTATGTGGTAAGTCCAGCACGATAGGGAAAAGGTGTACAAAACTGAAATATCATACATGAGACTATATGCCCGAGATGTTATAGCGACTTTTTGACTAAAATCGGATTGCCGGAAGTGCTGTTTCGTGATGAAAAATTTGCTGTGATATCTCGGGCGTATACTTGTCTCAAATATGAAATTTCAGTTTCGTAAGACTTTTCTTTTCTTGCTAGACTTACCGCACACAATACGAAATTGTAAAAGTTGACAGAAAGTGATGGAAAGCCGATAAAACTAACTGATTTTCGTATATAATAGATAATTTAACAAAACACTTGCTTTTATTGGAACTCAATGTAATTCTTTAACAATTTATTTGTATTTATAAATTTATTCCAACAACGGAGGTGAGTGAAAGTCGTGCGTTAAGCGCACAGATTTTATTTATTTTTTTAGGTTAGATCAGGCACGGTTTTTCTTCTCATGCTTAGCAACGTCAGGGAATGCTATTTCTAATCATTTTCTGGATCAAATACCATTACATTATAACAATGTGAGCTTCTGAAATGTATTTATATTTAAACCATATTTATGTGGTTGCAAATAGAAATACTATGAAAAAACTCAATTTAATTGAGAATTTATGAGAACCAAAGCGAAGCAACTAAGCTGTTTAAAAGAACCTAAAAACTGATTATTATGTTAAAACCATTGATCGAAATAATAGCGGTGATTCATGACGTGCTAAATAAACCAATAAAAAAAGCACTAAATGAAGAAAGCAATAAATTATATGGTAATATATTACGGAGTTAGCTGCTTCTGCTGTATAATAGGAAATATAGTACCTTTTGAAAGAAAATGAAAGGGAAGGTTTTATGTTTACGAAGGTTATAGTACGTTTTGGAAGGAAATGTTTAAAATCTGAAGACGAAATTAGATAAAATTTAACTATTAGAGTATTAATATGTCAAATTATCAATTTCGAAGAAAATGTCTTTAAGTACCTTTTGGAAATCAACGTCTCAATTGAACCCTGCCCAAGCTTCTGTCAACTCTTCACCTTCACTTCATTCCTTGGGTAAAAGAGGATTCTTTGTTGAGGATGTATAGTCGACTGTTGTACGAAATTATCGTAGGATGAAATAATCGGGAGTCAGTCGTTTTTTACTAATATTTTAACTGTATCGACGTTTCGGCTCAAAATTGTGAGCCATCGTCAGGGCATTACTGAGCTATGTCAAGCATAAACAACATTTTATGTATAAACTATAGTTTATGCTAGCCATGCTCAGTAATGCCCTGATGATGGCTCACACGTTTGAGCCGAAACGTGGGGCACGATTAAAATATTCAAAAAAACGACTGACTCCCGATTATTTCATCCTATGAGGATTCCTTTGCTTGCAAATTCCATCGTTCCTCATGATCCCACCTGTGCTTCAACAAACGAGATTTTAACTAGGCTTTGTATTTATAGATTAAATAAACTTTGGGACAATGAAACGTGTATTTTAGTTGAAAAATTGAAATGCTTCACGATCGAAATACCAAGTCTTATTATATATTTCGTATACAGTTAAGCGGATCTCATTACCGCGTAGGGGTGCGTCCTATGGGGGGGGGGTGAGTGAGAATTTTTGTTGGAATTCCTTCAGAAGTTAGTACAAGAGGTTCGCTTGCCAGGAGAGTGTTCGTTTAAAAAAGAGAAGTATGTTATTTGGTAAAGGGAAAGCGCTAATTATTGTTTAGTTACGAGGTTTCTGATTACGATTAGATTTCTTCCGCATTGAAGGACGTACATTTTTTTAGTGAAAGAATATTGGTCGCTATATTTCAGGAAGGTTGGTTTAAAATCGCGTTTTTAAACATTCATTCTCCTACCAAAGACATTGATGAAGAAGTTAAATGGGAATTTTATGGTAACTAGAGCCGGTTTACAATAAATTACCGCGAAATTTTATATAATAAAAGATAACACTATGGGTCACGTACGCAAAGGTGGGAAGGGAAGTTGTATACTGTTCTACGATCAGTAAAGAGAGTTCGCTAGAATACAGTTATGATAATGGGACCCGACTCATAAACTTTGCCAATTTCAAAAACCTAATAATCAAAAGTACAACTCTTTAACATAAGGATATTCATAGGTTCGAAGAAAAGAAAACTGCTAAACTAAATTTCTAAAATAAATCCAGCGTGTTTAAATGTGGCTCACTTCCGAGCCGTAAAAAATGAGACGTCATAATTCCTTAAACAACAAAAAAAGAGAATATCTTAAAAACTAAATAATATAAGAGCACAGAATCGAAAATAACTTAAGAAATATGTATAAATGTATACAGAAATCGTGTAAACGATTTGAACCCCTGAAGAATGGATGGTGTTGCATCCCTAACGCAAATAACAACATAATTAAGCGGGTCCACTGAGGAAATTATCGGAGACCAGTAATGTGGTTTTAGGCGGAAGCGTTCGACTATTAATGAAATTTTTTCTTAAGGCAAATTTTAGAGAATAACTTGGAATACAACATCTTGATTGAACAGGGAATGTCTAGAAAGTAAGTAAACTTAGTAGCAAAGTGCATGTCGAAACATTCAATAAAGTTAAATTCGCTCATAATTACTCAGAAGGGGTAATTATTGGATAACAAGGTGACTCCTTTTCACTTGTTCTATTTAATAAAGCATTAGAATATGCTTTCCGAGAAATGTTTAAATCCGGATGGAAAGATTCCGGTTTTAGGGTATGCCGATTTGTTACTGCTAGGCGAAGACGCGGAAAGTTTACATATACGTTAATGAAAACCGGGTAGGGCTTATGAAAAGATAGGACTGAAAAAAATTAGGATAGAATAAATATATATCGATTACTTATAGAAACAATGTCGATCTTGGACATATTGATATGTCAGGACATACATTTGAATACGTAGTGAAATTTAAGTATTTAGGTTCTATGATAACTGGAAAAAATAAATCCAGGAGGAAATAAAGTAGCAATTAAAGGCGAGAAATGCGTGCTAATATTTAGTTGCGAAATCACTTAGCTCAATGTCAAGAACATAAGAGTTAGAATTTATAAATCTATTATTATTCCAATGGTTTTATACGGATTTAAAACGTGGAAACTTACTTTGAGGGATGAACAACGCCTTAAGGTTTTCGAGAATAAGGTACTACGTAAAATATTTGGTCTAAAGAGGGATGAGGCAAGTGGGGAATTTATAAGGTCGTACATAGCGGAATTACGGAGCTTATACCCAGTCAGTAAGATTGAGCTGATAGCATCGCGGCAACTTAAATTAGCGCGTAAAGTCGTTAGGCTTAGTGAAGAACGAATTCCGAAGACATATAAATTTGAACATTATTTCGTGCTTCGAAGTAGAAATAAAATATAACCACACCTTTTTTTCTCATAATTTATGCTGCTTTTTACCTTTTATTTTACCAGACATCCCTTCGCCTATGGTGGTACTAATTGTATTTAGTTTTACGCAACTGTTGTTTATGTGTAATTGTTGAATATATAATCTACTTAGTTATTTTTTTAATGATTGAGATATCGATTTATTTATCAAAGATATTTTTGTCGATTATTAATATTGATTTACATTATTTTACTTGTACTTTCTTTTCTCCGCTTGTCAAGTATGTAGACTTTAATTATTTTTTGTCTTTCTATTTTTTATTTTATTTTTTTTTGTTTTGGTTTGTTCCCTCTTACCTTGTTTTGTAGCCCTGAAAAGTAGCTGTCACACAACTAGGTGAAGCGTTGACACACATGAAGCAGTTTACATTATTTATCGTGATTTTCATGTTGTATTTTAGTGTTTAGATTTTACAATTATCCTAAATTTCTCTTTAGTTATAATATAATAGTGGTCTTGTTGTTGTAGTTCTAAATAAAAACTAATATCTAATAATTTTTATTAACAACTGATGATATCCTGCACAACACACACCCATATAAAAATAACAGTATAATTATATTTATTCTTCTTTTGCATAACCATAATTATTAATTTTAAAAGGTAAGTATTAAATGATTAGTTGATTGTTGTTCGTTAACTACGTGTGTAAGAATTTAGTGTACAGTTCATATATGAACCTCCATCTATCGATTTCGTGATTTTCGATATTTTGGCAGTTAACCTTAAGTAGGTTTCAATGTGTACTGGTTTCACAGTCTGCCTAATAACATTTCCAGTTTTGAAGTCGATTAAATTGCTGTAAACTATGTTGTTATTAAGCATAGTGATTATAAAATTATTTTACTGAATTCATTCATTTTGTCTCTTTTGTTTTTGAAAATGCCTTTACTTACATGACTACAGTTTGAAGTAATTTTAAGCTTTTAAGTCAGCAAATAAAGTAAATTGTTATGATATGGTCCATGGAATCCTAGGTTTTTAGGTATTTTGTTTTCTGAATTCTCATTGGTGCTTGTATTGTTTCAGTCTCATCAAAGAATGATGAATGGTATGGACACTCTTCCCCAACAAAATGGTTCTATTCACACAAATTCCACCTCATCCTCAAGTAACTCCCACAATTCATCTTCGCAAGGTGGCACGAACCAAGAAGAAAGTAAAACTAATTTGATTGTTAACTATCTTCCACAAACTATGACCCAAGAAGAGATTAGATCACTCTTCTCCTCGATTGGGGATGTCGAAAGTTGTAAACTGATTAGAGATAAAGTAACAGGTAAGACTCATTGTGTTTTTTTCAATTTATTTCCTCTTAATTTTAAATTTAGTGTAAAATATGTACAACAGGATTGTGAAAAAGGACAGATCTTAAAATAGTGATACATGAAATCCGAACGTAATTGATTTTTAGTTTGATTCATAATGTGAATTATCTTTGTGACAAAAATGTCTCAAGTTTAATTCTAGGTTTCAACCAACCAAATATTTTATTTTTGTGAGAATTTCATTCACGATTCAGCTGAACTCTGGATTTCAACAATTAATTTATGATGTTCTTTTAGTAGTATTGGGATTATGATTGTTGTCAAATAAGGATACCTTGTTTACACTTTACTTACATGTGATTAGAAACTATTTATTTACTTTCTTTTACCTGGATTCCGACCTCTGCTAAATTATTTTATTTAGTTAGTTCCCTCCTTAAATCTTGCATTCCGTTGGTCAACTGATTAGCTTCAATGAATTTTTCAAGTTATTAATATTTTCTGATTTCTCAAAATCATTAATTTTATTCAAAATGTTTATACTTATTAAAACACTTTTAAACAAAAACATGTTCTGTTTGATTTATAAAGAGTTGTAATCTATTATTGATCTGAAAAGTATATAAGCTATTTGTGTAGATAAATATATCCCCCTTTTTTTACATAGGAATTTCTGAACCAAAGCTGGTGGAAATAAGAGTTTATGAATCCTTATCTATTTTATTATCTGATCCATTTCTAATATTTTATTTTCAGTCCTTACGTATGAAATGAAAGTGCATTTTATGAGCTCATTAGGCAGTTTTGTATTTATTGTTACTAAGTTGGGTTTTGTGGCTAAAAAACTTAAATGCTCAACTTTTTCTAATGGCTCAATTCTGGAGATTTGAGCATTGAGCTCAAAGTTCGCATGATAAAAGAAATTGAGACAGTTGAGCCATTCGTTGTGTAAAATTTTTGGTAAAACTATC
The DNA here is from genome assembly GCA_023052935.1 of Piezodorus guildinii. Classification (NCBI taxonomy): domain Eukaryota; kingdom Metazoa; phylum Arthropoda; class Insecta; order Hemiptera; family Pentatomidae; genus Piezodorus; species Piezodorus guildinii. The sequence continues at coordinate 85,434,723 of CM041295.1, forward strand.
AATTTTAAAATTTGGTAGACTTTTAAAAATATACTTTTTGAGGTAAAATTTTTCAACGCTTTCATTTCAAGGTTAAATAACACTTGAGTGACTTTTTACTCGCCATTCAGAAGTACTTTTAAGCTATTAGAATTCTAAATACTCTTGTATAATTATTATTATTAATATTGATGCATTAGTTTATTACTTTTATATTCGGTCATCACCCTTGAATGTCTACTTTTAAAAACAAGAAGTAAGGAAAAATTGGACTAAGAAACCAAATATATTTTATTCTAAATATTCACTATCTTTTTCATCACACTTTTTTCAACAATAAACCCTGCTTTATATCTTAAATTTTTAAAAAATTTTATGTATGAACTATTTATGAACAATCTTCCTCGCTTGACGTTTCAATTGTCTTTCATGCAGCTATTGTGGAAACCTCAAATCAAGCCTTGCTGATCAATTTAAATCTGGGAAGTCTTTCGAATTGTGCCATAATGTGATGCAAGTTTTCTGAATATATTATGAGGGTCTTCTTCCTTAAGATCTTCGTCTTAGACTGATGTCAGAGGCTGTTGATGGGGTAGATTTTTTAATGATATTACTCATGAAGAAAATTGTGTAATCCATTAACTGATGCTTCATTGAATAAAACTCCTTTGATAATCATTGCTGTCTGGACAATGGAATGACTATGTTTAAACTAAAAAAATCACTTGGAAATCACATGTTTCGATTTTGTCTTGCAATGAAACCAAAATATGTATGCCCACCTGGGAAAAAATATGGACTAAGAGAGAGGAAAAAAATATTATATAGAACATTATTGTCCGCTGCTGATGAGATTTTTTCCAGCAATCATAGAGAGATAAGCTGGTACAAATTATGAAAAGTTATTTGGGATTTCTCTACTAGTTATAAGTAGAATAGTAATAAAATCAACTACAAAACTGGTAATAGTAATGATTTACATAAAAGAATTAATAAGAAAAATAAGAGTGATTAAAAAATAAATGATTACAAATAAAAAGGTGGAAAGTAAGGAGATGTAATGGAAAAATCAGAGTACAGAAGTCAGACAAAAACATATTTCGATTGAGTACAGGTCAGATGGCAAACTGGTAATGCCACAGGCTGATCGTCCCTTCGCCAACTCTTAACTCTGCCCCTGTTGAACCAAGCATTGCTTTCCTGATTAAGATCATGCGGGTGTCATTCCCCTGTCAGCATAAGTGACAGGTTGGTAACAATGTTATGCAGTCAGCTTTAAATCAGCTATACATCTGTTCCAACCAGTCATCCTTTTCTTGTATTATTAAAAAAATAGAGACTCCTATGGCAGATAATAATCTAGATGAAAAATTTTAAAGGAACATAAACCAGCTAATATTTTATAACCACAATTCATGAAACTAGATATAAGGATTAATAAATTGCTAAATTTCTTTTTATTTAGTGTTAGTGCTGTATAGATTATTTTTATATTGTATTATTATTATTCTAGGTCAGAGTTTGGGGTATGGATTTGTTAATTATCATAGGCCAGAGGATGCTGAAAAAGCCATAAATACATTGAATGGTCTACGCTTACAGAATAAAACAATTAAGGTATTGTTCTATTGTTCATTCACTCAAAATATTTTTAGGAATAAACATCTTATTTAAATTTTTTTTAAGGTTTCATTTGCTCGTCCTAGTAGTGAAGCTATAAAAGGCGCAAATTTGTATGTTAGTGGTCTACCTAAAAATATGGCACAGCAAGATCTAGAAAACCTTTTTAGTCCATTTGGTAGAATAATTACATCAAGAATCCTATGTGACAATATAACAGGTGATTTTTTTTTTTTTTTTAATTTTATTATTGATCTCTTTTATTTTTGTTTTTCAAAGTTCATATGAAAGGTATATAAGAGGTGTGCGAATATTTGAACTTATGGTTTATTATTATTTTTTTTTTTTTATTAAAAAAAAAAAAATAGCTGAAACAAAATTCACATTTGTTATTTATAAAAAGTCTAATTTGAAATTCACTTGATTTTTTATGTTGTGTATAACTAAATCATAATGTGGTTGGTTGTCAACAGTGTACTCCTGTATCTATTTAAACTAGGTTGCTAATTTCTGACTTGTATACTCCTTATGATATGAACTATTTACATATTAATTATACTGTTTAATGCTTTACTTTGTCAAGATCCTAGAATAAAGTATATTAGTAACATAATATTTTTTCTCAAAAAGGTTGTAATCATATAACATGTTAGTTTACCCATATATATTTTGTTTGCTCTCAACGTCACAATATTTTTGCATGTGAATTGCTTTTTAAAACAAAATAATACACATCAGCATGGCATATAGAGACAGCTACTGGAGTCGCACTTTAAAATAAATTATTTTCATTAATTAACGCATGGAATAAAGCATTTTATAGCATGGAGTTTATCAATTTTTGAATTCTCACTGTAATCTCAGTTAAATATTTTGACTTATGTGTGGTATTTATGAACGGTTTCTAAAAGCAATGATATCCATCATAACTATAACTAGGACTTATTTTAAAGGTTGTGACACTTTTAATTGTTGCAATAACTTTATAAAATACATAATTTAATGATTTTTTTCTAACTTGAGAATTTTAGAATACACTATTTAATATCCTAGAATGTATATTTTGTTTAATAGTCTTGCCAATTATTTCTCTTACTTGCCTCCAAAACAACATTATCAATATTTCGTCATGGTATTTGATGTTATTGTTTCATCCCGTTGAAAAAAAAACCAAAAAAAAAAACACTGGATATTTACAGATACTGGCATAATTGTGTAAAGATACCCAACACTAGTATGGATCTGATCTGTGAGATTTGCATATTTTATGTTGGCAGTCTATTTTATCAGTTTTCTCATCAAAATGAAAAACATATTTAAACTTCACAAGTATAGTAGTTTGTACTAGTAAAATTAATTTATCAGGCCTTTTCTAAGATATGATTTTCACTTGCAATGACTGATTGTTATTATTACTTTTTATTTGTCTTCAGGCCCCTATAACTTTAACTACATAACTATAACAAACTCTAACAATATAACTATAACTCTCTACATAAAACAGCTCTCACCCATTGCTTTCATGTTATTTATGTTAACATGATAAAGGGCTTATTATGATAATCTCACTATTGTAATGAAGTTTTATCCAATTCCTTGCCAAATTTGGCTATCTTATTATGTCCTCAATACTCTGCTTAATTTAATATATTAAATTTGATTTGCGATTGTTTAATTAATATAAAAAATAAAAAAAAATTGTATTTTGTCTAATATTTTTTTATTAACTTGATACTAATCTGTTTTTGCTTTTGCAACAAAATTCATGTTTTCAATCTACCACCGTATGATTCTATGGCGCACAATAGACCGACTGGTCGCGGTGCAAAACCCATAAAAAAAAAAAAAAAAAAAAAAAAAAAAAAAAAAAAAAAAAAAAAAAAATCTGTTGTGAGGTTTTGGTGTTGAATTTAATTATATAAGTGTCCAATTATATGAATTTTCCAAACGTTTAATTTATGCACTTCTGGTATCTGTAATTATCTTCAAGGTGTTCAGTAGTTGTCTTTACTGTACATGAGGTTATAATGGTCAGTTCTTTGAATTTTCACGAAAGTATTTTCTAATTCTTGATATTCCATTTACCAATTGACCTTGTGATGTTTTTAAGTTGCTTTATGCATTAAAATGTTGAAGATTCACTACCTGATATCGGAATATATGACAAGAACTACTGAATATCATCATTCTCATTACTTTGTTTTACTACTTGTTTTGGACCTATTGGTTCATCTCGCCTTTGGAATATGTGTTGATAATTTATTATTTTCTAAACATATATGGCTCAATCCATTAAAAATCGTCCAGACCTTGCCGCTCAACATTTTTAACTTAAATGATTTTTTTATCTGTTAATATCTACCCTTTCATGAATAAAAAACCTTTGATAAAATATTTTTCTGGCAAATACTTTTAGTGTTGCAGCTTATACTTTTAGTGTTTTTGTAGACAATGCTTACAAGATCAAAATCTCTACTAGTAATGCAACAATGAGACTATTCAAAAAAAAAATTAAGCATAAGACTGCTTTCTAACCTCCCTTGTAATAGCCTGCTATAAGTTTCAGTTGATTTAACTTCATGAAGTTTTTTAACAATTTTGTTGGCTACTTAGGTAATATGCTGTAAGGACTAAAACAGTATACAGTACTCTCATCACCATTTCAGTTTTTGTTTCGTTTTGAAAAATGAAAAATTACAGGAGTTCATAATTAAAAATAAAAAAAAATCTTATTTTAACAGTGAAGAGAATTTTATAAATCGGGAACCAGTTCAATCTCATTCACCAAATTTATGCCACTCATTAACATCGTTTAGATTTTAGAGTTTTAGTTTTATAATTTTTCCCTCAGTGCCTTTTGAGATGGCTTTTAAAATGGCTGAAACACTAAAAGTGTTTTCCAGAAAAAAAATATATTTGCGGTTTTTTATTAATGAAAGAATAGAGAATAAGTGGTAAATAAATCATTAAAATCAAAAATGTTAAGCGGCAAAATTAATGAGAATTGGACGATTTCAAATGGATTGACCCATATTAATGTATAATTTTACTTATCATCATCATCTTAATTTATCATTTACTTATCATCAACTATAATTTTTTAATACCATTTTGGCCCTTATAATAATATAGACCATTTTCAAGTTACCTGTATTTTTGGTTAAGGACCTTAGTCAAATTATACAATTTTTTTAAAATTTAATTGTCTGCATCTGTTCTTCAATTAAATATACTGAATTATCTATTATTTATTTGTTTTTTTCAGTTTACTGATATTTTTTTCTATTGACTACATTAGTTTGTTTTATTCATTTAATGAACTTAATGCTACTGTGGCTAATCATAGGATGCCACAGTGGGAGCCCTAAATTTTGCCTATCCAGTTTCAATTAGGATAGGGAGGGATCTTTAACAAGTATCTGACATCACACAGGCCATTTTATATCCCCTCCAAAGGACGGCATAACCAAGGATTCGTTATTCCATTTTTAAAAATTCTTGGTCCATCTGCTGGGTTTCAACTCACAACCTTGGGTATAGAAGGCTCTCATGCTAGCCACTACACCACAGATGGCCCTCCTCCCTTGATGACTAAGTGTTATGTATCTCCATATTTTTTTATTCATTTTTATATAAAGAGTGACAGGTTTAGATCATAATAAATAAAGTTTGGGAAAAAAAAAAAAAAAAATGTATATAGTGCAGGAAAAGTACCCCAATATTTTTCTCAACCTGTCTATCATTTTTATCATCATATCCGAAGTTCTACTTTGGTTTGTTGGTTTGAGTTCATTATACCAAGTGTAGAAGTATGAAACTGGACTTTCCCTATAGATGGTGCTTGCTATCAGTTTAAAGACCATAAGACCACTTCTGTAGTGCCATCTTCTCCCTCTAACAGCTGACGAAGTTTGTCTACACACAATGACCTAAGTTTTTATACACTGGTATATTTTTCTATAACCTCAAACATGTAGAGTTTTGTGCCTCTGAACTATGATTTGTGGACAGCATTGGATTTCTGCTATATCATTTGAAGAAAAATGCTGCAGAGTCTCATAGAATGCTTGTCAAAGCGTACGGTGAACATGTTCTTGGCAAAACCTAATTCCTGAGTGGTTTAAAAAATTCAAAAGTGGTGAGTTTGATGTAAGAAAGGAGGATCGTGGAAAACTACCGAAAAAGTTTAAAGACAAGGACTTGCAACCCTTATTGGATGAAGATGATATTCAGATCCAACCAGAGCTCGCGGAATAATTAAATGTGACTCAAAAAGCAGTATCTCTTCTGCTGAAAGCAATCATTTTGGAAACAAAACAATGCTGTGCGTTTGGTGGGATCAAAAGGATATAATATATTATGAGCTGATAAAAGCTGGCGAATCCATTAACATTAATTGCTACCAACAATGACCAACTTGATTTAGCAGTACGTGAAAAACGACCGGAATATGCAAAAGGCAACATAAAGTCATTTTGCTTCATGATAATACCCCTTCACACCCAGCAAAACGGGTCATGGATACGATCAAGGCGTTCTATTGGAAAATACTAGCGCATGCAGCTTATTCTCCAGACTTGGCTCCGTCTGATTACCATCTATTCGCATCATTGGAGCACTCGCCGAACAACACTTTGATACGTATGGAAATGGCTCGACAACTGGTTCTCTTCAAAGGAAGAATTGTTTTTTTGTTGTGGCATTCATAACCTGCCGAAGAGATGGGGAAAATGTATAAATTCCAATGGAGACTATTTTCAATAAAATATTTTTTATAATTTTCTAATAACAGACGTGCAATTTTTACAAAAACTTTCCGGTTTCATACTTCTACACCTGATACCGGTTTCTGCTAATTTTATTTTTATAGTCTGTCTAATAGAGTAAGGTTATAAGGAGAGACCAGTTTTTCGTGCAATAAAAAGTCGAAAAACATGCAGTATAAATCTCGAGATTTGTAAAATAGTGCAGCAAAACCTCAAAATATAAAATTGAAGCTATATACACCTTTAATGTCCAAAAAATAAATTAACCTAAATCTATATGGAAGAGGAACTTAACCTTTAAAAGTTGTTTTCTTAAGAAATTACTTCCCTATAGTTAAAAATTAAAAAAATATGAATCACGTGAATAAAAGACCTATGTGCAATTTTTTTTTTTTTTTAACTAGACTAAATTTTCTATATCCATTGACTGGTTTAATCAAATAACTGATCATCAGTCAAATATTTGTCTGATTTGTTGCTTCAATAGTTAATTATATTGTGAATTTACAAAACATGTGATGAGTCAATCTAGAAGAACTCATTGAAAACAGCTTCAATATATGCTTGTGTCCAGCTATCAACAAAATAGATACTAATAATTTTTATAAATTAAACCCAAAATTATTGAAGTATAAAAAATGCAATTTAATGTAATAAAAATAAAAAACGTGCAAGTTAGCCCAAAAAGGGCAAAACGTACTATTTTGGGCAATATAAAATTGTAATATAATATTCATTATACATGAATATGATAGCTGTCTGGGTTTGAAGTTGATACACAAAAACAAATAAAACGTGCAAAATCATGGGAATCTGGTCTCTAGTTATAAAAGTTGTTCAACTCTTTCATTGATATTGTCCTCTATTTGTATTTTTATTCTTCTACTTTTTTTTATTTATTTATTTTTTATTCTGTAAGTTGTTTTTCAGGGACTTTTGGTTATTTCCTTCCTCCCCCCTCCCATTCACTAATAATAATATTATTTTTTATTTTTTTTTTTCCAAATGACCGTCAAGACTTGAATCCAAATCCTATATGGTGAATAATAATATTATATATTTCACCTTCAGTTGACACTACATCATTAAAAAGTAATGGATGACTAATCGAACTGCTTTCATTAAAATTAAATTGAATAGATTATAGACCAATCTAAGAGAGGTGGCTAGTGTACTGCTCTGGCTTTGGTCTGATGAAGTTTTAAACTTCATCAGTTAAAAAACTAAAAAGTTAAAAAAGATTTTAACTTGGAGAGTGGGGTAGAAATAGGGAACAAACAGCATGTTGTAATGGGTAAATATTGAAGTTTTTGTGATTCTGATTGTTTAATTAGGATACCTGCTGGACCTTGAATAGCTGCTTTCTACATACCTCTGTTCACAAACCACTGTCATATCCCATATCCTCATGATCAGCCTAAGCAATCTTTCCACCAATATTTCATCAGTCTACCGATCAGACCTATACCAGTTAGTACTTATTAATCTTTCAGAAATTTGAAACCGATTATACAACTTTCAACATGTCCATTGCAGCCAGTGTGCTGTTATTATCTTAACTATATGTTTATTTTGAAAGCCCTTAAAATTTTGTTTTTTTCCGACACCACATGTCGCACCTGTGAAGGACAGTTGAAAGAATAATATTTTATTAACTCAAAATTATTTAAGTCTCTGGATGGGAGTCATAAGTTACATAATTTTGTGCCTGAAGAATGAATCTTTTCCATATGACCTTTGTTTTTTCTTCTGATTGTAAAATCTCCTTATGTTGATCTCATTACCATTTAGGGAAATGGCCCAAAGGTGGCAGATGTGCAGAAGCTCAGTGGAAAATCCTTACTGTCTGATCTAATAGAATTCTCTCCCCAGGCTTGCTGAAGAGTAAAACTGAGATTTGAGGTCGCTATTCATATATTTTTAGTTCACAAAATACCACTAAAAATCTTTGCTTCAGAAAAAAAATTGCCTTCAATTACCAACACTAATCAAAGCACAGATGTTCCCTTAAAAATGCTAGTTAACATTTGTGAACGCCTATGGTTTGTTTTTGTGACCAGCCAAGTATCTCATTTGCAATAATTTAGGATGCTTCTTATAAGAGACATGTATAAGTTATTGACAGATGGTGTAAATATCTTGAACCTATAATGGCTGTAATTAAACATAAAAATTTAATATTCTGACCAATATTGCAGACATTGAAATAAGTTCAAGAAACCCTTCTTCTGAGGAAGTTTAAAATTCAAAATTATACAGATAGCTAATCGAGCTAGAAAAATATATATTTTAGAGACTGTTAATACATTTAATTTCATTTTAAAAAAAAAGTTAATTGGTATTGCTATTTTCTATATTTTGTTTTCATGAATATTGTTGCTTATAGTTATTATTTTTGTCCCTAATATTGTCCTTATGTGACAATAGAAATGTATTTATTTGTCTGATTTTTCATTAATAAATTTGATGGTTTTAATTAGTTTTTCTTACTTGGAAGAGTCATTCCCTCATTGGGAACTTTTATTATAAGGCTTAATCTCTTGCATTTCATTTCCAGGGTGATTTGTTGACAGTACCATTGTGTAATCTGTCCTAAGTAGAATTTCATTTTTTGTAGTTAGTCTTCCAAAGCTTTCTCAGGAAGTCCTTTTTTAGCAATCAATGCCAAATATTTGTTCCAACTTAATTTTCTTAGCTTTATTATTCACACTATATTAATAAAAAAATATTCAGAATCTAACGTTCTGTTTTCTTTTACCTTCTTTACAAATATTTATTCTCTTCATACTTTGCTATTTCCTTTCAATTACAAGGAAGTCTTTCTAATCAGCTTTTGACTAAACAATACTTAAAATTAATGAGCCAGCACATGTTTGATTTGAATTTTATATAGCCTATGGTAATGAAACAACCTTTAATTTTCTTTGTTAGTTTATGGTAGGACTCATTTGCAACTAAAATGTTTGGCTGATGCTATGTGATGAATTTTTAGTAGAGATTAGTATTCCTAATGGCAATTCTTTAACTATATCAATCTCTCCATGCTTTTAATGCCATAAATTCAATGAAATTCAACTTCTAGAAAGTAAGGAACTTTTAATTTTAAATTCTATCATGATACAAAAAACATCAGGAAATGTTAAATTTGAGATCATTTATGGATAAAAGTTCAGGTTATATTGGGCTCTGTGGTGTCTAATAGTCTTCTAAAGTACAAGGATTAATATCATATATTTTAAACCCCTCTTTTTTTCTAGCCCTTGCATTATTGAGGTTCTCAAACATTAGTTTTGAGTTTTCATTACTTTATGGATCTTTTTCATATTTATTTTAACTGGTTTTATCAACGTTTCTAGTAATATCTAGTTCAAGAGCTTCAATATAGCATGGACTTATTTAATCTGTCATAAGCACTGTCCACAGAATTATTAGTCAGCATATAATAAAAAAAGTCTTATAAGCAATGTATTTTCCTTCCTTAAGCCCTCCCTATTATTTAAAAAAAAATCTTAGCCATGTTTTTTTTAAGTCTGTTCCACCATAGAGACTCATAGTTTTAATCACAACCCTGTGAGGGGCATTGGTTTGTGACTCATTATTAGCATATACTTAGGTGCTGTTTTTCTTATTTTTTCTTTTATCAATTATCCATTTATGTCTATTATTACTTAAGACTCTCAAATTATTTTGTGTCAAGTTAATAAATATAGATTTAATTATATGTATGGGTCTGTATGGATCGCAATGAACTTATTTCCTAGAAGTAACTAAGCATTTTCTTCTGCATTAATGTATGTTTCATATTGCTTGTGTCTTGTTTTTCAAATTATTCGCACATCAATATTTGTATTAATTCTTAATATATTTTTGCATATAAGATTTAATAAAATTATTTGCTGTGTTAATTATTTCTGACATCTTTGATTTTAGTAAATTTCTTTTTCTTTTCTTTTTTTATGTGTAAATGACAATTTAAGAATATTGTTTGTTTAACTTTTATGTTACCTAGTGTTAAATGTTGATTTTTGTTTTAAATTTTAGCTTTATACGTATTTACTTTTATTTATTTTTTCATTCATAACATCCACCTGTTACAAAATCAAACCTTTTTTAGTTTTTAAAAATATTGCATGACTAAAGATTTAGTTTTTGAGTTTTTACAATGCTATTATCATTTAGGAACCTCATCAGCATCATCATCGTTTATAACCTTTAAATATTTGTCAACTTATTGTTAATTAGTTTAAAAAGTAGAAAAAAAAACCAAACTATTTTTCATGCAATGACGCTATTGATTTTAACGATATTTTAAGTTTCCACATGCATTTGGTTGTTATTTTTGTAAATCTTTTGTTTACTAACAAGTTTAGTATTTCGTGGACATTTTAATTAGTTTATTAATTGTATAAACAGCTCCCAACCTTGCCCAAACAGACAGCTGATTTTTATTTTTTTTTTCAGTGCGGCAATTCGTTGGTGGTGCTGGTGATAATGTTCCTTGTAAGTACACAAAAAAATATATTTATTTTTTTCAACACACAAAAATCAGACCATAGGATAACATTCTGACTTACATAGGACAGTATATTTTCATTTTTGTATCAACTTTCTTGGTACAGTTTATTTTTATCTAATTTATTGTTGAATTTTATGACTTTGGGCGACTATTAATTTTGAAAAATGACACCACTGCAACTTTGGATGTAACAATAATTGATACTGAAACATTTTCAGATATATTACTATGTCTAATTGTCTTAAAATTAATTATCTATTTTTTAAATAGTTTTTATTTATTTTACTAATGCCATCTTGAATCTGGTATTATTGTTCCAGTTATTTTGCACTTTTCAATACTCTTCACCATAGTTGTAGTTGGATGTATTTAATGCCCATATTATTCTAAATCATTTGTAAAATGCATTTTATTGATAATATTGCTTTTAGTTTTAATTATTTATTATACCAAACTTGTATGTTTAATTGTGTGAGGAAATAGTGTTTACAGAAGTTTATATTTTAATGGCATGATACATTTCTTTAAGTTTATTTCTTTACTTAGTTCAGTATTTTCCCTTTATTAATACTTTTACTGTGCACTATAAGTTAGCTGGAAATGTTGGTTTTATTTATTCGTTATGGATTCTGTCCATAAATTTTTAATAGGAGAAGAGAATGAGATTGAATCTAAAAAATGTTTACCTTTAAGCTCAAGATTTTCATAGAGTGAACATTATCTTTATTAAACTGAGGTGCTTAAAATTTAACATTAGTATTCATAAATTTTTTTTTTTATTCTTTTCCGTGGATGGTTTTACTTGTTTATAATAAAATAAGCTTTCTCTTTTAGATATTTTTGTGTGATCATGGTGAACAAGTTGTCATTTCTCTCTCCTTTTTCTCTTTTACTTCTGCACCGGTTCATAGATACATTCCTTAATGTATTAGTTAGTGCTTTACTAATTTATAATTAATTTATATTGATAATAATTCCAATCCTTCTTCTTATTCATGGGTTAGCATTTGGTACAACCTGCTAACCTGTTGGTAAAATGCATATCATGAGATTTAAATAGCATTTATTGTCAATTATCAGTTAAATAGAGATAAATTAGTTTGGTTAATATTGTTGATTTAATTTTCCTCACTCAAAAAATGAGTAAAAACATTTTTTTACTTACCTTTTTCTGTTAGATTCCTTGTTGATCTTTTTTGTTTAAAGTTTTCCTTTGGTCATTGATGATAAACCTTTAATCTTGTCAAAGCTACGTAAAACGTTACCAATTATATATAACATGATAGTAGACAGATATGTAAAATGAGTTATATACTATCCTGTTGTTTTATGTGTATTTTTTGCTAGAAATGGTATATGTAGACTATATAAAATACCCTTTTAAACAATTAATACTGAAAGTTTTCAATATAGCTTAAATTAAAGTATATTTTCCCTAATTTTTTTTTTTTTTTCTTAACATTCTGATCAATTGATTTTTTTTTAATTTAATTTTTTTTAATTCTTATTCCCAACTCCCTATATATGGAGTCTGAAAACTTGAGTATTTTCTTATTATACAATTTTTTAACAGTTGCTTCTTAAAATGATTTTTTATTAGTGTACACTAGCGATGAAAAAAGATTAAAAAAAATACTTTGAATGAGGCTAGCTACCCATTCCTGGGGAATGGCCTCCCACTCTTCCACTAGCACTATCCTGAGGTCCTGTAGGGTAGCTGGAGGGTTTGGCCAACATCGGACACACCTCCCTAACTGGTCCCGTCGTTGTTCTATAGGATTGAGGTCTGGGCTTCGAGCTAGCCACCGTGGAGTACGAATGCCGACATCATTCAGGCAGTCTGCCACTACATTTGCTGTGTGTGGTCGGGCATCATCATGCATTATGCGAAAATGATCGCCAATGAAAGGCTTAAAAAGCATCACATATTCCTCTAGAACGTCCGTAATGTACGAAATTGCATTGAAGGACGGTCTGTTGAACGCATGAAGGTCGGTCCTGGCTTGTGATCTGATACCTCCCCACACCATGACAGACCCACCTGCCTAACACCGTTTCAGCAATGTTGCACTGTCTGTACCTCTCTCCTCTTCTCCATACTCTTACACGGGCACCCTGAGTACACAGGATAAACCTGGATCTGTCGCTAAACATAGCAGAGACCAAATCAGGCTCAGTCCAATTAGTGTGTTCTCGGCAAAATTGAAGGTGAGCATTTCAGTGAGCTGCCATAAATTGAGAACCTGTTGCTGGGACCCTGGAGTGCAAATTCACTTTGGCGAGCCTTCTCCTTATTGTGCATACACTCACTTTTCTTAACTCACCTGGCGAGTGATTCTCATCCGGCAAGCGGTTTCTACAGCTCTCTGTGTACGGTTCCTTAACGTTTGCATCATGATGAAATGGTCATCTGCTGGCCCAGTCGTTCTGGGGCCCCCTGATCCTAGCCTCCTTATGTAAAGTATCATCTCCTGGTACCTCTGAATGGCCCTTTGAACCGTTGTTTCTGGTAGGCCTAACGTCCTGGCCACTTAACGTTGACTTCTACCTTTGTCCACCAGCGCAGTTATTCTGACAACTATCGTCGCTTATAAAACCATTTTATTAAAAGAAAAAGATTAAACAACTACCACTCTCAAAAACAAAACGAAAGAAAATTAAAACGAATAGCATTTTATGAAGGAAAACGTGTAGCATTAAAGTCGCATTATTTCCTTTTTTTACTATTAATTTTTTTTCTTTTTTATTATGTATTTTTTTCTTAATTTTCCTTGTGCCTTTTAGAAGCATATAGTATATACTATGCTAAGAAAAAAATTGGGAGGTTAATTTTGGTTTAACCAAAAGATATTTGCAAAAATCTAGGTGTGCCAGTTTTTTTTATTGCTAGTGTATATTAGATTTTTATTAATTTAATTTATTAGTTTCTACCCTACTCTTAAATCATAAAAAAAAATACTGATATCATAGTTTTCAAGCATTTTGATTATTAAAGATAAGCCAAACAGATTCTGAATATAATTTTTATGAAACTAAAAATATAAAATATAAGATTGTTTGAAATCATTCCTTTTTTGTATGTGAATATATATTCTAATCAATTTTATATTTTAATGCATTTGTCAGTAATGTATCATTTTATATTATATTTTATTTATTTTATATTATATTATTTTATATTATATTTTATTTTATTTATTTATTTTATATATATTTTATTTTATATTTTATATTATACCTCCAAGCACTAGTTTCATGTCTTAGGGTGCCCCATGGTCTTATAGAATAACAAATGACTCATTGTGTGACTTGGTCACAATAGATAATGAAACTATTTGACCAGAGACAATCTCAATATGTTAACAGCATCTTGACAGAAACTTGTCTGTACTAAATATTATGATGTGCCAACCTAGCCTCAAAACAAAGTTAGGGGCTTTGAAGATGAAGTTACACCTCATGTGTGAGGTTACATCTGTGATTACCTTCAAAAGGGGGTTACATATAGCATAGTGATTAGCATAACAGCCTCCTATGTCCAAGGTCCCGGGTTCAAACCCGCAGCTAGCCCTAGGATTTTTTAATGGGAGTAATAAATCCTTAGTTATCCCGTCCTTCGGAGGGGATGTTAAAAGGTGGTCCCGAGCCTGTACGATGTCAGGTACTCGTTAAAGATCCCTATCCTAATTAAACCTGGATAGGCAAAATTTAGGACTCCCGCTGTAGCATCGTCCGATTAGCCACATCAGCAAAAAGGGATGTTAAATAAATAAACAAACCTGTGTAATTGTCAGAAAATCTCGATCTATTCAGAAACAAAACTATTGCTGTATTTTTCAGATATAGTGGAATTTAAGAAAATGTCATTTTGGAAAGAATAGAGTCACACTAGTTCGTACCCTGAGCAGTACCTTCCTAAAGTCGAGAATGGACAGCTGGTACCTCCATCACGACAATGCTCCAACTCACCGTGTTAAAGCCTTTACCCAGTATTGGGCCTCTACTGAACTGAAACTTCTTGAGCACTCTCCTTTTACAGTCCAGACTTTGCTCCCTGTGACTTTCCTTTGTTGCCGCATGTCCCCAAAATGAAGCTGAAAAGAAAAAAAACATTTCTCTAGTGATGAGAACCTGCTGAGCACGTAGGACAACAAATGTGTCTCACTCCTGTATAAGACTTGACAGAGCTGGTTTAAGGACTGGTTACAACGAATGAAGAAGTTTATTGTTGCTGACTTCTCCCTCTCTTCCATTTGTGTTGCTTCCATGAGGTCTATCCTTGAATGGTGAACCTCTGATATTGATTGAATATTATTGGAGTGCTGTGAGGTTTATACCTTGAAACCCAGTTCCAATAAAAGGATTTTTGTGAAACTTATAGAATGTATTACCGACACCAAGCACTAAAATGTTTACTCATTAATTTTTGTAGATGTCGATTTTTAATTATTAAAATAAATAATTACTATTTATTTTTTTTAGTAGTAATATATTTGTTCCTAAAATCTTAAAATTTTCAGTATCTTGGTTATATGATAGGTGGTAGTACAATCAAAGAAGCACTTACTATGATTTATGTTTAAAATACAATAGGCCATATAATGCATAAAATGTGCATACCATAGAGCGAGACTTGCGAATATGCTTCTCAGCTGGCTTTATTAAGATTATTTTTGTTGATATCATGTAAAATAATTCTTAATTAGTTACTTTGGTTACCGACAAAACATTTTTGAAATGTTTATTTATGTGTATATATATATATATATATATATATATATATATATATATTTTATTATTATTTTTTTTTTTTCTGTTGGTGCGATAGGCATTGGAGGTCCTTGGCCGTACGGTATGGTTTATATTCCACACCGCGATACTCGATGACATTTAATAGGGTAGGGTCATCACTCCCTACGCCTATATATACGTATATATATATATATATATATATATATAGATGAGGGAAGATGGTTGGGGGTGCGGTCATAAATTAAAACCACACAATTAAAAATAAGAGTTATTTTTATTATGTGCCGACGTTTGGCCTACAATGTGGGCCTTCATCAGGGCTAAAAGAAACAAGATAACAACCAATGTAATTAGACTTAATAATGCGTTAGGTATATAATAATAATATGACAGTAATAAATTATGGGAACATAAATAATATTAAATGTAAAATGATAATAAGATGACAATTATAAAGTATGGAAATAAGGTGACAGTTATAAAGTATGGAAATAAACAAAATTAAGATGATAGTTATAAAGTATGGAAGTAGACATAATTGAGATGATAATATTGTAATGAGAATATATAAATAGAGACTCAGTAAATGAAAAAAAAAATGATAAAGGAAAAATATGTGAACAATTAAAATTTTAAATATTAACAATTATGAGTTGATATATGACGGTAATATATTAGAAACATAGTTAAGAGTATAGGTAATATATAAAAAAATATAGTCATTACAAAAGAGAAACAGTATGAATAAAAAATAATAATTTAAATTTTAAAATAATGTAATATTAAACTAATAATTATATGTCAGGATATGTAACGGAGAAATATATGAGTATGGAAAGGGGGAGAAAGAAATGGGCGATGAAAAAAGACCCTTATAAATAAGAAAAAATACTTACATGACGTGCAAGCTTTGCCTACGAAGTGATGTTTCTCAGTTTAAAAAACGCTCATTGCGTGGAACGGAAAATATGAGAACTAGAATGTCCGTTAGGAAAATTCCAAGAAGCTAAGTTATGTTTACTGATTCGATTGTTAAAAAATAGCCAAAAGTCATTACTTGAGAGTACTTGAGTTATTACTTATGAGTATTTGATAAAATTGTAAGAAATAGTGACGAGGTAAAGATTAAAAGATTTTAAGTAATAACGGATGACGATAATAAATGATGAATGATGATAAGGTAATAACGATAATCCAACAGACCACCGTTCAAAAATTGTTTATAGAGTCCCTTGCGGAACTCCTAATTGCAACTCTGCCTATATTGGTGAAACCAAAAACCTTCTCAAAGATCGCATCACCCGACACAAATATACAATTTCCTCTAAAAATTCTACCGCTTCAAAACTTTCAGAACATTCCTTAACCCTTAACCATTCCTTTGATTTTGATAAAACATCCATTCTTGCCACTGTTCCCAACCATGACAAACGACTCATTACAGAATGCATTTACATACAACTAGAACCCCTTCCTGTTAATCAAAAGACTGACAAACATAACTTGTCACTAGCTTATTCCCAAATATTAAATTTAATAAAGCATCCCTAGCTCATTTTTTAAACAACCATCTGATCATCTCTTCATAATTTTATTTTTATTTATTTATTATCAATTTTTTATTTATATATTTATTTAATTTTCGTACTCCCCTTTTTTTTTTTTTTTTTTTTTTTATTTATTTATTTGTTTACATACTAGATTACTGTTTATTTATCATTTCCTTCGACAGCTCCTTATCGTCATTCGTTATTACCTTATCATCATTCATCATTTATTATCGTCATCCGTTATTACTTAAAATCTTTTAATCTTTACCTCGTCACTATTTCTTACAATTTTATCAAATACTCATAAGTAATAACTCAAGTACTCTCAAGTAATGACTTTTGGCTATTTTTTAACAATCGAATCAGTAAACATAACTTAGCTTCTTGGAATTTTCCTAACGGACATTCTAGTTCTCATATTTTCCGTTCCACGCAATGAGCGTTTTTTAAACTGAGAAACATCACTTCGTAGGCAAAGCTTGCACGTCATGCAAGTATTTTTTCTTATTTATAAGGGTCTTTTTTCATCGCCCATTTCTTTCTCCCCCTTTCCGTACTCATATATTTCTCCGTTACATATCCTGACATATAATTATTAGTTTAATATTACATTATTTTAAAATTTAAATTATTATTTTTTATTCATACTGTTTCTCTTTTGTAATGACTATATTTTTTTTATATATTACCTATACTCTTAACTATGTTTTTAATATATTACCGTCATATATCAACTCATAATTGTTAATATTTAAAATTTTAATTGTTCACATATTTTTCCTTTATCATTTTTTTTTTCATTTACTGAGTCTCTATTTATATATTCTCATTACAATATTATCATCTCAATTATGTCTACTTCCATACTTTATAACTATCATCTTAATTTTGTTTATTTCCATACTTTATAACTGTCACCTTATTTCCATACTTTATAATTGTCATCTTATTATCATTTTACATTTAATATTATTTATGTTCCCATAATTTATTACTGTCATATTATTATTATATACCTAACGCATTATTAAGTCTAATTACATTGGTTGTTATCTTGTTTCTTTTAGCCCTGATGAAGGCCCACATTGTAGGCCGAAACGTCGGCACATAATAAAAATAACTCTTATTTTTAATTGTGTGGTTTTAATTTATGACCGCACCCCCAACCATCTTCCTCATCTAATTTCTCTACGGTCAACAAAACTCCATCATTATATATATAATTGATAATTTGAGATTTGTAGGTTGGGGTATATGAAGGAAAAACTTGAAGGAACTAGCAATAACTAGGTTTATGACTGATGCATTAAGTGTGATGGTCATCATTTAGGAATAATCTTGGAAAGGGAGATGCTTGACCCCTGTGCAACACCTTAGTTAAGTGTAAGAAAGGAAACTGACGGATGATTAGGAACGTCAGGAGTTTGAGTCCTGCTAGAAAGGAATGATTAAAAACATAGAATAGTGCTGTTGGAAAATAATATTGATTTTAATTTGGAAAAAGGGTAAAATAGTGATTCTGTGCATAAGCCACGTCCCAAACAAGATTGGGGAGGGATCAAGTAGTTTAGATTTTAAAAAGAAATTGGATATTTGTGACTGGACTATTATTTCTAGAAGTTTTGAGTTTATTCCTTCTCTTTTGTGTGAGAGTTCTCTATATGTGGCATAAACCCTGCATTCTGTCAAAACATTTTTTACTTTAAGCAGACACCCACATGTCTGGCAGACTGGAGAAGGCTTACGTTCCATGAGAGAGCTGTGGGTCACCACGTATGCCCAATGTGCAGGAGCATGACAATCACCTCTCTTCACTTATCTCGCATGGACAATTTCCCTGTGTTCTTAGTTTTTTAGTTCTCTCAGTATTTTTTTATTTTTTGATGAACCACACATGTCTCTCTTTTGCCTTGATTCCTTGTTTGATAAGGGAAAGTAAGTCCTAAACAGGCACCCCATGATATGGAATGCCATGTGCATTTGCTTGTTTGGCTACTAAAGTTTGTGATAACTTATACCACAGTGGCTTGGTACCCATAAAAAGTAAACTGAACTATTGAAAGCATTTGCAGAGTGTATTGAATAAAGAATATTTTGGATGAGAGAGTTGGTGGAGAATGTGTGGATAAAATCTTTATTTAAAAATAATATTTCAAAATTTTTTTTTTTCAAGAAAAACAGAATTTGTTTATATAAAAATAACGATCAAGGTTGGCAAAAAAATTGTTTGTTTTCCTCTTCTGGAACAATGGCAGGTTAAAGGTTAATTATTTATTCATGACCTATTGTTTGTTGTTTTTTTTTCCTGAGTGATTCAGAATACTGAATGTTGGAGTGAAAAATTGTATATGAAAGGAAGAACTGTTAAGATTTTAGAATGGCTTAATAATTTGGCAGATATTACATCAAAATCTATGGAATGAATGAAAGATTTCATTTAGGATGAAATAAGGTCACTTAGAGAAAGGTTGGAAAATTAAAATGATTAAGATGATTAAGGGGAGTAGTTGATGGGCTAAAAATTGTAACAAAGAAAAGTGAAAAGAGGAGGCAGATGAAAAGTAAAAATGTAATTTATCAGGAGACATTTCAATAACTAATGAGGAAGAAAGTTAGCGTAGAAGTTACCATTTACATTCATACACAGAAGAAGAGGAAAGAGCTTTGTGGAAATAGTTTCCCTTGTCTTAGAATAGTCTTTGTCACATTGTGGGATATCCTGTATACTAGACTGCCATTGTTAGTCTTATACACCTACCTTATGCCTTATTTTTTTACCTTTTATTTCCCGAGACATCCAGGAAGAAGGTTGAGATTTTTTGCATGACATAGATATCGAGGATTTCATATTTAGGACTGCTTAGAATGATCTGTAGTTATTTCATTAGGATCTTAGCCATAGCCTTACTTAGGTAATGAAATAAAATCGGTTTGCTCTTATCAATTCTCATTGTTTAAGGTTTAACGTTACAATAAACTAAGTTACTCATGATTCTATTTAAAATTATGTTTCTGACTAGTACTTTTCGAAATAAAAAAGTGGTTTGGACCCTTTATTAGAAAACATCTGATACACTGATTGAAACTTAACTTGCTTTTTCTTTTCAAATAACTTCAATTTTCTGAAATTCAAAGATATAGAAAAATGAAGTAAATCATTGTTTGATAAAAACACTAACTTATATAAATTTACAATAAAAAAACACAACTTAAACTGCCATATTTTCCAATGAAGAAATGCTTTCAACCTTAAGAATTATCCCCGCTTACTTAAATCTGTGCTTCTAACTTTCTTAGTAAACTTTTGGAGATGTTGCTACATATAGTATCATATCCTCTCATGTTTTCACTTAAGTGTTTTCCAAACCTTGCATTAATAGATTTCATCAACTGATTCAAACCAGGCACTGTTTTAGACTAAAGATTGCTGAGGTGGTGGCTTAACTTAGGCCACTGGCTAAGTATGAACTTATGCTTTTTGATCTTAAGAATGCTTCGCTAAGCTGCTGCTTAAAACCATCCTTGCCTGTCAATTTTCGGATTTAATTTCCCCTATCCCATATTCATTAAATTTATTTATAAGTAATACATACACTAATTTATAAGAATATTGTTGTTACTTAATGAAGTACATGTACTATATCCATAAACACATTTTTAAAATTTCAATTAATCAAATAAAAAAAACAACATTTATGAATTATCTGCAAATGAACCCTAGCTGTAATGTAGATTAAGAAGAAATTAAAGCAGAAACTTTATGCTGATAACTATGCTATGAAGGGGCAGAAGAATATATATCATGAGAAGTATTATATACTCTAATGTGGGTCAATCCATTTGAAATAGTCTAAACCATGCTCAATATTTTTTATTTTAATTATTTTTTCCCCAGTTATTATCTATCTTTTCCTAAATTTAAAACGGAGCATAAAACATGTGTTGGGAAAATCTCTATTACTCTGGCAATCCTGGAGATATCAAATCAAAATAAAAACTGTCAATATGGCAAGAAAGAATATTTTTGGTCCTCACAAACATTTCTTAATAGTTAAGAAAGTGGTTTAAAAACTTCTTTTAAAAAAATAAAAAAACAACAGTTTTAGGAAGTTAAATGTTTATCAAAGAGACACCTTTGTTTATATTTTCTTATATAGCTTCGTGATTATCCTCCTTTCTGTGTGAATATTTCTATGTGAAGGACATAGCCTTTTTTTTTTTTATATAAATTTCCAAACATAGCAAAAATCCAGTTTGTGTGATACTTAAAGGGGTATATCTCAAAAGGGACTGAGTGAAAACCTATGAAAATATAACAGGTTACACTTCTAAATGATTAGCACGAGTGACATACATTTGTTGACTGAGACTTAACTGGTTACCTAGTTATATAATTAGGGTGAGTTAACTAGGAAATTGTCACCTCTGATGAAAAGTGGGTTTACTGGGGAAATCCGAATATCCGTGAGCAATTGCTAGATCGCAGTCAAACTGCTTTTCTGATTGCTCACACACGGTCTCGAATGGGTTAACAATAATCATCAAACATACAAAAATAAATTAAACTTGACTAACTGTTTGAAGACAGCATAAAAAAAAAAAAAAAAAAAAAAATAAAAAAAAAAAAAAAAAAAAAAAAGACTGCAAAACTTGTTAGAAATTACAAGTATATCACCAATTTAATAATAATAATAATAATAATAAATATTTATTTATTCTGTCACCAGTCCCTTCAGAATAAAATTAAAGGAAATGAACAATGGTCTTAAGACTGGAGTCTTTAAGTAAAATAATTCAAAACAACAATATTAAACTAATAAAATAACTCAAAAGATAACTTCTAATAAAGATGTATAAACAAGAAAAAAAAAGGTATGTTAAAATGGGAACAGAGAATAATATATAATAAAAAATATAATAACATTATAAAAAAAATAAATAAATAAAACAATAAAAAAAAAAGAAGTAAATTACAATGCTTTTGAATGTTTGTAAAATAATATATGGTTTAATCTTATATATTTGAAAAGATAATCTTTAAAAATAATATTTGCTGCTGAATTTACCATGAAACTGAAAATCGAACAAATAAATAAATGCATCTGTCTGGTTTATTTGTTGATTTTCCCTGAAATTAGCATCTAATTGGGATTGTTTGGCTATTGAATTGACAGGAAATGACTGAATAGACAGGATTTAAATGTTGAAAGAGTTGGGGAGTCTCGGATATTGGAAAAATGGAGTTCCAGAGGGATGTGGGTCAGATTAAGAACGATCTATCGAAGGCTGTGGACCAATGGGACATTACATACAGATCAGAAGACCGCGAGTGGGTGTTATGGGAAAGGAGAGAGGATTTGAGTTTAAGGAGATCCGAGATGTAAAACGGACTCACGGATTGGATAACTTGGTAGAAAAAGGATGCCACACAGTACTTACGGCGGAAGGAAGGGTAAAACCACTTCAACTCTTCGTAAAATCGGGTGATAGAGGTGTCCCTGGATGTCCCAAAGATGAACTGTATAAAGCAGTTAAACATTCGTTTTAGTTTTCCCTCGAGATCCCCAGAGGCATCCCCATACATCATACAGCAGTAGTCCAAGTAGAGAAATATTTAGGAGCTAACCAAGAGCTTACGGGTTTCGATTGGAAGAAGAGGACATAGGAAATTCAGAAGTTTTAAGGTGGAAAAT
The DNA here is from genome assembly GCA_023052935.1 of Piezodorus guildinii. Taxonomy (NCBI): domain Eukaryota; kingdom Metazoa; phylum Arthropoda; class Insecta; order Hemiptera; family Pentatomidae; genus Piezodorus; species Piezodorus guildinii. The sequence continues at coordinate 85,457,599 of CM041295.1, forward strand.
GTACGATGGGAACTTTTCTAAAACATGTTTTTTCCAGGAAAGGGTTTCATCAAAAGTAATGCCGAGGTTTCTAACGGATCGGTGGAAGGGCCTTCAGGAAGGGATTAGAATCTGTTACAATTGCCTTGGTCTTCTTAGCGTTCAAGTTGAGCTTTTTCTCAGCTGCCGAAATGCTGACTCGATTCAAATCTTTCTTGAAGCATTTCTATGACTAGTAATAGGTTGGAAGGGGGAGAGGATAGATACATTTGAAAAAAAGATATATACATTTGAAAATTTTCATCAGCATAGATGTAATATTGGGAGTGATTGACGCGTAGAGGAAGGTCATTAATGTAAACAGCAAATAGAGTGGGGGACATTAATGATCCCTGAGGAACACCTCTGGGCAAAGGTAAAGTCTTGGAAGGAGGTTGACCTAGGACTACTACATATTGTGACCAGTTGGAGAGGAATGATTTAAACCAGTGTAGAGCACTGTTGGATAAAGGTAGATTTTGTGGTTTGGCAAGGAGGATATTATGGTCCACTGAGTGAAATGCCTTAGAGAAATCTAGAAGAATTAGGATGGTTAGTTTTTGGTTTTCAATGGCAGATTGGATATCATGCGTTCTTTTTAGGTAATAAGCGGATTGGGTTAAATAATTAATTCCTTTAATTATTTTCTCTTAGCTAAGAGAAACAAAATAAAATTATTATCCTCTTATTTTAAGATGTAATCAGAAATTAGGTCCAAAGCAAGGCCCATGTTATAACTGAATCCATCACATGAAGGTCCACTTTAATGTATTTTTCTATATTTCACAATAAAGCCTCAGAATTATTCATAAATAGGCAGCTCAGAATCAAAATATCTTCCGATGTTGAAATTATCACATATATCATGGCATACAGATTATTACAGTTAACATATTTTAAAAATATATATTCATGATTAAAGGTAACCATGATTATCTCAGTTTTATTTTTATTTCTTTTCATTATTTGTTCTAGGTTTATCCAAAGGTGTAGGGTTCATTAGATTTGACCAACGAATTGAAGCAGAAAGAGCTATACAAGAATTGAATGGAACTATTCCTAAAGGATCCACAGAGCCAATAACAGTAAAATTTGCGAATAATCCTAGTAACAATAACAAGGCATTGCCTCCATTGGCAGCATATTTAACACCACAAGCAGCTCGAAGATTTGGTGGACCAATCCACCATCCTACTGGTCGCTTCAGGTACATTCCACTGTCACCACTCTCCAGGTACGGTTTTTCCGGCCAGGTCTTTTAGAATATTCTGTCACCCAAGAACCTTACCATTGATATTGCACTATCCTCAGTTGTTTTTAATTTATAAATCCATTACTTTCAAACATATTTATTAAATGTGTTATTCATAAATTGACAGATGTTCTTGAATTTAAAAAAATAAAATGAAATCTTCAATCCTAATATTCTAGTCGTTTATAATATATTGATTATAGTTAGAATTAAATAAATCACTTTTAATTTAATATAGGTTTTAGTTTTAATTGTGTGGTAGTATTGTGTAGTTAAAAGTTAGTTAAAGTGTTTTATGGCATAGTTGACACTGTTATTATTAGTGAAAGTGGTACTAATTATTCTATTCATACTTTATTTTAATAATTATTTTAAAAGTTTTATTTTTGTGACAGATGTCAGAATCAGAATTTTTATCAATGAAGGAAAAATATTTGTTTAATGTATAACTTTTAATTTAGATTATTTTATATGACAGTGTTTTATTCATATACTTACTATGTTCATATCAGCATCACAATTGTATCTAATGAAATTCACACCATTTTAAAAAATACTCTTTCTGTCTTGTAATTTATAATTTTATAAAAATAATGCAGATGATATGTGCTGAATTTCTTTAATCATTTTATTTCATGGATTTGGGTTTATAAACTAAATTTATGAATAATATTTAAATCTAATTTTTGTTTTATGTAAACAGAATACTTCTCTTATTTTCTCAAGTATATTTTAAGAATGTCAGTTGAACTATTGTAATGTTGGTTAGTAACTTCAAGTTCTGTTTAGCTGAAATTAAAAGTCATATTTTTGGTTCAGTGATTGAGATGCTTATTGAATTAAACCTTACATTCCTTCTTGGTTATCATGGCAGAACTGTTGCAAAAAACATAGTTCTCATATAGATTTTCCATTTCCTAAAAGTTCAAATTAAAATGTATTTATTCTGTACATTAGATATTACTTATTTTATAGGTAGGATAAGATGAAATGACCTATGGTTCATTTTCCTTTCCCGGAAAAAAAAAAAAAATGTAATTCATAACGTTTTATTTGTAATATATATGATTAAAAAAAAAAAAATTATATATATATTTTTTTTTCAAAAATATTGGTTAATATATTATTTTTATGTTGGTTAAATAAAATTAGGGATTACTGAAACCATTAAATTTATTTAATTTCATATAATCAATCATTTATTTATGCTTGTATGTTATTGAATGAAATAAGTCCATTTTAATCATTTTTATTAATGGAACATTGTCATAGTTTAATAATTTTGCCTAATATTGATTGCCAGTCATTATAATACACTTATTTCTCCAAGTGATCCTAAAATTATTTACAGTTAATTATTAAATTTAAATCTGTCCTAAGTATAATATGAACTTTTAAATGTCTCTTGTATTTTATTTATGTTTTTTTGGAATGATTTTAATTTTGATTTCTTCTCGAGCAAGTGGCAGGCATGTATTATCAATTGTTCTTTGCATTAAGATTTTGGTTAATTTTCGTATTAAATTTTTTTCTCTTTGGCTTTTTGATTTTTAGGTATATTATTGCCATACGCTTGATTTTTATTTGTGCTGAGGTGCTTTCTGTTAATTTACGCAAGCAAACCCATTAACTTTATAACTGATGCCTTTTTTGTTTTATTTTTGCATTGATAGCCTTGATGAACTTGTTTCTTTTATTGTTTAAATTGTGAACTAGTCCTGAATATTTTTCCCCTCCCCCAAAAAAGCTTTTTTTAATTTCTTGTGATTACTGGTTGTTCCTGTAGTTGGTTGTCGTTGTCAAATTAATCATTTTTATATTTATTTTTTCACAATTTATTCTCTATACTTTATTGAAGTTTTATTTCCTTTAAGTTTATCATATTTTCAGCTTGAACTCCCTTATTTCATTTGATTTTAGTGAACTGAGGGAACCCAGAAATGTTTTGTAAAAATATTTTAATGTATTTTATTTGGTTGAAAATATGAGAAAAGAACTTAAAGATATTTTAATTTATTGATTTTACTGTTGTTTTGAACATTATTTTGCTTAGTCTAATGATAAGTGAGAGTGATGTGATCACTTAAATCCAGATTTTTAGATATTTTGGACATATCTTTGATACATCATTTTCTATATTCTACTATCTAATATATGTATACTGGAATTAAGCTTTTACTTTAATCTTCAAATGTTTATCATGCTTTGAACTGGATATTAGGTATTAAAAGTATATTCAGCGACAAACTATACATATATTAAAAATAATAAGTATACTCTTATATCTGCGATGGTGTACTTTGAGGTTTAATTATAATTTCTACTAAAGAAAAAATTATAATAATAAACAAATATTATCCAAACTATCATCATGTTTTTAAAACATGTTCAAATATTTCAAATTCAATTTATTTTGACTCTTTCTTATTTTATCCCAGAATTTATAAATTTGTAATGTTAAACAAAATATAATATTTCTTTTAAAAATCTTTTTATTATATATAAGTATTCTAGTTTCGATTTTGAGTGTCTAGTGTTTTACTTCATAATATTTTTATCTTGAATATTTGTGGTTCTGTTACCTTTCTTTCATCACTTTAACAAGTTCTGTGGTATCATGAATTAAAAGTATAAATTAATATATTAAAACAGAATCATGAATATTCAAAACATTAAATAATGGCATAGTGAAATATAATTAATTAAGAATTGAAATTTAGATCAATAATATATTGAAATTATGAATTAGTGAAATCCATATCCAATGGTGAAAAAAATTATGAGAAGAATACTCTTATATTTTTTATTACTAACTTTCCATTTATTAAAACAGAATCATGAATATTCAAAACATTAAATAATGGCATAGTGAATTATAATTAATTAAGAATTGAAATTTAGATCAATAATGTATTGAAATTATGAATTAGTGAAATCCATATTCAATGGTGAAAAAAATTATGAGAAGAATACTCTTATATTTTTTATTACTAACTTTCCATTCTGATTAGAAATCAGTGTAAGCAGGTTACGTTTCTTGAACACTTATATTTAACTGGTTTAACTAATTTTTCACATCTGATTATCTAGAATACTTATGCTTTTAATTTTTTGTTGTGAAATTTAGCATCTTAATTTATATCATCAAAACATGTTATTGACCCCTAGGGTTTTAAAGGAATTTTTTTCTGAAGGATCCATTTATCCTCTTGAAAATAACTTAATACTTATTTACTTAAATAAAGAAGTAGCAGTCTGTCTTAATTAGCGAAAGTTCATCTCAGCTTAGTTTGTTATCTCACACACTTCTTTGTCAATATTTATCTAATGAATCAAAAAAAAACATTTTCTTCTGATTTTTTTTCATTTAATAATTAACCCTTTAGCGTCCGACTACTGTGGAGGTAGAGCGAGCTAGCTGGACCAGCTGGTAGTGAAGGCAACTGTGCCCGCTGGACCGTCTACTTTTTGACTCCGCTATCATGTTTTTTTTGTTAATACCTTACAGTTTCCCATCATTCTTTTTGATCCGGACATTGGACTGGTACAGGTGGATTTAAAAATTTTTTTTTTAATTTAAAAAGAAACTTTTTTTTAAATTTAAAATGAAATTTTTTTTTTAATTTAAAAAGAATTTTTTTTTTTAATTTTATAAATCTATGCAAAATTCTTCTAATATGCAATATAAAATTTAACCAGTAGTATCCTAGATGCAGGATTGGGATAGGAAATTGATTCCCGGGATGCTCAGAAGCTCTAAACTAAATAAGCAATTGCATAGAAATCTGCTCTCAGTAATATAGCCTCAATCTCAATAATATAGCCAAAAGTGAATCCGTATGATATCTGTTGTCAAGGAAATGTACTTCACATTGTCAACCAGACCTAGTGGTCATCTAGTGATGGCTCTAGAAACAGAGCTACTACAGTAGCTAACGGACTTGAAACGCTAGAGAAGCAAAGCTACTATAGTAGTCCATGGTCCGTGGGGCCCACCTTTCACCTGGACTACTATAGTAGTCCACGGTCCGTGGGGCATGGCATACTGAGACTACTATAGTAATCCACGGACGCTAAAGGGTTAAAAGTTATCTGAACTATCCATAGTTTGAATTATGGAACATATAAAGATGTATTTATTTAGTTGGTTGTATAAAAGTATTTAAATTTGGTAATGAGAGCTTAGACATTTCTTTTTTCATTTTTTTTTTTTAACTTACTGATTATTAAACTTCAGCAGGGCGACAAGTTGCATTATCAGTGAGCCATTTTTTTTCAAGTTGGTGTAACTCAGAACTAAAAGTTTTAAAATCAATCTTTAAAAATTATTTTAATCATCCATGTTATTGTTTGATTATAACATTGCACAAATACATTTTCCACTCTGATGTCTTCAAATGAATGATTTTTTTTTTTGTGCTGTTTTAATAACAGATTATTTTATTTTGAGAGAATCTGGTACGTTGCTTCCACTCAAGGTACTTCTTACTTTGTTAGACATGTCATTGTCATGCTGCTTTGTGCTCATATACAATTATACCAGTTCATAAAAATTTGTGAATAATCATTATAGAAAACTCCCCTTTTAAACCAAGCAGTTCAACAAAATTCTTTGCTTATCAGCCATCATTAGATCTTAAATAACAATAAGCCTATTGTAAATTACAATTTTCCAATTAATACTAGTGCATGGTTTCATTTGTTTCTCCATATTTGTTTGTACTTAAAAAATATTTTTTCATTCATATCATGTACGAACTTGAAGGTGAATATATCTATATACAGATATAGATGTGTAAGTTGATTTTCAATTCATATAACTTGAAAATAGCTGAGGTTGCATTAAAATGTTAATTAATAATAGCTTATATATGAATATATATAAATCAAAGCTCGGTCAATAAATCTAATCAAATCCACTTGACATAATTTTGGAAATTTCTAAAATGAGACAGTTTCAATTGTTTTGATCTATGAGATATTTTTATTGCAACTGCTAATCTCCTTGTATTATTCTTAAAAATCATCAAATCATCATGCCTTTTGAGATATTTAACATTATATTATACTTTTATGTCTAGTTTTAAATTAGTTTCACATATGCACTAAATAATTGTGATATATGTACATTTATTTTTTTTTCCTCTTTTGAAAAAATCATTTCAATGGATGGATTAATTTTGGTTTACATAAACCATGATGACATAGTTCTACATTAAATGGGTGTTCTCTTACTCGTGTTCAATTAGGCAACTCCAAAACTTTATTTATTTATTATTTTGACTTATATTTTGGATGGTTTAAAGTTACTCTGGAATCTGATGTTAGACCTGTTGCATGATAAATCATGATTGTACTGATAGTTATTTATATTTTTCTATGAATCAGGGAAAGTTTGATGCTCACCTTATAAGGCTCCAGGTATGCTGTTTTCTTTTCTTCACATTTCTCACTATATAATTTGTGGCAATAGATTTTGTTAATACTAATTTGTTCGATTTAAAATTCTATTATTATTTCAAATACCAATATGTGATTATTGGGGTAATATCCACGAGTAACTTTCAATATTCTTATTTTTTAAAGTAATTTAATGTTATTGTTTTTATGCTAAAGTAATGAATCCTTGATTTCATTTATAAATTCTAGGGCTCTTAAGCCGTGTATATAACTTTAGAGTTTAATAATATGTTTTTATTATTTCCTTTGAACCTATTTCTAAAAAATATATATTCACTTCTACTATGAAGTTATTTATTAAACTTAACTCTGTTACAATGACGGTTATTTTAATTAAATTTGCTTGATAATTGAATACGATGTATTTTCGCTTGAGTAAAAATGAATAATTTCCAGAAAACTGTTGTTAGTTAAAAAATTTTTTTTATTCAATGATGGTTTAGGTTCATTAAATTTACCACAGAGAGAATTGATGTTTTACTTGTTCCATTTACGCTAGTTGTAAACTAGTGTTCAATTTGGGTTGATATTTTTTTTTTCTTTATCAAGTCTTAGTTTTGTATATATATTTTTTTTCAAATCAACACTTTACGAATTGATATACTATATGTATTCAGGGACAAAAAAGTAGTTCTACTAAAAAAAAAAAAAAAAAATTATCTTACCAAAGGTTACTTAATATGGGGATTGTCTACTTTAAGCATATAGTGATGTTTACCTTGCTAATATGAATTTATAATAACTTAATACATTTTAGCTAAAAATCCTGTTCCTTTATGTTACAATTATAATTATTATTATCTTTTTCCAAAACTTAAAGGAAATATAATGAAATGAAACATGTGGATATCATAAATAATGATATTAACTGAAGGTTTTAAAAACTCCAATACTTCATTTTATAACTTGGAAATGATTTGTATTTGACATGAATCCTACTTGGTAAGTACTGTTTTAGGTCTAAATAATGATGATGTAAAAAGCCATTCAATTTTTTTCAGATACTTTTCAGTTTTATTGAAAGTTCTGTATCATTTTGATGAAAAATCGTATTTCTGAATTGTGATTATACATTGTTACTATTAATATATTTGTTAGGTATAATTTTTCTTTATTTAAAATATTTAGTTAATTAATTTGGGGGAAAGCATAAATCCTAATAAAATCATAGCGTATAGGTATTCAATATGATTTGTTAATTATTTGCCATATTTATTATGTTTTACGCATTATAAGAAATAATTGATGAACTATTTTTTTCTTGACCTAAGAAAACTTTTTTCATTACTTTTATTTTGTCATTAGTTCTATTATATTTTTGTTTATCTTGTGATTATAGTTCATAGTTCCATTAGAATAAAAATAAATTAGTTCAGAACAATATAAACAATTTGTAACTTTCAATAATAATTTATGACTTCTTTTAGTGCATAGGTTTTATTTTATGTTCTTGATCGATTAGTAAATGTAATTATTTAATTAATAATATTTGTAGTTCTTTAAAACAGACTTTTTTTTTTTGTTTTGTTTTATAATATATTATATTTAGTTTTATTGGTTTCCTGCATAGTATAATCATAATTTTATTTGTAATAACTTCTATTAACAGCAGTGAAGACTTAAATTTTGAAAGTAAATATGGAAAATTTCTCTGTTAAGTTTAGATAGATAAAAATGATGTCTGAAACTATGTTTATAATTAGACTTATAGATTATTGTTGCCAATATGTTATTACACATTTTACACTTTTATATTTATTTATCTATGTATATTTAGCCAAAGCCATACCTGGAGGTGGTGAACTCATTATATTATATTAATTTATTTTGCATGTTTGTTATTATCATTAGATATGGCTGCATGAATAATAATAAAATTGCTTCTTGATATAAAATTATGGGAAATGAATTATTGTTTGTGTGGGTGACTGTTTCAAAATTAGAATTTAATATTAATTAATTCTCATTATTTTTTTTATTAAAGAGTTTATTTTTATTTTTTAAAAATGTCATTTATTTTTTACTAACACATAACACATCAAAGGATTTTATTTATTTATTTTTTATTTAGCCATTTCTTATTTTAATATTAAAAGATTATTTATGTTTTTCAAATTTTGATTTCATTTTCTTATTGTTTCTTTGTGTATTTTGTTTTAGCACTGGCAAGACCATGCTAGCCATAAACAAAGGTTTACAGAGGTTAGTATTTGTGTTCAATAAAACATTTAATAATCTGTATTAAGCATGCGTAAAGCACCCTTAAAATAATAATGATGAAGGGGGAAAACAGTTAATTTTTTTTAAGAATCATTGCCTACAAATGAAAAAATAGTTATTGTATTTCTCATAAATAATATACTTCGTTGTGGCATATTTAGTATATTTTTATCCTGGTGTATTTATTTTAAATTTTGTTGTTTCCTTAGTTAAATTAAAAAAATATAATATCTGATTTTTATTTTAAATATTTTATGTGATATTTTTCTTAAGTTAAACTTTTTTTTTTTTGCTTAATCTTAATAATTTTAAAATCATTTGGTTACTATTTATTAGTGTAATAATTTAAATTTGTTGGTAAAAACAAATTGATCCTACAATATTTGATGAATCAAATTAATTATTTTTTCTGTTTGATTAAATATGAAGGGATTATGGTTTTTCAATTGTTAGTTCAATAGTGGTTGTTCAATTGTTCCATTATAATGTTCATATATGCTAACCCTTAATTTGCTAACTTTTATATCCCAAAACACACATATATATACAAAACATTCTTTCATTTTGTATTTCATTCTATAAATCAAAGCATATAATCGTTTATTAATAGTCTGTCTTGGCCAGCTATTAATAGCTAGCTTGGGGAGCCCGTGGCTGAGTGTTTAGCGTGCTAGTCTCTCTTGCTGATGGTTGTGAGTTTGAATCCCAGTCCTGGCGGGGCTTTTATAAGGATATAATTAAATGGGGATTCATTTACAGCCTTCTCCTCCGGGTATGTGAGACCTGTCAGCCAAATGGCCACTCACAAAAATAGGCGTAGGGAGTGATGAACCTACCCTGAAAAATCTCATCGAGAATCGTGAGTATATTCTCCTAGGAGATTACACCATGAGTCCTAGGGCCTACATGGCCTTATCACGCCAGAGGAAAAAAAAAAAAAAAGAAAAAAAAGTAGACTGCTGGTCAATAAAATGTTAATTTGAACCCTGGGATCATCTCGTAATGAATCCTGCTTGCTTATTTTCAAAACTAGTTTTATTATATTTAATATTTTTATTTGCCTCATTTATTCGCATTTAAATTATTACTATATTTTTCTAATTTAAAAAGTATTTTGAATATACAATCAAAATGTGAACATTTACTTCTATGTTTATCTATTGTTCATTCATATTACAATTCATGAAGTTTTTGAGGCCATTTCCTCACCTTAAAATTTTTAATAATATACTATATTATTCTATTACTACCTCCTTGCTGAAAAAGAAAAACAAAGAAAAAGATACCATTACAATGTGTAGTAATAAACTTATAGTCTTCCTGCTTATTCCTTTTTAAGTATGTCTAAAAAACAAAGTTAGACTCGCAAAATTATTAATGGAGGTTACCCCCATGCTGCAGATGAGCGATAAGGCTTGTTTTGAAAATATTGGTCCTCTAAAGTGATTGAAATCAATTTATTACAGTTAATAAAAGCATATTGAACCATCTTATCTGCACAGATTTCTTTGGGAATTTAATCATATTTATTTGTTTTTTAAATGACACTAACTAGTAAAAGAACTTATTTCTAAAACACAAAACAAGTTAAAAAAAAGATACCCAAGTAAGCTATGAGCAGAAAACTTTATACATTTTAAGGATGCCTGGAGCAAAGTGGCTTGGTAAAATTTTGACTAATGGAAAGATGGTTGTGTTGTGATCCCATTTGACTGAGTCCCAGTTATATGAGAAAACCCCAAATAGCATATGATCTATTTTCGTCACTTCAATTCTCCCTAATTTGTTCATGACATTTACCCCTTTCTTGTAATTGTTTGAAACAGCAATGTCCTTAAACATATATCATATAATAGTTTCAATGTTCAATTTTGGATCAAGTGGATGATTAGTAGTCAAGTTTTCAATATTTTGGTGTTATTAGACATGCCATCACATAGCCTATATTAATTGTAATAGAGTGGTGTATTAAAACTCCAATGATGGGTATATGGCCTCAAACATCATAAATTGTTGTTTGAATGAACAATAAGTACAATAATTGGATGAAGTTAATTATAAATATATTTGCTAGTGATTCACTCTTGGTTATATGTTGTTACTATCTTATTACTAGAAATAATCAAAGTATTGTCCAGTAGTAAATAATGAGCTAAATGAAATTTTGATTCATGTATATGTGTTTCTATGCACCACACTATGTTAAATTCCCTCTTTATATTTTAATTCTATTGATTGCATGTTTATTATTGGTGTGAAATTATCGAATTAAACAGCATTAATTCAGTATTTCTTTTTTATAATATTTTTGGTTCAGATTAGTTTAGTTTATTTTTTTAATATATTGGATGCATCTGTTAACAATACTTTAAATTTTTAATAATTTAAAACCTCTTTTGGAATATGCCAAAATTAGTTGTTTTCTTTGACCTAAATATTTTTGAGAAATAATCTTATTAAAATACCATTACTACCATGCCTTGAATGAACTTCTAAATGATTTGTTTTCTTTCATTAAACTCTGATTGAGAAATGCCGAATTCTTAGTATTTTATCGATATATGCTTTATTCCTGTTGGATGATTATTTTTTTTATTTTTTTATTTTTTTTTTTTACCCATATTATATTATTTTCTACAATACTGAAATTATTTTCATTGATATGTCCTAACTTCAACGAAACACTATTTCTTTATTCTTTATATCAGCCTAGTGAGTCATTGATGTAGCTTCAGATGTTATTTGTTTTTTTGTTCTCTTGATAGTGTTTATGTATTTAAATGTGTTATTACTGTTACTCTACACAATTGGTGGTATATCAGTTTTTGTTTTTGCTTAGGACATTTATGGCAATGAAAATTAATTAAAAAGTATATCAAAATGCGTTTTTAAAATTTTTATTTACTAGGTTTATTTATTTATTTTTTTGTTTTGTTTTTTTCGCTTGATCTATATAGTTTTTTTGTAACCCTTTTAATTTCATATGTCTGCATTTGTAACAGCTGCATGGCATTTTTTATTGTAAATATAATTCTCAGTTTGTTATATCAAAACTAACTCCAGGTGTGTGTGGAAAATATTATCTATTTTAATTTCAGTGAAATACAAACAACACAAAAGCACGCGCACACTCTAACACAAACACATGAAATTACAAAAAAAAAATTTAGTTTTATTCCCGGTAAATAATCAGTTGATGTGTTTCATTTTTTATTATCACATCCTTCATAATTGCATGAATTATCTTTCCAAAACATTGCACTATTATCAATATAAATAAATTTAATAATTAATTAAATAGTGTGATAAGAAAACAATATTTGCTTGATGAATTCACTACCAAAATGGCTATTCTATTTTGATAGAAACTTTGGTTACATCAAGGTTTTATTAGTTAAATAGTATACTTAATTTATTTAGAAAAAATATTTTATATTTAATTATAATAATAGAAATTCAGTAATAATTATTATTTATGGTATTTAAATCAAGATTGATCATATTACTAATAAGATTAATAGAATTTTTTAATCATATAATTTTTTTTTTTTTTGAATAGTCATGAAGTAGGATAATATTGTAATATAATACATTTATATGAAATCATGAAAAATGACATGAATATGGTTTACTACTGTGTGCCATATTTACATTTGTTGGGTGTGTTTCCTCACTAATATTAGAGATACTATAGTAAAATACAAGTATTGTTATTTATTTATTATTACTATATTTTATAATTATTGTGTAATTAATCATAATAGTAAATAAATTATACTAGAGTATTGAGCTACTGGATTTGTGTTTATCGTAAAGCCATTTACATCAAGTTTTATTAACTGGATTAGTTCTGCTTTGAGATAAAGTTAAAGAGTGGGATAAACAATTTAAAGAATAGGTGTTTCATCATTTTAAAGTGAACTTCCTTGTGGATTTTTCTTTTGAAAATTGTTGAAATCTCTTGATGATTTTGTTTTTCATAGCTCAACCAGTTAGTCTACCATGTAAATATTGGAGTAAGAATTTTTTTTCAAAAATTGATATCTCCAAGTAGAAGTGGAGGGAGGGTCTGCTCAACTCAACAAACACTAAAGTCCAAAATTCATTTCATAATGTCTGTTTCTATGAATATGTCAATAAAGAATCCCACTAAGTGCAAGGTCTTAAGGTTCCTTGTCGTGGAAGAAAATTTGTTTGTATTGAATGTGTTAAATGGTGTCATGAGTGTAATGATGGAAAAATGAGGATTCCTGATGAGCAATGGAGTGGACTAAAATGAGATAATTTCGTACAATTTTGCCTCTTAGAGAGAGAATTACTGCAGCTATACTTTGAGACCCTAAAAAAAGCTCTAGAGAGCAATTCAAAACAAATGGAGGGGAATGTTGACAAAGTGAGTGTGTGTTGCATGAAGAGCTTTTGAACTATTTGGTTGGCTCATGTTTAACCACCCTGCTTACTCACCTGACTTGGCGCCTTCCTATTTTTCTCTGTTCACCTATCTGGAGACACGTGTGGAAATGATTTATTCTAACTGGAGAGGTGAAACATGTGATCTTGAAGTAGAGGAAGGAGACGCTGAGAGATTTCTATAAAAATGAACCGAAGAAGTCCAATTTGTCATGACTTAGAAATAGCTTGTGTCACAACTTACAATCTTCATATTGACATTTATTTATTCCAACTAAGTTGATATTAATACTAAATACAACAACCAAAATATGTTGTCTCTTGGAGATATGTATCTAAATCTGATGAACCTAGAAACATGGCACATGAAAAAAGTATAAATACCATTAATGTCATTTAACGATAATTATTAGCCATTAAAATACACTAGTATTCCCAAAATAAAACATATAAACATTATTTAGGCTATAGTATCATCAGTATGGGGATTTGGGGTTAACTTACTTTCTTACGTTTTGATGTTACTACAGGGCACAGTGACCCTTGGCTTTTAGAAAAAAATTTTCTCTTTTTCCTCTATTCCAGGGCAGCTTCTATCCAGTTCCTAACTCCTAGCATTCTGGCATCTTCTCCTCCCAGAGGTTTCAATATCTCCCTCTTCTTATTTTATCGATCACTTCTTCAAGGCTTTTCTGCTGCATTTTTTCCTTGTTCATATAAAAAATATTTTTATTTTTTTAAATTATCTGAATTAAATTGTTTCTCTTAATTCACCAGATTCCATCAACAAAATTTCCCAATAGATTCTTCTTATTGTTTTCTTCTTAGGAAAATTTTTAGTTTGGTACTTTCTGCTGCAGAGATGCAGCAGTCTCTGCATAAGTATGGGCCTTACAGGAGTCTGCTATAATTTCTATTACATCTTTCCGGTGTGAGCACAATTATTTTAAATTTACACAATATGCACTGTTCCCTTATCATGCCTACTTTACATTTCGAAATATTTTACATTCATTATTTAGTGAGGAACCAAGATAAGTGAAAATGCTGATGCTTTCAAAATCTAAATTTTTTATAGAGAGATGTGCAGAAGTTCTGTTTGGGTCTGCTGACTTGACTTAATATAATTTGTAGCTTCTTCTTTAAAGTAGTTTTACTTCTAGTAACAATCGCAAGCTCATCAGTATACGCGTATATACGCATATTCATGCCACATTTTATTCATTAATATACTTTTAAACGGTATTAAGTATATTACTTAATATACTTTTTTTCACCATATCTACAGCATCTTCATAAAAAGCAATATTGAAAAATCCTTGTCAGATCCAGACATTTAACACTTTACCCACATTATTATCTATCTACCTTAGAACATGCATTATCTAAGGTCATATCTATTACTTTAATAATCTTATTTAGTATATTTATAAAAACCGTTTTGTTGACACTTCCAAAAGCTTGCTTAGAATTGATCTAGAAAAGTAGTAGGTAGCATAGCATTATTTCTCCATTGACTGCTTTGGTCAGTGGTTTTCTTCCCAAATCTAAAACAGCTTTCATAGTCTGATAACCTTAATAACTGATTTTCCAAGATCACTATATCATCATGTTGACAAAATGGCATCAATATATATGATAAATTGGAACAGTAGTCTCTCAGATCCGTTACTTTGGAATTGAAAATAACTTATCAGAAAACAGCTTGACGAACTGTGACACCATGGATGTCATCTCAATGTGCTTAGATGGTCACCTGAAGGTACCACCAGTGAGGAGGCAGGAGATCCTAGTGTTGTCTGTGGCAGACTTATCATTGTTCTTGTGAACTGTAGTTGTCTCTCAGATTGGTTCTGGTGAGAAGGTTAAGTAAAAAAAAAAAACTGTCTTGTATTAAATACTTAACATATTTGCTCTATTTGTATTTTGCAAATTATATCAATTTCTTATTAGTTTTGTATTACTATTCAAATTAAAAGAATATTTTTTTATTCAATAAAAATAAAACAAATGATAAATTAACAAAAACTAAGGTGATGAATTAATTAATTGCTGTACATTTAATTTCAGTATTGATAATAGTTTAATATTTCCTTTTCTTCATATAAATAATTATTATTATTTTTTTTTTTTATAGAATATAGTTTGTCAAATTCATAAATTGCTATTGTAATTACCCTTGTCTCTTCGTGTATTTTATGTTTGTTCTCACTAAATTTAAATGTATTATTTAATTATCCTCATACATTAATTTTGGATTTAGTTTATTGAGAAAACGTATATTAGCATATTTTGAAAAAATATATTGTACGTGACAGATAACTTTCTCTAACCTTCCCTCTAATCAATTTTAAAAATTATTGATGGAAAAATATATTTTAGATTAAATAATATAAGAATAGAAATTATTTCCTTTAACAAGTACTTCAAAGAAAGTTTTAAAATTCATGTTTTATATAAATTTTCGCTTCCGTTAAGCCATGTAAGATTTTAAACATGTATGTCTGCTGAAAACTAAAATTCTCATTTGCAATACTTTCTCTTATTATAAACCATATTTCACCAATTTGGAAAACCTAATGAACAGTCACTTATTTAATGAAATGCACACTGCCTCCTCCTCCAAAAAAAAATAATACACATACACACATATACATGAATATATATGTATATGTATATATGTTGCTGTTCGTTCTATACTGGATAAAATAAGTTCTCTAAGGGTCTTTAGTCTGTAAATAAATTATGTTCAGGTGATGATTCAAGAATTTATCCTCCACATATCTATTCCAATCTTTTTCAAAATAGTGTCCTACTTAGAACTATATAAATGTTACAATCTTCAGAAGAACATGGTGCTATATAATATATATATATATATATATATATATATATATATATATATATATATATATATGTATATATATATATATATATAGGGTTAGCCTGTATCTGTCTTGCATCGAGTGTTGTGAGTTTGAATCCTGGACTCTTTCAAGTATGTAATAAAAAGATAATGTATTCTTATAGCCTTAAATGTAAAGAGATATAAAGTAGACTTGTTCTTACATTTCATTATAATGAAATAATTATGATTTATAACATATAAGCATTTATGGCAATGCAATTCTCTCCAATTTTAAATGTAATGGATTTTACAGTGTAAAATAAAGTGCTCATTATATTTTTATTAGACGTTTTCTCTATTGGAAATGCAGTTTAGAAATTGTAGCCAAAAATATGAGAATAATATCAGATCTCTAAATAGTCACGTCTGGGGACAAAACCATGGTCAAAGTGGGTGGCTCTCCTTAGGTCCTCCAGTGTTCTTTAACGCTTTGTCTCCAACGCCTTTTTTGTTCATTCCAGGTACTTTTTCTTACTTCCTCTAGAAGGACACAGTTTTGCATTATGTGCTCAGCGTTTTTTTTTTCTCCTTTACCACATTCACACATAGGACTATGTCCTATTATGAATTATTGGAAGAGGTGCGATCTTAATCTATTGTGGTTCATGCGGAGTTGAAAATTACCACTTTCTTTCTATTAAGGCCGTAGTAGGAGTCTTAAGGATTATTTTGGGGATGCCTCACTCTCCATATTTCTCTTAAGGCCGCTTTATTGATGTTTTTAACCTCATTCAGGGAAAGTGAAACATCTATTTGTGGTTGGAGGGACCTAGCCTTAGCCAGTTCGTCTGCTTTCTCATTTCCTCTGATGCTTCAATGTGCAGGAATCTACTGTAAAACCAATTTCCTGCGGTTTTCATTCATTTTCCTTAACTGTAATGCTAGATCGCTATGGGTTTTCTTCCTTCTTGTTAACATTTTTTGGAGAACTGATGCTGCATCCGTCAGAAACACCACTTTGGAATCTTTTAGATTCCAAAGTGAAGAAATTATTGGACTGGCACCTAGGATAGCCTCCTGTGCCTCCCCATGGCCAGTAGGGAGGCATATTTTCCATCAGGAAATTCAATATAAATTCCAAGACCTCCATCCTTAACTGCTTCAGTGGCCGAACCTTCAATGCATATTCCAATCCAAACATGACTCATGTCATTGGATCTAAGTGGTTCAAGCTTATGGCTCTTATGTCAGGACTGAGCATCTCATCTTTGCTGGTGATTCCCGGTATACTAGTAACTATAGCTGGGCAGCAGAATTTTCCTGTAGGGCAGCAGAAGGGTTGCGAGTTCCATACAAGCTGGTTCCATATTTTTCATCCCTTGTTCCATCAACAAGTTCTTAGTCTTGTGCATAGTACATTGCCTCTTCCACCTGGATTAATATCCTTGTTTAACATTTTTTTAAGGGGATGGTCGTGAACACTTACTGCTTTTGAGTTCATATTGAGTAATTTCAAAACTCTTATATCTTCTGTAGGTTGTAAGCCAGTGAAAAGTCTTTCTGCGGGTATACCTAAAGACATTAATTTAGGAATACCTACAGAAATACTGAAGCTTGTATATGTGGTTTTAGGTATATTTATTTTCGTGGATATAATTAGTTGACCGTTGAGAATTACTGAAGGAATTAGTCCGGGTGGCGGTCATTAAATGAAACAACTGAATAGTTTCAACTATTTTATTGTTTGCCAACGTTTCGACCCCCATTGTGGGTCATCATCAGGGCGTCTGGTAGGTGAGTGGAAACTGACATGACCGCAAAATTTAATGACCGCCACCCGGACTAATTCCTTCAGTATATTTATTTTCATTCCCCATTCTTCAGTCCATCTGTGGGGGTTATTTAGAGCTTCTTGTTGTCGATACCTGATTGGGCTGATTGCATTAGACCTACTCCACAAAGCTAGATCAGGTGCATATATTGAGGTTTTTACTCTGACTGTCAGATTGGTTATTATATCATTTATAAAGATAAAAAATAATGTAGGGAATACAACACTACCCCACAGGACTCCATTTTTCATTTCTTTGCTGCGGCTTCTCTTTCCGTTTATGTGGATTCTGGTTTTTCTTTTCTGAAGATAATTGTTTAACTACATTAGTGCTTGACCTCTGATTTGGCTTTTTGCCATTTTAAATAGTAGACCGTCTTTCCAATCTTTTTCAAAAGTTTTTCCAGGTCCACCAATATTCCAATGGTTTGCTCCCCCTTTTGGGATCTAACCCAAAAGGGGTAAAGTCTTGGGTAATGGAAGCTTCTTGTTCTTTAGTAGATCTCCATTTTATGAAACCTGCTTGTTCTTCTAATATTAACTTTTTTGATTCCTGGAACCAGATAAATCTTTTATTTACTGGTCTTTCTATAAGTTTTCCAAGGCAACTCAGGATGGTCTGTAGCCATTTACGCCTCCTTTAGACTTTCCAGATTTTTTTTATTGTGATTAGAGCGTATTCTTTCCAACATTGTGGGAATAATCTGTGTTTCCAACTTTTGTAAGAAGAAAGATTAAGAATCCTTACCTTAGTTTTCTGCCCAATGTTTATTAGAAGCTCATTGGTTAGTTAGTCTATTCCTGGAGATCTTTTCTTTTTTAGAGAGGTCAGAGATTCTTCAAGTTCTTGTAGTACAAACGGGGAGTCCAGTTCATTACATTTTTTTTTTTTTTTTAGCTTTCTTTAAGATTTTTCCCAATTTCGTTTTGATTTCTTTTCCTAATTTATTGTGATATTGCTATTTGTTCCACCAAAAGATTTGCTGCAGCTTTTTCCTCATAAAGTTATCTTCAAGGACTGTTGCTAGAGGGTCCTATTTATGGACATCTTCTGCTAGTGCTTTCGATAGTTTCCACAATTTTTGTTCTTATTCATTTCTCCTGTTTTCTCTTTCCATGCCCTTTTTTAAAATGTTTTAAACACATTTTAATTTTGCACTTGCTTCTTTCAAATTCCTGTTATTCTTGGTAAAGGGTTATTTTTCTGCAAGATCTCTTGCTCTGTTCAATCCCTCTTCCAATTTATTCTGTCCAATAAGGCTTATAATCTTTTGTAGCTCCTTGTGGTATGCTTCTGAATCCTAATGCTTCTGAAAAAACCTGAACACATCTATTAAGTTTAATTTTAGATATACTTATTTTTGCTGTGTATATACGAGAGGGGACCCAAAAAAAACAACGGGAAATTAGTCATAACTTCTTTATTTTTTGATATTTTTATCACCTTCAAAGTACTCTTCATTGACCACAACGCATTTCTTCAAACGATCGTTCTATTGTTCAAAGCAGTTTTTAAATTCACTTATCGGGATATTCTTTAAGCAATCCAGCGATTTTTGTTTTACCTCCTTCACAGAGGCAAAACACTTTCCTTTCATGTCCCTTTTGAGTGTGGGGAACAAAATGAAATCACAGGGGACTAAATCCGGTGAATAGGGAGGGTGAACAATCGGAGTCATGCCGTTTTTGGTCAAAAACCGCTTTAAGGAGAGGGCAGTGTGCGTCAGTACGTTGTCATGATAGAAGAACCAGTCGCTTGTGCACCAAACATCTGTTCTTTTCTTCCGGATACTTTCCCTCAATCTTTTCAAAACTGCCAAGTAGAACTCCTGGTTGACAGTTCGACCCGAAGGAACAAACTCCGCGTGCACAACACCTCTGCAATCGAAGAAAAAAAGAGCGTATCCTTGATGTTTGACTTCACTTAGCGTGCTTTTTTTTTTTGGACGAGGAGAGCCACTTGTCTTCCACTGGTTTTATTGCTGCTTTGTTTCGGGGTCATATCCATTGCACCACGATTCATCGCCAGTAATCACCTTGGAAAAAATTCAGAGTCCTCTTTGATCTCATTTTGAAGCACAAAACATTCCTTAAGTGGAATGCTCCCTTTGCTCGTCTGTGAGAAAGCGAGGGACAAATTTGGCTGAAACACTTCTCATGTGCAAATCTTCGGATAAAATTATCTGAATGGAACTCCATGATATATCAGACATCTCGCAGTGTTGATCAATGGTTCGGCGATGGTCTTCACGAACGAAGGCTTTGGTTTTGTCGATGTTACCGTCACTTCTTGACGTTGAGGTGCGTCCTGAACGGGGTTAGTCTTCAATTGATATCTCTTAATTTTTAAAATGAACAAACCACTCGTAGACTCTTGTTTTATTCGGGCAAAAGCCCCATGAGCAGTCTTAAGCATTACAATGGTTTCCATGGCCAATTTCTCCAACAAGAAACAAAATGTCACAGCCGCGCGTTGCTCTCGACAATCTGCCATCACGTTTTCTACGTAATTGAAAATGTTGTTTTAATAAAAGAACTTGCGCACGAATCGATGCATTCACAACTTCGCACACTAACTCAGGTTGCGTAACTGTAATGTAAGGGACACGCGGTCGAACGATGTGTTCCCCCACCCTCCCGCCCCGCCTCAGCCCAATTCCCGTGACTCTTGGGTACCCCCTCGAGTATATATGTGTATATATATATATATATATATATATATATATATATATATATATATATATATATATATATATATATATATACATACATACATACACATATATGTATGTATGTAAGCATTCTATAGTGCTAGTGGTTTGATAAATGTCTTAAATTGGACAGATTGTAATATTGCTCAATAAAGAATTGTTTCTAAAAAAAAAAAAAAGTGGTTTGATTATTTTTAGTGAGGTTTATGTTCATGACAATGGGACAGTGGTTGCTTTCACCTAATTGTTTGTCTACAGTTCTGAACATGTTAGCCACAGGTTCATTGGTGGCCAATGCTAGATTTGGAGAGGTTGTAGTCATCCAAGTTCTGGAATAAAATTATGTGGATCAGACTGTTTGTTTGAAATTTGTAGTTGGTTATTCGCCTGTCATATTTCTAGCTCATCCCTTTACTATCTATTGTTTTGTATCCCCATGAAGGTTAGTGGGCATTGAAATCACCAAAAACCAAACAACCTTGTTCTGGGGTGTTCGTTATGTGAAGAGATAATTATTTGTTATTAGTGCAATAGTTGTTGTACTAGAGTAGTTTAACCTTCTTAATTTGTAAACTAACCCCCATTATTTCAGCAGTGTCATTTAGTATTAGTGGGACTTCTATTGCAGGGATTGAGTTTTTAACCAGGATCATGACACCGCTCTTATTGCGACCCTGTCAGTCTTGTTGGAACACTTGATAACCTCCAATGCTAAAATGTAAATTGTTGTTAAGGTGGATTCTTGGAAGCAGGCAACATCTATTTTTCATCATATAGTCTTTTGATCAAAATTGTTTTTTTGTTCATTATTCCTTCAGCTTTACATTGAAAGGTATGAAGAAGTATTTTTAGTCATATTCAGTGAGATCTGAGGCACATTGTTTTTTTACTACTAGTAGCTTGTAGGCCACAGGTGCTCTACATGCATGGTAAAATTCTGCAAGAGAAGCACCCTCAGCATCAGTCCATTGTCCGAATTTAACCATAGGATAAGATTTAGTGTGATGTGCTGTTTTCTATTCTTACTAAGTATACTTGCACCTTTAGGTCACGCATCTCCATCTTTGGTTAATTTTTTGTATTAGGGCATACTCTCTTTACCCTTTGGAGTCCATATTTCTACCCACCAGACAGCAGGGGTCTGGCTCTTTGGCCCTCTTGGCCATTGGAATGTTTGATTCTCTTCCACCCTTGAGACCATTGGCCAATTTTTAACCTGTAACCCTTGGCAGGTTATCTCACTGGATGCTATCAGCCGGAGCCACTGGAACCCTTTTTTTTTTTTTTTTTTTTAATTGGTATTACTCCTCTCTCTTCTCATTTCGTAGACAGGCTTGGGACCGTCCTTGGCAGAGTTAATAAGAATGATTTTTTGATGTATTTCAGCTTTCAAAAGACTTTAGAATTAGCATTTTTACTTTCACTTACTATATATAGTAAGGGGAAGTATTGCGATCGTGAAAATTTTCGAATTCCAGTTTTCAACGGAAATACACGTTTTAGGGTCCCCTGAGTCCAAATAACCAAGTCCCGCAAAAAGGTCTGTGTGTGTGTGTGTCTGTGGTGTGTGTGTGTGTGGTAACTCCCGGGCGGAAACGGTAAGTCCTATGAAACTGAAATTTCATATTTAAGACAACTATACGCCCGAGACGTGACAAAACTTTTTTCATTTAAATGAGCCTACCAGAAGAGGCACTTTATACTATGCATTTTGCACCTTTTTTCGATTTTCTCAAAAACGGTTCCGACGATTTTGATTAAACTCGCTATATCGATGTAAAATTTAATGGGCTTTAATATCATGTAGGTTTTATTTAGATAAAAATGGTCTGACAGGGCTTAAATGCCGATATTTTAAATTGTCTTCCCCTAAAGTACCTTTAATTTTGTAGATTCAATAATAATAACTAGATTATCTTGTTAACGCTGATGAAAAACTGGTAAATATATAAATTGAATAAATTCGATACCCAACTAAAGGAGAAAACAGAAAAAATATTTTTTTAATGCAATTTTTCGTTTTTGAACATAAGAGCAGTAATATACATGTATGATATACCGTTGGAAAGATAAAGATTTTAGAAAAATTATCATCTCATACACAAGCTTTTAAAAGTTAATAGAGAGTGATGAAATGAACATAAAACTAACTGATTATTTTAGATAATAATATAATAGATTTTTGAATAAAACACATGTTTCTATAGAAATTTAATTTGATTAAATCCTTAATAATTTCACGTATTTTTATCTCTAACTGTATTTGAAAATCCTTTCATTGATTTTAAAAATTGAGGTAAGTGAAAGTCGTGTGTTGCCCGCACCAGATTTTTTATATTTCAATTGTGAAATGAGTTCTTAGTACATACTTTTGTAATTTGTTTATCTTATGGGAAATATATTTTAGCATGCTTAGTTCACATTGATATTTGTCTATAATTTATTTTTTAATAAAAAATTAAATAAATGTTGATGCCAAGATAGATAACAAGGATTGAAAAAGGGTTATTGGCTTGTTAATTGATTTTTTCTAAATTTAAAGAAAATTTGTCTATTGTAAAACTAGTAATTAAGATATTCTAAAATCTTTCTATTAGGGTTATGAAATATAAGCCGATTTACAAATATTTATATGATGTCTATGCTAATGTATAAAACAGTTTCAAACATTAAGATGAGATTTACTACCTGCTTCTAAATTTGTTCTTTATTTATTGTTCACTTAATTATCAATGAACATCGATGGTTTTTTAACTGGAATAAACATCAGTTGGAAAAGATATAAAACGAGCATTTCATCCTAAATTGGAAAACAAATTTGTTTTTATATTGACTATTATGATTATTCTACTCACTCAAATATGATTTAATATATTACTTAAAACAAAATATACAAAATTATATTTATAGCTCAGGGATTAGTTACTAAATACTTGTGAGTTTGGAATCAATTAGAAGAAAGTTTGAAACTGTTTTAATTCCTTTAGTTATCAGATGAATATATTGAGGAGAGGATACCTCCTGCTACATAAAAAATTGCCTTAATGAGAAAATTAATTAGAGATTCTGCCTTCATTTTCTAAATATATAGCAATTTTTGCTATTTGATGAGTTTTTAACAGGCATTATGTCACCAGGTAAAGTACTATCAAATAATAAGGAACAGCATCAGCTTACTAGTATGTTATAAGTGAAGTTTCTAGATTTGTTTTGTTGTGAAATAATCCTATCAAGATGGTGACCTTCATTTTATCAAAAATATTTTGGAAACAGAATAGAATTCAATATCTGGAATAATCATATAATACTATGATATAAAAATAACAATATATCAGAATCTTCAGATCAATTCAATTTAGTAGAATAGAGATGAATTTAAGTTTCATATCAGTTACTCATTCTGGGGAGTTAATGATTCTGTTTGATTTATATTTTGTGTTATTGACTTCATTTGAATTCTTGTTCTTTCCTGGTATCTTCAAGAAATTTGGTATTTATTTTAGTCATTGCTTTCTTTGCTAAATGGACTGAGTAATCAGCATTAGCTTACTTTGGTGAGTCTTTATTACTAAATATATACATACATAGTTAGCGAAACTATGTTCTTTATTACCAAATAGTATAATACAATTACATTGTTAGCCACAAGATATGTCAATGTATTAATTTAGTTTATAATTGAAACCCTAACTTCTAAATATGTCATTATTAAAACAACTTAAAGAATAAATTAAAAAAAGATTGTGTTGGTTAATATTAGCTTATGTAATTTTATATTAAAAAATCAATACTTAATTTAATTTAATGTTATAATTCCTTTGGCCTGGTATTCACATTTTTTTTTTTTTTTTTTTTTTTTTTTTGTATGATAAAATTGTTTACTCCTGTGCCTTATGTTTATTTAATCCAATCTTTTTCTTTGGTTGAATGAATTGGAAAGAAGATTCAAGAATGATGATTGATTACTTAAAATAATTATATCAATTTTATGGTTATCTACCTTATAGTAATAGTAATAGTATATACTCATACCATTGCTAATTTCATATAATCAAATTAAGTATATATTAAATCCTATAATTTACTAATGATGGAGTTTTTGTTGACCGTTGAGAAATTATTGAGGAAGATGGTTGGGGGTGCGGTCATAAAATAGAAACACACATTTAAAGCAAGTGCTATTTTAATCATGTGCCGACGTTTCAGCCTACATTGTAGGCCTTCATCAGGGTTGACTCTGAGACAGTGTCTCATAAATTTAATAAATTTCTGTCTTCATAATCATTTTGTAGTATCGACCTTTCTTCTCTAATGTTTTACCAGACATGCTGCCGTTTTTTTAAGAATAAGAATGTGGCTCTATTCCTTGGTATTTTTATCTGCTCCAATCCTGTTACGGAGGTGAACCTGGGTTTCTGATCGATCTGATTGGCCAGGTAATAACAACATGATATCTCTTGATTCTGATTCATTTAATATTGTGTTTCAGTCAATGATTACAAGTTATGCACATTATGGTCCTCTCAAGAGTAAAAAAAAATTGGGACTATAACCAAAATACGATGGTCTACCAAACATAATTGATAAAATGGTGATATGATCTTCTGGCCAATCAGATTCATGGTAAACCAGACTCTGCCCCTGTAACCAGATTGAAGCAGATATAAAGACCAAGGAATAGAGCAACATCCTTATTCTTGAACCAAATTCTAAAGTTGTTAAAGATATTGATGAAGACATAGCCGAAACCACAAAACAACTAAGAATATAGCAATGGTATAGTCTGTAGAAGCATTAAGGAGTGTTAAAAGGAAATTACTTAATCATTTTTTTTTTTTTTTTTTTTTTTTTATATCTCTTGAATAAGATGAGAGAATACGATTCTAAGCAAACGAAGATGTGTTGTAGTCAGCAAGCCATATGTAATATTTTCAACCCTAATTTATGTTTTTTATACCAAGCTGCTACTTATACATTGAAGTAGTTATTCAGTTATTCTCAAGAGATAAAGTGGATTCAGTTCTCAACTATTCCCTTTTTTTAAAATAATTATATATCCTCATAGATCCCATTATTCTTCTCTGTGTCTCCTATCTATGTTTTATCATACTAGTATAAATGTTTTAAGTTTGCTCTTAAAAAAATTCTATTTACTCTCAATTTAAGGTGTTAAAGAAAGTCTCTAGAATTATTAATGTAATTCTTTTACTATCAGTTAAATATCATTTTAGTTTTCTGATAGCATTATAAATATTTATAGTTGAGTTTATTTTTTGTTTATTGCAGGCTAATAACATTTTTCAAACCCTTATAACTTTGGAACATTCAACTAAATTTTAAATATTTTTCTTTACTGACAAAACTTTATTTATTTGTTATTTTCTGAACGTGCAATAATTTCTTTCTTTTTTTTTTTTTTCTTATACATGCATTTTTTTTTTTTTATTCTCAATTTAATTTTCTTAATATGTTTATGTTTTAGGTATTCTCCTTTGGCTGGTGATCTTCTTGCTAATTCAATGTTACCTGGAAATGCTATGAATGGTTCAGGATGGTGTATATTTGTTTATAATCTTGCACCAGAAACAGAAGAAAATGTTTTATGGCAGTTATTCGGGCCTTTTGGTGCCGTCCAGAGTGTAAAAGTCATTAGAGACTTGCAAACAAATAAATGCAAAGGATTTGGTTTTGTAACCATGACTAATTATGATGAAGCAGTGGTTGCTATCCAATCTCTAAATGGTTACACACTTGGAAATAGAGTATTACAAGTGTCATTCAAAACTAATAAAAGTAAAACCTCATAAAGAATCTGTTTTTCATTAAATTGTGACAAATGGTCTAGTCATTCTATTTTTAAGACTGTATAACCCCACAAGATCTCTATTTTTAGTTTATAAAGTTTTTGTTATTTAATGTGTTTGAACTACTTATATCCAAGATAAGTAATTAATATTGGGGTTATGCAGCCTTAGAACTGATACAGGTTATTATGTGTGTATGTGGGTGTAGGTGTATGTGTGTGTATATCTATTAACATACATATATATGTCTATATCTATTAACATACATATATATATATATATATATATATATATATATATATATATATACACACACACACAGAAAATATATATATATTATCTGTGTGTGTGTGTGTAATCTATTCATATATGTGTGTGTGCATAAATATATACATATGTACATACTTAGATGTATAAATATAAATATATTATACTATTATATAGTATTTTTCAATCTTTAATAAAATCAGGTTCTTGAATAAGCTAGTCGAAACTAGTGCAAGTCCTGTCTGTGTTTCCTACAACATCTAGGACTAAATTATGAATGCAAGTAAAACTGATTATTAGCTCTATATTTCCAGTTTTATTGTTTATGTATTTATTATTCTTAATACTGCAAATAGCAATGATTATTGTTGTTAGTAGCCCTGTAGATTCAGCATCAGTAAGAGTGTTAGGTAGTATCAATGTTGTATTCTGTACTTCTTTATTTAATATTAATTTTTTAATTTGTGGGTTTTCGAAAAATGACTTTTACTTCAAATGTATGAATTTTAAGAGTTTGTATGTCAGGTTTTCATTAATATAACTATTGTTTAATTGAAAACATTAGTAAATTATATTGTGTTGAATAGTTAATCATTCAAATTTAATCTGTTTATTAATATTTTCTTCATAGTATTTGCCTTTTGTAATATTTTCCATTAAATGTGTAAGAGTTTCTTACATACTTTCAAATATCTTATGATAGTAACTCATCTTTTTAGTAATTTTAATTACAATTGTAAGATAATAATTTAATATTAAGAATCAATATTATAATATGTATTTAGTTGCTGAGAATTTCTGAAATGCCTTGCAAGTTTTATGTGCACCTCCACGTGCTTAAGTATGTCAGTTAAAAAACGAAACAAAATTATGTACTGTTTATATGTTCGAAAAGTCTCATTATTGGTTAAATATTCTGCTTGTTTAATTATGCAGACAATTGTTTTCATCACTCATTGACTGGTGTACTGACTACATCATTTAAATTTTAATGGTTAAATATAACTGTAACTATATTTATATTTATAAATAATTCTGTGTATGAGTGTGTGTACACACCTGCATACTTTGACAAATTTTCTTTTTTATTTAATTATGTACTGTTACATAAACATAACATTTAGTTGTTTTAGTTCAACCTTATAAATGAACTTTGACATGTTATTTTTTCTTAATTTTTCATAGTCAGAGTGAGAAAATAAACTATTGAGCAGGGAAAAATATTAAATTAAGTTTGAAGTTTTAGTTTAACCAATTTAATTGCTTTTGATTTAAAGATATTTTTTTTTTTGTTTAATTTTTAGGCTTGTTTCAAATGCTGAAATTTGCATGAAACCATGACAGTTGTTAATTCTAGAGGCCTATTTATGTTTCCAGTTCAAAACAACATTAATTTTTAAACTTATTAGGCTTGTATCACTATTAATTTGTCGTGTTTTTTTTTTTTTCGTTTTTTTTTTCAAGTTTTGGTAAATATTTTACCAATAAAATATTAAATTTAGAAGTGCTTGATTTTATTTTAAAATATTTGTAGGCGATTCATTAATTTCTTAACAATTAACATTTATTTAATTTTTTAGCTTATTGGATATCTTTTTCCTAATAATTTTAGATTTATTTTATGTAACTTTGAATTTTGTTTTGTCAGTTTTGGTGTGTTTTAAATTTACTATGCGTTAAAATATTTACGAACAAGCATTTATTATATACAACATTAAGTGAGGATGTGGTAAGGGGGGAAAACACAGACTTGCACATTTAGTAAAAAACTAAAGAACACTTTGCAGTGATGACTTCGACTCATATACATATGTTCATACTTGTATGTGATATAGTATCCCTAACATTACATAAACATGTATAAATGATTTTTTTAAAAACAACAAGAAACCCTGCATTGTGTGCTATAAGCATTCCGTATATGAATTCATGCAAGAAGGAGGAAACTGTACCTGTTAAACAGTATTTCTGTGTAATTATTTTTATGATGGATAATATTAATAAAATAGTCTTCTTTATGACGAAGGCCTACTACAAAGAATGAATGTAATCTCCTCATTTTTGAGGTACTTAATGAGTTTTACACTTAGCTCAAATTTTTAATTAAACAGCATATATCTGGATTTCAGTCATTAAATTTCAACAATCATTTTGCTCAAATATTGTTATCATGGCTACTTAAAGTTTGTAATAAATAGTTGTCATACCTTTTCTTTGGTCATAATATTAAAAAATCCTTTAGTTAATAGTGTTGGTTACATTGTTTATAGAATTGTAACATATTCTGCAATAAATTGTGCAATACATTATAGTTTTGCTTTTGTTATAGCTAGGGTGGGTATATTTCTTATATTTAAACGTTTTCCAATTATTTATTCTGCCCAAAGCAGTGGTCATACAAATTTAAAAATCCTTTGGTTTTTCTATACAAAATAAATTTATTTATTTATTTTTTTTTTTTTCGTAGTTTCTATATTTATTTACCTCTAGTTATGGAATTGCCAAAACATGTTATGATTAGAAAGTTAAAATTTACTTTTGTTGCCTCTCTAATTTACTTTTCATTATATTTTATTATTGAGAATCAATAAAATTTACTTTGTAAACATTATTCTAAATTTTTCAATGTAAAGTTGTTGAATTATAGTTCCTGAAAATTGTTACTTTTACAAGTCATTTAGAAAATATTTTGTCAGACTTGAAACATCAGTTATTTTTTATTTAATTCTTTGTCGTGTAAATTACAAATAACTGCTTTTGTTTGGTCATATTCATATTTCACTGGGAGCCTAGATTAAATTTACAAGGGTGTATTTACTGTTTATCATACACTCATGTGTTGCTATGAGTATTTATTAAATAGATCCAGACCAAAAGTAACATCATGTCCACATATCAAATATGTGTGCGTAAATTACCTCTCATAAGATGGACCCATACATATACACAATGAATATGTGTGTATGTTTGTACATACACACATATAACAACACACAGACGTATATAAACTATCATTTCGAGATATTAAAATATTTAATATATATTGTATGTTAAATTCTTATAATTTTCACAAAATGAACATTGTCATAAACTAATATAAATAAAAATGATTTTATTGGTATTATTCTAAATTTTGCTTAGTAGTATGCCATTTATGTCTTCTGTAACTTATATTCTGTAATTAAAGGTGTTTATATATATACATACATACATAAATATATATATATATATATATATATATATATATATATATATATATATATATATATATATATATATATATATACATGTATATGTATGTATGTTGACTCTCCTTATACGTTGACTTGTATATATTGAAATTGAAATAGTTTTAATGATGTTGGCATATATTAAATGTACTCTAAGTGATTACCATGACGTTAATATTAGTGTGAGAGGGATTCTAAGGCATGAGAAACTAAGAAATTTGTGATATCGAATATTTGCATTTAAAATGTTCAAAATAAGACATGTTGGAGAACTTAGTAACTAAATAAGGTTTTTTTTTCTCATAGTATTTCTTTTTTATTAATATTTAGAGACTGTAAAGAATTTGAAGTTATTGATAGCCAACTATGAATAACAATGATGTTGAGAATATCACAGGCCTAACATTCTCCTTTTCTGATTTTTATAATATTAAAAAATTATATTTCACATCACATTTATTTCAATTTTAAAAACTAGGCATAGGTGACCCTATATGTGTTAACTAACTATAAAACATCAATTCACTGCTCTATATTAAACAAATTGTATATTTGATGTAAAAAGAAATATTGATATTATAACTAATACTTTTGTTTTTTAAGGTAAATGAGACAATACATATATATGTACAAAATTCTCTATATGCAACTTACCTTACATTCCAAACATTTTGTAAATTAAGGAGAAAAAGTGATCCTAACTACATTTATAAAAAAAACAAAAATATTTGTTTTTTTTTTTCAACTTTTATACTTTTCATACCACCTTGTCTGAAAATGTGGCTTTTTTCTAAAAATATATTTAAAATACTAATGTTAATCATTAAGGCCTGTAATAATATCTAATCATAACCATTACTTTGTACTAAAATAATGTTTAATTATATAACTTATATTCTTATTTCAGTATACTTCTCTTAGCATACATTCTTTAAACTTGAATTCCTTCCATCGTAGATGCGTTTACTGAATTCATTATTAAGTTACTTATAAATTATTCCTCTCCAAGTAATTTTTGTTTTAATTTGATGTTTTTACTGAAAAAATTTCCCCAATCACACAAGTTATCTATAATTAAAGACATAGCAAAGTTATAATCAATTTGGCTGATAATGTTCAAATTTTGTATTATAGGAAATAATATATATATTTAAAAATGTGTTCAAGTGCAGGAATCTTGTTTAAAAGATAAGTGACTGGTTTTAACTAAGTAGTGGATGTTGTTAGATGGTTTAGGATCAGATTGAAGACTGTTCATACAATCCTGGTACAAACTCAAAACACATTTTATACTATACACGTATAGTTAATATCCATCCCCCATAGCTATGAATAAATTCATTTTCAATTTGATCTAGTTATTTTTATGTAAAACAGAGCAGATTTCATAGTTTGTAAGTACGACACCAGAATACCAATTTAATCACACACTGATGCTAGTTATTAATGTATGAACCTATGAATTCATGTGTATTATATATGGATTCATATGTGATTCATTAGAT
Organism: Piezodorus guildinii; assembly: GCA_023052935.1. Classification (NCBI taxonomy): domain Eukaryota; kingdom Metazoa; phylum Arthropoda; class Insecta; order Hemiptera; family Pentatomidae; genus Piezodorus; species Piezodorus guildinii. The sequence goes on from CM041295.1 coordinate 85,489,155, forward strand.
GTCTGTCATCCATTCATATGTAAATTATATTAGTGTGATATAAAATTGTGGTGCTCTGATTGTATATTATGCTCATAAAAATTAGTACTGGCCAGAAAGAAAGATTTGGCAAAGTAATAATAGTGTAAAAATTGTAATTTAATATCTTACAAATATTTCGTACAATTTGCAAAGAAAATTATTGTTTGAAGGCATACGTCCATAGGGTGTTATATGCAATATTATATTTGCATTTCTATAAGAAAATTATTGGAAAGTTGGATATGTGAAATAAATCCTTTAATGTCATATCCATTTGTTAATATATAAGTATACTTTTCTTGCATCAAAGAAAAGGCAGTGATCTTTAAGTAAATACGTAATTGTATATATAAATTTTTATCTGTACCCTCGTTTGAGGACTGCTTTCTTCAAATTTTATTTGAAAACTGTCATTAATTTGAAATAAAATCAGATCTTCCACTAAAAAGTTTAAAAAAAAAAAATACTTTTTCCATAAAATGAATATGAGTGGTGTATTAAACTATTAGTATGAGTGTGGGGGAGAGAGTGAGAACACTGAGATTATGAAGATGTAGTGAGAAAGAGATGTATATTATTACCAAAATGATTGTTCTGAATGGTGTAAATGTATGTATGTGTGTTTTGCACTCATGCATGCAATTTATATTATATTTCCCATTTTGAAAGTTCATATTTTCCATTTTGATAATTTTAATAGTAACTCACTGTAACTCTACAACGAGAATTATAGAAAAACTACTATGTTTTTGTAATATTAATGTAAAAAAAAAAAAAATATATATCTTAATAAATAATAAATCGGAATGTGATAATGTTAACGTTTTGACCCCATGGTGCATGTTATATAGCATTTCAATTTTAGATAAAAGTCACTAATTGTGTCAACATTCTAGGCACACAGGGTCAGGTTTACTATTCTTTTCTACAGTCTAATCTAGTCAACCATAAATATTATGTAAGAATACGATATACTTATATATTAGCTCATTTGATCCGTACATCACCAAATTAAACTGGCACTAAACAATTATATTAAATAAATGCCTTATTCTTTTCGTTTTTAGTGTAAATACGTTATTTAAAAAAAATATATATATATATATTTATTTCATCAATAATATAGAATTAATAGTCTGTATATAATGTGTCAAATATCACAGAAAAGCATTTGAGCATAGCATGGTAGACAAATTAGAGCAATATTGCAGTTTTATAAGCAAGAAAACTGAGAATATAAAGTGATGAAATAGAATAAAATATCATATATTGGTTACAGGAGGCCTATTCATTAATTGTTGTGGTCTTTTTCCTTGAACATTATTATAAAAAAAAAAAAAAGTAATGAAGGCTAGTCATTTCTTATATTTCTTTTGTATATGCATTTTTATCTGCAGTGTGATCATACGTGAAAAGAAATCTCCATTGTTACAAAGAGATGGAGGCTGATTGACACTCTTTTCCTTTCATCTCTTTGAATTAGGAGTTTAAAAATATTTCAATATAGGCTGTGTAAATGTAGTAAACTGTATGAGAATCTGCTGGTTTGTTTTTAAAAAAGTCTTTTACATCGGTTGCTTAAAAACATATTCGAACTAATTGCTTTTTCTTAGGTTTCATCTTTTTATTATTTTTTTTATAAATTCAAATGAATACTCTTTAGGTATTACTTAATAGATATTTGACGCACTCCCTCCATTAAATCCGTACAGAGTGTGATATTTTCTTCAAAAGTTTTTTTTTTTAATTAAAAAGTAGCAACCTATTTATGTTTTTGATTCCTTAAATCCAATAATTTTTTCATGTTTTAAGTGCAATATAAATTTTCACTTTGTAGTCGAGTAACACTTTTCCATCTAAAAAACATTAAAATTTAGATTAACACTTCACCAGTATTTAAAAGAAAATTAATTAGAATTTATATGCTGTTAAAAATAGCACATCTTTGAGACCAAGTGTATAAATATTTGATTTGGTCATTGTTATTTGAATGCTCAGGTATAGAACTTGTAACTGTTTGGTATGTTTGAAATATTAGCTCTGATTTAGTAAATATCAGCACAATGGTTGCCACATGTAAATATGTACAGTGTTCATGTCTCATGCATTTGTTTCCTTATTGTTTTCAATTACTGTTTCCATGTATTAAAGTATTGCTGGTAAGAAAGCTGATTAGGAAGCAAATGCAAGATACTTCTTAAAGTGTAGTAATTTATATATAATTGGAATGAAGTAATTTGAGGAAAATATCATTAATAAGCATTATTTTTACTATTCTGTATTTATACATGTTAGGCCCATTCATTATATAAAATGAAAAAGTCACAATTTTTTTATTCCTGGAACTACCTAATTTGTTAAATTATAATTTTATTTTTTTTTTATAATTATCTAATGAACTTGTTTTATTATGTAAGACATTCAATTTATGATATTGAAATAGTATTCATGTCACACAGAATCCAACAATTGTATATAATTCTATGTGTTTATTTATTCTTTTTTTTTTCCATGAGCACCCTTATTTTTAAACAAATGGGATTAGTAATGAATTAAGAATTTATTTCAATTGAAAAACAAAAGTTACCTACAAAGCATGTCTGAGGCAATAAATATGTGAAAATGGGCACTTTTCACATGGCAATGAATAGGTAGGAATATGTGTGTATAAGTCCAATTATAGGTTCAGTTTTAGGGATTGTTAGTAAATTACCAATTGTGTATTGTCATTTAAATTTTATGTACTGTGTTACCATTAGGCTCATTAGTGTAGATATCCATAGAACCCTTCAAGTACTTGCGCTTCCAAGTACGTTGTAGCACAAATACCAATATATTTATCCGCTATGCAACAACATAGTTCTATGAACACCATATTTTTTGTGGTGATTAAAATTATTTGTGATGAATAATCACATAATTTATATTATATCTTTAATTCTTTACTTATATATAAATTAATGAAAACGGCAGGTTTCTGCATATACATGATGATGCAGTTATTATGTTATTATCAGGCTGTGTCACTGAGGATACTTGATAAATGTGCTCCAACACACACACACACACAAAAGAATAATTAAATATGTTAAAAAGGGCATTAATCAATGTATCCATGTCCAATAAATGTTCCATATTTAGAGTGATGTATATGTGACATGATTTCTGCACCATTTTGTATATTTTGTTTCAATATCTTTCTCTAACATTCTTGCTTAGACTTAACAGTAATGTCTTATTGTTTGCTTATATATTATACACAAATATCGTAACTACTTTGTGTCTATTAGTTGTCTATTTATATTTTACCTATTACACTGTAATTATAAAAATGAATGTTTGGCTTCCTATGTAAATTTCTTAATTTTTACACTCTCAACCCCATTTTTGGAGTGATAAAACCTAATATTAAGAAAACCTGATAGTTATGTAATTAATTGTGCATTTTAATTCTAATGTTCTGTGTGACCCCCTAATTATTTGCTATTTGAAGACCAATTATGTTATGGTAAATTAAGATGTTTCTAAAATATATTGTTACTCATTTAAAAAATTGTTAGTTGGCATGCTATTGAAGTATGACTTACCTAATTACATCAATAGCATACCAATACCAATCGGATAAATAGTGAGGTAAAAATTTCAAAAGTATCTTTCCATAACAAACTTTGTTGTAATTGCAATATTTGTACTTTTCCATGTTAAGGACTCACAATAAATTATTTAAAAAATTGATATTTAATTGACTTATATCCCAATTTATTTTATAGTTTGAGACCAATACGATTGCCCGAAAAAAATCAATTTACCTAAGAAGTAATAAAACCTGTATTACCTTGGCCTTTTGTTATATTTATCAGTCAATCAATTTATGTTGCAGAGTTTTTATATGCTTACTTTGAAAGAAAATGTTAGGCTTAAACATTTCCCCCCCCCCTATTATTTTCATTTTATTAGTGGTGTCACCCAGTGGCTGAAATAACAGAATAAACAATGTATGTGCCATTCTTAGATTCGAACCCTGGACCATGATTACTAGACCAGTGAACTTAGGTTTATCTTTGCGTGAATTTTAGATTGCAGATAAAAATTGTAACTATTGTAAAAATCATGATTGTAGAAATAAGAAGTTGGAACTTTCTCTAAATTTAACATAATTTTTTCTGGTTATTATTATTACCTTAATACTTGATATTACCTATCTATTTGGGAGCTGCATATTTCAGGGGTAGATTACTAGTCTACTATTCTCTGGGTCCGAACCCAGCTGAGGCAAAATTATTTATTCTGTTATTTTAACCGTGGAGAGAGTCTGGGGTAAGAGACCCTCCTGGAGCAGACCCAGCATCTATAAATTGGGTACCCGAAAATTGGGGGAAAACCTAATGGCTGAGCGTGATCTAGGCCTAATCACCTAACTGCACGATTGTTGGCAGTAAAACAGTATGCTTCTCTATAAATACTGAACCCAAAACACTTCATGGGTTGTAGAGGTGCAGGTTTTCTGGTTATCTTTATAGTATACATAGAGAGAAAAAGAGTGGAATGTGTGGCCAAAGTTGGGAGAAAATGATATTTGTGTGGTCTTTAAGGCCGTTTTGTGTAAAAAAAATAAATAATAACATATTTACTTTTCAGAATAATTGAGTCCCAGGAATGCCAGTTGTTTACTTCAATTCCCATTTATGATATGAACAATAGAAAGATTTCAGATCTGTATTGAAACTAAAGCTTATAAATTATAGATTGTGAATCATACATACATTTTAAAAGATCAACCACTAAATATAATTAACTGAAAATATGGGTGAATGTAAGTTATTATAATCTAGTTGCATTTATTTACTATAAAGTGTTGTAATATAAGTTCGAATTGTTTTTTTTTACTGGTGATTTCAATAACAACTTCAGATTCATGTAGATATTTGTAATCAGTTTTGCTTATTGCAAAAGCTATTGACTGCATAATTTTGTTTCCATTTCTCTGAACCAATAATTTATATTAAAGAAGTTGTAATTTTTATTTGACCATATTACACACAATTTAGTTTAAAATATTTTCCAATAGTATATTTTTTACCGGTTTTAAGTTTAAAATAATCTTAACTCAAGTTCAATGAGATGATCCTTTGAAAGTTACAGTAGTTTAAAAACATTAGAACTTATCGCAAATGAAATAATAAATTTGGAATATAATTTCATTAATAATTTTGTTTAATGATTTATTCAACTATTATTTTAAATAAATTTTTACCAGCTCTTGGATGGAGTGATGTGGTGTTAACAGAAAGCCATTATTTTCAGAATTTGAAGTATTACTCAGCAGTTCCAACATGCAACTCTATAGTTCTATAAACCACTCTATTTATCCAAAAAAAAAAAAAAGACCTCAAGGTTAACTTCGCTGGTGTACAAGATTTAACAAAAGGAATCTTGTAATGACAATAAGTATCAGTAATTTCTTTATCAAAGTTGGCATTTGGATTAAGACCTAAATGTCCATTATTAAAATAGAAGGCACATGAATGAAACTTCCAGACCATTTCAAAATCCCGAAAGCCTCTATTATGATAATCAATTATCTAAGTGTGTACACACACACACACACACACACACACACACACATATATATATATATATATATATATATATATATATATATATATATATATCATTAAAATGTATGAAAAACAAATTGATTAAAAAGAAGTAGAGAGAGGCTCTGGCTCTTAAGAGTTGAGTTAATATCATTTTTAGTAAGTTCCTTTAAGATTTTAGCGGAAACTGCTAAAATTTGAGATATTTGTTATATGTTACATCCTTGTTCATGGTATTGGAATCACAGATAAGTAAGGCAGCAGTGATTTTCTTATTTATCTTCATTAAATGAGGTTCAGCATTTGACCTCATGATGCTCTTATCTGCCAGTCCACAACCTGTTTGCCTAATTGGTGGAACGCAACTTTAGAAAGTATAAGTGCTATCTTATTTCTGACATATTTACATTGGAACTTGTAAAATAAATAACATAAAGAATATAAGAAGTGGTATTGGTAAAATGTAATATAATTGGAAGTTACTTTGGTAAATTTTATTAGTTCAAATTATACATTTTGGGAAGGATAAATAATGCCAAACTATATTCACAATTTTACAAAAGACAAATACAATTCAACAGACAAGGTTAAAATATAGAGATATTTAGCTGGCCATTAATAGCATTATACAAGAAGTATAACATTTATATATAAAATAAACTATTCTAGGACAAAATATTATCTTTGGTTCAACATGGAAACCATTAAACATTTTAATAACTATTAGTTCATAAAAGAAAATACAATATAAAATCAAATTCCAATTGGAATAACATAAATAGATAAACATTACTTTTTCCAATAAAATATATAGAATTGATAATAGTTTAAATGGCACCAATTATTGCGAATTATTAGCCTACAAATCAGATAAAACAAAATATAAAAATACATATATATAATATATATATATATATATATATATATATAATATATATATATATATATTATATTAATTTCTTATTGATAGATACAAAATTCAAAAGAAAGTTTGATATTCAGGTAAATTTATAATTAGTTTAAAATAGTAAATAAGTTTAAAAAAAAAATATATATATATATATATAAGTTTAAAAATAATAGAATTTACAACTCATAAAAATAATTTTTCTAGAATAGAGGCTCATTTAATAACAAATATTATTCAGACAAACAGGAAAAGATTTATTTGCCAATCTTGATGTTGAAATAACCAAAATATCCACTCCATCTAAGTAAAAAGTTAAATTAATGAAAATCCTTAAAGATAGTTATTTTCTTGGGAGTAAATGTTTAGGTGAGTTGATGACTGTCAGACCCAACCCCCAAACTTATGCTGTTCGCATTTAGAACTTAAATCAAAGTTTGGATACCCTGTGGCCAAAGGTTTGCCCTTGTGAAAGATGTTCTAAAGTTACTTTTAAACGAATGAATAAAAAACTAAACAATCAAATCATACTTTGCAATCAAGTCAAAGCAGAAGTCACAAGACACTATTTATGTCGCAGGTTGGTTATCTAGAATTATGCTCCTGAAATGAATATTGTGAAAGCTTGCATTTTCAATATCCTGCATGATACCAAAAAGTGATGTGTGAATGAGAATTCTCAGTAATAGTTATGAAATGAAATGAATAAATGCCTTGTTGAGTCTCAAGAAGTTCACTTCCAGTGGCTCAATCTTTCTTATGTCTTATCTAGTCACAAGATTCAGCTTCAAGTTGGAGTGCTACCAAGGTATTTCAACAATAGTAGTCTAATCTTTAATAAAAAAAAAGAAAAAAAAGTCAACATCTTTTGGATAGCGATGTATTGATGGCATTCCTCTGGAATATCTATGGGAAACCATCCACAAGTACCTGATAAAGAAAATAAAAACCTTTTTTAGCCTCAGAAAAACACTGGTAAAACCACCACTCAAGTTCAGCAATGTTTATCTCTGGGGGATAAAGATTAAACCCAAACTGGATCAAGAGGGCACAATAATAGGAAGACGTGAGCATCATAGCTTAACAGAAATAACTGGAGAAAAAGATGCAGGACTCTTTTATCACATCAGACTATGAGTTGACTATTGGTCGGTAAATTACCTTAGGAAACGTCTTCAGTCCTGTTCAAAGCAGATTTCAGAATCAAAATAGAGTTTAATTTGTACAAAAAAAAAAAAAAAAAAAAAAAAAAATGGTGAAAAAGTTCAAGGTTTGTGCAGCAGTTCTATCAGTGAATGGGTAAACCCTGAGAGCATTGCACACAGCCAATCATTATTACATGAATCTAAACCTGAAAATATCAAAGTGTTCACAGGAATGATAGTAATTCTCACCTGATATTGTTCTATAAAGAAGTCATGTATACAGACTAAGAAAATGTTTTCCAGCTTCTTGACTCCAGGTCATGTAATAAAGATAACTGCACTTGGTTGCTTGTTCAGTAGGTGTTAAGTTGATCACAAGGTTTATTCCTCATGGATGAGCAGTAAAATTTAGAGAGGGATAAGCACACCATATTTAGGCGATACAAGACATTTGTCAACAGCTTGCATTCAGAATCTTCTAATTAAACACACCACACTTTAATAACATGATTCTATAGATCTTTCATAAGTCAGAACATTGGGACTAAAAATAGATTAGAGCTGAAAAGTTATTTAAATAAACAATTTAATTGGACCTTTAAATAAATAGTTTTATTGAATCAAAATTAATTAAATACAAATTTTTCACAATTAGATTTAATCAAATAAACCATTTAAATAATTGTAATTGTTAAATAATTTTAATTAGAAAGAATTATGTATTACAAAGTTTATCTTACAGTTAGGATTATTTATAGGAATCAACTATTTATATATTATATTATATATTATATATATATATATATATATATTTTTTTTTTTTTTTTTTTTTTTTTTTAATTACTTCAAAAATGTGATTTTTTAAAAAAATAAAATAAAAAATCTATTCATCCTACATTATCCGTAGTTTTTTGTTTTGCTTTTCTAATGCTTGTTCCTTTTGTGTTTAAATCGATAAAGGGGTCAATTGACATAGTTTTAATTGATATAGGAACAATTTAATAGGACCTCTAAATAAATAATTTAATATTATTAGAAAGAACTATGTATTTCAAAATTTACTTTATAATTAGGATTATTTATAGGAATTGATTATACTTGTTCCTTCTGTAATCACATCTAAAATTTGATTTTTTTTGAAATATAAACTTTTTAAAATCCATCATTATCCATTGATTTTTTTTCTAATTATTGTCCTTTTTGTGTTTTAATTGATATGGGGATGGAATGTAGAGTTTTGGGGGGTTCTGGATCGGATTTTAAATTGCGTTTAGATAGTAAATAGTAGATTTTAAAAAATTAAAATGCACCAGAGCAATCAATAATGAAAATAACAAATTTCAATGAGAATCTTGAAAAAAATATAAAATAACAGTTCATGCCTACAATACGATAAAAAATTGAACCGGAACTTCCAAAAACCTAATAATAATCAATCTCTATATCAATAAAATCAGTCATTGACTGTTTACACTCAACATGTTTCATGTCATCTATTAATGTTAGCTTTTTGATAAAGTAGAAAGAAACTTTTCATTCTATTCTACTATTTTAGGTAAGTTGTTTATCTGTTTATAATGTTGAAACAAGTTTTTAATTTTCCCGCTCCGTTTTCGGAACGTACAGTGTCGCTTCCTAGGATAAGTACCGATGAGATAGAGGGACCCTCCAATTTTAAGCCATTCCCATAGGAAGTCTCGTCCCGAATATACGGATGGAAGTATCGAGCACCAAAATAACCAGGAGCAGTTGAGGCTACTCTTATTTAATTTTTTTTCGTTATATTATTTTATATCCAGCGTTGGTGTTATGATAGAATTTTCTACTATATTATTTGCTTGTTGAAAAAAATAAAGTATAGCATCTTGAATAATTTTATTTTCTATAAAGGATCTGGACCTTAAACCATGTCACAATGTTAGGATGTATCTAGCTCTGTATATTTTTATTGATAATAAACTAATATTTTAGCAATTGTCTAGTCTACTTACTTCAAGAATTTTGTATTTGTATATGTATATATATATGTCTTGAGAAAGTTTCAATAAGAAAGGCTGTCATAATCCTTAAACTTTTGAAAAGGAAAACAGAAACTGGTTATATCAATTGAGAATCAGGAAGAACAATCACTGCCAGATGTGAACATACCATTATATTTATGAACAAAAAATCGAAAAGTCTATGTGCGATCCTAAATCCAAAGTAATAAATGTAATCAGAGCTTCTGAAAATCTAATAATCGATTAGTGTATCAATAAAAACATTGACACGAACAAGAAATCGAACAGTCTAGGCACGATCCGAAATATGATAAAAATAATGGAATCATAAGAACTCTCGAAAACCATATATTCGATACCTATACGAATAAAAAATCACAAACAAAAAATCGAAATATTTAATCCAAACATTAGAAACAGAACCCCCCAAAACTTAATATAAATCCCTATATAAAACGCTAACACGCACAAAAAATAGGCGGATGTATGGTATTTTTTATTTGATACTTTAAAAACAATTTGGAAAAAAAAACATATCACATTTTTGAAGCAATTACAAAAAAGTAGGTGTAATTTAGTATCAAGAATAATCATAACTGTAAGGTAAATATTCTGATTACAAGTCAAAAATATTGCCCCTAAAAGAAGTTTTAATATTAAATAAACAACCATTTTATTTTAAAAATGTGGTGTGTGCAACATACAACTTTTACTTACCTCCGTTATTAATATCAATTTAAGAATTATTCAATACAGTAGGAGATGGAAATAAATTTTCAAAGAATTAATTACATTGAGTTTTAACAGAAACATGTATTTTATTAAATAATCTATATATTATCTACTAAAATCAGTCAGTTTAATTAGCTTTTTATTACTCTCTCTTAACTTTTACTTTAAGATAATACTTTTTCTAAAACTTTTCGCTTTCCAACGATATATATTATACGTCTTTATTACAGTTCTTATGTTCAAAAATTACATAAAAAAATATTTTTGCTTTGTTCTCTTTTACTCAGTCATCAAATTTGTTCAACCTGTATATTCAGCCATTCTTTATCAATGCTAATAAGATTACATGGGTATTTCTCCTGAATTTATAAAATAAAATAAAGTAGCACTTCCAGTCAGCCGATTTTACTGAAAAAGTTGCTGTGCCATCTCGGGCAGATAGTTTTCTTAAATATGAAATTTCAGTTTCATATGACTTTTCGTTTTCGTGTTAGACTCACTACATACACCTTTTTTTCAGGACTTGGTTATTCAGGCTCAGGAGAGTTTAAAACATATATTTCGGTGAAAACTTGAATTCGAAAATTTTCATGATCACAGTACTTCCCCTTACTATATATTCCATACATGGGTAAGTGAAAGTGAAAAATTGATGTTAAAAAATTATGAGGCATTTTTTAAGTAAGTACCATTTTGGAATTAAAAAAAGACGTGCAAAGATATCACAATAATTTTATTTTTACATGAAAGCCTGTACCTATATCTACTTTTCTGCATAATTTTTATGAATTTTGAGGCACTTGTCATAACGCGGCACCAGTTTTGGAATACCCTCCTCAAAAAATTCTGCTGCCTGACTTGTTAACCACTGCATCACAAATGTTTTGACTTCGTTATCGTCTTAAAAAGACGTGCCAAGTTGAGTAAGGGTATCGTTTTACTGCATGACAATGCCCGTCCACATGTGACTAATCGGACCAAAGATCTCATCAAATCATTTAAATGGGAAACTCTAGATCACCCTCCATACAGCACTGATCTGGCGCCCAGCAACTACCATTTGTTCCTGCACTTGAAGGAACACCTGGGCGGTCAGCGTCTTCAAGACGATAACAAAGTCAAAACATTTGTGATGCAGTGGTTAACAAGTCAGGCGGCAGAATTTTTTGAGGGTATTCAAAAACTGGTGCCGTGTTATGACAAGTGCCTCAAAATTCATGGAAATTATGCAGAAAAGTAGATTAAGGTACAGGCAGGCTTTCATGTAAAAATAAAATTATTGCGATATCTTTGCACATCTTTTTTTAATACCAAAACGGTACTTACTTAAAAAACATGACTCGTATAATTAATTGTAATTATAAATTAAAATTGAAAATAATTATAATTGGAAAACCACTGTTAACAATTGATTTTATTTAAATACTTTTAATTGTCAGCAGTAATTAAATTTAATTGTTATTTAAATAATTTTAATTGTCACAGCTCTGGAATAGATCATGTCACATGACTTCTGCTTCTACAGGATAGCCAAATGACTTTGTGTAATTTCATGGCTTTTGTTAAGCATAGTCCACTTTGAACAGAGTATTTGCTAATTAAAACACTATAGTCAGATTCACACATTTACTGGTGATTGTAATACTTGTCATCCCATTTCTCACCAATAATCCCCTGTTGCCCCCAAAAATGATAGTTGCTGTTTTACATAGTTACTATATTAATTACACCAAATTATTTTAACTTCCAGAACAAGAAACTCCAAAACAGCAAGTCCTGATATGAAAATTTCTCCATGCCATGTTGTCATAGTTAGGGATTTGACTGAACATCTCATGTTCACTCCTGGGCATTTCTCAGTGCTACTAGCAAATTTGGCAGCCTAAACTTACACAAAGACTCATGTCACAAGTTTATAAACTTAAAGATAGAAAAAAAAGATGAAAACACAATAAACATATTTTTGGATGTTGAGTTGATTACAAGGCTCATTCCAGGTGGACATGAGGAAAGATTCAGCCACTAGAGGAGCACTTCTTGAGACTAAACAAGATATGATGTAGGATATTGTAAAAGCAAGCTTTCACAATATTGCTGCTCAGTTTGTTTCATTTCAGAAGCATAATTTTACAAGTGTTTTATTTAATTAATAGACAAAGGAAATTAAAAAGCGTGTTTTTGAAGTTAATTAATTAGAAATTTGAGAAATTCTATTCAGGGGGAATGGAAAAGTTGCCAATACATTAGTAGAAATGAATTGATAGTAGGGGAGACTACTTTGATTAAATAATACAGATGTAAATCTTTCTTTTTTTTTTTTTAAAACCAAAATCCGGCATTTTTTTCTGGACAACCCAATAGAAGGACATGCAAGTGGTACAATTGTTAATATGAATGATGGATGTGGTATGCAGAGACATAAATTCTTGGAAATCCTATCTAAAAGTACAATCAACAATGATAGTTCCAAGCTGATTGTGTTAGAGTGGAATGGAAAAATCACAAGACAATATAAAAAACATATAATTCAAGTGTATATGTATGAATTTATCCAATTCATTATTATTGTAAACATTTAAAATCAAATTCCAATTACAAATAAAACAAAATTTAGAAAGAGAATCAACCCTTTTTTTGTGTGTGTTTATGTATCAGACCTTTAACTTCCCAAAGAACTCTTTAAATTTATTAATATTGCACTTTTCATTCAAATTATCACTTTTCATTTTATATGCCATTGAATTTTGGAACCAACAGTAACTTAAATACCATTAATAATAATAAAATGTCCAAATCAAATTTTACCAGTTTTAGTTACCAATATCAAATAGTAGGAACTCACAATTAAGATTTCAACAAATTTAATGAATTCATTTAAAATTGGAAATTGAAAGTTAGCTTTAGACACTAGAGCTAAAGTTTCAATACATAAATAATTATAAAGTCTATTTTTAAAGAACACCCCCCTCCTGAAAAAAACAATCTATATTAGTTTCTGCCTTGAAATAGGCCCTTCAACATTTTCTTGATTTTTCATTAAAATCTCTTTCCATGACATTATGTCCATCTAAAACAAACAAACTAAATCATCCAAAATACAATAAGTATTGAGTATTAAAAAGATAAAAAAACTAAATTCAAGAAAGTACGACTAACAATGACTAGACTGAATTACCATGAAACTATCCCAGACAATACTAAAATATGTTTTATTTGAATTAAACTACCACACTTTTCAATTTTATACTAAACAATAATAATAAATAAAGTACGCAGGTAAGTTCCTTTTTTATTAATCAAAAATTGATTAACCAAAAAAACTTCTATCCTGATGGGGACATGTTGACAAAAACAGAAAAAATAAGAAAGAAAATAAATAGAGTGGAAGTCTAAATATTAATATTTACAAGATTAAATAAACAATACTGAAACACAAATGAAAGATTTATGTTAGCTATGTTGAAAAGCTACATAGGAAATAAGGTATTTCATAGTCAAGGTATTGACTTTGAACATTTTAGTTCATTCACCATTATTTGTTATAAATAAATAATAAATATAACTAACGTAAGCATGGTAATGATTAACACAAAATATGAAAGAAATGTTATAATATTAATAAAAATCAACAAGTTCAGAAATTATATTTGAAATAAAATAAGTAGAAATTGAAGGAAACTTACTTTATAAACGTAGATTCTTTATAGAGAATAAATTTTTGGGTTTGTTATGCTTGTTCTCATTAGGAAACCTACTCCTATAAATTCCTGGATAACAATTTTTAAACTGCAAAAAAAAAAAAAAAAAAAAAGTTACAATCCATCAATAAAAATATTGAGAATGATATCATCAATATATAAGTAATAAAAATCATTCAGTGAAAAGGAAAGAAATTGTACTAGCTAGATTCAGTAATTTATAAGACCATAGTATGAACCAAAATACACCTGATAATATGGAGACAGCAGAAATAATAGACATAGCTGTCCTGAATGACAGATACACTTATTCAATACAGAATCAACTGGAGTCAATGTAAATAATAATACTATGAGACCAAAGTATGCCCAGTTTACCTCACCCCGCTTTACCGTCATTACCACCAATAAATCTTTATACACTATTTCTAAAGGAATGGTAAGGATAAATGAAACAGAATCTGCTCCTTTTCCCATTGATAGAGGAGTGAAGCAAGGAGACAGCCTGAGCCCATTTCTATTCACGGTGTTCATGGATGAAATCCACAAAATTTGTTAAAGGCGAACTGCCCGAACAGTGATAGATAATTAGAACATAAAAACTGCTGGCTCATCGTCCTCATTTGTGACACAAAAGATAAACTGCAGCAATCTCTAATAAAATGGCAGAAAGAACTTCAGCAAAAGGGAATCACCATAAATGCATCCAAGAGCAAGATACTGGTCCTGTCCCAAGATGAGGAGACAGTGGAGGTGTTTCGTAACAGCGAGGTCCTCGAAGTAGATGAGAACTTTCTCTACTTAGGCTGCAATATAAATAGACAGGGAAAAATATATTGGAAATAGCAAACAGGATTTCTAAAGCAAATCAAATCTATTATAGTATATGCAATAGTATTGTTGGCCTTCGAGATGTGGGGCTAGAGGCGAAGCTCCACATTTACAAATCAATATACCTACCTATGGGAGCGAAAGCTGTAATGCTGAACAAGCAAATAAGTCGAACTACTGCAATTGAAATGAGGTATTTATGTAGGATCGCAGGAAAAAAGAGAAGATACTGCATAGAAATTAAAGAGTGCCTGAAAATTCCTGCACTGAAAACCATCCTCAAGAAGCGACAGCTAAATTGGTTTTTTCATGTTTGTTGAATGAGTGAGGACCACGAACCCAGAAGAGTGTTGGAAGCTCGAACCACTGAGAAGAGGGTTCGTGGAAGGCCTAGGATTTTACGCGATGGATATATCCAGAGGATTGGAGGGAAAAATACTACAAGAACTAAAACAGCTCTGCAGATATCCTGAAGCTTGGCAGCATTGGATTGAGGCCCATCCACGCTAGTAATGGCTCTGGGAGGAAGTTAAAGAAGAAGCTGTCCTGAATGACAGATACACTTATTTAGTCTGAGAAACAAAAATTGTAAACTATATGGTCGTAGCCTAAAAGTTAAAAGACCTGTACAGAACACAGTGCACAGAATCAACTAGAGTCAGTGTAAACAATAATACTGTGAGATGGAGTATACCCAGTTAACTTCACCCTACTTTGCACAGCAGGCCCACTTATATTAATCTATTTTGTTTCTTAGCTCCACTATTTTTATTATTTCAACAATTCTAATTGATTTCTAAAATTTTGGTATAAAGTTGGATATTAATAAAACAAACGATTCAACCACATTCAAAATCGCAGAAGCTTATATTTACTTAAATATATCATAAGTACATATACATATTCCCTATATGTACTGAACCCAAGACACCTCATGGGTTGTAGTGGTACAGGTATCATAAGTAATTTTTGTAGTAAAATCAGAGATTTAATATTACATTTTTAATACATTAGGTAACATTATAAAATATTAAGCCTGAAGAGTTTAACAAGTTGCCAATCTATTTTAGTAATAATATGTGTAACTCTGAGTAATTATTGAACATTGAATTATTCGGTAAACGTAATTAATTACCAGTTTTAAATGTTTTCGTTTTTCCTTTTCAGAAATATTCTTATTTTGAAGTATGTGATCCAATAGTTGTGTGAGTGAATCTCTAGATTCTTCATTTTTTCTTATATTCAATGTATCTTTGACAGGCTGGTTAGAAGATGATACTTTCTGAAATCATATAAAAACATAATTTGCAATTTTTTTTTTTCAACTCTACCAATATATGACGTTAATATGAAAATAAATAATAAATCAAGGATTTAAATTCAAACTAAGAAACACAATATATACAATAGATGATTACAAAAACAACATGTTTAGGATTATTATTGATTTTAAAAGTATAACTTATACAGTGTATCGAATAATGAAAAATTTATAAACCTTTAATTCTTTCTCTTGTAATTCATTTCTTATATTAGATAATAAATCAGCAGGCAATTCAGCAAAGACAGTTTTGTAGTTGATAACAATAAAAGTTAAAATATTATTAACTGTTAAACAATCATGAGCATCAATATTTACTGCTTTGACTATGCAACCCTCAAGCTTTAATAGCATCTGGAACAACACACATTTACTTATTAAGACAATTCCATTACCTATTATATGTGTATCAAATACATATATATATATATTATATTAGGTTTCCTTAGAATAACATGATAGAAAATGTAAAAAAAAATTAAATCTAGGCAAAAGAGAAAATTAATTAATTACTATTAAATTAAAAAAAAAAAAAAAAAAGGCTTAAAATAGTTTTAATAGCTATATGTTCATTTGAGATCAATGTCAAAGTGAAACGAATAATTTAAATGTTGTTGCTGAAGAATATTATTCTTTCTATTTTTAAAAAAATACACTCAACAGCAAAAAAAGTGGACCACCATACATTTCTTGAAAAACACTGAAACAACCAACTACCTACTTTGTCATCCTATAAGGTAATGTTATTTATTCTTTAAAGGTGGAGTATAAGATCAATAGAAAACGCAAAAATTCCTAGAGGAAAATAGGATATTGAACTGAAAAATAATTAATGAAAAAGACTGTACCAATACCCAACTGTACCATTCATTTAATTTAACACTGAGCAAACTGTTCGCCACACCTCCTTCACACTCTCACTAGTTCATCTTGAGTATAAAGAGAAAACTTGGACTCATCAGTGAAGAATCCATGACTTCATTACTCAACTGTTCAGAGCCAATAATTTAAAGCGAAATTCAGACAAGCTGTCTGGTGTAATGCAGTCAAAAGAGGCTAGGTGGGAGCAACCTTGGAATGCAGGCTAACTTCAAACAACCTTCTAGGCACCGTATCCACATTTACCTTCACATTCCATGTAGAGCATAGGCTCAAAGCTGTTACAGAAGTCGTCTGGTTTCTATTTGTTAGGGCCTGAATAACAAGAAATATGTTGTCTATGTGTCCTGTCACCCTTGGTTGCCCTGAACCAGGTCTCCTCATATATTAGCCAGTCTCATCATAACATAGAATAGGTCTTAAGACAGATGTCTTGGAAATGCCAAGGGATCTTGGGATGTATCGCTGGATTCTTCCATCTTCTGCTAAGGTGAGAATTTGAGCAGCTGTCAATGGATCCACAGCCAATTTTTTTTTTTTTTAAATCACTTTTGAGAAGTCTGGTAAAAAAAAAAAAAAAATACAACAAAATTGGAGTGGTGTATAGGTAGTACGAACTGACCAAGCAAAGACAATGGTGATACTGCTTTATACTTTATCATGAAGCCCAGCGACTCTTAAGTCTAATCCTTTAAAGATAATAATCCCTAAATACTTCAAATATTATCATTCACATTTTCTAACCACAACGACCTATCTAGAGTAGATATTGTATCTGTTGTTTCTATGTTGTGTAAGAAATTTATGGTGGTCCACTTTTTTTGCTGTTGAGTGTATATTTTTTGAGAATACCATCTGTAACACCCTGCGGAAACAAGTAAATTATTCTTATTTTAATTCTCAAATCAATCAACGAGAAGGTATTTGAAAGAATATAGGGGAGGAGCATCGCAGATGCTTCACAGGAGAGAATTCAAGAAGACAGTGGAACAAGCAAGAAAGGAGCACTCCCATATGTTTTGATTCTGAGAGAAGGAGTATAGTTGTCAGAAAAGATAACCTTGTTTCCAAAAATTAGATAGGAAATGTATAAGTGCTAGAAACCGATGGTTTAATAGAGGAACACTCAAAGGAAATATTACCTATGGATAGAGAAGAATCAAGGTGTTAACATATAGAGGTGGGTTTACTTCAGAGGCAATAAGGCGGACAATCCTGATAGTTGTTTGTAGCTGTACTTGGTCGAGGTGATCAGTGCGCTTTTGAGGTGCTTAGATAGTGTTTTTCTGTGTTATTTAATTATTTTGTGGTGTACTTATGATGATGAATGAGTTAAACTTTAAATGTCTGGGAAAAATTATGCTGTTGCTATTTGTAAAAATGATGTTAAATTATCAAATTGATCATTCCACAGGTAAGGTTATACAACAATATAGATATAACTTATTGTTGGAACATGGTAAATATTTAAATTTGATTATGTATAATATTATAAACAAATAATAATAGGGTCTTTGGTTACTTTCCAGACTCACTTAAATATTTATTGTACATACACAGCTATATCTTTTTGTTTTATTAGCATATTTAAGATTATATTGTTGGCATAAATTAGAGCATCAATATCATGTACTATTACATTTACACATACAATAATCACAACTAACCTAATCTATTAAATGATTAATCATAGTTCACACAATTAATTGTTCTAATGCATGATGTGAATAATAAATGTTTATTGAGAATTGAATAGCTTAATGTACAAAAAAATAATTTATTTTCACATTCATATACACATCAATAATACAATAAAACCTTTATTATGCGCATTTTATCATATGTGTCTTAAACATTTCTTCCTTCTTCTTTCTCCAAATTCAATAGACAATATTGATTGCTTAAGGTTGATTTTCTGTGTTACATATGAACCCATTTCCTGTATGAACTTCTACATCTCCCAAGAAGCCTCATTATGTCCCCTTTCCAAAATTGTGTCTCATCTTCAAAATATTTATTGAGGAAAAAACTTATGGGACATACTAATATTTAAACCTGCTTTTAATGGTTGCAGAAAAAGAAAACTTAAATATAATAATAATATTAGATTACAAAATAAGTTTGTAGTGTTTTTTACTGGTGTTTTCCATGAACATCCGATTTTGTAAATATTTTAATCAATTATATTCTGCAATATCCCGTGTTGTAGAGTGAGGATTTTCTGTTACCAATGCTTGAATTTGGTCATCATCAACAGTTAAAGACATTCCAAGTGCTTTGCGTCTTCCAAGTCAAAATTTCCATTTCTGAACCAAGCAAACCATTTACAGATAATCTCATAAAGCATCATTGCCATACACGCTCTAAATTTTATTAACTGTCTCTCTTTTTCGCAAATATAATATCATTAAATGACGGAAATGAATTTTTTTTCTCTTCTGTTTTGAGCAAGCCTTTTTTAGAGAATATTAACATTATTGACCAAGTAAACATGATTTTATAAAAACAAAGAGGATTGAATTGAAATGTTGAAAAAGTTTATTTTATAACCCAATAATTACTAGATGATCAGCATTTTACTTTTGATTCGACTACTAGAACAATTAATTGTGTGAACTATGATTAATCATTTAATAGATTAGATTAGTTGTGATTATTGTGTGTGTAAATGTAATAGTACATGATATTGATGCTCTAATTTATGCCAACAAAATAATCTTAAATATGCTAATAAAACAAAAAGATATAGCTGTGTATGTACAATAAATATTTAAGTGAGTCTGGAAAGTAACCAAAGACCCTATTATTATTTGTTTATAATATTATACATAATCAAATTTAAATATTTACCATGTTCCAACAATAAGTTATATAATAAGTTATATCTATATTGTTGTATAACCTTACCTGTGGAATGATCAATTTGATAATTTAACATCATTTTTACAAATAGCAACAGCATAATGTTTCCCAGACATTTAAAGTTTAACTCATTCATCATCATAAGTACACCACAAAATAATTAAATAACACAGAAAATGAAAATGAACATATACTTACTTCTATGTCAACAACCGTATGTAGATATGTACTTCTATGTCATTATGTAGATTTAATTCAATTTTATTCATCAAGTTCTATCTTTTTTTAAGAGCCATATATCTTTTTTTTTAAATTTTACAACAAAAATATCACAGCTTTATCAATGAGTCATGTCTAATATGAGTTTTTGTTGTATTAAATTAAATCATTAGAGAGTTTAATATAGACCAATTAACTACTTAGCAGATAGTAATACAAAGGAAAAACCTGACCCAACAACTGTACCCATTGCAGATAAATATCCAGGCAAAATCATTTAATTAATAAGAAATAATGATGTAAGATAAAATCACAATAAAATATAGCAGTATGCATCTAACTATAAGTGTCCTATGGCTAATTAGCCATCTAGGATGAGATCTAAGTTTACCTTTTTATAGGATTGACATGGATAAATAAGAGGGAGGAAACAATCAAACAGAAAAAAAGTGATATTGGAATAATATGGGGCACAATGGAGAACATCCAAACTATATGGAAAGATGAAACATCTCTTAAGATTCACTGGCATTCTAGGCTTACTTCTGAGAAAAGATTTCTTTTGCAGCCAGCTGGGAAAAGAACTTAAATAAAAATTACTGTAGGCACCTCACACAATAAGGTGTGCAAACACTACTCGGACAGCTAAAATGAAAAAGAAATATATATTTGTCCCACATTACATTAATTTACCACATCAGCTGTACCTGCAAAAATATTGATAGATTCCATCCTACAGTTGGAATATTTTCACATTAAAGATATACGTTTTCTTTTTAATCATTATCTATTTAGGTATATAAATTCAGAATTATTTTGTTTGTAATATTAGATACTTAGTATAAAAGAAAAGTCATCGATTTAAGTCTTTAAAACTTAAGTTCAGGAAATAAACATTAATTCTCACTATGCAATAAATTTAAGACTACATTTACAATATTAAAAATATTAAACATTACAAATAATTCAAATAGTCCTAAAGTATGGAAGATATAAATAGAGTAAAATACTTACATTGTCTAAAGTAAGATCAGGAATAGACAAATTTCTTGAAACTTTATTCAAAAGCAAACACAAATATTTTAATTTAGCTCGACTGGAGGGAGGAAGAAAGATCAAAAGTAATTGAAATATATGACTTCCAAATTCAATAACATTTGGATCCCACTCAATTTCTTGAGAATGATGGGACTGCGAATTTCCTGGAATGATTTAGTAACTTATGATTAAATATAATGAAAATGGATATAATATGAACATAAAAAAATAAATAAATATTAACTTGCCATAAGAGCTTTCTGTATCACTTAATTCCAACTGTGACTCTGACAAAGCAGTATGAAATGAATGATCATCATCAGACAATGATTGATTAAGCTGGGTTATCTTCATCAGATTATTCAATGACTCTAAAGCATAGTTATAATCCAGGTTATTATGGGCCAATAAATTAATATCTTCTAAAGAAAAGGACAAGCCATGATTTACATAAATATAATTATTGCACTGGAACTCATTTTCTTTACATTTTATATCTTGTTTCAATTGTTTCTTCTTATTTAAAAGATCATCTCTTTTATTTACTGAAGGCGTAAAATTCTCTGCTTGCCTTCCCTTATCTGGGGTAAAAATGAGAAAGCCTTCATTAACTATTCCATGTTTAACATCAGAATACTTATTAATAACATTATCAATTGATTTCAATGGCATCAAATTAGTTTTGTACTTATTTTTCTTACAGTGATATTGAGAAATATGAGATGATACAAAGTGTGTATCTTTAAGTTTTTCTAAACAGTTTTCACTATAAGCCATCTTAATTCCTGCTTGACTACTATTCTCGTTTTTTTTCAAATGGATGCTATCTACTGAGCATTGTGGAACAACCCTTATAGTAGGGTCATCTGAAGTAAATGCAGCTTCATAACAATGGTTTGGAGGCAGAAGTTTATCTGGAAGATACATATTAGCTTTTTTTGGCTCAATTTCAGCAACACCTCTAAAATTGATATTATTCTGGATACTTTTTTGAGGACTTTTCACTGACTCAATACAATTCAAATACTCTAAATGGTGAAAAACTGCAGCATATAAATTGTAATTCAAATCATCTATAAGTGGTACATCTAAAGTTCTGAAGTAATCAGTTATAACTTGAAAGGCATCCGTTTCAAAATTTGGGTAAGTAGTACCACAATAATCTTTGGATGTATCTGTAATACAAAAATATCAGTTATATTAACATTAAAATTCCTATACATACTTTATGTGACACAGCATAATCTCAAGATGCACTAATCGTCAGCTTATCTTAAGTAAAATATTATAAGAAGTAAAATCAAATCCAAGTTAAAAACACAAAAGAAACAAAAAAAACAAAAAAAAACAGCATTGAGTAATAAAAGCTATATTAATGGTAAAATGGATTAGTATGCAATTTAACATAAATGATGTTCTATCGATTTTCCATAACTAGAGACCGGATCGCCCAGTAAAAACCCAAAAATGAGCAGGAAAAACATCGAAACATGCAAAATCTTGCAGCAAAACACAAAAATATAAAATTGAGGGTATATATACCTTAAACGTCCAAAAAATAAATTAACCTAAATATATATGGAAGAGGAACTTGACCTTTAAAAGTTATTTTCTTGAGAAATTACTTCCCTAAACATAAACGATTTTTTATTTATTATTTTTTTTTTAACTAGACAAAATTATCTAAATCGTTGACTAGTTTAATCTAATAATTGATCATAAATCACATATCTATATTATTCAATAATTAATTAGATTGAGAATATATAAGACAATGAATTATATATTTACAAAACATATAATAAGTCAATCTAGAAGAACTCACCGAAAACAGTTTGAAGAATTGATCAGAAATGCTTGGGAATAATAAATAGAAATATGTTATGTAAAGCAGGGTAATAATATATAATTTTTTTTAAAAACATTTTTATTGATATTTACAACTGTATTAAATAAAAATACATCTAGTAAATGTGATGGTAATATGTAAAACTGTCATGAAATACATCTAGAGACACTACCCAGTGGCAGCACTCTAAATATATAATTTAAATTTTAAATATATTTTTTCTGCTTCAATATATGTTTGTGTCCAGCTAACAACTATTTAAAATTAAGTCCCTGTAGTGGCTAATTCGAAAGTGATGTTAATAACTTAATAAAAAAAAAATAATAATAAATACGCATAATGTTAGCTGGAAGTGTTTACTTACTGAAGTCAACAGTCCTAATATTTTCGTTCATTTTTTCTCTTCCTAACCAATAATTTAATTCTAGATTTAACTACAGAAAGATGATAAATTTCAATAGCATTTCTATACATTTTTATCAGCGAAACTTTGGAATGATCAATTGTTATACAATTTAATAATCAAATTTAACTCATAAGAGCAAAAAAAAAAAAAAGGTAATTTAATGCAATAAAAATCGAACACATGCAATTTAGCCAACAAAAAGGCAAAATGTGCAATTTCGTTCAATATAAAATTGTAATATATTATTCCTTCATACGTGAACAGGATAGCTGTCCGGATTTGAAGCTAATACACGCAAGCAAATAGAACTAGCAAAATCATAGAAATCCGGTCTCTAGTCATAACATTGTATATCATAAACTTTCGGTTCCCCACAATGATATAATGAAGGTTAAATGTTACAAACAAATTCTAGACAAATCAATCTATTATTTAATCTTGTACATACTATTAATTCTGAATGTTAAAAAATCTGTATTTTCACATTATTCTGTCATTTCTATCTACTATTTTAAGTTGTAGCCCATCACAACAGTCATATTTCTCTGATTGCTATTAAGGTTGTGAAGTAAATTTGTCTAATCTAGACAATTGGTTAGCAGAATGCAACAATTATTCCCAAGTTTACGGGTGTTTATAACAGGGATTGTACCCATTGTGAGTATAATATTAAAATCATTAAATTAAAAACTCAGATAATGTTTAAAGACTCAAATTTATTTTACTAATAAATAGGCATTATTTGCATTTATTAAATTACTTTATGATGTTCAAAGAGATAGAAACTTGAATGAAAAGTAAATAGTGAAAATTTAGTCAATATTAATAGTTTGATGAAATTTATACAATAAAGGGATGATTGAGGAAGTTTTTATATTAATTTTTTCTTTCATTTATTAATGAGATACTATATTCTATATTTATATTTTTATGTGTTTAATTAAGAGACTATCCTACTTTTGGTACAGCATCATGTATGTATAGTGTATGATTTTATATACTGCAATAAAGAATAAAAAAAAAAATAATAAATAAAATATGTAAAAAAAAATATTTAAACAAGCTATGGAAAGGGTAATTTTGAAGAATATTACGATAATTGGCAAGACCATTACAGATCAATTAACTTTGATTGCACCTAATCTAAAGGACTTATGACATTTCTTATCGATTGTCCACTTCAATGGAATAGAAGACTGCATTTAAGACTGTCAATACAAAAAAATGTATGGAACAGGTTAAGCCCAGCTATGGACAGTGGAAAAAAAAAAAAAAAAAAAACAGTTTACAAAGAAATTGGAAGATTTTATCTTTTTTCTTGAAAATGAAAATAATGATTTTTAAAGAAAAGCTTCTCAAAGAACAAGAGAGGTGTGCAAGATTACAATAAGAAATTTTGAATGCTACAGACAAATTCCTGAATGCTTAACAACAAAAATGAACATTTCTTTTTAATTTGGGGAGTAGGTTCGTAGCTGATATTAAAGATATTAGATGTGATCAGCAGTTCGACACCAACTGCAAGCATTACAGGAATTCCCTATCCACTGCACATGTGAAATCCTCTTACTTTGCCAAAACCCAGTTGATCAGCATCATCAACATAATATTAATACTGATTCCAGTTCAGCATCAACAATTCCAGAAATTAATTTAACGAGGGCAAAACTTTAAGGTGGTGAAAAGACTAGCCCAGTCAACCATACATGCAAGAAACTTCTTAACACACTGCAAAACAATCAGCAGTTATACAAAACAATCACACAACATGACACAAATAAAAAGAAAGATCTATTGTCCAAACTAATAAATCCATCCACACCCAGGCTGGCTATTGAAGGCCCACTTCATGCATAAAAAAGATTATTCGCCAGGAAGAAAATCATTCCGGAGAAGTTGAACCGTTTGGTTGACTCTAGGCTAATGTACAATATGTATCATACATGCTTGTTATTCATCCCCTGTCCTGCCTTTCAATTAGAATTAATATATACAAATCAAAACATTTATTGCAATATTTTTTTCACTTTGGTTAAAACCAATACATTTTATCTTTATATTTATTTTTTTTTAATTGATTGTGCGTTTTTTCTTCTTCAAAAGTTTAAACTGAAATTATATTAAAATAGCTATTAAAACTAAATTATGTGTTAGATGATAACTTACATTTTATCAAATCATGAATGGCAGACAATATCCAATCAGGTAGCTCAGTATTCCACTTTAACTTTTGAAATTCTGGATCAGCATTTATTTCAACCCATGAAGGATTAACACAATTGAAATCCATAACTTTATGGATATCAAAAGGCTTTATTAATTCAACAATTCTAGAATAATAAATAAACCATTTTAAAATACATACACTGTTATTATAAAGTTATGTTTTAGAAAAATTATCAAGAAGAACTAAGACTGATCATCACACACCTATATTACTCCTGCTGCGATGTTAAAAAAATTGATTGGGCTAGTTTAGTTGTTTTTGCACCAACACTTCTGTTGCAGGATGTGAGATACAGATATCGTTAAATAATAATAATAATAATAATAATAATAGGCTTACCGAACACGAAGGTTTGATGCCGATACCACCAAATTCTGCTTACACAGGTTCGTCCAATGATCACCGTTCAAGCCCATGCCCCCCAAGATTCACCTTAACTCAAACCTCCCATCAACGCCTCGGCCTACCTTTCGGACGCCTATCAGTCGGTTCAGCGTATACCAATTTTCTCGGAATCCGTTCCTCTTCGAGCCCGACAACTTTACTTGCCCACTTGAGTCTCCGTGATGCTATCAACTCAATTATATTCACAGGGTATAAGCTCCGCAATTCTGCATTGTAAAACCTTCTAAACTCCCCAGTGGTCTCATCTCTCTTCGGACTAAATATTTTACGCAATACCTTATTTTCGAAAACCTTTTCAAAAAAGATATTGTTAAATAATTAGAACACTTTTTTTTTTTTTTTTTTCCTTCATACTGAATATCACAAGTCCTATATCACCATGATACTTTAACCTTAAAGTTTTGTTACAAATCCTAAAGATATTCTATAAAGATGTTCTGACTTTTCATTTGATGAAATTTTGCAATTAAAAAATAAAAAGTTATACAGTCTTCAACTTTTTTTTTTCATTGTTAGTGATCAAAAAGAACTATAAAAACCTTATACTCCTGAATTTAACAGGAGGTAGTGAGTTAAGGAAAAGGTATAACTATTGATGTATGTTCCTTGCCTATTTATAAACCAAATGTATATATGCATAATATCAATGCCACCACAAGAGCTCTGCTAAGAAAGTTAAATAGAGGAAAACTTAACAGTTTTGGATAATTAATCTGAGTGCAAGTCAAAAAAATATATGTGAGTATGTATGTGTATATATTTAAGGAGGTAATGGTTATGAAATGATTTTTGGAATTCCTATCAGTATCAAAGATGAAGATATTAAAAAGGAGAACATTTTTCTTGTGTATGTTAGAAATTAGATATGAAAATACAACAATGGATGAGGCAACATTGATATTTGGGTGATACATAGGGGTAGGATAAAGTCTTATAAAAGGGTAAGGATGGGAAATAGTTAATTCTACACTCAACTGAGAAACAGAGGTTCAGGTAGTAAAACTTTAAAAACACTTATGATATTAAGATTCTTGTTAGATTCGGCGGCAGTGAGAGAGGAGGCCATTAAAATACCTAGTCCTGCCATAAATAATGTTACAAGTAAATATATACAGACTTTAACAGAAAAATCAACAATTACAAAAACTTTAATAGAGAGTGTATATCTTTATCCTTGACACAGGCAGCTAATCTCTGTGGCCAGTCATCAATAGCAGCACGCAGCAATTTTTGAGAAAAGCGCTCAACTGCTCAGACCAGAGATTGTTTAAGGCTTTCCAAGTTAAGGTGTGCTCTGTGGATTGCCATTCTCTCAAGTTCGAACCAGAACAAGTAATCCAGTGGGTTGAGATAAGGATTTCCTGAGGACCAATCCAAGCCAGAGATGAACGCTGGAATTTTCTTTTGCAGCCTCTGTTGAGTTGTCCTGGAATTGCAAGCCTGTAAAGATCCTGCTGGAAAAACCAATGACTTCAAGCAATCAGAGTATCATATAGAGGCTTGACAACAGGTTCCAAAATACCCTCCCGATAGTTTAGTGGTGCCATCAAAGCAAACTCCTCACCAAGCCTCCACTGAAGAAGGAAGGGTGATGATATTTTTCCACTCTTCAAATGACTTTCTGAGCTTCTTTAGAGCTGTGTGCGTACACACAATCATTTTGGTGATTAAATTTTGCTTAGATTAAAAAAATTTTCTCACCGCTTAACAAACTTTTTTGATGAAGAGCGTTAGTGTAACGGCCAAGAAGCACTTTCCATTTAACCACTCTAATGTTCTTTAGGGAAGTGGTTAGCCTTAGTCTTGCTATTCTTCGAAAAGCACCTATCCTAAGGTCACTATTTATTGCGAGAGTTATTGATGTGACAGAAATTCCCATTTCCTAAGAAAAGATTTGTTGTTTTGAAATGGGATTCCTTTTGATTTGAGCGGCCACTACTATCACTGGATTTTCCGTTCTCACAGTGCGGGGACGACCTGATCGAGGTCTGTCACATAAAGATAGTCATCATATCCATTTATAGTGTGTTACCCAAACATAAGGCTGATACCCAAAGGTTTCGAAATGTTGAAAATCTCTAATTTACATTTTTCAACTTTGTGTTAGGTTCCAATTGAATTCCACTCCATGCTAACAGAGCGAAAGAAAAATATTAATTAATTGGGATTTTTACTCTGAGATGTAAAGAAAATAATAATCTAATAGAAATGAGGATTATCTTAATAATAATCAAGGATGTAAATAAAGTTCAACTTTTGTAACAGTATTTATGGCAGAACTACGTAGATATAGGAAAGTTTTGCTACAAGGGAATGCCTATTGCAGGTCTTGAAATTTGATGTGAAAACTTGCCATGAAAGACACAACAAATATGTTTATGAATGAGTATCTCAAAACAGTTCAATACAATTTTTCCATGTAAGATAAATCTTATTATACATTTAAAATACACAATTTGTTTGCAAAAATACTATACTAACCTTTTAATTATAGCAAGTTTCCAAATTAAACTTCGATCACATTTAGTGCTAACGTATTTCTCTTTTTCTGATACATTTTTACAGATTTCAGTTTTAAGTTCTTTAGAACTTAAAACTGAAACAGGTTGTAGTGGTTTGAAGTTCACAAGTTGATCAGTAAACCTCAAAATAAAGAATTCATTTAATATTAATAGTACAAAGCCAGGTTATTCAAAAAAAAAAATTAAATATTATCAATTACTCTTATATTTACTCTTATCTGTTAACAAATGTTTTTATATCAAAATATACTAATGGGTAAGTACCCGTTCACACACACCGGATCTCATAGCGAATATTATTAGAAAATTTAAGAAGGGGGGTTGAAGTATTAACAGTAACATAAAACATTATTTCTGATCTAGGATTAGTAAATTGTAGCTTTATACATTTTTATTAAAAATTAAGTGAGTACATTTTAGGGCATTCTTAAGTTTCTGTATTAAACATAGACTTTTTTTTTTTTTTTCAATGAAGGTGAAAATTGTTAAAATAAAACATAAATGCACTGTGCTCTAAATACACTCTCTTTGTTAGAGAGAAGAGAGCTTTGAAGCCAGGCAACAATGTTAAAAACCAGGAGATAGCTTTCTTTTTTAGGACAGGTTACGTTATGGTTATGTACTTGTGCTGTCTTGTAGAAGATATTTAAACCCTGTGAAGGGACTGTAGTTAAGAAATTTGCTATGGACTAATTAAGTTCATGGAAATATAATAAATAAATTATACTTACTCATACAAGTATTTATTACTGTCATAAAAAGTTGTTTTAGAATGGCTTAATGAACAACTAGTAACAGGTGTTATCAAATTAGCTTTGAGAAACTGCCTGAGTAACCGACAACACTGTTCACGGGATATGGAAGGATTAAACATAGGGTTCGAACAAAGAGCATTTAGAAGTAGAGTCACAGCTTCATTGCCACTAAATGAATTTTTATGTTTATGAAACCTATGGCGATGCTCTTTCAGTACCATATTATTACGAAACATGAGAACAGCTTCATTCCACTGTAAAAAAAGAAGAAAAAAATCTTAATTTTAAAATTTGTAAGCATGAAATTCTTAATATAACCACCAAAACTTTAAGAGAGAAGTGGGTTGGGAATGGCAGTCATTGTAACACTCCAAAGTCTGCTTATTACTATCTTTAGTCTACAATGCTTCCATCACTAATCACAAAATTCTAATGAAGTCAATAATTATGTAAACCATATTTAAAAAGAAAGAAAAAAAATTAGGAAAATAATTAAATAAGATCTAGTATAATTTAAACAAATATTAAGGAAAACAAAATTATAACTGCATAAATAAGTAAATAAAACAAAGATTAATAAACATTGAATAAGAATATTAAAGATAATAGTCAATTTGAAAAGGAAAAAAATAAAATCACAAATTCCATGAAATTTTATCGCTGTAATGAACTTTATAGAACCAGTGTCCTACAAGATGACATAACATTAAAAAAAAAAACAATGAATCAAATGTAAAACAAGTATAAGATAAAAAAATTGTAACTTTGATAAACAATGCATATTTTAATAACATTAACATGTTTAGCTAAAATTTTGATCAGAGGTAAAATTGTATTTTTGCCAGCTATATTTTATTTATTTTTTAGTTATAGATATCAACATATATTATTCATTCAATACCTATCAGCAGATGATATATCATATGACAGAAAAGCTTTAAAGGTACCAAACCATTTGAATATTTATTTGTTTTGTGGTAAAACCCCTTGAAAAGTAAATATATAAATACTAAATATTGGGTAAAATAAAAAAAAAATTATTTAAAATATTATTTCAAATCTTTTCAATTTATTTTTAATACAAAGCTAAGTAAAAAGTTAATTAAGACAATTTTAATTTATCAAAATTAAAGGTTTCTAAACTATAGAGTATAACTTAATAGTTTTTTAAAAAAATGATATAGTTTATGTCACATGAAAATTACTAGAAGACTTCCATTTTGGAATATGTTGCCGAAATACTAATCTTACCAAAGCTGTAGCTCTGTATGGCCCACTGTGACAATCTGTCATCCTGGTATAACTTTTCTATACGAACAAATTACATTTAATAAGCAAGACATTCAAAACAACAACAGGTAGTTGTTTACAAATTTGAACCTAACGGTCTTTCGGCAATTGAATAATCGATAATACAACGAGGTTAGTAACTAGCCATTTCTTTGAGAACATGGAAACAGAAAACAATTTTATTCAAGGACTAGGTCTCTTAAGAATAACAAATATGTAAAATTGAAATAATGAATATGTCTGGCCAACGAACTATAAAAAAAAAAAAAAAAAAAAAAAAAATTTATTAATACAGTAAAAAATGAATTAATGATTTTAACATAAAATAAATAATCAAGTAAATTGGTTGAATAATAATTAAATGACAGATTTTTGCTTTTACTGTAAAATATTCCTAAGTGGATATAGTACTTTTTGGAAACCAATGTCTCCATTGTTGATTGTCTGTTTGGGATAAACGCATTGGAAAAGTTGGGGTTGAATGAGGATAGAGCTGCAGCATGACGCATGTAAGTACACCAGGGGGGAGTAAAGCGGACATTTTATTTAAGCAATATAGGGTTTATAAGAAAGGGTTCAGTCGATGGTGATACCTAGGTTTTTGATTGAGGAACTGAAGGTGATTGGGTGATCATTTAGGATTTGGAAAAGTGGTATTAGAACTGATGAGGGAATTGGAACCTATAACAATAGCTTGAGTTATTATAGCATTTAGCTTTAGTTAATTTAGGTTCGGTGATTAGGATAGAGGCTGATTAGGAATGGTAACAGCTTGGGCTTTATCAGAAAGAAATGATTGGAACCAACGAATAGTGCTGTTAGAAAAAGATAAGGATAAGGATTGTAGTTTGGAGAAAAGAATATATTGGTTCAGGGAGCCAAAAGTCCAGAAGTATAAGTAACGATTAAATTTCTTTTAATCAATAGCAGTATTTCGCAGATGATTTTGAGGAGAGCGGATTGTGTGGGAAAGCCGGTTCGGAAGCCAGATCGGAGAGAATTAAGTAATTTTGACTATTCCAGGAGATTAGATAATTGTGATTGGAATATTCTTTCTAAATGTTTGGAAAATTTAGATAAGATGGAAATCGGGAGATAGTCTTTAGGAGCTGTAGGTTTAGAGGTTTTATTGTTAATATGTACTATTGCTTTTTTTCCAAGTAGTAGGAAATATGGAATTTTTGAGTGAAAAATATGTATTAAGGGATAAGCTGGAAGGATTTCCTGGAGGCATGATTTTAACAATTTGACTGGCATTTCATAAACCCAGTGGAGTTGGTATGTGATTTCATTACTGAGGAGATAAGGTCAGTTGGTGAAAAATATCAAAAATAGAAATATTCCGGGTTAAATGATGAAATCGAAGAAAAGTCAGAAGAAGCTGGTAGAGGATTATTAGAGGAGGACGATGAAAAGTACACATTCAATTCCTCATGTGATGCTTGGAAGACTAGAGAAGAAGAGGATTTGCTGAGTGAGAGCTTTGCGAAGGTGTTGCCATTTTGACTTGAAACCATAAGCAGAGGAGAGGGCTTCATGAAAGTAGTTGGAATTTGCTTGTCCGATTGTTACCTGTGTCAAAGTGCTGAGTGCCCTGAACAGTTGATAGTCGTCTCTTAACCTTGTATGTCTTCGGGCTTCTTTTGTACATATTTTGGTTCTGGACTCATTCAAGGAGCGGGGCGGCGACGGAAGTTGAAGGTTTGGGGTATAACACGGTTGTCGAGGCTACTAATAAGATTGGAGTCGAGAATGTTCACCATTGAATAGATAGAAGAACTGAAATAAATTGTATTCCAATTAAAGGTCTCGATATTGGGTGAAATAATTTCCTGGATAAGACCATTTCGTAAAGTTAACCGTTACCACTCCAGCGCTTTTTTTCATATGAAATTTAAGAAACTCCGTCGATTATAATGCAAAAATATTAGAAAAAAATACTACTTCTGACATTTACTAACTACTTGAGCGAATGTGAAAAACACGAATTTTTTTTTCTCGCATATATTCAGTAAAATATCTTTCACTACTATCATTGTCACACTTCATTTACATTTCACCGAAATACTCACTCTGCTTTTCAAAAACAAACTCGTCTTTACTTTCTCTAATTTCAAAATTCTCTTCCATATTGTTTGTAAGGGAATTATTATTTAAAAAAAAATTATGGGTAGTTGCTATTTTGAATATAAAGTGGGCTAAACGCACGACGTATCACTAGTGGGTACTGTACACATCTGAGTAGCTAAATGTTTTTACCTGTGTCGAGGTATGGTTGTTATAAGGGACAAGATTTAGTATCAGAAGGCCTCGACAATTGCGTATTCATGCAAGGTAGAGAGTTTTATAGAGATGTCATTTAATGAGTTAGCAGAGAGGACTGGGTAGGACGGATAACACTCTGTGTGGTAGTAGCACGCCAGTAGTGTGGGTTAAAATAGGATTCGCCCTGCGTGGTAGTAGCACGACAGTAGCAAGGGTTAAGAAAGGATTCACCCTGCGTGGTAGTAGCACGACAGTAGTAAGGGATAGAAGGAGAAAAGGTACAAGAAGGAAGTGAAATGAAGATAGACCACATTGTGATACAAAGGCAGAGTAAATCTGACCTAGGGAGATACCCGCTTGGGTGATCTGAAGAGCTGATAATTGACAGTGAGAGCTTTGTTAGCAGACTAGGGTCTTGGCCCTAGGTCAAATTACTTTGAGTGCTTTATTTATTCTCATACAACAGTTATATAGATATAAATATTTACAGTGACATTAATTATTAACCATGTACAATATTATAGGATATAGCGTCTTCTTATAGTTGTCAGTAAGTCATATGGACGCCGCTAGCGCTATCTGTGAGCTAGCGTGTGTAGCATCCGCCACACCTGCAATGGGACCCCTTTATCTTCAGAGCAGAAATTTATACCTATTGCATATGACGCCGATCCCATGACATCGGAGTTACTTAAATAATATCTATGACGCCACTTCGGAAGGAGTGGTAAGGGTTAATGTTTTGGGAAGGAATGCTGAAGTTCGGAAATTGTTTGAAATTCAAATAAGATCGTGATAATATACGAAAGGAACAGGCAGTTGAGAAGTGGAAAGGTGGTTGTGCCCTGAATAGATAATATGAAGGCATAGTCAGGTGTGAAACAGTTAATTTTGTGAGTAGGAACAAATGGAACGATGAACAACTGGAGAGAGAAGAAAAGGTTATCCAGGTAGGGTCTTTTTTTACATGGCATTTCAGGCTTTTATGGATGTTCGGGCTCGAATATCAATCATTGACTGCATTATATTAATTTATATTTTGTATGAACTTTTTTTTTGTTAGTACTTTTCATCGATTGTTAATTCTATTATTATAATGTTTAAATTTATATGTTGTATTTAGTAGCAAGGAAGACGGCGGTGTGTTTTAGGGATGGGTAGGTACAATAATTTCTTGTATCAGACACAATTGATACTGATACTTTTGTATCAGATACAATTGATACTGAGAGAGAGGGAGGGAAGGAGAAACTAATTGTGTACTAATCATAAATGAAAACCACAATCCATTATCTATTAACTTGTAAAAAATACATACACCTTAATATTAACATGTTAGGTATATATATATATTTATTTGAAAAAAAAATTGCCTCAATATTTGTTTACAAAGCTAATAATTTTTTAAGTGTTTTTTTTTAGATCAAATTTATTGTTTATTACCCTTCTTTACGTGCTAATCTGTACTCATTCATTATATATTAAAAAAAAATAAAAATACTAAAATCTGAAAATTTATAGAAAGTTGTTCAATACGAATAAATAAGTCATAGTGGTTTGATATTGGAAAAATTCTGATTTTCTTCAGAATAATGAAAATGTCCCTATCAACTGTTTATCAACCGGTCGACTCAGTAGTAGTGTATTGTATTCAATTCGCTCTGTACTTAATACATTTGTATCAAATACATTTTCCCTGTATCAACTACTTTATAGTATCAGATACAGAGTATCTAATTGATACAAATTTACTCATCCCTATTGCGTTAACATTCTGGGAATATTATTTTGTTTGTTTACGGCCTGGAACAATCGAGTCGGCTTCTTTTTCATCCCCAGTTGTATACAGAAGTTTTATACGAGTACATGTATCCAAGTCAACGTTTATAATTTTCCTTACGGAAGCATTTCCCCAGTTATCTACAGCCGGTCTGTGCGGTTACCTGTATTTTACAGCCTTTATTTGATATATTCTACACGGATCATTCCGTAGTTGCCAACAGACGCTCGGAACGAGCACATAGTATCTCTAAAAGCTCCGCTTTCATATTTCTTACGAAATCATTCCCAATTATCTGCAAGTAATTTATTTTTATACGCAAGACATTTTTTTTTTATTCTTTTCTTTATTGTCAGACATAGTTTTATATCTTTATTTGGTTTACAGTTTTATTAGTTTTAAGTTTTCTAATAGTTTCAATTGTATTTTCTGTAAATATTTTATATATATATATATATATATATATATATATATATATATAATATATATTTCTTTTATACTTCATTTATCTTTTGATAAAATATCCATAATCCAATGAACTCTTTCCTGAACATAGATCAGTCTTTTCAGAAATGGGATCGACGACTTTTATGCCGACTGACAAAATACCAATAAAAAAAAAAAAGTCTTCTTGAATGATACGAGCTCAAAAATATACATTACAGTGATATCAAGCAAGCAAAAATATTCTTGGACACTTTTTTCTTTATTTTAATCATAGTAAAACTCATATTTTTTATTTATTAGTTATCTAAAATAAACAAATGTAATATAGAAAACTTTTACAGCAGGCATGATAGGCATGTAGAAGGAAAGTGCTCAGCAGCACCCTTTCTAGGATTTAATTCAGCAGAGGCCTCTGATTCTGCTCGTTTTCGGCATTCTTTTGACAGGCATTTCATCTGTTGACATATCGTTTATAACTCTATGGTTGTGTCTATGCACTTTGCTATAAAAACGTGAATAGAGAATTCGTATGTGCTGGTCAACTGGTGGTAGGAAGTCCGTATGTAGGGTAAAACTAAACGAATAATAACTTAATTAAAATAATAACTTCACGCTATTCTCCGGTAAAATTTTAATTTTACATATTCCCTTTTAAAGTTTTAATTTGAGGTAGATTCTGGAGACAAATTAATTATAAGTTGTTCAGAATCTATTTAATATATTTTTTTTGTGTTATAATTTAATGATTGTAATATTTTGACCACTAAAATTCTAGGTGGCTTGGGCTCGAATATTTGGTTCATTTACTTTGTTCTCTGTATCTCGGTGTCTTTTCCATTAATAACATTTTCAGATTTTAACAAACTTCAAATCTTTCAGGCTAAAACGTTTAGAACAATTACAAAAGCACCGTGGTACGTTAGCAACATAACTTTACATACTGACCTTAAGATGCCAACTGTCAATGTGCACATACGGACACACTACAAACGTTTCCACGACAAACTATAAGGTCACCCTAACACACTAATCAATGACATGGCCACAATAATCATGCCAGGAAATGCCTACAGAAGGCTGAAGATGAGTTGGATGAGAGACCTTCTCCCTTAGGACTGCACTAACCCATTCATACCTCATAAAAAAACAGCCACCGCCAAAATGCACCTACTGCAGCTCCACCCTTACCATAAAGCACATCTTTGAGGAGTGCACTCATTATATAGAAAGTATTAATAGAATAGGCCTGACTTCAAACTTGAGCAATATTTTGAGAGACGACGAGACAGCAATAGCAATGGTTATACATTTTTTGAAAGCGCACCAGCTCCTGTCGCAACTATAGGTCTTATAACTGAATTTCTTATTTATTTATTTATCTATTTTCTTTTTTATTATTTATCTTTTTATTACTTAATTATTTGTATTTATTTATTTTTTTATTTTTGTTATAAAGTTATAATCAGTACTTTCCTTGTGATTATTTTCTTTAACTCAAAATAGAACTCTCACACAAATTTCTTTAACTTAAGTGAATTTATAGGCGTTGATGACCTCGTAGTTTTACGCCTTTAAGCATCAACAAACAAACAAACAAACCTTCTCCCTTAGTAATTCACACTAATTTCATGCCAGGAGTAGGTACCGCTGGGTGGTGCTCTCCCTCATGCCTATCACGCCATGTTTTTTAAAATTGACCGCACATTCACTGATTGTTCATTGTATTATTTACAGGTGTGAATAAAGATTTTGAGCCTCTCATTGATTTATTTTAAATTTAACTTTTAATATATATCCTGGTCTAGATCGTGAAAAATATTTGAAGTCGAAGTCGTTAATGCTTCAAACTAAAATGAAGGGAGTAATAGAACTAGGAAGGTGGACTGCTACTGATACTTCTTAAAAATTTCTGTTTTGTGCCATGTAAGTTGATCTAGCTTCCCTTCGGCTACAAATGTATTAAACTCATGAAAAAATTAATCAAATATATTTTTAGTGTGGCCGCGAGAAAGAATATCTTCATGAAAACGAGAATAGAAAACTTTGAACATTATTATTACAAATGTTAAGTGTTATAGAAACGTTTAAAACCAGAATATGTTCTTCGGTAGACCCATAAATTAACTACCTTATTGAATGACGAGGGCGTTTGCCCAACATTAATTTCCTAAGTTTCAATGGAAATCCAATTTTGACTGGCCTCACTACGAGATGCACTAGGCGGGATGACGCTTGGTGATGTTGCTCAGGAGGTAGTTTGAATCAGAGAGGTAAATGATGAGGAGGGATTTGTTGGTCTGGAGCTTTAATCTGGGGATGGGAGGTCTCGGTCATGGGTTGGGAATTCAGAGGCTCCTGACGTTGATGCTTTCGTTTCTGCGAGACGGTTTCGGAGAAAGGCTTCTTAGTGACCTAACGAGTGTGATTTGTGGGTTTTTAGATAGATGGCTATTGAGCGATCTTGGTTGAAGATTTCAGAATTTCTGGAAAATTAGCCAAGTTATTCAATACATGAGGTACCGGTGTACTACCTTTCTGATCCAAACTTTTTGGCGAAGTGTTTTATAATGTTTATAAATCGAACAGCCAGTATAGCTCGGAGGGTGTGTTTCGCCACAGAGAGCACATTTCGCTAGTTCATCACGTTATTTCTGGCACATGTCTGAGGCATGCGGGGCGGGACATTTAGTAACTATAAGATATAGTGTGTTCCAAGATTTGACACTTGGCACATTTTACTATTGTTGGTTTCTGTCCAGGCTGTTCAAAGTGGACAGTGGAGAAGACCTAGCTTGCCACATTAAAGAGAGGGAACGGGTACTTTTCAGTTGGAAACAAGATACAAGAAACTTGTTTAACATCATGTTATACTTCTTCTATGCCTCTTTTGATATCGTCCGTAGAGATTGTTGAATGAAGCCCTTTTAGAACGACTTTATGTGACTTTTCTTGCTTATATCAATGGATAGCAATGGATGTTGCAGATTTTCGAATTCCAATAGCTAATGAGCTTCCTATAACTATCTTTTATAGTTGTGTTAATTTTGATGTCCTTTATTGAGGAGGAACATAAAAATTTGGGCTGTCCGATCAAATCTGATATTTTCTCTCCGAACCACAAATAATTGTTTATCTTGTTGGCGAAAATTAGTGGTGGCACAGGATAACCAATGGCAGGATATTGATTATATTGAACAGAATATTGTTGGGAGCAATTGAATTGTTGCTGGTTGATGTGGATGGGGCAGTCGAGGTAGGCAGTGCGATTAAGGTTGGTGCTATTAGTTCAATGTTGATTGCTTCAGTAAGTTTTAAAAAACATTAATTATGGATTACAACAATAACATGAGTTCATGGTTTTTTTCCTTACTCTAAATTAACTTCTACAACTTTTTATTTTTTCTATCTTCATAGTCGTTTTATGGTTTCGAATGTGTTTTCAATTTTTCCACCGTTACTCATGACATGCTGCCGGGTGAAGTGAATCGTTGGTGGAAAAATTAAAAACACGGCCGAAACCATAAAACGACTATGTAGATAAATATTATGAAGTCCGCGGAAGCTTGAAGAAGTATTCTACAACTTAGTTATTACATATTAATTTTAAACATTTCTTTTCTAAGCTTTTGCGCTTTACGACAGTAAATTGTACGTCTATATTATCTTCCTTTTTTCTTTATTATAAATTTTCTTCAAACTATTTATTTATTTATTACCTATTTATGAAATACATAGTAAGGTAGAGTATTGCGATCGTGAAATTTTCAAATTTCAGTTTTCAAAGGGTCCCTGAGTCCAAATAACCAACCAGTCTAGGACGAAAACGAAAATTCGTTCTAAACTGCTATATCATATTTAAGACAACTAGGCATACACCCGTGATGTTCCTTTTCATCAAAATCAGTGAGCCAGAAGAGCCACTTTATACCATGCATTTAGTACCTTTTTACGATTTTCTCAAAAACGGCTCCAACCGTTGAACTCAAACTCGCTAGATCAATGTAAAATTTAATGGGCTTTAATATTATGTAGATTTTATTGATTTGGTTGAATTCGTCTGATGGGGCTTATATGCCGAATTGTCTATCCTCTAAAGTACCTTTAATTTTATTAAAAAAAAAAAAAAATAACCATATCATCTTTATATATTGATAAAATACGGCTATATATACAAGTTGAATGAATTTGATTATGAACTACAGGAAGAAAAAACAAAAATGTGCTTTTAATTTTTTTTTTTTTTTTTTTTAACTTAATAGTAATATAGATGTATAATATACCTTTTGTAAGCTAAATATTTAATAAAAAATTTTATCTTGGACACAAAGTTGTGGAAGGTAATGTAAAGTAACGGATATGGCATAAATTTAAGTGATTATTGTATGGAACCATTTTATATTGTTTAATCTAAAACACATGTTTCCAACGAAACTGAATGTAATTCTTTAAACATTTTTTGAAATCTGGCTTTATTTAAAAGTTCCTAAATTGATTTTAGCAACCGAGGTTGGTGGAAGTCGTGTGTTGCGCTCACCAGATTTTTAATCGAAAGGAATAAGGGAAATACATATTAATTAACATGAGTGTTTTATTTATTTATTTATTTTATTGATTTATATATAAGAAATAAATATATGAAGTGGCCTGGCGGTTCGAAGGATGAATGTGGAGGGGGTGGCTTCTATTTCGGTTTTTGCCGGACCCGGTGGAGTATTTTGGGTAAGAGCTAGGGCAGTCGGTGCAGTGTCGATTGCCTAACGTGATGCCCAACATCATCTTCCTCTTACTCATCGCTTCATCACCGTTTTATATTTTAGGTAAGTTATCAAAACAAACCATTTAGGTTAACGTTTCGGAGCGTTGGTGTTGCGTATCTCTCTACCGTCAGATACTTCACATGCTGGCACAAACTTTCACTATTAAATGAATACAATAAAGCAAATTCATACAAATACCTATTTTATGATTTTTTTTTAAATATATATTTTATGACTTTGTAGAATTATTATTTAAAAA
The DNA here is from genome assembly GCA_023052935.1 of Piezodorus guildinii. Lineage (NCBI taxonomy): Eukaryota > Metazoa > Arthropoda > Insecta > Hemiptera > Pentatomidae > Piezodorus > Piezodorus guildinii. The sequence goes on from CM041295.1 coordinate 85,529,367, forward strand.
AAATCTATGACAGTCTTGTAAAAGTTGTAATACTTATTTTTAGAAGAGATATTAAATTTCGTTTTTCCCTCTTTTTTTGGCAGCTAACGATGTTGAACGTTTACGCCTACGGCTGGATGGGACATTATATCGTGTAAAAATCTCACGAGTACCAAGATAAATATAACTAATATTTGATAATTAAAAAAAACAAATCTATAGAAATATTCGATTCTCAGTAATTATGGACTATTATTTTTCACAATCAAATACGGAACATCAAGAACTGGGATATGCAATGATTCTTTTTTTGTTAATTCATTTGAAAATTATACTTCAATTATAATTTTTGATTACAGGTAGATGGTCTGTAATGTTTGTGATGTTTGTTTGTCATTTGGTCACATGTGAACGTAACAAACAAATGATGCAAATGAATGAAGTATCTTTTTTATGCTTTACACTTTATAAACCCTATCTAAAAAAAATCAAGCGGAGGTCATAATACCAATAAATTGGGTTATTAAAATAAAATAAATCTAAATCGTATATAGTTATACACAGTTGAATTATCATTTCAACTTCAATTTTATTTTGTGTGAATTCGTGAGAATTTCAACTCAGATGTTGGTTATTAAATAAGCATCAACCATAATGACAATTTAGCAGTGGAAAAAAGAATAGTTGGTCCACTGCATTATATTAATTTTAATCAAAGTGTTTTATTTAATTATACTAGTTTCGCTTTGGCCATTGAATTATTTATACAAAAAAAAAAAAAAAAAATCAATTGAACATAAGTGCACTTCTAAGAAATCTTTCAATTTAATTTTTTTTACTGAGAATATTATTTTTGAAATAATTCTAGTTTTTGAAAAATAACCTTTTCCTGGTAAATACAGTTTACGTTTGATCGTATGGTTTATGAATATTAAAAAAAAAAAAAAGTAATAAACTAAAACTGATCATCTGTTCATTCCTTTTATAGAATTTCAGTTTGTTTAATGTGTGTGGTTATGTTGATAATATGTGTATGTGTGCAACTTTATGTCTTTATCATTATTATTGTTATGGAATCAGACGATTAGAAAATATATTTAATTATAATAACAGTTCCCTTGGCTTTGAAAGTAAATTAATAGTTTTTAATGCTATTTTTTATATAATTAAAATTATGAAACGAACTTTTCTTAAGTTTATTTAATGACCCCCTCCCTCTCTCTTTCACCCAAAAAATTGATGTCGATGGTTTTGTAAATACACTTTGAGAGGGGGGCGTGGCGAACTAACTTCAATATGTCGATTTCATGAATTTAAATATATTAGCCTTTACTTCTATAAAATTATAAACTGAATATAATACTTACATTTCATCAATTAAACTTAATCCTAAATTTTCTTTACAACGAATGTGATAAATGTATAACGGGCTTTTAGTTCAAGACCTTGGAACTAACTTACATAATATTAAAAGATGCGTTGATAAGTTACTACCTTTAATAATTTTATAAGTTAAAATAATTATTATAGTATTTGAATCGAATTAAAACAAATTGAGTATTACTGTAACAATTGCATGATACAAAATACCTCTTCATCTCTACTGGGAGAAAATTAAATTTTAAAAATCGTTACCAAGTTACCAGAAATAAATTGAGGACTAAAAAGTTTTATAAAAGCTCCGTAAATATATCCATCCACAGTAAATATTGCACATAATTGTAATCTGTATAAAGTAAAATAAAAGTTGAAACAATATAAAATAAAATTATCTTTTACCATTTGAAATTAACATCCAGAAAGCTTGTTTGTGCATTTGAAGATTACAAGTACTTAAATTTTTTATTTTATTACTTTTAATTACCGTTATAATTTTATTTCATAATTTAAAATTACCTTCTACCTACTTAGTACTTACGTCTTATTAGATGTTTTAATATTCCAGGAAAATGATGGGTGATAACATAAATGTACACATTAAGAACTCATAAGATAAAAAGCAAAACAAATTTGTACCTCTACAACCCTGGAAGGTTCTTGGGTTCCATACTCATAGAGATTCGTAATGTTTCAACTGCCAACTGCTGTACAAGGGGGTGGTTATGCATACATCACGCCCAGCCATCAGGTTTCCCTCCCCCCCCTATTTTCGGATACCCACTTTATAGAGGCTGGGTATGCCCCAGGAGTGTCTCCATACCCCAGGGTCGCTCCACGGCTGAAATAACAGAATAAATAATTCTGCCTCAGCCGAGGTTCGAATCCGGGATCTGGAGAACTGTACATTAGTATTTTATATACTAGACAACGCCGCTCCCTTTATTTACATATATACATATATATATATATATATATATATATATATATATATATATATATATATATAATAATAATTTATTTATTTATTCTGAGTCAAGTACTTTTAGAATAATACAGATCATAGTAAATATGGGCTTTAGTTCCATAGAGTAAGGGTAACTAACACAGAGTATAGTAAAAGGACATGGAACGAAGGGAACATATAATAACATTATAGGTGATTCTAATATTTATATTAATAATATGATTTTTAAAAAATGAACGATAATACCAAGGAAATATGGTCGACTGTTGAAATTACCATTGGTAGAATCATGATATTTTACCATATATACTTAAAGAGAAATATCATAATAATAAATTAATGTAAAAAAACATAAATATAATATGTTTATGTACAATAAGAATGATAAAAAAAGGTACTTGCGTATTATGCCGTTGATCACGAGGAATTTTGATTTCCATTATAATCTAAAATATAGTATTGTTATCACTCCTTTGTTTATAAAAAAAATACGAAGGGTTAAAAAGCTATTTGTTCAAACATTATTATTTATTTTGAAATTTTTGTAACTATCAGTTCTGTTTTTTTCATTAGCACAGTTTATTTTTTTCAATAAGTGCCATTTTTATGAAATTTTTTTTATTTTTTTTTTATTTTTTATTTATTGAAATTTACAACTGTACAAAAAATACATCAAGTAAATATGCTGTAATGTTATAACACATGGAATGAACATGAAGAGAAACTGTCCATTGACAGCACTCTTTGGTAGTGAGTCTAAACAAGAAGGTCTCGAGGCCATCTTCTTTTCAGACGCCTCGGAGGATTATCAGGAATGGAAGAGGAAGCAAGGATTGAAACTAATGGATTAGAGTGGGAGTGGAGTTTTTCATGGAAGGTGTGATACCTGGTACGGGCCAAATCAGCAACATATGGAACATTAAGATCATTGTGGATGATTTTATTCATGACAAAATAAGGAGCGTTAAGGATTTTGCGAAGGATTTTGGATTGTAAGGATTGGATACGGGAAGAGTTTGATGGTTTAGTAGAGCCCCAAAGTTCTACTCCGTAGGTCCAGATAGGCCTTATGATGGTCATGTAAATAAGTCTTTTGTAGTTAAGTGAAAGGTTAGAGCGTCTGTCTAGTAAGTGTTGGAGTAGCCGAAATCTTCGTGCAGTTTCTTGTCTCTTCAGTCTTGTATGCGGATTCCATGTAAGTCGTTTGTCAAGCAGGAGTCCTAAATATCGGATCTGTTCAACCGGGACAAGCGGAATATCATTAAAGGACACTGTAGGGCAGGATGTCATAGGTTTCCGACGAAGGGTAAAGGTAATTTGTTGGGATTTATTGGAATTGATTTTAATTCTCCAATTCTGACACCATACCTCAAGGTCTCTGATGTGGGATTGGAGAGTTTGAGAGGCTATTGTAGGATCGTTATTAACCGATAACACGCAAGTGTCATCGGCATAGGTAGAAAGGAATGTGTTAGGATGGGTTGGGATATCAGCTGTATATACTGTGTAAAGAATGGGTCCTAGTATACTGCCTTGAGGAACCCCAGCAGACTGGGTAAAGAGAGATGAATAGGAACTATTGTGGTTTATTTTGAAGGATCTTTCAGAGAGGTAGGACTGGATGATTAGGAAGTATGTAGGAGGAAGGAATTTACGGAGTTTGTACAACAGTCCCGGGTGCCAGACTCGGTCAAAGGCTTGTTCAACGTCGAGAAAGGCCCCAGTGCAGTACAATCCGCGCTCCAATGCAGAAGAGACAACATCCACCACACGGTGACATTGCTGGATGGTGGAGTGGGAAGTTCGGAATCCGAACTGGTGGTCTGGGATTATATGATATGATTCTAGGATAGGGTATAGTCGTTTAAGGAGGAGCCGTTCTAGGATTTTACCCATGATGGGTAGAAGAGATATAGGACGGTAAGAAGAAGGGAACTCCAGTGCCTTTTTGGGTTTGGGGATCATTTTAACAATAGCTAATTTCCAGGATTGGGGAAAATATGTAGTGCGGAGTATGGAATTGTAAATATAGGTGAGAAATAGGATGGCTTTTCTAGGAAGTTGCTTAAGGATTTGGGCTGTGATTAGGTCGTGTCCGGGAGCTTTCCGGGAAGGTAGCTTTTGGATTAAGTTCAAAATTTCTGAAGGATGAAATGCTTTAGGAGGAAGGGCCAACTGGAGTGGAATGCCCAGTTCTGCTTCAATGAATTCAAGGTGCTGCGGATTAAGGATCTCAGGATGCGGATTGTAAGTTTTAAAAAGATGCTGAGCGAATGTTTGGGATTTCTCTTCATCTGATCTGGTCCAGGATTGAGATTCATTAATGAGAGGATGATTAAAATCTTTGAAGTTCAGTAGTTTCTTAGTGGTAGTCCATAGGGATTTGTCAGTAGTTGTGAGTTTTTCAGTCATACTCAGTAAGTATTGAGTTTTGAGTTTCTTGATTTCTGATTTTAGTTGGTTTGTCAGTTTTGTATAATATGTTTTGTCTACTGGATATCTAGTCCTGTGCCACTTAGATCTTGCTTTTCTTTTTCCCTTAATAAGTTACGAATATGCTGTGGCAGGTTAGTTTGTTGACGGTTGTTGGTGTTAGTGTTTCTACTGTTATCGAATATACTGGTACGTATTGAGTCTGTAAGTATTTCTACGGCACTGTCAACGTCTATTTTAGTCTTCAGTGGAACAGTTAAGTCCAATTTGGTATCCAAGTCTGTCCGAAATCCGTCCCAGTTCACTCGTCCAAAGATCAGTTTAGGAGGGGTTGGGAAAGGAATAAAGCTCGAATGCAAGGAAAGCAGAACTGGACTGTGGTCTGATGAGAGGTCATTCAAGGTTTCGACTGTTGTTTGTAAGGTGGAAATTTGAGAGGTGATAAATATATCCAGGATATCAGGTCTTTTTTTTGAGGGAAGTAGGCCAATAGGTGGGGTTCAGGGGTGAAAGGACATGGAAGCTATTGGAAGTCAAGACACTAGAAAGGATATTACCACGGGAGTTGGAAGTTCGACAACCCCACCGTTGGTGTTTAGCATTATAGTCTCCTCCTGCAATGAAGCGCGGCCCGAGGGATCGAAACAGGGTTTCAAGCTGGTTGCAGGAAAGGGAATTACCAGGAGGACAGTATACAGCTGAGAGAGTGAGATGGAAAGGACGAGTTGAAATAATCACTGAGGTTGATTGTATGGCGTCAGTTGGAGTAGTAGGAATAAGGGAATGAGGTAGGGATTTATGAATAAGGATGCATGACCCGGCATGGGCATGAAATTTTTATTTTTATTTAACGCGATTAATATTTAGGAAAATTAATAAAGCATAAAATAGTCAGTTTATATCCAGGATGGACAATTTCTATCATCCGAGATTACGCTGACACCAGGTTTTCACCCCCAAATTTCGGGTACTCACTTTATAGAGGCTTGGTATTCCCCAGAATGGTATCTCTACCCCAGTTTCGCGACGAATAAACAAAATAAATACATTCTGGTAATTAATAATCTTAATAACATTATATTTTTTACTAATATATCTGTTGTACAACTAAATGTCAAGTATTGGCTTCCTGTATCATTCTACACCAATTGTTTTTATCTTGTGCAGCCGCCATCCAGTTCCTATCACCCAACATGGATCTGGGCTAACTAGCCAGCCCATCGCTCCATGACAGCCGGCAACTTCCTCTACTTCTCGATCTGGGAATCGTGTTTCTTTTCACGATTAGCCATCCAAGCCTTTCTCAATCTGTTGAATTTTTAGATCTGGATCAAGTTTGGTTCCTTGAATAAATTTCTGAGCTCCTGGTTTGTCCGACGTCTCCATCCTGATCAACCTCACAGCTCTAAAGATTTTACGCTGAATCTTCCATTAAAACACAGCAAGATTCAGCAAAGCAGTCTTCGAGCCTTGAGATTAATCGCCCAGATAATCGTTTTATATAAAAGGAACTTCTTATCTTTAGAAATAGCCATGCTGTAAAATATGGAATAATTACATTTATGGGCACTTATCAACTTTCTTTTAATTTCATAATCAACAAAACTGTCAACAATAGTGTCAAAACTGTCGTTCAACATAAACGAACTGAGCAAATTTTTCTATCTTGTATTCCGGTTTACTGATTTTATCACCAGGCCTTGGGATTTCCTCGGTAATCAAATTGTCTCTTACATTTATTTTAAATTTTCCCTGCTCCTTCCGAATGTTTTAAAAATACACCAGAGATAGCCTTATAAAAACGGCCAGTAATGTCAATATCATTAGCATAACCAAGAATCTGCCCTGGTCGAATGAATTCTGAGTTATATACCTTAATCTTGAATGGTCTTCTTAAGGGCCACATCAAATAGAAGACTTGCCAGTGCATCTCCCAGTTTTGTTCCTTTTCTAGATGTGAATCCTGCAGGTCTTGCTCCACGAATTTGCATTGTGTATCTCACTTCTCTCACGGCAAGGCTTACCATTCTTACAAATTTTTTAGGGATTTCAAACTATATCATTACAGCACAGTACAGCTGTTTTCTGTTCTTCATAAATCGATCTATAGATCATTTGTAATAATAATATTTATAACAGTCCTTGTGGAAGGCCACACAAACCGCATTTCGATATCTTAAACATTTAAAAATTTACAAATCTTGGATTCTCAATTTCATATTTATTCTTCAACTGAAATCTTGAAGACACGATACATTATTTTTATGTATTTTTTCGCCCTTTATTTTATTTTTACAAAACATATACCAAACACTGTGGCTTATGTAGATTTTTATTTTTATTTTGCTTAAAAGTGGATTTGTCTTCTTTTCTCAATGATTAAAAATAAGTTTATACTATGAATTTAAAATATATTTTTGTCATTATTTCCTGCAATGTTTCACATTATTTTGTTTTTTAAGATCTTTATTTGAGTTTTCCTTAATTAAAAAACCTGAGGATGGCATAATAGCCTATACGTTGAATAAATGTTTTGAATAAAATTGGAGAAATAGAATAAGAACCTCAAATTTACTACTGGATTCTTCAACTTCCCCTTAAATTATTAACGCATGTTCCATCAGTTAAGGGATTTTTTTCTCATTTCTTTGTTTTTCTCAATTTTCATATCGTTAAATTAATAAGTATATTACATTCATACAATCAATTTCCCTTTCATAGCTCAGGAAATATTTTAGAAACTTTTTTTTATTATAATTTAAAAATACACCTAAAGGCTTGGCAATATAATTAAAAGAAACACGATGAAAAAATAGATAAATATGGTGTGTCATGTCTCAAAATCCTCAAATTTTCAAGGTCATGAGTATAGATGAGATTACTAAGGTGTACAAAATAAAAAAAACAACAACAAAAAACTGTTTCTCTAAAAGTCGTGAAAGGTCTTGAGTTCAACACTTAGATATTCATACTGTTTCTAGGCCAACGGACGTCTAAGGAGACGATTGAGCTGAGATCACGTTCAGCTACAAGATTTTTTTCCTCAATGTTCCGGTACCCACTTGATTGAGGCTGGGTGAGCCCTAGAGATCATTCTGAAATTACAGAATAAATAATTACCATGCCACAGCTGGGTTTGAACCCAGGACTTGGAGAGCAGTAGTCAAGTAATATATCCACTGCATTACGTTGCACACTAAACTATATGTTGTACATAACCATAATTTAAAACGTGCTTAAGTCATGACGCGTCAAAGTTAAAACGTACACTTACAACATTTTTACACCTGGCTTTTCTCGATTAGATTATTCGATCAGGCCTGCGATGCATTTTTGTCGATTTGTATTCTGCAGAATTTATATCTGTAAATTTAAAAATTATTTACAAATTATGAATCAAAGGGTTTTAAGGCATTCATTGTTTTACGGCAACAATTCTAACTGTGTACTGTATTGTACAAAACACTGCCCGCTTCCCAAAGTAATCATAAGTTTCATAGTTAAACTATGTATACACATACATTTGAACAACCCTTTAAAAAAAACCCACCTTGATTAATAACAATCATTTCCGTAAAATATGTTTCGCTCAAGCTAAAAAATATTCCTAGCGTGTTTATGTAGAAAGCCTAAATCATTACATTGATTGTATTTTCCTGAAAGCTTTTCACGAAATTACCTAGTCAGATCCTGTTAATGAAAAGGGTAATAGAAGTACTCTCCTCCTAAAACGTATCTTAATTCACTAAAACGTTAATTTATAAATCGGATTAAAACATGTAATGAGATTTTTGATACTTGGATAGCCAAATTACTTTTTGAGAAATTTGAAATTCTTTATTCAGTACCGCAGTAGATAGTGTATAGTATAGTGTAGGAAGATATATGCTACTGTAGTTGGTCCAACGGATTTTGGGAAACCACTTAGAAAAAAAAAAAGCTTAGGTGGATTTCAGGGAGTTAGATCTTACTCAGGGTGAAATGAGAAGGATCCAGCACTACCTTCTATCCTAGATTTTTTTTTTTTTGTCTGTGATAACATCAAGGGAGCGGCGTGTTCTAGTGGATAGAGCGTTAGGCTGCTGTTCTCCGGGTCCTGGGTTCGAATCCCGGCTATGACAGAATATATTTATTCTGTTAATTTTGTTGGGGGGAACCTTATGGTATGGTGACCCTCCAGGGCAGACCTAGCCTCTTTAAAGTGGGTACCCAAATTGGGAAAAAACCTGGCGGCTGAGCGTGATCAAGGTTTAATCACCTCATTGCACGAATGTTGGCCTAGAAACAGTAGGAATCTCTATATGTTCATGAGTTTTAGAGGTACTGGGTTTCTTTTTCTTTTCTTTTCTTTTTTTTTTTTTTAAACATCCTTTCCAAGTACTTGTATTTTCCTCCTCAATTCTACTTGTTCTATTTGGCACTATTAGACCAAATAGCTAGGGATCCATTTCACCTTTAAACTAGAATGGCGTTGGTCACGGTCTTCTGGTTCGCTATCTATAAACTCGCCGATTAGTCCTAGCTCCTTAAGCAGTTTCTTCAGTTCTTCCTTTAATAATAATAATAATAATAATAAAGTTTTTCACGTGATTTCATTCCTCTTGACTTCATATTTGAGCATGCCTCCTTCGGAGATGAGATCCAAGAACACCACTCCGCACAGAACGTGACTGTTTTATGTGTCCCCGTCTGATACTACCTTTGTGACCCTCAGCAGATTCTATTTCTGTATCCGAATAGTTCAGAATACGCAAGAGCTTTACGACATATAAATTAATATTTCAGAGATCAAATAATACAACAGGCTCCCTCTCTTCCAATCTTTCACATTTTTTTTTCCATCATAATATAATATGGAATGGGCAAGCCCTGTTTTTCAGTAATTGAAGCCCTGGATAATAAAGTTTAGCCGTCCACAGATGCTTGTAAATATTAATGCTTTTTAATGATACTATTTGTCTTTTTTCTTTTCTAATTAAGTGGTTTTAGCTGTTCGATATAGCTGAGATTTAACTACCATTAATAAAATGTGAGTCATATGTTTGTAGGTGTTCTGGATATCTTCAGAAATGCATAACGGCAAATATTTCTTGTTGATAATCTATGCTTAATGAATGGGATATTGGTGTTTATACATAATTTTATTTTTGGCGAAATAAGAAAGGGTTCTTGGAAGGATTTTTGATTGAATGGAGGTGGAATTTAATGGTTTATTGAAGCCTGAAATTTCTATTAATGTCCACATGCAATTTTCTATGTAAATTGCAAGGTTTAGAGCGTTTTTCAAGAACGTGTTTCTCCTGTTTCAATATTGATTTTTCTTTGTATCTTAAACTCAGTGCATAGCCTATGAAAAACATTCGCCTTGGTCTTATGCCCTTGCTGACTTGTAAATTAGGGCATGGGAATAGAAGTATTATAAAACCGAACCTTATTAATATAAATAGTTAATACTATAATACATAGAAAACGTATTCATTATGAAACCAGTAGAGTGGGAACTATTCTCGTCTACTTTCACTATTATTCAGCACTACACTATTTTTGCTTTCTTTGCTTTCTTGAAGGAACGTGTCGAAATCGAATTTATAATTTCGACCAAATTAAAGAATCTTTCTTTTCTCTTTAAATTACAAATAACATCCATATTTATTAATCAGTGTGCACACTTCTAAGGCCATCATTGACAAAATTACGAGAGGAAGGTTGGTATTCGGAAAAATACATTTTGTGTTATGATGCAAGCAGGCGAGTCTCCAAACTAAAAAAAAAAAAAGGCTGTACCATTCCTTTTTGTGGAGCGTAACTGCATAGGGAGCAGAAACGTGGGTGATTGGAGGAAGCAAGGTTGCTATCGTTGGAGATGAACTTTTGGAGGCGCTCTTGTGCCATTTCCAGACTGCAGTATGTTCCCAATAAAACTATTAGGCGGAATGTCCAACAAGAAATAACTCTTATCTATGAAATTGAAAAAAAAAAAAAAAATGGTTGAAACAGTATGCACATTTACAAATAATGACAAAGGAGCGATGAACAAAATTGTCCTTTACCTATCGACCAATAAAAAAGCTAAGAAGAGGAAGACCCAGGAAAGAGATGGTTACAAGATATGGAGGAAGACGTGACTGTCAGAGGTCATCGAGAGGAAGACTGGCTCGATCGAAAGAAGTAGCAAGAATATTTAGAAACGAGAAACAACTAAGTTGTAAAAAAATCGTTAAAAAAAATGCGTATGATATATATACATTACTTAAAATATATTATTTATCTTTCTTAGTTTACTGTTGTCGAGCCACAAGGATTTCATTAACCTTGTTTCCCTTGTCGAGTACCTGAAGTTTTGTTTATCACCATTTCAAGTCAGCTACTATGAAAAAAATAATAATGCAAATAACTAAAGAGATAAAAAAAACTTAGTTAATATTAATTTAGGAACTAGAATAGATTAGGGCGAAAAAATGGAAAATGTACGTGCAATATGTCCAATAGGGGTTGATAAGTATGTTGTGTAATGCATACATTCCGGTATATTTGGGCAGTATTGCCAATGAATAAAGAATTTTTCTCTTTCTCTTTATAAAGAAAAAAGCTTCAAAAATCACACGTCTCTCACTGGTATTCTGGTCAAAGGTGACTCTATCCCGAATCCCGAAGAAAATACCTACTTGGCATTTTCCTATTCCAATTCTTGCAAACCAGATTCCTATATCTTTGAGCTCTTTACTCCGTGCTCTTCCGTGCACACCCTAAATACCCATAAATATCCCTAAGATCCCAACCCATCTATCTATACCCACCCTCTCAGAACAGCATCCTATGAAAAGTCCTTCATCATCCGTGCTACCATACTTTGGAACTCCTTACCCATCTCCCTCCGAAAAGTGTCATCCCCAACCACATTCGAACGCAGATTGGTTAACCACATCCTCAAAAATCAATCTTCCGCACATATGTGTAAATCTAGACTTTGATAATACCTAACTAAACTCATTTGATATTGTTTTGTTTTTTCTTTTGTTCATATTAAACTTGTATAATTTAATTGGCAAAATAATTATATATCAAATGAAGCCAGACAAATTGCACTTTTTCTGTTCACTGTATATTATTCTTAGGGGACGAAATATCTCAGAATAAAAATCATTTTTCATTCATTCATTCATGTAATGTCGCCACCTTATAAATGCTAAATGTTATAGTTCATTTGATGAAATCGAATTTTTTACAACAACCCATTAAAAATTGAAAGTTTTTCAGTTATCTAATACAATTTTGAAATGTTATATTATTTTTGCTTGGACAGGTAAGAAAATTGGCAATTTTACTCTTGGAATTGTCGAATACAACGATTCTTCGTAAATACTTTTTATTTAAAAGTAGATTTTTTTGAGTTCTCAACTTACTTTATGCCTATTCTATCTTGGCAATAGAATCGTACGTTTTGGCTCGGGTCCATAGCCTAGTCTAGTCGACCAAGAAGCCTAATATGTGTTATTTTTTTTAACCAAATTAAAACCGTGTTTTATTTTCTCTTCATTACGCTCCTTGTATGGTTTACTCTATTTTTTTCTTTAGAAATTAATCGCATTTAAAATGATTGATTCACGTTTCTTTTAGGGTTTAGTTTAATATGTTAATGAATTATCTGAATGAACAGAAAAAATATTGGACGGTATCATACCTTCGTTTTAGCTGTCAGTTAAACAGACTTGGGTGAAAATAGAGTAGCTAAATTTTCTCAAATTATCCATTAAAGTTTAAATTTTTCTTTCTACCCCTAGTGGTTCCTGTTCTATATCCCTTTACCAGAGAGATGTCCCTTTACCATTAAAGAGTAATGTCACTCAATATGGACAGTATGCCCCTCTTCACTTTGCCTCTGATAGCATTTTAATATACTAAATTTTTCCTTGTCCTCCGAATCTTCTTTGTTCTTGTGGGTTCCATTTCCTTTTTCTCAAGGTTTTAATACCTTAAAAAATATGTTTGCTCTTTTCTCCTTTAGTTGGTTATCGCGGTAGTTCAATATGTATGTTTAGTCGTTTTTTATCAATACTAATAATGTGATACTTTTAATTTTTTCTAACTTTCAAAATTAAAGATACTTAAGAAGAAGAAATTTAAAAGATCGTCATTTAAGCCCTGTCAGACTTTTTAATATCAGAAAGAAATCTACGTGATACTAAATCACATTAAATTTTACATCGATATATTGGGTTTAATGAAAATTGACTTTTCGTTTTCCTCTTAGACTTACCACACACAGAGACCTTTTCACGCTACTTGGTTAATTGTACTCTACCCTAAACTTAATAACTTTTTGCCGAGTCCTTAAAGGCACATGATGCATAGTGTTGTCTTGGTGGAATAGACCTTTTCCGATTTGCCAACAAGCGTTTCTCTTCAATTGAGACGTTGATTTCCAAAAGGTACTAAAGGACATTTTTTACGAAATTGATGTTTTTACATATTTCTATTTTCATCATTTAGTTTTATCTAAATATTCTATTTGATGTTATCTAATGAATTCTCAAGTCATTAAAAAACGCGATTTAGAAATGCGGTAATTTTCTAAAAGTACTAACTACTCATTTATTTTCGTTCCAAATCATTCTAAAAAAATTCATTTCATAACTTTAATATGATTTTATTATTATAGTAAAAAAAATTCTAAATTTTAAGGCCACAAGACCCAAATTAGCTAGTTTAATAATATATTAATGAGAGATTTTCGCGCTTCCTGTAAAATTTCCTAGAATGGATATAGTACCTTTTGGAAATCAACATCTCAATTGTCGCCTTCAACTGATCTAACTGGGCGCAGTTAAAGTCCATATTTATAGTTTTGTTTTGTGGAAGGAGCTCAGAATGTATGGGTCCCTTCCAACCCCACCAAATACTGAGCATGACCTTTCTTGGATGCAAACCGGCGAGTTGCGAGCGGCGTCGCTCCAGGCAACCTTCAAGATTTTTTTCGGCTGGTTTTTGGTGTAGATAATCCATTTTTCGTCACCAGTAACAACTCGTTTCAAAAATTTAATCAACTCGTTTTTTTCAGCAGCAAATCACAACATGAAATCCTTTCAAGGTTCCTTTCAAAGAGCTCTTGGGGAATCCAAACGTCGTTACGACAGACGTACCCGGGCTTCTTTAGATGATAACAAACGGCCGATTTGCAGGCTCTTACCTCCCCAGCTATCTCAAATACACTATTTCGTGGATTGTTTGCGATTACCGTCATAATATCCTCGATGTCAAGAGTTGAACTCCGGCCAGCCCGGGATTGGTCTTCCAAATTGAAATCTCCTGATCTAAACCGCGAAAACCACTTCGGAACCGAGCATTCAGCAGGGCTTGGGCCTTGGGCTAAGTGGGAAAATTATTAAAATTATAAAAAATCTTTATGATTGGGCCACACTAAGAATTAAAATAGAAGAGAAATTATCTGATGAAATCGATGTCACGAGAGGAGTATTGCAAGGTGAAGTTCTTTCGGCATATCTCTTCTGTCTGTTTATATCTGATATGGAAAAATATTTCAAAGAAAAGGGTGTGACAGGAATTCAATTAAATTCAAACTGTGAAGTACTGAGCTCCTGCTATGCTGATGATAAGGCCATTTTCTCTTATTCTTATATAGATATAAATAAAAAATTAGGAATCCTCGCTTCATACGCTCAAAAAAACCATTTAGATGTAAATCTAAATAAAACCAAAATCATTTATTTTCATAAAGGAAAATAAAAAAAAAATTAAAAACATTTTATTATAACGCGGAACCTATAGAAACAGTCACCTATTACAACTACTTAGGAGTGCATTTTTCCGCTTCCGGTGTTTTCTATCAAGCATGCAAACACTCACAATCAAAAACAGCCTGTGCTGTAGGAACAGTATTAGATATATGTATTAGATTAGAACAGTATTAGAATAGAACAGTATTATATATATATATATATATATATATATATATATATATATATATATATATGAATAGTTTTGATATATATGAATATCAAAACTGATATCTTGGGGAAGAGTAGACTATTATTAAATAAAGCCATTACGGTTAACACTTATTTTATATAGCACTGAAATATGGGGCCTTAGATACCTCGACGATATTCAGAAAGCACATTTACAATATTTTAAAAAACTTTTCAACTTAAATAAAAATGTACCTTTCTGGCTCATAAGACTAGAGTTTAGTCTTGAACATTCTACCATTAATGTATTAAAACGGATATTAAATTGCATTAACAAAATAATCAGCATGCCAGACGACAGAATTACCAAAACCTGCTATATGACTCTCCAACATTAACATCGTGTTAGATCTTCAACAAAATACAATTGGTACAGTCAAATATACCATATCTTAGAAAAAGTTAACTGTTCATATATACTATATTGAAAATAACCCATATATCTTCCAATCCAATATTCCGAAAATTCTTGCTCTATTTAAAGAACTACTATTCAAAAATGACCTTGAATCCTTAAAAACAAGTCAGTACAGCCCTCACTATAATCTCATTTACCAAACGACTCTTCAGTATCCAAATTATATAACAATAGACAATATTCCGTTTAACAGAATAAAAATAATAACCCAGGCCCGCCTATCCGGAAAATATCATATTAAATTCTCTCATAAAAACTAATTTCTATAATATCAAACCCACAGAAATCTGTACAATATGTAATATGAATACCTATAAAAACCCTCTATCATTTAATCGCAGTATGCCCAATCTACTCCTCCGTCAGAAACTACCACATACCATACGTAAACAATATTCCAGAAAATCAGTTCCCAACAATATTCATAATAGAAGACCATAGAGGACGACTCCGTAGGTCCTGATAGGCCTTATGATTATCATGTAATTGAGTCTTTTGTAGTTGAATGAAAAGTTAGAGCGTATGTCTAGTAAGTGTTGGAATAGCCGAAAACAAATCTTTTTTTTTTTAATATTTATTTATTGAAATTTACAACTGTAATTTATATTACAACAAGTAAATATGCTAAAAGAAAAATCACATGAGACAGACTTGTTGAGGAGCAACCCAATGGAAGCACTCCAGTAACTATTTTAAACAAGAAGGTCTCGAGGCCATCTCTTTTCAGACGCCTCGGAGGATTATCAGGAATTGAAGAGGAAGCAAGGGTTGAAACTAGTGGGTTGGAGTGGGAATGGAGTTTGTCATAGAAGGATTGATATCTAGTTTGGGCCAAATCAGCTTCATATGGAACATTTAGATCTTTATGGATGATTTTATTTGTGACAAAGTAAGGAGCGTTGAGGATTTTACGAAGGATTTTGGATTGGATACGGGAAGAATTCGATGGTTTAGTAGAGCCCCAAAGCTCAACTCCGTAAGTCCATATAGGCCTTATGATGGTCATGTAGATGAGCCTTTTGTAGTTAAGTGGAAGGTTTGAGCGTCTGTCTAGTAAGTGTTGAAGTAATCGAAAGCAGCGAGCAGTTTCTTGTCGTTTCAGTCTTGTGTGTGGATTCCATGTGAGACGTTTGTCAAGGAGCAGTCCTAGGTAGCGGATCTGTTCAACAGGGACAAGTGGAATATTATTAAAGGATACTGTGGGACAGGATATCATTGGCTTACGACGAAGGGTAAAGGTTATTTGATGGGATTTGTTGGAATTAATTTTAATTCTCCAATTCTGACACCATATCTCAAACAGTTGGAACGTTATTGACTGATAACACACAAGTGTCATCAGCATAAGTGGACAGGAAAGTGTTAGGATTGGTTGGGATATCAGCTGTATATACTGTGTAGAGAATGGGTCCTAGGATACTGCCTTGGGGGACACCAGCGGACTGAGTAAAAAGAGATGAGTAGAACCCATTGATTTATTTTGAAGGATCTGTCAGTGAGGTAGGACTGAATGATAAGGAAGTATGTTGGAGGGAGGAATTTTCGGAGTTTGTACAGCAGTCCTGGATGCCAGACTCTGTCAAATGCTTGCTCTACGTCGAGAAAGGGTCCCGTGAAGTACAATTCGCGCCCAAAGCAGAGGAGACTACATCCACCACACGATGGCACTGCTGGATTGTTGAATGGGATGTTCGGAAGCCAAACTGATGGTTGGGGATAATATTATTGGAATCAGGGATAGGATATATACGTTTCAGAAGGAGTTTTTCAAGGATTTTTCCCATGATACATAAAAGAGAGACGGGGCGGTAAGAGGACGGATATTCAGGCGGCTTTTTGGGTTTATGGATCATTTTGACTATTGATGATTTCCAGGGGTTGGGAAAATATGTTATGCGGAGTACAGCATTATAAATATAGGTAAGAAATAGGATGGCTTTTCGAGGAAGAAGTTTTAAAATTTGGGATGTGATTAGATCGGGCCCAGGAGCTTTGCGGGAAGGGAGACAGTGAATAATACTAGAAAATTCTGAGGGATGAAAAGCTTTAGGTGGAAGGGACATTTGGAGAGGAATAGTTAGTTCTGCTTCAATACATTCAAGGTGAACGGGATTAAGGATATCAGGGTGAGGAATAAAAGTTTTAAGAAGGTGTTGACCAAAAAGCTGGGCTTTTTCCTCGTCGGTTCTTGTCCATCTTTGGGATTCGGTAAGGAGTGGATAGTTGCAGTCTTTGAACTTGAGCAGCTTCTTAGTGGTCGTCCATAGTGATTTGTCAGTAGTGGTGAGATTTTCTGTAAAATTAATTAAATTTTGAATTTTGAACTTTTTAATTTCTGATTTTAATTTGTTAGTAAGTTTCGTATAATAGGTTTTGTCGGATGGGTATCTAGTCCTATGCCACCTTACCCTTGCTCGACGTTTTTCCCTTAATAAGATGCAAAGGTGAGGTGGCAAGTTAGTCTGCTGTGAGTTGATAGTTGTCCTGTTTGAGGAGTTATCTTTTATACTAGTCTGTATCGATGTTGTAAGTTTTTCGATAGCTCTGTCAATGTCATTTGTTGTCTTCAGAGGAATTTTCAAGTCAAGTAATTTATTTTCCAAATCATATCGAAATCTGTCCCAGTTGATTCGTCCTGTAATCAATGTAGAGGGAGAGGGTCTTGGAGCAAAGTTTGAATGTAATAAAAGCAAAACTGGACTATGATCTATGATGATGAAAGGTCGTCTAAGGACTTGATGATTGCTTGGGAAGGGGAAATCTGAGAGGTAACAAATATATCTAGGATATCAGGATGTTTTTCAGAGATGTAGGCCAATAGGTGGGGTTCGTGGGAGAAAGAATAAAGTAAGAGTTGGAGTTTGAGACATGAGAGAGGATATTACCACGGGAGTTGGAGGATCGACAACCCCATCGTTGGTGTTTAGCATTATAGTCACCTCCAGCAATAAAGCGCGGTCCGAAGGAACGGAATAAGGATTCAAGATGGTGGTATGAAAGGACATTGCCAGGACGACAGTATACAGCTGAGAATGTTAAATGGTAAGGACGGGTTGTAATGATTACTGAGGTGGATTGAATGGCGTCAGTTGGAGTAGAAGGAATAAGGGAACGGGGTAAAGATTTATGAACAAGATTGCAAGAGCCGGCATGTGAAGTATTGTCTGGAGGGTCCGATCTGTAATTAATTTAGTCACGTACGTAGAAATGTGATCTCTGAGTAAAGTGAGTTTCAGTCAGAAGTGCAATATCTATGTGATTGTCATGTAGAAATATGTCAAGTTCGTCACGGTGGTTCAGTAGGCCATTAGCATTCCACAAAACGGTAGCTAGGGGCTTTAAACTCATCGTGGGATATTAAGAGGAATTTCAGACAGGAATCTTGCGAGGAGGTTGATCAGTGGTCGAATGGTCTCTTGAATTTCGAAAAGGAAGGATGATAGAATGGATGTGATGTCGACAGGATGTTGGTTTGAAAAAGAGTAAGGGTCAGGAGGCTGAGGTGGGTAGCTGATGTGGTTATAATCGGTTGCTGGGGGATGGATACGCTGTGGTGTACGAGGAGTTGATTCGGTTTTCGAAGGCTGGGTTGGGTTTGACCGGATAGGTAGTGTGGAACTTGGGGGTGGATGCGGAGTGGTAATTTGACCCGCAACGGAAAGTGATGGGGAGGAATTGACTGAGGTTTAGACTGGAAAGATCTGGCCTGAGGCTTAGATTGGGAGGTCTGTTGCTTGATTTGAGATGTCTGGGGCTTAGGTTGGGAGACCCGAGGCGCCTGAGGTTGTTGTTTTCTCGTTGTTTCTGATTGAGGATTAAGGTCCTGTGGTGGTCCTGTTGACGTGGATGGTTGCTGGGTGGTGGCTTGAGTTGGTATTTTATCCAATTCAGGAAAAATAGCCGAAGATTGAAACTCAGGAGGCTGGATGTAACTATTTTCCGGGCGTTTAACTGCTGTATGCAGAGTACGGTTTCTGAGCTGACTTTTGTAGACGGAGCATCCTCTGTAGCTCGCCGGGTGTCCTCCACAGAGAGCGCATTCTGCTGGCTCATCTCTAGGCCTGCTACATTCGTTAGAGGCGTGTGGGCCGGCACATTTGACGCACCTGGCCTGGTGGTAACAGTAACTCTTTGTATGCCCCAAATTTTGACATTTGGTGCATTGAACAATGATAGAAAACAAATATAAAATATATATTTAAATGGAAACAATATAATTTTGTCTATGTTTAATTAATTCTTCATACCAGAAAGAATTGCGCGCACTCTATTTATTTTTTATTTGATGATTTACCATAAAGGTTTTTTTAGAAATTTTGATTGAACGGTTCTTAGTTAACAAATATATACAATATGTATTTACTTTCTTGAATACTCAACCAAAAGTGTGGAAGGCTATTCTAGGAAGGTATTTTAACACTTTTATATACTCCATAGGTATAGGGTTTATTTAAAAAAATCGAATAATAATAATATATAAATGTATTATATATACTATAATTATTAACAAAATAGTCTGATATATTTATCTGATGAGAGGACTTCAATCACACATAGTTAGGTAAAGTATTGCGATCTTAAACATATTTTTTATTGGCAATTTGGTTTTTTCCGACCATAAGAATAGTAAAATAGATGAATAATATACCGTTTGAAAGCTAAATATTTGAGAAAAAACGTTAACTCATGTACAATACAAAGCGACGGAAGGTAATGCTAATTGAAGTATAGGACATAAACTTAGATGATTGTTGTAAATAACAATTTTATACTGTTATATTATTTAATCTAAAATATATGTTTCCAACAAAACTGGAATTAATGCTTTAATTTGTTTTCTACTCTAAATTTATTAAATAGTTTCATACTTTTAAATAATCCTAGAATTAAAAAAAAGTTATATAATTACATTCAGTTTGATTGGGGACATATGCTCTATATTAAATAGTATAACTGTATAAAATTGTTAAGTATAATAACCTCTTAAGTTTATTTAAGCTATATACAATCTTATACATATAATAACATTTTTTTTCCTCAAATCTACTGGGTTCTAACGGTTTATACTTTTACATTAATATTCCTATGTTCGGAAAAAAAAATGTACCTAAAAAACCTTTTGCCCTGTTAGACTATAGCAATAAAAATGAAACCTGCATGATATTAAAGCACATTAAATTTTTCATCGAGAAAGCGAGTTTAAACAAAATTATTAAAGCCCTATTTGAAAAAATCGTAACGGTATAAAGGTTCAAAATGTTTGGTATAAAGTGACTCTTCCGTTTTTCCGATTTCGATGAAAAATTTGGCACATCTCAGGTCAATACGTTTTTGAAATATAAAATTTTAGTTTTGCACAACTTATCGTTTTCGAGCTAGACTTGCCAAACACACAGAAATAGACTTTTTTCTAGGACTTGGTCATTTCCACTCAAGGGATCCTAAAACATACTTTTCTGTTTAATTTAATGGAATAAAAGGGGTACTCACTACGTTTGCTATAGCATGCTATTTGTGTTATTTTGCTAAACCCGTCGAGTTTCTACATTTATTTCCTGTATAAAATTGATGGGTTTAGCACAATAGCACAAATAGCATGCTATAGCAAACGTAGTGAGTACCCCTAATATAGGAAACGTTTAGCATACAAACGAATAAACTGAACCGATTTCGATTTTGAGACCAATTAGTGTTTCTATGTTGGAAAAAAAAATGTACCTAAAATGTTGTTTCCTCTTTTCTTAAATTCATTAAACATGTATACTTGGCCGTGTTTTATAAATGTTAATGAGGTGATATGGTTAATTTTTGGGAATCTACAAAATTAAAGGTACTTTAGAGGAAGAAACATTAAAATATACGCCCTGTTAGACTATGGAAATAAGAATGAAACCTGCTTGATATTAAATCACATTAAATTTGACATCGATATAGCAAGTTTAATCAAAATCGTTGAGAACGTTTTCGAGATAATAGTAAAGAGGTGCAAAATACATGTTATAAAGTGATTCTTCTGATTTTTCGATTTTTATGAAAAAGATTCAGTAATATTTCAGGCATATAGAATAAAATAGAATAGAATAGAATAGAAAAATAATTTTTATTCTGGGACTGGTCCCTTAAGAACAATATGATATGTACAATGTGTCTGGCCACAAGACCAAAGGATTATAATTAATTTTTATTTACAAAGCGTTAAGAAGAAAAGTAGGATACAATAAAACAAAAGAGTAAAATAACTAAAAGAGTAAAATAAATGAATAACTTCTGATATGTTGAACAAAACTTAATCATAACAATTGATCGATACAGAATCATGAACAATAAATAATAAATTTTCTTTTTGAATAGATATTTGATTTGAAAACTCAGGCTTGTGGAGCGTCTGTTTGAGATGACAATAGGTACTCGAACAGCTGGGACTTGAATGATGGTAGGGAAGAAGCTTGGCGGATTTGAGTAGGTAGGGAATTCCAGAGAGTAGTAGAGCGGACAAGAAAGGAATGTTCAAAACTTGTTGTTCTGTGGGCAGGAATATAAAGGTCAGAATGGCGCGATCTTGTTTGGAGCGAGCGGACGGACGATTTAAATTGCAGAAGTTTGTGGATATAGGGAGGTAGCTGGGAGTTGATAGTTTGGTAAAGGAATGATCCAAGGAAATATTGTCTGCGGTTTGAGGGAAGGAGCCACTTTACTCACTGTATAAATGGGTCACATGAGACCTCTTCGGTGTGCCAAGGACAAATCTTAAAAATGTATTCATAATTATACTCGTACGCTTCTAAAATATGAAATTTCAGTTTAATATAACTTATCGTCTTCGAGCTTGTCTTATTGGTATGTAACATACATATATATTATGCATTGTTTAAAACGAAATTATCTGTTGTGACAAATCAAAAAAGTATTTTAAGCGATATTTTTATATTTCCATTCGTACATGTACTACACCTGATCGTAACAAATATTTAACATTTTTACAGCATGTAAGATTGGCTTACAGCTGCTGTATAACTGCTGTTTCGTAACTCTATTACGCATTCGGTTTGGGCCGATGCCAATAATCCTATTATGTTCCGCTAGGAATAGATTCAATAATTTTAAAATTATGCCATCATTGACTTTTTCTATCAAAGCATCGATTAAGAAAAAATATTTCGCTCTTATGTTTTTCTCAACATTTGATTTATTCCGTTTCGAAGGACAATTTTTAGACTTTAGTTGGTGCGAAAAAGAAAAAGTGTGGAGAATTTTCGGTTTTTTAGTTAAACTTTCTTTTCAATATAATAATGGGACTATTAGACTAGTAACTTGAGAAAAGTTCCTATCTTCTGTTAGCTGCATATGAAATGTGCATCACAGAAAAGGTTGACTAGCTGACTACCAAAAGGTACAAAAGGTCCCGAAAGGTACAAAAGGTTAAATTGATTATTGATTGATTTATTTTCTAATCGTTTAATTTTATTTAATTCCGCCATCAGATTACATCTAAAAACAGAAAAGTCCTTTCAAAACGCGTTTGAAAGTTTTATTTCATTCCTAAGAATACTATGACATTTTCTTCAATGATGTAAAAATAAAATTATCAATATAGTAAAAGTCAATTCAAAACATTGATAGAGAGAGAAATGCTTTATTTTATTTTTTTTTTGTTTCTTTTTTTTAATTATATCAACTATTAAAAGGATTTAAAAATAAACATATATAAACTTTATGTATCAATCAATTCGTAAATATGTATACATAAAGGCTTATCTTATCTCATCTTATATACAATATTTAAAATCTGCTAAAGAAACTCTGCTCTAGACTTTTCCCTCCACTTGCGAAGGGAAAAGCAGAACCCATAAAGAATAAAATTAAACAAACAAAATGTGCAAATAGAATAACTCAAAAGATAAATAATAGTGTAAAATAAAGAAATAATAAAATAAAATATAAGAAAAAAAAAATGAGGTATTAAAACAAAAGATGTAAATGTATACAGTTGTGATAAAAAAATAAATTACAATTCTTCTGAAATTTTAAAATAATATATAAATAAATCTTACATACATGGTGAAGGGATTGAAAGGAGGGATGATTGAAAAAAGGCTTTGCACTGAGGGATAGGATATAACAATTTTTCATCCAGTACTCTATTTTAGATTGAGTTAAGATACAACTAAAAATAACATAAATATATTTGAATAAAAAAAAAACAAAAAAAAAACTTAAATTAAAAAAATAAAATAAAATGACAGAAGAAAAAAAATCCATTTAAAAACGAATGAAATATGAACGATAACAAGTTAATGAGAGATTTCTGCGTTTGAAAAAAGGGCGTAGAGTATTTTTGATGAAAATCATCGTTTTAAATCTGATATTACCTATGCTGATGACACCTGCGTGTTATCAGTTCATAATGATCCATTTGTTGCCTCAAATACCCTTCAAGCCCACATCAAAGACCTAGAAGTATGGTCTCAGAAGTGGAGAATAAAAATAAATTCCAACAAATCCCATCAAATAACCTTTACCCTTCGTCGTAAACCTCTGACTTCCTGCCCTACTGTATCCTTTAATAACACTCAACTAGCTCCTGTTGAACAGATCCGATACCTAGGACTTCTTCTTGACAAACGCCTAACTTGAAATCCACATACACGACTAAAACGACAAGAAACTGCTCGCTGCTTTAGGCTGATTCAACACTTACTAGACCAATACTAAGACTAATCTGGACTTACGGAGTAGAGCTTTGGGGCTCTACTAAACCATCAAATTCTTCCGGCATCCAATCCTTACAATCCAAAATCCTTCGTAAAATCCTCAACGCTTAATGTTCCCTTTGTCACTGATTTGGCCCCGGCCAGGTAACAATCCTTTCATGACAAACTCCATTCGCACTCTAACCCACTAGTTTCAATCCTTTCTTCCTTTTCAATTCCGGATAATTCTCCGAGGCGCCTGAAATGGAAGTGGCACCGGGACCTTCTAGTTTATAATATTTTTAGAGTGCTTCCAATGGGAAGCTTCTCTACATGTATATCATGTCATTGTATTATATAACACATCACATTTACTTGATGTATTTTTTGTTAATACAGTTGTAAATACCAAAAATGATTAAAAAAAAAAAAAAAAAATCTGACATAAAAAGACTTCGAATACTACTTTTCAACATAAACACGAGTTTTAAGGCCCCCCGATACAAAATAACCAATTCTTACTTGTACAAAAGTATTTGTGTTTGTGTCTTGATTCTGTGGTTCAAAGCTTTAAAGCAAATATTTGAAGGAAGTAAGAATTTAGTATTTAATATCGGAATATGATTAGAATATAGCTGTAGTTTTCTCAATAAAATCAACTTATCTAAAGAGTTACTTTCGACTTTACTTTAGCAACGTTGTGTACCAGCTGGTTGAAATTTATTTTGTGGCTGAGCGCCACGGAATGAATTTTGACCTTCCCACTCTTGCTTGGCCAGGTTGATATACTGTTGGGTAACCCATGTAGTGTCATTGCTCATTATAACGGTACTTATTTCATTTATAGTTAGTTATATAGATCTAAAACATTGTAATTGAATGTATTGTCTTGAACAAAGCGCGAATGTACAACTGTATGGACTACTAAAAAAACAATAAGTCTATTCTTTAAATTCTTAGAAAAATAAATTAACAAGCCAACTTTTAACTCGGATCAGATTTTACAAAAGTAGGATCAAATTGAGCATCACACAGCCATTGCTTAAACAAAATTAATCCCAGGTATGTATAATCACAAATCAATAATCATGTAATTTCATTTCAGTACGATGTTTCATAAGATTAATTTAACAGGTACTGTTTGATAATCAACGGCTGTTGATCAAGATACCCACTTTAAAGAGACTGGGTTAGTCCCACGGCTAAAATAACAGAATAAATTACCCTGTCACTGCCGGATCGATTAATATAATCATTATTACATCAATATATTATAAAAAACGGAAGATCTCGTATAATTATTAAGGTAGATTTCGGGCTGAATAACTTCTTCCATGAAGACTCAAAAATTTTTATACATTAACATGATGTTTCGGGATCTTCTCCCATCTTCAGAAGTCTACAAAGTAAAAAAAAGCAATTTCCATTACATTAAAAAATATTATACAGTAGTGAATGGTTTAAAACGCTATGAAAAAAGATTATAAATTAGGTGTCCATTGAAAAAAAAATTTAAATCGATTAAATAACAAATTTAAAATAAAAAAGAGGCATTAAAAGCAATAATTAACAATGTTACATAGTAATTAGTTAAAAAATAAATAAATATTTTAAAATTACCTGGTTATATATTTTGAACTCCCAGCATTTTCACTAATACACAAACTAACTCGGAAAATTAGTAGAAATGTAGTCAATTTGTAAAACCATCAGATCTCTTGCTCAGATCTGATGGTTTTACATATTGGCTTTTTGAGTCTTTATGGAAGAAGTTATTCAGCCCGAAATCTACCTTAATAATTATTATTACTTTTTAGGTTATCCTATTATGAAGATTATATTAATATAATTAGGTTTTTTTGGAACATTCTCTTCTTTTTTTTTTATCATTCATTTATTCTTCATATTACATAATTAACGTTTCGGGATGGTTAGGGATGTCTTATGATTATAGGTTCAAACTTCAGTCTACTCCAGTCCTTGTGTTAAATTATTGTAATAGAATATAGATATTTAAATAAAAGTTAAAATTGTTACAATTAATAGATAAAAAAAAGTAGGGAAAAAAATTATCATTGTTAAATCAAACAAGGAATTTAAAAAAAAAATGACAATATTAGGAGATGTCTTTATTGATTGACTAAAAAATTCTGAAGATGAGGCGTTATTAGCCCCGAAACGTTAATTATATAACATGAAGAATAAATGAATAATAAAAAAAAAAAAAAAAAAAAAAAAAAAAAAAAAAAAAAAAAAAAAAAAAAAAAAAAAGAGAGAGAATGTTTAAAAATAACCTGATTATATTATTACTATAACTTTTTGTAAAATTACTTATTATCTTCTAATATCATTATAATTAAAATTAGAATGTTATTATAAATAATGAAAAAAATGGATGAAAGTTCGATAGCTGAAGATGGCATCATTCCTTATATTTTTTCAGTAGCGACCCGCTTTGCACGGGTGCAATTTAAATGTGGTGTTATTTATTTTTAATTAATTAAGAGTTTACCACTTTGGGATTATAAGTTCATGGTAACGAAAAGTACACTAAGCAAAAAAATATGTTTTTTTTATAATGTCTATTCATTATTATATTCAATCATCGGCAGAAATTAGGAATAACATACAGTAAGGAATATTATTTCTAAAATCTTTCTTACTGTATGGAACAGTATAAACTGTACGGTGGCAACACCGAATCCACCCCATAACCTCCCTCATCCCAACATTACAAACAACATATTTTCATAAGTATATGCGCTTATAACAACTTATAACAATTTAAATGTGGTGTTATTTGTGTTTAATTAATTAAAAGTTTACCACTTTGGGATTATAAGTTCATGGTGACGAAGAGTGCACAAAGCAAAAAAATATGTTTTTTTTTATAATGTCTATTCATTATTATATTCAATCATCGGAAAAAATTAGGAACTTGAATTGATCAAAAAATCAAAATTGGTTCAGTTTATTTATTTGTGATGTTAAAGGGATCCTGTTTTATTCGATTTATTACTATTTTATATTTCAAATGAATTTTTAAAAAAATTAAAAGTTTAATTTAGTTTTCATGCGAGTCCCATTTAGTAGTACACAGCTGAACAGCTGTCTGTTTTCATGAAATGATCTCTAAGTATAGATAATTAATATCTAACTATGTTAGTTTATTTATATATTTATAACAAACTTTTACTTTTTTTAAGAATATACGTACGATTTGGTACGTGATATTTTTCTCTAAAATCTTTCATACTGTATGGAACAGTATAAACTGTACGGTGG
The DNA here is from genome assembly GCA_023052935.1 of Piezodorus guildinii. Classification (NCBI taxonomy): domain Eukaryota; kingdom Metazoa; phylum Arthropoda; class Insecta; order Hemiptera; family Pentatomidae; genus Piezodorus; species Piezodorus guildinii. The sequence continues at coordinate 85,556,502 of CM041295.1, forward strand.
CAACACCGAATCCACCCCATAACCTCCCTTATCACAACATTACAAACAACATATTTTCATAAGTATATGCGCTTATGACAACTTATAACAATTTAAATGTGGTGTTATTTATGTTTAATTAATTAAAAGTTTACCACTTTGGGATTATAAGTTCATGGTGACGAAGAGTGCACAAAGCAAAAAAATATGTTTTTTTTATAATGTCTATTCATTATTATATTCAATCATCGGAAAAAAATAGGAACTTGAATTGATCAAAAAATCAAAATTGGTTCAGTTTATTTATTTGTGATGTTAAAGGGATCCTGTTTTATTCGATTTATTACTATTTTATATTTCAAATGAATTTAAAAAAAAAATTAAAAGTTTAATTTAGTTTTCATGCGAGTCCCATTTAGTAGTACACAGCTGAACAGCTGTCTGTTTTCATGAAATGATCTCTAAGTATAGATAATTAATATCTAACTATGTTAGTTTATTTATATATTTATAACAAACTTTTCCTTATTTTAAGAACATACGTACGATTTGGTACGTGATATTTTTTCTAAAATCTTTCTTACTGTATGGAACAGTATAAACTGTAAACGGTAGCAACACCGAATCCACCCCTTTACCTTCCTCATCACAACATTACAAAAAACATATTTTTATAATTGTATGCGCTTATAACAACTTTATATTAACTTGTACGAAATATTTTATTGCATATTAACATTTGTAAAATTATATTTTTAATTTTATATGTGTATTATACGTCTATATTACTAATCATAATTCAGGAATAAATTTTTGATGCCGTATTTACTGAAAATTTAAATTTTTTTTCCAAAGAAAAAGTTAATATCAATGTATTTTACTCATAAACATTCGTAAAAGGATGCCCTAAATTATAATAAAAGCCGTATCAAAATACGTGGTGTGGCTTAAAAAAAGTTCGCACAAATCAAAAATCAGGATATCATTTTATATATAATAAAGCTAATGTTGATGTATTTAATTAATGTATTATTTGTATCTAGCCCTAGAATACACGCACACAGTTCTCCTATGGTATGTATTACTGTGGTGTTAGTTTTTCCTATTTTACAAAAAATTTGTATAGGAATCCGGGCCATCACGTTGATCCTAAAATAATTAACATTGAAAAAAAAAAGAAAACTTATAAAAATAAAACTGTGATCCAAGTAGGAATGTTTCCAACTAGGCCAGAATCTTGGCTTCAAAGGCCGCCAGCTGCGTGTGCGGCTAAAAGCTCTTATCGTAAAACCAGCATCTTGAAGGTTATTAGAACCCAATAAAGAGGCCCGTATTATATTTGAAACTAATCATTTAATATTATAATTACGATATTTTTAATAATTGAATAATAAAAGATCGAAAAGGACCGATTTTAACTTCAAAGTCATAATTCTATTAATAGAATTCGCTTTAATATTATAATATAATCTAGCGCGGGCAATATAACCGTTTTTAAAATCGATTTAGAAATATGAAATAAAGTTAGAGTTGAAAAATGCTTAAAGAATCTCTTTTTGAAGAATTTTCTTTGGAAACATATTTTTTAATAAGAATATAAAATTATTAATGGGGAAGTGAGAATGGTTGACTGTGTGAGTAAGTGGGAGAAGTTAGTTCAGGTTGCAGTCAAAAGAACATACAATTAAGATTAAAAAAAAAAATTTACATTGTTTATTAATGTTTACTTTGGTGTTACCGCCAATTTTCGTTTAATATTTCCCCACAATGGGCGCCATTATTGCTTGGCGCTCTCCTTCAAACGGTACGTACTCATGTTTGATTTAAATATTTCTCACCTCTTTTTTATTTTCTATTATCTTTCTATATTGTATTATCTTCTATTATCTTTTCTACTATCTTTTGTTCCTATTATTTTTATATTTGTCATTTGTCATAACCTTCATTTGACTTTGTTTTTATTATCTGTTTATTTCTTTTACTTATAATCTTTACATTGTATTCTACATCTGGTTGTTATTTTTTTGTTTTGTTTTTTTATAGCCCTGAAGAAGGTCTATAATTTAGACCGAAAAGTTGGCACTAGCTTATTAAGTTTATATCTTAATTGTGTGTTCTCTTGATTGCACCCTAAACTAACTTCTACCAATAAAATTATTAAGTACAATAATCACAAATGGGTCAATCTATTCGAAATCGTCCAGATCTTGCCGCTCAACATTTTTAATTTTCATAATTTTTAGATCGTATATTCTCTGTTGTTTAATAAACATCAAACCGTCAGCTTCGCGGCTAAATACATGCGTGGGGAAAATCTTTCTAGTTTTTATATGTAATTTCGTACATATCAAATTAAAACAATATCTAACAATAAGGGAATGACATGCTTTGATTTTTGGATTTTTTGGCCCCACTACTCATTAGCTAAATAATGAATAGAGCGGTTTAAAAAATTCTCGAAAATTAATAAAAAACGAGACATTTAGAAAGATAAAAGTAAAGAGACTCGCCCTTGATTATTTTTTCCTATATAGCTTAGTCATAGTCCCACTTGCTGTATAAATTTCAATCTTGAGAACATAGTTCTTTTTTGTTTATGAATTTTTAAAATTGGCAAAAAATCGTTTTTCGCGATGTTTACCTGGAAATATACTGGGGGAAAAATTATGAAACTTATACAGATAACCCATCTATACAATGTGTTAAAGTGGCAAAACATTAAAGAATTAATAAAAAGATTTGGAATGTATTGACCCATTTATAAGATGTGTACAAACTTATATATAAGATAACATTTTTTTTTCAAATCTATCGCTTACCAACGGTATAATATACATCTATATTATTATCTTCACAAAAAGGCCTTAAAGACCACGCGAATATCACGAATTAATTGCTTCCTCTTCATCTGCCTCCCCGTGCTAACGTTTTCTCTCATCAGACCACGCAATACCCTTTTTGGAGCGCTTCTTTGCCGCATGAACCTTTATGCCCATGCATCTATATTAATATTACTATATTCGGAAAAAAAAGTTGTTTGCACTTTTCTCCTTTAGTTGGCTGTCGAATCCGTTCAACGTGTATATTTAGTCTTTTTTTTATCAACGTTTGTTAGATGATATGGTTAATTTTTAAGAATCTACAAAATTAAAGAAATTCGGCATTTAAACCATGCCAGACTATTTTAATCAGAATGAAACGTACATGATATTAAAGCATATAAAATTTTACATCGATATAGCTAGTTTGATCAAAATCGTACCAGCTGTTTTTGAGAAAACCGTAAAAAGGTGCAAAATTCATGGTATAAAGTGGCTCTTCTGGTAATCCGATTTTTATGAAAAAGTTGTGGTAACATCTCGGGCGTATGATTGTCTTAAATATGAAATTTCAGTTTCTTTTTTTTTTTTGCGCTAGACTTACTACACAAACACACAGACCTTTTTTCGGAACTTGGTCATTTTGACTAAAGGGACCCTAAAGGGGTTCGTTTTATGTCAGCTTCGTGCCTAAATACATGTGTTGGGAAAATCTTTCTAATTTTGTAGATATGAAATCAAAACAAAATCTGACAATTAGGTAAGGACATGCTTTGTTTTTTTTTTTTTTTGCTCCCACTACTCATTGCATAAATAGTGAAGAAAGCTGTTAAAAAAAACACTTAAATATGAAAGAAAAACGAGACTTTTAACGATATAAAAGTATATAAAGGAAAAAGAGGTTCACTTTTAATTATTTTTTCTTATATAGCTTAGTCATATTCCTACTTTCTGCAAAAATTTCGATCTTGTGAGCATAGTCGTTTTTTCTATAATAATTTTCAAAATTGGCAAAATTCATTTTTCGCGATGTTTGCACAGAAATATCTCAAAAGGGACTGCGTGAAAAATTATGAAACTAATACAGATTACTTACCTCTACAAAGTGTTTAAGTGATATGAATTTGGCCTTTGAGACTAAGCTGGTTTAGGAGATATGCAATCCTCTTCAATGTTGTAATAGCGTTTTCATTGAAAAATATTAACTCCGGTAATTATGCATATTTAAGAATTGAAAAAGACTAGAATGATGATGAGAGTATTTTATATAATTTTGGTCCCTACAACACATTACCTAAGTAGCCAAGAAAATTATTTAAAAAAATCAGAAAACATTACGTCAACTGAATCCTTTGGCGCGCTATGACAAAGGAGGTTAGAAATGATTTTCACGTTTACTTATTTTGCCTTATATAGTCTTACCATTGCACCACTTTTTTTTAGAAATTTTGATCGTGCAATGTAAATTTTCGAAGAAGGATTATTTTCTAGCTCAGTAATATTTATAGTAAAATATCTAAAAAAAAAAATTGAGTGGACAAATTTAACAATCTAGTTAATTGCTTGTGAACACTGACTTGTAATTGTTAGTGCAAAATCGCAATAATAAATTTGAAGGACAGGCGTATCATAGAAGAAAATTGATAATATTTGATTTCTTTACGAGTATCTGGTATAAGTTTTAAATTTTAGTTGATTTGTATTTATTTGTATCATACTATGGCTACTCGGACGATATTACTATGGAATTCCTAAATTTTACCGAGCCATGTTTAATTAGGATGGATGTCTTTGTCGAGTACCTGACTTAGCACATGGTCTGGACCAACATTTTACGTTAACTCTAAAGGACGGCATAACGAAGGCATGACTCCATTTAAAAATCCTAGAAGCCATCAAGATTAAAGTTCAGTTATTTAATGTTTTGAGGATTAGAGTAAACACCTACAGCTAATTTATAACAAATATTTTGTATAATACTGTAGTGTTACTGTTACGTTTTCACAAATACTGACATTATCATTGTATACTGTATATATTGTGTGAATGGGATCTTATATCACTATTACTAATGTTCCTATAGAAACAAATTGTATTATATCTCAATAAATAAAAAAATAAAAAAAATTTGTTTAAACTCGCTAACTATGCAAAATGTAATGGTCTTTAATATCATGCAAGTATCGTTCTGATCAAAATAGTTTTACGTGGCTTAAATGCCGAAATTTTTAATTTTCTGCTTCTAAAGTACCTTTAATTTTCTAGATTCCAAATAATTAACTACATCATCTTATTAGCATTGGTTAAAGACGGCTTAATATACAAGGTGAACGAATTAGATTGTGAGCTAAAGGTAGAGCAACCAAAAAAATGTTTTTAATTAATTTATTTTTATGCTAATTATGGCTAAGCGGACGATATTATAGTGGAAGTCCTAAATTTGTCCGAGCCAGGTTTAATTAGAATGGGAATCTTTAACGAATATCTTAAAGTTCAGTCATTTAATTTTTCGAGGATTAGAGTTAACACCTAGAGCCTTGTTCTTTTTTTTTTTTTTTCATTTCCCAAAATAGGCTATTTCTAGAATACAGAGTTTTCGTGAAGGTGTTCCGCGTGAAACGAACGTGATATGAGTGTAGTCCACTTAATATCTAAATACATTTCTTATATTTAGGATCAAGGGGTGTCGCGGCTGAGAGACAGAGGCGCTGGGATCTCTCGGATTTCTACAAGTGGGGGAACAACCCACGTCTGGGGCTTATAAATATTGTATATAAGTATGAGTGTGTTCATCCTTAGTTCATTTATTTGTTAGCCTAATATTTATTTAATTTGTATATTTTGTTATCATATATTATTTATTTTAATTTTATTTTATGTAATTTGACTTTTCTCTTATTTATACTGTAAATATTGTATGAATGTGATCTTATAGCAATATTATTATTGTCCATTGAGACAAATCTTAATATATCTGAATAAATAAAAATATTAAGGATCTAGGGGGAGGGGGGCTTGTCATTGAAATGATTGGATGTAGGAGTCTGTGAACATTTTTTGTTGGGGACCACTGTTTTATGCTAAAGGTGTTTCATATGTCCTCCATGGTTGGGAATACGCCAAGATGGCGGGCTGTCATTTCCTCATGACCTAGGGTACAATAACGTTTACCACGTTTCCATTTGTAAGGAGATGCTGCTGAAGGTCATACCTCCCTTGAGCATTCCTCCCTTTAAATGGACCCCATTGCATTCCTTCGGATAATTTTAGTAGTAATCTTTTTAGTTCTTCTTTAAGTTTCCTCTCGCTACTTGTTTAGCAGACTAGTATTAAAGGCTGTTTGATGTTGGTGTAGGAAGCCATGCTTGGCCAATTTATTTATTTATAAAGTGAGTCCACCAAAGGGCGTATTGCGCAATGATAGTTGGTCATATTACATAGTATTTACCTTATAATATCATAAACAAAAACAATAAAAAAATATATTAAAATGACTAAATAAAGAAAAATAAAACTATTAATTTGTACATAAAAAAATAAACTAGAGTAACTGGATAAGGAAAAAAAAAACAATTACTTCACACATAAACAAAAACAATAACAAAATATAATAAAATAACTGAATAAATCAATTAATTTGTACATAAAAAAATACAGGAAATAGAAAAAGAAAACAATTACTTCATACATAGAAATAAAAATAAAAACATGCTAAGAGAATACAAATAATTATGAATAGTAAAAGTATTGAAAGTAAAAAAACAACGCATGAAGTGGCTTCGTTATTGTATCCCGAACGAAGTTGTTTATTAATGAATATAATTAACACTCCGAAAAAAAAAATTGCAATTGGAACAACTAGATACTATGAAGGCAATTGTTTACACCCTGTTTTGATTACACCCTTTACCTCCATAAAGAATTCATAAAACCTCCCTGGCTAGGAAAAACAATAAATCATAGGGATATATCTATCTACAATATAAAATGACCTGTGGTGTTAGTTGAGAAAAAATAGGAGGTTTCAAACGTGATTTTTTTTATCCAAAACAATATAGATCACAAACGGTAGGTGGCAGCGACAAAAGTTACATCTAAAAAAATATTCTCCTTTAAATTTCTGATATGGAAACTATGGTTCAATATTTCATCTGAGCAATGCCAACAGAGGTAGAGAGTTACATTTTTGAGGGCGAAAAAAATGATACAAAAGAAAAACAAAAAACTAGACCTCCTGCCAAAAGACATGTCAAAAAAAGTCGTGGCGGACAGAATTAGTAAATGAAATATTGATCTCATATACTATGTAGGAGGTAAATTAGCTTCCTTAACATATACGCCGCGGCCTATAATATACCTAATTTTTTCGAAGTTTTTTATATTTAGTTTTTCTTACATTTATTGATGTGTCTATATGCTATGTTTATGTTATGTGATTGCTCAAGAAACTGGTCTTCATTGGTATAGCATTATTTATGTTTTGTGTATTTTATTATATATTGCAACAAAGATTATATTAAAAAAAAAATAATATACCTAAAGCTTGTTTCATTTTTTCAAACGAGAGACCAACTGATTAATTATATGCCTTATCCATTACCTACTACACAGTATATGAGGTAATATTTAATTTATTAATTCTGTCCGCCACGACTTTTTTTGACATGTCTTTTGGCAGGAGATCTAGTTTTTTTGTATTTTTTTCCTCCCTCAAAAATGTAACGCTCTACCTCTGTTGGCGTTGCTCTGATCAAAAATTTTCCGACAGTTTCCATGTCCGATTTTTTTAAATCTATTCTATTGGTATTTACAACTGTATTAACAAAAAAAATGCATCAAGTAAATGTGATGTGTTATATAATACAATGACATGATATACATTTAGAGAAGCTTCCTAGAAGCATTGGAAGCACACTAAAAATCTTCTAAACTAGAAGGTCCCGGGGCCATTTCCTTTTCAGGTGCCTTGGAGGATTATCCGGAATCGAGGAGGAAAAAGGATTGAAACTAGTGGGTTAGAGTGCGAATGGAGTTTGTCATGAAAGGATTGATATCTGGTCCGGGCCAAATCAGTAACATAGGGAACATTAAGGTCTTTATGGATAAGTTTATTCTTGACAAAGTAAGGAGCGTTGAGGATTTTACAAAGGATTTTGGATTGTAAGGATTGGATGCGGGAAGAATTTGATGGTTTAGTAGAGCCCCAAAGCTCCACTCCGTAAGTCTAGATTGGTCTTATAATAGTCATGTAAATGAGCCTTTTGTAGTTCAGAGGAAGTTTGACCTTTGTCTAGTAATTGTTGAAGTAGCCTAAAAACGGCTAGTAGTTTCTTGTCGTTTTAGTCGTGTATTAGGATTCCAAGTTAGGCGTTTGTCAAGAAGTCCTAGGTATCGACCTGTTTCAACGGGAACTAGTTGAGTGTTATTAAAGGATAATGTAGGGCAGGAAGTCAGAGGTTTACGACGAAGGGTAAAGGTTATTTGATGGGATTTGTTGGAATTTATTTTTATTCCAGTTCTGACACCATACTTCTAGGTCTTTGATGTGGGCTTGCAGGGTATTGTGAGGCAACACATGGATCTTTATGAACTGATAACACCAGTTATCATCAATATAGGTAGAAAGGAAAGTGTTAGGAGGGGTTGGGATATACCTGTACAGGTGTCCGAAATTTATTGGAGAATATTTTTCAAAATATAACTTTGTCGCACCTGCCGTTTATGAGCTTTATTGGTTTGAATAAAAAAAAATCACGTCATTATAGATAGCATATCCCCATGATCTACTGTTTTTATAAATTCTTATTGAGGTAAAGGGTGTAATACAGTAAACCGTTGTTTTCATAGTATCTAGTTGTTCCAAATGCATTTTTTTTCTAACTGTGAATTATTTGAAAACTAATTAAAAATATTTAAAAAATGCAATCAGAATAATTGTTTTACACTCATTAATAAAGGAACATTCTCCACTCATAAATGAAAACAGAATTTTTAATTTATCCAGATTAGATCAAGAGTTATAGAATTTTGGCCGTCGAGATTTTTTCCCACTGTGCGCCTGAACCGAATCAATTGCACCACAAAATATTTTTTTTCTTTATTAAACAGAAATAAATATCATTCTCTTGCATTACAATCCAAGTCGACAAAGTGCATCGGAGTATGGAGATCGACCTCATACTCCTAAGATTTCGGAGATTCTTTTTCTGCTTTTACTGCTAATTTAATTGTTATAGTCCAACACTTTTGCTGGAATTCCAAAAATTTTGACTCTCTCCTTCCCTAGAAAAAATATTTTGTCAAACCGTAGAATTTATGTAACTGAAACACACTTCTAGAAATAAATCATAAAAATTATTTAATGTTTTTTTCCCAATTTTTTAACATGTTTGAGATTAGCGCATACCGTTTCCTCAGTTCTTCTGTGACCTTTTCGGATTCGTTTCATTTAATGAGTGGAATCCATAGAGAAGAAGAGTGAGAGGAAAAAATATCCCACCCTCCGTAAAAAAAAGTAATTAATTTAAATACCTGCTAGTGATTTAAATTATAATTTAGCTGAAATGAATTGTCAACCTACAGTATAACCCACCTGTTAGTCAAAATTGGAGATATTAGGAACTTAAACTACAAGCTCCGATCAGAAAAATATCTGAGATACAGACTTGTTTTAGATTGCACAGGATATAACTTCTGTAGTTTACATCTTCCTGCTAAAATGGAATAGAAATATTTTCCTAAACAAAGTAAATTGTAGTTAATTGACTTCGAAACTTCCCTCCGAACCACTGATTTATAAAACTTTGTCCTCGACATTTTTTTACACATAAAGTTAACGCTGACCGTGGATTTTCTTTCACAACCCAAAGTGAACCCTTATGAATTCAGAGGTAATATTAATCCAATCTTAAATTTTGGATTTAAAGATAAACTCGCTATGAGTGAAGGTGGTCTATTTCATCAATAGCCGTCAACAGTTAAGAGTCGGAAGGTCGAAAATATGATACTTTAACTTGTCTAACCATTAACTACGCGCTAAAAATTACAAATATTATTATCACTAAGTTGATCTTAATACAATTTTTTTTTATTGATATGATATGATGTTTTACTAGAATAATTTAATCTATAAAGTGGCCCATCTGCTAAGATGAATTTAACGAAACTCTATCAGTGACATCCCAGGCATATTTAAACTCGGGTTATTGCAACCATTCGTTTTGACACATCGGCAGTTATTGACCAATAAGTTTCATCACTTGCTAAAGCTGACAAACAATTCACTTGACACTTACGTTTCAAATGTGAAATTTTTTTATTGAATTATAACGAATTCATATCTTGAATATTAATATTAGTAGCAACAGACAGATTTAATACGTTAACATTAAATAAAGAGCGAAAATACTTTTTGCATAAAATTTGTGTGTATTTGAACATAAGAACATTAATATAGATGTATAACATACCGTTGAAAAGCTAAATATTTTAGAAAAATATTCTTGTAGACTAGCATGGATCCCAGCTCTTCCTCGTCTTCTTTTTCCCTCAACATCTTTGGGTATTCTACCATCCGGCATTCTTTTCAAATGTCCATACCACTTCAGGCATTTTTTTTCAATCTCTCCCATAATGATTCTTTCAGCCTCCATCTTTTCTCTGATGGTCGTATTTCTAACTTATTCCATTCTGAATATTCCCAACATACGCCTCCGTACATTTCTGTGGCTAAGAGTTTTTTTCTAATATTTCTTTTTAATGTCCAAGTTTCTGACCAATGCGTCATAATCCTCAAGAATATACTATTTTATACATTTATTTTGTTTTAGTGATAATGTTCCGGTTCCACAACCCCGAATTGATCATTGATAAGGCTTTTTTACCATCTGAAAATTTTCTTTTTATTTTCACATCACATTCACCGTCCAATTATGGAGACAAGATATTTAAAATTTAGATAATAACTTAATCGATTATTTAAGAAAACACTTTTTTTCTATTGAAAGTCAATACAATTTATTTTTTAACCTTTTTTTCATCTCTACTAAATACAAGTGTGTTAATAAAAACCGGTAAAGAAATAGGACTCGAATCAAATACCGATAAGACGAAATATATGATTAGTAGCAGGAACGGTGGCGATTTTGGTGATATTGATGTATCAGGGCATACTTTTGAACACGTAGAGAAATTCAAGTATTTAGGTTCAATTATAACTAGAAAGAATGAAATCCAGGAAGAAATAAAGTCCCGGTTAAAGGTGGGAAATGTGTGTTATTATTCAGTTGCTAAGTTACTTAGTTCGCGGCTTCTATCTAGAAACTTAAAGGTTAGAATTTATAAAACTATTATTCTTCCAACGGTTCTTTACGGATGTGAAACGTGGCCGCTAACTTTGAAGGATGAACAACGGCTTAAGGTCTTCGAAAATAAGGTATTGCGTAAAATATTTGGTCCGAAGAGAGATGAGGCCACTAGGGAGTTTAGAAGGTTGCACAACGCGGAATTGCGGAACTTGTATCCTGTGAATATAATTGAGCTGATTGCATCGCGGAGACTCAAATGGGCGAGTAAAGTTGTTGGGCTCGATGACAAGCGGATTCCGAGAAGGTTGGTATTTGCTGATCCGACTGGTAGGCGTCCGAAAGGTAGGCCGAAGCGTCGATGGGAGGATTGCGTTAAGGCTGATCTCGGGAGCTTGGGCTTGATTGGTGAACATGGGACGAGTCTGTGTAGGCAGAATTTGGTGGTATCGGCATCGAACCTTCGGGTTCGCTAAGCCTATTATTACTATTATTATTATTATTTTCATCTCTATCTGTATTTAAAAATTCTTTAATTTTTTTCTTTGTAATAACAGTTCACATCATTTAGATGGATATATTTACATTACATATTTATATAACATTGTTCCGATTCACGGGGTCAAATCCGGGTATGACAGAGTAATTACTTATTCTGTTATTTCAACCTATGGGCGACCCTGAAGAAGGGAGACCTTTCTGGCTCATTCATCCTCGATAAAGTGGGTAACCTGAAATTGGGGGAGGGACAGTCCGCTGAGCTGACTCAGTTTGATTTTGACATATAATACATCAAATATTACTGCCTTGCCAGAGTAACCCTCATTTCATCAATCGATTACAAGACAAACCAAATTAATAACACTAGAACCAGTTGAGTCTTAGCCATTTAATTTTATTCTATCGTACCTATTATATAGAGGTATAATCTGTATGACTTTCATCATTTTTGACTCATTCCTTTTTGAGATATTTTACTATAAATAATCCTTCATTGAAAATTTATATTGAAAAAAGGATACAGCTTGCACGGTCAAAATTTCTAAAACAAGTAGTGCAATGATAAGGCTATATAAGGAAAAATAATTAAGCGTGAAAATCAGTTCTAACCTACCTTGTCACAGCGAGCCAAAAGTTTCAGTAAATTAATTTTTAAAACCATTTTCTTGGCTTCTTAGATAATGTGTTGTAAGGACCAAAATGATATAAAATACTCCCATCATCATTATAGTTTTTGTTTGGTTCTTGAATATGCAAAATTACCGGAGTTAATATTTTTTTAAGAAAATGTTATTTTACAGTTGAGTGAATTTTTTAACTCTGGAACCAGATTAATCTCAAATACCAAATTTATATGACTTAAAAACACCGTATAATTTTCCACTCAGTCCCTTTTGAGACATTTCCGTGTAAACATCGCGAAAAACGAATTTTTGCCAATTTTGAAAATCCATATACAAAAAATGGAATATGTTCTCAAGATCGAAATTTTTACAGTAATTAGGACTATTACTAAGCTATATAAGAAAAAATAATTAAAAGTGAGTCACTTTCCTTTGTATACTTTTATCTCGTTGAAAATCTCGTTTTTTATTCATTTTAGAGAATTTTTCAAACAACTTTCATTACTATTTAGGTAATGAGTTGTGGGTACAAAAATACAAAACATGTCTTTACCTTAGTGTTAATTTTAGTTTTGATTTGATATTTATAAAATTACAAGAATTAGCAACTTTTTCCCATCACAGGTTTTTGGCCGTGGAGCTGACTTATAACGGTTGCAATACTAAAGGTATTGGCCCGACATTTTATTTATTTATGGTTTCATATTTACGAAAGGATAGAGAATAGTTAGTAAAAAAATACGAAAATCAAAAATCGAGCTGAAAAATTAAAGAAAATCGGACGATTTCAAATGGCTTGATATAAAAACAATCTAATCCATATGTGCTGAACCTTAAGACCCCTCATAATTTACAGAGGCAAAAAATTTTTTTTTCAATATTATTTGACACATTAAAATCCACTGTGGTATTAAAAAAATCAATTAAAGGCTTTGGTGTTTCTTGTGAAAAGTCGATATTAAAATCTCCACTCAAGATCATGGGTAATTTAACTAAGTTCCGATCATACAAATACAAATTCACATTGTGTAACTCATGACTAATCATTCTTTATCGTAATAATAACAATAATTGTGTTTTTTATAATGTTAAATGTTTTTCCACTAAATAATCCACAACTACATACATTGACCTCACAATATGAACCAAAAATGTAAAACAAATCATTGTTAAAATAATAATTATTATGACGTATCAATAACAACTATTCAATAGTTGATAACAATTAATAATACACAGCGACACAGCAGTGAAGAGCAACTGACTGTATCTTTGTCGCTCGGGTACGCTCGGCGGAGTCCTGAGTTCTCCCAATCGAGCCTTTCACCTACGAGCGTGACGAATCAGCCTCACTCACAGCTTACAAAAAAATCTGTGTGCAGTGTGCCAAAAGAAGTTTACAATCCTTTATCTGTAAGTGTCTCCTTTCCTTTATCAACTTTTAACTCTCAAAAAGTCACGTTTTTTAATAATTTTTGAGAATTTTTCAAAATCACTTTCTTCACTATTTAGGTAATGAGTTGTAAAGACAAAAAATATAAAGTATATTATTAGTTTTTGTTTTGATTTGATGTTACCAAATTAAAATTACCAGAATTAAAGAGATTTCCCCAACACATGTTTTCAGCTGCGAAGCTGCCTTAAATCTGCTGCAACGATAAAAATACTAGCCAGATACTTTATTCACGGTTTTATGTGTTTTTTTTTAAACACAAAATCATGGTAAAAAAAAAAGGTTCAGCACATATGACCTTAATACCCCTCATCATTTATAGAGGCAAAAACATTTTTTTCTCGTTTATATCTAAGAGAGGAAGAATAGGTCTTTTGTGTAACACCAGTCAGTACCTTTTATTCGAATCAGAACATTCTGGGAACGTTCACTTTGGAGTTCGTTAAATATGTCGGGGGAAAAAAAAGACGGTTTTACTTTCGATTGATGAATCATTTGCATATATAGGTAAAGCCAAGTGTGGGTCGGGTTAAGCCGGCTCGCCGCCAATAATCCTTTTGGCAAGCATTTTCGACCCAACTATCCGTTAAAATGAAGATTGTGACGGCTTCTTTCGGCAGTTCTTCTTCAATTGAATCTGGGTCAATACATTAGAAATCGTACAGACAATGCCACCCAACAATTTTGATTTTCATGATTTTTTTTTTTTTACCATGATTCTGTATTTAAAAAAACAAAACATAAAACCGTGAATAAAGTATCTGGCTAGTATTTTTATCGTTGCAGCAGATTTAAGGCAGCTTCGCAGCTAAAAACATGTGTTGGGAAATCTCTTTAATTCTGGTAATTTTGTAAACATCAAATCAAACAAAACTAATAATATACTTTATATTTTTTGTCTTTACAACTCATTACCTAAATAGTGAAGAATGTGATTTTGAAAAATTCTCAAAAATTATTTTAAAAACGTGACTTTTTGAGAGTTAAAGGTTGATAAAGGAAAGGAGACACTTAAAGATAAAGGATTGTAAACCTCTTTTGGCACACCGCACACAGATTTTTTTGTAAGCTGTGAGTGAGGCTGATTCGTCACGCTCGTAGGTGAAAGGCTCGATTGGGAGAACTCAGAACTCCGCCGAGCGTACCCGAGCGACAAAGATACAGTCATTTGCTCTTCACTGCTGTGTCGCTGTGTATTATTAATTGTTATCAACTATTCAATAGTTTTTAATAGTTGTTATTGATACGTCATAATAATTATTATTTTAACAATCATTTGTTTTACATTTTTGGTTCATATTATGAGGTTAATGTATGTAGTTGTGGATTATTTAGTTATTATTGTTATTATTATGATAAAGAATGATTAGATCGTATGAGTCATGAGTTACAAAATGTGAAGCAGAAAATGGGATACTCATCATAATAGTTGCCATTAACATCTCACCTAATCAAAGTGTAAAGAACATAATAGAATTTATTCATAAAAATTAACTTTAATATACAACAGCAGGGTCTGCTTTGTATGATCGGAACTTAGTTAAATTACCCATGATCTTGAGTGGAGATTTTAATATCGACTTTTCACAAGAAACACCAAAGCCTTTAATTGATTTTTTTTAATACCACAGTGGATTTTAATATGTACATAATATAAATGAAAGTACAGCAAAATACGGAACTACAATTAATGGCGTTTTTTTCTAGATAATTAAGTGAAATTCAATAAAAAATACTTATTTCAGTTATCAGAAAGCCATCGTAAGCCTTTGTAGAATATGAAAACGAAAATAATCATCTGATTTGTATAGAATTAAAAAAAACAATAACTTTAATTTGTGATTTGTTTCTCATTTATCCTAATAATCCGATCCATAATCATACTACATAAACATAATATATTATATATTATTATATATATATATATATATATAATATATATAATATACATATACACAAACACACATATTTTTTTCTTATATAGCTTTATCATTGTCCTACTTCCTGTAAAAATTTTTACAAATCGGTTTTGTTTCTCTGAATCTTGTCCTTTTTACTATATGAATTTTAAAAATTGCTAATAATTAATTTTCGTTATGCTTGACCCTAGAGTATGGAGGCCCTTCTGGGACAGACCCACCCTTTTTAAAGGTTCCCGAATCGGGGAAAAAATCTGGCGGTTGAGCGTGTTCAAGGCCTAATCACCTCATTGCACGGCCGTTGGCCTAGAAACAGTACGGATCTCAATATGTACTGAGCCCAAAACCTTTCATAGATTTTAGAGGTACAGGTTTCTTAATAAACCGTATAAAATAGGAACTTTTATTTCTGTAATTTTTTAATACATACATAGCAATCAAGTTTTCGTTATCTGTACTTCACTTTAAAATAGCAAACAAATGACTATAACTAATTTTGATTTATGTATTTCTAGATAATTAAGTGAAATTCAATAAAAAATACTTATTTCAGTTATCAGAAAGCCATCGTAAGCCTTTGTAGAATATGAAAACGAAAATAATTATCTGATTTGTATAGAATTAAAAAAAACAATAACTTTAATTTGTGATTTGTTTCTCATTTATCCTAATAATCCGATCCATAATCATACTACATAATACATAATATTATTACTATATATATATATATATATATATATATATATATATATATATCACAAACACACATATTTTTTTCTTATATAGCTTTATCATTGTCCTACTTCCTGTAAAAATTTTTACAAATCGGTTTTGTTTCTCTGAATCTTGTCCTTTTTACTATATGAATTTTAAAAATTGCTAATAATTAATTTTCGTTATGCTTGACCCTAGAGTATGGAGGCCCTTCTGGGACAGACCCACCCTTTTTAAAGGTTCCCGAATCGGGGAAAAAATCTGGCGGTTGAGCGTGTTCAAGGCCTAATCACCTCATTGCACGGCCGTTGGCCTAGAAACAGTACGGATCTCAATATGTACTGAGCCCAAAACCTTTCATAGATTTTAGAGGTACAGGTTTCTTAATAAACCGTATAAAATAGGAACTTTTATTTCTGTAATTTTTTAATACATACATAGCAATCAAGTTTTCGTTATCTGTACTTCACTTTAAAATAGCAAACAAATGACTATAACTAATTTTGATTTATGTTGTTCATTTCAGTCGATGATTCAATATAATAATAAATAGACGTTATAAAATGAACACGTTTTCTTACTAATTGTGTTTTTCGTTACGATAATCTAAAACTCCTAAAGCAAAAAACTCAAACTCCCGATAGACTCTAAATCGGCCAGACAGAGATTTTTTTATCAGAGACCATAAATGATACCTCATTCAAATTACATCGAAGCTGAGGGGGTCCTCGAGTAATAAATAAAATAATGCCAACCTTTTGTCTTTGTCAACTAAAAATGTATGTGGAGTGGATATTTGTGGTTAGGGAGAGTTGATTGAGTTGAAAAAGTCAAGTTATTTTTTCCCAAAACTGTCTATATACATAAAAATTTGAAAATTAAGTATGTGCTTGAAAGTAAAAACAGTCTCTAACCACACAAAAATTATGCTAATTCCTTGTTTTATTTTTTCATCCTTTATTTTTGTTTGTCCCAATAATTTTTAGGAGTAGGGGACGCGTTACCCCAACCATCCCCTGCTCATGTCCATTCATGAATACTACAGGAAAAAATATATTAATACATAAAATGTCATAGCGATTAGTATAAATATAAATAAATATAGTTTTAATGATAAAAAAAACACACACAAAAAAACTGCACCTCAACAATCCATGCACAGTCGTTTTAATAAGAGATCTTAGATGAAAATTTTCAGTTTAAATAAAAAAAAAAAAAAAGCTTACGATGGACAATGATAATAGAAACCAAGAATCAGCTTAACCAAAAAAATATGGGAGAAATTTTTTTTTTATTTAACAAAAAAAAACCAACTGTGGCAGTGGCTAAGCATAATGGACTACAGGCAGAATTTAAATTAAAAATTGTGTTCACCATTGGATTAATGTAAACTTTGTGTAGTGTATATCTTAAGACAATAAACGCAGTTGTT
Source organism: Piezodorus guildinii (assembly GCA_023052935.1). Classification (NCBI taxonomy): domain Eukaryota; kingdom Metazoa; phylum Arthropoda; class Insecta; order Hemiptera; family Pentatomidae; genus Piezodorus; species Piezodorus guildinii. The sequence continues at coordinate 85,574,245 of CM041295.1, forward strand.
ATCACATTATGATAATGATAATATTGTACTAAAGATATGTCCTAATCATTGAGCCTTGGATTTCACACCCATTATGTTAAACTGGTGAAGTAGCATTATATAAATTATTTTATTAATTATTGAATATTAACATATAGAACATAATGATTTATTGTACGATCTACCAAATAAAATAATAATTTTCCCTTTTTTTGGTACCCAATTTATGGAGGCTGGGTGTGCCATAGGAGGGTCACCATACCCCAGGGCCGCTCCTCGGAAATTTTAAATTAATTGCCTATTTCAATTTTTTTCTGATTACACACAATTGTTTCCTGGATAATTTTGTATGATCTCTAACAAAAGTCTGGTGGGCACAACTTTCACATACCGCCCTTCTTGACATTAACATTTAAATAAACCTATACTGAATAAAAGCATTGTACAGTTTTGATGTAATATTTATTTTAGATTAAATAATATAACAAGAGAAATTATTATTTAGTACAATACCTTATGTTTATGCCCTTTCGTCTCATTGCGTTACCTACTACAAAGCTAACCTTTTTTTTCCAATTTTTCTTAGCTTTCCAACGATATAAAATAGTATACATCCATATCACTATTATTTGCGAAAACAAAATTTAATAGGTAAAAATATGTTGTATTAGCAAATTCAATATTTTTGTCAATATGGACAGGTAAAAAAAAAAAAAAAAGAAAACCTGTACCACTACAACCCATGGAGGGTCTTGGGCTCAGTACATATAGAGATTCGTACTGTTTCAAGGCCAACGGCGGGCAATGAGGTGATTAGGCCTAAATCGCGCTCAGCCGCCAGGTTTTTCCCCAATTAATTTGGGTACCCACTTTATAGAGGCTGGGTCTGCCCCAGGAGGGTATCCATACCCTAGGGTCACCCCCCGACTGAATTAACAGAATAAATAATATTCCGCCACAGCCGGGATTCGAACCTAAGACCCGGAGCACAGTAGACTAGCGCTCTATCCACTAGACCACGCCGCTCCCCTCTCCAAATGGACAGTCTCCAATATGGACAGGGAGGAACAGTAAATTGTTTCTTATGAATATAATCAAAAGTAATTACTATAGTAAAAATTTTTTTAAAGGACTGCAAAAAAAATCTGATTCAAGCCCTTTGAGTCCAAATGACCAAGTGCCGCAAAAAGGTGTATGTGTATTTGGTAAGTCTAGCTCAAAAGCAAAAAGTCTTACGGAACTGTACTTATTTTTTAATACAATTATATGTCTGGTAATTTTTTCACCACTATCAACGGACCAGAAGAGCTATTTCATACCATACATTTTGTACCCTAATACGACTTTTTTTTTTATAGATAACTAACGATTTTTATTAAACTAACCATATTCTGGTAAAATAGAGAGAAAGACACGGAGAGATAGGATACGGAACGCCACTATACGGGCTAACCTTGATGTCAAACCGGCGGAGACCGTTCTAGAGGAACACAAACTGAGGTGGTTTGGACATCTTCTTAGGATGGATCCGGAGAGAAGTGCCAGGAAGACGTATGAGACCCGCACAGAGGGAAAAAGGCCCAGAGGAAGACCCCGCATCTCCTGGGAGGACGGTGTAAAGGAAGCATGCAGGAAGCGCGGGATAGACTGGAGTAGGAGAGTGGAGTTGGCACAACAAAGAGACATATGGTCCAGACTCTACAGACAGGACCCTCACACCGAACAGCGGTAGAAGAGGAAACGATTATGATGATATTCTGGTAAAATTGAATGGGCTTTAATTTCAAATTGGTTTTATTCCTGATTGAAATACAGCGACAGGGCTTAAATCAGATTTTTTTTTTTTAAATGTCCTCTTAAGTACCTTTAATTATGAAAAATGAGTGAATATGCAGTATGAAAGAATTTAGCAACCAACTGAAAGAGAAAACAAAAGAAATATATTTCCAGGTTATACATTTTTTCCGCAAATGACAATTGCCATATTTATTTATGTATAATATTTTATATCGTTGGGAATTTAAAATTTGGGAAAAGAAACTTAGCATAAACGTTATAGAAGGTAATTAAGAGTGACGATAGGGCATAAACATAAGTAATTGATGTAGCTATAAATTTCTCTTGTTTCATTATTTAATCTAAAATAAATATTTTATTCGGAACAACTCTTTCACCGATTTTAGGTTTATTTAAATCATTATTTCAAGAAGGGTGGTAAGTGAAAGTTGTGTGTTCTGCCCACACATATTTTATTTTCACTTACCTAAATATGTAATATATAGTAAGGGAAAATATTGTGATCGTGAAAATTTTCGAACTCCGGTTTTCAAAGGAAATAATGAAACGTTTTAGGGTCCCCTGAGTCCAAATAACCAAGTCCCGCAAAAAAGTCTGTGTGTGTGGTAAGTCTAATGCGAAAACGGAAAGTCGCACGAAACTGAAATTTCATATTTAAAACAACTATACCCCTGAGATGTTACAGCAACTTTTTCTTGAAATTCGGCTAACCAGAAGAGCCACTTTATATCAAGCATTTTGGACCTTTTTACGATTTTCTCAATAACGGCTCTAACGATTTTGATTGTACTCTTTGTGGATGCAAAATTTAATGGACTTTAATTTGATGTGGGTTTCATTCTGATTGAAATAGTCCTACAGGGCTTAAATTCCGATATTTTAAATTTTCTTTCTCTAGATTACCTTTAATTTTGTAGATTTCAAAAACTTAGGCATATCATCTTGTTAGCATTTATAAATAACGGATAAATATACAAGTAGAGCAAATTTAATAAACACCTAATGGAGAAAAGTGCATACATACTTTTTTAATGTAATTTTTTTTGGACCTATGGACAACTACATAGATGTATAATATACCGTTGGAAAGCTAACGATTTTAGAAAAAATATTATATCATATACAAAGTTGTAAAAGTTAATGTATAGTGACAAATAGGGCATGCAATTATTACTGATAATTATGCGTTACAGATTTGATATTCCTATATTATTTAAAATAAATCATATGTTTTTGACGAAACTGAATATTCTTTTTAATTAATAAATTAAATTTTAAATATTTAAATATAAGTTTAATTAATAGTTCTTAAATTGATTGTTGCCCGCACCGGATTTTTTAGTTGGGTTAATGCGTAATTGTCAGGGAAACTATTGTTTGTAATCGGAAAAAAAAAGTAGTTAAAATAGATAATTAATTTGAAATTTCCAAGGAGCAACCTTTGGGAATGGTGACTATCCTGGAGTACACCCAGCCTCTATAAGGTTGGTATCCAAAATGAGGAAAAACCTGGAGCTAGGAGTGATCTTGGTCTAACCACCTCCTTGCACAGCCGTTGGCCTAGAAACAGTACGAATCTGTATATGTACTGACCCTAAGACCTTTATGGGTTTTAGAGGGGTAGTTTTTTTTTTTTTTTTTTTTTTTTTTTTAAGTAAAACCTATTTACGATTACGATGGCATACTTCAAGATGATATATCTCTACAAAGAAATGATGTTTTACAACTAAATGAAACTATGATAAAAAAACATGCATTCTCAACATAATCTACTTTAAAGAACGTACTCACTCCTTTTCAACAAATTTCAGCTCAAATCGAGAATTTAAAAATAAGTTCTCACTTCCATTGGCAGTCCTTATGACTGCTTGAATTGTGATTTTTTTTTTTTTTTTTGTCATAATAATTATATATTTATCGCAAAATAGGCTAACCAAGTTTAAGCGTATATAATTTCTTCGCTAGCTTATTATTAGTATTACTAATATATAAAAAGCTCATGTAATCTCCATTTCCGTTGTCTGATAAGACACCATAGTGACTCCTTCGATCACAAAAGACAAAGCTTGCAATATCTTCGGTATATTCCTATTATCTAACTTTTATTTTATTATTATTATTTTATTTATTTATTTTTTTTGTCCTCCCCTATAAGGGCCGTGAAATAGTAGGAATCTTCCAAAGCAATAAACACGTTATCCCACGCTCTGGCCCGAGAAACCCCCGTACAGCCTTCATAGGCAAGTTAGGGACGACAAAACAAAAACGAAATTTTTTTTTTTTTTAATAAGTAAAATTTAGTTTATATATAGCTATACAATATCTGCACTAGTTTTATTTAAATGATAAATGGCATTATAAAAAAAAAAAAAAAGTATTATGAATAGACAATTAATTTGAATTTCCTGTCGAATCCTTCATTTGACCGCATTGATCTCTGTTCTTTAGTAGGTATGTGCTATCATCAAAGTTGATTGATTTTGTTTTCAAATCTGGTTTACAACATTACTTTCGGAAAGCAGAGATGCTTATGACGATTGGCGAGTGATGGATACTCTTGAGAATTGAGGAACTTGAAGTGCTATTGTTAATATTTCATGCAATGCCAGAAATAGATATCCTTCAGCTCCTATAAATAAATAATTCCTTAACGAAGTACGGACGGTCTGGGTCCTAAAAACGAATGCGAATGGCAGATCGTATCACAATGTTAATCATTAAATTTAATGTCTATATTTTTGAATTTATTTATTAGTCATTTAATTATAATCATATAAAGTTTTATACTCCAGGAAAAAAAGATTATCGATGTCTTTGATACATACACTTTTGAGCACGGGCCAATCTATTCGAAATCGTCTAGACCTTGCCACTCAACATTTTTTATTTTGATTATTTTTTAACCTATATTTTAATTGTTAGTTTATTTTTACTCGATATCTGCAAAATTACCAGAATTAGATAGATTTTCTGAACACATGTTTTCAGTCGCGAAGCTGACTTAAAACGGCTGCTACGCTAAAAGTATTTTAAATTAAAAAAAAAATTATCCACGGTATTTTATTCATCAAAATATAGATAATGACTGGTTAAAAAATAATAAAAATTAACAAACATTGGACGATGTCAAATGGATTGACCCATAGTCGAGTTAAAATTTTGTAAATGTATGATTTTCAAAAACTAATTATTTTATAGTTTTGTTTGTTTACTGATTTTACGTCACTTTTATGCTATGGTTGCTGATCGGACGATACCACAGTGGGAGTCCTAAATTTTGTCTATCCAGGTGTTATTAGAATAAGGATCTTTAACGAGTACCTGAAATTAGCGTTTAAAACCTGTGAAAAATTCTCGCTCTAACGAGCGGCATCTCGCACCATTGTTCTTAAGTTAGGTACTTGCCCCTATTTTTAATTAATGCCACGCTACACATTGAGAGAAGAGGTAGCTGAAAATTCCTGAGAGCAAAGTTCACGAAAGTAGCCGGATAGGAGGAAGGCACATTTTCTAAAAATAAATTCTGATAGTAACATCAAATTTTACTTATTAAAAAATCCTATGATTTCAGTAAATATTAAAAGAAACTAAATGATAATGTCATATCAAAACAAACAAGTGTAACATACACATGAAAACATGTTTTCAAATATTGAAACTCCATTTTAAGATATTAAACATTATTTATAATAATAGTTTAAAAATATAAATGATGAAGTTTTATATAAAATATGGTAATTGAATATTCATACGTTAAAAGTACATGATAATTCACTATCACCAAATCTCATGAACTTCCACCTTTCTGTTCTATCGTAGGGTAGGACAGCCTTAAAAAGTTGGCAAGCTTGGAGCACAAAGTTACCAAAAAAAGGCGCTGGATACCGCTCTTAAGAGAGACAATTTTTCACAGGTTTTAGACGCTAGTGTATCTGACATCGCACAGGCTCGGATAATCAATTTACGTCAACTCCGAAGGACACCATAACAAAGGATTTTTTACTCCCATTAAAAAATCCTAACCCGTCAGCCAAATGGTGGCCACTCACAAAATTAGGCGTAGGAAGTGATGACCCTACACTAGTTAACACATCGAGAAACGTGAGTGTAATATCCCAGGTGATTACACCGCAAGGCCCAGGGAAGAAGAAGAAGAATTAAAAAATCCTAAGGTCACCTGCCCGTCTTGAACCCGCGACCTTGGGTATAGAAGATTGTTGTACTAGCCTTTACACCACAGGCGACCCCCTATTATATATTTTTCCAGTAACGGTAACCACAAAACTTGCCATTATTAATGTCATTTTAATATTTATCCAAATGAAGCGTTTATTTTTACCATAGCATACAGTACCATTTTACCACAGCATACAGTACCATTTTACCATAGCATACAGTACCATTTTACCATAGCATTCAGTGAACATTAATGTTCATGAAAATATGCCTACGAGGGATTTTTAAACCAGATTATTTATTTAAATAAAGAAGAATAAGCCGTAACGTATAAAAGCGTTTACGATCTCTTGTTTATTTACAAGAGTGTGTTTTAAATAAACATACAAACGTATAAATAGTTCTAGGTGTTTAAAAGCATTTATGTTATCTTTACAAACAAAATATTGATTTTTACTAAAAATAGTGTGGATAAAAATAACTTTCCGTCTCGCGTTTTTCAAGACGTTATGCCATAGTTTTTACTGCTCAGCAGCACCTGTTTTGATCTAGCAGCTACTTATTTATTGTCCGACACACTAAAAGGATTCTATTGGAGAGTAAGAGTTCTTGTAATCAATCATAGGCCTTCTTGGTTGGAAGAGACATTATCAGCAACACTAAACCAACCAATCTGTGCAACTACAGCCCATGAAGAGTCTTGGGCTCAGTACATATAGAGATTCGTACTGTTTCAAGGCCAACGGCCGTGCAGTAGGTGATTCGGCCGAGATCACGCTCAACCGCCAGGTTTTTCCCCATTTTTGGGTACCCACTTTAAAGAGGCTGGGTCTACCCCAGAAGGGTCTGCATACCCCAGGATCGCCCCCCGGCTGAAAGATAAATACTATTCCATCCCAACCGGGTTCGAATCCAGGACCCGGAGCACAGTAGACTAGCGCTCTACCCACTAGACCACTCCGCTCCCTCTGCAACACCAAACACGGCTTACAAAGACTATAACTCTATTGTTTATTTCCTTGAAGAGGATAGAATCAATTAAATCACAAACCGCCGCTTAAATGAGAACTAGAATAGACCGAAAATAAATGGAAGAATGCTCTCATGTCTCGTATATTAGGACTTGTTAGTTCAGTTTAGTGAAGGAAAGTTGTATGAAATAAACTTATGGGTTTTATATATATATTATATATATATATATATATATATATATATATATATATATATATATATAAATTGTTGCTATTATTATAATTATAACTATAATATATAATTTTATTAAAGTTTTAGGGATAGAGCAGTGGTTAGTGGATAGAGCACTAGTCTACTGTTCTCTAGGCCCTGAGTTCAAATATCGATTGTAAGACAATATTATTTATTCTGTTATTTCGGCCAGAGGCGACCCTGGGGTATGGTGACCCTCCTGGGGCACACTCAGCTTCTATAAAGTGGATAACCAAAAGTGGGGGGATCTGGCGGCTGAGCGTAAACTCATTAACTAATTACCTCAATGGATGGTCGTTGACCTAGAAACAGTACATATCTCTAGATGTACTGAGCCCAAGACATTAGGAGTTGTGGAGTTACAGGTTTTTGTTTATTATTATAATTATCTATTTATCGCGATATAGGCCAACTAAGGTCCATGTGTATATCATTTCTTGGCTAGCTCATTATTATTATCTACAAAGTTCAAATAATCTCCGTACCCGTAGTCTAATAAGACACCATAGTGACTCCTTAGGTCACAAATACTATGTTTGCAATATCTTTGGTGTCTTCCTATTCTCTACATATTAGCAAGTATTTATTTTTTTGTCCTCCCATACTTAGCCTTTTTTGCGTTTCTCTCCTTATGAGGGTTTCTCGGGCCAGGGGTGAAGGCGGGGAATTAATGCCGTGTTAAAAGCCACCCGGTATCGAGACGCGAACTCAATTTACCATTGATAGCATTATGTTTACACAGTTACCATCGTAAATACGTCAAAATTCTCGTAAAGAACCTTAAACTCATTTCTTTTTCATTCATTATTCATTATTCCTCAACTTTCGTAACACAATGTTCTATGGAACTTACTCTTCAATTCGTAGAGTAACTTGCTCTCTCTTAAGCAAGCACTTTCGTAATTATTTTTTGATAAGTTTGAACGAGTGGACTGACTTTCTTTTTTTTCTAGGGTTTTATTTTCCAATACTTTCAAGTATTCCAACAGAATAGACTTTCCGGAAAATCAGCTGCTAAGTCCAAAAACGCAATTCAATTTCACGAAAAACTGGACGGATGTTCCAACCTTGAAGTTAACTACAATAGGCTCACCTTAATGCCCATCATAAGACCTATCTGGACTTGTGGAGTCGAGCTTTGGGGCTCTAATAAACCATCAAATTCTTCCCATATCTAATCCTTAAAATCCAAAGTCCTCAACGCTCCTTACTTTAAAACGAATAAACTCATTCATAAAGACCTTAATGTTCCTTATGTCGCTGATTTGTACTGAACCAGGTAACACTACTTCCATGACAAACTCCAATCTCATACTAACCCAATAGTTTCAATCCTTGATTCCTCTTCAATTCCTGATAATCCTTTGAGGCGTCTGAAAAGAATAATCTAGTTCAGATTACCTACTGGAGTGCATATGTTTTCCCTACGTGGTTTTTCATGTATTTAATTATCTAACATATTAACTTGTTGTATTATCAATGACAGTTTTAAATTTCAGTAAATAGATAAACAAATTTAAGAAATGTTTACATGGAGACGATCATATCTTAATAAATTATGTAAAATTATATATTATTAACTACTACATGTAATATTAACTACTTATGCTGAGGTTCATTCGCCCTTCTCTCCATTATCTTAAATGACATTATGTTAGTATATTCGAGATAATAGTTTTAAAACCTTTTGTATGCAACTGCATATTATAAATCTGTATTACTACAATTATTTTAAAATACTGTTACTTACCGGGGGAAATATTCTTCATTAGTTATTTGTGAAAGTCTTTTAAAGTTTACACTTATTCATTTCGTATTACTAAACAATAAGGGACGGTTATTTATATCAAGTAATCAAAATTAAATGTACATAGCAAGACGAAATTTTGGAATTCTATTTTTCTCAAGCTAAATCAATAAGGATGTAAATGAATCTAACACGAATTTAAAGGTATATATAAATGAAAAAAATAATGCTTTAAAATTCTATTCATGCCAATCTAAAACTTATAATTTTAGTTTCTCGTGACTGATTGGTTTTGAGCATACTTGAACACGCCCTAGCTATTTTGCGTGAATTCCTTGTCTGGTCTAAGGGGACGTATTTCAGTTGAAAACTCAGTATTGACATTATTCACAATGATTAATAACATTCTCTATAATGTATATTTCATATATAGGGGCTTGAAAGTAAAACTGGATAAATATAAAATTTTAGAGAATACGATTATTACCTGAAGGAGAAAAAAAGAGGAATATTTTCCTCTGTAGGAAAATATCCAGAAATTAGTGTTGTTATATAGACGTATATAAGTAATATAACGTTGAATATCTTAAGATTTCAAAATACCTAAAATCTAAGTTATAGAGTCGTTGAAGGTAATGTAGAGAGTCAAATAACGCAAATACCTGAGTGATTGTTGAAGTTAATAGTTTATACTCTTATATTATATATTTTTTTTTTCATTGAAAGTCAAAACAATACAATAAGCTAATGCGAAGTACAAATTCGAGAGATGAAAAAGGTTTTGAAAGGAAGTGGATGGCAGCTACAGACAAGTGGTTTTGTGTGGGAAGAGAGTTGGGAATTATAATGAGTTTAATTATTTTGGGATGTTTGAAACAAATTTAATATTGAGGTATTTATGGATGGTTTTACTCTCACTTGGAATCCTCATACAAGACTGAAACGAGAAGACCCCACCGCATATTTAATGGGCAAACGCTCAAACCTTCCACTTCACTACAAAAGACTCAATAACATGACCATTCTAAGGCCGATATAGACTTACGGAGAGGAGCTATTGGGCTCTACTAAACCATGAAATTCTTCCTTCATCCAATCCTTACAATCCAAAATACTTTGTAAAATCCTCAATTCCTTTCATGACAAACTCCATCCCGACTCTAACCTATTAGTTTCAATCCTTGCTTCGTCATCCATTCCTGATAATCCTCTGAGGAGTCTGGAAAGAATATGGCTGCAGGACCTTCTGATTTAGAATTCTTATTGGAGTACTGCCAGGGGATAGTTTATCTACATGTATTTAATGTCATTTCCATCATATTTACTGTACGTATTTCTTATACAGTTGTAAATATCAATAAATTTGTAAACAAAATAAGGGATAATGATTTTTCGATTGTAAGGATTGTATTTGGGAGGGATTAGTCGGTTTAGTAGGGTCTCAAAATTAGTGTGTTGATTGAGAAGTCAATAGTTTATAACTATGAGACGATTTCAATTTTCAAAAACAAGTTTTTCAATAGTTAACACTTATCTAAAAATAATTGCTAGTTTCAAACCCATGTTTGCTATAGTGAGACGAAATTATTATTCCTCGGCTCTATTGAATTTATGATTACAGGAAGTTATGTATGATATGTATTGCCGAATATATAAATTGCGAAATTTATGTATTTAAATTATCAGCGATAAGCTTGTAAATTTGACTATAGGACAAGATATACTGGACCTTGCCGCCACACTCAGTCCTCGTTATTTTTAACTCGTACGTCCAAAATTAGATTTGTAGAATTGGGTTTCTATTCTGATTTACTGCCCCGACTGAAGTTTATTTGAACGAGAAATGTTTGAAGGCTCGTCTCTGTTCCCTTCACTGTAATTCCTAGGGATGTCTGTTATTATTAAACCACTTGATTATTACCGTATGAATGAAAGAAAATGATCAGTTAATAACAGAAAATAATCTAGCTAATTTTTCTTTTAATTCGTAACGATTTCGTTTGCGTCTAATGATTCAAAATAGTTTTACAAAACTGAAATTTCATATTTTAAAAGCGTATATTTCTGAGATGTTACAGCGACATTTCATCATAATCGGCGAACTTGAGGAGCCACTTTACACCATTCATTTTGCACCTTTTTGCGATTTTCTCAAAAACGACTACAACGATTGGGATGAAAATCCCTTATATATACATATATACATATACATATATATATATATATATATATATATATATATATATATATATATATATATATATATATATATATATGAGTGTGTGTGTGTGTGTGTGTGTGTAACATTTAATTGGCTTTACCATCATGTAGGTTTCATTATGAATGAAATAGTCTGACAGTTAAATGCCAAATATTTAAATTGTTTCCTCTAAAGTACCTTTAATTTTAAAAATCAATCGTATTATATTATTAGGTTTCATAAAAATCTGGTGCGGGCAACACACGACTTTCACTTACCTCCGTTTTTAAAATCGATTAAAGAATTTCCAAATACAGGGAGAGATAAAAACGAGTGAAACTATTAAACAATTAATTAAATTGCATCAATATAGAACCATGTGTTTTATTAAAAACTCTATTATATTATTATCTAAAATAATCAATTAGTTTTACCGGCTTTTTGTCACTCCTTATTCAATTTTACAAGCTTGTGTATAAGATAATGTATTTTCTAAAGTCTTTCTTTTTCAAACGGTATATTATACGTCTATATTACTGTTCTTGTTGGCGCGCTGTGCTTCATTGACAAGCCGCCAGGTTGCAGCACGGTCAACATGAATTTCCCTTTTCGGAAACCCTAACAACAGTTAGGTTTATCGGCTTTTCATCACTCTCCATTACCCTTTACGATTCCGTTTATCAGATAATATTTTTTCTAAAATCTTTAACTATCCAACGGTAATTATTGTTATGTTCAAAAACACAAAAAATGCATAAAGAAATATTTCTTCAGTTTTCTCCTTTATTTGTTTATTAAATTCGCTCAACGTGCATATTTAGCTGTTAATTATCAATGATAACAAGATAATATAGTTATTTTTATAGAATATAATTCTGAAGAGAATTTAAAATATCGGCATTTAAGCCCTGTCCTACTATTTCAATCAGAATGAAACCTACATCATATTACATCCCATTTAATTTTACATCCATATAGCGAGTTTAATCAAAATCGTTTGAGCCGTTTTTGAGAAAATTATAAAAAAGTGCAAAACGCATGGCATAAAGTAGCACTTCCGGTCATCCGAATTTATTAAAAAAGTTGCTGTAACATCTCAGGCATAGACGCTCTTAAAATATGAAATTTCAGTTCCGTACGACTTTTCGTTTTTGCACTAGAGTTACCACACACAGACACACAGACCTTTTTTCGGAACTTGTTTATTTGGACTCAGGGGACCCTAAAACTTGTATTTCCGTAGAAAACTGGAATTCACAAATTTTCACGATCGTAATACTTTCCATTACTAGATATAGTAAGTGAAAGGAAAAAATGGGCTAAATATACAGGTTGAACGAATTTTGTAACCAACTAAAGGAGAAAATAGCACATATTTATGCAAGTAATATAGATGTATAATATTCCGTTGGAAAGCTAAATATTTCTAATTATTGATACCATTTAGTTTAAACTGAAACATCCATTTTCAAGAAATGATCATCAAAGTAGAAACAATTATGTAACAATGCCAGTTTATGAATTTATAACAACTTAATTATGAGTAGGTAGGTAATATTATTTTTAAAATCTTGATGGCAACACTAAATCCCATAACCTCATTCTTTGATAACATTACAAATAACAAATGTTTATAACTTTATGTTGCCTTTTACAACTTATTGCACATTTAAAAAAAAAACTGCTGATTCGTACTGTTTCTAGGCCAACGGCCGTGCAATGAGGTGATTCGGCCGAGATCAAGCACTTTAAAGAGGCTGGGTGTACCCCAGGAGGGGTCTCCATACCCTTTGATCGCCCCCCGGCTGAAATAACAGAATAAATAATATTCTGCCACAGCCGGGATTCGAACCTAGGACCCGGAGCATAGTAGATTTGCGCTCTACCCACTAGACCACGCCGCCTTCTAATTGCATATTAATTTTCCTAAAATCTTGCGTTTTTCAACGGTATATTATATTACTGTACATATTTTATTAAAGATTTTATTAAGACTTGATTACGGAAAATTTAATCTTTCCATCTAAATAAATCTTTATTACAATGGATTTTACTCATACACCTTCAGGAATGAATTCCCTAAATGATAATGAAAACCGTATCAAAATCCATTCCGTGGTTTAGAACGAGTTCGCGGAAACCTTATCATTTTATCATTTCATATACAGTGAGAATAGTTATTATTAATTGAGACGTTGATTTCCAAAAGGTACTAAAGGACATTTTTTACAAAATTGATTTTTTTACATATTTGTATTCTCATCAATTAGTTATATATAAATATCCTATTTGATTTTATCTAATATACTTCTAAGCCCTTTATAAACGCAATTTAGAAATATAATTATTTTCTAAAGGAAATAATTACACATTTAATTTCGTTCCAAATTATATCAAAACATCTCATTTCATATATTTAATATGATGTTATTAATGTACCAAAAAAACAATTCTGGATTTTAATCCGAAAAGAATCAAATTAGCTAATTTAATAATATAATAATTAGTAATTTTCTCGTCTCCTGTAAAATTTCCTAGAATGGATATAGTTTCTTTTGGAAATCAACGTCTCAATTCTTGAAACATATGTTTCTGACAAAACTGAATGCAATGCTTTAAAGTTTTTCAAACTCCAGCCTAATTTAAAAGTTATTAAATTTATTTTAACATCCCAGGGAAGTGAAAGTCGTTTGTTACGCTCAAAAAATATTTAATTCTTATCTCAAAATGTGTAAATCTTGTATAACATAGCTTCCAGTGGCGCGACAGGCCGTGAAGGCCCTGGGCCTCGTGGTCTAATCTCCTGGGAGATTAGACTCACGTTTCGTGATGCATTTTGTAGTGTAGGGTCATCACTCCCTACGCCTAATTTTGTGAGTGGCCACCATTTTGCTGACGGGTCACATACCCGGGGGAGAGGCTGTAAGTGAATCCCCATTTATTTACATCATTATAAAAGTCCCGCCAGGACTGGGATTGAACTCACAACCTTTATCATGAGAGACTAGCGTGCTAGCCACTCAGCCACGGGCTCCCCAATAGTATAACATAGCAAACGTATAAATTTTAAAACGATAGGAATTAATAGTATGACTTTCAATTCAACCGCACCAGACAGTCGACCTATTAATCGGTCTCTGATAGAAAAAGTTTGGGGACTTCTGTCACATTCTAGCCAAAGTGTTTCCACACTTATTCCTCTAAACAGTCCTCTAAAAGACATACAGTTATTTAACTGGTCGATATATAATTAACGCCACCTAAATAACGTTGCGTCATTTATGAATCGGAAAAATGCAAAACCTTTTCTTAATTTCATTTTCTGAAATATATAATGAGGATATTTTGTTACTATGAAAATCAATTGATTTATTGTGATTTTTTCTTTCTTCCTGTAATGCTTACACAATTACTTCACAAGAGCTTTGGACACTGATGTCCGTTCTTTCTTTCTTATAGCTTCTCTTCTTCGTTTTAATTAGAAAAATCCCAAAACCTTACGGAATAATTCTAATATTTGTATCTTGGACAGCCGTACTTATAAAAGTTTATTCTGGTAATATTCAGTCAAAGGATCAATCTGATTTGTATGTTTTTTTTAATCTGCTACAAATTATTCAATAAGTAATGATTGAAAAAAAAATAAACAACCCTGATATTGCAAAGGCTGTGTCACTAATGTGGTTAATGTTTTGTTTTCAGCCGTTGAATGATGTTGCTGGTTAATCTCTAAAAGTTTGAAACAGTTAAGAGCTGTATTCTTTTGAAATTGGTTAATGATTTCTTATGACGTGATGATTTTTGCTTAAAATGGATGATGATGCCCTTTGTTATCGAATGATTGGATCAAGGTAATATACTTATTTTTTATCTGCAGTGTCATATTTGTTGTTCGTTCTGTCAAGAATGTTCCCTTGTTGGAAGTGTTTTCTTTTCCTTCCGATGTTGATATTTTTTTACGTCTCTTGTCATTGCTATTACCTTTTTCTGTGGTTTTATCCCTCTTTTTGAATGAATGAACAATAATTTTTATTCTTGGACATTCCGTCCCTTAAGAATAATTTACTGCGAATAGAGGAAGTCTAATTTTGCTTGCTTCATTTGATACACAATTATTTAGTTAAGTAATTATAAAAAAAATAATATAAAAAAAAGATACAAATAAAAACAGATAACATCAAATGAGTTTAGCTATGTATTATCAAAGCCTATATTTATCACGTAAGTGCAGAAGATTGATTTTTGAGGAGGTGGAGAAATAATTGGTGTTTAGATAAATGGTTGGGGATGACACTATACGGAGGGAGATGATTAAATAGTTCCAAAGTATGGTAGAACGGATGACATAAGACTTTTCAAAGGATGATGTTCTTATGAGAGGGTAGGTATAGATCGGTAGGTTGGCATCTTGTATTTAGGGTGTGAACCGAAGAGCGAGGAGTAAGGAGGTCAAAGATAAAGGAAGGTTTTCTGGCTCCCAAGGATTAGAATAGGGAGATGCTAAGTAGGTATTTTCTTCGAAATTCTGGATAGAGCCATCTGACCAGAATACCAGTGAGAGATGTGCAACTGCGTACTTAAGTCTTTTAAACTTATTCATTAATCTGCTTATCCACATCTCGTTTTCGCCAATGATTTCCCCATTTACTAGGCATCCATAGTCAAACTGGGGGAGTAATAGAGAAGACACTATGAGATGCCGGGTACTTCTAGGAAAAGAGTCACGGATACGTAGGAACTGTTCGAGGATAATAATAATAATAATTTATTAATAATTAATTAGGATAGAGATGGATTTTCTGGTATTTTGGGAAACATGGTTGCTCAACGTTGGACGGTGGGCGGGCGTCCTCTCTCGACCTCTTCATCGCTACCAGGTCTAGGTCATTGAGGTCGATCTTAATCCCCACATCCCTTTTAACATACATATGTGTTCATCTTTACTTGGCTCCTATAATAATAAATTGTTGTAATGGAATATAACAATTGGCTGAGTGTGAAAATATAGAGAATATTGTGAACATTGATAGCATCAAAAAATTGGCTAATATTTATGTTTTTACTATCAATATCAAATATACGAGTATACTCTTCTGGTGAAAATTAGATATATTAGAGAAATTCCCATTTGGATCTGCTGCTCAACTTCGCTTAGTTGCTATGAGTACCCAGCATACCGCATCAATCCTGAAGACAATTTTCAAAGAACAAATAGAGAGAGATTCTGCCAAATAGAAATACTTGGACATATATAATTCGAGCCTAGCCTCAATATATGCGGTGATGCAGGATTCCTAGTGAGTCCAGAGTTATGGTGACCGATATATTTTGCAACTGTTTTCTTTCCAGTCCATGCCACTCCAAAAATTATCCACTATCCCTGCTTCCGAACCATAGTCCCGTAACTGTAAATTTTCTTTCGCCAAACTCCTCGCGAAATGTTTCTTGTAGGTATGGAATACATTCTGAATAAATGCTTTCCCTCTCCTCTTGAGTCTTTTTGCCTTGTTCCCTGTCATTTGTTTCGTATCTGATAGTAGGATCCACTATCAGTGCTTCCTTTTCTGTGACACTAAATGCCAAGATATCCACAAATCTTGTTAATCCCTCTGTATCAAGGCAAAATACCTCTTGGAAACAGTTGTATTTTTTCTTTTCCAAAAGTTCTACTATCTCCTTCTTTATGCGGTTTTGCCGGAGGGTAACGAGAAGCATGTTATATGGACATTAACCCAACACATGTGCAGGGGTTACTGACTGACTCTCGACCGCACCTGCGGCAGAGGGGTCCAACTGCTTCATTAACGTGGCACCTCGATCCCGGTATTCCACAAAGTGGTGGTGGTAGTTCATATTCAGTATAATGGCATTGGTCCACTCCGATCCTGTAAGAATCCTTTGATCGAACATAAATCTATTACCGCATACTAATACTAATAAATTTAAAAGAAAAACAATATGAATAGGTAAGACTCAGAAGTGTATTATTAATTTATTGGAATATAATCTGATATATTGTGTTATTTAAGTATTATGTATTTCCACTATGATAGGCGGAAAAGAAATATATTGTATTTGTATACATTTGTACAAGATTATTTTCTTTAACAAATAAATATCTATCTTATCTTATGAAGTTGGCTACGATCACAGATAGTAGTAGTTCCTTTTTTGTTCAAAAGCATTACAAAAGTAAAAAAGAAAAAAATCAACATAAAGTTCTAAATAGGATTTAAGTTATAGAGGGAAGATAGCGGGTTTAAATTATAAGCTAATCTTTCCAAATTATTTTTAAATGCATATGGATTTGAAAATTAAGTACGTTTTTAGAATTAAAAACAGTCACTGACGTCTTTTATCATTTTTTTTTATTTGTCCCTACAATTTTACACCCTTCCCCACCCCCTGCCTGCTTAAGTCCGCCCATTAAAATGTTTCTTTTCTACCATTTTAAGATGTTTTTAAAATTCTAAAAACTAACTCGGTGGCTGACATTGTATTTTTATGGCCTGCGCTTTTCGAAAGGGTTTAACCTCTTTTATGGTTATGTAAAAATTGTATGCTAAACCATGACAAACAACTTCAATATGTATGTGTTTTTTTTTTTTATTGTGACAAAGTCGTCGCCTCTCATTGACAGAATGCTTTCTTTGGACATCCAATTTTATAGTTAAATTTCAATTTATAAGTTAATAGTGATGCAAACGATTTCAGTGAATATGCCTTGGAAGAGCGTTTAAGCTTAAAAATAAGCCAATAATAATAAGTTAAGTACAATAATATATCAGTAATAAAATTTGTAAATTGGACATTAATATAAAATTAAAGTCTTATGTTGTTTTGTTTTTTCGATTATTGCATCGGCAAGAGATTTACCACTGAAAATATTTCGATTTATTTTTTTTAAAAGGGAATCGAGTCAAAAATGGCGGTTCTCATTTATTTTGTGTATTAACCCAGCTATATTATATGTCTATTGTTAAGAATCCTTTCAACGAAAATGGTAACTTGAACTTGGAATAAAAATAATAATTGAAACAGTCCTTAAAATAATGAAATCGAGAATATTCTTCGAAGAGTTCAACGCAAAAAAGAATATTTTTGCGTTGAACTCTTACGATCTAATATTTACATCATCCCATAATTGTTTTTGTTTTTTAAGACATTATAAAACCGACTGATACAGAGAGAGGGAGTCGAATAAACCTAATTCATCCTTAAATTTAAAACTGAATAAATTATATTCCAAAGTGGAGCGTAAAACTTGTATTTTTTAAATCATTATTCCTAAAACTATTTTTATTTGTATCTATTTAATTTTTACTTTCACTCATTTATATATGAAATATCTATGATTATATCAATTGGAACAATCTCTTCTTGTTTTTGTTTATATTTAATGATAAATTAATATGTGATGGTGAAAAGTTAAAATTTGATAATGTGAATGAATTGTAGTGTTAAATGACCTATATTGAGTAACAATATAGAAATGAATATAATATTGAACATCTGAAGATGAGGCATGTGAAACCTCGAAACGTTATAAGATTGATTATTGACATGTATGGATAAATAAATGCATATAAACAAAAACAAGAAGAGATTGTTCCAATTGATATAATCATATTCTAAAATACTCTTCTATAATAGTAATTGATATGAAATATCTAGTAAGGTAAAATATTGCGATCGTAAAAATTTTCGTATTTGAGTTTTTACCGGAAATACACGTTTTAGGGTCACTTGAGTCCAAATGACCAAGTCCCGCAAAAAGTTCTTTGTGTGTGTGTGGTAAGTCCAGCGCAAAAACTAAAAGCCGTACGAAAAGGAAATTTCATATTAAAGGCAACCCTACTCCCGAGATGTTACAGCAACTTTTACACTTAAATCGGCTGACCGAAAGTGCTACTTTATACAATACATTTTGTACGTTTTTATAATTTTCTCAAAAACAGCTTTAACGATTTTGATTAAACTCGCTATATCGATGTACAATTTAATGGACTTTAATATCATGCAGGTTCATTCTGATTGAATAACTCTAACACGGCTTAAGTGCCGATATTTAAAATGTTCTTCCCCAAAAGTATCTTTGATTAAGATTCAGAAGAATAACCCATATATTCTTATTATGATTAATAAAAAGCAGTTAAAAACAAAAGTTGAGCTAATATGATAACCAACTAAAAGAAAAAAGAGCGAAAATATTTTTTAATGCAATTCTAGATTTTTTAGACTTAAATACAGCAACACTGATGTATAATATACCGTTGGAAAGCTTAAGATTTTAGAAAAAATATTATCTTACATACTAAGGTGTAAAAGGCAATGTAATGTGACAAATAAGGCAATCGGTTACGGCATTCACGCGCAATGCGATGACCAAGGGAAAAGGCGATTAGTTTTTATATATATATATATATATATATATATATATATATATATATATATATATAATTTTGTTTTAATTAATTCGGGTTTTAGGTCTTTAAACTAATACTCCTTCTTAATTTTCTTTATTTGGACGTTTCGATCCTCCGTCCATGAATACACATAGGATCCTTTTCAACACTGCAACAAAGAATTTCATTGAGCACCGGCACACCACTCAGGCTAACACAGGGCACTCCATGTGTATTCATGGACGGAGGATCGAAACGTCCAAATAAAGAAAATTAAGTAGGAGTATTAGTTTAAAGACCTAAAACCCGAATTAATTAAAACAAAATTATAATATAAAAAAGGGTCGATGAATTAATTTTCTTGTGTGTATATATATATATATATATATATATTATATATATATATATATATATATATATATATATATATATATATATATATATATATATAAATAGACAGACCGATTATTATTACCTTAAAAATATTAATAAAAAAAAAAATATCTACCAAAATAACTTTTCTCTTATAGGATCCTTCTCCAAACTGATATAAACATAACAAAAAAAAAAAATAATTAGAGAAATCGGTCTAGCCGTTCACGTGTCATGCGATGACCAAGGGAAAAATCAATTCATTTTTATACACATGTAGATAGATGGATTATTATTACCTTTAAAATATTTTTTTAAATAAAAAAAAAACTATCTACCAAAGTAACTTTTCTCATTTTTTCATTCATGAGATCCTTCTCCTGATATAAACATAACAAAAAAAGAATTAGAGAACTCGGTCAAGCCGTTCACGTGTGATGCAATGACCAAGGGAAAAGGCGTTTCATTTATATATATGTATATATATATATATATATATATATATATATATATATATATATATATAATTACACATAAATATTTGATATTGCTCTATTATTTAAACTTCATATGTTATTAACGAAACTGAACAAAAGTTGTATTTAAATTAACTTTAAATTTAAGTTTGTTTAATTTATACTTAAGTTTATTTAATAGTACTTTAAATTGATTTTGACAGTCGAGGTAAGTGAAAAGTCGTGTGTTGCCCGCACCAGATTTTTTAAATATTGGTAATCAATTTTTAATTAAAATGTATTTATTTTTTAATGACCATCACATTTACTTGATATATTTTTTAAAAATACATTTGTAGATATCAATAAATACGTTTAAAAAATGGTTAATGATTTTTTTTTTTTTAAAGGTGATGAGACGGAAAGTTGGGGAAGCATTCAATCTGGGCCCTCAGAGTCTGAATGCAGGCCCTACATCGAGAAGGCACTCCAAGGGGCCAGCGTTCACGATTCGTTAAGTAAGTAACTTTATAATTATTCTTAAATTAAATACTTTTGATTGCCAGAATTTCTATTAATACTAAGTAAATAGTTCTTTACTAGGTAGATAATTTTAAAAATAGACTCTTTTTTCAAGGATTGGTAGGAGAAAAGGGCCGTAGTATTGATGCCAAATTATTTATCCTGAACAAGAAGTTAAGAAAAAGGATAGAGTAGTAGTACAAAGAATTGTAAAGTATTACGGAAAAAAAAATAAAAAAGAATGCGGAACCTCACCAAGAAAATAGTTGCAAAAATAAAACTGCCAACAAACAACTGATCAAAAAAAAAAAAAAAAAACTCAACAAATTTCACTTTATTTTAAAATAGTATCATTAAAGTTAAATGATTGTCTTTAGATGTCCCTGCTTAAATTGGAAACCAAAGTAGTAGAAGTCTAAATTTAATTTTATACCGTTTCAGATATAAGGTTGGATTCGATTGTATCTCTGATTATTTTTGTCTTAGATCTGTTAAAGCTGTATTCGTCTCAATTTTTTTTTCTTTATTACTTTGAGATTCAAAAAACAGATTTTCTTACGCTTTACCGTTCTTTACACATATATAAATAGCCGCAGACTTGAACATTATATACCATAAAATTTATCGATTATTCTCGTAATTATTTATTAATAATTATATTCAGCTACATTTATTATTGAATTGAATTTGATTTTAATATCTCATTCTATTTTCACTTGTCTTAAAAACTTAAGTGGGACTCTCTCTCTCTGCCTTCGCCCACCCTGGCTTTACATGCTGAACAAAGCTGATTGAAGTTTGGGATTTAAACATTAATTATTTCCATGATATCTGATGAAATCGGTGTGATTTTTATTACCATTTCTTTGGAACTGTGTTTTGAGAGATTCTCTTGAGTCCATTTTCACAGTTTCTTAGGCTTATCATATGACCCAGAACCAGTCATCCTTTACAGGACTTGGGGATGATCCAATGATTGACTTATTTATTATTTATACAAAAATCAAATTATTTTCGATTAAATTAATTTTGTATGGTACAGGTAGAGTTAAATAGAAATTGAAATATTTAAAACATACCGTAAAGTATCTCCTTATTATATTTTAATTCACAACCTTTTTAATTTACATCATTTAACAGTCCATATCGAGAGAATAAGCAGGTTTCCCAAGAACATCTAAGACTGAAGGGAAAGTAAAAATGGAAAACCATATGAACGAATGATCCGTCTAGAATGAATTGAGTAAAAAGAAAGTTTTTTTATATATTACAGATGACCTTGAAGGAATAAATAGAACACGTGGAATCGTAGCTTAGTGGATAAGGTATTTATATCTTTTAAGGTCAGATTCGCGTCCGGCTGTAACAGATAATTATTTATTGTGTTATATCACTGAGGGTTGACCCTTTAGACCTTACCCGGTCATTGTAAATATAGATTTTCTTTAAATGAGATGATACTAGTCAGTAATAGAGAAATCACCCATCTTCAACTTTGGTGTGTTGCTATGAATACGCAGCATACTGGATCAATCCTGATGACAATCTTAAATTAAATTAAAAGGGAGATACTACCAAATGCAAATATATAGCCATATTACATATTTCGAAATTGGTCTAACGAGAAGCATGTGATATGGACATTTACCCAACACGCAGGAGTTTCTGAATTCCGAATGCCGGGAGGGGTCTGACAGATTCATTTACCTGGCATCTCGAGCCTGGGATTCCACGAAATAGTGCATAGTTTATGTAGAGCTTTAGTTTGTTAGTCCACTCAGATCCTGTAAGAATCTTTCGATCGGGCATAAACCTATTGACGCTTGGGCTGGTTTTAAAATGTACCACGCCTACGCCCTGCTACTGGCGTTGGCTCTACTACTCGAAAGATTTCCACCTTAAGAATTTCTTTACTTTTTGACCGTTAGAGGGGCCTCTGTAGTATTTCTTTCGATCCCCAATAGTTACGTGCACTCATGAATCACATTTGCTAAGTTGAAAATTGTTGACACAGGGTGTCTGTTACCTTGGCCAACCTTTGGGAAATTGCCCAAGAATTACACAACCTAGGGCTTAGATATCTCCTTACCGAGTTAGTATTGAATCCAAGACCCTTCTTAGGTTGTAGTGTTAAAGGTATTATTTAATTTATGTTAAATGCAATAAATAATATTTTTAAAATCTTCTTTCATTCAATCAACATTCATAAACTGATAAATACCTCCATAAAATTACGTCTAAAATACTCCACCTGTTCCGCAATTAAAAAAAATAATTAACGATTCTGAAAACTATGATGTCATTATATCTAAATAATTTATAAATTATGACAACGCAGTTCATCTAGAATTTTAATGTACAATTTTTCTTTCACTTAAAACAAATCAAAACTTAAATTTAGTTCTCGTTACATTTCCCGTCTTGATTTTTCGTTCAAATACTATTGTATTTTAGAGAGAAACTGGTACAATGGTAGTTTGGCATGCATTATCGACAGCTTTACAGATTCTAAAATATTGAATTACTGTCATAAACATGATATAAAAATAAATAGTAATATATGTAAACGCTTCACATATCTTTTTCTGTACATAATGAGCAACATAACATAACATAACTCTCCATCTGGCAAATAATAACTTTCTTAATCTGTATCAGTGCAACTAAATTTAAAAATCACTAGTTTGTATCATTGAATCTATGTAATTTTAAATGAATATCCTCTTAACATTTCAATACCGATCTCATATCCTGATTTTGTGTCTTAAATTTATACACTTAACTAGTTTAGTGGTGAAAAGTTCAAAATAGTTCCAGCCTACATACCTTGCGTTTCCATATTGATGTATTGCGTCACACTCTAAAATGTTCTCGGCAGAAATCCAAGCGTAACATTCCATTCCAATGATCTAACATGATCCATACCACTTTCAATTTATAACTATAAATAAATTTTAGATATTAGGTCATTGATTGACAAAACTAAGCTCCCACAAAACCACTTTCTTCGAAGATTAAAAGATCTTCTATTCGAAAATGAATAGATGTCTATGAAATAAAAAATTTCCACACGGGTTTTGAAAACATAATTTTTATTCCGGGACCTACAAAGCCAGTCCCCTAAGAATAATATAAATGTACATTTTAAGATTCATCTTCTATCTATAAAATTTCTATAATATTTTATGCATAATGAATAGCAAATTATATTACATATTATGAATTTATTTATACATGAAGAAAGGAAATATTGCTACCTTAAAAGAATTACAAATAACAAAACATATACTTAAACAGTGAAAAATTATTTTTTTCTTTCTTTCCATTTATTGAGATTTACGACTGTATTAGTAAATACATCAAGTAAATTAGCTGTCAGATAATATACATGAAAAATACATGAAGAGAAAATGCCCACTGGCATCACTCCACTATGAATCTAAACTAGAAGGTCTCGAGGCCATCTTCTTTTCAGGCGCCTCGGAGGATTGTCAGGAATAGAAGAGGAAGCAAGCATTGAAACTAGTGGGTTAAAGTGGGAGTGGAGTTTGTCATGGAACGATTGATACCTGGTTCGGGCCAAATCAGCTATAAAGGGAATATTAAGGTCGTTATGGATGAGCTTGTTCGTGACAAAATAAGGCGCGTTGAGGGTTTTTCGAAGGATTTTGGATTGTAAGGATTGAAGACGGAAAGAATTTTATGGTTTAGTGGAGCCCCATAGCTCAACTCCGTAAGTCCAGAAGGTCTTATGATGGTCATGTAGATGAGTCTTTTGTAGTAAAATGGAAGTTTAGAGCGTTTGTCTAGTAAGTGTTGAAGTAACCGAAAGCGGCGAGCAGTTTCTTGTCGTTTCAGTCTAGTGTGCGGATTCCATGTTAGACGTTTGTCAAGTAGAAGTCCTAGGTAACGGATCTGTTCAACAGCGGAATATTATTAAAGGATACTGGAGGACAAGATGTCATAGGTTTACGATGAAGGGTAAAGGTTATTTGGTGGAATTTGATGGAATTTATTTTAATTCTCCAATTCTGACACCATACCTCAAGATCTCGGGTGTGGTATTGAAGAGTTTGAGAGGCAATAGTCGGATCGTTATTGACTGATAACACACAGGCGTTATCAGCATAGGTAGAAAGGAAGGTGTTGGGATGGGTAGGGATATCAGCTGTATAAACTGTGTAAAGGATAGGTCCTAGGATACTACCTTGAGGAACACCAGCAGACTGAGTAAAAAGGGATGAATAGAGTGAAAAATTAAGATAAAAATTGAAAAAATAAATTAATTAAATAATGAGACTAAGTATTCAAATTTATAAAGGTAGGGCAAATCGATTTTTAAGGCGATACTTTAATAATTGATGCTTGAAGGAAGTTGAGGATAGGAATGTACGAATGGATGTGGGTTAGGAATTCCAAATTGAAGTAGAGCGAATGACAAAGGATGTCTCAAAGGAAGTGTTCTGTGGGATGGAATAAGTAACTTTAAGGGCTGGGATCTTTTGCTGATAGAGTGGGCAGAGGAGAGTGAGGTGAACATGTTGTAGATATCAACTTGGACCCCTAGTGAAGACATAGCACTTGGGAATCTTCTCTAATGATTGGGAAGATGTATCTAATTAGTTTTTTTCTGCCTCATTTCTATCCAATCCTATTGTCATTTCCATGTGACACTCTTAACCAGTAATAGATACCAGGGGAAAAGGAGGTCTGTTAACAAAAAAATCCTTATGAAAAAACATGTCGGATAATTTAAAATATTACTGCATAGAATACATGACATACCCATACCAGGAAAATTTGACACTGACTGAGACCCTGTTTGTTTTTTAAATATAATACATTTTTTATTACTTGCCTTGCCAGAGTGGACATTATGTCATCAACCGACTATGAGACAAACCAAATTAATAACACTAGAACCAGATGAGTCTCTGCCACTAAATTGGATCCTATAGTACTTATTATATAGAGGTGTAATCTGTTTGAGTTACATAATTTTTCACTCTGTCCTTTTTGAGATATTTACAATAAATATTACTGAACTGGAAATTAATCCTTCTTTTAAAATTCATATTGAAAAAAAGGATATAGCTTACACGATAAAAATTTCTAAAAGAAGTAGTGCAATGATAAGCCTATATAAAGAAAAATAATTAAGCGTGAAAATCATTTTTAACCTCTCTTGTAATAGTGCGCTAAATGTTTCAGTTGATGTAATATTTGTTATTTGTTTTAACCGTTTTCTGGACTACTTAGGTACTGTGTTATAAGGACCAAAATTTTTTTTATTTATTTTTTTTTTTATTTATTTATTGAAATTTACAACTGTAATTTATATTACAACAAGTAAATATGCTAAAAGAAAAATCACATGAGACAGACTTGTAGAGGGACAACCCAACGGTAGCACTCCAGTAACTATTTTAAACTAGAAGGTCTCGAGGCCATCTTCTTTTCAGACGCCTCGGAGGATTATCAGGAATAGAACGGGAAGCCAGGGTTGAAACTAATTGGTTGGGGTGGGAAAGGAGTTTGGCATGGAAGGATTGATATCTGGTTCGGGCCAAATCAGCAACATATGGAACATTTAGGTCTTTATGGATGATTTTATTTGTGACAAAGTAAGGAGCGTTGAGGATTTTACGAAGGATTTTGGATTGTAAAGATTGGATACGGGAAGAATTCGATGGTTTAGTAGAGCCCCAAAGCTCAACTCCGTAAGTCCATATAGGCCTTATGATGGTCATGTAAATGAGCCTTTTGTAGTTAAGTGGAAGGTTTGAGCGTCTGTCTAGTAAGTGTTGTAGTAATCGAAAGCGGCGAGCAGTTTCTTGTCTTTTCAGTCTTGTGTGCGGATTAAAAGGACCAAAATTAAAACGTTAGTTTAACAGGTAAGAGAATTTTATAACTCTGAAACCAGGTTGGTCTCAAAGACCAAATTCATATCACTTAAACACCTCGTATAGATGTTAATCTGTTTAGTTTCATATTTTTTCACTCAGTCCCTTTTGAGATATTTCCGTGTAAACATCGCGAAAAACGAATTTTTGCCAATTTTGAAAATTCATATACAAAAAAGAACTTTGATCTCAAGATCGAAATTTTTACAGGAAGTAGGACTATGACTAAGCTATAAAGGAAGAAATAATCAAAGGTGAGATTCTTTTCCTTTATATACTTTTATCTCGCTAAAAGTCCCGTTTTTTATTCATTTTCGAGAATTTTTTAAACAACTTTCTTCACTGGTTAGGTAATGAGTCATGAGCACAAAAAATACAAAGCATGTCCTTATCTTATTGTTAATTTATGGTTTGATTTGATTTTTTTAAAAATACAGGAATTAGAAAGATTTTCCCATCACATGTTTTCGTCTGTGAAGCTACCTTAAAACGGCTGCAACAAGAAAAGTATGGGCCAGAAATTTTTTTTATTTATGGTTATATATTCACTAAAGTATAGGGCATAACAGGTCAAAAAATCACGAAAATTACAAATATCGAACGGCAAGGTCTGGACGATTTCGAATGGATTGACCCAATATATATATATATATATAAACTTTATAAAGTCATAGTCTTCAATATTTACATTCGAAAGCTGTAATATATTATTTTAAAAATATATAAATGCTATTGTGCATTATGACGAACATTTGTCTTTTTATTAATGTGATATAAAACAAACATTTTACTGTCTGTCACTGAAGCTAATTTTGTACGTCTTTGTGTTTGTAGATGAACCAAGGGACACAAATGATGTTGGGGAATCTGAATCTCATGAAGAGGACGCAACAGTAACAGAGGTAACCAACATTATCTTCAATAGTTGTAACAGTCAACTTATGATCTCAACATACAGTATGTTGTGAAATGATATAAAGTGCAGGAAAAAAAAACTATTTCAATTAGTTTAAGTAATTTTTATCTGAGTAACAAAAACTGTTATCTGAGTAACAAACGATATTACTTAATATAAAAAAAAAATCCTAATCCAACCACAAAGTGTCTTGGGCTCCTATACATATAGAGGTTCGTAATGTTTCTAGGCCAACGGTCGTGCAATGAGGTGATTAGGCTGAGATCACGGCTAATCTATGTTTTTCCCCATTTTTTGGGTGCCCGATTTGCAACAGGAAGGTCTCCATATACAAGGGTCGCTCCCTAGCTGAAAACAGAATAAATATTATCCTGCCATAGCCGGGATTCAAACCTAGGACCAGGAAAACAGTAGACTAGTGTTCTATCCGCTAGACAACTCCGTTCCCTTTACTTAATATATTATGTTACTTCCTATTAATTCGTTCCTACCTCTCTGGTAGAACCTTTAATGTTAACCATAACCTTTCTTACTTATCCGTATTCACTCTGTCAGCCGGTGTACAGCAGGATTGTATCCTGGGTCCGATCCTCTACACGGGTATACAACTGATATTCCCTTCCATGAAAGCACTATCCTTATTACCTACGCCGAAGACACATGTGAGTTATTTGTGAATAATGATCCTGTTACTACATCCCAAATCCTACAGAACCATCTATCAGCCATTGAAGAATGGTGTCAAAAATGGAGAATTAAAATAAATCCTAACAAATCACATCAAATTACCTTCACTCTACGTCGTAAACCTATGACCTTCTGCCCTACAGTATCCATTAACAATATCCTACGTACTCCTGTTGAACAGAATCGGTACTTAGGACTCCACCTCGACAAACGCCTAACATAGAATCCTCATACTAGACTGAAACGACAGGAAACTGCTCGTAGATACAGATTACTACAACTCTTACTCGACAGACTCTTAAAACTTCCTATTTACTACAAATAACTCATTTATGTAACCATTGACAGGCCTATTAGGACCTACGGCATTGAGCTATGGGGTCTACTCAAATCCTCACCAATCTCTCCTACAAAATCCTCAATGCTCCTTACTTTGTTACCAATAAAATCATAATATCCTTAATATCCTATTTGTAGAAGACTTTGCCCGTTACAGATATACCTCTTTTCATTCCAAACTCCCTGTCCACTCAAACCCGCTTATCCGTGACCTCTCCTCCAAATCTATTCCCGACAACCCACCCAGGCCCCTTAAAAGAAGATGGTCAAGAGACCTACTACCAGAAATTAGACATTGGATTGACACCAATGGTTAGTTTCTTCACAGGGCTACCATGTGTTCTAATCTTTTATCAATCCTATTTACTTGTTGTATTGATTTAATACAGTTGTAAATTTCTTTCAATAAATAATAAAAAAAAATAAATAATATATATATATATATATATATATATATATATAATATAATGTATGTAAATGATTAGCTACAATTTAATTTAAAAATTAGTCATATTGCAAATATTAGCTACAATTGAAAAAAAAAAAAAACAAAACAAATTTGTGAAAAAATATAAGTTAAAACATTTAGCTTCTCTTTAATAAGTAAATTCATTTCAACATTGTTTGGTTTTTTTACCTCCAACAGTCTTTTGAGAACACTTCTTACTAAATTAATTATTGTGATTTTTGGTATGGTTTACCAAACTTGTGTGATTCTTTCTTTGAGCTCATAAATATTTTGGATTTCTGAAAATCGTAGACTTCTCTTGCCATAACCTCCCACAAATTTTCATATTCATTCAATATAAGAGCTCAATAATCCAAAACTTACATCCCA
Source organism: Piezodorus guildinii (assembly GCA_023052935.1). NCBI lineage: Eukaryota > Metazoa > Arthropoda > Insecta > Hemiptera > Pentatomidae > Piezodorus > Piezodorus guildinii. The sequence goes on from CM041295.1 coordinate 85,603,805, forward strand.
AAATCCTTAAACCATTGTTTTGTAGATCATGCTGTAAGAATCGGCACATTATCACTCTGAAAAATATTGTAATAAATGTCAAAAGAAACTATTGTAAAACATTTTGATAACTAACAGGTTTCATTTTGCGGGAAATTAATGCGATTTTAGACTTTCTCTTATCATTAAAAGCAGCCGATACTATTATTTTGCACGTAAATGTTACCTTCCTGACAAATATTAGTTTTTCTTTTCTAATATGTTGCCTGTAGTAGTCAAAACCATCTGTACCTCCAATTTTAACTTTTTTTTAACCGTCCCTTACGTGATCGGAAAATTTTGGAGGTCTTCAATTTCATTTGCCTTTGCCACGATTTAAAAAGTATTTGAGTGCTCCCTGGGAGCAGATATGAGAATGTATTCACAAAAAAACGTACGAATGAGTACTGTACACAAATAATCAACCATTTGAAGTACAAAGTATAATTTTCACTAATTTGCCTCTGTCCATTTTGAGGTCTATGTTGGCCATTTTTTTTTTTTTTTCATATTATCTATTTTAAACTACTGAGTACAATAATCGTGCTTTTGTGTATTTGTCCATTTTTACCTAGGAGCAGTTTAGGCTCTGGGTCGTCCCACTTCTTATAAGGTACATTATCAAGTCCATTTCCATTTCAAATTTTTTGCTCAATATTAGTAAGTAAATTAATAACTAAAAAAAAAAATAATTATTATAATAAATAACCCAGAGGAATTTCTTAGATATGTGACCGAACTTCTGTTTTTAGTGATGTTATAGACCAATCAAATAATCCGAATAATAATGTTTCGTTGTTAACAGGACGCTGTTCATGTTTTTAGGTTATACAATCGATTCCACATAACGAACTATAAACTCGGCTTTTACCTTTTCAGCATAAATCTATTTATTTGTTTTGTTATTTATTTTATTTGTTGACTCATAGCTTGACACTTTTGTTTTTAATCAGGTAAAAAGTTGTTGATTTAGAACTAATGGAATGTTTGGTAGCCTGGAAGTAGTCATCTTGTCAGGAGACACTGTTTCAAGTTCTCATACTCAGTATGAAAATGTTATAAGTAGGGATGTGTCGTTAACGATTTTTACAGTACCTGTTCCAACCCGTTCCAATACACAAATGGAACCGTTTCAAATTATCGATACAGTTCCACAACCGTTCCACTAAGAAAAAAAAAAAAAAAAAAAAAAAAAAAAAAAAAAAAAAAAAAAAAAAAAGTATATATATATATATATATATATATATATATATATATATATATATATATATATATATATATATAAGAATAACAGCAAAGAAGATAAACGATTGGGCATTGAATTCCTCTCAAAATTGAAAGAACTTTTGGTAGCAATGTTTCACCTAATTTATTTAGCAGTATATTAAAAACGTTTAATTAGGAGGAGGAGGAATTCCAATTTTCCAATTTGGATCTGCTGCTCAACTTCGCTGAGTTGCTATCAGTACACAGCATACCGCATCAATCCCGAAGACAATCTTAAAGAAAAAAGATAGAGAGAGATTCTGCCAAATAGGAAATACATACATATTACTAATTTTGAAATCGATCATGGACATCTGAAAATCCAGACCAGCCTCAATATATATGGTGATGCTTGATTCCCAGTGAGTCCAAGATTATGGTCTCCGCCATGTTTTGCATCTCATTTTTTCCGAGTCCATAATTCTCTAAAAATAATCCAGTGGCTACTGGGATGGTCCCTCTGCTTCCGAACCAAAGTCCCACGACTTTAAATTCCCTTTTGCCGAACTCCTAATAAAAAAACACAGCTCTAATAGCAACCAACTACAAATATAAATTTAACTTGTATATAAATTCAATTAATCAAGATTCCCATTTAGATTTGCTAATTTCAGTTAAAAACAATAAATAAAACAGATATGGGTCAATCCACTTGATACCGTACAATTTTCATTAATTTTGCCGCTCGACATTTTTTATTTTCGCGATTTTTTGACCAGTTATTCTTTATCCTTTCGTGAATATAAAACTATATATAAAAACAATTTTGGGCCAATACTTTTAGTGTTGAAGCCGTTTTAAGTCAGCTTCACTGGCGAAAACATATGATAGAAAAACCTTTCTAATTCCTTTAATTTTTTTAGATATCGAATCAAAACAAAAATTAACAATAACATAAGGACATGCTTTGTATTTTTTGTCCTCACAACTTATTGCCTAAATAGTGAAGAAAGTTGTTAAAAAAATTCTTACTTAAACAGATCGTATAGATAGGTAATTTGTATAAGTTTCATAATTTTTCTCTTAGTCCCTCTTGGTATATTTTCGTGTAAACATCGCAAAAAATCAATTTTGAAAATTCATATAGAAAAAATTACTATGTTCTCATGATCGAAATTTTGACAGCAATGAGGACTAATCTCATTTTTTATTTTACAGCTAACTGTCAGCCTTTGGAACCGTTCCGTTACGTTCCAAAGCGAGATTAGGTTACCCGTTCTCGATCCAGTTCCATCGGCACATCCCTAGTTATAAGGGGGTAGGACTGCTTCCATCTAACTTCTTCGCATTTAATACTTTATTAGTATTCTATATTTAGGATTGTTTATCCTTGTCTCTATAAATAAAAATGTTGTATTATACTAAATTGTAATTTTCCTTACAGGCCTCTGAAGATGTACCTCCTGATCTTCCACTACAAAATGATGAAACGGAAGAGAAATCAGAAGAGGTTGAAAGTCAAACAGAAAAAGACAGTGGTGAACAAGATATTCAGACTGAAGAAATAACGGAAGGGAGTGTTGAGATAAACTCTGCAAAGGAAGATGAAAGCCAAGAGAAAACTGAAGAAAGTAGCAATGAAGAAAGCATTATTGAAAATAGAGAAGAGAGCCAAGAAGTTATCGAGGAAGGCGAAGAAAAGGATAACCAAGAATCAATTGTAGACCAACAAATTGAAGAAAATGAGGCAGAACTTACAGCAGAGGATGAAGCCACTTCTGAAGGTGTTGAAGATATTGAAACTGAAACAGAGGAACAAACCACTGAACAAACTGAGGTGTCTAATGAGTCAGTCGAAGAAACTGCAGAATCAGAGAAAGAAACTGAAACAGAAACTGTAGAAGAATTAGATAATGAAATAAGAACTGAAACTGAAACAATTCTTGAAGAGCAGGAGTCCGACCCTAAAGAAACGTCTCAAGAAAAATCGGAAACAGAATCTGAAGAATTGGTAACGGAAAGCAGCACAGAAAAACAAGAAAGTGACGAACAACTTAACGAAATCGAAAAAGAGCAAACAAAAGAAGAATCAATAGAAGAGACAGAAATAAGTTCTGCAGACAAAAAAATCGAGGCCGAAGAAGTGGAGACCATTACTGAAGATGTCTCCGAAACAACAGAAGCTGATGATGAGCAAGGATCAGGTATTAATGATGCCAGTATTGAAGCAGCTGATTCAGAACCCTCCAATGAAGCTGAACCAGTGAGTCAAGAAACTGTAGAAAATGCAAGTGAAGAACTCATTCCTGAAGGAGAAGATTTGACTGCAGATAGTAACATAGTTTCCGATAAAGAAGAAGCTTCAGACATACATAGTGATGAAGCACCAGTTGAAAGTCCAGTTGACAGTGAAGCATTGCCCGAACAGTTAGATGTATCTGATAACAAAGAAAGTCTAGAAAACATAGATGCTGGCGAAAGTCAATCTTCAATAAACGAGCCAGGTAGCACAGAAGTAGCTGACGAAGGGTTGAAATCTGAAGAAGTTGCTAAACAAAATATTACCACTGAAGGTAAACACATTTACACTAAAACTAAGTACTTATATATATATATATTTTTTTAATGTTGATTAAGACCCCTTTTTCTTTTGCTTTTTAGCTGAAGAACAAACAGAAGAATCTTCTCCAGAAGAGGAATTGTCAATGGTAATTTCTCCTTTACTATATATATATGGATTTAAACGTTCATTTGCAAAATAAAAAATAACAAAATTTAATTCCTGATGATCCTTGCAGTAAAAAATTGTTTGTTTTTAAAATGACAGCTTCGTAATAGTACTGCTTACTTATATTTCTAATAATGTTAATTTAGGATCAAAGAACATCGGTATCATCCATTGGAAATTTAAGATTTTCAGTTTGATTTAATGAAATTGTAATTACTATAAACATAAAAAATATTTTTGTGTCTGCTGTATTTTATATTACGTTTTAATTGAATGTTTAAGCCTTTTATTGTTTGTAAATGTCAAATTTACCACTATTAGGGTAATTGTGGGATTTTTTTTTGTTGAGATATCAATTTCTTCTTATGGAACCAGTTTTTTTTTTTTTTAGCATTTGGATGATGATGTTGTTTCATCCCACATTAACATTATTAGAAATTAGAAATCAAAGTAAGCTAAAGATTTTTTGTAATAAAGATTTATAAGTAGGGCATGTTAATATTTCTATGTGTTATATATATATATATATATATATACTAATATTTATATATTATATATATAGTACACTCACACTATATTGGTTTGTAATTTTTGTGTATATTAAAAACATTTAAAAAAATATTTTAAAGATGTTATATACTAACAAGCCGAGTCAATTATTTGACTAAAATGAAATACTAGTTTAAGGATAAGTAAACTGTATTGCCCATTTGCCTTGTTGAATAAGGAAAGATAATTAAGATAAAGATAACATGTGATTTAAACTTTCCTTTGTTCACAGGTTAAAACTGCTATCTAGAAATATAGTTATAATTATAACTAAAATCTCATTCATTAGTTCTTAATTCAGTTTGTCTTTACTTGAATATATAATTTTGCTTACAGATTATGGAAATTCCAGAAAATCTTAGATCTCGAGAGCATATGTCACAAATCCTTCGCCTCAGCAGTGAGAATGAGGAGATTGAAAAAGCCCTTGGAAAAATAGCTGAAAGTACACTTAGAGAACTTAAAAAGCTTTATGATGTTGCAATCAAGCCTTTAGAAATTTTGTACAAATATAGAGATTTGAGTAACAGGCACTTTGGAGGTAAAATATTTGTTCATGATCATTTATAATATCTGGTAAAAATCAAACTAAAATTCTAATCATCTATTACTTATAAGACACAATTTTAAGTCATGATGTTTTTTGTTTTTTTAAGTCATGATGGCAGGACTTGGCCTCCTTGACTTATGCCAACTTGCTCAATATGTAAGATGGACAAATTTCTAATTGCCTATGTTTTCTTTCAAAGAATTAGCTTCATTTGTGAATTTACTACAAACAAGAAATTTAATTAAATCTGTAATTATTTTAAGAAAAAGGTTATTTTATATATTATACTATATACATAGGATAGACTGAAGTCATTCCTACTGCTAAAAAGTAAAAAATAAAAGCATTTTAAAAGTAAAATGAACAGTAAGTCTTAGTTAAAATATTTTTAAAGACATATTCAAGCAGTAAAATTATGTTCGAAAGCACTTTTCGAGAATCGTGGATCTTCCTCAACTTTGTTATCAGTCTCCTAATGACTGCACCTTCACCCCTTAAATCTATGCTAATACAGTTGTGATCTGTGCTCATTGTGTTAAATTGATTTGTAAAATGCGCTTTTATTCATTACAAATATTATAACTTTAATTATCTGAATTGATTGTGACTGCTCCAGATTAAGAAACTATGATAATGTGGAAATTACGATATCTGGATATTGCTCAAAATTTAAGGAAAATAAATGACGGGTGTAGAAAAAACTGTTGATATAATTAAGAATAACAAATTGTTTTATATAGTATAAACATAAATTTATTATATTTATGTTTGATTACAGATCCTGAAATCTTTTCAAAGCCATTGATTTTGTTTATGGGTCCATGGAGTGGTGGAAAATCTACAATAATTAATTATTTATTAGAAAATGAATACAAGAGAACAGCATTGCGTACAGGTATTGTTTTAGGACATTGATTAAATATAAAAATAATTATGTAGGGACTCTGATAATTATTTTAAAATTGAATGTTCTTCAATTATTTACTACCACTTGAAAGAAACATGTTGAACAGTTATAAATAAAATAATATAAATATGATTAGTTCTCTTTAAGCATGTTATAAACATAATGTTTAGTTACATCTTGGATTTGTATTAACTCCTTGTTCTTAATACAATCTAAATTCAGCATTCTAGAAAGACCTGATGTAACAACAATTTTTTAAATGTAATTTAAGGAAACATTTAATATTACATTATTTTACTATTATCAATGGTGTTTAGCTAATTTTTAATGAATGTACAGCTTTACTGAAGCAATCCATTTTGAATTAGGTATTTCTCATTATATTTACTTTATCACAATATTACATTAATTACTTTGAATCTTGATAGTATACTTAAAAGAAATGGGCTTAGGTCTGAAAATACCATATATAAATCTATTTATACTTAAAACCTACATTTCATTAAATTTTTCCTGATAATATAGTTAGTACTAAAAGATGTGTCTAAATATCGTGGTAAAATGTGATCATTACACTATAAAAAAATATGGATTCATTTCCTGTTGTTTTATTCTCATTTTACAGTATATATACAGAAAAAAAAAAAGCTGTACTTAATACCCATTAACTTGATATTGATTTGTTTAGGAGCTGAACCTTCACCAGCTTATTTCAACATTGTTATGTGGGGAGAAGATGAAGAAGTATTAGATGGAACTCAGCTAGCAGCTGATTGGACATTTTCAGGTTTACAGAAATTTGGTCAAGGATTACTTGATCGACTAAGAGGTTTAAAACTAAATCATCCATTGCTAGAAAAGGTTGGTTTGTTTCAATCCCAAGCTTAAAGTTATCATATTAATGATTATATATAATTATTTACCAATATTTGCATCTTTTTTAAACAAATGGATTTTCATGGAAATATACAGTAAGTGTCAAAAGTATTCGGAATTCACCACCATTCCATCATTTGCTTGCTTTTAACTTATTTTTTAGTTAATAAGGAGTTGTTAACCATTTTATAGTGTTAGAAGGAAGGTATACAATAAAACCAAAAATTACGACAAAAATAATTTTATTTTTAACTTTTTGAACGTTCATTTATGAAAAATATAGTGTATGTTAATGGTGTCAAAAGCATTCAGAATTTCGTGGTTTCCTAGTTATATTAGTGCAGTGATCATAAATAAGCACCCAGTTAGTAAATTTTAGCCTACTAGGAATTTACCTGACTAATTAATTAATTGTTTGGTGTAAAATATTATCCCACTTATTGTTTCTTGAGGCCATTTTCATTTTGTATATTGTATTTCCTGATTTTCCTTTTCAGTAGGACCCACAAATAGTTAATTAAAGTTGAAAGAAATAATGGAAAAGGGATTTCAAGAACTTTTTGAAAATTTTGCCACAACTAAAACTGAATAGATAACATATGTATATATGTACAGAGTCATGGTCGTGTGTATGTTAAAAAATTAATTTATTCATCATTTTCCTCTACTTTTAATCATGGCTTTTCATACTTAAGAAATACACAAACCTATCAATAATTTTGTCCATAAATTCAATGTTATTAAACTTTTTCAAAGATAAACAGACCTAACTATCACTGACCACTCAACGTGTTTTACTATGGTATACTAAATTCTTTATTTGTTTTCTCCAAACCATCATTTTTTCATAAGAACCATTTATTTTAGTTGGGAGTTATCTATGAACATTTTAATTCATTTCAACATTTCATTAACCTTCTATTTAATTTTTTTTTACAAACATTCAGCCTATTCTCTTATTGCCTCGCTTGCTGAAAGACGTTTTCCGTACTTCTTGTACCATGTTTTTCTGTTTGTCATAGTTTTTTAGAACGCGGAAAACAGTTGAAACAATTATTTTGTATCCAGAAGTTCTGAGAAATTCAGAAATAAGCTAAGTTTTACTCATTTGAGGTATTGTTTTCTTTTTTGATGAATAATCATTCTATCAGTTTTAACGTTTAATATTTTTTGGACATTCGCTTGTTTGCTGTTATATTTTATTATTATATTATCTACACTATACATAGCCATCCACATATTCTCATCAATGTTTTTTTTTTAACATTTCAGCTATTTCTCTTATAAAAATTATTCTTAGCCGTTGTTCCATTGTTGCGTTTTTATTTTAGGGCCTTATTTAAAAAAAAAAAAATCCTTTCCAAGGTTGGGTATATGTTACATGAGGGAGAAGAATTGTTTAAAACATAAAATTATGTTGTAGATTAGTTAAAATACAAACATTTGGAACCATATTACAAATTCTGAATACTTTTGACACTGAATGATCTTGTAATTTTACATTATTAATCAGATATTTTTAAAAACAATAAACTTTTCGGTTATCTGGTCAGTAATTTTTCTTTGTGGGAGTCTCTTTTAAAGATTTATGACTGAAAAAGAATTTTATAAATTCATAGCTGTGAAATATACTTATTAAATGAAAAGGAATATTAATTCAAAATACTTTTGACACTCACTGTAGGTATATAAAACTTTTGTTTTAACATTGGACTTTATGACCATTAAATTATAATATTATATTTATTAATTTTAATTAAAACCTGGCAGTGTTTAAATTTAATGATATTTTAATTAAAACCCGGCAGTGTTTAAATTTAATGATATTTTAATTAAATCCTGGCAGTGTTTAAATGTAATGATATTTTAAATTTTAACCAACCTGACTGCAGCAATAGTTATTGGTCATTGAATGGTAAGTTACTAATCATTTTTTTGTTATAAATAATTATAATCCTATGAGATTTATTGACTGAGTATTTGGAAAGCAGAATCACGAGTTGCAATTAAAGTGCTGATCTAGTAATCTCAGTGAGTGTTATGAATCTTGTGGATACAGTAATATTCCACTAAAAACATATTTTATTAGAATGACATGGGCTTCGAACATAAATAATCTTTGCTTATTTGGTATTTATATTTTTTTAATTGTTTGTTGTTTATCTGAAAAACAATAGCTTGTTGTTTTTCCTAACACAGCAAAATTTAATGAATAATTTAGCTCTTTTTACTTACAGTAATTGAAATTTAAGCAATAATAATTTAAGTATTTTAGGTTATAAAAGATGTTTAAAGTTTAGTCCATATTACAGCCCAATGAAAAGTATTGATTGTGTATGAATGTTATCAACACTTTTAACAATTAATGAACTAAATATATAACTGGAATCATAGGCCTCTGTTATATAATTAATTATTTAATTCTAGGTTAATATTGTTGAAATTCCTGGTATATTAGAGATCAGAAAACAAGTTGAAAGATTATTCCCCTTTAATGATGCTTGCCAATGGTTCATTGATCGGGCAGATATAATATTTCTTGTATATGATCCCTCCAAACTTGATGTTGGTCCTGAAACTGAAGCTATACTCGATCAGTTGAAGGGAAGAGAAATGCAAGTAAGTATTGCATAAGTTATATTTGACTTAAATTAAGATTTAAGTAATTATTCTTATTTATTTAATTATTAAATAAGATAAATTTCAATTATCAAGAAAAATATTTAATAAAAATTGTAGTAGTTTGATAAGCATTTGAAGAAAGGGTGTGTGAAGACAGATGTGAAGATTTTACAGGACTCGGATCCTCAATGGAATATAATCTAAATAGAAGAAAACATATTTTTTGAAAGATTAATGTATAAATATACTACCGTTTGGTTTTAAGATGTTCATATTTTTTGATCAGATATTTATTCTAAAACTCATGTTTCATAACATGAGTTATCAAAGTAATAAGTTTAAATAGTCAAATATAGGCTGTTCTAAGATAAGTAATTAATGTATTATGATAAGAATATAATTGTAATAACAAAGAAGAAAATGGTTTGGTGATTGGGTTGAGGCAAAAAAATGCACTGTAGTGAAGCTAAGTACAATCTTCTTTCTTATTATTTTCTATTATTTCTAAAATCAGAACTCTAGACTATACTGAGAGGGACTTTTAGGTGAGAGAAAATACTTTATTTACAAAAAGAATTGCTGCTTAACTGCATTGGGGTTAACATACAACATACTACACTTTCTTTAGAAATACTTGTTCTAAAAATAACTTTAATTACAATATTATTTAATTATAGTTGTATTCCTACATTTTATCTGTTTATTTTATATCTTATTTTACAGACTAGAATAATTCTGAATAAGGCAGATCAAGTGAAGCCAGAAGAACTTATGAGAGTGCAAGGAACACTTATATGGAATATTTCACCATTGATGTCATCAACTGAGCCACCTATAATGTATTCCACTTCTTTATGGTCACTTCCATATGAAAGTGGAGCTCCTACAAGGCTCTTGCATGCTCAAGAAAGAGCATTTCTGAAAGATATAAGAGATGCTGTTGATAAAAGAGTTGAAAACAAAATTGCTGGTGCCAGAAGATTTGCGGTATGAGCTTTTTGTTCTTTTGTGTGGAAAGAAACTATACCTGTAAATTAAAAATATCCATTTGCATTACTTTATTGAATTCCAAATTATGTGCTTAATATTTTTTTCAATTTGTAGGTCCGTGTTCGAAATCATGCGAAGATGGTCGATTGTTACTTGACAACTTACTACAACCACAAATCATTCTTTGGAAATAAGAAAAAGATCAGTGATGATATTATTGAACACCCTCAAAACTACCATATTTATGAAGGGCTTAGCACACTCACAAATATTTCTCGTTATGATCTCCCTGATCCTGATGTCTATCGGGATTTCTTCAGGTTAAATCCTGTATATGAGTTCCAACAGTTATCATCAACTTGTACATACTTTAGGGGTTGTCCTATAAACAGACTTGATGTTGCTATTGCTTATGATTTACCAGAACTTGTTGGAAAATATAAAAAACATGTTGAAGAACTTGTAAATTATTCAAAGAAGTAAAAAGATAGATACAATTTAAAACCAAACTATTGTTTCCTATTGAATGATCCTTTTGTTATGATGTCTAAGTTATTCTATATGAATAATCTATTCTGAGTTTGTATACATAAAATTAATTATGAAATAAGATGTAAACTAAGCTCAAGAATTATTTAAAATTTTCAAGAATTTTAGTAGTAGATAGCATAAAGATTTATAACATCAATAAGACTGCAATGTTAATGTTGATTAAAAATTTGCGCTATCAAGAAATTTTTCTATTGTGCTTTCAGTCAGTTACTTTACTAGTTGAGGGGTTTCCAAGTTACCAAGTATTCTGGCACATAATTCTATTTGAAATAGAATTTTATAATTATTTATAAATAATATTATTAAACAAGCTAAAAAGTGTGAGGGTTTTTCCATTCCTGCGACTTTCATCTAAACACATAACACGGTCCCTCTCATCAGCATCTTTATTACAGGAAGTTATATTAATTTAAAGTTGAAAATTGAAGTGTCTGTGTTAGATAACAGTTAAAAGGATCGTGTAACAATTTAAAATAATAAATCCTTTTAGCGTTATTTAAAGCAGTAGTTCAGGAAATCTTACACACTACAGTGTAGTGTAGTATTTACTTTCGTGCTATTATGATATAATTTTAAAACATAAAAAAGTATTTTTGTATTGCGCCAAACAGCATACATTTATATCAATCTTAAAATATACAAAAAACGTAAATTTCTAAAGTGATTAAATAAGCAACTATCATTATCACTCCAAAATCTTGATCAAAATTGCATATCTAAACAAAAATATTTAATTAATCTGGAAAAATAAATTTAACATTCGAATATTATGGTGGTAAGGTTTTTTTTTTTTTTTTTTTTTTGTTTTTTTATTATAGAAAATATTATAAAATTGCCTTATAATTGCAAACTTAAATATTTTTCAAAACTACTTTTTATAGAAAAAAAATAAAAAATAAAAATAAAGTGGAGGTCATTAAATTTATAGAGCTAATTGATTTACTTTAAACGTTAGTATTTATTATGGAAATATCATGAATTAAATTTGTTTTGAAATAATTTATCATATTTTAAAAAAGAGATTAATTTTTTCTTGAAAAAATATATTTGACTTTTTAAAATTATTTTTAACAATCAAAAATCTTGTCCATACAAATTTTGAACCCAAAATCATATAAATAACTATAATAATCTCCTCCGAGAAAAAGAGCATATCATAATATTACCTTAAATGTGTTCAAATATCTTATATAATGTGATAAATACTAATAAAAAAAAACTAAAAAAAGGTTTATGTAGAAATATGGATTAATTTAAAAAAATAAAATAAATAATAACTGCTTTATTATTGCATAATGTTGGTTTTTTTAATAAAATCCAAATTTAATGTATATAAAGAACTATGAACAATTAAAATAAAGGACTAGTAAAGTCATGAACCGTAGGAGATAATTATAAAATGATATTCAATAAATAATTTTAAAAATAATTTATTTTCTGAATATCCATCATTTATCTACAAACCAATTCTACAAATGTAAAGCTGGCTTGTGTTTCAACTATTGAGTACATTAATGATTATTTAGCTTTGAATATTACAGAATAAGACTGATATCACATTTCTGTGCTGCAGTTCCAAATGAATGGTAACTGTCTAGTCCAAAGATTTTTAAAATATTGTTAATAAAACCTTGAAAGTGATATTTCTTAATACATGCTTGTAATATGTAAATAAAAAGTATAAATGTAAGAACTGAATTTCTAAGGTTTTTTTATTTTAATTGTTTTTCCCAAGCCAAAAATGTATTTTTTGCAGTAATTAATAGACATCAATGAAATGAAAAATTAGTAGGAAGTGATAACTGCATTTTGTTGATAAACAAAAAATATATGGCAAAAATAACGAGAGGTTAAGTTGATTGGTGAATATGGTTTGTCAAAAGCCACTTCTTGTCAAAGAGGCATAATCCAATTTTTAAAAATAAATAAATTTAATATATATATATATATATATATATAATATATATATATATATATATATATATATATATAATTTTATCATGTTGTCTATCACAATAAATTAAGACAAAATAAAAATATTTTACACATTCACATGGGCCAGTACGGTACATTTACATTTTCTTATAGTAATAGTTTCAATGTGTGTTGTTCAATTATAAGAAAACAACAAAAAATATACACATATATGTAGGAACTATTCGCATTTTTTAAAATGCTTTTTATATTATCGTGTATCTAAATAAAAAGCTGGTAATCATTTCAATATACATTAATAATAGAATCCGATGAGGAAAGAGTTATAGACGGTAAGGTTAATATAACTAAGTTGGCTTTACTCATTTATGAAGATAAAGTTTATCTTCCACAATTACGTAAATAAATATTATGCTAATATATATTTTGGTACACCTGATAGTTTATTATATTAATTATTTAATAGTTAAAATAGCGAACAATTCAGGAGCAGGTACTATCCATAATGTAAACCTTAATAGCAAACTTATAAACCTCATAATAAAATCAAGTATTTGCATTAACCTAAGAAAATCCATTATGACTAGACCTGGTTCATGAAAATGACTGTTTAAACAAATAATTCTCATTATGTTTTTTTCATTGTGAAGTATAACCTCTGGAAAGATGGCATGCAAAAACAACAATATAGATTAATGAAAAATTTAATAATCAAAACATCTAAAATAAATCCTACTATTGATAGAGAAACCCAAATATCCCATCCCTACTTATCGAGAGCATAAGTAGCTGAACACAGAAAGATAACCGCAATTCTCTGTCATCATCTTTAATGGTCATGGAAGCCAAAGGTGTGAGATTGAGAATATTGTAAAAATAGGCACTCAGGATATATGTGCAGTTTCAATCACAGTTTTAAAAAGGTCTCTGTGCTATTTGACCCTTTTCGCAGAATGATGGGGATGATCAATCAAATGCACTAAAGCATAAGGATTATTTCATAAATTCATACAAAATTATAATCAATTTAGTTGATTATTAGAGTCATAATAAAAATAATCCGATTATGATTATTTAATATTACTACTCACTATTATGAGAACAAGAAGTATAAAAATATCTTAAACAGACTACTTTTTCATATGTTTTTTGCTAAATCTAGATCTACAGTATTAATTTTTGTCTAGTATAAATAGGAAAAAACCTATTGTCTGACAATCTTTCAACACTAAAAGTTGTTCCAATGTATTTTTTGGGTAAGCAAAAAATTGAGTCAGCTAGGAAAATTATATTTCTCTATAGCCAAAACTCTGTGTTAGTTACTTAAAACTTTAAATTATAATTTGTTATTACATATAAATGTATAGATGCAAAGAAAAAGAATAAAAAAAATAAACTAGAGATATTAAGGAGATTATTTAGTCATTCATAAAGCACATAATGAATATTTACTATTTTATGAATAAATTTGGGTTTATTTCTGACCGTATTCCATCCATCATTCCCTTTTCCATGGTTAAATATATCGTCACTATGATGCATCAAAAGTTACACTTGGCTATTTAATATCAATACAAAACATTCCAGATAAACTAGTGATCAGAGGCGACAGTATTAAAATTATATAATGATTAAGTCAAGTAAAAGGGAATAAAAATAATGTGAATCAAAATACAAGGTTTAAAAGTTTAAAGAGAGATATTTAATGCCTGGTGCTAAATAAGTGTTTTATTATTAAAATGTGATTTGCTTCTGACCGCACTCATTCCCTTTTCCACAATTAAATATATCTTCACTATGATCCATCAAAAATTACACTAAATGTGTCATTAATATATAAATAAGAGACTTTCTAACTTATGAAATAGCTATTTAATATCAATACAAATCATGACAGATAAACTAGTGATTTGAGGTGGCAGTATTAAAATTATATAATAATTATGTTAAGTAAAAGGGAATAAATATTACACTAAAGGTGTTATTAATATATAAATATGAGGCTTTCTAACTTATGAAATGGTAATTTGATGTAAGTTTTTATTATTGTATGATAATTATGTCCAGTAAAAGGGAATAAAAATAATTTGAATCAAAATACAAGATTTGAAAGTTTAAAGAGAGATATTCAACGCCTGGTACTCAATATTTGATTTATGAATAAAATTGGGTTTATTTCTGACAGTATTCCATTCATCATTCCCTTTTCCACGGTTAAATATATCATCACTATGATGCATCAAAAGTCACACTAAATGTGTCATTAATATATAAATATGAGGCTTTCTAACTTATGAAATGGTAATTTGATGTAAGTTTTTATTATTGTATGATAATTATGTCCAGTAAAAAGGAATAAAAATAATTTGAATCAAAATACAAGATTTGAAAGTTTAAAGATAGATATTTAACGCCTGGTACTCAATAATTGTTTTATGAATAAAATTTGGTTTATTTCTGACCATATTTCATCCATCATTTCCTTTTCCACAGTTGAATATATATCGTCACTATGACGCATCAAAAGTTACACTAAATGTCTTATTAATACATAAATAAGAGACTTTCTAACTTATAAAATGGCTGTTTAATATCGATACAAATCATTGCAGATAAACTAGTGATTAGAGATGACAGTATTAAAATTATATAATAATTATGTTAAATAAAAGGGAATAAAAATAATTTGAATCAGAATACAAAGTTTGAAAGTTTAAAGATAGATATTTAACACCTGGTACTCAATAATTGTATTATGAATAAAATTTGGTTTATTTCTGACCTTATTCCATCCATCATTCCCTTTTCCACGGTTAAATATATATCGTCACTATGATGCATCAAAAGTTACACTAAATGTATTATTAATACATAAATAAGAGACTTTCTAACTTATGAAATAGCTGTTTAATATCAATACAAATCATTGCAGATAAACTAGTGATTAGAGAAGACAGTATTAAAATTATATAATAATTATGTTAAGTAAAAGGGGGGGAAAAAATTACACTAAATGTGTTATTAATATATAAATATGAGACTTTCTAACTTATGAAATGGTAATTTGATGTCAGCTTTTATTATTATATGATAATTATGTCAAGTAAAAGGGAATAAAAATAATTTGAACCAAAATACAAGGTTTGAATGTTAAAAAGAGATATATTTAACGCCTGGTACTCAATAATTCTTCTATGAATAAAATTTGGTTTATTTCTGACCATATTTCATCCATCATTTCCTTTTCCACAGTTGAATATATATCATCACTATGACGCATCAAAAGTTACACTAAATTTGTTATTAATATATAAATAAGACTTATGAAATGGGCGATTTGTTTTATATATATATATATATATATATATATATATATATATATAAATAAATAAATAAAACATTGAGGGTAAACTAGTGATTAGAACTGACAGTATTAACTTTTTGGGGGATTTATTATCCATATATTTTGTTCATGTTTGTACATAGGTTTTATTTGTAGTTATTTTTTTTATAATTTTGTAAATAAAAATTAATTTGATTGGTTTCTTGGCCAGATGTATATGTTATTATATACTGTACTAAATTTTTATTCTTAGGAGTTATAGTCCCAGAATAAAGTTTTTTTATAATTATTATTATTAAAATTATTTTATGATGACGTTAAGTAAAATGCAATAAAATTAATGTGAAACGAAATACAAGGTTTGAATGTTTAAAAAGAGATGTTTAGCGCCTTGCACAAAGTAATTATAATGACTTATTGAACTTCAAAATTCAAAAGTTGTGGCAGATTAATATAAATTAATAATTTATGTGTAGCAAATTAATACGATAAATAATCGCCAATAAACTTTAAAATATTACGATATCGTTTAGGTCATCACTGGATTTTTATGCTATTATGAATAATTTTAATAGTAATTTTTTATGTAGTGCAAACATTGAAATAAATAAAAAGTATTATTATAAAGTAATCAAAAAATTCTTCGTGAATAATAATTATATTTAAAAAGTGTTAATAAAAATTAATTATAACTATGATCAATCGATATTTTAATCGACTGTATCAAGTCAGCCATTTTACTTCCCCTCTGCTCCTCAACGTCTTCAGACAGTCGTGAAGTGCCGTAGTGACTAGTCGCCTCTTTCCTTCAACCTGGAGCCAGTTACCTCAGTTTCTCATACCATGTTGTAAGTGATTCTATTATCATTTTATTACATTTATTCATTATTGGCGTCATTTTATTTTACATTACATGTACAGGTGTCTTATTCTCCAATACAATTTACAAGGATACCATCGGTGGTGCAATCTTTCTGAAGCATTTATTCTTTATTAATAATTTAATAGTTAAACTAAAAAAATTGAAATTGCCAATTAAATACAAACGAATTAGGATTTTTTCTTTTAAGTGTAGTATATAGTAAGATGTTAATTCATATTACTATTACAGTACTTTTGATCAATGGTTTCCTATTTTAACAAACAAACATTTTGCAGGATTCTGGTATAAATTAGGCAGAAAAATATATTATTTTGGAAAATTTAAGAGGCGAATTTTCAATGAGAAACATTTTTGGGTCGGTGTTAAATAAACACCAAATTAAGTAGACTTTCTGAGATGTTTTTGTAAGTTGTTTTGTTGTTGGTATCTTGTTGTATGTATGTATGTATGTATGTATGTATGTTGTTATGTGTGTATATATATAATATTGATTTTGGGGCCTCATTGCCCAGGATATTCAGAGCAACTACTTTAAGGGTGCAAAATGACGACACCATGCGTGGTTTTTCTGAAGTTTTGATCTATTTTCTCAATTATTAACATCCAGTCATATTTTACTTTATTAATGAAACATTTTAGTGCACTTTATTTGCTATATCATGTTATATTAAAAACAAATTATGGCGTATCCAAGTGGGCAAGATTTGAGAGACCACCGCCCTAGTTTTTACATCTTGAAAAATTAAAATGATATATCTTATTGATTTATGGTTGTAATGAAAATTTATTTCGGCAATGAAATGAAACTTAATTTCGGCAAAGCAGAGCAATATCTTTGGCGTTCAAAATGGCGACAAGGGCGTGTCCCTCCACTCCAACATTTGGAGTTATTTTTCCAATTATTAATTTTAAATTGTTAAATACAATTATATTATTTTATTTAAGGAACATTTATATGGAAAGTTGTTGCAAAATGATCTTTATTCGTCCAGTCGATTTTTAAGGAAACAAGCAATAATAAATGTATTTTAAGTTAAAGCATACCATTTTTTTTTTTCACATCAACGTTCGACATTATAGATTTTACTTTAAGTTTTGTCCAGAATTTGAAAACCCCACAGTCTATTTGACTCAGGGGAACCCATTTCGTACACAAAATGTCAACACTGGGCGTATTATAAATTTCTGTGTGTTTTTACTGTTATTAATTTTATGTCATATATTTCGTTGATAATGCAATAGTAATTAATAATAACTCACAGTATTTTCGTTTATTTAGAATTGATACACGGAAATGTATTAATTTTACATTATTTTTGTTAATGTTAATTAATTAAGTCAATGTTTAAAATGCCCCTCTTTGATGTTTATAATATTTTTATCTGTATATTTGGTTGATGTTCAACATATCAAAATTATACTTTTAAATTTGGTTTTGGTTCCTTATAATCTAAAAAAAAACTGAGAGAAATGACTCCAGCGTACAAAATGGCGACACGTTAGTTAATAATACGTTACTCGGTGTTATCTTTCTATTATTAATGATACATGCATTAGTTTTACATTGATTATTCCATAAATCACGTCAAAATTGTGTTGAGCTATATTTTAATTTTTTTTAAATGTTAACGCAATGGAATTTTACAAGATTTTTTAAAAATATATATATATAAATTTTTTTCAGGATGTTAACGTACTATTTTTTACAGATTTTATGTGTTTTTTTTTTTGTTTTTTTGATCCTTCCAAAGTTCTGCTCCTATTGAAAAATTCTTTAATTTTTAGATTCAAGCGATAACTTAAAAAAATCACACCAAACATCAGATCTTTCTTTGAATAAATGGTTAGATAAAAGTGGAGCCACATTTCTGTCGAATAATAATTGGCCTGTACTGGCGACAGAATGTCTGCCAGAACAACAATGTCTACTGTTCATTTTACCGAATCTCTTCTCTTTTCACAATGAATGTTATTGTGATTTAGTAATCACCAGTGGAATGTGAAGACATAGCATTAGTTGTACTTGTATATAATGCCATGTTATTATATTTATTTAGAAAAAAAGCGTAAAATTCCATTCCTAACAAAATTAATGATACGGTAATGGAATTTTACCAATATCTAATTACGCTGATAAAATGAATGAAATCATAATGATATTCTCACTAAGTTATACATTAGTTCACTGCGGATCCTTAATTAAAATGCGAGTCGACAAGTTGGAATAACACCTAAAAACTCTTTTAAGTTGTTCAAACCTTAACCAAAAAGAGGGGATTTGTATTTTTTTCGGTATATTTGTTCAAAACGTCTAAATAAATCTACATATTTTATAATAATACAAATATAAAATATAAGGCTTTAGGACTGTTTATAACGCTTCATCGAACCGCAACTTTCTACAGTTCTTTCCTTATCCGATCCTCGTCCGTATGGAGCTCTATTCCTTCTTATATCCGACTTTCCAATACCCTTCCTAACTTCAAATCCCGTTTGTTCAAACACTTTCTGTCAATCCAATTTTTAATGATGACCCCAACTGATTTGCAATTTTCAATAATATTTTTAGTAAAAAGAGCAGAGAGAAACGATTATTTATTATATTTTATTTTGCATCGTATTTAAATATTTATGTATTTTATTTTAAACATTTTCATAAGCATTCTAAATTTATTTTGTACTTTATATATGAATATGTTTAAAAAAAAAATTATATTCTTGTATATTTGTTTTTCTAAATTATTACCAGAAACTACCTATTAATTTATTATTATTATTATTCATTTTCTTTGTTATTTCTGTTATTTATTGTTTGTGTTTATACTCTAAGACACTGAAGTTCTAATTTAATATTTCTGTAATATTATTTTGAAGGGATTTCTCCCAGAATAAATAAAGAATTTATTATTATTATTATTAAAAACCAATGTTTCAAGTTTCCTTTGCTTGGATACAGTATTTTCAATTGTTATTTTTTCTAAAGGATCATTAATTTTGTTTAGTTGAAATAATAAATGATTATTAGATATAATTTGACATTTAATTGAGTAGAAATTAAAATATTTTCTAAAATAAAAGTTTCTGTGATTCAACTGGTAATATCTGTATCTCATACAAAGCATCAATATTTATTGTAATATAATTCTAAAACCAACTCATTCCCAGCTACTAAATTATATCGTACAGTAATTATTATATAGAGGTGTGTAAGTTTCATTAAGGATATTTCACAACAAATATTGCCAAACTATGAAATAACCCATTTTTGAAAATTGATATTCAAAGAATGACTATGCTCACAAGATCAATATTCCAACCAAATGACCGGACTATACAATGGGAAAAAATTATGCTGTAGATTCTTTTTTATAGCGCGCTTATAGTTTCATTTAATGCAAACTTATGTATTATACACTTTTATAATTTTTTCGAACAAGGCTCTAATTATTTTGTATCATTTGTAGTTAAAATTGTTGTATAAATGTATAGTGTAATAGCCTGTGCTATAAGGTAGTCTCATTTTCATTGAAATAGTCTGACAGGGATAAATGCAGAATTTTCAAAATGTCTTCAAAAGTTTAAAATGGAAAAAAAATAATCTTGTTTCATTCTTGGGAATGAACGACTTGTTAGTACTAATGAAAAATGGATAAATTTTAATTATTAAAGAATTTGATGATCATCTAAACCAGACAGAATTTCTGAGATTGAGGGAAAAAAATCCAGTAATATAAACAGTAATTAAGAAATAAAAATAGGTTGTTAAGAAATAAAGATTCTAAAAAAACTAATAGCTACCTTGTAGAAGGTTGGTTATCAAAAGCCTT
This sequence comes from Piezodorus guildinii, assembly GCA_023052935.1. Lineage (NCBI taxonomy): Eukaryota > Metazoa > Arthropoda > Insecta > Hemiptera > Pentatomidae > Piezodorus > Piezodorus guildinii. The sequence continues at coordinate 85,624,791 of CM041295.1, forward strand.
GTAAATGTTCTCAAAAGGTTCTGAATAAATAATCATGAAACTTACACATATACTTTTATATGATAAGCACCGTTAAAATTTAGTGGCTGAGACTTGAGTGGTTCTAGTGTTATTAATTTGGTTTGTCTTCAATGTGGTTGATAAGATGAGGGCACCTCTTACAAGACAGCAGTATTTAATGTAATATAATTCTAAAACCAACTGATTCTCAGCCACTAAATTTTATCGTACAGTACTTGTAATATAGAGGTATAATCTGTATAATTTCCATCATTTATATATATATATATATATATATATTATATATATATATATATATATATATATATATATATACACATATATATATATATATATACACATATATATACACATATATACTAAATTTTATCGTACAGTACTGTAATATAGAGGTTTATGTTATAATTTCCTTCATTTATATATATGATATAATACACTTTCAATATATATATATAATTAATATAATTATAACATATATTTAGCATAAATATTATCTAATATTTATATAAATATAATCTTATAATTACATCATTATATATATTATATATTTTTTTTTTTTATATTGCTGTACTATGGAATAACCCATTTTTGAAAATTTATATTTAAAAAAGGCAATGCTCACTCGATCGAAAACTCTGCAACAATAATATAATATATATATATATATATATATATATATATATATATATATATATATATATATATATATTTTACAAAATGACAATGCTCACAAGATATCCCAACAACAATTAGTGCTATAAAAGGACTATACAAGGGGAAAAAAGTAAGTGTGAGATTCTTTTTTATAGTTTTGTTTGATGAAAATTTTTCTGACCTTTTTAACAATTTTTATCTCTACTTAAGTGATTTGTTGCAAGAACCAAAAACGTAGATAATACTTTAATAGTCAAACAGTTTCTTGTTTTGTACAGAAATGTGTTTATGCAAAACTAGCGAACTTAATAATTTTTTTAGATATATATATTTTTTTTATTGGAGGGGAGGGGGGTGCTAGGAGAATTTTATCACTGGGGAACTAAATGAGTCTCAAGTCACCAGATTCATATCACTTGAACTATTTTCCTTTAATTGCTTAAAACATCGAAATCCCAATAACAATTAGTACAATGACATTAAGGGTGACAGTCTTTTTATACCACACTTATAGCTACGTTGAAGAAAATGTTCTTAAACTTTTTAAACAATTTATATCGATACTCAGGTAATTTGTTGTAAGGGCCAAAACGTAGATGATTGTTTAATGGTTATTCTAGTTTTTGTTTTGTACAGAAATGTTTTTGTGCAAAATTAGCGGACCTAATAATTTTTTCAGACAATTTTTTTTTTTAGCTTAGAATAAAATTTTATAACTTGGGAACTAAGTGAGTCTCAGTCTCCAAATTCACATCACTTGAACTATTTTCCTTTAAATATCGCGAAAACTGGATTTTGTCCTGTTTGGAAATGTATATATATATTTTTTAAAAAGAGCTATGTTCTGAAGATGGAATTTTTTACAACCAGTATATTAATGGATAAGCAATTTAAAGAAAAAAAAAATTAAGCTGAGTCTATTTCCCTTTATAAACTTTTAACTCGCTAAACGTCTGTATTTTTATATAAATGTATTTATTAATTCATTTTTAAACTTTTTATAATATTTAGGTAATGTATTGTGAGGCCAAAATATGTAAAGCACGCTCTTCATCATATTTTAGTTTTTGTTTTGATTTGATATCATCTAAATTACAAATATTTTCAGTAACGAAACTAACTTATAATCGCTGGGAACTAAAAGTATAGTCACAGGAAAATAGGGAATACTGATAAAAATCACGACAATAAAAAATATTGAGCTGAAGGCTTTGGACGTTTTCTAATGAATTGACCGATATCGGTTGTGTCCTGCCTGGTGGAATAAAAACAAGACTTAAAACATTTATGAATTTTTTTTATTATATTTATGTTATTATTACGGGTTCTCAAGCGGTAGTTGCATCTCGCCGAATATTAGAATTCAATGAAATGGGTATTCCTTGACCTCAGCAGATCTTGTGATGTGGTTGGGCATTAGCAGAGAAAAACAAATGTTAAAATATGAATGTTTTATTACAATTTCCTAACAGTTTCGATGAATTTCTGAATAATATATTGTAATCAAATGGATTATATAGGAAGAATGTTTTTCTTATTTAGAGATATCAAGGTTATTACACTAATATAATCTATTTTTATTTTGCAAAACCCTAGGTTATGTTATTGGCCAAGGAGTGCTACCATTGGGTGTTTTCTACAAGTCTTTATCATGTAATTTTTCTTTGATCATAGTTTTTATTTATTTAAACAAATTTACAACAGTATTTATACAATACATCAAGTAAATGGGATTGATATGAGATAAAGACACATGATTGTCCTGTGAAGAAACTACCCATTGGTAGAACTCCAACGTCCAATTTACGGTAAGAGGTCTCTTGGCCATCTTCTCTTAAGTCGTCTCGGTGGATTGTCAGGAATAGATGTTCAGGAAAGGTCGCGGACAAGCGGGTTTGAGTGGGCAGGAAGTTTGGAATGGAAGGATGTATATCTGGATCGGGCTAAGTCTTCAACTAATGGGATATTTAGGTCTTTATGGATAATTTTATTTGTAACAAAGTATGAAACATAAAGGATTTTTCGAAGGATTTTGGATAGCAGGGATTGGATGCGAGAGGAATTTGATGGTTTAGTGGACCCCCATAACTCAATGCCGTAGGTCCACATAGGCCTTATAATGGTTATATAAATGAGTCTTTTGTATTAAATAGGAAGTTTTGAGCGTTTATCGAGTAAGTGTTGTAGTAATCTGTATCTACGAGCAGTTTCCTGTCGTTTCAGTCTAGTATGAGGGTTCCATGTGAGGCGTTTGTCTAGGTTTAGTCCTAAGTACCGGATCTGTTCAACAGGAGTAAGATATTGTTAAAGGATACGGTGGGGCAGGAAGTCATAGGTTTACGATGTAGAGTGAAGGTTATTTGATAGGATATATTTTAATTCTCCAATTCTGACACCATTCTTCGATGGCTGATAGATGGTTCTGCAGGATTCGGGATGCAACAACAGGATCATTATTCACAGATAACACACGTGTCATCAGCGTAGGTAGTAAGAATAGTGCTAGGTTTGATAGGAATGTCAGCTGTATACACTGTATAAAGGATCGGACCCAGGATACTACCTTGAGGTACACCGGCTGATTGGATGAATACGGATGGGTAGGAGAGATTATGTTGAACTTGGAAGGTTCTATCGGTTAGGTAGGAGCTAATTAATATGAAATACGTTGGGGTGAGGAATTGGTGAAGTTTGTAAAGCAGTCCTGGATGCCAAACTCTATCAAAAGCCTGTTCTACATCAAGAAAGGCTCCAGTACAGTACATTCCGCGTTCCAATGTGGAAGATATTACATCCACCACACGATGGCACTGTTGTATAGTTGAATGAGATGACCGAAATCCAAACTGGTGGTTAGGAAACACATTATTTGAATCAAGGATGGGATAAAGGCGTTATAGGATGAGTTTTTCTAGAATTTTTCCATAAATGGGTAGAAGAGAAATAGGACGATGGGCTTTCAAGTGGCTTCTTGGGTTTAGGTATCATTTTGATGATAGAATGTTTCCAGGCGTCGGGAAAAAGGTAGAGCGGATTGATCATATTTACTTGTTGTATTATGAAGTACAGTAGTAAATTTCAATAAATAATGTTGAACAAAAAAATCTTATGGGCAGAATAGGGAACATCCAATAAATCCAAGACACGAGAAACATCGGTTTATAATAAAATGCAGAATTATTCAGGGCATTGCTGACAATTGTAAACAATTCGATCGCATTATGCAAATCTACGGAAAAATGCCCAGCCCTGTTTTTAATTAAGAATACAACTTCTAAAAACAGTTTTCAGCTTGCCACAACCTGTCACCTCGCCTTGTGATTGAGGATACGAAGTGCGCTAACCTAAATCTTTGTATGTATATTCTTTATTTATTAGTTTTTATATTTGATGCTTCCAGGTATTGATAAAATCGAATCTATTCTAATCATAATAATCCATTTTCTCAACAATAATTATGTTGACAAAATATCAGATCAAAACAGCGTCAAATTATATAAATAAATATTATATACTAATTTGCTGTTAATATGAATTTTGATAGTCAATTCAACATTTTCTGACAATGCAGTTTTGCAATACAATGAGTATTCATGATAATATGAATCAGAATCGATCTATTAGCATTAATAATATTGTAGCTATATCTTGTTTAGAATATTTAGTTCAGTTCCAAAGAATGATTGATTTTCAGAAATATTTTTGTCGACTTCAATCAAATAATATTAGAAATTTCGGTCTATCGTATATAACGATCATTTACGTTTGTTTATTGGTCAATCCATTAAAAACGTCCAGACCATGCAGCTCAAAATCGTTAATTTCCTTCAGATTTTTATCAGTTATTCCATAATTTGAAACCGTAAATTAAAAAAAAAAATCTGACCAATACTTTTAGTTTGACAGCCACTTTAAGACAGCTTCGCGGCTGAAAACTTCTGTTGGGTAAACCTATCCAACTTCAATTATGACGAAGATATAAAATCAAAACAAAAACTAACAATGTGATAAAGGATGTGACTAACAATTTAATGAATTCAAAAAATTTTTATGAAAATTTGCATCAAAAGGAAATTATTACCACGCTATAAAAAGAAAGGTTAGAAAGTAGTTTTACCCGTGATTATTTTTCTCTTTATATAGTCCCATCCCAGTATGGCTTTTTTCAAATATAAATTTGCAAAAATGGGATATTGCATAGTTTAGCAATATTAAAAAAAAAAAATGATGGAACTTATACAAATTATACCTCTTTATTACAAGTACTGTACGATAAAATTTAGTGAATGAGAATCAGTTGGTTTCAGAACTATATATCATTAAACATTGCTGCCTTGCAGATGTTCCCTCATTTTATCAACCAAGTTGAAACCAAACCAAATAAGAACCATTTAAGTCAAGGTAAATAGGTATATTTTAGCACACGGCGCTTATCATAGAGAAGTTTAATATTTCCAACTTTTATAAATGTTTATTTAGACCCTTTTAAGATATTTCACTCTATATACGTAGTCGGTTATTAATTTTTTTTAGAATCTTTATTTCCTAATATTGTATACCTAAATTACTTTTTATATTACTGGAATTTCTGTTTCTGAACCTCAAAACTTCTTTCATGTTTAGATAATCATCAAATCCTTTCATAGTTTTCTATCCATTTTTCATTAGTACTAACAAGTCTGTTATTCCCATGAATCAAAAAAGATTATTTATTTAATTTATATAAAGTTAAATACATGAAAGTTGTTTATGATTAAGACATTTTGAAAATTCAGCATTTATCCCTGTCAGACTATTTCAATGGAAATGGGACAAGTTTATCCGTTATACGTTGATATAACAAGTTTAATTACAGTCAATAAAAAATAATTAGAGCCTTGTTTAAAGAAATTATAAAAAGGTATAAAACAGATAATAAAAGATGGTTTCCATATCTTAGTTTTAGAGCTAGAGCTAGCATACACGCCCAAACAACTGTGAGACTTATTTTTTGCCTTTTACATGTATTTTCGTTAATGGGTCATATTTGAAAATTTCAAAGATTAAAATTTTCCCTAAATTATGTTTCATGTAATTTTAGCGAAAATTATGGAAAAATCCTTAGAAAACAATGGAAACTCCCAGTGGAAACACTTACAGAATGATAAGAACCTTGACCTACCTCACTAGCACCAAATTTTATCGACTCTGAGCTTTAATGTTTCGCTCATTAAATTATATTATACATAAAATAATAAATTTGCAATATGTATTTCATATACAAGAATGTGAAAGTAACATTTTCAGAGTGAATAAAATTAAAGTCATTGTTATAATTAACAATGACTTTAATTTTACTGAAATCATACGGATCCCACCGAAATTATATACAATCTATTTATATTTTTACATAAATATATATTAATTTTTATTATAATTGCAATTTGTTTGAGTAAATAAATATATTTCTAAGTTCTTTTTAAATAAAACGATCTATTTTATACTCAACACTCCAAATTTCTTTTTCCGTATTATTATTTCTTTTTATAAATTTATTCATTTTTTTATTTATTTATTCGTTTTTCTTTTTCGTATCCCCCTACATTTCGGCCTGTGCCATTTTCAAGGGTCCTATCTACATCATTTATTTTAAAATTAAAAGACAATCAACATTAGTTTTTACATTGTTATAAAACATTTGCATACACACTTACGCTTTGCATACTCGGTTCTTTTGGACTCAATGGACCTGAAAATGTGTATTTCCATCAGAAACGTGGATTCAAATTTTTCATGATCGCAATACTTTACTTTGCTGCATGTTTCGTATTAATTTAAGCGCAAGTAGACACATTTCAATTAGCTAGAAAAGGGTGGTAAGAACTAATTTTATTATTTCGAAGGATATGCCCGATTTTAATATTTTAAAAATTGTTTTAATTTAATTTTATAAATTTTGTTCTGCTTCAAGTTGGTTGATAAGATGAGTTTAGCAATGTTTTATGTATTATAATTCTAAAACCAACTGATTCTCAGTCATTAAATTGTATCGTACAGTACTTATTATATAGAGGTGTAATCTGTATTAGTTTCATCATTTTTTACTCAGTCCTTTTTGAGATATATAATGCTATACAATGCAATAACATATTTTCGAAAATTTATATTTAAAAAAGGACAAAGCTTATGAGATCGGAATCACTACAACAATTATATCAATGACTATCCTGGGGAAAAAAAAATTAGTGGAACTCCTTTCGTACCTCCCTTTTTATAAAGCGCTAACAGTTTCGTTTGAAGCAAATTTTCATGAAATGTTTTAACACTTTTTCTCGGTACTTGAGCAATTTGTTGTAAGGACTAACTAAGATAATACTTATATTCAGAGATGTGAAAAATAACTGGAGTTAATAATTTTTAAAGAAAACATGTTTTTTTTACAACGACGAGAATTTTAAGTGAGTCTCAGTTACCAATTTTATATCAATTTAATTCGTGATAGGTATTTGTAACCTGTATTAGTTTTATATTTTTTCACTTTGTCTAGTTTGAGATATTTTCCTTTAAATATCACGAAAACTGGATTTTGTCATTTTTGGGAATTCGTATAAAACCAAAGGCTATATTCTCAACATAAAATATTTGCAGAAAGTAGATTAATGAGTAAGGTATATATTTTCCGAACAATTTTCTTCACTATTTATATAATGCATTGTGAGAACATGAAATGTAAAGCACACCATTATCACATTGTTTTGATTTGAATATTATCAAAGTTACCTGAGTTAGAAATGTTTTACCAACACATGTTATAAACTGTGAAACTGACTTAAAATGGCTGCTGAACATAACGTTTAGTTAGATTTTTTTTTCATCCACAGTTTCAAATTCAAGAAAAGATAAAGAATAACTGCTAAAAATATTTGAACGATTTCTAATGGATTGACACACACTCAAAAACACATATATAAAATCCTATTTATGTTGTAAACCGAATTACTTGGATTCAAATTCGACATCTTCAAACAATCCAAGTAAATAATTTAAAATTAATATTAACTATTATTCTAATTGATATATGTCCACTTGCGCTTAACTTTATACGTAATATGTAGCAAAGTAAAGTATTGCGATCATGAAAAATTTGATTCCAAGTTTTCAATGGAAATACGCGTTTTCAAGTTCTATAAATTATAAACAGTCTTATAAAATTTAAATTAGGAATATGCCTATATGAATATAAGATAAAATATAGGAATACATAAGATAAAATATTCAATATCGAAGGATAAAAATATAAATAGGATGTTACTGCTAAAATTGAAAACATTATTTATTTTACCCTTTTTAAAAACGGCTCTTCCGTTTTATCAATGTAAAAATAGATGGTACATAATTTCAGTTGGATATGTATTTAATTTAATAGTCCAAAACGGCATGAATGCTGTATTAAAGTTATAGAGTTATTAGGCAGTGGAATAAATGAACCTTGTACTAGACAGCTTGTTTATTACTGCTATATACACAAACAACATGGCGCAGGGGACGCTACCAACTGTACTGTTTGTTGTTGGGCTGCTGTACACCTAGGTGGAAGTTCAGTGCCACAACTATCTTTACATATACAATCGATATTTAACACACCCCCTCAATTGAATGTTTTCAAATATATACATACACAAGTAAATATTCAATTGTATCTCACATACAAAACAAGTAAAAATATTATTCTATTACAAAATTCTACACAACAAAACAAGTAAAAATATTATACTATTACAAAATTCTATACAACAATTTTAGCACAATATATATAAATGACATTAATATATTAATTAATTAAAGCCTTCCGAAACATTTGAAACTTATCAAAGGCAAGTGGTTTTGTGAACAAATCTGCCACATTGCGGTCAGAATTGATGTGTTCCACAGATATTATTTCTTTGGAAATAAGATCTTTAAGAAAATGGAATTTTATATCAATGTGTTTTGCTCGTTTAGAGCTTTCACAATTCTTTATAAAAGCTATAGCACTAGTGTTATCCACCAACAGTTTTCCACTTACTGTTTCACCACTGAACTCACTAATTATTCCACTTAAACTCACAATTTCCTGTGATGCCATTCCTGCTGCAATGTACTCCGCTTCCATCGTTGACAGAGCCACACATGCTTGCTTTCTTGAATGCCAAGCTATAGGATTGCTTCCGCAGAATGCTGCAAAGCCACTTACACTCTTTCGTGTTTCTATGTCACCTGCCCAGTCAGCATCTGAATAACCAATAAGTCCTAGGTTCTCACTTGGTTTGAAAGTAAGACCCATATCTCGAGTTTCTTTGAGATATCTGAGTATTCGTTTTGCAGCTTTCCAAGACTGCTGAGTAGCTTTATCTAAACATCTAGATAAATAGCTAATTGGGAATGATAAATCCGGGCGAGTTGTTGTGCTCAGATACATAAGTCCACATACCAAGCTCCTGTATGGTATATTTTCATCTAAAGGTGGACTGTCAGCGTTAAGTTTAAATCCAACCTCCATGGGGGTTGATACCTTCCTGCACTCTACCATATTATAATCTTCAAGGAGTTTATCAATAAAGCGGGTTTGTGTAACCCTTATTTTCTTTTCTTGCCTTTCAATCTTCATCCCTAAAAATTGAGAAGCCTTCATTTCTTTAATGCTGAACTCTCCTTTTAAGTTGTTCACTAATTCTTCAATAGCCTTTTCATCCCCTGTAATTAGGCCATCATCCACAAAAAGAACAAAGAACACCCTACTCTTGTAGTAAAGGCATAAATCATATTGGGATCTTTTAAATCCCAATTTAAACATAAAAGAATTAAATCTTTCATTCCAATACTTCGGTGCTTTCTTAAGTCCATAAAGTGGCCTATTTAGTCTCAGAGTTTTTGTAGAACAACTTACACCTTTAGGTGGTTTTATAAACACAGGATAGTCCAGTGAGCCATTGAGAAAGGCTGTTGGCACATCAACTTGTCTAATACTCCAATTGTTTTGGCATGCAAATGACAAGAGAGTTCTTACAGTATCCATTCGGCAAACTGGTGAGTAATTAAATACACAATCATCTTGAGTTTGTTCTTCAAACCCTCTTGCTACCAATCTGGCCTTTTTGATTCCATCTTCCTTCACTGTGAAAACCCATTTAGTTGTGATTGGGACACTTCCATTCGGTGCTTCCTCTTCAGACCAAGTGTTCATCTTCTCATGAGCTTTTAATTCTTTAATAATGGCTTCCTGCCATTCCTCCTTTTTATTAGCATCCTCATAAGATGATGGAACTCCATCTGATCGGCTTACCATACAGTATGCATTATATAACTCATAATCATTTAGGAAATGAGGTTTTGACCGGTTTCTCTGAGGTCTAGAAGTTTCTTCTGAATGCTCTGGATTGGATTCTTCATTCTGAAGTCTTGAAGGGTTTTCTGACTGCTCTGGATTACAATCATTCTGAGGTCTAGAAGTATCTTCTGGCTGCTCTGAAATATTAGTGTTATTCTCTTCACCATTTTTCCTTCCTTCTTCATAGCTTCCACCACTATTATGATAGACAATAGGTACATTTTTAACTTCTTTATAGGGCATTTGGCTCTCCTCGAATATCACATCTCTAGATCTAATAACTTTCTGCTCGTCTGGCAACCAAATCCTATACCCACCACCACAATAACCAACCATCACCCCCTCCTTGCTTCTGGGATCCAATTTGGAACCTTTAGGAAGAATGGTAGGCCATGCTCGGCAACCAAATATTCGAAGTTTAGACAGATCATTTCTGCCATTCCATATTAATGAGGGAGTTTCACCTTTATTTAAGGCTGAAGTAGGTGACCTATTCAGTTCATAAGCAGAACATCGAGCTGCTTCCCCCCACAAGAACTTGGGGATACCGGAATCTGATACCTTAGTACGCATCATGTCTAATAGTGTCCTATTCATTCTTTCACTCTTTCCGTTCATTTGAGGGCTATATGGCAATGAATATTCTAATTTTATACCTTTATCTGAACAATATTTTTGAAAAAATTTAGACGTAAATTCTCCTCCATTATCTAAACGTAGCCTTTTCACCGGGACACCCTGCTGCCTTTCTAGTTCCGCTATATAATCCATCAGGTTTGTTTCAGCTTCGCTCTTCATATGGAGAAGTTTAACATGCACAAAATGAGTGAAGTCATCCAAAATCACCTGCATATACTTATGTCCTTCAACTGATTCAGGATTGAAAGGACCACATATATCAGAGTGAATTAATTCACCAACCTTTGAAGTGCGTTTCCTATTATTTAAAAAGGGCTGTCTAGTAGCCTTACCTTCAATGCATGCCGAACACTTCTTGTCACTATAGGGTAATCCTAAACTTTTGAGTCCATGCCGATTCAAATGTCCTAGACGTTTATGCCATAAATCTCCATCCGTAGCACTTGTAATGTTGCACTTGACTTGATTATCACTGGGATCATCAAACGTAAATATGTACAATCCATTCACTCGTGGACAACTCATTTCTTCCGCAGATTTTCATCTCCTTAGCATCTGTAATCACTTTTAAGCCTTTTGAGGTAACTGCACTCACTGATAATAAATTATGTTTTAACCCCGGGACTATTAAACCTTTAATGTTTACAATCCTACCTTGAGAGGTTACTCTTAGGGTACCTTCTTTTCTAGTAAACATCTTATCACCAGTAGCTATATGTATGGCAACATCATGATCAAGATTTGAAACATTAGACAAAAGGGGTTCCAATTCTGCCTTAAAAAGATGGTTACTCGCACCTGAATCGACTAAAAACACATTGTTAGATGATAGTTTAATATTACCGCAATTTAGGGCCACCATTACAACTTCTTCTTCTACATCTGCCGTATTTCCCTGGATTGTTCCTCTTCTTTTCCCACGAAAGCTTCTATTATAAGATTTACTTCCACGGTTCTGCTTATTTTTGGGACATTGTGCCTTGAAATGTCTTTTATCCCCACATATAAAGCAACCACTCTGTGCTTTAAATGATACTTCTGATGATGATGCACTAGCTGATGACTTTGACTTTAACTTTGTATCTGTATCTAGAAGTCTGGCTCTCACAAAATCCATTTGGACTTCTAAATTAGTTTCTAGAGCTGTCACAACTGTGTTGAATTCATCTGACTACGCGTTGACACTATACACAAATACTATGCTCTGCACAACAATACTCTGGGCCCATAACCTATTAAAGTTATAGAGTTATTAGGCAGTGGAATAAATGAACCTTGTACTAGACAGCTTGTTTATTACTGCTATATACACAAACAACATGGCGCAGGGGACGCTACCAACTGTACTGTTTGTTGTTGGGCTGCTGTACACCTAGGTGGAAGTTCAGTGCCACAACTATCTTTACATATACAATCGATATTTAACATGCTGAACTTCAAAATTACCATTCAACTCCGTCAATTCCTCACTCCTACATATTTCCTATTAATGCGTTCCTACCTTACTGGCAGAACCTTTAAGGTAAACCATAACCTTTCCAACTCATCCATATTTTTCCTATCTCCTGGAGTGCCTCAAGGTAGTATCTTAGGGCCTATCATCTACTCCCTTTATACATCTGACATTTCAATCCTTCCTCGCACTGTCCTCAATACTTATGCTGATGACACATGTGTCTTATCTGTCGATAAAGATCCAACTACTGCCCCCCCCCCAGTATTCTTTAATAGCATTACTCAAACTCCTGTAGAACAAATCCGATACCTAGGTCTCCATCTTGACAAGCTCCTTACAATCCACACACAAGACTGAAACTGCTCGAAGATATCGATTACTACAACACTTACTAGACAAACGTTCAAAACTTCCAGTATATTACAAAAGACTCATTTACATTACTATTATCAGACCTATTTAGACATATGGAATCGAGCTTTGGGGCTCTACGAAACCATCTACTTCCTCCAGCATCCAGTCCTTACAATCCAAAATCCTTCGCAAAATCCTGACGCCCCTTATTTTGTCACAAATAAACTCCTCCATAATGACATAGCCCGTGATAGATACTCCTCTTTTCATTCTAAGCTCCCTGCCCATACAGACCCACTTGTCCGTAATTTATCTTCCTTAGATATCCTTGATAACCCTCCAAGGCGACTGAAAAGAAGGTGGCCTCGGGACCTACTGCCTTAAAATAGTTAGTGAAGTGCTACCACTGGGTGGTTCTTTCCCAAGACATTTTCATGACTTTTTATTTTCATTCTACATATTTACTTATTGTGTTCTTTAATACAGTTGTAAATTACTATAAATGAATTATAAACAAAAATTTACCATTAATAATTGAGACTTTGATTTCTAAAAGGTACTATTTCCATTCTAGAAACTTTTACATGAAGCGCAAAACTCTCTCGTTAATATATTATTAAACCAACTTATTTGATTATTTTCGCATTAAAATATAGAATTGTTTTGTTACTATATTAAAGTTATGGAATGATATGTTTTAATATGATTTGGATCGAAGCTCAATGCGTAATTAGTAACTTTAGAAAATAACTGCATATCTAAATCGGATTAAAGGACATCATAGGAGTTCATTACATAAATTATATGATGACAATACATAATCGTATATGTCAAAATATCGATTTCGTAAGAAATATCCTTTAGTACCTTTTGGAAATCAGCGTCTCAATTGTGTCTTATTAACAGTAATAAAAATTCAAATTTACGGAAATAATTTTGGAGAATCTGCAAAAAAATAATAACTAACTTTTAAAATATTTAACTTCGTAAAGGAAATGATGGATGATGAAAAACGCATTGATTTAAGTTTTTTTAATTAATAATTTCTAATTTTATAATATGTCATGCTGCGTTCATGTCGGACATTTTTCCGTGCTCCAACTTTTTGTAATAATGAATTTAATTCCGAAATTTCAATTGTTTCGGAATTTTTTCTTCATAAGAATTTATTTTAGTGGTAAAAATTACTTATGTATGTATGGTGAATATATAGTATAAATTTACGTATATTTATATATTTTATTTGTATAATGAAATGAAATTTTTTATCTTACGTTTTCAGACCAAAATGTAAAGAATATTCTTCTTGATCTAATTTATCATTTTTTTTTTCTTTTATCATTATCAAGAATCTATTAAGTATCACGTTACATTGGTAATTGCTATTGGTAACAATAATCGCTAGTTAGAAGAAATTGGTTCATATTACGAAGAAGGACTGATAACAGTTTTAATTGTCTTCGTCATCTGATGTTTTTCTGGTGTCTCATGATTATCAAATACTGAACAAGTTATATTAAAATATTTTTTTTTTTTACTAAAAAAATTAACGTGATTGTGATTGTTACTAAGCAATTTCTTTTGAGATGGCTATATAGTAATTAATGCTAGTCTTCCCCAACTTCGACTACGGTTGCCTGGTGTATGGGGGACTTATGACGAACTGTAATTAAAATTAATACGTATTCCTTCCCACCAACCAAAAAATATGATTGTTCCTTCTAAGCCCGGTCCACTCTTTTTTGGAATATTCTCCCACCAAACATCTGTTCGTCATGCTCTTTCCGAATTTCATTCAAAGCTCTCCTTTTTCAACACCAACTTGCTTCCCAACCAGATGTTAACTAATTGGAATATAGCTATTAAAGTTAGGTTAAAAATGTCTAAACTTCTTAACATCAATGGTAGTAAAGTCAATATTTATTCTTATTTATTCTATTGTTTTTTGTTTTGTTAATTTTATATTTAATTAAGATATTATTGTAATACGCTTTCCCTGCTGAATAAAGTCCGAGTTCATTGGGTGCCTGGTCACTCAGGCATCTTAGGCAATGAGAGAGCTGATGGCCTTGCAAGGAGGGGTTCTGCTCAGTTACCCTCTACACCTGAACATGTGTGTGGAATAAGCCTCAGCAATGCTAAAGGTTTGATCAAGCCGGCTGCTGGCAATAGATACAGGCAACACTGGAGGGATACTGGAAAGCAGCATCACTCTAAGATGTTTTTGGAAGGACCCTGCAAAGAGAGAAGTTGTACACTACTCTTAATGGACAGGATAACTCTGAGGAGAGTGACAGGACTGTATACAGGATACTGTCAGCTTAACAGCTATCTTCATAATATGGAGTTGGTAGCCACACCGACTTGCAGATTCTGCAAGAAGGAAGATGAAACTGCATATCATGTGATTTACCATGATATGCCATAGAGTTTTACCATTTTGGCGGTGACCCTATTATAGATCCCAAGTTGTGTGAACTGATTAACCCCTATAGTTTGGTCAGATTCACACTAGCCCTGCATCAACAGAAGATTGGATGGCACACAATAAGCCTAACAAGAGGCTGCAGTGCATAAGACAAGCGAGGAAAAAAAAGAATAGATATTATCGTACCTTTTTTTTCTCTCTCTCTTTTGATCATTTAAAGAAAATTGTATATAAGATTTTCTAAAAAAATACTTTGTTTTGCTGAACGGTAGAACCAGGGGAGATTGTCATGGTAATTATACATATACCAATGTCCTAGGAAACAGCACGGTTGATTTTGTATGGTGTAATTTTTCTATGCTTAACATTATTATAGATATGGCAGTTCAAATCAAGGTCACCATCTCAGATCGTACTTGAAATTGAACATTCCACATTTTGATTTAATTCAAAAAGCCAATTCCAATCTTCTTTATCAGACTTCATTCCGGCTGCAATGGAATGAAAATGCAATAGAACATTATCGAGAAGCAATGAAACATTCACCCACCATCTCAGTCCCATTTGATAGAATTTTACTGAATAATATTTAGCAATCTTAATATTAATTAATAATAATAGCCAAAATCTTGGGATGATGAAAATTATCATGGCAGTGAAAACAAAGGGTAGCAAAAATAAATGGTTCGATGAAGATTGTCAAAATAGTAAAAGGATATTAAAAAATCAACTCATTATGATTATGTAGCCAACTACATCTATATGAAAAAGAAGTGTAATAACCTATTAAAAGTTAAAAATGTACATACTTCCAGCAAATAAGTGACAATTTGTCAGAAAGTAGAAATCCTTTTCCAGGTCATAGTTATCTGCTCTTTTCGATTTTGGCTTAAAATATATATATTTTTTTGTTTTTCTAAAAGGTCTTCTTATTTCATTTAAAATAAACTTATTGAATGTTCTCATTTTGATACTATACACATTAAAATTGAGTTTATAAACACAATACAATAAAAAAAATAACAGATTACCATTATTATTTGTCTCAACACAATCTTCTTAAAGATCTATTAGAAATCGCTGAAATGTGTCTAGTTACTATTTTTTTTTTATTCATCATTGGCTTACTCACGGTTTTCACTCCAGGAGGGGAGAAAAGAAAAGTTCCAATGATATTAAAGGGACCGATGCAAGCGAACGAAGCTAAATTACATCAGAGCATATCACCTCTCCCTAGTAAGATTCCAAAAATTTGTTATTCATTATCACAATTTATATTAATAAATACATTTCAATTTTGTATCATTACTAATTTCATAGTAAGGAATGAAGCAGTTGAAATCAGAATCTTCTTAATTTATTTCTTCACCAATATTAGTCCCACAGTTTCTAGTTGTGAATAGATTTGTAAATCTACGAAAAAAAATAAAAGGTTGCCATAGATTCTATTTTTATTGCTAAACGGTTATTTTACTGGTGAAAATTATTTTCAGTAATTATTTTCACCAGTAAAATAACCGTTTAGCAATAAAAATAAAATTTATGGCAACCTTTTATTTTTTTTACCAAGGAAGTATTGTCTCCAAATCGAAGGAAATTGCCTCTTTGACTCACCATTGTCTATATATATATATATAATGAAATGAATAGAAAAAAATCTTTATTCTGGGACAAAGACCTCTTTGAACAAAACAAAAGCTTCAAACTTTGACTCGGCATAATAGTCAGAAATATGGTCACGTCTATGGGCTCCAAAGATAAATCTTATAAAGAAGTTCATCAGACGTATTAATTTTAATTACTACTTAATAAGTCATAAGTCCCCCATACACCAGGCAACCGAAGTCGAAGTTGGGGAAGACCAGCATTAATTACTATATAGCCATCTCAAAAGAAATTGCTTAGTAACAATCACAATCACGTTAATTTGTTTAGAATAAAAAAAATATTTTAATATAACTTGTTCAATATTTGATAATCATGAGACACCAGAAAAACATCAGATGACGAAAACAATTAAAACTGTTATCAGTCCTTCTTATATATATATATATATATATATATATATATATATATATATATATATATATATATATATAAAATGATTATGACCATTTTTAAATAGAAAATACTCTATAGTAATTGATTAATAACATTTCAAGAAGAATTAAATTTTAGATACCTAATGGGCCACTTAGTAATCGAAATAATTAGTAATCTATTACATTTAGTCATTGAGTAATTAATTTTTAGATGCAATACAATAAATTATTACCTGAGATTCATTCCATTCTTATACCTGATTTGTAACTTTAGTGGTCAAACATGTTGACTATGGTCAATAAACTGTTAATTTGTTAAGTGTCAGAACTTGACTGAGCATAAATATAAGTTATATGAAAGAGAATACTGAGAGCACTTAATTTATACACTAGTGAAATTTAAAAATTAAAAAGGATAAAATAAACCTTATAGTAAATTCATTATTCATTTTCATAGCTTACCACACAATAGAAAAGTATTGCATGGACATTATTTGCTGTATTTTCGTGAATTAGATATCTGGACAGATCACCAGGAAAGATGTAGAAGAGATTAAACTTTTATGTATCAAAAGATAATTTAGGAATTATGGACATAATGTAAAATAAAAAGTTTATTATGAATGAGGAGAATATGTTTATAAATAATAAAATACCTTTACATAGTTAAATGATAAAATATACTACTACAACCAATGTAATAGTCGATCTAAGGAATCAATTAATATATGATTAAATTCTCAAATATGAGAAGTTATTTTAGTAAATATGTATTTTGTAAATGATAGTTTTTTTTTTGTTTTTTTTGTTTTGTTTTTTTATTGAGATATATTACAATTTGTTTCTATATGAACATTAGTAATAGTGATATAAGATCCCATTCACACAATATATACACTATACAATGATAAAGTCAAATTAAATAAAAAAATAAAATATATATATATAATATATATACAAAATAAAAAACAAACAACAACCTATAATTAAGATAAATACAAATAAATTATATATATAGAATTTAATAATAATAAATATAAAAACAAAATATCAACCTATAATTGTGATAAATAAAAAGTTGGCAAATAAACAAACATCATACAAACAAACATAATTATATACAAAATATACAACTGCTATATGGACCCCAGACTAGGCTTTTCCCTCCACTTGTGGAGGAAAAAGCGGAATCCAAGAGATCCTAGTGCCTCGCTCTCAGCCGCGTCACTGGTGTGACTCAGGTAAATGATAGTAAATAGGAAGACTTAATGAAAAGTAAACTTTACTGAGCCAAGACCCATGTCGAGAAAAAATAATTTGTATTTTGTAGAAAATCTAGAACAGAATATACTTTTATTGCAATCAGGGAAGTCCCCATACAATAGAAGTAAAAAAAAACAACAAGATATATATAACTATATATATATATATATATATATATATATATATATATATATATATATATATATATATATATATATATATATATACATACATACACATATATGAATACAATAAAAATTAAATTTAGCTACAATAAAAACAAAATAAAATAGAACAGAATAGAATAGAAAACAATTTTTTATCTGGGGCAAGGTCCCTTAAGAACAATTGATATGTACAATTAAGATATATATATATATATATATATATATATATATATATATATATATATATATAAGTTTGTGTTGTTCTTAGGTTTCAGTCAATGAATAAACAATGTTATCTATGCGACGTTTCGAGAATTTATTGTTCTCATAATCATGCAATTTTGGACAAAATAGTGTCTTAATTAGGCATGTTTAGCCTACAAGCTTTGAAAGAACACAGTGTTCTTTCAAAGCTTGTAGGCTAAACATGCCTAATTAAGACACTATTTTGTCCAAAATTGCATGATTATGAGAACAATAAATTCTCGAAACGTCGCATAGATAACATTGTTTATTCATTGACTGAAACCTAAGAACAACACAAACTTAAATTATCAACAGTCGAGAACTGATCAAACAATATATATATATATATATATATATATATTATATATATATATATATATATATATATATATATATATAATGTGTTTGGCTACAAGCACAAAGGATTATAATTAATTCCTATTCACAATGATACAAAAAGAAAAGAAAGGATACAATAAAACAAAAGACTAAAATAAATAAATAATAACTTCTGATGTGTTAAACAAAACTAAACATTGAAACTGATTCTTAATAATTGATCCATATAAAAATATGAACAAATAAATAATAAATTTTTTTTTTTAAATTGATACTTGATTTGAAATATCTTATTGAGCTTCTGTTTGGGATGACAGTAGGTACTGGAATAGCTGGGACTTGAATGATGATGGTAGGGAAGAAGCATGGCGGATATGAGTAGGTAAGGAATTCCAGAGAGTAGTGGAGCGGACAATAAAGGAATAATCAAAAGTTGTTGTTTTATGTTATGGGTAGGAATATAAAGGTCGGAATAACGCGATCTTGTTTGGAAGGAGTGGACTGACGATTTAAATTGCAGAAGTCTGTGGATATAGAGAGGTAGCTGGGAGTTGATTGTTTGGTAAAGATATGATCCTAGGAATTATTGTCTGCGGAAAGAGGAAAGGAGCCACTTAAACTCATTGTATAAATGGGTCACATGAGACCTCTTCGGTGTACCAAGGAAAAATCTTAAAAATATGTTCATAATTCGCTTTAGCCTGTCCTCGAGCACAGCCGAGAGGTCACCATATATCATACAGCAATAGTCAAAGTAGGGGAAAATAAATGAGGATACAAGGAGCTTACGGGTAGACAGTGGAAGAATATGACGGGAGCGATGAAAATATTTGAGGGTACTTATTGTTCTTTGGGAGATTTAGGCAATATGGGGTTTCCAGGAAAGCTTTGGTCAATGGTAATACCTAGGTTTTTGACAGAGGAAGTGGAGATGATTGGGTGATCATTTAGGGTTAGACTCGGAAATGTAGTATGGAATCTGAGAAGGGGATTGGAACCTATAACAATGAGTTTTCGTAGCATTTAGACTTAGTTTATTCAAAGTTGCCCAGGCACAGGTTCTATCCAGGTCTTCCTGAATATTGGCAAATGCTATTAGAGACTCTTAGGGAGGAAAGGATAAATAGATCTGGAAATCATCAGCGTATAAGTGGTGGGAGTAGTGATGGATGGAATTGGGAAGGTCATTGATATAGGAATTAAAAAGGAGAGGAGATATGCTTGAACCCTGGGCCACACATGCCGAAAGGGCAAGGAAGGAAGATAAAGGGTGGTTAGGAATGGTAACAGCTTGAGTTCTATTTGAGAGGAATGATTTGAACCAATGAATAGTGCTGTTGGAAAAGGATAAAGACTGTAGTTTGGAAAAAAGGATAGAGTGATCAAGTGAGTCAAAATCTTTTGAGAAGTCCAGAAGTATTAGTACTGTAAGTTTCTTTTCGTCTATGGCAGTATGTATTTCACTAGTGATTGTAAGGAGGGCGGATTCTGTGGGAAAAGCGGGTCGAAAACCAGATTAGAGATGATCAAGAGGTTTGGACTTTTCGAGGAAGTTTGACAATTGTGACTGGACTATTCTTTCTAAAGATTTGGTAAGGTTAGATAGGATAGAAATTGGGCGATAGTCTGTACGGGATGTAGGGTTCGAGGATTTATTTATAGGATGAACTATCGCTTTTTTCCAAGTAGTTGGAAATACAGAATTTTTAAGGAAAAAATTATATATAAAGAGAAGAACTGGTAGGATTTCGGGAAGGCAGAATTTCAGTAAGTTGACAGGTATTCCATCAAATCCTATGGAGTTGGTACGGGATTTCATAACAGACGATATAAGGTCAGTTGGTGAGATATCTGAAAAATAAAAATTATCTGGGTTTAATCATGGAATTATTGAAAACTCGGGAGGAGATGGTGTAGAATTATCAGAGGAGTTGGATGAAAAGTAGGAATTTAATTCATCAGGTGAGACTTGAAAGACTGATGAGGAAGATGATTTGCAGAGTGAGAGTTTGCAATGGATTTCTTAAAAATGGTTGACAACCAAACCATGTCAAACTTTGACAGTTAGATATAGTTTGGTTCAGTTATTTCTAATAGATCTTTAAGAAGATTGTGTTGAGGCGAGTAATAATTGTAATCTGTTTTTTTTTTTTTATTGTATTATGTTTATAAACTCGATTTTAATGTGCATAGTATCAAGATAACATTCAATAAGTTTATTTAAAAAAAAAAGATATTATATATATTTCAAGCCAAAATGGAAAAGATAAGATAATTATGACCTGGAATAGGCTAGAAACTTTAATACTGGGATATTATTTTTCTCATAATAGAACGTAGCAAATTGAAGAGAAAGGTAATTTGTAAATCAATATCATCATGATAGAAATTTCTAAATCCTATAATTTAATGACTTTATGTAACTAAAATTTATGAGTAGCTAGAAAAAATACATTATCTATTTGTAATTTTAGAATTAGAAACATAGTATCGACATCGGATAACCTGATTTTACATTAATATGTTTTTCTTTTTTTGCTTGTTTAGCGTTTGGAGAACAATGAGTGTCGGTCGAGATTGCAACTGCAGACAGCCATGCAACCATTTCAATCAATCCCAGAGGAGTGGACATCATGATCAAAATCGTTATCATCAGCGTTACAACCCTTATGCGCCACCCGCTAGAGAATTTCGAGATGTTATTATCAATCCCAATTTGGCAGTCCCGAATTTCCAGGGTCAGAGGCAATACCCACAGTATTATATGCCACAGAATGAACATCAACAAGGTCAAGAATACTATAATGAAAGTGATGAGCCTCAAGACAACTATGCTGAACATCATCAGTATGAACACAACCAAAATGTTAATGCTGGGTATCGACCCCAAGAAATAATCCTGTCAACATGTACTGGTCTCAAAACGCACGTTACCGCCATTTCCGTAACCAACACAGCCGTAACCGCCATTACCGTAACCAGCACAACCGTAACCGCTATAATGGTGATTATGATTACTATGGCGAGTTTTATCGTATTCCACCTTACATTGCATACGGAAATCCATCAAACCCTGCTTCTTTGGTATTATATAGACTCACTAGTGACCGCGTTTGTCGCAATTCTCAGGTAAGTTTATTTACCAGGTTCTTAATATGTTTATTTTATATTTTCATAAAAGACTTCTTCTTTTCCTTACTCCTTTTGCCTCTCAGCTGAATTCAGCCATCGCAACTAGGCATCCCGGTCCCTCGCGAGTACCATCATCTCTCATGTCAACTTCCCTCGCGTTCACCCCAGCCTGGATGTGTAGTCTTCATTCAACATTCGAGGTCTACTTTTAGGCCTTTTACCTTTTGGTAGAACTTCAAAGAAGCTTCTGGGTTCTCTATATTCCCCCATTCAGCTGACATGACAAAAACTTGTTTCTAATATTTGTCGCGGTGGCTCATCGTTTAACTCATCTATAATTCTGTCGTTAAGTATACAGTCTCTTCTTGTTTTTTTTTTTTTTTTTTCCTGCCACTATTCATAGATAACTGATTTCAGCTATGTTTATTCTATTTTAATGCTTGTTTAGCTTCATCTAGCTTTCACTACTGTAGAGCAAAGAAGGTTTATATATGCTTAATTTAACATCCCTTTCAACTTCTCTCTTATCCGCAGTGGAGTTAATGATCTGGAAGTAAATACTATTTACTTTCCATTCCTGCCTAATCTAACACCCAGGTACTTACAATAATCCGTTTGTGCAAGCGGCTGGCCATTACATATTATATTTATTTCCCGAGGCTCCCTTCTCACATGAAGCACTTTACTTATATTTGTATTTATGGGGATGCATTTTATTTTTAATTCCTCTTGCCATTCTAGCATAGTTTTCTGTAGTTTCTACAGTATTAGCAGGACTGTGATCAGCATACAATAGTGTTTGAGTTTGTACATGTTTCATATTCCATAAAAACCTGTGTTAAAATACTATCTGAAAAATAGAGCCGCCAACAGCATAGCCAGTCCAAAAAATATAGGCCTCATATGCCTAGCTAGAATAGGGCCCAGGTAGTGCTTTGGAGAGTGCATACAATAGAGATGCCCATCATTACCGCTCCCGTCTACCTAATCTTTAATTGTCTTGACACCATTATTTGGAGCTAAACAAATGCTTCATTTGTTTTTTTAAAACTTACAAGAATTTCATTTTTGAAAATTCCTCATAGGGTCCCGACAGGATTCTCATGTTAGTGGGCAATCAATATTTCGGTATGATTTATTAACTGGTATGAAAAAATAAAACAATTGAAATTGATGCATAAAAAAATCATATATTTCGTTCTCTGTGAATTTATTTTGTATTGTATATACATTTTCATAAATTAGGATACATATTTGTTTAAACAGCATTTAATGAATGATAGAACATAAGAGTAAATAGGGAAATTATACAATGGAGCACCTTTTCATTTAGGTTTGAGGGCCCACATAGAAATGGCTCTCTAAATGCTGAGTCAGAAGCTTGTAATCTCTTAAGCCTAAAGAACTAATTTATAACAACGTTGTTGAAATATTGTAAATTATAGTTTTAAATAAGTTCATTATTCTGTCTATCATATAGGTTCAATTATTTATTTAATTGAAATATTCTTGTTTAATTTTGTATGATGCTCATTATATACACTAAGGCTGGTTTCACACATAGTAGTTTTTGATTTTGGTTAAAAACGGAAAATATTTGTTTATATAAATATTTATTTTTGTGGCTTTTCAATAATTGCTATCTTTAGATAGATAAAAACAGATTTTTTTTCAATCAATCTGGGAAGAAAATAAATTCAATCGATAAATTAATGGACATAAAAACAACAGGATTGACTTCTCTGCACTTATCTGGTCCTTAAAAAAAAAATTGGCTTATTTTAAAAAGAATTGAAAGAGCTGAGAAAGAGGCTCTCTTGTATGAATCAGGAATTAGAATAAGAGCCAGTGCAGTGCTTTATTCAGTAAAAAAAATAAAAATAAAATCTAAAATATTGGCTGTGGCATTGAGGTAAACAACTTTAAAGCTGATTAACATGAGACCAAGTCTTTCAATTTGTGTTCAACTTCAAGTTGTATTTACCACTTATTTAAGAATCTATTACTAAATGAATTTTTTTTTTGTTTTGTTTTTCAGGGTCGATAATCAATTAATGAGACAATGGATTCCCTTATTTTTTTTCTTCATAAATATTTTGTAATACTAGGTTGTAATGAATTGTGAGAACACTTCTTGATCTTTATATCTTTCATTTATCAAAAATTATAAAACTTTAATAAGTAAATATAATCACTTTTTATATTTTTGCAGAAAAGAATACTTTCTCACAATGCATTATAATCCAGTAAATTATAACTCTAGTATTGAAAATCAATGGATAATAAATATTTGTTAAATTAAGGAAATAGTTTTTGACATGGTTTTATTTATACAAAATATTAATACTACATTATTCATGATCAAAAAAATATCATTATATGATTAAAAAGACAAATCAAAGTATGAAATTAAATTTACATGGTGTGATAATAAAAAAGTAATAATATGATTTTTTTTAAATGTAAAACAAATAAAAAACATGATATAATTAAAAATTTTAAAAAATCATAATATACCTAACTAATAATTTAAATAATCATAATATGATTAAGAATTTAAAAAAACATATGATTCTTAAAAATAATTAAAATATGATTAAAATATAGTATATGATTGAAAATAAATGGATAATAACTATTTTTTAAATTAAATAAATGATTTTTGACATTGTTTTATGTATACAAAATATTAATACTACATTATATGATTAAAAAGATTAATCAAAGTTTGAAATTAAATTTACATGATGATAAAAAAGTAATAATATGATTACAAAAAAAAAAATGTAAAATAAAAAAAAAATAAAATAACATATAATTCCGAATTTTAAAAAGTCATAATTTAACTAAGAATTGAAAAAAAACCATAAATATCATCCAGAATTTAAAAAGCTATAATATGGTTCTTAAAAATATGATAAAAAGATAATATATAATTGAAAATCAATAGATAATAACTATTTGTTAAATTAAATAAATAGTGGTTGACATTTATTTATAAAATATTAATACTACATTATTCATCATTGAAAAAATATCATTATATGATTAAAAAGATTAATCAAAGTATGAAATTAAATTTACATGATGATAAAACAGTAATAATATGATTAAAAAAAAAAAAAAAAAGTAAAATAAAAAAAAACACAAAAAAAAACATGTTATGATTAAGAATTTTAAAATGTCATATGATTAAAAATTTTAAAAAATCATATGATTCTTAAAAATAATTAAAATATAGTATATAATTGAAAATCAATGGATAATAACTATTTGTTAAATTAAATAAATAGTAGTTGACATTGTTTTATTTGTACAAAATATTAATACTACATTATTCATCATTGAAAAAATATCATTATATGATTAAAAAGATTAATCAAAGTATGAAATTAAATTTACATGATGATAAAAAAGTAATAATATGATTTAAAAAAAAAAAAGTAAAATAAAAAAAAACACAAAAAAAAAACATGTTATGATTAAGAATTTTAAAATGTCATATGATTAAAAATTTTTAAAAATCATATGATTCTTAAAAATAATTAAAATATAGTATATAATTGAAAATAAATGGATAATAACTATTTGTTAAATTAAATAAATAGTAGTTGACATTGTTTTATTTATACAAAATATTAATACTACATTATTCATCATTGAAAAAATATCATTATATGATTAAAAAGATTAATCAAAGTATGAAATTAAATTTACATGATGATAAAACAGTAATAATATGATTAAAAAAAAAAAAATGTTATGATTAAGAATTTAAAAAAATCATAATATGATTCTTAAAAATAATCAAAATATGAATAAACATGAAATAAATTTCACATGATGAAAAAACTAAATAAAAATATGACAACATAAGATTAATAAAAGCCATAACACAATTTTTTAAAATATAATGAAAACTAAAAAAAATTTATATATATATATATATATATATATATATATATATATATATATATATATATATATATATACATATATACATATATACATATATACATATATACATAATGATTAAAATAAAATATGATTTATTTGTTTCAGTATAAAATATATTAACACTGTTGATATTTCATCTTTATAATACAGGATAACTAACACTCTTTGAAATCTCGTTTTCCCATTTTTAATTGTTTTTTACAACCAATTGTTGTAAGTCAAACTTCATAAATATTAAAATATATTCTATTGGCTAATGTAAATATAAATTCCTTAATCAATTATATATACATATATAATTATTAGATTTCTATTATTATCTTTAAAATTAATTTTAACTAATAAACTGTTAAAACATAGTGATAAATAGTATACATTTGTTATATTGCTTTATCTAATGTTTCATTCAATTCATTAACTGATTTCCACATTGGCATTCCTATTTTTTTTATTTTTACTTTATTTAAATAATACAATCACTGTGTTATATATATGATTGCATACAATTATACAGAATTAGTAATGTAGAAGTAGTGACATTGTTCTTATATAATCTTTTGTGAACTTTTTTGTGTTACACTTGTGAGGATTTATTTATTTATTTTTTGTTTTGCTATTTAATTTGATATTTGAAACAATCTCTTTCTGAAACTCACTGTCTAACCATTACTATATATAATATAATGTTTCATGATCTAAATTCATTTTCAAATATTACCTTGTTTTCTATAGTTTGCATGAAATAATTTGATAAAAATATTAATGTGAATTATATTAAATAAAATAGTCTGTGAATGAATTTATTGCCTTGAAACCAATAATATATAATATAGTTATGATTTTTGTTAAGCGATTTCAGTTAATAACACATGTGACAGTTCCTGTCATACTTCATAGATATTATACTTGAGATTGTCCATTATATCCATATGTGTTAAAATACATTATACTTAAGGTTAAAAAATACAACATATATACTTATATATATTCATAAATAAGTCAATGTAGTCGTGAATAAATTTTGCTTGTTTCTAACTTGTTTGATTCCTTTTCTATGTTTTATTCACCTATTAAAGAAGTTCCCCTAAAATACTGAAGTAGTGAGTTAAAATTGTATCTTTCAAAGAACAAGAAGTTCATTTTACCGTACACAAGTTTCCTTATTTTGTTCCCATAAATCAATAAAAATAAGGTGTTATTTAACTAATATTAATTACAGTTATGGATGCATTTTCTTGATGAATATATTTTTTTTTTTTATAAATGACAGAATCTGATGCTAGGTTCATTATCAGTTTTATAATAACAGTAATGGTATATTTTGGCTCCTGTTACATTCTGAAATCGATAAAATTTCAATAAACTAAAAAAAAGTATCAAGGCTACAAAGCTGCTGAAAACAAGAATCTTTATTATTCCCCTCATGCTTATAGTATATAACCATAGGTCTGCCCAAAAACCTTGGATATAAACTGGAAAGAACAGAAAATGCTCTATATAATAAATAAACTAAATCCACTAACAGCAATTATAATGTTATAATGGCCAATATCAGTATTAAAGGCCTTGTCTAGGCAAGTTTAGTGAAATGACTGAGAGCGATAAAGTCCTGATGACTTACACATTTGTATACATTCACAAAACATTCTTACCAACCATGTTTTGGACCCCTAGTGTCCTGTACCCCATTATTATCCCAAATGTCTTAACACTATTAATTTTTTTCATAAGCACTGTGCAATGTTACTTTAAGTCAAGGACCTCATTAGCTATCAACTAGAATTGGTTACTTTTTAACTTTTCGATTCTCTATTTCATTGCCGTTAATCATTTAAAAATTAATATGTTTATGAATATTTGGATAAAAACAACTATAGCTCATAAGACACTTCATAGGATATGTTGTAACTTAAGGTAAACAAAATTCCAACATTTGTACCAGTGTTACATTTGTGAAAATGCAAAAATTTACTTTTCTTGGAATAAGTGTAATTATTGAATAAAATTTACTACTGAAGGAACTTTGATTCATGGAAACAGTTTCAGAAACCTAGTCAAATGGAGTCTCACAAGGTAGCTGCAAATTAGTCTCAATGGTAATTTAATTTTTTATCAGTTTTGTCTAAGATAGAAGTTTTATTTTTAATTTTATTATCTGTTTCCATTGTGGCAGAACATTCAAATTTTATAAAAATCTACAGATCTTCAGTAATACAACACTTTTAAAGTGCCTTAATTTAGAACATTGCAATCATTATTTTTATATGTAATTTAAACTGTTGTGATAAGATAACACTGAGAATTAAGGGGACACATTCATGATAAAAAGGTTAGCGCAATTCTTCAAAAATATTTTCCTGAGATTATCACTCAATGTTTTTTGTCTGTCAAGTAAGATAGGAATTAGTTTTTTAGTTTTTAGTGAAACAGATAATGATGCAGGTCCGTATAGAACAATGGTAAACTTCAAGAGGAAAAAAGTTTTCTAGGTAAAATAAGTAAAAAAAAAAAAAAAAAAAAGGTGATATAAATAAATACTTTAAAACCATCCCATGTACATAACATTATGTCCATGGTGGTAAAAACAAATGTGTATAAAAATTCTGCCATGCTTGATTTGTGTATAATATCTCCTGCTGATCAGAGTACAATATCCTATGGAGATAGTGGGGATAAGCTAACTTAAGAATATAATAATTTAGATCTTGACTGCTAAAACCATATATTTTTTCAAGCTTTAATTTCTTATTTATTTTTTAAGTAAAAACAAACACCATAAAATAATAAAAGATAAAAAAGGCCTAAGGCAGATCGTTTAGAAAAATGCTCGATACTGAAACCAAACCAGTCATTACTATTCTAAAGTGTTCTACCTTAAAGTAATTAGGCTCCATTACAAATGCTTGAAAGATGAATAATAATAATATTGTTTTAAATAGAATACAGTTGCACCATTAAGTGTTTTTAATGTTTTTCATTTGTTATAACATTTATTATAAATAATACAAGAATTTTATTATAAAAATAGATAGCTCACTCAAGGAAAAGTAAAATGTATAATAAATTTCTTCATAGGGTTATTAAAATTCAATATTTAAAAACTTCAATAAAAGGTAAAAAAAAAAATGTTTGCAGTAAAATATTAAATTATTTGAGAATATAAAATGACATGGCAAGTAACAGGGATTATTGTAGATCTTTTTTATTGTTACAAACAAATATTGTTGTAACACATTTATATTACATTTAAATACGTTATGCAACTTAAATAAGTGTTATATACTTTTTACTGAAAAAAGTTCTCAAAATACTAAAATATACTGAATGTTGATACATTGAAGTGAAGGTCTGAATTAAATTGTAAAATAAAAAAGTTGTCTTATTACTCCACCGCTTCATTTAAAATTGCACAACATTTAAGCTAATACACCATCTTCAGGTGCCTACAATTTCTGTCTGTGGTGTGTAGATAAATCAACAATGAAACCATTGCTGGAACCTGAAAATGATCTATGAACTGAAATGTAGAACAATTTTAAATTTTTATTTTACTATATATATATATATATATATATATATATATATATATATATATATATATATATATATATATATATATATATTATATATATATATATTATAGAATAGAATAGAAAATAATTGTTATTCTGGAACAGGGTCCTTTAAGAACAACATATGTGTACAGTTAAGGTATGAGGTGTGTCTGGTCTGAAGACCAAAGGACTATAATTAATTCTTATTTGTAATGATATAAGAAGAAAAAAATTGAACTAAAAGTTGATTGATTAAGTTAAATATGAACAATAAATAAAAAAATGTTGAGCATCTGTTGGGATATACAGAAAGTGTTAGAACAGTTGGGACTTGAATGATGATAGAAAAGAAGCATGGTGAATATGAGTAGGTAGGGAATTCCAGAGAATAGTACAGCGGACAAGAAAGGAATGATCAACATTTTTTATTCTATCGGTAGGGATGTAAAGTCTGAACAATCTTGTTTCAAGGTAGTGCATTGACAATTTAAATTACAGAAGATTGCGGATATATGGAGGGAGCTGGGATTTGGTAAAGGTATGCTCCTAGGAAATATTTGCGAATGAGGGAGATGAGGCACTTTAGCATGTGTCACATGAGACCTCCTCAGAGTACCATGGACAAATCACACACACACACACACACACACACATATATAATATATATATATATATATATATATATATATAATATATATATACACACATACATACGTATATATATTAAAATGACACAGAGACCTTTAACATCCCACAATTGTATAAAATACTTTTTAGCTTTAACAAACTATACTTTGTAGCTAGGGACAACTAATGTAAGTTGTCTCAGTTTGATCAGCAGTGAAATGTTCGCTACATAAAAATCTATGTTTTGTGGGAACCCAATTAACTCTTTCTTTTTACATCATTTATCCAGGCTTGTCTTCTTTCTGGTTCCTTTAGACCAGGAAACCTACAAAATATATCTTTAAAATACAACATTACTTAAATGTCTAAGTCAAGTACCAGAAAAAATTAACATTCTTTATTTTAGATCTTTTATATTAACCAATCATGTCATATAAAATTACATACTCTACCTAATAATAATAATAATAAGCTTACCGAGCCCGAAGATTTGATGCCCCAAATTCCACCTGCACAGACTCGTCCAATGTTCACCACTCAAACCCAAGCCCCCGAGATCAGCCTTAACACGATTCTCCCATCGGCGCTTCGGCCTACCTTTTGGACACTTACCAGGTGGATCAGCGAATACCAACTTTCTCGGAATTGGTTCCTCACTGAGCCCAACAACTTTACTCGCCCATTTGAGCCTCCGCAATGCTATCAACTCAATTATATTCACAGGGTACAAGCTCCTCAATTCCACGTTGTGCAACTTCTAAACTCCCCAGTGGCCTCATATCTCTTCGGACCAAATGTTTTACACAGTACCTTATTTTCGAAAACCTTAAGCCGTTGTTCAGCCTTTAAAGTAAGCAGCCACGTTTCACATCTGTAAAGAACCGTCGGAAGAATAATGGTTTTATAAATTCTAATCTTTAAATTTTTAGACAGAAGCCGCGAGCTAAGTAGTTTAGCAACTGAATGATAACACGCAATTCCCACCTTTAACGGGGACTTTATTTCTTCCTGGATTTCATTTTTTCTTGTTATCATTGAACCTAAATACTTGAATTTCTCTACGTGTTCATACTCTACTACTCTACCTAATCTAGAATAAAAAAAATCAAAAGTATTCAAGGTAAATGCAAAACAGTAAACAGACACCTGGGAAAAAATGAGATAATTTGATACCTGTCAACAGTATTATACCTGTTTACACATTATTCTTTACATTTGAAACCAATTATTAATTTAATTCACTTTTCCAGTACATATAAACTTGTATTTCACATTGTGCCAGCAAAAATTATATGTCTCAGGATCAATAAAAAAGTTATGCTAAAAAAATTTTATAAACATACGTATACCTAAATAAAGATGAAACACTTACCTAAAAAAGCTCAGTTTCTTTATTCAATAACCTTGCCAGTACTATTACTGCAACCATAAGCCACACAGCGCACCATAGTTGGAAATTATGTTTAAACACAGGAGACAGAATAAAGTTAGTGACAACCTAGAGACAACTGACTGTGATAGCAACAAGTGCACAATGGCAGCTATGCAGGTGTAAGTTGCCACCCCTAAATTGCCACCCCTAAATTGCCCCCTTGCTCCCTCCATACTATTACAAACTCCTTAGTTTCAACAATATGAAGAAAATAAGAAGACATTTTATTGGCAAATTATCAGGAATATTAAAATATAATGGGATAGAAAGTAAAGGTATTTATAAACTTTGTAAAGCAATGTTACATAATAAAAATAATATTACATAATATGGGGGGAGCCGGTGGCTGAGTGGCTAGCGCGCTAGTCTCTCATGCAAGAGGTTCTGAGTTCGAATCCCAGTCCCGGTGGGGCTTTTACAAGGATATGATTAAATGGAGATTCACTCACAGCCTCCCCCCGGGTATGTGAGACCCGTCAGCCAAATGATGGCCACTCACAAAAATAGGCATAAGGAGTGATGACCCTACTCTGTAAAATCTCATCGTGAATCGTGAGTATATTCTCCCAAGAGATTACACCACGAGGCCAAGGGCCTACACGGCCTGTTGCGCCAGAGTAAAAAAAAACATAATAAAACTAAAATGGGTTATTAAAAACAAACTAAATTAAACAAGAAATATTTGTATTTATTATGAAATATTTATATATTTATATTTACACATATTTATTATTAATTACAGCCTCTTGATAAATAATATGTTTCATAATGATTCTTTGATGTATACAGACAACTGTGATTTTTTCAATGAATTGGTTGATGATATTATAAATCTAGAATTGAAACAAGCATAAAGTTATTAAAAATAATAGTAGCATAATTCAAACAATCACTAAAGATTTAAATGATTTGATAAATGGTTACCTAAAAAAAGGTTTATTTATATCAAAAGAACTGATAAAACAAAAATGAAATGGGCTAATAACAAAACCAAAAATTATTAAACATCATATTAACAAAATAATTAATAGTAAAGATAATAACCTCACATCCGTTAAAGGCCAAAATATAAAAAGTGATTTCCTAGTATCTAATGAACAACCGTAGAGAGAAATAAATCAAGATTACTTAGATAAATATAATGGACTTTTTAAAATTGAAAATAATATCAAATTATGAATTCCTACAAATATCATAAACTTATTATCATTAGGGGAAAATTTCACTTTTGAATTTAAAAATAGTGATAAAGAAGTAGTTAGAGTCATTACAGACATAGAAAATATCTATAACAATATAAATTCTTCTGATAGTCATATAAATGCCTTAAGAAATAGAATATTCACTCTGATAAATAACTATATACATAAAAAGAATAATAGTAATAATATTAATAAAAAAATAAGCAATAAAAATTTGCCCCTTAAATTACAAATTATTAAAGATTTAAAATGTTTTAAGAAATTAATGAAACAAAATAAAGATATCATTGTTATTAAAACTAATGAAACCAAAAAATTAGTATTCATTTATAAAAATTAATATAATAAAAAATGATTACTGAGCTTGGTGATAAAAACACTTATAGGAAACTGCGGAATGATCATTTTAAAGATTTAATAAATAGAATTAACTTATTTTTTACTAAACTTTATAAAAATGGATATGTCAATAAAAAGATTTTTTTTTTTTTTTTAATTTCTTTTATTGATTATACAACTGTACACAGTACAAGTAAATGAGCTAGTTACAGAACATTGGCTTGAAAAAGTCTTGAGAAGATTCTACCCAGTGGTTCAAAACTTCAATGTTTATTTGGTAAGCAGGTCTCGAGGCCACCGTCTTTTCAGATGCCTGGGAGGACTATTGGGAATAGATGCCGATGAGAGGGTACGGACAAGCGGGTTTGTATGGGCGGGTAATTTGGAAAGAAAGGAGGAGTATCTTTTTTGGGCAATTTCTGCAACGAGTGGGATATTCTGGTCTCTATGGATGAGTTTGTTGGTAACAAAGTAAGGAGCGCCTAGGATTTGTCGAAGGATTAGATGCGGGAGGAATTCGATGGTTTAGTGGAGCCCCATAGCTCTATGCCATAAGTCCAGATAGGTCTAATAATGGTTGTGTAAATGAGTTTTTGGAAGTTAAGAGGGAGTTTTGATCGTTTGTCAAGTAAGTGTTTTAATAGTCGATATCTACGAGATGTTTCTTTTCGTTTAAGTCTTGTATGAGGATAATAAAAAGATAAAAAATTAATAAAAAGTTAAAATTATAAAAATAAAAGTTACAAGTTACAGACTTCAATGTACCTAGGATTTATGACCTTATTAAAACACATAAAAACAATAATTTGAGACCTATTATTAACAATATTGATGGACCTACTGAAGCCTTAGCCAAGTTTCTTAACCCATCTCTTAGTGCTCTTAACAATGATAACAATTATGATGTAAAAAATTCTTTTGAACTTAAAAGTTTTTAAATAATATTCAAATTTCTAATAATATTGATATAATCAGTTTAGACATAAAATCCTTATTCACAAATATTCCTATAGACGAAGTATTAAAATTAATAGATGTAAATTTTGAAAAAATCGTTGATCATACAACCATTAAAGACAAAAAACTGTTGTTAGAAGGTCTGATTTTATGTATAAAATATAACGGAGGTATCTATAAACAGTTATATGGATTACCCATGGGAGGAGCCTTGTCTATAAACTTAAGTGGTTTCTACCTAAATGATCTTATTAATACTAATCTAGATAATTACAAAACCAATTTTGTTTAAAAAATACATCGATGATATGTTGTTGATCATTGATAAAAACCAACAAAATGAAATATTAAAATTCTTTAATAATCACCATAAACAGATGATATTTACTATAGAAAAATCTAAACATAACAAACTCAGATTTTTAGATAAAGAACTAATCCTTTATAAAAATAATATTAAAACAAAATGGACAAAAAAAGAAATAACAAGTAACACATTGTTAAATTATTGCTCCAACCACCCAAAAATACAAAAAATAAATGTTATGAAAAACCTAATAAAAAAGCAATTGCCCTAACAGACAATGAATATCTGAATGGAATACAAACTAAAACCTAAATAAAAATTCTAATAAATTTTTATCTGAATGAAAATAATAAAAAAACAATAATAGGTAGTAATAATGATGTGATAAATATAGAGATGATAACTGGAAGAAATAGAAATATATACCAATATCAAAAAATACAATTCATCCTCATCTATCCAAAGAGATTAAGAGAACACTTGCTGAATTTGATTTACCACATATAAAATTAGGACTATATAACCATAATAAACTAACTCAACATTTATCAAACATTAAAGATCTCATTTTGCCAAATGAAAAACTGAATGTTATTTATAAAATAAATTGTGATAAGATATACATAGGAGAAACCTCTAAAAAGATCACAACAAGAGTGAAACAACACTTTCAGGTAAATATAATTTTTATGTAGCATTTTATATATATTTTTAATAATGATTTTAAGTATTATTTTATTTTACTTATTATTTTTATTTAGTATTATTATTTTATAAGGTTAATTGATAATTTGTTGATGTATTTTAGTGAGTCCTGATGATGGGGAAGGCCCCCGAAACGTTGACTCATTTTAAAGTTTCTGCGTAATAAACCAAGATTTAGGAACCTACTAATTATTTACTATCAAATTGCATTCTTCTAATTAACCTATCTTTATTATGAATTTATGTATGGAGGATGGATTCAACCAAGGAGGTTGTAATAGTATAGAGGGAGCCTTACCCCTCTTTCCTTTTGTCTTGCCTGAGGCAGTGCTGTTCGCTTAAAGATAGACAACTTACACAAACAACAGTACGCTCCACAAATGTGAATTCAAGGCAAAGTTTGAATCATACCTTACTAATTATTTCTTTACTTTTAACAGTAATTAATATTTTAAAACATTTTTTATATTTTTTGAACCATTTTTTTTTTTGCCATGGAGCTTATTAAAAAAGTCTTCAACTAACTTTTATTTTGAAATTCTGTCAAATAAAATTACTTCAATGAAAATTAAACCCCCCCTCCCCTCCCTCCTTTTACTACGTATTTCTATTGTTTATTGTGTAAAAAAGTTATTTTATAAGGTTAATTGATAATTAGTTGATTTATTTTGAGTGAGTCCTGATGATGGGGAAGGCCCCCGAAACGTTGACTCATTTTAAAGTTTCTGCGTAATAAACCAAGATTTAGGAACCTACTAATTATTTACTATCAAATTGCATTCTTCTAATTAACCTATCTTTATTATGAATTTATGTATGGAGGATGGATTCAACCAAGGAGGTTGTAATAGTATAGAGGGAGCCTTACCCCTCTTTCCTTTTGTCTTGCCTGAGGCAGTGCTGTTCGCTTAAAGATAGACAACTTACACAAACAACAGTACGCTCCACAAATGTGAATTCAAGGCAAAGTTTGAATCATACCTTACTAATTATTTCTTTACTTTTAACAGTAATTAATATTTTAAAACATTTTTATATTTTTTGAACCATTTTTTTTTTTGCCATGGAGCTTATTAAAAAAGTCTTCAACTAACTTTTATTTTGAAATTCTGTCAAATAAAATTACTTCAATGAAAATTAAACCCCCCTCCCCTCCCTCCTTTTACTACGTATTTCTATTGTTTATTGTGTAAAAAAGTTATTTTATAAGGTTAATTGATAATTAGTTGATTTATTTTGAGTGAGTCCTGATGATGGGGAAGGCCCCCGAAACGTTGACTCATTTTAAAGTTTCTGTGTAATAAACTAAGATTTAGGAATGTACTAATTATTTATTATTAAATTGCATTCTTCCAATTAACCTATTTTTATTAATCCCATGAAAAATCCCAGTACCATGAGCCAGTTATTATCTCAGCAGATGGTCTAGGATTTTCCATAGGAGTAAAAAATGTTTGATTATACTGTTCTTTGAAGAGGAAGTAAAAAAAATATTAATTAGGTTAAAAAATATGATAGGGCCATCTGTCAGGATTGAACACCTGACCCTGGACACAGAACCACTTTACCAAAGATGACCCTTTATAGATTTAATGAGGCTTAGGATTTAAAATGTCAAAGATTGCATGTTCGTACCCGGCAGATGGCAATAGCATATTTATATTTTTCAACATAATTAATATTTTTGTACATTCTCTTTAAAGAACGGCATAACCAAGAATTAAGAATATGCCATCCTTCAAAGGAGATGTGAAATGGTGGTCTCGACCCGAGTTCAGCAGGATTTGAAACCGCGACCTTGTGCATGTTATTGGGTTGTTTCACATGAAATGTCCGTTTTTATAGTTTCTGAAATAAATAAAGGATTTTACAGGTCTCTGTTGTTTTCTTCCGAATGTTTACATATTTAAAGTAAACAGTTACTAATCCTCTACCTCTGTATTATAAACATTAACTTCCCAATCAATTACCCACTTATTAGTATACCTCCAAATATGAACATGGAAACACGCGATTTTCGAGTAATATTTTTGTAGGAGTTTAAACTCGGCCATTCAGCAGCTGAGGCCGCTAGAAATATTTGCAAGGCGGTTGGGGAAGGGAGTGTTAATGAACAGACCATTCGCCGTTGGTTTGCTAAGTTTTCAGCTGGGGATACGGAGTTGGAAAACTTGCACCGAGGAAGACCTCCGTCCGTAATAGACAACGATGTCCTCAAACATACAGTAGAAGGAAACCCCTACTAAACAGTTAAAGGACTCTCAGCACAACTAAATGCAAGTGCATCTACCGTTTCCAGACATTTAAAGTGCATTGGGAAAGTAAAAAAGCTCGATACATGGGTACCACATGATCTCACTGAGCGGCAGCAAGACCCCATTTTTCAAAACATGCCATGCAAAAATTGAAAGAACTGGGCTACGAAGTTCTTCCGCACCCACCATATTCTCCCGACCTATCTCCAACAGATTACCACCTGTTCAAGAATTTAGACAACTTCGTCAAAAGAAAACTTTTTGAAAATGATGATCAAGTGAAAAGTGCGTTTTCAGATTTTGTTTCACTTCAAAGCTCAATTTTTTTCAGGTGGTGTCACGTTGGGAAACATTTGTAGAAAAAGAAGGTAAATACTTCGAATAAAATTATCTTGTTTTCATATTGTAATTTTAATAAAAATCCTTTACCTTGAAAACGGACATTTCATGTGACACAACCCAATACATCCTTAATATCCTATTAAATCTATTATGGGTCAACTGTGGCTAGCATAACAGCCTTCTACGCCCAAGTTCACGATTTGGATATTTTATAACCAAATTCATAAATTTTTACACCATTTTCGAAATGCGAAACAATCGAGGATTTTTTTCTCTCTTTAAAAATTTTTGCGCCATCTTCCAGCTTTGAACCCGCGACCTTTGGCATAGAAGGCTTTTATGCTAACCGTGACCCTTAATAGCTTTATATAATAAGAGGTTAATGATGTAACACTGCAGGGCCAAGCATTACAGCCTTTTAGCTAAAGATCGTAGGTTCAAACCTGGAAGACGGTTCTAAGGTTTTTTAAAAATAAGTAAAAATCCTTGAAATCCTTGATTGTTTCGTCTTTTAAAAGAGATATAAAGAATCATATAAATTATGAATATAGTTTAAAACATTCCAATGGGCCATCTGCCGGGTTCGAACTCACTACAGTTGCCATAGAAGTACGTTATGCTAGACACTAAACCACAGGTGACCCTTGATAGATTAATATAATAAAGGGTTAAGAATTTAATATGCCAGAGTTCGCAGGTTCAAACCCGGTAGATGGATCTATGATTTCTTTGAGGGAGTAAAAAATCCCTTTTTCTTCTGTCATTCGTTTAACACGATTTCCTAGCCCACTTACCTCCCTTTCCCTTCTCACAGATTTAATTCAACCCTTTGTTTCATTTCTTTTTGACTGTTTTTACATTTAAGAGTATTTTTAAAATATAAAATGCACCAAAAATTAGTGTAAATATCATCAAAACGTTAATATACTTTGCAGCTACTCTTGTTAAATTCCAAATTTTCCCTGCATGCTAGCGTATTAGTATTAGCAGTTGATTTTATTTTTGTCTAACATTTCACACAACTTTTATTTGTCTCTTTTCTCAGAAGAAATAACAATTTAGTGAACGTGGAAAATTTTCGATTAAATATTATAAAAAGAAATTATGATCATCTAATTATAATTATTATCTATAACAATGTCATAAGTTTGAGCGTTTTTCATATATTTCCACATTCGAAATTGAACAATATTTCTTCTTTTATTATCCCTTAGTTTATTACCGAATCCTTTTGTAGTCTATATTTAATCATTTTTATTACTATCAACAATGAGGGGCGTCTTAAAAAAATAATAAAACTAAAGATACTTTAGGATAAAATCTACCTAATACCAAAGAACATTAAATTATACATATAACGATATAACGAGTTCAATAAAAAATAAATTATAAAATTATCGAGGGAAAAGTAAAATGGACGATAAACAGTGGTACTTCTGATAAGTCGATTTTGGTTTTAAAAAAATCATTAGGTGAGAAATATTGCTGACATATATGTATCTATTAGGGATTGCAATCCGGCATCATTTTCAATCTGGCCCGGATTCGGTCGAATTTTCATCAATCCAGACGGATCCGGTCGGAACGTCAAAATTAGGACGATCTTCACTTTTTAGTCCAAGCTGAACTATTAGTGAGTTATTCAACTATAATTGTACTCATTATAGGAAGTTTATAAAACACACACACATATATAATCAAATTTATTTTAAATGTTATGGTTAGACATTGAACAAACCATTAAAATCAAGGTAATTCAAAATTTAACGACAATTATAACAGCCTGCTTTTGATAATTAAGTGCTGACAACAAAACCGAGAAGTGTAGAAGTTCCACCTTCTTTTCGGCAGCCGGCTATGTTAGTAGCGCCTTTACAAGTCGACTGGCAGGTGACGCGATTAAACACTATATGTTTTAAATGTTTCTATTTTCAAAATCAAAATTGATTTTTTATAGTGTATATTAAAGAAATTAGTACTATAATACTATTTGAAAAACAAATAATGTAAGAAGAATAGTTATAATACAAGCTCATTATTGCGATAATTATGCCATTCCTATGACACATTTATCAAATGTTGATGGTGTCTATCGTAAATATAAAACTTGTTTGTTTGCATTCTCAAATCATTTAATATTATTGTAATCACACTCCCATCTCAGTTAATTATGCAAGATTAATTATATTAGATTTTATAAAGTTAACTAATAAATTAATTGAACTATCTGAGAAAGTGAAATATATCTACAGTAACATAGCCCAGTCTTCCTAGATGTAAACAGATATGTACGTAGTGCGTCATATATAAATAAATCTTAACAACTTGTCCTAGGTGAGCCGATTTCTCTAAAAAAAAATTTCAAGGTTGCTTCAAACAGTTAACAGGTTTGATGTCTTCTGCATACGGCCACTATAGCAACTTAAATGTTTTGTGTGTAAAAAAAAACAAGAAAATAATATCTGTTTACTTTCATTTAGGCAAAGCACCGACAAAACAAAAACACACGTATTTTCTTGCGAACGAATGATACTGAACTGAACTGATGAAATTTGGCGTCGAACGACTCACCACCACACATGCACACTTTTTTTTTATTTATTTTTTTTTTTTTATTCGTATATATTACAATTTGTCATAATAGACAAGAATAATAGTGCTACAGGATCTCATTCATACAATATTTACAATATAAACAAAAGGAAAGTCAAATTACATAAAATAAAATCAAAATAAATAAACGTATACAATAACAAAATTTATAGACAAAATAAATACAAATAAATGAAGTTAACAAATAAATAAACAAAATATGTCACATTCATACCTATGTACAATATTTACAATCAGCTCGGGAACCCCAGACGGGGCTTGTCCCCCCACTTGTGGAAGGACAAGCAGAGTCAAAAGGATCCCAGCGCCTCCCTCTCAGCCGCATCACTGGTGAGAGCCAGCTAAGTGAGGGCGCCACAGCCACAATCACACCGCACATGAGAGGAGAATCTGACCAGAGTCAGAACTCCAGAATAGATGTTTACAATATGTCTCGGGGCCACTGCCGTTTCAACCTTCTAGGAGGGTTGTATGGATGAGTGGAGCTGGATAGGGATTGTGCTAGAGGATTAGGATGATGAATGAGGTTCTGGTGGAATTTGGAAAATTTAGTTGGAATCAGGTCTGAAATAAATGGAACATTAAGGTCGTGGTGTAAGGTATAGTTGGATACATAATAAGGAGCATTTACTATTGTTCGGAGGACTTTGGATTGAAAGGATTGAATGCATTTGGTGTTAGAACGTTTGGCTGTCCCCCATAGTTCAAGTCCGTAGGTCCACATTGGTTTCAGTGCACATGCACACTAAATGTAACGCATTTAAAGTACCTACTCATTTTGCCCAAAATTGATCCCATCACATCCGGTTACCGAAAGCTGACATGGTTTACTGTGTAGTAAATATTTCAATATTTTTCGGAAACTGTTTCTTTTTACTTTCACTTGCTTATATATGAAATAATAATAAAGAATAGTAAAGTATTTTCGTAAAAATTTTTGAATCCCAATTTTCAACATAAATTCACGCTTTATATAACTAAGTCGTGCGAAAAGGTCTGTTTTTTCTGCGTATGTGTGGTAAGTAGCAAAAAAAGAAAACTTGTATGGAACTGAAATTTCATATTTAAGACAATACACACGAGATGTTATGCCAACATAAAAATAAATCGGCTGACCGGAAGAGCTACTTTATACTATGCATTTTAAACCTTTTTATAACAGCTTTAACGATTTTGATTAAAATCGCTATAATAATAATAGGCTTAGCGAACCCGAAGGTTCGATGCCGATACCACCAAATTCCGCCTACACAGACTCGTCCAATGTTCACCATTCAAGCCCAAGCTCCCGAGATCAGCCTTAACGCAATCCTCCCATCTCCGCTTCGGTCTACCTTTCGGACGCCTACCAATCTGATCAGCAAATACCAACTTTCTCGGAATCCGCTCGTCATCGATCCCAACAACTTTACTCGCCCATTTGAGTCTCCGCGATGCAATCAGCTCAATTATATTCCCAGGATGCAAGTTCCGCAATTCCGCGTTGTGCAACCTTCTAAATTCTCCAGTGGCTTCATCTCTCTTCGGACCAAATATTTTACGCAATACCTTATTTTCGAAAACCTTAAGCCGTTGTTCATCCTTCAAAGTAAGCGGCCACGTTTCACATCCTTAAAGAACCGTTGGAAGAATAATAGTTTTATAAATTCGAACCTTTAAGTTTTTAGATAGAAGCCGCGAACTAAGTAACTTAGCAACTGAATAATAACACGCATTTCCCACTTTTAACCGGGACTTTATTTCTTCCTGGATTTCATTTTTTCTTGTTATAATTGAACCTAAATACTTGAATTTCTCTACGTGTTCAACAGTATGACCTGATACATCAATGTCACCAAGATCGACACCGTTTCTGCTTAAAATCGCTATACCGATGTAAAATTTAATGGCCTTTAATATCAAGTAGGTTTCGTTTTAATTAAAATAGCCTGTCTCAGGGCTTAAGCGTCGATATTTTTAATTTTCCTCCTTTTAAGTACTGGGTTGTGAAATAAGTTCGTAGTGTTTTTCTATATTTCAATTTAATCTTCTCTGTGTTTATAAAATCCTGTTTACTTGGTCAATAATGTTTACATATTCTAAATAAGGGTTAGTTAAGGTGCTTTTATGCATTAGTTTTAACCGATATTTCTTCTCTTTAAGCGGTAATTTGCTTGCTCATAATAGAAGATATTTTATTGATTTTTTTTTGTGAAAATCCGCTGCTCAGACAGTGAAAAAAAATTGCAGTGAGTTTCGCGATGATGCCTTAGGTGTAAGTACCGTCCATGAGTATTTTGCTCGGTCAGAACCGGATCTTTTGACTTGGAAGAAACAAAGCACTCGGGTCGTCCTTCAACTGTTGATAACCGAATTCAACCAAAATGATTAACATCTAATAGATCAAAATGGGTCATATATATATATAAAAAAAAAAAAAAAAAAACCTGTACCACTACAACCCATGAAGGGTCTTGGGCTCAGTACATATAAAGATTCGTACTGTTTCTAGGCCAACGGCAGTGCAATGAGGTGATTAGGCCTTAATCACGCTCAGCCGCCAGGTTTTTCCCCAATTAATTTGGGTACCCACTTTATAGAGGCTGGGTCTGCCCCAGGAGGGTCTCCATACCCTAGGGTCGCCCCCCGACTGAATTAACAGAATAAATAATATTCTGCCACAGCCGGGATTCGAACCCAGGACCCGGAGCACAGCAGACTAGTGCTCTATCCACTAGACCACGCCGCTCCCAATGGGTCATATATAATTGATTAAAAATATTTACAAGAATCTGAACTTTTTATTGAAATCTTCAGTAAAAAACGGTATTTACTTATTTTACAACCCAATACTTTTTATTTAATGATTTGGAAAAACAATATCCTTTTCATTTAGCTAGCATTGATAAAAAACGGGGGAAAGCATTTGATAACCAAATGAAGGATAAAACTGCAAAAATATTGTTTCAGTTCGATTTTTACTTTCAGTTACCATTCATATATGAAATAGATAGCAAGGGAAAGTATTGTGATTCGGAAAATTTAGAATTTCAGTTTTAACCGGAAATACACGTTTTAGGGTCCAAATGACCAAGTACCGCAAAAAGGTCTGTGTGTGTGTGTGTGTGTGTATGTGTCTCCCCGTGTTGTAACTCCCGGGCGAAAACGAAAAGTCCTATGAAACTGAAATTTCATATTTAAAACAACTATACGCCCGAGATGTTACAGAAACTTTTTCATCAAAATCAGCTAACCAGAAGAGCCACTTTATACCATGCTTTTTGCACCTTTTTACAATTTTCTCAAAAACGGCTTTGATGTACATTTAATCTAAATTTAATTTACATAATTGTTTTTACTTTTTAGTTACCTATAAATGAAATATTTAATAAGAAAAAGTATAGGGAAAACGAATTTGTATTTTCACCTTAAATACATTTACTCTGGGTACCCTGAGTCCTAATGATCAAGTCCTGGAAAAAGGTCTTTGTATGTCGTAAGTCTACCTCAAAAACCAAAAGTTGTTTATACAACTCATACAAGTATTATAACTGAAATTTCATATTTTAGAAGCGTATATGCTTGAAATGTTATATCAACTTTTTCATTAAAATTGGTTAACATTAAGAGCTACTTTATATCATGCATATTATACGTTTTTACGATTTTCCGTAAAAACGGCTGAAACGATTTTGGTTATACTAGCTATATCGATGTAAAATTTAATGGGCTTTAATATCATGTCAGTTTCATTCTGATTGAAATAATCTGACAGGGCTTAATAATGCAGATTTTCTTCCTCTAAAGTACCTTTAATTTTATATATTTAAAAAAAAAAAAAAAAAAAAAAAAAAAAAAAAAAAAAAAAAAAAAGGCCATCGTCTTATGAGCGTTGATAAATAACGACTAAATATGAAAGTTGAGCGAATTTGAAAAACAACTAAAGGAGAAAAGTGAACAAATAATTTTTATGCAAATTTTTGTGTTTTTTAACACAAGAATAGCAATATAGATGCATAATATACCGTTGGATAACTAAAAATTTTAGAAAAAATATTATCTAATACACGGAATTGTAAAGGTTAAAGGTGAGTGATGAAAAGCTGAT
Organism: Piezodorus guildinii; assembly: GCA_023052935.1. NCBI lineage: Eukaryota > Metazoa > Arthropoda > Insecta > Hemiptera > Pentatomidae > Piezodorus > Piezodorus guildinii. The sequence goes on from CM041295.1 coordinate 85,669,255, forward strand.
TAAATTAACTGAATGATGATAGAAATATAATAGATTATTAAATAAAACAAATGCTTCTATTGAAATTTAATTAAATTAATTCTTTAACGTTTTATTTTTATATCTAAATGTATTTGAAAATTCTTAAATTGAATTAAACAACGGAGGTAAGTGAAAGTCGTGTGTTGCGCGCACCAGATTTTTTTTCCTCTGCCCTCATCCAGAAAATATATTATTTTTTATCAAGCCGGGCATTGTGAAAATGATTATTTTACAAAAAAGTTTGATGGAAGAGTCATACTAATTCGATTACTGCCTTCAATCTAATCGCGTCCCGGTATAGTTCCATCAAAATGACGAAGATGGAAAAAAAAAATTTACGAGGGGATATCGACTTGTTGAGGCATGTGATAATTACAGCAATTGTCCCTGATGACTCTCGATGACTCTGGGGATATCAGAAGCTAGAAAAAGACGCTGGGTAATTATGAATGACACGTTGCTGGGGACAAGTAGGTGGAGGCGAAGAGGCAGATGGCGTAGGAGTGGCTGGAGAAAGAGACTGGATGCTGACTAAGCTACCAAATATAGTAGGGAGTCCGCTCTCAAGGACGCCATACTCACTCACTCTCCCTTTCCGTTTAACAGAAAACAGCTGTTTTTTTTTATCAAAGAGGCCTCTCATACAGGGAACGAACCAGTTATTGAACTATTCCAAAATGTTCCACTTTAACTGGTTCTAAATCGACTTATATCGAAATAAAAAATAACAAAAATACCTGTAGCAGTACAATCCATAAAGGAGCTTGGGTTCACTGCATACATTTAATTGGTCAACGGTCGTGCAGCAGGTGATTGGGCTGATATCATAGTCACCCACCTGATTTTTTGTGTAGCATTCGAAATCGTCCAGACCTTGCCGCTCAACATTTTTGATTTTCGTAATTTTTTGACCAGTTATTCTATGACAAGGGAGGTTAGAAATTATTTTCACACTTAATTATTTTTCTTTATATAGCCTTTTCATTGCACTACTTGTTTTAGAAATTTTATTCGTGTCAGCTATATGTTTTTTTTAATATAAATTTTTAAAAAAGGATTATTTTTCAGCTCAGTAATATTTATATTAAAATATCTCAAATAGGAGTGAAAAATAACTCATAGAAACTCAAACAGATTATACCTCTATACGATAAGTACTATAGGATCAAATTTAGTGAGTGAGACTCAACTGGTTCTATTGTCAATAATTTGGTTTGGCTTATAGTCGGGGAGATGAGGGTCAGTCTGACAAGACAAGTAATATTTGATGTATTTTATTTAAAAAATAAATTGGTCTCAATCAACACACATCGAGTAAATAGACTAAAAGAAAATAGTCATGAACAAGACATGTAGAAAAGCTACCCATCGGTCTCGAGGCCATCTTCTTTTCAGACGCTTTGGAGGATTATCAGGAATTGAAGAGGAAGAAAGGATTGAAACTAGAGGATTAGAGTGGGAATGGAGTTGTCATGAAATGAATGATATCTGGTTCGGGCCGAATCAGCAACATACGGTACATTAAGGTCTTTATGGAACCGTTAATTCGTGACAAATTAAGGAGCATTGAGGAGTTTATGAAGGATTTTGGATTGTAGGGATTGGATACGGGAAGAATTTGATGGTTTCGTTTAACACCAAAACTTCACGCCGCATGAATGAATTTATGGTTTGAACAGCAGGATATGTTTTATAACATAACGTAATTAAATTTAAAATCAAGAATGAAACTTCCTCAAGTTTTAAAAATAGAAAGTAACGATAATTGAAAAATTATTTTTAGTGAACTAACTTTTAGTTCAATCATTTCGGTAAGTTATATTTTGTCTTTATTATATTGTCACTGGAATAATTTATTCCTTATTATTATACTATATTCTTGTTATAGGGGAGAAGTTAATTGACGGTGCAGCCAAATAAACACTTAAATAAGTGGAAACTTAAATTAATAGTGCCAACGTTTCGGCCTAAATTTCAGGACTACTTCAGGGCGATTAAAAGGGTGAGAACCCAATAATGTGGATAAATTAAGAGTTTGAACAGCAGAATTTGTTTTTATAACATAACGTAATTAAATTTTAAAACAAGAATGGAACTTCCTTGTTGGGTTCTCACTCCTTCAATAGCCCTGAAGGAGGCCTGAAATTTTGCCCGAAACGTTGGCACTATTAAATTAAGTTTCCAATTAAGTGTTTATTTGACTGCACCCTGAACTAACTTCTTCCTTGAATATGTGTACATATATTTAACCATATTCACTTCACGATATACTCTTTTTATTTATATTAAATTGTTCTATTTTTCATTATTTCATGTTCTTGGCCGTAAATCATTTGAATTTTACCGTTCATGTAAAATATGATGTTATTCTTAGGAGACTTAGGCCCAGATTAAATTTTTTTTTCTTGTTTATTTTTCCATCTATTTATGGTCTTATGGCGTGCCCATTTGTCTTTTAGTGGTCCCAGATTTTTTATTTATTAGCACGTATCCATGATTATTAAGCAGTTGTGAAAAATTTACCAAATACGACTTGGCTGGTTTTAGAATTCTTCGCCTGATATGTCTCCGTAGATTATGAAATCTTTGGTAAAGATTCCTTATATGTCAACTGTCGCAGATTTTTGTTAGGTATCAAGGTGATTTTGTTATCATTCGTGATATTCTAGATTGGGATAATTTTTAGTTTGCTAAAATAAAGGAAAAGTTGTTATAAACTAATACGGGTTAAAATTATTTCTACTTTTAGATCATTTCACAAAAACCAGTTTTTCCACTGTAAACTAAATGGGACTCACATGGAAACTAACATAACTCTAATGCATTAAAATGTATTTAGAAAAAGTTCTTATGAAATTTAAAATTGTAATAAACAGAATAAAAAAGAAACCGTTAAACATTACAAACAATTAAACTAGACCAATTTTTGATGTTTTTGACCAATTTATGTTTCTAATTTCTGCCGATGATTAAATATAAGAATTAATAGACGTTATATAATAAGCATGATATTTTCTTGCTAAGTGCACTTTTCGTTACGGTGAACACATAATCCTAAATTAATAAATGTTTAATTGGTCAAACTGAAGCACTCGGGCGAGTTGCTAGTATCATATAATTTATAAAAATCCCAATTGGTACAAATAGAATATTTAAAATAATTATATTACATCCAGTATAAGTAAATACCAAAATTTATTATATATTTGTTAATAGGATTGAATGGTTGTTTTTAAAAGTCTGAAAAATATTGTATTGAATAAATTAGAAAATATTAATAAGGATAAGAGCCGAAATGTTATCCCTAAATTGTAAACCATGGATGAGGGAAAAAGTTAACTTATGCTCAATTTTACTATATAAATGTACTTCATTTAATTATTTTATGAAAAAGTATTTTAACTGAAAAAGTAATAGACATTTTAAATGGAAATGATTGGAAATCATTGTATAGATTTATGAAATGTGCAGTAAACTACATAGATTTTTTAATTAAAAGAATTTAATTACAATAATTAAATAAATAGAGAATATGCTGTTGCAGATAAATTATATTTATATTTTATTTATTCTATTTGGGAAAACAAAGATTATCCCACCATCTTTTTACAATAGTGTATAATTATTTTTGTATTGTTATTGTAAGTTTATTGTTATGTTTATTAATAATATATATATATATATATATATATATATATATATATATATATATATATATATATATATAAACCAACTTCCTGGCAGACGAAAATTCATGCCAGTATTTTGTGTTCTCTAGACACAGTAAAAAAACATGTAAAATTTATTAATACAACACGTTTATCTATCTATCCCTAAATAAGGATAAATATAGTGAGGCCGGAAGAAAATAGTCGAAAGATGTTATTATGTGAACAATTTTCTTGTTGCTAAACTTTTAAGAATTATATAAACCAAAAACGTTTGAAACATTTCTTATTTATTTTCTTTACTTTTCTTTTGGGGTCACATTTATCAACTGATCAAGAAATCCGAGGTAGCTAGTGGGCAGATGTGGGTTGCTTTCTATACCGTACGACCCTGGTTCAATCCTTACCAGCCTAATGACTGTTGTACAATTCAGTAATAGAACATAGATCTGCTAAACTTAGTTTAAACGCTCAGGCATAGATAGCGTCGGGGTAGGATAGACCAGTGGAGGGGAATGCAACAAGTGATAGGCCATTTACATTTCGGTTTAGTTCTTTGGTTTAGTTCCGTCAAACCTTGATTGAATTTCTGCATCTCCAATAATAACATGTCGTTTCTTCGTATAACGAGTTAAAAAAAAAGTGCATTAAATAAAAAATAACCATAGTTAGCAATCCATTAACAACCTTAAATTAGTAGATCCCTAGGTTAACTTCTTTTCAGACGACTCGGAGAATTATTGGAAAACGTAGAGAAATCAAGAATTGAAACAAGTCGGTTTCAATGGGAATGAAGTGTTACGTATAAGGATAGGTTCATATCGAAAATTTATATAATATTGAAGTAGTGATGGACGATTTTAATACTGATCATGTAAGGATGAGGTCAACTGTGGTGTAGTTGTGCTGTTGACAGTTCTAAGGCCAAGGTCGCAGATCCAGGCAGGTAGCCCAAACTATTTTGCGAGCCTTAACTATCGACTCAGCGGAGTTAGCTGGCTGGACAACGGGGTCACCTGTGGTATAGTGGTTAGCATAACGACCTTCTCTGTTCGAGGGTTCAAACCTGACAGGTGGCCCTAGGATTTTTTAATGGGAGTGAAAAATCCTTAGTTATGCAATCGGAGTAGACGTAACAAGGTCCTGAGCCTTTGCGATAACAATAAGATCCCTATCCTAATTAAACCTTGATAGGCAAAATTTAGGCAAAACTCCCACTGCATAGTCCGATTAGTTACAGCAGCATAAAGTGACGTAAAATAAATAAACAAACAAGTAAGGATGATTGCTATTTTGAAGGAGGATTAATAAGGATTGGATAGAACGGAATCAAGATTTAGTGGGGTTTCAAAATTTAAATATATAAATCCTAATCTGCCATATTATAGTTAAATGAGCCATTAGTGATCAATCGGAGGCTTAGGCGAGGTTGGAGGGGAGGTTGCTTAGTTGGTGTTAAAGCAGCAGAAAACCTGCAGGTTCTTGAATTTCAATTTTGTATCAGGCTTTTCTGTAAAACGTTTGTCAAGAAGGATTAACCAGTAGCGGATCTGTTCCAAAAAAGTAATTGGGATATTATTCAAGAAGAAGTTTAAAGTTCATTATTAGCGTTATTAGGCATGTTGCACTAACAAAAAAAATAAAATAAAATAATAAATGGAAACAAAATCGAAAATCAGTAGTAGCCACACTATCCACGGGGAACAAGGTGAAATGGTGAATCACAAACTGTTTTCGTGGCTCTTCTATGAGTCGTTTATTTATATATAATAATTAAAAAAAAAAAACAAAAAAAAAAACGAAATCATAATGATAAAAGTATTTGTGGTGAATACGGATATAAAAGTGGATATAGGAGAACTACTCGGAAAGTTTTGACCAATACGTCAGCTGAAAATGAAATACGGAATACTTGACTCGAAAGGTCAAGAGGGTCTTAGAGGTAAGATCATTCCATCACAGATGTAAAATTAGATGATGTCACTGGTCTGGGATTTTTTTCCGGACAAAACTATGCCGTTATCCTGCCTTTATGTATTTCTACTTGTATTTTTTTAACATAATTTTACGGTAAAATATATCTTTTTATTTATTTATTTTTTTAAGGTACTTATAATTTTTAGTGTCTTTTTTTTTTTTATTCGAAATTATATTTGGTCCATCTTCTAATAAATAATACCTCATATCATGTATACGATTAAATATTTCATGGTTTAAGATCAATAATTTATTGTTGATGGCATTTTTATTTTATTCTTTTACTTTCATGTAATGTATCAGAATATTCATTTATGACATTTAGGACAGTTAGGGTTTTTTTTTCATTTATTTATTTATTTTTCAAAACAGTGTGTAGAATACTTTTTATAGAATTATTTATTTTTGAGAATTTTGCAAGTAACATTGATGGGAAAACCTACAAAATATCAGTTATATCTACTTCACTCAATCCTAAAAATAAAACCAGACGCTGGAAATTCTTGAACTTTTTACCAGCTGTTTCATTGAAGATGATGAACTTCATATCAATTTTCAGCTTCTTTTCAAACCTTGGATTACTGTACTTAAACGCTTACTGGTTTGTTCCTTAATATTCCCATTTGACTGCCGTTGTACGGTGTATGTGGATGTATCTGGGGATCTTGAAGAAAAAAAACAACAACAAAAATGATTATTTAACTGCTTGATACGCTTTATCTTTGGGATATCCAGGGACCCTTCTTTTACCCGATTCTGCAAAGAGTTGAATTGGCATTACCTTTCCTACTGTTGTAGGTACTTCCTGGCGTCTCTCCTCTTCCAAGTTCTTCGATCCCGCCACCCTTCGTACATATCAAATATTTCATTCTAATCCTCCGTTTACTACCCCGACACTTGTTCCCGGCCTTCAGACCTGTATACAACGCCTCATAGAACGCTTTCTGCAGATCCTGCCCAATCCAATCCTCGTCCGTCCATATGGAATTATATTCCTCAATATATTCCTCCAGATACTCTTTTGATTCAAATTCCGTCTATTCAATCACTTCCTTTCCAATCCCCAACAAACCATTGATTAACAAATTTCTATAAACTTAAATGAAAAAATAGAAATAAACGATTTTATTTTAATTTAATATATTATTTTAATCTCAGCAATATTGTGTGTCTCTTTGATTCAAAATTTGTAATTTATAATTTTATTTTTTTTTATTTTTTATTATTATTATTAGAAGCTACCTTTCAATTTACTACTTATGTTTTTTTATATATTGTTTTTTACTTTCACTTACTTATATATGAAATATGTAGTAAGGAAAAGTATTGCGATCGTGAAAATTTTCGAATTCCAGTTTTCAACGGAAATACACCTTTTAGTGCCCCGGAGCCCAAATATCCGAGTCCCGCAAAAAGATCTGTGGTAACTCCCGCGCGAAAATGAAAAGTCCTACGGAACTGAAATTTCATATTTAAGACAACTATACGCCCGAGATGTTACGAAAACTTTTTCTTCAAAACCACATAACCAGAAGAACCACTTTATACCATGCTTTTTGCACCTTTTTACGATTTTCTCAAAAACGGCTCTAACGATTTTGATTAAACTCTGCAATATCGATGTAAAGTTTAATGAGCTTTAATATCATGTCGGTTTCATTCTGATTAAAATAGTCTGAAAGGGCTTCAATGCAGATATTTTAAATTTCCTTCCTCTAAAGTACCTTTAATTTTATATATTAAAAAAAAAAGGGGGCCATCCTCTTATTAGCGTTGATAAATAACGACTAAATATGAAAGTTGAGCGAATTTGAAAAACAGCTTAAATGCCGATATTTTAAATTTTCTTCCTCTAAAGTACCTTAAATTCTTTAGATTCTATGACAATAACCATATTATATTGTTACCATTGATAAAAAACAGGTATATATGTAAGTTAGACGAATTCGATATTTAACTAAACGAAAAAAATGAAATAAATCTTTTTTTAACGCAATTGTTTAATTTTTGAACATAAGAACAGTAATATACATGTATATTATACCTTTGGAAAGCTAAAGATTTTAGAAAAATATTATCTTATACACAAGCTTGTAAAAGTTAATAAAGAGTTAAAAAGTCGAGAAAACTAACTGATTATTTTAGATAATAATATTATAGACTTTTTAATAAAACACATGTTTCTATAGAAATACAATTTAATTAATTCTTTAATGGTTTCACTCATTGTTATCTCTAACTGTATTTGAAAATTCTTTAATCGGTTTTAAAAACGAAGATAAGTGAAAGTCGTGTGTTGCCCTCACCAAATTTTTTACTCTAAGACACTAAATTTCTTGTCCAAGATTAAACAAAGAATTGATTATTATTTAATGTAATTTTTTTTCCATCAAAGCGGATGTGCACAAGTAAACGCAACTACTGCCAGCTGCCAAACGTGGCACATCCTTTTTTCATTCATAAGTACAGAAATATCAAACAACCAACCACACTCAAATGAATTTTAGATCTTTCGTAAAGGTTTACTAAACCTTTGAAGTTTTTTCACTCTACCTCGGGTAATAAACTTTTATTTTAATTCCCAACAAACATCAATTCTTTATCTATATACAAAGTTGTAAAAGCTAATGGAGATTGATGGAAAGTGAATAAAATTAACTGATTGTTAGAGATAATACTATCATATATTTTTTTTTCACACATATTTTCCACGAAACTGAATATAATTCATTAATTTTTTTTTTCAAGTTTTGACTTCATTCAATATTTCTTAAATTAATTTTAACAACTGAGGTAAGCGAAAGTTGGGTGTTGCCCGCATTAGATTTTTATATTTACAGATTTAATAAAGAATAAAGCTGTAAATTGATTTTCTAATAAATAACATATTATTTTTTTTTTTTTTAAGTTTAAAGAGTATATGATTCACATAATGACTAAAACTTTGAAGCTTTTTCACTCTAACTCGGGTAACAAAGAAACAACAATTCTTTATCTTTATTCGCCAAATAACACAAATTGAGAATTCCCATTTACACAAAACCGATCAAAAGTGCTGATTTACGTAAACAAGTTGCAAGATGAATAACTAATGGTCTACTAGAGCAAGGTCAGATGTATATATATTATTCATAGAGGAAGGGGTTGAATTGGTAGCGGGCACCGATAATGGGTTTTTGTTGAGGGGGGCGGGCACTGTTGGGTGTTTGCCGCCGCTGCTATGGCTACCATTCATCGGATCGGCCCAATTCTGACTTGGCCTCACGTCAGTCACCCTGCGAATTCTTCTGCCACAACAACAATCGGACCATTGAGGTCTCGTATTGTTGTAACAAGTGGTTCTTTTGTACATCAAAGAGCACTGCACCAGGATGAAGAACAATTACCTAAGCTCCAGTTTCAACTCAGTCGTTTCCTTGGACATGGACTCTTCCTGGGCCGCCAAGAGTTGGGATTTGTCCAACATTTACTGGAACCAGAATGGCAACCAGGTAACCTCCACTGTTTGCAACACTCGTATGTTACGGCACATTTACCAGTTCCTTGGACGTTTGTCAAAGGCTGCATTGAGATGAGGTATCCACCTTCCTCGGTGAGCGGGACCTCTTTTACCCGGGATAGAATTGGGTTATAGTACGGCCCACACCATGCAGGGCAAAGAGGTATGATCATTATGTGAATCATATACTCTTAAAACTTGAAAAAAAAAATTATTGTTATTATGATAGTAATATGTTTGAGCGAATAAATTTATTTTTAGGTTCTTTTTAAATAAAGTTTTAAATAAGTTATAGCGGTTTTTGAGAAAATCGTAAAGATGTGCAAAATCCATAGTGTAAAGTGGCACTTCTGGTTTGCCGATTTTGGTGAAAAGCTGTAACATCTCGGGCTTATAGCACTCCTAAATATGAAATATCAGTTTCGTACAAGTTTTCGTTTTCATGCTAGAATTACCCCCTCACCACTCCCACACACATAGACTTTTTTGCGCGACTTGGATATTTGGGCTCCGGGACCCTAAAACGTATGTTTTCGTTGAAAACTTGAATTCGAAAATTTTCACGATCGCAATACTTTCCTATATTATATATTTTATATGTAGTTAAGTGAAAGTAACAATAGAATTGTTTTTAAGGTTTTGAATTGAATTCTATAAATTAATTAATTACCTCTAAAAGTCCACAAATATTAATAAAATAAATAAAATACAATTCCAATTTTATAAAAATATCATACAAAGTTTGGGTAAACATTACATTCCATGATTATATATGATTACTGATCAACTGCAATTTTCATAATACGAATAATATTTAAAATTCTTTATAGTCGTAGATGTAGACAGGTAGAACAAGGGGGGTGGGATTGCGCTCCCCCAATAAAATTTGTTGGGACAAATAAAATATTAAAAACTAAAATTAGGTATTAGGATTAAATGTATGGTTATTAACTGTTTTTAATAATAATAATAATAATAAATTCTTTATTTATTCTGGGACAAGTCCCTTCAGAATAATGTTATAGACAAATCAAATTGGAACTTCAGTATCTTAGAGTAATAAAAAAATAAATAAATAAAATAAACAAAAAACAACAAAAATAACAAAGAAAATGAATAATAGTAATAAATTAACAGGTAGCTTCTAATAATAAAAATTTAGAAAAACAAATAAGACAAACTAGACAAAAAATAAAATATTTACATATTCATATGTACAGGGCTAATTAAAATAAATGTATAATGCTTGTGAAAAGTGTAACATAAAATACATCAATGTTTGAATACAATGCATAATAAGATATAGTAAATAATTGTTTTTCTCTGCTCTATTTACTGATTTTTATTGAAATTTGCTGATAAATTGGAGTTATTTGAGAATTGGATAGACAAAAAGTGTTTGAACAAACGAGATTTGAAGGCCGGAAGAGTATTGGAATGACGGATATGAGAAGGAATAGAATTCCATAAGGACGAGGATCGGATAAGGAAAGATCTGTCGAAAGCTGCGGTTCGATGAGGCGTTATATACAGGTCTGAAGGTCGCGAACGAGGGTTGCAGGTGTGGACGGAGGATTTAAATGAAAATATATCTGAGATGTAAGATGGACGTTGAGATCGGAGAACTTGGTAAAGGAAGGATGCCAGGAGGTACTTAGAACAGTAGGAAGGATAAAGCCACTTTAACTCATCGTAGAATCGGGTTACAGAGGTGTCCCTGGATATCCCAAAGATAAAACGTATCAGGCAGTTGAATAATCTTTTTAGTTTAGCTTCAAGATCTCCAGAGATCCGCATACACCGCACAACAGTAGTCAAAGTGGGGGAATTTTAATGAGCAAACCAAGAGCCTACGGGTTTCAAATGGGAGAAGGTGACGGTGGTAATTAAGGAGTTTCAGGATGGAAATTGTGCGTCGGGAAATTTCGGAAACATGGATTTTCCAGGAAAGAGATTGATCGACAGTTACTCCAAGGTTTTTGACGGTTTGGTGGAACTTTATAGGTTGATTATTTAAAAATAGTGTTGGGATTAGGGAAAGGGCTTTAAGGAGTGGATTGGAACCTATTACTATCGCTTTAGTTTTCTCAGCATTTAACTTAAGCTTGTCAGCTGCCCAACAACTAATTCTGTTTAAATCTAATTCTGTTTTTAGTTCTAACCACGCACTTAATTTACAAATTTGTATTTAGGGTTTTGAAATATATCACAAAGTTTGAACCCATACCCCCCTTCATAAGAATATTAAACCGGCATAATCCCCCCCCTCCCTAACGAAATTCCTGCGTACATCCTTGTTTATAGTTACATTCTTAGTTACAATTTATTTCTCTTAGCAATTATCAATCGCCACATTTAAAGTTATTTCTATATAACTTTAGAGCAGTGACCTCGTTAGTTAACGAATGGATATAAATGGAAATTTTGGAAAACGAACATAAAAAAAAAAGAAAGATACTTTATGATTGACCTTAATAAGTTTCTGAATATTGTTTGAATAAGGTCAGGTACAAAACTTTTGATTAAGAACTACGTTTTTATTTTATTTTTTATACCTTATAAATATATTACGATAAATAACTATGTTGTATATTACGATCACCTAGAAATAAATATTTGGTGCGGACGACACACGAATTTCACTTACCTCCGTTGTTAAAATCAATTTAAGCATTTTCAACTAAGTTTTATTTATTTTTTTAACATTTTATTGATATTTACAACTGTACTTATAATAAATACAATAAGTAAAGGGGCTAATTTACAATTATGAAATTGAAAATGTCTTGTGAAGAACTACCTAGTGGTAGCACTTCAATGCCAATTTAATTTTATAGGTCTCGAGGCCATCGTCTTTTCAATCGCCTCGAACCGAATGGATGGTAATGATAAGTGCGTACAAGAGGATTCGTGTGGGTCGGGAGTTTGGAATTAAAAGAGGCATATCTGTTTTGGGCTAGTTCTGTGACATATGGGATATTTAGGTCATTATGAATAATTTTGTTCTTAACGAAATAAGAAGCATTTAGGATTTTGCGAAGGATTTTGGATTGTAAGGAATTAGATGTTTTAGCAGAGCCCCGAAAATCGATTCCATTAGTCCAGATGGGTCTAATGATGTTAACATAAATGGGCTGTTTGTAATAAATTGGAAGTTTTGAACGTTTGTCGAGTAAGTGTTGTAGTAATCTGTATCTACGGGCACTTTTTGTCGTTTAAGGCTCGTATGAGAATTCCATGTAAGACGTTTCTCGAGATGGATTCCTAGGCATCGGATTTGTTCAACAGGTATGAGCGGAGTATTATTAGAGGATTCAGTAGGGCAGGAAGTCATCGGATTGCGACAAAGGGTAAAGGTAATTTGATGGGATTTATAAATTTATTTTAAAAGCTGTGATTGGGGGCTGAAGGGTTTGGGATGGTTGTCGCGCCAACGAAAAAAATAAAAATTAAAAATGAAGAGGTTAAAAATTAGAGGCTATTTTAAAAATTAGAGGCCACAATTATTACTTAAAAATGTGTTTGAAAATAGGCAAAAGCTTTCTCTCTTTAATAGAGCGATTATCATATAAAAAATTTTAAATCCTGTTTAATGTTTCAGGTTATCTTTATCCAACTCAATTCAGGTCTGGTGAAAAAATTAAATCTCCCGGAAAGAGCGGTATTCTAATCCGAACAAAAAGTTCAATGCTTAATGATTTGATCATAAAATTATATTTAATATTCATTATAATAATTCCTATAACTTATACTGGGTCAATCCATTCGAAATCGGCTAGACCGCTGAACTTTTTTGAGTGTCATGATTTTTTTACTAATTAATCTCTATACTTTTCCGAATTTAAAGCCGGGAGTAAAATTACTGGTCACTTCAAGTCTGCTTCGAGGTTGAAAACATGTTTTAGGAAAATCTATCGTCGGTAATTTTGCAAATATAATATAAGATAAGAAAATCATATATATACATATATATATATATATATAATATATATATATATATATATATATATTATTTAAATGTAACTATATTTCCAAATAATGTAACCATTTCCATTTCAAATGTAACCTTTTCCAAAGCAATTTTCACCTTTTTCTTCACTTCTAGCCTTAAATATTCCGTTTTATTTATTTATTTATTGAAAAATAATTAGTTTAATTAAAATTATGACTTTTAATAATTTAATAATTTTGGCATATCCTATAGCTTTTTTTTTTTTTTTTTTTTTTAGATTAGTTCTGCTTTTTACGAGCTAATATTGTAAACAATTAATTATCGTCTATTTAGTTTTAAGATAGTTGTTGATTTTTTAGAGGGGAGGGGTAGTTTTTGTGAATAATTAATGTGTTTTCAAGTCGCATTATTACGTTTTTCGAGCTGTATTTTTATCGCTCGCGTGCATGTTAACTCGTATTAAATTTTAATGTTTTTTATTGATATAGGGATTAATTAATGTCCTTTCGGGTGGTTATGGTTACGTTTTTTGAGCTGTATCTTTTATCGCTCATACGTATTTCAACTCGCATTTACTTTTAATATTTTTTTTTGATATAGGGATTAATTAATGTGCTTTTGGGGGGGGGCTATGATTACGTTTTTTCGAGCTGTATTTTTTATCGCTCTCGCTCATTTTAACTAAAATTTACTTTTATGTATTTTTATTGATATAGGGGTTGATAATTGTGTTTTCGGGTCCTATAATTACGTTTTTTTAGTTTTATTTTTTTATCGCTCCTACTCATTTCAACTCGAATTTTCTTTTAATGTTTTTTATTGATATAGGGGGATAATTAATGTGTTTTTGGGTGGTTATGATTACGTTTTTTGTGCTGTATCTTTTATCGCTCATGCGTATTTCAATTTACATTTACTTTTAATATTTTTGTATTGTTATAGAGGTTTGTAATTGTCTTTTCGGGTCTTGTGATTACGTTTTTTAAGCTGTTTTTATTGTCGCTTGCTCTCATTTCAACTTGCATTTACTTTTTATCTTTTTATTATTATAGGGATCTATACTTGTGTTTTCGGGGGGTTATGAAAAAACTTTTTTTGGACTGATTATTCTATAGCACGTGCGCGTTTCAACTTAGTGCTAATATAATTTTATAATTTGATAGAGTGGTCTTTTTTTTTTTTTTGTTTAGAGGATTCTGATTAGGTGTTTTGAACTTTATTCTTTTATGCGCTTGGGAATTTCTACATACCGTAGATATTATGTTATAATTTGATGTAAAAATTATTTATTGTGTTTTTGCAGGATCTGATTACGTTTTTGAACTGGACGTCACATCGCGATTGCGCATTCTTCTAGATCAGTTTTCATTCAAGTTAAAATGTGCACTAGCTATAAATAAATGTCATAAACTCTATTAGTATTCCCGAAAACACTATAAACGATCCCTCTATCGAATATTTATAAAACAGGAACAGTAACTTAAAATGAGTAAAAGCGATAACAAATAAGGTTCAAATAATGTTATCAGAACACCCGAAAATAGAATAAACTCAATTAAATTATCAAATAATTGTAAGACCAAGTTAGGAAGCGGATCCTTTACAAAATATTTAGTTGAAAAAACTTACTCACGACGCTAGAAAATGAGCTATAACTAATCCTTTTATAAAATAGTAATAATAAAAAAAAATAATAAAAAAAGCTAAAATATGTATATTCCAACAACGTTATAATGAGAACCAAAAACAAAATAATCAATCCCAATATCAATAAAAAAATAAAGGCGAGTTGAAATCCGCACGAGTGATAATAAAAAAGCTTTTGAGCATTTTCATAACCCCGCGAAAACACAAGGACAGATCTCTATATAAATAAAAAGATTAAAAGTAAATACAAGTTGAAATACGCATGAGCGATAAAAGATACAGCTGGAAAAACGTAATCATAGCTCCCCGAAAGCACATTAATTAATCCCTATATCAATAAAAAACATTAAAAGAAAATTCAAGATAAATGCGAGGGAGCGATGAAAAATAAAACTCAAAAAACGTAGTTATAGGACCCGAAAACACAATTATCAACCCCTGTATCAATATAAAACATAAAAAGTAAATTTTAGTTAAAATAAGCGCGAGCGATAAAAAATACAGCTCGAAAAACGTAATCATAACCACCCGAAAGAAAAATAATTTTAATCCCTATATCAATAAGAACATTAAAAGTAAATTCGAGTTAAAATAATTGAGAGCGATAAAAAATACAGCTCGAAAAAAGTAATCATAAACCCTAAAGCACATTAATTAATCCCGATATCAATAAAAAACATTAAAAATATATTCGAGTTAAATTTCATGGGAGCGATAAAAAAATTAACCTCAAAAAACGTAATTATAGGACGCGAAAACTCAATTATCAATCCCTATATTAATAAAAAACATAAAAAGTAAATTGTAGTTAAAATAAGCGTGAGCGATACAAAACATAGTTGAAAAACGTAATCACAAGCCCGAAAACACAATTATCAACCTTCATAACATTAAAAAATATTAACAGTGAGTTCGAGTTAAAATGCACGCGAGCCATAAAAATACAGCTCAAAAACGTAATAAGAAGACCCGAAAAGACAATTATCAACGCTTATGACAGTAAAAAATATGAAAAGTAAGTTCGAGTTAAAATGCATGGGAGCAATAAAAAAATAAAACGTAACTATAAGACCCGAAAACTTAACTATCAACTCCTATATCAATTAAAATCATTAAAAGTAAATGCCAATTAACAGTTAATTAATTTTTTACAATATCAGATCGGAAAAAACAGAACTTGATATCAAATGTCTAAAAAACAAAAAAAAATAGCGATAGGATATGCCAAAATTATTAAATTATTAAAAGTCATAATTTTAATTAAACTAATTATTTTTCAATAAATAAATAAATAAAACGGAATATTTAAGGCTAGAAGTGAAGAAAAAGGTGACATTTGACTTGGAAAAGGTAACATTTGAAATGGAAAAGGTGACATTTGAAATGGAAATGGTTACATTTGCTTTGGAAAGGGTTACATTTGAAATGGAAAGGGTTACATTTGACTTGGAAAAGGTTACATTTAAAATGGAAAAAGTTACATTTGACTTGGAAAAGGTTACGATTGACTTGTATATATATATATATATATATATTTGTTTGTTTTTGTTTTTTATTTATTTTTTTCGTCCTCAAACACATCACTTAGATAGTGAACAAAGTGGTTAAACTATTTCTGAAAATGAACTAAACGAGACTTTAGATCTTCGGAACATAGTCCTTTTTACTAGACGAATATTCGAACAAGGAAAAATATCTATAGGCAATATTTCAAAAGGGTCTGAACGAAAAATTATGAAACACACTTCAACATGATGGGTAAAAGTGATATACATGTTATGGTTTTGCACCAATTACATGTTACACTATTATGTACAAGTGGGGTTAATGTTAATTATAGCCTAGGTTAGTTTTGAAAAGTAGGAAAAATCTATTAAAAAACCTACACAATAAAAAAAAATTTAAAGTGAAAGCAAAGCAAAACAATTTTTGAAAATAAAACAAATGATAACATAAAGATAAATTAAGGCGAGTAATCAACTACCCCGACTTACAGACTACATTGCTAAAGGATATGACGAAAAGAAACTTGATATAGAAAAAGCCTTTGGTACATCTCATATTCCATCCCTGCCATAGTTATCAAAAATCTAAGTAGAAAAGCCTTAACTTCTAAACAAAATTCAACAAATGTATTCTCCGTTTAAGACATTTCCCATCATCCTGGAAAACCGCCAAAATCATCCCAATTCCGAAACCTAACAAAGATCCCACAGAAACTAGCAATTATAGATCAATCACCTTCCTAAATATATTATCTAAAATAATTGAAAGAATATTACTAACCAGATTAATAAAACACATCAATCAACATAACACCATCCCCAACAAACAATTCGGATTCATAGCCAAACACTCAACTGGTCCCCGAGTTATATAATTGTCTGCTATTGAGAAAAATATTTCGTAAAAAAATGATTAACTCTGGTGATATTGCAGATTTTAGAACAAAAGAAAAACTAAAATTATGATAAAAGTAGTAACTACAGTTTTTATCCTTACAATACATTACCTAAGTAGTGCGGAAACTTATCGCGTACTATTATAAAATAATGATTAAAAATCTGGTGCGGGCAACACACGACTTTCACTTACCTCCATTTTTAAAATCAATCAAAGAGTTTTCAAAAACAGTTAGAGATAAAAATGAGTGAAACTATTAAAGAATTAATTAAATTAAATTTCTGTAGAAACATGTGTTTCATTAAAAAATCTATTATATTATTATCTAAAATAATCAGTTAGTTTTATGTTAATTTCATCACTCTCTATTAACTTTTAAAAGCTTGTGTATGAGATAATATTTTTTCTGAAATCTTTAGCTTTCCAACGATATATCATACATGTATATTACTGCTCTTATGTTCAAAAACGATAAATTGCATTAAAAAAATATTTTTTTCTGTTTTCTCCTTTAGTTGGGTATCGAATTTATTCAATTTATATATTTACCTGTTTTTCATCAGCGTTAATAAGATAATCTAGTTATTATTATTGAATCTACAAAATTTAAGGTACTTTAGGAGAAGAAAAAATATCGGCATTTAAGCCCTGTCAGACCATTTTTATCCAAATAAAACCTACATAATATTAAAGCCCATTAAATTTTACATCGATATAGCGAGTTTAATCAAAATCGTCGGAACATTTTTTGAGAAAATCGAAAAAATGTGCAAAATGCATGGTATAAAGTGCCTCTTCTGGTAAGCTCATTTTGATGAAAAAAGTTTTGTCAGGTCTCGGGCATATATTTGTCTTAAATATGAAATTTCAGTTTCATAGGACTTACCGTTTCCGCCCGGGAGTTACCACACACACAGACCTTTTTGCGGGACTTGGTTATTTGGACTCAGGGGACCCTAAAACGTGTATTTCCGTTGAAAACTGGAATTCGAAAATTTTCACGATCGCAATACTTCCCCTTACTATATATAGTAAGTGAAAGTAAAAAAGGAATCTCACTTTTAATTTATTTTCCTTGAATAGTCTCATCGTTTAAATATTTTGCTCTTGGTTACATTGTACTTCTTTGTAATATAAATTTTCAAAAATTATAACAATATTTATATCTGAATATCTCCAAAAGGACTAAGTAAAAGATAATGAAAAATAATACATATTTTATATCTATGTGAGGCTTACTATAGCCGTAGCTTTAGTGAGTTATAGGTTGTTTCGGAATTATAACATCATAAACATTGCTTGCTGTCTTCCGAAAGGTGCCCTCATCTCATCAAACTACTTTAAACAAGACCAAATTAATTACACTAGAATCAGTTAACACTATACTGAGCAGACCTGCACGAAATCAATGTACGATCAATGTTCAGTTGTGCCATCACCTGACACACACTTACTTACTTACTTGGATTCCGCTTTTTCCTCCACAAGTGGAGGAAAAAGCGCTTGCTGGGGTCCCTTTAGCAATTGTATATATTGTATATAGTTATGATTGTGTGTAAGATGTTTATTTATTTGCCAACTTTTTATTTATCTCAATAATAGGTTTATGTTTCGATTTGTTTTGTTTTTTATTTATTATTATTATTTTATTGTATATATTTGAATTTATGTTATATTTTATGAAATTTGACCATTATTTTTATTTTCTGTATATATAGTATGAATGTGGTCTCTTATCAATATTATTATTGTTCATTTTGTAACAAATTGTAATATATCTCAATAAAAAAAAAAAAAAAAAAAAGAATCAGTTAAGTCATGCAGTACAGTTCCTACAGTACTTATCATTTAGAGATATAATCTGCACAATATTTGTCATTTTTTACTTAGTCGCTCTGAGATATATCTATTTAAATATTCTTGAAACTGATAATAAACCATTTTTAATTAATATTACATAAAATACAATGTTTACAAGATCGTTTCATAATTTTTCGCTCAGTCCCTTTTGAGATATTATCTTTCAAATATAGTGAAAAATGGTTTTTCCTATGTTTGAAAATTTAATAAATAAGTAAATACTTTATTATCCTGGGACAAGTCCCTTTAGAATAACATTGACATGGTATATAAATTGGGCTTCAAAGTTCCCAGAGAGTAATTAATAGAGTAATTAATTATTTAGAAACAAGTTAACTAAAACTAATCGAAAACAGAAATACGCAAATATGTAGAAAATAAAATAGAATAGAGTCTTATTTAAAATTTTGTTATGACTGGACGGTCATAAGATGAATGAATAAGCGGGATTTGAATGTAGGAAGAGAGTTGGAGTGACGGATAGGAAGAGGAATAGAATTCCATAGGATTGAGGATCGGATAAGAAACGATCTGTCAAAATGTGCAGATTGGTGGGCCGTTGTGTATAAATCTGAAGGCCTAGCGCGTGTACAGCGGGAATGGACAGAGGATTAGAATTGTAAAAGGTCGAAAATGTATGATGGACGGCGGGATTGGATAACTTGGTACATGAATAATACAAGGAAATACTTTCGACGGTTGGAAGGGTAAAGCCACTTCAACTACCTATAAAATTTGGAGACGGAGGTGTACCTCGAAACCCCAAAGATAAATCGAACAAAACAATTAATTAGGCGTTGTATTTGTACTTCGAGATCGGAGTGGTAATACTTTTATAGTTGGAGTTGGGGAATATTAGAGAGGTAACGAGGAGCTTCCGGGTTAGAGCGGTTTTTGAGAAAATAGTAAAAAGGTGCTAAACGCATGGATTTTATACCATGGCTCTTCTGGTTAGCTGATTTTAATGAAAAACGTTCCGTAACATCTCGGGCGTATAGGTGCCTTAAATATGAAATTTCAGTTTCATAGCACTTTTAGTTTTCGTCCGGGAGTTACCACACAAACGCTCACATTTGGACTCTAAAACGTGTATTTCCGTTGAAAACTGGAATTCGAAAATTTTCACGATCGCAATACATTCCCTTACTATATATTTTATACATAGGTAAGTGAAAGTATAAAGGGTAAGATTGATTTTTTTTTTTTTTTTTTTTTTTTACAGCAAATAAGATAAAAACTTAGCTTTATAAAAAAAATTTAAAGGTGAGTCCCTTTTCTTTTATAAACCTTTACCTCGTTTAAAGTCTCCATATCACTCTATTATGTACTAACAAACGCAGTATATATCGGACACATAATAACCTACTATGTTCGTATAGCACATATTACCGAATGTGAAAAAATGCCGCTTTTGTTGTGTTACTTGGAAAAGGCGAGGCACACATTATGATTAGATTCTGCAGCTTCGTGAATCTAATGAATACTGAATGGCATTTTCAATCAATCTTCCTTAGAATTGCAAAAACAGGAAATAATGTACACTGTCTATATCCACTCCAAGTCTAGAAGTTTTTGGGTGTAATTAGACTGGTTTTACATTCTATTTCATTAACTTTATTTCTAATTATCTTTACCCTTCGTCGCAAACCGATGACTTCCCCACTCATTACCTAGGACTTCATCTTGACAAACGTCTTACATGGAATCCCCATACGAGACTTAAACGACAAGAAACTGCCCGTATATACCGATTACTACAACACTTACTTGGCAAACGTTCAAAACTTCCAATTTATTACAAAAAGCTCATTTATGTTACCATTATCAGACCCATCTGGACATATGGAATCGAGCTGTGGGGCTCTACAAAACCATCTAATTCCTCTCGCATTCAATCCTTACAATCCAAAATCCTAAATGCTCGTTATTTCGTTACAAATGAAATCATCCATAATGACTTAAATACCCCATTTGTCACAGAACTAGCCCGAAACAGATATTCCTCTTTTAATTTCAAACTCCCAGCCCACACGAATTCTCTTGTACGCAACTTATCATTCCCATCTATTCCTGACAACCCTCCGAGGCGATTGAAAACACAATGGCCTCGAGACCTACTTTAATTAAATTGACATTGAAGTGCTACCATTGGGTATTTTCTTCGAAAGACATTATCACGCCCATAAGTGTAAATTAGCCCATTTACTTGTTGTATATATTATATGTACAGTTTTAAATATCAATAAAATTCTTTTAAAAAAGTAAATAAATAAAAAAAACATAAAAAACAACTTTATTTCTCATCCAGCACTCTGTTTTTGGCTGCTTCAATACTTACTATACAGGCGCTCTAACCTTCCAATTAACAAGAATAGATTAATTTTATATAAGCTTTGTGGCTCCACTTAACCATGGAATTATTCTTGTATTCAATCCTTACAATCCAATATATTTCAGAATATTTTCAATACTCCTCACTTTTTCTCGAATAAAATCAATCATTACAACACTTACAAGACAAACGTTCAAAACTTCCAATTCACTACGAAAAGTTCATTTATATCACTGTCATCAGACCCATCTGGGCGTATGGAATCGAGTTTTGGGGCTCTACTAAGCCATCTAATTCCTCCCGCATCCTATCCTTACAATCCAAAATCCTTCGTAAAATCCTAAATGCTCCTTATTTCGTCTCAAATAAAATCATCCATAACGACCTTAATATCCCATTTGTTGCAGAACTTTCTCGTACCAGATATACCACTTTTAATTCCAAACTCCCAACCCATATAAACCCTTTTTTCCGCAACCTATCAACAACCTCACATATTCCTGGCAACCCTCCGAGGCGATGGAAAAGAAGATGGCCTTGGGATATACTTACTTAAATAACTATCGAAGTACTACCGCTGGGTAGTTTCTTCACAAGCCTTTTACATTCATCACTTTTACTTATTGTATTTATGTAATAAACAGTAGTAAAATTCAATAAAATATAAATTAAAAAAAAAATCAATCATAATTTCCTTAATGTTCCACATGTTCCCAACTTGGCTCAAACCAGATACTATTTCTTTCATGACTAAATCTATACCACTAGCTTCATTCTCTGCTTCCTTTTCTATTCCATTTAGTCCTCCAAGGCGTCTGAAAAGAAGATGGCCACGAGATCTTCCTCCTTAGAATTCTACCTATCCTAAGGTTGGGTAGTTTCCCTACGCGTTTGTTTAAGATCGTTTATCCATGTTCGCATGCACTTGATTTATTACGAGTACCTAAAACAGTTGTTAATTTTAGAAAATTAAAAAAAAAAAATCTCATTCATGATATAGTTAACATGCCCTGATTTAAAAGAGGCAAGGCGTCAATTTTTTGAAAGAAAGGAGATTTTGAAAAATCGATAAATAGTCATTTGTTGTATGTACAGAACATTTCAGTAGCTTCACAATTAATATTTATTTCTAAGCATCCAAATTCACACCTCAAGATTACTATATTAATAATATATGCTCAATAATAATTAAAATATTTCAATTAACAGCTCTTCAAATTATTTTTATAATTTTTGTAAAAATAAGAACTACAAAACCAGTCCAAAATACAGGTCTGTACAGTAATATCTTATACTCCAACCCTCTTTTTTTTAAACTCTTGTAATTACAATTGCCAAATTTTTATTTGAAGTTGTATCCAAGATGAAAAAATATTTGGCCTTGGTACAGTCTAATCCAGAATCTTTTATAATTTATACATAATCGAATTAGTCTTGGCTATCGTAAATCATCCAGAATACCAAAGCTGTTTATTACATTATATTCTATTCATTTTGATGGATTGAATAATTTTTAATGATCATTTAAATGGTATATTTATCATAGTATGTAGATAAGTTAGTCGTTTATGTTGTAACTTTTAGTTACGATTAAATATAATAAAAGTCCATAGTGGCATATTACAAAAGAAATATGAATTAGTGATAGACCTTCTCATAAAAGCCATAAATGTGTTATGGTAGGCTTTGTGAAGTATCTATTTTAAGATTAATCTGCTTATTTCTTGCACAATTTAATATGCTATTCTTTCTTCACATGCTGTTTTCCAAGTATAATTTATCAAAATTTGATTCTCCACAAAATAAAATGTATCACGCCAAACTTAAAAATCTGGTGCTCTCAACACAAAACTTTCAATTACCTCAAATACCCTTGAAATAAAGTTTTAGATAAAGATGAATAAAATTATTTTACTATATTAGATTAAATGATATAAAAACAAAAATAATTATCTAAAACAAAAACTTGAGTATATGCAAATTCGTCACTCTGCATTATCTTCTACAACTATTTATAATATATGACATTTTTTTCTAAAAACGTGAGCTTTTCAACGGCCTATTATACATCTATATTACTATTCTCATTTGCGAAAAAAAAGTTGCCTTTTTCAATATTTATGCAGTTTTTTTCAGATTTTTTGTTTTAGAGATAGACTTACAACATATACACAGAAACACAAGAAAACTAGAATTCGAAAATATTTACAATTGCAATACTTTTCCTTAATGTATATTTCTTGGTTATACAGATCACTTATTGAAAGTAAGGACATAAGAATAAAAAAAAAAAATCACTAATAAGATAAACTTATTCTGTGGATAGGAGGGCTTTACTGGGGATTCTGGAAGGATATGGAGTGGACGGAAAGACGGTTGTCAGACCGGTTATTCTGTATGGAATAGAGACCGCATCTCTTCCTAGCTTAAGGAAACTTTTGGGAGTAAAGAGGAAGATTTATGTGCCTGTAAAGTTACCAGAGGGATATAGGCTGAGGCCTACCAGAGAACTGTGCAAAGAAATGGATGACCCGGAAACGGACATTACGTTAAGGAGGCTGCGTTTCCATAGTCATATGGTGGGAATATACAGGGACCGGGGGGTTGATTTAGCAGATAAAGAAAGAAACAGTGAAGTTGGGAATCTCAAAACAGGATTGGTTCAATAGAGATGAATATAGGCAAACATTAGGGAAGACGAAGGTCCTTGTGGGTCCCAAAGAGATGAGAAAGGTAAGAGTATGGAGCGAGGAAGAAAGAAGAGTGCAATGTGAAAGAATGAAGAAAGGTGGAAAAGAAAGGAGAATGTGCGGTCAAAGTTGGAAGACAATGATATTTGCGTGGTCTTTAAGGCCTTTTCTTGTTACTTTCTGAGATATTTCCATGTAAATATTGCAAAAACTGAGTTTTGAGAAAATTCGTATTATAAAAACTTATTAAAAATATGTAAAATATTGATTTTTTAAAAAATATATAATGATGTTTGTTATATTAAAAATAGTCCTATAAGAAAAAAAAAGTAAGCTGTGTAAAACCAAACCCAATTAAGTTGGGCAGTATCACTTATTCAATAAAGTGTATCTCTATCTGCCGACGTTTCGGCGTACACTGTGAACCTTGATCAGGTATAAGAAAAACAAGATAACAACCAATACAGATTAAAAGAAAAAATAATAATAAGTTGAGTTCAATAATAAAATATGAAAACACATTTATTTATTGACACAAAAAAACAGTAAAAGTGCTGCATTATAATTATGGGCGTGAAAAAGACTTGTGAAGAAACTAGCCTGTGGCAGGACTTGTTTATTTAATGTTTATTTAAGTTAGTAAGTATCGAAGGCATCTTCTTTTTAACCGCCTCGGAGGTTTATCAGCAATATGTGGGGTTGATAGGTTGTGGACAAGGGGGTTTATGTGGGTAGGGAGTTTGGAATTAAAAGTGTTATATCTAGTTTGAGATAATGAACTTTTAGCGAGTTAGAAGTTTATAAAGAAGAAATTTATAAAGACCTTTGAATATTTTCCCATATGTAGTTTAATCATAGTTCTACTTGCTGTAAATATTTCGATCTTGAGAACGTATTTTTTTTACCCATTTTCCAAAATGCCAAAAACTCAGTTTTCACAATATTTACACGGATTATGACATTTCCATAATTTTTCGACCCCCAAAAGGGGGACATTGTGTGAAAGGGTAAAAACTGAGCTAAAACATTTATTTGACATATTTTTAGATATAATTTTCAAATAAATCTGTACGATTTCAAAAGCATTGACCCATATACATTTTTTTCTAATATCCATAATTCTGCTATGAAAATCAGTAGTTGATCTTTTAGAGTTTGGCGTCGAGCGCGGACATTTCTATAATTTTTCGATCCCGAAGTTATAGTCCGGGACTTAATAATGAGAGGGTAGGAACTGCGCTAAAACTTTTATTTGACATATTTTCAGATACGATTTTAAGCAAAAAGTTCTATTTCAAGAAAAGAATATGAATTTTAATTCGGAAAACCTTACATGTTTTAGTAAATTGTGGTAATAGTATATATTTTAAGCGAAAATATCATATGATCATAATAAAACATGTAAGGTTTTCCGAATTAAAATTCATAATCACGATCCAATTATGCCTCCCAAACTCTTCAATCCCATATCAGAGACCTTGAAGTATGGTGTCAGAATTGGAGAATAAAAATAAATTCCAATAAATCCCACCAAATAACCTTTACCCTTCGTCGTAAACCAATGACAACCTGCCCAACAGTATCCTTCAATAACACTCCTCTTGTCCCGGTTTAAGAGATCCGATACCTGGACAAAACGTCTTACTTGGACCCACTAGTTTCAATCCTTGCTTCCTCTACAATCCCTGATAATCCTCCGAAACGTCTGAAAAGAAGATGGCCCCGAGACCTTCTAGTTTATCATAGTCTTTGGGGAGCTGCCAATGGGTAGTATCCCTTCATATGAATCATGTCAACATATCTTGTATCACATTTACTAAATGTATTTTATTATACAGTTGTAAATACCAATAAATATATATTTTTTTAAAATATTCATATTCTGTGTTCTTTTCTCGAAATAGAACTTTTATTTGAAATCATATCTGAAAAATGTCTAATAAACGTTTTAGCTCAGTTTTTACACTTTCATATAATGTCCTTTGGGGGTCGAAAAATTATAAATTGTGGTAAAAGTATAAATTTTAAGCGAAAAGATCATATGATCATAATGCTTAGATATAAAGAAAACAAATGACACAACCCGCATCAATGTCGATATGAAAAATCAAAGTCAATATACAGAAATTATGAGCAATAACTAAAAAACTCCCAAAACGGATGTTCATGGGGGATTAGCTAGGGGACCGCTGAGAGGAGGAGTGGGGACGTTTGAAAAATACTCCTTTAATTAGGTCCTAATAACTGACAAAATATAAGATTGTCTCTCATTCTTCCGACACATGACCTTCATTGCCTACACTACTAGGCCTAGGAAAGCGTAGATCTGTCACTGAGCCCATTATAGCAAATGTTGCATAGTAACCAGAAAAAAAATATCTAAAAAGTCACAAATCGAATCCAAATGCACTAACATTAAACATTCATTTAAATTTCATCTAAAAAAAAAACTTTTTATTTGCCCTGAAGTAAAATATTGATCTACATCAATTTGATATGCATCTAATATATTGATGCAAAAGCCTTGCATGACTCCTCTGTAGAATTTGTTTATTTATTTAACGTCCCTCCCTTTATGCTACTGTGGTTAATCGGGAGACCTCCGTAGAATTTGACATCTGTTTTTATTTTTGGGGTAGCTGTAATTGATTTGGGTATGATGCAATACAACACTTTATTTCTATGGTACATAGTTTAGTTATAATTATTGTAAATATCTATAAATATTATTGTACATATGTTGGGATGATTGATAGTTTAGAAGATGGAGAAATGATTAATGTTTAAAAGTGGTTAATGATAAGGCTTTACGAATGTATACAAACAATGAATTCCAAAATAGGGTAGCACGAATAACAATGATTTTTTAAAGGATATGGATCTATGCGAAGGTACATACAAGTTTATGGGTTGGGATCTTGGGTTTACTGAATGAACAAAGGAACATCTGATAAGCATATCGAGCTTTTTCTTGTTTGGAAATATTGGAAAAGACTGAAAAAAAAAAGAGGTATTGCCAACAGAAAGATGAATCAAACCAATACAACTCGGTATAACTACAAGAAACATGGGAGTGTCTAGGAATTTCACATATGAATCTAATGAAATTATTCATTAGTCTCTTGAGTTTGTTTTCAGTTTTTTCAGACAGCCTGCCATACACGAGGCAACCGTAATCAAACTGGGAGAAAATGAGAGAGAAGACCAAAAACATACGGGTTTCATGTGGGATGAAATCACAAAATATCAGGAATAGTTTTAGGATAGCAATGGATTTTCAGGAGATATGGTTACACAAGGATAGGTTTTGATCAATAATTATTCCCAGATTTCTTACTGAGGTGTGGAAGTGGATAGGTAGTTTATTAATGTAAAGTAGAATGTATAGAATAAAGTTGATAAATAACCTGTAACATTTTGGACCAACTGGTCCTCTCTTACAATGAACTGTCTATACATTTATCCGAACATAAACCATCATCTTCTATTAAACTCAGCCCACATTAACTGGTCTAAATCAGTTAAATACTTAGGCATAACTTTAGACAAATCGTTAAGATATACTGAACATATCAATAGAAAATCTGAAAAAACAAAAAAATGTATTTATAAAATGTTCCCATATTTTAATAAAAAATCCAGTTTAAGCACTCAGAACAAACTACTACTATATAAAACAGTCATACGTGCCCAGATCTGTTATGCATCGCCCGTCTGGAGCTCGACTTGCAATACCAATTATAAAAAAATAGAAACAATACAAAATACATGTATGCGAATCATCAATAACTACCCACGATATACTAAAATTTGAAAAATGCTCTCTGACCTAAATCTTCCAAAATTAAAACAGTATATCTACACAGTAACCAAAAACTATTTTGATAAAACCACAGCTTCTGAAAACCCATTAAAACTAGAAATTGGTAATTATAACAAAACATCACTAAAGCGCTACACGCACAAAAGAACCAAACATGTACTTTTAAATTAATATTGTAATTTATATTGTGTAGGTTTTGTCGTGTTACTTTTCCTACTATCTTAAACAAAATATTGTATGAATTATCATAGTAAATTCAAAGGATGATTGAAACTCTGTTATCATGAAAAAAGGTCCACTGAAATAATGAAACCAAACATATTTGTATTGAGTGTACATTGTAAATATTATGTAAATAAATAAAGTTTCATCTTCTTCTTCTATACATTTATAATTAACCTTGAGTCAGGTCTTTTACGTCAGTTATTAATATACATATATTTCTAATATTAATACTATTTTATTTTTACAACATTATCAGAATAAAATAAAACATCAAAATTCAGATTAAAATAAAAATAAACATAAAAGGGAATTTTAACTCTCCACTATTATTTTCGCATAAAAGTTCATAACACTCTATATACATTACAGAATTAAATAACAAAAAAATTAAAATATTAGTAAATCCTTCTTACATAATAATATAATGTTTTTATACTTAAAATTATTCCTCTTATATGTTTACTTTAACTTACCTATATCTGAAATACATAGTAAGGGAAAGTATTGCAATCGTGAAAATTTTCGAATTCCAGTTTTCGACGAAAATACACGTTTTAGGGTCCCCTGAGTAAAAATGACCAAGTCCCGCAAAAAGGTCTGTGTGTCCGTCTGTTTGTGGTATGTCCAGCACGAAAACGGAAAGTTTTACGAAACTGAAATTTCATATTTAAGACAAATATACGTATGTTACGTATAAATATGTTACAGCACCTTTTTCGACTAAAATCGGCTGACCGGAAGGGCTACTTTATACTATGCATTTTACACGTTCTTACGATTTTCTCAAAAACGGCTCTAACGATTTTGATTAAACTCACTATATCAATATAAAATTTAATGGCCATTAATATCAAGTTGGTTTCATTCTGATTAAGATAGTCTGACCGGGTTTAACTGCCGATATTTTAAATTTTCTTACCCTAAAGTACCTTTAGTTTTGCAGATTTCATAAAATTTACCATAACGTCTGATTAGCATTGCTATAAAATAGCTAAATATAGAAGTTGAACGAATTTGATGACCAACTAAAGGAGGAAAGAACAAAAATATTTATTTATGCAATTTTTTTGTTTTTGCTCATAAAAAAAGTAATATTGGTGTATAATATACCGTTGGAAAGCTAAAGATTTTAGAAAAAATATTATCTTTTACAAAAAATTGTAAAAATTAACGGAGAGTGATGAATAGCCGATAAAATAAACTGTTTGTCGTAGATCATAATATACAATAATAGATTATTTATTAAAACGCATGTTTGTATTTATATTCAATGTAATTAATTTCTTCACAATTTATATGAAATGAAATGAAAATAGCCTTTATTTATGCACTAATATTACAATTTCAAAAAGTAACAAAACAAAATAAAACAGTTTCTTTTTTCTTTTTGCATTATAATTCATACAAAACTTTTTTCTATCTTGCATAGGCCTTCCCTTAGGAGTAATAGTCTTTAACACTTCCCTGGGTTAGCCCTACTGGGAAGCGGGATTTCTGACCTCTAACCATTTTTCTTTCCACACATCTCTGTCCCTAGCTGTTCTCCATCAGAGAGGTCCTGCCAGAAGCCTAAATGGATCTCTCCATCTCTTCATCTGTCATTTGTCACAATTTATATTGATCTCTAAATAAACTATTTAAATTGGTTTTAAGAACGGAGGTTATTGAATGTCGTGTATTGAGCGCACCAGATTTTTTTAAAAATTATTTCAGGTGTGTAATTTAAATTAATTTTATTATTAAACTTATTAAACGTTCTAAATGCACTTACAATGAATGATTTATTGAAAATCGATGTTTTATGTTACGGAATTACTTGTGTATTTAGAGGCTGTATTATTTCTATTATGAATTTCGTGTAAGAAGATCGTATTTGAGTGAAGATAGCTCCGGAGTTTTGCACTTTAATATTTTACGTGTAATGGTTAATAAATTAAATATTCTTCTTGACCTAATGTTCATCCTGTTTAACTGCTTGTAGTAGGGTGTAATAAGTCGATCTATTGGGGTTTGTGTTATTTAACGGACTCGTACAGCTGCATTCTGGGTTCTTTGAATTTTATTTAATAATTTTTCTGTGATATCAGTATAGGTCATACTTGCATAATTCAGGTACGGCATGATCCTTGTTCTTATCAGGTTTTTTTCTAATCGGCATAAAAGGCTGAGAATTAGGGTGTAATACGGAAGAAAATTTAGAAGTTGCTTGGAACCGAAGAGGATAACCTTGGTTTTTCCAGCATTCAGATTCAAGTCATTGGTACTAGCCCATGCATTGACATTATCAATATCCTGTTGTTGTTTTTTGATAGCCTCTGCCATTTCCAAAGGATAGAAGGAAAGATAGATTTGCAAATCATCTGCATATAGTGGTATTGTTAGTGGCGGATGTTGTCAAGGAGATCATTGATATAGAATAAGAATATGAAATTTAAATAATAATGATATTCTTTTGAAAGAAAACATTAATTTTATTTAAAATATATTTTTTATGTAAAAGAAGCAGTAGAAATTATTATGTTCAACAGTCACTTGAGTTTATGCTATGATAATAGTATATTTTATCTAAAATCATTAGCTTTCCAAAAGTATATTACACATCTATATTTCTGTTCTTATTTGGGAAAGGAAAATTTAATATTAACCAAATGTTTCAGCTGTTTTTTGTTTTTTATATGGATTGTCAAGTTTATAATTTATATTGCACCCATTTTTTATCAATACT
The DNA here is from genome assembly GCA_023052935.1 of Piezodorus guildinii. Lineage (NCBI taxonomy): Eukaryota > Metazoa > Arthropoda > Insecta > Hemiptera > Pentatomidae > Piezodorus > Piezodorus guildinii. The sequence goes on from CM041295.1 coordinate 85,700,077, forward strand.
AACAAGTATAAATTGCAATTTTTTTAATTAATAAAATTAAAGATACTTTAGAGCAAGAAAATGTTCCAATCAGCATAAAACCGAAATTAAATCAAATATTATTTAATTTTACATCAATATAGTGAGATTTATACAAATGGTTTTTAATTGTTGTTTTTGAGAAAATCGTCAAAAGGTGAATAGTATGAAATAGATATGGGAGAAAATACTCACAAAAAAAGTACGAGCACTGTGCTCAATAGTTTAAAATAATCGATTTCAAAATCGATAGTATGAAAAAAACATGCTTTAAATAAATTATTAATAGACCTCAAAACACACAAAGGGAAATTAGTGAACTCTGTACTTCAACTGGTTAATTATTTTAATGCAGTTTTTGTACTGTTATTGTGAGTATTAGCATATCTCTACTTTAAAGAATATGTAGTGACACTTCTGGTTAGTAAATTTAGATTAAAATGTTGCTGTACCATCCCTCGCATGTACTTACCTTAAATATGAAATTTCGGCTTTGTCCAACTTTTCGTTTTTGAGTTAGAATTACCACATACACACACACACACGCGCACGCAAACATGTATTTATACACACACAGATCATTTTGCTAAGCTTGGTCGTTTGGCCTAATGGAGTCCTAAAACGTATATTTCCGTTGAAACAGGAATTCGAAATTTTTTGCGATCGCAATACTTTTCGTTATTATATATATCATACTAAAGTGAAAATATTAATTAATTAATGAACAATTAGTTTAAATATAGCTAAATGATTCGAAAAGAAAGCTGTCTGAAAATCTGAAAGTGTATCAAAAATCTGTAAACAAAAAATAAAAAAAATAAAATAATAAAAACCTGTACCTCTATAACCCCTGAAGGGTCTTGGGCTCAGTACATATAGAGATTCGTTCTGTATCCAGGACAACGGCCATGCAATGAGGTGATTAGGCCTTGATCACGCTCAGCCGCCAGATTTTTTTCCCAATATGGGTACCCACTTTCAAAAGGCTGCGTTTGCCCTGAAGGGTCTCCATACCCTAGGGTCCACCCTGGCTGAAATAACAGAATAAATAACACTCTGTCATAGCCGAGATTCGTACCCAGGACCTGGAGAACAGTAGACTAGCGCTCTACCCGTTCGACCACACAGCTCCCATCTAAAATCTGTAAAATTTTCCAGAATTCAGTCAACAGAATGAAAAAAATAATACCATAAACTAAGATAATTTTAAGTCAAATATGATTCTAAAACAACAAATTAACGTAATTGTTATAGATAATAATTTTTATCGTTACATTATTTAATCTAAAATAAATGTTTCCATTGAAATTTAATGTACATACTTGTTTTTACTTTCAGTTACCTATAAATGAAATATTTAATAAGAAAAAGTATAGTCCTAAAAGAGTCCTAATGATCAAGTCCTGGAAAAAGGTCTGTGTGTGTCGTAAGTCTACCTCAAAAACCAAAACTTGTTTATACAACTCATACAAGTATTATAACTGAAATTTCATATTTTAGAATAGTATATACCTGAAATGTTACATTAAATTTTTCATTAAAATTGGTTAACATCATGCATATTATACCTTTTTACGATTTTCCGTAAAAACGGCTGAAACGATTTTGGTTATACTAGCTATATCGATGTAAAATTTAATGGGCTTTAATATAGTGTAGGTTTCATCCTAATTGTAATAGTCTGACGGGGCTTAAATGCCGATTTTTTTTAAATATTCTACCTCTTAAGTACCTTTAATTTTATACATCCCAAAAAACTAGCCAAATCATCTTATTAACATCGATAAAGAACGGCTCAATATACATATATAATGAATTTGATAACTAGCTAAATGAGAAAAGAGCAAAAACATATATCAGGCATTCCCCCCCCCCCAAACATAAGAATATTATCATTCCAAAAAGTTGTGGAAGGTAATTTGAAGTGAAGAATGGGGCATAAACTTCTCTGATTATTGTACATAACAATTTCATATTGTTATTTTATTTAATGTAAAACCTATTTTTCTAACGAAACTGTAAATAATTATTTTAACAGTTATTTTATTTATAGATATTAAATTTATTTAAAAATCCGACGTAAGCACCAGATTTTTTCTATTCATCTTTAAAGTCAGGCTTATGATTCCATAGACCGTCAGAAGCTATATAACATCATGATTGAACAGGGGATACCTAGAAAGTTAGTAAACCTAGTAGAGATGTGTTTGTCGGAAACATTCCATAAAGTTAGAATCGGTCATAATTACTCCGAGAGATTTGAGGTGCGATCGGGTTTGAAATAGGGTGACTCCCTTTCAACTGTTTTGTTTAATATAGCCTTAGAATATGTGATAGACAAGGTGATGTGCACCGAGAATGGCTTGCTTATAGGTGACAGGATTCCGGTTTTGGGATATGCCGATGATCTGGTACTGCTAGGTGAAGACACGGAAACCATACAACTAAATAAAAGTGTGTTAATAAAAACCGGTAAAGAAATAGGACTCGAATTAAATACCGATAAGACGAAATATATGATTAGTAGCAGAAACGGTGGCGATTTTGGTGATATTGATGTATCAGGGCATACTTTTGAACACGTAGAGAAATTCAAGTATTATTCAGTTGCTAAAAACTTAAAGGTTAGAATTTATAAAACTATTATTCTTCCAACGGTTCATTACGGATGTGAAACGTGGCCGCTTACTTTGAAGGATGGACAACGGCTTAAGGTCTTCGAAAATAAGGCGTTGCGTAAAATATTTGGTCCGAAGAGAGATGAGGCCACTGGGGAGTTTAGAAGGTTGCACAACGCGGAATTGCGGAACTTGTATCCTGTGAATATAATTGAGCTGATTGCATCACGGAGACTCAAATGGGCGAGTAAAGTTGTTGGGCTCGATGACGAGCGGATTCCGAGAAAGTTGGTATTTGCTGATCCGACTGGTAGGCGTCCGAAAGGTAGGCCGTAGCGTAGATGGGAGGGTTCGTTAAGGCTGATCTCGGGAGCTTGGGCTTGATTGGTGAACATTGGACGAGTCTGTGTAGGCAGAATTAGGTGGTATCGGCATCGAACCTTCGGGTTCGCTAAGCCTATTATTATTATTATCTTTAAAGTCAATAAAAACCTTAAAAATGTATTTCAATAAAGTGAAAGTTGTGTGCTACGTGCACCAGATGTTTATAAAATGCTTCTAGCACCGAAGTGGGTCAAATAACTCTTGTAGAAAATATTGTTGAATATAAGAACTATTTCTTAATATAACACTTGGTTAATTTCTTTTAAAAATGAAGTTCTCTAATGATAAAGAATATAATTTATATGTCAAGTGTATCATTGAAAATATAATGAAAAAAAAATTAGAAATAGGTTATATCATTATTCATCTGAATCATAACCGGTATCGATCTGGACCATAAAGTGTCAAGCAAACAGCTTTACAGTTTGATCGATTGATTGTCACCATGGTCGTTGTCATTGTAACGATTGGCAACATAACTATCAACATGAGCCAGGCAGATATATTCAAATTTTATCAAACCATGCTTTATTACATTACATCTAAATGACAAAAGCCTTATTACGATCGCGTCAACGTTGTCGACAATTGAGACGTTGATTTCCAAAAAGTACTAAAGGACATTTTTTACAAAATTGATTTTTTTGCATAGTTGTATTCTCATCAATTAGTTATATCTAAATCTCCTATTTGATTTTATCTAATGAACACCCAAGCCCTTTATAAACGCAATTTAGAAATATAATTATTTTCTAAAGGAAATAATTACACATTTAATTTCGTTCCAAATTATACCAAAACATCTCATTTCATATCTTTAATATGATGTTATTAATATACTAAAAAAACAATTTTGGATTTTAATGCGAAAAGAATCAAATTAGCTAATTTAATAATATAATAATTAGTGATTTTCGCGCCTCCTGTAAAATTTCCTAGAATGGATATAGTACCTTTTGGAAATCAACGTCTCAATTAAGATGTAGATTTCCAACAAATACTAACTATATTTATTTTAGAAAATTTTATAGGAAACGCAAAAATCTCTCATTTAATTATTATTTGGTAAAGGATATAGCCGAGTAAGTATAGTGAATCTGCCACCGTGACATTTTTTTTACTCAAACTTGGGGGATCAGTTTGATGTCAAATAAAAACAATTCACCTAAATTTTTAGCTTTTTAATTCACACGGTTTTCGAGATTTCTTAAAACGTTTCACTCACCGAACTTTGCCAGAAAATTACTTGTATGTTCCTCTGTACTTAAGAATATTTTCGAATTTTTTGAAGTGGTGAAACAATATGAAAAAAATAAAAACTCATTCTAATCGTTCGTTTTATGAAACTTATTGTTTTTAGATTATTGAAAAAATGTATAGAAACTTATTTTTTAACCCAAAATATATCCTAGCTAGAGAAAACCATAGAAAACCCCCGAACAAGCGATATCTTAAAAGAAATGATTGGTAGTGGCTAAATATACGGCGTTATAGAGCGCTGGCCTGGCGTTAGCGTGTTGAGTTTGTAATTTGTTTTCATATTGTTCCACCACTTCACAAAATTTGAAAAAAAATTCTGTGTATGGAGGAGTATAAAAGATATTTTCAGAAAAAAATCCGTGATTGGCACCTTTCAAAAAGGTTAAAAAAATATATATTTTGGTTTTCTTTCTTCCACTAAAAGTCGGCTTTTGTTTAAGAATTAAGATCATATAATTTTTTCATGTCTTTGACTTCTAAGAATCAGAGAAAAAATCATCATTAATTAATTTCAAATTTTACTATTAAAAAATAATAAAATCGAAAAAAGAGTTTTTTTTTAAATATCTCGAAAACCTTAATTGAATTAAAAAACTAAAGAATTGACATCAAGCTGATCCCCCAAATTTGAGTAAAAAAAACCACAGGGGCTGATTCACCATACTTACCCGGCTATAACCTTTACTTGATTATTTATTTATTTATTTTGTTTTTTATTGAAAACTAAATTTGATTTTTGTTCGATAAATATTGGGCCGTTTTACAAAAGAATTCTTGGATATATTTTTTTAAAACAATTTATTTAATCCAGTCATCGCAACGTTTCAGCCTCTAGGGCCATTCTCAAGCTTTTGTAATCAATTAAAGTTTCATTGCATTTATACATTTTCAACAATTTAATTACAATACATAATAAATATATTTTTAACAATTATGTCACCTAATGTTGAATTCTTTTGTAAAACGGCCTAATATTTATCGAACACATATTCAAACAAAAGAACAATTACGACAATGATGAGAAAAAAAAAATTGATTTTCTACAGCTTTAATAACTTATTTTATTTTCACTTGCCTACATATGGTAAGGGAAAGTATTGCTAGAGATTTTGATTGAATTGGATGAGCCATTTGTTGCGATTTTTCCCAAAACGGCTCTAACGATGTGAAATTTAAATGGGCTTTAGTGTAGTCAATTTCGATTGTTTGGTTTTTTTCTTGAATCTACTTAGAGGTTTGGAATACTATACAAGATAATGTTTGTTTTAACATCTCTCCAGAACGTTAAATCGAGAGTTTCTGAAAAAATTTAGACAAAATTTACGTGGCTGCGAGAAGAAATACTTAAACAAAAATTAATTTAATTGAGAACCAACGAGATCCAAAGCTACGCAACTAAGTTGTTTAAAACAAACTAAAAACTGATTATTAAGTTATAATCATTGATCAAAATAATAGCAGTGATTTTATACGTTCTAAATGAAAATGAAGTAAACAATAAATCAATGGTGATATATTACAAATGTTTGATGCTTCTGCTATATTAGGGGTACTCACTACGTTTGCTATAACATGCTATTTGTGCTATTGTGCTAAACCCATCAATTTTATACAGGAAATAACTGTAGAAACTCGACGGGTTTAGCAAAATAACACAAATAGCATGCTATAGCAAACGTAGTGAGTACCCCTATTATAGGAATTATAATACCTTTTGAAATAAACTGCAAGGAAAGGGTTTACAAAAGATACATTACTTTTTGGGTAGGAAAAAAGTAGGAGGGGTTTTTATTATCTTTTGGAATGAAATGAAATGTGGATTCAGTACCTTTTGGAATGAACTGCAATTTTCAAATACATTATTGATATGTTGTTTTTTTTAAGATAAAATCAGATGGCGGAATCAGACAAAAATAAACCATTAAATTACAGATATCTATAAATATCAATTTATACTTTACTTATTGAAAACGATGGAGTTTAGTTTACCGTTGAGAATATTAGATGAGGAAGATGGTTGCACCGGTCATTAGAGAGAAAAACACATTAAAAAGTAGTGTGTGTTAGTCCTTCATCTGTGCTAAAATAAACAATATAACAATCAATGGCATTATAAACTTATAATATAGTATAAATAATATGGTGACAGTAATATAATATAGAAACTTATATAAAATTAAATGTAAAATGATAATAATATGACAGTTATGAAGTGGATGGATAGAAAAAAAAATGGAAATCTGAAACTTGTTAAAATTCGTTCGTTAATGTCTCGTAATAACTCATTATATGCTCCGGTATTTGTCGCATATTCGCATCGAGAAGTACGGAAAACAGACTTGTTATATGTTTTTGTGAATATCTGTTTAAAAAAACAACTAAAGTAATGAAAATACATTCACAAATAAATACTTCAGCAGAAATTTCAAGATTAAAGATATAATTAATGGATTCTCCGTTTAAAATAAAGAATCCCCTAAAAACCATGGCTACTATTCTCAAACATATGATTGAGATTGAGTTTATTTATTAGTACAATTTTAAGCCGACGTTGCTCTAGTATCATTATCGTGCTACCATAAGAAAATGAAATAAATAATAATAACAAAAAACACATAACCAAAACTGTTTATCTTCAATTTTTTTTTCTCTTTAATCGATTGATAAACAATTCAAAATATTTATCTTTAATCTGATGGGCGGCATAACTCCCGACATGCACTCACTTCCCTTGTCACTAACAATTTTTAAATAAAGTAGTTTTTTATTGTTATTTGCAAGATTATTAAGAAACGTCATGGAAATATAATACAATGGCGTGAAATATATGTAGAGACACTACCCACTGGCAGTACTCCAGTAAGTGATCGTAACTAGGTCTCGAGGCCATTTTCTTTTCAGACGCCTTGGATGATTATCAGGAATGGAAGAGAAAGCCAGGATTGAAACTAGTAGGTTAGAGCTGGAATAAAGTTTGTCATGAAAGGAATTTTATCTGGTTCAGGCCAAATCAACAACATATGGAACATTAAGGTCTTTATGGATAAGTTTACTCGTTACAAAGTAAGGCGCATTGAGGATTTTGGATTTTAAGGATTGGATACGAGAAGAATTTGGTTTATTAGAGTCCTATAGCTCCACTCCGTTTTAAAAAAAGTTAGTAAAAAAAAAAAAAAATTAGTTCAGTATCATTTGGAGAAATAATTTTTGATTGAGCGAGAGGAATTCCGAATTTGAGCGGCTGAAAAAATCCTTGTCATATATTATATTATAGTAAACACCCTATAAATTGCGTATTGTTGTTTTCTTTATTTGTTTTATTAATTTTCTATATATTGCCAGAAAAAAACAAGTGAACGCACTGGTCCAAAATGCCGTCCAAAGATAGCAAAGTCTCTGACAAGTATAGGTCCATAGACCTTGACGAGTTTTTCGGTCAGTCATTTAGCTTTCCGTTTAACCTCGCTGAAATTAGCCTTTTTTTTGAGTCTTAGAGCATCACTATACACAGACCAACGGTAATTATTGCAATGAAGCAATGCTAGCAGATTACTGTTGGTACAGGCCAAAGAACAGGCCAAAATACAATGAAGTCTATTATCCTATAAATACTACATTATCCTCTTCCAATCGTCTCTGTCAACTACATGTCTCCTCCATCTCCTCACTCCGACCCGGCGCAGGTACTCCTCCAAGTCCTCAAGCTATCTCAGACCTACTCTTCCTTGCACACGCCTTCTTTCTGGCAATTGGTAAAGCAGTCATATTGGTAGGCGATACTCTAGCATTCTTTCTACGTTGCCAATTTTCTTCCGATCTTAACGAATATCACTATGTCTGGTTCCCCATACATATCCATTATTTCTTGATTTTCCTAAATCGCCATTTCCCCAATATGTTAATTGGACCATATATTATTCTAATGTTTTTTTCATGTTCTTGGGTTAAGACCCACGTTTTGCTGCGATATGTCACGACAGGTCTGACGATTGTCCGATATATTATTAATTTGGCGATATCTGAGAGTTTTCTAAACCGGAGTACCTTCCTCATGCAAGCATCTACTGCCAGCTGCCAGTCTTGCTTTATCTCTTCTTTAATGTTACTTTTCTCTGTTATAACTGATCCTAGATACTTCAAATTTTCCACATAGCTGAAATTCCGACCACAAACCGAAATATAAGGATTTCCCCGCCTGTATCTTCTAGAGGATTTCATGTATTTGGTATTTTCTGCACTGATGTCTAGATAGAGATAACTCGCCGCTTCCTGAAACTCCTTCACCATTTTCAAATCTTTCCGCCACCCGAACAATCTTGACCTTCATATTAAAAAAATAATTGTTTGTTTTAGCGTTTGTATTCTCACTCTTTGGCTATCCAGCTTTAATAAATTGCTAATTACAGCGCTATTGAACGAAAAGCAAAATTACAGTGACCTAAAAATTAACTCAAGTTAAAGTCGGAAATCCGCTGTCTTTGGAAGGCATTTTGAACAAGTGCAACTTTTTTTTTGGAAGGGGTGGAGATATTAATTTTTTTTTTTTTTTTTTTTTTTTACATCATTTATTGAAATTTACAACTGTACTTCAAGGTACAACAAGTAATGTGACAAAAGTTAAATGGCGTGAACAAACTTGAAGAAGAACTACCCAATGGCAGCACTCAAATTTTTTAAAATAAATATTCATAAGGAACTCAACGATATTCAATTTATAGGGTCTGTAATATAATATAATGTTTATATAAATATATGCATGTCCTTTTACAGGTTAAAAAATAAAAGTAAAAAATTCGAATAAGGTCGGATAATTTTGATTTATAGATATCTTGCTTCAGTTTGGTTTCTCATTTCATAACTAATTTCCCGACCTAGGCACGCCACCGTTAAGTCATGTAATTTAAGGAAATACCTGCAATTTTCGATCATTTATCATTCAGTGATCAATATCTTCTTCCTACTTACTCATAAAAAAAGAATGCCTTTTCTAAAATTCAACACTCATAGAACTTAGTAAGTTTAATAGTTCCGAAGATACTGTTTATTATTATTATTTTTTTTTTTTTTTTTATGACATCTGTTTCTGCATTCGGGCAAAAATTATGGAGAATAATTTCCTACTTAGAAGATCTTTACAAACGAGGATATATTATATTTACTATATATTTATTTGTGCCCTAATAGACGTGTATAAGTGATTTCTGATGATTTTGTGGATTATGTAGAAGACCTAGTATACAATCATATATATGTATATATTCTTGTATTAATATGTGAGTTATACAAACTTGTTTATAGCTTTGGCCTTTTATTTGTAATTTTATATTATATGGTTTTTATGAAAAAAAATTATACACTAAAATTTAAGAGTAGGAAAATATGGGGAAATGTTTAATCTCTTCAACACCAATAGTGCTAGAGTGTGCCAAACGCCCCAACACAATAAATAAAAAAAAAAAGTTTTTTTTTTTTTTTCATTGAAACTAATATACATCCTAAACGGTGGGTCCTAATGACAAATGTTACATGCCAACATATATTTTACACCAAAATTCTGACAATTAATAACCACTAACAGATCTAGAGCATGCGAATTGAGGGTGAAAATAAGGTTACACAATGAAAGTTAAATCCTCAATCCAAAGAATAAACAAAAATTAAATTCTTTAACATTTATTTTATAATTATTCATTATCAGATATATACTTTATAGTTTTGATTATATACTTTATATTACGATAATTTTGTATGTTATAATAACCAATTTCAAAAACTACTTTAAGTACGAGTTTAAGCGGGGTAGACTTGTGATGAGTGCACTTAACTAGAAATCTTCTGGATTCCAGTTTCAATCCCGATTGTGGCTGAATAAATAATATTCAGTAATATTATTACATTCAGTAATTTCACCCGTGTTCAAATTTTGGGTTACGAAGAACCTCGGGCTCATCTAGCTTCAATAAAATGAGTACCAAAATTTAAGGAAAAAGCTATTTGGCTAAGTTTCATCTCCGCATAAATCGCATCCTTCAAAAGCTATCAGCCTAGAAAACAAATTCTGATATGTACTAAATCCATGTCTTTCCTGGTATTATTATTACTTTCACTTACCTATATATGTAATATATAGTAAGGGAAAGTATTGCGATCGTAAACATTTTCGAATTTCAGTTTTAGGTTTCCCCTGAAAGCCCTGGTCTTTGGTCAGCACCTTCCCAAAACTTTTATTCCAATCCCTGATATCCTTAATCCCGATCACCTTGAATGTATTGAAGCAGAACTAACTATTCCCCTCCAAATGTCCCTTCCGCCTAAAGCTTTTCACCCTTCAGAAATTTCTAGTATTATTCATAGTCTGCCTTCCCGCAAAGCTCCTGGGCCCGATCTAATCACATCCCAAATTTTATTAAATCCCCCACGAAAATCCATCCTATTCCTTACCTACATTTATAATACTTTACTCCGCACAACATATTTTCCGGAGTCCTGGAAATTATCCACAGTAAAATGATACATAAACCCACCAGAAAATCCGTCCTCTTACCGCCCCATCTCTCTTTTTTATGAATCATGGGAAAAATCCTTGAAAAACTCCTTTTAAAACGTATCTATCCCATCCTTGATTCCAATACTACAATATTATCCCCAATCATCAGTTTGGCTTCCGAACATCCCATTCCACTATCCAGCAATGTTATCGTGTGGTGGATGTAATCTCCTCTGCTTTGGAGCGCGGTTTGTACTGCACTGGAACCTTTCTCGGTGTAGAACAGGCCTTTGACCGAGTCTGGCCTCCGGGACTGCTTTACAAACTCCGAAAATTCCTCCCTCCAACATACTTCATCATATCATCCAGTCCTATCTCACTGACAGATCCTTCAAAATAAATCACAATAGTTCCTATTCATCCCTTTTTGTTCAGTTCGCTGGCGTCCCACAAGGCAGTATCCTCGGACCCATTCTCTTCACAGTCTATACAGCTGACATCCCAACCAGTCCTAACACTTTCCTTTCGACGTATGCTGATGACACTTGTGTGTTATCAGCCAATAACGATCCTATTATTGTCTCTTAAACTCTACAATCCCACATCAGGGACCTCCAGATATGGTGTCAGAATTGGAGAATGAAAATAAATTCAGACAAATCCCACCAAATCACCTTCACCCTCCGTCGTAAACCAATGACATCCTGTCCTACAGTATCCTTTAATAATATTCCCACTTATCCCGGTCGAACAGATCCGGTACCTAGGTCTCTTACTTGACAAACGTCTCACATGGAATCCGCACACTAGACTGAAACGACAAGAAACTGCTCGCCGATTTCGATGACTTCAACACTTACTTGACAAACGCTCTAACCTTCCACTTAACTACAAAAGACTCCTCTACATTACTATCTTAAGGCCTATATGGACTTACGGAGTTGAGCTTTGGGGCTCGACTAACCATCAAATTCTTCCAATCCAAAATCCTTCGTAAAATTCCTCAACGCTCTTTACTTTATCACAAATAAACTCATCCATAAAGACCTAAATGTTCCATTTGTTGCTGATCTGGCCGAACCAGGTATCACTTCTTCCATGGAAAACTCCACTCCCACTCTAATCCACTAGTTTCAATCCTTACTTCCTCTTCGATTCCTGACAATCCTCCGAAGCGTCTGAAGAAGATGCCTCGAGACATTCTAGTTTAAAATAGATACAGGAGTGCTACCATTGGGTAGTTCTTCTACAAGTCTTTCTCATGTCATTTTTTTTTTATCATATTTACTTGTTGTATTTTTCAGTACAGTTGTAAATTTCAATAATTATGAGAGAAGTTGGTTCAGGGTGCTGTCAATTTAACACACAATTAAGCGTAAACTTAATTTACGCTTTGTAAAATAAATTAAGTTTACGCTTAATTGTATGTTAAATTGACTGCACCCTGAACGAACTTCTCTCATATATACACACAGTCAACCATAAATACCTACCCTTCACTTCAATAAATTATGTTTAAAAAAAAATGTTTCGTAATTTTTTTTTTTTAAATATATTTTTTTATTGAAATTTACAACTGTACAAAAAATACATCAAGTAAATATGATGTAATGTTATAACACATGAAATGAACAAGAAGAGAAACTGCCCATTGGCAGCACTCTTTGGTAGTGAGTCTAAACAAGGTCTCGAGGCCATCTTCTTTTCAGACGCCTCGGAGGATAATCATGAATGGAAGAGGAAGCAAAGATTGAAACTAATGGATTAGAGTGGGAGTGGAGTTTTTCATGGAAGGTGTGATACCTGGTACGGGCCAAATCAGCAACATATGGAGCATTAAGATCATTGTGGATGATTTTATTCGTGACAAAGTAAGGAGCGTTAAGGATTTTGCGAAGGATTTTGGATTGTAAGGATTGGATGCGGTAAGAGTTCGATGGTTTAGTAGAGCCCTAAAGCTCTACTCCGTAGGTCCAGATAGGCCTTATGATGGTCATGTAAATGAGTCTTTTGTAGTTAAGTGAAAGGTTAGAGCGTCTGTCTAGTAAGTGTTGGAGTAGCCGATATCGTCGTGCAGTTTCTTGTCTCTTCAGTCGTGTATGCGGATTCCATGTAAGTCGTTTGTCAAGCAGAAGTCCTAAATATCGGATCTGTTCAACCGGGACAAGCGGAATATCATTAAAGGACACTGTAGGGCAGGATGTCATAGATTTTCGACGAAGGGTAAAGGTAATTTGTTGGGATTTATTGGAATTGATTTTAATTCTCCAATTCTGACACCATACCTCAAGGTCTCTGATGTGGGATTGGAGAGTTTGAGAGGCAATTGTAGGATCGTTATTAACCGATAACACGCAAGTGTCATCGGCATAGGTAGAAAGGAATGTGTTAGGATGGGTTGGGATATCAGCTGTATATACTGTGTAAAGAATGGGTCCTAGGATACTGCCTTGATGAACCCCAGCAGACTGGGTGAAGAGAGATGAATAGGAACTATTGTGGTTTATTTTGAAGGATCTTTCAGAGAGGTAGGACTGAATGATTAGGAAGTATGTCGGAGGAAGGAATTTACGGAGTTTGTACAACAGTCCCGGGTGCCAGACTCGGTCAAAGGCCTGTTCAACGTCGAGAAAGGCTCCAGTGCAGTACAATCCGCGCTCCAATGCAGAAGAGACAACATCCACCACACGGTGACATTGCTGGATGGTGGAGTGGGAAGTTCGGAATCCGAACTGGTGGTCTGGGATTATGTTATAAGATTCTAGGATAGGGTATAGTCGTTTAAGGAGGAACCGTTCTAGGATTTTACCCATGATGGGTAGAAGAGATATAGGACGGTAGGAAGAAGAGAGCTCCAGTGTCTTTTTGGGTTTGGGGATCATTTTAACAATAGCTAATTTCCAGGATTGAGGACAATATGTAGTGCGGAGTATGGATTTGTAAATATATGTGAGAAATAGGATGGCTTTTCTAGGAAGTTGCTTAAGGATTTGTGCTGTGATTATTTCGTGTCCAGGAGCTTTCCGGGAAGGTAGTTTTTGGATTTAGTTCAAAATTTCTGAAGGATGAAATGCTTTAGGAGGAAGGGCCAACTGGAGTGGAATACCCAGTTCTTCTTCAATGAATTCAAGATGCTGCGGATTAAGGATCTCAGGATGCGGATTGTAAGTTTTAAAAAGATGCTGAGCGAATGTTTGGGATTTTTCTTCATCTGATCTGGTCCAGGATTGAGATTCATTAATGAGAGGATGATTAAAATCTTTGAAGTTCAGTAGTTTCTTAGTTGTAGTCCATAGGGATTTGTCAGTAGTTGTGAGTTTTTCAGTCATACTCAGTAAGTGTTAAGTTTTGAATTTCTTGATTTCTGATTTTAGATGGTTTGTCAGTTTTGTATAATATGTTTTGTCTACTGGATATCTAGTCCTGTGCCACTTAGATCTTGCTTTTCTTTTTTCCCTTAATAAGTTACGAATATGCTGTGGCAGGTTAGTTTGTTGAGGGTTGTTGGTGTTAGTGTTTCTACTCTTATCGAATATACTGGTACGTATGGAGTCTGTAAGTTTTTCTACGGCACCGTCAACGTCTATTTTAGTCTTTAGTGGAACAGTTAAGTCAAATTTGGTTTCCAAGTCTGTCCGAAATCCGTCCCAGTTCACTCGTCCAAAGTGCAGTTTAGGAGGGGTTGGGAAAGGAATAAAGTTCGAATGCAAGGAAAGCAGAACTAGACTGTGGTCTGATGAGAAGTCATTCAAGGTTTCGACTGTTGTTTGTAAGGGGTTTATTGTCTCCTCCTGCAATGAAGCGCGGTCCGAGGGATCGAAACAGGGTTTCAAGCTGGTGGCAGGAAAGGGAATTACCAGGAGGACAGTATACAGCTGAGAGAGTGAGATGGAAAGGACGTGTTGAAATGATCACTGAGGTTGATTGTATGGTGTCAGTTGGAGTAGTAGGAATAAGGGAATGGGGTAAGGATTTGTGGATAAGGATGCATGACCCGGCATGGGCAGTGTTGTCAGGGTGGTCTGTTCTGTAAGTGATGTAGTCACGTATGTAAAAATGTGATCTTTGTGTGAAGTGTGTTTCTGTCAGTAGTGCAATATCTGTGTGTTTGTCATGTAGAAGTATGTCCAGTTCGTCACGATGGTTATGCAGGCCATTAGCATTCCACAAGATAATCGCTAGGGGCTTTACATTCATCGTGGGAGAGAAAATGGAACTTGAGAAAGGACTCTGGTGAGAAGGGTGATTAGCGGTTGGATGGTATCTCTAAGATCAGAGAGAAAGGAATTTAGAATGGAGTATATGTTGGTTAGATCTGGGTTAGAAGACTGGTGTGGATAAAAGTCGTGAGGAGGATAACTTATTTGATCAGGAATGTAGACTGGATGCTGAACCCGCCGTTATGTAGGAGGGGGTTCAGTCCTCAGGGTCACTGGAGGTTGAGGCTTTGGTTGATTAGGAGGAAGAGGGGCACGTTGTGGAATTTTATTAGGGTGCTCTGGGGGAAGTTTGACCCGTAAGTGTGGATTATGGGGAAGGATCGGTTGACGGGAAGCTTGTGGTTTAGGTTGGGAGGCCGGTAGCTTGATTTGGGATTTCGGAGGCGGCTGACTAGTTGTCTGTTTCTGCTTCATGGAGGTGATGTCGGAGAAAGGATTTCTGTTTTCCGCAGTAGAATCCCTGACTGCAGAAGTGGTAGGCTGCTGTTGAGCGAAGGTAGTTGCAGGCTTCGGGAGTTGAGGAAAGGTAGACAAATTGTCCAACTCCGGTCCCCGGGTCCGTTTCTCCTGGTCCACTCTTTTTGAAATATAATTCAGTGTTCTTTATCGAAGGTGGGTTTTGTAGACTATACAACCCCGGTAGCTGGCAGGGTGACCTTCACCGCAAAGAGCACACTGGGCTGGTTCATCTCGAGGTTTCGGGCAAGTTTCGGATGCATGTGGGCCGGCGCACTTAACACACCTAGGCGGGTGATAACAGTACGACTTAGTGTGTCCCAATGTTTGGCATTTGGTGCACTGTACAATTGTTGTCTTTAGCCTAGGCTCTTCGAATCCTACGGATGAATTCACCAGTCTTCTGACTTCAAATATTTCTGGATTGTTTCTGGCTGCTTCGAGGTCTACGAAGAATAAATCGTAATTTCTAAAACCATTTTCTTGGCTACTTAGGTGATGTTTTGTAAGGACCAAAGTTCTATAAAATACTCTTATCATTATACTAGTTTTTGTTTGGTTCTTAAATATGCGAAATTACCGGAGTTAAGAAACCGTTATTTTAACAGTTAAGAGAGTTTTATTACTCCGGAACCAGCTTAGTTTCAAAGACCAAATTTATATCACTTAAACAAATCGTATAGATAGGTAATCTTTATAAGTTTTATAATTTTTCACTTAGTCTCTTTTGAGATATTTCCGTGTAAACATCGCGAAAAATTAATTTTTGCCACTTTTGAAAATACATGTACAAAAAAAGACTGTGTTCTCAAAATCGAAATTTTCACAGCAAGTAGGAATATATATATATATAGGCTATATAAGAAAATATAATTAAAAGTGAGTCTCTTTTTCTTTATATACTTTTATCTCGTTATAAATCTCGTTTTTTATTCATTTTCGATAATTGTTTAACGAACGTTCTTCACAATTTAGGTAATAAGTTCTGGGGACAAAATGTACAAAGCATGTCCTTATCTTATTGCTAATTTTTGGTTTGATTTTATATCTAAACATTTACAGGAATTTCCCATCACATGTTTTTGCCTGCGATGATTTAAAATGGTTGCAGTAGTAAAATTATTGGTCCAACAAAAGGTTTTATATTCACGAAATGATAGAAAATAACTGGCCGAAAAATCAAGAAAATCTAAAATATCAAGAGGCAAAATTTAATGAAAATTAGACAATTTCAATTGGATTGTCCCATAATTGTTTTTAAGGATAACTGGTTTTTTTACTACATATAATTGGATACATTTCCCTTCCTTGACCACAGCGAAATGGAGTTAAGTACGTATTTTTTTATACGAGAACTTTTCTACAATTTCTTATCCGATACATTTTTTGATAAAAATAAAAATTCCTTAAATCTTAAGGTAAAACGAAATAAAAACAATGCCATCCGCATTAATGTCATACGAATAATGATGAATTTATGAGCAATAATTGAACGACTCTCGGAATGTATGCAGGCAAAATACTTCTCTAATTAGGCCTTAACTACTAGATAAAAAATCAGCTAGCCACTAATTTCTTCCGTCATAAAACCTTCGTTGATTTAGATTGGAGTGGTCTGAATTTTACATCTAATACATCTCTTGGTTTTTATTTTAATTTACCTCACTTTTAATGAATTTTTCATGGTGTAAAAATGTTGAAATATATTTTCTTTTTATTCTAGATCTCTACAAATATCATTAATATTACAATTGATGAAAAAAAAATACTATGAACAATTTGGAGTCGTGGGATCAGTACTCACACACACACACACACACACATATATATATATATATATATATATATATATATATATATATATATATAATTATTTCGCGATTCTTGTTTTCTGCGATAAACTCTAAATCAATCAAACAATGCATTTCAAATGATACCACATTTAAATTGCACTTGAGCAAGTATAAGATAAAACAATCTCCTTTACTCTCCCTATCACATTACTGCCTGGCGACAAAGTTCGTCCATTTTTTTTACAAAAATCATAGACAAAGTATGTATTAATTTAAACCTTCTGAGTTGAATGTGTTAATAGGACTAATGGTTGTGTTTATAAACCTTCTTTATATCAATGAAATGTAATTATGTGATGAATAAAACATGCTCATTATAGAGGTGAATGGTTTCACGGCTCTTGTCGATTACGTGTAGCAGATCTAGCTACCTCTCCCTCTATGTCTACTACATGTCAGATTATTATCCACTGCAATCCATTTAGCTCTTTTAATAATATATTTTAAATCATATAAATATCTTTCTGTAATGAGAAATTCTCAGAATAATGAATTATTTGGCGGAATGTATGTAATAGATTTTCGAGTGATCTGAGTGACATGAAATTTAAGAGAATGGACGAAAAAATATCTAGTCATAATCGAATATAGATTGCGAATAATTGCATTACAAACGTTTTTGAAAATAATGCAGAAGGGACGAGTCCGTTTCACGTGACATCTAGGCTCATGACAGCTGATCAATCAACCGTACACAAAACATCACTCCCTTAGCTTCTCTCTTCCCCTCTCTCTCTCTCTCTCTCTATATATATATATATATATATATATATATATATATATATATATATATATAGCATTTCCAAGTCAATTGTAACCTTTTCCAAGTCAAATGTAACTTTTTCCAAGTCAAATGTAACCTTTTCCAAGTCAAATGTAACCCTTTCCATTTCAAATGTCACCTTTTCCAAGTCAAATGTCACCTTTTCCATTTCAAATGTTACCTTTTCCAAGTCAAATGTCACCTTTTTCTTCACTTCTAGCCTTAAATATTCCGTTTTAATTATTTATTTATTGAAAAATATTTAGTTTAATTAAAATTATGACTTTTTTAATAATTTTGGCATATCCTATCGCTATTTTTTTTTGTTTTTTAGATATTTGATAACAAGTTCTGTTTTTTACGAACTAATATTTAAAAAAATTAATTATTGTCTATTTAGTTTTAAGATAGTTGTTGATTTTGAATTTTTAGAGGGAAGCGATACTTTTTGGGAATAATTAATGTGTTTTCGGGTATTATAATTACGTTTTTCGAGATGTATTTTTTATCGCTCTCGTTTATTTTAACTAAAATTTACTTTTTATGTTTTTTATTGATATAGGGATTAATTATTGTGCTTTCGGGTGGTTATGAATACGTTTTTTGAGCTCTATCTTTTATCGCTCATGCGTATTTCAACTCGCATTTACTTTTAATGTTTTTTATAGACATATAGATTATTAATTGTATTTGCGGGTTTTGTAATTACGTTTTTTGAGCTGTATTTTTTATCGCTCATGGGTTTTTCAACTCGCATTTACTTTTTATGTTTTTTATTGATATAGGGATTAATTATTGTGCTTTCGGGTGGTTATGAATTCGTTTTTCGAGCTGTATTTTTTATCGCTCATGGGTATTTCAACTCGCATTTACTTTTTATGTTTTTTATTGATATAGGGATTAATTATTGTGCTTTCGGGTGGTTATGAATACGTTTTTTGAGCTGTATTTTTTATCGCTCATGGGTTTTTCAACTCGCATTTACTTTTTATGTTTTTTATTGATATAGGGATTAATTATTGTGTTTTCGGGTGGTTATGAATACGTTTTTTTGAGATGTATTTTTTATCGCTCTCGTTTATTTTAACTAAAATTTACTTTTTATGTTTTTTATTGATATAGGGATTAATTATTGTGCTTTCGGGTGGTTATGAATACGTTTTTTGAGCTCTATCTTTTATCGCTCATGCGTATTTCAACTCGCATTTACTTTTAATGTTTTTTATAGACATATAGATTATTAATTGTATTTGCGGGTTTTGTAATTACGTTTTTTGAGCTGTATTTTTTATCGCTCATGGGTTTTTTCAACTCGCATTTACTTTTTATGTTTTTTATTGATATAGGGATTAATTATTGTGCTTTCGGGTGGTTATGAATTCGTTTTTCGAGCTGTATTTTTTATCGCTCATGGGTTTTTCAACTCGCATTTACTTTTTATGTTTTTTATTGATATAGGGATTAATTATTGTGCTTTCGGGTGGTTATGAATTCGTTTTTCGAGCTGTATTTTTTATCGCTCATGGGTATTTCAACTCGCATTTACTTTTTATGTTTTTTATTGATATAGGGATTAATTATTGTGCTTTCGGGTGGTTATGAATACGTTTTTTGAGCTGTATTTTTTATCGCTCATGGGTTTTTCAACTCGCATTTACTTTTTATGTTTTTTATTGATATAGGGATTAATTATTGTGTTTTCGGGTGGTTATGAATACGTTTTTTGAGCTGTATTTTTTATCGCTCATGGGTTTTTCAACTCACATTTACTTTTTATGTTTTTTATTGATATAGGGATTAATTAATTTGCTTTCGGGTGGTTATGAATACGTTTTTTGAGCTGTATTTTTTATCGCTCATGGGTTTTTCAACTCGCATTTATTTTTAATGATTTTTATTGATACAGGGATTAATTAATGTGCTTTCGGGTGGTTATGATTACGTTTTTCGTGCTGTATTTTTTATCGCTCATGGGTATTTCTACTCGTATTTACTTTTTATGTTTTTTATTGATATAGGGATTAATTATTGTGCTTTCGGGTGGTTATGATTAAGTTTTTGATGGATATTGGGATTGATTATTTTGTTTTTAGTTCTCATTATAACGTTGTTGGAATATACATCATTTAGCTTTTTTTTATTTATTTTTTTTTTTATTTAATATTTTTATTATTATTTTTTTATAAAAGGATTAGTTATAGTTCCTTTTATAGCGTCCTGAGTAAGTTTTTTCAACTAAATATTTTATAATGGACCCACTTTCTCACTTGTTCTTACAATTATCTGATATTTTAATTGAGGAATCGTTTATTCTATTTTCGGGTGTTCTTATAACATTATTTGAACCTTATTTGTTTTCGCTTTTACTCATTTTAAGTTACTGTTCCTATTTCATAAATATTTGATAGAGGGATCGTTTATAGTGTTTTGGGGAATACTAATAGAGTTTATGACATTTTTTTATAGCTAGTGCACATTTTACCTTAAATAAAAAGTGATCTAGAACAATGCGCAATCGCTATGTAACACCCAGTTAAAAAAGTAATCAGAACGTGCAAAAACACAACAAATAATTTTTACTTCAAATTATAACATAATATCTACGGTATGTAGAAATTTCCAAGCGCATAAAAGATTAATGTTCAAAACACGTAATCAGAATCCCATAAAACAAAAACAAAGAAAGACCACTCTATCAATATATAAAATGATATTAGCTCTAAGTTGAAACGAGCGCGTGCTATAGAATAAGCAGTCCAAAAAATGTTTTTTCATAACCACCCAAAAACACAAGCATAGATCCCCTATAACAATAAAAAGATTAGAAGTAAATGCAAGTTAGAATGCGAACAAGCGACAATAAATACAGCTCAAAAAACGTAATTACAACACCCAGAAAGACAATTACTAACCTATATATCAATAAAAAACATTAAAAGTAAATGCGAGTTGAAATACGCATGAGCGATAAAAGATAGAGCTCAAAAAACGTAATCATAACCACCCGAAAGCACAACAATTAATGCCTATATCAATAAAAACATTAAAAGGGAATGCGAGTTGAAATACCCATGAGCGATAAAAAATACAGCTCGAAAAACGTAATCATAATCACCCGAAAGCACATTAAGTAATCCCTATATCAATAAAAAACATTAAAAGTAAATGCGAGTTGAAATACGCATGAGCGATAAAATATAGAGCTCAAAAAACGCATTCATAACCACCCGAAAGCACATTAATTAATCTCTATATCAATAAAAACCATAAAAAGTAAATGCGAGTTGAAAAACCCATGAGCGATAAAAAAATACAGCTAGAAAAACGTAATTACAAGACCCGCAAATACAATTAATAACCTATATATCTATAAAAAAACATTAAAAGTAAATGCGAGTTGAAATACCCATGAGCGATAAAAGATACAGCTCAAAAAAACGTATTCATAACCACCCGAAAGCACAATAATTAATCCCTATATCAATAAAAAACATAAAAAGTAAATTTGAGTTGAAATACCCATGAGCGATAAAAAATACAGCTCGAAAAACATAATTATAATACCCGAAAACACATTAATTAATCCCTATATCAATAAAAAACATTAAAAGTAAACGCGAGTTAATTTGCACGCGAGCGATAAAAAATACATCTCCAAAAACATAATTATAATACCCGAAAACACATTAATTATTTCCAAAAACTACCTCCCTCCCTCTAAAAATTCAAAATCAACAACTATTTTAAAACTAAATATTTTTTAAAATATTTGTTCGTAAAAAACAGAACTTGATATCAAATATCTAATAAACAGAAAAAAATAGCGATAGGATATGCCAAAATTATTAAAAAAGTCATAATTCTAATTAAACTAATTATTTTTCAATAAATAAATAAATAAAACGGAATATTTAAGGCTAGAAATGAAGAAAAAGATGACATTTGACTTGAAAAGGTAACATTTGAAATGGAAAAGGTGACATTTGACTTGGAAAAGGTAACATTTGAAATGGAAAAGGTGACATTTGAAATGGAAAGGGTTACATTTGACTTGGAAAAGGTTACATTTGACTTGGAAAAAGTTACATTTGACTTGGAAAAGGTTACAATTGACTTGGAAATGCTATATATATATATATATATATATATATATATATATATATTTTTTTTTTTTTTTTCTTTTCTTCGGTTGGCCCTTTTGCGTGCGCTATGGTTTCCAAAGATTCCACACCGCGATCCTCGATGATATTTTATAGGTCAAATAACCTGGGGTAGGTTGTGAGTGAGTCCCTATTGAACTATTTACTTGAAAATATCCTCCTGGGACTTGGATTCGTACTCACAACCTTTGGCGTGGTAGAATAGCGCGCTAGCCACACAGCCACGGGCTTTTCCATATATATATAATTGAGAATCTTACTATTCTAGATTATGCTATCTATTTTTTTTTTCACCAATATTTCACCAAAGAGGTTACTCTGAGATTAATGTTCTATATTTTAGGTAAGGTAATTAAAGAATATGTTTGTCAAACTAATTGTAATTGATAAAACTATATTTTAGCACCGTTTAATATCTTTAATATGAAGGGTGAATACTTTAGAAAGGTGTGCAAATTCCTCGGCGTTATCTTCATCGGAAGCAGCCCAGAATCTATCACTACCCGGAGAGGATGGGAAATCAGGTGAGACTTTAGAATTCTCTTCGTGACATTCTATAGGGAATTTTCACGAGCCGAAAGAGAGGAGCTGTAGGAATTGTAGGATTAAGAACGAAAGCTCGCTAATTGCAGCTTTAATTTTCTACAATAAAAGTTGGCATGAAATACAACAAAGTTTCTACAATAAATAGGAGCGGCCATCTGCTGGTTGACAGGTGCGTTGCCACAATGTTCTGGCTCGACATTAGGTGTGGATGAGGTCTATGAAGAATTGTGGTAAATGGTTTTTATAAGGACTTATTTGGGAGTGCTTGGAAGACTAGGCTACCCAGACAGTTTGTTAAATCGCGGTTGTAAAGGAATATACGGCATCGTCAAGGTCATTTGGGGTTTTGAGAGTCACTCTGATGTCTATATAATTGGTGAGGATTTCCAGTTTCAGATGTTTTAGTTGACAGGGCCTCTGATTAATAACGGAGGGACTGGTTTAGGAATAGGTGTTAGGGATACATTTAGGATCAATGGACTATGGTCAGAGGATAGTTCATCAATGCGAGTTAAGGACAAGTTCAGAGAGCCTAATCCGCTGTTGATGAAGAACTCGACGATGTCAGAATGATGGTTAGGATCTGTTTGCCATAAGTAGGGAAATTGGGAGGTAGGAGATTAAAACGTCGGGAGTTGAGTCCGTCTACAAGTATTTGTGGTCTGGAGCCCCATTGATGGTGCTTGGCGTTTAAGTATGCAACCAAAATGAATCGATTCCCCAGGGAGTTGTGGAAGAATCGTGATTGGGTATAGGAAATGAAATGTTTAGGAGGGCACTATGCTAATACAATGATGTGCGGAAAGGAAAAAGTCTCGATTATAATGGAGGTAAGGAATCGTGGGGGAGAAGTGGGTGTAAGTGATGAGAGAGATAACGATGGGCAATGACAGCAGTACCAGTAAGGGTTGTCTAGATGGTCTGTCCGGTATGTCGTGTATTCTGGTATTTTGAAGTACTGTTTAATGGTTAGTCTAGTTTCAGTAATGAGTGCAACATCAAACTTTTTGTCTTGTAATAAGGCTGTAAGTTCTTCAGTGTGAGTTTTAACACCATTTGCATTCCATAAGAGTATGGATAAGGAATTAGATGTGGTCATTTATGGATTTTTAAAGGCAGCAATTAGATTTGATACAAGATTCGTAAGGAGCGATATTAGGGGCATAACAAAGGATTTAATTTCGAACACAAAGGATTTCATCAAACTGGTAAGGTCTTTGACATTTGAGAGAGGGGGAATGTTTGAGATTTGTTGTGGATAAGGCTTTTTGGAATTGATTACATTTTTAAGAAGAGGTATTTGTGGAATTGATCGAGGATGCTGAGGTATATTTTGTAGTTCCGGCTGAGCCTCGGTTTCAGTACTTCGATTCCCACCTCCAAGTAAGTGGCAAATGATACATTGGACATCGATAGAGTTTTCTTCTGGTTCTTCCTTATCTTGCAGTTTCATCCGGTACTTGAGGTTTTAGAAACCTGGTCCTTGGATCCTTAAAGATTTGGCATCCCTTGTAGTTGGCCGGGTGGTCCTTAAGGCAATGTGCACATACAGCAGGTGTTGGATTTGGTTTTGTACATTCCACAGACTTGTGCTGTTCACAGCATTTAAAGCAGCGTGGTATGGGATCACAGTAAGTTTTTTTTATGTCCATACGCACTGACAATCGTGATACTGAACAATGTCTCTCTTTATGTAAGGATTTTCAACTTTTACACTTGTATAGTACAGTCTTTTTAGATCATTAATTTTTTTACTCCTGTCAATGGTTCTATGTCAACCATGAATAGAAGAAGTTGAACTCTGTATTTTAAGACATTGGTGACTTAGCGCACCTTGTAACCTATCTCCATCAGTTCTTCTTTGATTGCGTCAACTGGAATCGAGGGGAGTAGGTTTCTGATCACAACTCTGAGAGCTTTCTCTTGGCGTAGTTGATAGGTTTGGAAAGCTGCTTTGGTATCAGTTAGACATTTCAATATTCACTATATGTCCCGGCGGTGGTCTGGGACATTTTGGTGTCATTAGTTCTACTCATACAATAGTAGGAGCTTGGTAAAGTTGTTCTATTGCGCAAACAACTGGACATTTTAAATATTTTTTACAAATATCAGAGGAGGCCGTGGTTCACTGATTGTAGGAGCAGATTCCATGTTTTCTTTTTCATTACGTAGAATCTAATAAGGATTTGGGATGAAAAACGGAGATTTGACAATCATCCCCTGTGACAATGTGCCAGGCTCTGGTCCAGATTCTGTATTTGTACCCGAAGGGGTTACGTGTAGATTTAATCATTTAATTAGTACCACGGCGGGGTCTTTGTTTTATAAGAGACTATATTGAACGATTTATTTGAAAGCTTTGGAGGACATTACTTGATGAAAATATCGCATTTCATGTGAAGAAGATCATTAAATAACAAACCAGATGCGGAGAAAAAACAATAACTAAAGAAAATATGAGAAATCCCAGCCTCCCCGAGCTTATTGGCAATCAGCTGATATTAAGACGTAGCCCAGCATTCACATTACTCTGTAAATTGTAACACAGCTTACCATTGTTTGCTCCAATATTGACTGTTGTTATCCTGAAGTCTGGTGATGTTTTCAAGACTGCCGAAGTGAATTCCAAACAAGCAAGAAATCCGAGAGCTGATTTAAAATATGACTGTTATAATCATGCGCTTGCACAAAAATCTAAAGCTTACTCTCCGTAACTCCCCTGGATACAATCTCCTTACTCCTCGAATCATAAGAAAATTTTCACCTAAAGCCTTTTCATTCCTTACATATATCTATAACTGTATCCTACGGACAACCGATTTTACTATCTTATGGAAACACTCAACTATCGTCCTTTTCCTAAAACCAGGAAAACCTCCTAACATCTTACAGACCTATTAGCCTACTTCCGATTCTCTCAAAAATCTTCGTAAAGCTCCTACTAAAAAGAATCCCAGACAAATTTCAATTTTCTTCTTTCGAAATCAGTTTGTATTTAGTTCTCAGCATTCCACGGTTCAGCAAGAAGAGCTGTTCATCACATTTCCTCCTCCTTTGATTGCAAGTATAGTATAGTTTCTGGAGCCTTTCTGGACATAGCGCAAGCTTACGACCCGGTTTGGCACCCGGTATTGCTCTTTGAGCACAAAACCCATTACCCCAATCCTTATACCTAGTACTCCAATCCTATTATCAAACTGCTTCTTCCGAGTTCGCTGTGGTTCAGGATTTTCCAAACATTTACTGTTGAGATAATACAACCCTATACACCGCCGATATTCCTACCATTCCCAATACCTTTCTGGCAATATTTGCAAACGACACTGCCATTTTATCATCCGATTCCGATCCTGAAGCAGCATCGCGAAACCTCTAAAGGCACCTTTCCCTTGGTTGACTGTGTATTAAGGTAAACGCAAGCAAATGCACACGTGTCAACTTCACCCTTCGATTTCAATTCCATACAGCTTCCTTTTCAGACACAATCCGTATCTTGGCCTTTTACTAGACAAAATATTGAGGAGAACCCATATACAAGATTTAAAAGAAAAGAATTCAGCCGCAGATTCGGCCAGTTATACAGACTACTATTAGACTAGACGACAAATTACTAATATGCTAGACAATACTGAAGCCAATATGGACCTCCGGACTTGAACTGTGTTGGACAGCTAAATATCCCAACATCAAACGCATCCAATCCTTTCAATCCAAAGTAATCCTAACAATAGTTAATGCTTCTCATTATGTTACCTATTGTACCTTACACCACACCCTTAATATTAATTTATTTTAGACCTGGTACCATCCAAACTTTCCGAATTCCATCATTATTCATCATCCTAACCCTCTATAATATTCCCTATCCAGATCCACCCACCCGTACAATCCTCCTCGAAAATTGAAACTGCAGTGGCCCCGAGAAATTTTGTAAATATTTATATTGGAGTTCTGACACTGTCAGATCCTCCCTAACATTAGAAAAATAAGTTGTTAACACAATAAAAAATCAACTAAATATTTTCATAATAAAAAATAATCAATTGAATTGGTCCAATTATAAATAAATGAGAGATTTTTGCGTTTCTAAAGTGGATATAGTACCTTTTGAAAAGCAACATCTCACTTGATAACTTTAATTCACCAAGGGAGTACGCAGGATTTTCATTAGGGGTTCCAAAAATTCAAGCTATTTTTTTCAAATACTGTGTATAAACATATTAATTATCAGTATACAGGTGTTCCTCAAGGCAGTATTCTAGGACCCATCCTTTTATACAAATAAAATTTATATAAATACAGTTACATCTGATATCCCATCCATCTAGCACTTTCCTTTCTACCTATGCTGATGACACATGTATGTTATCAGTCAACAACATCCAACTATTGCCTCCCAAACTCTTCAATCACACATCAAAGACCTTGAAGTATGGTGTCAGAACTGGAGAATAAAAATAAATTCCAATAAATCCCACCAAATCACCTTTACCCTTCGTCGTAAACCTATGACATCCTGCCCAACAGTATCCTTCAATAACACTCCTCTTGTCCCGGTTGAACAGACCCGATACCTAGGACTGCACCTGGACAAACGTCTTACTTGGAACCCTCATACAAGACTGAAAAGACAAGAAACTGCCCGACGTTTTCGACTACTTCAACACTTAATAGACAAACGCTCTAACCTTCCACTTAAGTACAAAAGGCTCATCTATATGACTATCATCAGACCGATATGGACTTACGGAGTAGAGATTTGGGGCTCTACTAAACCATCAAATTCTTCCTGTCTCCAATCCTTGCAATCAAAAATCCTTCGAAGATTCCTCAACGCTCCTTACTTTGTCACAAATAAACTCATCCATAAAGACCTTAACGTTCCCTATGTTGCTGACTTGGCGCGAACCAGGTACCACTCCTTTCATGACAAACTCCATTACCACTCTAATCCACTTGTTTCAATCCTTGCTTCCTCTACAATCCCTGATAATCCTCCGAGGCGTCTGAGAAGAAGATGGCCACGAGACCTTCTAGTTTAACATAGTCTTTGGAAAGCTGCCAATGGGTAGTATCCCCACATGTGAATCCATGACATTTGTATCTTGTATCTCATTTACTAGATGTATATCATTATACAGTTGTAAATAGCAATAAATCTATTTAAAAAAACATATTAATTAGAAAATTTAGTGTGTACTTGGAAGTGAAAAGTCTTAAACACACTTTCTATCTTAATATCATTTATTTTTATAAATTTTATTTGATCACTCTTCTTATGCCTTTGCCAAAACCCATTTTTCGTTTTTGAGCTGTGTTCTGTACCTACAAAACAAACTATTTGTCAAGCCTTCACTATCGACTCATGGAAGTTAGCTGTCTAGACAACGGGGTCTCCTGTGGTGTAATGGTTAGCATTTTTATGCTCATGGATGTTTCCTTTTCTACCCAAAGTCGCTGAACCAAACCTGGCAGGTTGCCCTAAGACTTTTTTATAGGAGTAAAATATTCTTAACTTTACCGTCCTTCGTTGGGGCGTAAGAAATTGGTCCCGAACCTATGCGATGTCAGATACTATTTAAATATCCCTCTCCTAACTAAACCTAGATAGGCAAAATTTCGGATTCCCACAGCAGCATAAACTTATTAGCAACAGAAGCATAAAGTGGCGTTAAATGAATAAACAACATTACTGATTGGACTCTATTTTTTTTTACGATCGCAATGCATTTCTCTGGCAATATATTTTTTGGTATGTAAGTGTAAGGAAAAATGACTGAAAATAATAATAATATATATTATATAAGCGAGAATAAAATATGCTGCTTAATTATGTCAAAACATTCATAAAATGTTTAATAATTTTCTTTACAATTTACAATACTCCTTTGGTATATAATACCTGGATAGATAACACGAATGCTGACACATACAAAAAAAAAAAAATGGTTAGGCTTTAACTATTTGAGTTAAAATATAGTCAAAATGAAAACAGTAAAGTAGCAGGGTTGACACGAGAAAGAACTTGGCTTTCTGTCCTTATTTAATGGATGCTCGATACGAAGTTGTGAAAGGTTCGTCACACTTTTACATTGTTGGCAACCACTGTTCCAATCCTCAATTACTTCGGCTTTCTAACGTTAGTCAACATTTTATTAAGGCGTGGAACGAAGTTGATCTTTTATTATAGCATAAAATATCAATACGGGCAGGTTTTTATCTTTTAAATCTTCGCTAGTTAATTTGTATAGCTCTTATGTAGCTTTAATATAGCAAGTTAACTTGGAAATCCGGAAGTATTTTCTAAATTATTGTTTCAGAAAATATTTCAGTGAGAGGTCACTATCAATAGGTCACCTATTTTGAAATTCGCTTATTGTTGATCGTAAGTTGAAAATTAATTTTAAATAAAAAATAATTGTTTATGATAAAATGTTCTACATAATGGGTTTTAGGAGTGAATCATACTTACATATACTTTTTAGTATGAACAAGGCTAGTTTACAAAAGACAAAAATTATTATAGATTTTTTTTATCAAAAATGATATATGGTTTTTTTTTTTATCTGTGTTTGTCCTTCAATACGTTCTGAAAAACAAATATTGGGTAGTCCGGAAAATAATGTTTTCCACCATAAATGTTGGCCACTTTACCATTCCATTGGAATAGAATTTTCCTTCTTTAGAACTGAAAACTCCAAAAACGTGTTTTTTAAATTTCATTTGTCCATTAAATGTTTTGTCAAGTAAGTGGTGCGGTGAGAAAAATGATAATCGGTAGGCGATAGTTCCGGGGAGTAGGGCGGATGTTGCAGAGTTTCAAATCGATGTACCAATAGGTTTTTTGACGTCCCACGTGAGACATGTGGTCGGGCGTTGAACAAAAAACAACATGAAACAAAGTTGGTCATTAACAATCACCTTTTTTTTTTTATGATTTGGAGGGTTTGTAAAATGTTGAGCTGCTTACTTTTGTCAAGCCAGGGTCCAGAACGTCTACTGTTTTCCTAAAGTATCCAATTTTTGTCAGAAGTAACATTTCTGGACAGATAAACATCGTTTTCGTTTTGGCAAAGGAATATAGCACAAACTTCTTAATGATGTTTTTTTGGCGGTTGTTTAACTTTAACTTGTTTTACCTTTCCATTCGCGTGAGGTGATCATCAATGGTCGATTAGCTAAGGTTAAGTTTTTGCAAGTTCTCGAAAAGTTGTTTCCAGGGGTTTTCTTCCACCAAAGTCCGCAGAACATCGTCATCAAGAGAGGTAGTCCTTCCACGACCTTCTGTCTCTTCAAGGCTGAAGTCTCTCTCCCGAAATTTTTCGAGCCACCGCTGAACAGTGCACTCATTAATGCTTCCTCGACTTGATGACACAAACTTGATTGATTTTTCTGGCCGTCTGGCCCGCGTTCTGGCCGGGTTTAAACTCGTAAAACAAAATTATACGAATATCACTCATTGACATCTTAGTAAAGATTGAATTATTTCTAAACAGTGACCTAATCGTATGCCAGAGAATTAATAAGTGCTGACATTCATGAAATGATGAATAATCTGGTAAACGTAAACAGCTTGTAATTTAGATGGGTATTTGAAAGAAAACTCAAAACACTGCATTATTTTCCGGATAACCCAATAATTTGGCGGGGTGAGAAAATACCGATATTGTTTTTGAAACTCGATACATAATATTTAGCAGTTTTAGCATGTTTTATTATATTTATTTTATTTTTATTATTACTTTTTTTTGGCTACCAGAGTCCATTAGAAAGAATTGCAGGTGACATGTCCAATATTTTGAGGTGGGAAATCACCGAGAAATATAATTTCGTCTAAATCGGCTAACCGTTTAGTGTTGTAAAATTCGGTTATAGAATTTCTTATGCAAATGGAAAACTAGATTACTACGATTTTTATAGAATAAATAAATGAATACATCAAACTACAAACCAAATAAGGAAATTAATGACTATTGATAGTTGTGAGGTGTAAATATATGGTTTGCTAATTTAAAAAATATTCTATGAAGATGAATATTTTACAATTCTGGACTTATTATTAGTTTCTTTAGCATGAAAACAACAATATTTATCCAATTTTACATAATTATAATAATACAATTATTATAATCTGTTAATTATTATTATCAAACATACTATAATAATTAACAGGTTATAGTATCAATATAAGGTTATAATAATAATGATAATGAGAAAGTCATTGTAACACATGGTATCACATACTTGTTTATTTTTAATCACAATACATTTTTAAACAAAGAGTACCAGGCAGTAATTACCATAAATACAAGTAAATCCACAAAGCACTGACCGAAAAATCAATACCAATTCATTGAAGTTATTTCGGATTCCACCTGAATTATCAAAAAATACAAAAGAGATCACATGCTCTGAAATGTTTCCCTGAATTGCAGTGGAAGCTGCAAGGAGAAAATTGGATGACTCATCCATGACATTGTTTATTTCGCTCGACACGCTGCGTGGTTTTTTGCGAATTAAAAAATGCACATCGAATTCAACGAGTCAGGAATATTTCGCTGGATCCGAATAATATGATGATACTTTATCTTTATTTATTTGTTTTTAATGAACCTAAATGTAAATAAGATGATCGTAGACTATTGTTAAACAAAAAAACACGTGTTTTTTTTTTTCGTTTTTGTTTTATTAAGAAAAACAGATCATATTGTTTCGTGTTGAGGGAGTATACGAATTAAAAAGCAAGCGTCTTAGCCGCTGCTTTAGTACTTAATCTATGCAATGATTTTCGATTACGATTCAATATTTGGTTAAAGGATTGAATGTATACAATAATATTTTTTTAAATTATAGTAAAATAGTAATTTTTTTCGATAAGCGAACAGAAGGTGCGGAGGTAAAAGGACTGTGTGGGCACGAAGACCTTGCTTTGTGATATTAAGACAAGCTTAGTTGGTCTCCGCGCTCCTTAGAAGTAACATTCCAGGTCCTTTAGCTCACGGATGCATTTCTCGCCTCGTTTACGATCGTAATGCTGGTCGTTCGTTTATGTAAACATTAACATGCAGAGGTAAGAAGAACCCTGGAATAATACCAATTTACATAAAATTAATGAAACTTAAAACCATCTTCTTCTCTGATACTTTTTTTTTTTTCTAAATCAATAAATAACCAATGAAGAAATTAATGACATAAATAAATCATCATTGCTTAATTGGTTACCTTCTCACAGTATAAGAAGAACTACTATAAATATAATTTTAATATAACATTTTATCCTATTTAAAGTGTAGGTTTTGTTATGTCAACCTTACAACCAAAATAATATTAAAGAAGTATCCATGGATTAATAATATAATGTGGTGATATAAAAGTAATAAATACTTAGATATTTTACAAGAAAATATTGTATTTTTCAAACAGTGCTTCGGAATTTATTTTTTAATTTCCTTTCCAACCATTATTAGTCCATGTAATTCGCAAAATAAAGTAAAATTCACTATTCCACTTGCTAATACAGGTGAAATACCCTTAATTAAATAGCCATCTGATTATAATGCTCAGCTTAAGCCGGTAGAGGCGCCATCTCTTGTTTACTCATGAAACTGACTTCTTCAAATTGATAAACTAAAGTTTATCACTTTGGCATTTGTTTAATGTTGCGTAATATCGATTATTGATGACTAAATACTTACTCGTTACTATAGTTTTAAATTTACTATTATTTGGATAATAGGTAGCTGAGTCATCAAAACAGGTTTAATACTCCTTTAATGTTGAAATTATTTGTCTAATCATATTTAATATTTAATTTAATTTATTATATGATATATATTATACTTTTTAGTTTGTATACAAAGTAATAATATTATTAGCTCATTAACTAAATATTAACAATAAAATTGTTTCCTTTTTGAAAACATAAAACGAAGCATTAATTTATTATTTTTTTAAGATACATCAATAGGCCACTTTCTTGCCAAGATTAGTTCCATAAAATCAAATTATGGAAAACCAAAAATTAAATGTTCAATGGGTTGAAGGATAAGAAGGGTATATACACATGGCCCTTCAACCCTTTTAATATAACTTTCATTGTACATCTACCAATTTTATATGAATAAACCATAATTCCAAAAACTTTCCTTTATATTAGACTTTTTATATCTGTTCTTTCTTTAAATTTGATGTATTCATCTTAAGATTTTAAATCTCTCTGAATTTCATTTCGTGCAGTTAAACTTATTTAAAATTGTCTTTATCTTTAGTAAATTTCGGTAATTATTTTTTTTGAGATTTTCATTTTTTTTTTTTTCACATACGTATCTTTTAATAAAAAAAACATTAAATGATGCTTTTTTTTTTTTTTTTTTTTTTTTTTTTTTGTGAGGGTGAGTGTTTTTTGTTCAAAAGACTTCTTAATTGTTTTTAATATTTATTGGTATGGTCATTTTTGTAAATTTATGTAAAATTAAATTATAAAGTGATGGCTCTTATTGTAGTAATGCTATGTTAGAATACAAGCAAGTTATATTTATATTAAAATAATTAACAATTTACTTTCCCACCATTTTCTCTCATATCTGTGCCAGAACTTGATAACCTTATACCATTTTGTGATCAAGGGAGCTCCCAACTATACTTGTAGTGATCCTCCCTTTTTCTGCTTATGCAAACCTACTCAGTCAAATGTTAATGCAGGAAGTTTTTAATTTCTTGAACTGCATGTGTTACATTTATGACTGACTGCTTATTAAATAATCCACAAAATTTGAGAGGTATGACCTAGTTATTAGGGTTTTTTAAAGGAAATATCAAAAGATATTAAAGTCAAGAAAATTAAACGAGGATAAAATAATAAAACTCATTAGATTGGGAATTTAAACTTTAGTGGCTTTGATATTAAGTCAATGATTTGCATAAACTGAATTAAAAATGCAAAATAATGTATTAATACATTATTATGATTATTTCTTCTTTACTCTTTAAATGGTCGGAAGGGGAAAAAAAGACTACCACTTTGTTTATCATTTAGAATTATTATTTTGCAGCCTTTATCCTACAGGAACAAATCAAATTAAAGGTTTTAATGGTAAATTGATTTAATGTAACAAATTAAATATAAATATCAAGTAAAATAAATCAGCTATTATAATAAATATTATGAACAGAATTTTATTATGATTTTCAAAAGTTGTACAATTTCCTTCTTCATGAATTTATCTCTTATGGAATTTAATGTTTTTTTTGTCTTGTTTTTTTGTATTTCTTATTTATATAAATGTTTTCCATTGAAAGCATTTTCTAATCATCCACAACATATGGAAATTAAAAAAGTTGTTTTTGATTGGCCTCAGCACTGTGTATTTTGAATCTCTAAATCATATATGATGTTCAGACTTATATCAAACAATTTTATTATACTTTCCTTTGGTTTGAAGTTGAATGTTGTTTTATTATATTAAAGATTAATTGATATTTTAAGCAGGTTACTTTTGATTTTATTCATAATATAGGCATTAACATGAAAGGATAAGTGTTGTCAAACCTCATTAACTTTGTAAATGATTCATTTATCGTAACTAACATACATACAGCATATATATGGGAAGAAATTGACTGTTTTACTACTTCTGGACTCCTTGGAAGCTTTTGATTCCTTAGACTTTTCAATTCTCTTCACCAAACTGAACACACTATCCTTTTCCCTTTATCCTTTTACAGAACTGTTAGCCATCATCCCTTATCATCCTTTCTTGTCCTTTTGGCAGGCGTGGCCCATGGCTCAAGCATCTCCCTTCTCCTTTATAATTGTTACATCAATGATCTCCCTAAGTCAGTAGTCCAATGCTCACACTACCTATATGTAGACGACTTTCAAATTTACTTATTCTTCACTCCTTCTGAGTTATCAACAGTGTTTGCTGCTATTCAAGAAGACAGGTGCCTGGGCAGACCTGAATAAGATTAGTTTAAACGCTATGAAAACTCGGTCTATCATGATTGGTTCCAATTCTCTCCAGAAATCTAACACTACCTTTCCAACCTTATGCTTAAGTTATCACCCTATCGATTTCAGTTCCTCTGTCAAAAACCTTGGAATTACTGTTTACCAAATCCTATCCTCGAAACTCCATATTGTCCAAAGTTCCTGAAGAGCTATTATAACCTAGTTTTTCCATCGCTCCATTCACCTTCTTCCACAATCCACGCGTACGCTCCTCATTTCGTCACTCATTTTTCTCCACCCCCAGTACTTATGAACAAAGCAACTCATGAATTTTTTTTTTAAGATTTTGGTACCTCGAGACATTCTCCTGTGATCCACCTCTACAATGAGTTGAAGTGGCTCTCCCTCTCCAAACACAGGCAGTACTTCCTTGGGTCGTTTCTCTACCAAACTATATAAAATCAAAGCATCCTTCCTATATCCACAATCTGCTTGAATTTAAGTCCTCAGTCCATTTGTTGGAAACAAGATTGTGCCACTCCAATCTTTGTACCCCATTCCACTGAACTAAAGCCTTTGATCGATCCTTTCTTGCCCGTTCCACTGCATTCTGGAATTCCATTCCTTCCAATATACACCGTGCTTCTTCCTTATCCACAATCAAATATCTCCTTTTTCAACACCTATTATCCCAAACAGATGTTTGTTGATTGTAAATTTTAAATTCGATTTTTGAGTGAAAGCACTCAATAATAATAATGACCGAATATCCAATGTTTTATTTGTTTTTTCCAAATTAGTTTTTTTTTAATTTCTTGTTCTATTGTTGTACATATTTATATTAGTTTTTATTATTATTCTATTTTTTAAAATTTATTTTCCTATGTAAATAATGAAGTTTGTAAATAATTAAATCATTTTATGAATTCTGGCCAGATATATTATCTTTGTTTGTAACATTTATGTTATTCTTAAGGGCTAAGTCCAAGAATAAAGTTGTTTTCTATTCTGTTCTATTCTAACCAGAGGAGCGCATGGTGTGTCAGTATAATTATATTGTGTGAAATATTTTGTTCGCACCAAAAATTATGTTAGATTTTGATTCAATGCCAACAAAATATTCATGCTCAAAATATTATTATATATGTAATATCTTCTTTCAATAGATATAAATATATTTCGCACTATTTGAAAAAGTCTTTAAAAAATTATGATTACAAATTAAAAACATTTGTTGTTTTTTTATAGATGGCATTGGTTCTTAAATACATAGGAATGCCACAAGTATAGCAAATAATGTATTTTAAAGACCTATAGTGAAATTCCTAATCTGTTTAGAATTTTTTTATTAGTTTCTGATTCATGAGTAGTTTTATAAATATTTTTTTAAAAATTAAGATTTTCAATAACCCTTGGTGATATTTAAACTAAAGGAAGTTATATTTTTAGAAATTTGAATATAGTGGTTTGAAGCCAAATCCGAGGTCAGTTTTGAATTTAAAAAAAAATTCTAATATACTTCACTCTATAGATTAACATTAATAAACTTCACAAGCCTGGTCTAAAATTTAATGGTTTTATTTGTGAGAATTGCATTACTCTAAACAGAAAAAGTTTTAGTTATAATTACAGTGCATTAATAGTTTTAGAATCACAAATTATCTTTTATGTTATCTTTACCACTTTTAACCTAGTCTAGCATAACATGCAGAGCTTTTCCAGGTACTTTACCATTTATATAATTTGATATAAAACAATTTATGATTAAAACAATATTATCTATTAGAGAGATCACATTTGTTTGATGAAATAATTAAAAAATTGAGCATTTTGATAAGTCAGCAAAATGAAATGTAATAAAATTATTTTTAAATAACATTTACTTTCCACTTCTTAAAAATAAGTATGTAATATAAAAAAATATATATATGAAAATATTTAATAAAATGAGATTCACCAGTGCACCGAGCTCTTGGAGATCAAAATAAATGCTGTGGAGGTTATATAATATATTCACGATCAAGAAAGTTAGACAATTCTTATGGGGGAAATCTTTTGAGGATTGGAGCCGATGCAGGTGGCAGACTGTAGGCTTGGTCCATTTCAAAGCTAGGCCAAGTGCCAATTGGTTAATGTTCGATATAAAGATTCTCACAGGGTCAGAAGGCATAAAAATGCAAGAAGAGAAAGAAAACATTTATGCAAACTGCATTCCCTATCTACAAGAGTTTCATGAGGAGTTCGGCAAAAGAACATTTACTGTCAAGGTTCTTTGGTTCGGAAGTAGGGGACCATCACATTAGCCACAAGAGCATTTTCGGATATGTATGGACTTGAAAGGAACCATTTCGAGAACATGACGGAGACTATAATCCTGGACTCGATAAGAATCTTGCACCAACATATATATTAAGATTAGGCTGGATCAGTAAATTTCCAAGACCAATTTTATATAAGTAATATGGCTATATATATATATATATATATATATATATTTTTTATTTTTTTTTGTTTCTTGTTAAGATTTTCTTCAGAATTGATTCAGAATGCTGTGTATTTATAGCAACTCAGCAAAGTTGAGCAGTCAATAAAATTGGGGATTTTTCTCTCTTATGCTTGGTGTGCTGCCTCAGTTTTTAAAGCCAAGAAACCATCTTTTTAGAACAATAATTAAATTATATGTTCCAATAAAATAGTTATGGGCCTTGGTTACTGTGTAAAAATGTCATTGATCAAATGTGGATAGGGCTGAAGATAGATATGCTAATTCTGTAGACCCATTTGAATGCTCCATTATTAAATTACTTCATTTTAAAAATTCATTTTCAATTTGCTAAATTGTATTACCTTACATTATACTGCTTCAAAATCACAAATGATCTTTTGTATTAATGTTAACTCTTTTAGTATTAATTTAACCTGGTTTAGCTTTACATTCAGAGCTTTTGTGGGTATGTGACCATGTATACCATGTTCTGTTAAAATATTATATAATATAAAAATATATTAAAAAAATAATAATAATAAGAAAATACAACAAAATGTAACCTTTAATGCTTTAAAAACATTAAAGATCAATTACATTATTAATTTAATCCGTTTACATATATAAACTCCTGCAATTTGAATTCTTAATCCATTTTCCATAAACAAGATCCCATCTTCCATACTCTATACCCTATCCCTCTGCAACAACACGCAAACTTTTTAGCCCAGTCCACTATCTTCTTGAATACTCTCTCATCAAACATCTATTATGCTCCTTCCCTATCCTTTGGTGGTAGCTAAAATGAGTATCCCTATTAAAGTGAGGTGAAATGTTTTTACACTTTTAAAAGTAAATATTTTCTTTTCCTATTTTCATTATTTTTTTTATTTCTTTATAAGTTAATATTATATATACATGAAGCTATCATTTTACTTTTACTTTTTTCACATAGTTCAACTAGAAGAAACTAATACAATTTTTTTTCTTTTTAGGCAAACTCCAAAAAGCCATTGACCACTGACTTTTTTATTAACGACCAAGATCCTCTGGTAGCTACAAACTTTAATCGAGGGAAGGTGAGACAGCTTTTTTTAGAAAGGAGAGGAAAAGGCTGGGACAGGAGCAATCCTTTGGAGCCTATAAAAGGGAAAACTAAACCCAACCGGACTCAGGAACATTCACAACTCACAAAATCACTAAGTAATTTGCCAGACTATTACAGCAACACTGGTGAAAAAATAGAGTTGTTTAGTATCCCAGTTAGATTACCCAACCTTGGAGCTAGCACAATGCAGTCACAAGGCAATGAATCAACCACAACAAAAAAGCTTGATCCAAAAGTTAGATCTAGAATACCGCAACCAAAAGGGAGCAGTAAAAGTTCTTTACCTCCTACAGAGGAAATGAGGAAACTCTCATTATCAGCTCGAAAAGTAAGTTTATCTATTGTTAATTAGAAAGTATTTGTAATAAGAGATATCAAAGATTTTGAACTATATAACCATATACAGTTCATAATTCGAGTGGAGTTTTAATTGTTAAAATTAATGATTAAGGAGAAATGTTATATGTAAATTTTTAGATTGTTTTAGTGATTATGTTATGTCATAAATAGTATATATTAATAGATCATATATAGTGGAACATAAAACTAAATATGGGATATAACCATTCATTTTTTTTTATCTCAAGAACATTCTAGTTAAAATTCACATGGCCAAAAAATCTGTGTAAACATTTTAAATTAACTCTTTTTCATCTTTTTCTTCTTCTTTATGCCATCACTAGGTCGAGGAGCCTTTATCCAATGCAGCCATGCCTCTCTATCCCGAGGCTGGTTTGTTGACTTTGAATAGAATTTATATAATTAACTCAAAAATATAATTTTTAAAAGGTATTATAACTTGTTACACCAAATTTAGCAATCACAAATTATTGCAAGTGATGACATTAACTATTAATTCTTATAGTACTTATTTTGTTATTTACCTATACACATGCCTATTCTCACCTCCACAATAATAGAAGTCAATAATACTGAGGAAAAGCAGTTGAGCAGGCTTCTTGTGTCTGTTGGGCCCAGAATGAATAGGGCTAACTGTTGGCCTAGAAACAGTATTTTTTATTAAATTTATGAGGGAGGTAACAGGTTAGGTTGGGTAAGATGCTGGATATAGTTAATGATAAATCTTATAGCCTATTTGTTCTTAAGAACTGGATACATGTTGCATAATACTGAGGTAAGCTATATGGAGGTCTCTAGAAATTCACATTATGTTGTAGCATAACATAATGATTATTACTTTAAATGAATGGTTAGGTTTTGATTATATGATACTTAAGATTTCTTCAACTTTTATAAATAGTTCTTCAAATACACTTGAATGTAAATATATATTTAACAATGGTAAAATTTAAATAAATTTAGAATTTTAATACTTATTACTCCTATAGTCTACCATCTTAAACTAGAAAAATGTGATTAAATATTCCTTGTCTATGGATATTTTTTTGTTAATTATTCAATTTTTTCAGGTTCCTGAAAGAAGCTTTTCACCAGCTATGAAGAAACCTGCTACTCCTGGTTCAAGCGGTGATACTATTACTAAACCAGGGAGAGTGGTATGAACATAATTTCTTCTAATATAGAATTATAGGTTTGTCTTGAAACATGTTATAAAAAAAAAAACAAACATGACTTTTTAATTTGAAAAGTGTAATGATCTGGTTTTAACAATGATGTGCCATTGGTCCTATTTTATATGATTCACAATTAATTACAATATTCCATACGATTTTTCTTAATCAACAACTTTTATTTAGTCTTAACTAGTTTCCAAATGTTTTTCATGTTATCAGAATGTTAAACTTCCAATAAAATCAACCACCTAAATTTATAATTTTTATTTACCATTCATTTATACCATCCCATTTCTAAACTTAATGATTTAACTATAAATAATTAATAAGTTTTATAACTTTAGTCATCATATTAAGCTAAATTAAAAAAAAACTAATTAAAAATTATTTGTTGAAATTTTCAAATTATTTCAGATCAAATAAAAAAATTAAAACATATTATTGAATAGGATGATCAAACATAGTAAACAACTATGTCAATAAATCTTTAACAAAGGATAAAATAGATAGTGACAAATGATTTTGTAATTGTTAAAATATTAATTAATAATAAGAAATGTCAATAGGTTTATTTGAATAAAAATTTCCTTATATTCATACTAAAATATAGAATATGTTTGTACCTATTCAAATATGAATGGGGTTGAAACGTTGGCAAAACAATTAATATTTTAGACTATTTCATTGTTTTTCTTTCCCAGACTAATATCCACCTGAATTTCCCAACTGTCAAATATTGACATACATTATGTTTCAATGCAAAACTACTTAAATTTATGGTATCAGTTAATTTCCTAATTTGACATGCATTCTAAAAGATGGGGCTGTTGCCATCAAGCAGAAATACTGTCTATTCACACCTGATGATGTCCAACCACCTGTGTCTTATTACTTTACCTGTTTAACCGTTTCGTTACCACAGTCCATTCCGCCAAAGTGGTGCTACTGAACCGGGCAGCACGCCGGGAAGTGTGCACATTACATGATGGCAAGTTGATGTTCGAATTTTCTCATTTAAGTGTTAAGCCGGCTCTGGTACACACAGGGCATCCAGTGACTGCTGGCTAAATCCGGCGCTGGTAACAAAAGGGTTAAATCAGACAGATTAATTAGAATAATTAATATTTTTTTAAAATGGATATGGGTTAGTAATTGAAGCTTAATAATGTATTTCATTGGTTGAAAAATGATGTAAGGATTGCATCAATAGTGTCTAATAAAGAGATCGTTGCAGCAATTCTCTGGGATCAGAAAAATATATCAAGTTCTTGTTAGTTAGGACTTCCCCTCAAATTTAACAATATTTTAACTTACTATATATTTAAATTTGTCTAATTAAAAATAAAATATTCTTTTGATGACAGTGATTTTATTTTTTTCAGTACTATTTCTGTCCAAAAATTTAGGTATATTCATAAAAAAATTAATTCTTATTTTGTTTTCTATAATATAAAGAATGATAGGTGACAAAAGAGTTAATAAATTATTTTTTAATGAGAGATCGATAGGATAAAGTGATTTTTCTATCTCATACTATAAGTTGATCAAGAAAAAGATGGTTTGATAATAATTGTTCTTGCCTACTAGACATACCATTTCCTTTTTTATGTTATTATTTCTTCTCTATATTTTTACCATCATCGGTTCATTGTCCCTTCATTCAATACAAATTTTTATTTAATGAAATATTTTTGGACACATGTTTATAACTTTTTCACCTTTATTTGCTGTAATATGAATTAAATAATATCAATAAATTAAATTATAGGCTTCTGGTGGTACCAATTCTCAGAAGGTTCCAGCAGAGAGGTTCTCAGCAACTCCTAAGTCAAGCACCCCGCATCAAACACCAACACCAAGGACACCAGCAAAAAATTTAGACCCAGATATGGCACAATGTTCTATATGTGGTCGTTCATTTTTAAAAGATCGACTAAAAGTACACGAAGGCATCTGTAAGAAATCTACAACAAAAAAGAGAAAAGTTTTTGACCCTGTTAAACACAGACTTGCAGGTACAGAAGCTGAGCCATATTTGAGAAAAGGGACGGTTCAACCAAAACCTTCAAGGGCTGTAAGTATTAGAACATTGAAAATTTATTATTATCAAGATTAAATTATGATTGCTTTATTTTTAGTAGTATTTTAAACAGTTTTATAATTTACAATAATTATTGTCTTACGTTAATTTAATTTTGATTTATCAAATTTCATTGTTGTCTTAATTAAAATAGATAAAATAATTGTATTAGCAGGGACTTATAACATATCAGATAATTTTTCATAATTTCTACTTAATAACTTAATATAAATTTATGTAGTTCATTTGTTGTTTTTTTCATCTGTTTTCTTTAATGATCATCAGTCACTGATGCCCCTGAAGGCCTCCTATTATCAATCTATCTTGACTCTATTTTCATTTATTTTAGTTTAAATTAAACTAAACTTGAGTAATAAAATTAACTTGTCATTTAGTCTTTCCTGTCAAAAATTAGTATATGCATGTTTCATTTTATCTTTTATAATGAACAGATAATCATTTGTTTTTATGCCTATGCAGCATCACAAAGTTTGTATCTAATTAATTTTACTAAGAAATTTTTATTTCATTATTATATTTTGCTTACATTTAATATTTAATTTAATAAAAATGTAGCTATCATTTAATTAGAAGGACTTTAAAGTACAATGATTAAATGTTTTACAATACTGCTACTTTTTTGTGTTTTTAATATGGTATTTATGTATTGAGGAATATAAGCTAATTATGTGTTAATTTAGTTTTAAAAATATGTTGTTTTTTTTTAATTGAAGGCAGCTCCCAAGCCTAAATCAGATTGGAGAAAGAAGCATGAGGAGTTTATTGCTACAATTCGTGCAGCAAAACAAGTGCAGGACCATCTAGCCAAGGGAGGTAACATAAAAGATCTCCCACCTCCCCCACCTATGGATACTTCAGATTATGTGCAGTGTCCACATTGTGGGAGGAAATTCAATGCTAGTGTTGCTGATCGGCATATCCCTATATGTAGCAAAGTCAAGTCTAACAAGTCTCAGCCAACTAAACGTGTAATCAAAAAGAAATAGTGAGGTTGTTAAATGAGGAGTGTGTGTTTTGGAAAATGAACAATTAATTTTGGTTATTTCTGCATCTTATTTCCTAAATAAAATATATAGTGTTAAAAATAATGTCAATTTCTTTTAATCTTTTCCTTACATGGTAACCCCACATAAGGACTGTTTATTTGATTACATCATGTTCCATACCTTAGTGGTATACTACATAAATGGTAATATGGTCAAATTAGTTATTGAATTTAAACACTTAAGTACAAAACATTGTAAAAAGCAATCATAAAACAATAAAGAAACTGAATCAAATAAAAAAAAGAGTTAAAATAATAATAATAATAAAATATGAAGCCAACAAGAATTAAATATCCTGTCCATCTTTGGTCAGTGAGTCGATGTCTGTTTTAATGAATTTAAGTAAGTCTGTCTTGAATTTAGAAAGCAAACTTTGTTACCCTTTACCACTGCGTTCACCTTTGCCCACTTAAAGTCTGTTTTTGCTATATGTTTAAGATCTAAAAGTGTGTCTAATTTGATCTGTGAACTGGTCATGTATGTGTACATTTTTAACTCAGTCCAGTACAGTTTTGTAGTCAGTATTTGTAGTAATTTCTGCATTGTTTTCCCACCCTTACCTCGCCTTTGAAGGCTATACAGGGGTTTCTTAGACTGGGGGGGTGAGGGCGGGGGGATCAATGCCGAGATATAAGTCCCCTCCGGTTCCGAGAGTTGAGCTCGTAATTTTTGATTTCAAGGTATTGGTCATCTGGTAGCCAGGTATAGAAATAAAAGATGCATATAAATGGTACATAGGTATAGAAAGAAAAGAGCTACAAAAGAGACGAGAGGCAGCCCGAAGACGCTTCAGACGAACAAGGCTGGAAGATGACAATCAACCGTTTAGGGCACTCTTTAACTTGACACAAACAGCAGTTAGGCAAGCGAAATCCAAATATTTTCATGAAACCCTTTCCTCAGCTCCTGATTCTAAATCTAAGTGGCAAATCCTTCGTAAACTTTCCCTCTGCAAATCACCAACTCCATCAGAAATTCCATTATCACCTGAAGAATTGAATTCCTATTTCTTATCTGCATCATCCAATAACTCCTCACCATCATCTTCACATTATCTACCAATTCCATCTTTCAACCCTGACAATTTTTACTTCTCTGATGTATCTCGGACTGACCTTATCACCTCCGTAATGAAATCCCACACCAACCCCATAGGTTTTGATGGAATCCCAGTCAAACTGTTAAAACTATGTCTTCCAGAAATCCTGCCAGTCCTCCTATTTATCTATAATCTTTCCCTCCAAAACTCAGTGTTCCCTACCTCTTGGAAAAAAGCCATAGTCCATCCTATTAACAAGAACCCTAACCCTACAACCCCTAAAGACTACTCTCCGATTTCCATCTTGTCCAACTTATCCAAACCATTAGAAAGAATAGTACAATCACAGATTTCTAATTTCCTTGCAGAATCCAAATTACTCAATCCTCTACAATCAGGTTTCCGAACAGGCTTTTCTACTCAATCAGCTCTGGTAAAAATTACAAATGACATACATACTGCA
Source organism: Piezodorus guildinii (assembly GCA_023052935.1). Taxonomy (NCBI): domain Eukaryota; kingdom Metazoa; phylum Arthropoda; class Insecta; order Hemiptera; family Pentatomidae; genus Piezodorus; species Piezodorus guildinii. The sequence continues at coordinate 85,744,569 of CM041295.1, forward strand.
ATGGACAACAAAAACCTAACAGTACTCATTCTCCTTGACTTTTCTAAAGCATTTGACTCTCTGAACCATACAATCCTCTATTCCAAATTAAAACATCTTTCCTTTTCCCATAGCTCTATTCTGTGGCTTCAATCTTTTTTTTCTGAGCGTACTCAAGCAGTTTATGTACCCAACGACCCTTTGTCTTGTTTTCATACTCTTTCCTCTGGTGTAATGAAATGAAATGAAATGAAAAAAAAACTTCTTTATTATCCTGGGACTAAAGTCCCTTAAGAATAAAATAAAATACATAATTGATGACCGGAACAGTGTGGTCATGGCTTAGAATGACAAATTACTAAACTAGAAAAATAATAGAGGTCGTAATATATATACATTTTTACAAGTCAGACTTACAGAATGAAATAAAAAATAAAAATAAAACAATGAAAAAAAAACAAAAACAAAAAACAGAAATAGCTAATTCATCAGTGATAATTTAAGTAATATAAACACACACAAAAAAATGCAATAATAATAATTGGAATTTATAGCATCTGCAGTTGAAAGTTATTGTCTGTTTGACTGGGTAAGGAGAAGGTGGTTGAAAAGGAGCGATTTGAAGGAGGAAGTCGTTCTTACATGACGGATCTCAGGAAGGATAGAATTCCAAAGAGAGGTTGCTTTGGCTAGAAAGAACTTGTCAAAGGCAGCAGTGGGGTGAGGAGGAGGGTAGAGGGTGTAGCCCAAAGCTCGAGCATTTCTCCTATACTTTTTAACGCCTATATAAAAGACCTTCCTGAATCGATCCATCACTGCTCCCGCCACCTTTATGCAGACGACTCAGATTTATTTATCTTTTCCTCCTTCCGAATCACCTATAGCATTTGCCAAAATTCAGGAAGACCTAGATCGGATCTGTGCCGAGGCCAATCTGAACGAGTTATGTCTAAATGCTACAAAAACTCAGGCAATTATTATTGGTTCCAATCCCTTCCTTACATCTTTATCTTCCCTTTCTACCTTACTCCTAAATGAACAACCCATCATTTTCAGTTCCTGCGTAAAAAACTTGGGTATTTTCATTGACCAAACTCTATCTTGGAAACAACACATAGCCCAAATTTCCCGACGGTCAATAAGTACTCTCAAGTTATTTAATTGTTTCCGCCATCTTCTTCCACAGTCCACTCGTAAGCTCCTCGTTTCCTCATTGATTTTCTCCCACTTTGACAATGGATGTATGGTATACGGTGGCCTCTTGTCGATGCTAGAGAAACGAGCAAAGTTTATCATAAACTGTTTTTTAAGATTTATCTTTGGCACCTCGAGGCGGTCTTACGTATACCATCTTTATGACGAGTTAAAGTGGCTTTTCCCTCAAACCCGTAGACAATATTTCCTCGGAACATTCCTTTACCAAACCATCAACTCCCAGCACACTCCCTATATATAAGATCTCCTGCAGTTTAAACCATCAATTCATTTGCAGGAAACTAGATCCTGACATTCCGACCTTTATATCCCTTCCCACAGAACTAAAACATATGAACGTTCCTTTATATCCCGCTCCACCAGTTTTTGGAATTCTCTCCCAACAAACATCCGTCGAGCAACCTCTCTCTCCACTTTCAAATACCTTTTGTTCCAGTATCTTCTCACTTCCCATAATGACGCTAGCTGATAATACTCAAAGACACTATTGATTCTGGTGTTTTTCTTTCAAGCAAAAAGCAAGTGAAAGATATGGATAGAAGGCATTAGGCACATCATTCATATATTCAAGTACTCAAAGAACATAAATTTTTTAGATACGCTAAATAGGTGATGATCATGCTACAGATAAAAATCGTTGGATATTTTCAATGAATGATTTATTTAGTTTCAATAATTCTCAAAGAAAATATTAAATTGACCTGATAAACTAGTCAACCTTATCAAACAGTTTTTATCAATAAAAACATGAAAGAGGCTGCAATGAGCAATGTTATTAGGTTCATTTAAGAATATGTTTAACGAATAGGATGATCAATATTACCTTATTGATTTTTCCATGTAGATTGTTGATAATTATACAAGAAAAATGAGTTGGATATGTTTTTAAAAGTTTTATTTATTTATTTTATTTTTTAAATAAGAAGTAAAAAATATTTTTTAATTGGATAAAAATAAAAAAAATTACAACTCATAATGTTCTGGGACTGATCAGTAAACTTGTTGAGGTTTTATCTCCAGAATTACACAGATTCTCCTTATTTCTATGCAAATAAGATGTTTGCCACAGGTAGTCACTTCTTGGATTTGTTTTGAATTAATCAATTATCATTATCAATTATTTCATATTCTATTATCAATTCAGTTATTAACAACAATGGCTTCCTGGTGTGTTATGCTTCAAGAAGAAATCATAAAAAAACAAAAATCACAGAGATGCAATGTCTAAGAAATTGGCCTAATTGAAATATTTTATTATTATTATTATTTCACAGTGCTAAAACCTGGTCACGGATCTTGGCCTCCTCCAATCATTGTGGTCTTGAGCCGATGCCATCCAGCTCCTAACTCCCAGTTTAACTGCGAACCGCCCGCTGCCACACCATCCGACCATCTCAACCTTGGTCTTCCTCTTCTACTTATCCCAAGGATCAGCTGATTGAGCAATATTTTGGGCATTTCTCCATTTCCCACCCTGGAAATCTTAAGCCCGGACCACATCACCTTTAAAAGCATTGTAGAGGTCCTGATTTGTGAGCCACTTTCACTCCTATCCAACTTTCAATCCTCCAAAAATACAGTGGAGAACTTTTCTTTCAAAAATAAGGAGTTCCTTTTCGGTCGCCTTTGAAGTCGCCCAACACTCTGATCCATAGAGCAGTATGGGACCCACCAATGTCTTATAGAGGTGGAGCTTAGTCTGTCTTGAGAGTATCCGCCTACTTAGCTGCTTTCTTATCCCAAAGTAGCATTTGTGAGCTGCTATTGTTCGTCTTCTCATCTCTATATTGGGGTTATTATCTAGGGTGACCACTGGTCCCAGGTATGTGAACTCTGAGACCTTCTCAAACTTATGAACCTTGATAGTGACTGTCTCGTCCTTGCATTGAGATTTCTTCTGCTACCATACATTTTGTTTTGGACCCATTAACTTCAGTCCAAGTCTTCTGGCGGAACCTATCAGAGCCAGAAAGGCATCAGTCACAGCCTGCAGAGATTATTGAAGAGAAGATTATTGAAATAATCCCTCCATTCGTCAGGAACTTCAGACTCGTTGGTGAACAAGTTTCCATGTTTATCCTTACAAGACATCACTTAACTAAGGTATTGCTTTCTTTCCTTATTGACCAATCTGAAGAAATCCTTACTTTCTTTGCTGCAGTAAAGCATTTCAATAGTTTTTAGTCCCTCACTCTCTTTCTGTCGTTTTTTTTTTTCCGGTGTGTATGCTTCTCTTCTTTTCTTCTCAGTCGATATTCATCAACAGACCTCCTTGTGGTTGTCCTAATCATTCCTCGGTACGCACTGTTTTTCCTGTTTGTGGCTACACTGCATTCTTCATCGAAGCAGGGTGACCTTGGTTCCTTCTCATATGGCCCAAGTACTTCATCAGTTGTTTCCATTATCACTTTGTAACAGTGCGATCAAAACTTTTCAATGTCCAGCTCAGCATCGCTGCTTCCCTGGAGCACTTTAATGTCAAGTGTTTCAATGTATTTATGCTGGATTTGTGGGTCTTTCAGCTTCCTGAGATTAAAACGTTGGGGCTTCTCGGCAGCTTTAAATTTCCTGCTGAGCAGATCTTCGCCATCACATGTGCTATGCTCAAGTAGTGTTCCAAATTGACATTTGCTCCTCTCAACGTTCTAACTTTTCTTTGATTGCTTCTATGGCGTCTTACTATCAAAATATGATCGATCTGATTGACAACTGACCGATCTGGTGAGATTTCAATACCAAGTTGAGAATAGAAGCAATATACCAGCGGATCATAAGAAAACACAGCCTTCATGACACAACTAATGATAATTGGCAAAGGCTCATTAATTTAGCAGAGTCCAGGAATCTTGTGGTAGGAAGTACACTGTATCTGCACAAGAATATACACAAGGACACATAGACGTCACCAGATCGGTCAGTTGTAGTGTCAAGTGTAGCCACAAACAGGAAAAACAGTGCGTACCGAGGAATGATTAGGACAACCACAAGGAGGTCTGTTGATGAATATCGACTGAGAAGAAAAGAAGAGAAGCATACACACCGGAAAAAAAAAACGACAGAAAGAGAGTGAGGGACTAAAAACTATTGAAATGCTTTACTGCAGCAAAGAAAGTAAGGATTTCTTCAGATTGGTCAATAAGGAAAGAAAGCAATACCTTAGTTAAGTGATGTCTTGTAAGGATAAACATGGAAACTTGTTCACCAACGAGTCTGAAGTTCCTGACGAATGGAGGGATTATTTCAATAATCTTCTCTTCAATAATCTCTGCAGGCTGTGACTGATGCCTTTCTGGCTCTGATAGGTTCCGCCAGAAGACTTGGACTGAAGTTAATGGGTCCAAAACAAAATGTATGGTAGCAGAAGAAATCTCAATGCAAGGACGAGACAGTCACTATCAAGGTTCATAAGTTTGAGAAGGTCTCAGAGTTCACATACCTGGGACCAGTGGTCACCCTAGATAATAACCCCAATATAGAGATGAGAAGACGAACAATAGCAGCTCACAAATGCTACTTTGGGATAAGAAAGCAGCTAAGTAGGCGGATACTCTCAAGACAGACTAAGCTCCACCTCTATAAGACATTGGTGGGTCCCATACTGCTCTATGGATCAGAGTGTTGGGCGACTTCAAAGGCGACCGAAAAGGAACTCCTTATTTTTGAAAGAAAAGTTCTCCACTGTATTTTTGGAGGATTGAAAGTTGGATAGGAGTGAAAGTGGCTCACAAATCAGGACCTCTACAATGCTTTTAAAGGTGATGTGGTCCGGGCTTAAGATTTCCAGGGTGGGAAATGGAGAAATGCCCAAAATATTGCTCAATCAGCTGATCCTTGGGATAAGTAGAAGAGGAAGACCAAGGTTGAGATGGTCGGATGGTGTGGCAGCGGGCGGTTCGCAGTTAAACTGGGAGTTAGGAGCTGGATGGCATCGGCTCAAGACCACAATGATTGGAGGAGGCCAAGATCCGTGACCAGGTTTTAGCACTGTGAAATAATAATAATAATAAAATATTTCAATTAGGCCAATTTCTTAGACATTGCATCTCTGTGATTTTTGTTTTTTTATGATTTCTTCTTGAAGCATAACACACCAGGAAGCCATTGTTGTTAATAACTGAATTGATAATAGAATATGAAATAATTGATAATGATAATTGATTAATTCAAAACAAATCCAAGAAGTGACTACCTGTGGCAAACATCTTATTTGCATAGAAATAAGGAGAATCTGTGTAATTCTGGAGATAAAACCTCAACAAGTTTACTGATCAGTCCCAGAACATTATGAGTTGTAATTTTTTTTATTTTTATCCAATTAAAAAATATTTTTTACTTCTTATTTAAAAAATAAAATAAATAAATAAAACTTTTAAAAACATATCCAACTCATTTTTCTTGTATAATTATCAACAATCTACATGGAAAAATCAATAAGGTAATATTGATCATCCTATTCGTTAAACATATTCTTAAATGAACCTAATAACATTGCTCATTGCAGCCTCTTTCATGTTTTTATTGATAAAAACTGTTTGATAAGGTTGACTAGTTTATCAGGTCAATTTAATATTTTCTTTAATTTTGAACACATATTTACAGCACATATCTAATAATTAAAATTTATGTTCTTTGAGTACTTGAATATATGAATGATGTGCCTAATGCCTTCTATCCATATCTTTCACTTGCTTTTTGCTTGAAAGAAAAACACCAGAATCAATAGTGTCTTTGTGTTGACCCATTATTTGAATCTTAATTATAGTAATAGACTTACTATGTAGGAAATCAGTGACCACTTTTTTTTTTAAAATCATGTGACTGTCAAGATCCAAAAAAGAAAGAAATGAACTTAAATCAATTATTGAACAACTTATTAGGTCACTATAGATTAAAAATGACCACTTAAATATTTGGGGTTAAGCAAATAATAGAACTGATAATAATACCACAATTTGTGACTAATATGAAACACTAAGTTACTGTGTACTGAGGTCAGATATTTATTATTTAGTCCTTTTGGATTTCATTAGGAAAACCAGTAGGTTGGAGAAAGAGAAATAATAGATTTTTATTCTTACTTTTGAGGTTTTAAATAGGAGCAACCAAGGCCACTTGCTGTACTTGTTTCTTGCTCTATTACCAATATCATTGATCATAATATTAGAATGCTGTGAATCAGTGAGTATATTAAACTTCTATAATTATTTTGCTTCAACAATATTTTGTACTGTACTAAATTTGTACTTAATATCCTTATGTTTTCAGCTTGTTTCCAATATTTAAGGTTTAAGTAGTAATTTCTGGTTCATAAAATTACTGTAAACCTTTCTTATGTTATTCTATTTTTTATTTATTTATTTTTTTTATTTGGCTGATAATGATCATAATAAAACATCAAATTATATAACAATTAATATCAATAGTTGACTGTTAGAAACTCCGAAGGAAGATAAAGAGGCAGTCAAGAAAAACAGAGCAATTATCTCACAGCTGTGCCTTGAGGTGTCCAATGAAGACCTACAATGGGGGTAGAAATGTTGGCAGTAAATAATTGAATAGTTAATTTATTAATTACGGAAAAAATAAATTAATTACTATTTTCCTTGATTACTTATTTAATTGAATTACAAAGATAAAATTAATTTGATTGGATAATACCTGTTTTATTTTTTATTCTTCTTTATCGCTGACACCCCTACATTTTGATTTTGTTTGTACAGATTATCATTGGTTTGATTTATATTTCAGCATATTTATTTTGGCTTCTCTAGAGTGACCGATGAAGATGTTTTTTTGAAAAAGAAAGCAGAGGAATCCAAATTACCATTGCACATGGGCACATTTATATATATGTAAACATTTGCCATTAAAAATTGGGAAACAAATGAAAATTTCTCCTATAATTCTTTGCACCAATGTATAATGTGGATACCTACTATTTTTTGATAAAATAACTATATCAATATATTTTGTCAACGTTTTGAAGAATCAATACAAAACAAAATTTAAATTTTTCAGCATAAAAACAAAAGGTGACAACTGGACAAATAACTTGCCTTGCACATTAGTACTCCTTACCTGCAGATTCAGGTAGATTATATATCTCATTACTACTTAATTCCAAAATATTAAGATGTTTTATGCTATTACCACTTGTCGAGGTATGGTTGTTATAATGGACAAGAAGGGGTATCAGAAGGCCTCGACAATTGCGTATTCATGCAAGGAAGAGAGTTAGATGGAGATGGTGCTCGCCGTGGTAGTATCACATACCGCAGCACCAGGTATGAGGTTACTCTACCAGGTAGGGGGCAAACCCGCACCCACCAATTAGCAGAGGGGACTAGCTAGGAATGGGTTACACACTTGGTAGGGTTTATGTGGTAGCACGACAGTAGTGTTGGTTAGGAAGAGATAATTCACCCTGCATGGTAGTGGTGTTGGTTAGGAGGAGAGGAGGTACATGTAGGAAGTTAAAAGAAGATAGACCACACAATGATACAAAGGCAGAGTTAATCTAACCTAGGGAGATACCAGTTAGGTGATCTGATGAGCTGAGCTAGCTCTGGGGGATTTTAGTCATCCATGTCAATAATTAATGGTGGAAGCTATGCTACCCAGACTAGTCCCTAGGTCAAATTACCTTGACAGGTTTATTTATTCTAATAATCCAGTTAGATGTATAAAAATATTAACAATAGTATGAATGAGTTACAATATATAATTTCATTGAATATAGCGTCTTCTTATATTCGGATGGTAGCCTATGTTGCCGTCGCTAGCGCTATATGTGAGCAAGCGTATGAAGCATCCGTCACAGGACTCCCCTCCTTGTTGACGGAGTCAGTATGGGGTCTTGTTGAAGAAGTTGTCTTGGTTGGTTGCCCCACCTATGTTCCTATATTGGAATCCAGGTCTGCGTTTGGGGTGGATGTTTGCTGATGTTCAGAGTCATTAGTCACTCGACGAATTGCAGAGTCTTCTTATTTGGAGTGTTTCGGAGCAGTGAGTCGCTCGACGAACTGTTGGTTCTTGTTTGATGTGGTTCGGAGCAGTGAGTCACTCAACGAACTGTAGATCCTTGTGCGTTGGAACAGTGAGTCGCTCTACAAATGTGGATCCTGGTGGGTTGGAGCAATGAGTCGCTCTACGACTGTAGACCCCTGATATGGTTAGGACCAGAGGTTCGCTCAACGAACTGTTGATTTGTGAGAACCTCTAGTCGCCTCACAGACTGTAGTTGTTAGTATCGCAGTTGTGTAGGGAGTATATTGTGCTCAGCAGGATTGGAGAAGCATCATATTGTCGCTTGGTGCCAAGATTAGGCTTCTAGGCTGGATGACTTCGGTGTTCCGCTGTGGGTAGAGTTGAAGCATCTGGTATGCCGCTTGCTGGCTGGATGTCTCCGTGTACCTTCTTAATGAGCATTTGTACCCTGTGCCGAGTTAGTGCCAATGTGGACATGTTTAGGCAGTGAATGTGGTACAATTGGTTGGCTTGATTAAGCTTCTGGAGCAAGTTTCTTCATTTGGAAATTCTGCTGGAGCTGTTTCCTAGGGCGAATTGCCTCTGGTTAGTGATGATAACCTACAGCCGGTTTACCCATGGTATCATGTCATCCTTCTTGTGAGTGTGTGCCAGTTGGCTGACATCTCTTGTGGAAGTTGGTATTCTTCAGGCTGTTTGGCGCTGAGTTAGTATTCTGATTTGGAGCAGCTGTCTGAGACCCCCCATAGGACCATAGGGAGTAGTTCCGGACATGCATTGGTTGAAGTCTATCCGTGGTGTCATGGTTGCGTTCATCCATGAAGTAGTCAGGCTGGTTGTTGAAGCTGGCCATTTTGACATTCTTAGCTGGTGCCGCTTGGTATGTTAGTGGTCTATCTGCGCTTTTGAGTCTTGAATCCTTCTTCTCTCCTTGTTGGTTGAGTTTTGGCTTCTCTATCCCTGCTTTTACAATTTTGTGCTGTTACAATTATTTGTTGTTTTTTAACCATATTGTTTTGTTAAATTTTTGTGTTTGTTTACAAAAGTTTATCTGACAATATTCTTTTTATGACAATATCGAAATCATGGACTTATTTTCATATTTATCCAACATCACCAATATTGTAAAAAGGTCTTCACAATGTTAGTATTATCAAATCTCTGAGATATCATTACTTACCTAGTTGAGCTACAGGAGAATTTTGGTCTCTAAAACCATATTTTTTATAGGTAAATATTTTTTGTTAACTAATAATAATATATTATCCTTTGAAGACAAATTTTTAGTACTATGTTATCAACAATAAACAACTAACAAAAGTGTTTATTGATTTCTACATGTTTTATTCATAATTAGGTTTGGTAATCAATTTAAATTTCTTGAGTTTTTATTCTTATAGAGAGTGAGTTTAAATTAAAATTGGATTCCTTAACTGCAATACCAATTTAATTACTGTATATGGTGGTTTAAAGATATATTAGTAATATTATGTCATATCTGTTTTATTTCAGTTTATTTTTTAACAACTTTGAATTTAAGTTGGGTTCTTTAAGATTCCAGTGCCTCTCTGTTACTATACCAATGGTACTGAAAGCCAGTTGAGGCTGAATGAGCGTTCAAAGCCATGAATGCTCTAGAAAGCAGTGGAGGGTTTGGTCATATTCACAACTCCATTGTCTGATTAGTTTTACAAAAGCAATAGTGGTTACTAGTGTTTGAACCTCTGAGGTAAACTGTGGGGATGAACAGAGATGGGTAAAGATTAAACCAGTGTTTTGGGTGAGTGGAAAAATTCAGGTGAAATTTAGATGCTCATCGCAAAGAAAATCAATTACTGAACTTGACTGGTATGAATCTGATAGGCAGACCTAGGTGTAAGAAGGAGTAATGCTTTCGTTTAGGCTTTAGGCATGAACCGTGGTCACTGCATAGAATTGTGTTGCCAAAAAATGGTAGTATAGACATTTTGTTAACTATTCCTATTATTATTATGATTTTTTTTTAAATATATTTTTATTGAAATTTACAACTGTACAAAAAATACATCAAGTAAATATGCTGAAATATTATAACATATGGAATAAACATGAAGAGAAACTGCCCACTGGCAGCACTCTATTATGATTTTAAGGTTAAGGATTATAGTCATCTTATATGTTGTCGGTTATAGGAGTGACTGCAAATGTTAAATATGGCTCTTAGAATTCTGAATTGAAAAGGATTGGTGTTGGAATGTTTTTCTGTTCTCAACAGTTCAAATATTTAAGTTCAGAAAAGTATCAAAAGTTACTTGCACTTTAGAGATGAGTGGTTCTAATTTGTATTGGAGAGTTTTTTAGCCAAAATTTTTATTATACTCTTGTATTTGATTTAAAAATGGTTTCGAAGTAAAATTTTGTATATAATGAACTCCAAGCATCAAATTGTGTCGGATCTGGTTGATGAAAATGAAGTGGTTGTTAATTAGGACTGGTGGACATGTGAGTATTGTATAAGTCACATTAGTACTAATTAATAATAAACTTTTGTGGATATTGATTGAGTTTAGTCAGCCAATGATTTCACCATCTGGAAACGTATTTTTGCCAATTTGAACAGGCTGTTGCAGAATTTGAGTGGGAAAGATGGCTGTATCATCTGCAAGTGTTGCCAGATAAATTTCAGGATTAATGGGAACGTTAGCAGTTTAGAGGATGTCGAGTGTAGGATATCAAATTTAGTGGAACTGCTTTAACAGAATAAAAGTTGAAGTTCTTACAGTCACTAAAAAATTCAAATGAGCGATTTGTGAGATATGAATGAAATTTATGTAATAAGGTTTGAGGTTTTTGAGTTTCAATACCATTACAGAGTTGTCGTACACAGTCCAAAGTTTTAGCTGTGTCCAGTAAAGCACCTATGCCATTTTGTTCGCTTTAAAGAGCTGAGGATTTTCGGTCAGCAACTTAGAGCCCTTGGTGCACCATGATATATAATTATATTGGCAAACTTGCATGTTTTATTTTTTGAAATAAATATTTCTTTTAGAAATATGCTGTATCAACAGCTAGTTTAACCAGTGCCAAGTTTTTCCTGCACCTCATCTGTACCTTATACTTTTTGCTGGTTACTAATGATTTCAAGAAAGTGATAGTTTAAAAGTATAATTTAATAGTTAATAAATACATGTAGTACCCATTCATAACTATCTATATTTATAATTTTCTAAATTACATAATATATTTTTTTGTGATTATATTATAATAATGTTATTTTTTATTTATAATTAAATGAATTTTTTTTTGTAATGTAAACAACCTTTAATATGATACTTTAATATAAGTTAGATTTTCTTTTTAGTGCTGAATTTTCAATTTATTTTTCTCTATTTTCTTTTATTGAAATAATTCACCTTCTCTATTAATAATAATAATAAAAGTAATAAAAATGTGTATGCATGTGTGTATGTGTGTACACACACACACACACACACACACACATATATATATATATATATATATATATATATATATATATATATATATATATTGCTACGGTCAAGACAATGACGGGTGGACCACGCCTGGAGGGGCCTAGATGAGGCTAGAGACTTCTGGACCTGGACAGTCCTCGAAGTGCCTGGAAAGGCCCACCACCCTACCTGCGCCCGGGTCTAGAAGATTCGGCGGTGGTACAAATAGGGGTCCCCTGAGTCTAGGTGAGTCAGTCTTGATCTTGCTCAAGTGAATGTATCAGTGAACAGTGACAGTGAACAACTCGTGACAGTGTGACAGTGTAGTGAAACTGTGTGTCAATATTGTGATAATCGGTCGTTGGGAAATTAGAAGACTGTAGTTTATATATAATTTATAGTTGTAAGTCTTAGAATAAGTCTAGCAGATTGTAAGTAGTTTATTCGTTAGGAATACCTCATTTTATATGTACACTGTTTAGTAGTTAAGCTAGTAATTCCATTATTATTGTTAATATAGTGGTTAGTAACCCCTTTGTATTTGTGTTTTCTGTATTTAATAAACACCTGTAATTTGTAAACTGGAGTAGTTCATTTCGCACACCCCGTAGCCCGTAACAATTTGGTGTCAGAAGTGGGATCATTGTAAATGGTTATAATTTTGGTTTTCTTGTTTTTGTAATTATTGGGCTACTGTGTGGAAAATGACTTCTCAGAGTGTTAGACTGAATGATTTAAAAGTTGCAGACTTAAGACGGGAGTTAGAAGAACGAGATCTGGATACTTCCGGAACGAAATTAGTACTGCAACAACGCTTGCGCCAATTTTTTGTTGATTCAGGGGAAAATCCAGACGAGATTACGTTTGAAAATGATTTCAGTAAGTTGTCTGCAACTTTTAAAACTGAATTAAGTACTGTTAAAAATACATTGGAGGCTAAGTTAGGCAATTTAGAAACTAAGTTAATGGAAAGTGTAGATAATAAGTTAGCTGATGTAGAATCTAGATTAGGAGAAAAAGTCGATTCTGTAGAAAATGAACTTAGGGTAAGAATAGAAGCTCTAGAAGAACGTATGAACAACCCAACGACAATCGACACCGACCAACCCTCTGAGAGAAGCCCTCACAACACCATTCCCTCCGCCAATGCTGGGATGCCACCAACACACAACACCATCCCATTGTTCGACGGGAAGACGCCATGGGAGGACTACATGACTCTCTTCGAGACAGCGGCTTCGATCCACGGGTGGTCAAAGGAGACGCAAGCATCAGCGTTGTGCCTAGCCTTGCGTGGAGACGCCTTAGGAGTGCTACAGGGGATGCCCATGTCGGAGCGGTGCAACTACAGTGAGCTGATGAAAAGACTGGAGATGCGTTTCGGCCATCGCCACATGGACCAACTATACCGTTCCCAGTTAAAGAACAGGGTCCAGAAGACCAACGAGACGCTGCAGGAATTTGAAGCAGATATCGCCCGGCTAGTGAGGAATGCCTACCCAACGGTCACCGACGACGTCTACGAGAGCTTGGCTATCGACAAATTCCTGGATGGACTTCGAGACCCGGAAACCCAACAGGCAGTGAAACTCGCACGCCCTAAAACTTTGGGCGATGCATTGTCGCAGGCCATGGAATTCGAGGCTGTCAGGCAGTCAGTCCGTGGACATGCACGAGTTCGAGCGGCAGAAGCGGAGCCTAACGCGGCCCCCACCATCGAGGACATAGTAGCAAAGGTTTTAGAAGCCCTCAGGACCCGCAAAAAGGAGATACGCTGTTGGAGCTGCGGTCAACTCGGACACCCCAGAAGCAAGTGTCCTACCAGGAAGCCGGAAAAGCCACAGGAAAACTAAGGAGGGTTGATGGGAAGGGGCAACTGTCAACCCGTAGCATCAAAGGCCCCAGGGTCGCCGTGAGAATCGCGACAATAGGGAGCAAGACAAATAGTTTTTATGTGGATGGAATGGTGAACGGGCAGCTGCGGAGTTTTCTGCTGGATACCGGCGCAACCATGACAATACTGAACCCGAAGGCAGTTAACGCTAAGAAGATATTACCTACCACTTGGGCGTTACGGACAGCCACAGGACAGCCAGCCGAGGTCTACGGGGAGACAGTTGCCACTTTCTTCATCGGGGGCCAACGTCTAGAGCACCGCGTTCTCGTGGCGAAAATAGACGAGGAAGTCATCTTCGGCATGGACTTGATGATCAAATACGGGATCAAGCTGGACATGTCGAGAGGTGTGATGACGCTGGGAGACGAAGAGGTCATCCTTCGGCAGGGAAAGGACCTCTATGCACGAGTACTCCTACTAGAAGACACCACCTTACCTGCACGGAGTCAAATTCTGACGCATGGGACGATCAATGGACGACTACCGGAGGGTCAATGTCTTCTACTTGAACCTGGGAAGCACGAGGAGCAGGAAGTCGGACGCGGTGTTCTGGTTGCAAGGTCTCTCATCAAGGTCGGACATACCACCCCAATCCGACTGATGAATCTGAACAGCTTCCCGGTGACACTAAAGAGAGGAACACCAGTCGGAGAATGTACGGCCGCTACCTCAGTAGTCCGACAGCTACAACGCAACCCCACCGAGCAACGAGGACTACCCGAAGAATTAAAAGGATTCGTGGAGGAATCATGCAGAGAACTTTCGCCTGAACAGAGCGAACTCGTGAAGAGATTGATTACCCGATGGCAGGACATTTTCGAGATCAGCTCAGGACCACGGGGTAGAACGAACATCGTCCAGCACAAAATTGACACCGGGGATACAAAGCCCATCCGACAGATCCCGAGGAGGCTGCCGCTAGCTAAACGAAAGGATGCCGAGGAGATTATTAAGGATATGGCGAATGATGGTGTCATCGAGCCCTCGAGTAGCCCATGGATGTCTCCTGTCGTACTGGTAAAAAAGAAGGATGGGACGACAAGATTCTGCGTAGATTACCGTCTTTTGAACAACGCCACGAAGAAGGACAGCTACCCACTCCCAAGGATTGACGACACGCTGGACACACTAGAGGGTTGCAAACTATTTTCTACCTTGGATCTCCGCAGTGGATATTGGCAGGTTGGATTGGCACCGGAAGATAAGGAGAAGACGGCATTTTCAATCGGCACTGGCCTCTGGCAATTTACGGTAATGCCATTCGGGCTTTGCAATGCACCTGCAACGTTCGAGAGGCTGATGGAAAGCGTCTTAAGAGGCCTTTCTTGGGAGATATGCCTGGTTTACTTGGACGACATCATTGTACTGGGAAAATCCTTCACTCACCATCTGGAGAATCTGGAGCGGGTCTTCGAACGGCTGCGTGCAGCTAATCTAAAACTGAACCCGAAGAAGTGCAATCTCTTCCGAAGGCAAGTCAACTACCTGGGGCATGTTGTATCAGACAACGGAGTTGCTGTTGACCCAGAGAAGATTACAGCGATCACCAATTGGCCAGCACCTCGAGATAAGCACCAAGTGAGAAGTTTCCTCGGGCTCTGCACCTACTACAGGAGGTACGTGAAAGGATTCGCCAACATCGCAAAACCTCTTACCAGGCTCACTGAGGAAAAACGGACTTTCCTTTGGGATCGCGAGTGTCAGGCTTCATTTGAGGAGTTAAAGAAGAAATTGAGTAGTGCGCCTATTCTAAGCTATCCACGTCCCGAGGGCAAGTTCATTCTTGACACAGATGCCAGCAACACTGCTATTGGAAGCGTCCTTTCTCAACTCCAAGACGGGGAAGAAAAGGTTATTGGGTACTTCAGCAAAGCACTGTCAGCTCCAGAACGCAACTACTGTGTCACAAGGAAAGAGCTTCTGGCAGTGGTTAAGTCCATAGAGCACTTTCATAAATACCTGTATGGAAGAAGATTTCTACTGAGAACGGACCACGCAGCTCTAATGTGGCTGCTGCGATTCAAGTCACCGGAGGGACAAGTTGCACGGTGGATCGAGCGCCTTCAGGAATATGACTTCGAATCTGCTCATCGTTCTGGAACGAGTCACCGGAATGCGGATGCGCTCTCAAGGAGACCCTGTGACGGAGAATGCAAGCATTGTTCTCGACAAGAAGAAAAGCAAGCAACAGTGTTGCGGACTACGGTCGTTACCGACGGTTGGCAGGACACACAACTGGCAAAGGAACAGGACGAGGACCCGGACTTGAAACAAATAAGGGAATGGAAGCTATCAGGCCAAAGGAGACCAAGCTGGCAGGATGTTGCTCCAATGTCGAAAAATATAAAACCTATTGGGCTCAATGGAACTCCATTCTACTGGACAAAGGTCTGCTGAAACGAGCATTGGAGAACACAGAGGGAGATCAGCGGAGACTACAGCTCATCGTACCAAAGATTAAAGTGCCCGAAGTACTGAGGGAATTACATGATGGAGCATCTGGTGGCCACCTTGGAGTTCACCGGACATTAGAAAAGGTTCGTGAACGCTTTTACTGGGCAAACCTCAAGGACGATGTGTTAGATTGGTGCCGGCGGTGTGCAACTTGTGCCGCCTCTAATGGACCGATAAGGAAAAAGAAGGCACCTATGAAGAAATACAACGTAGGAGCACCATTCGAGAGAATAGCGGTAGACATCGCTGGCCCTTTTCCTGTGACAGATAATGGCAACCGATACATTCTCGTGGCCATGGATTATTTTTCAAAGTGGGTGGAAGCTTACGCCCTTCCGAATCAGGAGGCCGCCACGGTTGCAGATGTTCTCGTGAAGCAGCTCGTCAGTCGGTTTGGGGTGCCCATGGAACTTCATGCTGACCAAGGAAGAAACTTTGAGTCGGCAGTCTTCACCAGGATGTGCGAGGCTCTAGGAATACGGAAGACCAGAACGACGCCTCTTCACCCTCAGTCCGATGGCATGGTAGAGCGCATGAACAGGACGATGGGTCGATATTTGGCCAAGGTAGTTTCTGACCATCAGCGAGACTGGGACCAATATCTTCATCTGTTCCTGCTAGCCTATCGTAGTTCAGTCAATGAAACGACAGGGCAGACCCCCGCCAATGTCGTGTTCGGTAGAGAACTACGCTTGCCTTGCGATCTGAAATTCGGTTTCAAGCCTGATGAGGAGGTCGCCGGAGAAGACTACGTCACGAACCTACGGAAGCGAATGAACACTATTCACGAGAAGGTTCGCACAAACATCCAGGGAGCAAGTGACAGAATGAAGGAGCGTTACGACATCAAGGCAGAGAAAGGTGGCTTCCAACCTGGAGACTTGGTCTGGCTACACGATCCTCGAAGAAGGCAAGGCTACTCACCGAAACTTCAAAACTCCTGGGACGGACCGTATGAGGTCATCAAGAGGATCAATGATGTCACCTATAGGATCAGGAAGCAGCCCAAAGGAAAACCCAAGGTAGTCCATTTCAACCGATTGGCTCCATACAAGGGAAACCATGGCCCTACAGAGGAACAGCAAGTGAGGAACCTCACCGACAAGGACCTAACTCCCCATCCTAAGGCGCCAGACTCCCTTAGGGTAACGCAGACAGTTTACAGAGACATATTCTCGTTACCGGTAGACTATGCTCTAGCACATTGTGTCGCCGAACATCTGAGGAATTCCCGGGGGATTGCGACGGTCTTCAGGAAGAAGTTCGCTGGAATTGAAGAGCTGGAACGCCAGGGACCAAGAGTTGGGAAGACTCTCCATCAAGAGCATGAAGGCTGGCACCTGTTTTACTTGGTTACCAAGAGTTCATCAGAGCAGAAGCCGACATACGACACACTGCGCCGGAGTCTTGACGACCTGCGGAGAAAGCTTCTGGAACTGCGTGTCACCAAGCTCGCCATCCCGAAGTTGGGTTGTGGATACGATGGCCTGGAGTGGAGGATTGTCAGGAACATTGTAGAAGAGACGTTCGCCAACTCTGGAGTCATCATAACGGTATGCACGTTCAACCCCTGGAAAGACAAAACACCTACATCGGAGGAAGATCAGCATCGCTCAGCTTCTGCAATCTGTGCTCTGGGGCAGAGCACGTCTAAGGAGGGGGTAGTGCTACGGTCAAGACAATGACGGGTGGACCACGCCTGGAGGGGCCTAGATGAGGCTAGAGACTTCTGGACCTGGACAGTCCTCGAAGTGCCTGGAAAGGCCCACCACCCTACCTGCGCCCGGGTCTAGAAGATTCGGCGGTGGTACAAATAGGGGTCCCCTGAGTCTAGGTGAGTCAGTCTTGATCTTGCTCAAGTGAATGTATCAGTGAACAGTGACAGTGAACAACTCGTGACAGTGTGACAGTGTAGTGAAACTGTGTGTCAATATTGTGATAATCGGTCGTTGGGAAATTAGAAGACTGTAGTTTATATATAATTTATAGTTGTAAGTCTTAGAATAAGTCTAGCAGATTGTAAGTAGTTTATTCGTTAGGAATACCTCATTTTATATGTACACTGTTTAGTAGTTAAGCTAGTAATTCCATTATTATTGTTAATATAGTGGTTAGTAACCCCTTTGTATTTGTGTTTTCTGTATTTAATAAACACCTGTAATTTGTAAACTGGAGTAGTTCATTTCGCACACCCCGTAGCCCGTAACAATATATATTTATTTACTTATTTTATTATAAACAAATTTGATCATCGCCTAAAGGATGAATATGTTCCCGGGTTTAAATTATGATTCAGAAATGAGTGTAATGATATAGAAGTATAACATACCATTGGACAGCTAAATAATCTAATAAAAAATCTAGCCGTGTTATCAGAAGATCAAGAATATCACGCATCATATGGCTGTAAAAAATTATTTATGTTGTACTGCTTAATAAAAAATAAATGTTTTCATGTAAACTTTAAAAAATGTATTTCAAGTTGTGATGTTAGTGAATATTGTGTCATGCATACACAGCATATTTTATACTGGACTTTATATGAAAATTGACTTTTTATGTATCTCCCTCTTAACTTTTTCTTGCTAAATATGTATTGGTATGCTCTAGTAGATCAGGAAAGAAAATTTTGATATTTAAAATCCATATATTATATATTATAATAATTTATTCTATATTTCATTAATATCTTTTCCACTATTTTTTAGATATCCCTTTGACGAATAAATGTATTAGTGGCTCCCACTAGTGGTGAGGCTTCTAAATCCCAGTCTGTTTTAGTAACTGATTCAGTAAAATACCTCCCTGGTGACAAAAAAAAATTGTTATTTGTTTAATATTTATATAATTTTGTACTAACTTTCCAACCACAGGCACCATGACCAATAATTTTCAAGTCACATAATTGTTTTACAAAACATAAAGCAAATCCCAGCTCATTCTGTAACAAATGGACTTCTAATTAATCAATTAATATTGACTTGAAGCTTATTAAAGAAGACAATTTTAAAAGAAGTGTAGGTGAAAAATCTGGAATTCTGTAGGCTACTGATAAAAAAAACTATGGTTTTAAGAAAAATAGATAATTTAGATGTTCTTTAAAAAATTTTATTTCTTTAAACAAATTTTTTTTTTTTTGTAAATGAGGTTTTGAATAACATAATTTTTTATTGATTTTATTTAATGCTCCCTATTCGTCCAAAACAGTTTTTCTTACTTCAAGAATGATAACTTAAATTAAAGAATTGATGAAACTTAAATTTACTGTTTTTCCGGAATTGGGTCATCATCCATATGCACTTTTTTGTTCATCTTAAGGTCTACTAACACCTCTTTAAATATTTCCCCTCACACTTTAACATAAATATGTTTGCCACAACCCCAATTTTATTACTAAATTTTATATTAATTTTTAATACTTAGTCAAATATTGTTATAATTAATTTTCTTTATTATTATTGTACTGTTGTAATTTATATCACACGAATTTCTTGCTGATTCTATTTTATTCTCCAGTAGTTTGTAATGTTTTCTATTAATTGTCTATTATCTAACATATATTAAGCAGAAGTTCTGGTATGAACATCTTCTTTAGTTGGATCCAAACCGTGAAAAATATGAGCCAAAGGAGTTTCGGCATAAATCTTTTTAACAAACATAATTTCTTTATTATGACAGGATGCAGTTTCAAAGGTTTGAACTAGGTCTTTACATTAGAAATCACATAAAATAAAACATTCTTATCTACTACCCTAACACACTTTTTCAACTAAACACTAAAAACTAATTATAAAACTGATCAGTCATGTGAAAGTTGGGATGTTTGAGGCATGTGGAAGTAATCAATCAGGGTATCTTTACATAACTATGATTGCGACAGTTGTTGGCAAGGTGAAAAAAAAATACAAACAAACAGTTCTGAACCAAGAATTATAATGCAATTTAACATTTTTTTTTTTTTCAAATTGTCCTTAAGCCTTACAAGTTGTATAAAAATGCATACAAATGCCCAAATATATATATTCATTTTCTAGCATATACATAATCTTTTTTTTTTTAACTTTAATATATTTTAGAAGTTTAAAATAAATATTTAAAATATTAAAATAAATATTTTAAAATATCTGTGTTCCATGAATTTGCATGGCTATAAAACAAATAATATTATACTGCTATAAAAATAAAATTTTCACACACAGACAATTATGCTAAATTGTATCATTATAGAAAAAATATTTTAAAATAATACCACCAAGAGCATGGTTGTAGAGAAAAATTTATTTTTAATGTAATAGTTGTATTATTTAACTGCTTTATAATGATAAACATTTGAGATACACAGATACGGAGATGAGATATAGAGTTTTTGGACATGTCTGACCTACATGTCTGTTTTTGGACCTACTTACAGCTAAGAGAATACAGTTATTTAAAACAATAAAATACGGTAGATATGGCAATAAAAATAAATATGTTCAATCTATCTTAAAACCCTTAGCCCTATCAGACAAATCTTGTGGTTTTATCACACAATTTACATTTGCTTTCATACTGAAAATAAAAGTTTCCATTCATGTTTTTTGGAAATTCCTTTAGTTTTTATAGACAAATTTACTTTCCATTGAATAATATATCAATATAAATTATTATCAACAATAACCAGTCAGCTTTTTGTTTGGCACATTACCTTTTGTGTTATTATTTTTTTATAAAACCCATTAGCTGTTCAATGGTATATTATATAATTTTATAGTTCTTAATCATATACCTTCACCTCTTTTTAATTGCACCAAAATCCAAGGTAAAGTTCAACAATGTTTTTCAATAAACTATAAAAAGCTAAATACCCCCATAGATAAACTAAGATTATGAACATATCCGATCTTGTATATTTAGTTAATTTAAGAAGAAAAAACATATAATGTTAGGTATTTGAAGTTCATGGTATGAATAACATTTATTTTATATAACGTCAATACAAATTGGAATAATGCAATATTATATTTAAGTCAAGCAACCCTTATATATTAATTAATCAATGTGATATCTATCCAGATGTTAGAGAAATGTTGTATAAATTATGTTTATTTTTTTAAGATGTAACTGAGGATGGCTTGAAGGCTGAAATATGGTAAAGATAGCTAACTTGTAATTTCCAGTGTATAAATAAATTCACTTTTATTCTAAGAAGGAGAAATATTGTTCTGGTTATATTTTATTTTTCTATGGAAATAAGAAAAGAAATACGGATGTATAATGTACCGTTAGAAAGCTAAAGATTTTATAGAAAAAAAAAATCCATCCAACATACAAAGCTGTAGAAGGTTATGGAGAGTGACAAAAAGTGCATACATTTAATTGATGGTTATAGATAATCATTATATAGTTAATTATTCAATCTGTAACAAACGTTTCCAACGTAACTTAAGATAACTTTTTATTGTTCAACTTTAAGTTTAACTAAACTTTTAAAATTGTTTTAAAGACGGGAGCAAACTGAAAGTCGTGTGGCACACGCACCGGGTTTTTAATAATTATTAAAATTAAAAATTAATAAATGAAATTCTTCCATCACGAGTATAGCAATGTAGGCTTTATTTTGCAGCTGTTGATTTTTTAAAATCTCGGATTCGGCGGGTAGCGGTTTAAGGGTGGTT
The DNA here is from genome assembly GCA_023052935.1 of Piezodorus guildinii. Lineage (NCBI taxonomy): Eukaryota > Metazoa > Arthropoda > Insecta > Hemiptera > Pentatomidae > Piezodorus > Piezodorus guildinii. The sequence goes on from CM041295.1 coordinate 85,766,210, forward strand.
GGGCACTCCGTAATTCTAGGTGTCGAGCAAAAAGTCGTTTTTTTTTTTCGTTTTTTTTTTTTGGCTCGGGTGCCGTTATTCGTTCCCACGCATATGCGGTATCAGACTTCAGGAGGTTTAGTCTTAAGTCATAAAAGAAGATGGACATTTTGACATCTTTATGACTTGCGATAGTACGCATATTTACGGATGAATAAATTATACAAAACTTCTAGTACCCAATTTATTTTTTCATTCCGATTCATTAATCTAATTAGGTATAGATTATAAACACACGATTTTACTCTTCTTTTTATTATTTTACTAAGTTCACAATCCGAGTTTTAAAAATATTTTAAAGAATTTTTAATACTTTTCTAGTTTAATTACGTCCCAGGATATCCTTAATCTGTTTAATATTTTCCTGTTTTATTACTTAATCACGTGTGACTATTTTTTAAATATATCAATTTTTTTAAAACAATTAAATGTTCATTCTACGTATTTTCATATTAAAAACTGTAATAATAAATGATTTAAAAGGCAATTTATTCCCATATTACAATTAACGAAATTCGCTATTAATAATCATTTCAATATTAAGAAAACAAACTTATTTTCATTTAATTACAAATTACGTATTAATAATAACAATTTAATGATGATGTTGACATTTTTTTTATCCGTATACTACAAATATATTTGCAAGCAATGACGTTTCTTTAATAAAAGATTCTTCCCAAAAGCATATAAAACGGAAAGAAACATGAAATTCAAGCTAAAAAGTTATTTATTGGGCATGGCGATGATTTTGTTGCTTTTGCTTTAATTTCGCAGCCAACATGCTAATTATTACTAGATGCATATAACTTTATTTAAGTATGCGAAAAAAAATCGTAAAAAATAAAACACGTTCTGTTATTATGTTTTTTATTCGCTGGCCACATGATGTTTATTAAATTTTCTTTTAAAATAAATTTAAAAACTAAATCGTGCATTCAAATTTTCGTAAATACACAAGAAATTTTATAAAATTAACCTTGTCACCAAAATTTTCCAGTTCATCATGTTCAGCTAGTGATCACTATTTCTTTCCATTTGCAATATTTCCGTCATAAAAATCTCATTTTTAATAAGATTCCCAATTCGTTTACCTGTTATCACACGGAACGTAGGGGGTCTAATATCAGGATTAAATATTCTTTTATGTTTGGTGTTAGAAATCGTGTATAGTGGGTCGGATAAGATAAGATGAAGACGGTTTTGAGATAGTTAAAAGGTACAAAATAGTGCTGTCGCCTACCGACAGAAATATATCAATGTGTATACAGATTGATAAAAAAAAAAAATAATAATAATAACAACAATCATTATTAAATCGAATTTTTAATATTTTCACTCTACGTAAGCATTCATTGCAAAGTACCTTTTTTTCACGCAATTAAATTGTAACTGATCAATTGCTTATGTTATTCGGGACTGAAAAGACTACAACGTTTAATAAAGAAGAAAAAAATGTCATAATATAAACACTAGAAAGAAAAGGCAGTAAGGAAATATTAAAAAATATCCTTTGAGCAAAACTTAATAATTATAAACCTGAATTAATGTTTATATCTCATATTAAAAATTATATTTAAGAAGCATTACAAAGATTAAGACAAAATAGTTGAACAAAAATTTAAATAAGGAAGGAAATTATTCCGGGTGGCAGTCAGTGAAAGAAAAACAATGAAAAACACAAGACAGTCTTGTCGTAGGTACTTTTCCGAAAGTTGGAAAAATAATTAATAGCTTAGACTGTTTCATTGTTTATCTTTCATTTACTGCCACCCGATCTAATTATCCTCGGAATGGTTCAACGTTCAAGAATTGATATTCATTAAAAATACTTATTAAAAATGTAATGTATGTAAAAATTTTTGATAACAAATGAGTTACTTCTTATTTAAATTCATAATTTAATGGAAATCAATTTGTAAGTGCTTGAATGGGAAAATTAGTGAAGAAATAAAATCTTTTAACATGAAATCGACCTTTACACATTAAAATTAAGGTTTTACAGTGTTTGTATTATTAATTGGGTTTTATGCACCTGTTTTCTAGAACTTGGACAGGAAAGTAAAATTTATCATACCGGTTCTCTAACTGTTATAAAGTTTTGATGTTCTTCATTTTAACAACATAGTTTTTAAAAGCTATAACTTTCCATGTAACTAATTTTAGATAGGCAAAGTTTTTCATTCGAACCTGTCACAATTCCGATCATTGATTGAACTACGATTAAGCACGAGCTCGCAGATGTATAATAAACGGTAATATAATATTAACATATGAATGATGGATAAAATAAATATTATTATTGTTAAAAGTGACAAAAATGTAACGATTAATTTTTTTTTTTACTCATAAAATTATATTTGAAGAAAACAGAGAGAGAACCGTTTTAAACATTTTTTTTTTCTATTCTTATTTTTAAATATCATCAGGTAATATGTCAGGCTATTTTTTTATTTTTTTTCCTGACTGTTCATAGCTTTAGATAATTTTTTTTGGAGGTGGAAAGAGAGAATATTATTTTCATATTAACCATATCAATTTGTTAGCGTTCATAAAAACGAATAAATGTGTAATCGAATTTGATAACTAACTAAAGGATAAAGGGAAAACATTTTTTTTTTTTTTTTCTACTTAAGAACAGTAATATAGAAATATAATATACCGTAGGGCAGCTAAAGATTTTATAAAAAAAATATTATCTTGTACAAAAAAACCAAAAAAAAAAAAATAATAAAAAAAGTGATGAAAAGCGGATACAACTAACTGATTGTTGTAGATAATAATGTTGTAATAGATATAATTTATGCTAAATTAATAGAGATGGAGATAATAATATATTGTTTAATAAATATGTTCTATCCAAACTCAATTTAATTAATTCTTTAACCTTTTTTCATCTCTAACTGTATTAAAAAAAAAAAAAAAATTGGTTTTAATAATGGAGGTAAGTCGTGTGTTGCGCGCACTTGATTTGGTCGGACTGTTTTAAGCTTTACATATGTATGTTATATATATATATATATATATATATATATATATATATATATTTTTTTTTTATGGGAATAGAGAATGTTATTATTTGCCTCTCAAATAATTAAAAACAATTCTTTACGTTCTCAGTTACATATGAATTTAACGGAGAAGAAATATAAAGTTTAATATTCATTATTATATATATATATTATAATAAGCATTTATAATACACAGTATTATATATATCTATTATAAAGTTTAACCTAAAATTTTATTTTACTTATTTATTTTTGAAATTATTATTATTCTTTATTTTATTTAATCAATTTTTTGTCCTTTCTTTATTTTATTTTTGTATTATTAATTATTCTTGTTAATATTTCATTTTATCTACTATTTATTATTACTATTATTATTTATAATTTTTTATTTTATTTGCTTCATTTTTTTTCTGCTATCTTCATTTTGGTAAATTGTTTTATTTTTGTTTTGTTTTTTGTAAAGATGTGAAGGCGATAATAACCATAAGCAGCTTTTTGCCCTTAAAATTAAAACAACAACAACATAAGAATTTTATTTTAGTATAAGAAAGGTTGAAAATAATTAACCTCAGTAGCAATTAATTTTAATGGGCACATTAAAACATGAAAGTGTCGAATGCTCAGCCCATCAGGCCAAGCGTGATGGTAAGAAATGTGAGGATTTTGGAGTGGAGTGTTAACCTTGAGAGAGGCCTGTTCTCTGGGGGAAGGCAGTGTACCGTTAGGCCACTGCAACCTCCTTCGTCTCCGAAACGAAAATCGACCTCTTCATAACCACCTCGTCGCGAAAGGCTGTCCTAATCGATGTCGGTACCACCCACCGAGGGTCGTACCTGCTGTCATCATGTCTTATCGGTAATAAAAAAATTTTATAAGTATCTTCTTTTTTTTCGATAAGTGCGTAAGTATCAGTATGACTGCCATCAGCCGCAGTTTCTCCAAGGAAATATTTAAAATATTGGCGCCCAAACACTAATAAAAATTATGCGCCTCTTTACAAAATACAGGAGATGGTTAGCAGTAGTCGAGTTACCGGATAAATTTATTACTATCGAACTAAACCAAACCATAATATTCGATAAAAGTTAAAAAAACAAACAAACCTAATTGAACCAAAACATGCCCTGAGCAAACATTTTCAAATTTGTAAACATTGAATGATTTTATGTCTCTTTACGGATGAGACATTTTTTCTAAAAATACCTATTATGCAATAATGCCTTCCAGTGGTAGTATAAAAGTTTTGAAACAACATTTTAATTTTATTTAGGCAAAGTAAGAAGAAGAATAAAAAAATTCTCACACTAAACTGAAACGACTAGAAAAAAGTCGCAGATACTGTTTATTACAACATTTGCTTGACAAACGCTCAACTTCTCACCTAATACAAATATATAATATTACCATTATTAAGCTCCCGTATGTAGAAATTATCGGGAGTCAGTCTTCTTTTAATTTTCTAATTTTGCAGACGTTTCAGCTCAAACTTGTGAGCCATCATCAGGACATTACTGAGCCATGTCAAGCATAAGCAAAGGGTTTAGGGGGGCAAACTATAAAATAAGACTGACTCCCGATTATTTCTACCTACGATAATTTCTACAGTCGACTATACATCCTCAATATACATCATTAGGCCCGTTTGGAAATATGGAATTGAACAATGGGGATCCACAAAACATCAAATTTCTCCCGCATCCGATCCGGAAGCCTCTGAAAAATTCTAAATGCCCCTTATTTTGTCACCAATAAAATAATCTATAAAGACCTGAACAGCCTATTAGTTGCAGAATCAGCCCGAAGTAAATAAACTTCCTTTAATTTCAAACTACCAGTCCTCAAACCCACTTGTCCTCAACTTCTCATCTGCTTCTGTACCTGATAATCATCAGAGGCAGCTAAAAGAAGATCTACTATTTAAATTAACACTAAAGTGCTACCAAGGAGTAGTTTCTTCACATGCTTGTTTTAAGCCCATATCATCAATGATCAAATTTACTTAATGTACTTTTTGTAATGCTGTCGTAAATAGCTTTAAAAATAATAATATTTTTTAAGAGTTTTTTTTTTATATATAGGAAAAAAATTATAAAAAGAAATGAAATAATTTATTTAAAAAAAATGTTATTATATTATCATATTATATAAACGATGTGTTTATTATTATAATTATTTTTTAAAAATATTTCTAAGGAAATTATAGTATGCTGTGTTTTGAGCAACTCAATATATTTATAAATAAAGTATTTTCTCTCTCTCTCTCTCATCGCTCAGTTGACGAGAACTCCGGAGAGTAGGGCGGTCATGGCAGAGTGTTTTATCTAAGTCTTTTCCAATAAACGTCCACTTTTCGTCACAAGTAACCATTCTGGACAGAAATGGATCGTTGTTGTTTCGGCAAAGGAGTGAGGAACAAATAACGCTGATTTTTTTTGGCGATCGGTTAATGTGTGGAGAACCCAACTTTCGTGTTTTTCCACCGTTCCAATCTCTTTGACGTGGTCATCGGCGGTTAATTTCCTTATTTCCAGTTTTTTTTACAAGTTCTCGAACAGTTGTGGGATATTTTCCACGGAAACTCACAGAGCATCGACATTAAAGGAAGAGGTCCTTCCTCGTCTTCCAAGATGAAGTCTCCCTCTCAAAATTTTTGGAACCACTATTGAACGGATCATTCACGGAGTTACTGCCCCCGCCGCACACATAGTTAATGTTCCTACCCTTTTGGCTCCGCTCCGGCCTAGTTTAAACTTCAGTAAACAAAATTATTCGAGTATAACGTTGAAATTTTAATAAAGGCTGAACTATTTCTATGCAGCGAAATACTACATAGGTAAACAAACATTATCGCTTAGAAGAGGATTAATATGTGTTGACATTGATACAAATGAATAATCCAGTAAAAGTTTGTTTCATAGACGGCTATTTAAAAAAAACAACTAAATACCCTGAATTTTTATCCGTATTTCACAATAATATTTGCAATTCAAAATCCTTCGAAATATTCAAAATGCTAAATAGACAGCACTAATTAGGTATATCTTTTAATTTCGAACTTCTTGACCACACCCACCTATTCATAAGCCGTTCATATGTATGCCTGATAACACTCACGGTAGCGTGAAAAGAAAGTAACATGATTTAAATATTACGCTGAAGTGCTATCGATAGGTGGCTCCTTCAAAGATATTATATAGCTTCAGATCCTTATCTGTTATAATGTTAAAATTAAGTCGTAAAATTGATTAAATTAATAAAATAAAATAAAAAACTACTGGCCGAAAATCCAACTAAAAATTAGGGACTTGAATTGATCAAAAAATAAATCCAGAAAATAAACCTTTCCTTCCTTTGATCTAAAACGAGAATCCTAAGAATTTCCGTGATTTTAAACTAACCTTTTGGAAGGAATAACGTCCCTAAAAGGAAAAAAAAAAACGCCGAGCCACTTAAATCTAGGAGAGTAGAACGTTCCACTCAAGTAGGCTAATTTGAGGAAAACGCAATCTATCAGTTGAGCACGTTTTGTTTCGTTTTAAAATAATTTTAATCGTATTTTATGTAGACAAGAAACATTGTGCAGCCACATAGACAAACTTTAAAGAATGTAGAAAGAAATAAATGTATGGATTTATGTGACTTAAGAAATATTGAAAAAAAAAAAAATAAATAAAAATAATAAATAGACCTGTAGCACTACAATTCATGAAGGGTCTTGGGCTCAGTACATATAGAGATTCGTACTGTTTCTTGGCCAACGGCCGTGCATTAGGGTAATTAGGCCTTGATCACGCTCAGCCGCCATGATTTTTCCCCAAAATTTTTAGGTACCCACTTTATAAAGGCTGGGTCTTCCCTAGGAGGGTCTCCATACTTATACGATATAAGCAATAAATAATACAAATTCATATATACAATATATAAAATTAAGGCAAGTAAATACATGATTGAATTACATAATAAGTAATTACAAAGAAACATAACATAGTACACAGTAAGAAACAGTAATAAACAAAACCAAAAAGCAATAAAGAATCCATATACATGTATACAGGATAAATATCAGAATGATTGAAGCAGCATTGAGGACATGTCTATAGCGATAAGTAATTTGAATTCAATAATTCAGCGATTTTTACTTCACTGAGGGATTTCTCTCATATTTTAACATTGTACTAATAATTTGAATACTTTGGAGGATTAGTTTGAGAAAAGTGAAAATTTGGAGGAATATTATTCTAAACAGTAGCAATGGAATAATAGCAAGTCTGGTGTAACGTCTAGGTGTTTTGGTATTGGCACAACTAAGCTATTGTAATTTTTCAGTGGTCAATCTTCTCGACTAGACCATCCCATCTAAAATACAGCTTCTTCATAATTGAGACCATGTATAATTTTTTTGCAGACATTACATTAAAGTCCGGGAATATTCATATATTAATTGATGGGGGTCTTTTCTTCATACCCAAAATTACCTTAATTATCTCTCTCTGCACAATCGTAATTAACAGTATACGGATAACAATAACAATTTACAGAATAAATAATATTCTGCCACAACCGAGATTCGAACCCAGGACCCTGAGTAGACTAGTGCTCTATCCACTAGACCACGCCATCCCCTGAAACTATTACTTTAATTAATTAATGGAGAATAAAACCGTAAAATCGGAGGAACCCGATACGTTTGAATACAAATTGCAACATGTTTTAAGACCATAAGACCATCTTGTTGAGTTTTAAAGACGTTATTGGTTCCCTAAAGATAGACAATCTATAATCCATACTTCCACTGAAACTCAATGTAATTCTCTTTTCTTTTTTTGACTTAAAAGTTTATTTGGTTTTCCCCATTAAGTATTTTTTTCTGAATTGAATGCCTAGATTTTACTTGAACATAATGCAATATTTCGGAATAAACATTAATTTTCCCCAAAAAACTTTTAAAATTGTAGGAGGTAATTAAATGTCGTGTGTAGCTCAAATCAGATTTTTTTAAATTTATACTACCTCAGTTACGTCCTGGTTCAAACCGATATGAGTAATACGAAGGTGTTCTAGCAGTTAATCGTATTATTTTAAGGCTTATCACTACTTCTTGTTCTATGCCCTATGAATAAGAAGTATAGAAGATTCTATTTATTAAGTAAATAAACGATCCCAAAGATTTAAATAAGTAAACAGAGACTTTAGCGTAACCCCCTATAGATACCAACCCTGGCGTCAGTAGGTATCAGTTATAGTCAGTAAATACTGTTCGTGATAAGATTTAAGAAAGAATAAAATCTTTGAATAGTTTTGGTTGAGTGCTGAATAAATCGATAGGTTTCGAAAATCCACTATTTTATATATAGTGAAATTCCACTATTTATATAGATGTCAAAATATTTAATAACAATAATGTATCCCACATCATTAACTATTTAAGTATCCTCATAAAATGTATGTGTATTTTTGTTGTTTTTTCAGGAAAGAGCTTTTCCATAAATGGATCGATCTATAATCATAAACATAAAACTGAATACAAAAAAATATACCGTAAAATGGGGTGAACAGAAACACTCTATGGTATATGAGTATAAAAAATTTATTTTTTTAATTAATTGAACAATACATCAAATCTTAGGTCCAAATCCCCTCTATTACAAATTTACTGAGTGTGTGTTTTTTAATAATAATAAAAAAAGAAATATATATATATATATATATATATATATATATATATATATATATATATATATATATATATTTATAAACATGAATTGTATGAATAAACAATTCCTATATTAATGACCTTCCCAATGCCATCCATCACTGCTCCCACCACTTATACGCTGATGATATCCAGATCTACCTATCCTTTCCTCCCTCCGAGTCTCTGATAGCATTTGCCAATATTCAGAAAGACCTGGATAGAATCTGTGCCTGGGCAACTTTGAATAAACTAAGTTTAAATGCTACAAAAACTCAGGCGATTGTTATAGGTTCCAATCCCCTCCTCAGATCCCATACTATTTTTCCGAGTCTTACCCTAAATGATCACCCAATTACCTTCACTTCCTCTGTCAAAAACCTAGGTATTACCATCGACCAAACCCTTTCCTGAAAACCCCATATTGCCCAAATCTCCCGAAGAACAATAAGTACCCTCAAATATTTCCATCGCTCCCGTCATCTTCTTCCACTGTCTACCCGTAAGCTCCTTGTATCCTCATTCATTTTCCCCCACTTTGACTATTGCTGTATGGTATATGGTGGCCTCTCGGCTGTGCTCGAGGACAGGCTAAAGCGAATTATGAACATATTTTTAAGATTTGTCCTTGGTACACCGAAGAGGTCTCATGTGACCCATTAATACAATGAGTTGAAGTGTTCCTTGAAGTTCCTTCTATCCGAAGACAATATTTCCTAGGATCATATCTTTACCAAACAATCAACTCCCAGCTACCTCCATATATCTACAGACTTCTGCAATTTAAATCGTCAGTCCACTCCCTCCAAACAAGATCGCGCCATTCCGACCTTTATATTCCTACCCATCGAACAACAACTTTTGATCATTCCTTTATTGTCCGCTCCACTACTCTCTGGAATTCCTTACCTACTCATATCCGCCATGCTTCTTTCCTAACATCATTTAAGTCCCAGCTATTCCAGTACCTACTGTCACCCCAAACAGACGCTCAATAAGATATTTCAAATAAAAAAGAAAATCTGTTATTTATTGTTCATATTTTTATAAGGATCAAGTTCAATGTTTAGTTTTGTTTAATGCACTAGAAGTTATTATTTATTTATTTTACTCTTTTGTTTTATTATATCCTTTCGTTTCTTTATGTATCATTGCGAATAAGAAATAATTATATTCCTTTGGTCTTGTAGCCAGACACATTATATATATCTTAATTGTACATATGAATTGTTCTTAAGGGACTTTGTCCCAGAATAAATATCTTTTTCTATTCTATTATATATATATATATATATATATATATATATATATATATATATATATATATATATATATATATATATATATAAATTACTATTCCCATCCACCCTACACTTGGGGTGAATAGTAACAACATTGACAATGTTATTTTGTTCCCATTCACTGCATGTGGGGCGAATGAGAACAGTTTAAAATGCTTATTAAATTACTTTTTCTTAATGAAATCTTTTAAAAACAGAAATTAGGTCACTATATTCACTTATATTCTAAAAATTAGGTTTCTGATATTCTAATAAAGTTCTAAAGCATCACGCTCTGTAGGAAGAAGAAATGTCAGTGTATGATGTACACTCTTAGATAATTGATAAATGAAACAGACCCCAAGAATCTGGCAGATTTAGAAGATCCGATTCGCTCTTTCAACTTCGATGTAACTTCACTAGGACTAAAATAAGCTTCCTCTTGATTTGGGAGAAACCTATAACTTTTTTTTATTCTTTTCTGAAATAAGCCGATGTATCCTCCATCATCAGTTTCTAAAACCTTACAAACATAAATTCGAAAATTCTCAGGTTTTTTGTCTACTACTTTAATAACTAAAACGTGTCGCCAACTAAATGTCATAATTTTTGTATAATGATTCAACCCAGGTTCATCTATAGATGTGCATGACAACGCCAACTCAGCATCACTGCCTTGCAAAGAATATTCACCTGATGTGTATTGTGACAGAAAACAGTGGATGCCATAACCTAAAAAATCTGTTGCTGAGAAACTGTTGCAAATAATATATTGAGCAAGGAATTTTATGCAAGAAGACAACTTGAAGAACAGTCAACAGATACTAAATAAGTTATATAGTTAAAAGTTTCATACATGTAAAGTTTGTGGGAGAGAAACATTCCTAGAAACTAGTACAATTTTTCACAGGTTAAACTGATAAGTCCAAAGTACCACCAACAACACGAAACCATATAATCGAATTATTTACAGAGTGGCCAATCAATAACAGCATCAATTCCAATACAGCAGAGTAAGTGGCTTTCAAGTAACTTTGAAATAATTTTGAAGTTTTGTTCCATTTCACCCCACTGTTCCTATTCACCCCATTTTACGTTATGTAAAATTAAGAATTTTATTATTATTTATTTCATTATCAAATGGAAATATTTCACTAAGGGAGGTTACATCTCAGTTATCTCAACTAAATTAATTTGGAGTTATACGATGCTAAAATAAAGTTTTATTACTTACAATTACTTTCCACCGTTTAAATATTGTATGAATGATATCTTTCACCACTACTATTGATGTCCAGATTGTAATTTTACTCAATAAAACTTGTTGTTGAAGCACTAAAAAAAAAAAAAAAAAGTTACTTACAATTAGTTGGTCAATTATAATGAATTGAATTACAAACATAATCTATAATGAACTTACCTAAAATAAAGAATTGTTTAACTGTCTTTTACTTACATTTAACTGAGATAACTGAGATGTAAAAATATTTGTGAAATATTCCCATATGATAAAGAAATAAATAATAATAAAATTCTTAATTTTACGTATATTCCTTCATAATCTTGAGATTTAATTTTAAAATAGTATTGTTTTAGCAAAAAATCAATTTTATTTTACAAACAGTGCTGCCAATGGGCAGTTTCTCTCCATATTTATTTCATGTGTTATAACATTTCAGCATATTTACTTGATGTATTTTTTGTACAGTTGTAAATTTCAATAAGAATATATTAAATTATTTGACAAAATTGTTTTAAAAAAAAATCAACATGAAAAAGCTTGGGGATTCTTCCTCACAGACGTCAGACAACGCATCAACAAAAAGCCAACAGTAATTGGACATAAGAAAGGAAATCACACACACAATAAGAAAATTAGTATTATGCCCCATTTATAAATTATAGTTTGCTACGTATAAGTTTAATATATAATTAATTCAGAATTTAAGAACAATAATAATGCAGTTAAGAAATAAACTGTAATTAAATAGAAAAAGGAAAAAATAAAACAAAAAGAATAAATTCATGGCAACTGAAAAAAAGTAAAATAAATTGAGAGAAGTAATTATATTAAAAAAACATAAATTATCGCGATCAAAACGCGGCTTTTCAAAAATTATTGATAGAATTTTTTTATTTTTTTTGATTGAGATATATTGCAAACAACAATGAAACAATTTGTTTCATAATGAACAGTAGTAATAGTTATATAAGACCACATTCATACAGTATTTACAACAAACAATGATATAGGCGAATTACATGAAAATAGAAAATAAAAAAAATCATATATATACAGAAGAAAATTTGAAATTTACTAAAGAAACCCCGGGCTAGGCCTTTCCCTCCACTTGTGGGAGGAAAAGCAGAATCCAAGAGATCCCAGGGCCTCTTTCTCAGCCGCGTCACTGGCATGAGCCAGTGGAGGTTGAGCTAGGGCGACATTAAAAAAAAGTTATGTATTGACATTTTTGTATTTTAATACCATAGTTTCATTTGAATCTGTCATCTGATTGTATCTAAAAAACATCGAAGTCGTTTAAAAACACGTCTGAAAATTAAATTTCTTTCAAAACGTTCTAATTGCGCATTTATTTTCATTGCAAATCGTACAAAAACATTTTCTTTCATTAAATAAATAACAAATTATTAATATACATTAGTAAAAACATATTTATATGTTTTAATGCAAAAAGAATCAAACAAATCGTTCAATATTAAATTAATGAGAAATTTTTAATTTCAAAAACAATTTGTATTCAGTAGTATATCATTTTTTCTCAATTAAGACAATAACAATATTGCTTTGAGACTACCTTCATACAATATTTACACAGAAACATATGTAAATTATTTAAAATAACATGAAAATAGGTAATTATAAAAAGAAAATGATACAAAATATATATGAAATAAACGATTAATAAAATATTTAAATAAAAATCAATAAAATATATGAAATAAAAAATTAATAACAACTCTTAAATAACAAGAAAATAATTGGAAAAATAAATAAAATAGCAACTCTCAGTTTAACATAATTATGGTTTAAATTAGGGGTACTCACTACGTTTGCTATTGCATGCTATTTGTTCTATTTTGCTAAACCCGTCGAGTTTCTACAGTTATTTCCTGTATAAAATTGATGGGTTTAGCACAATAGCACATATAGCATGCTATATCAAACGTAGTGAGTACCCCTATAATAAATTCAGGACCATGCTAACATATCTATGTAATTAATACTAATTTATTTCTCATATTATGTTATTAGCTTTCACTATGAAAACTCAATTTTTTCTGACTCTCATGTTCGTTTTTTCACAAAACGTAAAGAATTTTTATAACACAAGTATCTATTTTATTACGCGTGAGGCATTCTTACAGGTTCCCATTAAATATTAACTACTATAATGGAGAATCGATTTAATAATTCATTCAAAAACAACAAGTATAAATAGAAATTGTATTGATCATCTTCTATACATTGTTGCAACAATAGCATTGTACCAGAAGCCTTTTCCATCTGTTTTAATATTTAAATAATTCTTATAATCAAAGCCATATCTTAGACAAAAGTTTTTTTTGTTTTATTTTATATTTCCTCAACTTTTTCTTAAAAATTGACAAACCTTTCAAAAGACTGCGTGCCTATACAACCTTGTTTCGGACCTTTGCATGTCGACAAAATATCGATCCTCACAAGTATTGACTAACGTCTAGCAGTCTGAAACTAGTGGAAATATTCATAATAATGAAAAAATTCATGGTGTTTTTGGGTAAATTTTTTAATTAAAGTTATAATTTTTAAACATATTTCAAACATCAAAATGTGTCATTTAGAATTTCGTTACGAATTCTATCTTGATTTATATTTTACAACCTTAATATTGCGGTAAAAGGATTGGGTCGATTAGTAAGGTTTCTAAAAATATTATTTTTACATTTTTTTAAACAATGAGGATCATTTTAATGGAGTGAATTTTCTATAAGTATTAAATTTTAAAAACAATTTTTTACCTTATTACTTAATTTAGACATACCAGAAAAGTTTTACTTCTGATATCTCAGTAATTGTTCACTTATAGGGGTAAATATATATATATATATATATATATATATATATATATATATATATATATATATATATATATATATATATAAATTGGTATATGAAGTTCAAGTGGTTTTATTTTAAAGGTTAACGTTTTTTTTTTACTTCCACTTACCTAAATAAGAAATATTTATTAAGGGAAAGTATTTCAATTGTGAAATTTTTTTAACCCGTGTTTTCAATGAAAATATGTACGCATCACCTGTAAATGAAGTCTAAATGGCCGAATATGGCATAAAAGTCTGTGCGTATGACTGTATATTTATTTGCTAAAAAACGAAAAGTCATACAAAACTGAAATTTCACATTTGAACAAGTCTATGCTTGGGATGTAACAGCTAAATTTTCACCCAAATCGACAAAATACAGCTACTACATGTTATGCACTCTTTTACGATTTTCTCATAAACGGCTCTATTTTGATTTCACTCGCTGCATCGATGTACATTTCCATGTGGTTTAATTTCACGTAGGTTTTTTTGTGATTGAAATTGTCAGAGCTTAAATGAGAAATTTTCAAACTTTTTTTGCCACTATATTACCTTTAGTTTTGATGACTTTATGCAATTATTTCTTTATAAATGTTACTATTGAAGAAATATGAAAAAAAAAAAAAAAAAGATCACCAACTGTGCATGAAAAATAAAAAAAATTGAAATTTCTATGCAATTTTATTTTGCCAGCGAGAATAATAATATAGTTGTATAATATATCGTTGGAGAGCTAAATATTTTAGTAAAAATGCTTTTTTAACATATAATGTATTAAAAGATAATGAAAATGACAAAAAGCTCATTGAGTAAAGAAATTAAAGATGATAATTTCTATTGTTGTATTCATTTGTATACAACAAATATTTATATTAAAACATAATTTTAATCATTTGTCAACTTCAACAGTTTTAAAATATATTTAAAAAAGAAGGATAAATGGAAATTTTGTGTTGAAAGCACCATATTTTTAATGATAAACAATATGATCTCCCAATGTTCACTGGTGGTGATTTATGGGTAATTAACATCAGGGGTGATGTTTTAAGCCTAAATTATAAAAATTTCATGCTAACAAATAATATAGGTAGTTTGTGTAATAAAAATTAAATAGAAGATCTTTTTCACTTTCTGGCTGTCTGTCCGGTACTTTCAGAGCTTAGAAGAAAATACTTTAATTCTAAAAATTTAACTTGGGACCAAAAATTAGAGTTAATGAATGGAAAAAAAATTGCTGGCGTTGGTTAATTACTCCAGATCGACTTTCTCCTATAGAATGGTGCTCACAAAAGAATTTAACTATTAGTGAATTTGATTTTAATACATAAATAACATCCGAAGTGTTGATATATTGTTTCTTAATTTGTTATTAATTAATTATTTTGAAAGATAAAAGGTAAATTTTGTCACAGACTCCACGAACGGTCAATAGACCATGTAGTGTGTCTGATTTTTGTTATTGTAATTTTTGTAATTTGTTTATTTTCTATTTGCTGTAATTTTGAGAAATAAAAAGACTTTTTTATCTTTTATCTCTATCTATCAATATGAACTCTAGAAGGCTTGTGCCGTGGAAGAAAAAATTGAATTTTTAATACACGAATAATTAATCAAAAATTGTTTTTAAAAAAAGGAATTTTTTATTAGAATTTAGAACTGATAATGTACAAAATCTTCTCATGTAAAATTAGTTTTTTTTTTTTTTCGATTTCTCTGTTCACAGATTTTTTATTACTAACTTCTTTTGAAAGTACCCGAATTAACAGACAGTTTTACTTTATTATTCTTTTAGCATCATTAAACCTATATAAAATGTGTTGTAAAGTTGTGTTGTAAATTGTGTTGGTTTTCATGTTCTCTCAGTTTAACATGTTTAAATAAAAATAATCATACTACGACAAACTTTATTATGATTGAATTATAATAATTTGTTAAAGTATATTAGTTTTCGGTGTATATATTTTTTTTTGATTAATTTTTTTTCGGACTAAAAGGAAGAGAGCTTTCATGAGCACCTCTACTTATCTTTTCTAAACATTTCTTAATCTGTCACGCAATGTCGGAATATCATGTGCATTTTCATGATGAAAGGAAAACCCTTATCATGAGCAGAACATAAGATGGTTTGATTTTCATACGTAGATTTTTTTTCGAATGCAAGTCAAGAAAAAAAAAATTACTCTTCTTCCAGAGGAACATACTATACATAATATGAATTATTTTTATATTAATAAATTATTATATATTTTTTTAAATGAAGGGCTTAAAGTGTTGAAATGAGTGGAGGGTCAAACGGGAAAAAAGGAAGCAGGAATTCTCTCCCCCAAAATAAACATCAAAGAAAAATTAAATACATAGTGGCTGATTTAAAATATTTCAACACTAACTAAATACCTAATGGTACCAATACACGTGAGTCTGCTAATGTTTATTGAAGTATGTAAGTACATTAAAACTTTTCTCAGGGGATCATCTGTGTTAATGAGGTTAGCAAAGCAGACATGTATGCCTAACGTCGCAGGTTCAAACCTGGAAGATGGCCTTAGATTTTTTTTATTGGTAGTAAAAAACCTGTAGTTATGCCGTCCTTTGCAGAGGAGACGTAAAAAGTGGTCCTTAACCTGTGTGATGTCAAGTACTCTTAAAAGATCCCTTTCCTAATCAAACCTGTAAAGGCAGAATTCAGGATTCTAGTGTGGAATATTCTGATTAGTGACAGTAGCATAAAGTAACGTAAAATGGATAAACAAAACAACAAATCTTCCATCATTAACTGTAGCTCTACAACCAAAGAGGTGATTAGGCCGAGGTTTCACTCAGCCGTCAGGTTTTTCCCCATTTTTAGGTACCCGTATGATAGAGGCTAGATTTGCCTCAGGAGGGTCTCCATACCCTAGGATCGCCCCTCGGCTGAAATAACAGAATCAATAATATTCTGCCACAGCCGGGATTCGAACCCGGAGAAGAGTAGACAAGTACCCTCCTCACCAAAAATTCCTCCCCTCCCCTAAAATACGGCACTCGATCCGCCACTGATAAAAGTAAATCATACTTTAATTCATAACGCCCGAACATAATTGAGACGTTGATTTCCAAAAGGTTCTATATCCATTCTAGGAAATTTTACAGGAGGTGCGACAATCTCTCATTACTGTATTAATTAACCAACTTGTTTGATTATTTTCCTTTAAAATTTTGAATTATTTGTTAACTATATTAATAACACTATTTTTAAGTTATGGAATGATGTTTAAGTATGATTAGGAACGAAACAAAGTCTGTCATTAGTACCTTTAGAAAATAATTGGATTTCTAAATAGCATTTTTAAAGGACTTGAGTGTTCATTACATAAAATCAATTAGAAAATTCAGCTAAAAATAAATTATGAGAATACAAATATGCCGAAATATCAATTTCGTAAAAAATGTTCTTTAGTCCCTTTTGGAAATCAACGTCTTAATTGTGTTTTTTTTGGAAGGGGGGGGGTTATGAAAACGTTTTTAGAGCTGTATTCTACGTTGCTCGTGCGCATTTTAACTCTCCTTTACTTATAATTTTTTTTTATTAACATAGGGATTAATTAAAGTGTTTGGATCGATTGGATTGGGTATTGTGTATTCCGGGGTTTATAATTACGTTTTTGGACAGATTTTTTATAGCACGTGCGCGTTTCAACTTAGTTTTATTATTATTTTATAATATGATAGAGTGGTCTTCTTTATTTTTTGTGTTAGAGGATTCTGTTTAGGTGTTTCGAACTTTATTCTTGTATGCCCTTGCAATTTTGTGCTTACCGTTGGTATTATTTTATAATTTGATACAGAAATGCTTTATTGTGTTTTTGCGAGTTGAACAGGATGTTACATCGCGATTTCGCATCCTTCAAGATCTCTTTTCGTTCAAGTTAAAATTCGCACGAGCTATGTCATAAACGCTATTGGTATTCCCGAAAACACTATAAACGACCCCTCTATCGAATTGTTATAAAACAGTAACAATAAGTTAAAATGGGTAAGGGTGAATAATGTTATCAAATAAGGTTCGAAAAATGTTATCATAAGGTGAAAAGATTTATAGATAAGCAAAGCGGGACAACTCTGGAGGAGGTATCAACAAAAATTTTCATACAGAATTAAAATAATATCGTAATATATATATATATATATATATATATATATATATATATATATATATATATATTTTTTTTTTTTTTTTTTTTTTTAACATAAGTACAATTTATAAATATTAAAAAAAAATGTATAATATTTTATTCCTTGACATATTTTTTATTCAAGTAAATTTGTTTCTGTAGATTGTTGTCATTTTTTAAAAAATTGTAAAAATCTTCACAAGAATTTTTCAAATTATATTTGACACATAAAATGGCTCTCAAAGTTTCAACACTTAATTTGATTTTTCTGATGTTCACGCTTGTTTTACTGGAGAAAAAACGTATAATTGTATGTTTTGATTCTTAAAGATATGTTATTCGCATATAATATGTTTGTCGTCGTAGCCCGTAGGATTCTTAAAACGCAAAACAAATTGAAGGATTCTTAGAACGCAAAACAATGATTTTCATAATTATAAAATTTAACTTTTTGTTTTTATTTATTTATTGGAATTTACAACTGTATAATGGAATACAACAAGGAAATTTTAGTTAAATATAAAAAGGCATGAAAGACATGTAGAGAAGTTTCCCAATTTAAAAAAGTCGGGACTTTTGAAAAACGTCGCGGGACGGGGAACAAATTGTGAAAAATCGGGACTGTTCCGTCAAAAGCGGGACGTCTGGTCGCCTTATGTTATCATAACCCCCGAAAATAGAATAAATGATTCCTCAATGAAAAAAAAAAAATTGAGCGTAAAAAAGTGAGCCAATGAACACCAATATGGACAAATGGCAGTGTGCTGTGAAATAGAATGAAGGGTAAAATATGATATAGTAGTTATATAATGGAAAAAATAAGGTAATTAATGTTAGTTAGTTTTAAAATAATTATGACATATTGTTGAAGTTAATTTTTCAAAGACAAAAATTTAAATAATGTAATTTTATTCACTAATGAAAGTTTAAAAAAATTGTTTCAGTCTTGAAAATGGGGAAACAGCCCCGAAACGTCGACAAATATGAAAAACTGATAAAACGCTTATGAAATAAAGTGATTGTGTGAGGAATGGAAGGCAGTGTGTGCTCTTTTAAATGTTTATAAATAAAACAAATTGTAACATCAAGTTGAAAAGCGCACGGCTCTATAAAATATTTAGTTGAAAAAACGCAAACAATTTTGCGCATCTACCATCCTTTTTGTTAGATTATGGGGGCAATATTGAAATATGCTAAATTTCATAAAAATATAAAGTTTCATCCAGCATTTGCCCTATCTCAGGTTTTTTACTTACGTATTGCTGTTCTGGACTGCCTCAGCATTCCGATTGCTACGCGTCTTAATTGGCTGAATTCGTCATGTTGATGACTCCATTAGTGTCCCATTACCTTGAAAATGTTGTTAGTAAGTTGATAAAATTGATGAGTAACAAAAGACAATATGGTATCCAGGAATCGTCCGTAAGCGGAGACGTGCAAGAATGTAGAAGCGGGCGTTTGTTTACATTTGGCAAGGCCTTGAAAGGACGTCGAACTGGCGACCTTGTCACTTGCGGTTTTGCATACACCGGCCCCTGCCGTGCCAATTCCCCAATGACCTACCTCAACCTGTCCGAGATAAAATCGAACGTAACGGTTGACGTGCTACGGAATTTCCTCGTTGGCAGACTCGCTCGCAATTTGGTTAATGGGATACTTTTTTAGACTTTCAGTGTTTGCAAATGATTGATTATGGATTGTTTACCCAATTCACTCCCCTTCACAACTCCGTCCACTCATCCCTTCTGAACCGTAATATCCTCCATCATATTTCGCTTATTTGATTTAAAATTTAAATATAATCAACTGATTTTACGCAAAATTTTACTTCCACTTACCTACATATGAAATATATAGTAAGATGAAGTATTGAAAATTTTCGAATTCCAGTTTTCAATGGAAATAGACGTTTCAAGGTGCTCTGAGTACAAATAACCAAGGTGTCCGTGTGCTTGTGTGTGATGTCCAACAAGAAGGCGAAAAGTCGTACGGAACTGAAATTTCATATTTAAAACAACTATATCCCCAAGACGTTACACTAATATTTTCATCCAAATCGGCTGACGGGAGGTGCTACTTATACCAAGCATTTTTTTACGATTTTCTCCAAACCCCTTTAACGATTGATGAAACTGGCTTAGTCAATATAAAATCTACTAGGTTTTAATATAATCTCTCACATACTTTCAACGTATAAATATTCAGCTACCGTATTTTCTGTAAAACTTCATCATTTAGATTTTTATTTAACACTTATTATAAATAATGTTTGATTTTTTAAAATGGCGTTTCTTCATTTTAAAAAAAACCGTTTTCATGATGTGTATGTTACACTTGTTTGTTTTGATCATCATTGTCATTTAGTTTTTTTAAATAATATTAAAATATATATAGGTATATATGTATGCCAGCTGCTTTCGTGAACTCTCACAATACTCCTCCCTATCACTTACCCCCGTTCTTAATATCGATTAAAGAATTTTCAAATACAGTTAGAGACAAAAATTGGTGAATCATAAAAAAATTAATTTAATTAAATTTCTATATAAACATGTGTTTTATTAAAACATGTATTATACATCTATCTAAAATATTCAGTTAGTTATCAGTTAAATAAGCGGCGTTTCATCACTCTTTATTAACTTTTACAAGCTTGTATATAAGATAATATTTTTTCTAAAATATTTAGCTTTCCTACTGTTCTTATTATTCTGTATTACTGTTCTTATGTTCAAAAACAATAAACTGCATTAAAAAAATATTTTTTCATTGTTTCTTTCATAATGAATTCGTTCAACTTTATATATTATATATATATATATATATATATATATATATATATATATATATATATATATATATATATATACCTGTTTTTTATCAATGGTAACAAGATAATATGGTTATTTTTATAGAATCTACAAAATTAAAGTTACTTTAGAGGAAGAAAATTTAAAAATACGGCATTTAAGCCCTGTCAGACTATTTCAATCAGAATGAGACCTACATGATATTAAGGCACATTTAATTTTACATCGATATGACGAGTTTAATCAAAATCGTTTGAGCCGTTTTTGAGAAAATCGTAAAAAGGTGCAAAATGCATGGCATAAAGTGTCTCTTCTGGTTATCTGATTTCGATGAAAAAGTTTTTGTAACATCTCGGGTGTATAGTTTTCATAAATATGATATTTCAGTTTCAAAGGAGTTTTCGTTTACGCGCTGGAGTTACCACACACGGACACGTTTTTTTGGGCCATAAAACGTGTATTTCCGTTGAACATTGGAATTTGAAAATTTTGACGATCACAATACTTTCCCTTACTCTATATTTCATATATACGTTAGTTGAAGTTAGAAGAGGTTATATTCCGTTTGTGAGAGCGGCATTTTTCTCACAGGTTTTAGACGCTAGTGGAAAAAAACATTTTGAGGTATTTATATTAGACATGGCAGAGTATTAATTAAATTATTCGTACAAACCGAAAAAGGATTATCTCTAATAAAATAGACTTATTAAATTCATTTCAAGAGAGTACCTGCGGGTTAACGTTCCCCCAAACGTTCGCTGCAACATTAAATAAAGGCGTGTAAGGCCCTGTCAGTTATGCGCCATAAAAAAATTATCTTATCATGAAGGAGAATAGTGCGGACGGGATGGGGAATAACTATCTCTCAAGGTATACTACTCCAAAAGATCACTCCATAACTTCCTAGTACACTTTAAAATATTTAGTATAATCCTGGTAATATATTTTAAATCATAATTACATACCTCATCCGTATTTAACTGCATGATTTATTTTTTTAAGCAATAAATTAATTTTAGATTCACATAACTTTTTTTTTACCTTCTTACTATAAATAAAGTAAAATACAAAAATGAAAAATCTTGTGCGGGCAACAAATCACTTTCAATTAGCTCGGTTGTTAAAATCGTTTTAAGAACTATAAAATAATAATTAATTATTAAAAAAAATGTGAATAATAATAAATTATGTTCCTTATGTCTGTTGGCCAGACATATTACACATTTCAATTGTAGATAATAGTTAATCTCAAGGGACCCGATCCCAGAATAAAATTATTTTCTATTCTATTGTATCATAAAAAAATTTAGAGACAAAACAAAAGTGTAAAGAATCATATTCAGTTTCGTTGGAAACATATGTTTTAGATTAACGAATATAACATTATGATATTACGAAACTAAATGTGAATGTAGTTCTAAATCGCGTTTTTGAAGGAATTGAGTGTTCATTAGATAAAATCAAATAGAAAATTTAGAGAGAACTAAATCATGAGAATACAAATATGCTAAAAAATCAATTTCATTAAAAATTTCCTTTAGAACCTTTAGGAAATCAACGTCTTAATTGTGTGTGTGTGTTTTTTTGTTTTTGGGGAAGGGGGGGGGGGGTATGAAAACGTTTTTGGAGCTGTATTCTACATCGCTGTGCGCATTTTAACTATAAAATACTTTGATGTAGGGATTGGGTCGTGTGTATTCCCAAGTTTATAATTACGATTTTTGATTGATTTTCTATGTCATAATTGTGCTTTTGAGGGGGGTTACGAAAAGGTTTTTGGAGCTGTATTCTGCATAGCTCGTGAGAATTTTAACTCTCCTTCACTTATAATGTTTTTTATTAATATAGGGATTAATTGATGTGTTTTCGGGAGGTTATGATTACGTTTTTCGAGCCGTATTTAATCGCTGACACGCATTACAACTCGCATTTACTTTTAATGTTTTGATTAATATAGGGGTTGATAAGTGTGTTTTCGGGTCTGATGATTACGCTTTTTGAGATGCATTTTTTATCGCTTGTTGGTGTAGGGATTGGGTCTTGTGTATTCAGGGATTTATAATTAGGTTTTGTCTCCTTTTCTTTATTTTTCAGCACACGTAAAATACTAGATACTAATTCAAAAGAGGATTTTGTTACTTTCTTAAAAGAGGAGCATCGAAATGTCGATGATATGTTAGGGTTTTGTAAAAATATTCTCATATAAAATTTGATTTAATAAAATCCAATGTATTATTATACTTAATACTAATAAATGAAAAGAAATATAGTATGACGTGACTCCCAATCTTTGTTAGATCCCATGATATCTAGTTTCTACAAAACGCATTTGAAAACCATTCGGTAACAGTATAACAAACCTGTGTGTCGTACGCAGAGCTGTGTTGTTTTGAGTCGCTGTATTGTTTGGAGTTCAGTTGTCTGAGGTTTTTTTTTTTTTTTTTCTAATATTATTATATTCTATAATATTAATTTCTAAATAATATAGCTACGAATAGACAACAGATATCTGCCATTAACTTTAGGTTACTAACATCAGATTAAGTTATTTTTACTAAACTATGAAATTCCTCTCCAATCGAAAGTCATTAGCAAAATCCTAAATGTCTCTTAATTTGTCCCTAAGAAAATCATCAATAAAGACCTTAATGTGACATTTGTTGCATAAAAAGCTTGAAATAGTATTTTACCTCGGGTTTATGCTTGACACAAGTCATTGATGTCTTGTTGATTGCTTACATGTTCTAGCCAAAACATCTCCAAAATTAAAATGTTTTCCGCAGTATTGATTACTTATTATTTTTACCAATAAGGGTAACCACATTCGACCATATATCCTTAATATGGTTATATACCTATTTTAAATCCGAACTCTCTTCCCATAGGAAGCTGCTTGCCTGTAAACTATTATCCCTATGTATCCCTTACAGCCCTCAGGGTCCAATAGGTGGTTACTTACTTTATCATACTATACAGTTGTAAATTTTAATATATAGTAAGTTGAGAGTTCACACTCTGAAGATGGCCCTAGAATATTTTTAAGTGGTTAAAAAATCCTTGATTATGTCATCCTTCGGAGGGGGCGTGACATGGCGGTACCGAGCATGTGTGATGTCAGATTCTCGTTAAAGCTTCCTATCCTGAATAGGCAAAATTTAAATAAGTGGCGTAAATGTATAAACAAATACTACATAACATATTAAGCAACATACGATAGACTTTGCGATGGGTCACTCACGACTTTAAATTTAGTTTTGTTATCATTTAACACATTAAATGTGTGGATCTGAGGAGCCAACGAACAAGGTTGGGAATTCCTGAGCATCACTGTATATTGATTTTGTACTAGCGATGCCTGTCCAACTGCATCGTTTGGAGATATTCCACTTATCTCAGTTGAACGGACCTAAAACGCCACACTTGACTGAAAAGACCAGAACTGCTCGTTGGTCCGATTACTACAGCATTACCTGGAGACAAACGTTCAAAACTTCCCACATACTACAAAATCAAAATTATATTACCATCATCAGGCCTATATGGACATATGGGATTGAGCTAAATGCTAAAATTTACTTTTGTCGGCAAAAGTTCAAAAGGTGTTTACCTCCATGGGGCCTCCCACCGATACCTCGGGAAAGTTCCTAGACCCCAGGGACACTTCCCATATCAGCCCCACCTTCATTTTTCTGATAGCAGATCGGTAATTTCCGAAAAAGAGTACTTTTGGAAAGAAGAGGGTGTGAGGTGATCAGGTTGCGATTTTAAAATCAGAGAAGGTCAGTCAAGCTCTATCCACGAGAAGAGAAGAATCAGAGATCGAGGAAAGGTCCGTCGAGGGTTAGAGAGCAGCTGGAGGATGAAGCCTAGAAGGGGCGCCAAAGACTGATTCCACCTTCGCCAGCCGACTAAGTGTTTTAAAGGATTTCTTTGTTTGTAATATTCTATGCAAAGTTAACTGTGATGTCCTCAGCATAGTTTAAATAAACTGTATATGTATAAGTAAATAATAATAATAATAATGCTTTATTGAAACTTGTTTACTTTAATCTTCCCCTGCATACCACCTACTGGGATTGGTAAACACGATACTTTTAGAAAAGAAATTCAATGGTTTCATTAAATATAGTCTCTATATGATTGCTATATAAAAACGCAATAGTATATATATATATATATATATAATAATAATATATATATATATATATATATATATATACATACATATACATAATATAAACAAAACAACATATTTGAACCAAAATAACACTTGATATGTAAATTTATTTTTAATAAGCAATCAATATGATAGAATCATAAGTTAACAGAAGATTAACTTCCCTATAATGGAAGGCGTTGTGTGAGTCGAGTTGCGTATTCAAACACGCGTCTTCCAACGGGTTATCATATCTGTTAATCCGTAAATATCAATATGAGCCATATACGATAAGGTAGGTAAGGGCTTAACAAGATCCAAGTCCCGCAAACGGGAGGAGAATGGGCTAGGAGGGACGAGGAGGAATTGGCAACTGAAGGAGGAGGGCATCGACCGCCCCCCATTCTGCGATCCTTGAGTAGGGTCATGGTCGCACTGAGTAGGTCCAGGTCACGGTTGCGCAATAGCAAGGCCGGATTGGCAAGGACGCCTTGCACTAGGTCAGTACTCCCCGTCTCGCCTACTCAATTGCCCTAGGCTCTCCTCCCGTTCCACGCGATTCGCAATAACCTAGTTTTTCAGGATTTGTATTTCTGCTATGAACACCTCTCCAATGCAATGAATTAATCATAAAATGATTTAATTACTCGTTACGTTTATTCTTTTACGTCAAAAGATGACTGGCGTGATTTGGAATATATAACGATCAACGACGTTCCATGTTAATCCAACTGTTTTGAATCTAAACCTAACGTGTTATTTAAAAATATAACAGCTTTTTACCCATTTACCAAGAAAAATTAAATAGGATTCTAAATATAGAAAATCAAGGACGCCATCCCAGACCGAGGTCTATCCATTGAAACATCACTCTACTTCTCACTATTTAATTACATCTTTATTTCCACTTGAATTTTTCCTCAAGAGATCCAGGGTAGATTGCTAGAGACTAACCCCATTGGGTATATCCCTGTGGAAATTAAGCCAATCTATTCTTGCCCTCGTTCGTGGAGGGGAGTAACCAATAGGGATAGGCGATAGTCGATAGTTCAGAATATTGATAGTTTTATTTTATTTTTTTATGTATTTAGTTTTATTTTATTTCGTTAGCTCAATAATTGTATTATTCAATTAAAAAGTTTATTCAATGATAAACTATAAATAAATTGAGCTCATTTGATATAGATGTTCAAAGTATTTTTATATTCCTTTTTTCTTTTTTTTTTTTTCGTAGGCGTAAACCACTTGGGTCATTTTCGCCTTAAATCACTTTGATAAAGGGTTTAAAATATTATAGTCTATTGTACAAGTCGGTTGTATAGGAAGTCAAAAAGTTTTGCAGTTGTCTGTATGTTGTCTTGTAAAACGGTTGGTAAGTCTGTGTCAATTGCAATATGTGCTCTGTGATTATCATAAGCCTACACTCTGTCAAAATGTGTTTAACTGAGATTGGGCAACCGCATGTTGGGCAGTCCGCAGGAGGTTCCCGTGCCATAAGATGTCCGTTTATATTCCTTAAGTATTATATTGTTTTTTGCTGTGTAGTGTGTTACTGTTTCATTATAAAAATTGTTTTATATTATTTAAGTATTGTATTGTATCATACTGTGTACTGTTACTTCATATTATATATATATATATATATATATATATATATATATATATATATATATATATATATATATATATCCCTTAAGAATTTACAAAATAAGAACACTGGTCTAAGAATACGAAAAAAAAAAAAAACTTAAAAACATTTATTACAATAAATATATAAATTTATTTTAAAGAGGTTGAAAGAGAGAAAAAATGAGAGTAAAATAATATCTTAATATAATATAAAATTAACAAAGCAAAAAACAATGAAATAAATAAAATAAGAATGAAAATTAAATAAAAATTTACTGTAGTACCATTGATGTAAAGGTTAGACATTTTTCACCTCTCTTTAATCGGTATACTTAAATTAGTTAACATTTGTTTGGGAATCAAGATGATGTTGAAAAATAAGAGATTCAAATGAAGATTGGGAAGGAGCATGGCGGATGATTCATGGGAGAGTATTCCAGAAAACAGTCTACCGTGCTAAGATGGAACGAACGTTCATACTTTTTGGTTCTATGGGAATGCGTATAGAGGTCGGAAAGACGATATCTGGTTTCCTGGTATGAGTTGTGTATATAAATTGCAGGATGCTGTAGACGCAAGAGGTGCGGTGGGAGGTATACTCGAATTAGTCAACATCTGGTTGGGAAGCAAGAAGTTTAAAAACGAGAGATTTGAATCAAGATTGAGAAGGAGCATGGTGGTAGATATGTACATATCTAGTCCAGATTTTAGAGTTGCTTTTACATCAGCAAGAATTATTTATTTATATTTTTTAACTTATTTATTGGAATTTACAACTGTATAATAGAATACAACAAGTAAATTTGAGTGAAATATAAAAAGGCATGAAACACATGTAGAGAAGCTTCCCAGTGAAAGCACTCTAAAAATATTCTAAACTAGAAGGTTTTGGGGCCATCTCATTTTCAGACGCCTCGGGGGATTGTCAGGAATTGAAGTGGAAGAAAGGATTGAAACTAGAGGATTAGGGTGAGAATATAGTTTGTCATGAAAGGGATGATATGTGGATCGGGCCAAATCAGTAACATCTGGAACATTAAGGTCTTTGTGGATGAGTTTATTCGTGACAAAGTAAGGAGCATTGAGGATTTTACGAAGGTTTTTGGATTGTAGGGATTGGATACGGGAAGAATTCGATGGTTTAGTAGGACCCCAAAGCTCTACTCCGAAGACTTAATTTAAAATTTTAAAATCAAAGAAACTATTATATATTTTTAAATACATTTATTTCATATAGGTCAGATCATAATAGTTTATATTTTCAATATCTTGTCTTTTTCGATGATTTCATCATTATATGCATTATGGAATCTTCGATTCGACGGTTTTATTTTAGTAGCTTACATTCAATTTGTTGAGGAAACCATAATTAATGTATGAAATATAAAATGGGTATAACATAATTATCGATAATCAAGCATCTATTCTTTTTTTTTTTTTTTTTTTTTTTTTTTTTTTTAATTTGGTAAGTTTTACTCGCATATATTTTTTCTTTTTTATATCATATATTTGATTATTCAGTTAATTATGTGTTTTTTTTTACTATTGTGATAATTTGTTAATTTATTAAAACTTTTTTTTTAAGAAGCAAAAATAAATCATTTAATATCTCATAAAATGATTCAGATTCTAGTAATAAATCTCTTTTTTTTTTTTTGTATTCGGTGTTATGTAGTACCTACAACAGATGGTGGGAGCTTTGTTTTGGATTTGTTCCAATTTTATCATATTTTATAGTATACTCAACGGAAACCGTCCGCTTTAGGGAAATATGGACTATGGTTCATCCAATTTAGGTGAAAGTTGAAGATCTGTGTAATAAGTGCAATCAATTTTATCCTCTTCTTTTTTTTTTTTTTTTTTTTTTTTTTTTTTACACCTGCGCCAAACCCTTTCCCCTGACACGACTATATTTCAAGTACTCGTCCGGTCTGTCCATTTTATTCATGGCTATTTCTTGTTCCTTTTCAGGTAAAATTTTCATGTTCAATTTTACATTCACATTTTTTTCTTTCACTTGCCTATGAAATATATAATAAGGGGAAATATTGCGATTGTAAAAATTTTATAATTCCAATTTTCAACGGAAATATACTTTTCAGTTTCTCTCGATTTCAAATAACTAAGTCGCGCGAAAACTTCTGTGTCCGTGTGTGTGGGGTAAGTCCTGCAGGAAAACGAAAAATCATACGTAGCTGAAAAAGCGGGTCTAATGATTTTGATTAAACCCACTAAAGTACTGTACAATTTAATTGGCTTTCATATTATGTTGGTTTCATTCCGATTGAAATAGTCTGACAAGGTTTAGATGCCGATTTGTTAAAGTTTTCTACCTTTAATTTTGGATATTACAGAAAATTAAATATATCGATCTTAGGGTATGGAGAACCACCTAGGGCTGATCCAGCCTAAGGAATAATCACCTCATTGCATGACCGTCGGCCAAGAAACAGTACGAATCTCTATATGAACTTAGCCCAAGACCCTTAATGGGTTGTAGTAGTACAGGTTGTTTAAAATTATTAATGTATGCTTGAGATTTGTTATTTGTGCTGTGCCAGCCACTCCATTTGTATAGGGATTGCCTTAATGACAAACAAATAAATTATTGTGAAGTGAGAATGGTTGACTGAGTGTTTATAGAGGAGTAGTTAGTTGAGGGAGCAGTCAAAGAAACACACAATTAAGTATTGGGTTGTTTCACATGAAATGTCCGTTGTTATAGTTTCTGAAATACATAAAGGATTTTGCAGGTCTCTGTTGTTTTCTTCCGAAAGTTTTCATATTTAAAGTAAACAGTTACTAATCCTCTACCTTTGTATTATAAACATTAGCTTCCCAATCAATTATCCACTTTTTAGTATACCTCCAAATATGAACATGTAAACACGCGATTTTCGAGTAATATTTTTGTACGAGTTTAAACTCGGCCATTCAGCAGCTGAGGCCGCTAGAAATATTTGCAAGGCGGTTAGGGAAGGGAGTGTTAATGAACGGACCATTCGCCGTTGGTTTACCAAGTTTTCAGCTGGGGATACGGAGTTGGAAAACTTGCCCCGAGGAAGACCTCCGTCCGTAATAGACAACGATGTCCTCAAACATACAGTAGAAGGAAACCCCTACTAAACAGTTAAAAGAATTTCAGCACAACTAAATGCAAGTGCATCTACCGTTTCCAGACATTTAAAGTGTATTGGGAAAGTAAAAAAGCTCGATACATGGGTACCTCATGATCTCACTGAGCGGCAGCAAGACCCTATGTTTCAAAACATACCGTGCAAAAATTGAAAGAACTGGGCTACGAAGTTCTTCCGCACCCACCATATTCTCCCGACTTGTCTCCAACAGATCACTACCTGTTCAGGAATTTAGACAACTTCGTCAAAGGAAAACTTTTTGAAAATGATGATCATGTGAAAAGCGCGTTTTCAGATTTTGTTTCACTTCAAAGCTCAGATTTTTTCAGCTCGTGGATAAAAAAGTTGGTGTCACGTTGGGAAAAATGCGTAGAAAAAGAAGGTAAATACTTCGAATAAAATTAGCTTGTTTTCATATCGTATTTTTAATAAAAATCCTTTACCTTAAAAACGGACATTTCATGTGACACAACCCAATAGAAACTTAATTTAATAGTGCTGACGTTTCGGGCCTAAATTTTAGGCCTTCTTCAGGGCTATAAAACAAAAGATAAAAACCAGTAGTAAAATACAATAAATAGAAAGATATTTTTTATTTAAACATATTTATTGATACTTACAACTGTATTATCATATAAAATAAGTAAATGTGATGGACATAAATATATAAATATGATAAGTAAAATAAATTATAATGATAATTTGAAACAAAATGAAACAGTAGATATGTTAATTGACAAATATTATAATAATTTAAAAACAAAAGGGTGAAATAAATATTGAAATTTTCTATTATCTAATTATTCACCTTTTATTAAATTTATTTTGCCCCTTTTGTTTTTAATTATTATAATATTTGTCAATTAAAATAACTAATGTTTCATTTTGTTTCTAATTATCAGTATAATTTATTTTACTTATCATCTTTATATATTGTATTTTACAACTGGTTGTTATCTTTTGTTTTACAGCTCTGGAGAAGGCCGAAACGTCGGCACTATAAATTAAGTTTCTACTTAATTGTGCGTTTATTTGACTGCACCCTCAACTAACTTCTCATCTAAATAGATTATTATTATAAATATTTATATGTAAGTGCTCCATGTTAGTATAGATATTTAAAGATTTTTATATTTATGAAATTGTTGATTCATTCTATAAAAAGGTAACTAGACCCTAGGAAATAATTTGTTTTCGTTCTACTGGGGCTTGGTCCCATAATAAAGTTCTTTTTTTTTTTTTTCTTAATTAGAAATGAGTTCTTCTAGTGACAATACTAGTAGTAATAGGTATAAAAGAAAACGTTTAGGATTTCTTTTGCTAATGGTGTTGTTACTTTTAGTTTAGTTAAGTACTTTACCAGGAGTCGTATGTGTGGGTGTACCTTTTTAGGAGTATTTGCAGGGGTGGTAAGTACCTGCAATGCGTAAGGACAGAAAGGGAAACCCTATGGCTGACGGACCATTCACACATCAGGATGCCGCCTTTGACCCCTACCTTTCCTGTCAGCCAGATGGCCAATAAAACCCTTTCCCGGGTTGCGAAGGATTGCGTCACAATGACACTTATATGGAACCTGGGAATTGCGCGAAATGCACTCCTAGCAGGTAATGCTTTTCAAGTACCCTTTTTTTTTCTCTTTTTCAACCTCCCCCAGTTCAACTGAAAGGATGTGAGCTCAATTCACCAAAGTTAAGGTCAAATTGCTTCTTGACTTGTCTCATGTTTATGGCCGGTTTGTGTCTCCAAGCCGTTTTTTTTCTCTCTACCAAATGTAAGGGTCAATATGGGACAAAGAGTCAAATGTTAAGTAGAATGTTAACTTGAAATCTTCACTTTCGATCTTTTTTCTAATGAACCACTTACTGAAGATAAAAAGGATCGGTGAGGGTAATGAGAAGTAAAAAGATCATTTTAAGTAACAGACAAATGCACTTAAGAAACAAATGAAAGTTTTGGGAAATCTACATTTAGAAAAAAAAGTATATGAATACTTATTTATGCTATATTTATTTATCTATTGAAATTTACAAGTGAATTTAACTAAAGATTAAGTAATTGTGAACCAAAATACATTAACTAAAAACAAACGTGTAGAGAAACTACTCCATTGCATAAATACAATATAAAAATCCACACGACTATCTAGTACCTTTATTGTTAAAATCAACTTCAGGTAAAAAAAAATCAAACGAAAAAAGGTTAAAGGATTAAATTGAGTTTCGATAGAAATACGTGTTTTTTAAATAATGTACTATAGTCTATGTTATCTTCCTCTTTTGAATTTATTCTTTACTTTATCAATGTATTTTTTTCCCTTCTATTATTACTCTATTGTGTGAATATGGTCTCATATCACTATTACTAATGTTCATTTAGAAACAAATTTTAATCTATCTCAATAAATAAATATAAAAAAATTATTACTGTAAGCCATCTAAGACTTTATTTACTTTTATATGTATTATTCTAAAGGGACTCGTCCCAGAATAAATAAAGAAATTATTATTATTATTACTATATTATTATCTACAACAATCAACTAGTTTTATCCGCATTACTCTCCATTATATTTTACAATCTTTTGTATAAGATAATATTTCTTTCTAAAATCTTTAGCTTTCCAACGGTATATTATACATCTATATTACTGTTCGTATCTTCAAAAAAAAAAAATCATAAACAAATATTTTTGCTCTATCCTCCTATAGTTGAATTTCAAATTTGTCCAACATATATCTCTACACCTTTTTATTAATGCTAACTAGATGATATTGTCAATTGTTTCAAATTTACAAAATTAAAGGTACTTCAGAAAAAGAAGATTTAAAATATCGGCATTTAAGCCCTATCATACTATTTTAATCAGAATGAAACCTACATTATAATAAAGCCCCTTAAATTTTACATCGATATAGTGAATTTAATCAAAACATTTTTTTGGAAAATTGTAAAAAGGTGCAAAGTTCATTTCTGAAATTTTTGGAACTTAATATTTTTATTTATTGGATAATTATTATAAAACCAAAAATTATTACAAGGTGATCATAATATTTTTAAGACCATAAGATATATTTATTATGTAGTATCAAATTTGAGATTAGCTTTTTCTTTTTTATATATATTTATATAATCGGAATATTAATGTTTTATTGGAAGGAATTAGTCCGGGTGGCGGTCATTAAATGAAACAACTTAATAGTTTCAACTATTTATTGTTTGCCAACGTTCGACCCCCTTTGTGGGTCATCATCAGGGCGCATGGTGGTAAAATGGAAACTAATTACTCAATGGTCAACTAATTACATCCACATTAATGTTTTATTATTTCCTGAAAATTACTATCAACCGACCTACATTCAAGTAAATGTGGTACATTTTAAATCAAATAATAATCTATGCTTCTTTACCATTAACTTAAAAATTCTTTTATGATTGTGAAAAAAACAATTGCTGCCAACATCACGCATTTCATTAAATACATTTATACCATGAAAATAAATTATTCTTTTTTTTTTTTTTAAATCGTTTTTAATGGAAAACGAGAATCATTTAGTATATAATTATTATTTAAAAAATAAAAATATGAGTGAACACTATTTTTGTGCTGGTAATAAGAAAATAACGATTTTTAATGTATACCATTGGCCATTTTTGGAACTGTTATTGGACCATTATCATAATAGCTTAAATTTTATAATAGATGGATTCAGTTATACAGTCTAAAAAACTGGGTGCATAAAAATATATAATATAATCAAATAAAGTCAAAGTTAATATCCCTTGGTATTTTGGTAACACAATAATTTATTGTTTAATAAGAAGCAAATTTAACTATAAATAAATACATTTATTCAATCGATGCATTATTAAATGCATGAAATAATTCAAGAAATAAATTATATAACAATTTTTTTTTAATTTAAATTTATTTTTATTGAAAAACGAGTATCGCCTAGTATATTATTATTATACTATGAGCAATCACTATTTTTGTGCAGGGGATAGGAAATTAAATATTTTTAATGTATTTATTTAATTTAAATTTGCTAATACATTAGTTCGGGTATACAGACTGAAACCTAGGTGCATATAAATAAACATATACTGTTATTTATTATATCGAAGTTCTTATCCCTTGGTATTTTTGTAACACAATAATTTATTGTTTAATAAGAAGCAAATTTAACTATAAATAAATACATTTATTCGATCGATGCATTATTAAATGCATGAAATAATTCAAGAAATAAATTATATAACAATTTTTTTTTTAATTTAAATTTATTTTTATTGAAAACCGAGAATCGCCTGGTATATTATTATTATACTATGAGCAATCACTATTTTTGTGCAGGTGATAAAAAATTAAATATTTTTAATGTATTTATTTAATTTAAATTTGCTAATACATTAGTTCGGGTATACAGACCAAAACCTAGGTGCATATAAATAAACATATACTGTTATTTATTATATCGAAGTTCTTATCCCTTGGTATTTTTGTAACACAATAATTTATCATTTTATTAAACAGCAAATTTAACAATAAATATACATACATTTATTGAATTGATACATTATTATTATAAAATTAATTCTTATTAATAATGATAATAAAAATTAGCATTATTATTTATTTATTTATATAGCATTAGTACTTATTATTTATATAATTAATATTAATATTGTTAGTATATTATTATTATAAAATATATTAATAAGAGTAAAAAATATTTTTGTGCGGGTGATAGGAAATTAAAGATTTTTAATGTATTTATTTAATATAAATTTGCTAATACATGCATTAAGGTATACAGACTAAAAACTGGGCGCATATAAATAAATATAGACACCTGTCACTTACAAATGGTAAACATCCTTATCCCTTGGCTTACCACAATGATGGGATGGATCAGGTACCTACTTTATTCAGGGCACTAAGAGGGTCAACCGAACCGAGGTCCGATCCTTGAGCAACTGACCAGTTATGAATATTAAGTGACCTGGCCTGTAAAAGTGTACTCATAAACTTTTCGTCCAGTGTGGTTTAGCCGAAGGGCACACGTACCTTTTTCATTTTACCTGTTAGCATACAATAAGGGCTTGCTACACAGTGATAGGGAGGGACAAGTGAATGCTGATAGATATTACAAGTCACGATCATGATGGTACTCTACCATCAACATATTTCTAAACAAATATATAATAACCGCATTTTAAACTTTCAATTATTGCTCTTCAACTTTCACTATAAATAATATTTAGTTTTTACTTTCACTTACCTATGTATGAAATATATGTGAGGGGAAAGTATTGCAATCGTGGAAGTTTTCGAATTCGAATTTTCATCAGAAATACAAATTTCAGGGCCTCTGTGTAGTTCCAAGTCCTGCAAAACGGCCTGTGTGTGTCCCCGTGTGGCAAGTCTGAAATTTCATATTTAAGAATACTATACATCTGAGATTCTAGAATAACTTTTTCTTCAAAATCAGTGAACCAGAAGGGCCAATTTATACTATGCGTTTGCACATTTTTCCGATTTTCTCAAAAACGTCCCAAACGATTTCGATTAAACTTTCTATATCTATGTAAATTTTAATGGACTTTAATATCGTGCAGATTTTATTCTGATTAAAATAGTATGACAGGGCTTAAATGCCGATATTTCAAATTGTCTTCCTTCAAAGTACCTTTAATTTTGTAGATACTAAAAAAATAACAATATAATTTTGTTATCAACGATAAAAAACAGGTAAATATATAAGTTGACCGAATTCGATCTGTAACTAAAGGAGAAAACTGCAAAACTATTTTTTTAATGCAATTTTTCGTTTTTGAACATAAGAACAGTAATATAGATGTATAATATACCGTTGGAAAGCTAAAGATTTTAGAAAAAATATTATCTTATACACAAGCTTGTAAAAGGTAATAAAGAGTAATGAAAAACTGATTATTATTTCAGATAATAATATTATAGATTTTTTAATTAAACACATGTTTCTATAGAATATTCAATTTAATTAATTCTTTTAATTACGATTTTCAAAAAAAACGGCTCGAGCGATTTTGATTAAACTCTATATGTAAACTTTAATGTGCTTTAATATCATGCAGGTTTTATTCTGATTGAAATAGTGTGACAGGGCTTAAATGCCGAGATTTTAAATGTTTTTCCTATATAGTTAAACAGATTTGATAACCAACTAAAAGATAAAAGAGGAAAAATATTTTTGGATTTTTTTTTTTTTAAACATAATAACAATATATAGGTGATGATATACCGTTTGAAATTTAAAGATTTTATAAAAAAATATTATCTTATAAACAAAGTTGTATAAGGTAATGAATGAAGAGTGATGAAAAGAAAATACAACTATATGATTCTTGTATCTAATAATATTAAAATAGTAATTCTTTATTATTTCCTCATCCCTAGAGATGTTAGAATAATTTTTATATCAAAATCGGTAAACCAGAAGAGCCACTTTATACTAAGAATTTTCACTTTTTTACGATTTTCTCCAAAACGGCTATAATGATTTCGATAAACTCGCTATAACGAAGTAAAATTTAACGATCTTTAATATATAAGAAACAAAAAATTAAAATTCTTTAATTGAATGTAACAACGGGAATAAGTGAAATATTAGCTCACCGCATATTTTTTTTTTTTAAGAAAAAAATATAATGTGTATTTTTATCCATATTTAACCATATCGGCGCAGGTGTACCAGTCTAGAAAAATTATAGGATGTTTTATATTTTTACTGCTTGTAAAAGACACTGATGATGACTACAAGGGGAAGGGTGGATGTTGGAAGCCTATTGAACCTTGAAAGGGCTGAGCTAGTGACGAAGCCGTGCGTGTCCGTCTACCCTGCCAATGGCTGACCTGGCCAACCCCTCACCTACTCGGGATAAAAAAAAAAATTGGATTCTTTTAGTCTTATTTTTATGAGTGTCTCCTATACATTCCTCTAAATAGGGCAGCATTAGGCGAACTGGTCCTACAGCTTTCTAGTCCTACCGCCATCGGAGAAATGACACGTAAAATCTGTCCCCGCTCTGACATTTAATGAGAGGGTTCTTTTATTTTTGTATTATTTTTTATATTAAAGAAAATATTAGAGGAAAGATACTCGAATAAAAAAAAAAAAAAAAATCTGATGCAAGCACACGACTTTCACTTACCTCCATAATTAAAATCAATTTATGAGTAAAAATCAATTGTTAAAGAATTAATTATTAAAATTATAAAATTTGATAATAATCAATGACATTTTTGTCTACAACGATCCGTTAGTTTTATCGGTTTTTCATCACTCTCCTTAACCTTTACAATTCCGTGTATTAGATAATATTTTTTCTAAACTATTTAGCTCTCCAACGGTATATTATACATCTATATTCCTATTCTTGTGTTTGAAAAACACAAAAATTACATACTTTTTTTTTGCACTTTTATCCTATAGTTGTTTATCAAAATCGCTCAACTTGCATATTTAGCCGTTATTTATCAATGCTAATAAGATGATGTGATTAATTTCTTGTTAATATACAAAATTAATGGTACTTTAGAGGAAGACATTTTTAAATATCTGCATTTAAGCCCTGTCAGACTATTCCTTTCAGACTGAAACCTACATCAGGTTCAAACCCATGAAATTTTACATGGATATAGCGAATTTATTCAAAATCGTTTTTGGACTCATGGAATGATTCATTAATTGAGACGTTGATTTCCAAAAGGTACTAAAGGACATTTTTTACGAAATTGATATTTTTACATATTTGTATTTTCGTCATTTAGTTTTTATCTAAATATTCTATTTGATGTTATCTAATGAATTCTCAAGTCCTTAAAAACGCGATTTGGAAATGCGGTCATTTTCTAAAAGTTCTAATTACGCATTTATTTTCGTTCCAAATCATTCTAAAAAAATTCGTTTCATAGCTTTAATATGATGTTGTTATTATAGTAAAAAAATAATTCTAAATTTTAAGGCAAAAAGACCCAAATTAGCTAGTTTAATAATATAGTAATGAGAGATTTTCGCGCTTCCTGTAAAATTTCCTGGAATGGATATAGTACCTTTTGGAAATCAACGTCTCAATTTATGAAATATTAATTATGTTTCCTTTTTTTTATATTATTGTTATTGTACTTTTCTTACTGCATTATTTTAAGGCCATAAAAGATAATCTATAGTGATGTTAATTTATTTAAAGTGCCACTTTATACCAGGTATTATGTAACTATGTGTAATGATCTAAAATTGAATGCGCTTTAATTTTATGTAGACTTTATTGTGATGAAAACTGTGTGACAGGGCCAAATACCAAACAAAATTAAACGCCAAATTTTTTTTCTCAAAAGTTTTTTTATTTTGTTCTTTGGATATAATTAAAAATGCAAAACGTAGCGGAGAAGGGCAAAAAGAAGATACAATTAATTGATTTTTGAATATAAAAATTACTATTGTTATATTATTAAATCTAAATTAAATTTTTCCATTGAAGCAAAATAATTATTTTTACTGTATAAGTTTTTTTTAAAGCTTGATTTAAAAGAAGTTAAGGATTAAAAAAAAATATTTTGTTAAAGCTCATGGCGATATTTTGAAATTTTTTTTTTTTTTTTTTTTTTTTTTTTGTAGGGAGAGTCTGAAATCATTAGATTGGTAGTTTGTTTACTGATTAAAGTTATACATCATAATATTATTGGAAGATTTTAGTTTAAATTCTCATAATATGTAAAATATTTTCTCCTAACAAGTTTTCACTTTGACAGATACCACTTACATAATTGTCTATTTTTTTTTCAAATCATACTTTTTTTTTTTTTAACATTTGTAATTTTCACCATTCCATATTTTTCCTGAATTCTCCTCGCTACCCGTAATAAACGAAACCTGCTCCGCCATTAAAAGGTAGCAGGGCAGATGTTAGAGCATCTGTCTTTTATACCCAGTTACTAGTTATAACCTTAGACAAATTGAAAATATTGCATATATTCGAGATTCCAAAAATATCCATAAATGTCTGATTAAAAAAATATGTAGTTTAAAAAAAAATACAAGCATACATTTTTCAATATATTTTTATTAGAAATAATACAATCTGCCACAAACTTGGGCAATAGTGTTAGTGATCATGATAAGAAGTCATTCATTCCATGATGTTACAGTAAAATAAATATACCAAAAAAAAAAAAAAATACAAAGAAGAATAAACAAACCTAAATAAAGAGAAAAATAAATAAATAAATAATAATAATCTTGGCCACATACATACTTTAGAAATTAGTAAAGAAATTATTGATTGAAGCAGTAATCTATCTAGTCGTTGGATAGTCAACTTTATTTGATAATGAAAACTTTCCATAGATTTAATTATAGTAAATGTTAAAAAAAAAGTCCTTGTAATACATATATTATTTTATATAATAAAAAAAAATATTTAATTAGCATCAATTTTTAGTTACAAAAAATATTAAAAAAGGAGATTCTCAGTATTCTTTTGGTAAATTTGAAAAATAAAATTAACTTTCCTTAAAAAAATCGCGTAAATTAGAATTTAAAAATGGACAGCCATATGTTGTTGAACCATACTTTAAGTATAATATCTATAATGATGTGAGAATGGTTGGCTGTCTGTAGATACTGGGAAAAAGTTAGTTCGGGGTGCACTCATCAAAACACTAGTTGATAATTAAGTAGATACGTAATTAGTATGTGCTAACGTTTCGGCCTAAATGTCAGGGCGATTGAAGGAGAGAGATCACCACAATAAATTGTTTAAATTACTGTTATTTTTTAGTTTTTTAATAAATTACTGATTTGTATTGCATTGTATTTGAAAACGCTTTCTGGACACAAAAATATTGGAAAATACATTAAATATACTTGTGCAAAAATTTATTATTATAATTATTTTGTTTATTTAATATTTAATATTATATACATAATGTTAATTTAAATATAATTAAATATACATAATACATATTAAAAAGAGATGGGATAATTAAATGTGTATTAACGTTTAAAATATTGTATTGGAAT
Source organism: Piezodorus guildinii (assembly GCA_023052935.1). Lineage (NCBI taxonomy): Eukaryota > Metazoa > Arthropoda > Insecta > Hemiptera > Pentatomidae > Piezodorus > Piezodorus guildinii. The sequence goes on from CM041295.1 coordinate 85,806,289, forward strand.
AAAAATACCAGGGATTTTTTTTTTCACTACATTTGAAAACGCTTTCTGGAGAAAAAATGTTGGAAAAAACATTTAGTATATTTGGGCAAAAATTACTTTTATTTACATTCATTACATTTTTTATATTGAACTCGAAATACGTAAGATAATACAATAATGTTTTAGCAAAAATAAAAAATTAATTTTTCTTAATGGATATTTAGCTTTCAAAAATAATCTTTTAATATAATGATTGTTAAATATTTTTAAAAATTGAGTTTGAACAGTTAAACAATCATTGTAAGGTGATACTATATTTATTTTAAATTTTTTTCAAAATATTAATTAATATATACAAAACACTTCTCGAAATTATAGAAATATAATATACCAATAATAATAAACAGATATAATTAAAATATTATATAAAATTAGATGATTTTATAATCCATACTGAGTGATAGAATTAGAAATGAATATATTCTTTTTATATAATTAAGAAAAAATTTGTAATATAAGACAATAAAAATCTTACGTAATATTTTGCTTACTGAAACTATTTAGGACTGATGTAACTAGCACAGGACATATACAACAAACAAGTTTTTTTTCTAGACCTAACGAAAGGTCAGGTACCCATTTTATTGAGGCGGGTTGTGTGCTTCTAGGAGTAACGACCTCATTCCTGTCAATTATACCTGAGAGGAAAAAAAAATGACATGACATTGATTACTTTCGTAATAATTATTAATTATTTATTTTAAACAATAGAATTTGAAGTATGGAAAATAAGGAAAACATTTATTAGCCAAAAAAAGTTTAATAATAGTTATCAATAAATTAGAATTTTTTTACTTATAATAATAATGTATTTTATTAATTAAATTGACATATATAAATTTACTATACATATATGTACTGCACACTATGCATAGACTTAGGTCAATCTGCAGAATAGCGCGCCTTAACAAAACATTCTTTATAAATATTGTAAAAAAACATTTTTCTTTTTCCCATTTTCCCCCTTTCTTTAAATATTGACCTCTGAAATAAGAATACGAGTATATCTATATTTCCAGGTCCTTACATGATAATTGTACAATGCTACCGAATTTTCACCGTTTAGATAATTTTGTATTGCTGTTTGGATAATACTGCCCCGCCAAGCCAACACATCCTTATTTCTGATAACACACAGCAGACCCCTACATAATGTACATATCCTCTATGTCTTTATTATTACATAAACTACAATAATGTAGCTCTGCCACCCTTGTAACATTACAATCAACGTTATTAAGTTGTTCTCTAATTTAAATTATTGATTTGATGAGTCCCAGGCCGTATCTATCAGATATATAACTGTTCTCTCCTAAATCATAAATTAATTCTTTATATAGTTGATGGTGAACAGATTTGTTGACCTTAACCAGTAAACCATCACCATCAATTAAATAATCACTATTTTGCCTGTCATATCTCCGACATAAAGACCTGAAATCATCGTTTTTACTTATACTTACCAGTATATCACTCAAAAAAGTTTCCCTACACCCAAATATAATTGGATAAATACAAATAAAGGAATTATAGAAATTTGCAACTTTTGCCCTTCTATCTGGCCCAAAAATATTAAATTTGGATTCGTCAGAGAATATGACCCTTTTCCCAAAACTTTTAGGGTTTATTTACGAACTCCCTATCAAATTACAGCTGCTTCAGTAAACCATCACCATCAATTAAATAATCACTATTTTGCCTGTCATATCTCCGACATAAAGACCTGAAATCATCGTTTTTACTTATACTTACCAGTATAAACTCACTCAAAAAAGTTTCCATACACCCAAATATAATTGGATAAATACAAATAAAGGAATTATAGAAATTTGCAACCTTTGCCCTTCTATCTGGCTCAAAAATATTAAATTTGGATTCGTCAGAGAATATGACCCTTTTCCCAAAACTTTTAAGGTTTATTTACGAACTCCCTATAAAATTGCACCTGCTTCTTCCGGTTTATCTGACTGATGAAGGGTTTTCTTCTTGAGACTTGGCCACTGTGTTCTTTCCTTCTTAGAATATTTCTGATTGTTTCTGGGTTACTTCAATCCAATAGCCCTATTTATTCTGATGGCCATTGAGGTTGCGGTAGTTCGAGGATTTGCATGAACTTGAGCAAGGATGGCTCGCCTGTGGTGACTCTTCAGTTTCCTAGGTTTTCCAGTACGTGGTCTATCCTCCAGAGATTGTAACCCTCTATGTCTTTTTAGTGCATACTGTACAGTACCATGTGACTTATTCAATAGATGTGCAATTTTTCTTAGATATAAGCTCTGCATTTGTTAATTAACAATCAGCTTTCTCAGATAACGAGAAAAGCGCATATTGAAAATAAATCAGTATTTTTTTATTATTTTATGTAATTTGACTTTATCATTATTTTCTGTATATATAGTATGAATGTGGTCTCATATCACTAATACTATTTCAGTTCATTTTGTAACATATTGTAATATATCTCAATAAATAAATATTTAACTTTAAAAAAATAATTTGGGCATTAGGAAATTTTTAAGTTGAAAAGAAGCGGGCCTGCAAATTAATAGCATGCTGTATGGACAAATTTTTGAGTGAGTGCATGAATTATATAGTAGGGGAAAGTATCGTGTTCGTGAAAATGTTTGAACTCGGGTATTCAACGTATTGATTACAAATGACCAAGTCCTGCAGGTTTAACTCTATATGGTAAGTCTAATTTAAAAACGATAAGTTGTGGCAAATTGAAATTCCGTATTTTGGGACCCAGGTATGTCTGAGATGTTACAGCACCTTCTTCAATAAAATCGGTGAGCCAGAAGGGCTGCTTTATACCATGCTCTTAAGACCTTTTTACGATGTTCTCAAAAAGGGCTCTCACAATGGCTTCTGTTTATGGTAAGTCTTATTCTTAAACGATCAGTTGAAAGATACTGAAATTTTATATTTATGACTAGTGTGTGATTGGGATGTTATAGAAAGTGTTTGACCGCAATTGACTGACTAGAACTACCACTTAATATCTTTTATTTTCCACCTTTTTATGATATACTAAAAAAACGACTCAATGGTTTTGATTACACATGCTATATCGATGTTGAATAAAATGCGCTTTAATATGATGTTGGTTTGATTGTGATTGAATCAATGTTGCAGGGCTTAATACGTATCTTTAATTTTGCTAATCCGTTTTAATTAACCACTTCTCGACATCAATATTGATAAAAAATGGGTAAATATAAAGTTCGAAAGAATGCAATAAACAATTAAATGAGAAAATTATATAATATAATTATTTTTCCAGGTTAGATCATTTTCCCAGCAAAAATGAATAGCAATATAGCTGTATAATATACCTTTGGAAAGCTAAATATTTTAGAAAAAATGTTACATAACATAAGGAGCTGTACAAGCGAATAAAATTAAGTAATTATTGTCGATAACAATTTCTAGGGTCTTATTACTCTTTAAACTATTTCCTACTCTAAATTGGAAAAAAGTTCTTAAAAAGTTTAAAAATAGGAAAAGTTCTTAAATTGATTTTTATAACGGAGGTGATTGAAAGTCCTGTGTTGCGATCACCAGATTTTTTTATTCGACAGTAAAATTTTTGTTGTTTGTTTTTTTATTATGTACGTATATACAACTTTTTTGAGGACGTTGAGCAAAAGTGATATTAATTTTTAGAAAAACCACGATGTTTTATATAACACTAATGTATTGCATCACAAGCTTGCTTATTTCTAAAGAATGAAAATGTGTTCTTTCCTATTTTATTCAGATGTTCAGTGAAGATCACTAACAAATGTTAGTGATAGCTATTTTGCAACGCTGGGGTAAATTGACTTTCCATTATTTATCAGGTAAAATATACATAAATATTATGAAAATGTAACGATATAAATTATAGGACACCGAATTTCATAGTAAATTTCTCAAACATTCTGTAAAAAGATTTTATTTATTTAACGTCACTTCATGCGACTGTGGCTCATCGAACGATGCTACAGTGGGAGTCCTAAATCGTGCCTATACAAGTTTAATCAGGAAAGGTAGCTTTAAAGAGTACCTGACATCACGCACCTTTTTACGTCCCCTCCCAAGGACGGTATAACTAAGGATTTTTTACTCCCATTAAAACATCTTAGGGCCACCTGCGGGTTTGAACCCGTGTCCTTGGGCATAGAAGGCTGTCATGCTAGCTGTCATATGTACATATTCGACTCGTTCCTTAAAAAATCTGCTGAAAGCATCACACAATTTAATTATTCTCTTCGTAAAAAAAAAAAAAAAAATTGTGACAAAACCACAAACCCACTGGAACATTAAAATGGTAATTACAAAAAAACTTCGATATACTCATGAAAGAACCAAACGTGTACTTTTAAATTAATATTGCATTTTATACTGTGCAGGTTTTTTCTGGTACTTTTCCTAATGTAGCAAAAAATATTGTATTATGCATTGGATAAATTGAATGTTGTTTGTTGATAAAACAATTTTTTTTTTTTTTTATATATTTTATTTATTGAGATATATTACAATTTGTTACAAAACGAACAATAGCAATATTGATAAGAGACCACATTCATACAGTATATACAAAAAATAATAATAATAGTCAAATTATATAAAATAGAAAATAAATAAATTCATATATATACAATAAAATAATAATAAATAAAAAAGCAAAAGAAATCAAAACAACAACCTATAATAAGATAAATAAAAAGTTGGCAAATAAATAAACATCAAACAAACAATCATAACTATATACAATATATACAACTGCTAGAGGGACCCCAGACTGCGCTCTTCCCTCCACTTGTGGAGGAATAAGCGGAATCAAAGAGATCCCAACGCCTCTATCTCAGCCGCATCACTGGTGTGAGCCAGCGGAGGCTGAGTTAGGGCGCTGTAGCCTCAAACATACCGTACAATATAAAACAATAAGTAAATAAATAAATATAATTATTATTATATCCTAATATCTACATAGATTAGTATTCGATACGTTTCGTTCGCCCATCTAGCCTTGAAATATCCTGTTATTATTGCTCGTTTTCAGCCTTGTCCACTGCCTTATGGAATACTCTCCCGTCAAACATCCGTCATGCTCCTTCCTTATCATCGTTTAAATATTCCTCATCTTTCAATCTCTCCAATCAGATGTAACCTAATTTTTATTGTCCCAACTTATGTGAGGTGGTTAGTTTATTTACTTTAATGAGATGTAAAAGTTAAATTTTATTGTTTTCTTATTTATTTATTTTAGAATATGTACAAAGAGAGGTCACCTTTTCTTTTATTATTTAAATGTAGCTATAGATTGCATTTGGTCAGTTGTAATTTTTTATTTATGTTCAAAAATGATATTCTTAAGGGACATTGTCCCAGAATACAGTTTCTTGTTCTATTCTATTCTATATATTTATTACGTAAACAATGAGATTTGTCGTTCATTTAAATCGATGGTTATATCACATTCTAAGTCAGAAAAAAACAAAAAACAAATACTTACTAAAAAAAAGTACATAAAAGAGCAGTAGACTTTGTATTTGAGTGGGGCGGAGCACTTTAGACTGTAACACGTGGCCTGAGCCCTAACTGATGCATAGTTGTCTGCGGCTCAAGTGGTATCGCCCATTCACCCTCTCCTCTTTCAATATTAATCTTATTCATACTTTATACTAGTATATTAACATATAGTATAGTTTATTCTAATTATTCTCATTAATACATTATACTCCTCTTTAAATAGAATTAACATATCTGCAGTTCCATTTAGTTCTTCTACTAGCATAAAAAAAAAAATATATTAATGTATTTTAGAATGATAGTTACATGAAGATGAATATATTATTATTTTTGTTTTCACTCAACATTTTATTCACACCTGTAAAAAAATTACAATAAGCAAATGTGCTAAAATAAAAACATGGCGTGGGCAAGCTTGAGGGAGACAGCACCCAGTTGTGCATCCTCCTGACATTAATATAGATTAATTTAAATTGAAACAATAATGGTGTTATTTACATTTAATAAGATGAAAGAGGCCTATATATAAAAACTTATTACCAAACCATTGCTTATAAAAACTAAAACAGCGCTAATTGTTACCCACTTAAAATCTAGATAGTTTTTACGAGTGTAATTACCCTGAAAATTATTTCTAATTTATACCTGTATATATAGGTTCTATCAAATTATCGAGAAAAAAACAACAACAATGTGTTATCTAAGATTTCAAGTTACCGAGAATCGGCTATTTACGAAAGAATAGCAGCAGATAAATTCAGAATTTATTATTTTTAAAATATTTAAGAATGTCAAAAACCGGAATAATCTCATCATAGTATTGTCATAGGCCACTATCGAAATCAGTCCCCCCATGTTGGAACTGATAACGTCTTCTTTCCAGGTAAATATATTAGGTACATGTCGAACATTTAAGGAATTCAAATATTTTTGTTTTTTTAGAATGATTTTAAACAAGAATGCTTTTATTATAAAAACGATTCATATAAAAACTATGTATTTTTGATAATATAAAAGAAATAACGTAAAATAAAATATAACTTTTGCCTTCATACCTTCTAGAAATCGATTTTTAACACTTTAAATAAACTCAACAAAAGAACAAAGTTGAAATAAAAAGAATATTGAGTTTTTGATGAAAACATGAAAATATTCTTTTAAATAATGTAACCATAGAAATTATATTATCACCTTTTTCAACTTTCTGTGTTAAATTTATTATTATTGATTCATTATTGTGTATATATTTTATTGTAATTTTATGCTGTGTAAATATTGTATGAATGTAGTATGTATGATATCTTTCAGCACTACTATTGATGTCTAATGTGGGACAGATTGTAATTTTACTCAATAAAATTGTTGTTGAAAAAAAAAAAAGATTTATTATTAAATTTTTGATTTTTTCAACGATATTGCATACATATTTAATATTATATTTTCTCATCATTGTCGTAATTGTTCTTTTTGTTGAGTATTTGTTCGATAAATATTAGGCCGTTCTACAAAAGAAATCTTAGACATATTTTTTTTAAACAATATATTTAATTTCCAGTCATCGCAACGTTTCAGCCTCTAGGGCCATTTTCGAGCTTCTGTAATCAATTAAAGTTTTATTGAATTTATACATTTTTTACATCATATATCATATTAATTATTATTTAATATTATATTTTCGAAAAAATAAAATAAAAATTCAATCTATAAAGAAATATTTCACCTTTGGTTGAATACGATTATTTTTATTACTGCTAGCAACAATACATGGTTCACTATTTTAAATTTAAATTATGAACGTGCTTCAAAAGAAGAAGTAATGATAAAATCTCATGATATGAAAGCCAAATCAATTTTACATTATTAGTCACATAAAGTATTCTCCCCACTCATACCTGTTGAACAAATCCGTTACCTAGGACTCCATCTTGACAAACGTCTTACATGGAATCCCCATACGCGACTTAAACGACAAGAAATGCCCGTAGATACCGATTACTACAACACTTACTAGACAAACGTTCAAAACTTCCAATTTATTACAAAAAGCTCATTTATGTTACCATCATCAGACCCATCTGGACATATGGAATCGAGCTTTGGGGCTCTACTAAACCATCTAATTCCTCTCGTATTCAATCCTTACAATCCAAAATCCTTCGCAAAATCCTAAATGCTCCTTATTTCGTTACGAATAAAATCATCCATAATGACCTAAATATCCCATTTGTCGCAGAACTAGCCCGAAACAGATACGCCTCTTTTCATTCCAAACTCCCAACCCACACGAATCCTCTTGTACGCAACTTATCATTCCCATCTATTCCTGACAACCCTCCGAGGCGATTGAAAAGACGATGGCCTCGAGACCTACTTTAATTAAATTGGCTTTGAAGTGCTACCACTGGGTAGTTTCTTCACAAGACATTATCACGCCCATAAGTGTCAATTAGCCCATTTACTTGTTGTATATATTGTATGTACAGTTGTAAATATCAATAAAATATTAAAAAAAAAAAAAAAAGTATTCTGAGCCGTTTTTGAAAAAAAAAATCGTATAATGATCAATTCACGTTATAAAGCGGCACTTCTGGACTCAGTGGACCCTAAAACGTGTATTTCCGTTGAAAACTGGAATTCGAAAATTCAAAGATTATAGATAATTGAAAGTAAAAAAATCTGGTGCGCGCAACACACGACTTTCACTTAACTCCGATGGTATAATCAATTTAAGAATATTTAAAGGTGAAAATAATTGTGAAAGAATTAATTACGTTTAGAATAAATAAAAACATATTTTTTATTAAATAATCTATAATATTATAGTCTACGACAATCGGTTAGTTTTATCAGCTATTCATTACTCTCTATTAACTTTTACAACTTTGTATATAAGATAATATTTTTCTTAAAATCTTTTGCTTATTAAAAGTATATTATACGTCTATATTACTGTTTTTATGTTCAAAAACACAAAAAAGTGCAAGAAAAAATATTTTTGCTCAATTCTACTTTTTTTGGATATCAAATTCCCTTAACTTGTGTATTTACTCGTTTTTTATCAATGCTAACAAGATGATATGGTTAATTTATTCAATTTTACAAAATTGAAGGTAGTTCAGAGGAAGAAAATTTAAACTACATTCATGCCGTGTCAGACTATTTCATTTACAATGAAACCTACTTCGTATTAGCACACATTAAATTTTACATCGATAGAGGGAGTTTAATCAAAATCGTTAGAGCAGTTTTTCAGAAAATCGTAAAAATTTGCAAAATGCACTGTATAAAATACATCCATCAGCCGATTTTAAAGAAAAAGTTGCTGGAACATCTCGGGCGTATAGTTGTCTGAAATATGAAATTACAGTTTTGTAAGGCTTTTAGCATTTTCATTAGACTTACAACTCACGGACACACTCACACACATACACACACACAGACCCAAACATTTAGGTAAGTGAAGGTATATATATATATATATATATATATATATATATATATATATATATATATATATATATATTATGGTCTTGTTCATGTTATTTAATTGAATCTATTTAATTTCTGTAGTAATATATCTCATTTTATCAATCCTTATATTTAGTAATATATTATATAATCATATTAAAATTATATGTAATATATATATATTTATCATAATTATATTTATTAATATAATTATATTTAGTAATATATTCTATTGTAAAATATCTATATTTAGCATGATAGAGAATATCATACAGACCTGTATTAGTTACAATGAAACTTTTTATTTTTTAAAAATTTTAACATTGCAATGTAAGAAATAATGATACTAAAGGAATTCTTTGCTTACTGTGTTATTACCCCTGCGTCATTTTTAACCACTCTAGAAAAAAAAAAAGTCTAAGATAACAACAGATATTCTCTATACCCTTATTTTGGTTTTAAAAGAGTTTTTTTTATAAAGTTAATATAAAAACAATGTAAAAAGGAAACATAAAAAGGTTTTTTGTTCCGTTCCCTCGTAAAACTGTGAACATTAAAACTAGGCGAACCCTGTTTCTTTAGAAGTGAAATAATCGTCCCCATCTTCGATTTATATATATATAATGTTTTCTCTAAAATCGGTAGACCAGAAGAGCTAATTTATTCCATGCATTTCGCATTTTTGTACGATTTTCTCAAATCGGGTTAAACGATTTTGATTGGAACTAGCTAAAATACTGTAAAATTTAAAGGAATTTCATATTATGTACGTTTCATTCTGATTGAAATAGTCTGAAAGGGCTTAAATAACAACAAGTTAAATTTTCTTCCTTTAAAGTACCTTTAATTTTGTAGACACAAGAAAATTAAATACATCATCTAATTAGCATCGATATGTAACGGCTAAATATACAAGTTGAACTAATTCGATAACCAAATTAAACAGAAAAGAGCAAAACTATTTTGACAGGTAATTTTTTTTTCCCGAACTGTAGAATAGTATGATATATGTATAAATATACCGTTTTAAAGCTGAAGATTTCAGAATTTTTTTTTTCATATGTACAAATTTGTGGAAGGTAAGGACAAGGCTTAAATGCCGACATTCTAAATGTTCTTCCTCTAAATTACCTTTGATTTTGCATATTCAAAATAAATTAAACATATCATCTTATTAGCATTGGTAAAAAAAAACGACTAAATATACTAGTTGAATGAATTTGATAATCCGCTAAAAAATAATAGAATAAAAATATTGGTTTAGGTAATTTTTATTTTTCATAAACAAGAATAGTAATAATAATAATAATTTTTTATTTATTCTGGGACAAGTGCCTTCAGAATAATATTACTGGAAATAAACAATGGTCTTAAAACTGGAGTCTTAGTGTAAAATAATTGAAAAAAACAGAATTAAACTAATAAAATGAACACACAAAATAATTCAAAAGATTACTTCTAATAAAAATGTACAAACAAGAAAAACAAAAACCAAAACTGTTAAAATGAGAAGAGAGAATAAAATATAATAAGAAATATAATAACATTATAAAAGAAATAAGAAAAATTAATTATATCAATGAATTCTAAACCACGGAAAATCACATATAATTACTAAGGTAGAATTCGGGCTGAATAAATACTTCCATAAATACTCTTTTTTTATTTCATCAGCATGACGTTTCGGGATATTCTCCCATCTTCAGAAGTCTACAAAGTAAATTAAGCGATTACCATTACATTAAAAATACTAAACTGAAGTGAATGGTTTACAAATTTTTTATAAATTAGGTGTCTATTGATAACAAAATTTAAAACTATTAAACAACAAATTTAAAAACAGAAGGAGGAAATTACAATGCTTGTTTGTAAAATAATATATGATTTAAAGTTACATCTTTGAAAAGATAATCCTTTTCAAATAATATTTGCTGCTGAATGTACCCATGAAACTTTATTTGTTGATTTTTCCTGAAATTAACATGTATTTGGGATTATTGAGAATATAAATGTATAATATACCCTTGGAAAGTTAATGAATTTAGAAAAAATGGTATTTTATATACAAAGTTGTAAGAGGTAATCTAAAATCACAAATATGAACTTATGTGATAATTTTACATTTTACACTATTATATTATTTAATCTAAAGCATATGTTTACAACGAAACTAACTTTATTTAAAACTTTTTAAAATGATTTTAACAACCGAGGTAAGTAAAATTCGTGTGTTGCCGCACCAGAATTTTTCAATTCTGATAGCAAAATGAATTTCCAATGCCATTTATTCGGCATATATTGTATCCCAAGGAAAACTAAGATAAGGTAAGGTTTTTGACAAGGTACTGGGACCTTTTTTTTTTTTTTCCTTTCATTTTTAACACTGTAACCTCGATCCCGTTTTTATACGTACATAACATTAATCAACGGCGACCTTTTCTTTAGGGAAAAACCATGAGAGATGGGTGATAGGAGGAAATGTATTGTAAAGACCAGTAGAAGGGCTAACATCCAAGATGGTATTCGGTTGGGTTAATCCTCAGAGTGGGATTGGCCCACGGTCTGCCTTCAAGGTCAGTGTCCCACAATCCTCTACTCCTCCAAACAGATTCACCCTCTTGTCTTGTATCAAAATCATACCTAACCCTTTTAATTTCTTGACTATTTCTGTATCAAACGCATTGATTTTCCAACTATAAAAACACCGATATCCAAATCCGTGCTACCACGAATTATTTCTTATTTTATATAACTGTTTATTGGAAGCTTTTCCATTTCCTCAGGCTGAACTGGGGAGAAAAAAAATTCCTAAAAATACTTTTATAGCTGGAAAAACAACACGTTTCCTCTTGTGCAACCACAGTATCGATAAAATATCCGTTATATAAATCCTACAAATAGCAGGTTTTGGTCCCCTTGGTAACAACTAAACTTAATCAATTTATTTTTTAAAATAGTTTTTAATAATAATCATTAATAATTAATTTAAAAAAAAAAAATGATCCATATTTTTCATTGAACAATCCTTTTATTTTATTTTTTACGTTCATACGTTCCAGTCTTTAGCCATTTTCAAGGATCCTTCAATCTGTCCTTTCTATTGCATATATATATATATATATATATATATATATATATATATATATATATATATATATATATATATATATATATAGTCACATTGTAATACTATATACTTTATTTTACCAGCCTTGTCAGCTTGTTATAAACCACTATATAATAACAAACTGACAAGACTGGATCCAGCCTAAAGTGTATTTTATTATAATGTGACTATATATATATATATATATATATATATATATATATATATATATATATATATATATATATATTATTTTTTATATATTTTTTTTTTTATATGCAACAGAAAGGACAGATTGAAGGATCCTTGAAAATGGCCAAAGGCATAAACATAGGAGAGAGAAAAAATTAAAAAAAGGATTGTTGAGTGAAAAATATGGATCAATCATTTTATTTAAAAAGAACCTAAAAATAATTTTATTTACTTAAATAAATTACAGATATAATAAAAATTAGTAATATTAACTTTATGTATTATATATGGAACTATATACATTAGAAAGTTTAATTTTTCACCAATCGATCTTATTTCTCTTAAAACATCAACAACGTTTGAAATAACTTCTATAAATACGAATGTGTATGTCAACTCTCATACAGTTTTATTCTATATAATGAATTATTTTAACTAGTTTTTTTATTTTATTTTTTTGTTTTCAAAATCGACTAGTTGGTTAAAATAAAAACTATGGTACTTACGCGTATATAAATTATGTTTTTAGAATTTTTTTTAAACATATTTATTGATATTTACAACTGTATTATAAACATCAAGTATGTGTGGCGTTTTTAAGAAATTAAAATATATTATCCATTTGGTATATTTTTCTTTAGCTTAAAATCTATATAAAAAGTCAATTCAATAAATATTTTGAAGATATTATAACATTTCACACCAACTATCTGAAAATAAAAAGTCCACCCAGAAAATATACTCTTATTTGTATTTACCACACCAGTTATTCCAGAATGCATTTTTATTCGTATTTTTCAATACGAATTCGCTCTTCAATACGAAGACTAGGCTGAAATTTGAAAAAAAAAAATTAACAATATGTAAAACCATATTTAATTTATTTACAATATGTTATATTATAAATTACCTTCACATTACATTATATAATTTGGAATATAGTCTCCAAAGTCTTATTGATTTGACTAAAATTTGGTAATTGTAGAAAACTGGGATTTTTTTTTTAATCGGAATATAACAATAACACGAGGTTAAAATTTTTTTTATTGAAAAAAATTCTATTATCTATTCAGAAAAGTAACCTAAAAGCCAATGATAATTTTTAATTTTCAGAAAGAAATTTCTGCTGCAGTTTTTATGTTTTATGTTTACGATTTTATATGTAATTAATACTCAATACAGCGTAAAATGTAACGGTTGCTTATAATATTATTAGTTTAAATAATATTTTTTTAATGATTAAATCATAGGAGTCGTTTAGAAAAGAAATTTAAGACGATGCTGTTGCTGGGCTGCGCCTAGGGCTCTGGTGCAGTCGCCAGGGTCTACCACAATGTCATTGACTTTATTCCAGACCCAGTCAAGGTGAACTTCCTTGGATAAAGCCGAGATGAAATTTTCGTTTTTATTACTTTAATTTACACGAAAGATACGATTCCTTTTAAATTTTAAGATTATTTATTGAAAAAAATATCTAATTATAAGGTAAACAGTCAAATCATTAATAACTGTTCATTTCACAAGAGTAAATTCGAAAATTATGCTCAAGTGTGAAATATTAAACCACTTTTTTAATAGAAATTGTGATAGTTATACGAATTAACTATTTTTATTTTGGACAAGGATTATTTTTAATAATGTATATTAACTTTTATCATTAGTCATTCAGCTATTGCTACTACGGATTGCTTAAGAACTACAATTCTTAATTTTGTGTGTATTTATGAGGCATAAACATGCGGTTATGTCGTGTCCAACTCTAAATAAAAGGATTTAATGATCAAATAAAAAAAATTAAAAAATCCAATAACGAAGTTAAATACTAATTCATAATAAAAAAAAAATATACAATATGAGTTTGGATATAAAACGAAATTTAAAATATCTCTGAACTTTTTTAAAGAAAGTACATTAAATAAAAAATAAAATATACAGTGTGGATTAAATTATAAAATTTATAATACCTCTGAACTTAAAAAAAAAAAAAAATGTCATTAAATAAAATTGTTAAGTTCATTTAAAGTTCTGTGTGTATTTATGAAGGATGTTTGTTGCGTGTATGTCGAGTATTTGAGCTAGTAGTTTCCTAAAATAAATAATAACTTTTACAATAAACAAAATGAAATAAAACGGTTGTGTTTTGAATAATTTTAAGAATCAGGAAGTTTATATCAGACAGGTTAAAACTTTTATAGTGATTAAAATATATCAATTAATTCAGAAAACTATTTTACAGAGTATGAAAAAAATGAGTTGAAATAAATAAAAAAAAATCAATTATTTTTATTAGATTCAGCAACATATTACCCTTCCATGAGGGATTTAAATATCAAAGTAAATAAGAAGGATACTAAAGTGAAATGATAGTGTTGGGTTGTGAAATGTGATGGTAGGAGGAGTTGAGAGGATGCTGGGACGGTGGAAGGGTTGCATAAAGGGAGCCAGTGTGGGAAGAATGTTGTGTAGGACGGTCTGGCAACGTGGCACCGGCAAGGGTCAAGGGAGTGCACCGTGCCCCTCCTCCAAGGGCTCAGCCATCCCAAGGGCCTTAACATACTCCCTTCTCCGCCGCCGCTTCCGCCCTAGCCTGGACCTTCCTCTCATAGCAACAGAGTAACAGGCGACTTCAACAGTTGCGGGGTGGCAGAACCTTGCAATAATGTATGAAAATTTTGCCATAAATAGGAAAATTTGCAAAATCAACTTATGAAAAGGAGATTATTCCTTGTGGAATGCGGACCTTCTTCCTATATGTTCTGAAAATAGGATCAACGACCTTGACATGTCTCAACAACAGCCATTGCTGTGCAAACTAATAGGAGTTGTATTTTGGAAACAAAACCTCATGTTGGAGCAACCAAAATACACCATATTCTATACCCTATAATCCGTTCAATATCATTGTATATTTTGACTATCATGGGTCTGCTGGAAAAGAAACCCACTCCACTTCGTCATTGCTAACTTACATTTGGTTGTTTGTAGATTTCGTCAGAATTCAAAATATAATGAATTAATTTAAAAAAAAAAAAAATTATTTTAGGACAAGGTCCCTTACGAATAACATAAATGCACAAGAAAAATAAAAAATCTGTACCATATGAATTTGTATTTTCCCCATCGTGTGCTGGCAGGAATGGAAACCCGCATCATTTCATTATTTCCAAAATACTTTTGGTTGTTAGTAGATAACATCCAAATTCAAAATATAACGAATGAATGATTTTAAGAAATTTATATATTCAGGGTCAATGCTCCACACGAATAACATAAATGAACCCGAAATTTATTTATATTTTATTGAATTTTACAACTGTATATTAACATAAATACAATAAGTAAAAGTGTTGAATTGTAATAAAGGGCGTGAAAAGGCTTGTGAAGAAACTACCCAGCGGTAGAACTTCGATGTTTATTTAAGTAAGTAGATCCCGAAGCCGTCTTCTTTTCAATCGCCTAGGAGGGTTGTCAGGAATATGTGAGGTTGATAGGTTGCGGACAAGGGGGTTTATATGCGTTGGGAGTTTGGAATTAAAATTTGTATATCTGGCACGAGAAAATTCTGCAACAAATGGGGATTTGGCGAAGGATTTTGGATTGTAAGGATTGGATGCGGGAGGAATTAAATGGCTTAGTAGAGCCCTAAAGCTCGATTCCATATGTCCAGATGGGTCTGATGACGGTAAAATAAATGAGCTTTTTTTAATATATTGGAAGTTTTGAGTGTTAGTCGAATAAGTGTTGTAGTAATCGGTATCTACGGGCATTTTCTTGTCGTTTTTATCTCGTTACAAGAAAAATAAAAATTATGACTTGCCAAAGAAAATTAAATAAAACTAAAAGCATTACAACTAAAAGCAGTTAACAACTGGTTGGAAAGCAAGAAGGTGATGAAACTTAAAATATTTGAAAAAAGAAGATTGGGAAAAAGCCCAGACCAAGAGGAGTTGGATGAGACCTTAGGCTTTAGTATTTCACGCTGATTTCATGCCTTGATTAGCTGCCGCTGGCTGCTGCTCTCTCCTATGCATCACGCCATCTTTCTTAAATTATCGTACATTCACTGATTGTTAATTGTATTATTAACAGGTGTGAATAAAGATTTAAAGTTAAAAAAAAAAAAAAAACTTCTGTCCACCACACTCCAATACCCCAATCTAACATAACTACAATTTTACGGTGTATATGAAACATTTACACCGTTGATTCCTGATATTTAATGCTAAATTTATGGTTATTAAACATTCATATTACATTTAAACAATATATACAAAATAATAAATTTATATAATAATACAATATACATATATACAAAAAAAACAAAAAACAATGAGATTATGTACTAAAGTCACTCATACCTATATATAATCCTCAAGCTTACAGCACGTGAGTGGAGAATCTAGCCAATGCTAGAACTCCAATATACTTGTTTAAACAGATCTCCATTTCAACCTTCTAGGGGGATGGTAAGGATGTGTGGAGCTGGATAGGGATTGAGCTAGCGGATTGGGGTGATTGATAAGATTATGATTGAATTTTGATGGTATAAGGTCTAAAATAAATGGAATATTTTGGTCGTGATGTAAGGTATGGTTGATGACATAATAAGGAGCATTAACTATTGTTCGGATGACTTTGGATTGTAAGGATTGAATGCGTTTGATGTTTTTGGAGATTTGGCTATTCCCCACAGTTCAAGTCCGTAGGTCCAGATAGGTTTCAGTACTGTCTTGTACAGTAGCAGTATGTTTTCAATAGATAGTTTGGAATTTCTGATGAAAACAAATTTAAAATCTTAAAAAGGCACAGTTCTAAAATATACATATGGTGATCTTTCATTGAATTCATATTTTTAAGGATTTACTACCACTGTTATTTAACAAGGAAAATATTATTCCATTTTATTGATTAGTTTAGATGTACAAAATTTATATCCCTAGTTAAGATGAACGCTATTGAGTAGCCCCGGGATATGTGCTGTGGCTAAGACCTTCCCAGCAATAAATAGATGCGGCTGCATAAGCTACTGCGCTAGTTAATTATAGTCGACCTCCTTCAGCTTCATCCTGTCTTGTACTTTTAACATCCTTTAAATCTGGATGTTGAAATAGATAAAGTTGGATAATGATGTGCGGAAACAATTCTGTTTTGTTTCTTTATTCATTAAACGTCACTTAATCCTGCTTTGGCTAATCGGACAAATTGCTCGGACAAATCGTTGATTTCCAAAAGGTACTAAAGGACATTTTTTCCGAAATTGATATTTTGACATATTTGTATACTAATGTTTTACTCATGGTTTTCCCACATTTTCGGGTAACAACTTTATTGAGGCTGGGTGTGCCCCAGGAGGGTCTCCATACCCCAGGATCGCCCCCCGGCTGAAATAACAGAATAAATAATATTCCGTTACAGCCGGGATTCGAACTCAGGATCCGGAGCACAGTAGACTAGCGCTCTACCCACTAGACCACGCCGATCCAATAGTACCTAATATAGAAGTGTAATATACCGTTGGCAAGCTAAAGAATTGAAAAATAATATGTTATATAATATAAAAAGTTATGGAAGATAATGTAAAGTTACGAATAAGGCATAAACTTTAGTGATTATTGTGCATAACAATGTTATGTAGTCATATTATCTAATTTTCAACTCATGTTCCCAACGAAACTGAGTATAATTCTTTAATTGCTTTTCAACTACAACTTTATTTAATAGCTCTTAAATTGATAAGGTTTTAGAAAAAACTTTATCTTAAATATTGGGTTGTTTCACATGAAATGTCCGTTTTTATAAATTATGAAATACATAAAGGATTTTGCAGGTCTTTGTTGTTTTCCTTACGAATGTTTACATATTTTAAGTAAACAGTTACTAATCCTCTACCTTTGTATTATGAACATTAGCTTCCCAATCAATTACCCACTTTTTAGTATACCTCCAAATATAAACATACACGCGATTTTCGAGTAATATTTTTGTACGAATTTGAACTCGGCCATTCAGCAGCTGAGACCGCTAGAAATATTTGCAAGACGTTTGGGGATGGGAGTGTTAATGAACGGACCATTCGCCGTTGGTTTGCTAAGTTTTCAGCTGGGGATACCGACTTGGAAAACTTGCCCTGAGGAAGACCGTAATAGACAACGGTAGAATATCCTCAAACATACAGTAGAAGGAAACCCCTACCAAACAGTTAAAGGACTCTCAGCACAACTAAATGCAAGTGCATCTACCGTTTCCAGTCATTTAAAGTGTATTGGGAAAGTAAAAAAGCTCGATACATGGGTACCTCATGATCTCTCTGAGCGGCAGCAAGACCCCATGTTTCAAAACATACCGTGCAAACATTGAAAGAACTGGGCTACGAAGTTCTGCCGCAACCACCATATTCTCCCGACTTGTCTCCAACAGATTACCACCTGTTCAGGAATTTAGACAACTTCGTCAAAGGAAAACTTTTTGAAAATGATGATCAAGTGAAAAGTGCGTTTTCAGATTTTGTTTCACTTAAAAGCTCAGAGTTTTTCAGTTCGGGGATAAAAAAGTTGGTGTCACGTTGGGAAAAATGTGCAGAAAAAGAAGGTAAATACTTCGAATAAAATTATCTTGTTTTTATATCGTATTTTTAATAAAAATCCTTTACCTTGAAAACGGACATTTCATGTGACACAACCCAATACAATTTTGTTAAAGGTAATGTAAAGTGGCGAATAAGGCATAAACTTCTGTAATTATTGTACATAACAATTTTATATTGCTATATTATTTAATCCAGAATATATATTTTCAGAAGAAACTTAATATAATTCTAGAAACTTTTCCACATACCTATATTTCAACCATAACTTCATTTAATAATTCTCAAATAGATTTTAACCACCAAGCTAAGTGAAAGTCGTGTATTGCCCGCACTACATTTTTTTATTTTGTATCAAATTTTTATTAGAGGTTGCTTCTTGATTTATTACTGTTATATATTTTTATATATTGATTATAATGTATTTTGTTATTTTACTCGGTGACCCTAAATGTGTTTATTTATTTTCCTGTAATATTATTCAAGAGGTCTTGTTCATGCCTATTTTGTTTTAGCTTATTTACAAGGTGTGTTGTGCATTACAGTTGTAAATATCAATAAATAATTGTTTTTTAAATTATTCAAAAGGCGCTTACTGCAGAATACACAACGAATTTATTAGAAGAAAATAAGTAAAAAGTCTACTGTTTAAATGTATATATTGTTTGTCAATTCATTTATTTTTCATTCTTTTCAACACCATCGTTTTCGTATGATATCATTTTGTAGAATAATATTTCTTCTTCTTTCATATCTCATTATTTTAAATAATGTCTAACTATGTTAATTTTGTCTGTTGGCCAGACATCTTCTATTATTTTATATTCCAATGTACAACTTGTTATTCTTAAGGACCCAGTCCCAGAATAACAGAATTTTCTGTTCTTTTCTATTCTATTATTATTATCACACAGTTTTCCATTTTTCCTTGGGGAGTAAATATAACAGAGGAAACTCCAGAGAATGCCATCTTAGATGAAAGTGCAAATGTCGCCCCATGCTACGGTTGGTTGGATCAGTTAACCACCCCTCCAAAGAATGATGATTCTGGATAATTAACGGTTACCTAGTGACCCACCAACTGCTCTCATGGGGAAATTCGTTTCCGTACCGAAGGGAAAAAAATTGCTCAGACCCGATTATTATTGGTAGCACTAGAATTCGTTGGTGAGTCCTGTTAGAATTTTTTTTTGTCCTGATCTATGTATTGGGGAGCAGTTTACTTATTGCAAGTGTCCATACTCTTCGACGAATATCTTCTTATCCATATGTCATAGAAATGGATATCGAATTTGTTCAACTTATATATTTACCTGTTTTTTTACCACTGCTAAAAATATGATGTTTTATATTTACGCACCTACAAAATTAAGGGTAATTTAGAGGAAGAAAATTTAAAATATCGACATTTAAGCCCTGTCAGACTATTTCAATCAGAATGTAACCTAGATGATATTAAAGTCTATTAAATTTTACAAAGCTATAGCAAATCGATATAGCCGTTTTTGAGAAAATCATAAAAAAGGTGGAAAATGCATGGTAAAAGTGGCTATTTTGGCTAGCTGGTTACAATTGAGACGTTGATTTCCAAAAGGTACTATATCCATTCTAGGAAATTTTACAGGAAACGCCAAAATCTCTCGTTATTATATTATTAAACCAGCTAATTTGATTCTTTTCACATTAAAACATAGAATTTGTTTTTTACTATATTAATAAAACCATATTAAAGTTATGAAATGTAATGTTTTAGTATGATTTAGAACGAAACTAAATGTGTAATTAGTACCTTAAGAAATTAATATAATTTCTAAATCGCGTTATTAAAGGACTTAAATGTTCATCTGATAAAATCAAATTTAAGATTCAGATAAAACTAAATGAGGAGAATATAAATATGTAAAAATATCAATTTCGTAAAAAATGTCCTTTAGTACCTTTTGGAAATCAACGTCTCAATTATTGCATTGAGTTTTGATAGAAATATGCATTGTATTAAATAATTTATTATATTATTATCTACAACAAACATTTATTTTCATTACTCTCCATTACCTTTTATAAGTTAGTATGTAACATAATATTTTTCATAAATCTTTAGCTTTTCAACGGTATATTATACATATATTTTACTGCTCTTACGTTAAAAAAACAAATATATAATTACATGAACAAATATGTTTACTATTTTTCTCCAATAGTTGGTAATAAAATTCTTTAACTTTTTTTATATTTAGCCGTTTCTTACCAGTGTTATTAAAATGATATGGTTAATTTTTTGGAATAAAGAAGATTAAAGGTACTTACGAGGGAGAAAATTTAAAATATTGGCATTTAAGCCCTGCCAGATTATTTCAATCAGGATGAAACCTACATGATATTAAAACCCATTAAATTTTACATGGTTATAGCACGTTTAATCAAAATCGCAATTGCATTTTTTATGAATAGTTTTTCGGTTTGTCTGTTTTAATGTAATAAATAAAACAATGAAATTGCAGCCTAAAGAAAAGCTAAATTGCAATGTTGTTTACATATAAGTCCTTAATAATGAATACCCTAAATGAGGTAAAAAATAAGAATGGTAAAATCCGTCCAGTGGCTTACAAGGAATTTGCGGGAACCAAGAATCGCTGCATCATATTATATATCTGAAGAAGATAACAATTTATTTTAACCAGATAAATACAATTTGGTACGTAATATTGTTTCTAAATTCTTGCGTACTGAATGGAAGAATATAACGTCGTAAGATTCTTGTTCGACGATGGCAACATTGATCTATCATAACCTCCCTCCTTAACAATAACATATGTTCATAAGCTTATGGGCTTCAAACAACTTTATATTAACTTGTACGATTTGTTTTATTGCATATTAACTTTCCTAAAATTTTGAGCTTACGCTATATTACTGCTTATATTTCAGAAAGAATTTTTTGATGACATGGTTACAGTATATTTATGTGTATGTATGTATGTATGTATATACATACATATATACATATACATTGTTTAGCGTAATTTAATTAAAAGATAAACGATAATTTGGTAATCAACTGAAATAGATTTCATATATATATATATATATATATATATATATATATATATATATACGTAAAGCTATAAACACACACAGAATGGGTTAAATACTATTGAAAACTATAATAAAGACATTCCTTCCCACTTTGCAACGGCCGTAGTCAACCACACCCTGGCACAAGTCCAAATCTGAAATACCACTGGTAGCGGACGCAGCTCTCATCTAAATTTCGCTGGGATATATTTTAAAACTCAAGATCCCTAACATATATAAAAGAGATGATCAAAATAATTTATTGTTTAATATATATCATCGTATTTTGACAGTAAATTTTTTCTTCTTAAAAATGACTTAGTAGGTTTTGATTTAACTCGTCATTTATGTATATATCTAATTGCCGTATCATGGCATATTTGAGTTATCTTTACAGAAATTATCTGATAGGTCTTCAATATTGAATCCCCTCTAAAACTATTTTGAATTTGGTTTATTTTAAACTATTAACCGCCTTTTCTTGTTAAAAGAAGCGTTAAACTGTGAGAGAATTTGGTTGGTTATGTTTCCAGGTTGATATTTGTATCTGAAAAAAAAAAAAAAAAAAAATTAATATAAACGTGTAATATAGTGGAAAGCAAAACAAAATCGTGGTGTTAAGATAACAGAAATAATCCGATATGTCTTAAATGCTAAATACTCCCTAAAAGTATTTGGGATTAGGTTTATTTAAATTAGCGAACAGTATCTCATCGTTAAAAGGAGTGTTTAAATACTATATATAAAAAAAAAATAAATAAATACTTGGTACCTTTATCATTACCTATCACCTTATCTTACATAAATAGCACTTCTTTCTTTCTTCTTTCTATATATTCTATAAATTAAAACATAAACACTACGTGAATTCATATATCATTTTGGAAACTAGCCTTCCACATAAGAAAAACCAACTGATTAAGATAATTTACACTATTAACTGAAAGTTTTGAATTAAATTATTGTCTACAAGTGATGTTAGAAGAGTATACTTATGTGATTTAGATTATTTATAAAAGACATACAACTAAGTAGCTTGTAAGCCACTGGTGTAAGATGATGCTTTGCGTATAGAGCTAAGTATTGTAGAAGTACAGAACGAAGTGGAAGCTAAAGTGAAAGATATTTTTCAAGGAAAATGTACTGTGAGAAGGAAAATAGAGGTTAGTGGGCTGGATAAATAAAAAAAAGTTTGAATATAGATTTATTTATGAACATAAAATAACACTTCTGCTTGAAATATCTTTACTAATAAATGCGAATTCAGTGTTAAGGATGGCACCCGGGACTGCTTTACAAACTCCGTAAATTCCTGTCTCTTACGTACTTCCTCATTATCCAGTCCTACCTTTCTGACTGATCCTTCAGAATCAATAACAATAGTTCATATTCACCCATTTTTACCCAGTCTGCTGGTGTTCCTCAAGGAAGTATCCTAGGACCCATTCTTTATACAGTTTATACAGCTGATATCCCATCACATCCTAATACTTTCCTTTCTACTTATGCAGATGACACTTGTGTATTATCAGTCAATAATGATCCCACTGTTGCCTCCCAAAATCTTCAACCCCACATCAGAGACCTTGAGGTATGTTGTCAGAATTGGAGAATTAAAACAAAAAAAATCCCAACAAATTACCTTTACTCCACGTTGTAAACCTATGACATCCTGCCCTACAGTATCCTTTAATAATATTCAGCTCGTTCCAGTTAAACAGATCCGCTACCTAGGACTTCTACTTGACAAACGTTTAACATGGAATCCGCACCTTGACTGAAACGACAAGAAACTGCTTGCCGATTTCGGTTACTTCAACATTTACTAGACAATCGCTCTAAACTTTCACTTAACTAGAAAAGACTCATCTACAGGACCATCATAAGACCTATCTGGACTTACAGAGTTGAGCTATGGGGCTCCACTAAACCATCAAATTCTTTCCGCATCCAATCCTTACAATTCAAAATTCTTCGCAAAAATCCTAAACGCTCCTTATTTTGTCACGAATAAGCTTATCCATAAAGACCTTTTGTAGCTGATTTGGCCCGAACCAGGTATCAATCCTTCCATGACAAACTCCAATCCCACTCTAACCCACTAGTTTCAGTCCTCCTTCAATTTCCGACAATCCTCCGAGGCGTCTGAAAAGAAGATGGCCTCGAGACCTTCTTGTTTATATTGATTACTAGAGTGCTTGCCAATGGGTAGTTTCTCTCCACGTTTTTCATGTACACTATCTTTTATCAGCATATTTACTTGATGTATTCCTGTACTGTTGTAAATTTCAATAAAAAATATAATAAAAATAATAAAAAAAGTTGTATAAAGAAAGATACACGTTTTTGGTTTTTTTGTACTACCTAGAGTAAAACCTACAACACATTTTTAAACGAAACGCCTAAGGGCAACGCTAAATGTGAAGGGCCGAGGGAGTTAAGTATGCCACCAGCGATTGAGGATGAAAGGGCTTAAATGAAGGCAGGCTCACCCTTAATGACTTCATTCAATAGAAACACTCCAACAGGTTCATGGCCAGATAAGCTTAATAATGAGATCGATTGTAAGAGGCGGTAAAAAATTATTTTTCCAATACAAGTATGCCAACCAGGTCATTAAAGCTTCTTTAATCATATTCCAAAGCGTCTGTTATATCTTACACCTTATGTCACTAGCAGAATGGACAAACTATCTTAGAATAAAGTTTTGACATTTCATGTGGAAGGAATCTCTGGCTATTTACACATCTTCATATAACATCGATACAATAATCAATTGTTTAGAGGCACTCCTTAAATATCTTATAAACGATTAAAATCAAAGTCCAAAAACTCAGGCGGTAATTTTCACAAAAAGAAGGCCGTCTGTTACAAAATCATTGTTATGAACGGAAACGTAATTCCATGGGCCCAGAGTATAAACTATTTAGGACTAGAAATGGACAAATCTTTTACTTTTACACAACAAATGCAACAGAGCGTCGCACTATGGCTCCAAACGTACGTTTTCGGGAGAAAAGTCTGCACTGGTCTATCTATTTAAGATATGTCAGTCATTCTAAGGTAATTTTGTTCATCAGTAAATTCACTTTCAACGGTATGATTGGAATATTTTTAGCTCATTTTGATGCCATGAAAATATACAGGTGTTTTCGATAATTTCAGGAAATGTCTCTGCAACCAATTATTCTTATATACATCTTTATGTATCTATATTTCCTACATTTGACTTTTTTTAGGATCCTTATTCGAAAAAATTAAATTAGCTATCAAAACAATTTTAGATGTCAACTTTTTCTGGTCTTTCCATGAAGAAATCTCCATATCAGACTATGCGTTCAACTTTACTAAAAGCGTAGAAATCAATTTACGGTTTTGAAATTTTGTCCGTAAAAACTAGAAACAAAACTATTTTTTTTTAAGCAATTTCGCTCTTTATTCTGTAGTATATTTATTTATATATTTAAAATAATTTTAACTTTTATGACGTATTTTTAAAATCCTAAAAAAACTCACCAAGTCGTTATATAAAACCCATTTTTTTCTTTTTATAAAAACGATTCTAAACAAAGTTAAATGCAGGAAATGTATAGGTAAGATGTATACAAGAATAATTATTTACAGAGAAATTTATCTGAAATTATCGAAAAAAATCTATATATTTCATGGCATCAAAATGAGCTAAAATTATGCCAACCATACCAATGAAAGTGAATTTACTGGCGACCAAATTATATTAAAATGACTGATATATCTTAAATAGAACGACCAGTGCAGGCTTTTGTCCTGAAAAAATGCTTTTGGAACCACCGTGCATCTTAGTCACAATCTATTCTAAAATTATTAAATGCGTGTTTTATAAAAAAATAAAAACCTTTACCACTACAACCCACGAAGGGCCAAGGATAGGTAAAATAAGGATCTTCATTGGTTCTAGGTTAATATCTGTGCAAGGAGGTGAAATCTCAACCCTCAACTACCATGTTTTCTCCACTTAATAGTTATTTGGGTGAGCTCTCCAATAGTATATTATAAATCTCTATATTACTGTTCGTATGTTCAAAAGCACGAAAAATCACACTAAACAGTTTTTTTCTCTTTTCTCTTTAGTTGGATATGAAATTCGTTTGAATGATATATTTTTAATAATAAAAATAGTAATAATAATAAAACTTTATTCTGGCACTATGTCCCTTAAGAATAACAAAAATGTACAGTAGATATTAATAAATTATAATAATAATCTAAAAATAAAATTAATTTTTATTTACAAATGTGCAAAAAAGAATAAAAAAATTAAACATAATAAGACAAAAATTATGGATATAAACATACAAAAAAAAAGGAGAGAAAGAAAAGAAATCTCCTAAAGACTACTAGGGTTGAGGAATTATAAAAAAAACTAATTATTCAACAGCGCTATGGTCTGGGTATAGTTAAACAAATAGTTATAACTTGTATTGAAATTAAGATAAGTCAATTGCAGATTCACATTTGTTGTGCATTTATTTGGGATGCCAAAATATGTTGGAAAAGGTGGGATTTAAATGAGAGAAGGGATGAAGCATGGCGAATATGAGTAGGTAGGGAATTCCAAAGGTGGTAGAGCGGATATAAAAGGTGTGATCAAAAGATTTAGTTCTATGGGTGGGAATCTAAAGGTCGGAATGGTGGGATCTTGTTTCAAGAGAGTGGCTAAGGATTTAAATTTAAGGATACTGTGAGTGTATGGAGGGTGTTGGGAGTTGAGTAAAGGTATGATCCGAGAAAATATTGCCTACGTATATATTTATCCGTTCTTTATCAATTATAAAAATATGATATGGTTAATTATTTAAAATTTACAAAATTAAAGGTACTTAGGAAAAAGAAAGAATTCAGCATTTAAGCCCTGTCAGACTATTTCAAGCGGAACACAACATTCAAGCACATTAAAGTTTACATCGACATAGTGCTTATTGTAATGTGACGAATAGGCCATAAACTTATTACTGATTGTTATGCGTAACAATTTAATAGTTTTATATTATTTAATCTAAATCATGTATTTCCAATAAAACTAAATAAATGTTTATTTAAATTAACTTAAAACTTTTTTCAACTTTAGGTGTATTTAGTAGTTCTGAAATTGATTTTTACAGCCAAGGTTAGAAGAAGTCGTGTGTTGCCCGCACCAATTTTTTTGTTCATGACATACTTTACTCGTACTGAAGTTTGTAGGCCCTTGGCATTGCTGAGGGCATAATGAGCACATTGTAGTCTCACACTAACGGATTCGGATTCACTGGAAGAGATTAGCTCCACCGATTCGGTGAGAATAATAGAGGAAGTATCAGGCAGGCACTGGTCCAAGCATTAAAGTATCTTGAAGGCATTGGTCCAAGACTGCTGCATTAGTGAACAACAGGTCTCGCTCGAGTGGCTATGTGCAGCCACAACCTGCCTCCATTGATCTTGGTC
Source organism: Piezodorus guildinii (assembly GCA_023052935.1). NCBI lineage: Eukaryota > Metazoa > Arthropoda > Insecta > Hemiptera > Pentatomidae > Piezodorus > Piezodorus guildinii. Next base: position 85,833,729 of record CM041295.1, read on the forward strand.
TATTCCTTCTTTCCCACTCCGTCACCTAATATATAGATAGTTATATAGATATTCCGAAATAGGCTATGTCTATTCTCAATTTTTGTATTCGTTTTACCATATGACGTTAACCTTGAGATGAAAATATTACTCATAAAATTAGTCAAAGGGTTCAAACCCAAAAGTGATCCTAGGATTTTTTTAATGGGAGTAAAATACCTTTTTTAATATATGATGAATCTTTGTAAATTTATAATATATATATATATATATATATATATATATATATATATATATATATATATATATATATATATATATATATATATATATATACCTTCATTTTACAATGGAACGGAAGATTGAGATACGAGTAGGTCGTGGAAGAGTTGATATTTGAAGGAAAAAAGAACGAGCGAATTCCAGAAGGATGCGGAACGAACGAGAAAGGATGCATTTTTATATGATGGGGTATAAATATTGATTGATTAGGTTCAAGTATTTAACGAATGGATATCCGAGCTGATGGTGAGGAGCTCAGTTATGTAGGAAGGTTTTCTATTTTTTAAATTTTGGAATAGGTAAGAACCAAGGAAATATTGCTGAGCGTGATCACGGCCGAATCACCTCATCGCGCGGCTGTTGGCAGAGAAACAGAACAAATCTCTATACGTACTGACCCAAGACCCTTCAGGGGTTGTAGTGTTACAGATTTTTTTTTTTTTACTTAAAAAAATGGATGGGTGTGACTTCCGTTTGCAACAATTTTTTTTATTCTGTAATGAGTTTTTTCTTTTTGTAAACTTACGAAGTGCTTTTTTCAAATAATTAAATAACCTAAAGATAAATACCAGAGCCCTACATAACAGGACAAAATGGGATGGAGTGTCTCTTTTCGCGGCAGATGCATGACCTGATTGATTTACAATCGGAATGTGAGGGGGGGATTAACATAATGTATTCTCCTTAGAATTCACTTTAGTCGACACAAGAGCCATTCACCTTGCCTAGAGAGGAGGATTCTTTAAATTTACCAGAATACATCAGTCTATCTTAGTAATTATAATAAAACTATTATTTGAAAGGAACTTATTACAAACAAAAATAGTTCTACTAATAATGTACAAAAATACATTCGCTTGATGGCAGAATTGTACCCACCTAACAAAACCTCTGCCAGTGATCACTACTGTAACATGAAATATTGTCGGGTATAATAAAACATTTCCTTTCATAACATAAGGGAAGAAAATTAACATATTAAAAAAAATCTAGATTTCAATACAAAAAAAATTAAGCAAATTGGTCCAATCAAAGGTTGTTAAATATTCCCGATAATAGGTATAGACTAGAATGTAATATAAAATAATTTTTATTCTGAAGTAGGGTCCCTTAAGAACAACGAATTAAGGTATACAATGTATCTAGCCTAAAGATCAAATAATCATGATTAATTCTAATTTACAATTGTGTAAGAAAAGAAAGAAAAAAGAAGAAATGAATCTATACAGTAAAACACAGGAATAAAATAAATAAACTTCTTCAGATACATACACTTGTTGAACAAAACTAAATTTAAAAATTAATTAATTAACTCATTTAGGTGTGAGCAATAAATAATATTTCTTTTTTATATTCAAAATCTGATATTTGATATAAAACATCAGTGTTGTTGAGCGTATGTTTGGGAAAACAGAAGATATTTGGACAGTTAGGACTTAAATGATAGAGAAGAAACATGGCGGATATATGCAGGTAGGGAATTCCAGAGATTAGTAGAGCGGACGAGAAAGGAATGATCAAAAATTGTTGTTCTATCAGTAGAAATGTAAAGGTCAGATTGGCGTGACCTTGTTTCAAGAGATTGGACTGACGATTTAAATAGCAGAAGACTGTGGATATAAAGAGGGATCTGGGTGTTAATGGTTTGGTAAAGGTATGATCCTAGGAAACATTTTCTGCGAGGTCGCCGTATAAATGAGTCATATGAGACTTCTTCGAAGTGTTGAGGACAAATCTTAAAAATATGTTCATAATTCGCTTTAGCCTGTCCTCAAGTACTGTCGAGAAGCCACTATATAGTAAAAATTGCAAATCTAAGAAGCATATAATTTGCTTATCTGACTTATAGTAACCTATTTTATCTCGACTGTGCAGCAGTAATCAAAGTGGGGAAATATCAAGGAACTAGCCAAGAGCCTACGGGGTTAAAATGGAAAGAGGTGCCGAAGGTAATTTAGGAGCTTTAAGGTGTAAAAAGTGCGGCGAGAGATTTTGAAAAAAAGTTTTTTTATTTTACAAATAGGATTGCTAGTAAACTAATTATAGTATCTATTAAATCACATTAGCTATTTGAAAAACACATTATTTGTCCGCTAGGGTCAAATGTCTTTGTACCTACCTGGTCACTTGTATACATTAAAAAAAGTACCTTCAAGTGAAATGGGCTTCTAAAAAGGGGTAGAGACAGGTATGTCCTAGGTAATTTTTTTTTCATCTTCAAGGAGACAAATGAAAATAAGATACAATCAAGCCACACACACACACACATACACACAGACAAAAAAAAGGTTAAAATTAACTGGTTCCAATATATTTCATCCAATTAAATATATATCCAATATATTTTGTAATTATGAATATATAATTAAATAAGACAAATTAATGATTCAAAGAGCGATAACTATATTATATATATTTTTCAGGATAAAAATCTCTTACATAAATTTTAATAGGATGAACTTATTAATGACTACAATAGAATATTTAATACAGTTTTGAATATTTACTTATTAATTTATTTTGCTAATAATTACGTATTGCTCTAGGCTTCTAGGCTCCATTAAAAAAAAAAAAAAAAAAAAAAAAAAAAAAAATATATATATATATATATATATATATATATATATATATATATATATATATGTATATACTATTTAAAAAATAGTTTGATCTAATATATTACGATATCTTTATACCTAATATTTCAAAATGTTTTCAGGTGCTCTTTTCACAGCGCACTACTAATCAATCAAAATAAAATTCATTGATGTTTTATTGTTATATTTAACCAGCTGTCAATACCAGCCATACAGTTGAGAGACAAGCAATGGATCTCCTGTATCCTGCTTTCCACTTTGACTAGCATTTAGGGTATTCTTTTCTGAAGGTTAAATAGTAAAATATATTGCAAATTAGCTTTTCTTAAAACGAGAAAAATTAATTTTCTGTAATCAAGTCATCGCTAGCTAATAAATGTGGTGGGGCCAAAACACGATTTTCACTTACCTCCGTTTTAAAAATCGATTGAAGAATTATCAAATACAGTTAGAGATAAAAATTAGTTAAACAATTAAAGATTTGATTAAATTGAATTTCTATAGAAACATGTGCTTGATTAAAAAATCAATCATATTATCATCTAAAATAATCAGTTAGTTTTATTCGCTTTTTATCACTCTTTATTAACTTTTACAAGCTTGTGTATTAGATAAGATTTTTTTTCTAAAATGTTTAGCTTTCCAACGGTATATTACACATTACTGTTCTTATGTTCAAAAACAAAAAATTGCATTTAAAAAATATTATTTCAGTTTTTTTTTTTTTAGTTGGGTATCGAATTCATTCAATTTATATATTTATTTGTTTTTCATCAGTGGTAACAAGATAATATAGTTATTTTTATGGAATCAACAAAATTAAAGGTGCTTTAGAAGACGAAAATTTAAAACATTGGCATTTAAGCCCTGACAGACTATTTTAATCAGAATGAAACCTATATGATATTAAAGCCTATTAAATTTTGCATCGATATAGCGAGTTTAATCAAAATCGTCGAACCGTTTTTGAGAAAATCATAAAAAGGTGCAATATAAATGGTATAAAGTGCCTCTTTTGGTTAGCTGATTTTGATGAAAAAGTTTTTGTAACATCTCGGGCGTATTGTTGTCTTAAATATGAAATTTCAGTTCTATAGCACTTTTTGTTTCGGCCCGGGAGTTACCACACACACACCTTTTTGCGGGACATGGTTATTTGGACTAAGGGGACCCTAAAACGTGTATTTCCGTTGAAAACTGGAATTCGAAATTTTTCACGATTGCAATACTTTCCCTTACTATAGTAAGTGAAATAAATAAATAATTATTTCACGGCAATTATTGCCGAGCTATTGGTGCAAACATCTACCATCTCTGATCATAAAATTATATGGTTTTATTTACATTTGTAATTCGCAGTTCACTGATTCTAAAACAGTTTACATTGTTTCTCTACCTTCATGAATGATCCAGAAATCTATGTTTAACAATACTAATCAGCTGCCATTTTGAAACCATGGAGCTTATTTCAACGACAAGCTTTAAGCATGATTTTAGTGTGACCTAGTTCCGAATCCTAAAACAAAACGGCTATGTTTTTAAACTGTGTCATAACAACGTTTTTAACTATAACGTCTCATCAAAACATTCATAAATATGTGTAAACGATGGAACACAACATCCGAACATTGTTTCATAATAACTATTCTTGTAATCTTCCACATAAAACACCGGAGAACATGAGCATATGTTGTCTATTTTCTTTATAGCTCTACAAAAAGAAGTGAGAACTAACTCCCTACCGTTACGCACCTTTCCAACCTATTTCGTATGTACATTTATTAATGTAGCTAGTATGCAAATAGGGTTAATTTACCCTATCCTTGGTAGAAGAGTAAAAATTTACATTTATCTTTTAATAATTAATTAGCATGTTTTCGAAATAAGATTTAATCATCACTTTTAGACTGCGAAGTAAATATGTGCTCATCAGTTTTGTCTAAAATATATATATTTTTCTACGTATAATTTATTCATAAATTCGAAATTTATTCATTCATGATTGCCTTTCTACACGAATCATTCATTCATTTTCTTTCCCCCTTTCGTAGCAATAAACTTTCAATATTGTAATATTTCGGGAGACTTTCTGGGCCCCCAAATTTTTCCAGTTTGTTTTTCTTTTTAGAAATAATAATTTTTTTTACTTTGGAAAAACAATTTTTATTCAGAAATATTGCAAATTTTATCAGCATTGATAATAATAATAATGGTATTAGAATATATTCTTACGATATTTACAGAGAAATATAGGCAAGTGAAAATAAAAAGCTTAAGTCAAATTACAAAAAGTAGAAATAAAATAATCTATGTCTAACGACAAGATATTTAAATTAAAAAGATGAACATCTTAAAAACACTCTTATCTGTATACAAAAATATGTATTTAAAAAAGAAGGTTAAACATAGTACATCAATTGGTTCCTTTTATGATTCATTTCTATAGTGGAATAATTTTCAATGTTCTTCTTTTGTTCATGTTTTAATTGTATATTTTAATTGCTATAGATAGATTTTTAAGAATTTAACGTTAATTTTATAGATTTTAACAATTTTAACTGTATAAATTTTATTCTTTATTATACCTTTGTATGGTTATATAATTTCATGATATAACTGTTAGATTGATTATTTTTTATTGTTAACAATATTTCATAAATTTGTTCCTTTGCACCTGATGATGGCATTTTAGCCGAAACGTCGTGCAATGATTTTTAATAAAAGAGTGGTGAAGTATAAATCAGCCTCCAATTTTATTCATAGAATTTGACCTTCACCTTAAAGAATCTACACCTTTTTAAGAATGTTAAATATTAATAATTATGTAGGAAAGAGAGTTTCATTTTAAACACAATGTTATCAATTGACAGATGATTAGTCATACCTTTCTAAAATAAATAAGTCTCAAATACAATGCTAATATCAGTAGTCAATTATGCAATTTCTAAATATTTTAAGTTTCACTTGCGTCAGTTGTTTGCGATAGATACGGTATCACCACCCGATAAGTGACGACACTTGCAGACTTTGGCGTCTGTGAAATGTCACTGGTCTTTATGTTTTCTCTTATGATTACTCTAAATAGTATTATGTTGGCATACTGAGTTGGTAATTTTTATTATATATATGTGAGTATATATGAGGGAGCAGTGTGGTCTAGCGGGTAGAGCGCAGTGCTCAGTAGTCTACAGTGCTCCGGGTCCTGGGTTCGAATCCCGGCTGTGGTGGAATATTGTTGATCCTGGGGTATGGAGACCCTCCTGGGGCACACCCAGCCTCTATAAAGTGAGTAGCCAAAAATGGGGAAAAAACCTGGCGGCTGAGCATGATCTCGGCCGAATCGCCTCACTACATGGCCGTTGGCCTAGAAACAGTACGATTCTCTACATGTACTGAACCCAAAACGTTTCATGGGTTGTAGTGGTACAGGTTTTTTTTATATATATATATATTACGTAAAACTAATTACTGAGTTTTAGAAGAAACGAAATCAAATGTAACAACAGTCCAAATTTATTTTTTTAGTTAAAAATAATAATTTATTGACATTTAGAACTGTAAAGGAACTACCGATGGCACCTCTTTATGGATATTTTTTTTTTTGTATACAAATAGGAAGCATCATATATTTATTGCAGCAATTTGATATTGGATAAGGGAGGAATTCTCCGTATACTGTCTAAATATACCTGATAATGCTGATGTAAATATGATACCTCATTAACAAAACTTTGAAAGAGCTTATAAATGAACTTCGCTTCAACATATATTCAAGGACTATTTTAAAAGTGGTATATCATAGTTTCATTTTTCTGTGTTGTGAGGTTATGTACCTAATTGTACCTCGTCAGTGTATTATTTTAAGTTAGGCGATTTGGAGACTTATTTACAATCGTCGGTGTTGTTTTGATTGAAGATATTCCTATTTCTAGCCATTTAAATGGAATAATGATGGATTTATAGATTTTGATAGTTTCTTAAATTAAAAAAAATATATGGCTGTGTCTTCGGTTTGCAATAATTTTATTTATTTAAGGTCTTCTTTTATTTAATTTTTAATATAATAGAAGTTTGGGGCGTTTTTAATTAATAAAAACTAAAATTGAAGGGAATATACTGTTAATGTATAATATTAACATATTGTTTGCAGTATATCAATATCAATCAATATTAAATACTTAACAAGATAATGTAACTAAATAAATATAAGAATTTCATTTATTGTAATTTCGTTGGTCTGAATGACATTGAAGTTGAAGAAAGACAACATTACAATAACATAAATTTTGTTTAAATATTTACAAATTGACAAAAGAATTCGGATAAATCAGAAACATTATGTTGCTTTGTTTGGAAATTGTAATAAAGAAGCCTAAATGACCTGTATGTTATAAATTTATATTTAAAAAAATGTTTATTCTTATGGTTTCTCGTATCTAATGACTATGCTCTTTTTATACACTACCTGTCTCACCTTAAATGAACATCCAATCACCTTCACTTCCTCTGTGAAAAACCTGGGTATTACCATTGACCAAACTCTTTCCTGGAAACCCCATATTGCCCAAATTTCCCGAAGAACAATAAGTACCCTCAAATATTTCCATCGCTCCAGCCATCTTCTTCCACTATCCACCCGTATCCTCCTTGTATCCGCACTTATTTTCCCCCACTTTGACTATTGCTGCTTAGTATATGGTGGCCTCTCGACTGTGCTTGAGGACAGGCTTAAACGAATCATGAACATATTTTTAAGATTTGTCCTCAGTACTCCGAAGAGGTCTCATGTGACCCATTTTTACGGTGAGTTAAAGTGGCTCCTCCCCCCAATCCGCAGACAATATTTCCTAGGATCATACCTTTACCAAATCATTAACTCTCAACACCCTCCATACATCCATAGTCTCCTACAATTTAAATCCTCAGTCCACTCACTTGAAACAAGATCGCGCCATTCCGACCTTTATATGCCTATCCATAGGACTAAAACATTTGATCGTTCCTTCCTTGTCCGCTCCTCTAATTTCTGGAATTCTCTACCTACTCATATCCGCCATGCTGCTTCCCTCTCCTCATTCAAATCCCAACTTTTCCAATACCTTTTATTATCCCAAATAACCTCAAACTGTAACATTTTTATTTCTGAAATCACACTTTGAATGAAGAATAATTTTGTTCATTGTCTATATTTAAATGCTGTTATCTACTAATTAATTTTTAATTCCGTTCAACAAAATACTTTTAAGAATTGTTTTTATTTTAATTTTATCATTGTATTTATTTTTTGGATATATGTGTGTATATGCGTTTATGATATGCACACATATATTAACCCATAATTGTAATTATTTATTGATTATGTTCCTTCTGTCTATTGGCCAGACATGTATATTTCCATATACTGTACAAACCTGTTATTCTTAGGGGACCTAGTCCCAGAATAAAATTTTTTTTCTATTCTATTCTACCTATGTTCTTTTTATATACTATCGTCAAATATCACTTCCAAATTGTTCATATTTAAAAGTTTAATTGTTCTTCTTTTAACATTTAATTATTTGCTTAGTTTCTCTTCATAGTCTTAAAATATTCTTATTGAAATATTATCATCTTAATTTTATGTTTGCTTCAATGCTTTGTAACTGTCATAATGTTATTATTATGCAACCTAACATATTAATTTTCTGATTGTATTGGTTGTTAATCTTGTTTCTCTTAGCCCAGATGAAGACCCATGATGTAGGCCGAAGCGTCGGCACACAATTAAAATGCGTACTTCTTGTTAATTTTTTTTTTTTTTTTTTTTTTTATTACCGCACCCTCAACCATCTTCCTCATCTAATATTTTAAACGGTCAACTAAACTCCATCATTTTATAAATAAAAATAAAATATTTAGTGATAGACTATTAAATTGTTCAATACAAAGCGGTATGAATCCTATATCTCGTAATAAAAAATGTTTATATTGCCACATTTAATTGTTTTTTTATAATATATGTTATTATGTTTCTTAAAATTTCTTATTTTATTTTTCAGTTTTGAGTGTTTTTTAACTTGGACAGCCTCATTAGGACAAAAGCTAGAGAGAGACAGGTGGGTTAACCTTCCCCAAAGCTGCTTGGGTTGTTCGGGGCAAGATGACCCCTCCTTATCTTCATCTGATAACCAACGCTGCAATTATCCCTTCACGAACGTGCATCGTCCGGGTTTCATAACGTGCCTGCTCCATGGTTTAACAGTTCATCTTCGTTTAGTTCCGTATTATCTGCGAAGTATTTAAACAGCATTTTATTAAATCTAAATAAAGTAATAACTGATTATTAAAACTTGACAAGATCTTGTCGTTTAGCGACGAATTTATTTACATAACTTCAACGACTAATTTAAACTAGGTATCTTCTTTTCAGATATTCCTGGATGGTTGATGGGAATAGATTAAGATGAAACCTTACGAACCTGTGTGTTGTGTGAGATATATTGAAGGAGCGTATATTTTTACTAGCTAAAATATGGAGTATTACTGCATTTCTTGGTGAACGGTAATTACTAACTGAAAAACTGATTATGCCTCGGAGGTTTACCGTGAATAGATTGGGTTGAAATGGAGTAGGGGACTTTAAATCTCAAAGTTCCGTGAGGAACACGGTAGTGGCAAGAAATGTTATTTAAACCGTTGGGAGACTATGGTGTAAGAAGGCCATACTTGAGGCTCAAATAGCTCCTATAAAGTGGGTACCAAAATCTGGAGAATAATCTGTCTGCTAAGCGTGATTCCGGGTTAATCAACCCCTTGTTCGACCTTTGGCCAAGAAACAGTCGAATCGAATCGAAACCAAGACTCTTCATGGGTTGTAAATACAGATATAGATACAGCTTCTTCTTTTTTTAAAAATTGGGATAGAAGTTTTGTGATTTATAATTGTAAGAAGGATTGTTGCCAAACATGTAATTTTCCAATTTTTGGGAATAATTTTATTTTTAATTCTTATCAATATCATTTGTTTTTTAGCGGTGTTAGCTGAAAACGTGATTTTGGACTCCCTGGGGATTATCCACCAACAACTGTATGGCAATGAAATGGTGAATTTATTTATATTTCATTATTTAATGTGCGCACCAGAGGTATAAATTTCAAATATAGTTGTAGTGAGAAAATAATGTAAATAACTAAAAGAGAAAAAATTGTAAATATAATAAATTTGTATTAGAATTATTAGAACTATGTCCATAGGATTGATATAGTATGCTGTGTTATTTAAGCAACCGATGTATTTGGGCAGCATCGCCAAATAAATAAACATTTCTCTCTTTTAAGCATGTAAACATTTACTTATATCAGTTACAGACAATTTGAATCAATAAAAATGCAAATAAACAATAATAATCATGTAGTCTATAGATGAAATTAACATTTAAATAATTATGTTAAGGCCACTTCATACCGTTTTCTTCTGATCTGCCTGCTAGATACTATGGATATTCAAAATTTGAGGTATGAAAAAAATATAAAAAGCACATTTTAAAACAATGCGTGTCTAGTACGACTTTAATTGTTTAAATGTTTAAGTATTTGTTCAAACGATGATTTATAACTATTGGAAAAAAAATAATAAAACTATGTATTATATATATATATATATAATATATATATTATATATTATATATAAATGATACCAGACATAATTGACCTTTTATATTCATTGTTCTTTATTCTTAGGAGACAAAATGTCGTAGAATAAACTTATTTTCATGTTTTTTTTTTTTTTTTAAAAACAACAAAAAATATAGTATTTTTTTAAGGTCATATCACGTCGTTTCAAATAAAAAATAACTAGAAATTATATATAGATTTATATATATATATTCAGGATAAGAACTTATTAAATTCGACAGGACAAAGGAACTTCGCACCAAAGCATTTTAAACATGACTATTATTCGCATGGGTAAATCCTATTGTGGCTTCCCTCTTTCGTACGCTGGGGCACAAACATTGACATGGGTTACCAAGTGTTTTGAACAACTTATTAGGTAGTATGTTTATAAAGTCACTTAAGTTACAGGTTGGATATCTATTTTTTTTTTTTTTTTAAAGTCAGTAAACATTGATATAACTTTTTTCCCTGCTATTTGGTATTAAAAAAAATATACACAAATATCTAAAATTCAAATGTTTCATAAATTATTAAGCTCAACTATTATAAATTACAGATGTTATGGAAAATGATTTAGGCGTAATCATCCTTCGTATGAGACCACCCAAAAAATATTTATGATTTAAAAAAATATAATTGTTCTTTAACATTTCAGTTTAACATCATACATATACTTAAGTTATATACTATAGTTATATACTGTAAGTTTAAGATAAATACTGCTTATTTTATTTTTATTGAATCAATGGTCAATTTCACCCCAATGTAGATTTACGATTATGTTCATGTGTTAAGTAAATATATATTAAAAAAAGTGGTATGTATACATAATATAATGTAACTTCCTATATTGATGTAAAATTTCATGGGCTTCAATATCATTTAGGTTTCATTCTGATTGAAACAGTCTCACAGAACTTAAATGGCGATAATTTAAATTTTCTTTCTCTAAAGAACCTTCAATTTCGTAAAATATTTTGAGATAACTGTATGATCTATTTAGTAATGATAAAAAACGGATAAATATATAATTTCAATGTATACGATATCCAGCTAAAAGAGAAAAGACCAAAAATATATATATATATATTCAATTTCGTTGATTTTGAAGATATAACCTGTAATATAGACGTATAATATACCGTTGAAAAGCTAAAGATTTTAGAAAAAATATTACTTATACACGAAATCATAAACGTTAATGGAAAGTGATGAAAAGCCGACAAAACTTACTGATCGTCATATATAATAATATAATAGATTATTTAGTAAAAAAGACATGGTTTAAATGACAATAATTAAAATTTTCCACATCTAAAGTACTTTTAATTTTTGAGAATCAATAAAAATAACTATATCATCTATTTAGTATTGATAAAAAAACGGATAAATATATAGTTTGAACGAATACGATATACAAATAAAAGAGAAAAGACCAAAAAAAAATGTTGATTTTGAACATAAAAACTGTAATGTAGACGTATAATGTACCCTAGGAAAGCTAAAGATTTTAGAAAAAATATTACTTATACACGAAATTATAAACGTTAATGGAAAGTGATGAAAAGCCGATAAAACTAACTGATTGTCATATATAATAATATAATAGATTATTTAGTAAAAAAGACATGGTTTAAATGACAATAATTTAAATTTTCCACCTCTAAAGTACCTTTACTTTTTGAGAATCAATAAAAATAACTATATCATCTATATACTATTGATAAAAAAACGGATAAATATATAGTTTGAACGAATACGATATACAAATAAAAGAGAAAAGACCAAAAATAAATGTTGATTTTGAACATAAAAACTGTAATGTAGACGTATAATGTACCCTAGGAAAGCTAAAGATTTTAGAAAAAATATTACTTATACACGAAATTATAAACGTTAATGGAAAGTGATGAAAAGCCGATAAAACTAACTGATTTTCATATATAATAATATAATAGATTATTTAGTAAAACACATGTTTCCATCGAAACTACATAATTCTTTAAACTTTTTCTTATACTTTATTATTAATACTTACACTAAATGGCCAAACTTCATGGCTAAATTGTAAATACAGAAAGCCAAAAACAAATCATAGGAAAACGTTTAATATATAGAAAAATAAATAGGAATTTGTATAGTTTACCGAATGTATAGTTTACAGTAACCTTACAATATCTATTAAATCGCAACTCAATAATAATAATAAAACATTTTCCGGTAGATTGAAAATTAAATACATGTCGTCGATAGACTAATAAAATTAATTTTGATTTACAAACGTGAAAAAAATAATAATCTGGTGGCACATACACGACTTTCAATTAACTCCGTTGTTAAAATTCAATGTAATTATTTCTTTAACAATTTATTTTTATCTTAAGTGTATTTAAAAATATTTACATTGATATTAACAACGGAGGTAAGTGAAAGGCCAGAATGATTATTTATATATATTTTCATATCTACCGGAATAAAGTTTTATTATTATTATTTAGCTGTGATTTAATAAAGGTATTGTAAGGTTACGCTGAAATAGATAGGATGTGTGACATAATATTTATTTTTTAGTTGCTCTGACGCTGGGACTAGGAAGGAGTGAGGTTGTGCTGACGGAGGAGATGGGGGCTACGCTGCGTCTATTTCCGAACCTACCTCAACCGCCAACACTACATCGCTCCATATACTGCCGAGTTTTCCTCTGTTTCAGCACTAATGTCCAACCTACTGGATACGCATCTAAAAAACCTTTGAAAACAGGAAGGCTTAGAGGACTTTCATTAAAAGAGAAGTCGAGCGGTACTTTCACTCATGATTTTTATTACCCCTCGTTGAGGTAGCGAGTACGTGACTTATACATGACGTTGATCAGCGTTCGTCACTCCCTTATCGTAAGCGTCCCGTCTCTCCGACTTCCGGGACGTATAACGTAGTTGGGATATCCACCTGCAGCCGGAGATGCTGCCGCTGAAGACCTTGGTGATGGAGGAGGGAACCAGTGTACACATTATGTGATAGGGGCGTAGGCCTAGCGGAACCATTAAGTTATTAGGTATAGCATGTGGCAACGCCGCGTATCCCCCTCTACCCCGCCGTCGGCTCCCCACCACTCGCGCTACTATTTTTAATAATGAGTTACTAATACCACACTCTTCCCAGTGCGAAAGCATATCTATGCTATACCTAATATCTTAACATCAAAAATCGAACAAATACAAAGAATAAAAAAGAAAAAAAAGGATACCACCACCAATAAAAATCTCTGACCACCTACTACTAATCTTTAGATTAAATTAAGCAAAAATGAATATCTTGTTTTAATTAGACTTTCCTATGTATGAAACATTTTATAGTAGTAAAAAAAATACTAAAAAAAACAAAAAAAAAAAAAACTGGTAGCACAACACACGACTTTCATTTTACCTCCGTTTTTAAAATCAATTCAAGAACTATAAAACAAAGTTAAACTGTGAAAAAGTTTAAAGAATTGTATTTAGTTTCCTTCGAAACGTGTGTATTATATTAAATAATATAAAAATTTACATTTTTTATGTAAAATAATTACTTAAGTTTATAGCCGTATTAGTCCCTTTACATTACCTTCCGCAACTTTTTATTTAAGATAATATCTCTTCTCTAATATTTAGCTTTCCAAAGCGTTCTAGAGTATATTATGTAATATATATTACTATGGTCGGAGAAAAAAAAATATGTTTCCTCTTTTCTCCTTCAGTTTGTTAGCGAATTAGTTAAACTTGTATATTTAGCCATTATCCATCAATACTAATAAGGTGGTATGGTAAATTAAAACTATAAAACAAAGTTAAACTGAAAAAAGTTTAAAGAATTTTATTTAATGTCCTTCGAAACATATGTATTAGATTAAATAATAAAACAATATAAAATTTTTAAGTAAAATAATCACTCAAGCTTATGCCCTATTCTCACTTTACATTCCCTTCCACAACTTTTTATTTAAGATAACATCTCTTCTCAAAAGGCGTTCCATTTGTATGTTATGCATCTTTATTACTAAGGTCGGAATTTTTTTTAAACTAAAACATATGTTTGCTCTTTTCTCCTTCAGTTGGTTTATCAATTCGTACCAAAATGGGGTATTTACATTTCTATGAATCTACATAATTAAAATTTTTATAGAGTATTTACAAATGAAACCTTTAACATATTAAAGTCCGTTAATGTTTATACCGATATAGTGAGTTTAATCAAAATCTAAGAGCCGTTTTTGAGAAATATTAAAAAAAAAATATGAAAAATTCATAGTATAAAGTGGCTTTGTATATAAAACAACCAAGATCTTTGCCTTCCAAACGTATATTATACTTCTATATTACTGTTCTTACGTTAAAAAAAAAAAAATGTTTAATCTTTTCTCCTCTGGTTGGTTATCAAATTGGTTTAACTTGTATATTAAACTGTTTTTTATGAATGCTAAAAAAATGATATGTATAATATTTCGGAATACAACATAAAAAGGTTTTTTAAAGGAAGACAATTAAAAAAAAAAAATCGTCTTTAAGCTTTGTCAGACTTCAATCAGAATAAAACCAATATGATATTAAAGCGCATTCAATTTTATATCGTTATAGCCGTTTTTGAGGAAATCGTGAAAAATTGCAAGATGCGTGGTATAAAGTGGCTCTTCTGGTTTCCGATTTTGATGAAAGTTAAATATGTTTAAAGAATTGCATTGAGTTTCGATGAAAACATTTATTATTACATTAAGTTAATTGAAAAATACAGATTAAATAGATGTTTCCATCGAAACACAATATAGTTTCTATTGTTAAATAATTACCTCTATTTATCACTTAGGTATCAGCTTTTCATCACTCATCATTACCTTATACAACTTTGTATATCAGTCTAATATTTAATAATCTGATTTCTTATTTCTAAGAGATTTTGCTCTTTTCTCCTTCAGTTGGCAGTCGAACTCTTTCATATTTTATATCCACCCATTTTTTATCAATGCTAAAAGTTAATATGGTTGATTTTTTTTCGAATCTCAAAATTAAAGGAGAGAAATTTTATAATCCCAAAATTTTTCAAATAAAAAAATAAAAAACCAACATGAAATAAAAGCCTAAAGTAAATTTACATCAATACAGGGAGTTTTGATTAAGTCATGATTGGTAAAAAGTGTCTCTTCTTGTGGGTCGATTTTAGAGAAATAGTTGCCATAACATCTCAGGTATATACGTTTCTAAAATTTGAAATTTCGGTTTGTGAAACATATCCTTTTCAAGCTGAGTTTACTAAATACATACACATGGCTTTTTGCGAAACTTGTTCACATGGACTCAGAAGACTCTGAAACGATTATTTCGGCTGAAACCTCGAATTCGATAATTTATAGGATTTCAATACTTTCCCTTGCAATATAGTTAGTATATATTGAGTGGAAAGTAAAAAAAAAAATCCATTTACCAGTCCCAAAAATGTTATAAAACTGATTCTTTATTTTATTTTTTTACTTTTCCATTACGTAAACCAATGACATCCTGTCCTACAGTATCCTTTAATAATATTCCGCTTGTCCCGGTTGAACAGATCCGCTACCTAGGTCTCCTCCTTGCCAAACGTCTCACATAGAATCCGCACACTAGACTGAAACTGCTCGCCGATTTCGATTAATTCAACACTTACTTGACAAACGCTCTAACCTCCAACTTAACTACGAAAGACTCCTCTACATGACTATCATAAGGCCTATATGGACTTACGGAGTTGAGATTTGGGGCTCTACTAAACCATCAAATTCTTCCCGTATTCAATCCTTACAATCCAAAATCCTTCGTAAAATCCTCAACGCTCCTTACTTTATCACAAATAAACTCATCCATAAAGACCTAAATGTTCCATTTGTAACTGATCTGGCTCGAACCAGATATCACTCCTTCCATGAAAAACTCCACTCCCACTCTAACCCACTGGTTTCAATCCTAGCTTCCTCTTCGATTCCTGACAATCCTCCGAGGCGTCTTAAAATAAGA
The DNA here is from genome assembly GCA_023052935.1 of Piezodorus guildinii. Taxonomy (NCBI): domain Eukaryota; kingdom Metazoa; phylum Arthropoda; class Insecta; order Hemiptera; family Pentatomidae; genus Piezodorus; species Piezodorus guildinii. The sequence continues at coordinate 85,850,260 of CM041295.1, forward strand.
TGGCCTCGAGACCTTCTAGTTTAGAATAGTTACAGGAGTGCTACCATTGGGTAGTCCTTCTACAAGTCTTTTTCATGTCATTTTTCTTTTATCATATTTACTTGTATTATTCAGTACAGTTGTAAAAAAAAATAAAATCTTTTCCATAACCTCTATATAAAATATCCTAATTAGGACAGATCGTAATATTACTCAATAAAAAAAATTAATAATTAACAATGATAAGTATTGCGATCGAGGAAGTACTGGAATATGAGTTTTCAACAGAAACACGTTATAATGTCTCCTTAGGCAAAAAAAAAAAGTCTCAAAAAATGGTCTGTGTGTATGCACAAAAATATACGATGGGCATACTGCTTCAGGAAATTGGTTTTAAGTAAAATCAACTGACTGGAATGCTTTACGAATAACTTTTTTTTCCAAGGAATTATGTTGGTATTAGCTACCATATATAATAATAAAATTAATTATATTTCACCAGCTTAATATTTAAAAAGAATAAATTTCTATCAAATTCGGAAAAAATGTAACATTAAAGCAACGAGTTAAGCCAAATAATGCTTTTTTAAAAAAAAGGATTATATTGGTAAAAGCTACTATATATTATTATAACTTTAGCATCTAGTAAGTAACTTAACGTTTTTAGTTCTTATGGTACGTTACATTTCTTTCCTACAAGATAAATATATATTTTAAAAATAAATTAACCTGGTGAAAACCCATGATATTTATTATTTTATTTTGTAGCTCATACTATAAGTACTGAAAAAAATCCATTTTTTGCTTCTTTATTATTTTTTTGTTCATACTTACTTTTTTTTTTGAGCATAAATAGTTTCTTGAAATAAAAAAACTCATTTTTTTTTTTTATTTATATGGAATAATATTTTTAAATATTAAGCTGTCGAAATCGATTTTTCACGTTTATCTTTAAATTTACCATATCTGAATCAGAGCTGGGGCTTTTACCTTTATTTCACTTAAGTCTTTATTCCCTTTTTTCTTGACTATTCTTCAGAATATTGCGTTGTTTACATCTGCATTAAACATTAAACTCTTCAATTTACCTACATATTATCAATTTTAATATACTTACATTTAAAAAAAATATTTTTAATTTTTATAGTTTCTGCGATCAGATACATAATCTGAAAATCATTCCTAGGACGTTTAACATGAAGTTAATCGTGCCTGCATGTTGAGGAATCTATGGAGTTGGAACGAAGTGACTCAGACGCTAGTAACTAACACCCATGGCTCAAAACCACGTCATCAGCATGCAACGTGTCAAGAAACTGAAATACGCTTACCTGCTCTAACACTACAACCTTACAAGCTAGTTAACAATATCACACTCAATAATAAATTAAATGTGTGTAAGGAAATATTACTTATTTAAATATGAAGATAATCCTAAAATTCAATATAATACGCACATAACATATTCATGACAATCATAGATGTGATAACAAAAAAAAAACTAATAAAAAAAAACATTTATATAACTTCAAATCTTGAAAATTGGTCATTATTTCCTTATGGATATAGTTTAAGTAATATTTTTGTTCATTGAAAACAACTATTTTTCTTAATATTAAGCAGGTAAAATCTCATCATCTATATTATTGCTCCTGGTAGCATATTATGGTAGTATTATAACAATTTTAGTTTTTCAATCGACTAACCGCCTTTAGTTCATAATTAATGTATTTTTAAACTATTTGTTTTGCTTTACCCCTTTTATATTTTCATACACGATATTCTTTCATAATTATTGGAACATCATGGAGTAATTATTTATTTATTCCAGAAATAACTATAGTTCACTACTTATAATCTGAATATTTCATGCTGTTTGACTGAAAAATAACGATAGTACAATTTTATTTCTTTGAGTTTGGCCACGCCAAAGTATGGCTGGATAAAAATTGAAAACTAGTTAAGATATAATACTAGAATTGTTTATAACATCCTAACTACATGAGGGGATACATGGTGCCAAATTTCATGAAAATCTGAGATCCTAAAATTTCTTGATGAATTCGCATGAATGACCCAGGATAGTCTTTGTGTAAATTCCCTTACTTGTAATAATTTTTTAATATGTATCAACTATATTTACTCCATGCTTTAGTAATCTTTATTTTTTTTTTCAATGGCGCGACAGCTCGTGCAGGCCCTGGGCTTGCGGTGTAATCTCCTGGGAGATTACACTCGCGTTTCTCGATGCAATTTGTAGGGTAGGGTCATCACTCCCTACGTCTAATTTTGTGATTGGCCACCATTTGGCTGACGGGTCTCACATACCCGGGGGAGATGCTGTGAGTGAATCTTTATTTAATTATTGTTTAATAATATCATTCTTGAGTTTTTCTTCGGTAGTCGCCCTGATGTAGGCCTACAATTAAGGCCGAAAAGTATATAATTTCGACAATAAAACGAATTTCTTTATTAAAGTGCGGTCTCTGAAACTACTACAGTCTCCAATTATTTTATTTATAAACTCTTCAATAAATTTATTTTTCTTTGAAGTGGTGATTTAAAATAGTATTTTCAACATATTTTCAAACGTTGCCAAAAAATCAAAGTAAATTCATTGAATAAGATTGAAGACCAGAAAAAACATCAATATACATAATCAGGTATAATTTTTCATATATGATATAACATTCAATATAAAAACTGATTCATTTTTTCTTTCTTTTTTTCCTAAATTAGTATTAAAAATACTTTTCAAACTTCAAAGACCTCATACTTTTTTTAAAAAATTAGATTCTGAATTTCGCGTCGTGATTTCATTAAATTAAAACTTAAATACTCATAACATAATTAATATAGATGATGGTCGGTATATACACTAATTTATCCGGAAGAAACATATATTGATGATAAATAATCGGTACTTAATTCTCCCAAAAAGGTTTATTACACAACGATAATTATTTTGAGTCTACATTTTGGAGGTTTTTCCACCTTCAGGACTCACTAACAGCAACCAATGGTTACTAATACCGGCCATGTTGGTATCCTTAAAAATAATTTCATTAAAAGCTCCACTTATAAAAATAAAGCTCTCACAACCAACACACGTTAACATAAAATAGTGACCAAAAAATGTGTTGGCTGTGAGAGTTAATTCTATATGTGAAAATTGTATTTATATTTGACAAAAAAAAAAAAAAAAAAAAAAAAAAAAAAAAAAGAAAAAAAAAAAAAAAAAAAAAATACATTTGTCACATTTACTTGTTGTACCTTGAAGTACAGTTGTAAATTTCAATAAATGATGTTAAAAAAAAAAAAAAAAAATATATTTGACAAAATTTGTTATAATGGATACCGGCGTGACCGATACTGGTAACCATTGCTGTCAGAGAGTCATGAAGATGTGGAAAAGCCCCAAAACGTAGAATCAAAATAATTATCGTTGTACAACAAACTGTTTCGAAAAATTAAGAACTAATTATTTATTATTAATATAATATGACAGTTCCTTGTTTGTTGTTCGCTTGTTTTTTTAAACCTAAGTATTCTGTTTTCTTTTTTAATTTTTTCGGAATTTTTTTTTAATATAAACACTTAAAAGAGTACTTTTGGCTCACTGTGCCGATGAACACCAATAAGGACAAAAAGCAGTGTGCTATGAAATAAAATGATGGGTGATATATGAAATAGCAATTATATAATGAAAAAAATAAGTCTTGAAAATGGGGAAACAGCCCCGAAACGTCGACAAATATGAAAAGCTTATGAAATAAAGTGATTAAGTGAGAAATGGAAGTCTAAGTATTCTCGTATGCCTCGTCATAAAAAAAAAAAAAAAATATGATGTTTTTTTTTTTTTTTTTTTTTTTTTTTTTTTTTTTTTTTTTTTTTTTATTGAGAAATATTACAGTTTGTTACATAATGAACATTAGTAATAGAGATGTAGTACACATTCATACAATATATACAGAATAATGATAATAAAGTCAAATTACATAAAATCGGAAATAAATAAATTCGAATATATACAAGAAAATAACAATTAAAAAAAAAAAAAAAAAACAACAAACAAATCAAAACAACAACCTGTAGTAGAGATAAATACAAGTTGGGAAATAAACAAAAATCATACAAGCAAACTTAACTATATACAATATATACAATCTGCTAAAGGGACCCTAGACTCCGCTGCTCCCTCCATAAGTGGGGGGAGAAGCCGAATCCAAGAGATCCCAGCGCCTCTCACCCGGCGCTTCACTGGTGTAAGCCAGCGGAGGCCGAGCCAGGACGGAATAGCCACAAACATACAGTACACGAGTGGAGGATCTGACCAGTGTCAGAACTCCAGAATAAAAGTTTACAAAACGTCGCGGGGCCACTGCCGTTTCAATCTTCGAGGAGGATTGTAGGGATGGGTGGAGCTGGAGAGCGATTGAGCAAGAGGATTAGGGTGATGAAGAAGGTTCTGATGGAATTTGGAAAATTTGGATGGTACCAGGTCTAAAATAAATGGAATATTAAGGTCGTGGTGTAGGGTACAGTTGGTAACGTAATAAGGAGCATTAACTATTGTTCGAAGGACTTTGGATTGGAAGGATTGGATACGTTTGATGTTAGAATGTTTAGTTGTCCCCCATAGTTCAAGTCCGTAGGCCCATATAGGTTTCAGTACTGTCTTATATATTAGTAATTTGTTGTCGACTGTAAGATGAGATTTTCTGTCCAGTAGTTTGTATAACCGGCCGAATCTGCGGTTGAGTTCTATCCTTTTAAGTCTTGTATGTGGGTTCCACGTCAGTCTTTTGTCTAGTAAAAAGCCAAGATACCGGACTGTGTCTGAGGAAGGAAGCGGTATGGAATTGAATTTAACTGGTGGACAGGATTTACGTCGAAGGGTGAAGGTGACGTGTGTACATTTGCTTTCGTTCACCTTAATTCGCCAAGCCTTACACCAGTCTTCGACAAGGGAAAGGTGCCTTTGGAGATTTAGCGATGCTACTTCAGGATCGGAATCGGATGATAAAATGGCTGTGTCATCAGCAAATGTTGCCAGAAAGGTTTTGGGATCGGTAGGGATATCGGCGGTGTAGAGGATGTAGAGAACGGGTCCTAAGACGCTGCCTTGAGGAACACCGGCCTCAACAGAATAATGTTTAGAAAATTCGGAACCACAACGAACTCGGAAGGAGCGGTTTGATAAATAGGATCGGAGGATTAGGTATAAAGATTGAGGTAAATGGGTTTTGAGCTTAAAGAGCAGTCCCGGGTGCCACACCCGGTCAAAAGCTTGAGCTATGTCCAGAAAGGCACCCGAACAATACTCCTTGCACTCAAGGGCGGAGGAAATGTGGTCTACAACTCGGAGTCCTTGCTGAACCGTGGAATGTTGAGGACGGAATCCAAACTGGTGTGGAGGAAAATTATGAAATTTGGCTAGGATTCGTTTTAATAGGAGTTTTTCGAAGATTTTGGAGAGGATCGGAAGAAGGCTAATAGGTCTGTAGGATGACGTACAGTTGGAGGGTTTGCCTGGTTTTAGGAAAAGGATGATAGTCGAGTGTTTCCACAACAGAGGGAAATAGGTAGTGCGTAGGATACAGTTATAAATATATGTAAGGAATGTAATGGCTTTAGATGGAAGTTGTCTTAGGATTTGAGGAGTAAGGAGATCGTATCCAGGGGATTTACGGAGAGGAAGCTTTTTAAGAAGATATTTGACCTCAGAGGGATTGATTGCTTTAGGTGGTAAGGAAATTGGTATCGGTGACGTAAGGAACTCTTCAACTATTGCGGTATGGGTTGGATTGAGATCGGAATGAGGAGTGAATACCTTGGAAAGGTGCAGTGCGAATTCCTGGGCCCTATCTTTGTCAGAAGCAGCCCAGGAATTATCACTACGCCGGAGAGGATGGGATATCAGAGGGGATTTAAGAATTCTCTTCGTGACATTCCACAAGGAATTGTCACGAGTCGAGAGAGAGGAGAGGTAGGAATTGTAGGATTGGGAACGGAAGATCGCCAGCTCCCGCTTTAATTGTCTACAATAAAAGTTATAGGAGTGGCGATCTGATGGGTGACGGGTGCGTTGCCATAATGCTCTGGCTCGGCGTTTAGTGTGGATTAGGTCTAGGAGGTGTTGTGGTAAATGGTTTTTGTAAGGATTTATTTGGGAGTGCTTGGGAAAGGAGGCAGTCCAGGCGGCTTGTTGAATCGAGGTTGTAAAGGAATAGACGGCATTGTCAAGGTCAGTTTGGGTTTTGAGAGTCACTTTGTGGTCAATATCATTGGTGAGGATTTCGCGGAAGAGGTTCCAGTTGATAGGGCCTCTGATGAATGACGGTGGGACAGGTTTAGGAATAGGTGTTAAGGATACATTTAGGATCAGTGGACTATGGTCAGAGGATAGTTCATCAAGGCGAGTTACGGAATAGTTCAGGGAGCCTAATCCGCTGTGGATGAAGAAGTCAAGGATGTCTGGATTACGGTTAGGATCTGTTGGCCAGTAGGTAGGGGAATTGGGAGGTAGGAGATTAAGGCGTCGGGAGTTGAGTGCAGCCTGCAATGTCCGTCCACGAGTATTTGTGGTTCTGGAACCCCATTGTTGGTGCTTGGCGTTTAGGTCTGCACCCAGAATAAAGTGATTCCCCAATGAGTTGAGGAAGGATCCAAATTGGGCAGAAGAAATGGGATGTTTAGGAGGGCAGTATGCTGATGCGATGACGAGCGGAAAAGAAAAGGTCTTGATTATAACAGAGGTGGCTTGTAGGAAGTCGTGGGCGGGAAGTGGGTGTAAGTGATGGGAGAGGGATCGGTGGACAATGACAGCAGTACCGGCATGGGCTTTGCCGTCTGGATGGTCTGTCCGGTATGTCGTGTATTCAGGTATTTTGAAGTACTGTTTAGTGGTTAGTCTAGTTTCAGTAATGAGTGCAACATCAACTTTTTTGTCTTGCAGTAAGGCTGTAAGTTCGTCAGTGTGAGTTCTAACACCATTCGCATTCCATAGGAGAATAGATAAGGAATTAGGTGAGGTCATTTATGGCTTTTTTATGGCAGGAATGAGATTTGATACAAGATTCGTAAGGATTGTGATTAGGGGCATGACAAGGGATTTGATTTCGGAAATGAAGGATGTCATCAAACTGGTAAGGTCTGTGGCATTTGAAGGAGGTGGGATATGAGAGATTTGTTGTGGATGAGGATTTTTAGGATTGATTACGTTTTGAGGAAGAGGTATTTGTTGAATGGACTGAGGATATTGAGGTACATTTTGCAGTTCCGGCAGGGCCTCGGTTTCACTACATTGGTTCCCACCTCCAAGTAAGTGGGCAAATGATACATTAGCATCGATTATTTTTGAGGGTTCTCTTCTAGTTCTTGTTTGTCTTGCTGTTTCATCCAGTACCTGGGGTTTTTGATACCTGGTCCTTAGTTCCTTATAGATTTGGCATCCTTTGTAGTTGGCCGGGTGGTCCTTGAGGCAATGAGCACATACAGCGGGTGTTGACTTCGGTTTTGTACATTCCACAGACTTGTGCTGTTCACCGCATTTCACGCAGCGTGGTATGTGATAACAGTAACTTTTGGTATGACCATACGCCTGACAATTGTGACATTGAACAATTTCTCTCTTGGTGTAAGGTTTTTCGACTTTTACACTTGTATAGTACAGTCTTTTTAGATCATAAATTTGTTCTACTCCTGACAATGGTTCCAAGTCAACGAAGAATAGCGGAAGTTGAACTCTATCTTTTATGACATTAGTGACTTGGCGCACTTTGTAACCCATCTCCATAAGTTCTTCTTTGATTGCTTCAACTGGTGTAGAAGAATGTAGATTTCTTATTACTCTTGGCGTAACTGATAAGTGTGGAAATCCGCTTTAGTATCAGTTAGATATTTCACTATTTTTCTATACGTCTCGGCGGTGGTCGGTGATATTTTGGTGTCATTGATTCTACTCATACAGTAGTAGCTGGTGGAGTCGGTAATTTTATTCAATTGAGCACACAACAACTGAAAATTTTTAATATTTTTGACAAATATCGGTGGAGGCCGTGGTTCACTGGGTGTAGGAGCAGATTCCATGTTTTCTTTTTCATTATGTAGGATTTGAAAAGGATTTGGGGTGAAAAACGGAGATTCGTCAGTCATCCCTTGTGACGATGTGCCAGGTTGTGGTTCAGATTCGGTATTAGTACCTGAAGGGGTTGCTTGCTGATTTAATTTTTTATTGGTATCACGGCGGGGTCTTTGTTTTATGGGAGGCGTGATTGAACCACTAGATCTAGATCTTTTAGTTGATGCTTTGGAGGACATCACTTGGTGAAAATATCGCATTTCATGTGAAGAAGATAATAAGATAATAACTAGATGTGGAAAATAAAACAATAACTAAAGAAAAGAAAACCAATCCCGGCCTTGCCGAGCTATTGGCAATCAGCTGATGTGAAGAGGTTACCCAGCATTCACTTTACACCGTAAATTGTAACAAAACTTACTGTTTTTTGCTCCAATATTTACTGCAGTTGTTATCCTGAAGCCTGGTGATGTTTTCAAGACTGCACTGAAGTGAATTCCAACTGAAAAAGCAAGAAATCCAAGAGACGATTTGAATGATGACTGCTATACTCATGCGCATGCCTATGATGTTTAAAATATTTTTTTTGTATACAAGAAAGCGTATTGATTAATTATTAACAAAAATAAATATGAACAAGTACTCATTCTCGATTAGTCGAAGTTGAGTGAGATACGTTGGATTTTTTTATTGGAGACTAACAAGAAGAGGATACCAGATGTATCTCACCTATTATCATGATTTTTTTTTAATGAGAAACGAGACATTAAAACATTAGACTGTACAAAGTATTAGGGGCCAACGCTTCCCAGGAGTCGCGTTAAAAAATCGAAAAGTTTGTGCAAGAAAAACTCATTTTATTTAATATCTTTGGTTCTAGTAAAATTAAAAAAATACGTTTCAAATCAAAATTACGTTATTTTAAAGAGGAATAATTAAAAAAAATAAGTCATGGAAATATTTAAGTTTTATACTTGTTAATAGCTACAAAAATATATTTCAATATATATAAAATTCGTCAAAACTTTTAATAAGGTTTCTTGAAAAATGTGCTCGGATTAAGATTCCTCACTCCTAAAAAAGGTTGTTACAATTTGGAATGTTTATTAAAAATAAGGTTTTGACGAGATTATTTAAATTTCTATAGTTATTACTAAGTATAAAACTTGAATATTTTAATGATTTATTTTTAAAATTATTCCGCTTTGAAATAGCGTAATTTTGAAACCAAACACATTTCTCTGCCTCTACTAGAAACAGAGGTATTAAATATGAGTTTTTCGCGCACAAACTTTCCGATTTTTTTACGCTACTCCTGGGAAACGTTGGTCCCTGATGTTTTGTACAGTACAATTGCTCAATGTTTAGTTCTCCTAAAAAAAATCATTGGCGAGACACATTTAGGATCCTATCCCTGTGTTTGTCAGTTTGGAGTCACTGTACATTCCCGTAAATTTTCAACACTTTCTTACTGGAGAAAGGAATGATGGTGGATCTAGATTCCAGTGGAACGTTCCCAACATGGGACAAGGAGGGTTTGCTGCACCCTCAGTACCAGCCACTTCCAGACACGAAACCATGCCCTTCTCCAGGAAGGATAGCTTTCTATATGCATCAATCAGGCTTGTCAATTCAAACGAGATAATAGTTGCAGGCAATATATGTTTCGAAGGGATCAATGAGTAATAATTATAAGATAGGGGTATATAAACAAATAATTTTAAATTAGTCAACTTAAATCAGAACGTTCAAACTACTTTTCCAAACATTTATTGATCTTTTCTAATAAAACTTTTAGTTTAACTTTAATTTAAAGTCAAAGTATTCAGGTGAAATTTAAAATAAAAAGAAAATTCTGATGCTGACTTTCACTTGCCTATATACGAAATATATAGTAAGGATATTGAGATCGAAACCACTTGTTTCAATCCTTGCTTCCCCTTCCATTTCTGACAATCCTCCGAGGCGTCTGGAAATAAGATTGCCTCGAGACCTTCTAGTTTAGGTTGCCTAGAGAAGTACTGCCAATGGACAATTTCTCTTCTTATATTTTATCTGACAGCTAATTTATTTGATGTATTAACCAATACAGCTGTTAATCAGAAAAAATAACAAATAGTTTGGCCCTAGAAACGTCGTAAATTATGAAAATAAATTAATTTCTTTGGGAATGACCAAAAAATATATCTTACTAATATTAAACAAAACGAAAAATTAGGACTATGGTCAGAAAAATCAAAAAGTTATTTTGCTTCGATTATTATTCTAATTCCAACAGATTAAAAACGCTCAATATTTTGTCATTATTCAAATTAATACTAATACTAATAAGAGATTTTTTCCTGATACCCATTTCGTTTCGTTATATTTATTTTTTATTTACTACAATAATTATTTGGAGAGAGTGTACCCATATTTACTGAAACAATGAAAATCATGAAACATAAGGTGTTGTGGGCGAAAGTTTTAGCAAATGTTTAAGAAAATATATTGTATAAGTTTTACTTTTACTTATCTATATACGAAATATATAGTAAGGAAAAGTATCGAGATAGTGAAAATGTTGGAATTCGAGTTTTCACCGAAAATACACGTTTTAGGGTCCTAATGACTGAGACCTGCAAAAAGGTCGGTATGCGTGTGTGTGGTAAGTCCAGCTCGGATGTTACAGCAATTTTTTTCATTAAAATCGGTGGCCTAAACCATCGAATTCTTCTCGTATCCAATCCTTACAATCCAAAATCCTTCGTAAAATCCTAACGCTCCTTACTTTGTCACGAATAAGCTCATCCATAAAGACCTTAATGTCCCATATGTTTCTGAATTAACACGAACCAGGTATCAATCATTCCATGAAAAACTCCATTTTCCACTCTAATCCACTAGTTTCTATTCTGTCATCCTCTTCCATTCCTGACAATCCCCCGAGCGTCTGAAAAGAAGATGGCTTCGAGACCTTCTAGTTTAAAATACTTTTAGAGTACTGCCAATGGGTAGCGTCTCTACCTGTATCTCATGTCAGTTTACTATGTCAATCACATTTACTTGTTGTATATAATGATACAGTTGTAAATATCAATAAATATGTTAAAAAAAAAAATCGGTGGACCAGGAGAGCAACTTTATACCACCTTAAGATTTCTCAAATCGTAGGCTTTAATCTAGTTTGTTTAAGTGTACGTAATTTTTCTAATATATTTTAAAAGTTACAGTTTATGTTAGAAGGATTCTTTCACAAAAAAAAAACATCGATCTACAGACTATTTTTTATATAAGCAATGAGTATAAGGTGGAGGAATGTTTCATTCTTAGAATTATTGAAGATTAAGCCATTTTTTTAAAAACTAATCAAGCAAAAATAATTTTTACGATCTAATCCTAATGAGAAATAAGAGACACAGGAACACCGCTGAGACTAATATGTAAGAATTCATCTTTGTGTTCTCTTCTGCCTAATAATAATAACGACAGGAGTTAGAAGGAGCGTAACTAATTTACATGAAGTATATATAGACGCGTGTGTGTGTACGCGGAGTGCAGAGTCGGATGGAACAATGGGGGTTTGAACTGATATTTTAAAGATATATCTTTGTGAATATACTGAATTTTTAAGTTTAACGGAAACAAACATTTATTATTTTATTTTTCAAAAGGAATATTCGCCCTTTTCTCTAGTTATATGATTGTTGTTAATGATGGGGGATTTGATCCAAGGGCGTTAATGATCTCTTTATATCTTTTTTTTTCGCGATAGATCTGCGAATATATATATATATTTTTTTAACTGAATAATCCAACAAGAACCAAGCGTATATCACTACTACCTAGTCCTGCCATAAATATTGTTACAAGGAAATACTTACAGATTTCAACAGAAAAATTATTTAAAAAAAAATAATTATTGGAAAATAAAGTGTATATCTATAGAGAGTAAAACATAAAAGAAAATACTCAAAATTTCCCCGTTTAGCCTCCCCACAGGCATTTAATCTCCATGGCCAGTCATCAATAGCAGCCAGAGATAGTTTGGGCTTTCCAAGTCAGTGTGTGCTCTGTGGCATGCCGTCTTCTCCAGATCAGGATTTCCTGAGGACCAATCCGAGCCAGATATGAACGCTGGAATGTTCTTTTGCAGGCTCTGCTGAGTTGACCTTGCGTTACGAGCTTGAGAGGAATCCTGCTAGAAAACCCAATGACTTCCATTACAAAGTATCATTTAGAGGTTTGACGATAGGTTCTAAAATATCGTCCGTTTTTCACAAAAATAAAGCTTTGTGGTGCCATCAAAGCCAACTCCTCACCAAACCATTTCTAAGAAAGGATGATAATACCTTTCCACTCTTCTTTTGTGTTCCTGGGCTTCTTTAGAGGTTTGTGCGTACACACGATCATTTTGGCGATCAAATTGTTATTGGATTTTAAAAATGTTCTCATCGTTAAACAAAATATTTCGATGGAGACCATAGGTGTAACGGCCAAGGAGCACTACGCATCTATACGCTCTAATATCGTTTAGGGAAGGGGTTAGCCTTTGTCCTATTATTCTTCGAAATGCACCCATTCTAAGGTCACAGAGATCTGACAAAGATTCCCATTTTCCCAGACAAGATTTGTTGTTTACGGATGGGATGTCTTCTGATCCGAGCAGCCTTTAGAGCTTCCATGCACAACTACGCTATAGGGATGGCCAATGAGATGTTGATGAGTGAAAACAGAGGACACTGATGATTAAGCGGAAAAACATAATATATGGAAAACCATGCATTATAGATACTCAAGGATGGCCTTAGAGGCTGAAACTTTGTAAATCGTGGAAATAAATTCATTTATTTTGGAATTAGCCAAAAAATATATCTTACAAACATTAAACTAAAACAAAAATTAGGACTTTGGTAAGAAAATGCCAACAGTTATTCTGTTTCCATTCCAACTGATTAAAACGCTCAAAATTTTGTCATAATTCAAATTAATACTAATACTAATAATAGCCATAATATTGCTTTTATTGGGAACTGTACCAAATTAAAGAAATATCCTATTTGTATTCAGGTAATATTCATAAAAAAAAAGACACTAACAAGGGACCGTAAAGAAATTGGTTGCATAACCTCGAAAAAGTCAAGTACTAAATACTGATAGATTTAGGCATATCTTAGATAGATTATCTACACTTACTTTCACTTAACTATTTGTCAAGTAGAGAAAGTATCCGGAAAAATTTCGAAATGGTGATTTCAAAATTTATTCGTTTTTAAGTCGCCTTTAATGCGACCAAATAACCCAGTCCATACTTTTCCAATTACTTTTTTTTTTTCACACACTTAAATTATTTTTCGACAAGATTGTTTAGCACGATTTCAATCGAACTCTTGCTTCAATTTACAATTAAACCACTTGTAATGTAAGCTAGATCTTATTATCGTCATTAAAATAGTCTAAAAAGGCTTACATGCAGAATTGAGACGTTGATTTCCAAAAGGTACTAAAGGACATTTTTTACAAAATTGATTTTTTTACATATTTGTATTCTCATCACTTAAATGTATCTAATTCTCCTATTTTATTTTATATAACCCCACACCCAAGCCGTTTATAAACGAAATTTAGAAATATAATTATTTTCTAAAACAACTAATTACGGATTTAATTTCGTTTCAAATTATACCAAAATATCTCATTTCATAACTTTAATATGATGTTATTATTATACTAAAAAAACAATCCTGGATTTTAATGCGAAAGAAATCGAATTAGCTAATTTGAGAGAAACAATTCTTTATTGAGCAATATTACAATCTGTCCATTTCAGGACATTTTTAATAGTGATAACGTACTACATTCACACGATATATACAAAACAATAAATTTATATAATAATACAATATACATATATACAAAATAAAATCAATAAAAATATATACAAAAGTCACTCATACCTATATACAATTCACAAGCATACAGCACGTGAGTGGAGAATCTAGCCAATGCTAGAACTCCAATATACATGTTACAAGAGGTCACGAGGCCACTGCCGTTTCAACCTTCTAGGAGGATGGTAAGGATGTGTGGAGCTGGATAAGGATTGAGCTAGGGGATTAGGGTGATGGATAAGGTTCTGATGAAATTTAGAGAATTTTAATGGTATAAGGTCTAAAATAAATGGAAGTTTTAGGTCGTGGTGTAAGGTATGGTTGGATACATAATAAGGGGCATTAACTATTGTTCGGAGGACTTTAGATTGGAAGGATTGAATGCGTTTGATGTTAGAAAATTTGGCTGTCCCCCACAGTTCAAGTCCGTAGGTCCAGATAGGTTTTAGTACTGTCTTGTATATTAACAGTTTGTTCTCGATAGATAGTTTTGAATTTCTGTTCAGTAGTCTGTATAATTGTCCAAATCGTCGATTAAGTTCTTGTCGTTTAAGTCTAGTATGCGGGTTCCAAGTTAGTCTTTTGTCCAGAAGGAAGCCAAGATACCGGACTGTGTCGGAGAAAGGAAGCGGAACGGAGTTAAAGAGAACTGGAGGGCAGGATTGTCTTCGAAGGGTAAAGGTGACATGTTTGCATTTTGATTGATTGACTTTGATTCTCCAGTTGTTACACCAGTCTTCAATTTGAGAAAGGTGCGTTTGGAGGCCTATAGATGCAATTTCGGGATCTAAGTGAGAGGATAGGATAGCTGTGTCATCAGCGTACGTTGCTAGGAAGGTATTAGGGCAAACAGGAATATCAGCCGTGTATATATTGTAGAGGATAGGACCAAGGACACTGCCCTGAGGAACACCGGATTCGACTGGATAATAATTGGAATATTCTGCACCACAGCGAACTCGGAAGGAGCGGTTTGATAGACAGGATCGAAGGACTAGGTATAAGGTTTGGGGTAAATGGTTTTTGAGCTTAAAGAGCAATCCCGGGTGCCACACCCGGTCAAATGCTTGCGTTATGTCCAGAAATGCACCCGAGCAGTACTCCTTGTTCTCAAGGGCAGAGGAAATATGGTCAACGACTCGGAGCCCTTGCTGAACGGTTGAATGTTGGGAACGGAATCCAAACTGATGGGAAGGAATAGTGTGGGATTCTAATAAAGGTAATATTCGTTTGAGGAGGATTTTTTCAAAGATTTTTGAAAGGATTGGGAGTAGGCTGATAGGTCTATATGATGTCGTAGTGTTAGGAGGTTTACCTGGTTTTAGGAAGAGAATTATAGGCGAATGTTTCCATAAGAGAGGAAAATAAGTAGTGCGTAGAATGGAGTTGTAAATATATGTAAGAAATATAACGGCTTTAGATGGAAGCTGTCTGAGAATCTGAGGAGTGAGGAGATCGTATCCAGGAGATTTACGGGGTGCAAGTTTTCGGAGAAGATATTTGACCTCAGAGGGATTAACTGCTTTAGGAGGTAATGAAAGCGGGATTGGAGACTGAAGGAACTCTTCCACTACTGCAGTGTGGTCTGGATGGGATTCTGGATGAGGTGTGAAGACTTCGGAAACGTATTTGGCAAGTTCCTCGGCTTTGTCTTCATCAGACGCAGCCCAGGAACCATTACTACGACGGAGGGGATGGGAAATATGGTGGGATTTTAGAATTTTTTTGGTGACATTCCACAAGGAATTGTCACAAGCCGAAAGAGAAGAAAGGAAGGAACTAAAGGATTGGGAACGGAAGGTCGCCAGCTCCCTCTTTAATTGTCTACAATAAAAGTTATAGGAGCGGCGATCTGTGGGGTGGCGGGAGCGTTGCCATAAGGATCTGTATCGGCGTTTGGTGCGGATGAGGTCTATGAGGTGTTGTGGTAAATGATTTTGGTTATGACTTATCTGGGAGTGCTTGGGAGAGGAGGCAGTCCAAACAGCTTGTTGAATAGCGATGGTGAAGGAATTTACGGCATCGTCAAGATCATCTGGAGTTTTGAGTTTTACTCTGAGGTCAATAACACTGGTCAGGATTTGGCGCAAAAGGTCCCAGTTCACTGGTCCTCTGATAAATGACGGTGGGGTGGGTTTAGGAATAGGAGTTAGGGATACTTTAAGGAGCAATGGACTATGGTCAGAGGACAGTTCATCAAGGGAGTCACCGACATGTTTAGGGAGCCTAATCCGCTGTGGATGAAGAAGTCAAGGATGTCAGGATTACGGTTAGGATCAGTTGGCCAGTAGGTAGAGGAGTCAGGAGGCAGGAGATTGAAACATCTAGAGTTGAGTGCAGACTGTAAATCCCGCCCACGACAATTCGTGGATCTGGAACCCCATTATTGGTTCTTAGCATTCAAGTCTGCACCCAGAATAAAGTGGTTTCCTAAGGAATTGAGGAAGGATTCGAATAGAATGTTGGAGATGGAATGTTTAGGAGGGCAGTACGCTGATGCGAGGGTGATCGGAAATGCAGCTAATTTAATAATATAATAATTAGTGATTTCCGCGCCTCCTGTAAAATTTCCTAGAATGGATATTGTACCTTTTGGATATCAACGTCTCAATTGTCGAAACTGATTTCATCTTAAGTACATTTTTTTTTTTTTTTTTAAATTGCAATAATTAATCATTTCTCTCTTTTCTACTTTCAATTGCCTATATATTACATATATAGTAAGGGCAAGTATAGCGAAAGTGAAAATTTTCGAATTCCAGTTTTCAACGGAAATACACGTTTTAGGGTCCCCTGAGTCAAATAACCAAGTTCCGCAAAAAGGTCTCTGTGTGTATGGTAAGTGTAGCGCGGAAACGATAAGTTGAATAAATCTGAAAATTCATATTTTAATTATCTTTGCCTGAGATGTTACAGCAATGCTTTTATCAAAATCAGCTAACCATAAGAGCCACTTTATACCATGCATTTTTCACCTTTTTACGATTTTCTCAAAAACCGCTCGAACGTTTTTAATTAAACTCGCTACATTGATGTAAAATTTATGGGCTTTAATATCATGTAAGTTTCATTCTGATTGAAATAGTCTGAAAGGGCTTAAATGCCGATATTTTAAATTAGCTTCCTCTAAACCACCTTTAATTTTCTACTTTCCAAAAGATTAACCATATCATCTTAATGACATTGATACATTGATAAAGGACGGCTAAATATACAAGTTTGACGAATTTGATGACTAACTAAAGGATAAAATAGTAAAACTATTTTTTGAAGGTTCTTTGAAAGTAATATAGATGTATAATATACCGTTGGAAAAGGAAATATTTTAGAAAAAAAGATTATCTTATACACAAAGTTGTAAAAGCTTATATAAAGTGACGAATAGGGAATCAACTTATTACTAAATAACAATTTAATATAGTTATATTATTTAATCTAAATCATATGTTTTTAATGAAAATGAATACGCGTTTCATTAAAATCAACTTAAAATATTATTCAAATTTAAGTATATTGATTAGTTTTTAAATTGATTTTAACAGTCGAAGTAAGTGAAAGTCGTGTTTTGCCCGCACCAAATTTTTTTTATACATTTAATAACGATGTATCCAAATAAATAACTGTTGTAACTTTATCTTATATTAAACTCAATGTAAATTTTCCTCCAAAGTTTTTAATTCTTTTGAGATAATAGCCCCAGATTTTTAAAATGTTTATAACTCATGAATCAAAATTTAATAAAAAATTAAACGTAAGGGATACAAATCTATAATTGTAAAAAATAATTATTAGGTATTCTATTCTATGAAGGTTAAAATATTTAAATAATCAGTAGCTAGTGATTAAAAAAAAAAAATGTTGTTTTACATACTAAGTCGTCTAAGGCAGAGAAGAGTGCCGAAAATTGCACAAAAATTAGTAGTTGTTTTTGACAATAATTTATATTGGAGTATTATTTAAACTAAAAAAAATTAATTCAAGCATGAAAATTGAAAGGGAAAATATAGTGCTTAACCAAGCCAATAACAATATTTAAAAATAATGTTCTTAATTATTTTACATTTATTTTTTAGAACTATCTTTACTTTTAATTTTTTGTCTTGTTATATTCTTATCACATCAGTCTCAAATTTCATGGACATGAGAACAATAAATTCTCGAAACGTAGCATAAATAAAATTGTTTATTTATTGACTGAAACATAAGACCAGTAGAAAAAATATTTTTGTGTGTGTTTGTGTGTACATATTATTGTAAAATGGGTAATTTCCTGTATAAATAAATAAAAATAAAATGTTTCCATTAGAACAGAATACGATTTTTTTTTAAAAAATATTTTAAATTGATTTAAAGTTGTGATAAGACAAGTTGTACAAAATAATTTTTTATATTTGAAAATGACCAATGATTGATAGACCGCTTAATAACAAACAAGGGACAAAGAGTAATTAATTGTTTTATGTTTATAAAATCAAGTGTTTATTTATTAATTTATTGTTTATTTATAGTTATATTAGCGTTTATTTATAATTAAGTGTTTTATTATTAAAACCAATTATTAAGAATTGTATTTCATGACGGTAAAAATAATTAAAAATATATCAGTAAAATATTGTATTAAAAAAAAAAATTGGAAATGAGGTCTATAAGGACAAAATAACTGTAAAAGTAGTTAAGGTTTTCCTTCTTGAAGGTTTCCCTTCAGAAGATGATGTTACAGAGAGAAATCCGGGGGAACGGGAGCCCTTACCAGCGAACAAAACAAGCGTAGAGAATGTTCGAAGAGTAACGGACCATAAAGATTCTTCTCCTTGTGTTGAATCCTATTTTTGAGGCCGTATAAAAAAAAAAAAAAAAAAAAAAAAAGGAAAAACACAAAAATTCTTTTTGAAAGGAAGTATAGATTAAGTTTAAATTACGGTTAATAATGATATAATACTGCTGAATCACCGACGGGTTTGTCAAAACTGAAAATAAACGAAAACACACTTGAACCCTTTTTTCCTTGCATTCAGTCCACAGTTCTTAACATTAAAGAAAAACTTATATAAACAAAACAATAACTTAAACAATAACTCATCGGTCACCTGTGGTGTGGTGGCTGGCATAACAACCTTCTATGCCTGAGGTTGAGGATTCAAACCTTAAAGATGTCTCTGGGATTTTTTAATGGGAGTAACTACCTTACTTACTTACTTGTGCCGTCCTTCAGAGGGGACGTAAAAAGGCAGTTCCTAGCCTGTGCGATTTCAGGTACCATTTTAGCATCCCTACCCGAATTGAACCTGGATAGGCAAAATTTAGGATTTTCACTATAGCATTGTCCGGTTAGCCACACTAGCATAAAGTGTCGTTAAATGAATAAAGCAACAAACGAATACTAAATTAAGTTACTCGAAACACACGACTTATTTTATCTTAATTCCTTGTTGAAACCTCTTTAAGTGCTTGCAGTCAATTTTTTTTTTTTTTTTTTTTTTTTTTTACAACTCAATGAGTAAATATGCAGTGATGAATAGTCGTGAAAATGTCTTGAGAAAGAAATACCCAATGGTATTTTAAGGTAGTAGCTCCCAAGGCCACTTTATTTTCAATCGCCTCGGATGGTTATCAGGAATATCTAAGGAAGATATATTACGGACAATTGGGTTTAATGGGCAGGGAGTTTAAAGTCAAGTTTAAATGAAATTTATGTTTTTTCTTCGAACTAAAGGGAAAAGAGTTACATTCTGTATTAATTGTTTAACAACAAATATATACATATATAATATTTACAAAATCACGACTTTCACTGACCTCAATACACTAATTGAAATAAGTTTTTAATAAACTTAAAATTAAGACAAGAAACATTTTATTTTGGATTAAATAATATAACAATAATCGATGTTTTATAAGTTTATACCATTTTTGCCAAATTTCTATTTATTTTGAAAACTTTATTCGTTAGGAAATATTTTTCTGAAATCTGTAGCTTTCCAAAGATCTTATTATTTAAAAAAAAAAATTTAACTAAAGAAAATATTAACTTATTTCATACCAACTTTTCATCAATGCTAATAACGAGAAATAGTTAGTTCAATTTAGTTTCAAATCACTATGACGAAGAGTATAACTATATTATTATATTCAATTAGAACAATCTCTTCTTATAAATATATTTACTATCACATCAACCATACGTAACGTTTCCAATTAATTAACATAATTACATTTATATTACTGTGGAGGGAGAAAAATCGAAATTTAATACTTGTTAGACTATAGCAATGGAATTAAAACCAGCATGATGTCAAAACTGATTCAAGTTTACATTGGCACGGGAAGCTTCATCAGAATCGATAGAGCCTTTTTGGGAAAATCGTAAAAAGGTGCGATATGAATGGTATTAAATGGTTCTAGATTTTTATTTATAGATTTTTTATTATTTTGTAGATAATGCCACCATATTGATAATAAAGAAAACATTTTAATCTTAACTATCACTATTAAAATTAAAATAAATAAAAAACAGGTAAGGAAATTAATATTAATAAAAAAAAAAATCAATATTTACATTAAACTAGCAAACGAAGACTAGTTATATTTGGTCAAAGGGTTACATATTGTTAAAGAATAAAAATTTGCTATTATTGTTTACATCGGACATCACGATGAGTTTCACCCAAGTAAAAAACACATGAGGTGAGTATTAAAGACAAACGTCATAAAGAATTGTCTGTTGATGTATCCTCATGTGAAAGCTCGCTTCTAAAGATGATAGATAATATCTTTTGCCATCATTATCTCTTAGACGTTCTAGCCTGTGGAAAAAGTTTCGTTAGAAACAAAAGATAAACCACCAACTTGATTAGATCCAACTATTGCCCATATCACAATAATTATTCAATAAAACTAAGAAACGTCTTCAAAATATTTAATAATATTTATCTTCAGGACATACTACAATACATTAATAATAAATAACAGTAAATAAAATAATAACAAATGACAAATATTACTTTTAGAAAATAAAAACTATTTAAAAACATTGAATATTAGAACATTCAACACTATGTTACTATTTTTACTTTCACTTACTATATATAGTAAGGGGAAGTATTGCGATCGTGAAAATTTTCGAATTCCAGTTTTCAACGGAAATACACGTTTTAGGGTCCCCTGAGTCCAAATAACCAAGTCCCGCAAAAAGGTCTCTGTGTGTGTCTGTGTGTGTGTGTGTGTGTGTGTGGTAACTCCCGGGCGGAAACGGTAAGTACTATGAAACTGAAATTTCATATTTAAGACAACTATACGCCCGAGACGTGACAAAACTTTTTTCATCAAAATGAGCCAACCAGAAGAGGCACTTTATACTATGCATTTTGCACCTTTTTTCGATTTTCTCAAAAACGGTTCCGACGATTTTGATTAAACTCGCTATATCGATGTAAAATTTAATGGGCTTTAATATCATGTAGGTTTCATTTAGATAAAAATGGTCTGACAGGGCTTAAATGCCGATATTTTAAATTTTCTTCCCCTAAAGTACCTTTAATTTTGTAGATTCATTAATAATAACTAGATTATCTTGTTAACGCTGATGAAAAACAGGTAAATATATAAATTGAATAAATAAGTTTTTTAACATAAGAGCAGTAATATACATGTATAATATACCGTTGGAAAGCTAAAGATTTTAGAAAAAATATCATCTCATACACAAGCTTTTAAAAGTTAATAGAGAGTGATGAAATGAACATAAAACTAACTGATTATTTTAGATAATAATATAATAGATTTTTTAATAAAACACGTGTTTCTATAGAAATTCAATTTGATTAATTCCTTAATAGTTTCACGTATTTTTATCTTTAACTTTATTTGAAAATTCTTTCATTGATTTTTAAAATGGAGGTAATTGAAAGTCGTGTGTTGCCCGCACCAGATTTTTTTATATGTTTCTCTTATGTAAATTGTATTCCAATATGCACAATCAATTTTATATGCCATTTGGTGAAATGGTGTCTTTAGTATTTGATAAATTGCTGCTTGGTTTATTTATATTGTATAGGTATAATTTTACATCATAGTAAATAAGTTTTTTATTTCATTATTTGTTAGATAAGGTAGGTTATAATTTATGACATTGGTATATATTTTTTACTTTCACTTACCTATGTATGAAATATATAGTAAACGGCAGTATGGAGATCGTGAACATTTTTGAATTCCTGTTGTCAACGAAAATACACGTTTTAGGACCACCTGAGTCCAAAGGACCAAGTCCCGCGTTTGTGTGTGTGTGTGTGTTTTGGTAAGTCTTGCGCAAACTCGAAATTTTACAGCAACTTTTTTTTTTTTTTTAAATCGGAGAAACAGAAGAGCCACATTATACCATGCATTTTGCACCTTTTTACGATTTTCTCAAAAAAGGCTTTAATGATTTTGATTAAGCTCGCTATATTAATGTAAAATTGAATAGGCATTAATATCATATAGCTTTCATTCTGATCGAAATTATGTGACAGGGCTTAAATGCTAATATTTTAAAATTTCTTCCTCTAAAGTACCTTTAATTTTGTAGATTCGAAAAAATTAACCATATCGTCTGATTAGCATTGCTAAAAAACAGGTAAATATGTAAGTTGAACGCATACGATATCTAAATAAACGAAAAAACTGCAAATATATTTTTTTGTAATGCGATTTTTTAACCTAAGAACAGTAATATACATGTATAATATACCGTTGGAAAAGTAAAAATTTTAGAAAAAAATATTATTTTATACACATAGTAAAAGTTAATGGAGAAAAATGAAAAACCGATAAAAATAACTGATTATTGTAGATAATAATACAGTAGATCATTTCATTAAACACATGTTTTTATCAAAAATCATTGTAATTAACTCTTTGATTGTTTTCATCTCTGAGTGTATATCTAAAAACTTAAAGGTTAGAATCTATAAAACTATTATTCTTCCAACGGTTCTTTACGGATGTGAAACGTGGCCGCTTACTTTGGATGATGAACAACGGCTTAAGGTTTTCGAAAATAATGTACTGCTTAAAATATTTGGTCCGAAGAGAGATGAGGCCAACTGGGGAGTTTAGAAGGTTGCACAACGCGGAATTGCGGAACTTGTACCCTGTGAATATAATCGAGTTGATAGCATCGCGGAGACTCAAATGGGCGAGTAAAGTTGTTGGGTTTGGTGAGGAACGGATTCCGAGAAAGTTGTTATTCGCTGATCCGACTGGCAGGCGTCCGAAAGGTAGGCCGAAACGTTGATGAGAGGAATGCGTTAAGGCTGATCTCGGGGGCTTGGGTCTGAACGGTGAACATTAGACGAGTCTGGGTAGGCGGAGTTTGGTGGTATCGGCATCGAACCTTCGGGTTCGGTAAGCCTATTATTATTATTATTAATAAGTGTATTAAAAAATAACGGAGGTAAGTGGAAGTCGTGTGTTGCGCTCACCATATTTTAAAAAATCAATTTAATTAATTATGTTTACATTGAAATGTAGATATATTATTTACGTTATGAAAGATGTTATAGTATGCTTTGGGATGAAATTAAATATGAACTTAGCAACTTTAGGAAATAACTGCAATTTTCAAACGCTCTCTTCAAGAACTTTTGTGTTCGTTAGATTGAAATATATATATATATATATACAGAGAGAGAGAGAGAGAGAGAGAGAGAGAGAGAGAGAGAGAGAGTGAGAGAGGGTGAGAGAGAGAAAGTAATGCTGAGTGACAAATGTTGTATAATGTTAAAATGTTAAGTGATTGTTGTAGATAATTCTTTTTATTGCTATATTATTTAATTGGAAATTTTTTTTTTCATTAAAACGATATAAATAATATTTTAATTTATTAAAAACTTCATTTCAAGAAACGAGACAAATGAAATGCGTGTGTTGTGCTCATCAGATTTTTTCTCTTCTACAATTAGAATAGGTATATAAAACTGTTTCATAATTGCGCGAGTAACATAACGCTGAAATTTACATTAAGTGGGGTAATTTTGATGCAGCAATTTAAAATCAATGCTGTAGAGGCCCTACCCTGGCGGCAGGTGCTACTGTGGGAACCAACGCCGGCTTGGCCTCATGGTTTTTTAAAGTAACATCCGAAAAGTTTTTTTTAGCTTGTTATTTCCGGACTGGATAAGTTTGCTTTGTTATTTAAATATATTCATATTCCAATTAAGAAAAGCATATTAATATTGATGAACAAACCCATTTACACCGAAAATATAAATATACTAAATGCTAGTTACGTAATAAATAGAAAAATAATAACAGAAGGCTGAGATTCTCCATATGTTTATTACTTTCACTTACCTATATATAAAATATATAGTAAGGGAAAGTATTGCGATCCTGAAATTTTTCGAATTCCAGTTTTCAACGGAAATAAACGTTTAAGGGTCTCCTGAGTCCAAATGACGAAGTCCCGCAAAACGGTATGTGTGGTAACTCCCGTGCGTAAACGAAAAGTCCTATGAAACTGAAATTTCATATATAAGACAACTATACGCCCAACGTGTTACAAAAACTTTTTCATCAAAATCAGCTTACCAGAAGAGTCACTTTATACATTGCATTTGGCACCTTTTTACGATTTTCTTAAAAACAGCCCCAACGATTTTGATCAAGCTCGCTATGCCGATGTAGAATTGAACGGGCTTTAATATCATGTTGGTTTTGTTCTGATTGAAATAGTTTGACGGGGCTTAAATGCCGATATTTCAAAATTTCTTTCTCTAAAGTACCTTTAATTTTGTATATTCGAAAAAATTAACCATATTGTCTGATTAACATTGCTAAAAAACAGGTAAATATGTAAGTTGAACGTATTCGATATCCAACTAAACGAGAAAACTGCAAACATATTTTTTTGCAATGCATTTTTTTTGTTTAGAACCTAAGAATATACATGTATAATATACCGTTGGATAGCTAAAGATTTTAGAAAAAATATTATCTAGTACACGGAATTTTAAAGGTTAATGGAGAGTGATGAAAAGCCGATAAATCTAACTGATTGTCGTATATAATAATATAATAGATTATTTAATAAAACGCATGTTTCTATTAAAATCCAATTTAAATAATTCTTTAACAATTTATTTTCGTTTATAATTTTTTTTTTAATTCTTGAATTTATATAAATAATGGAGGTAAGTGAAAATCATGAGTTGCGCGCACCAGATTTTTTTTTTTTATGTAAGTTATTTATGTTTCGACCATAAACCAATCATCAGGCATATGTTAAGGCTCTCAATATCATTAGTAAAAATAAAATAAAAAATAATTACATCTTGTCAAACATTTTTACTCTCATTGAATCCATAACAAGAAACATAATAGTTAATTTCATGTGAATACGCAGGCATAGAGGGAAATGGTCTAGCGGATAACGCTGCTAAAGAAGCCTGTACCTTCTTTTTAGTTTCCCGAATTTCCTTTCCCTTCCCTACTTTTAGTCAAAAATAAGAAAGGAAAATAAGGAAGCTTGGAACCAGAATTGGCAGGAAGTTGACCAAGACAACCATTAAGTCAATAAGAACCCACACGATGCCCTGGAACCTCATCTCAGACCAAAGAAGAGAGCAATTAATGTTCACGAGACTGATGATAGTACACACGAGACTTACACACAGGCATTTATTGGAAGGCACAACTCCACCAATATGTGAACACTAGGGGTACTCACTACGTTTGCTCTAGCATGCTATTTGTGCTATTGTGCTAAACCCATCAATTTTAAAAAGGAAATTACTGTAGAAACTCGACGGGTTTAGCAAAATAACACAAATAGCATGCTATAGCAAACGTAGTGAGTACTTCTAAATAATTCGACATCCAGTATACTCCCTGTAACGGCCGGCCTTCCTCAAGGATCCTGCCTTTCGCCAACTTTATTTAATGTATATATATCCGATTTTCCAAGCCACCCGCACGTTATAAGGTCTCTTTGCGCTGATCATACAGCCCTATATACATCATCCTATCGCATCGATACCATAGTTAACAGATTGCAGCTAAACTTCAAAAAAATAAATAAATATTGCAATATGTGGAAATTAAAAATAAATGCAAACAAGTCAGAAGCCATAATCTTTACTAAGCGCAGACCGAACATAAACCATCATCTGTTATTAAACTCAGTCCACATTAACTGGTCTAAATCAGTTAAATACTTAGGCATAACTTTAGACAAATCGTTAACATATACTGAACATATCAATAGAAAATCCGAAAAAACAAAAAAATGTATTTATAAAATGTTCCCATATTTTAATAAAAAATCCAGTTTAAGCACTCAGAACAAACTACTACTATATAAAACAGTCATACGTGCCCAGATCTGTTATGCATCGCCCGTCTGGAGCTCGACTTGCAATACCAATTATAAAAAAATAGAAACAATACAAAATACATGTATGCGAATCATCAATAACTACCCACGATATACTAAAATTTCAAAAATGCTCTCTGACCTAAATCTACCAACATTAAAACAGTATATCTACACAGTAACCAAAAACTATTTTGATAAAACCACAACTTCTGAAACCCATTAAAACTAGAAATTGGTAATTACAACAAAACATCACTAAAGCGCTACACGCACAAAAGAACCAAACATGTACTTTTAAATTAATATTGTAATTTATATTGTGTAGGTTTTTTTGGTGTTACTTTTCCTACTGTCTTAAACAAAATATTGTATGATAATTAGTAAATTCAAAGGATGATTGAAACTCTGTTATCATGAAAAAAGGTCCACTGAAATCATGAAACCAAATATATTTGTATTGAGTGTACATTGTAAATATTATGTAAATAAATAAAGTTTCTTCTAAAAAGTACTTCTAATGTAAGGAACAAGTCACTACAAAACACATAATGGTGAAGTGCAACAAATACCAACGAGAAAGGAGAAAGAATGGAATCGATGGGCTCAAACAGCTACAGCTACTAGGAAATGACAAGAAATTCCACAACAACGTTATCGAATTCATCAAAGACATTAATTTATACAAACAATTGTAATTAATTCAACGAGTGGTGCCTTTAACCTAATGTTGTGGTACACACCACCTAAATGTAAAATAAATAAATAAAATCATCAGACATTGTTGAAAAATCACTTTTAATTAAGGTTTGAACTCATATTATTTTAAGCTCTGGTGCGAGTAACACACGAATTTCACTAACTCCGGTAGTTAAAATCAATTTAAGAGCTATTGAATAAATTTAGAGATAAAAAAACT
This sequence comes from Piezodorus guildinii, assembly GCA_023052935.1. Taxonomy (NCBI): domain Eukaryota; kingdom Metazoa; phylum Arthropoda; class Insecta; order Hemiptera; family Pentatomidae; genus Piezodorus; species Piezodorus guildinii. The sequence goes on from CM041295.1 coordinate 85,877,463, forward strand.
TGAATGAATAGGAAACATATGTTTTAGATTAAATAATATAACAACATAAATTTTTAATGTAAAACATTAACTTTAATTTTCACCTATTCCTCACTGAACATTAACTTATAAATCTTTGTGTTCAAGATAACATTTTTCTAAAATCTTTAGCTTTCCTATGTGTATATATATTACTAATCTTATGGTTAGGAAAAAAATTTAACCTAAAAAAAAGTTTTTTTCTTCTTTAGTTGGTTATCAAATTCGAATTCGTTCAACTGGTTTATTTAGCCGTTTTTTATCAATGCTAATACAATTATTTTTTTAATTTTTGAATAGACAAAATTAAACGTACTTTTAGTAAGAAAATGTACATTTAAATGTCGTCATTTAAGCCCTGTCAGTACTGTTTTAATCAAGATGAAACCTGCATGATATTAAAGAGTATTAAATTTTACAATAGATATACCGAGTTTAATCAAATCGTAAGAGCCGTGGCACTTCTGGTTTGCAAAGATACTGGTCACATAAAACTTTGTATGCTATGTTATAAAATCTTTAACTTTTAAACGACATATTATACATATACATAATACATACAGTGAGTGTCAAAAGTATTCGGAATTCGTATTTCCTTACGTCTAATTAGTATATTTCACAACTATTAATTTACATAAATCTTTTTCACTCCCAAATCTTTAAAAGAGACTCCCATAAAGGAAAATCACTGACCAGATAATCAAAAAGTTTATTGTTTTTAAAAATATCCGATTAATAATGTAAAATTACAAGATCGTTCAGTGTCAAAAGTATTCGGGAATCGTAATATCCTGTTGTTTAATTGTTTCAAATTTTAATATTCTCACCAATCTTCGACATAATTTTATGTTTTAAGCAATTCTCCTCTCTCATGTAACATATAGCCAACGATTAAAAGATTTTTTTTTTAAGAATAAGGCCCTAAAATAAAAACGCAACGATCGTACAACGCCTTCGAATATTTTTTACCACGTTCACACGTTAACACTAAAGAGAAATAGTTGAGATGTTGAAAAAAATTGATGAGAATATATGGATGGCTATGTACAGTGTTGACAATATAATAATAAAATACAAAAGCAAAAAAGTAAGAGTCCAAAAAATATTAAATGTTAAAACTGAAAGACTGATTATTCATCAAATATAAAAACAATATCTCAAATGAGTAAACCTTAGCTTATTTATGAATTTTTCAGAACTTCTGGATACACAATAAGTTATTCAACTGTTCGCTGCGTTCTAAAAAACAATTCACGAAAAGGAAAACATGGTACAAGAAGTACGGAAAACGTCTATCAGCAGGCAAGGAAATAAGAGAATAGGCTGAATGTTTGTGACATTTCTTAAAGAGAAGGTTGGTGAATTAAAATGTTTACAGACGACTCCCATACTAAAATACATGGTTCTTATGAAAAGATTATGGTTTAGAGGAAACCAAATAAAGAATTTAGTATGCCATAGTAAAACACCTTGAGCGGCCAGTGATAGTTACGTGCGTTTTTCTTTGCAAAAGTTTGATAACATTGGATTTATGGACAAAATTATTGATAGGTTTGTGTATTTTTTAAGTATGAAAAGCCAGAATTAAAAGTAGAAGAAAAATTAGGAATAAATTAAATTATTAACATGCCCACATTATTAACATGACTCTGGACATATATACGTTATCTATTCATATTTAGTTGCTGCAAAATTTTCAAAAAGTTCTCTAAATGCCTCTTCCATTATTTTTTTCAAATTTAATTAACTATTTTTGGGTCTTACTAAAAAGGAAAATCAGGAAATACGATATTCAAAATAAAAATGGCCTCAAGAAACAGTAAGAGCTTGAGTGGGATATTATTTCACACCAAACAATCAATTAATTAGTAAGATCAATTCCTAGGTGGCTAAAATCTATAATTATACAAAAGTTTTTACTAACAGGATGTTTATTTATGATCACTGCACTAATATAACAAGGAAACCCCAAATTCCGAATACTTTTGACACCATTGACATACACTGTTTTTAATTTCTAATCAAATAAACGAACTTCAAAAAGTTCAAAATAAAATGATTATTGGAGTAAATTTTGGTTTTAGCTATTGTATATCTTCCTTCTAACATTATAAAGTGGTTAACAACTCCTTGAAAACATAAAAAATAAGTTAAAAGCAATTAAATTACGGAATGGTAGTGAATTCCGAATACTTTTGACACTCACTGTACATATTTTTATTCTCATCAGTGGAGAAAACATTTACGTAAAAAAAGCTGAAAAAATACATGCGCTGTTTTCTCTTTATGTTGATTACCAAATTCTTTAATATTTATGGTGATTATCTACGAGAAATAGTCAATTACTAAAAATTAATAAAATTTAATTTACTTTAGAGGGAAAATCTTAAAAATCTGGCGTTTAAGAACTGTTAGCCCATTTCAATAAGGATGTTATTATATCTCATTTAATTATGCATTTTAATCAAAATCGTTTGAGAAAATTTTAAAAATGTTTAAAATCCATGAGGAATAATAATCAAGGCATTTATCAAACTTAGGGCGCGTTTATACTGCACGCGCCCTTAGGGAAACGTCTTGGTCTGGTGTATTCAGCACTAGTCTACTGTTTTGTGGTTCCCGTGTTCAAACACAGGCTGAGGCAGAATTATTTAGTCTGCTCCTTCAACCGTGGAGCAGTCCTGGGGTACGGAGACCCTCCTGGGGCACACCTAGCATTTTTAAAGTCGTTACCATAATATTGGGGGTGGAAGAAGAAGCCTGGAGGATCGAGCATCGAGAACTAATCACCTCCTTGTATAGCCGTTGACCGTGAAATAATACTAGTACTGAACCCAAGACACTGCATGAGCTGTAGAGGTAGAGGCCAAAAAATACCTGTCTTATATCATTAATTTCATTTCGGTAGTATTTACCAATTTTTAAATTGACGTCGCATACAAAAACATAGAATTTTATAAGAAATATTATTATTGGTATTCAAGAGACATTTCAAGAGAGTATTTACGTTTAAAAATAGGATTAGAAAATTTTCACGATCGCAATGCCTTCTCTTACCATATATTTCATTCATAGTTGCGTGAAAGTAAAAGTTATATAATGTTAAATAAACTTCTTGATTGCCTACATATTTCTATCCACTACTTACAATCAGCAAAACTCTAGAAGATTTCTTCTCACTGAACTGTATTTAAAAAAGGTATGATAGTCATTGACTGGGCTCCTAAATATATATTTAAAAATACGGGGCCACTGCCCGTTCAACCTTCGAAGAGGATTGGAAAAGGATTATGATGATATATAAAGTTCTGATGCATTTTAAGATTACGGTTAGATTTATTTCTAGACCGAAACAGAATATATGAAGAATATGTTTCCAAATTATGCTGTGAGTAAAATAATTAATTTGTATTGTTCTTAATCATCCATATATATAATATTCGAGTTGAGTATTAATTGAGTCGTTCTCCAAGTATTAGAGGTATATCAGTTCTCTCCATTTCTTGCATTTCCTATATTTCTTCGTGGTATGGAGAAAGGGTCATTTTTTCAAGGATATTAGATAATGATGAACTTAAAACTTTGACTTAGTTCGATCCTAAGTAAAAATCGATTGCGCGCAACACACGTCTTTCACTTACTACCGTTGTTAAAATCAATTTATTTTAATCAATTTATATTTTTTTAAAAGTACAATTGAGATCAAAAACGTCAAATAATTAATTACATTGAGCTTCGATAGAAACATGTGTTTTATTATTTGAAATGAAATGAAAAGTAATTTTATTCCGGGACGAGTAGTCCCCTAAGAATAACAAGAAAAGTAGAATGATACTTGTAATGTAATAAATGATAATTGTCTGGTCATTTAAGACTTCAGTTTAACAACAAAAGATAAATTTTGTGACAATGAATAGTTATCATCTATAGATTTTAAAATATTAAATATTACATATTTGCAATATATGTTTTCAAAAAGTTTGGAAATAACCAAGGTTCCTATCCGATTCGGTTTATTATAACACTTTAAAATACATTATATAGTTTTAATTTAGTTTTCACGATGAGGATCCCATTTATTTTACAGTAAAACATCTGTTTTCATGATATAATTAAAAAAATTTAATAATTAATAGCAATTTAGTTTATAGATCTATTTATTTGTTGTATGTATAATATGTATGTATTTAATAGGGTAGGGTCATCACTCCCTACGCTTAATTTTGTGAGTGGCCATTAGTTGATTGACGGCTCTTACATACCATATTTATAATACATTATTATTACATTAACTTTTCTAAAACCTTGCATTTTTATTACTACTAATTTTTTGATGAAAATTAATTTTTCCCTCCTAAAGAAAAAATAATTTTCAATGTATTTTCCCTCCAGTAAAGAATGACGTAAATAATAGTAAAAAAAAACGTATCAAAATCCGTCTAGTGGTTTATAAGGAGTTGGCGGTGAAATCAAGTGTCATTTTATATATATAGAGAGAAGAGAAGTAAAAATTGTATGTTACTACGCGAACCAGATTTTCCATGATATTTTAAACGCATTACAATACAACCCGCAGTCGCCTGGTTTAAAGCTGATTCAGATATAACTACTGGCTGGATTACAGTCCATCGGGAAGAACATATGGTAGCAGTCGTTGGGAAAGCGCACGTGACCAGCTCAACATTTGCATTCTCCCCTATGTCTGCTGTCTTCCTATTCCGGACATCTGCAGTTGTTTTTATGTGGGTTTTTAAACACGGAATAGTACAAACTCGGTGAAAAAAACAAAAAGAAAATGAAGTTTATTATCCTTTAGAATTACCAACAGATGATTTTGGAATATACAAAAAAAAAAAACTTTATTCCTCATAGTATGTATACCTTTGAACTTTTTGATATATTTAAAAGCACAAAACTATTCAAGAGGAAATAAAGTCGCGGTTAAAAGTGGGAAACGCAAGTTATTTTTCAGCACTGCTTACAGAAACTACAGACTACAAACTGCGGCTTCTGTCTAGAAACTGAAAGGTTAAAATTTATAAAACTATTATTCTCCTGGTGGTTCTTATACGGTGTGAAACCTGGACGCTTACTTCGAAGGTTGAACAACGCCCCAAGTTTTTCGAGAGCACATACCATGTTCGGGCGAAAGGTTAAGGCTAATCGAGAATTTATTAGGGTGCACACCGCTGAATTGAGACGTTGATTTCCAAAAGGTACTAAAGGACATTTTTTACGAAATTGATTTTTTTACATATTTGTATTCTCGTCATTTAGTTTTATCTAAATATTCTATTTGATGTCATCTAATGTTTTCTCAAGTCCTTAAAAAACGCGATTTGGAAATGCGGTCATTTTCTAAAAGTACTAATTACGCATTTATTTTCGTCCCAAATCATTCTAAAATATTTCATTTCGTAACTTTAATATGATATTAGTGTTCATATAGAAACAAATTGTAATATATCTCAATAAAAAAAAAAAAAAAAAAAAAAAAAAAAATATGATATTATATTATAGTAAAAAAAATATTCTAAATTTTAATGCAAAAAGACCCAAACTAGCTAGTTTAATAAAATAGTAATGAGAGATTTTCGCGCTTCCTGTAAAATTTCCTAGAATGGATATAGTACCTTTTGGAAATCAACGTCTCAATTGCAGAGCTTGTGCCCTTAGTAAATATATGAAGTTGTAGCTTCGCTGCGCACAGTAGGCAAAATCACCAATTTAGGTGGTCAAAAGTTTGGAATTTTCCAGTGCTTCACCTTATATTGTTAGTTGGCAAGACCCTTAATACTAATATTTCCTGCCATACCGAGTTTACAAATAAATAGTAAACGAAATGAATCATTCCGTTCTCACAAGTGGCTAATAACCGGCAGTGGGTTTATTTTTATTCGATGGTCATTTATTGTGTTCAAGGTGTATTTAGAGCAAAGTCTTTTTGCTTCTATTTAACAATGGACATTGCTGAACAGTAAACATTATATTTCCAAACTCGTTATGGATTACATGCAATCTCACTGTAGAGTTAATTACAATTGAATGATGCCCCTATTCAATAACGAAAAAATATATAACCCCCAAGCTACCCCAAGGATTTGTTTCATCAATCCTTCTAGTCTTTAGATATTACAAAGAATTTTTGCGATTTTTGCGTTGGTAATACATACATTTTTTTTCAGACACAACACTCCGAATCAAAATTTTACAATCTATAATTTCAAGAATTTCCTAAGTCATATAAAATACATCTATTAGCAGGTTTTAGCAACTCCGAGCCATAATTAGATTTTTCTTATTATTTTCCCCGTATTTTTGGACTTCAAACGCAAAATATAGGGAAGTTTTAGATTTTAGCAAATAAATTTGATGTTTGACCACTGTACGCTCGCCAATCGTGTAGAAAAATTAATTAGTTTTTATCAATTTTTTTCGTAATCTGGGACCCCAAAGGATAAAAATAGACAAGTTTCTGAATTTTGTCCACCTAAATCGGTCATATCGTCCACTGTGCGGCGGGTTAAATGGGCAGGCAAAGTTACTAGGCTGAACGTTATTGAATAGAAATGAAGAACGAAATGATAAGTTAACATATCCTGAACTGACTGGTAGGCGTCCATATATGTGTGTGGTGAGTCGTTCGACGCCAAACATCACGCCATCGGTTCAGTTCAGGATCATTCGTTCGCCTCGCGCGAAACAATACATGTGTTTTGTTTGTCGGTGCTTTGCCTAAATGTAAGTAAACAGTATTATTTTCTAGGATTTACGCTGGCTGTAGCATCCTATAAGTTGGCTGTAGAGGAAAACTTCTGAAACAACCCTAAAATTAGTTTTAGAGAAATCGCTCACTCATGAAACGGTGTTAAGTACTGAATTATATGAAGCACTGCGTACAAATCTATTGCAATCTAGGAAGAATGAGCTACGTTACTGTTCACCTCTTCCTAGATTTCATTTTCTCAGATCAATTAATTTATTAAGTTACAATATAAAATCTAATATAATTAACCTTTCGTAATAAACTCAGATGAGAATTTTGATTACAATAATATTAATTATTTGTGAATTTTAAGAAACAAGTCTTATATATTTGATAAGCACCATCATCATTTGATGAATGGCATAAGTAACACAATAATGAGCTTGTGTTATAAGTATTACTCTTAAAATTATTCTAGTGACAATATTTGTTTTCTTAATAGTATTTAAGTACTAATTACTTTAGCATATATTATCACAAATCAATTTTAATTTTAGAAAAAGGATCGTAGAAAACAAACAGTCTTCATTATGAGCAAATAATCATCACTAGCCGACTTTTTTAAGAGGTTAAACCTCTTTTTGGTATATTAATCAAATCTTTCTTAAAATGTTACTATGCATTCCCTCTTTTATGTTTATCATTGATGAAAAATATGTTTACTACATAAAACGATGTATACTGCTTAAGAACTATAAAATTTCTCTCAGTAAATGCTAATGAACCAGAGCCCTTTGGTAGCATTGATTTATCTAAAACCATTTTCTAACCGTAGGGACAATTTGTTCTGAGATATCTTCCACCCTTTCAAAGATAGAGTGGCCCCGTCAATTTTTGGCATCTAAATTGTGTTGGTTGATGAGAACATTTTCAACAGCCCTAGGACGGTTAAAGCAATGCTTCTCTCTTCAACACCCGTTATCTTAAACGGTTGTTTCGTCGATCTGCGTTCGGATTAGCTGGAATCAAACACTTTTGTGAACGTATAATAGCTAATAGATAAGAAATAAATTTATAATAAGGATAGGTATTACCATGAGCATTCGAAAAACCATAAACTCCCCTAAAAAAAAAAAAAAAAAAAAAAAATCTGGTCGGGCAACACACGACTTTCACTTACCTAGATTTTTAAATCAATCAAAGAATTTTCAAATACAGTTAGAGATATACGTGAAACTATTAAGGAATTAATCAAATTGAATTTCTATAGAAACATGTGTTTTATTAAAAATCTATTATATTATTATCTAAAATAATCAGTTAGTTTTATCTTCTTCTCATCACTCTCTATTAACTTCTAAAAGCTTGTGTATGAGATGATATTTTTTCTAAAATCTTTAGCTTTCCATCGGTATATCATACATGTATATTACTGCTCTTATGTTCAAAAACGAAAAATTGCATGAAAAAATATTTTTTCTGTTTTCTCCTTTAGTTGGTATCGAATTTATTCAATTTATTATTTACCTGTTTTTATCAGCGTTAACAAGATAATCTAGTTATTATTATTGAATCTACAAAATTAAAGGTATTTTAGGGGAAAAAATTTTAAAATATCGGCATTTAAGCCCTGTCAGACCATTTTAATCAGAATAAAACCTACATGATATTAAAGCCCATTAAATTTTACATCGATATAGCGAGTTTAATCAAAATCGTCGGAACCGTTTTCGAGAAAATCGAAAAAAAAAAGCAAAATGCATGGTATAAAGTGCCTCTTCTGGTAAGCTCATTTTGATGAAAAAAGTTGTGTCACGTCTCGAGCGTATAGTTGTCTTAAACATGAAATTTCAGTTTCATAGGTCTTACCGTTTTCGCCCGGGAGTTACCACACACACACACACAGAACTTTTTGCGGGACTTGGTTATTTGGACTCAGGGGACCCTAAAACGTGTATTTCCGTTGAAAACTGGAATTCGAAAATTTTCACGATCGCAATACTTCCCCTTACTATATATAGTAAGTGAAAGTAAAAAAAAACAAAACAACTAAACACAAAGCTCATCCTTTATCACACTATATACTATCAAGAAAGTTTTGTTTTGGCTAATAAACCATTGTAATTGACTAAGAAAAAACCCTTAGCCACTTCAAAATTATATATTTCATGTTTCAAGATATGTGAAATCCAAATTATCGACAACAAACAATAAACAATGCCGTACTCCGGCCAGTTTTTAATCAAAAGAAAACCTACATAAAAGGTCATTTAACTTTACATCGATATAGTGAGTTTTAACAAAATCATTAGAACCGTTTTTGAAAATTCCAAAAAGGTATATTATGAAATGGATTTTTTTTTTTTCATTTAGGTAAGTAAAAGATAAAAATTTAGTGCGCGCAATACACAGCTATAATTATTTTCATTGTTGAAATCAATCTAAGAACTTTTAAATAGAATTAGAGATGAAAAGGGTTAAAGAATTACATTGAGTTTTGTCGGAAACATGTTTTTCATTCAATAATCTATAATATTATTATCTATTAAAATCACTTTGTTTTATTAGCTTCTCATCACTCTCCATTACCTTTTACGATTTTGTATATGAGATAATATTTTTCTAAAATTTTTTGCTTTACAACGGTTTATTATACAACCATATAACTGTTTCGTTATCCTTCAGCTGGTTATCAAATTCGTTTAACCTATATATTTACTTGATTTTTATGAACGCTGGTGAGAATTATATGATTTTTTTTTTCGGATCTTCAAAATTAAAGGTACTTTAGATATAAAAAAAATATTTAAGCCCTGACAGACTATTTCAATCGGCACGAAACCTATATCATAATAAATCTCACAACCTTTTATGAGAAAATTGTAAAAAAGGCGTAAAATGCATTGTGTAAAGTGGCTCGTCTACGTCGGCGATTTTTATGGAAAACTTGCTAAAACATCTCAAGCATATTCACTTCTAAAATATGAAATTTTCGTTTTATAAAACTTATCGTTTTTGAGATGTTCGATCGATGACCCACAGACTTTTTTTTGCGGGACTTGACTTGTTCATAAGGAGTCTACAACTGTAATATTCGGTGAAAACTGGAAATCGAAAATTTTCACAATAGCAATACTTTCCCTCACTATATATTTCATACATAGGTAAGTGAAAGTAAACCATGTTTTTGTTCACTTTTAAAAATATGTTTACAAAAATATATTATAGTTTTGTAATGTACTATAATGAAGTTATTCTAAATTATATTATTATGTGTAAGTTAATAACTAAAAACTGTACTACTACAGGAAGCCCTCAACAAGGAATACCGTCAAAATTTAACCTACTAGATTAAACCTAATGTAATCTTCCCATTTACTACGTGGCCTATCTTCTGAAAGCACTAGTAACCTCTTTAGTGATTCGTTCCTCATCCAATTCGACACCTTTACACGTCAATTTCGCCACGATGCTTTCACCTCAAATATGCTTATCGGGTGCAAGTCACGTAATTCCACATTGTGTAGCCTGAATTCTCTCGTCGAATCATCCTACTTTATGTCAAATATTCAACGGAACGTAATGTTTTCCGAAATCTAAATTTTCGAAACAGTTAGTTTCCTCTACTTAAGCCTTGCATATCTTTTTTATAGTAAATCATATGCTGTAGTGAATCAATATTCTTTTTGGTTTTCGAATTGGGAATCGAAATTCAAATCAGAACTTCAATTTATAAATATCATTATTATTATTTAAGGCCCTGGGCCTCGCGGTGTAATCTCCTAGAAGATTGCACTCGCGTTTTTCGATGCAATTAGTAGCGTAGGGTCATCACACCCTACGCCTAATTTTGTGAGTAGCCACCATTTGGCTGACGGGTCTCACATACCCGGGGAATAAATTATAAATCAGAAGGTCTCCCGGCCGTCTTTTTTTTAGGCGTCTTGGAAGATAAAAAAGAATCTTAAAGGTAATCAGATTTTAATATAGTGGGAATAGAGTTTGTTGTGGAAGATCGGGTACTAGATTCGGGACGAACCAGCAAAATATAAAAATATATAAATTCTTTATTACTCTGGGACAATCCCTTTAGAATAACATTAACATAATATACAAATTGGGCTACAGAGTCTTAGAGTAATTAATTATTTATAAACATGTTAACTAAATCTAATCGAATACGCAAATATGTAGAAAATAAAATAAAATAGAGTCTTATTTAAAATTTTGTTATGACCGGATGGTCAAGAGCCGGATTTGAAGGTAGGAAGAGAGTTGGAGTGACGAATAGAATGAGGAATAGAATTCCATAGGATTGAGGATCGGATAAGACGCGATCTGTCAAAATGTGCAGATTGGTGGGCTGCTGTGTATAAATCTAAAGGCCTAGAGCGTTTATAGCGGGTATGGACAGAGGATTTGAATTGTAGAAGGTCGAGAATGTATGAAGGACGACAGGATTGGATAATTCGGTAAAGAAATGACGCAAGGAAATACTTGCAACGATTAAAAGGGTAAAGCCACCTTAACTCGCTATACTTTGACCGAGTCTGGCACCCGGGATTGCTTTACAAACTCCGCAATTTCCATCCCCCTACATACTTCCTTATCATCAAGTCCTACCTCACTGACAGATCCTTCAAAGTAAATCATAATAATTCCTATTCATCCATTTTTAGTCAGTTTGCTGGTGTTCCTCAAGGCAGTATCCTAGGACCTATTCTTTTCACAGTTTATACAGCTGATATCCCATCCCGTCCTAACACTTTCCTTTTTACCTACGCTGATGACACTTGTGTGTTATCAGTCAATACTGATCCAACTATTGCCTCTTAAACTCTCCAATCCCACATCAGAGACCTCGAAGTGTGGTGTCAGAACTGGAGAATTAAAATAAATGCCAACAAATCCAACCAAATTACCTTTACCCTTCGTCGTAAACCTATGACATCCTGCCCTACTGTCTCCTTCAATAATACTCCTCTTGTCCCGGTTGAACAGATCCGATAACTAGGACTGCACCTTGACAAACGTCTCACTTGGAACCCTCATACAAGACTTAAATGACAAGAAACTGCTCGACGTTTTCAACTACTTCAACACTTACTAGACAAACGTTCTAATTTTCCACTAAACTACAAAAGACTCATCTACATGACTATCATAAGGCCGATATGGACTTACGGAGTAGAGCTTTGGGGCTCTACTAAACCATCGAATTCTTCCCGTGTCCAATCCCTACAATCCAAAATCCTTCGTAAAATCCTCAATGCTCCTTACTTTGTCACGAATACACTAATCCATAAAGATCTTAATGTTCCGTATGTTGCTGATTTGGCCCGTTCTAAATACCATTCCTTTCATGGCAAACTCCATTCCCACGCTAATCCTCTAGTTTCATTCCTTTCTTCCTCTTCAATTCCTGACAATCCTCCGAGGCGTCTGAAAAGGAGATGGCCCCGAGACCTTCTAGTTTAGAACATTTTTAGAGTGCTTCCAATGGGAAGCTTCTCTACATGTGTTTCATGCCTTTATATATTTCATCTAATTTACTTGTTGTATTCCTGTATACAGTTGTAAAGTCCAATAAATAAATTTAAAAAAAACAAAAAAAAACCTCGCTATAAACTACGGAGACGGAGATGTACCTCGGGACCCCGAAGATAAATCGAACAAAGCAATCAATTAGGCGTTTTATTTTTACTTCGAGATCTCCAGAAACACCACCGTATAAGGTACAGTAGTAGTCAAAGTGGGGGAATATTAGAAAAGTGACGAGGAGCTTCCGGGTATTAAACGGGAAAGTTGACGAAGGGAATTCAGTGGCTTTAAGGTGGAAAAAGTACTGCGAGAAATTTTGGAAATATGGGTCTTGAAAGAAAGGGTTTGATTAAAGGTTACCCCCAGCTTCTTAACGGTCGGGTAGAACTTTATAGGATTACCATTTAGGAAGAGGGTCGGGATATGTGGAACAGTTTTCAGGAAGTGATGGCATCCTGGGATAATTGTGGATTAATAGGATTACCATTCGTTAGATTCATGAAAAAATAAGAATCATGATGGTTTACTGAAGCACCAAAGCTCAACTCAGTAAGTCCACATCAGCCTAAATTATTGTCATGCAAATAAGCTTTTTGTAATTAGAACTTTAGAGTGCAGAAACCAAAAAAAAAGCGAATATTATAGTTCCAACAAACTAAATACTTCTAAAAAAAAAAAAAAAAATGTACACTGCGTCCTTTACTACAAATTATGAAAATGAAGAAGTATTTTCAATCTTGGTAGATTAAAATATGTGATAGAATTTCTTAATATTAAGGAATTAACAAAACTAATGGTTAAAATCACAGAGTTTTAAGATGTATGTAAATAATTAATTTTATTTTATATATTTTTTTTTCTTATTTTATTGTAATTTACAACTGTATTAAACAACACAAAGAGTATATATGCAGGATGAAGAAAAGTATGAAAATGTCTTGAGAAAGAACTACCCAGAAGAACTACACATTGTTACACATTTCATCACAATGTTTTTCAACGTTTCGGGGTTCTGTCCCCATTATCTCTCATGACTGTTATTATCACTATATACATTTCCCTTTGCACACAATTTTTTTCATTACATAGCTTACTGCTATTTGTCCATATTATGTCTATTGGCTCACTAGACATCACTCAGAAATTGAAGAAAAATAAATTTAAAAAAAAAAGTTACTCATTGCTTATTTTTTATTTTATTTTTAAATTTATTTATTGTAATTTACAACGGTATTAAACAACACAATGAGTAAATATGAAAGAACTGCCCAGCTCAATATCTTTCACTAACTATTTTAAGGCAGTAGGTCCCGAGGCCACCTTCTTTTCAATCGCCTCGGAGGGTTATCAGGAATATCTAAGAAAGATGAATCACGGACAAGTGGGTTAGTGTAGGCAAGAAGTTTAAAATGAAAAGAGGTATATCTATCACGGGCTATGTTTGCAACAAATGGGATGTTTAGGTCAATATGGTGGAGTTGATTTGTAAAAAAATAAGGGGCATTCAGGATTTTGCAAAGGATTTTGGATTGTAAGGATTGAGAGGAATTATATGGTTTAGTAGAACCCAAAAGCTCGATTCCATATGTCCAAGTAGGTCTGATAATAGTGATGTAAATGAGTCTTTTGTAACATACTGGAAGTTTTGAACGTTTGTCTAGTAAGTGTTGTAGTAATCGGTATCTTCGAAAATCTAATAGCGGTATAAAAAAAAATTTTAATCATGTTCGTTAAAAACAAAGGCATAAATAAGTACACGTTGCATTCGTCTTCCTTTTCTCATGTCATCAATTATAATGTTTAGATGATCAATATAAAAAATGAGGATAGCAGCATTTAAATGTATTATGAAGCATATCTAGGAAATCCATGGTTCAAAATTTTTTATAGAGAAATAATTAATACTTAAATTAAACACATCTAAGTTTATTTCATATGTTGCCGATTTTTATGAATAAAAAATAACATTTACTTATTAAGCTTGCAAGATGATAACTTACGAGATGTTACATCAAGTGGTGCAATTCATTTTCAGGTTCGATAGATCGATATTTCACGAGTCCTTGACATTGAGAAAGAAACTAAATTACACCCCTCCTCTTTAAACTATGGCGTTGTGCAGGGTGTCGTTATACACCCCAACTTTGTCTCTTCATTTGACTTTGCTTGATAAATTTTTAAATCATAATGATAGCTACCATTCATTTATTTATTTATTTTTTTTTTTGGCTCAATCAATCAGTATTTCTGTGTGTGTTGTATCGCCCGAGATGTTACACCGTTTTATTCACCATAATCGGACTATCCAGAAGGACACCACTTAATACCTTGCATTTTCCACCCTCTTACGATTTTTTCAAAAACGTCTCTACCTATTTTGATTAACCTCGCTGTATAATTGTAATATTTAATGGACTTTAATATCATGTAGGTTTCATTCTGATTTAAAAAATAAGACGGGGCTTAAATGTCTTTATTTTATAGTACCTTTAATTTTATTGATGACAAATCCTCTTGCTCAATCGCTCTCCAGCTCCACCCATCCCTACAATCCTCCTCGAAGATTGAAACGGCAGTGGCCCCGCGACGTTTTGTAAACATTTATTCTGGAGTTTTGACACAGGTCAGATCCTCCACTCATGTACTGTATGTTTGTGGCTATTCCGCCCTAGCTCGGCCTCCACTGGCTTACACCAGTGATGCGCTGGGTGAGAGGCGCTGGGATCTCTTGGATTCGGCTTCTCCCTCCACAAGTGGGGGGAGCAGCCGAGTCTAGGGTCCCATTAGCAGATTGTAAATTGTTAAGTTTGCTTGTATGATTTTTACTTATTTCCCAACTTGTATTTATCACTACTACAGGTTGTTGCTTTGATTTGTTTGTTGTTGTTTTTTGTTTTTATTAATTGTTATTTTTTTGTATATATTTGAATTTGTTTATTTCCGATTTTATGTAACTTGACTATATCATAATTGTCTGTATATATTGTATGAATGTTTATTACATCACTATTACTACTTTTCATTATGTGACAAATTGTAATATTTCTCAATAAAAAAAAAAAAAAAAATTATTGATGAGAAAAAATTTAACATTACATGTAGTTCGCATTGATAAACCCGGCTTAATATACAATTTGAACCAAATAATGGAGAAAACAAAATAGGTATATTTTTTTCTACATAATACTAGTTATATGGATGAATAATATTTCGTTGTAAAACTAAAGATTTTAGAAAAAAAAGTTCTGGAAGGTAGTTTAAAGTGACGAATAGGGCATAAACATAATTGATTATTCTAGATAAAAATTTTATATTAACACATTTTTAACCTAATCTAAGAATGGTTCCGAAAGAACTAGATATAAATATTTAATTTTTTTTTCAACTTTGACTTTATTTAATTGATTATAACAACCGAGATAAGTGAAAGTCATGTGTTGCCTGGACCAGATTTTATATTTATTTTTTTCATGACCATTGTTTCTATTGCAAGGTTTTTACTTGTGCGCAGGCGCAGAATATTTTTAATGAACTCGTCAACGTATAGATTGTTTACCCCTGGGTTTCATCCAGGGTATCTTGTCAAAGGCAATGTTTACCCTAGGATGAGAAGACTGCGTTGCTGGGCCTACTTCCTTGCGGAGAATAAGTAATTATAGATAGGAGCAGATGTTCTCAACGGGGGTTCAGGCCTTGAAGCCCCTTCGTCCACTTAAACACTATCAACTCGTCCTCATCCTTCATGCAGTAACTTCAATTGAAAGTTTCGATATCACCATGCATCCAATATACGGATAGGATCCATAGCTTAGTCTATAAAACTCAAATCTGTATAAAACAATAAAAATCACACGACACTCATTTACCTCCGTTGATAAAATCAATTTAAATTTTGTTAAAGATATGAATTAAAAAAGGTTGAGGAATTAATTACATTGACTTTATATAGAATCATTGTATTAAATAATCTATTTATATTAATATCTACAACAATAATTTAAATTCATCACTCTCCATTACCTTTTAAAGTTAATATGTAACATAATATATTTTTTTAATATTTAGCTTTTCAATAGTATATTATACATATATTTTACTGTTCTTATTTAAAATTAAAAAAACAATAGTTACATAAACATATTATTTCTCCGATAGCTGGTTATCAAATTCAACTTGGATATTTAGCCGTTCCTTATCAGTGTTAATAAAATGCTTTTGTTAATTTTTTGGAATATAGAAATTAAAGGTATTTCAGAGGGGAGAAAAAAATAGAAAAATCGGTATAGATAGATAACTGTTTTTTATTTCTTTAAGCATATTTTAACAACAAAACAAATATTACAATATATAAAAAAACATTTGTAGAACTATGGTCTTTTAGACCGTCAGTCCGGAGCCGATCAATTTAAAGCCCGTAAATACAGATAGAGATAAAAAAAAAAAAAAAAAAAAGCTTAAATATTAAATAACATTGAGTTTCGATAGGAACATTGTATTAAATGATCTATTTTATCATCATCTACAAAAATAATTTATTTCCATATACTTTTCATCACTCTCCATTACCTTTTACAAGTTAGTATGTGACATAATATTTTTTTTTTAATGTTTAACTTTTTAACGGTATATTATTCATCTATTTTAATGTTCTTATTTAAAAATAAAAAAACAACAACATTAATTACCTAAACATATAGTTGGTTATCAAATTCGTTTAACTTGTATATTTAGCTGTTTTTTATCAGTGTTAATAAAATGTAAATTCAGATAGAGATTAATGAATTAATTACATTGAGTTTCGACAGTAACATGCTATTAAATAATCTATTATATTATTATCTACAACAATAATATATTCCCCTCTGCTTTTCATCACCCTGCAATTACATTTACAAGTTAGTATGTAAAAAATTTTTTTTTAATGTTTAGCTTTTCAACGGTATATTATTCATCTGTTTTACTGTTCTTATGTTTATAAAAAGAAACAATAATGACATACACAAATATTTTTGCCCTTTTTCTCCAATAGTTGGTTATCAAATCCGTTCAACTTGTATATTTAATTGTTTCTTATCAATTTTAATAAAATGATATGGTTAACTTTTAGGAATATAGAAAAGTAAAGGTACTTCAGAGGAAGAAATTTCCAAATAAATGAACATCTTAAACATAAGTAATATTTCTAATCAGACAGAGTAATTCCGAGACAGGCTTTTGCCCCTCAAGCGTCACTACTGAAAGAACTAGTGGAAGCTCAGGGCGCTGTAACAACAAACGTTCTGCACTTGAATAGAGTATCTTCTCCAGCACATAATTCCAATCTGAATATTTTTATAAGGTATCGGAGTTACTGCCGTTTCAACTTTCGAGGATAGTAAGGATTTTCGGAGCTTAATAGGATCTTTTCCAAAGGATTAGGTTTGTACGTAACGTTCAGATGAACTTTGGAACATTTGGGTGGAATGATGTCTAAAATATATAAAATATGAGGATGCTGTCAGTTAAATAGTATAGAGCATTTAGTAATGGTCAAAGGACTTAGGATTTAAATGATTGAGAGCGTTTGATATCACAAACATTTAGCTGCCCCATCCTGTTCAAGTCTGTGGTTCCATACAGGTTTCAAAATTGTCTTGTAAAGTAGTTTGTTGTAAACTAAAAGCTGAACAACTTTTCTGTTAAACAGTCTATATATAGCCCTAATTTACCGTATTATGTTCTGTCTCAATAATGTACAAACGTGAAATCTCCATTCACAAAATATAAAAGTAAAATAAAATATGATGAGGAATAAAGAAGTTTAAATCTTAAGCACCTTCATAATTATATATAACAATTACGATTAGTCCGTCAGGAGAACTCCCAATCAGGTCTTCACCACTTGTGTAGGCAAAATAAGGGCTCAGACGATCCAAATGTTTCTCTCTCAGCTGCAGCACATGAAAGATCCATCTAAGCATAAAATTGAACTTTATATTTGTTTAAAAAAAATGTTAAATCAATAAATTGCATCTTTGTTTGTTTATTTGTTATACGTCACTTTATGCTACTATGGCTAATAGGATGATGCTACAGCGGGAGTACTAAATATTGCCTGTCCAGGTTTTATTAGGATGGGGATCTTTAACGAGTACCTAACATCGCACAGGCTCGGGACCACCTTTTAACGTTCCTTCCGAAGGACGGCATAACTAAGGATTTTTTACTCCCATTACAAAATCCTAGGACCACACTGCGGGTTTAAACCCGTGACCTTTGGCATAGGAGGTTGTTATGATAACCACCCAGCTACAAGTGATCCCTAAATTGCATCTTAAAAAAAGCGAAAACTGTTAAAAACATCCAAACGAACCACAAGACGCATAGTGGTTCCAAATGCACTGTTTCGGTACAAAACTATGCCCTGGTATTTCTATTTACGATACATCAGTCGTCTTGAAATCATTTTGTTAATTAAATACATACGTTTCATCGATAGTTTAAAAAAAAAAGTGAATGTAAAAATCTCTGAAACTATAATTCTTATTTTATACACACACACACACATATATATATGTGTGTGCATATAATACGAGTATATTACTTTAATTAATCTTCTTACATTAAAATACATGAAATATTATTAATTAATTTCTGGTTGAATTCCATTATGATCTTCCTTTTCTATTCACAATGGATCCTTCGAATCATCTATAAAGGAGATGGGTGGCTTAATGAATTTTTAAGCTAGTAGAACTGTTATGTGAAGAACTATGAATTTATGATAAACCCGCATTTTGTGTATTAAATATATTTGTAAATTTCAAAAAAATAATATATATAAGTTATTTACGAGTCTTAATGTTCAGTCAATAAATAAGCAAATTTAATTATGCTACGTTTCGAGAATTTATTGTTCTCATATTCATGCCCTAACAGTGAAAAAAAAACAACAGAATATTAAAATGTGATGATGTTCTTGTTGGAGAGACAGAAAAAATTATTGAAAAAAATTAAGAACGCATTGTACAATTATAGATATACTGTAGTTATCTCAATTATATTTTATACAATTATATATCTCAATTAGAATTTTCATTTTTTTTTTTTAACGTTACAAATACATATATAAGAAATTATTACATATGCACTTACAATTTGAGACAAAATAGTGTCTTTCATAGACCTGTGTGTATACTTCAAACTTTGAAAGAAACAAAGATGCTAGAAATAGTTCAGATAAGGATTTCCAAATTACTGTGGTCCGAGAATCAGGAATTTTTTTCTCCCTTTTTTTAAAATATTTTATTCTTTGTAGTATGTGATTTATGGCAGTATTATTATTATTGTTATTCAGGCGTATTGTTAATACGTGTTTATTAAGTTTGCATAACATGAATTAAGATTTTGGACATCTGAATTTTTGTTTATGGCGCAAATTTTATATTTTTCAATGGTAATTATTTCCTTCATAATTTGTTTAAAGCGGTTTTTTTTTTCTATAATGTATAATTTTGGGTGAATGGGATTTGAATGTATGTCCCGTTTTTCTGAAATGAGTGGTGAGGGCAGTTTGATCAGGTTTATTAGGTTTTTATTTTTCTATTGAAGTACAGCTATATTTGTGCTGATATAGCTTTCATTTTTAAATATTTCTCTGATGTTCCAAAATAAGATTTTCCGCGTTTATCTTTACAAGGAATTTCGTATACAACATTTGATTCAAGCTCTAATTTGCCCATGTCTTGGATTTTAGTGAATAGTTTGGATAAATTAGCTATATTTGTTAATGTAATAGCAGAATAACTTTTAGAAAATTGTTATGAACTAAAACCTATTTGCAAACTACTGAAGTAGATACTAATGTTCAAACAACCACAAAATGTGAACAACACAAAAATATTTTGCACTATCCCATATATTTATTTACTGAATTTATTACTAGCTTATTTATTGACTGAACCTTAAGACCCGTATAATTTAAATAATCAACAGTCGAGAACTAATAAACAATTATTATAGTATTATATATATATATATATATATATATATATATATATATATATATATATATCATTTTTAAAGAACCAGAGCAGCATTGACAGTATCTAAAGTTATATATTTTTTAGATAAACGTGCGGGCAGAAGGCCCCTATCCATGGGATGCGCTGCTGAATCGAATTAATAATTGCCCTTCGCTTCCTTCGGAGGAAGTGTTCTGTTTAGGGCGAAGGACCATTCTTAAGATGGACAATACAGAGGCTACCTTTAGCCGGACAAATATCTATGTCATTTATTTACTCATATTTTAAAATTATTAAATAATATAACTGCTTTGTCCAGACAGACGACATCCCTCTGGTGTTAAATCATCATTCGGCATTTAAGCCCTGGCAGACTTTTTCAATCAGAATAAAACATGATATTAAAAAAAAAAAAAAAAAAAACATGTACCACTACAACCCATGAAGGGTCTTGGGCTCAGTACATATAGAGATTCGTACTGTTTCTAGGCCAACGGCAGTGCAATGAGGTGACTAGGCCTTAATCACGCTCAGCCGCCAGGTTTTTCCCCAATTAATTTGGGTACCCACTTTATAGAGGCTGGGTCTGCCCCAGGAGGGTCTCCATACCCTAGGGTGGCCCCCCCGACTGAATTAACAGAATAAATAATATTTCTGCCACAGCCGGGATTCGAACCCAGGACCCGGAGCACAGCCGACTAGTGCTCATGATATTAAAGCATTATTAAATTTTACATTGATATAAAAAATTACCACGCACGGGGACACACAAATAACTTTTTGCGGGACTTGTTCATTTGGACAAGATACGTGTATTTCCGGTGAAAAACTCGAATTCGAAAATGTTCAGAATCGCAATACTTCAATTCAATACATATGTAGGTGAAAGTAAGAAAGGAAAAAATAAATTATCATTATTCTGTTATTCATTGATATGACAAAAAAATAAATAAATAATTTGCTTTAACTTATCTATATATGAAATTTATAGTGCCTAAGGGAAAGAACTCCGATGGATAAAATTTTTTAATCCAATTTTCAACGGAAATGCACGTTTTGGATCCTCTGAGTCCAAATAACCAAGTCGCGAAATAGGACTGTATGTGTGTGCAGTAACGCCCGATTTGTCACACTAACTTTTTCACCAAAATCGGACAACCAGAAGAAGAACCACCACTTAATACCATTTTGCACCCTTTTGTGATTTTGTTTCAAAATCGGCTCTATCGATTTTGATTAACCTCGCTATATCATTGTAATATTTATAGGACTTTAATGTCATGTAGGTTTCATTGTGATTTAAACAGTCTGACCGGGTTTAAATGTTGATATTTTAAAGTTTCTTCCTCTAAAGTACCTTTAATTTTATTGATTGGGAAAAATTTAATATTACATGTAGTTCGCATTGATCAAATCCGACTTAATATACAAGTAAAACAAATTTGATGACCAAATAAAGGAGAAAAAAACAAAATTGTTCTCAAAAAGAACCCAAACGATTTTGATAAAACTATTCAATATCGGTGCAAAATTGAATTTATTTTATTGTCATGTAGATATTCTGATTGAAATAGTCTGACAGGGCTTAAAAGCCGATCTTTTTAAACTGTCTACTCTAAAGTACCTTTAATTTTATTTATTCGGAAAAAATTAACATTACACACTGTTTATCAATGATACGAAATTGGTAAGTACATAATGTGAAACTATTAAATAAACAACTGATAGAGAAAACTGCTAAAATATTGTTTCATTTAGCATTGTTTAAGTTTTTTCCAACATAAGAATAGTAATATGGAGTATAATATACCGTTGGAAAGCTTAAGATTAAGAAAAAATGTCATATTATGTCCAAAGTTGTATAAGGTAACGGAGAGTGATGAAAAAATACAAAAAAAAGTAATTGTTGTATACAATAATTTATATTGTTAGATTAATTAATCTAAAACATATGTTTTTATCGATAGTCAATGTATTTTTTAGTTCAGCTCTCATTTAATTTAAAAGTTCTTAAACTTGTTTTAAAAACTGAGGTAACTGAACGACGCGTGTCTTTGAAATACAAATGACAATTAAATTATTCAGATATTTTCTATACTAAAAACGCGATTAAATAATGCTAGAGTTAGGGAAGGACGGTGAAAATATTGGAGTTATAGTCTTTATTTTCAGCAAATAGTAATCAATAGCCGACTATTCTAATATAAATAAATATATACAACCTTTAACATCCCCACCCTAAGTTAGTTGTGCATTGAACACCTTCCTCGGACGGCCGATGAGATGTTGAG
Organism: Piezodorus guildinii; assembly: GCA_023052935.1. Lineage (NCBI taxonomy): Eukaryota > Metazoa > Arthropoda > Insecta > Hemiptera > Pentatomidae > Piezodorus > Piezodorus guildinii. Next base: position 85,900,022 of record CM041295.1, read on the forward strand.
TGAGTGAATATAATTTTAGAATGAATAGAGTTTTTCGTTTCTTTTTTAAATTAGAGATATTATAAAATATGGCCCTTTTAAAACATGAATTTCTAAAATCGTAATTTTTGAAACAGTAAGCTAACTTCGACGACACTGCTGATGAAGCAGTACTATTATAAGAGTATAATAATTAAAATAACTTTATTCTGGAACCATGTCCCTTAAGAATAACAATTTCGTACGATAAATATACGCTTTAAACTGTATATTACACTGGCCGAGAGACCCATAAAATATATTTTATTCGAAAATGTATAAAAAATATAGATATATACAAAAATTATGGAATATAAACAAAAGAAAAAAATTCTGCTATAAAATAATAGAGCTGAACAATTGAGACGTTGGTTTCCAAAAGGTACTATATCCATTCTAGGAAATTTTACAGGACGCGCGAAAATCACTAATTATTATATTATTAAATTAGCTAATTTGATTCTTTTCGCATTAAAATCCAGAATTGTTTTTTTAGTATATTAATAACATCATATTAAAGATATGAAATGAGATGTTTTGGTATAATTTGGAACGAAATTAAATGTGTAATTATTTCCTTTAGAAAATAATTATATTTCTAAATTGTGTTTATAAAGGGCTTGGGTGTTCATTAGATCAAATCAAATAGGAGATTTAGATATAACTAATTGATGAGAATAGAAATATGTAAAAAAAATCAATTTTGTAAAAAATGTCCTCTAGTACTTATTGGAAATCGACGTCTCAATTTTCAACTTGATAAAATAAATGAAATTTGATAAAATAAATAATCTTGTCTTATGTTGAAAGTAGGATAGCGGATTTACAATTTTACATCTAGTGGGCGTCTGTTTGGGATGCTAGAAGGGGTTGGATGGGATCTGAATGCGAGAAGAAGCATGGCGAATATGATTACTTAGGTGATTCCAGAGGGATGTAGAGCGGGTATACAAGGAATTATCAAAAGATTTAGTTGTTTGGGTAGGAATTTAAAGGTCAAAATGGCGTGATCTAGTTTCAAGTAAGTAAATTGTATGTATTTGAATTGAAGAATACTGGAATGTGCGGAGGATGTTGAGATTTAATGACTTGGTAAAGGTATGTTCCGAGGAAATATTAGTATATATGGATAAATATGCACGATGGGTAAGCATTTTTAGAAAAAGATAAAATAATTAAATTAAATGTTAAAATGCGATGTGAAAAGTATAGAGATATCATGAAAATATAATTGTTCTACATATACTTGAAAATGGCCCTTGAGGCCGAAACGTTGTTAGGTGTAAAAGTGAAATAAATCAAAGTTCTTTTGGAAACGGCCAAAAATATATATATATAATATATATATATATATAATATATATATATATTATATTATATAATTATATATATATATCTTATAATAATATACTTTACGATCTACTCTCATACCTACCAAATATACATAAAAAAATTTATAGGCAGACCTCTGGCGGGGATAACTTATCAAGTGATAATTGATCCGGGTGAAAATTTAGAACTGTATTATTATTTAAAAAAAAAAAAATGTTTTGTGCCCAAAAAATTAAAAAAACATTTAGGGGTGCACAACCCTTATCACTTATAATGAAAAACATATAGTAGCCGATTCTCAAACATATTGAATATGCATATAAAATTTCATTAAAATCGGACAAGCCGTTTAGGAATGTGGTAACTAAAATTGTGAGAATTTTATATACTAGATATTGAAAATTAAAGAAAAGCACATAAAAATCAATGAAAAAATTATTGAAGTTTAGGTTCTCTCGTAAAATGAATTATAATATTAATTTCCAAAACTATCCATTACTAACCGGTTCGGAGGAGTGCTACCACATATCGTGACACAAGATTTTTTTCTATTACATATTATTTAATAAAAAAAAATGTGTGTCCAACGAAACTTAACACGCTCACGGCGGGACGAACAGCTACGTTTATTCCCGTGAGGCGGGACTATCTTAGCTACTTACGTTTCGTGGGGCGGGGCGGCAATTAAATTAGGAGTGGGCATAATCGGATGATCGTCATAATCGGACTTCGATGATTTCAATAATCGAATGATCGAATGATGAAATTGAATAGGTACAAATATCCATAAAACTCATGTGATGAGAAAAAAAAAAAAGGTCTTTCGATTATCCCAACCTCTTCCAATCCCTCCATTATCGTTTAAAATCTCAGTTCGAATGATTTTTAATTCTTCGAACCCATTAATCCGATAATCGATTAATTCGAATGATTGAAATAATCGAATGATCTGATAATCATCATTCCATTATGCCCACCCTTAGCGGCAATGTTGCAAGTTCCAATGTTTTTAATGTGATATTGTTTTGACATACACATATGACTTGAACGAGTAATTATGGAAATACTTAAAAAAAGATTCCTATATTATTATTTATTATTAAAAATAATTCTTATATTATTTTTTATTATTAAAAATAATCCTTATATTATATATTATATTCTTATTTATGGGGATAAAAGTATGAAATGAAATCACGCACAGCTAAATAAAATTCTTTATGAAGAGTAATCAAATGAAATTAACCGATATGAGTCCTTTGAGGGAGTATGTTGAAAGTTATAAAATATTTAATAAATGAACCCTTATACTTGTTAATTCCTACAACATTTAATGTTGAGAAAAAAAACAACTTATTTTCTAAAAACAAGTGACTTACCTGTGATACACGTCGCTCCATGGGATAGTAAAGCATGACCCACCGGTGGGTCACCCAGGCTTGAAAGTGTTAATGTAATTCTTTAATACTTTTTCAACTATTTATTTATTTATCTTTTCAGGAGGAAATTCCAATTTGGATCTGCTGCTCAACTTCGCTGAGTTGCTATCAGCACACAGCATACCGCATCAATCCCGAAGACAATCTTAAAGAAAATATATATATTAATAAATTTATATATATATATATATATATATATATATATATATATATATATATATAATATATATAAATATATATATATAGATATATATATATATATATAGTTATATATATTATATATATAGTATATATATATAAATTCTGGACATATGGAATCGAGCTTTGGGGCTCTACTAAATCATCTAATTCCTCTCGCATTCAATCGTTACAATCCAAAATCCTTCGCAAAATCCTAAATGCTCCTTATTTCGTCACGAATAAAATCATCCATAAAGACCTTAAATCCCATTTGTCGCAGAACTAGCCCGAAACAGATATGCCTCTTTTCATTCCAAACTCCCAACTCACACGAATCCTCTTGTACGCAACTTATCATTCCCATCTATTCCTGACAACCCTCGAGGCGATTGAAAAGACGATGGCCTCGAGACCTACTGTAATTAAATTGACATTGAAGTGCTACCACTGGGTAGTTTCTTCACTAGACATTATCACGCCCATAAGTGTAAATTAGCCCATTTACTTGTTGTATATATTATATGTACAGTTGTAAATATCAATAAAATGTTTAAAAAAAAAAAAAAAAAAAAAAAAAAAAAAAAAAAAATATATATATATATATATATATATATATATATATATATATATATATATATATATATATATGTATAAATAAATTTAAAACTTCTGCTCACCAGATTTTTTTTTTCATCTTGTGTAATTATTTTCGTGCAAGAATTCTGCTGTACAAAAAATCTGTATAAATATATACGGTTGTAGTAATACTGTGGATTGTATAGAGAGCCTGCAGGGCCTAATCGAGAAGATAATGCAGGGGGGGGGGGGGCATTGAGGTGTCGGCCTAACCCTTTCTGCTTTTTACTGATGTTTTTTCCTCCGGGCCGGGTGCTCCTCCAACCACCCGAGGTCAATGCAAAATCCTTCACTACCTGCTCCCTACCTCAACACTCCTGTTTCCTTATTCAAACCCCTCCCTTGATATCTTCTTCTATTTTCGTAATATAACGGTATGCAGAAAGGTAATTAATGTAAATTTTATTTATTACGAAAATATTTGCTGTTTCTAACTCACTGCTTTCAGTTACCTCCCTTGTAAAAATCGATTTAAGGACTTTTAAATCAGGAAGGATATGACATCCTATTTTGTTGGAAGATGCGACCAGGTGATCTCAAACAAATCTTCAAGTTTACACCGATTTATACCACGCATTAAACTGCACATTAACACACCTACCAAGTCCTGCCATAAATATTGTTACAAGTAAAAAAAAATCTGGTGCGCGCAACACACGACTTTCAATCAATTCCAGAATTTTAAAAACATTTAAAGACGAAAACAAATTTCGAAAGAATTTATTACATTTAGTTTCAATAGAAATATGTGTTTTATTAAATAATCTATTATATTTTTTTTTTCTCATCATTGTCGTAATTGTTCTTTTGTTTGAATATTTGTTCGATAAATATTAGGCCGTTTTACAAAAGAAATTCTTGGATATATTTTTTTTTAAAACAATTTATTTAATCCAGTCATCGCGACGTTTCAGCCTCTAGGGCCATCATCAAGCTTCTGTAATCAATTAAAGTTTCATTGCATTTGTACATTTTCAACAATTCAATTACAACACATAATAAATTATTTTTAATAATTATGTCACCTACCATGCATATCCATCTTAATTATCTTTTCATTTCACCGCTTTTCAGCAGCGTCGTCATAATTTTTTTAAAATATCATTTTTCAAAAAAAAAAAACCTGTATTCAAAAATATCATATTATTTTTCATCATCAATTGAAAAAGGGATCTATTTATTCAAAAAAGAAAAGAAACATTTTTTCCAACTTACTTAACAGTTTTCGGCCGCCTTTTAGGTGTTCTCGTGCGCGACTGAACTTGGGTTGGGGATGCCAAAGGATTTATATATTTACTCTGTCGATAGCACTTGCATAAAAGGTGTTTAGGTTGTCTACGTCTGTTTGGTGGTTAAAATAAATTTTAGAAAAATTTAGAAAAATCAGTTAACCACCAAACAGACGTTGTCTACGTCTAAAAGGTCTAAAGACCTTTTATGCAAGTGCTATCGACAGAGTAAATATATAAATCCTTTGGCATCCCCACCCCAAGTTCAGTCGCGCACGAGAACACCTATAAGACGGCCGAAAACTGTTAAGTAAGTTGGAAAAAATGTTTCTTTTCTTTTTTGAATAAATAGATCCCTTTTTCAATTGATGATGAAAAATAATATGATATTTTTGAATACAGGTTTTTTTTTTTGAAAAATGATATTTTAAAAAAATTATGACGACACTGCTGAAAAGCGGTGAAATGAAAAGATAATTAAGATGGATATGCATGGTAGGTGACATAATTATTAAAAATAATTTATTATGTGTTGTAATTGAATTGTTGAAAATGTCTAAATGCAATGAAACTTTAATTGATTACAGAAGCTTGATAATGGCCCTAGAGGCTGAAACGTCGCGATGACTGGATTAAATAAATTGTTATAAAAAAAAAATATATCCAAGAATTTCTTTCGTAAAACGGCCTAATATTTATCGAACAAATATTATATTATTATCTACGACATTCGGTTAGTTTTATGAACTTTTCATCACACTCCATTAACTTTTGCGATGTTTTGTATAAGATAATGTTTTTTCCTAAGATATTTACATTTCCAAAAGTATATTATTCATCTATATTACTGTTTTTATGTTCAAAAACACAATGGAATTCACTCAGCTTCTATATTTATTTTTTATCTATGCTGACCAGATGATAAGGTTAATTTCTTCAAATCTACAAAATTGAAAATAGTGCAGTGGAAGAAAATTTAAGCTATCGGCATTTGAGTCCTGTCAGACTATTTCAATAATAATGAAACCTTACATCCTATTAAAGCCCATTAAATTTTACATCGATATATCGATATATATACATAAACAGGGAGTTTAATTAAAAGTGTTTCAGCAGTTTTTGAGAAGATCGTAAAAACGCGCAAAATGCATGGTATAAAGTACATCTTCCGGTCAGCTAATTACAAAGAAAAATATGCTGTAACATCTCGGAAGTATAGTTTTCCCAAATATGAAATTCCATTTTTTTACGACCTTTCGTTTTGGTGCTAGACTTACTTTTTCTTTATAGAATTTTAACTCGCTATAAGTTTAGTTTTTTATTAATTTTCGAGAATTTTTTAAACCACTATCTTCGTTAGTTACGTAATGTGTTGTGAAGACTAGAAACGTATAGCACATCCTCATTATATTGTCAGTTTTAGTTTAGATTTGATATACACAAAATTACCATAGTTAAAGAGATTATCCCAACACAAGTTTTCAGTGGCGAAGCTGATTTTAAACAGTATAGGCCAAAAACTATATATTATTCACAGTTTTAAATTCAGGAAATAACTGGCAAATACATTAATTGAGCTGCATGGTCTGGACGATTTCGAATCAATTGGCCCATATATAGAAAAATACTTTTATTTCCATTAAAATTTAACGAATTCTTTTTTTTTTTTTTTTCAATTCTTTCGATCCAACCACAATGTCATATGAAATAATATTATCATTATTTACGAGCCTATACTAGGCAAAGAACTGGTTTTTTTCAACATTTATCAACAATCCACATCTAAGAAGAGTAGGGAAGTTTTTCGTTTGTCTTTTTTTAATAATAAAAATGACAGGCTTTCAAAATATTTCAAGTTTATATCTCAACCTTACTAAACGAGCGATTTTATGACAAAGATAAAAGATGCAGGGATGCAACATTCTATGCCGACAGGGGACTGACTATCAATTGACCTATCTAAATTAGATGCGCAGACCCCATGAGGTGAGTCATATCAGATACTGTTAATTTAATCCATAAACATCAGGCTACCCTAACATAGCATGTTCGATGGTGGTCATTGGTATTAGAACTTTAAAAAAACGTGCTGATATCAAAGTGCAAGATTTTATATATATATATATATATATATATATATATATATATATATATATATTATATATATATATATATATATATATATACGGGGTGTCTCATAAACGCCTAGTCATATTGTGGGAGCAGATATTAGACAAGTGGAACAAAAGTTCATATGACTTGTAGTCAGATTCTCAACGATCAGGTAGGAAAAACAAATTTGGGCTATTTGCTACAATCCGTGGTTTTCATCAGAAAAGCTCAAATATATCTACTTAATATGCGATATATGATATGAAAATAAGTGGTACCAAATAGGAGAAGAGGAAATTTCCCCAGAAGTTGAAAACTCTAAACAGCGTCATGCAAAATTAAATTATAATATTTCTATGAATATCTCGACATTTCAAGCAGCTATTACTCTATTACTTTCTCAAGGTTTTTAAATTTACCAGATCTTAAAAAACCTCTCCTTTTAATCAGCTAAAGAATGATACTAATAAAACTACCGAGGAGAAAAGGAAAATCAGACAAACGGCCTTATACGAGGTTACCATGTAAGGAAAAGATTTTTATCAATAATAATAAAAGGGACTTTTAATTAATGTTGAAAAAATTAAAATTAATAAGTTTAAATGGAAACATTTATTTTATACCTAATAATATGACTATTTAAATTATTTTCTATAACAATCACTAATTTTTATGGTCTCTTATATGTCTTATATCACTCTCCAATTACTTCTACAACTTTTTATGTTAGATAATATTTATAAAGGATGAGATGTTCGGGTGGCAGTCAAATTATTGCAAAAGAGTGAAAAAACTATTTTTGAAATCTTTTGATCGATGTTCAACCTGGGCCTAAGAATAACAAGATTGGTGTACATGATTGGTTGCAACTTCTTAAAAATGGCTCCTATGATTTTGATTAAGGTCACTATAGTGTTGTAGTATTAAATGGGTTTTAATTTCATGTGTCTTTTAATCTCATCCAAATAAATTGTTATTGCTTAAATACCAAACACCTACACTTTAACAAAAGAAAAAAAAGAGACTCAAAAGATAATTTGTTCCTTATAAATTTCTAATCATATTGTTGGAATACATACTAGACATCAAGTAGAACATTAAAGCTCCTATGATCCTAGTCAACGGTTAGGGAGGGAAATCAAAATTTGATTTTTTTTTTCCCTATTATCCGTGGTTATCATACCCTTAAATACAAATAATACGAAACCTGCACAAAGAAGAGCCGGACTGATACAACGGAAACAACACAATGCCCTGCCTTAAGGACTTCAAACTTGGAACGTTCTTTCATTGTACCAACCAGGAGCCTTGGATCAGCTCCTGATTCAATTGGAAAAATACTTCATTGATATATAAATGCTGTCCAGAGATAATATGGACCGGCCAAGGCCATTTAGTAAGAAGCGCCACAAAATGTTCTACAGCTGCAATGAAAGAGATCACACCTACTGAACGGGATTCATAATCAGCAAGAAACTCGCAACAGCGGTGACTGGATCTAAAGCAGAGGACCCCCGGATATTCTACTTACATATAAGAGGAAGATTCTACAAATATAGCCTTATATGTATCCATGCCCCAATAGAACTCTCAAAGGAAGCGATAAAAGATGACTTCTACGCCAAACTAGAAAATTGCCTCGACGAGTATCCAAGGTTTGATATTAAATTAGAGATTGAAGACAGAATGCCCAAATCGGGAAAGAGAAGGAGTTCAAACCAGTTATCGGCATGCACAGTAATGAACTACTAAATTTTCGAACATCAAACGTATCCAATCCTTTCTGTCCAAAGTCCTTAGAACAATAGCCAATGCTCCCTATTATGTTACAAACAAGACCTCACATCAAGACCTTAAGATCCCTTATGTCCTTGATCTCATCCCATCTAAATTCTCAACCTTCCACCAGAAACTTACTCTTCTTCCTAATCCTCTGGCACAATCCCTATCTACTACCAACCATCCTTACAACCCTCCTCGTAGGCTGAGGCGGCAGTGGCCGAGAGATCTCCTATAAAAATGCAACTGGAATGCTGGCAATGGCCAACTTCGCCACTCACGCCTGAGAGTGAGTGGCTCTAGCGCCCTCACTCAGTCTCCACTGGCTAGACTGGTGACCCGGCTGACTGAGAGGCGCTGGGAACTCATGGTGTTGTGCCACTCCATCCACTTCTGGTTGTAGGGGTTCGATTCGGAGTTCCCAGGGGCAGTATGTAAATAATGTATATAGGTATGAACGTGGCCAAGATTTTATTTACTTTATCTTTATTTTTATTTGTTAGTTAAGTTTACTTATTTTATTTCATCTTATGTTATTATGTGTATATATTTTTTATTTGCTTTTATTATTATTATTGTTATGTCTTGTTTTGTTTTGTTTTTTTACTCTGTACATATGGTATGAATGACATCTTTTATCCCTAATACTTATTTCCCAAGATAGTGGCAGATTGTATTATTTCTCAATAAAGCAATATTATTATTTTTAATTGAACAATGTTAATTCTGAAAACCTCCTGGTTGTTGCTAGAGTAAGAGCCAGAATCTCAATAGTTAAGAGGCTTCGAGGGACACGGGAAAGAAAGTATAATCTTGGCAAGATTACCCTAGAAGACCCATATATAAGGATGCCATTCTCCTTCATGGGTGAGATAGTGAGGGTGGTTGGAGAGCCTTAAGGCCTTAACCAACACTGGTCTGAATAAAAAAATGTGTTGGCGAGTGTTACCCAGGAAATACTGGGGCAGCAATAACTCATAAGGAGCGCGCTAAAGCTTGATGAAGAATGATATACAGTGAATGAGGAAACAACAAAAAAGTATACCTATAGAGGTATAGTACAGGGACGTCATACAAGGAGAGCTGCTGAAGAATATTGCACAAAGAGTAGAGAGGAGAAGCTCTTACTAAGGCGGAAAAAGGGCCTGGGAAGAATAGAAGCTGGAGGAAATAGGAAACATAAGGAGTTTTAATGAAATAAGAAAGTTCTTTCAGCAAATAAACACTGGCCGCAAACTCTTCAAGCCTAGAGTTAACGCCTGCAAAGATCAGGATGGAAACCTCTTTTTGGAAAAAAGGGAAGATCTAAATAGATGGAAGGACCACTACAGCTCGCTACTGGGAGAGAACATGACTGAAGATTGAGGTTTTAAAGAAATCCCCCGGGAGAGTTGGAACCACCTGGTTTTGAATATGTAGAGGGTGCCGTGCTATCCTTTAATAATAATAAAGTATTTGGTACCTACGACCTACCCGCTGAAATCTTTAAATATGGTTGTGACGAGCTGACCAAATACATATATGGCATTATCATGAAGGTGTAGATACTTGAGAAAATCCCAGATGAGTAGAAGGATAGTGTGTTATGCCCTATTCATAAAAAGGGAGATGTTCTTGATTGCCGAAACTACAAAGGAATCTCCTTACTTCCATGCGCCTATGGAAGTAAGGATTTATCCTCTTGCGGATATTATACAAGAAAATAATGCCATTCGCAGAGCGTGAATCTATATTTTAATGCAAAAAGAATCAAATTAGCTTGTTTAATAATATAGTAATGAGGATTTTCACGCTTCCTATAGAATTTCCTAGAATGGATATAGTACCTTTTGGAAATCAACGTCCCAATTATGGGATTATAAAATTTGTTTAACTTTGTTCATTACAAAATTTGCGATAAACATGATATTTTTAGAGATATTTAAAAAAAAAACCTCTGCAACATCAATTTTTTCTACTTCAACGCCTTACAAAACCAATCAAGGGATATTACGGACATTTTTACTCCCAGGTACTAGACGTGGCTTATCGTTATCAATATTTATTATTTTATTTCTAGAATATGTACATAAAGATGTCACTATGACCTTTTCTTTTATTTTATTTTTCTTCTTTCTTTTGTTATTTAAATGTAGTTATATATTGTTTTTGGCCAGATATAATAATTTTTTATTTTGTTCATTATTGTTCTTAAGGGATATTTTCTCAGGATAATGTTTCTTGTTCTATTCTATTCAGCCAGTAAAAAAAAAAACTGCTATAAGCCAGTTAATAACAAACAACAGACCCACTATAGGGTCGATATAATTCAGATAAATAACAATAACATAAAGTGATACCATAATGATAATAATTCTAAAGTATATATTCCAAACACCTTGATTTACTAGCTAGATCTTATGACTTTTAGTCGTGGATTTGTTATCTGTGATGCAATGTAGGAATTTAAATAGGCCCACCCATTCAAATCTCTCGTACGCTCATTAATTTATAGCGACAAGCACAAGCAGACGCCGTTTTTTAAATATTTAAATAAGGTTGTCCTGAAATCCGAATTCAAATAGAAATGATGCATCACCTTGTAATTTCGGACGTAATATACTTTTGTATAAATTATATTTTCGTCCGCAAAGAATGTTTTCCGAAAGCATTATGAGATTGATTTGGAAATATTAAAAACAGGTTAAGTACATATATTTCCTCCAAAATTTTAACTGTAACCTCATCAAGATTAATTTGTAAATTTTTATGAAGAAACATGAGTTTTGGTACTTCTATTCATTCACTTTCTTCTTTTTTTTTTTATAATTGCTTTGAAACGTAAATATGTAAGACATTTTTGTACATACAGTTCGTCCTCTGCCCGAATGCATCAAGATATGTAGTTTATTGGCTACAACAGACATATAAGTCATGGGGATTGGCCCATTTGGTTTTAGTGGTAGTTAGTGGTTGTCATACATAAATCTTAATAGCATAAATATAAATGAATAGGTAAATTCCAATTGCTAACTGGTACATCTTAGTAAATATTGTGACACAAATTATGTGGATTTGTATTCTCCTTAAATGTATATAGTGTTTTGGAGAAAAAAACAAAAAAACAATAAATTTTATTTATCTTATCCACATCATCAATATTTAGCATGTTTTCTAAGGATGATTGTTTACTGTCTTGAACGATATAATTTGCCAGGTAATGATCCCTTTCAATACTGAGTGTAGGACATTGTAATTACAGGTGCTTTAAGTGTTCGGTGATATGTTCTTTACACCCCTACATTTTTCTCATGTTTTTACATTGAAAGTGGTTTTCTTAGTAAAAATTTTCAGTATCTGATATTCTTAGTTGGCTAACGAGTCTCAGTTTATTTGTATTAACACGATAAGTTAAATAATCTTACATCTAGAATAAAAAAAGGATAAAATGCATGTTGGTTATCATTACCGTACTTGTCCGGGATGTATTGAAAAAAAAAAAAAAAAACGTTTTTCAGCCAAATATTTGTATTATTAAAAGAAACATATTATTATTATTTGTTTTAAAATAAACTGCTATTAATAATCAAGGTACGGTTCACTTTTATCTACCCTCACTAAACATCTGCTAAGCAATTTAGGCGTTGATTTCCAAAAGGTACTGTATCCATTCTAGAAACTTTTACAGGAAGCGGGAAAATCTCTCATTACTTTATTATTAAACTGCCTAATTTCGGTCTTTTCGCATTAAAATCTTGAATTGTATTTTTACTATATTAATAACATCATATTAAAGTTTTGAAATTAAATGTTTTAGTATGAATTAGAACGAAAGTAAATGCGTAATTAGTACTTTTAGAAAATGACCGAATTTCTAAATCGCTTTTTTTAAGGACTTGAGAGCTCATTAGATAAAATAAAATAGAAGATTTATATTACAAAAAGTGATGAGATTACAAATATGTAAAAAAATCAGTTTCCTAAAAAATGTCCTTTAGTACCTTTTGGAAATCAACGTCTCAATTGCTGGATCCCACGCTGATACCATTCTCTGGGATGATTATCAAAGAACTCTTGGAGAACAACTCCAAAATCCGCAAAATTATCAATTTTTCCCCTTGAAGAAAATGGACCATGGATCGAAACAAGTAGTAATCCGATAGTAGGTGGTCTGGACTAAATGTTGGATGAGGCAGGACTTCGAATCTATTCTTTTAACTTTTCTTTGGTTCTACGAGCTAGTGCTTTCAAGATAATTTTCACTTGTTGAAAATTCCATGGATTCCAACAAGATTGGAAATTCCCCTTCAGAAATACGAATGCGAAGTTCAATTTGAACTTATAATTCTCCAACATAAAATAAAACTTTTTTTTGGCAGAAAAAATTAGGATAACGCTTTAATAACTTCGCGTAAAATCTTTCAAGTTGTTCGAAGCAGAATAGAATAGAATAAAATTTATTAATGACTTGTTACATTTAGGACTAACTGGTCCTCCCTTACAGTAAACAGGAATTGTATATACATTTATAATTAACCTTGAGTCAATTCTTTTACGTCAGTTATAAATACAATTTTTTCTAATATTAATACTATTTTATGTTCACAACATCATCAGAACAAAATAAAACATCAAAGTTGAGATTAAAATAAAAATAAATAAACATAAAAGGAAATTATAACTCTCTATAATTCTTTTCGCATAAACGTTTCTAATACTCTTATATACACTATATACATTACAGATTTTAATAACACAAAAATTTACAAAAAAAGTAAATCCTTCTAACATAATAATATAACGTTTTTAAACTTAAAATTATTCCTCATGTATCATCTCTGTTATATTTTTTTTAATTGTTTCAAGTGAAATTATCAAATTAAATTTTTTTATTGGACTTATTTAAATATTCTACATGCACTTACAATGAATGATTTATTAAAAATCGATGTTTTATGTTTCAGAATTATTGGGTTGATGCAAAATTAATGCAGGTTTTTAGTAGGTATTGTAAATACGCCATATCTTTACTTTAACCATATATATTTAATCAAAATAATTTCCATCTGAATCAATGCACTTTTGCCAACGTTCAACAAGCTTTCTTATCCCACCAGAAAAAAAATCCGAATCCCTGGACTCAATGAAATCACGAAAAGAATTTTTAATGTCGTCCTGGTTTTAAAATTTTTCTCCCTCAAAAAGTTGTCCAGATGCCTGAAAAAGTGGAAGTCTGTAGGAGAGAGGTCAGGTGAATAAGGCGGATGTTGGAGAACTTCGTAGCCCAACTCGTGCAGTCGTCGAAGCGTTGGTTGTGCAACGTGTGGTCTGGCGTTATCGTGGAGCAGGATCGGCCCCTTCCGATTCATCAATGCTGGGCAAAGACGTTGCAATTTTTGAGTTCCGAGTTCCGCCGCCATTTCTCGTGTGGTTTTGGTTGGGTCTTCTTCCACTTTTGACCTCAGCTGGTCGTTGTCCAGAGCAAGATGACGGCCCCGACCTTCCTTGTCTTCGAGGTCGAAATCTCCTCTGCGAAACTTCTGGAACCAACGCTGCACCGTGCACTCATTAATAGCCCCCTGACCCCACACTTCATTAATATTACGAGCCGTTTGCGCAGCGCTGCGCCCTAATTTAAATTCGTAAAAATAAATTTGACGAAAATCGCACTTTGACATTTTCGATTCAAGACCTTTGAACACACTGAACAAAACGATTTTACTAAACAAATTCATGGTGAAAGAGAGGGTATTAGATAAGGTTTGTTTTGGTATAATAATGATCAATGTTAGGATTACTTTGTTTACACAATTGGAATTAAGTTATTGCAATAGAGGAAACCTGCATTAATTTTGCATCAACCCAATAGTAATGTGTATTTAGAGGCTTTATTATTTCTATTGTGAATGTCGTGTAAGAAAATCATATTTGCGTCAAGATAGCTCGGGGTTTTGCACTTTAATATCTTAATTGTAATTGTTAATAAATTAAATTTTCTTCTTGACCTAATCTTAAGGTGTGATATGCCGATCTATTGAGGTTTGTGTTATTAACTTACAGCTGCATTCTGGGCTCTTTGAAGTCTATTTAATAATTTTTCTGTGATATCCGTATAGGTCATACTTGAATAATGCAGGTACGGCATAACCATAGAACTTAGCAGGATTTTTCTGATCTTCATACAAGGCTGAAAATTTAGTTTTCTGGGTCGGAATAGAGCTTTATGAATTTTACTGCATATGTGCTGAGTTTATACATTCCAGGCCAGATTTTTACTTATGAAAATGCCTAAATTATTTATTTGCGTTTCATACATCAACTCTGTATTAATTATTGATACTTTGCTTATTACTTTTTTATTTATTGTTTGTTGTTGTGTTCGGAATCCTATTATTATTGCCTTTGATTTTTGTAGATCTATATTTAATCCGAGATCAACACACCATCTTTCCAGTCTCTTCAAATCATTTTTTTTTTTTTTTTAAAGAAATTTACAACTGTATTGTACAATAAAACACATTAAGTAAATGTGCTAATAGATCAAGTAGGCGTGATATAGGATGTGAAGAAACTACCCAGTGGTAGCAAGCACTTTAAATATTATTCAGATAAGTAGGTCTCGAGGCCATCATCTTTTCAGCCGCCTAGGAAGATGATTAGGAATAGGAGATGAGAGTTTGCGGACGAGTAATTTGGAATAAAAGGAGGAATATCTAGTTCGGGCTAGATCTGCGACTAATGGGATATTTAGGTCTTTATGAATTATTTTATTGGTGATAAAGTAAAGGGCATTTAGGATCTTTCGGATTGCAAGGATTGAATGCGGGAAGAATTGGATGGTTTGGTGGATCCCCATAACTCAATCCCATATGTCCAAATAGGCTTAATGATGGTAATATAAATTAATTTTTTGTAGTATGTGGAAAGTTTTGATTGTTTGTCCAGTAAGTGTTGTAGTAAGCGGTATCTACGAGCTGTTTCTTGTCGTTTCAGTCTAGTGTGAGGATTCCAAGTAAGACGTTTGTCTAGATGAAGTCCTAGGTACCGGATCTGTTAAACTGAGGTGAGTGGAATATTGTTAAAGGAAATAGTGGGACAGGCGGACATAGGTTCTTCAAATCATCATTCATCTTATCAATTTTATCATTTATATGGTTCACATCGGCCTCAATATATATCTCAATATATATAAGTCATCCACATATAGCATATATTTACGATGTTTGAATTTTTCGCCTATTAAGTTAAAAATAATGTAAATAATAAGCTGGATAAATTCGAGCTTTGTGGTGTACCAAAGACTTGTATTGCTCTGTGTGTTGCATTATTTTGTACTGAGTTGATAATCAAATTTCTGTTGTTCAGGTATGATTCTATAAGATTTAGCATATTATCTTTCATACAATAAATTAATATTCAGGATCTATGGAATCAAATTCTCTACTAAAATAAATCAGTAAAGTACATAATTCATAGTGCATCCATCAGGAACAAATTCGTGATGAATAACGCTTTCAAAATTCCATGCCAGCATCGATAGCAATCTAGCTTTGCTTACGGGTATTCAGATTTCGACAGTAAACCCACTTTTCATCACAGCTGACGGACTGACTATCTTCAGGTAAGAGATGAGAAGAGAAAATACTTTATTTAAAAAGTAGTGCTGCCCAACTATATTCGGTTGCTTACAACACAGTATACTATAATTTCCATAGAAATGTTTGTTTAAAATAATTGTAACATTATGCATAGCATGTAACATTAATATAAAATTATTACTTGTTATTATTATTAAATTGTTTCATTGTTTTTCTATATTTTATTTTGTTATACATATACAAATCTCTCTTAACACGTTCATGCCAGGGCGGATATGTACGTTTTACTGTGCCGGCAGGACTATATTAGCTGCTTACACTTCGTGGGGTGGAGCAAATACTTTAAAAAAGATTCTTATATTATTAAAAATGATATTTATATTATTATTATATATTATATTTTTATATCATATTATTAGAGTAAAAACATGAAAATAAATCACGCACAGCTAAATGCAATTCTTCACGAAGATTAGTAATCAAATGAAATTAACCGGAAAGAGTCTTTTGAGGGGGGATGTTGAAAGTTATAAAATATTTAATAAATAAACCCTTACTCTTGTTAATTCCTACAACATATCATGTTGAGAAAAAATAAAATAAACTTATTTTCTAAAAACAAGTTACTCATCTGTGATGGAAAAAATAAAATGAAACATTTATTCAAAATTTCTTAACTTGATTTGAACTACGAAGGTAAGTAGAAGTCGTGTGTTTCGTGTGTTCCGATTTGTTTTTTCAAATTAATATGCGTATATGTGTTTAGAAAATTTACTTATATTTTCGACTATCTAGGTCCCTTGTAACGATTTTCAACTTACCAGCTCCCCACCTCCATAACTAAAATATTGCATATGCCCTAGATAATTTGTATGTGAATGTATGTCATTAATAAGTTATTGAAAATTAAACCTCAGACAGATAATAATCAACGAAAGGCAGTTATTACATCATGTTATTGGCAAAGACGTTTTTCCCCATTTCCTAGAATTGCTCAATTCAAAGATAAGATATTCTCATCCAATATCAAATTTATCAGTATTAGTTTTATTTTACCATTTAATTGGTTACGTTTTGGATTCCTAACTTACGTGTCGGGTCTCAAAAATAGGGCATGACGTTTTTCCTTGCCTGTGTCGAATATATATATATATATATATATATATATATATATATATATATATATATATATATATAATATATATTTTTTTTTTTTTTATTTATTTATAGTAATTTACAACTGTACTAAAGAATACAATAAGTAAATATGTAGAATGAATATAAAAAGTCATGAAAATGTCTTGAAAAAGAACCACCCAGTGGTAGCACTTCACTAACTATTTTAATACAGTAGGTCTCGAGGCCACCCTCTTTTCAGTTAGGAGGGTTATCAGGAATATCTGAGGAAGATAAATTACGGACAAGTGGGTTTGTATGGGCAGGGAGTTTAGAATGGAGAGAGGAGTATCTATCATGGGCTATGTCTGCAACAAATGGTCGTGATATGAAATATGAAATATGAAATTTATAGTAAGGGAAAAAAGTATAGCGATCGTGAAAATTTTTTAACTCCGGTTTTCAACGGATACACGGTTCAGGGTCCCCTGAGTCCAAATAACCAAGCCCCGCAAAGAGTTCTGTGTGTGTGGTAAGTCAAGCACAAAAATGAAAAATCGTACCTAACTGAAATTTCATATTTAAAACAACTATTCGCCTGAGATGTTACAGCAGCTTTTTCTTGAAAATCGGCTTACCGGAAGAGCCACTTTATACTATGCATTTTGCACCTACGATTTTCTCAATAACGGCTCAAACGATTTTAATTAAACTTGCTTTATCTATGTAAAATTGTATGGGCTTTGATATGATGTAAGTTTCATTCTGACTGAAATAGTATGAACGGGGCTTAAATGCCAATATTTTTAAATTTCTTCCTCTAAAGAACCTTTAATTTTGTAGATTCCAAAAACTAGGTATGCCATCTTGTTAGAATTTATAAATAACGGATAAATAGACAAATTGAGCGAATTTCATACGTAACTAAAAGAGAAAAGTGCAAAAATACTTTTTAATGTGTTTCGTCTTTTTTTTTTTTTTTTTTTTTTTTTTTTTTTTTTTTTTTTTTTTTTTTTATCTCTGACAACATAGATGTATAATGTGCATAAAAAAAATATTTTATATACAAACTTGTGAAAGGTAATGTAAAGCGAATAATATGACATACAATTATTACTGTTATTAAAATTTGATATTGCTATATTATTTAATCCAAATCATATGTTTCTGACGAAACTGAATATTCTTTTTATTTAAATTAACTTCAAAATTTTTAAATATAAACTTATTTAATAGTTCTTAAATTGATTTTGACAGCCAAGGTAAGTGAAAGTCGTGTGTTGTGCGCACCAGATATTTTTTTTGTTGGTTATTTCGATGGCTTCAAATATTTTTCTATTTCTATTATTTTGTGAGTTATGAAGTATAACTACATATTCAAAGGTTAATTTATGCTGCAATGTGATACCATGGAATGACATGGCTGTAGCATCAATATTTTTTACAATTGAATATATGTTGTGAAGTTCTTGTTTTTTAAACGTTTCTCCTATATATATATTCCATTACGATTCACAAATTTTAAATAATAAACAGTTGTTATAATAATAAAAAGTGATCAGGAAGAATCAAAAGCTTCAATATAATTGCAAACAAGAATAGAACTTTCTCAAGTAGAAAAATAGCAAGAAACTATAATTATTTATCATTATCTCGTTTTTTTTTTTTTTATCGTTTGCCTAATAATTGAATAATTCGGTGCGAATAGAAGTCTCAATCCTATTAATAGTCCGTGAGCCAGCAACAAAAAGGGCAACCCATTTTACGAAAATTGTTGCTATGTTTTATGCAAAGTATGTTATTGGTATTGGGTTGTTTCACATGAAATGTCCGTTTTTATAGTTTCTGAAATACAACACGGGATTTTCGAGTAATATTTTTGTACGAGTTTAAACTCGGCCATTCAGCAGCTGAGGCCGCTAGAAATATTTGCAAGACGTTTAGGGATGGGAGTGTTAATGAACGAACCATCCGCCGTTGGTTTGCTAAGTTTTCAGCTGGGGATACCGACTTGGAAAACTTGCCCCGAGGAAGACCTCCGTCCGTAATAGACAACGATGTCCTCAAACATACAGTAGAAGGAAACCCTTACCAAACAGTTGAGGGGCTCTCAGCACAACTAAATGCAAGAGCATCTACCGTTTCCAGACATTTAAAGTGTATTGGGAAAGTAAAAAAGCTCGATACAACTTCGTCAAAGGAAAACTTTTTGAAAATGATGATAAAGTGAAAAGTGCGTTTTCAGATTTTGTTTCACTTCAAATCTCAGAGTTTTTCAGTTCGGGGATAGCAAAGTTGGTGTCACGTTGGAAAAAATGTGTAGAAAAAGAAGGTAAATACTTCGAATAAAATTATCTTGTTTTCATATCGTATTTTTAATAAAAATCCTTTACCTTGAAAACGGACATTTCATGTGACACAACCCAATAAAATGCACCTCTTTCAACTCAAAATGGGTGGATTACAAAATGGCGACCATTCAAAGAAGTAATATCATTCTTTTCTAACATAATTATGGTTACTATCATGGAAACGGCTCATCCTCATTGTTATAAAAATTAATATAGAAAATTAAATTACCTTTAGTTTGAGTTGTAAAACACGTCTGTATGACTAATAGTTATATAGATATGGTTATTACAAAAAAACGGAAACCGTGAAACATCTTATTTTTGTCTTAATTTGGTTTATATAATGGAAACAGCTGTTCTTAACAATAAAATGGTTATAAACTACTACACGAGGCCATTAAAGTATCTTTAATTTGAGCAGGAATAGAAATCCGTAGGTCTAATACTCACCGACATAACGTTACATGGGTCAAAAAAAATAAGAATAGAACTTCCTCAAGTAGAAAAGTAGCAAGCAACTATAATCATTTATTATTATCTAGTTTTTTTTATCGTTTGCCTAATAATTCAAAATTTGCAAAAATGGTTTATTCATTAGGGAATAATTGATACGGTATAAGTCATGCAATTGATTTACTCACTCACTTCCGCGTAGCATCAATTTTTTTTAATGCCGGGAATCGATTATTTTCCATAAATCAATAAAATAATGAGGCAATTAACGACCACTATACCCTCTCTTTTATTATTTATATCCTATCGACTTTTGCTAACAGCTGATTCCCAGAACTTTTTGAATCATTTATGGCGAAAATCCCCATTTGGAAGTGGTTGACGTGATCATTGCAGATTTTAATGCAGGGATCTGCAAAGTTGGAGACTTCTATTCTATAAACATAAAAAAATAAAAATAATAATAATAAATTTTAAAAAATGTCGGAATGGTAATTGGTATTAGGCATACCTAGCCAAGTATACGACGGAAACCAGATTTATTTTTAAACATTGCTCCCCAAAAGATATGAAACCCAAATTCTTTTTTTGAGCGTACCCATAAAAAAAATATATTATAACTTCTTTGTTCAAAAGATATATAAATTTAATATTGTACATTTTGAAATGTTTATGTTCAACATGCTTTTAAAAAAGAAAAAAGGAAAAAAAAAATAATTTCTCCTATGTTTGATAAGGGCTTAAGTTGTAAGTGCTTATCATTCTAAGATTAAAATTCAAAATCAAGATGAACCCTGGGTAATTCAAGCGTGTTGTAATTCCTATAAATATTTTACGTGTAGCGGCAAGTGTATTTAATATAAAACAGATGTCTTTTGGTATATCAATGCGGTGGCCTAAATATAAAAATGACGTAAGCGACTCTGAGTCGATGTAACAGTTAAGTTTCTTTTCGGGTAATATTGGTTTGGTAAATGATGAACATGGGGAGTGTTAGGAGCTAAAAATTGCTGAGTTTGAAAAATATTAATAGATGGCTACCAGACGTATTTGACATATTTATATCCCTATCGTTTAGTTTCATCGAAATCCATCATATTATTATCATTATTATTAATATATATATATTCTATAAATGGTTAAGTGGAAGTAAAAACATGTTATTAATATTGAAGCGATATTATAAATTTTACTTTTAAAAAATCACATCGATTCGTGTAATAATAAGGTTATGAGATATTTTTGCGTTTTGTTGGGTATTAACGTCTATAGAAGCCTCCAAAGGAATACTACAAATAAAAAAAATTGAAAAAATATTATACTGTTTAATTCACACGAATTTAAAAGTACGAAAACAACACAATTCACAAACGATTTTTTTTTTTTTTTTAATGTCCTGACGTCTGTCATATGTCCAGAAGTAAATAGTCGAACTATTGAAAAACTGATGTTTGTGTATATATATAAACTATATTTATATTAATGAGCGAAACGAATTGAATAAACAGAATTTTTACCAGGCATGACGAAGTGAATAAATGACAGTTAAGGACAATGAGTGTCTTGTTGCAAAAAAGTTTTCCCATGGATTCCTTCCTAAGTAAACTTATAAAAACATTTAAATAGTGTTTTGTTATTTTTTTTTCTTTTCGTGAATTTTTCTCATACAATATGAAAATAGAAGTAAGTTCTCTTCCTGAAAGTTCCATTTTTTCTTCTTGACGAATAACAACTTGTGGAAATAAAGATATTAAACATTTACAATTTTTACACATTTTATTTATAAAAATTCTAGAATATGTTTGTTCCTTTCTATGATTGTTTATCATAAACATCACTTTACTACATTTTCGTCATAGTAAATTATTAAAGATCTGTTAGCTGATGTGGGCTCATATGTTATGAGTAAGAAACCCAAAAAAACAAGTTTTCTCTCGTTTTGACCGACTTATCTTCCATTGGTGCATTTTATTCGGAAGGAAGTTAAGTGTCGTAAGCAATTGTTTTCCTTAATAAAAAAATCTGGTGTGGGCAACACACGACTTTCACTTACCTACGTTTTTGTTTATTCGTTTAACGTCACTTTATGCCACTAAGGCTGACCGGACGAAGCTACAGTGGGAGTCCTAAATTTTGCCTATCCAGGTTTTATTAGGATAGGGGTCTTTAACGAGTACCTGACATCGGAACAGGCTCGGGACCACCTTTTAACGTCCCCTCCGAAAGACGGCATAGCTAAGGATTTTTTACTCCCATTAAAAATCCTAGGGCCACCCGCAGGTTTGACCCCGCGACCTTTGGCATAGTAAGCTGTTATGCTAGCAACTAGGCTATGGGTGGTGACCCCACCTACGTTTTTAAAAACGATTGGAGAATTTTCAAATGCAATAAGAGGTAAAATGAGAGAAACCATTAAAGAAATAATTAAATTGAATTTCTTTAGAAACATGTGTTTTATTAAAAAATCTATTATCTAAAATAATCAGTTAGTTTTATCGGTTTTCCATCACTCTTTATTTACTTTCACAAGCTTGTGTATAAGATCATTTTTTTCTAAAATCTTCAGCTTTCCAATGGTATATTATACACGTATATTACTGTTCTTATGTTCAAAAACAAAAAATTTCATTAAAAGAATATTTTTTCAGTTTCTCCTATAGTTGTTTATCAAATGCATTCAACTTGCATATTTAGCAGTTTATTATCAATGCTAACAAGATAGTATAGTTATTTTTATAGAATATAGAGAATTAAAGGTACTTTAGAGGAAGACAATTTAAAATATCGGCTTTTAAGCCCTGTCATACTATTTCAATCAGAATGAAACCTACATGATATTAAAGTGCATTAAATTTTACATCAATATAGGGAGTTTAATCAAAGTCGATTGAGCCGTTTTGGAGTAAATCGTAAAAAGGTTTAAAATACATGGTATAAAGTGGCTCTTCTAGTAAGCTGATTTTGTAACATCTCGGGCGTATAGTGGTCTTAACTATGAAATTTCAGTTTCATAGGACTTTTACGCGCGGGACTTATAAAACACACACACAGACCTTTTTGCGGGACTTGGTCATTTGGACTCAGGTGACCCTAAAACGTGGATTTCCTTTTAAAACTGGAATTCGAAAATTTTCAAGATCGCAATACTTTCCCTTACTATATATTTCATATAGCGTATCATGAACATGTTCATAAAATTTATGTTCGGCACCTCGAAGAGGTCTTCAGTGACCCACTTATACAGCGAGTTGAAGTGGCTCCTACCTGTTACACGGAGAAAACATTTTCTCGGATCATACCTTTACGAAATCATAAACTCCCAGCACCTCACTCCATACATTCACAGCATCCTTAAATTTAAATCCTCAGTCCACTCTCTCGAAACTAGATCCCGTCATTCCGACCTTTACATTCCCACCCATAGAACTAAATCTTTTGATCACTCCTTTTATATCCGTTCTGCAGCCCTCTGGAATTCGCTACCTACTCATATTCGCCATGCTTCTTCCTTTCTCTCATTCAAATCTCACGTTTTCCAACATCTTTTGGCATCCCAAATAGATGCACAACAAATGTAAATCTGCAGCTGACTTATTTTTATTTTAATGCAAGTTATAATTATTTATTTTACACTAAAGCTAGAGTGGAATAATTATTTTTTTTTTTTTTTTATAATTCCCTCAACCCTATCAGTAGCCTTTAGGAGATTTTTCTTCTTTCTTTCTTTTTTTTTAATCTCGTGTGTTTATTATCAATACTTTTTGTACATGAATATATATAAGTCTAGGTAATGTTTAATTTTTCCTTTTGGCTCATTTGTAAATAAAAATTAATTTTATTGTTCTCTTGACCAGACATATATGAATATATACTGTTCATTTCTGTTATTCTTAAGGGACATAGTCCCAGAATAAAGTTTTTTTTTTATTATTATATAGGTAAGTGAAAGTAAAATCTGGGGCACGTAGCACATAATTTTTACTAACCTCCCTTCTGGAAATCATGCATTAAATAAACTTAAAGTTGATATAATGAATATAATGTTTTCGATGGAAGAATTCATTTTAGATTAAAAAATATAGAAATAAAAATTATTATCTGCAAGAATCGCTTGAACTAATGCTATAATTAATATTATATTCTAATTTAAAGGAAAATAATAATAATCTGGACAAATGTTTCTGATGTTTTCTCATTCCATTGGTTTTCTAATTATTTCATATATATATTTTTTCAAACTTTTTTTATCAATGCTAAGAAGTAGAAATCTTTTAATTTTTAATCAATAATAATTTATTTTAGATGATTAATATCTCAATACAATATATTTTCAAAATATTTAGCTTTTCAAAGGTGTATTATATTTTTATATTACAATACTTATTAACGGAAAAGATGATTTCTGCTGTTTTTGCTTCTATTGCTTGTCAAATTTTTTTTGTATTTTATATTTACCAATTTTTACTTTCACTTACCTATATATGAAATATACAGCAAGGGAAAGTATTCCGGTAATTTAAATTTTCTTACCTCTAAAGTACATTCAATTTGTATATTCAAAGAAATTAACAATTTTTTTTTTTTTAGCATTGATAGAAAACGTCTAAATATATAAGTTGAACGAATTTAATAAACCAACAAATAAGAAAATAAAACATATTTTTTTATACAATTTTTGAGTTTTTGAACATAAAAACGGTAATATATATGTATAATATACCTTTGGAAAGCTAATGATTTTAGGAAAAAAAATATCTTATACACAAAGTTGTAAAATGTATAGGATGGTGATGAAAAGCGGATAGATAAAATTAAACAATTGTAGATTGTTAAATAGGGGAGCCCGTGCTGAGTTGCTAGCGCGCTAGCATCTCATGCTACAGGTGGCGAGTTCGAATCCCAGTCCCGGCGGGGCTTTTATAAGGATGTAATTAACTCGGATTCACTCGCAGCCTCTCCTCCGGGTATGTGAGACCCGTCAGCCAAATGGTGGCCACTCACAAAATTAGGCGTATGGAGTGATGAACCTACACGAATTGCATCGTGAAACGCGAGTGTAATATCCTAGGAGATCACACCGCGAGGCCTGTTGCGCCACGGAAAAAAAAAAAAAATATTGTTAACTTATTCAATCGAAAACATATGTATCCAACGAAACTAAACATCATTATTAAAACCTTTTTGAATATTATTTATCTCTAACTGTATTTGAAAATTCTTTAATCGATTTTAACAACGGAGGTAAGTGAATATCGTGTGTTGCCCGCACCAGAATTTTTATCAATTATAACCAGAAGAAATGGCGAATTATATCGAATCAACAATAATAAAGGCACTTTAAAAGAAGAAATTTTGACAATTCGTCATTTAAGCCCAGTTAGACTATTGCAAAGAGAATATAATTTACATGAAGTTATAGAACATATTTTTTTTTATTTAAAAGAAATTTACAACTGTATTATACAATAAAATACATTAAGTAAATGTGTTAATTGATCAAGTGGGTGTGATACAGGCATGTGAAGAAAACTGCCGAGTAGTAGCACTTCAGTGTTTATTTAATGCAGTAGGTCGCGAGGCCATCGTCTTTTCAGCCGCCTAGGGGGATTATCAGGAATAGATGGGGATGAGAGTTTGCGGACGAGTGGGTAGGAGTGGACGAGTAATTTGGAATAAAAGTAGGTATATCTAGTTCGGGCTAGATCTGCGACTAATGGGATATTTAGGTCTTTATGAATTATTTTATTGGTGACAAAGTAAGGGGCATTTAGGATCTTTCGGAGGATTTTGGATCGCGAGGATTGAATGCGGGAAGAGTTGGATGGTTTGGTGGATCCCCAAAACTCAATCCCATATGTCCAAATAGGCCTAATGATGGTAATATAAAATAATTGTTTGTGGTATGTGGAAAGTTTTGATCGTTTGTCCAGTAAGTGTTGTAGTGAACGGTATCTACGAGCTGTTTCTTGTCGTTTCAGTCTAGTGTGAAAATGGAACATTTAATTTTGCATCAATATAGAGAGTCATATCAAAATCGTATGAGTAGTTTCTGTGAAAATGTTAAAAATGCAGTATATAAAGTGGCACTTTTGGGATTGACAAAGTGAAGAAACAAATGAATTCGTTCAATAATAATGTAATTTTGCGTTTTGTTGGAAATCAATATTGTAATATTGTGTTTTACAAAGGGATATATGGTATGGCAATGGAATTTTTTTTTTTAATTATTCAGCTTCAAAACTATTTTTTTTTTAAACTTTTAATTAAATATTAAATAGTAGTTCAAAAAAAAAATAAATAAATAAATAAAACGAAAGCATAAGATGGTTTTTGAGGGTACTCCCTATCACCCACTCAGGATATTGATTGTGTGGCCAACCTAATCCATCTAATGTTATTGATTACACCGAATTTTCGGCAATCAACACATCATTAAATGATGGTGGCATTCTAGTTTTGAGACTTTTCAACAATTTGGAGAATGCCAAGAGTTTCAAATTTTTAAAATATTCATAAGAAAGGACTTCCGGATCTGTGAATTATCATATCGAAGAATTTTTTCTTATATGAATTTTTGAAACTTTACGGTATTACAATAAAAAATTAATCCAATTAATTCCTGTTATATAATCATAATTTATTTAATTAAAATCATAATGAGTTTATAATTAAAAATCTGGTACGCACAACATACTACTTTACTTAACTCCGTTACTAAAATCTTTAAAACAAAGTTTGCATTAAAAAAAATTACATTGAGTTTCGATGGAAACATGTGTTTCAAATTAAATAATCAATAAATAGAAATTATTATCTACAATAATCAGTTAAGTTTACATCCTTTTTATATTCCTGCATTAAGTTTCACAGATTTGCATATAATATAGCATTTTTTCTAAAATATCTTTATTCTAAAACAATATATTATACATCTATCGGGCTGATGCGAAATTAATGCAGGTTTCCTCTATTGAAATATCTTAATTCCAATTGTGTAAACAAAGCTAATCCTAATATTGATCATTATTATACCAAAACAAACCTTATCTAATACCCTCTCTTTCACCATGAATTTGTTTAGTAAAATCGTTTTGTTCAGTGTGTTCAAAGGTCTTGAATCGAAAATGTCAAAGTGCGATTTTCGTCAAATTTATTTTTACGAATTTAAATTAGGGCGCAGCGCTGCGCAAACGGCTCGTAATATTAATGAAGTGTGGGGTCAGGGGGCTATTAATGAGTGCACGGTGCAGCGTTGGTTCCAGAAGTTTCGCAGAGGAGATTTCGACCTCGAAGACAAGGAAGGTCGGGGCCGTCATCTTGCTCTGGACAACGACCAGCTGAGGTCAAAAGTGGAAGAAGACCCAACCAAAACCACACGAGAAATGGCGGCGGAACTCGGTGTGAACCAATCCACAGTTGTACGCCACTTGGAAGCAATTGGTAAGGTAAAAAAGTTGGCCAAGTGGGTGCCACACCAATTAAACGACCACCAAAAAAATCGCCGCTTTGAAATCTGCTCCATGCTTGTGACACGCAATAAAAATGATCCATTTCTCGATCGCATTGTGACGTGCGATGAAAAATGGATCTTATACGACAACAGAAGGCGTTCTAGCCAATGGCTGGGCAAAGATGAACAACCAAAACCTTTCCCGAAGCCCAACCTGCACCCAAAAAAGGTTATGGTCACAGTTTGGTGGTATAATGCTGGTGTTATTCACTACAGCTTTCTCAATCGAGGTGAGACTATAACTGCTGACAAGTACTGTCAAGAAATTGACAGCATGAATCAAAAATTGCAACGTCTTTGCCCAGCATTGATGAATCGGAAGGGGCCGATCCTGCTCCACGAAAACGCCAGACCACACGTTGCACAACCAACGCTTCGACGACTTCACGAGTTGGGCTACGAAGTTCTCCAACATCCGCCTTATTCACCTGACCTCTCTCCTACAGACTTCCACTTTTTCAGGCATATGGACAACTTTTTGAGGGAGAAAAATTTTCAAAACCAGGACGACATTGAAAATTCTTTTCGTGATTTCATTGAGTCCAGGGATTCGGATTTTTTTTCTGGTGGAATAAGAAAGCTTGTTGAACGTTGGCAAAAGTGCATTGATTCAGATAGAAATTATTTTGATTAAATATATATGGTTAAAGTAAAGATATGGCGTATTTACAATACCTACTAAAAACCTGCATTAATTTTGCATCAACCCAATATATTACTATTCTTATAAAAAAAATAAATATATATATGTTTGCTTTGAACCCCTTTAGTTGGCAATCAAATTCGTTCAACCCGTATAATTACCCATTTTTTATCAATGCTAATAAGATGATATGTTTAGTTTTTCCGAACCTACCAAACTAAAGGAACTTTAGAGTAACAAACTATAAAATATCTACATTCAAGCCCTGTCAGACTATTTCAAATAGAATGAAACTTACATGGTATTAAAGCCCATTAAATTCTACACCATTATAGTGTGTTCAATCAAACGGACACACGCACACAAACCCTAAAACGTGTATTTTTGCTGAAAACCCGTATTCGAAAATTTCAACCATCGTAATACTTTCCCTTACTATATATTTCATATATTGGTAAATGAAAGTAAAAATTAATAATTTTACTCCTATGCTATTTGATGTTTAAAAAATTATTTCTCAATCCACTTCCGTAGAACCTTTAGTAAACAGGTTGTGTTAAAACACCCAAAAAAAAAAATAATAAAATAAAGAAATATAAAAATATATAAAAAAAATATAAAAAAAAAAAAAAAAAAAAAAAAAATATAAAAATAAATAAAAAAAATAATAAAATAAACATTTTTTCTCTTGCTCTATTTTGGTAAGTAATGAAAACATGTGAATAATTTGACTACTGAATTTTAACTACCAAGTGTATTACAATACGTTTTTAATATCACTAATACCAACTTTATAAGTTAGGAAATAATTTATTAAAAGAGAAATTTTAATTTATAAACAATGGTATGGCAACACTGCCTTTTGCATTGCCCCTAAATGGGTAAATTGTGATATATGAGCGTTGTAAAAGTTCAAAGGTAATGGGAAGGGGAGGCGATAGTCTAAATTAAATTTCTTTCATGTAGAGGGAGATTGTGATTAAAAGAAACATGAAAAATAATACAATTTATATTATTAAAAAAAAATAGTTTATGAGAATAACTTATTATTATTTTTCTAAATATACATATACCATATATTGATCTATTTTTTTTAAATGTCGGAAGGGAAGGATTGTAAGCTCCTGCAGTTTTTCAAAGCTGGCTGCACCTATGCGTCATCACTAGAGGAACAACTTTTAAGGCTACATGGTGGAACTTTTAAGGAGAGGTGGGTGAAAATTCATGAAAGTGAGTGCTTGTGAGAGTTCACGAAAGTACCGGGGGAGGGGTAAGGCATAATTGTTTTTAATAAATTCGACATCAAATATTACTTTAAAAAAATATATGGCAATACTAAATAATAAAGCTACATCAAAACAAACATTTGTAATATACACATTATGAAAACGTGTTGTAGTAATAAATTAACACCATTTCAAGAAATTATATACTATTTAAAATAAAATTAAAAAATATAATAATAAATTTTACAGAAAATACGGTTTTTTATAATACGTTGAAAGTGTATGATAATTCATCAACGCCGACCTCACATCAAACCTTCACACATTTTTATATATTACTTTCCCCTACGCTCGTAGTTTAGCGCAGCCCTTATATCGTTTTTATTTTATTTTATATGATATTTGTACTAACGTAAAATAAATGTTTTGGAATGGCGACCAACGTAATGAAACAGTGATATAGATTATTTTTATAAGGATATAGAATGAAATTAATCCTACCATATAACTTACTGCTGGAATACGAACATTTATATAATGATGATGATAATACCAAAAGTGTTCAAAATCAATAATAATTATAGGGCTAGATAAATATTTTCTACTTATTTGTGTTGGAGAGTAATAGTGACTTAATTGGCTTGTAATATAGATGTATTTTCACCGTTGAATCAATGGTGATTTAATGAATGTCTACATTTTTAAATTCATGTTACTATTATAATCTATTTTCGGTTTCTGATATAGATTTCTCGCTCCCCAACAGCTACTAATATGCTATTTATTGAATACCGTTAATGTTTGACATTATATGAATTTCAATGCACTACCTTTTGGTCATGGGGACAAAGAATAACAAGACCCTCCAAAAAAAGTCGATCAGATCACTTTTATATTAATCTCCCCTTTTACTGCATGATATAAAAAGCTATTAGTGAATAGGAGCCATGGTTTTCGTATCCGGTCCCTACCCTCACAGACAGGGAAAAAATCGATTATTACACCCCCACCAGAAGCTTTTCTACCCCTTCCTTGGCTCAGGTAAAATGAAAACGTAACCCACACACGCAGATCTTCTACCCCATTGGAGGGGATCGATAAGCACGCTGGATCAAAACCCTGAAGATTTACGGTTCTTTGTCGTGATTTGAGGGAAAAAAACCCCACAAAAAATCTCCTGTGTCGTATTCAATGTCATCAGATTCTATGTACTTTACATCAACCGAAATGATTTGCGAATGCTTAAAGGAGCCAGAATAAAGCATTAGCTGAGTTATGGTATGTTGCAATTTTTTAAACAAATATAGATGTATACCTCTGTCAAAAATCTTGTTTTCCTCATTGAGCTGTCCTGGAAACCCCAAATTGACCAAATTATGATGAGTACCTTAACCGATCTCTCCACCTTCTTTCACAAGCCTTCCGTAAACTCCTAGTTTCCTCACTCATTTCCCCCCTCTTTGACTATGGCTGTGTGGTATGTGGTGGTATATTGAAGGTACTCGAGGGCAGGTTGTAAATGATCATGTATAGCTCTTTAACATTTATATGCTCGCCGTTTTAGGCTACTTCAAAAATTACTAGACAAACGGTCCAACTATCCTCTTAACTAAAAGAAACTCATCTACATGACTATTATAAGACCCATTCTGGACTTACAGAATTGAGCTATGGGGCTCTACCAAATCATCAAGTTCCTCTCATATCCAATCCAAAATCATTCGAAAAATCCTCAACGCTCCTTACTTTGTCACGAATAAACTCATCCATAAAGACCTTAATGTTACCTACGTTACTAATTTGGCCGGGACGGGTATCAATCCCTTCATGACAAACTCCATTCTCATTCTAACCCACTAGTTTCAACCCATTCTTCCTCTTATATTCCTGAAAAGGATAGGGTCCCGGGACATTCTAGTTTAGAATATTTTTTGAGTTCTTCCAATCGGAAGCTACTCTACATGTATTTCATGTCATTGTATTATAAAACTATCACATTCACTTGATGTATTTTTTTTTTTAAGTTGTAAATATCAATAAAAATGTTTTTAAAAACATTTTGATCGGTACCTTGAAACGGACACATATATCCACCTCCACGGACACGATATAGAGTTCAAGTCGTTATCCCTAACCATTCGAAGACAATATTTCCTTGAATCTTATCTGTATCATATCAACTCCTACAACCCCATTTACTACTACAGCCTCCCGGTATTCAAATACTTAAACTATTCCCAAGAGACAATATTCCTTCCAGCCCGTATCCCCTTTTATACAGAACCAAAAAACATGAACGTTCCTTTATAGCCCTGTCCACTGTCTTCTAGAATACTCTCCCGTCAAACATCCGTCATGCATCCCCCGATGTGGATTAAATGAACATCTCTATATTCATTTAAATCCATCCTCTTTCAATAGCTTCTTCTTTTCCAATCAGATTTAATCTAATTTGATCATGCCAACTACCTGTATCATATATTTTTATAGCATATGTACATATAGATGTCACTATGACCTCTCCTTTATTTAGCTATTAAAACGTAAATGTATAAACGTACTATTATAATAATGATTTTTGTAAAATTTAAATTTTTTACATAAATGTTATTCTTAAAGAACATTATCCCAGAGTAAAGTTTCTTGTTCTATTCCATACAGATCAACACAGCCCTTAGACATTGCTAATGGCGCTAATTAGTGTTAAGATGTTGTGCAGTAATTCCTCTGATTTGCTTCTGTGTGAGCTCATCTTTTTGTTTCCTGAAGATGCCCGAATCGCCGAAGTGTTTGCCAGTCATTAACTGGTATTTCAGAGACCTAGGAATTTTTTTAGTACCTTTTGATTAAACTGATACAAATAATATGCTTTGAAAACTTAGGTCGCATTTTTAAATTATAAAATGTCAAGCCGATTGGAAAAGAACTCATCTGTTACTTATCTGCACATCTGTTACACATCTGTACTTATTAGCAATCTTTATTTAATTTAGGAGATCCAAAGGCCATCGTCTTTTCAGGCGATTCTTATGATAATGGGTAAGAGATGGAGATGAGTGAGCACGAACTACTGGGCTTGAGTGAGCTGATAGATTGGAATAAAAGGAGGTATATAAATTTCGAGCAAAATCTACAATTAATAGGAGATTTAGGTCTTTGTAGATGGTTTTATCGGTGTTAAGTAAGGAGCACTTAGGATTTTTTTTGCAAGGATTTTGGATTGCAAGTATCGGATGCGGGGACATAACAACAATACAATAATTATAGAACTAGAATGACATTCTTTAGATGGATTGAATTACTGCTAAGAACCTCGATTATGCTCTATATGGCTCTCTATGTATAATTAAGAATTGTTGCTTGCTTAATAAATGGCTTATGCAAAGAACTCAACAAAGTGAAATATTCGTATTTTCCATTTGCATATCGACATGAATAAACTAAAAATAAAATATAATTTTTTTTTTTTTTTTTTTTTTTTATTGAGATATATTACAATTGTTACAAATGAACAATAATAATATTGATGAGAGACCACATTCATACTATATATACAGAAAATAATAAACAATAAATAAAAATTTTTTTTTTTTTATTTATTATATATATTATAAATTAAATAATATATATATATATATATACAATAAAATAATAATAATAAATAAAAAAAAAAACAAATCGAAACAAAAATATATTGAGCATATAAAATTAAAAGCATTTTGACCATATCAAAATTAGT
The DNA here is from genome assembly GCA_023052935.1 of Piezodorus guildinii. NCBI lineage: Eukaryota > Metazoa > Arthropoda > Insecta > Hemiptera > Pentatomidae > Piezodorus > Piezodorus guildinii. Next base: position 85,933,361 of record CM041295.1, read on the forward strand.
TTAAACATTCAATAATCAAAACATAATAAAATTACTTTAAACTGGGACCATTTAGGAATATCTATAGTCTCTATTCACTCATCCATTCAGAATTGTTAGTATGAATTTGATCCCCAAAACATAAAGTATTATTTTTTTATAAAACGTTATTTTATTACTTGGCGTGTTGCAACTACGATTAATTTCCTTTGAAAAATACATACGAGATATCGGATTTATTATTTGCGAGGGAACCTCAAAAGAGAATTTGGCAAAGAACTTGGAAAAAGTGTTCTGACAGTTTTTTGGCAACCTATACGAGAAGAAAAAATATACACATGAAATAAAAAAAAACAAACCCTCTTTGAATAGTATCCGCACGGAGAAGTTACTGCCAAGAACTTAATACTCTCCAGGCTAAACATGGCGTAAAGAAAAAAAAAAAAAGAAAAAACAGAGTTAAAAAACAACGATAAACAGTGTGAAATATTCCTAATCCCTTTGTTTTTTCTATCTCAATTTTATTAGGGGTTGAAATATTTTGCAACAAATTGAAAATATTTATAGTTTGTTTTAGGTTTGTTTTGGTTATATATATATATATATACATTTTTTCTCAGGAGAACTTGATATTATTTGTTTTTTGAGCAATTTAACACGTTTACCCATGATGATCACCCATCATGATGAATCATCAGAGGGTCATACTTGACTGTTATATCTGTGGGGCGGGGTGGCCCACTAGTGGGCCACGTCTGTACCACGAGGTGACGTGCATCACAGGTGTAACTTTTTTCAGAAAATACGTCGTTTAAAAAATAAGTTTATTTTATTTTTTCTCAAAATTATGTGTTGCAGGAATTAACAGGCATAATGGTTTATTTATTAAATATTTTATAACCTTCAACATCCCCCCTCAAGGGTACTCTTATCGGTTAATTTCATTTCAAGAAATTTTATTTAAGAATTTTCTTTTCGTTGTGCATGATTTCTTTTTATATTTTCATTCCCAGTTCTGACAATATAAGAATCATTTTTAAATATTTCCATAATTTCTTCTTCAAGTCATATGGGTATGTCCAAAACTGTTACAATCTGGTTTTTAGCGCGTTCGAAGCCTGGAACTGTTGTGATCTCGCATTAAACATTTTGGAACTTGCAACAGTGGGCAAAATCTCAAGTCAAAAGTCTGGAATTTTCCAGCGCTTCACCTTTTTATTATTGGTTGGCAAGACCCTTAATACTAATATTTCCAGCCATACCGTGTTTACAAATAAATAGTAAATGAATGAATCATTCCTGTTCACTCAAGTGCCTAATGACCGGCAGTGGGATTATCTTTACTCGATGGTCATTTATTGTGTTCAAGGTGTATTTAGAGCATAGTCTTTTTGCTTCTATTTAACAATGGACATTGCTGAGACAGGTAAGACATTTCATTTCCAAACTCGTTATTGAATATACATTGCAAGCTCACCTGTAGAGTTAATGTAGCAATTTGTAAATGTATGTCCCTATTCAATAACGAAAAACTACATAACCCCCATTTACCCCAAGGATTGTTTCATCAATCCTTCTAGTCTTTAGATATTACAAAGAATTTTGACGATTATTTGCGTTTTGGGTGATGCATAATTTTTTTTAGACACAATACTCAAATCAAGAATCAAAAGTTTTATAATCTATAATTTCAAGAATTTCCTAAATGATATAAAATACATCTATTGGCAGGTTTTAGCAACTCCAAGTCATAATTAGATTTTTTTTATTATTTTTCCCGTATTCTGGGACTTCAAACGTAAAATATAGGGAATTTTTAGATTTTAGCAAATAACTTTGATGCTTGACTACTGTACGCTCGCCAATCGTGTAAAAAAATTAACTAGCTTTTATAATTTTTTTCCGTAACCTGGGACCCCAAAGGTTAAATATAGACAAGTTTTAGAATTTTGTCGACCTGAATTGGTCATATTGTCCACTGTGCGTCCCCGAAGTTAAGACAGTCTCGCCTTACGCGAAAAAAGTAGAAATTCACCCCAGTGTGAACTTGTTAAAATAACCTGCCTGGGAATTTGTAATATTGATTGTTGACACTGTTTAAATGAATATTCACCATCAGCCTAAGTAACAACTGACCAGGTCTGTCTCTCCTTCCCCCTCCACTCCTTATGCAGTAAAAAGTAGAATTCGGGTGATCCTTGCGCTTCTTTCTCACCGAGATCCAGTCGAACTGATTGAGGGCGCTATACACACAAACTTAACGCACTTCAGAGGAGAAGCTACCCATGGCCAGAAATCCAACATAAATTAACAGATTAAACCTCTAAAACCTGTAAGAAATCAATCAGGGAATAGAGCAGGATTACTCTAAATGTTTCGCATTTGTAAACGTTTTACATAATGGGGTTTACCATTATACGCACAACTTCTATAGTCGTCTAGATATCATTCAACCATTCAAAACTAGACAAGATAATTTGATGACAAAGTGCTTTCATGAATCGTAAGATGAATTTGCAGCATTCTTTTGCTGTAGTGCATAGATAGGATTAAAAGTCGAAATGAGTCAATAAGAGAAGCGCCGTCTCGTCCGAAGATAATATTGATAAATATTACGGCATGCATTGATCGTGGATACTACTGAGGTAATGCGCATAATGAATTAGCGAATAACCTGTAACCGTATTAAAAAAAAACCTGTACCAGTACAACCCATGAAGAGTTTTGGGCTCAGTACATGTAGAGATTCGCACTGTTTCTAGGCCAACGGCCGTGCAATAAGGTGATTCGGCCGAGATCACGTTCAGCCGCCAGTTTTTTTCCCCATTTTGCGTACCCACTTTAAAGAGGCTGGGTCTGCCACAGGAGGGTCTCCATACCCCAGGATCGCCCGGCTGAAATAACAGAATAAATAATATTCCGCCACGGCCGGGATTCGACCCAGGACCCGGAGCACAGTAGACTAGCGCTCTACCCACTAGACCACACCGCTCTATGTTCTAGTAAATTGTATAAATTTCATATTGGAATATAGTGACCTAGAGGGTACGCAGGAATTTTATTGGGGGGGGGGGCAAGTAGGGATTGACGAGGAAGGGGAGTTGGACGATAACATGAGTTATTTTTTTCCACATATTATCAATTATGAAGAGTTAATTAATTATATATTACTAGCTGACCCGGGAAAAGTTTTTCTGCCATATAAATTATTTCTAGTGAATGTTTTTAATGTTAATAAAAATAAAATAACGAATGTATTGTAAGTGTGTGGAGATGGCAAAAAGGGAAATTGAGCTCTGCTGACGATGAGCGCCGATAAAAAAAAAAAATAAAAAAAATTAAAAAAAAATAAAAAAAAAGCCAAAACATTCATCTTCTCAATGCAATATATAACATTTAAGCAAAGGATGTTTACTGTTTGATATTTTAAAAGGTTAAAAATTCTAACTTATATTTACTTATAAATGAAATATATAAAGACAAAGTAACGTGAACATTTTCGGATTCCATTTTTTAACGAATATACACGTTTTAGGGTACCCTGAGTCCATATAACCAAGTGTGTGTGTGTTCGGTAAGTATAGCACGAATATAAAATTTCGTTAGCATTGATGCAATTTAGCTTCTTTTTTAAAGGAAAAAAATAAATTTTCTGTGGCCAAGTCGTAAAAAAATTATTCCTGATATATAAGTAGTAAAATAGACGTATAATATACCGTTCGAAAGCGCAAGATTTTAGAAAAGTTAATATGCAATAAAATAAGTAGGGCAATTTAACAGAAAGATGTTATAAGCGCATAAACGTATGCACAAATTTTATTTGTAGTGTTGTGGATTAGGGTGATTATGATGATTAATAGTGATCGTACAGGTTATATACTTCCGTACAGTTGTAAAGATTAAAAATTTAACAATATTATGTACCAAATCGTACGTAAGTTGCTAAGATAAAGGAAAAGTCGTTATAAACTAATAATTTTATAATAATTCTTTCTAATTTTAAATAATTTAAAAATAAAAGTAGTTTTACTGTAAAGTAAATGGGACTCACATGGGAACTAAATTAACTTTAATACATTAAAATGGTTTAAATTCTTATGAAATTTAAAATTGTAATAAACCGAATATAATAGGAATTAAATTAAAAACTAAATTAATTTTTGAATTTTTCGCCAATTTACGTTTTTAACTTCTGCTGATGATTAAATATAAGAATTAATAGACGTTTTATAATAAACATAATATTTTCTTGCTAAGTGCATTTTTGGTTATGATGAACTAGTAATCCCAAAGCAATAAATAAACTTTTAATTTGTCGAAATAAATAAAAATAAAAAAAAAAAATGACACCACATTTGTATTACACCCGTGCGAAAAAAGTACAGGTATAAAATTAAAACAAAAAAATCAGAAAATTATAATACTATATCGTCAAGGGATGAAATAGCTTTATTATTAAAAACGTACGTATTTGACAAAAAATAATCCTTCATTTGTAAGAATATTTTCCGAATGCTAACTTTTGATAGTACCATATTTTGTTTTTTTATCCTGTTTTAAAAAAGGCTCGAAATTGGAATAATCAAAGAATTTGGAAGAAATCAGCCGGGAGATTAGTTAAGAATGATGACAAGCAACTAATCATGTATTCAAATCATTTTCAGGATATTGGGCAAACTAATCCCTGTCATATTTAATCTTTCGAAAGCCCTAATGATTGATGCAATGTGATTAAAACTGTTTGGGTCATTGATAGAATATGAATAAATTTTCGAAAATTGCATTGATTTGTGTTTTCACTGATGTATGAAATTCGAATAGCTGTTTTCGACAGAAACGCGTTTTATGGTCTTCTAGTGAGTGTATTTGAAAAATCCTGCACAGAGACAAACATACAAGCTAGCTATGAAAAGGTATTTTACAGGAAAAAAAAAAAAATTCAACTCCTCATACGATACTAAAACGACCAGAAACTGCCCGCGGATACTGATTACTACAACCCTTACTCGAAAAACGTTCAAAACTTCCAATTTATTACAAAAAGCTAATCTCTGTTACCGTTATCAGACCCATCTAGACATATGGAATCGAGCTTTGAGGCTCTAATTCTAATTCCATCTAATTCCTCCCGAATCCAATCCTTACAATCTAAAATCCTTCGCCAAATCCAAAATCCTCCTTATTTCGTCACAAATAATATCATCCATAACCACCTTAATATCCCATTTGTTGCTGACCTTTCGTGTCTTCGTACCAGATATACCACTTTTAATTCCAAAATCCCAACCCATATAAACCCTCTTGTCCACAACCTATCGACGTCACATATTCCTGACAACCCTCCGAGGCGATTGAAGAGAAGATGGCCTCGGGATCTACTTACTTCAATAAACATCGATGTTCTACCGCTGGGTATTTTCTTATTTTTCTTCTAGAAAAATAATAATAACATTAGTTCGGAGGCTTTTGACCGAGTTCGTCATTCAGGATTGCTATACAAACTTCGTCAACTCCTTTCTCATACATACTTCATATTAATCCTTTCCTACCTCACTAAAAGAATCTTCAAACTTAACCACGACTATACCCCACTAATCCATATTTTCGCAGTGCGCCGAAATACCACAAGGTAGTATCTTAGGTCCATTCCCTTATATCCTATATACAGTTGATATTCCAATCTATCCTAGCACTGTCCTCACTATTTATGCCGATGAGTGTTTTCCATAAATAATGACCCAACTATTGCTTCCTAAACTCTTCAGTCTCACATCGTTTCCAATAATCAACAATCCAAGAATGGTGTAAAAAAAAAAAAAAAAAAAAAAAAAAAAAAAAAAAAAAAAAAAAAAAAAAAAAGAGAGAAACAGAATCGATCACTAATAAATAATAAATCCCAACAAATTACCTTTACTCCTCGTCGCAAACCTATGACTACCTGCCCCACTGTATTCTTTCGTAATATTCCACTTACCTCTGTCGAAGAGATACGATATCTAGAACTCCATCTTGACAAACATCTTACTTGGATTCCTCATACTAGACTGAAATGACAAGAAACTGCTCGCAGATACCGATAACTACAACATTTACTCGACAAACCCTCAAAACTTTCCATCTGCAACAAAAAACAAACTTACATCACCATCATTAGACCTATCATGGATATATGAGATTGAGCTATGTGGATCCACCAAACGATCCAATTCCTCTCACATCCAATCCAAAATCCTCTGAAAAATACTAAATGCTTGCTTGGTCATTATTAAAATTATCCATAAAGACCTGAATATCTCATTAAATGCAGACTTAGGCCGAAATAGACATATCTCATTTAATTCCAAACTGACAGCCTACTCAAACCCATTTGCTCTTAACCACTCTTCTGCAACGTTATATTTTTATGTATAGTTGTAAATATCAATTAAAAAACCATTAGTTCGGCACTAGCCTTTAATAAGGCTATTGTAGTAGGCATTTTAAGGTATAAATCATATAAATCAAGGATATTAGTAATTTATTTACCTATTACGAAAAAGGAAGAATTAATCAATTTACACTATCTTGAATATATGTTTAATTCAGCGTTTATTGAGAATCTAGGAGAAAATCGCCGTTACCCTGTCGCAGTTTCAGTGATAGATTACCAACGATAAATCTGACAGAAAAACTCAATTTTAGAAGCGATAGAATTAAAAGGAAATAAAATTGAGACAGCGTTTTGCAATAGGTGTAACATTTGGAGATGAAACATGGAACTTTCTAGTTTCGTGCATTCCAACGCGTGATGAATCGTAAAACTACTATCAAGGGCCTGGGTGGATTTTTTAATTTGGAAATTTCCAACGCTAACCGAAACTATTCAAGTAACCCAAAATATTGTGAAATTTATTCTATTTCCATATATTAAAGTGTTTTTCTCCCTCGATTAGATCTAAAATACATTAGGGGTACTCACTACGTTTGCTATAGCATGCTATTTGTGCTATTGTGCTAAACCCATCAATTTTATACAGGAAATAAATGTAGAAACTCGACGGGTTTAGCAAAATAACACAAATAGCATGCTATAGCAAACGTAGTGAGTACCCCTATTAAGAGATGAAAATAAGTTGTTAAAGCATAAATTACATTGAGTTAAAATAAAAACATGTGTTTTATTAAATAATCTATTATATTATTATCTACGACAATTAGTTAGTTGTATCGACTTTTCATCACTCTTAGTCAACTTTTACAATTTTTTTTAAAAATATAATATTTTTTCTAGAATCTTTATATATATTTTATTATTATTACTTTAAGGGAAGCTATTGGGATCTCGAAAATTTTTAAATTCTATTAATCGACTGAAATACATGTTTCAGGATCTATTTTTATTTTTTATTTTTTTTTTTTTTTTAACAAGGTAGTGATATAGATATATAATAGACTTTGGAAAGCTAAATATTTTAGAAAAAAAATGTTATCTTATATAAAAAGCTGTAGAACGTAATACAGAAAGACGAAAATTGCAAAAACATAAGTAATTATTGCAGATAGATAGATATAGATATATAAACATATTATTTTATGTAATTTTTTCAAGCCCTTAGTTTACATGTCACACACAGAAAGATAAACGTACGTGAAAATTTTAAAATATAATATTTTTTCTAGAATCTTTAGTTTTCTAATGGTATATTATACATCTATATTACTATTTTTATGTTCAAAAATTGCATAACAAATATTTTTGCTCTTTTCTCCTATAGTCTAATATCTGATTCGTTCAACTCATATGTTTATCCGTTTTTTATCAATGCTAAAACGATGATACGGTTGTTTTTATAGATTCTACAAAATTAAAGGTACTTTAGAGGAAGTAAATTTAAAATATCGGCGTTTAAGCCCTGCCAGAATATTTCAATCAGAATGAAACCTATGTCATATTAAAACGCATTAAATTCTATATCGATATAGTAAGTTTAATCAATATCGTTACAGCCGTTTTTGAGTAAATGGTAAAAAGGTACAAAGTGCATGGGATAAATTAGGACTTCCGGCCAGCCGATTTTCGTAAACCAGTTGCTGTAAAACCTTGGGCGTATAGTTGTCCTAAATATAATGACTGAACCTCGATATCCGTACAAAACTTATAACTTTGTATATATGTATATATGTGTACATATATATATATATATATATATATATATATATATATATATATTATATATATATATATATATATATATATATAGCATTTCCAAGTCAATTGTAACCTTTTCCAAGTCAAATGTAACTTTTTCCATTTCAAATGTAACCTTTTCCAAGTCAAATGTAACCCTTTCCATTTCAAATGTCACCTTTTCCAAGTCAAATGTCACCTTTTCCATTTCAAATGTTACCTTTTCCAAGTCAAATGTCACCTTTTTCTTCACTTCTAGCCTTAAATATTCCGTTTTATTTATTTAGTTATTGAAAAATTATTAGTTTAATTAACATTATGACTTTTTTAATCATTTTGGCATATAAAAATTGATATTTTTTTTGGGTCTTTTAGATATTTGATACCAAGTTCTGTTTTTTACTAGCTAATATTTAAAAAAAATTAATTATCGTCTATTTAGTTTTAAGATAGTTGTTGATTTTGATTTTTTAGAGAGGAGGGGTAGTTTTTTGGAATAATTAATGTGTTTTCGGGTATTATAATTAAATTTTTCGAGCTGTATTTTTTATCGCTCGCGTGCATGTTAACTCGCATTAACTTTTAAAGTTTTTTTATTGATATAGGGATTAATTAATGTACTTTCGGGTGGTTATGATTACGTTTTTTGAGCTGTATCTTTTATCGGTCATGCGTATTTCAACTCACATTTACTTTTAATGTTTTTTATTGATATAGGGATTAATTAATGTGTTTTCGGGTATTATAATTACGTTTTCCGAGCTGTATTTTTTATCGCTCGTGTGCATGTTAACTCGCATTAAATTTTAATGTTTTTTATTGATATAGGGATTAATTATTTTGCTTTCGGGTGGTTATGATTACGTTTTTCGAGCTGTATTTTTTATCCCTCGCGCTTGTTTTAACTAAAATTTACTTTTTATGTGTTTTATTGATATAGGGATCAATTAATGTGCTTTCGGGTGGTTATGCTTACGTTTTTCGAGCTGTATTTTTTATCGCTCATGCGTATTTTAACTCGCAGTTACTTTAAATATTTTCTATTGATATAGGGATTAATTAATGTGTTTTCGGTTATTATAATTACGTTTTTCGAGCTGTATTTTTTATCGCTCGTGTGCATGTTAACTTGCATTAAATTTTAATGTTTTTTATTGATATAGGGATTAATTATGTTGCTTTCGGGTGTTTATGATTACGTTTTTCGAGCTGTATTTTTATCCCTCGCGCTTGTTTTAACTAAAATTTACTTTTTATGTGTTTTATTGATATAGGGATCAATTAATGTGCTTTCGGGTGGTTATGCTTACGTTTTTCGAGCTGTATTTTTTATCGCTCATGCGTATTTTAACTCGCAGTTACTTTAAATATTTTTTATTGATATAGGGATTAATTAATGTGTTTTCGGTTATTATAATTACGTTTTTCGAGCTGTATTTTTTATCGCTCGTGTGCATGTTAACTTGCATTAAATTTTAATGTTTTTTATTGATATAGGGATTAATTATTTTGCTTTCGGGTGTTTATGATTACGTTTTTCGAGCTGTATTTTTTATCGCTCGCGCTTATTTTAACTAAAATTTACTTTTTATGTGTCTTATTGATATAGGGACCAATTAATGTGCTTTCGGGTGGTTATGCTTACGTTTTTCGAGATTTATTTTTCATCGCTTATGCGTATTTCAATTCGGATTTACTTTTGATATTTTTTATTGTTACATACGTTTGTAATTATCTTTTTCGGGTCTTGTGATTACATTTCTTAAGTTGTTTTTATTGTCGCTTGCTCTCATTTCAACTTGCATTTGCAGTGGTCTTTCTTTGTTTTTGTTTTAGGGGATTCTCATAACGTGTTTTGAACTTTATTCTTTTATGCGCTTGGGAATTTCTACAAACCGTAGGTATTATGTTATAATATGATGTACAAATTATTTATTGTGTTTTTGCAGGATCTGATTACATTTTTGATTTAGACGTTACATCGCGATTGCGCATTCTTCTAGATCACTTTTCATTTAAGTTAAAATGTGCACTAGCTATAAATAAATGTCATAAACTCTATTAGTATTCCCGAAAACACTATAAACGATCCCTCTATCGAATATTTATGAAATAGGAACAGTAACTTAAAATGAGTAAAAGCGATAACAAATTCGGTTCAAATAATGTTATCAGAACACCCGAAAATGGAATAAACGATTCCTCAATTAAATTATCAAATAATTGTAAGACCAAGTTAGGAAGCGGATCCTTTACAAAAGATTTAGTTGTAAAAATTTACTCAGGACGCTAACCTAAATATAACTAATACTTTATAAAATAATAATAATAAAAAAAAAAAAAAAGCGAAAGCTAAACGATGTATATTCCAGCTACGTTATAATGAGAACCAAAAACAAAATAATCCATACCAATATAAAAAAAAAATATATCAAAAATACAGGCGAGTTGAAATCCGCACGAGTAATAATAAAAAAACTTTTAAACATTTTAATAGCCCCGCAAAAACACAAGGATAGACTCTATAAAAATAAAAAGATTAAAAGTAAATACAAGTTGAAATACGCATGCGCGATAAAACACACAGCTCGAAAAACGTAATCATAACCACCCGAAAGAACATTAATTAATCCCTATATCAATAAAAAACATTAAAAGTAAATGCGAGTTGAAATACGCATGAGCGATGAAAAATACAGCTCGAAAAACGTAAGCATAACCACCCGAAAGCAAAATAATTAATCCCTATATCAATAAAAAACATTAAAATTTAATGAGAGTTAACATGCACGCGAGCGATAAAAAATACAGCTCGAAAAACGTAATTATAATCCCCGAAAACACATTAATTAATCCCTATATCAATAAAAAACAATAAAAGTAACTGCGAGTTAAAATACGCATGAGCGATAAAAAATACAGCTCGAAAAACGTAAGCATAACCACCCGAAAGCACATTAATTGATCCCTATATCAATAAAACACATAAAAAGTAAATTTTAGTTAAAATAAACACATTAATTATTCCAAAAAAACTACCCCTCCTCTCTAAAAAATCAAAATCAACAACTATCTTAAAACTAAATAGACGATAATTAATTTTTTTAAATATTAGCTAGTAAAAAACAGAACTTGATATCAAATATCTAAAAGACCCAAAAAAAATATCAATTATTATATGCCAAAATGATTTAAAAAGTCATAATGTTAATTAAACTAATAATTTTTTAATAAATAAATAAATAAAACGGAATATTTAAGGCTAGAAGTGAAGAAAAAGGTGACATTTGACTTGGAAAAGGTAACATTTGAAATGGAAAAGGTGACATTTGACTTGGAAAAGGTGACATTTGAAATGGAAAGGGTTACATTTGACTTGGAAAAGGTTACATTTGAAATGGAAAAAGTTACATTTGACTTGGAAAAGGTTACAATTGACTTGGAAATGCTATATATAATTTTATAGCCTAGAACGCTAAGTTAGATAAGCCTAGCCTGTTGAGCGTCCAACAGGCTTGTGACCTTGGCGACCTGATGTAAGGAATTTCTCCGCTAGGGCCCTGCTGCATTCTAGCCAACACCTTGTCATACCCTTTAAATAATTTTCAGAAGTTTTATTACTGTTTAAAACTAATACAAAATAATAAGAATTATTTTTATTTTGTAGATTCTTTAATAGATTTTTCCTACTGTTAAAAATTAATTTAGGAAATTATTAACATTAACCCTACTTGTACATAATATTTAGTGAAACATGTTATTGGTGCAATACCCCAACATGTATAAATCATGAGGCTCGCAGCCACTTGTAAATTCTTAGGAAAAAAAAAATATTATTACTGCTTGCCGCCGAAAAATATCCGCAATCGTTTGTTCAAAAGAACTATTCAACCTCCAAAAATTAACCGACTTGTTAGATAGTATGATTATTTAATTCGTTTGTTTAAAAAAGACCTGAAAACATAAAGTTGTTATAAAAACATCATAATGTATTTTTTTACTTTCAATCACCAGTATATGAAATATATAGTAAGGGAAAGTATTGCGATCGTTAAAATTTTCATATTCCAGTTTTCAACGGAAATATATATTTTAGGGGTCCCTAAGTCCAAATAACCAAATACCGCAAAAAGGGTGTGTGTGTGTGTGTGTGTGTGTGTGTGTGTGTGTGCGGTAGGTCTACCGCGAAAACGAAATAGTCTAGCTCGTACGAGGTATCAATTCTCTCATGACAAACTCCACTTCCAAAAGGTAATAATTACACATTAAGTTTCATTTCAAATCATACTAAAACATTTCATTTTATAACTTTAATATATTAAAAAAAATTCTAGATTTTTATACGAAACCGTATCTAATAAGGTGGTTTGATTATATAGTAATGAGAGATTTTCGCGCTTCCTGTAAAATTTCCTTGAAATCTTTGGAAATCAACGTTTTAATTTAAAACATCGGCATTTAAGCCCTGTCAGGCTATTTCAATTAGAATGAAATCTACTTAAATGATATTAAAGCCAATCAATTTTACACCGATATAGTGAATGTTATCAAAATCGTTTTAGCCGTTTTGGGGAAAACTGTAAAATATTGCAAAATGTATGGCATAAATTGGCTCTTCTGATTCGCCGCTTTTGTTGAAAAAGTTACTGTAAGATCAAAGGCATATATGCTTCTAAAATATAAAATTTCACTTCTAGAGAATTCATCGTTTTCATGCTAGACTAACTGCATATTGTACATATACATACAGACCTTTTTTTGTGGAAACTGGTCTTAAATTTTCACGATCGCAATACTTTCCCTTACTATATATTTCATTTATAGATAAATGAAAAAAACACAATATTATCTTCAATAAAAGTTATATTGAAAATACAATAAAGCAACATCAAAATAAATATTTGCTACACAAACGTAATGAAAATCAATTCTTTTGATCTAGAAACACAGTTTTTATAAAGTAAAGATTGTATTATTTATAATGAAACTTGTACGATTATTATACATTAATTACAAATACGTTGATAGTAGAGTAACAGCACGATAATTCCTTATCGTCCAATGTTACTCCACTCACACGGTATCGGCATTCACATGCTTATCTCTATCATCGTGTAACATCCCTGTACAAGAATCAATGTCAAATAGTTAACATTTTCATTACACTTACCTCTCTCTCTCTCTCTCTCTCTCTCTCTATATATATATATATATATATATATATATATATATATATATATATATATTTTTTTTTTTTTTTTTTTATTATTATTATAACAAGGAAGTGATATAGATATATAATATACTTTGGAAAGCTAAATATTTTAGAAAAAAATGTTATCTTATATAAAAAGCTGTAGAATGTAATACAGAAAGACGAAAATGGCAAAAACTTAAGTAATTGAGACGTTGAATTCCAAAGGGTACTATATCCATTCTAGGAAATTTTAAGGAAGGCGAAAATCTCTCATTATATATTATAAACTAGCTAACTTGGTTTTTTGCCTTAAAATTTAGAATTATTTTTTTAATATAGAAATATCATATTAAATTATGAATAATGTTTTTTAGAAGATTTGGAACGAAAATAAATGCGTAATTAGTACTTTTAGAAAATGACCACATTGCTAAATCGCGTGTTTTAAGGACTTGAGAATTTATTAGATAACATCAAATAGAATATTTATATAAAACTAAATGATGAGAATACAAATATGAAAAAAAATCAATTTCGTAAATAATGTCCTTTAGTACCTTTTGGAAATCAACGTCTCAATCATTCCAGATAGATAGATATAGATATACAAACATATTATTTAATGTAATTTTGTCAAGCCCTTACTTTATATGTCACATACAGAAAGATAAACGTACGTGAAAATTTTAAAATCCAGTTTTTAACGAAAATACACGTTTCAGGGTCTCCTGAATCTAAATAACCACTTCACGCGAAAAGGTTTGTGTGTGGAAAGTTCATAATTTCGTACAAAACTGAAATCTCATATTTAAGAAAACTATACACCCGAGATTTTAAAGGAAATTTTTGATAAAAATCGACAAATCAAAAAATGGCTCTATAGAGTTTGATGAAACCCGCTAAATCGAGGTAAAATTTAACAGGTTGCAATATAATGAGGGTTTCCCTCTAATTAAAATAGTATGACGGGGCTTAAACGCCAATATTTTAAATTTTCTACCTCTAATGTACCTTTAATTTTGTTATATCGTCTTTTTAGCATTGGTGAAAAAAGGGCAAATATATAAGTTGAACGAATTCGATATCCAACTAAGTGAGAAAAGAGAAAACATATTAGTTTATGTAATTTTTTTAATCGCTTACTGTATAAGACATACAGAAAGGGAAACTATTAACAGCGTACGTGAAAATTTTAAAATCCAGTTTTTAACGAAAATACACGTTTCAGGGTCTCCTGATTCTAAATAACCAATTCACGCGAAAAGGTTTGGGTGTGGTAAGTCTAACACTAATATAAATAGTCGTACAAAACTGAAATCTCATATTTAATAAAACTATACATTCAAAATTTTACAGCAGATTTTTCATAAAAAATCAGCGAATCAGAACAGCCATTTGGCAGGTTTTCCCGATATTCTCAAAAAAGGTTCTAAATATTTTGATTAAACATGCTAAATCAATTGAAATTTAAAATCATGAGGGCTTTTCTCTAATTAAAACAGTATGACGGAGCTTAAATGCCAATATTTTAAATTTTCTGCCTCAAAAGTACCATTGGAATAAATGGGTAAATATATAAGTTAAACGAATTCGATATCTAACAAAAGGAGAAAAAAATTTATTTTATGTATTTTTTTTAACCTCTTACTGCATATTATTTCATATACCTAAAGGGAAACTATTGCGATCGTAAAAATTTTTTAATTCTAGTTTTTAACGAAAATACATGTTTCAGGGTCTTCTGAGCCTAGATAACCAATTCACGAATCAGAAGAGTAGCCATTTGATTTGGCAAATTTTCACGATTTTCTCAAGAATAGCACTAAAGATTTTCTTTGAACTCGCTAAATCGTTGTAACATTTAACAGGCTACAATATCATGAGATCAACTTTAATTATGACTGGGCATAAATGCCAATATTTTAAATTCTCTACCTGTAAAGTACCTTTAATTTTATTATTAAAGTTTATTCCAAAAAAAAATTTAAACTAAGGGTATAGCTGATTAAGTATGGTAAATCTGTCCCCGTGGTTTTTTTTTTTTATTCAAACTTGGGGGATCAGTTTGCTGTAAAAAAAAAAAAAAAAAAAAAAAAATCACCTAAATTTTTAGCTTTTTAAATCAAACGGTTTTCGAGATTTTTTAAAAACCTCTTTTTTCGATTTTATTATAAAAGTGCCTTTAAATTTAAAGTACCTAAAGTATCTTTAATTTTATTATATCATCATGTTAGCATTGGTAAAAAAAAAAAGGGCAAATATATAAGTTGAACGAATTCGATATCCAACTAAAAGAGAAAAGAGGCAAAAATATTATTATTATTTTATTTTATTTATTTATTTTATTTTATTATTTTACACAAGGTAGTAATATAGTTATATAATATACTTTGGAAAGCTAAATATTTAAGAAAAAAATGTTATGTCATATACAAAGGTATAGAACGTAATACTTTAATTCAATTTGAAACCCATGCTTCCATCGAAACTCAATTTGATTCTTTAACTTTTTTTTAAGTTTATCAACTGTATTTAAAAATTCTTAAATCGATTATAACAACGATGGTAAGTGAAAGATTGTTTTCAAGTCTGTCCATTTATTTTCAGTGAATGTGACCTTTGAAGAAGTACTGACGGGATTGGCCAATGGGTTTGCAGATTTTTCCAAGATGGAAGGGGTTGGTTGGAGTGGGGGGAGTGTAACCAAATTTCTACTTGAAACCCCGAGCCAATTGCAGGGTTCGTACGCCGGCCAGTCATCCCCACCTTCCACCACCACATTCAGCGACGGACCTTTCCTCTGTCCAGGTAAACCGACTTGTATTAGCATCCCTTCAGGTGCATTATTCGGACACTGTAAAAAATATATTCAATATTTTTTAATATATTTAATATTCACAAAATAAATATTTTTTTTTACTTAATTAAAATTTTAATATATATTTTTTTAAACAATAAACACAAAACAAATAACTAAAGTGAAAAATTACAGACGTCTAACGTTTCGATGTAATTCGGCTTAAAAAAGTTTATTCCAAAAAAATTTTAAACAAAGGGTATACCCGGTTAAGAATGGTAAATCTGCCTCTGTGGCTTTTTTTAATTCAAACTTGGGGGATCAGTTTGGTGTAAAAAAAAAAAAAAAAAAATTCACCTCTATTTTTAGCTTTTTAGATCAAACGGTTTTCGAGATTTTTCAAAAACCTCTTTTTTCGATTTTATTATTTTTTTTCATTGTAAAATTTGGAATTAATTAAAGATGATTTATTCACTGATTCTTAGGAATCAAATAGATGAAAAAATGGTATGATCATGATTCTTAAACAAAAAGCCGATTTTTAGCCTGGTGCGCGTTTTGAAAAACATATCTTTAATCCAATCATTTTGCAGTGAAATGATTGAAAATGTTTCATAAGTAATGTAATTCTAAATTTTTGGTGAGAATATTTGTTTACACATTTTTCAATGATAATAAGGAATATAAGTTAAATGAAGAGTTTAAGAAAAAAAATATTTTTTTTCATATTGTTCCACCACTTCAAAAACATCGAAAAAATTCCTGTCTATAGAGCAGTATAAAAGACATTTTCAGAAAAAAATCCGAGATTGACACCTCACAAAGGTTAAAAAATATACATATTTTTATTTTATTTCTTCCGCTAAAAATCGGCTTTTTGTTTAAGAATTAAGATCATATCATTTTTTCTTGCATTTGATTCCTAAGAATTAGGGAAAAAATTATCTTTTATCAATTCCAAATTTTACTATTAAAAAAATAATAAAATCGAAAAAATAGGTTTATTTAAAAAAAATCGAAAACCGTTTGATTTAAAAAGCTAAAAATTCAGGTAAATTATTTTTTTAGACGCCAAAATGATCTCCCAAGTTATACCTGTACTTAATGCATCTATATTACTATTCGTATGATCGGGGAAAATAAAACTGGCCCCAAAAAAACGTTTGTGCTTCATCCTTTTTTTGAGTAGAAAATTCGTCCAACTTCTATATTTAAGCGTTTTTTATCAATCCTAATAAGATGATATCGTCAATTTTTTAGAATCCTACAAAATTAAAGGTACTTTGCTGAAAAAAATTCAGAATATCGGCATTTAAGCCCTTTTGGACTCTTTCAGTCAGGATAAAACCAACCAATGGTATCAAAGCCCATTAAATTTTACAATCGTATTTGGGAGTTTAATCATAATCGTTAGAGCCGTTATTGAGAAAAGCGTAAACAGATGCGAAATACATATTCTAAAGTAGTACTTCCAGTCAGCCGATTTTGGTGAGAAAGTTTGTTTATCATTTCGGATGTATAGTTGTCTTAAATATAAAATATCATAACTGGCCTAGAGACCAATATAATATTTTTTCCAACTCAAGCTTAATTTAAAATTTCTAAAATTGATTTTGACAAGATCATCACACAAGACTGGAACGGCAAGAAACTGCTCGTAGCTACCGATTACTGCAAAACTTACTTGACAAAACGTCCATTTCGCTTATGTCACTATTATCCGACGTATTTGGACATGTGAAATTGAGCTTTGAGGCCCACTAAACCATCTAATGCATCCCGCATTCATTTCCTACAATCCACAATCCCTTGCGAAATCCTGAATGACCCTTATTTTATATGTCACATACAGAAAGATTAACTATTGAAAATTTTAATATTCATTTTTTAACTAAAATATACGCAGCCATATTTAAACAATATTAAATAACCGCAAAATAACCAATTCGCAAGAAAAGGTTTGTGTGTGGTAAGTCTAGCACTAATACGAAAAGTCGTACAAAATTGAAATCTCATATTTAAGAAAACAATACACCCGAGATTTTGCAGGAAATTTTTCATAAAAATCGACGAATCAGAAGAGCCACTTGACACATTTTCACGATTTTCTCAAAAATGGCTCTAAAGATTTTGTTTAAACTCGCTCAATCAATTGAAATTTAAAATCATGAGGGTTTCACTTTAATTAAGTATCTAATAGTATGACGGTGCTTAAATGCCAATATTTTAAATTTTCTGCCTCAAAAGTACCATTGGAAAAAATGGGTAAGTATATAAGTTGAACGAATTCGATATCTAACTCGAAGGAGAAAAAATATTTTTTTAACCCTTTACTGTATATTTCATATACCTAAAGGGAAACTATTGCGATCGTGAAAATCTTTTAATTCTAGTTTTTAACGAAAATACACGTTTCAGGGTCTTCTGAGCCTAGATAACCAATTCGCGAATCAGAGAGCCATTTGGCACATTTTCACGATTTTCTCAAAAATGGCACTAAAGATTTTGTTTAAACTCGTTAAATCGTTGTAAAATTTAACATGCTACAATATCATGAGGTGTGCACTTTAATTATGACAGAGCATAAAGATATTATAAAGTCATAATATATAATTATAACTTAAAATCACCCATAATGACCTAAGCATTCCATTTGTCGCAGACCTAGACCGAAATAGATATAACTATTTTCATCTCAAATTCCCTGCCCACACAAACCAACTGTTAAATATCGATTGTATATGTAAAGATAGTTGTGGCACTGAACTTCCACCTAGGTGTACAGCAGCCCAACAACAAACAGTCCAGTTGGTAGCGTCCCCTGCGCCATGTTGTTTGTATATATAGCAGTAATAAACAAGCTGTCTAGTACAAGGTTCTTTTATTCCACTGCCTAATACTCTATAACTTTAATAGGTTATGGGCCCAGAGTATTTGTGCAGAGCATAGTATTTGTGTATAGTGTCAACGCGTAGTCGCGAAGTGATGTTATTTTATTAGTGAATTTTGTTTACCGGTACTATGGCGTCAGTTACTACTTCAGGAGTTCCAGTACTCGTCGGAACAAGTTTTAACAGCTGGTTTTTCAGAATGTCATCTATTTTGGAAAGAGAACAGGTAAAAGATGTGTTGGAAGCAGACCCTCCTACCTCTAACGCTGAGAAAAGGGAATTTCTCATTAAAGACTCGAAGGCAAAGTCCATCATTATCCAAGGCATTTCAGATAAACATTTGGAAATAATCATGGATTGCCAAACTTCCAAGGAAATGATAAATGCTTTAAAGAAGGCTTTTGTCAGATCTACCTCTTTTTCAAAATTGACTTGGTACAGAAAGTTGATGGGCCTGAAATATTCTCTTCAAGGAAATATGGAAGAACATTTTTTGGCATTTGATACCATTATCCGAAACCTTCAAGAACAAGGCACAGTTCTAGGAGAGTCAGACAAGGTATGTCACCTTTTGATGTCTTTACCAGATGAATTTAACACAGTTGTGACAGCTCTAGAAACTAATTTAGAAGTCCAAATGGATTTTGTGCGAGCCAGACTTCTAGATACAGATACAAAGTTAAAGTCAAAGTCATCAGCTAGTGCATCATCATCAGAAGTATCATTTAAAGCACAGAGTGGTTGCTTTATATGTGGGGATAAAAGACATTTCAAGGCACAATGTCCCAAAAATAAGCAGAACCGTGGAAGTAAATCTTTTAATAGAAGCTTTCGTGGGAAAAGAAGAGGAACAATCCAGGGAAATACGGCAGATGTAGATGAAGAAGTTGTAATGGTGGCCCTAAATTGTGGTAATATTAAACTATCATCTAACAATGTGTTTTTAGTCGATTCAGGTGCGAGTAACCATCTTTTTAAGGCAGAATTGGAACCCCTTTTGTCAAATGTTTCGAATCTTGTTCATGATGTTGCCATACATATAGCTAATGGTGATAAGATGTTTACTAGAAAAGAAGGTACCCTAAGAGTAACCTCTCAAGGTAGGATTGTAAACATTAAAGGTTTAATAGTTCCGGGGTTAAAACATAATTTATTATCAGTGAGTGCAGTTACCTCAAAAGGCTTAAAAGTGATTACAGATTCTAAGGAAATGAAAATCTGCGGAAGAAATTTTAAGCTGAGTTGTCCACGAGTGAATGGATTGTACATATTTACGTTTGATGAACCCAGTGATAATCAAGTCAAGTGCAACATTTCAAGTGCTACGGATGTAGATTTATGGCATAAACGTCTAGGACATTTGAATCGGCATGGACTCAAAAGTTTAGGATTACCCTATAGTGACAAGAAGTGTTCTGCATGCATTGAAGGTAAGGCTACTAGACAGCCCTTTTCAAATAATAGGAAACGCACATCAAAGGTTGGTGAATTAATTCACTCTGATATATGTGGTCCTTTCAATCCTGAATCAGTTGAAGGACATAGGTATATGCAGGTGATTTTGGATGACTTCACTCATTTTGTGCATGTCAAACTTCTCCATATGAAGAGCGAAGCTGAAACAAACCTGATGGATTATATAGCGGAACTAGAAAGGCAGCAGGGTGTCCCAGTGAAAAGGCTACGTTTAGATAATGGAGGAGAATTTACGTCTAAATTTTTTCAAAAATATTGTTCAGATAAAGGTATAAAATTAGAATATTCATTGCCATATAGCCCTCAAATGAACGGAAAGAGTGAAAGAATGAATAGGACACTATTAGACATGATGCGTACTAAGGTATCAGATTCCGGTATCCCCAAGTTCTTGTGGGGGGAAGCAGCTCGATGTTCTGCTTATGAACTGAATAGGTCACCTACTTCAGCCTTAAGTAAAGGTGAAACTCCCTCATTAATATGGAAAGGCAGAAATGATCTGTCTAAACTTCGAATATTTGGTTGCCGAGCATGGCCTACCATTCTTCCTAAAGGTTCTAAATTGGATCCCAGAAGCAAGGAGGGGGTGATGGTTGGTTATTGTGGTGGTGGGTATAGGATTTGGTTGCCAGACGAGCAGAAAGTTATTAGATCTAGAGATGTGATATTCGAGGAGAGCCAAATGCCCTATAAAGAAGTTAAAAATGTACCTATTGTCTGTCATAATAGTGGTGGAAGCTATGAAGAGGGAAGGAAAAATGGTGAAGAGAATAACACTAATATTTCAGAGCAGCCAGAAGAAACTTCTAGACCTCAGAATGATTGTAATCCAGAGCAGTCAGAAAACCCTTCCAGACTTCAGAATGAAGAATCCTATCCAGAGCATTCAGAAGAAACTTCTAGACCTCAGAGAAACCGGTCAAAACCTCATTTCCTAAATGATTATGAGTTATATAATGCATACTGTATGGTAAGCCGATCAGATGGAGTTCCATCATCTTATGAGGATGCTAATAAAAAGGAGGAATGGCAGGAAGCCATTATTAAAGAATTAAAAGCTCATGAGAAGATGAACACTTGGTCTGAAGAGGAAGCACCGAATGGAAGTGTCCCAATCACAACTAAATGGGTTTTCACAGTGAAGGAAGATGGAATCAAAAAGGCCAGATTGGTAGCAAGAGGGTTTGAAGAACAAACTCAAGATGATTGTGTATTTAATTACTCACCAGTTTGCCGAATGGATACTGTAAGAACTCTCTTGTCATTTGCATGCCAAAACGATTGGAGTATTAGACAAGTTGATGTGCCAACAGCCTTTCTCAATGGCTCACTGGACTATCCTGTGTTTATAAAACCACCTAAAGGTGTAAGTTGTTCTACAAAAACTCTGAGACTAAATAGGCCACTTTATGGACTCAAGAAAGCACCGAAGTATTGGAATGAAAGATTTAATTCTTTTATGTTAAAATTGGGATTTAAGAGATCCCAATATGATTTATGCCTTTACTACAAGAGTAGGGTATTCTTTGTTCTTTTTGTGGATGATGGCCTAATTACAGGGGATGAAAAGGCTATTGAAGAATTAGTGAACAATTTAAAAGGAGAGTTCAGCATTAAAGAAATGAAGGCTTCTCAATTTTTAGGGATGAAGATTGAAAGGCAAGAAAAGAAAATAAGGATTACACAAACCCGCTTTATTGATAAACTCCTTGAAGATTATAATATGGTAGAGTGCAGGAAGGTATCAACCCCCATGGAGGTTGGATTTAAGCTTAACGCTGATAGTCCACCTTTAGATGAAAATATACCATACAGGAGCTTGGTATGTGGACTTATGTATCTGAGCACAACAACTCGCCCGGATTTATCATTCCCAATTAGCTATTTATCTAGATGTTTAGATAAAGCTACTCAGCAGTCTTGGAAAGCTGCAAAACGAATACTCAGATATCTCAAAGAAACTCGAGATATGGGTCTTACTTTCAAACCAAGTGATAACCTAGGACTTATTGGTTATTCAGATGCTGACTGGGCAGGTGACATAGAAACAAGAAAGAGTGTAAGTGGCTTTGCAGCATTCTGCGGAAGCAATCCCATAGCTTGGCATTCAAGAAAGCAAGCATGTGTGGCTCTGTCAACGATGGAAGCGGAGTACATTGCAGCAGGAATGGCATCACAGGAAATTGTGAGTTTAAGTGGAATAATTAGTGAGTTCAGTGGTGAAACAGTAAGTGGAAAACTGTTGGTGGATAACACTAGTGCTATAGCTTTTATAAAGAATTGTGAAAACTCTAAACGAGCAAAACACATTGATATAAAATTCCATTTTGTTAAAGATCTTATTTCCAAAGAAATAATATCTGTGGAACACATCAATTCTGACCGCAATGTGGCAGATTTGTTCACAAAACCACTTGCCTTTGATAAGTTTCAAATGTTTCGGAAGGCTTTAATTAATTAATATATTAATGTCATGTATATATATTGTGCTAAAATTGGTGTATAGAATTTTGTAATAGTATAATATTTTTACTTGTTTTGTTGTGTAGAATTTTGTAATAGAATAATATTTTTACTTGTTTTGTGGTGTAGAATTTTGTAGTAGAATAATATTTTTACTTGTTTTGTATGTGAGATACAATTGAATATTTACTTGTGTATGTATATATTTGAAAACATTCAATTGAGGGGGTGTGTTAAATATCGATTGTATATGTAAAGATAGTTGTGGCACTGAACTTCCACCTAGGTGTACAGCAGCCCAACAACAAACAGTCCAGTTGGTAGCGTCCCCTGCGCCATGTTGTTTGTATATATAGCAGTAATAAACAAGCTGTCTAGTACAAGGTTCTTTTATTCCACTGCCTAATACTAATAACTTTAATACCAACTTGTCCGTAAATTATCTTCCTTCTATATTCCTGATAATCTTCTGAGCCGATTGAATAAAAGATGGCCTTTTTACTTCACATTTACTCGTTGTATTCGTTAAGTGCGGTGAGCCCGTGGCTAAGTGGCTAGCGCGCTACTCTCTCATGCTACAGGTTGCGAGTACGAATCCCAGTCCCGGCGGGGCTTATATAATGATGTAATATAATGGGGATTCATTCACAGCCTCTCCCCCGGGTATGTGAGACCCGTCAGCCAAATAGTGGCCACTCACAAAATTAGGCGTAGGGAGTGATGACCCTACACTATAAATTGCATCGTGAAACGCGAGTGTAAACTCCCACGAGATTAAACCGCGAGGCTCAGTGCCTGCACGGCCTGTCGCGCCACTGAAAAAAAATTCGTTTAGTCCAGTTCTAAATTACAGTAAACAACAAAATTAGAAAAAGGTTTGTGCAAGGAAATTTTCTTTAAATAAAAATATATAAACACAATAATTCATAAATGTAGGTATAAAGAACTTAAAAAGAAAGATAAATGGGACGCGATTAAATGGGTTGATCTCAAATATCGGGAAACCTTTACGAATTATTCCCTCCACCTCTTGATATTCATAGGTTAAGTACAGTAAAATAACACTTATTCTTAATATAAAAGTATTATTAATCATATTCCTGTTTTATTATCATCAATTTTATTATTTACAATAATGCACTTCAGTGAATACAAAATAAAATATTAAATTTGTTATTCCCCCAGTATCCTTTAATAACACTACCCTTACTTCTGTAGAACAAATCCGATACCTAGATCTCCATCTTGACAAGCGCCTTACTTGAAATCATCACACAAGACTGAAACGACAAGAAACTGCTCGAAGATATCGATTACTACAACACTTACTAGACAAACGTTCAAAACTTCCAGTATATTACAAAAGACACATCTACATCACAATTATCAGACCTATTTGGACGTATGGAATCGAGCTTTGGGGCTCTACGAAACCATCTAATTCCTCCTGCATCCAGTCCTTACAATCCAAAATCCTTCGCAAAATCCTGAATGCTCCTTATTTTGTCACAACTCCTCCATAATGACCTAAACATCTTATTTGTTGCATACATAGCCCGTGATAGATACTCCTCTTTCCATTCTAAACTCCCTGCCCATACAAACCCACTTGTTCGTAATTTATCTTCCTCAGACATCCCTGATAACCCTCCAAGGCGACTGAAAAGAAGGTGGCCTCGGGACCTACTGTATTAAAATAGTTAGTGAAGTGCTACCACTGGGTGGTTCTTTCTCAAGACATTTTCATGACTTTTTATATTCATTCTACATATTTACTTATTGTATTCTTTAGTACAGTTTTAAATTACTATAAATAAATAAATAAAAATAAAATAAATAAATAAATTTGTTATGAACACTAGAACTTCATGTGTTTATGAGGCACCAATTTATAAACTATATATATTATTGTTTATTATAGGTTATAGGGCAGAGGTACTTTTTTATTAATCATGTATTCTGTTATTTCAACCTTTAGGTAAACACTGGGTCGGGGGTTACCCAGCCTCTATAAATTGGGTACCCGAAAATTATTAGCTGTAAATAAATTCCTTAATTGTATACATGTATATATATATATATATATATATATATATATATATATATATATTATATATATATATATATGACCAAAGCTTTTATCTATAGCCTTACAAATATAATCTATCAATAGTATTATCTTTTAAATTGGTTTTTAATAAATTTAATAACCCTGAAATCAAATGGTTATGAGTGACCTTTATGCAAAGAATAGTCAAACAAAACAGTATCACATGGATAAGATAGTTCAATTCTAATTTATCTCATTCCAGTATCAAATAAGATTGGTCACGTTGAAAATCATCCGATGTTCTGGAAAATTCTTAGAATTGAGTCTTGGAGACGGAATATGCGTGATTTTCTAGCGACTTTTTTTGTGTAATTGGAAACTAACTCAGCTGATAAAATCACTTTATTGCAATCGACTGATGTTGATTACTCAGTAACTATTTTTGAAAATCTGTACTATTATAACCCATAAAGAATCTTTGGTTCAGCTCATATTTGGTTCCATAATGTTCCTAAGAAAACGCTCGTGCAAGGAAGTAATCAGGGTGAATTACGCTCAACCGTTTTTTAACAAATTTTTCAACTGGCTAGACCGCTCCCGATACATTAAATAATATCATTAACAAGCCAATTAAAGGAATGTCCTGAAACGTTGATAAAGAAATAAGATTTGTTTAAAATTGGAGATTTCGGATTGTATTATATTGTTATCATTTCTGGTCGATTTATATAAGAAGAAGCTGTTTAACAAAGAATTATTATTATATATATATATATATATATATATATATATAATATAAATATCTAATATCCCGCCCTTTTTAATATTATCGGAGTATTAAAAAGTCACTGAAAATATGTAAAAAGGGAACAGCAATACCTCAGGAGAAAAAAAAGTTCGTAATATCTGATTCCATTCCAAGCATAAAATCTAGGCATTTAAGTTACGTGTCTTTTTTTTTTTTTTTTTCAACAAATCCGATTGGTAAAAAAAATAAACAAATAAATGGTGAATATATGAAGTATTCTAGATGCTAGTTTAAAGAGTTGCCATGCTTAGCTTATAATCTTAAGAACTAGATATGGTTCTCGTTAAACAATGATTACAACGTACTTACAATGAGTGTTATACTGTTTTTCCTATTATCTGCCTTGTTTTCTATATCTATCATACATTTCAGTCTAGCTAGTCATATCCCTTCGTCGCAAACCGACGACTTCCTGCCCTTTAGTATCCTTTAATAACATCACACTTACTCCTGTTGAACAAATCCGATACCTAGGTCTCCTCCATCTTGACAAGCGCCTTACTTTGTGCAAGAAGAATACCAAGAATCCTCACATAAGACTGAAACGACAAGAAACTGCTCTAAGATACCGATTACTACAAAACTTACAAGACAAACTTTCAAAACTTCCAGTATATTACAAAAGACTCATATACATCACGATTATCAGATCAATTTGGACATATGGAATCGAGCTTTGGGGCTCTACTAAACCATCTAACTTCTCCCGCAACCAATCCTTACAATCCAAAATCCTTCGCAAAAACTATACGCCCGAGATGTAGCAGCAACTTTTTCACTGAAATTGGCTGACCAGAAGTCCTATTTTATCCCATGCATTTTGCTCCTTCATACGATTTTCACAAAAAATTCGTTGACTAAACTAGCTATATCGATGTAAAATTTAATAGGCTTTATTATCATGTAGGTTTCATAAAGGGTGAAATAGTCTAACGGGGCTTAAATGCCGGCAATTTAAATTTTCTTCCTCTTCAGTACTTTTAATTTGATAGATTCAGAAAAATTACCAATATCTTCTTATTGGGGTAAATATCAGCTAAATGTAAGGATTGAATGACCAACTAAAGGAAAAAAGATCGAAAATATTTATTTAATGAATTTTTTGTTTTTCTGAACATTAAAACAGATAAATAATTTTTTTTTTAAATATGAACAACAACATAGATGTATAATATACAGTTAGAAAGCTAAATATTTAAGAAAAAATATGATCTTATATGTAAAGTTGTAAAACGTGACAAAGCGAAATAAATAGGGCATACAATTATTACTGATAATTATACGTAACGATTTGATGTTGCTATATTTTTTTAATCTAAATCATATGTTTCCAACGATACTAAATAAACTTTTTATTTAAATTAACTTCAAAATTTTTATAAATAGTTCTTCAATTTATTTTAACAACCGTGGTAAGTGATAGTCCTGTGTTGTCCGCACCAGGTATTTTTTTTATGAAAGACTCTTAAGAAGAAATCAGAGCGCTCAATACACGCTTACCACTTACCTCAGATTTATTATACGATTTTCTCAAAAATTACTATAACGGTTTTTGGACTTTAATATCACGTAGGTATTCTTCTGATTAGATTAAAAAAGACTGACAGGAATTTAATGCCGATTTTTTAAATTTTCTCCTTTAATTTGGTAGATTCCAAACAATAAACCATAACATCTTATTAGTATTGATAAAAAACTGGTTAATTTGCAAATTGAACCAATTTGATAAGCAACTGAAGGAGAAAAGAGCAAAAATATATATTTAGGCGATTTTTTTTCTGAACATAAGAATAAATAGATGAACAGTTGAGATCAAGACCGCAGACATTTTTTTATTTTTAGATTTAATTATTTTTATTGAATATTACAATCTGTCCTTATTATGATATTTATAATAGTGATCCAGTATAACATTTATACAATATTTACAAAACTATAAAATAATATACAATAAAGAATTAATAAAATATCAGTTAACGACAAAGATCTAAGCAATACCTTGCTCAGATATGATATTTCACTTAATGACTAATTTTTATTGACTTTTCTTTTTCATTTTTGTATCAGTGACAATGTTGGGAGGGACAAACGAATTTCAAAATGGTATAAACCAGAGTCCTGATGATGGGAGTAAATCCCGAAACGTTGAAAGTATGGTTTAATAAAAAAATTATGTTTTTGGGAGAAATTAATAAGCCTAAATATCTACCTTTAATACTTTGCAAGATCTTCCGTTGATAGGAATATATTGATATAATTAATTCTTTTTATTGAATATTACAATCTGTCCTTATTATAACATTTATACAATATTTTCAAAACTATAAAATAATATACAATAAAGAATTAATAAAATATTTAAGAAGTCTAGAAGCCGTACAATCCTCAAACATACAGCGCATTGGGTGTAGAATTTAGCATGTGCTAGAACTCCAATATACTCTGGTCTCCCATTAAAGCGAATAAATCTTTCGCCTTTTACTCAAGATTTCCATGGAGGGGACTCTTGATGAGTTTATAATTATTTTTTTGTTAGCACCTTGAGAACTAGACAGTACTCGTTATACAATGATTATAACGTACTTACAATGTGTGTTGTACTATTTTTTCTATTCTCTCCTTCCTTTCCATATATATTATACATTCTAGTCTAACAAGAAATATATTTAAATAAACGAACAAGAAGCTGGATAAATAAAGTTAAATCGAATAGGAATTATAATTTAGGTGTTCTCCTCTCAATAATGTCATAGTAGAAAATGAGGATTGTACCTCAAACATACAGCGCATTGGGTATAGAATCTAGCATGTGCTAGTACTCCAATATACTCTGGTCTCCCATTTCGTCTTTTACTCAAGATTTCCATGGAGGGGACTCTTGATGAGTTTATAATTATTTTTTTGTTAGCACCTTGAGAACTAGATACAGTACTCGTTATACAATGATTATAACGTACTTACAATGTGTGTTGTACTATTTTTTCTATTCTCTCCTTCCTTTCCATATATATTATACATTCTAGTCTAACAAGAAATATATTTAAATAAACGAACAAGAAGCTGGATAAATAAAGTTAAATCGAATAGGAATTATAATTTAGGTGTTTTTCCCTCAATCATGTCATAGTAGAAAATTCGGGTTTTGACAGTACCGAGAATATTCGGGTATTACGAAGATGGGTCTCTTCTGCCAATAAAAGTCTAATTTCAGTTCTTTTCCTTACACAATCGCTTTTCCTGGTAAATCGTATTCTATACTTGACTTTCGTCATATTTTGAGCAAGGATAATTACGTCACGTGGCCTCCATTGCTACCCACGCTTTTTTCAAACATTATGTCACTATTTACATTTAAAAAAAATAAATATAACACATATCAGTAAGTATGGCCCACCGAACTGCACATTTCGACAGATCCTTTCTTATCCAGTCCTCAATCCTATGGAATTATATCCCTCCTACCATCCGTCACTCCAATTCTCTTCCTACCTTCAAATCGCATATATTCGACCACTTTATGAGTACCCAGGCTCAATAGAATTGTAAATAAGCTTTTTTATATATTATTTTTATTTTATTTTTTTCTCATTGAAAAACGTCTATTTTATACCAGCAATTATTAACTTGTTTGTATTCAATTAATTTACTCTAAGACTCTTAAGCCTTTTTTGTACATTCTGTATATTTTATTCTAAAGGGACATGTCCCAGAATAATAAAGAATTTATTTATTTATTTATCTGCACATATTATATGTACGACAGGTTGACTGATATTTTTTTAAGCTTAATAAAATATTGCTAATATTATGATCATATATTTTTGATACAAAAACCACCATTCTTCTTGTTCAGATCTTCAGCTTAAACCCTTTCCTGTGATCGTAAAGAGAATGAAGTATGTAATTGCAATTTTTACAACATTGAAAGAGTTTTATATCTGAATGAGAAAATATTAAAAAAAGTGAGGCCGGTTACTTCAACACACTTGACAAAGGCGCTAACCTTTCACTTATTTACACGACCACCAGAAGGCTTATCTGGACTTACTTAGTTGAGCTTTGGGGCTCTATTAAACCATAAAATTCTTCCCGTATCCAATCTTTACAATCCAAAATCCTTAGCGCTTCTTACTTTGTTATAAATAAAATCATCCATATAGTTCTAAATGTTTAATATATGTTATGGACATGTATATGTATATTAGGGCATACATATGACAAAAATAAATTCCCGAAACTATACATAAATAAAATTGCATGTATTGTGGTAATAAAAATGAAATGAAATGAAAAGAAATTTTATTCTGGGACAGCTAGTCCCCTAAGAATAAATATAAATGTACAATATAAGATTTTACTTCTGGCAATGTAGAATTTATCAGATTATATACAGCATTTTATGGATTACAAATTATAATTAATATGGATCTGCATATATATAAATATATACAAACACACACACACACACACACACACACACACACACACACACACACACACACATATACAAAAATATATACTAGCACAAAGTCATATTACAACCGTAAATAAATCCAAATAATAAAACATATTAAAACAAAACAAAAAAAAAAAAAAAAAATAGTGAAAATTGAGATAAAAATAAAGAGGCCAGATAGGTAAGTTTATAAAGGCACGGCAGATTGATGTTCGAGGAGATGGATAAATAGGTGATGTTTGAAGGAAGTTAAGGATTGGCATGTACGAATCGACATGGGCAAGGAATTCCAAAATGAGGATGCACGTATGACGAAAGATCTCTTAAAGGAAGCAGTTCTGTGGGATGGAATGAGCAGGTTCAAGGGTTGGGATCTTGTGTTGATGAAGTGGACAGAGGAGAATGGGGTAAACAAATTGTAAATATAGAGGGTTTTTTTGGTTCTGAAGGATTGGTAAGTTCCTAGGAAGTATTGCCGTCGGAATTTAGGGTAAAGCCACTTCAACTCGGCATACCAGGCTGAGACATGAGAGCGCCGAGGGATTCCGAAGATGAATCTAATAAAACAGTTCATTAATCTCTTCAGTCTCATCTCAAGCATCTCGGACAGTCCGCTAAACACCAGGCAGCCATAATCGAAGTGGGGGAAGATGAGAGAGAAAACTAGGAGCTGGCGGGTTTTAAGGGGTATTAAAGTAATATTGGGTTAGATTCAAATAACATTAAACAAATATATCCTTAAAAGAAAAAAATTAATTAACATTATTCACAAATTTTTTTTTTTTTTTTTTTTTTATTCAACAATTTTTATTGAGTAAAAATACAATCTGTCCCAATTTGGACATTAATAGTAGTGCTGAAAGATATGATACATACTACATTCATACAATATTTACGCAGCATAAAATTACAATAAAATATATACACAATAATGAATCAATACAGTTTACAAAATTTAACAAAAATAAAGCAATCATACATTACAATCTTACCTAAAAGAAAAATTTGTTTTTAAAGTCAATTCGTCAAACAATATCTTTTTTACAATTAATTTAATAAACACAAAGCATCTTCACTTAACAAACACATTAAAATGACTAATTCGCTTTTACACACACACACATTTATATATATACACTTACTCAAAAAAGTTTCCATACACCCATAAATAAATTCTTAGTTCTTCAAGCTGAGGTTGATTTCCTCCTTACTTGTGACTTTCCATCTGTCCCAAGAACATTAAATTTGGATTCCTAAGAGAATATGACCCGTTCACAAAAAAAATTTGGATTTATTTACAAATTCCCTAGCAAATTACAGCCGCTTCTTCTGGTTTATTAATGAAGGTTTTCTTCTTGCTACTCGACCACTGTATTCTTCCCTTCTTAGAATATTTTGGACTCTTTCTGGGTGGACATGAACCCCCATAGTACCTATTTATTATGATGGCCATTGAGGTATCTGTAGTGTGAGGATGATGTGTCGCATGAACTTCAGGATGGATGGGTAGCCCCTGGCGATTCTCCAGTCTCCTGTCTTTTAGCCCGTGTTTTATCCTCCAAAGATTTAACTCTTATGTCTTTGTAATCCATACTGTACAGTAGCATGTGACTTATTCAACATATATGCATTTTTTCTTATAGATAAGCCCTGCGAACCATGAGCTCTATCAAATCACGAGAAAATAAATCAGTTTCTCAGGCCCAACTAAAGTTAATACTGAACTAAGATTGAATTATCGAGATAAAATTTATACATATAACACTGAAAAGACGGTCACAGTACAACAAATAGGATTAATATGGACAATTTATGGAAACCTTTTTGATCTGCCTTTAACAAATCACATCATGCCTCTTTTTATATTAATGATGAAATGAAAATAAATAAATAAAATATTTTATCTAATATTAGTATTAATAATTTGCACTTTAGGTAATTGTTAAGTTGGAAATAAAAAGCTATGCAAAATAAAAGCATGCTATATGGAAACTTTTTTGAGTGAGTGTATATATATATATATATATATATATATATATATATATATATATATATATATATATATATATATTATATATATATATATTTTTCGAATTTTCTTATCCATTTGGACAAACGCAGGAAGGTGAAGATAGGTAGTTGATCCACCGTAGCTGAGTGAAGTTGCCCCTACGTGGGCCCTACATAACGAGGTGTGTCCGTCCGTCTGTCCCTTTTAACTCGCTCGGCTGACTCTTCTAATCAACTTGGAAATACGAAAATTTACACCTCTTAACTATACTCGTTGGATTCATTTACAACTAAATGGGTTTTAATATAATAGAGATTATATCCAGGCAGGTTTAATATATTTTATTGACTGTACTTATTATTAATGCAATAAATAAAAGTGTTATATTACAATTATGGGCGTGAAAAAGTCTTGAGAAGACTTTACAATTAAATTTACTTCAATTTACGAATATCTTCTTTTCGATCGCCTCGGAAGGTTGGCAGAGATAGCTGAGGATGATTGTGGGTAGGGATTTTGGAATTAAAAGAGTATATCTATTGCGGGGAAGGTATGCGACAAATGAGGTATTGTGGATGATTTTATTTGTTACGAAATAAGGAACATTTAGGATTTTTCGATGGATTTTGGATTGTAAGGATTGAATGCGGGAAAAATTGAATGGCTTAGCCCCAAAACTCGATTCCATATGTCTAAATAGATCTCATCGCAAAAATTTAGACGTTGAATTCCAAAAGGTACTATATTCATTCCAGGAAATTTTATAATAAGCCCAAAATCCCTCATTACTATATTATTAAACCGACTTATTCGGTTCTTTTCTCAGTAGAATCTAGATTTTTTTTATTATTAATAGCACCATATTAAATGATTTGGAAAGGAATTAAATATATTATTAGTGCCTCTAGAAAATAATAGCATTTTTAAAGGACTTGAGTGTTCATTAGATAAAATAAAAATAGATAAAACTGATGAGAATACTATGTTAAAATATCAATTTCGTAAGAAATATCCTTTAGTAACTTTTGGAATGTCAACATCACAATTGGTCATATAGCGGACCGTTCCGTTACTGATCTAAGGGATTTAATCTAATATTAATTGTAATTGTGTACCTTAGTATGATGCAGTACAACATATTGTCACTATAATTGTAATTAGTACTACTTATGGGGTAATTACTGTGGAGTAGTGGCTACCATAACAGCCTTCTGTTTCCAAGGTCTCGGGTTCAACCCTGGCAGGTGACCCTAGATTTTTTAATGGGAGTAAACATATAACGTTGACTTGTTGAGAAAAAATAAAATATACTTATTTTTTAACGACTTGTTCTCAGATAACAAGTGACTAGTCTGTGACGCACGGAATAGTCAAGTGTGGCCCACCGGTGGTAATATTTTTACCAACCATAAAAAACAATTGATGTACAAAATATATTTTAGTCATTGTGGATATAATTAGTTGACCGTTGAGAATTACTGAAGGAATTAGTCCGGGTGGCGGTCATTAAATGAAACAACTGAATAGTTTCAACTATTTTATTGTTTGCCAACGTTTCGACCCCCATTGTGGGTCATCATCAGGGCGTCTGGTAGGCGGGTCGAAACGTTGGCAAACAATAAAATAGTTGAAACTATTCAGTTGTTTCATTTAATGACCGCCACCCGGACTAATTCCTTCAGAAAATATATTTCAGTAAATAAATAGCGCATTATAATGGAGTTCCAATCAATGTTTAATAACTGTGCAGATTTATTCTATGCAAATAAACATTGATGTCGAATGTTACAAAAATTCAAGCATGTTTTTTTTTTTTTTTTTGTCGTACGATTGATTATAAAAGAAAATTTGTCTCCTCTCAAGGGGTTTTATATTTGTATGTGTTCGTGTTTCAACCGTCTTAAGTTTCAGACCCTCTCCTTTGTTTTTGCTAACGCTGACACTTGACTACGCTTTTTTTCAAGGGGATAAAATAGTTATAGGAGGGGGGTTGAAGGTAAGAGGTAGATAGCAGACAAAAGCTTACGTAGCGGAGGGTAAAGAAAGGGTCAGGTACTGTTTACCTGTCTGGGAGGAGAGGCCTGCAGTCTGCCACTACCTAAGGGAATTCGATCGGCAAAAATTCAAGGTCAGACTGTCTGGTCCTCAGTTTTTTGTCTCGAAGGGTAGACAGGTGCTAAGAGTACGAAGTACGAACCAGGCCAGCGTCTGCCTTATCCCGCCGGATCAATTCTATTTGGAAAGAATTCCTAGTTTTATCTGCAGACGAAACAACTCCTTTCCAAAAGTGTATGCAATGACCTGTGGAGTACTAGAATAAGATAATCGAAGATATTTGAATTAAAAAAGGTCTGGGCAACACACGACTTTCACTTACACCCGTTTTAAAAATCGATTAAAGAATTTTCAAATATAGTTAGAGATAAAAATTATTGAAACCATTAAAGAATTAATTAATGATTATTAGAATTAATTTCTATAGAAACATGTGTTTTATTTAAAAATATATTACATTACTATCTAAAATAATCATGGAGTTTAGTTGACCGTTGAGAAATTAGATGAGGAAGATGGTTGGGGTTGCGGTCATTAAAGAGAACACACATTAAAACAATTGTTATTTAAATTATGTGCCGATGTTTCGGCCTACATTGTGGTCCTTCATCAGGGTTAGCCCTGAGACGATGTCTTAAGAAGTTTTCATAATGATGGAGTTTAGTTAACCGTTGAGAAATTGGATGAGGAAGATGGTTGGGGGTGCGGTCATTAGATAAAAACACCCCTTAAAAAATAGTGCTATTTTAATTATGTGCCGACGTTTCGTTAATTATGTGACTTCTTTAGACACCGTCTCAGAGTCAACTCCGATGAAGTCCCACAATGTAGGACGAAACGTCGGCACATAATTAAAATAGCACTTGTTTTAATGTGTGTTTCTATCTAATGACCGCACCCCCCAACCATCTAAAATGATCAGTTAGTTTTATAGGCTTTTCATCACTATTTATTAACATTTACAAGCCTGTGTATAAGATAACATTTTTTCTAAAATATTTAGCTTTCTAACGGTATATTACTGTTATTATGTTCAAACAAAAAATTGCATTAAAAAATATTTTTTTCAGTTTTCTCTTTTAGTTGGGTATCGAATTCGTTAAACATATATATTTACCTGTTTTTCATCTGTAGTAACAAGTTAATATGGTTATTTTTAAAGAATTAACAAAATTAAAGGTACTTTAGAGGAAGAAATTTTAAAATATCGGCATTTAAGCCCTGTCGGACAATTTGAATCAGAATGAAACTTACATGTTATTGGGTTGATGCAAAATTAATGCAGGTTTCCTCTATTGCAATATCTTAATTCCAATTGTGTAAACAAAGCTAATCCTAACATTGATCATTATTATACCAAAACAAACCTTATCTAATACCCTCTCTTTCACCATGAATTTGTTTAGTAAAATCGTTTTGTTCAGTGTGTTCAAAGGTCTTGAATCGAAAATGTCAAAGTGCGATTTTCGTCAAATTTATTTTTACGAATTTAAATTAGGGCGCAGCGCTGCGCAAACGGCTCGTAATATTAATGAAGTGTGGGGTAAGGGAGCTATTAATGAGTGCACGGTGCAGCGTTGGTTCCAGAAGTTTCGCAGAGGAGATTTCGACCTCGAAGACAAGGAAGGTCGGGGCCGTCATCTTGCTCTGGACAACGACCAGCTGAGGTCAAAAGTGGAAGAAGACCCAACCAAAACCACACGAGAAATGGCGGCGGAACTCGGAACTCAAAAATTGCAACGTCTTTGCCCAGCATTGATGAATCGGAAGGGGCCGATCCTGCTCCACGATAACGCCAGACCACACGTTGCACAACCAACGCTTCGACGACTGCACGAGTTGGGCTACGAAGTTCTCCAACATCCGCCTTATTCACCTGACCTCTCTCCTACAGACTTCCACTTTTTCAGGCATCTGGACAACTTTTTGAGGGAGAAAAATTTTCAAAACCAGGACGACATTGAAAATTCTTTTCGTGATTTCATTGAGTCCAGGGATTCGGATTTTTTTTCTGGTGGAATAAGAAAGCTTGTTGAACGTTGGCAAAAGTGCATTGATTCAGATGGAAATTATTTTGATTAAATATATATGGTTAAAGTAAAGATATGGCGTATTTACAATACCTACTAAAAACCTGCATTAATTTTGCATCAATCCAATATTAAATCCCGTGAAATTTCACATCGATATAGCGGGTTTTATCAAAACCGTTAGAGCCGATTTTGATAAAATCACAAAAAGGTGCAAAATGCATGGTACGTATAAAATGGCTCTTTCAGTTAGCTGATTTTGATGAAAAAGTGTTTGTAACATCTCGGGCGTATAGTTGTCCTAAATATGGAATTTCAGTTTTATATGGCTTTTCGGTTACGCTCTGGAGTTACTACACACACACCCCCAGACCTTTTTGCGGGACTTGGACATTTGGACTCAGGGTACCCTAAAACGTGTATTTCCGTAGAAAATACATATTAAACAATTTTCCCGATCGCTAAACTTTCCCTTACTATATATTTCATATTTAGGTAAGTGAAAGTAAAAAACGTTGTAATACCAGTGTTATTTGTATATGTTCAGGTTATTCAAAAAATTACTTAATAAAATCCATTTCACCCCCTCCCCCCAGAAAAACAATTGAAACATTCAACAATTCGTATTAATATATAATTTATAAAAAACTGGTGCGTTCAACACACGACTTTCACTTACCTCGGTTGTTGAAATCAATTAAACAACTATTAAATAAAGTTAGAGTTGAAAACATTTTATAGAATTATATTCAGGTTTCGTTGGAAAAACATGTTTCATATTAAATAATATAAAAAAAAAAGCTGTACCACTACAACCCATGAAGGGTCTTGGGCTCAGTACATATAGAGATTCGTACTGTTTCTAGGCCAACGGCAGTGCAATGAGGTGATTAGGCCTTAATCACGCTCAGCCGCCAGGTTTTTCCCCAATTAATTTGTTAACCCACTTTATAGAGGCTGGGTCTGCCCCAGGAGGGTCACCCTAGGGTCGCCCCCCGACTGAATTAACAGAATAAATAATATTTCTGCCACAGCCGGGATTCGAACCCAGAACCCGGAGCACAGCAGACTAGTGCTCTATCCACTAGACCACGCCGCTCCCTTATTAAATAATATAACAAAATAAAATTTGTTTGTACAATTAGTACAATATTGTTTTTTTTTTAAAGTCATAAAAAATATTTTTTTTTTGAATTCTAACAATTCTTTATTGAGCAATATTACAATCTGTCCAATTTAGGACATTTTTAATAGTGATGAAGTACAACATTCATACTACATTCACACAATATATACAAAACAATAAATTTATATAATAATCATACAATATACATATATACAAAACAAAATCAATAAAATATATACAAAAGTCACTCATACCTATATACAATTCACAAGCATACAGCACGTGAGTGGAGAATCTAGCCAATGCTAGAACTCCAATATACATTTTACAAGAGGTCTCGAGGCCACTGCCGTTTCAACCTTCTAGGAGGATGGTAAGGATGTGTGGAGCTGGATAAGGATTGAGCTAGGGGATTAGGGTGATGGGTAAGGTTCTGATGGAATTTAGAGAATTTTAATGGTATAAGGTCTAAAATAAATGGAATATTTAGGTCGTGGTGTAAGGTATGGTTGGATACATAATAAGGAGCATTAGCTATTGTTCGGAGGACTTTTGATTGGAAGGATTGAATGCGTTTGATGTTAGAAAATTTGGCTGTCCCCCACAGTTCAAGTCCGTAGGTCCAGATAGGTTTCAGTACAGTCTTGTATATTAGCAGTTTGTTCTCGATAGATAATTTAGAATTTCTGTTCAGTAGTCTGTATAGTTGTCCAAATCGTCGATTAAGTTCTTGTCGTTTAAGTCTAGTATGCGGGTTCCAAGTTAGTCTTTTGTCCAGAAGGAAGCCAAGATACCGGACTGTGTCGGAGAAAGGAAGCGGAACGGAGTTAAAGAGAACTGGAGGGCAGGATTGTCTTCGAAGGGTAAAGGTGACATGTTTGCTTTTGGATTGATTAACTTTGATTCTCCAGTTGTTACACCAGTCTTCAATTTAAGAAAGGTGCGTTTGGAGGCCTATAGATGCAATTTCGGGATCTAAGTGAGAGGATAGGATAGCTGTGTCATCAGCGTACGTTGCTAGGAAGGTATTAGGGCAAACAGGAATATCAGCCGTGTATATATTGTAGAGGAAAGGACCAAGGACACTGCCCTGAGGAACACCGGATTCGACTGGATAATAATTGGAATATTCTGCACCACAGCGAACTCGGAAGGAGCGGTTTGATAGATAGGATCCTAGGACTAGGTATAGGGATTGGGGTAAATGGTTTTTGAGCTTAAAGAGTAATCCCGGGTGCTACACCCGGTCAAATGCTTGCGTTATGTCCAGAAATGCACCCGAGCAGTACTCCCTGTTCTCAAGGGCAGAGGAAATATGGTCAACGACTCGGAGCCCTTGCTGAACGGTTGAATGTTGGGAACGGAATCCAAACTGATGAAAAGGAATAGTGTGGGATTCTAATAAAGGTAATATTCGTTTGAGGAGGATTTTTTCAAAGATTTTTGAAAGGATTGGGAGTAGGCTGATAGGTCTATATGATGTCGTTGTGTTAGGAGGTTTACCTGGTATAAAAAATATTAATAATTTTAATTATGTAAGTCATTAAATTAATAATTTCCCGAACTTTAGCTTTCCTGTAATACTTTAATTTAAAAAAATTATAATACTTAACAAATTAATTTTTTTTTCCAGAAACAATTTTTATTGAGTAATATTACAATCTGTCCTAATTAGGACATTTTTAACAGTGATCAAGTACAACATTCATACTACATTCACAAAATATATACAAAACAATAAATTTATATAATAATAATACAATATGCATATATACAAAAAAGAATCAATGTGAATATGTACAAAAGTCAATATACCTACACATAACCTTCAAGCATACAGCACGTGAGTATAGAATTCAGCCAATGCTAGAACTCCAATATACATGTTAGCAAAAGGTCTTGAGGCGGCTGCCGTTTCAACCTTCTAAGGGGATGGTAAAGATGTGTGAAGCTGGATATGGGTTGAGCAACCGGATTGGGATGATGGATAAGGCTCTGATGGAATTTAGAGAATTTTGTTGGTATAAGGTCTAAAATAAATGGAATATTTAGGTCGCGGTGGAAGGTATGGTTGGTGACATAATAAGGAGCATTAACTATTGTTCGGAGGACTTTGGATTGGAAGGATAGAATGCGTTTGCGTTTATATGAGCAGTTTGTTTTCGATAGATAGTTTAGAATTTCTGTTCAGTAGTCTATATAATTGGCCAAATAGTCGATTAAGCCCTTCTCGTTTAAGTCTAGTATGTGGGTTCCAAGTTAGTCTTTTCTCTTGAAGGTAGCCAAGATACCGGACTGTGTCAGAGAAAGGGAGCGGAATGGAGTTGAAAAGAACTAGAGGGCAGGATCGTCTTCGAAGGGTGAAGGTGTTTTTTTTTTAATATAATTAAAATAATTGTATACACATTGCAAAGCAGTTTTAGTTAAATATTTCTATTGTTAAATGTGCCCTCACTCAGTCTCCACTGGCTAGACTGGTGACGCGGCTGACTGAGAGCCGCTGGGAACTCATGGTGTTGTGCCACTCCATCCACTTCTGGGTGTAGGGGCTCGATTCGGAGTTCCCAGGGGCAGTATGTATATAATGTATATAGGTATGAATGTGGCCAAGATTTTATTTACTTTATATTTTATTTTTATTTTCATTTGTTAGTTAAGTTTACTTATCTTATTTTATCTTATGTTATTATATATATATATATATATATATATATATATATATATATATATATATATTTTTTTTTTTTTAAATTATTTATTTATGCATTATTATTATTATTATTATCTTTAATTATTTTTTTTTTATTATTGTTATGTCTGTTTTGTTTAGTTTTTACTCTGTACATATGGTAGGAATGACTTCTTTTAGCCCTAATACTTATTGCCCAAGATAGTGGCAGATTGTATTATTTTCCAATAAAACAATATTATTATTGTTAAATGTATGAAAAGTTAATTTATTATTATTATGTTTTTTGTAATACCTATATATCATTGAATATTAGACATACAAATGTATTTTACTACTCAAATGAAAGCTTACTAAATACTTGATGATATACTTTATTACGATTATCTTCATAGGATGAGCCGTTTTCATGATAGTAACCATAATTATGTTAGAGAAGAGTGATATTCCCTTTTTGAATGGCCGCTAGTTTGTAATCCACCCGTGTATTTTAGCTTAACTATGATAAATGCTTTGCAAAAAACTTAATAAAAAAATTGTTGAAATGGTTTGCATAGCAGGCTCACGAATAAGACCTACCCGCTATTTTAGCATATAATTTTTCTAAGATATGCTACGTGCATCATTGCTATTAACATACTAACATTCTAAATATCCCTAAAGATGGTTACAACAAAACAAAGAAAAATAGCCAAAGGGCTTTATTTTAAAAATAAATTAAATTGTATTACTTCTACCAGTTTGTCTCAAGACTGCGAATAAGACCCAGACCACACATATGGTTTTGGGACGGAAGTTGTAAACTAGTTCTACCCAGTATAGGGTGCCTCGTAAATGTCTAGTTATATTGTGGT
The DNA here is from genome assembly GCA_023052935.1 of Piezodorus guildinii. Classification (NCBI taxonomy): domain Eukaryota; kingdom Metazoa; phylum Arthropoda; class Insecta; order Hemiptera; family Pentatomidae; genus Piezodorus; species Piezodorus guildinii. The sequence continues at coordinate 85,974,410 of CM041295.1, forward strand.
CAGCAGATATTTGACCCTAAGAGGAACAAAAAAGTTCATAGGAGCCGTATCCTGATTCTTGACTGGGAGGAAAATAAAATTTTGAAAGATTTGCTGTCATCCATGGTTTTCATCGGAAAAAAAACTCAAATATGTCTTGATTTACACCCACAGAAAAAAAAAGACAGAAGTCGAACCCTCTAAATAGGAATGTAAATGTCACTAAACGTCACGCAATAGGATCCCTAGATGGATCATATTTCTGGTAACTATGGATAACAGCAAAAAATTCAAAATTTTACTTTTCCTCCGTGAAAAACCGGACTATTGACCGGATTAGTATGAAATATTTTGTTCCACTAGAGGTCTAGTATCTAATCCACATGTTAAACATTAATTTTATACTATAGCATTTCCAAGTCAATTGTAACCTTTTCCAAGTCAAATGTAACCCTTTCCATTTCAAATGTAACCTTTTCCAAGTCAAATGTAACCCTTTCCATTTCAATTGTCACCTTTTCCAAGTCAAATGTCACCTTTTCCATTTCAAATGTTACCTTTTCCAAGTCAAATGTCACCTTTTTCTTCACTTCTAGCCTTAAATATTCCGTTTTATTTATTTATTTATTGAAAAATAATTAATTTAATAAACATTATGACTTTTTTAATCATTTTGGCATATAATAATTGATAATTTTTTTGGGTCTCTTAGATATTTGATATCAAGTTCTGTTTTTTACTAGCTAATATTTAAAAAAATTAATTATCGTCTATTTAGTTTTAAGATAGTTGTTGATATTGAGTTTTTAGAGAGGAGGGGTAGTTTTTTGGAATAATTAATGTGTTTTCGGGTATTATAATTAAATTTTTCGAACTGTATTTTTTATCGCTCGCGTGCATGTTAACTCGCATTAAATTTTAATGTTTTTTATTGATACAGGGATTAATTAATGGGCTTTCGGGTGGTTATGATTACGTTTTTCGAGCTGTATATTTTATCGCTCTCGCTTATTTTAACTAAAATTTACTTTTTATGTGTTTTATTGATATAGGGATAAATTAAAGTGCTTTCGGGTGGTTATGATTACGTTTTTCGAGCTGTATTTTTTATCGTTCATGCGTATTTCAACTCGCATTTACTTTTAATGTTTTTTATTGATATAGGGATTAATTATTTTACATTCGGGGGACTATAATGACGTTTTTCGAGCAGTATTTTTTATCGCTCTCGCTTATTTTAACTAAAATTTACTTTTTATGTTTCATATTGATATAGGGGTTGATAATTGTGTTGTCGGGTCCTATAATTATGTTTTTTTAGTTTTATTTGTTTATCGCTCCCGCGCATTTTAACTCAAATTTACTTTTAATTTTTTTTATTATTATAAAGATAATTAATGTGCTTTTGGTGGTTATGATTACGTTTTTGAGCTGTATCTTTTATCGCTTATGCGTATTTCGATTCGGATTTACTTTTGATATTTTTTATTGTTATAGACGTTTGTAATTAATTTTTCGGGTCTTGTGATTACATTTTTTAAGCTGTTTTTATTGTCGCTTACTCTCATTTCAAACTGCATTTGCAGTGGTCTTTAAATTTTAATGTTTTATATTGATATAGGGATTAATTAATGTGCTTTCGGGTGGTTATGATTACGTTTTTTGAGCTCTATCTTTTATCGGTCATGCATCCTTTACAAAAGATTAAGTTGAAAAAATTTCCTCAGGACGCTTTGTAAAGGATCCGCTTCCTAACTTGGTCTTACAATTATTTGATAATTTAATTGAGGAATCGTTTATTCTATTTTCGGGTGTTCTGATAACATTATTTGAACCAAATTTGTTATAGCTTTTAATCACTTTAAGTTACTGTTCCTATTTCATAAATATTCGATAGTGGGATCGTTTATAGTGTTTTCGGGAATACAAATAGAGTTTATGACATTTATTTATAGCTAGTGTACATTTTAACTTAAATGAAACGTGATCTAGAAGAATGCGCAATCACGTTGTAACGCCCAAATAAAAAATGTAATCAAATCCTGCAAAAACACAATAAATAATTTTTACCTCATATTATAACATAATACCTACGGTTTGTAGAAATTCCCAAGCGCATAAAAGAATAAAGTTCAAAACACGTTATGAGCATTCCCTAAAACAAAAACAAAGAAAGACCACTGCAAATGCAAGTTGAAATGAGAGCAAGCGACAATAAAAACAGCTTAAAAAACGTAATCACAAGACCCGAAAAGATAATTACAAACGTCTATAACAATAAAAAATATCAAAAGTAAATCCGAATCGAAATACGCATAAGCGATAAAAGATACAGCTCAAAAACGTAATCATAACCACCAAAAGCACATTAATTATCTTTATAACAATAAAAAACATTAAAGTAAATGCGAGTTGAAATACGCATGAACGATAAAAAATACAGCTCGAAAAACGTAATCATAACCACCCGAAAGCACTTTAATTTATCCCTATATCAATAAAACACATAAAAAGTAAATTTTAGTTAAAATAAGCGAGAGCGATAAAATATACAGCTCGAAAAACGTAATCATAACCACCCGAAAGCCCATTAATTAATCCCTGTATCAATCAAAATCATTAAAAATAAATGCGAGTTAATATGCATGAGCGATAAAAGATAGAGCTCAAAAAACTTAATCATAACCACCCGAAAGCACATTAATTAATCCCTATATCAATATAAAACATTAAAATTTAAAGACCACTGCAAATGCAAGTTGAAATGAGAGCAAGCGACAATAAAAACAGCTTAAAAAACGTAATCACAAGACCCGAAAAGGTAATTACAAACGTCTATAACAATAAAAAATATCAAAAGTAAATCCGAATCGAAATACGCATAAGCGATAAAAGATACAGTTAAAAAACGTAATCATAACCACCAAAAGCACATTAATTATCTTTATAATAATAAAAAAAATTAAAAGTAAATTCGAGTTAAAATGCGCGGGAGCGATAAACAAATAAAACTAAAAAAACATAATTATAGGACCCGACAACACAATTATCAACCCCTATATCAATATGAAACATAAAAAGTAAATTTTAGTTAAAATAAGCGAGAGCGATAAAAAATACTGCTCGAAAAACGTCATTATAGTCCCCCGAATGTAAAATAATTAATCCCTATATCAATAAAAAACATTAAAAGTAAATGCGAGTTGAAATACGCATGAACGATAAAAAATACAGCTCGAAAAACGTAATCATAACCACCCGAAAGCACTTTAATTTATCCCTATATCAATAAAACACATAAAAAGTAAATTTTAGTTAAAATAAGCGAGAGCGATAAAATATACAGCTCGAAAAACGTAATCATAACCACCCGAAAGCCCATTAATTAATCCCTGTATCAATCAAAATCATTAAAAATAAATGCGAGTTAATATGCATGAGCGATAAAAGATAGAGCTCAAAAAACTTAATCATAACCACCCGAAAGCACATTAATTATTCCAAAAAACTACCCCTCCTCTCTAAAAAATCAATATCAACAACTATCTTAAAACTAAATAGACGATAATTAATTTTTTTAAATATTAGCTAGTAAAAAACAGAACTTGATATCAAATATCTAAGAGACCCAAAAAAATTATCAATTATTATATGCCAAAATGATTAAAAAAGTCATAATGTTTATTAAATTAATTATTTTTCAATAAATAAATAAATAAAACGGAATATTTAAGGCTAGAAGTGAAGAAAAAGGTGACATTTGACTTGGAAAAGGTAACATTTGAAATGGAAAAGGTGACATTTGACTTGGAAAAGGTGACAATTGAAATGGAAAGGGTTACATTTGACTTGGAAAAGGTTACATTTGAAATGGAAAAAGTTACATTTGAAATGGAAAAAGTTACATTTGACTTGGAAAAGGTTACAATTGACTTGGAAATGCTATATATACAAAGAACTAAGTTGCCATTCGTTTATTTATTTATTTTTTTTTAAACTTTTAGTTGAACAATAACGATGATCTATGCGATTTGTGATATGTATGTGACTTGTGAGCTGTCATTCATCAACAAAACTAATGATCACTATAAAGAAGAAGGTGTTAAAGTCACTATACTTTTCTAGGCCTAAGGAGTTTGTTGATGGAGGACGCACATTAAAAACCCTCTTAACCAGGCAGCCTAGTCTCATGCTTTCTCTAAAGCGAAGAAATATCATACTCCTAATGGACACGGATATTTATCAACCAAGTTTGGTATCATAGACTTGATATTTTAGGAACAGATATCTTATAGTGGATTTGTTTTTGGTTTATTATTTTTAATAATGAACCTTTCTTCTATAGACCACACGAATAAAAAAAAAATTACCCCTCCCCCACTCCAAATTTGAGGGTTTAGGTTTAACGATACGCAGAATCCGAACAATGGATAAAAACAAATCCGTTGTTGTTGTTTGGGGTTTTGAGGCGTAAAACCCAGGGGTCATAAACACCTATAGTTCTTTTTAATTAAAAAAAAATCAAAATTAGTAAACTAAGCTTATGATAATAGTAATTATAATAATTGAAATAGTAGATAAAAATGAATTTTTTTTTTAATTTATATTTTATTGAATTTTACAACTGTAGATTACATAAATACAATAAGTAAAAGTGATGAATTATAATAAAAGGCGTATAAGGCTTGTGAAGAAACTACCCAGCGGTAGTACTTCGATGTTTATTTAAGTAAGTAGATCCCGAGGCCATCTTCTTTTCAATCGCCTCGGAGGGTTGTCAGGAATATGTGAGGTTGATAGGTTGCGGACAAGAGGGTTTATATGAGTTGGGAGTTTGGAATTAAAAGTGGTATATCTGGTACGAGAAAGGTCTGTAACAAATGGGATATTAAGGTCGTTATGGATGATTTTATTTGTGACGAAATAAAGAGCATTTAGGATTTTGCGAAGGATTTTGGATTGTAAGGATTGGATGCGGGAGGAATTAGATGGCTTAGTAGAGCCCCAAAGCTCGATTCCATTTGTCCAGATGGGTCTGATGACAGTGATATAAATGAGCTTTTTGTAGTGAATTGGAAGTTTTGAACGTTTGTCTTGTAAGTGTTGTAGTAATCGGTATCTACGGGCAGTTTCTTGTCGTTTTATTCTCGTCTGAAGGTAAAAAAAAAAAAAAATGAAATTAAATTTAAAAAACTATATTTTATTAAATAATAGGTGACTCTTAAGAAATCTGAACAACGCCGAAATATTGTATTCATTATCGGCGAGTATGGAGGATATATTAGGTCTGAGTCCAAATTTGTTTAAACTTGTCCAATAAAAAGAGCATTCGTCTAAAATGTGGCTGATAGTTAGGATATTATTACAGTATTGGCACTTAAGGGGTCGTCGTTTGGTAATGAGATGAATATGGGTCATGTCAGTGTGGCCTATTCTTAATCGAGCTAGAACAATTTCTTCTCTGTGGCTTGAGCGATATGATGAGGACCAAGGCTTTACAGAACAAATCCTTTTTTCCTAATTAATAAATTTAATTTCCTACAGAATGAAAAAAGAATCATTGAAATTGGTTAAGAACTAGCAGAGGTATGGCGTTTTGAAATTAACAGTGGCGATATACTCGTTGTCTTTGGATTATTTATTGATTTTAATTTTAGAATAATTTGAATCGTTTTTTGCATCAAAATTAAAAATAGGAATAAAATGAATTAATTGCTACTAACTTAATAATTAAGTGAAATATATTTCGGTATTATATTACCTCAAAACCTTAATATTTTGGTTCGGAAGCAGGGAGACCATCCTAGTAGACACTGGATCGTTTTTGGAGAGATATGGACTGGAAAGAAATCAGTGGCAAAACATTGCGGAGACCATAACCCTGGACTCAATGGGAATCCTGCATCACCGCATATATTGAGGCTAGGCTGCATTTATATATGTCCACGAGCGAATTCCAAATGACTAATGTCTATGTTTATCTATTCGGCAGTATCTCCCTCTATTTTTTTTTTTAATTGTCTTCAGTATTGATGCGGTATGCTGTGTACTCAAAGCAATTCAGCGAAGTTGAGCAGCAGATCCAAAAGGGAATTTCTTCTTTCTATTTATTTTCAAAATTTATATGTTACTTATCAATATCAAAAAAAAAAAATTAACTAATTATTATTTTCAAGTAATTATATTTATAAAAATAAAAATAAAATATTTTACAGAATCCGTGAATACAAGAGCGTAGGAAAATACATAAAAAATGAGTGAGAAGAGACAGACAAATTAAAAGTAAAGAAGAAACACTCCCTGTATAGAGAGCAATACGCTAAGAAATTGAAAGAGATCAAGGTTCTTCCAGGAAATAAAGAAAAACAGAAGGGTAGTTCGTGGTAGGAGGAAAGGAAGTAAAAACATGCAATGGTGATAAGAAGGTACTGGTTTGTAATGAGGAGGATAATAATGTAAATATGTTATTCGCATGGTCTTTAACGGCCATATTTCGTGTAAAAATAAAAAAATTCAAATAAAGTTAAATAAAGAACACAAACATTGTTACTACTGACAGTTTTAAATTAAAATACCTCATGCGGAATCCAAAACAAAGCTTTAAGTACAGAATAGAGATATGAACATAAGTCAAATATCCTCAAATGCTGGTTATTCCGTCCTTCGAAGGGAGGTACAATGATGGTAGTCGTGAGCCTGTGCGATGCCAGGTACTGGTTAAAGATCCCTATCCTCATTAAACTGGCTAGGTAAAATTTAGGATTCCCACTGTAGCACCGTCCGATAAACCAAAGTGGCATACAAATGACCTTAAATGAATAAACAAACACAGGGCAAACTAAGACATCTCAAAGTATGGATATACATATGTCCAGTATTGCTTTTAAGTAGGAAGTTCCTTATACAAACAAGTGATAATTTCCCTATGTACTGATAACGCATATTGAAAGAGCAATCTGATATGATGCAAAAGGAAGTCATTCTTGTCGAGGAGGTTGACTTTCAAGCCTACTGAATAAATATTGACTTTCCATCATTCTTGCTAAAATGGCATGCTAATCTATGCGATGAGCCATTCTCAATACTTTAGAATTTCATAAAATAATTTTACTTTAGATTTTTTGGCAGTAATAATCATTATAAATTTTTACCTTAGCCACGATTTTCATTAATATTTTTTTACTAAGAGAACTATCTACCTATATAGGCCATTTTAACCCTCTAACAAATGAAAATAGAGCAGAAGAAATCGGAACACCTGGAAAGCGCAGTTTATCACCAATGAATCCAAACTTAATCCAAGTTCTGGTTCCATGTAACGGGAGCCAAGCAATGGGGGCATGTTCAGATTGTTTGGAATCACTAGATGTTTTAGATAAAGAGTGGAGTAGCTCAGTGGTGATGCAGTGACTCTAATCTCCAAGCCCTGGGTTCGATTGATTATATGTATATTAAATTATATAAAAATTATACATACAACAGGATTAAACCTGTTGAGAGATTTCACTGCTTTGCACTGAGTCGCAAGGTCTTCCACAAAACATAAATCATTATTTGAGACGTAGATTTCCAAAAGATACTATATCCATTCTAGGAACTTTTACAGGAATCGCGAAAATATCTTATTACCATATTATTGAACTAGCTAATTTGATTCTTTTCACAGTAATATCTAGAATTTTTTTTTACTATAATAAAAATACCATATTGAAGTTATTAAATGAAATGTTTTAGTATGATTTGAAAAGAAATTAAATGTGTAATTAGTGTCTGTAGAACATAATAGCATTTCTGATTCGTATTTTCTAAGAACTTGAGTGTTCATTAGATTAAATTAAATATAAGCTTTAGATAAAACAAAATATCAATTTCGTAAAAAATGTTCTTTAGTACCTTTTGGAAATCGACGTCTCATTCCTTGAACCAAATCAAACTTCGAATGAGAAATGTTTTTTTTTTAATTTCTGAGTTTAAATATTATCAAGCAAAAAACCAAGACAATTTTTCATTACATCCGTTACATCACACAGTGGTTCCAAACGCACTTTTTCGGAACAAAAGTCTGCAATGGTCGTTATATTTAAAATATGTCAGCCATTACGTTTCTTAATAAATTTATTAAAAGGAATTATTCCGGGTGGCGGTCGGTGAATGAAACTACTCAATTGTTTCATTCACCGACCGCCACCCGAACTAATTCCTTATAGTAATTCTCAACGGTCAACTAATATCCACTTTAATAAATTTACTTGCAATGGTATGATTGGCTTATTTTTAGCTCATTTTTACGTCATAAAATATATATAGGTTTTTTCGATGATTTTTGAGAAATGTCCCTGCAACTAATTATTCTTATATACATCTCTATATATCTATATTTCCTGCATTTAACTTTGTTTATAATTATTAGTAGATAAGTTTAAAAAAAACTTTGGGTTTCATTTAACAACTTGGTGGTTTTTGATGAATTATCAAAAAATGTTACAGAAATTAAAACTGTTAAAAGTATCTAAGTAAGTGCAAGCTGGTTTTAATATTTTAGTTCAGTTTCTAGTTTTTACCGACGGAATTCAAAAACAATAAATTGATTTCTTCGCTTATGATAAAGCAGAATCCATAGTTCGCTATAGAGATTTCTTCAATGGAAATACCAGAAAAAATTGACATATAAAATTATATAGATGTTTAATTTAATTTTTCCAAATGATAAACTATAGTGAAGTACTGCCCCGAAGTGAGATACAATTATAAATGTGTTTGTGTAAGGTATTTTTGTTATTTATTTTCCTTACTTTTAATATTTCAAATATACCTATATAGTGTTTACATTTTAAATGATAACTAACATTTCAGATTAGATAGAATGCATATAATAAATAAAGAAGAAGAAATTCTGTTCCGGAACACAAAGCAATGTCGCCTAGAGAAAATGACATTCGAGACCAGGGATACAGAAGTGTCTATCATTATCTTTTTTAAACAAATTTCTTAGTCTAATTTGGACAGTATGAATTTCAACAGGTCTTATAATTTATTTAGAAATAGAAATTTTTTTATTATTCTGGGACAGGGTCCCTTAAGAACAATTGATATGTACAATTAAGATATACGATGTGTCTGGCCAAAAGACCAAAGGATTATAATTAATATTTATTTACAATGATATCAGAAAAAAAAGTGGATTAAAGTATATAAAAGAGTAAATAAAAATAAAAGAGTAATATACATAACATAGATTAAAGCGTTGAATAAAATAAAACATTGAAACTGGTTCATAATAACATATTCATTAACTGAGTTTAATATAAACAATAAATAATAAATTTTCTGTATGAATTGAAATTTGATTTGAAATATCAGGCTTGTAGTTCCGCGTCTGTTTGGGATGACAGTAGGTACTGGAACAGCTGAGACTTGAATGATGGTAGGGATGAAGCATGGCGGATATGAGTAGGTAAGGAATTCCAGAGAGTAGTAGAACGGACAAGAAAGGAATGATCAAAAGTTTTTGTTCTATGGATAGGAATATAAAGGTCAGAATGGCGTGATCTTGTTTCGAGGGAGTGGATTGACGACTTATATTGCAGAAGACTGTGGATATAAGGAGGTAGCTGGGAGTGGATGGTTTGGTAAAGGTATGAGCCTAGAAAATATTGTCTGCAAATAGAGGAAGGAGCCACTTTAACTCGCTGTATAAATGGATCACATGAGACCTCTTCGGTGTGCCGAGGACAAATCTTAAAAATATGTTCATAATTCGCTTAAGCCTGTCCTCGAGCGCAATCGAGAGTCCACCATATACCCTGCAGCAGTAGTCAAAGTGGGGGAAAATAATTGAGGTGACAAGGAGGTTACGGGTGGATCGCGGAAGAAGATGGCGGGAGCGATGGAAAAATTTAAGGGTACTTATTTTATATCAATTATAATATAATCATAAAGAGTACTTATTGTTCTACGGATATTTGGGCAATATGGGGTTTCCAAGAGAGGGTTTGGTCAATGGTAATCCCCAGGTTTTTGACAGAGGAAGTGAAGGTGATTGGGTTTCATGGTGAATTGCACCAAAGAAACAGTAGTTTTAGATCAAAAGGAGAACCATTGTTATCCTGTAATACAGAAGCAAATCTGTAGCCATCTGGTGACCAGACGAACAACTGCAACGATCTATAAAACGCTGATTCGCCCTCTACTATCCTATGGTTCAGAAACCTGGACAACATCCACAGCTGAGGACCAGCTGTTCCTCATATTCGAGCGGAAAGTGTTGCTTCCAATTTATGGGCTACGAGAACAATGAATGAAGGCTAAGAAGCAATAGGGAGCTGTATGAACTATATCGTCTATCACTTTATATAACAATTAAATTCGGATGGCTCCTATGGGCAGGACATCTCCCTAGAATTCCCAATGACATGCCTGCCTTGAGGATAGAAAGAGAATTCTGATTCTTAGTTACAAGGCCAAGGCTGAGCTGAGCTGATTGTATGCCAAATGATGCACGAAACTACACGAATGTGCGAAACTGGATAGCTGTATCACAGGATAGAGAATCGTGGCGGCTGCTACTGGAGGAAGTCAAGACTCTGCGAGGGCTGTAGATCTAAATAGAAGAAGAAGAATTATTGCAAGAAAGATCGTCCGAACTATCAAATGACTAATGAGACAAAAATAGTATCTCAACTTTCCCTTTGTCGATACCCGACACCAGATAATTTCTGAAGATATCGAAACGCAAAATCGTTATCATCCGGCAGATTCGTTATTAAATCCCCCAGTGATAATGAACAAACAAATTTAAAAAAAAAAAATTATATTAATGATAATAACCCGAAGGTTCGATGCCGATACATCCAAATACTGCCTACACAGATTTATTCAATGATCACCGTTCAAGCCCAAGCCCCCGAGATAAGACCGGTTTTATTAACGTACTAGAATTTGTTTATCTACTAGTTTCCGTGTCGTCACCCAACAGTACTAAATCATCGGCGTATCCCGGAACCGGAATTTCACTATCCAGATATGAACCTCACTCGGTACGCGGCACTTTTTCTATGACATATTCTAATTATAAATGAAATAAAACAGGTAAAAGGGAGCCACTAATATTTTTTTTTTTTTTTTTTTTTTGAAAATAAATGCAAAATTTTACAACAAGCAAGCATTAATAAACCATCATTATTTGTTGGTTGCATAATCTCGAATCAACAGACAGATAGTGCTTTATCATCATCGCCGTCCCATTTCGTGAAAGTTTGAACTGGGCTGCATTGGCGTTATCAGGTTGTAGCGTTTCCTCTATGATACGCTATCAGGGGCTTTCAAGGTCACGTTTGTATAATCACACATCCAGTCTAGTTTGCGCAACATCACTGGAGTGTCTTGCCAAATAACGAATAGATTATTCGTATCGCAAATGAATTGTAATGAAGCATAGTATTTTTTTATTTTTTTTTTCCCACATTTTCAAAAGGAACCTCAAAATCGACCAAGGAAAAAAATGTAGGTCACACATTCAATTTAAATCATATAATCAACACTTCTAAAAATTGAACTTCAAAAACTCCTTCAGCTGGATTTGAACCATTTTGAACTTTAAAGGAAGCCGTTTTTAAAATCCTGCGAATAAAGAAATAAATAATTCTATACTCTCTCAGGCATATGCCTACCTTTAATGATGGATTTTCAGTTTCGCAAAACTTTTCTTTTCTGAGTTAGGTTTCTTATATACACTGGCCAATTTAGTTATTTGAATTAAGTTATTTTAAAAATTTCTATTTCAGTGTAAGATACATTGTTTATCAAAATAGACTTATTTTAAACATCTACACTATTTTTTCCATAAGCGCTTCAACTATTCTAATAAAACAAATTCTATAAATGAAGTATTAACTGACTTTTTATGTCAGCTCACACTTATCCTCATAGAAATAGACAGAGCATTTAAGCTATTATTTTTTTTTAAATTCTTTTCTTAAGTAACCAGACAATAAGGAATTCTTTTGTCCCTTGTTCATTATTCTAAGGTGACTTGATCCCAGCTTAAGCCAAATTTACAAAATCACATCTACTAAAGTACCATTAGGTGTAATATTTTTTATAGGTAATGATTAATAATCTCCTATTATCAGTGTTATTTGAGAAATGTTTTCTCAGGTTGAAAATAAATACCTGGAAATATAAGTAACGTATAAATGTAAAATATAGATTTAGAATAACAAACATTCCTTCAGAAAAAAAAATACTGTATACATAAAGTCGTATATGGTAATAGGGCGTATTACAAAAGAAATAAACTTAATGATTGTTATCGATAATGATTTATATTATCATTTATTGGGAATCCTTAGAAACAAATATCAAACTATACAATCGAAATGTTTTTAACAAATATCGAATTGTTTTTTAAGATTTGTTTTGGGTACCTCGAGGCGGTCTCATGTGACCCCCCGCTATGCCGAGTTGAAGTGGCTCCTCCCCCCAATCCGCACAGTACTTCCTTGGGTCATTTATCTACCCAACTATAAAATCCCAGCATCCATCCTATATCTACAGTCTCCTTCAATTTAAATCCTCAGTCCACTTGCTTGAAACCAGATCGCGCCATTCCGACCTTTATATGCCATTCCACAGAACTAAAGCCTTCGATCGATCCTTTCTTGCCCGTTTCATTACATTCTGGAATTACATTCCTTCCAATATACGTAATGCTTCTTCCTTACCCACATTCAAATATCGCCTTTCCAACACCTATTATTCCAAATTGACGCTTGTTAATCTTTAATTTTAAATTAGATTTTTCATTATAATCGTTATAAGGAATGAATATCCTATGTTTCCCTTCTTATTTATTTTTTATTTTATTTCATATATACATGTATATATTATTATTATTTTTCGTTTGAGTGTTCAAAATTAGTTGTTTCTTACTTTCAATTTACTATTTGTTTACTTTACTTTTTCTACGCTAATTTTTTACGCTTATGTAATCTTTGGTACATAGAGATGTGTATGTACATACATTTATATAAATTTCTTTTTCTACCTCTTTTACTTATGTACATAATTATGTCTATTTAATGTTATCTGGCCAGATGTGCTACCTTTACTTGTAAATTTCATATTATTCTTAGGGGACAAAGTTCCAGAATAAACATTTTTTTCTATTCTATTTCTATTCAAACTATATTTCAAGTATCAATGGCGTCTTTAACTTAAAAAAAAAAATTAAAACATTCCTTAAAATATGAAAATCGGGTATATCCTTCGAAATAGTAAAATTAATCCTTTTCGTGCGTAAACCTCCCTCCCTTATATAGACATTTAGAATTAAGCTATTTCAGACCGACTCTTACATCGGGAAGAGAGTTGCGATATTAAAAAGTGTTCTTATTGTGGTAATCCTAGTTACCAGTGAATTATTTCGATTCGTATCCTTTTAAAAGGAGAATCGAGTAAAAATCGGTGGTTCTCTTCCATTTTGAATCGCATCCTAGTTACAATATATGTCAATTGTTAAGAATACTTTCAACGAGAATGGACACTTAAATTTATAATAAAAAAAAAATTAAAACAGTCCTTATAATATGAAAATTGATCATATCATTTGAAATAGTAAAATTAGTTCTTTTCGTGCGTAAACAACCCTCCCTCCCTTCTATAGATATAAGACTAATGCTATTTCGGACCGATTCTTGCATCGGGAAGAGAGTCGCGATATTAAAAATCTGGTGCGGGCAACACACGACTTTCACTTTAACGTTTTTAGAATCAATAAAAAAAATTTCAAATATAGTTAGAGATAAAAATGATTGAAACCATTAAAGAATTAATTAAATATAATTTCTATAGAAACATGTGTTTTATTAAAAAAATCTATTATATTATTATCTAAAAAAAATGATCTCTTAGTTTTATCGACTTTTCATCACTCTCTGTTAACTTTTAAAAGCTCGTGCATGAGATAATATTTTTCCTAAAATCTCAAGCTTTCCAAAGGTATATCATACATGTATATTACTGTTCCTATGTTCAAAAACGAAAAATTGCATTAAAAAATTTTTTTTATTGTTTTCTCCTTTAGTTGGGTATCGAATTCATTCAATTTATATATTTACCTGTTTTTCATCAGTAGTAACAAGATAATATAGTTATTTTTATAGAATCGACAAAATTAAAGGTACTTTAGAGAAAGAAAATTTAAAATATCGGCATTTAAGCCCTGTCAGACCATTTTAATCCAAACGAAACCTAAATGATATCAAAACCCATTACATTCTACATCGACATAGCGAGTTTAATCAAAATCGTCGGAACCGTTTTCGAAAAAATCGAAAAAAGGTGCAAAATCCATGGTATAAAGTGCCCCTTCTGGTAAGCTCATTTTGATGAAAAAAGTTTTGTCACGTCTCGGGCGTATAGTTGTTTTAAATATGAAATTTCAGTTTCTAAGGACTTACCGTTTCCGCCCGGGAGTTACCACACAAACACACACACACAGAGACCTTTTTGCGGGACTTGGTTATTTGGACTCAGGGGACCCTAAAACGTGTGTTTCCGTTGAAAAATGGAATTCGAAAATTTTCACGATCGCAATACTTCCCCTTACTATATATAGTAAGTGAAAGTAAAAAGTGCCCTTCTTATTGTGGTAATCATACGTACCAGTGAATTATTTCGATTCGTCTCCTTCTAAAAAAATGATACTATACTTCAAGTATCTTAGATAAGTATATATCATGTCAGGAAATTAATCATTAAAAATGAAAACATTTGGTCCGGATCACTATACTGAAAATTTATTTTTAAAAATAGGAACATAAACATCTTTCATGTTCATGTCCCGTCAGCTACTTGGTTCCTCTGTTATCTTCCCAAACTTTGACTAAGGTTGCCTGATGTACAGGGGACTAACTGATCAACTGGAAATATAATATAAAATATGAACAGGTGGCCATATTTCTGGCTATTATACCAAATTAAAATGGCTTTATCCTTCTGTACTACGGCAATATTTCCTTGGTTCTTACCTATTCCAAACTTTAAAAAATAGAAAACCTTCGTACATAACTGAGCTCTTTACCCTCCGCTCTGATATCCATTCGTTAAATACTAGAACCCAATCAATCAATATTTATACCCCATCATATAAAACTGCATCCTTTCACAAATCGTTCCTTGTTCGTTCCTCATCCTTCTGGAATTCGCTGTCAATCTCTATCCGTAAAGCCACCTCTCTTTCTTCCTTAAAACATCAACTCTTCCACTACCTACTCGTGTCTCAATCTTCCGTTCCATTGTAAAATAAAGGTATATATAGTATAAATTTACAAAGATTTATATATATATATATATATATATATATATTATTCTTTTTTTTAAGTAACCAAACCATAAGGATTTCTTTTGTTCATTGTTCAATATTCTAAGGTGACTTAATCCCACAATAAAAATTATTTTTATTTTCATTTCATTAACTCGTTTTAAGTAGGATGAGCGTATTTTTAAGTCAAACTTTGCATATAAATATCTACATAGCAGGGTGAGATCTAACTGTAACCACATGGTTTCTAGGGGTTTTATGGACGCCGCTAGAAGGGGCGAAGTCATAGCAGACTTGTATCTATTATTGGACGCTGTGTACTCCGCTGAAGAAGGGAATGTGCTGACTATGTTTCCTCTTCGCTTTAACTTTATGATCTCTGTGGTTATTTTCAGTTTCATTTCGGTGATTTTTCCTATTTTTGAGTAATTGCTATCTCCACGCTGAGAGGCACAAAGGACAAAGAAGAAGAAGAAATTATGTATAAAGAATATAAAAAATTCAAGAAATAAAGAAAACGCTGTTTAAATCTGAGCTATATTTTCTTTAAATTACATAGTGGAAAAACATAAAATAATTTGTACGATGTATATTTGGCCGCTCTACAAAAGAAGTCTTTGATACATTTTTTCATTTATTTAATTTTTAGATATCACATATTTTTTGGTTAAATGATACAATATATTAAGATCCTTTTAAAATTTGATAATGCTAATAATTATGACGACACTGCTAATGAAGTGGTGAATGAATAGATACATAACATATGCATGGTAGGTAACGTATTTATTAAAAATAATTGATTAAAATGTTGATATTAGATGTATATAAATCAAATAAAAAATGTATAAATGCCATAAAAAATTTATTGTGTTTAGATGCTTGAAAATGGCCCTAGACGCTGAAACGTTGTGATATCTAAAAATTAAATAAATAAAAAAATGTATCAAAGACTTCTTTTGTAGAGCGGCCAAATATATATCGCACACATATTGAACCAAAAGAAATCTTAGGACAATGATGAGAAAAATAATTGTAAATTTATTGAACATTAAATAGTTGACGGTATAGACTACCAAGTGAACTATTTATTAAAAACCAACGTTTCGACCTATGTTTTGGTTAATTACAGAAAGATATGAATATAAAAATAATGATAATATCCTTATTTACTATGGGACAATTCCCTTTAGAATAATACAAAATACAGTAATGTGAGATTTACTGTCTTAGAGTAAGATTTTTTAAAAATAATAATAAAATAAGAAATATTCAATGAATGATGATAAGTATAAAATAAAATTCAACAAGACAAATGACAGAAATAAAATAATAAACCAATATATAGCTTCTAAAACTGATAGCTGTAAAAATATTTGTAAAAAATATAAGTGATGAATATTATAAATAAATGATCATCATGTTCACATACATAACCTCGACTAAAAAATAAAATAAACTTCTTACTTAATTTAAAAAAGAACACAATAAAAAATTACGAAACACTTCTAAAACTTTTTTCTATTTACAAATTTAATGGAGCTTGGATCAGTCAGGATTGAATGGACAGAAAATAATGGAATAGACGAGATTTGAAAGTTGGAAGGGTATTAGAATTACGGATATCAGGAGGAATAGAGTTCCATATGAAAAATGATCAGATTATGGAAGATCTGTCAAAAGTTGCGGTTCGATGGGGCGTAATATACAAATCAGATTTAATTTAATTTAATTGTAATTTAATCCTCTCTGTGTTTATAAAACCATTTTTACTTGGCCAATAATGTTTATATATTCAAAAAAATGATTAGTTAAGGTGCTTCTATACATCATTTTTAACCGAGATTCCTTTTCTTTAAGTGGTATTTTCCGTGCTAAAAATGAAAAATGAAAAAATTCATTTTCGTCATTTAGCTTTTTTTTATTTCCGAAAAAAAAAAAAAAAATCCACTGTTTTCCATCCACAAAATTTGCAGTGTGCATTGTGATGATGCCTCAAGAGAAAGCACCGTCAGTGGTTTGCTCAGTACAGAACCTGAAATTGTGACTTGGCAGACGCAAAGGGCTCGGGTCGTCCTTCAACTGTTAATGATGACCAAATTCTAGCATAATTTATAAAAAATATTTAATTTTCGATTAAATAACCAAATCATGTGATTGATTAGAAATATTTACAAGAATCTGATTATTTACAAACTTATCTTACAACCCAATAATATGTATGTATAGAAAGAGGTGTGAATATTAACATGGAATAGTATGAAACATTAAAACTACACTAAAATATATAACACTAACGCAGCAATGTGTTGTATTTATAAATAAATAGCTCACGAAAAATAACAACCGAAACTCCATTTGTTTTCAACCAAATAATATAACAATTAAATTGAGGATGTATAGTCGACTGTAGAAACTATTATAGGTGGAATAATCAGAAATCAGTCATTTTTTGAAAAAGTTTTATGCTTGGACATGACTCAGTAATGGTACGTTTATATATCATTTTTTTTTTTTTTACTTCTATATTAAAGTCTAAAGTTTGTATAATTTTTTTTAATTTATTTTTTTATTTTTTTATTTATTTTTTAATTTTATTTATTTTATTTTTTTATGCTTATCATCATCAGATTATGTATCGTATTATCATTATTTGTATCTATAATATTTAAGTATTGTATGTTGGTATATTATCTGTTTTATTTCAAATGTTATCATTGTCACTACATTCAAAAGTAAATTTTCATTATCATATTAATATGTATCTCTTTTGTTCTGATGTTTGTAGTCCTGATGATGGCTCACAAGCTTGAGCTAAAACGTTGGAAAAATAAAAAAAATGACTGATTCCTGATTATTCCACCTATTATAACAATTAAAATTATTCGTTTTATGCTAATTTCCATTATCTTCCACGATTTTATAAGGTACATAATGTTTTTTTTCCAATATCATAATATTTTAAATGACACATTATATATATTTTTAATCCAAAATAAAAATTTAACTACTAAAATTTTCATTGTTAACATTAATAGTAGTTAAGAGAAAGAAATTTTCGAAATTCAGCATTTAACCCCGGTCAGAAAATTCAATATTGATAACATCTACGGGATAAATGATTTAATTATATTTTGGTTTAACAACTTGAATACAAATTATTAGAAAATGTTTGTAAAAAAAAATTCACATCGTATATTTCCATTATCGACATTATTTCATAATAAGTAGGTAGGTAAGTAAAAATAAAACACTGAATAAATATTTAATGGCTACAAAATGTTTTAATTACTAATAATTAAAACATCTAACAAGTTGTTTTTGTTTATATTATGAGTCCAAATACTTTGTGATCGCTGTGAATTTCAAAATGAATTTCAATGATATTTACTCAAGAAAAGAGCATTGAAACCGTTAGATAAAAATTCTATAATGTTATGTTTCAGTTTTGTTCCCTAGTAAATATTACACACGCTGTGAAGTCGCGGTTTGTTGAGTTAGCGGAATAGATAACAAACAGATCATTAAATGGGTTACTGACTCTAGGAGGACAAGCCAGTAAAAGGGATTGTTGTCGAAAGAATGACAACAGAAAAGTCGAATAATAATTTATGTTTGTATTTACTAGTAAATGATTCTTGGAAAAGTTTGTTATTATTTTTATTATGTTATTATTATTATGTAAAAAATTTGGTGGGCGACTCTACATTACATTTTTGTAAGTTAGATAACATTGTTTCTAAAAATTTTAGTTTTAACAATATGTTGTACATCTATATTACTAAACTCTTGTGCAGAAAGAAAACAAAGTCTTAAAAATCTGGTGCGGGCAACACACGACTTTCACTTACCTCCATTTTTAAAATCAATGAAAGAATTTTCAAAACAGTTAGAGATAAAAATACGTGAAACTATTAAGGAATTAATTAAATTGAATATTTAATTGAGATAATATTTTTCCAAAATCTTTAGCTTTCCAGCGGTATATCATACAGGTATATTACTGCTCTTATGTTCAAAAACGAAAAATTGCATTAAAAATATTTTTTCTGTTTTCTCCTTTAGTTGGGTATCGAATTTATTCAATTTATATATTTACCTGTTTTTCATCAGCGTTAACAAGATAATATAGTTATTTTTATTGAATCTACAAAATTAAAGGTATTTTAGGGGAAGAAATTTTAAAATATCGGAATTTAAGCCCTGTCAGACCATTTTAATCAGAATAAAACCTACATGATATTAAAGCCCATTAAATTTTACATCGATATAGCGAGTTTAATCAAAATCGTCGGAACAGTTTTCGAGAAAATCGAAAAAAGGTGCAAAATGCGATATACAAAGTGCCTCTTCTGGTAAGCTCATTTTGATGAAAAAGTTTTGTCACGTCTCGGGCGTATAGTTGTCTTAAATATGAAATTTCAGTTTCATAGGACCTACCGTTCCGCCCGGGAGTTACCACACAAACACACACCCACACACACAGACCTTTTTGCGGGACTTGGTTATTTGTACTCAGGGGACCCTAAAACGTGTATTTCCGTTGAAAACGGGAATTCGAAAATTTTCACGATCGCAATACTTCCCCTTACTATATATAGTAAGTGAAAGTAAAAAATATTTCTATTCATAAAAATATTAGTAATTCATCAACAATCGAAACTTTGATTTCCAAATGGAACTAAAGGACATTTTTTCCCAAATTGATATTTTGACATATTTGTATTCTAGCCATTTAGTTTTATCTAAA
The DNA here is from genome assembly GCA_023052935.1 of Piezodorus guildinii. NCBI lineage: Eukaryota > Metazoa > Arthropoda > Insecta > Hemiptera > Pentatomidae > Piezodorus > Piezodorus guildinii. The sequence goes on from CM041295.1 coordinate 85,994,461, forward strand.
TATTCTTTTGGATTTTATCTAATGAACACTCAAGCCCTTTGTAAACGCAGGACCTTTGTAATGTACAAAATTAAATTTACATTAGAGGAAGGCAATAGAAAAATTTGTCATTTTTAAGCCCTTTTAGACTATTTCAATCAGAATGAACCTTATGTCATATTAAAGCCCATTTTTACATCGATATGGTGAGTTCAATCAAAATCGATAGAGCTGTTTTTGAGTAATTCGTAAAAAGGTACAAAATGTATGGTATAAAGTGTCTCTTCTGGTTAACCGATTTTAGTGGAAACGTTGCAGTAACATCTCGGTGTATATTTGTCTGATATATAAAATTTCTGTTTCGTACACATTTTCGTTTTCGTGCTGGACTTACCGCACACAGACCTTTTCGCGCCTATTGGTTATTTGGACTCAGGAAACCCTAAAAGGTGTATTTTTTTTTTTTTTTTTTTTTTTTTTATAAACTCTTTATTTGAATCAAAACACAGACATATTACAGTGCAAGTAGAAGTCACTATCCCACTAAGGCGAGCCCGTGTGTGGGAAAGGAGTTCACCTGCGGCAATTCAATAAAAGTACAATAACAAACAGTAACAGTATACAGAATGATACAATACAATACTTAAATAATATAACACAGTTTTATAAAGAAACAGTAACACACTATACAGCAAAAAAAAAAATATATAATACATAAGAAATATAAAATACAATTATAAAGAAACATACAATTATAAAGAAACAATACAATTATAAAGAAACAAAGTATTTACGTGGAAAACTGGTAATTCGAAACTTTTCACGATCGCAATTCTTTCCCTTACTATATATTTAATATATAGGTAAGTGAAAGTAATATGTCAAAATATCAATTCGAAAAAATTACCTATAATATTCTTTTGAAATCAACGTTTCAATAATTTACTTGATTATATTTATTTTGTCTCCGCCTATATCCGAATCGTATTCTATATGTAAAATAATAATTTAAAATTTAAAAGAAAAAGTTTATAATATTAAATTAGTATGATGTTATCTTTATTTTTCTAAATTATACGTTGGTAAATTCAACTTTTTATTATTATTTTTTTTTTTCGGATGTATTAAGTTTCTGCAGAGAAGTTACACTTCCAGGCAATTAACGCCTAGCTAGTTTATAGGGTTGGAGACAATCATGAGCCTTGCATCACCCCTTCCATTTCGCACCATAGTTCTCTTCTTTTACAGCCTAGTCTTCAATCACATTCTGTCGAGCAGGTATCATTTCTCCAGTTTCTCCAGTGCTGAGCTTTTCGAACCATCTTCTGCAGTCAAAAGTTTTATTGTGTTGTGGTTTCGTGAGGGAAGAGTTATTATTCTACTACGCGGTTTAATTAGACTAGATACGGGTGCTTGATGAAGTGTTAGCCGTTCGTTATCAAATTCAGAAGGCCTCCAGGTAATTTTATGACTATTTTATTATTTTTATGATCATGCCTATGATAATAATTATGTCTTTTAACTGAAAATGGTGAAATTTTCACTATACATTTTCAACAGACTACGTGGTGAATATATATTCGATAGTATGCCAAACTTACCTGGTATGAACTAACATTTGGTTGTACATAATTTATGTAGAAACTAATAGGCTATTTATTTAATTTTTTTAGAATAAGTATATATGTTGCTAAATATTACATTAAAACTTTTACATTGTTTGATCATTAAAAAAAAATATATATTAATACTTAATATTAAAAGCAATATAAGCAAGTTTTTTAAGAAGCAATCAAGAAATTATAAATAAATAACGCACCAAATACTTTCGTTCTTAAAAACGTTTTTTTTATTTGAAATTATAGAGTGAATCCTCTTTTTTTGTGTATTGCATAACCTTTCAATGGATTTTATATTTTATAGGTGTACATGACAAGGTCAAGAAAAGGAAATTATTATTTTAATTATTTTTTTTTCTAAAGGGCCTTTAATTGTTAAATTTTGCTTATATAAGTTACTGTATTATGTGCGATATATCTTTGGCTGCTCTAAAAAAGAAGTCTTTGATACATTTTTTTCATTTATTTAATTTTTAGACATCACTACGTTTCAGTCTTTAGGGCCATTTTAAAGCATCATGCATATCCATGTTACATTTTATCACCGTTTCATCAGCGGTGCCGTCAATTATTAGCCGTATCAAATTTTAAAAGCATTTAACATTTAGGTGTTTTAACGCGCGACTGTAATGGCCCTAGAGGCTGAAACGTAGTGATATATAAAAATTAAAGAAATTGAAGAAATGTATCAAAGACTTCTTTTGTAGATCGGTCAAAGATATATAGCACAAATATAGAACGAAAAGAAAACTCAGGATAATGATGAGAAAATTACTGTGTTATTTTATTACTGGCATTACTAATATTTATATATAAATGTGACATTCTGAGTTTTTCCTCATAATCGAGCAATATTTCCGAAATTAGTTGGATGAATAAGAATATAATTTAAAAAAATGAATGTAAAAAAAAGAGATGAATGCTCATATTTTTTACATGAGGCACAGCATATTAACTACATAATTAAAACATTAATAATTAGTTAATTGTTTATTTTTATTTAATTTTTTATTATATCATAATTGATTCCAAAAAAAAAAAAAAATGCTTTTTTTATTGAAGGAAATATTAAAATTTGTGTAATTTTGGAGTTATTTTTTTTCTCCATTGTGATGAGGAAAGCAAGAATATTATACAGGGGGTCTAGCAACAGGGTTAATGGGGAAAACCGGGAAAAGTCAGGGATTTTAAAAAAATTGTTAGGAAATTTGTTCTTTGGTCAGGGAAAATGGTTCCTAAATAACAGCGTACATAACATTCACTCAGACAAAAGTTCCATTTTGCCTACTTGTTGTGATGTTGCAAATACCTTATCAATTAATATCAAAAAAAGGATAGGAGGGCCGTGGAGAAGAGAAAAGTCAACCTTCAGGTGAAGTAATTGGAGGCTAAAAAAGCAAAACTGCTCCAAGAAGCTCTTCAGAAAGCCGAAGATAAGGCTGCAGAGATTCAAACATTAAAGAAAAGCTCTTTATATAGATATATAAAGATTCAAATAATTTGTAAATATATTTTTAGTCATAGTTGTGAATATTGATTATTACTAACAGCAGTATTCAAGTTCATCATAATTCATTGGTAAGTCAGCTTAAACAACTAAAATTTCAGCTGGTGTCGGGAAGATATAGTCGAATCTTATCGTTAAGTAATTAGTTATTATATATATATATATATATATATATATATATATATATTTTTTTTTTTATATTTTTTTTTATTTTATTTTTTTTAATATAAACCATATTAATTATAGTTATTCTTTGTTTTGTCGATTTTCACCGTGATTTGGCCAGGTAAAGATTTCTTACAATATGGAATATTCAGGGAATCTCTTTGTGCTGATTTGCTAGACACCCTGTTATAATTAAATTAATTTACTTCCTCATTTCCTGGACAATTTACGGAATTTTTTAATTGTATTTTTTGTTTAATATTATTGGTTTTATCTAGCGATGTGGTCTAGTAAGTGGGTAGACAAGTAAACTATTCTCCGGATCCTGGGTTCGGATCCCGGCTGCTGTGTAGTAATTATTTATTCTGTTATTTCAGTGGTAGGGCGAACTTGGAGTATAAAGAACCTCTAGGGGCACACTCAGCTTCTACTGAATGATTACCCGAAAATTGGACAAAACAGTACGAATCTCTCCCTATATGTACTAAACACAGGACCATTCACGGGTTATAGAGGTACATTTTTTCACTTTTACTTACTATATATAGTAAGGGAAAGAATTGAGATCGTGAACATTTTGGAATTCAAGTTTTCAACGGAAATACACGATTTAGTGTCCCCTGAGTCCAAATAACCAAGTCCCGCAAAAAGGTATTTGTGTGCGTGTGTGTGTGGTAAATCCCGGGCGAAAACGAAAAGTTCTATGACACTTAAACTTCATATTTAAGACAATTATACGCCCGAGATGTTACCAAAACTTTTTCATCAAAATCGGCTAACCAGAAGAGGCACTTTATACCATGCATATTGCACCTTTTTATGATTTTCTCAAAAACGGCTCCAACCATTTTGATTAAACTTACTATATCAATGTAAAATTTAATAGGATTTAATATTATGTAGGTCTCATCCTGATTAAAATAGTCTGACAGGGCTTAAATGCCGATATATTAAATTTTCTCCTTCTAAAGTACTTTTTATTTTGTAGATTCTATAAAAACAACCACATTATCTTGTTACCACTGACGAAAAACAGGTAAATACATAAATTGAATTAATTCGATACCTAACTAAAGGAAAAAACTGAAATAATATTTTTTAATGCAATTTTTTGTTTTCGAACTTGAGAACAGTAATATACATGTATAATATACCGTTGGAATGCAAATGATTTTAGAAAAAATATTATATGATACATACTATGGTAAAAGTAAACAGTGAGTGATGAAAAGCCCATAAAACAAACCTATTGTCGTAGATAATAATATAATAGATTATTTTACAAAACACATGCTTCTATTAAAATCCAATGTTAATAATTCTTTAACAATTTATTTCGTTTCTAAATTTGTTTAAAAATTCTTAAATTGATATAAATAACGGAGGTAAGTGAAAGTCGAGTGTTGCGCGTAGCAGATTTTTTTTTTTTTTATTAAACATTAATTCGAAATTACAGTTTGGTTTGCCATTACAAGTTATGAATTTCTAAAAGTATACAGACCCAGGAAAGTGTTTTCTGATATTCTCCTCTTCTTAGAATTTGTATCATTACTCTTTTATTCATGGAACATCTATATTTTCTGAAATCAATTGGAAGTCTAGTGACAAAATATTATGATTAAAAAAAAAATCTAAATTTCAAGAAAAAATGGGCATGTGAGATTTCTGAAGCTCACGAAAATTTTCTGATGTTTATAAAATTATAATTTTATTATATTATATTATTTTTAAGTGAGTGAAATATCTCCAAGAGAGATCATTATTATATCTTCTAAAGGGAAATGCCGACTTTCCATGAGCCCTTTCACGTAAGGGACTATTGGCCCTAATTCTTGTTTCTTCCCAGTTGGGAAGGCATTTATGGTTTTATGTTAGGTCGTTACCCCAAGTTTTTGGCACCCTTAAATTACAGTGCTAGAAAGGGTAGTAATAATTTGAAACATGGTGATATTTTTTATTGACTAAAAACTATTTAAAAAAAAAATTAATTAAAACTTAAAAGATTGTGGATATTCATATAAATCGTATAGGGTTAAACACGTTCATTAATCTATTAAAACATGAAAAAATACATTATTTTTCATCCTATGATGTTCTCCTCGATAAATTGTTTGCTAGACAATTTACCTGAAGTAATTTTTTTTTTTTTCATAATATTATTTAAAAAAAAAAAAAAACTGTACCACTACAACTTATGAAGGGTCTTGGGCTCAGTACATATAGAGATTCGTACTGTTTCTAGGCCAACGGCAGTGCAATGAGGTGATTAGGCCTTAATCACGCTAAGCCGCCAGGTTTTTCCCCAATTAATTTGGGTACCCACTTTATAGAGGCTGGGTCTGCCCCAGGAGAGTCTCCATACCCTAGGGTCGCCCCCCGACTGAATTAACAGAATAAATAATATTCTGCCACAGCCGGGATTCGAACCCAGGATCCGGAGCACAGCAGACTAGTGCTCTATCTACTAGACCACGCCGCTCCCAATATTATTTTTTAACATAAGATTAATATTATATTTAACTATAGGCTGTGAACAAGAAGTTTTTTCCCCTATTTTATTCCCTAGAACAAGAAATAAAATTAAAACGTCTTATGAACTGCTTTATAAGATTTATTTTCGGAGCCAGTACGTGACCATATTTCTGGCTATTAAACCAGAAGGATATACTGTTCGGCGGCAATATTTCCATCGTTCTTACGTTCTCCAAACTTTAAAAACAAAAAAACCTTCCTACATAACTGAGCTCCTCACCCTCCGCTCTGATATCCATTTTTTTAAATACTAGAACCCAATCAGTCAATATTTATGACCCATCACATAAAACTCCTTCTCCTACAAATCGTTTCTCGTTCGTTCCTCATCCTTCTGGAATTTACTACCAATCTCTATCCGTAAAGCCACCTCTCTTTATTCCTTCAAACATAAACTCTTCTACTACCCACTCGTATCTCAATCTTCCGTTCCACTTTAAAATATAGTATAAATATATGTATATATGTGTGTGAGTGTGTGTGTGTATGAATTTGCAAAGATTTATAGATATGTTGAATAGTTGATCTCTTATATTTTATTTTTTTAATGTAACCAGACCATAAAGATTTATTTTTGTTCATTGTCTTTATTATAACGGAACTTGATCCAAGAATTTTATTTTTCATTTAATTTTATTTTTTTCAACAATTTAAGATTCTTTTTCTTCGAGACAGATTTTTTTTTTTTTTAATGTTAAAGCACCTTCTCAACACAGTACAAAGCCCTTAAAGTAGTTTAATCAGGTTTTATAAAGTTCATAGTATTAAATAAAAATAGTGTTATTCTTTGGCCCTTATTAAACACCATTCCTATTCTATTTGCCTAATACCATGGAATTTGTAAACCATTTTCTAAATTACTATGCACATTTTGGACAGTGACTCCAATACACCGGTAAAGAAATAAACTTTCTGATATAACGAGAATAGATAAAAATCTGGTGTGGGCAACACACGACTTTCACTTAACTCCGTTGTTAAAATCGATCAAAGAATTTTCAAATACAGGTAGAGATAAAAATGACTGTAACTAAAAAAAAGAATTAATTAAATTGACTTTCTATAGAAACATGTGTATTATTAAAAAATCTATTATATTATTATCTAAAACAATCAGTTTTATCGGCTCTTCATCACTCTTTATTAAATTTTACAAGCTTGTGTATAAGATAATATTTTTTCTAAAATATTTAGCTTTCCAGCGGTATATAACATATGTGTATTACTGCTCTTATTTTCAAAAGCAGAAAAATTACATTAAAAATAATTTTGCTCTTTTCTCCCTTCTTCTTCCAGAGGCGCGACAGGCCGTGTAGGCCCCTGGGCCTAACGGTGTAAACTCCTGCGAGTTTACACTCACGTTTCACGATGCAATTTTTTATTTAAAATAAAACCTGTCCCATAGTTACTGTTAGACGCCCCGGAGTGCATTAATATATTTCCCTCCTTAGTTTCAGCAATGGTTTCATAATTTCTTCTTATTTCCGAAAGTCCTTTGAGGTGTCAATTTATTTCCTTTAGAGCTTCTTCAAGTTCTATCAATCTTTCTTCCATTTTGAGAGTCCTGGTGTTTAGGGTTCCTAAGTAGAATAATTTTTTTGCCCGTTGTGATTGCTACTGAGAACTATTTTGTTTAGAAAATTTATTTTTATTCGTACTATTGATGATTTCGGCTTCTGGTGTATCTGATTTTTTTTCTTCTATGGAGTTTTTCTTACTATTACTCGCAGTATCCGAATCATATTTTGAGCTCACAACTTGTGGTTGTGACAAGCCGTTTTGTTGGTTTTGGTTTTTTCTCGGTGATTTTTGGTCTCTTTTTATTTTTTCGTTGTTAAAAAAACTATCTAAACTACACGTTCTTGGAGCTCTAATACTCATTTCCCTTTTTCTTGTTCCACGTTCATTTGGAGTGTCTCTGAGTAATGAAACTTGTAATACCCTAGTGGTTATAACTTTACATCTTCTTCTGCGTCGTTCAAACTCAACATGAATTCAAAGAGCAGCTAAGTAATGCATGCTTTAGTGAATCAATCTAACTAAAACATTTTTAAGGACTTCAATCATAGGAAATTAGATGCAGTTTAAAAGAAGACCCGTTGCTTTTATACCCTTCTTTGCTTTCGGTCACTTTCTTTCGTGATTGGAAAGTTACAGTGGCGTTGACCACGCCAGGTTTTTTTTACCCGTGCATGGGCGTAAACTGGGTCCAAAAATTACAGGGTCTCCTTCTTCCGATCAACCCCACCCCAACAACTCTTCATCCAAAACACTTAACCATTCTCTGGCCCGCTATTAGCGTCATGATTCAAATATCCAATTATACTTTATAATGTAAAACCAGATGTGCTTTTCGAAGGTCTTGGCTGTATTGACAAGTAAAATGATGGAAGTTTATGCGGTACACCTCCTCTTTTAGAGCATTATCTATGACGTCATGGACTTTAAAAAAAAAATATAAGCTCAATACAGACAAGCTTTCTCGTTATCTACACGTAGTTCGATGTTTTGATGCGCACCGATAAGAATTAGAGTCATATACGCAGGAACAAAAAATTACCGTTTTATAAATTCAAGATTGCAAAGGACGGTAACTATTGTAATCTTATTTAATACTTAGTAATACTTAATAATCTCTTTATTAAGTATCCTCAAAGCTTCTTTAAAAAAAATAATAATAAGTTTAGTTATTTGTTTCAAAGAAGAAATATGACAGTGTCGAGATTCTCGTAGTTTTAAGGCAGTACTCGAGATAAAAATTCATAGCCGCTGAAGGAACTCGTCAAATTATTACTTATGAAGAATAAGATTCCCTTAATATGTGCACTGCGCGGCGTGGGCTGAAAAATTCAGCAGTGAAGATACAACATTGGAAAGTAGAAGGGCTCTGGGCTAAAATTAATAGATATTGATGAATTTCTGCTGAATGCTGTTGATTTAAATCCGTCCACAATTTTCCTAATCCTCAGCAATCAGCTAAGAGGTTACAAATTTTGAGAATTTATTGAAAAACCATTCTGACATGAGATTTTACCTGTGATGAACAGTGGGCTTATTGGTGAAATCCGAATACAGGTGAATAACGGTTAGATTCCGGTTGCTGCAATTTAAAAAAAAAAAAAAAATCCATGCTTTGCGCTATTTGAAATTTTGAAAGTGTTATTCACCACGACTTTGTTCCTGATGGATGTTCTGGATGGAGATTGTCTGAACGATATCCTGCCTTGATCAACCGAAAAGGAGTTTTATGCTCGTCATCTCACTTCCCGTCGAACTAGAGTGTTTAAAGAACTTCGTGGGTTCGACCTCCTGCCTCATCCACCATTTATTGGAGACCTCGCACCATCGGATTACTACTTGACTCAATCCATGGCCCCCCTTTTTTATGGAAAAAACTATTAATTTTGCGGAATTGGAAACTGCGTTTCATGAGTCCTTTGACAGCCATCCCAAAGAATGGCATCAGCGTGGGATCGAGCGGGCAGATGGCTAATGCCGGTAGATAAAAATCGACTGCACTTTGAGTATTGATTGTATTTTATATCAAATAAATAATTATAAAATATTTGGTTAAAAAACAGTCTTTTTTGATTAAGGTAGATATTCGGGCTGAATGATTTCTTCCATAAAGACTTAAATTTTTTATTACATCAACATGACGTTTCGGGATCTTCTCCCATCTTCAGAAGTCTACAAAGTAAAATTACCAATTTCCATTAGATTAAAAAATACTATAGTGAAGTGAATGGTTTAAAACGTTATGAAAAAATATTATAAATTAGGTGTCCATTGATAACAAAATTTAAAAACTATTAAACAACAAAATTTAAATCAAAAGGAGGTATTAAAAACAATAATCAACAATGTTACAAAGTAATTAGTTAAAGAAATAAATAAATAAATTGCCTGGTTATTTATATATATATATATATTATATATATATATATATATATATATATAATAAACAAATTAACTAGGAAAATTAGTAAAAATGAAGTCAATAGGTAAAAACATCAGATCTGAGCAAGAGTATTGCTCAGATCTTTGTACTCAACTGGATTAAGGATTAGACCAATTTATAACTTGTATATGGTTATTGTTATTACATATTGTGAAATTCTTGAAAAAAATTTATTATTAAATTATTTATATTATATTTTTAATGTTTTTAATTAAATCACTTCACTATAGTATTTTTTAATGTAATGGAAATTGGTAATTTTACTTTGTAGACTTCTGAAGATGGGAGAAGATCCCGAAACGTCATGTTGATGTAATAAAAATTTAAGTCTTGATGGAAGAAATTATTCAGCCCGAATACCTACCTTAATAATTATACGGAATTTCCGTTTTTTTTTTTGTTTTTTTTAGAATATATTGATATAAAGTCTTTTTTTTTTCTTTTTTTTTTTTTATACACCCATTAGATCATGCAAAAGTTAGACGCCTATTAACCTATACTGTTTCGGTGTTAAGTACTTTTTTATGCTATTACCTCTTTAAAATGAAAATATTAAAATTATAATGGGGATGCAATAATGTTTATGTTTATGAACCCGATCGGACACAAAGCAACATATTCGCTAGCCAAGGCATAGTTTGGCATAGCAGTGAACAAACATTAAAAGCTCGGACTATTTTCTGAAAATACTAGGTTTAAAGAGCCTTGACTTCTATCAAAATGATGTGAGGAACTAATTTAGACGAATTGATTTAAATGACTTCCATACTATAAATATTATCATGGAAAACTAACAGGTACCTATATGCAACAGAAGAGTAGGCAAAACAGTACGTCGTAAAGATTATTTTACATTTAATGTGATTTTAGCAATGATATTGACCAAAGTAAGCTCAAGGTACTTAGCTAAGCAGATGGAATTCCTTGGATGTAGTAAAGTCCCTAAGAGAGCTTTAAAAACCAACTGTTGACTTAAGCATTACTCTCAGTCTTTCTACAGCGGGAGAAGGGGAAAGGAGATTTCATTTATTTTTTTTTTTTCCTACCTCATTAACCTTAGGTACTCGAGGGTAAGCTGTTTCACGTATCAAATAACGAATAAACCATACATTTTTTATTTTTTACAATTCACGAATCCACCCCAGTTGCAAAACATTTTCGTCATCAATAAAGAATATTATAGAGCAATTCGTAATATTATGGGCATTATTGTCAAATTTATATTTATTTTACTATTTTTGATACACGGGTAATGCCCATTACAATGTTTATAATACAGATAATTAGGTATACTTATAACCTTCAGAATATTAAGAAAGAAATTACAGTAATAAAGATAACAATTAGGGTTAACATTAATAATGCAATAATAGAGATAACTATTAGGGTAAAGATTGATAAAATTCGAAAAGAAAAAGTAGAATAAGTGGAATGATCAGGAGTCAGTCTTTTTCTAAATATTTTAATTTTTCCGATGTTTCGGCTCAAGCTTGTGAGCCATCATCAGGGCATCACCGAGCCATGTCCATACATAAACTCCAGTTCTATAATCATATTTATTTTTTTATACATGTTGTGGTACTGCACCAATGTTATTTTAGTAGTATGTACAAGTGGGGTTAGTGGTACTTATAGCCTAATTTATTATTAAAACAGTAGGAAATCTGAAAACAATAACCTACACAAAAAAAAACAATTAAAGTAAAACCTAATTAAATTGCAAAGCAAAACAAAAGTAAATTAAAATTTTTTTTGGCTATATGTGAATATCTAAATTAATAATTATATATTAAACTAATAAAATATAATTTTTTTTTTAATTACTTTTCAGAATTAATGCACTAATACGTGTTCAGTACGTTTATGTGTGTATCGTTTTAAGGTGTTCTTGTCGTAATCACCTATTTTTCGAACGAGTGGGTTGTCGCAAGTAGAAGAGAAAAAAAAATTGTGACGGCGAGTACATATAGTTTTTAATCGACAGGAGTTGTAAATCAGTTAACATACTTTTGATTCGTGTGTAGCGAGGCATGCATGAGTTTTGAACCACTCCCATTTTCCGGAATTACCATTAACCTCTACTGTAAATATAACGTAAAATTAACATGTAATTGGTACAAAAGATATGTAAAGTTTGAGGCATGTGGCCATTTGTAAAATATTAAAAAAATAAAACTCTTAATCTAAATGTAATTTTTTAGACTCTTTTAAACAATTACTCAACTTAAAGGTTCTGAAGTTTATTTTAAAAAACGAGGTAAGTTTAAGTCGTGTGTCGGTCGCACTATTTAATTTTTTTCTTCATTATCGCTTCTATTACGGTTCTTTAACATGATGACGTGTACAGACGGCCGCCCGAGACGCTTCCGGCTCCCGACCATGGAAAACTAGAAATCATTCGGATGATTTGGGTGGTTAGAAGACGGTAGGGATTTCTATCAATGGGGTTAAGAGGCAGGTAGGGACTCCTTGGCGGAGGAGTGGGGGGTAAATAGTCTTGGAGGGGAATAGCGGTGGGAGGAGTGGGGGGAAAAGGAGTTGCGAGGAGTGGGGAGAGGCAGCCACCACTGCGAGGGTTGTTGACCAGATCGTCAGTGTGTAGAATGAAGTGAGGGGCGTTGAGGGTTAGTGACGGGGGCACGTCCGCTCTAGTGAATATTGGTGAGTCACCAAGCCCTTATCTAGTATCATTAAGGATAGTTTCCATTAGATCATATTCTTCCATAACCCCCTCTACTATCCTATAATAACTTTAAATTTATTTAACAAGTGCTAAAAAATAGTGATAAAAAATAATAATAATAATAAAAACAGTGTATCTTTATTTTACAATATATAACTCCATTAACCATTAAAAAATTTTATATATGCATAAAAAAAAAACATTAATTACAAAAAAGTTGCTAGTCAAAACAATAACTACAATTCGTGAATTATCAGTCAATATACATATATATATAAAAATTGACATAGTTTCAGCAATAAAAATTACTCTAACTTACTAAACTCTAACTTCTAACTTAATTAACTATGATATCTACCGTACACGGCTATATTTGCAATGTACATTATGATATAAATTGTAAATTATCTTAGAATAGATCTAAAGACATATAAATTATAATATAAACGCATAATATGTTTCCAAGTCACTTTATTATATGCAAAAATTTACAATTTTTTTAAAACTATGATAGAAACAATATCAATTTGTTTATAACATTATCCATCTTTATTTATAAATAAATGATGCACTGTTCACAATATTACAAAAAAAAAATGAGATATTAAACATAATTTAAACAAACAAAACAGGTTGAAATTGAAAAGACTAATATTTGTTTATAATTTAGATGGTTGTTTATAACGTTTTTACTCTTAGCCGTATTAAAAGAAAACAAAATGAATTGGCAATGTTTTAGTGCATTATGTCTGTAAAATCATGTAAAAAATTAATATATGTTTACAAGTATTAAAGTACATTTATATAGATAAACCTTAATAAGATAAATATTTATTGAGAAACTCGCAATATATTTAGCAACGGAAACTTTCACATTTCAAAACAGTGATACCATGTAATTGCAAATAATTCGTACGAGTTTTATTTACCTTATTAATTTTATTATATTTCTATAATTCAGATGATATTTATTTAGTTAGTATTAACGTAAATTGATTTGACATACATTTTAGAGAATATATATTAGTAAAATTTTCGTACTTCAAAAACATTTGATTTAAGAATAAAGTTTGAATAATACAACTAATTAAAAAATAAAATAATTATGTACGAATGTGCAATATGTTTTAAAATATTGTATAAAACGTCCTAAATACGATTTCACCTGATGCCTAATTGTGAAATCGGCTAGGTCCCGAATTCTCCCCACACCTTTCAATAACACCTGTTCATGCATGTCTGCTACTAATATAAATAAATATATATATATATATATATATATATATATATATATATATATATATATATAATATTTATTTATTATGTATTAATACCATTATTTTTCTTTTTTATAAATAATTTTCAGCCTCTCTGTGGAGATTCACAAGGACATACAGAATCTTATTTAGCATTAAGAATTGTATTAAGAATTATATAGCATTAAGAATTATATTGTTTAATAAATTGAATAGACAATGTATACTTGTTGGGCGAGATCTATATTCAATGGTGCAGAAATTCAATATTAAAAAAAAGGCTCAAATATGTTTACAAGCTAAAGCCTTTGATTTTTGTTTATTTATATCTATAAACACAATTTAATAATTAATATTTAAAAAATGTGGTATCTTGTGATGTAAGATATTCTTGGAAGCTTTACAATCACAGAACCACAAACAAAATAAATAGTTTAATATTTTTTATGGTTATTAACAAAAGAAAAACACATGTTGAGATCTTGCAATTTTTGTTATTAATCAGTCCATGAAATTCAACATTTATTTTGTTTAGGTTTACTGTTAGCTTAAAATCATGTTTTTTTACACATTATCACTTCTTTATTTATTTATATTTTTGCAAAGATATACAATTCATACACAATTCATTAATTTCAGCACCTAATTTATTATATTATATTATACATAGACATAAATTATGAATACCCAGTGGGAAAACGCTGGAGCTAGACAATGCGGGTACAATAGGGTTTTAGTTGCACCAGGCCCCATCGTTTCATAGATGTGTTGTATCACTACCTCCGGGTTCAACTTCCGTTCATAAAAAACGAATTAGCTCAATTTAAGAGAATCCTTGAGACTGGCATATCAGCTACCATCATAATTCGCAGTATGTAATTCTGAAAAGAATAAAATAAAACTTAATTAATTAGTCTCATTAGAGGTTAGAAGTAACAACAACATGAACAGGATATTTTAAAAATTAAAACATTATTATTAGATATGTATGTGTATTTTTATTAATAATATATATATATATATTACAATTTTTTAAAATTATGATATAAATATATACATATTTTTTAAAATTATAATATATATACAATTTTGTTTTTAAATTATAATTTATTTAAATATATATATATATATATATATATATATATATATATATATATATATATATATATATATATATATATAAGGCATCAATTATAAAAAAAATGTACAAAAAAGGATTCGCAACCCTTATAATAGGGGTGCGGCAGGTGTATACTATATTCGCGATGTATCCGTCCTGAAGGTAGAGTAGACTTTGCAAAATGAAGGCGCTCCGCGAATTCACAATCAGCGACGTTCGCGAATTCTTTTCCTCAACTGTTATTTTTCTCTTAACAGGTTACTGTTATATGAAAAGTCTTAAAAAAAAATAAAAAATAGTTTTATATATATATATATATATATATATATATATATATATAAAAACATAAGAAACCTGAGATATGATTGAAATTGCCATTTTGACTTTTCTCTCTTTTTGATAAAAGATAATTATCTGGTTAATGTTTTAATGACCACTTCTCAGTCCAATTGTTGAAGTGAGTACTTAAAGATTTATTAGATATTGATTAACTACTTTCTTCATTGTTAATTGGTCATGTTTATAACTAAAAGTATTTAAATTTGACAAGTTAATTTTGATACGATACAACAGGTAATTATAAAAATGTTAAGTAATGATCATTTAATAACTATTAGACTAAACTTTTTTAGCATGTTTATAAATTCGAGAATATATTTTTTTACAGACATGATTTAAAAAAAAATAGTATAATTGTTTTATTAATGATCTATTTTATGATATATTTTCTGCCTACTGAATATTCAATTTTTCAATAAATATATATATATATATATATATATATATATATATATATATATATATATATATATATATATATATACATATTAGATGGAAAATTTTAGGTTGAAATAATTGAGAGTTAGTATTTTTTTTTATTTCTATTTTTTTCTTGTGAATAATCATTATGGGCATTACTGAGCCATGTCAAATATAAACTGTTTATGCGTAACCATGGGTTAAATTAGCTCAGGAACGCCCTGATGATAGCTCAGAAGTTTGAACCGAAACGTCGGCAATATTGAATATTTAAAAAAAACGACGGACTCCCGATTATTTTTACCAACGATAATTTCCACAGTCGACTATACATTGGATGGAAAATGTTCATAAGTTAGAATATTACAAGCATCTTATAAAATATAACTAAATAAACAACGCTCATCGTTTCCTGTTCTTTTACAAACACTAGAGTTTAGTGTCTAGTGTTAGAGTTTATAACTATACTCTTTTTTACGTATCGGTTAAATATTTTATTTGGATGCCATCAATACATGTATTTTTTTTCATTTATTACGGATTACATAATATTTGTAGATAAAGATAAAATTAATGTTTTTTTACACTCTTACCAACATAAGTAAAGAATTTATGATGGCAACAAAATGTCAACATTTTAAATTGTTTGAAAAAGCACGAATAAATCAAAACAAATTAAAAATCATTCTGTATTATGGTGATCAAATAGTTATGATGATTATTCAAACGTATATATTTTAATATTATTGATATTAAAAATTTTAATTTGTTGTTACAAATGTCACTTCATCTGTTAATTTAATTTTTCTATATACTAATTTATAATTAGATATATTTTGGCTATAATTGAAAGATATCAATCAGTTTCGCCAATGACATGAATGAAAATAACGAACTAGAGACAACTAGAATCAACTATATCTATATATATATATATATTTTTTTTTTTTACTTATGTATAATAGGGGTACTCACTAAGTTTGCTATAGCATGCTATTTGTGTTATTTTGCTAAACCCGTCGAGTTTCTACAGTTATTTCCTGTATAAAATTGATGGGTTTAGCACAATAGCACAAATAGCATGCTATAGCAAACGTAGTGAGTACCCCTAATGTCTGAATTTTTTATTGCTATTCTTCTTGCCAGATTAATTCTTCTGGTATTCATGGAATTGTCTTAAGTATTATAATATTTATTTTAATTCATTATTGAATTTTTGCATCCATATAATAGGGGTACTCACTACGTTTGCTATAGCATGCTAGTTATATTATTTTGCTAAACCCGTCGAGTTTCTACAGTTATTTCCTGTATAAAATTGATGGGTTTAGCACAATAGCACAAATAGCATGCTATATCAAACGTAGTGAGTACCCCTATTATATGTATATCGTTTTACCCGGTTTTCTTGAACACAGTATGATCATGAAACTCTCGCACGTACGATAATGAATTCGATTTTTTTTAAAATCCATTGAAAACTTTCTGTTCCAAGATTAATAATGGTATTTCAGAGCCAATTTTTTGAGAGCGTGTGGTTAAACCGAAATAGCATTAGTCTGGCTTGGCAGTCCTCAGAACCCGCTGCATGCCTCACATCTCGCCTAGATCTCTTGCATAACCCATCTAGTCGACTGGTGAAATTTCTACAACCCATTATTAACTCTTTTTGGTAAATTAGCCGAAGGGGAAAGTGAAATATAGCTCTTTCCTACGACAGGGTGGGGAATCGAGGACTTGTCTAAAAATGTATGGCAATATCTTTCACATGTGACCATAATAAACTAAAAAAAAAGTATTTTGTAACTTTTTAGCTATCGCGTCATTTTAGTTTTAAAAAATAACGTTAATAACTTGGATTGAATTGCAAATTATTAATTAAATCTATTGATCAACTCTTCTTCTGTATTAAAATGTTTATCAATAATAATTATATTATTTAATTTTGAATGTAACCTTTCGAGGTTTGAGGAGATGAAGATTCAGATTCTTTACTAAAAAATAAAAAAATATTTAGTATCACATGAATTAATTTTTTCAATTTTAAATGAATTAGTTAATTTAATAATTAACTGTTATTAAAAATTATTACATAATTACATAACTTGAAATCCTTTTCTAATCCTTATTAAAAATAGTCTATTATTTAATTGCATTCCCTTCTCTTCTTTCACCAGTATCATGTCCTATTTTACTATCACATTAAACTCTAAATTCTCATCTGACGTACTATAATCCTGAATTAATTCGTTAATTTTTTATTATCATTTATTGATTTCATTACTTCATTTAAATAAACATAAATTTAAATAATTATTATTAATTAAAGTTTGAATTGTTTTAAATATATTTATTATATCTTCATAGTTTTTATTGATATTTTTGGTGTATATTTTATTATTTACATTGTTATGTATATTTTAGTAATATATATGGTTTCATATATTTTTCTTTTTTGTTCAGTTTTAAAAGTTTTTGCATTAATTAAAATCGAATTTATGTTCGTGAATTATAGCGTGATTCATTATTTAAAATATAAAAATAAACGTAATAATTAAAGTAATAAATTATTATTTTCTTTTTTTTAACATATTATTGATATTTACAACTGTACTTAAAATAATGCAATAAGTAAATAGGCTAATTTACAATTATGGAATTTAAAATGTATTGTAAATAACTACCCAGTGGTAGCACTTCAATAAATTATTCTTAAATTAATCAAATAGCAGTTCATAACAAACTAGTAAATATTTGGCGAGTTTAAAAAAAAATAAATTAAAAAAAAAAAATATAATATATATATATATATAATATATATATATAATTAAATAAATAAAATAAATAAATAAATACAGCACTTTTCACTCCAACAAGCATATAAAAGATTATCAAAAAAATTTCTATTATGGCATAGCTGTTTGAATCAGAAATTTTCCGTAGTTTTTGAATCGTATAAACGAAATCTGAAAAAAAAATTACAAGTTATTATAAATTAACTAATATACTACCTAAAAGGAGTTTTCTCCCTGAAATTATTTTCAAGTTATACATATTAAGATATAACTAATAAAAAAAAAGAGATTTCGACTTATCGGTGTTTGAATTACTGGGTCTATATACTCTCATATATTGAAGTAAAAATAGCAGCAAATATACAAATTTCGTAGATGTAATACAAAGTTATTTTACACTTTAGACAGAGGGTAGATATACTAGAATAAGTATTTTTTAAAAATATTAAAATAAGTAAAATTAATCTTTAATGGACATTTTTCTTAAGTAAATTGTAAATATATACTCATATATAGTTGCCTCGTTACAAAATCATAACGATAGTATTTGTGAGTTATTATTTTGACGTAGTTAACAATACATAATAGAAAACACGGTCGTGTGTTCCAGTAGTCTACAATAAGCTATGGTCCACCTGCTTCCTAGAAAAAAAAATTTTTTCAAAACCGGTCTATTTTTTTTTCGGGCGTGCGCAAAGCAGCACGTGTGGGTGAAAAAAAAAGTTCAATCCAGAATGTACTTAAAAGTTTTCAATGGCAGGGGGGAGAAGGAGGGTTTCAGTTTTTCCGCAATAACTGTTCCAGTAAGCTTAGTCAAACAGAATCGTTTACACAAAAACAAAATTTACATTCCGGCATCTTGAATAATTCATCTTTCTGAAGGTGTTTTATCATCCGTTATATACTCTGCTACAGCTCAATTGTGTTTTTATATACTTCAATATTGTTTTGTTATTTCTTGAAAATTGTAATTTTGTATAAGTACCTAGGAGTAATTATTATTTAAATGAATTGCTTCGTAATGTTATTTCCGTTTATTTGACTCGATAGAGAAGTCGGCAGTCGAATTTCGAAGGGAACCTGCGAAAATAAAGATATTTAGTCAAAAGGTTTTCTAATTATGGTTCTACTTTTATCATTAAACAATATATAGTAGCGGATTGATTTATTCATTGAGCACTGGTCCGAAACAGGTTGTGGCAGGATTATTGTTTATTCCGTTATTTTAGCCGTGGGCGACTAACATACTAATGAATAACAATCAAAAACAAACCCCCTTAAGTGGGTACCCGAAATTCGGCAATTTCGTTTACTTATATTCGTTCTTACTACGACTATAAGATGTATGAATTTATAATATTATATAAAAATCTGTTGCCCGCAACACAGACTTTCAGTTAGCTCCATTGTTAAAATTAATTTAAGAACTTTTAAATGAATTTAAACTAAAAAACATTTTGAAGAATAAAATTTAGTTTCGATAGAATAATGTGTTTCAGAGCATATAATCTTACAATAGTAATTATTATGTACAATAATCACTTATGTTTATGCCCTTTTCGTATTTTTGCATTACGTTTTACATTTTTGTATATAAAAAAAACTGAAATCTTTAGCTTTCAACGCTACGAGTATATTATCCATCTGTTTTAAATATTCTAGTGTTGAGAAAAAAATATATATTTGCTCTTTTCTCCTTAATTTGGTAACCAAATCCGTTTAAATTATATATTTTGCCGTTTTTATCAATCTTAATAAAATTATATGTTTTAGTTTTTTTTCGAATCTACAGAATTATAAAGGTACTTTAGCATAAGAAAATTTAAAATATTGGCATTTTGGCCCTTCCGGACTATTTCAATCAGAATGAAACCTACATGATATGATATTAAATACCATTAAATTTCACATCGGTATACAGAGTTTAATCATAATCGTTAGAAGAGTTTATGACAAAATCGCAAAATGGTGCAAAATATATATAGAACAAAACTAGGTCCTCAGGTTTGCCGATTTTGTTGAGAAAGTTGCTGTAATATCTCAGACATATACGCTGATAAAATATGAAATTTCTGTTATTTAGGACTTATCGTTTTTTAGATTAGCTTACCACATATGGGACTTGGCCATTTGGACTACCTATTTCATGCATAGATAAATTAAAGTAAAAATGTATACAAGTTTTCATGTACTAAAAAAAAAAAATAACATAATATTTGTCTACATGATTCTGAATGATCATTTCATCTTTTATAATAATATAATATAATACATTGATATAAACAATACTCTCATTTCCTGAATGATATACCGGTAAACATTACTCATTTTGTTGACAATCATAGTCATTCATGGAAATTTAACTGTAAATTGCAAAAAAAAAGGTGTAATATCGATGATAAAATCCACACATCAGGTATATCGATTTAGCAAGAACAAAAAATGAAGAAATAGGATTATACTAACTTGTAGGCGTAATTTCAGTTCAGTAGAGAGTCATAATGAATGTTTTGCTTCTTAATATTGTAGTTCAGAAAAATTTCTACAATTACAATACTTAGCTCGAACACGTAATTTATGTCTTGTTCAACTTTTCATATTGATATATATACATATATATATATATATTATATAATATATATATATATATATATATATATATATATATATATATATATATATATGAATATAAAAAAATTCCAAAATTGTTGTTTTTTCGACAGTGCTTTCTTTTGAAATGACGCACGAACGCAAGTTAGGTCTTTTGTCGTCGATAAGAGGACGATGACGTTTTCAAAAAACGTGAGTTGGATAAGGAACACGTTTATGTGTATCTCTCTCTCGAAATCCATAAATTGAGGTGAAATCTGATAAAATAACATAAAATTATCATTTACCGGGCCCTCTTTATAAAAAAACTATTATGTTTATAGTTTTTGTTTGATGATTTGGACGTTCTTATAGACAAGAACTACCAAAGAATAAAAATAAATATCACGAAACTCTCTGAGAAAACACCGATATCGACAAATGTTTTCTCTAGCTAATGAGCCAAATCAAATTAAACCAAAGATCCTTGGCTCGTACAGTGTTCCGCTCACACAGGTGTCGACGTATTTTAATTTATAATAATAGAGTTATATTTGTAATTAAACTATTAATTAATAAATATGCCAAATAAAAACCCGAACTAAACACTTATTATTATGAGAACCATCTGATATTTTAACCTATATCTTTTATACCTATAACACCATTTACATGAATTATTAAGAACCTAATGTCAATTTCTAATTTTTTTATTTTTATGTTAGTACATATTGCACTAAACAATGCATTCTAAACATGAAATGTACTTTCGCTTGTAACACAACATTAACTTACCTACGTATCAATACGTTTTGCCATCCACCTTTGCCTTCTACTTCTTAGTATGCTATACTATTTACATTTTTAATAAAGTCATTACTTTTCCAAGTATAGATTATACATAATACTACTTATAAAATCAAATTTGGGCCTAGGAAAATTTATTTTTTCTCCTTTACTTGTTTATCAAATCCATTTCTAGTTTATATGTATGCATTTATCAGTAATACTGGTAATGAGAGATTATTAATAATTTCTATAATACAACAGAATTGTGATGAAAGGAATATTCAAAATTTGGTATTTTTGCTTTGCCTGATCTAATTATTAAGGATAAAACCTACCTGATATTAGAGATCATTTAATCTTATAAATATATGAACAACCATATTCCAAAAATATTATTTCGTTCTTCAAAAGGCTCAACAACCAACCTCCTTGTAATTCTTTGTGGTGGCTCATCTAAGAATGTAGTTATGATATGTTACTGAAGAAAAAAAAATAACACGTAAATCCAATAAATTAGATTACATATTGAAATGCGCCTAACTCCAATCAGATAATTCGAGAAGAAAAAGCCAATATTTATCCTAACCTCGTATACACATCTTATTAATAATAAATAATTGTTCAATCGTAAATAAAATAATCTATATGTTTTTCAGTAACAATTAGATTATTTTATAATATTTTAAAATAGTTCAAATAAATAACCCTAAAAACCGATGCACAAACGCTTTGATTAATTATAAGTAATAAAAAAAATTCTAATTATTTTTGGGGAAAACTAATATATGAATCATCCTTTAACTTTTTAAACGAAAATATTTTAAATACATGAGTAATAGTCTTAGGCGTATACAGTCTTGATTGTCAGTTATGATAAAATGTATAGCGAATAAATTATTTTTATAAATGTTCAATTTTCTGGCGCTGAACAAATTTCTTTTTCTCGAAATAAATACTACAATTCAGGGTATGTATAATAAATAACGTGAATTGTGGTATTAATTTTATAATAATTTCTCTTCCATTTATTTGATAATATCCGCAGATCGGAGTTTGCGCAAGATTGTACAGATATTGGCAAAATTTGTTGGATAATGTGATGGTATTTTTAGTGGGAGTGGGTTTGAAATACGACTTTACTCAGCGAACACTAAAAAAGCACTCGTGAAAAAGGTTCTATGATGTTCATGCATAAGAATATTACTCGTGTATTTAAACTATTTGCGTGTCAATATAAGAAATGATAGTTCATATATTAGTTTTCCTCAGAACTAACTAAAATGTTATTTATTAATCATAGTTAATTTAACCGTTCGTTCATCAGATTTTAGGGATATTCATGTAACGCATTTAATAATAATAATGTAATATTATAATTAGATATTGCTGAAAAAGATATTGATTTCTTTTTAATATTATGATCGACAAATTATTTATTATTGATTAGGTGTGTATAAGAGGATATAATGAATATTGCTTTTTATTTTTAGACTTATCTGATTAATATTTAATTTAATTAAGTTTACGCGTGCCGACGTTTCAGACGTAGTCTAAGACCATCACCAGGGTTAAAAAAAAATATTTTGAAAAAGAATTTGAGGCATTACGCACTTGTAATAATATTTTTTTCTTTCGTGCTTTATGTTTCATTTTTTTTAACTGGTAGTTTATCTTTTTTTTCCTATTAGCCCCGCTGATGGCTTCAACTTAGGCCAAAACGTCAGCACGTAGAAAAATTGCTTATTTATAGTTGGATTTCTTTAATGATCTGATCCCCAACTGATTTCTCCTATGGCTCATTCAAGTTTCTTACATCAGTACTGATTTTTATTTATACTTAATGAGTCTTTTGAATTTTTTTTATCTTTATCAACCCATCTTCCGTGAGCTTTTCGGAGAGACTGGACGAAATGGTTTAGTGCCAAACGATACGTACAAATTTAGTAACATGCGTCGAGGTTTCTGAACCGATTATGTCATTCTATGCGTGTATATATTTATATACGGACTGTTCGCCGTTCTCGCCCACAATCTTATTTTGGTCGAAAATGGGTCAAGTTATACGCGACTTCAAAAAATCAAAAAAACCAAAAACGAATAGCTCATTAATTATTAATATAGTTAATTAGATAAAGAGTGTGTCGTGCCCTAGAGCGGAATGAACGCTCGGTTAATTAGGGATATATCTTTATGCATACCGAGATTTAAAAGATAACACGCAATTAAATAATATGCAAATTTTTAGTTACGATCAATCGTATTCTAAGGAAAATGATTACTAAGTCTAAGTCAATTAATAAAAAATAAAAATAAAAAAATAATCAATGTTATCAAATCCAGAAATTCAACTGAGCATACGTAATATATTGTCAGTTTGTTGTATATATTAAAATTTCATGAAAACTAATTTTGAACTGAATCATGCCTTTTAAATATTGATAAAGGATATTCACTGAATTAGCAAAAGAAAAAAAAATAGGAAAAAATTAAGAAAATTAAATATATGACAGTCATTAGTAGTAAACTTAAGAATATTTATTTCTTCTGATTTCTGGAAAGTTTTATGCGTAAAATAAATTTGGGTTTATCTAGTTCTATAATTCCTTAATATCTATTAATTAATAGTATAAATTAAATAAGAATCACCTTTGATAAAATGAGCTATCATAATAAAGTTTCTTATCGTATTATTATTATAAATAAATCACTTTATTTGTTTTCGGGCTTGACATAAATAGAACTTGACAGATATATTAGAACTGTACTAAACAAAATTAGCTTCCTTAACTAAAATAAATACATAATAAAAGGCAAAATAAAATGTAACTGTTGAAATGTTTAAAAAAATCATAAATACTATAACAGATTCAATTATTGTTATTTTGGTAATGTGCTTAAATTGAAATTATTCTAGTCATATTATAAACTATTGAACCGTTATTTATTTTTTATAAAGTATAATTTAACCATTTGAGAGTTAATCACTTTGGGATTACGAGTTCATCGTAACGAAAAGTGCACTTAACTAGAGAATATTACGTTTATTTTATAACGTCTATTCATTTTTATGTGTAATCATCAGAAACATAAAATGGTCCATAAATAAAAATTGCTCTATAAATAAAAACTGGTTCAGTTATTTGTTTTTAATGTTGAACGGTTCCTGTTTTATTCCGTTTATTTATATTTTAAATGAACAATTCAGAATACATATTAAAAGTTTAATTTAGTTTTAATGGGAATTCCATTTAGTTTACTGTGAAACATCCGCTTTCTTGAATTTTTTTTGTTTAAATGTTTTATTGTATATTATTAATCTTACAACTGTACATAATATAATAAGTAAATAAGCTATTCAGATAAAATTGGGTTGAAAAAGTCTTGAGAAAAATCTAACCAGCGGCAGCACTTCAATGCCAATTTGATCAGTCTCGAGACCACCGTTTGTTTTTGTTTTTTTTTTTAAAGGATTTTGGATTGCAGGGATTGGATGCGGGAGGAATTTGATAGTCTAGTGAACCCCCATAGCTCAATGCCATTAGTCCAAATAGATCTGATAATGGTTGTATAAAATGAGTTTTTTGAAGTAAAAAGGGAGTTTTGATCAGTTGTAAGTAAGTGTTTTAGTAGTCGGTATCTACGAGCAGTTTCTTGTCGTTCGAGTCTTGTATGTGAAAAACTATAAAAACTTTCTATTAACTTGTAAGGCTAATTTCAGATTAACCTCTCTAAAATCTTGCGCTTTACAACGGCTCACACCAGTGAAGCGGCTGAGATAGAGGCGCTGGGATCTCTTGGATTCCGCTTTTTCCTCCACAAGTGGAGGGAAGGCGCAGTCTGAGGTCTCTTAAGCAGTTGTATATAATGATGTTTATTTATTTGCCAACTTTTTATTTATCTCAATTATAGGTTGTTGTTTTGATTTTTTTTATTTATTACTATTTTATTGTATATATATATATATATATATATATATATATATATATATATATATATATATATTTATATATGAATTTATTTATTTTCTCTTTTATGTAATTTGACTAATATTACTATTTTCTGTATATATTGTATGAATGTGGTCTCATATCACTATTACTATTGTTCATTTTGTAACAAATTGTAATATATCTCAATTAATAAAAAAAAAAAAAATTATATACTAAAAAAAATATTATTACTCATATTTCAGGAATAATGCTTGATGATTTGTTTATATCGTATATTTTATTTTACAATTTTATTATTAATTATCAAACACTTTATAAAGGGGACAATAGATGTTTATTTAATAAAAAAAGTTTTCTCCACATTTCTGATATATATATATATATATATATATATATATATATATATATATAT
Organism: Piezodorus guildinii; assembly: GCA_023052935.1. Classification (NCBI taxonomy): domain Eukaryota; kingdom Metazoa; phylum Arthropoda; class Insecta; order Hemiptera; family Pentatomidae; genus Piezodorus; species Piezodorus guildinii. The sequence continues at coordinate 86,020,577 of CM041295.1, forward strand.
ATTGTTTGATCAGTTCTCGACTGTTGATAATTTAAGTTTGTGTTGTTCTTAGGTTTCAGTCAATGAATAAACAATTTTATCTATGCGACGTTTCGAGAATTTATTGTTCTCATAATCATGCCTTAACAGTGGAAAAAAACAAAAAAACAGAACATTAATATTATTATACAATAATTAATATATGATGTTATTGTTAGAGATATAAAAAAGAGTACATTGAACAATGAATATTAATACAGTAGGTACATAGATATTTTAAATTAGGATTTACATTAAAGATATTATTATATAAAATTACTTACAATTTTGGACAAAATAGTGTCTTAATTAGGCATGTTTAGCCTACAAGCTTTGAAAGCTTTACTTTACTTTCAAAGCTTGTAGGCTAAACATGCCTAATTAAGACACTATTTTGTCCAAAATTGTAAGTAATTTTATATAATAATATCTTTAATGTAAATCCTAATTTAAAATATCTATGTACCTACTGTATTAATATTCATTGTTCAATGTACTCTTTTTTATATCTCTAACAATAACATCATATATTAATTATTGTATAATAATATTAATGTTCTGTTTTTTTGTTTTTTTCCACTGTTAAGGCATGATTATGAGAACAATAAATTCTCGAAACGTCGCATAGATAAAATTGTTTATTCATTGACTGAAACCTAAGAACAACACAAACTTATATATATATATATATTTTTTTTTTTTTTTTTTTTTTGTAATTGTTTCTAAACGGGCTCGAGGACAGGATAGAAATAGAACCATTTGTTGAATAATTTCGGCTTAGGATGTTAATAGAGTCGAATAATAATGTGAAGTAGATCCCCTTTGTATCGTATAATGAGCTTCTATTGTTATGGCTAAACCGATAATCCTACGTAATGAATTCTGCTATATTGTTCATCAGTTTTCTTCACGTGTGAAAATTGTTCATGTCACAATGGAAGTGCATGGGACAGTTAGTGGTTTTAAAACTGTATTTACAGGCTCTTAAATGATAACTTTTTTAAATTTATTTATTAATTTATTGAAATTTACAACGATATTAGTAAATACATGAAGAGAATATGCCCATTGGCAACACTCCACTAGGTAATCTACACTAGAAGGTCTAGAGGCCACCTTCATTTCTGACGCATCGGAGGATTGTCAGCAATGGAAGAGGAAGCAAGGATAAATGATAACTTAAAAACGAAAATAATAAGCCTGTTGAACTGGGATATTATATTTACTTTATTCAAGCACAACACCTTTTCTTAAAAAAAGAAAAAATAATACAATAATGTGGGTTGCAAATTGAACGAAAGAAAATAGATATAATAGTTCACTATCGTTTTATTTATTTATTTTCTGGATTTTGATTTTGATAACCATACTCAAACGTGAAAGATATCGGTTCAGAAAATGTGTATATAGTTATGCATAGCCCAAAAACGAAAATTCGTTTCGAAACATACATTCCATGTTTGAAATATATAAACTTGTCAAAAGTACTACTTTATACAATCGATTTTACACAGTTCTTCCGACAATTCTTATAAATCTTTTTACACTTATGTGTAAGTCAACGATCTTCTGTTTTAAAGAGCGTCATATCCTCATTAAATTTTCTGGCATGTTTAAACTGGCGAATGTGATAAAATAAATCTAATATTATTAGTAGTAATAAAAAATTTAAAAATACGAACAAGGAAATCATTGCATATTAACCTGAAATAGAAAAAAATTGGAGAAATATATATACTTCTTTTTTTAAATTATGCCTTAAAAAGTAATCCAGAGGGACAAAAAATGCATTAACTTAACTTATTACTTTTATGTGATAATTTATATGCATTTTAAATCAAATTTAATTAATTATAATGAGTTTTATTACAGTTTCGTATGCTTAACAAAATTTAATAGCCAATAAAAATCTTCTTTTTTTTTGGCACCATACATACCTTTTAAATTTTGTTTTTATATATTCAAGAATTTTATATCGTTTTAATAATTTCGACTACAGGATTGGAGAAAAAACTGTAATATAAATCTTACGACAAGAATGGGGTAAAAATAATCAAATGAATAATTCAATTCAATTAACGATTATTCGAAATAAATGAAGTTGGGAGAAAATGTTGGAATTCTATTAGAAAATATTCTCCAACTTTCTAATGCGGAAAATTTTTGATCCGGCTACACGGTGAGAATAGGGGAAAGTAAAATAATGAAATGTGTGAAGGTTTGTTGTGAATGTATTACTTTCAACGTATTACAATAAATATACTATAATCGTATTTTCTACAAAACTTTATCTTTTTACTGTTATTCGGTTTTTTTATTGTAAATTAGGTCTAAATACTTGAAATGGAGTTCCAATATTTAAAAAACATGTTTTCATAATGTGTATATTAAAATTGTTTATTTCGGTATTACATTATCATTTAGTTTTGTTATATTTTACTTTCACTTACCTATATATGAAATATACAGTAAGGGAAAGTATTGCGATCCTGAAAATTTTCGAATTCCAGTTTTCAACGGAAATACACGTTTTAGTGTCCCTGAGTCCAAATAACCAAGTCCCGCAAAAAGGTCTGTGTGTGTGGTAACTCCCGGGCGAAAACTGGAATTTCATATTTAAGACAACTATACGCCCGAGATGTTACAGAAACTTTTTCAGAAGAGCAACTTAATACGATTCAATTTCCACCTATTTACGATTTTCTCAAAAACGATTTTGATTAAACTCAATACATCGATGTAAAATTTGATGGGCTTTAATATCATGTAATTTTCATTCTGAATAGCCTGATGGGGCTTAAATACCGATATTTTAAAAAAAGTTCCCCTAAAGTACCTTTAATTTTGTATAATCTATAAAAATAGCCATATCATCTTGTTACCATTGATAAAAAACAGGTAAATACATAAGTTTAACGAATTCGATATCCAACTAAAGGAGATATTTAATGCAATTGTTTTTGAACACAAGAAATGTAGTATACGTGTAGAATATACCGTTGGAAAGCTTAAGATTTTACAAAAAATATTATATTATACAAAAACTTGTAAATGTTAATAAAGAGTGAAGAAAAGCCGATAAAACTAACTGATTATTTTAGGTAATAATACAATAGATTTTTTTTATTAAAACACATATTTTTATACAAATTCAATTTAATTAGTTCTTAAATAGTTAGTTAAAATTTTTTAATCTATTTTAAAAACGGAGGTAAGTGAAAGTCGTGTGTTGCCCGCACCGGATTTTTTAAATCATGTCTCCCTCTTTTCCGGTACTTAAATACCTTACTAAAAAAAAATTACCCCATAAAAACCATATCTTTATAGATATATAAAAATAAAGAAAATGAAAGAAAATCTTAAACATTAATTGGTGTTAAGAAAGGGTTAAAAGAGTAAAGAATAAGGCGAACAGGTATTGAATGGTAAGGGGGTGTAGGCGGGTGAGGGGTGAGCCTTGCGCAGCTACCATTCTCCAGTGGCCAGTCCGATCCTCTCCATGCTAGGGCGTATCTTACTTCTCCAGATCACGGTCTTTGAGTAACCATAATTACTATATACTTTCCAGATTCATCTCATCCATATAATCATTATATCTTGTTTTCAGCCAAAATAAAAAAGATGTAGTCTAGAATTTTTTTTATTTATAAACATCATCTGCGATGAAAATATAACTCTAGCCGCAGATTAATACGAATCATGGAATAATAACCTAACAGTATTAATTTTAAAAAAATGTAATTATATATTAAAAAACATGTGTATACAAAAAAAAAATATTAATTTAGATTTTTACTATTTAAATGTTAAATAAAATACCTGTAAATAGATATTATTTTATGTAAAAAAATAAATTAGTAAATTAGGGTCAAACGTTTCGCAAGCCCGAAGCGACACGTGTGCAGACGTTACAAGTTGTGACGCGCCGTCATCAGGTTACCAGGCAAACCCAGTGTTTTTTTGTGATATGACAGTTGGAGTGAAAAATTCCAGAAATCTCTGCGAAATCAACGGATGAAGAACTGCTTTCGATTGAGAAAACAGTAATTATCTTTCTACTGATTAGTTATTCCTTAAGTAACTGTAATTTGTCTTCCTTTGTAGTTCCCGCATTAGTTTGTTGTCATCTCTCTATGTTACAGTACTGAATAGTATCCCTGGAAAAACTATCACATACACCATATATGAAAAAAAAAAGATTAAACCAAGACGTCATACTGAAATATTAATACGCCAGGTCCCGGTTTATCGATTATATTATTTTCAGCGGGGTTTTCCACCGGTTCTGGGGAGGGGGGAGGAAAGGTGGGTTGGCTCAATGTTGATTGATTTCCAACTGAGCCTTTAGTTGGTTAAAGATGAGCCATTGATTAAGTCCGTCTTGGAGGCTCTAAGACCAAAAGACACATAAATAAATATTTACTATCTAAGTTAATGGACCAGATAATAAAACTGTTTACGACATCTCATACTTCACATATTTTTTCAATTTTTATTTTGTTCACATTTCCAGTATGTGAAGTTTAATCAATCAAATACATAAAATTATTCAATACTAAGAATTATCATTGACTTTTAGATATTTGATATTTTTATTATCATTTCAATGCTTATGTTATGAAACCCCCGATAGACGTTCCCACCAAATACAGTTTCATTAAACTTTACATTCAATTCAGAAATAAATGTTGGAATTTCGTTATTTCTGTCTGTTAGTTACCAATTTGAAACATGTATTAGATTATGGGAGTGTTATCTCTGGAATACCAGGTTGTGTACACATAGCTACCACTTCTGTTTCCTCAATGGTTATCGAGGAGACCAGGCGTTTAACAATCTGATATTAATAGCTTTGTTTTGATTGGTGATGTTGACCGTATGCGATAAATTAACGTATTAATCTAAGTAATATCCTCTTTGACTAAAGGTTCTTTAATTTTCTTTCTTTTGCAGGTGTGTTTCTTGTTTTTAATTGTTTACACATTCCAAAGCGCGTTCTTGTTGTCGGCTTTATTCCTTAGTTTCTCCGGTTATTAATTATCCTGAAATTAATTCTCTTCTTGGTCTCGTCTGAATCAGATCTCGCATAAGCATAAGCATTTTTGTAATAGGTATAGTCAAAAGAAAATTTAAAAAAGATTTCTAGATGCATGGCTATTAGCTCGTTAGAAGAAATAGTGAAAAGTAGTTTTTGTTACGAAATACTAGAGCCAATAATTCATTTTATAGACATATAATAAATTTATTTAATTTAAAAAGTGAAACTGAATTACATACAATAAATTGTTGGCGTTTTCTCGATTTCCAGACTTTAAAGTCCCCAATCAGCCTTATCGTTTTTCTTTTGACAAATTAATCTTTTATTATCGCCTTAAATATTTTCATAATTTAAATTTATATATTCCTTTACTCATAGGCCGAAGAAACAATAAAATCTTAGATATTTTACATTAAAACAAAATTAAATTCGATATAAATTAACAAAAGCGTATAATCTCACAATTACATTGCATAATATAATTAATATTGAATCAACTAGTCTTATTTTAAGTCAATTTGCACAGAAATAGTCACACCAAGGGATATCTTAACGTGTGGGACGCCAGCCTCCACGTGGTTTCGCTGGACGTTTGCTCTTCTGGTGGTCATTAGTTAGAGTTTCTCAGATCATTAATCGTCACATAATTGATCACTCGATCAAATAATTAGCTGCTTAGTAAGAGTTTTAGAAACGCAATAAATGCATTTTTGTAATAAGTATAGTAAAGAAAAAAAAAAATTCATCTGGCTCCTGGACTGTTAAGAATTCAGTTCTTTCAGCCAAAAAAAACTGCGTAAAATGTGGACACACCGGCAATTGCTCCAAAATACTTTCACTAAAGACTAACCTAAAAAACAACCACCCTGACAGAAACATCAAAATGCGTAAGGAACTCTTACAGCCCATCTGGAATAAATAGAAGCGGTGGTTAAGCGATGCACTAGATTAATTAAGTTCCTGTGATGAGATTCTGGCTAATCCGTGAACTATCTTGCTTATTACAAAGCAATTTGCAGATTGCTAATTACATTTACTGTTAAATTCAATTTTATGTATTAACAATTACATCGCACTTGCAGTGATTAAGGATCGTGGCGAGATTGCAGATGTCCATTATAGCGTTATTAGCCATTATAGCTATAAGGTTCCCACTCGGATATAAAGAAAAGGATTCATGGTTGAGGGACAGGCCAGGCAGACACCTTACCAAGCATTTAGATCTAATCTTCACAATTCTCATTTCGAAGTCTTGCTTAGTTATTTTCTGAAAGTCTTGAAATGGATATTTTATTGGCGACAAAAAGATTACTTAACCGTTAAAAAAGTTAAGTGAATCGGATAATAATGAAATAGTTTTCAATAACGCCTTAACAACAAATTATTCGTTTGAGCAATAGTTTTATTGTAATTTATTTTTTTTTTTTTTACCTTTTCTATAATTTATTATGACTTATTATTATTCTATATACCATTCTTACATTTTTTATCTTTTTAAGGTTGTGTTTTTAATGAAAATTTAACATAGCGCTATATTATATACTATAAAAGGAATTTATTACTTCAAAAAAATTTAAGATATATCAAAAAAATAAAATAAAACAAATATTATTCGATTAATCAGTACGCTGTGGCAGTAGGTAGATGATAGCAACTCAATAATGATGGGAAGCACTGTTTTGTTATACTGTTTATTATTAATAAAAAAAAAGGATTTCTCTCTTTGAATTATTCTGAAACAAAAACATGGAAAAGATGGTACAATCTAAGACAAGCATATTGGCAAAGTAACTTAAATTATCTTGAATTTGGTCAGCCTTTACTAGACAGTTGATGTGGCATGTACCTGATCTGATTTATCTGAGATATTTATTTTTTAGTCTTATGCTCCAGTTCCCCTGAATAATAAAAATGATAAATAAGGGTGATTAGGAAATTACAGAAAACAACTTAAAGAATCAACATGGATTTATTTCATTTCTACAAGAAATCCTATTCGTAAAATAAAATCTTTAATCAGAGTTCTTCTAAGTTTTCGATAATTTTGATAGCTTTTTTCCCGCATAGCTTATTTATGTTGGCACTATCGGTTTAGCGCATTTTTGAGGATTTCGAAGCTATATACATTTATATATAATATTACTCTTCAATTAATTTGGGCTTTCAAAGATTTGAGTTTTAAGATACTTATGTGGATAAGATTGGTTTTAGAGACGTGCCTTAGGGAGGGGGTTTTAAACTATTTTTTTTTCATCCCAAATATTTTAAATTTTTTGATCTTGTTAAATATTTTATTTCGGTGAAAATAGCTCTGCTGCTCCCTTTTATTCATTTTAGCCTTTTATTAGAGCTCTTTTAAGTTTTTGATATTTTTTGTCACATTGTTCCCAGGTAGGTAAATATTTTTGCACTATCGAATCACCCATTTAGCCACGCTTTTGGGGATTAGGAAGGTGTATACTATACATATTTTCTCACTCTTAATTAAATTTGGGCACTTCTGGTGGCTTTCAAATATTTGAGTTTTAATATACTTAAGTGGATAAGATTGGTTTTAGAGACATGCCTTAGGGAGGGAGTTTTAAACTATTTTTAAAATTATTATTTTGGTGAAAATAGCTCTGCTGTTCTTTTATTTTATTTATTTATTTTTTTTGTTATTTCTAAATTTTCTTAGGATTGAGGAAAGGAACCTTTTCCTTACGGCGTAGGAAATGATCGATCATTATTTTCGAGAAAAAACGAGAAAAGATCCCAACCCCCCTCATACTTTCCTCAATTTTCTGTATCACAGGAATAATTGGGCAAACGTTGGCTCGATCAATGTTTAATAGCAATTCGAAGTTAAAATTAGTTTGCTGTTATGATGCAAGATTATCAATTAATTATTTACTGGAATTTTCTCCTTGACTTTTAGAACTAATCTGAAACAAAGGCACGGGCGAATATATCAGAAATACGGCAAAATTGTTCAGTATTTCTCAGGAATGGGTAAAAGAGGTTTTAAAATGAATGGCATCACGCGGAGTTAACCGAGTCTAATTTTAGACTTGCTAGTAACCCTCCTGGTTCTCAAGCTGCAAGCAAACATATGTCGAAATGGATCTGTGTGCTTTACCTAGAGATTTTGAAAAATCTCTTCGGTAATAGTACCAACGTTTATGTATATATATATATTTTTTAGAACATAACATGCTTTTATGATCAAATGTATCCATTACATACAATTATTACCGAACCGTCTCTTATTGGAACTATGGAGATAACAGTTACTACTTTAAGCGTTATTTAAAAAAAAATCTGGAGGGCTTAACACACAACTCACACTTACCTCTCTTGTTAAAATCAATTTAAGAACTTTTAATAAAGTGGTGAGAAAATGTAATTACATCAAGTCCCGATAGTTTCGACTTTTTCATCAGAATCAGATTACCAGAAGAGTAACCACTTTATACTATGTATTTTGAACCTTTTCAACAACAATTCTAACGATTTAGATTAAACTCGCTATATTTATGTAAATTTTGATGAGCTTAAATGTCATGTAGGTTTCATTCTTATTGAAATAGACTGACAAGACTTAAATGCCGATATTTTGAATTTTCTTCCTCTAAAATACTTTCAATTTTAGTATAACAGCCTCCTATGCCAAAGGTAAAGGGTTCAAACCCAAGGTGGTCCTAGGATTTTTTAATGGGAGTACAAAATCTTAGTTATGCCGTCTTCAGAGGGGACGTTAGAAGGTGGTCCCGAGACTGTGTGATGTCAGGTACTCGTTAAAGACCCCCTAAAACCTGGATAGGTAAAATTTAGGACTCCCACTGTACTCGTCCGATTAGCCATAGTAGCATAAAGTGACGTTAAATAAATAAACAAACAAACAGTTAACTGCAACAATAAGTTATTATACGCTTTTTATCACTATCACCTTTGGCGACTTTGTATACAAGATAATATTGTTTCTAAAATTTTAATTTACAACGGTATAACGTTATATTACTGTTCTTATGTTCATAAATTACATAAAGAAAATATGTTTGCTCTATTCTCCTTGATTGGTTATCAAATTAGTTCAACTTGTATATTTAGCCATTATTTATAATTTGTTATGGTTATATAAGATGATATGGTTAAATTAAGGTACTTTAGAAAAATAAAATACAAATATTCGCAATTTTGGCCCTTGTCAGACTATTTCGATCAAAATGAAACCTACATGATATTAAAGATTATTAAATTGTACATCTATATAGTGACCACACATAGACCTTTTAGCGGTTATTGGTCATTTGGACTCAGGAGACCCTAAAACGTGTATTTATGGTAAAAACTCGAATTCTATATTTTTTATTACTATATATTCCATAAATAGGTAGGGAAAGTAAATATGACTGGTTAGATTCATTTTAATGGAATAAAAATTCTGCACTTCAACAACTAATAAAAAAAAAATACGATATTCATTAAATAAAACTCTTTAATGTTTGGCTCCGACAAGATAATTATTATTTTCGAGTAATGATTTAGATCTGATCAACACATGAATCCACATCTTTCGTCTCGATTCAAGCAGCCTTCAAAATTGACATTGCAGTTATCTTTGAGTGTTTGGATTAAAATGAAGGCCGTATTTCACATATTTCATTTTTTGTTCCTAATTTTCAAGCTAATTTTTCCTCTATGATTTCCTAGTAAGAGTGTATAAAAAACAAAACTGCCAAGTGTTGAAATACTCAATTAGTTTCAATATCAAGTGGTTCTACTGAGCACATTTTTTAATGACCGAATTCTTGAAAGTATTTTTGATTATAATCATATAATCATTAATAAGGTATCCTGCTTTTAAAAATACATCTGTAATAATTTCAAGTACTTTTTTTTTTATTGTGATCTATATGAATTTTTATTGACAAACAATTTTAAAAATATTTATCGCTAAGTATGTAAGTATGTTTTATTAATAAATCAGTTTAGTAACATACGAATTTTTATTCAGTATAACAAACCAATAGACCCGTGCCACATTCTATTCCGATGCAGGAAATATGGGAAGCAAAGAGAAGCGATGGCTCCCCTAGAAACAGTAGCCATGTTTTTACAACAGTTTAAAAAAAACGTTTATTATGATCAAGCAATTCTTCAAAAAAAAAAAAATCACCTCACAGGATTTATTTTAATTTAATATTATTATTATTTTATTTTTTCTTTCTCTTTTGAGTTACCTTCCTCTCTCAATTACATTATTTTATTTTATTCTCTATTTACTTAATTTATTGATTATTTTTTATTATTTTTGGTTCTGTAACCTAAGTTTTTATTAAACTATGGCAAACATGTATTGACCATATAGGATTAGGTGTCAAATATTGACTGTCACTTGTATAAAAAAACCAATACGAATTGATTGGTATAGACAAAATCTTTAATAATTTTTCTTCAATTCAAAATCGTAATATTAATTTTACGCGAATAAGAAGAGGTGAATAAGAATTTTTTTTATTTTTTTTTTCTTTTGTATGACATTATAAAGCTATTAATTAGACTTAAAATCCTTTATATTAAAACAAAATATTTTTTGGGGGAAAATTAAATCCTTATACATTTAATGAAGCATTCATTTTTATTTATTTATTTTTTATTATACCTATATATATAAACTGCGTATGTTTATATTATATGTGTTCATTTAGCGATTCCGCCTTATATGTTGTTAATTATATGTGGTATTTAAATCGAGGAGAAGAAATTATCAATAACTATTTAAATTAATTAACATTTTGAGGGCGGGTAGGAAAAATAAAAATAATTTCATTGAGAAAAAAAATCAATTCCATCATTACTACGATTTATAAATTTTAGTACATTTTAAGGCTTTTTCAAGATATAGTATAATTTTATTAATTTAACAAAATATTATCGATAATTTTTTTGTAATCGGTTGAGCAACATCGGATTTTTTTTTTTTCCGTGACGACTTATATGTTGTAAATTGTGTGATGTCACAATTTAGCTTATCTATTGAAGCCCTGTCTAGTTTTGGAGTACGTTGGTACCTTTATCTTTTAGATATAACCGTAAAAAATTTCCATTAAACTTTCGAAGGTGAGTGTTTCATTTCTATTTAATTTATATCTATTGGTGTGAAGGAAATATTGTTAATAACGATTTTTGTTTTCGTTTTTTTGTACGGTTTGGTGATACGCTGCTGCGACGCGAACCTCAGAGAACAACAAAAGATCCTCTGTTGAGAGAAAGTTGACATACATATTCTATGAAGGTGGAACGAGAAACAGGCAATACGTTTGAACAGGTTAACTGTTAACCTCAGTTAGATGGTGTATAAACAAATCAGACGCTGAATTTTAAATTCAAATACGTTTAACAGTAATTAAAATTGAATAATGTAAATTAATCGGGTCCTAACTGATTCAAATGTATTTTAAATCGATCATAAAAGAAAATTAGATATCGAAATGTCATAAAGTTACATAAGTACCTTATTATAATATAAGTTACTTATATATATGTATATAAATAATTATTATATATATTTTTTTTAATGACTTATAATAAATAAAAACCCAAAAACCTGTATCTCTACAACCCATGAAGGGTCTTTAGGCTCAGTACATACAGAGATTCGTACTGTTTCTTTACCAACGGCCGTGCAGTGAGGCGAAAGGCCTTTATCCGCTCAGCCGCCAGGTTTTTCCCAAATTCTGCGTACCGACTTTAAAGAGGCTGGTTCTGCCCCAGGAGGATCTCCATACCCTGGGGTCATGCCCCGGGCCCAATTAACAGAATCAAAAATATTCTGCCCACTGCCAGGATTCGAACCCAGGACCCAAGAACAGTAGACTAGTACTCAATCCACTAGACCACGCCGGTCCCTTTCTTAATAAATAAATTATTATAATTAAAATCCTCGTTGCTCTACTTGCAAGATATTGTAAAAATACAAAATACTATATCATGGATATATTTTAACATAATATACTTTTCATTTTTTTTCTTTTCCTATTTTTTTTTATTATTTAAAAAATCAATTTATTAATTTTATTATTATTATTAATTATTTAATTATTTTTATTTTATTATTATTATTATAACAATTACAATACATAAGAATTCATACAGTTTAACAAATATAAATAACACTTAATGGTAATGGAGAAAAAAAAATATGAATTCTTTAATAAATAATGTTTTCCTGTTAGATAAAAGTAAGCATTTCTTCTTCGATTCAAAACAGATATTTATAATGTTAATTATAACTAGCCCTCAAAAGTAACTAAAGTTTTAATTATATATGTATATATATATATATATATATATATATATATATATATATATATATATATATATATATATATATACACTCGCTAATTTAAACAATTTTAGTTCTTTTCTACTGCTTATCTTTACTCAATTCTTTCTTAACCTGTTTTGTTATTTCTTATTCGAAACTTTTTTTGTTGTCCATCTTTAAACATTTCACGGCATTCTTTCATGATGCTGTAGTTAGTTCGAAACTGTTCGCGTGCCTAAACCAATTTTAAATACGTTAGTAAATAATTACTGTGTTGAAGACGGCTTGGTCTCAATTATAGATTATCTGCTTGGTGGTCGCAGAAGGTTCTGGAATCGTATCTATGATTGCTCACACAACGATGACGTATAGTGTTTGTTGTAAGATTATTTAGGTTTTACGTTATATAATTGTTATCAATTTTTGTTATTAATTGCAATATTTAAAATGTATATTTCTCAAGTCTACAATACGGTACTTGGTGTTAAGATGAAACTTTCAAATTAAAGTTACGAACTTCTTAACGTTTCGTCCAAACGCCTGGATTCCTCAGTGTTGTTTGTTTGTTAATTCATGTAATGTCACTTAATGGTGTCGTGGCTAATCGGACGATGCTACAGTAGGAATCCTTAATTTCGCCTATCCTGGTTTAATTAGGATAGGGATGTTTAACGAGTACTTGACATCGCACAGGCTCGAGGCCACCTTTTTACGTCCCCTCCGATGGAAGGCATCACTAAGCAATTTTGACACCCATTAAAAAATCCTATAGCCACCTATAGGTTTGAACCACGACCTTAGGCATAGAAAGCTGTCATTCTAACCATACACCACAGGTGACCCTGATCCTTATGTTAATGAAAATTTAAAAAGTATATAAAAGGAAAATTAATTTCTGTAGGAAAACGCTAATGAAAATATTATGTTGTAAGTCACTAATATGATGGTGCTCCTACATTAAAATATTTATATGAATTTTATGATCATAAATAACATTTTATTGTTTAAAATCGTATTTTTATATTTTAAAGTTTTCATTATGTATATATAACAACAAGGAGCGTTAAAGTCTAGTGAATAGAGCTTTAGATCATTGTTCTCTGGGTAACGAGTTCGAACCCAGGCTATGGCAAAGTCTATTTTTTAAAGTATTTCAGCCGAGAAAGACCATTGGGTAGTGAGACCTTCTGGGGCATGCCCAGCCTATTTAAAGCGGGTACCTGAAAAGTGGGTTAAAAAAAATCCTGGTGGCTGAGCCTGACCAGACCTTATCACCTCCTTGCTCGACTGTTGGCCTAGAAACAGTTCTAATCTCTACATATACTGAACCGAAGAACGTTCATAGGTAGTACACAGGTTTATATATCTTATGATACAATAACTTTTTACTTTCACTTACCTATACGAGTATATGAAGTATTAGTAAAGGAAAGTATTGCGATCCTGAAAATTTTCGAATTCAGTTTTCAACAGAAATACACGATTTAGTGTCCCCTGATTCCAAATAACCAAGTCCCGCAAAAAGGTCTTTGTGTGCGTGTGTGTGGTAAATCCCGGGCGAAAACGAAAAGTCCTATAAACTGAAATTTCATATTTAAGACAACTGTCAGCCCGAGATGTTGCAAACACTTTTTCATCAAAATCAGCTGACCGTAAGATCTACTTTATACCATGCATTTTGCACCTTTTTACTATATACTCAAAAACGGCTCCAACGATTTTGATTAAACTCGCCATGTCAATGTAAAATTTAATGGGCTTTAATATCATGTAGGTTTCATTCTTATTAAAATAGTTTGAAAGGGCTTAAATAGCGATATTTTTTTTTAAAAATCCTCTAAAGTACCTTTAATTATGTACATTCTATAAAAATAACATATCATCTAGTTACCACTGATAAAAAACAGGTAAATATATAAGTTGAACGAATTCGATATCCAACTAAAGGAGAAATTTAATGCATGTAACAGTAATATTCATGTACAATATACCGTTGGAAAGCTAAATATTTTAGAAAAAATATTATATTATATACAAGCTTGTAAACGTTAAAAAATAGTGATAAAAATCCAATAAAACTAACTGATTATTTTAGATAATAATATAATAGATTTTTTAATAAAACACATGTTTCTATAATTAATTTCTAATGGTTTCACTCATTTTTATCTCTAACTTTCCTTGAAAATTCTTTCATCGATTTTAAAAACGAAGGAAAGTGATAGTCGTGTGTTGCCCGCACCAGATTTTTTAAAAAAAAGTATCATCCGATCTTATTACACGCCTTCATTAAAAATAATCCCACTTTTCCCTTTTTCCTGTTCCTCTCTTGAGAGTATTTTCAGAAGTGGAGCACTCATAAATAAAAAAATAAAATAATAAAAACATAAAAAGAGCACTTGTACTTAAGGTTTTATGATGACCTAAGTATACAAATATTTTCATCACGTCTGATTCTAGTAATTGTTTCTTTTTTTAAGAACTATTTTTCATTCAGGAGATTGTCCATTAAGTTCAGTCACTTCCAAAGAGCCTCCTTTGGTTGAATCTAAACGTCAAGAACACTGCCCCATCATGTCAACAGCTTGATAGGTCTCCCTTTGACCGCCTCCTTTCATGCTTAGCTTGTTGCTTTTTGTGGAATCTGTCGAGAAATCTTCGATCACATTCCTCCTCTAACTATCGCAGACTCTTGATGCAATTAAGACAATGCATGCATCGCTTAATGTACAGCTTCATGATGTAGTATTTTATTTTTATATGGATTATATTATACTGAGCGGTCTTGTCTAATGGATAGAGAGTTCTTCGGGTCTCGAGTTCGAACCCCGGATGTGAAGGGGTCATTATTCATCCGGTTATTTCAGCCTTGGAGGGGACCCTCTTATATTGATACTCCGGAGGCTTAGCAGGCTCTATAAAGTGGATACCCAATAATCGGGAAAAAATTTGGCCTAATCACATCCGTTAGTCTAGAAAAAGTACGAATCTGTATATGTGCTGAACCCGAACCCTTCAAGGATTTTAGAATTATAGGCTTTTTTAGTTATATTCTACCTAGATTCGCTTAATTTAAGTGATAATATCAGCATTGCCTTCTAAAATCAGATCTTGTATACCGGAAAAGCGATCCATACAACTATCGAGAAATCTTCCGCAATGCTCAAACGATATATATATTGTAGTAATTGAAATCTAAAACCGTATTACAATAAGTATGATTCATGAGGCTTGATAATGGCTTGTAAAAGAATTACGAAAACAGCATTTAAATTAGCAAATCTCGAGACCAACTTCTTTTCTTTCTCACATTATCGGGAACACATAAGGATAGAATGCTGCGAACAAGAGGATTTATGTGGCCAGGGAGTTTGGAATTAAAATAGGCATATTTAAAATATTTCGGGCTTAGTACACAACAAATTTGTTATTGAGGTCTGTATGGATGATTTTATCGGGCACAAAATATAAGAAACCCGGGTTAGTTCAAAGGATTTTGGATTTCAAGGAGTGGATGCGGGATTCTAAAATATTTAAAGCGGCTACATCTATCAGAGAAGTGATTTCTTGGATATAGTACACTTTTATCCACTCCATCCATCATATCAAATTCTGTGTCTAATATATTGTACATTGATAGCAGTAAAAAGTACTAAAGGATAATTTATTTTAATAACTAATTTCATAATCACCACTATTCAAACAGCTTGTGAATTGTGCATTTTTCATGAATACAATATTTCGGTATTTTATATACAATACGAAAATGTTTAAAAATTCAAAGTTATTAAATAAATATTCCGTCAATAAGCAACATTTAAAAAGGAAATGATTAAGAGCTTTATATTGATTTTTATCGTGTAATTTTAGAAGACTCCCTTAAATTATAGCCGTTTTTAATGATTCAAAATTTTAAATATATCGTGTTGTAAATTTATTTTTTTATTTATAGTAATTTACAACAGTACCAAAGAATACAATAAGTAAATATGTAGAAGGAATATAAAAAGTCATGAAAATGTCTTGAGAAAGAACCACCCAGTGGTAGCACTTCACTAACTATTTTAATACAGTAGGTCCCGAGGCCACCTTCTTTTCAGTCGCCTTGGAGGGTTATCAGGGATATCTGAGGAAGATAAATTACGGACAAGAGGGTTTGTTATGGGCAGGGAGTTTAGAATGGAAAGAGGAGTATCTATCAAGGGCTATGTCTGCAACAAATGGGATGTTTAGGTCATTATGGAGGAGTTGATTTGTGACAAAAAAAGGAGCATTCAGGATTTTGCGAAGGATTTTGGATTGTAAGGACTGGATGCGGGAGGAATTAGATGGTTTCGTAGAGCCCCAAAGCTCGATTCCATATGTCCAAATAGGTCTGATAATTGTGATGTAGATGAGTCTTTTGTAATATACTGGAAGTTTTGAACGTTTTTCTAGTAAGTGTTGTAGTGATCGATATCTTCGAGCAGTTTCTTGTCGTTTCAGTCTTCTGTGAGGATTCCAAGTAAGGCGCTTGTCAAGATGGAGACCTAGGTAACGGATTTGTGTTGTAAATTTAAATTAAAATTATCTTGTGCTACTTTTATTTGTTTAACTCATAACGCTGATGATGGTTTACGGTAATTAAGAAGTTTCTTAGTAATTTACTAAGCTAACGTGTCAAATAAAATAAAAAAAATTCAAAAATCTTTTATATTTACACATTTTTTTAAACGAAAAAATCCATAGAATGTAATTTTTTTTTTTTTAATAAGGAAATATATGGATTCAGGATTTAGGATAGTTTAGTCATAGTCTCCAATTTTACGAAAGGTTGGGTTGTCGCTATTAGAAGTAAGCAAAAAGCAATGTTGCAGCGAGTATGTATATTTTTGATCGACGAGAGTTGTAATTCAGATAGAATAGTTGAGATTCCCGTGTAACATGAATAATTATTTAGGAGCTTTATACATTTGTTTTGAACCATCACCATTTTCCTGAACCAACTCCAGATTTGGACTGAATCGGTCAATGTGGGACGGATGACAGTTTTTGATAGAATTAATTTGTTAGTTAGTGATAGTTTTGAATGCCAAATGAGCTATGAATGAAAATAAATTTTATTCTGGGACGAGAGTTATCCCTAAGAATAACAAAAAAGTACATTACAAATGTCATTTGTCCGGTCTTTTAAGACTCAAGTATAATTATATAACAGACGGATTTAAAAACATTTATTTAATATTTATGGGTTGGGTTCTTGTGTTGACTGAATGGGCAGAGAAATATATCAAGAATATAAAGAGGTTGTTTTGATTTGAAAAATCGGAAGAGGCAGACACGAAGTAGGGGATTCATCTTGCCGACGAAAAGAGGGATAGAGCCAGTATACCTACAAGTAACATTGGAGCGCCTGGGAATTTCACTTGTGAATCTAATGAAATGAACTATGGGATCATTTTGCTGATAATTTTTTTAGCTCCATTCCATTTGTTTTGTAAAAGTTAAGGATTTGTCCGTTTCTAGCCCTAAATAGTCTATAGACGGGCCCAGGGGATTATAGTTCCGTTCATGCCTACATTTTTTATAACAGACAGCATTCTTTTTGAGAAAAATACTGCCTCAGTTTTCTGCTCTTGATGATTTTTTTAAAGAAGAGCCTTAACTTATTCTTCACTGTAGTAATAATAAAACTAAAAAAACGCAGGAAAAATCTGTCTCCCTGCTCACGCATCTTGTTGTCTAAGGTCATGATGATCCGAACGAAACGGTCAAATTTATGGTAATTGCTCGCTCTGAAGTATTCCGAGCAATTAGATCAATTTGTATTAGCCTTCAGTCGAAAAGGCAATTGTTTTAATTTAATATGCAAACGAGGCTTGTTTGGGCATTTACAGTAAAAATATTTCGTTATACAGTTACGTCTGAATGAGGGATTTTATGAATATATCGTGTTCCGTTCGGAAATAAACTAGAGATTTAAAAAAATAATAAATTATAAATAACGTGATAATGAATAAAATTTATAGTATTGGCAGTGATATAAAAGTTTTCTCTAGAACCCGAATTCTATCATCCAACATTATCACAAGATAAGGATAAAACAAAACGCGGACCATATTTTCTAGAATTCCATCGACAAAAAAACCCACTAAAACGCGTTTTTTTTCTAGTTTCTTGTTATTGAAAACAATAAAAATCGTAAATTATTGTTTCTTAATGTATTTTAAAATAATGAATTGTAGGCTTTTACCATCATAAATATTTTCGAGATTTAATTTTTAAAAATCAAATTCAGAAATGCCTATAATAAATGTTTTACTTATTATTTCAAGCCATTTATTAAATTTCATTATTATTTAAATATTTGTGTTTATATATTTTTATTAATTTTAATCATACATAAAATTAAAATTAAAGTACTCTAAATTTTAATCATTTTTAAAATGAGAAAGATAAAAATTTACTTCCCGTTAATAAATTTCAAAATCCAAAAATAATTATATGCGCTGGAATTTTAAGGACTAAACAATAATCATTTCAAACGATTATTATACATTAAACTATGGGAAATTATGATTAAATAAATACAGACACAAAAAAAAAAAAAATATGTATACTTTATTAATCTCTTGAATATTTGGTTATAATAAATAGTTTACAACTATATCGTAATTAAATATGTTTCATCGCTTTATTAAGTATATCAAATTTTAGGATATTTAATGTATACCAAATAAAATAAAAAATATATTTGTAGTTTTTTAACATTTATTTTACACAGCTTTTATTAAGTAAAGACCTAGATTTGGCTGCTAATTATTCGTTTGATTAATTGAAATATTTCTTACAAATTAATGTCTATCATTTTTGTGTTTATTAACTGATTTAATTCTTTATTTTTATTTATTTTTTTTTTTTTGTACAAATAAATTTTGTCTAGCTCACGCTCCCTATAATTATTTCATATAAATCCGTAATTGATAAATAGTAAGTAATAAATTAATAAAGTGATATATAACTACTATAAATTAACTGTTAATTGTTATTTCATTATCCGTGTCACTAATTACTCTTTTTTATTAGCCTTTTACTTATTTAATTAACACTTATAATTGTAATTGCCATTGTTATTTTATATATGTCGTGCCACGTTTTATGTCACCGAAACATGCTAAGTGGAAATCATTCCAAACGGAAATACGAGAATGGAGTATCGATCGATTTCATATCATCTGTGCTCACTCACGCTATTTTTTCAGGCATTAGTCGTTTAAAAGACCGAGCTACCGGGGAATAAGTTCCTTTTTTGCATAACATTAACGTGAAGATAACATCGTGTAGGTCGAATAACGCACAAACACGCATATATACTCAAAAGGAAAAAAATTAACTCAACCGATAGCTTTTCGTTGTCAAATTAAATTCTCGTTCCGTGGATACAATAATAAAACTGAATATTCTTGCATGCGATTTATCAAGAAGGAAAATATATAAGATCATAAATTGTTGATCTGATGAGGAATACTACTTAATGGTGTACAAATATAATAAATTTAATTTTAATAAATAGTTTTTTTTTGTTGAAAAAAATGAAAATTTTTTAAGTTGATAAAATACCTTAAAAACGTAATTCAGTTTGTTATAACATCCGATTTTCTGCAACAAATTTTGGCTTAGTTATTTGGACCTTAAAACATGCATTTTGATTGAAAAGTTTAAATATTTTTTATTAGTATTAAAATATTATTTATTGAGATATATTTTACAATTTGTGGTATTAAAAATAACGATCTTACTTTTTTTTTTCTTTTTTTTTTAAGTCGTCTCCTAAAATATTCTCAACAAACACTTTATTATTATTTACTTTTTTAAATTTTAAGTAACATTGCATTCCGCCCTAATGAGTGATAATGAAAATAGCTAAATAAATAGTTACATTCATAAAATATTAAAAAAAAAAAAAAAACTAGAGTGTAATTAAAGCTATATTAGATATAATATTTTAAATATGAAATTAAATTAAAAATACACAATCATCATAAATCAAGCCTTCATATATACAGTAGTAGTAGTAGTTAAGGAAAAAGCAGAACTAAGGAGATCTCAGCGCTTCTCTCTCGAACACAAAGCTAATTAACAACGAATCACTAGACACTAATAAATAACTCGTACTATAATTTTCCAAAACAACTTTTTATTGAGTGATATTACGTTCTATCCTAATTAAGACATTTATAATATTGATCAAGTACAACATTCATACAATATATAAAAAGCAATAAATTTATAAAATAATAATACAATATATATATATATATATATATATATATATATATATATATATATATAATATATATATATATATATATATATATATATAATATATACCATCAAGAACCAATAAAAATATGTTTATAATTAAAAATATAATTTATAAACATACATATATTCCTACAAATATTTTTTCAATGTAAATACAGAAATAGATATTTGTAGATCTTGCGTGTTTTAAATTAATATTTAAACAGTTATAAAAAGTGTATTATACATATATAAACGCTGGGTAAACAATTTGACGTATTACAAGAGTGATAACTGGTTGAAGTTATCATAGTTGGCTCGTGTTTGGTCTGTGGATTGCAAAACTATGTCAATAGTTCATTACTTCCCATTCCAGTATCTCATTTTGTGTATATTAACTTCTTTTTTTTTATTCACATTTATTCATGAGTTTGTTACTATTAATTACCAGGTGTTCAGGCCCTTTTGTACGAGAGTAGTGTTTGTTTCTTAGCTAACTGAATGCATCATAGGGCCTGCCTGTTTACTCAACATAATTTTGTAATACTCTTCACAATTTCGTAGAAAGTTTTTAATTACTAATTATGTATCGAGTTAATTTTATTTGTGCTTTTTTTTAAATATATTTAGATAAAAATATATAAAAAAAACAACTATAATGAATCAATATAATACATGTTCATGTCTCGAACACAATATACATATTACATTATACTGTAAAAGCTATATTGAGGATGTATAGTCGACTGTGGAAACTATTATAGGTGGAAATACTCGGGAGTCAGTCTTTTGTTAATTTTTTTTTTTTAATTTTGCCGACGTTTCGGCTCAAGCTTGTCAGCTATCATCATGACATTACTGAGCCATGTCCAAGCATAAACTGACTAAAAATTAAAATATTTAACAAAAGACTGACTCTACTTGGCATCTTCCTATTCCAATCCTTACAATCCAGAAAATCTTCCTATATCTTTGACCTTCTTACTTCGCGCTCTTCCGTGCACATCCTAAATACAAGATCCCAACCTACCGATCTATACCTACCCTCTCATAGGACAGCACCCTTTGAAAAGTCCTTTATCATCTGTGCTACCATACTTTGGAACTCATTACCCAAAATTATCCGAACAGTGTCATCCCTAACCATTTTCGAACACCAACTATTCATCTATCTCCTCAAAAATCTATCTTTCGCAAATATGTGTTAAATCTTTGACTTTGATAATACATAACTAAACTCAATTGATGTTATATGTTTTTATTTGAATCTTTTATTTATATTAACTTTTTATAATTACTTAAATAAATAATTATGTATCAAATGAAGCCAGAAAAATTGGACTTCATTTAATTTTAATTAATTTCATTCATGTTTTCATACTTTCTATTAATTGATAATTGATTCACTTTAATTTTTCGTTATAATCAATTTTATGTGAATAACTATTACAATCTTGTATATATATTTTTTCACGTTAAAGAATTGTTTTTTTATATATATTTAAATGAAGGGCCTTATCGCCAAATTAGCAGGGGGTGAAATAATTAATGCAACGTATGATTTTTTTTTATCCTGCCATGACAATAGGGGTTAGGGGAGTCTAGGTCCTTGTTATTGCTAGGCATGTGAAACCCTAGTCGTCTTAACCCTATTATGCTATAACAATGTTTATTTATATTGTCTATAATATTTATTGCGTTAATTAAACTATTAAATAAGGTTTATTAATAAAAGCTATGAATATATTAACCAGGAATTTCAGAACTTAATCTTATTTTTATCAAATATGTTATCTTATTTATCAAAAACGAAAAATCGTTCGAAACTAAAATTACATATTTAAGATAGATGACTAAAAACCACAAGTGCCACTTAACACCATATAGTTTATATATGTTTAAGAGTTTTTAATGAAGAGAGGGCTTAAATGCCAATTAAAAAACAAAATCGCTCTCTAAAGCATCTTTAATTTTGTTTATTCGTAATAATTAACTTTTTACAGATATTAACATTGAAAAAACATGGGTAAATATGAAATATAAAAGAATTTTACATCTAACTAAAAGAGAAAACAGTATATATATTTTCATTACGGAAGGAACAATAAGTAATAAAGATATTATAAAGGAAATATATTATAGAAATATATTATATTATAAGAAAGCTAAAGATTTTATAAAACCATTTGATCTAGTTTTTATAATGAACACTTAAATATCTTATGTCTACGATTTGGAGTCTTGTTCCCATTATTAAGACTAAAATAAAAACAAAATAAATTAAGTTAACATTCAACACATATTTAAAATGTTTGAGGTAACTAATTTTTGACATTATTATTATTCAATACTTATATAACTATTACCTTTTATTTATGTTTCATGGTCAATATTAATAAAGTTATATTGTACAATGTTATATATCAGAAAAAAGTGTAGGAGAAAATGCAGAATGTCGAAAAAGCGTATACAGTTATTGTTCTAAAATAAATACACCCTATAAAAAAACTCAATACAATTATCTGTTGGTGTTTAATTTTTTTTTTTTTTAAACTCAAAATTTATGTCAACGAGAGGGATAAGTGAAAGTCGTTAGGTACAACAGATTTTTCATTTCTTATTTAACAACTTCATAGACAATATACTGGATGTCTATACTTCGAACATCCGTTTACCCCTTACTCAAAAGGAATATTATATTTAATCACAGATTTCACAGGATACGAGATGATATGTCTAAATAATTTTGAACAGCTAACTTAAATTTATTTTATATATGAAATTCGACATTACACGTGAATCATGAAGTAGGAAAAGTCATTTCGAAATTCATAATCAAAATTAGCATTGAGTTGGCCATGGGATAGCCTCAACACGTGGTAGAAAATACCTTCAAGGTTTTTTCGGAGGCCAAGGTGACTAGAGGTTGCAGACGAATTGTACGTTAGATTAAGAAAAAAGATATGTATAAAAAAAAACTTATCTATAAAAATTTATGTGACGGCTATATCAATCTACATCGTTTTATATCCTATAAATTTTAACTCCCGCATTGTAAAATCTACGAGTTGAATAGGATCCCTAGCCTATGCTGGTGTTGCTGGTGGTCAGTCATCAATTGATGAAATAAAGACCTTTTTTTTTTAATGCATAATTTTATAATTAACGACCACGCTTATAAACGTTTAAAGCACCATTTTAACTTAGATGCGATATTTGCATGTTGCACATGGTGAATATCTCTAATTCGCTTAAAAGCTCTTAATTTTTTTAACGCAATACATTTTATTATTAAATATAAAACGTAAAATATTATCTAATTTTATTAGTGAAAATGTCCAATTCCAAGTGAATACTCTAATGTAACATTTAAAATGAAAAAACACTATAACTATTTTCATATTTTTTCTCAAAAGTCTTTTCTTTTTAAATTTTAACGTTTTGAATGGTTATGGACAAACTTGGACTTTTCTTATTGCAACTATTTTTTAATAAGTTTATTTATTTAATGATGAAATTATAAAATATACCAAAAATAGAATATCCTTGAAATGAAAAGTTAACATCTTATTTTATAATGATGTAGTTTTGTTGGCCTTCATCCTTTTAGACACCGTCTCAGATTCAACCCTGATGAAGGCCCACAATGTAGGCCGAAACGTTGGCACATAATTAAAATATCACCAGGTTTTTATGTTTATTTGTCTTTAGTGACCGCACCCCCAACCGTCTTCCTCATCTGATCGTATTTTATATGTTGTTTTTCTTCTTTCTTTCATAGTCTTCCAAATGATTTTTCCATTATTATTTTTTTTTTTTTTTTGGGGGGGGGGCTCTACTAAACCATCAAATTCTTCCCGTACCCAATCCCTACAATCCAAAATCCTTCGTAAAATCCTCAATGCTCCTTATTTTGTAACTAATAAACTGATCCACAAAGACCTTAATATTCCGTATGTTGCTGATTTGGCCCGATCTAGATACCATTCCTTTCATGACAAACTCCATTCCCACCCTAATCCTCTAGTTTCAATCCTTTCTTCCTCTTCAATTCCCGACAATCCTCCGAGGCGTCTGAAAAGGAGATGGCCCCGAGACCTTCTAGTTTAAAATAGTTACAGGAGTGCTACCATTGGGTAGTTCTTCTACAAGTCTCTTCCATGTCATTTTTCTAATATCATATTTACTTGATGTATTCTTTTGAGTACAGTTGTAAATTTCAATAAATTATGTTTAAAAAAAAAAAAAAAAAAAAATTTTTTTTTTTTAGCTTTATAGCTGTATGTAAAACTGATATATAACTAAAAACTGATAATAATATGTAAATCTGATATCACGGCCCCTTATCCCTTATGTTTAAAAATAATATATAAATCAACACACGAATTTTACTGCTCTCAGTTGTTAAAATCAAATAAAATAATCATTAAAAAAGCTTTAAGCATTATATTCAGTTTCTTTAGGAACATATTTTTAAGATTAAATAATGTAACAGTATACAATTATTATATACAAGAATCATCCTTCCTCACTTTTACATCTTTTTATATAAGATAAGAATATATTTTTAGTACTAGGAACCATTTCGTAGTTTTATCGTGATGAACGATCTGAATTTAAACAATATTTTCAATTTTCAATATCAACTGGACAATACTAATAGTTTTATCAGATCACATTCATACAATACTAAATAATACTAATTGCAGTATTATAAAAAGGCAGTATTATTTTATTTATATATTTTTTTTTAGTATACTGTTATGTCAAAATCATTAATCATCATAATCCAAATCGCTCTAGGAGAACCCGTTACTCTAAGATGAAATATAGGTCAGCACTTCAAAAAGAAAGAAAAAAATGTAGTCAGGCCCAAAATGCAGCGAAAACAGTTATCTAACCTATTTTTATTTTTTATTTTTTTCGATAGGACCTTTATTTATTATTATTCTTTTTTTTTTTTAGGACGCATAACCTAGCGGTTTAGCCGACGGGGAGAAACCGAGATCGGAAACGAGGAACGCTGAGGCCGATTTGCAAAGGACAACCCTCTCTTTAGGGGTTGCATGCAAATGAGGGGGTGCCCGGATCCCGGCTCAGGCCCGTCCCACTGTGGGAACTCGGTAATTGAAAACCTGTTTGCGACCAGTCCGGGCTAATTGTCGATTCGCAGGTGAGTTTGGCGTTAACGTTGGGCCAGGTCACGGGTGTCTAATTCAACTTTTCATTTACGCCCTAACCAGCCCTAAGGGCTCAAGGCAGAACTTGTCGAACGGGAAAAGATTTTTTTTTCTTCAATGCGATACATTAAAAAAACCTTGTCGTAGGATAATTGAGGGGTTACAAGTGAAAACCCCAGAGTCGCCATCGGGGAAACGCGGCCCCTTATGTTTTAAAAATCTGGTGCGCGCAACACACTAATTTCACTGCCCTCGTTTGTTAAAATAAAATTAAGTACTTTTAAAAAGCATAACTCCTGAAAAAAGCTTAAGGAGTCACATTTCGTTCCTTGGTTAGTTGTGTGTATGATGTTAATTTTTTCTCCACTTTCTATTTATCTCAATTATAGGTAGTTGTTTTGTTTTGGTTTTTTATATATATTATATTTTATGTAATTTGACTTAATCATTCTGTATATATTGTATTGTCAATTTAGAAACATATGTTATAGATTTAAATAATGTAACAGTATCCAATTGTTATGCCACAAGATTAATACTTTTTTTGTTTTTAGCTTTCCGACAGTATATTATACATTTATATTACTATTTCTATAGTCAGTAAAATTTTTTTCTATTTTCTCATTTAGTTAGTTTTCAAATTTGTTCAACTCGTATATTTAGCCATTTTCTACCAATGCTAGTAAGATGGTCTGGTTATTTTTTCAGATCTACAAAATTAAAGGTACTATAGAAGAAGAAAATTCCCCCTTTAAGCCCTCTCAAACTATTTCAATCAGAATGAAACCTAAATGATATCAAAGCACATTAAATTTGATATATATTATATATATATATATATATATATATATATATATATATATATATATATATAATATCTATTATATATTATATAGAGAGAGATTTTGACCAATATCGTCAAAGCCATTTTTGAGAAAGTCGTAAAAAGGTGCAAAATACATAGAATAAAGTACCTTTTCTGATTCGCTGGTTTTGATGAAAAAATTGCTGTAACATATCAGACATATGTGTTTCAAAAATATGAAAGTTCAGTTTTCTCTGGTTTTACACACTTCAATGGATGATGGCTATTGAGTATTGATATTGATGAATGATAGTTTTTTTTTTTTCTTTTCTGATATATTTTTTTTTTTTTTATTGAGATATATTACAATTTGTTACAAAATGAACAATAATAATATTGATATGAGGCCACATTCATACTATATATACAGAAAATGATGATAATAATAGTCAAATTACATAAAATAGAAAATAAATAAATTCATATACATACAATAAAATTATAATAAATAAAAAAACAAAACAACAACTGATAGTACTCATATATTAACGTTCATGTACTAAGTATATAATAACCGTATTTTTTATATAACTTGATTATTTATTCTTTTCACTTTCATTAAAAAATAAGATTAAAATTTCAAATCTCTATAATATGTAATATATATAACAACTGTTTATTTTCAGTTAAATGTACCGTTTACATATTTAATTTTTTTTAATTATATTTTTAAATAATAAATAATGCTATTATAAGAATTTATTAAAAATAATCAAATTTCTGCTACTATCATATTCGTACTATCAGACGTGAATCTATCATCGTTTAGTAAGCCCTCAGGGGAAACGACGTAAAATGAGGTTACGGAAGAGGCAGGAGAGAAACGTGGCCTTGTACGCAACTATTGATAGACGAATTCGGATATCGTTGTCACTATTTCTAGAAATGGAAATGATAAATTGTATTTTCAATAGACCGACAATAGGAACATAAGTGATCGATTTTTTTTTTTTTTTTTTAAGGGATTGATTGTCGTGCCTTAAATTATAGTTTATATCTAGGAATAACTTCATTTATCACAATTTTATTATAATTATCAAAATTAATATCAAACAACACCCAAACTCACAATGTACAATGATAATATTTAATACTATGAACTTAAATTTACTGGTTTAATTGAACTTGGTAAGTATCTTCCTGTTTTCACCTGAATTTTCCCCAGAAAATTTATATTTTTTATTCAAGAAAATATATCAGTCTAAAACATCGAATCCTGTGTCCAGAAGTTTATTTTTAACATTTTTTTTTCTTTTTGAGAAATACTGCACAATGCCACTCGATTTGTAGTGCAATGTTTCAATTTTTACCGTTTTCGCAGTCAAAAATTAATTAATATAATAACAGATAAATAAGTAAAATAAAAATAAAAACTTTCACAGCAAACATTTTAACTCAAATAACCTTTTAAATTAATTATTATTATTACAATCATTAAATTAATAGCATCCCAAGCACGTATTAACAATTATTACTATAAGTTGAGAATAATAATTTCTTCGATTTAGCAATCATTAACTATAAAACATTTTATGTCCCATATCTTTTATTTAAAACTATATCTTTGTTACATATAAATCATATTTCTATATTATAGAAATTACAACCTAATGTTAGGCGAAATAACTCCTTCAAATTTACAACAGGTATCAATAATATAAATATAACTATAGTTAAATATTTAAGCAATAAAATATTAATACAGTGTATTTTTGTGGTAATTAATTATGAACTTTCTGATTTTCAACATCGATTGATATTTAGAGGCATATATATATATATATATATATATATATATATATATATATATATATATATATATATATATATATATATGTTAAATTATTTTTTTTTTATAGAACGATCTCATAAAATCGTATCATATTGATGAATTTTTACACATTATTCTCAGGGCTGTTGAAAATTTATGGTAATACCCTTTATGCTATCAGAAAACCTTCAAGGAAAAACCCCTCATGAAATTCAGTATGTTTTTTCATTAATTTTTTATGATGAAATTTCTTTGTTTTTACTTCATTGAAATTATATACGTATATGTATAGATTTTTTTTTTTTATATTGCATTATATAATTATTACTTCCACTTAACTATTTATATATAGTTAAAGAACGGATTAGGAAGTTTTAAATTTGATCGTTTTAACGTTGTAATATAATGGAAACTTAACGCTACTGTGAAAGCTGAATGGAAAACTTGAAAAATAGATCACGACTTGAAAAAATAACAATAAACAGTTCACAAAATCGTATTACTGCAATATTTTATGACTATTAATTATTAAATTAATGCTTTTAATTTAGTGTTTACAAATAACAAAAAGCTTACCCTTTATTTTTATTTTTTATAAATGTTAAATATCATAACAGGACCTTCACCATTTGTTCTCTTATCATAAAATCTACACTCTTATGAAATACATTACTCAATTACCGTGATAGCTTGAATCTCTAGGTAAGTTAGAGTCGATCCTCCCTTATTTCTTCCCGTTTTTAAAAAAAACATCGTTAAAATATGAGAGACTGTTTAATAATATCTAGGATCTTAATGATTTTTTTTTTGTTTATGTTGTTCACAATTGGTGTTCTCATGTCTTCTAGCATTCCGAGTAAAACAGACTTTATCTCACTTTCCATCTTCGGCGTATTTCTTTTCTTTCCCAAGAAGGGAAAAACCTTTCTACATCCTTGATGTTCTCATGTCGTGATCAGGACTAGTGTTTGCATAAAAGTTCAAACCTACTGAACTTTATTATATTATTATTTTTTTTTTTTTTTAAGAAGATCGATTAATTTATTATTCAGAAGGATAATAATAATACTTATAATAATTTTAAAATAATAATTTATTTTATTTTATTATTTTCTGCCAAAATAAATAATAAATCTGCAGTTATTATTACTTATCAATGATTATTACACATCATTATTACCATTTATTTTTTAAGCTAAACATTAAAAGCATTTATAACATTTTCTCTTCTTGTCAGCTCTCCACTAGGTAATCTAAACTAAGGTCTCGAGGCCATCTTTTCAGACGCCTCGAAGAATTGACAGGTATGGAAGAGGAAACAAGGATTGAAACTAGTGGATTAGAGTAGGAGTGGAGTTCCTCATGGAAGGATTAATACCTCGTACGGGCTAAAAAAATATTTTTAGAATCTAAACATTATTTTTTCATCTAAGACACTTCTGATAATACCAATTTTAACCTTTATTAGAACACATAGTTTGATACATAATTATTTAAAAAGTAATAATAATAAAATAGCGTTTGATAATAATATTAGATATTCGATTAAAAATGATTGAGAAAGTTGTTAAAAGATGAGAATAACATATATTCCTAACAAAAAAAAATTGAAAAAGCATCGGAGAAAATAAGGGAATTTCGAAGAAAACTTAAGGAAGCATAAAAAAGAAGAAAAAAAAATGATCCAATTTACCCCGCAGTGGATGATTAAAAAAAATAGTGTATGTGCATAGACATAATGACCAATTTCTAACTCAGGTAAAAGCACTTCTATTCAAACATACTGGATGATTATCTGGAATCAAAGTGAAAAGAAGTTTGGAATGGGTAGGAAGTTGAAGCATACGGAAAAATAAGACCATTACGGATGACTTTTGTAAAAAAAAAATAAAACAAGGGGCATAAGTTATGTACTAAGGGTTTTGGATTGTAAAGATTAGATACGAGAGGAATTCATGGGTTCCAAGTGGGCCTCCTAAGTTTAAATAGGCTTTATATTACTATAGTCACGTGACTGAGCTTTTTGTCAATGATTTGTAGCTTATAACGTAGGTTTATCAAGCAAATGTTGAAATGTGCGGAATTTTCGAGTTCAGTATGGCAAGGGTAGAAGAATTATTTTAAAGAGATTCTAATTGATTTTCTTACAAAACTTTTATTTTAAAAATAGATAAAGCATTGTGAGTGTTGTTTTCAATGCAACAACGGGGAAAATACGTGAACTCTATTCCCTCTTGATTGAGATTAAAATATTAACGTAATTAATCGATTGCGGCAGCGCGACTCTGAGAGGCTCCGCAGTTCTGAATTACTAAATAACTTGCCTATCAATTAAACTGTAGCTATAGATGAAGATTCGATCCGGTGTAAAAACCAGCTGGTTACAGGTATTGATAACTTCAGACTATATTATCATCTAAATGAATTAATAATTCTTAAAACGGATCCTGTTTTCATTCCTATTCGTCGAGACTCAAAATATTATGTTGATTTAACCCTTCAAAGCCTAGTGTGACATATCCGTAACACAATTTTTTTCCATATTCAGGGGGTAACATGGAACATAAGTGAGAGTGAAAAAATAAAAATTTTTAACAAAAATAGTTCTCGGACTTGGAGGGTTAAGTTTAAATTACATTATTTTTACTTTCATTTACCTACATATGAAGTATAGAATACGAATTTTAGGGTCTCCCGACTCCAAATGACCATGTCTTGGAAAAAAGGTTCTGTGTGTATGTGTGTTACTCGAAACCAATAATTTATATAAAACTGAAATGTCATATTTTAGAAGCGAATATGCCTGAGATGTTATAGCAGCTTTTTCTACAAAATCTACGAACCACAGAAGCCAGAAACCGCTGTACAATTTTGATTAAGCTCACTTTATGAGTGTAAAATAAAATCGGATTTTTTTTCTTTTAGGTTTTATTGTTATTATAGTATTCTGACAGGTCTTGAACACCCAAGTTTCAATATTTCTCCCTCAATTTTTTTAGGTTGGCGCGACAGGCCTTGGAGGCCCTTGGCCGCGCGGCAAGGTATATATTCCACACCGCGATACTCGATGACATTTTATAGGGTAGGGTCATCACTTCCTACGCCTATTTTTGTGGGTGGCTATCAATTAGCTAACGGATCCCACATACTCGGGGGAGATTGTGATTGAATCCTCATTTATTTGTATGCTTGAAAAAGTCCTCCTAGGATTGGGATTCGAACTCACAACTTCAGCGTGGCAGGCTAGCGCGCTAACGACTCAGCCACGGGCTCCCCATTTCTTCCCCTATAGTACCTTTAATTTAGTTGGTCAGAAATAAATGACCATTTCTAGGAGTAAGTATTAATAAATATGAATATAATAGTTTAATATGAAGTATGAAAGAATTTTAATACTCAACTGAAAGAGAAAACTGCAGGCATATTTTTCCAGGTTATTTATTTAAAAAAAAAAAAGAAAGAAAGTTGTTTAACACACGAAATTGTAGAAGGTTATGCAAATGGTCGTATAAGAACTTAAGCGATTGATTTAGATAACAATTTCTGTTGTTTTATTAATTAATTTAAAATAAATGTCTCCATCGAAACTGTATTATTATTTTTTCAACTATAACTTAATTCAAAACATGATTTTAAGAAGGGAAGTAAGCCAAAGCCGTGTAGCTCATCAGACTTTTTCAATTAAATTTTGCTTTATAGAATTTTAATAAGTAAAATTTAAATTCCAAGAACTTTATTAGGTAATATTAAAATTTGTCTCATTTAGGACAGTAGTAATATGGCTAAATCACTTCATTCGTACAACATATACAAAATAATAAATTTGTAAAATAATTATATAAAATAAATAATTAAATTAATTAATCAAATCTGTAAAAGGTCTTAAAACAAATGAAAATTAAAAAAAAAACACACACTCACCTAAATCAGTAAAATTAAAAAAAAATAATAATAATATATATATATATATATATATATATATATATATATATATATATATATATATATATATATATACATAAGCTCCATAGATATAATAGTGTATACCTTACTATAAAAATGCTCTAAAATAGCCTATATTAAAAATAAATATTACTTTTATGATTTTAATTTCTTGATTATTGCTAGTTTGGGTTCGCATAATCACCACCTTTACATCATATCTACATTTCGACCTGTATCCCTTCCGAAAATTAGGTCGCTCTAATTATAGATCCTAGGCTCCCTTTAATTGAATGTTATAGACGAAACAAATTCCCTAGCGAAGGGTTGTTAGTCGGAAATTTTTAATTCTGCCTTTTTGAAAGCCGAAAAAGAAACCATTATGCCACAAGGTCCCTGACCCAAATACCCGAGGACGTTACCCGTGTCCCATGGCCGACAGTAACGCCGAAACTAATATTAAACTGATAACTAATAGAGTCAAATGAATATTCTTAAAACATTTTTTCTATTTAAACCATCAATATGATCGTCATTTATTTTACAACTTACTGCTTAGCTGTACATGAAATATATAGAAGGGAAAGTATTGCGAACGTGAAAATTTTCAAATCCGATTTTCCGACGGAAATACATGTTTAAAGACGGACGAAAAATCAGGTGCGCGCAACATACGACTTTCACTTACTTCCAGAGTAACATTTAGAGATGACAATAAATTGTTAAAGAATTAATTACATTCAGTTTCAATATAAACATGTGTTTTATTTAATAATCAATTATATTATGTACGACAATCAGTTAGTTTTATCGGTTTTTCATCACTCTCCGTTAACTTTTAAAATTTTTGTATATTGTATATATTATATTAAACAATTATTATATTACGCTCCAAGTTCGAAAGATTATTTACGTGCTGTAAATTATACATTAAACATTTTTATCCCAAATAAATAAAAAATCTGGTGCGAGCAACACACGACTTTTACTCACCTCGGCCGTTAAAATAAATTTAAGAACTATAAAATGAACTTAAAGTTGAAAGAAGTCTTAAGTTACTTTAAGTAAGAAGTTTAGAATAGGACAGTATTAAATTGTTGCGTACAATAATCATTAATAAGTTTATACCCTATTCATCACTCTCCATAACCTTTTACAACTTTGTGTATCAGATAATATTTTTTCTAAAACATTTAGCTTTCCAAAGGTATATTATACATCTATATTACTGTTTTTATGTTCAAAAACACAAAAATTTCATTGAAAATGTTTAGTCCTTTAGTTGGATATCGAATTCGTTCAACTTATATATTTACTCGTTTTTATCAATTATAAAAATCTGATATAGTTATTTTTATAGAATTTACAAAATTAAAGGTACTTAAGAGGAATAAATAAAGCCCTGTCAGATTATTTCAATTATTTTGATTTTGATGAAAAAGTTGCTATAACATCTCGGGAGTGTAGTTGTCTGGAATGTGAAATTTTATTTATCATACGACTTTTCGCTTTCGCGCAAGAATTACCACACACACACACGCGCGCGACTAATTTTTTAAACGGATTCCACTTCTCTATTTTTTTATTATTTGATGAAAATATTTATCTACCATCTTCTAATAAAATTAAACAAAATAATGAGAAAAAAAAAATCACAGTGGTAAAAGGTACGGAACAAAAAATACCCCAAGGATGGGAACTCTTGTAATACTTCCGCCGTAACCAAACAAATGCCTCTTATAAAACCAATACTTAGATTTTTATTCGAATCTATATATTATTTTAAGAATACCAACCAACAGTACGATTTTGTACGTTCGTGTACAATTTAACTAATTTTCATTTACCATTTTGTAACGTATGTATATAAAGATAGGGGAAAATAAATTATAAGAAATTTCTTTTTATTTCAATGAAAAATAATTTTTATTTGCGTAGGAAAGAAAAGGGTTAATAGTAACGAAGTATGATGTATATTTATTATAAACTATAATAAGAGAAAAACTAACGTCGTTAGTTTATCACAAAAAAAAAAAAAAAAAAAAATGAACAAATCAAATTATCTTTTAAAATGGCATCTTATATATTCTATTCAACAAATATTTTCCATATAATTTATCATTAAATATCTTTATGATTTTAAATAACAGTATTATATGACGGACTATTGTTTAAAATCATTTTGATTAACATTGTTATTTTTTGTTTATCTCTTTAAGTTTATTTAATTATTTCTTTACATATTGAATAAACCGATAGGAAGAACAATTTAGCAGAAAACAGAAGAGCTGTAATGTACACATTTCTTAAGCTTTGAAGATTAATAAGTTATGAAGGTTTTGTCATAGTCAACGAATTCCATTCGCATAGAAATTATTTTCGACGTGATAATTTGATTTGTTATATTAATGCAAATCCCAATCAACATTATTGTATTGTTAAGTTAACGGATAGGTCAAATCCGTTATTCGGTTAAACAAAGTAGCTTGCACCCTTATTACGTCACCTAATCGAAAAAGGCAGCAAAAAAAAAAAAAAAATACACCAGGCGAAATTTGAATAGACAATAGCGATGGGCGAAAACAAAGGCGTCTTCATACCTGTTCTGATCCTCTTGGACCCTAAAAAAAATGTCCTGTTGTAATGATTTACAACCAAGAATAAATCAAAGCTTGGTATATGAAACAATAATGATTATTAAAACCACATCTTTACATAGTACATTTCATGAATGTTATTTAAAATTTCCAAAATTATTAGTTTCACTTATTCCTTCTATATACTATACGTATAGTATTTAAGTGAAGTAATTGCGATCGTAAAAATCTGAGTTTTCAACGAAAAAAAACAAAAAAACGAACCTAAATAAACAAGTATCCCAAAAAGGCTTGTAAGGGTAATTCTTAGGTAAAAAAAATTTACAATATATATATTATATATATATATATATATATATATATATATATATATATATATTTTAAATTATATTCATTACGATTTACTACGGTCAAATTACATATTTAAGATTTTATGTCTGAGATGTCACAGCAATCTTCTGAAAAGACCCATAACAACGTTCGCCTTGCTACACTATATTGATGTATAATTTATTGGGCATAATTGATGAATTTTAAAATCATCCTCTGAAGTGCCTTTGTTTATTTTTATTTTTTTACACAACACTTACTGGACAAACGTTCCAACTTACCACTTAATTACAAAAGACTTATTTATATGACAATCATAAGACCGTTATGGACTTACGGAAAAGAGCTATGGGGCTCTACTAAACCATCGAATTCTTCTCGTATCCAATCCTTACAATCAAATCCTTCGTAAAATCCTTAACGCTCCTTACTTTGTCACGAATAAGCTCATCCATAAAGACCTTAATGTCCCATATGTTTTGAATTAGCACGAACCAGGTATCAATCATTCCATGAAAAACTCCATTTCCACTCTAATCCACTAGTTTCTATTCTGTCATCCTCTTCCATTCCTAACAATCCCCCGAGGCGTCTGAAAAGAAGATGGCCCCGAAACCTTCTAGTTTAAAATACTTTTAGAGTGCTGTCAATGGGTAGCGTCTCTACATGTATCTCATGTCAGTTTACTATGTCCATCACATTTACTTGTTGTATATAATAATACATGTAAATATCAATAAATATGTTTAAAATAAAAAATTTTACTATGAATAATTCCCGATTTCTCCGTTGGAGCATTAATAAACAACGGGTAAATAACAAATATAAATATAAACAATTTAAAAATCAACTGACGGAAAAAACACAGATATAATTTTCCATATTTATTTTTTTCGTAATCAACAGTAGCAATATAAATGTATAGCACAACTTTGGGAAGTGAGTGACGAAAAAAATCAATGTAGAAACTCAGGTATTGAGATGTAGTGAGGACGGAAAACTCATAACTGAAAATTTTGTTGAGATAATAATTTATGTTTTTATTTTATTTAATGTAAAATAAATGTTTCAATCCAAACTCAAATAATTGTTCTTTTAAATATTTCACAAAAGCACGAAGTTGTTTGTTGCACGCACCAATTACATAACCATATTATAATAAAAACGAATTTATATTATTTAAAGCTCAGAGACAAAATAAGAATATATTTTTTATTTACGAAGAGATGAATCCAAGTTTTAATCTCAGACTACATTGAATTGATATGGAGCCGTATCGCATCTGGATGAACATCAGTAAATGGTCCAATTGACTGCATATAGGCTAGATCCGATTAGGCATAAATATCTGACCAACAGACTGTTGCATGTATACATACCATGTGCTAGTGTGTGTTGTATATTTAATATATATTTAATTATATATACACAAGTATGTTTGACAATATTTTTAATTATTTGTCATTATTCGTTAACTTATTCATTGGGATAATAAACTTTAACGTTAGACAAAAATATGCCATTAACGCTTTGGAACGATAAATTAATAAACATTTGTGATCACATAATTATTATTATAACTTACATTAAATAACTAACGAACTATACAGCTCTAACTATTTAATATAATATTCAATTAAATAAGACCATTCATGAAATAAGAAACATTATTAAATAAAAACATTATTATAAATAAACAATGTTCTATAAGACTTGAAGAAACTCCTCTGCTTTTTCTTCAAATTTTGTAAAAATAACCATGAAATTTATAATAAAGTTTACTTGGGTATATAACAAGTCATTAATAAAATCTGACGACTAATTTTTCGCTAAAAACATTGAATTTAATTTTGAAGCTTAGATTACAATTTTTGCAATTCATGACATTTTTCTATTTTATCATCACATTTACTTGATGTATTTTTTGTAATACAGTTGTAGATATCAATAAATATGTTAAAAAAAAAAAAAAAAATATTACAATTTACATTATTATATTCGTAAGGAAATGCATTACTATTAGATCGTAAAATACACATTTTTATTACTTCTTATTCTATATAATCGTGAAAAAAAAAAAAAAAAGAATAAACAGTTAAATGCAATAACATTTCCAAGAATTTAAGAAAAGCTCTTAATACTTCAAGGAGATTTGCCTATATAACAAAGATAATTCTTAAGTTAACTTAACTTAAGGGTCCAAGATTCAATATAACTATTGAAAACATAGTATAATTCAAAACTTTACAAAGTGCCACTGGAATCGGTTCAATAGTATCGAGACAGGCAAGTTTTTACTTATTTTTGCACTCACGTCTCTAAATGAGTTAACTTTTAATATGATGTATTGTTTTTTATATATCTTATATTTTATAGTTTATGAATTAATAAGTCTATGAATGTCAAATTAATCACAATTTGGAAGAACGTAGGTGTTTATTTTCGCTGAAATGTAATTTCGTTTATTATATTGTAAAATCAATAAGAAATTTCAAAATTGTATACAAATTTAATGAAAATTGTACATATTTATTTATACATAAACGAAAAATAATGCATAATTTTACACGCTCTTCTTAGAACTGTAAACATTGAAGTACATAACAATATATTTGTTAAACAAAGTCAAGAAAGTTTAACAAAAAGGAAATCATGAACTGTTTACATGAGAAAAATATGTTATATCTTCTTCTGCTACACAATTTTATATAAATTAAATAATTATTCTAAATATCGAAAAAGTGAATGAATTTAATATAAAACTAATATTATATTTATTTATATTTTGCATTTATAATGGCGAAAGAGCATATCACCATGTACGTTCACTGTATAAGAAAACACAAATATTAATTCAGTTAAGTATTGGAACATTGTAAAAAATATAAAAAAGACTTAGGGCTTTTTTTAGAACCTAGAAATATTTTTTAATACTAAACTGTATTTTAAAGCAACTGATTATATAATTAAGCTTAAATTGAACTAAAATCAGATCATTAATTAATAATATAACATTAAAAATTTTATATAAATGAATGTGTGATAACGAGTACCTATTAATCGTATATCAATCGATAAACGACATTTCTATTTTCATAAAAAAATATAAATCATTCGTACACATTCGACGTAGTACATAGGGTTGTAAAACTGATCAATAAAGATATAGATATGGTATTTCGACTGAAAAATATCTTTAATGGTGATAACAAAACTTTGCCAATTCTGGACAATTCAAATGTGTGTATGTCTACTTAGGCTTGATACGAATGTCCCATTGGTGCTAGTGTTTCATCCTCACATTG
This sequence comes from Piezodorus guildinii, assembly GCA_023052935.1. Lineage (NCBI taxonomy): Eukaryota > Metazoa > Arthropoda > Insecta > Hemiptera > Pentatomidae > Piezodorus > Piezodorus guildinii. The sequence goes on from CM041295.1 coordinate 86,059,215, forward strand.
TGTATTTATATACTTTTATGTTTTAACTCTTTTTAATTAAAATAATATACAGATGGAATATCCGGAACAGTAACTAGTAGATAGGTTTGAGGTGTTAGTATTTGTAAATCGCATTTAAATATTACTCGTTTAGTTCGGTTTAGGATAGGCAATAGTTAGGCTATACCAAAAGGATATGATTGCAAATCATACCATCCTCTCAAATTGAAACCTTTTTCTCTTGAAAACGAGGAATTTCAATGCGTTATTAGAGGAAAATGGGATGAGGCTGAAGAGATCAATGAATAGATTTATTAACGGATTTATCCCCAGACGGTCACATATTTCTTACTAGTATTCTGGTGGCTTTATCCTGATTTCCAAAGAAAATACCTGCTAGGTATATTCTTATTCCAGCCCCTCGCTCATCCGTACATACCCTAATTACATGATCTCAACCCTAGCGATTTATATATACCCTCACACAGAACTGCATCTTTTGAAAGGTCCTTAATCATCCGTGCAACCATAATTTGGATCTCACTACCCATCTCCCTTCGAAAAGTATCATCCTTAACAACAATCAAGCAGCAGTTATTTCTCCTTGTCCTAAAAGATCAAACTTCCGCACATATGTAAATTGTCTCGTCTTAATTATGCGCTACTAAATTCATAAAGTTTCCATCTGTTTTATTTATATCTTTTACCTATTTTAATTTTGTATATCTCAGAGTTGTTAGATATGTAATCATCACTTAATAATGCCAGACAAACTGGAAATCGTATTTTTATTGTTCTTTATTCTTAGGGGATAAAATGTCCCAGAATAAAAATTATTTTCATTATTTAAGTATTTTAGTTTATGCTGGTCGCTGCACAGACAGGCATTCTGCTGAGGGAATGGGGATACCAATAATAGTCAGACCACTTAGCTGTAATTAATTGCGGCGATATGGGAGTGAGGAGGGAGGAGTGAGGGAGGAGGGAGGAGAGAGTGATATCGGTAGAGATAGCTTCTCCTTTGCTATCCTACAGTCTCCTTATCTTATCGTGGTTCGTGGCGGAACCCTAATTATGTCTACGCTTTTCCAGCAGAGGATGCCTTCTCGCTTCTGGAGTTAATTCCAGTTCACATGTATGAGAAACAGAAGAAGGAAGCGGAGATTCCAATAAAATTGAATGAGTTATTATTATAAATATGTTGTTTTGTAAAAATTATTTATTGATATTTACAACTGTATTGTACAACACATATAGTAAATAGGCTAAAAGAAAATAAACATGAACAAGACATGAAGAGAAGCTGCCCATCGGCAGAACTCTAAAAATATTCTAAACTAGAAGGTCTCGAGGCCATCTTCTTTTCAGGCGCATCGGAGGATTGTCAGGAATGGAATAGGAAGTAAGGATTGAAACTAGTGGGTTAGAGAGGGAGTGGAGTTTGTCATGGAAGGATTGATATCTGGTTCGGGCCAAATCAGCTACTTAAGGAATATTAAGGTCTGGATGAGCTTATTCGTGACAAAGTAAGGAGCGTTGAGGATTTTGGATTGTAAGGATTAAAGACGGGAAGAATTTAATGGTTTAGTGGAGCCCCAAAGCTCAAATTCGTAAGTCCAAATAGGTCTTATGATGGTCAAGTAGATGAGCCTTTTGTTAAGTGGAAGGTTAGAGCGTCCTTCTAGTAAGTATTGAAGTAACCGAAAGCGGCGAGCAGTTATAAATGTTTTTTAAAATTAAATTTAAAGTTGAATATTTCATATTCCTAATTATAATGAAAAACAATCATGGAAAATTCTAGTGTGATCCATTCTTCTTAATTGCCGTTTATTGTTAAGAAACTACAGATAGATACAGATTACTATAGAAATTTCTTGACAAACGCTCCAGACTTCGTATACGTTATCGTTATCAGTCCTATTTGAACGCTTCACAATGCAATGGAATTCTTAAAGCCCTTATTACGTAACATATAAACCAATAAATTCATCAATACTACATCGGTTGCAGATTGTACCGAAACAGACAAATTCCCTTTAATTACTAACCTCTTGCACACCCGAACTTACTGGTTCGTGCCCATCTCAAGTTTAAGCGTCTGAAATGATGGTCGTGGAGCCTCCTACATGAAACCGCCATCAAAGGTCGTTAGACCATTCCCCAGCTAATGTCAAAACTTTTAATCTCAAGATCTCATTTACTTATTGTATAGATGTATATAAATTAAATTAAATTTATCCCAAATTAAATTAAATGTTAACCTTGACCGCCACAAAATCGAACATAAAGTGTTCAACTATCGCTTATTTAAAAAAATTAAAGTGCTCCAAGCAATAACTAAGGTTTACTTCACAGTTCACAGTCAACAGAAATCCAGGAGTCCGGGTAGATCCTTCTTAATCCGATCGAACGCGGTTTAAATCATGTTTGGCTTTATATTTTACTCAGGAATAAATAAGGAGATAGGAGCTTACTACAGACCAAACCGACAACTAAATACAACGCAAGATGCACCTGTGCTTTCTTTTTAAGCCCGTCATGGTATATTTACGTCAACACTACTATTATCATTATATGTGATCAAAATTCCATTAATACACCATTCTCTAAAGAATACGTGATTTCGCTCGTTCGTAACATGTTTATAAGTCAAAAGTCATTCATGACTGTAGTCTCTTGCTTTATTAATAAAGCAAGATTATTCAATTGCGTACAACTTAAACAACAACAATGAGTTCAGTTACATTTGAAAATAAATTATATTTTAGAGCAGTGTAAAATTGAATTGGCGATACCTGAAATTACAAAGTAGTTATGCCCATCTGTTTAGTTTAGATTTGTCAACTTTATTCACATATGTGTTTACTGATTTACTTCGAAAGTTAGAGAAAGTTCTGAGACTCTACATAAGTTTGTTTATGTTAAATATAAACTGTTGTGTCTTTATAGAAACACGCGTCATTGAACAATCAACTTTATTATACAAATATAAATAGAAGAATATAACGAACAGTATACGACAGGAAAAACAATTGACATGTGTTTTTTTGCCGCTAATCCCCCGCTAGTAAGGCACACATTAGCGACATGCCCGTTCTTAGAACAGCATGTACATGACAATAACTGAGGATTGATGCCACAAGCATCAGTTTTAAGATTGTCTCGACCACATCTTATACATAGCTTATCAATGCCAAGGCGTTTGAAGTTAACAGTTAAATTTGATCGAAAACGTGAATTTTGATTGTTATCTGGTTTATAGTGTCTGACTTAGTTGACATCTTCGGGAGCATTAGCAAAGATAGAACTGGTATTGGCTTGCTTTAGACTTATTACCCTGCTATCAACTTTAGAAGCTTCCATAGATAAAGCTTTTTTGACAATATTTTCAAAAGTATTATTTTATGTTTGTAATAACTTTTCACGAATTGAATTGTCTCGAATTCCACGAATAAACTGAGCGCGTAGAAAAATGTCAGTAATGCTTATTTCAAATTCACAAACTAATTCACATTCAATGATAACACTTCGAAGGAGAGCGATAAAGTCCGCAATAGACTGATTATCCTCTTGATAAAGAGACAAAAATTTATGCTGAGCCACTAAAACAATTGTTTTAGGGCAGAGGTGCTCTAGAAGTAACTAGTAAGTTCCTCATAAGTAAATTCTGTAGATTTCTTGGGGGCACACGAAGAGACTAGTAACTGATAATGATTAGACCCGATCGAAATGAGTAGCATGTGTTGCATTAATTCTTATCAGTAAAAACTCCTTTCATGGTTAAGTAATTTTCGAACCGTTTAATTAATGTACATATTAATTTTTTTTTTGATGGAATGAAATTTTCGAACGGTAGATCATTATATCAGTGAGTGTTGAGGTAGTTGAAGTAGGAGTTGATCTGTCCATGCCACACGAAGTTTGAATTGTTTGAGGAGTTTTTCCTGATTGGAATTAAACGCAGCCATAAATGAAGCTAATTGAGCAGCATCCATGGTATATTCGAGGGTTAAAACAACTAATGTAATGATCAACGTATTTACCTGAATTGAAGCGTTGAAGTAGAACGTTTCACAATTAGACTTGAATTCTCACAGTTTAAATACTCAATACATTATCCTGGTCGCCATCTGTTGTGTCTTTATAGAAACACGTGTCATTGAATAATCACTTTATTATACAAATACAAATAGAAGAACATAACGAACAGTATACGACAGGAGAAACAATTGACATGTAGTTTTTTGCCGCTAATCTGCCGCTAATCGATCATCCAAGGAGGTTTTATCCTAAAGAGCTAAGTTTGGTCATAACATAAACCTTGCATTTAGTTGTGTTACAATATAAAAAGTCAACTGACTGTAAGGAATATTAATTTTATACGAAAGTTTTATTGTGTTACACTAACTTTATGCTTTTGACTCGAGATTAGAAAAGCTAAATTCGTATTGAAAACTTTGTTTCTTAATAATTTTTCATCAGGGTATTTTTAATGTAGAATTAATCAAAATCAATAATTTTTTACTTCCACTTTCCCATGTATGAAATACATAGTAAGGGAAAGTATTGCGATCGTGAAAATTAAAGAATTCCTTGGACCCCTGAGTCCAAATAACCATGTCCCGAAAAAAAGTCTGTGTGTGTGTGTGTGTATGGCACGAAAACGAAGAGTCGTACGAAACTGAAATTTCATATTTGAGACCAATATATGTCTGAGATGTTACAGCAACTTTTACACCTTAATGCGCAGACCGGAAGTGCTACTTTATACGGTGCATTTTCAGCAACAGCTCTAACGATGTTGATTCAACTCGCCATATTGATGTCAACTTCAATGGGCTTTATGAAATTGACAGTATCATCTGTTTAGCATTGCTAATAAATAGCTAAATAAACAAATTGAACGAATTCCATTTTCAACTAAAGGAGAAAGCAAAAATATTTTCTTATGTATTTTTTTTTTTAACATGAAAACAGCAATGTATAGGTATAAGATACTGTTAGAAAGCTTAAGATTTTAGAAACAAATATTATCTTATTTATAATATTGTAAAAGTTAACGGTGAGTGATTAAAAGCTGATAAAACAAACTGGTTGTCGCAGATAATAATATAATAGATTATTTAATAAAACACATGTTTATATTAAAACTCAATGTAAATAATTCTTTAACAATTTATTTTTTTTTTATAAATGTTTTTAAATATTCTTAAATTGATATAAACAATGTTTTAAATGAATACTCCCAAATTACTTAAATCAGATAAAAGTTCAGTGTTTTTTTTTCTGAATCTTGGAAGTGAGGTTTTTTAAATGGTATTAAAAAAAAAAAGAAACAATTTTTAATTATTTTAATTTAAACCCATTAAAATTAACAACTGTTGTATTATTGAGGAAATACAAATGTATTTTAAGAAATTTGAATATGAAATTACAGACATTTCACTAATGAATCTTCCATCATTAATAACAAAGATTAATTATTAAATTAATTACGTTAATCCTAGTTAAGTGATTCATTAACAGAATGAACCATGCGTTTGGAGTTTATTTCATTTTACTCCGCTCTGCGGAGACAGAGGTGTCGCTTCCTGAAAGTCTTGGTAAACACAAGTCAGTTACTAAACAAATAGCTCCTTCCTTCTAAGAATCCTACCAGAAGAGTATTTGTCGAAGATGTTGACGTCCCAGATCAACTGGAAACACCCAAGCTTCTGTATAAAATAATGCCGTATTAGACTAATTAACTCAAATAGATAATAAACAAAAAAAATCAGGTGCGCACAACACACAACCTTCACATAAATCCGTTGTTAAAATAAATTTAAGGATTTTTAAATAGATTTAAAGAAGAAAATAGATCAAACTATTAATTACGTCAAGTTTCGATAGAAATGTATTAAAATAATCTATTACATTTTTATCTACGAAAATCAATTAGTTTAAGGTTTTTCATTATCCTCCATTAACTTTTACCATTACGTGTATGAGATAATATTTTTTCTAAAATCTTTAGCTTTCCAATGGTATATTATACATCTATATTACTATTTTTGTATTCGAAAACACAAAAGATACATTAAAAAATATGTTATCACTTTTCTCCGGTATTTGTTCATAAAATTCGCTCAACTTGCATATTTAGCCATTCTTTAACAGTTTTGACAAGGTGATATGCCTATTTTTCTATGTCTACAAAATTAAAAGCACTAGAGAAAGAAAATATAAAATATCTGCATTCAAGCCCTACCAGACTATTTCAATCAAAACGAAACTTACATGATATTAAAGCCCATTAAATTGTACATCAATATAGCGAGTTTGATCAAAATCGTTAGATCCGTTTTTTAAATAGTGCAAAATGCATGGTTTAAAGTGGCTCTTTAAATTGGTGAGCTGATTTTGATTAAACAGATGCTGTTACATCTCGGGCGTATAGTAGTCTCAAATATGAAATTTCAGTTTCGTACAGAATTTCGTTTTTGTCACCACACACACACGGACCCAGAGACACACAGGTGCTCTGTATTCGCATTGACATATGCTGTGTACTCGAACAATATTCTGCTTTCGCTTCAAGTTCGAAAGATCATTTACGTGCTGTAAATTATACTTTTGTATCCCAAATAAAAAAAAAAAAAAGGGGGGGGGGATTGACTCTTCAAATTATCTCTGTAGTGAGCTTTTGAGTGGTCCCATAGAAACAGACGTGGCATGCTAGTAATCGATGCTCTATTAGGAACTACTATAGTAGACGGCTGTGGTAGTTAGTTGCATTTATAGGGGTTCAGAATGGCGGGTTCTCCCCTCCCCCTCACAAACTAGCCTAGGCTAAGCCTAGTTCCTAATGTTCATAACATCCCGTTGCCTAGGACATAAATATCCTGCTCGAAGTTCAGAATTATCGAAAATCCAGGATGATACTTAGTTTAAATAAAACACCCATTGTTTAGAAAAGTTATGTAGTAGTCAAGGAAAAAATTGAAACTATGGAGGACCGACCTGATTTGATCAAAGAAAATATTCATTTTTCAGAACTAAACAAGACATCGAAGTACCCAAGAACTCAATCATCTCATATACTCCTACGTACCACTTTTTTACTTTCACTTACTATATATAGTAAGGGGAAGTATTGCGATCGTGAAAATTTTAGAATTCCAGTTTTCAACGGAAATACACGTTTTAGGGTCCCCTGAGTCCAAATAACCAAGTCCCGCAAAAAGGTCTGTGTGTGTGTGTGGTGTGTGTGTAACTCCCGGGCGGAAACGGTAAGTCCTATGAAACTGAAATTTCATATTTAGGACAGCTATACGCCCGAGACGTGACAAAACTTTTTTCATCAAAATGAGCCTACCAGAAGAGGCACTTTATATCATGCATTTTTCACCTTTTTTCGATTTTCTCAAAAACGGTTCCGACGATTTTGATTAAACTCGCTATATCGATGTAAAATTTAATGGGCTTCAATATCATGTAGGTTTTATTTGGATCAAAATGGTCTGACAGGGCTTAAATACCGATATTTTAAATTTTCTTCCCCTAAAGTACCTTTAATTTTGTAGATTCAATAATAATTTCTAGATATCTTGTTAACGCTGATGAAAAACTGGTAAATATATAAATTGAATAAATTCGATACCCAACTAAAGGAGAAAACAGAAAAAATATTTTTTTAATGGAATTTTTCATTTTTGAACATAAGAGCAGTAATATACATGTATGATATACCATTGGAAAGCTAAAGATTTTAGAAAAATTATCATCTCATACACAAGCTTTTAAAAGTTAATAGAGAGTGATGAAATGAACATAAAACTAACTGATTATTTTAGATAATAATATAATAGATTTTTGAATCAAACACATGTTTCTATAGAAATTTAATTTATTTAATTCTTTAATAGTTTCACGTATTTTTAACTCTAACACTATTTGAAAATTCTTTCATTGATTTTTCAAATTGATGTAAGTGAAAGTCGTGTGTTGCCCGCACCAGATTTTTATATTTTATTTTGGGTTGTGCTTTTTCTATTTCATGGGTCTTTTTAGACTCTTGAAATAGACATTATCTGGTCGAATACTGATGTTCTGGAAATAAACGGATTAAACCCGTTGTAACGATTTAACACTGAATGGTATTTATATAAGATAGGTTTTATTCTCATTCAATAGTCCGACAGGCTTTAAAAGCGGAATTTAATATTTGTTTTTCTTCCAAAGTACCTTTATATTGGTTTCTTTGGAGTAATTAACCGTCTCTCATGACTATCAGTAATACAAAATGAATAAATATAAACTAAACAGATATAAATTCCTAGACGATGAACCTGAATTAGTCATTGCAATAGCATTCGTTAAAGCGGCCGTTGATGGTCAATCCAAATAGAACAACGATCACTCCACTCCATTGTTCCTTGAGACAGGTTGTGAATTATTTCACTTAAACACGTTTACAGAGGCAATGACCAATGGTTATACAATAGAGGCAAAATTTAATCAACCGTTAATGCATATTAGGAATGCGCATGCAAAGCTATTGTTTATTTTATTTTTATTACTATTTACTTGTACTTAACCACATAACTATCAGCAATTAATTAATGGCCGCGTTAAATGGCGAGATTAGGTGAAAGTAAAATATGAAAAATTGAGTAGGTTTGATGTAATATCGGTGATTGTGAATTATCATACCCTCTTGCATATTTTTACAGTAATATAAAAAATACTCAATAGCAGTATTTTCAATGAAACTTGATCATTTTTTTTTTAACTTTTATTATAAATAATTTTTAATTTCTTAAAATGGAGTTTCTATATTAAAAAAACATTGTGTTTGTCCTGATATAAATTTATTATTTAGTTATTTATCTGTTTTAAAAAGCAATGTTTAATGATATTATAGGATTTTTAAAAAATTAATGTTTGATCTTATTATTCGAATTTATTTTTAAAAAATATACCTTTCCCACTTCCCGCTACTTTCGTGAACTCTCACAATACCTCACTCTCACGAAATTTCACCTACCTCTTCTTTCGCCGTGTAGCGCGCTTTAAAAGGATAAACGAAATGTAAGTTATTGATATCAATATTTTGTATAAATATATTTTATGCAATCAATTTTTATCTTGGCTTTAGTTTCAGTCCTGACAATGGTTCACATCTTTGGGCTGAACGTGGACCTATAAATAAAAAAATCTTCATCAACCTACTCCTGTCTATTCTTGTGTGAACAATTCAGCGTTCCACTCCGCCAGTTTCGCACAGTCATGTTTCATATGAATAATTGGATTTTTTACATAGCCTGGTGGATTTTAGGGCTGGTGGAATTCGTCTACCCCCACAATTACGGTTGTTCCATGTTTTATATGTCCCAACCTTGGTCAAACGTCTCTCACTAGTATTCTGGTCAATGGTGGCTATATTCCGAATAGCGAAGAAAATACCTACTCGGCATCTTCCTATTCCAATCATTGCGATCCAGAAAACCTTTCTATATATTTGATCTCCTTAGTCCGCGCTCTTCCATGCACTCTCTAAACACAAGACCTCAACCTACTGATCTATACTTACCTTCTCATAGAGCTACTCCCTTTGAAAAGTCCTTTATATTCTGTGTTACCACACTTTGAAACTCTCTGCGCAAAGTGTCATCCCTAACTACTTTCAGACACCATTTATTTATCCTTAAAAATCAACCTTCCGCACATATGTGGTGTATCTTGACTTAATAATATGCGACTAAACTCATTCGATGTTAGTATCTGTTTTAATTTGTATCTTTTATTTATTTTGACTATACATAATTTACTATTTGATTAGTCATGTAATGAATGAATGTAATGACAAACAAATTGTACTTCATCTATTCTTTTTTTTTATTAATTTCATTTATCGTGGGAAGGAATGGTTGGAGAAGAGTTGAGGTAATCGTGTTACTATTAGCTGTTATATGGAAATCAGTTTTTTAAGGGATCGATAAAAAAAAAAAAAAAAGAAGTGATACAAAGTATATTTGTGCCTGAACGGTAAGAAATTCATATATTTTTCAGGATACTCGTTCTACCCGTTCTTGGGCTAACACTTCTCCTCTTTCTATCTAACAAGCGAGGGTATCTAAGCCCTCCATTCTGCCTAAATCAGAGGAATTCTCTAGCCGCTACACGGAAGAGGCAGCAAAAAAAGGGTCTCCTAGACATGTCTGGGGTAGGCGAGCAAAAACTGAGCCCTAACAACAGCTTGACCTTGAGGGGGCCCGGCGGGGTGCACCGCAGCCCCAGCTCCAACTTCACCAAACACAAAACCCGTTTACACACCGTCATTTCCACCCTTTCGTATAAATTTCGGAAAACGTCAAAATGGCTAGCCCTATTAAATTCTTACATCGTTTATTATAAAACATTATGCTAGGAAAACGTTTATCGTGATATCTGATTTCCATGAGTTCTTGCTTGAATTAATCATAAGTGAAGTAACAGCCCTACCCGTCCTAAATATCTTTCTTACACTCATTTGCATTGGCGTTTCGAGATGCCCCAGTCTCAGGCCGTTTATGGAATACATTATGCATAATGAATATAATCATACTTTTACTTGATTCATACAATCAGTAAACATTTTACTTTTCTCATCATAATTCTACTTCTTCTTTTGGTTTAATAATTGTAAGATATATTGGTGGCCAATCCATAAGAAATAATTTTATTTCAAAAATTCACAACGCTTCGTGCTTTGAACAATAAATGAATGTAAGCCAATGACACTGCTGATGAAGCAGTTGGAACATTTTATGAGAAATATTTGTGCATGATAGACCCTCGAAAAGTAGTGAATTATATATATCTTATAAAAATTTAATCTATTTTTTTGCAATTTATCCGATATGTATAATCCTTCATGTTACCTTCCCAATGCCTATTATTATCGAGTCTTCAAAGCAATATAGTGTGTTGTATTTTGATTAATGAATTATTTATTAATATCGATCATGTTTTTTTAATAGGTTTCTGTTTTATTTCCAATTAGTTTATAATATCAGTATTATGATAAGTGATTTTTATTTAACTGACTGCTTGTTAAATACCTCTTCAGTAATGATTACCCAATCCATTTGATCTTCACATAACGTTTTTTCTAGTCTTAATATTATATCGCATTCGCTGTATTCATAAGCTCATCCCAACAGTAAAATGTAAAAAAGTGTTAAATCTATTATCTATTAGTAAAGCCACCCTTCCGTTTAGTCGATTTTAACGAAAACTCGTTGTGGCATCCCAGGCATATACCCATCATAAATATGTATTTTAAGTTTATTGTGAATTTTATTTTGGGGATTGTCTAGTCAATTTTGTGCAAATTGGTTATTTGAATCAGGATACCTTAAAAAGATAAAATGTAAATAGGATGTTTTTCAACTTGAAAAAAAAATATTATCCCCGTCCGTTTCATTATGCATTATAGGCACCTTGCATTCTCCGCAGTCTAAATGCCGACATAAGGAGAATAAAAATGGCTTTTTATGAATAGAAAGCAGGTTTTTGTAGGGGATTGAACCACCAGTGGAAGGGTCCTTAGCTGGAGAGAAAGGGCGGTCTACCCAAGGTCGACCATGTTGAGGGTAGCTTTTTTTTATTAACCACCATAACAAAATTGAATTTAATGTGTCCAAGCATAAAAAGTAATAAAAAAAAATTTGATGATTCATCAGTTTGAAGCCTCATACCTCATACCTCATTCATACCTCTTTTGGTTTATTGTCAGGAAAGGTTACATTTCCGAATGGAAGAGCAAACCTGAATGATTTGATTAAATAGTCGTAAGGTACCATTTTAATTATATGATAATGCATCACTCATGATATGTTTTAATATCACTTTCAAATTAAGTCAATACCTAGAAATGCTCATTCAAATATAAAAAACTTATGGTGTACACTAATATTCAAACCTACAATCAATAGTTATAAATAAAGAAGAGTTAAATATGATAATAATAATTAATAGCTAATTTTACATCTGATTTGACCACAAGAACAAGTAACTGCGTAAAATAGGATGTATCTCCAAATAAATTTCACTTAAATTGACAGTTAAAGTATTGATTATTATAATATATTTGATGTTTACATTTAATAGAGGATGATATAAAAATATGCACTTCTTTATTTCAACAATATAATGTAAAATAAAACTTAAAGTTATGTTTATATATTTATCAGTTCTGTAAAATAGTTTAGTATATATAAAATTTTATTTCTTACTTGTGATTTATACAATGATTTTTTTTTTTTTTTCAGGTTGTAAAAATTAAACCCCTTTATAGATGTAAAAATATCTAATATCAGGAGAATATAATTATATAGATAGATATCTTTGGTATAAAATAAATAATACAAACAGCAAAAATGACTACTCAACAACAGTATTGTTTGAGATGGAATAACCACAGGTCAAATCTGCTCACAGTATTTGATCAGTTATTGCAGAATGAAGCATTTACAGATGTTACTCTTGCCTGTGAAGGTGGAACCTCAGTTAAATGTCATAAAATGGTTTTAGCAGCTTGTTCCTCTTACTTTCAGTGCTTGTTCACTGAGTTGCCTTGCAGGCATCCAGTTGTGGTGTTAAAAGATGTAAGGTACAGTGAAATGAAAGCAATTTTAGAGTACATGTACAGAGGAGAGGTTAACGTAGCTCAAGACCAGCTTGCTGCTTTGTTAAAAGTCGCAGAAGCACTAAAAGTTAAGGGTCTTGTTGAAGAAAATGGAAATTCTCAACAGAAAAGAACAGAAGAAGAGGGTAATGCTATCACTACATCGACCACAGCACTACCTCACGCTAGTAGCAGTGTAAATACTGAAGAATCACCGCCTCATTCCACTGGGGTTTACCCAGCTGGATTTTCTAAATCACCTTATGCCTATGGAAAGACAGGAGGAGAACGAAGTTCTAGCAGGATGTCTGGTAGTTCATGGCCAATGACAGGATTTTCTGTTTCAAACCAGACAGTTCCATCAACTCATGCAGGTGCAACATTAAACAGATGTTATGATGTGGTAACTGCAGATATGCCACCTTTAAGAAGGAAAAAATTATCAAGCCTTTTGATGAGTCGAGATACACCCATACTTCGAACTGTTCTAGGCCAAGGTCAAGCAGATTCCTCTCAGCCTGTGCCTTTGGTTTGCAGACCAGATAGTCATGAACAAGGAAATGTTTCACCCTTCACAAATGGATCTGTAGCAGAAATTGAAAAGGTAATTAATATTAATTTATGCAATCTACAAAATAATATAAAAATATAAGTGAGTGTGTGTTCTATAATAAACAGTCCATAATATTGTAATAAGATTTATATATTAATAGAAAATTTAATTTCTATTTACTTTCTTTTTTCTATTTTTTTATTTATATTGAGCATTTTTATTTTTTTAATGCCTTGTAACTTCTTCAATTTAATTGTATACATATTTTTTATAACAATGATATTTCAGCTACATTAAATCATTTCATAATTTAGATGAATGTTGAAAACATAAGTTTTTAACATTCATCTGATATATTTTTTCAAGAATTTTTGTTTCTAACTGTAATTCTTATCTTTTCATTTTTAATTTTGTAATGTATTTAAAAGGAGTAACTTCTATACAGAATTCCACAAAATTTAAAGCAACCGAGAACAATTCTATATTCTTGGGAAAAATGTATTATCATTTATTTATCCTTTTAATTTCAAATGAAAACAGAAAAATGTTTAGATTTATTAAACTTTTTAATATGGTATACAAAGATATACAGGATTTTAATAATGCATGATTTAGACTTGCAATCTAGTAAAATTATTGACAAATACAGAAAAATAATTCTTTAAATTAAAAAATAAAATAAAAACCACGGGTATATAATCTAAAATTGATGACAGTTAATATGTCAACTGTATAATTTTTTTAATATGTTCTAATTGCTGTCAATGGTACCAATTAATTTATTGAACAAATTCAGCAAGATGGGTAAGGTTGTTATTCTTAGTAGTTAACTATTTCACAAAATATATTTAATTTTGATTATGATTGTGCATTATACTCCACCCTTTTTTTAAACAAATTTTAATTGCTGTTAATGATTCCCTCTTCATTATTTTAATAGTAATTTCAATATTAAAAATTATAAAGTAAGTCATTTAAAGTTTTATAAATCCCCATAGCTATTATTAATGGTTAATATTGTCTTTGATGAATGATCTCATAGACACACCACCACCTGTTAGGTAGGCAAACTTGAAAAACAACTCTCAGAATTTTAAGACCTCTTTATCTCTTAAATATTTGTAAAGGGATAGATTTAATTTTTAATGGTTTATCTTATAAGTATGTTTACTTTGATGACTTTTCCAAGCAAATTGCCTGCAATTTTGAATATGACTTATTATAGCTTCATATAATTATATAGCATTCTCTACTTTAAATCAATTGGGTTTAATGATAACAGTTTTATTTATCTGTGATGAGATCCAGATTTTCCTTTTATTTCATTTATACCAAAATCTAGCCATTAAAATATTTCTCTGTATAACTAGCTGTTTTTAGTAATTGGTCAATTATTTTTCATTTAATGCTTTTTTTTTTTTCTTTTTTTTTTTACTATCATTTCTTGATAATTTTCAAATACCTCTTTTTAAGTTGATGGTTACCGTTTTTCTTTAATTCAGAACCTTGCATAAGTCATTACTTTCTGCAGCTTTAAACAAATTATTCTTCAACAATAAAGACTTTCTTGTATGTAATTAATTTTATTTAAAAAGTATTAATAAGATTCAAATCTTCTCAACTGCTCATACAAAAATATATGTTGACATACTTGACGAAATCCTGAACCTTTGTAGTGCACAGAAACCTTTTCTGTCCCCGGTTTTAGCCTAATATGTGAGGAGAGAAGTCAGGAGGATTAGTAAAGCTCACCAGGATCAAATCATTTTAAAGGAAGATCTAAATAGTGTATGTTTTTGGATAGGATAAATTAATGATAGTTCTTTTATAAAGAAGAATGGATGAAAAAAGTTGATACTGTATACATTAATTATTCAAGCAAGTTTCTTGCATATAATTATCCAAACGAGAAAGATGCTTATTAAGCACACACCAAAAAAAATGTATGTACACATATGTATGAGCACCCACAAACTCATTCTCTCTCTCTCTCTCCTCTCTCTCTCTCTATATATATATATATATATATATATATATATATATATATATATATTATATTTATTTATTTATATACATATATAGACACACACACAAACACAAGCACACATATATATTTTGCGAACACCAATTTATTTTACCATGAATAAAAGTAAATGAACATCTGTACTCTATTACTTGCCAATACATTAACTACTTGTGCTTAAGAGGTTGTGTGTTATATGATACCCTTTAAAGATTAATAAATTTTAAAATATTCTTTTTCAGAGCATTAAACCCGACCCTTCTCTTGGTGATGCTCCGTCACCGTACACAGACATTTCCACAGCAGAAGAAGACAACAGTGAACGGGTAGATATTTTCAATTTTCAAATGACTGCACTAATTCAATATTGCTTTTTACAGCCCATTATTCCTCTTTTCTGTTACATCTATTAAAAATACTCTTTATTTAAAACATCTACATTTTTATTGAATGATCGAAAATTATCCCAAGAAGTACCTATAGGAAATAAATAAATAAACGTTTATGTATGTATTTATGTTATAATGTTGTTACTAATATTTTTTTCTTATAAATTTACAAATTAACAGCCTTGTAATATATATATATATATATATATATATATATATATATATATATATATATATGTATGTATGTATGTATGTATGTATGTATGTATGTATAAATATATACAAACTTTTTAATGTAAGCACTACAGCTTAGATTGCTAAAATTCTTAAACTCTTTTATATAAATAATTATATTGTTTTGTTGTTTGCCTTGTGATTTATTCCCCAAAGCATTGATCTTTTGTTGATTGCTTCTCAAAGAAGATATTTATGTAGTACAATAGAAATATTAATTCATAAACATGAATAGTTGACCATTGGGAGGTTCAGGAGGAAAATAGTCTTGGTGTCGGCCAAAGAAAGAAAATAATGAAATAGTCTATTTGTTGATCTGCCAACGTTTCAACCGACATTGTAGGTCTTCATCAAGGATCCAAAAGATTAAAAACGGATTTCAATAAGGGTATAACAACATATATGAAAAATAACAATAAAAATGAATATAACATAATAGGAATTCATAAATAATGTTCAAAATTACAATAGTAGTAAATACCACAGACAGCTGATGTTACCAAGTTAGGGGAAGTAAACATGTGAAACATAAGACTTGAGTGGTTAAGAAAAATGAGTCACTAATGAAATGAATTTCAGTACATTAAGAATAAAGTTCTTACAGGAGAAGTTAACAAACAGGTGTTAAATTTATGTAAAGTGGAAATAATGAAAAATTAAAAATATTTAGTATCCAAGATAATTAAAAGTATGAATTTTGAGGAAGCTAGGAATAGAAGTTACCATCTTAACTAAAGAAAGGAAGCTTAGATTATAGACTTTGGTTCATCAACATTAGTTAATGGCTAAAATATTAAAATAACTATAGGTATACTACCAAAATAATTACTGGTTAATAATTAATATTAAAACATGTAATTAATTACAGCTAAAAAATAATTCCATTACTGTTAAGAGGTGATTGATTTCATTGTTTTCTTGACATCTTCCTGAACTGATATTTCTATATACCAGTTATTTTGAAAACAGCTCAGCCTTGAAAACAACAGCATAACAGCAATCTTCTAAACAATTTAAGAGTCCCTGAAATGGTCTCCATAGTTAATAATTACAAGTTAATACACGTTATAAAATCTATATAGTCAAGGCGGTTATGCTCATATACATTACTTTCTTCATTTTTTCTTTTTCTACATATCAATTAGAATCAAACCAGATCCTGACTTAGATATTTAAATCTAATTTACCATCTCAAAAAAATGCCTTATTAATCATTTATTCATCATTGCTCTTCCCTTATATATGAATAACTCAAAAAGTATTTTATTTATTGAACCCAATTTCTTATCCCTCAAGAGGTAATTTCTCTCTTAATTAAGTTATTTTTCATTTGTTCATATTGTGCTCTCCAGTCGTTCAAAATTTTATTTTTAAAACACTTTGTGGTAATAACTAAATTTAATAATTGTTTGATTGCAAATCATAAAGCTCTAAATAGTTCCCAATAATCTTTTGAACAAGAGAAATAGATTAATTGACTGATAAGAAATTCTATCAATATAATCTAATTGCTTCAATTGTCTTCTTAAAAATGTTGAAACTTAAAGCTATAATAAAATAAAGTGTTGAAGCAAAGTGTATTGTTAACTGAAACAATAAAATATTGCATAATATTAAAATTAATAAAAAAAATTACAACACATGGAATTTTTGAAATTGTCATAAAATTGTATATTATTTGTTCGAATTCATAGTTCTAATAAAAGATAAATAACTATTTCAAATTGATGCTTTTGTTGTTATTGAATATAATAAAAGATAATTTATGTTACATTTATAATTAATATCTGAATTTGTTTTCAGCAATCTCGAACGAACCTTCATTCTTCAGTACCACATTCAATGTATGGAGATACAAAAGGTAATGAACTGAATAATGAATAAATTGTTTATATGTATGATTTATTTTAACATATGGTGGCCCATATTTATAGGGTTGAATAATAAATTTAAAACACACCTTATATTTTGTCATTTTAATGTATTTGAGTTTGGACAAGATATCTTTCAAAAACTGACTTGGGCCCTATTGATTCTGAAAAAAATAAAATTAATTTTGTTATTTATGTACATTTTATAAATTATCAAAGAGCCCGATGGTTTAATTGTAGAGCTCTGGACTAATGATCTCCAGTTCCCGAATTCAAACCTGATTGTTGCAGTATAATTATTTATTCTGTCATTCCAGCTGTGCAGAGACCCTCCCTGAGTACCAAGCCTTGCAAGATAGATAGGAAAGGGGATTTTTTCATTAAAAAATCTTTTATTTAGTAAGAAATAGGGCTTAATAATACAAAAAATTAACAGTATAAACATTTTGTGTGAACACCTGAATAATTATATTGCTTCATAACTTTCTTGGCTGATGCACATTCCATTGCTTTTTTCACATTTTTCCTCAATAGTGATATAGCAATAATCAATAAATTTTGAGTGGTTATTTGTTAATACCAATGATTACCCAAACCTTCCTTACGAACACTTAACAGCTTCTTATATTGCTCCCCATAGCCTACATACATGACTCTCTCACTCTTGTCAATATGCTGTCCCAGACTAAACTCTTCACCCTGTAGCATTCCAAATTGGAGTGACCTAATAAGAAAAATGGTTGGATACTAGGGTAAGCTATCCTCTCTTCATGCCTTATATCTGTAGCTGGTACATTCCCAGCAGTGTTGTTACAATCAGTTTAAACATTTGGTAATAACTTACATGGGGCATGTGAGTACACCTTAATTATCAAGATTGAACTAAAATTGCATCATAATAACAAGTCCACAGTAATTGATAACAAATGCATTTAGTCAGTAATAAGGTATAAATTATTTATAGATAAACAAGCCATCTGAACTAAGAGGGAACTAGTTGTGTATATAATAATATTATTCATTATTTTTGCAATAATTGTTTTATTTCTCTAAGAAGACATTTATTTTTTATTTAAAGATCATATTTTTAAATCTATAACCGTAACAAATACTATATAACACCATTTTTGTTTGTTTTAGCTTAATACTTTAACCACATTAAAAAAAAAGTTATTTAATTAACTAGCATTTCCTTGATTTAGAAATACTTTTAATTTGGAAATAATGTTAATTGTAAATTTCAAAGGTGCTACCTCCATTCATTAAAATTAATGATAATTAGTTGACATACTATTTGTAAATGCATTGGTTTATGTCTGTTCTAGCTGATAATTTTTTATTACAAATAATATAATGATTAATTCTATAATCAAAATTTTAGATTATATTTTACTCTTGTGGATATATTAAGCATCATGTCAAACTACATTAAACTTTTTTCCTATTGTTAATGACTTCTTAAATATATTTTTGACCTTCAATATGTTAAAATTTATTTATAGGCATTAAATAAATTTGATTAACACTCAGTTCAATTAAGAGTGTACATTTATTATATTTTATCATTTCTAATATATAAATATAAATTATTGAGTAATAATAATAAGTAACCTAAGTAAATATTGCATTTTTTTACAGGTGGAGTTTCTTCAGCAATTGCCACTTATATTCCAACTCCTAAACCAGAATGGAAACGTTATAAACAGTATACCCGGAATGATATTATGTCAGCTATCGAAGCTGTCAGAAATGGTATGAGTGCACTTCAAGCTGCTAGGAAATTTGGTGTACCTTCTCGTACGCTATATGATAAAGTGAAAAAGCTAGGTATCACAACAAGCAGGCCTTTCAGACGAAGTTCAAGCAGCAATGGCAGTGCTGCTTTTCCTTATGGTTTAACGAGTACAGGATCAATGGTTTATGGAGGAGTGGAAGATGAAACAAAATATTCTCAAAGCATAATGGAGCATGGATTTCTCCAGCATGCTTTAGAAGCCCATAATATAAAAAGAGAAGATATTGAAAGAGAAGCAATGGTTGCCATGGTAGCAGCAACAAATACTGAAAACAATAGTAGAAGTTCTTCAAGCCCAAGAACAAGTGAACATCCTTTGAGTCCTAATTTAATCAAATATGCACATCGAAGGTCTCCTACTCCTGAGCAAACTGAAGAAGATTCAAATCAAGTGGAAGATCTTTCAATTACTCGAAAACCTGATGCTGCTTCTGCTTCAAGAGTCATTATGCCTCCTATGAGTCAAGCAACAGCCATGGTAAC
The DNA here is from genome assembly GCA_023052935.1 of Piezodorus guildinii. Taxonomy (NCBI): domain Eukaryota; kingdom Metazoa; phylum Arthropoda; class Insecta; order Hemiptera; family Pentatomidae; genus Piezodorus; species Piezodorus guildinii. The sequence continues at coordinate 86,079,194 of CM041295.1, forward strand.
TACTGGAAATGATCCTCAGGATAGTACTGACTGATTTATTTTAAAGTTACAATAAGTAAGTTTATAGATTTTTAGGTTTTTAATGAATGTGCTTCTTAAATACAATATGATGAAATAAGCTTGTGTGAATGAGACTGCTTAAACGCGTATGTGTACACACGGTTTGTGTTATTCAATTATTAAAATTTATGTATAAAGCTTACTTTATAATTTATAAGCACTTACAGTAGCTGATAGCAGTTTCAGATGCACACTTCCCTAATTTTATTTTTCAACCAGGATCCATGTATTTATGTCATAAATTTGAATATGCTTCCAAGGCAACTTCTGTCAACAGTTGAGTGGTGGATTTAAGAAATAAAAATGATTATCAAATGTGTGCATACTAAAGAACAAAGTATAATATGAATATTAAAACTTCAATTGTAGTTATATTGGTCATGTTTTAGTAAAAATTATTCTTCATTTAACATACAGAAAAGTGGATAAAGACCAATATGAAATGTAAAATCTTTGCTGTAAAAACAAACATACAACAATTAAATTACATGAATTTTATTTACATGTATGTATTAAAGGATATATGTGGAAATTAAATTCAATGAAAATAATTCAAATGATCTGTCAAGTTGCTATATGATATTGATACAATATATGTTGGTATGTTTAGATTTATAATTATATGCTGATTGATTTCACATATTTACGCCGTGTTATAAAAACATTTTTTTTATTTTCTATTAATATAAATAAACAAATCAAAAGACAGATCCTTATAAATTTCAAGACATTCGTTGATTCTTAGTCACCATGTGCATATATGAATTGAATCATCAGATATTTTAACTTGACATTTTTCTTGATATCCTTATCAAACAGGAACAGGTTTTAAAAGCAGAAATAACTTTGGGAGCATATATTCACTAGATCATTGTTCAAAACTGATGTTATTACATGTATCCTGTTTTGAAACAAAGATAATGTAACGTACTACCTCATAGATTTAGTACAAAACTATTAATGTGTTACCTTATATAAAACTGTTATTTACTTTGTTTAAAACAGATATCTAGGCATATATATATTTATATATAAAACAATCAATATAAAGTTATTTATTCTTCTTACAATCGTTTAAGCTAAAATGTCTTGAACCAGTTTTACAAAACATTCCTTTCATCTGCAATCGGTCAAAATCTCTTATCTCAGCTAATTGAAATTTTATGTGAAAATTCAATGTCTCTTATCAGTTTACCAATTTTTTCTATTTTCTTTTAACATTCATATTATCTACCTCATAAATGTATTGTGATTAACTGTGGCAATTGTTTGAAGAAAAGTGTATAGAAGCAACAAAAGCAAACTGAATGAAGATTCCACATAAATTAAAATTAATCATATGATTTCCATATATATTTAAATTAATCGTTTGTACTTAATACTTGATAGCCTTATTAACCTTTACTATCACATTCTATTTTAATAATAATATAATTTATCTTAAAATAACATTGATGATTCAAACAAATAGAAGACTTTTTATTGTTTATAAAATTGATTTAGAAAGAAAATACTGAATAAATACATTTCATAATGGAAACTTCATTCAGAAGCCATATAGAAAGTGTAAAGTGCCTGTTCCTTCGGTAAAAGAGACAGATGTAACTATAAGACTGAGTAGTGTATAGTTAAATTGTCAACATTAGATTTAGTCAATTATTTCCTTTTACTCTCAGAAAGAGGGTTTATAAGACTGACAGACACAAACTAAACCAAGAATTTTAGTGTCTTTTAAAAAAAAAAAAGTCTAAAAAATATTTAAATGTTATAGAAAAAAAAGTTAAAGCAATGAAATGATATATCTTATTGAATATTATATTTGATAAATAAGAAATTTTTATGAATGTTATTTGAAGATTGTAATTTATGTTATTTTTATTAATTTATTTGTTTCTAGATATAATAGTTTGTTTATTTTAATGATATTTTTAATACTTATTAAATGGTTATGAAATGAATGATTTTATTTGTAATAATATTTTATTAATTTAATTCTTGAAATTTTTTAAAATATTTTATTATAAAATATTTTTAGTTTTGTGTTAAACTTTGAAAATATCATTTGAACTTTGAACTAAACCAATTTAAAAAAAAGAAAAAAAAAAGACATTCATGTATATTTCAGTAAAAACACTTGATTACAAGCATACATACATATAATAAAATTATCTGTGTATATTTCAATGTTTTAAATAATATTTAAGAATAATAATTAAGATCAGTGAAAAGTTTGCATGTACATAGGAGTGTATAAACACTCACATGCATAGCAAGTACGTGAACACCCCACAGAACATTGTAAACTTTTTGGCTAAGATTTCCACATGCACATTTTGTAAAATAAGTTTATATCAACAATGCTGAGGTGCATTAAGCCTATTTTATTTGTTTAAACAATAAGTTTGTTTAATTATATTATGGTTTCGGGGAAATCAGATACATGTCTGTTAATAAAATTTAAAATTTTGGCATTGCGAAAATGCAGTAAAGCCTCAAAGGCTATGCAAGCTCAGCTTTGTTAAAATGTAAAGTTAATTTGAATTTAAAAAATATTTTATATAAAAGTTTACATTATCTTACTATTTTGTAAACAATTGATTTCCTCACATCATTTTAAAAATTTTAGTGAACAATAAGAATTGTTTTACTTTGAAAAAATTTAATGTTAATGTCATTATCTTGTTTATTATGTGATCTAATATACTTGTTGTTGTCATGTAATTTGTTTATTTTATTGCCAATGTTTTTAAATTCAAAGTATTGTTTAAGGTTTGGGGAAACATTAATGTATCACAAAGTAAAATAAAATATATGCAATTTTAGGATTAGGTTTTATTTTATGTATATTGACCAGAAATCGCATGCCGTATCTGTATTTGATATTACATGAGTTGAGTTTTATGATGTAAAAAATTTGTATTTTAATAAAAAAAAAAAAAAGAAGAAGGTTAGGAAAAAACAGGGTTTGCCAGAAACTATACAGAAAATTTGTTTTAATTTTTTTTTTCAAAATTAAGAAGCTATAATACTCATTTGATATATATTTTTTGTTATAGTTTGTATATAATTTGTGTTTGGTAATTTTCCATCCTTTACATTAATCATAAAAATTAATCACAGTTTTATACTTTTATTTTTATTTAGCTAAATTTCAAATTTCGTTTAAATCAACATGGTTAATAATTATACAATAAGAAAAGATAAAATAAAACAGTGCAAAGAAATGCAAATGACACAAAAATTCAGTAGGATTTATTCTTATGATGTTTGAGCTGTGTCAGTATTTTGCAACTTCTGTGATTTAAAATAGACTGAGTCATATTATATTAATATATTAGACATTTGCTCAATGCAATATATAAACAAAGTTTCAGTTAAAGCAATACACACTATCAGGCACATGTTTCCCAATAGTATACCATTACCAATTTTATTTTATACGCAGTCCTTACTATAGTAGTCAGCTGCCATAGAAAAAAATGTTTGAAAGCCCCAAGGTTGATATGTTTTAACTCTTTGATTAATTAAAAAAAATGTATTCTGAAAATCCTATTTCATCAAATGTTCAGAGCATTAATGCAATATTTCTTTATTTTATTATTTTGAGTAATCATTTAATTTATAATTTTATTGAGGATTTGATCATTTTTATAATTTAAATTATTTATTTTTGTAGTGTAAAAGAATGTATAGAACATTAAGAAATACAACTAAAAACTCAGATAATTTTAAAATCCATTGGTACCAATAATGATTGGTTTAACAAATGATTTATTTAACTAAATTTTTAATTCATAATTAATGCAGCAAAATAAATATTGTTATATGCCCACTGAAGCTATCTCTGAAGCTGATTATCATAAGTTTAAAACACCTGCTTAATTTAACTAGGTTAATTGCATTTCATATGCTGTTTAACAGGTCACAGAAATTCTTCTAAAACAAAATAATAGTAATCAGGAAAACCTTTGATATTCAAATTAATTATTTTTCTTCAGCTCTCTGATCATAATTTAAATATATTCTTTATTTTGTCATTACTGTGGTTTCATTTTTAAAATGTAATGCCTTGATGTTCAAATTATTTTGTTTTTTTAATATGAATTCCATATTAAGATTCTTAACTATAATTAAAGTTAATGGCACACTAAAAAAAAAAAAAAAAAACAGGAAACAAGCAAAAGCGAATAACAGGATAAATTTTGATGTATATACATGTTTTCACTATCAAAATATATTAAAATTAATGAAATATGGTGCATATATAAAATCACAATGATTTTTATAACTTTATTCTAGTTATATAGTTCATCAATTTGATAACCATTTGGTAAAATTTGACATACAATTAAAAATTTAATCCAGCATGCAGCAAATACAGAATACATATAGAAAAACAAATCAATAATAACAGAAATAAAATATAAACCCATATCAATAATATATATACATTTTTATCACTATCTGAGAAGATAAAATATAATGTGTGTGTGTATATATATAATATAAGAAAATATATATATATATTATATATATTTATAAGAAAACTCTTATATATATATATATAAGAAAACAGAAGCATTCTGATACAAAAGTGTATGAAATTTAGAAACCTACTAACCTACTATACGGTTTCATTTATATATTTTAGATGAATTAATATTTTTTTAAAATCCTATTAGAAATAATGTATAAAGTAGTACCAATTAAGTCAATAAGTTTTGTTAGTCGAAAAACCTTTAAATTGATTATTGTTTGAAAATATAGAGATGAATAAACACTTTCTTTTTCTCTCTATAATACATTGTAAACAATATATTTTACCTTTTATGGATTTAAATAAAATCAGTATTAGCAATATATTAGCTAAGAAAAACCAAACACACACACACACACACAAAATATATATATATATATATATATATATATATATATATATATATATATATATATATATATATATATATATATTTATATATAGAGACAGAAAACAGTTACAAAATAGGAAAAATTAACGTTTTTACTATAAATATTATGATTTTTTTTCCTCTGTCACAGAATTCCTTTTGTTAAATTGCTTTCATATCATTATTTGAATAAATAATATCTCATTTTCACTTGTGATTGATTAAATATATTAATTAATATATATTATTTTTTTAATGTTAAAATTTAGTAATATTTTGGATATATCAATAAATTAATTCAATATTCCATTCTATCACCTATTCGAAGTTTTGAAATAATTTATTTTAGAAATTTGTTGCTTTTTAGTTCACATTTAAATTTTCTTTGTGTTGATATGAATGATGACTGTGTTGTATATGTGAAAATTGTAATCAGTTGATAGTATCTTACTTATTTAGCATTGGATACAGCTTTTTTGAGCTATTTATGTTTTTTTTAAATTATTACTGAGATCATATGAGTATATATATATATATATATATATAATATATATATATATAAACATGGATGAATTATAGAAAAGATATACTGAAGAAATATTTATTATTAATGACATGAGTTATGTTAAAATAAAACACATTAATAATATTCATTTTCCATTATTTGACTGATCTTTGGGGTATTAAATCTTATGATTTAGTTTTTACTTTATCAAAGGAACCAAAAAACAATATATATATTTCTGTCATACCAATTGTCTTAAATTTAATTATAGTACAAACATTTTTTTCTAAGTAAGTTGTTTTTCTACAAATGGTATATTTTACTTTTATTTTTTTGTAAATGTTTATTTAAATTTTCATTCACTGCATAGTAGATAAAAAAAATGTGTGCCTTTTGAATAACAGATTAATTTTGATTTTATATGCTTTAAATGTGAATTTGAATTCTATAAACATCATAGACTATTATTGCTTTTTGATTATGTTTATTAGCCCTATTGTTTTACCATAAAAATAACAAGACTGATTTAGTTAAAATTGTAAAAAAAAAAAAAAAAAAAAAAAAAAAAAAAAAATATATATATATATATATCACTAAATGTAAATATGATGTTTGATAGCACTATATCTACAAATTGAAATTGCAATGTTTCTGTTTGTGTTAATCCAATTATGTTTTCTTATTATTGTATATTGTTTAAATATTTACTAATAAAAAATTATAAGAATTTTAATGATAATTGCTTTCGTTCATTTTTTTTTTTTTACTAACAAACCTGTAATTTTAGTGAGCACAATATTAATAGTGAGTATTACGATATTAACAATGTCACAAAGACACTTTTGGGTTAGCAAATAATTATTTTTTCAGTTTATCTGTTATTATATCCCTATGATACACTTCTTATCTGATGAATTTGGATATATCAAGTAATTGATTTAATGTTTCATTCTATCACCTATTCGAAGTTTTGAAATCATTTATTTTAGAAATTTGTTCCTTTTTAGATCAAATTCAAATTTTCTTTGTGCTGATATGAATGGTTGATGAATAATCCACCCTGAGGTGGATTTTACATCCTATTTGTAATATGCCAACAACTATATCTGTGAACTCTTGTAGAAACTAGCTCAGTATTGTATTTGCTATTGCATTGTGAATATGAAAGAAAATATTTATTATCTGCATATTTTTTCAGCATATAAAAGGAAGCATACTGCAGAATCCCATATAAAAATTTGCAGTTTTTATGAGGACGATGCCTTAAAGGAATGCATCTGTCATAATTGGTTTGCCAAATTTCATTCTGAAAATTTTGACATCAATGATGCTCAAAGATCTGGTCACCCACATGAATTTTAAAGGAGCAATGTTAAGACCATTGTGGAACAAATTCCCACCTAATCAGTGCGAGAGTTTGCTACAGTCCTAAATGTGTCGCACACAAGCATAGGACTTAATGTTTGGGTCCCTCACTCTCTAACCGAAGTAAACTTGGCAACATGCGTTCCTGTTTGTGATTCACTACAAAATGGTAAGAAAATGTACAACCCAATTTTGAAAAGGTTGGTAACTAAGAGGCTCCTAGAAAAATGTCAAAACCCGGATTGCGTCCAAAGAAGATAATACTTTTCATATGGTGAGATTTCAAAGGTGTTATTTTCTATGAGCTATTGCCATCAGGACAAACAATTGATTCAACTCTATAGTGCTCACAATTAACAAAATTGGATCAATCGATTCAAAATAAACACCCAGAACTGGCAAATAGGAAGGGTGTTGTATTTCACCAAGATGCTATGCCCCACACCTCATTGGTCACTCGCAATAAATTATTGAACCTAGTATAGAACCTTTTGCCCCACCCTCCCTATTCACCAAACATGACTCCAAGTTACTACTACTTATTCTGGTCTTTGCTGATTTCAAGATGTTCAGCCTTTTTATTCCATCTCCTTATTATAAAAACTTGAAAACTTTGTGAGGTCTGGTAGATAACCCATGAGCATGATCAGTTCTTTCAAATCCCCACATATTAATCACTTATATCCATTTAAAAAAAATATTTTGAGAAAATAAATATTTAAATTTATTTATGTCTATATTTATCATGATGCATGCCAATGATTGACCATGCATATATCACTTCTAGGTATTTTTCCGTTTTGCCCATATTTACCTCTTTCTTTCCTCTGTCTCTTGAGCAAGAAAATCTGAAATTTTACAAAATTTTATCACTAAATAATATATTAGTAGACTATTTTTAAAACAATTTATTACTTGTATGTTTTTTTTTTTGTTTTGTTTTTAATAATTGATACAGTAACAGTATTTAACTATGTAAATTTTAAAAGCTTAATCTTTAAAGAGATTCCGAACTACAACAATCACAAATAATTTTTAAAAAAATACATAGACAAACAATGGACTAGAATGATGATGACCTTGATAGCATTATTTATCTTAATACTTCTGAGTCAGAAAAGGCAAATATATTCTGTCTCAAAAATAGTGATTAAAAAAAATCTCTATGATGGTAGAGCAATGGAATGAACTTGACACACCAGAAAAAATTGAAAAAATTATTTTATCTTCTGAGAAGAGTCTAATTTATTTAAACCTATTAAGTTAGGAAGATTATATGGGGTTTGCTGCTAGGATGGATGAGAAAAGAAAGCTCATTAGTGAGGAAACATATGGACTTTTAACAGTAGCTTCAAAAACATTCTTAGCTTTATCTTATTTTCTTTCCTTATTAAATAGCAGGTGGTACCAATAAAATGTTGGGAGGCCAGAATTGGAAGAGAAAATGCTCAATACTGAATATCTCTTCATTTTAATTTTAAATGTATATACACGGAGTAGAGCTATGGGTCTCTACCAAACCATCAAATTCTTCTCGTATCCAATCCTTACAATCCAAAATCCTTTAACGCTCCTTACTTTGTCACGAATAAGCTCGTCCATAAAGACCTTAATATCCCATATGTTACTGAATTAGCCCGAACCAGATATCAATCATTCCATGAAAAACTCCATTTCCACTCTAATCCACTAGTTTCTATCCTATCATCCTCTTCGATTCCTGATAATCCTCCGAGGCGTCTGAAAAGAAGATGGCCCCGAGACTTTCTAGTTTAAAATATTTTTAGAGTGCTGCCATGGGTGGCATCTCTTCATGTATTTCATGTCAGATTACTATATCCATCACATTTACTTGTTGTATATAATTATACAGTTGCAAATATCAATAAATATGATTAAAAAAAAAAAAAAAAATGTATATACAGTGGACATTTTATTAAATTGAATTGCACTTCAAAAATTAATCAAGTCAAGTAGGTATTTCTTTTTTTACTAAGAAATTTCTGAATTTTGCCCATGAATAAAAGCAAAAGTTAGAGGGGACATTTTCCCAATTTTCTTTGTTTACCCAATTTTTATTACATATTTATAGAGTAATGTACAGCCCAGATTAAAGACTGCTCGTCGTTCTCTTTGTACCCATTAATAAAATAGGAGCCTCTATATAAATATAAACTCTGTAAACTAGAGAACAAATTTTTGGATCTTTTACTTGTCAGCCCTTGTTAAAAGAATGAAATGTAAGTTTGAAGTTAATACCAGTATGTTTTAGTTTTGCTTACCTATAAATGAATTATACAGTAATTATAATAATATATACTAGTAATAAAAGTAATGTAATATACGGTAATAGTATTGTGATTGTGATTTTTTTTAATAAATTATAAATGAATTCGATTATCAGCTAATGGAGAGAAAAGGAGTTTAACTAGCAGTTGAACTGAAAGAATGGTACCACCTGGGTAGCTTTCTTGTGACACGAATCATAATATCAATGAATGGAGTATGTGTATTATGCCTTTAAAAGGCATGGTACGTGTATATCATAAATAAACTATCCCATAATGGGATTACCATCAAGGGACAAAAATAAAAGATAATAGATATATATATATATATATATATATATATATATATATATATATATAACACACTTACTCAAAAAAAGGTTCCATACACCCATAAATAAAGTCTTAGTTTTGAAAGCTATGTTTGATTTCCTCTATCTATCTAGATGTAAATTGGAGCTGTTAATTTATATTTTAATTTAATTTTTATCTGATTGTTAGCCTGCCTAACATAATATTTTTTTTTTTTTTTTTTTTAATTCATTTATTGAAATTTACAACTGTATGTACATACATCAAGTAAATAGGCTAAAATGATAATACACATGAAAAAAACATGAAGAGAAACTGCCCATTGGCAGCACTCTAGTAGTAAATCTACACAAGAAGGTCTCGAGGCCATCTTCTTTTCAGACGCCTCGGCGGATTGTCAGGAATTGAAGTGGAAGCAAGGATTGAAACTAGTGGATTAGAATGGGAGTGGAGTTTTTCATGGAAGGAGTGATACCTGGTACAGGCCAAATCAGCAACATATGGAACATTAAGGTCTTTGTGGATGATTTTGTTGGTGACAAAGTAAGGAGCGTTAAGGATTTTGCGAAGGATTTTGGATTGTAAGGATTGGATACGGGAAGAGTTTGATGGTTTAGTAGAGCCCCAAAGCTCAACTCCGTAAGTCCAGATAGGCCTTATGATTGTCATGTAAATTAGTCTTTTGTAGTAAAGAGAAAGGTTAGAGCGTCTGTCAAGTAAATGTTGAAGTAACCGAAATCGGCGAGCAGTCTCTTGTCTTTTCAGTCTTGTATGCGGATTCCATGTAAGACGTTTGTCAAGCAGGAGGCCTAAATAACGGATCTGTTCAACAGGGACAAGCGGAATATCATTAAAGGACACTGTAGGGCAGGATGTCATAGGTTTACGACGAAGGGTAAAGGTAATCTGGTGGGATTTATTGGAGTTGATTTTAATTCTCCAATTCTGACACCATACCTCAAGGTCTCTGATGTGGGATTGGAGGTTTTGAGAGGCAATACTAGGATCGTTATTAACTGATAGCACGCAAGTGTCATCGGCATAGGTAGAAAGGAATGTGTTAGGATGGGTTGGGATATCAGCTGTATAGACTGTGTAGAGAATGGGTCCTAGGATACTGCCTTGAGGAACACCAGCAGACTGAGTAAAAGTGGATGAATAGGAACTATTGTGGTTGATTTTAAAGGTTCTATCAGAGAGGTAGGACTGAAGGATGAGGAAGTATGTTGGATGGAGGAATTTACGGAGTTTGTACAGCAGTCCCGAACATAATATTTAAATAATAAATAAGTAAATACATATGTATTTTATTTTAAAAATGGGTATATTACAATATTGAAAGAGTATGGAAACTTTTTTGACCTACTATTAACAAATGACATTCTGCCTTGTTTTATATTAATGATAAATGAAAATAAATAAATATATTTTTTATCTAATATTAGTATTAATAATTTGTATATTAGGAAATTGTTAAGTTGAAAATAAATACCTATGCAAATTAAAAGCTTGCTGTATGGAAACTTTTTTGAATGAGTGTATATATATATATATATATATATATATATATATATATATATATATATATATATATATATAATATATATGATTTTGATTGATTTACTTTTATTATCTTAGGGCCAGGAGCCCTTTCATACAGACAAGATTATAAACGTTTCTCATCTAAATGTGCCAGTTACTAGAATTCAATTACTTATGAAATATTATTGTTATAAGGTTTATAATTAAACACAAAATTGAGAAACTATTAATTTTTTATTTTACCAACATATGAAATATTATAAGAAAAACACTGAAGGAAGAGCTAAATAAAAGGAATGATGATCATAATAAAGGATAATGAAAAGGTATGATGATAATAAAAAAAGTAGAAGAGATATTAGGAAAAGGAAAGGAAATATTAACTGGTTTGCAGAGAGCATAGTGCTCCAAGGTGCACTTGACGAGTCTCTGTCTAGAAACAGTCAAAGGCATGCCCTGCAAAAGATTGATGCGAACTTGATCTCCACTGGAAGCATGTTGAGCTCTTTTGCTGCTGCGGCTTAAGAGGCATTTCTCCAATCATCCTAACTTTCTCATTCATGATGGTGGATAATCCCATCCGTATATCTGGGTCCTTCAGCTTGCCAACGTTATATTTTATTTGTTGTGTCCCTCGGAGCCTCTTAACTATTGATATTCTGGCCCCTAGCAACAGCAAGGAAGTGGACAGAATCAACATTGGTGCCTCGGGACACTGATATCTTCCTTTTATGACCAAGCCTGTGCCATATTCATAGGTCCTCACACTGCAACTGTAGTAAATGGTGTGGCACTTCTTTTCAATGATTCCGTGTCCAGTCCAGCAGATTGCCTGGATGGCAGTTATGTCTAAATGATATTTATTAGATTAATAACAATTGCAGATTTCTCTAAGAGCAATTACAGTGCTTCGGGACTGTAGAGAGTAAGGTCATTAGATAATGAAAATTGATATTAGATCTAATGAGGGAATTAGAACCTATTACAATGGCTTGATTTTTCATAGTGTTTTGCTTTATTTCATTTCGATTTCCCCAGGAAGTGATTCTGTACAGGTTCTACTGAATATAGGCAAATGCTAGTGATAACTCTCAGAGGGGGAGAAGGATAGGTAGATTTAGAAATCTTCAGCGCATGTATATGTATATGTGTATATGTGTATATATATATATATATATATATATATATATACACACACACTTACTCAAAAAAAGGTTCCATACACCCATAAATAAAGTCTTAGTTTTAAAAGCTATGTTTGATTTCCTCTATCTATCTAGATGTAAATTGGAGCTGTTAATTTATATTTTAATTTAATTTTTATATGATTGTTAGCCTGCCTATATATATATATATATATATAAAAATATAAAATAAGCCCTCTTTGGTTCCGTTTGGCTATAGACTTTTTAAGTGGAATGTTGAACTCAACAGGCAAGGGTTATCATCTTGGACAGGAAACAATTTTTTCCTATTCCCTTTACATGGATGATATTAAATTTACGCCAAGAAAAAGAACAATCTGCAAAGCCTTCTTGAAGTGGAAAGGATCTTTAGTGAAGATATTCAGATGAAGATGCGACTGGATAAATGTGTAATACTTCATATTCATAAAGGAAAGAGGAAGGAAACAAGTAACATGGAATTAACTAACAATACTGTAACCAACAGCTTGTATGAAACTGACTCATGCATGTATCTAAGAATACAACAAACTTTGGAATTTAAGAAAGATATAAATATGGTATTTGAAGAAAAATTAAAAAAATAGTGAAGATTGTCCTCGGAACATATCTTTCAGAGAAAAATGTCCTAAAATCTTTGAATACATGGGCAATTCCAGCATGAATGTATTCCTTTTTCATTTTAGAATGGACCACTACTGACCTGGATGCTTTAGATTCCTATCTAAGGTGCAGAAAGTAAATCCAAGAAAGCGCCATCCGAAATCATCAGTGGTCAGAATGTATCCTGAAACTGAAGGATTTATTTTAGCCATCCAGGACCAAGTAATTTCCGTATATATGGGGAAGCTACACGTATATCAGAATTCTGTGGAATGTGTAGGACAGTGACAGAATCAATTCAACATGTCACGTTTGGGTGACCAGTGCTCGCTGGGAAGGAATACTTGCTGAGGCATAATAACATGACTAAAATTGTTCATCAAGCACTGACCAAGAAATTTTAGATTCTGGAGGAAACATGCCCGTATTATAAATACAGCCCACAGCCAGTGATTGATAGCAGATCAAGCTGTATTGGGACCTGGCAATTATTATTGTTCACAAATTCCGCATAACAAGCCTGATATTTTACTTATGTTAAAGGGAAAAAAATCTGTGAAGATCATTGAGATAGGGGTGCCATCAGATGACAATCTTTATAACGTAGTAGCAGAAAAGGTCTGAAAATACCAGGATCTGAGTGAAGAGCTTAAGCAGTTGTACAACCTCGAAAATATGAGAGTGCTGCCGTTGATCATCTCAACTAAAGACTTGATCCCCGAGATGACTGTTAATTCAACAAAGGAGCTGGATCTTCCCCTCAACACTCTGGATGAGATACAGAAATCAGTGTTACTCGGTACTGCGAGTATTGTCTGAAAAGTGATGAACATTAAGCAAAAACTATCACTACCCTCACCCTTGACTTAGGTGCAGGTAGGTGCTACTGTCAATGGAAGCTGTGATAAAATAAATAATGATAATAATAATAAATGCTTTATTTATTCTGGGAGAAGTCCCTTCAGAATAATATTATAGACAAATTAAATTAGACTTTAGTATCTTAGAGTAAAAAAGCAAACAAAAACAACAGAAATAACAAAGAAAATGAAAAATAATAATAAATTAACAGTTAGCTTCTGATAATAATAATTTAGAAAAAAAAAAAAACTGTCATTAAATAATAATTAAATTATGTTCATATATACAGGGTTAATTAAAATAAAACTACAATGCTTATGAAAAGTGTAAAATAAAATACATAAATGTTTAAATACAATGCAAAGTTAAGTTAAATAACCGTTTCTCTCTGATTTATTTAATGATTTTTATTGAAATTTGCTAATTAATTGGGGTTATTTGAGAATCGGATAGACAGGAAGTGTTTGAACCAACGGAATTTGAAGGTTAGAAGAGTATTGGAATGATGGATTTAACAAGGAATAGAATTATATATGGACAAGGATCGGATAAGGAAAGGTTTGTTGAAAGCTGCGGTTCAATGAGGTGTTATATACAGGTCACAAACGAGTGTTGCAGGAGTGGACAGAGCATTTAAATGAAAATATATTCGAGATGTACGATGGACGTTAGGATCGGAGAACTTGGAAGAGAAAAGATGCCAGGAAGTACTTAGAACGGTAGGAAGGGTAAAGCCACTTGAACTCATCGTAGAATTGGGCTACAGAGGTGTCCCTGGATATCCCAAAGATGAAACGTATCAGGCAGTTAAATAATCGTTTTAGTTAAATAATCTAGCAGGAGAAGAATAGTAAGTTGGTGTTCAATAGCAAATTGTAGGTCATGGTTTATTTTTAGGAGAGCAGATAGAGTAACCAGGTCGGAAGCCGAATTGGAGACAATTGATAAGGGAACATTCTTCCAGGAAATTTGATAATTGCTTTTGTACAATACTTTCTAGTAGTTTGGATAGATTAGAAAGAAGGGAAATAAGGCGGAAGTCAGACAGTGAGGTAGGATTTGAGATCTTATTAAGTGGTCAAACTAAGGCATATATATGTAATTAAAGTTGTAAATAATTGAATGATGCAAAACACCACTGTTTTTGATGAAATATTTATAATAAAAGAAAGAAATATTTATAAGAAAAGAAAGAAATATTTATAAGAAAAGAAAGAAGATTAAAATCGAAAAAAATATGTTAACAAATAAAATCATCAAGTTAACAATGATAATTCAATTTTTTAACGTATTCATCCCAACCCCTCTTCTCAATTTACCTTTTCCTACTATCTGCGTTTGATTTAAAACAATCTATTTTATTAAGCAATCTTCCCTTTGGACACTTTAATGATTATATATATATATATATATATATATATATATATATATATATATATATATATATATATATTTCTTTCAATTCCGACTCTCCTCACATTGAATTCCTTTTCGTTAGAATCACTTGCAACACTCATCCTCTCCTATATGCTGTGGTGTATCGTCCTCCTTCGGTCCCTTTTGACCCATCCCTCGAGTCTCTCCTTCACAAATATATTCCCATTTATAATAACATTATTATCTGTGGTAATTTCAACACCAACCTCCTTATTGACTCCAGCGACAAACTGTATCTAGAAAACCTGTTCTTCTCACTTCACCTATTTGTCGTCCCATATGAACCTACTCACCATACCTGCAGATCCGACACCTGGCTGGACCTGCATGTCATTGACTCAGGACATAAGCTTCTTTCCGCTTCCCGACTACCTGTTCCGTTCTTATCATCCCATGATCTCATCCAAATAACATATGATTTCCAAACTACAGTGTTCCTACCTAAATCCATTCCTTTCCGCAACCTAGATGGTCTAACCCGAGAAAATATTTTACCCGATCTTGAATCCCTAAACTGGTCTGAAATCTATTCCTGCTCCTCAATCGATCCGATGGTAGACATCCTCATCTCCAACTTACTCAGTATCCTTGACACCCACGCCCCTCTTAAAACTGCTACCTTTAGATGTCGACCTGCTCCTTGGATGGGTCAAGAGATAAAAGAACTACAAAAGAGGCGTGAGGCAGCCCGTAGACGTTTTAGATGTACTAGACTGACAGAGGACTACCAAACGTTCAGGGCACTCCGCAATCTGACACAGACAGCAATTAGACAAGCAAAATCAAACTACTTCCGTGAAGCCCTTTCCTCAGCACCTGATTCCAAATCAAAATGGCAAATCCTCTGCAAACTCTCGCTTTGTGAATCCTCTTCCTCTCAGGTATTTCAGGTCTCACCTGACGAATTAAATACTTATTTCTCATCGATTTCCTCAAACGATTCTCCACAACCAACCCCCGACTTTCCTTTAGTCCCTTCATTCAACTCCAGCAACTTTTATTTTTCCGATATTTTTCCATCTGACCTAATTTCCTCAGTCATGACATCCCACACTAACTCTGTAGGTTTTGACGGTATACCCGTCAAATTGATAAAACTATGCCTTCCTAAAATTTTACCAATCCTACTCTTCATATATAACTTTTCCCTCCAAAATTCTGTATTCCCTACCTCCTGGAAAAAAGCTATTGTACTTCCTATTAATAAAACCTTTAATCCTACTTCCCCCAAAGACTATCGCCCTATATCTATTCTCTCAAACCTTTCTAAACCACTTGAAAGAATAGTCCAATCACAACTGTCCAATTTCCTCGAAAAGTCCAAACTGCTCAATCCTCTCCAATCTGGTTTCCGACCTGGCTTTTCCACACAATCAGCCCTTCTAAAAATCACGAGCGACATACATACCTCTATGGACGAAAAAAAGCTTACAGTACTAATACTTCTGGACTTTTCAAAAGCTTTTG
Organism: Piezodorus guildinii; assembly: GCA_023052935.1. Lineage (NCBI taxonomy): Eukaryota > Metazoa > Arthropoda > Insecta > Hemiptera > Pentatomidae > Piezodorus > Piezodorus guildinii. Next base: position 86,095,725 of record CM041295.1, read on the forward strand.
ATTCTCTTGACCATTCTATCCTTTTTTCCAAACTAAAATCTTTATCATTTTCCAACAGTACTATTCGATGCTTTCAATCTTTCCTTTCTAACAGGACTCAAGCAGTTACCATTCCCAATCATCCTCTATCTTCTTTCCTTGCCCTCTCGGCAGGTGTGGCTCCGGGCTCAAGTATCTCCCCCCCTCCTTTTAAACTCCTTTATCAATGATCTTCCAAATTCAGTCCATCACTGCTCCTATCATTTATATGCCGACGACTTTCAGATCTACCTATCCTTCTCTCCTTCTGAGTTATTCGTAGCATTTGCCACTATTCAGGAAGACCTAGATAGAATCTGTGCCTGGGCAACCCTGAATAAACTAAGGCTTAATGCTGAGAAAACATAGGCCATTGTTATAGGTTCCAATTCCCTCCTCAGATCCAATAATTCCTTTCCGAGTCTAATCCTAAATGGTCACCCAATCACCTTTAGCTCCTCTGTCAAAAACCTTGGTATCACCATTGATCAAACCCTTTCTTGGAAACCCCATATTGCCCATATTTCCCGACGAACAATAAGCACTCTTAAGTTTTTTCATCCCTCCCAGCATGTTCTCCCTATTCCCACCCGTAAGCTTCTCGTCTCCTCATTAATATCCCCCCACTTTGATTATTGCTGTGTGGTATATGGTGGCCTCCCAAAGCTGCTCGAAGACAGACTCAAGCGTATCATGAACATTTTCATAAAATTTATCTTCGGCACCTCGAAGAGGTCTTCAGTGACCCACTTATACAGCGAGTTGAAGTGGCTCCAACCTGCTACACGGAGGAAATATTTTCTCAGATCATACCTTTACCAAATCATAAACTCCCAGCACCCTCCATACATTCACAGCATCCTTAAATTTAAATCCTCAGTCCACTCTCTCGAAACTAGATCCTGCCATTCCGACCTTTACATTCCCACCTATAGAACTAAATATTTTGATCACTCCTTTTATATCCGTTCTGCAACCCTCTGGAATTCCCTACCTACTCATATTCGCCATGCTTCTTCCTTTCTCTCATTCAAATCTCACCTTTTCCAACATCTTTTGCCATCCCAAATAGATGCACAACAAATGTAAATCTGCAACTGACTTATTTTTATTTTAATAGAAGTTATAATTATCTATTTTACCCAAAAGCTAGTGTGGAATAATTAGTTTGTTTTGTTTGTTTATAATCCCCTCAACCCTATCCGTAGCCTTTTTTTTTTTTAATCTTGTGTGTTTATCATCCATACTTTTTGTACATGAATGTATATAAGTCTAGGTAGTGTTTAATTTTTCCTTTTTGCTCATTTGTAAATAAAAATTAATTTTATTGTTTTTTTGACCAGACATATATATATGAATATCTACTGTTCATTTCTGTTATTCTTAAGGGACATAGTCCCAGAATAAAGTTTTTTTTTTTTATTATTATTATATATATATATATATATCTGTTAGTGTGTACAAATAAAAAAAAAAATTATTTTGGATGAGATTCCATCTGTGAGAGCAGGTTAACTGAATTAGGTTTTTAATATTTTATAATACATTAAAATTGTTCATATTTTAATGAATTATAAACTAACATTTCAGTAATAATTTTTAATATGAATTAATCATTAAACTATAACCAAGCAAATACCATATCAAGCCCACTGGTTAGTATATTTATTGATAAAAATTTCTTTTTACAAAACTTTTTAGTAAAAACTCCTTAATTAAAAAAAAAAGGAACATTTCAACCGCTATTTGGCTTCTTTTGATGCTCTGATTACAGATTAATAACAGATAACTGCTTAGAAATATAATATAATAGAACTGTTTGTTTGTTTTGTTTGGTTTTAGGGCATACAACAGCCAGGTCATCAACGCCCGATATAATATAATATAATAGAACTGTTTAAAACAATTAATACTATCAAATTAGCTTTTACAATATAAAAAAATATATAGATACATAATGTATATACACATTAATGCTTTTATATACATATACATACATGCAAACTTTATTTTTATAAACTATTACAATTTTTCATTTGAAATTATCAAAATCAATCTGTTGAAGGAACTTCCTGTAGGGAGTTATTAACCACAACAATTGAGACGTTGATTTTCAAAAGGTACTATATCCATTCTAGGAATTTTTACAGGAAGCGCGAAAATCTCTCATTACTATATTATTAAACTAGCTAATTTGGGTCTTTCTGCCTTAAAATTTAGAATTATTTTTTTACTATTATAATAACGTAATATTAAAGTTATGAAATGATTTTTTTTAGAATGATTTGGAACGAAAATAAATGCGTAATTATTACTTTTAGAAAATGACCGCACTTCTAAATCACGTTTTTTAAGGACTTGAGAATTCATTAGATAACATCAAATAGAATATTTAAATAAAACTAAATGATGAGAATACAAATATGACAAAAAATCAATTTCGTAAAAAATGTCCTTTAGTACCTTTTGGAAATCAACATCTCAATTATACAGTTTAACTCAGTTATAATCATAATCCATAATACATTCATAATCCATTAGTACAGCAATCATAAACCTCTAATCACCATCAAACAATATTACTACAATTTTATCACAGTCAACACATGCTCACAGTACGTTTATGAAAAAGTTCAAGAGCACCCTTATTTTGGATAATTTTGCTATTTTGAAGACACACACACACACATATACATATTTGTGTGTTAATGATTTTTAAAAATGATGGAGAAGTTATTTAGAAAATATTTTTACATACCCTTAATCTGTCATCTTCCTATTACATATATATATTATATATATATATATATATATATATATATATAAAATATATATTATATATTACAGTTTTTTTAAAGTAATAAACATTTTTTTCCTTCTTTAATTCTATGATTTTGTGTAAAGTATGGTTTTTTAAATAAAAAGTATTTTTTTTTTATTTTAAACCAATTTAGCATAATTTAAAAATCATATACATACTTATATCCCATTATAGTTTTAGATTTCTTCATTTAATAAAGTTTAAATTAAAATAAAGTTTTAGACTTGTTTAGCCATATGTGATACATTGGTAAACCAATATTATCTATTAATACAATTGTTTTTTGTTTATTTTTTTTATAAAATTAATTTTAACTAAAAAAAAGCCATAATCTTAGTCATAAATTGTAAATCTTTACGGAACCCATTTTATCTGATAGCATTTAGTAAGAAAACCGATTTTCACTTCATCATTTTTAAAGATTGATTAAATATTGATCATTGATTATATATTTTTTAATAAATTGCATCAAAATAATGTTAGCAAATGCCTGTCATGTCTGTTTTAAATATTACATTTTAAATATTTGTAATGGTATAAGTTTAGTATTTAAGTATTTTCTGACTTTTCTCTATTAATTTCTTTCTATATATATATATATATATATATATATATATTTATATATATATTTTTTTTGTATCTTTCAACTAAATCAAACTAATAATTATACTTCCCATCAAAAGTATTGCAACACCCACAATTCTGGAGATTTTCTTGGTTTTGACCTTAATCCAGACTTTCTTTATATTTATAGTAATATTATTTATTAAATGAGAGATATTACAGATTATAAATATCATTTTTATTCACTGTTTACCTACAAACGATGAAATTTTGTTTCATTCATTTCAAATTTCTTTCTGTCCATGTTTATCTTTTGTTTACCTCAAGTTTGTCCTCTCTTTTCTCTTAAGTCTAGTTAAAACAATTAATTTTATTCACAATGAATCGTTTAAGTTACGATGATTCTGTCAGAATCATCACTCTTTATGAAGAAGGCAAATCATTGCGTTACATTGCAAATCTCCTTGGGATTCACTATTCTACCGTTTCAAGGACCATAAAGAGGTACAAGGAGACTGGTAGTCATTCGAGATAACCAACGTCAGGGTGTCCCAGGGTTACTAACCCCATAGATGACCGCTTCATTAAAATACAAGCACTTCGGAAGTGTAATTCTACTGCGTCTTCCATTAAAAACTTGATCCCTGGCATTTGAGAGTTATCAATCTCGGAGTCAACGGTCATTAGAAGACTGAGAGGGTCAAACCTCAGGTCAAGAAGGTCAGTGAAAAGTCCTCTACTAACCGCAGAATACCTTGTAAAAATATTAAGATTTGCAAGGGAACACCAATCTTGGTCTGTGGAGGAATGGAAAAAAGTTTTATTCAATGATGAGACGAGAGTGGCCCTTAACAGCCCAGATGGCTGTGAATGAGTTTGGAGAAGGCCTGGAGAACGGTATAGTCAGTGCTGTACGTTAGAAATTGAGCCATTTGCAGTGGGTTCTATCATGTTCTGGGGTGGCATATCTTAGGAGGCGCACACCGAGTTAGTGCCAATCTAAGGAGGGGCTTTGAATGCTTTGAGGTATGTAGAAATGAATCTTCAAGAACATGTAGTACCTTTTATGCCATTCATAGGCTCTGAATCATTGCTCATTCATGATAATGCTCGTCCTCAGAAGGCGAGATGTGCTTCTGAATACCTGAACACCACAACTATTCACACCATTGATTGGTCAGCAAGGAGTCCTGACCTTAACCCAATTGATTACGTTTGGGATTATGTCAAAAGAAAGGTTCGGTCACGAGATTCACCTCCTACTATCCTTGAAATGCTAAAGACAGCTGTATTGGAGGAGTGGGACAATATACCCCAAGATTTTCTTTAAAATCTTTTTACAAGTATGCCAAGATGGGTGGAAACAGTCATTCAAGCCAGAGTGGCCAATACATCTTATTAAATGTAAATTAAAAATTGAAGTTGTAATTTAAATTGTAAAAAAGGAAAATTTTAAAAAGTAAGTTTCCTAAATTTTTTTGTTTATTGGAAGAAATATTGTATTTATTTTAATAAAACTTGTTATTTTCAGTTTAAAAATGTTTATATGACTTCAGAACTATTATTTACTTTCTTTATATAAAAAAAGAACATCTTTGTCAAATCAATATTTAAGTGTTGCAATACTTTTGACGGGTGTTTATTTTTATACTATTTCCTAAAGCTATTGAATTAATATTCAACATGGTTAATTTATTAAAAATTATATCTGTTGTATATGGCCAAATAGTTGTAGAAATGTTTAATAAATGCAAAGAATTCCACAAAAAAAATATATAAATAAATAAAAAAAATTGTAAATAAGTAATTAAATAATGATTTGAAAATAATATCAAATTACAAGAAAAATTAAGGAAATATTTTATTTAAAATAGACTGCAAACAATGTATCACAATGAGAATTATGGCAGGGAAATCTTACCACTGTTTGATAAATAATGAGATGTGCATAAGCTTTGCAAAATAATGTTTCATTTTTAGAAAGTATTTTGACCACAAGACCATGGAACAGTGTGAGAATACCTATTAAAATAAATGTAATTTAAATTATTTTGTTATTATAATTAAAAGCATTACAACCATGGTGTTTGTAATTCAAAATTCTCTTAATAATTTTTATATCTATAAGGCATTGTACAGTTTCAAAAGGAACCACCAGAGGAGCTACTGCAGCCTCCCACTCTTCGCCAAGGCTTCTAAGAAGAAACTTCTATCCATCATCTTTGAGGAACATTGGACTTATCAGAAGTAAGTAAAATATATTATGTTCACATGGGTTAAGATTATTTCTTACTAACAGCAATTCATAGATATATCCATTTGTTATATAAACTAGTATTTAATTTATTATGAAATTTCAACTTGGAATGTACCATCTAGCAAATATTTAGTTTTCATATAATAATTAAAAATGGATGAGATATATTTAAAATGATTTTAAAATTATTTATTATTTAAAAGACTACCCCTTGAATAAATACGGAAGCTATATATATATTTTTTAAAATAAACTTCATATCTGATTGAATTATTACTGTTATTATGTTTAGACTAGTAAACTTTAAGGAAAACGCTTTAATTATTTACATATCCTAAGCTTGTTTACACAATTAAATGTATTTTCTTAGCCACAAAGTTTCTATTGATAGTGTAAAAAGATTAATGTAAATATTTAATTTTTTATAAATCATTTATATTTTGTAATTTGTAAGCTTAATGCTAAATCTCTGAGCCCTGCCCACCCAGACTCTACGGCATTTTGTAACTTCTTGTACTGCATTATGTAATCATAATAAATATTATTTATTTACTTATAGTTGAATCAGTTGCTAAAATACATATATTCCTCCTTTTGTTAGTGTTAATAACTTTGTTAATTTTGTCCGATTAGCCACAGCAGCATAAAGTGATGTTAAATAAATAAACAAACAACAACTTTGTTAATTGTCTTGTTTACTGTTTTCTTTATTTTATTTTATTCCTTTCAGATAAAATTATTTGTTTTATTAAACCAATCTACAGGAACACATTTTCTCCTAATGGATCTATTCTGGAATTTCAAATCTAAAACATGTATATCAAAATCCTATAAAAGTTTTAACAATTTTTCATGATATTTATCTTTGATTTAGTGATTTTCAATCATTTTAAATAACATTCAACTTGCTTGATTAAAAATAAAATCAGATAGTTTAAAAATATTAACCAGCATGAAAAATGTAAAAAAATTTGTATGTTGTGTTATTCTTATGTTACCGTAAGTATTTAATTCCAAAAAGGTATGTTAGTTGAATAGGCCATTATAGGAAGAATAGGTCATTGTAGCGCTAAGAAATTCCATATTTTGGAAATTACATTATAATAAACCATGTTAACAATTCACCATTCATTCTTATTTCTAAACATCTGAAGGTAATCAATTGTTTTGATAGAGTGTAATCTTGGAATAATGCACCATTCATTTCACTTTATTGGTCCTTGTCTCAATAATTTGATTAAACAATGAATGCATTATTCTATTGACCATATATCCAAATGTAAATTTAATGTCCATTGAACAGTGGTTAAATTTTTGCCATTGGAGCATTTTAACTGTTTAAATACTTTATTTTTAAAAATAAAAATTAATAAATGGGGTGCATTTATTTTAAAAGCTATGTTAATATTTGAATCCTTATCATTTTAGAATCAACTTTAATATGATATTTGGCTATATTAATCAAATTTTGTTTTGTCTTATTCATAAGACTCCTATTTTCTTTCTAATACTTGTACTTGCATCCTCTTTAATAGTAATTTATTAAAATATAGATTTTTTTAATAATCAACATTTTTGATCATTCCAATACATGACCATTCTAGTTCAATCAACTTCAACTAATTAATGTAGAATAATCTTGATAATATCTGGTTTAAGTGACATATTTGTCATGTTTAACTGTGATTTTATAACATAGAATGTAAAAAACATAAAATTAAACATTTTATTAGTCTAGCCTACACTATATAGTACTAATTCAGTGGAGAAGTCAGTTTGAATTATTATAATAGCAATAATTTTGAATTAGAGGCAACATTTTTTTATTTATTTATTTATTTTTTTACAGTGACATAGCCCTTCAGTTATATTTTCATTCTTCAATCCTTTCAAGAATTATAGAAAATATAAGAAGCAAATTAAATTTGTAATTATATTGAATTTAATAAAAAATATAATTTTTTCTAATTATATTAGTTTCATTCTTAATGTTTATAGGATATTCTTTTTAAACACTATCTCAATTAAAATTTAAACACTGAAAACATGAAGATTGTGTTTGAGTTTTTTTTCTTTTTAATTGAATTTTCATTATTATAATTTTGTTTTTTATGCATTAGTATGTTTCATCTTTTACATCATACCGTACAGTTTTATTGAAATGTGTTACCCTTATATAGTCTGGTTCATAATACACCAGACTGATTTAATTTTTTATTAGATATTCTGTTTTAAGATCGGTTAAGTAGCAAAAAAGCCAGAGAATCAATCGCTTACTAACATAGGTCTACATCCAGAGATAGACTTTTGCCTCCTGAACAATCTGCCTCCAGCCACTCTTCTTTTCAAGAGCCTTTCTTTTAAGAGCCCTAGTCTGTCATTATAATTTTCCTGAGGTCCTCCTCCTATCCCTTTTGCCAGTTTTTCCTCGGCTCATCTCTTCCTCTCCTGGGAAGGACTCTCTTGTTGTTTCTTCACTATTCGTTCATGGTGTAATATTATCTTTGTTGATCTGACTTGCTATCAAGTACTTAAACTTGAAAAAATATAACTTATAATCCTCATTTAAGACTGAAACAACAACAAACTGTGTGCCATTTGCAGTGCAACTTCAAAACTTACTGAACAAATCCTCTTAGCTACCAGTAAATTAAATGTCAATTTGTACATATGGAATTTAGGGGCAGGCTGTAATGTCCAATACTTTGCTGATTTATTCTAGGCCAGGTTCTTATCCCTCTATAAAAAACCCCATTCTCACTCAAACTAATTAAATCAACTTTAATAAAAAGTATATTTTCATTCTCATGTTTAATTCAACTATTATATAAGGTTATTACTTTCTCTAAGTGAATGAAAAAGTTTATTGTATTGAATGTTTGATATTTATTACTATTTTTTTTTTCTTCAGAAATATGGAGGAACAATTGTTTGGTAAAGCCTATGATGAATTGGTTGAAGAAGATATCAAGAAACTCTTGGAAGAAAATTTGTCTCTAATTGAAGCTAATGCTGGTATATCAACTGAAGATTCTGATGAACTCAGTGATATAGAACTATATGATAATGAAGATGACAAACTTGATGAAGGCAAGTACAAGATTGTTTTTTAAATTTAATATCATACGCATCAACCATCAATGGTGGATCAATTGGGAGGAGGTAGGAAATTCCCCTTTGAAAATAACCTTGAGAAAAAAATAAATATATAATGGCTCATTTAAAGTACTTGTGAGTTACTGTAATATCTTCTCTAACTTCATCCTTTGTGCCTTTTAGTGTGGAGGTATCTTGACCCAAACCAACCAATGTTCCCAGTCACTTGCTAATGCTTTCATGGCATCCAGCCTCTTTTCTTTTTTTTCTCCCTATTGAGCCTATGGATCCATCCATGATATCTTTGGTCTGCCTCTTGGCTTCCTGCCTGTTGCTCTGGCTTCGAGGAACTTAAGTGGTTTGGAACCTTCGCTCATTCTACACACATGGTCGAACCAATTTGGTTGCTTCTTCTCCAAGATCTTTGCTAAAGGTTTTACCACTAGTTACTGTAATATAATAAGCCTATTTGGTTTAGTTAAAGTTGACAAGTGTGTTAAATCTTCTCTACTCCTTATTTAAGATAACTTTGTTTAATAAAGTTATTCCAATCATATGATACCATATTAAAAACACCAAATAATACCAGCAATAAAATATAGTGTCTAGATTCCTCAAAAAAAAAAAAAAAAAAATAATAATAATAAATAAAAAAAAATACAGAAAAAAAAAGGAGTATCTTAAATCACGTAAAAGATATGGGCGAGGTTGTAAACAGATCATGTAAATATGATGACATGATCTGGAATGAAAGTATCAGAATATTAAAATTGTATTTAGCAACAGAAACCAATAATATTCCTAGTGAACTAAGGTTTTTAATATAAGAATATTGAATTTACATTTTCTTCATAACTATGTATCATAAATATATATATGTATATATCATAAATAATAGACGCTAATCTAATTAAATTTATGAATTCTAGCAGTGGGAGGTACAATTGATATAGTCCCAAATGCATCCCAAGATACTATTACCAAAGACGATGCAGTAGAGCTTGCAGTTGCTAAAATTGAGGAAAAGAGGTATGTTTTTATAATAATGGCTTAGAATAAAAGCCAGTTCTTAGGGTATAGAAAGAGATGAAAGAGAAATTATCTTTAACTATACTATTTTAATTCAAAACAATATCTATATAATATAGAGTTAATATGTCTTAGTGCCCAATAAGAAATTTTATGTTTGTTGGGGAAAAAAAAATGGGTTTGAACCTATAAACTAAAGTACAAACATTTCACTTCCTTTTCATTTTGGGATGTTTCATTTTTTTAAAGATTTGTTTTGTGAAACCTCTAAAATAGGTTATGGAATGAACACAAAGCTATTAATCCATTTTCCTTTGAAATAATTTGTAGTCCAATGACAAATTACAATAAATTAACATATTATATTATCATATTAAAAGTAAATATAAAAAAATTGTTGTCGATATAAAATACAAAGAAAAAAATGGCCTGTCTGCTTTCTCGTCATTTCTATTGGGTACATAAATAATGTAAACTAAGAATGTCTAAGGAAAGCCAAGGGTAATGTTTTCATGTTTATACTGAAATCATCCAGAAAATAACAAAAAAAGAAAAAAAAAAGTGCAAATTTCTGTTATTAATGATTCATCGACTATGCTAAACTTCATAACCCTATCAATATGTTTAAATTTGAAATAATCTTAGGCCTTGTGTTGACATCCTGCAATATTTTCTGTAAGATTTCAAGCTTAGGAATAATGTTCTTCTTGGTCACATGAAATGTACTTCATTACTTAATTTTGAGGGTCCATAATCCCACATCTAACATAATGTTATCATTAATTGTGATTCATGACGTGTTTAAGAAAATGTAGAATTCAGATTGACTAAATATGGACAATTTAAATTAATTATAACATGTTTATGCTCTAATTCTATTTAATAACTAAGTTTATTAGTTAATTCTAAAATAACCCTTATTGTTTTAGATCTTCTGGGCCGCAAGTTGAAAAGTGCAATGCGGCTGAGCCTGTTGTCGTCGCTAATCATGTATCTCCTGACACTAGAAATGAAAAGCCAAAGTCCCATACTGATGGGAAGGTGATTTAAGTTTCACAAAACACACACTTAAACATACACACACTCACACAGATATATAGACATATATATATTCATTTCACATCAATAATTATGTCTATCAACTTTTATTGTAATAGACCAGGCTTGGAATTTGAAGTTCTCATGGTTGAGGGTACATTTTTTTTTTTTTACACTACAAATATATAATGCACATCTTGTTAATATACTACTATACTGTTTATTTCTGAATTGTGAATAAAAAAATAAAAAAAACGGAACAACATAATCGTTATATTCACAAACAGAGTATGTAACATTATCCTATAAAGTACATACATTATTAAATAAAAATTTAGTTTGTTATCCAAATGCAAAATGAGAGTAATAAATGTTACTATTAACAAGTAAGGTGTATGATATTATAATGTAATGAAATATATCAATCATAATAAGAAATATACTATAAATATCATATGATTTTGTTAACAAACAACCTTAAATTAAATACAAAATACTACAAGCAAGTGTGAAAACTATGTCATTATAGCATGATTGGCTTTTGGAGAAACTATTTGTTGAACTCCAACAATCACTTAGTTTAGAAGGTCCGTCGGCCATCTCATTTTCCAATGTATAGTATTATTGTGGTTCAAAGAGGAAGCAAAGTTAGAAACTAATGGGTTTGAGTGGTAATGGAGTTTGTCTTGAAAAGGAAGGTATTTGAACGGAGTGAAATACTCAACATATGGAACATTAAAGTCATTTTGGATAATTTTATTCAGCCGAAGTAAGGAGCATAAAGAACATTATGAAGAATTTTAGATCCTGGAGATCATTAATTCTATAGAATAAGTTAAAGGGAATGGTGGGGGAGGGGTTTAAGGGAGATCTATTATAGGATTATTATGCCTGTAGGAAGTTTAGAGGAGCCACTGAAGCTCAATTCCATTATATAATAAAACATAAGTGTAATATTGGATGTTAAAGGAAACTGTTTTTTTGATATTGGGTTTTATAAAAGTTGATTTTAGAATGTCCCATCAGTATGGTACAACCTGAATTGTGTGACTATGAAGGAGATAGGAATTCACAGAGTTCATAAAGAAATCTTGGGTGCCAGACTCTGTCAAAACCTTTTTAAATTTTAAAATGACATTCTGATAGTACCCCATAAATGTTCCCTAGCCATATTTTTTCCAAGTAAAATAATTTTCTATAATATAATTTGATTTATACTGCTGATTTTAAGATAGCTACGTTTTCTTTGGATGATTAACCATAAGTAATCACATATAACAAGTAAGTAATCACATATAACAAGTAAGTAATCACATATACAAAAAATGAGTACAATTTATGCCTGGATTCTTGTAATTAATATCTGACCAAGGACTGAAAGATACTGAATCCCACTGACATAAATAAATTATAATTACATAATAGCTTTACATATTTTTACATTTAGTATATATATTGACTATTTAGAAGTGATATATATATATTTACACACTATCTATGTCTGGTTTTAACTTTAGTATTAGTACCATTAACATTATAATTCAAGTGCTATAGCATAGTTATATCAATAGCCTCTAATTTACTCAAATTAAGGGTGAATTACATTGTAAACTATTTTTAGCAGGATAGTCCAAAACGGCCATGGGCTGGTATTTTGAAGAAAAAGAACCCGCATACAGATGGTATTGCCGAAGAAGGTGAATTGGTCTTGATCCATCGCAATGATAGTGTAAATTATTGTTTTTAATCATAATATTTATTTTACTTAAAATTTGGGTGTCAAATTTTTATAACTAGTCCTTAATTTTCAGTTTAGTGGTTGTTCATATCTACAAATTTTGAATTTGTTAACATATTTGATTAGATGAATATAAAATAATGCATGCTACGACAATTTATTTGGATGATTCCACATGATAGTTTCAACTCTATCATATTCCAATAAATTACTAAACTGTCAATATTTCATAAATTAAAGGATTATTGGTACTGAAAAACATGAAGTCACATTACAGACAGAGATAGCCCATCACTTTAACTTATAAGACATACATTGTAAATGCTCATCTATTTTTGTGATAATTGGCCTACATTTATGTTATGTTTTTCAGTATTGTTGATTATTTATGTGCAATATGTTGACTGAACAGTACTTGGTGTTTGAGAGACTTAAGGCATAATTTTGGAATCTTTTGTCAATATTATTACAATGATTTTAGGTTTTTCCCCTCTCATTAATTAGCTAGTTTTATTATTTATTCTGTTGTTTTAGAATGATAACAATAATAAATCCTATGGTGGTGCTAAGCCTAGACCATCTCGCTTGTCATTGTTTCTTGGGTAAGTATAATTTTTTAAATACACAATATTATTTCATAATGGGAATGTTTTTATTTTGAAGTTGTTAAGAAAAATACTTGGTAAGTAATCAAATTAAGCATTCCAAAATTCTGTGCTTCTTGAGTTTGTCTTTGAGTGTTTTACCACAAGTACCTCATTATATCGCAGTTTTGATTCTTCATTTGCTCCTAAGTAGTATCTAATGCTCATTAGATTAGATCCATGTCTGAAAGATGTATTCATATAATTTAGAAGCACTATGCATCCTCCTGATACTGTTACTTGTGATGACCAGCAAAATTATATAGGGTTCTCCGACTAAGGTGATAATTGATCTAACATGCTTGTAACAATGCTTTTTATTTTTTATTTTATTTATTTTTTTTATGCTGGCATGGGGTTTGCACTGCGACCAGTCGGTCTATTGTGCGCCATAGAATCATACGGTGGTAGATTTAAAACATGAGTTTTGTCGCAAAAGCAAATTTCAAAAGGTTGTTAGGATTAACAAGTTTGTTGTTTATAGGATGTTCTAGGCGGACTTCACCAAATAGAGTGAACCTTAACTTAGCTAGCCTGTCACAGTAGCAGACTATATGGAACGATGTTTCGTCCTCCTTTCCACATAGTCTGCATAAAGATGTTTTAGAGATACCAAGTTTAAACATGTGGTAATTAAGTTTGCCATGTCCTGTATAGATAGCAGTTATGGTTCTTAGGCATGACCTACTCATACCAAGTAGGCACTTCCTTCTGCTAATGCTAGGACCATCTACAAATTTGACTGAGTGTTTAAGTCCTTTATTTAACCAAAGTTGTTTAAATTTAATCAAGTAGGATTGATTGATATTCCTAAAGGCAGAACTTAAGCTGATTCCACTTAGGGGTTCTGGTGTGATGGGAATTATTGCTCATCCCTTCCTAGCTAATTCATCAGCTTTTTCATTTCCACTGAAACCAGTGTGTCCAGGTACCCATTCGATACTAAGGTTATTCTTCCTAGCAAGATTATTTAGGGTCAGATTGCATGCTTCAACAACTTTTGAGGTAGTTGTGTAATTGTTCAAGGCCCCAAGTGCCACCTGACTATCAGTATAGATATATATCTTTTTGTCACTAGTATTTTCAGCGCATAGGTCAGTAGCACAGTGGAGAATAGCAAGAAGTTCAGCTTGGAAAACTGTTGTGTGTTTGCCTAGTGGAATAATAGCTCCAGAGTTCGGTTTGTCTTTCCTCCAGACACCAGCACCTGAGCCGCTGTCCATTAGTGAGACGTCCGTGTAGCAGTTAATACCATGATTGGGTTTGTGTTTCCTTGATTTATCAATGTTGATATTATAGTTGGCACTGATATACTTCCGGATTTGTATGTCTGAGGGCATAGCTAGGATATTGTTTTCATCAAGCCTGCTAAGCAAGTTGCAATGACCTTGATAGGTAAACTTGTTGGAACACTTGCCTAGTTTGGTAAAGCGGTAGATGGTTCTTAGCGCTTGCGCTTCCACCTCCAAATTTAGAGGCATGATGTTCAGCATTGTCTCCATCGCAGCTGTTGGAGAAGTCTTAATTGCCCCAGTTATCATGAGGCAAGCTAGCCTTTGCAATTTACAAAGTACCTTTTTATTGTTCCCTATGTGAGCTCTGTGCCACCATATAATGGAGGAGTAAGTGAGCATTGGTCTAATGGCTGTAGTGTAGAGCCAATAGACGATTTGGGGTTTGAGTCCCCAAACATTATTAATAGCGCCTTTACACGCCCAAAGGCATTTTAAAGCTTTACCAGCAATGTAAGAGATATGAGTGTCCCACCGCAATTTGTGGTCAAGAATGACCCCTAAATGCTTAACTTCTTTTGAGTTGGTGAGTTGTGTGCCATTAATACTAGGTAAGTTCATATTTACCTTTCTTTTGTGTGTAAAAGTGCAGACATTAATCTTATGTGGGTTGATGTTAAGTCCTGAAGATTTGCACCAATCACAAAGAATGTAGATAGCATGTTTAAGTAAGGAGGATACCACGCATTGATGTTTGCCCCCTATAAGAATTGCAACATCGTCTGCGTAGCCCTGTGTATAGAAGCCTTCGGAGTTTAGTTTCTTGATGAGCGGATCAATCACCAAACACCAAAGTAGAGGCGATAGAACGCCACCCTGAGGGCAGCCTCCATATGGTTTGATCCTTAGTATAGTATTAGATAATTCCGATGGATCTGCTTTCAAGCATAACCATTATCCATCCTCTGATGACAGGATCAATGTCATAGTCAATCAGGGCACCCAGGATAGTGTTATAGAGAGTTCGGTCAAAGGCACCTTCAATATCAATAAAAGTACCAATCATTATGTCTTTTTGTTCCAGGGATATCTCAATCCTGGAGACTAGATTGTGTAGTGCTAATTCGCAAGATTTACCAGCTTGGTAGGCGAATTGAAGTGAATGTAACGGTTTGTTAAGTGTACTCTAATGTGCCTGTCCAGAATTTTTTCAAGAATTTTCATCAGGAAGGAGGACAGGCATATAGGTCTGAATGATTTGGGGTCCGTATAAGTACCTTTCCCAGGTTTGGGGATGTAACAGAGTTTGGATTCTCTCCAACTAACTGGTACATATTTTAAAGCCAAGCTACCTCCGAATAGTAAGAGAAGGTATTGTTTGATAATTGGAAGACCTTTCTGCAATAGAGCTGGAAATATGCCATCAATGACTGGAGACTTAAATGGGGCTAATGATTTTATTGCCCATTCAAGCGTGTTTGGGGTAATGATTCCTCTGGCCGTATGCCAGGCCTCTTTGCTGGCTCGGTCAGTAGGGTAGACCACATCATTGTTGTCTAAGTTTTTAACCTTACAGTTGGGAAAGTGTGATTCCGCAAGCATAAGTAGTGTTTCATATTCATTTGTTGTTTGTTTGTCATGAGTCTTCAGGGTTCCAAGTAACCCCTGGTCATGTTGCTTGGATAGGATTTTCTTAACACGGCAAGCAGCCGGTAAGTTGTCTATGTCACTGCAGAAGTTCCTCCTTGTCTGTCGTTTAGCGTGTCTGACAGATTTATGATACTAAGTTGAAGCAACTTTATAGGTATCCCATCTGCCAGATTTTTTGGCCGAATTAAAAAGTCTCCTGGTGAGGACTCTCAGCCTGTTAAGGTTGTTATTCCACCAAGGAGCCTTTTTATTGTTTGTGGACCTCTTTAAAGGGTTGCTTTCGAGGTAGGAATGCATTAGAGCTTCAGATAATGAGGAGTTGAGACATTCAAGATTCCATGAATTGTCAATCCTGGTAGGACAACTCTTGGCAGCCTCAGCTAAACGTATAACAAAGGGTTCCCAGTTTGTTAGTCTGGGGTTCCTGAATGTTGTGAAGTAGGTTTCATCACATTTAAGATCGAACCTAATATATTTATGATCTGACATGTTTCTTCGTCAGCTACATGCCAGTTAGTAATGTGAGACCTTAACGAGATAGAGGCTAAGGTTATATCTATGATCTCATGCTTATTAGAAACGTTACTACTGTAGTCATGACTTCCTCTATAAGTCCATTTAAGATGGTGAAGTTTATAAATCACTGACAGTTATAGTTTATAATTTTATAAATTCTACATACATATGAATCTGTGGATAGTTGACCTACTTGAGAGTTGTAAGCACTTGAAAAAAAACCTACAACTCATGAAGGATTCAGTGCAACGTTGCCCTTGGGTTCAGTACAACATTAAACTTGGTTTCAGTACATTAGAAGTACATTAGTTGGTTAGGATATGTACTGTTTCTAGGCCAATGGCAATGCTGGGAGGTGATTAGGCACAGTTCACGCTCAGCCTCCAGGTTTTCCCTCAAATTTTTGGGTACCCACTTTATAAAGCCCCAGGAGAGTCTTCATACCCTAAGTCGTCTGAACATTCTATTTGACAAACAACTTACTATACAAGAACTTAGATATTGTAATAGTTTCAGATACTGTAACATAATACTATAGAAAAATTACGACACAGGTATCAAATGGCTTTTCCTTAGTGTATGAATATGTCTGAGTGTTGTATGTGTTTTTTAGAGAGAGAGGGGAACGATCAATTGATAACAACTCTGAAGACACAGGTGAAGGTCAAATTCAGAAAATTGTGAAGAAAAGTTTGGCATTGATGGAACCAAATAGTTTCTTTACTAGTGAGGATCCGGATGAAATTAAAAAAATAGAATTATCTGATGATGAAGACAGTAAATTTGATGAGGGTATGTATTTCATAAATATGTAACAATGGTGCTCATGAGTGATAGTTCATGATCAAATATTATTTTTTTATTATAGCTGTGGGAGGTGAAATTGATACATCTTTATATTCATGCCAGGATTCTGTCGACACAAATAAGGGAAACAGGTATCTAATAACTTCTTATTTTTAAAAAAGATAACAAGACAGATGGAGGACTGTTAGGTCTAAATAATGACATAAGTACACATGTCTTGCGGATTAGGAACAGTTACTAATGACCACCAGAACAGAAAAAGTCTAGCTGTACCACTGGGAGGTTGGTGATTAAAACGTAAAGACAGCCCTTGGTGTGACAATTTTAATAAAAATCAACTAAAACTAAGACTAAATTGAGTTAATAATACTTATACTGTGAAATTTAATTGTGAGATTATATGATTTTGTTAATTTATATCAAATTTTAATTTTGTTTTTAATGTAAAATATCTAGGATTTTGTAATTTCTTTTTCTATGGGTAAAGAAATATTTGAAATTTCAATATGAATATATATATATAGGGCAATAATTAAAGATTTGATTATAAAAAGAAAACTGTACAAAAGAAAATATATAGGTAAGTGAAAGTAAAAAATGTGATAAGACTTGTATGATAAGATTGATTGAGGACTCAAAACTCTTGAAATTGAGAATATACCAACATTATAGAATAGGTTTCAGTTTTACTTTTTTAAATAATAGGAATTAAATGTATATTTTTGTAACAATACTTATTAGCTCGTTTGAAAAAATAAAAAAAACTCTTTGTAATTCGAACATTAGAAGTAGAAAATTGTTGATAATAGTTTTACATCAATCTATGACTATACATTTTTATTTTATTACAGATATCAGAAAAAAACATTTTACTCTAATTCCTAAAAATGACATAAATGTTGGTACTTTATTTAATATATGCATATATCTATTGTTTCAACTTGTTTTATGAATGATATATTTTGTTTTAGGTGTTCTTTTATTTGTATAAAATAAATAAAAAACAATGAAAACTTTTTGAAATAAATGTTATAAAAACTAAAATTTTAATATAAAAATGTCTTTTTAATAGATAAGACCATGGTTGTGTCTAGTCGTTGATGACTTTTTGCAACATTATATTTTATGGAAACTATAAAAACTATTTTATTCATTCAAGGTTGCTTTTTAAAATAAATATTTTTTGTGATGCTATTCAGACACAAAACAAACCCTTTAAGTTTCAGGAAAGATTTAATAGCATAGGTTAATGACAATCTTGTAACCAGAAAACTTAATTTAATTTAACTTTTTGGCTTTTATGAATTTTAGTTTTTACAACATTTATTGAAAACAGTTTTCATTGGTTTTTATTTATTTTTTATGTATCAAAAAAGGACTAAAACAAAACGCCTATGAACAGAAAATAAAATAAAGTGTTGCACTCGGAAAACAAATAGTTGAAACATCAGATATATTCATGTATTATATAAAGTACTGACTTTCACGTCTTTTTTAGGGAACTTATATGATAAAGCAGGGTTTTCATTTCACATTTCACTATTTACAACATACATTGGATTATTTTTCTGAAATGGTCTAGGAATGGACTTCTTTTTTCATAGAGTTGTCTTTTTATGGTCATAGTGGTCATAAACTGAAAAATATTGTTGAGTTTTTTTAAACAATGATCTGAAGGGCCACAAGATTAAAACTTGTGGAAGTTGACATTTCGATACTACTAATAAAGATGCAATAATTAAATCAACCACCTTAATTGATCCAAGATAAACCAAGAATGAATGAAGATCCAGCTTAGCCAAAGATAAATTATGTACAAATTTTATGACTATGTAAATGATTAGTTATTCAATTAAGTAAGTACAAAGCATTACTAAAATAATAATTATTATTTCAAATTACAAAGACGGCAAGTGACTTGGGGAGGAGAAAATTCTCTGACACCTAATCATGTTCAGGCTGGTTCTAAATCAAAACATCGGAAATCAGTCTCTGGGACTAATAAGGTAATTTAATTTATAACTGAAACTCAAAAACACATCATATATATGTAATACTAATTTAAATTCATTTTTAGTTAAAAAAGAATGAAAAGAGTAAAAAGAAGAAAGGAACTAAAGCTAAAAAATCCCGCTTTTCATGTTTAATTCGGTAAGTAATATAACATTCTATAAGTATGTAGTTTACATAATGTTTTATTAATTATTATTAGATTACTTTTTAAAAATATTTATGTAATATTTTTATTTCCTTAAATTTTTGTTTAGAGTATATAAATAAAATTTGTATCAATATATAGATGAAGGATTTGTAGAGTTGAATTCACTTATATTAGAAATTAAAAGTCTGATTCAAGCATTCTTTCTTTATACAAGTGCTAAGAGAAAAAGCACCAGTTTTACTAGGTGTTATTGTCATTATGTATAGCATTTCCAAGTCAAATTCAACCTTTTCAAAGTAGAATTTAATCTTTTCCATTTCAAATTCAACTTGTTTAAATTCAACTCGGCTTCAATAATTAATAAAAATTAATTAACAAGTTTTATGTTTTTAAAGTTCTTTTAATAATCATTTATATTTTTGATAACTGACTTTATGTTATTGTTAACTGACTAACCAGGGGCCCTTTTACATAAAATTACTCACAGTTTTAAGAATAAGTACTAATTAATTTTGGCTTTAAGACATTTTTGATTCTAGGGATTATTTGGGTTATAAGAGATTCGTTTAATATTGATCTTAAAATTGCATGCTAAGGAGATCTTTGGGAAAAAGTGGGGATATAAAGGGGGTGGGGGTACATTCAGTAGATAAAGAAAGAAACGCTAAAATTGGGAATCTCAAATCAAGATTATCTCAATAGAGATGAATATAGGGAAAAATTAGGGATGATAAAGGTCCTTGTAGATGCCAAAGAGGTGAGAAAGGGGAGAGTATGGAGCAAGGAAGAAGAAGAGTGCAGTCTGATAGAATGAAGAATAGGAAAAGAGGAGAATGTGTGATATATTTAAAAGTTTTGATTTCTTTTAATTTATTTGTAGAAATTGCAGCTTCAAAATGACTAAATGAATTGTCCAACATAGTGTCAGAGATATAATATAAATAATTAAATGTTAAAGTATTACTTGGTATAAACTTATCAATATTGTATCTATCGTTTGGCTATTTTTATTTACTTGTATATTATTGCTTCATTGAAGAAATAAATATAATAGTTAAGTAATTTTTTATTTTTTTTTTATTTATTATAGAGATATTTACTGTATTAACACAAAAAATACATCAAGTAAATGTGACTGTTCACACATGAGATATGGACATGATAGGCGTGAGAAGAATCTACCCATTGGTAGCACTTCAAAGGTTTTTCAGACAAGAAGGTCTCGAGGCCATCGTCGTTTCAGCCGCCTCGGAGGATGATCAGAAATAGAAGGAGATGAGAGATTGCGGACAAGTGGGTTTGGGTGGAGTGGTAATTTGGAGTGAAAGGAAGTATATCTAATTCGGGCTAAGTCTGCAACTAATGGGATATTCAGGTCTTTGTGGATTATTTTATTGGTGACAAAGTAAGGGGCATTTAGGATCTTTCGGAGGATTTTGGATTGTAAGGATTGGATGCGAGAGGAATTTGATGGCTTGGTGGATCCCCATAGTTCAATTCCATATGTCCAAATAGGTCTAAGTATGGTAATATAAATTAGTTTTTTGTAGTAGGTGGGAAGTTTTGAACGTTTGTCAAGTAAATGTTGTAATAAGCGATATCTGCGAGCTGTTTCTTGTCGTTTCAGTCTAGTGTGAGGATTCCAAGTAAGTCGTCTGTCAAGATGCAGTCCAAGGTATCGGATCTGTTCAACTGAGGTGAGTGGAATATTGCCAAAGGATATAGTGGGACAGGCAGACATAGGTTTGCGGTGCAGGGTAAAGGTAATTTGGTGGGATTTAGTAGGATTTATTTTGATCCTCCACTTTTGACACCATTCTTCAATGGAAACAATGTGAGACTGAAGAGTTTGGGAAGCAATAGTTGGGTCATTGTTTACAGATAACACACATGTGTCATCGGCGTATGTAGTGAGGACAGTGCAAGGATGAGTAGGAATATCAGCTGTATATATGGTATAAAGGATTGGACCCAGGATGCTACCTTGGGGCACACCTGCGTTCTGAGGAAATATGGCGGAGAAGGAAAGGTTATGGTTTACTTTAAAGGTTCTATCTGTGAGGTAGGAACGGATTAATAAGAAGTAGGTAGGAGGGAGGAAGTGACGAAGTTTGTAGAGCAGTCCTGGATGCCAAACTCGGTCAAAAGCCTGTTCCACATCGAGGAAGGCTCCAGTGCAATACATTCCACGCTCCAATGTGGAAGATATCACATCCACCACACGGTGACACTGCTGTATAGTGGAATGGGATGAGCGAAATCCAAACTGGTGGTCAGGAATAACGTGATGAATGTCAAGGATTGGATATAGACGTTTTAGGAGGAGTTTTTCCAGTATTTTGCCCATGATGGGCAAAAGAGAGATAGGACGGTAGGATGATGGATTTTCTAGAGACTTTTTAGGTTTAGGAATCATTTTGATAATGGACAATTTCCAAGGATCGGGAAAGTAGGTAGAACGAAGTGTGGCATTATATATGTAGGTGAGTAAGAGTATGGCTTTTTTGGGGAGCTGTTTCAGGATATGGGATGTGATGAGATCATGGCCAGGAGCTTTTTTGGATGGTAATCTTTGAATGATATTAATGATTTCGGAAGGGTGAAAGGCCTTAGGAGGAAGGGACATTTGGAGAGGAACAGTTAGTTCTGCTTCAACATGTTCACTATGGCTGGGATTAAGGATATCAGGGTGCGGATTAAACGTGTTGAAAAGGTGTTCTCCAAAGATTTGGGATTTCTCTTCATCGGATCTCGACCAGGTTTGGGATTTAGTGAGGAGAGGATGATTAAAGGTTTTAAATTTCAGCAGTTTTGCGGTTGTTGTCCATAAAGATTTGTCTGAAGTGGTCAAGTTCTCTGTAAAGTTCTGAAAGTTTTGTAGTTTGAATTTTCTTATTTCTGTTTTTAATTTGTTTGTCAGGTGATTGTAATGCTTTTTGTCAGATGGATATCTTGTGTTGTGCCATTTTTTCCTTGCCCTACGTTTGTCAGTCAGTAGGAGTCGAATGTGATTCGGTAAGTTTGTTTTATGAAGATGTCCAATTTTGCGAAGCGATGTGTTGGTGTCTATGACAGTTTCTATCGATTTTGTAAGTTCTTGTATGGCGGAGTCTATGTCATGTTTAGTTTTTAAAGGAATGTTTAAGTCAAGTTTGATCTCTAAATCATTACGAAAACAGTCCCAGTCAACGCGACCTTTAATCAGGGAAGGAAGAGAGGGTTTAATAACTGGTTGTGAATGCATGAGGAGAAGAACCGGACTATGATCTGAGGAGAGGTCATCGAGGGATTTGGTTGTAGTTTGAGCGGAGGGAATTTGGGAACTAATAAAGATGTCAAGTATATCTGGACGTTTTTTAAGGGAAGTTGGCCAGTACGTGGGATTCTGGGGTTACAAGATCGAATAGCTATTGGAGGTTGTGACGTTGGAAAGAATCCTGCCACGAGTGTTGGACGTTCGGCATCCCCACCGTTGGTCTTTGGCGTTGTAATCGCCCCCAGCAATGAAGCGCGGACCAAAGGATCGGAATAAGGATTCAAGGTTGTTATAGGTGAGAGAAGTAGCAGGAGGGCAATATACAGCTGAGAAGGTTATGTTAAATGGTAGGACGGATAAAGTATCAGAGGTCGACTGAATGGTGTCGGTTGGAGTGGAGGGAACCAGGGAGTGGGGTAAGGATTTGTGAATAAGGAAACATGAACCAGCGTGGGATGTGTTGTCTGGGTGATCTGATCTGTAGGTAATGTAGTCACGTATGTAAAAGTGAGAATGAGTAGTGAAATGAGTTTCTGTAATCAGGGCTATGTCTATGTAATTGTCATGAAGAAATATGTCAAGAGTTAAGTAATTAGTAAACAAATAAAAAACTATGTAGAGAAATTAAATAAGAATAAATTCTTAGATGACAATCTAACTAAAAAGTTAATAAATCAACATTGTTACCATTCTGGAGTGTTTGGATTATTAAAACTTCAAAAATAAAGCATTAAGGCCAATTGTTAATGGTATAAATGGACCAACTTATAATCTATCACAATATTTATAAAACAGTTTCAGAATTTGTACAGAAATAAGGAATTTGATTTAGCAAATACAATGGAAGTGAAAAATAAAATTAATAATATAAAAATTGATGACGAAATTATGGTCAGTTATGATGTGATGTGACTTTTTACAAATATTCCTTTATAATACACACATACATATTTGGCGCAACAACCCGTTAACAGGTCAAGGCCTCCTCTAAAAGTCTCCGCCAGTTGGGCCAGTCTGTTGCTGCAGCTCTCCAGTTCCTGACTCCTAGGAGAGAATTAGCATCTGCTGCAACAGAATCAGCCCACCACACATTCGGCCTGCCCACTCTTTGCTTGCCATGAATATATATATATATATATATATATATATATATATATATATATATATATATATAATATAATGGATATATGAATATATATGGATATATGAATATATATATATATATATATATATATATATATATATATATATATATATATATATAATCAATATTTACTATAATCAATATATAAACTACAGACTATTGTCATTAATTTTCCAATGGTCAACTATTGATATTCATCACCAATATTTTAATATTGTGTCATCACATTTAATGAAATATTTTATAAATATTATATTATAATAAAAAATAATGTATAAGATACATAATAATAAAAATTGCTTTCTAAACTTGATATAATAGCTATTTGAAATATTCCAAAATTGAGGTGGTTCTAATACCAATAGATTTGACAATCAACTGAGTTACTTTTTTATTAATGTTCATTTTTAAAATGCAAAGAAATAGAAGTAATTTGTAAAAATGTCAATAGTAATAGTTATGTATTGTTTGATTTATTATTTACTAAAAGAATTTTTTTGTTAATAGCTGCTTTAATCCAAAAGTTGATCATGATGATGAAAATGATGGTGATGATTCAAACAAGACTTCAGTGCCTAGAGCTGCAATCCGTGGTATTTATTTTGATTATTTCAATTATCACAGTTAGAACTAACAATTTTCAAGATATTTTTATTATAAGATGTATAAATATACACCCTGTAATATTTACTAATTTGCTGTTTTCCAAAGATATATAATCACATTTTCTAGAGGGAATGACATTAATTTGAACTCTGCACATATCAAGTGGTAACATAGGTGGAATTCAATAATTCAAATTATCATTTGAAGACTATGAAATTTTTTGTAATAAACTTATGCGTGATAAAGGATTGTATATGACCATGAAGTTACGACTTCTTGGTTTATGATGCATAAAGTCTTCATGTTTAAAAGTAATGTTATTATGTTAGAATATTGAAACTGTTTAAATAAAGAATGTTTTCTTATGAAAAATGATTAGAATGTCCCTTATATTATGAAGAGGGGCAGCAATTATTCAAACAGCCATACCAAAATCCTCTAAAGGCCTGAATTTTATAATTCATAAAAACTTATTTGTTTGTTTATCTACCTTTTTTCAATTGGGTTATAGATAACTTTGGAGAATTTGAAGATCCATATCTTTGAGTTTTATCATTTCTCCAACCAAATTTTATTTTCATGCATTAAGATAGATTTTATAATTTTTCAATGAGCCCTGAAATTTTAAAAGGATCATTTGAATGAATTTTCTGATACAGTCTAATAAAACTCTGACTCAATAATATATTTGAGGTTGTTTAGATTCCTTGAAATAAAAAAAAAATAAATAAATAATAATAAAAAAAAAAATAATAATATATATATATATATATATATACATTGCCGGACAAAATTAAAGGATCACTTCAATATTTTGAAATTACTGAACTGTATAGGGTATTTTTGAAAATATTCTTTTTTCTTTGGAAGTCACACTTTATTATAAGGGTAATAAAAAATAAAAAATTCTTTTCTAGAAATTTTTAATAGGAAAACAAATAAAAAAATATAAATGTCCTACAGTCTCAAAATGAAAAAGTAAATCTTTGAAATGAAATAAAATAACAAAACTGAATAAAAAGGAATAATTCGAGGAAAACGATCAATAATTGGTATTCCCACCTCTAGCTCTGATAATTGCTTCCATTCTCCTGCCCATTCCAGCAACCAGCGCTCTTACATGTTGTTCCACTCTTCCACTAACATTTCCCTTAAATCTGCCAAATTTTGTGGGTCTCGGGCGCGGACACGTCTTCCAAGCATGTCCCATACATGCTCTATTGGGTTCATATCTGGACTTCTGGGTGGCCAAACCATAACGTCAATTTCTTCTTGTCTGAGGAAATTTTGCACTGATTGAGCAACGTGAGGTTGGGCATTATCGTGCGTAAAAATAAAGTTACTTGCGATATTTCTGGCGAAAGGTATTACATGTGGCTCAAGTACCTGCCTAATGTACCTATCAGCAGTTATAGAGCCACGGTTCACAAGAACCAACTCTGTACGGGAGTTTAAATTTATGCCAATCATACCATCACTGACCCACCACCAAACGCAACCCTTGGAGAAAAAGTGCATGTGGAGCATACCTCTCTCCCTGCCTTCTCTATACCTTTTCCGTCCATCTGGAGATCAGAGATAGAATCGTGACTCATCGCTGAATAATACGAGGCTCCAATCTTCCTAAGTCCAATTTAGGTGCTCCCGAGCAAACCTCAAGCGCTCAACCCGGTGTTCCCTGGAGAGAAGAGGTTCAGTAGCTGAAGGATGGAAGGTCAATCCATAATCGTTGAGTCGTCTTCTCACGGTTCGCTCTGAAATTTGCACATTCCTTAACCTCTGGAGGAGACCACGCAGACTGTTACCATTTGATCGGCGATCCCGAAGAGCATGCAGTTGCAAAAATCTCTCGTCACAGTGGGAAGTTGACCTCGGACGGCCTTGTCCGACTCTTCTTGTATGCCCTCCAGTTTGACAGTGCCTATTAAGCACCCTGAACACTACGGATTGTGACCGCTGGAGCCGTTGCACAATATGCCTTTGAGAAAACCCTTCTTCACTCAAAGCAACAGCACGAATTGATTCCTCTTCGGTCAATGCTCTTCTGTTGGCCATCACAACGTTCTTACTAAACTCACAAGTAAAAACAAAGTCTCTTAAATGTTAGAAAATCTTCAATAAGATGAATCTTTGCTAACAACTAACCATTTTCTGATAGGGAGAAAGAAAAGAAGAGAATTAACTGACCCTTTTCTCCATAAATGGGTGGGAATATAAACAGGTAGAGGATTAACTTGATAAGATACAACACAAAGTCCAGTCTGGGACAATGGAATTCCTATTTTTATCTCTTATGTAATAATAATATAAATATTTGTAAGTGATCCTTTAATTTTGTCCGGCAGTGTATATATATAAATATATATATATATATATATATATATATATATATATATATATATATATATATATATAAGTTACTTATGGGTCTTGATGTTCAGACCATGTTTGGCCACGTTTCGAGAATTTATTGTTCTCATACTCATACCAATTTGTGAAAAATAGTGTCTTACCTGTGTAGAAATTACAATATTTGAAAGAACACTCAAATATTGTATACACACACACACACACACACACACACACACATATATATATATATTATATATATATATATATATATATATATCCAATTTTTGATTCTATGTCATATCCAATGAAAAAATGGAATAAGAAATCAACTTCTGTTTCGAATTTTCCACTTTTTATTTCCTTCCCATCCTTCCCTACACGGGTTTCTTATGTCTTCAAGGCAGTAATTTCTTGATCCATCCTAAGGAAGTGTCTGAACCACTTCAGCTTGTGCTCCTCATGGATGGTCTTAGCCGGTTTGACTTCGAGACTGGGTTCGCCCTTCCGTGTCCTATCTCATTTGCCCTTTCCTTCGACTTTCCAAAGGTATCACACTACCATGTCTTGGATATGTATTTTTATGTTCATATAATATATACTTTGTTCCATTCTTTGTAACAAATACAAGCGCATCTTGATTTCTATATATTAATTGATTTCTATTCTGTTATAATTTTTTTCATATTAGATTATACTTCACTGGTTTGTATTTTCTATTTATATTATAATCTTACAAGTTATTACATACACATATGATTCAATGTTTATGTATCATATCTCCATATCTCATTTTTTTAGGAAATATCGAAGATAATATGTTTGATCAATTATTTATTCCAGTGGCATTGATTAATGGGTTTAAAGTTAAGCTTGTTAATAATGTCCAGCCAACACAATGTTATTTTTTTAAGACTGATGGTATTTTTTATGCCTTTTCAAATAGTGTTTACTTAAAGGTATGTAATAATAATATTTTAATATACTTACTTACCTTCTTTCTCTGTCCGTAGTTTAAAAAAACACTTGTTATAACAGTGAATTTTAAAATATCACCATAATTCTTTCTTAATGGGCAAAACCACATTTTTCAGAAATTATATTAGGACACCATAATTTTAAAAACAAGCTCAACATTCTCCTTTCCCAAAATATGGATTCAACATATTAGTGTTAAGGAAATTTCTTCTAAGTGCACTTAGGTTTAAATTAAACATTAAATGTTTTATAATTTATTTGCATTTTTTCTTTGGAAAAACAGTGAAAGTTGATTGAGGATTTTCTTTTATATTTTGCTAACTAAAGACTTCAGATTCCATAAATTTTTTTTTTTTTTTTTTAAATAGTTTAATTTTGATTATGGGACAGAAAAAAATTAGGAGTAATTTAAGGGCCTTCAAGTAATTGGACGACTTGTATGCTAACTAACCTGTGATAATAAATTAATACAGAACTTAAGAAAACAATGCATTTTAGTTTTTAGCTGTTGTTTAATAACTAAGTCATGTAAATCTGTCTCATTTTTTAAACTCTTTTGAAGTGGGGATTTTCGTTCAACTGGGGGAAATTTTGAACAGCTAGGTGAATAAGAAATATTTTGATTTAAAAGGCTGTATCCAATTAATACATATTTATATACAACATACTCAGACCAAAGAACTTAGTCTTTCATTTCTGTTAATAGCTTTATATTTTTAGTAATTAACCTTACATGTGATCAACTGTCAGTAAATTAAAACAATTTGGGTTAGTACAAAAATAAAATTCTAATAATTATTGCCAAATAATAATTACAGATATGAAAAAAACAAAAAATATTTACGTTGTACTAAAGAAGCTACATTTTCATTTCAAAGTGTTAAGGGAACAATACACAGTGAGAGAAGAGGCATGTGAAGTAATCGAAAAGAGTTAACGCTATTAGCAGGAAAGGGAAATGTATAATTGTTTTTAATAAACGCAAACGATAATAAAATTAAAAATTACCTTTAAAAAATCCTCAAATATTTATAAAATCATTAAATACTATTTTTAAAAAAATATAACAAAACTAAATAATAAAGTTACATCAAAACTAACAATTGTAATGAACAAATTATGAAAACATGTTTTTTTTTAATTTAGAAATTTAAATTTTAAAAAATAATTAACATTATTTTTAATAAAAGTTAAAAAAAAAAAAAATATATATTATATATATATATATATATATAATATATAGTTGTATAGAAAACGCGGATATTGTATATCTTCTCTCCATCTATACTTTCTCTTATTCACTCTATATATACCTCCAGATGATGCCGTAATTCAAGGTTTTTGTGAATTCCAAAACCATTTAGAGGGATTTTGATATGGTTTTCACTATAATTTAGGACCTTCTTTCCAGAAGGTTTATAAGTAAAATACATTTCAAATAAACTTTTTCCCAGAAGGGAAAATTATATTTTCTCTAATCAAGTCATTAAAAAATTATTTATGAAATATGAATAATAATACAGACATATAATATGGTGCAAGATTTTAGAAAAGATTTTATAAGTCCATAAACTTTTTAACATATATTATTTGTACTGTAATTAGGTAGGTTATGGTGTTTCAGTTTTATCACCGTGCGTATCATCAAGTTATTTTCTTCCACACCGTATGCAAGATTTTAGAAAACATATTATGTACCAAATCTTATGCAAGTAATTAAAATAAATGAAGTGTTGTTATAAATCCATAAAATAACATTTTTATTAATTATTTCTTCTTGTAGATTATTTCATGAAAACAGATGTTTTACTCTAAACTAAATGGGAATCGTGTGGAAACTAAATTAAACTTTTAAAATGTATTTTAAATTGTTTGTTTGTTTACTCATTTAATGTCACTTTATACTACTGTGGCCAATCAGATGATGCTACAGCGGGAGTCCAAAATTTTGCCTAGGTAGGTTTAATTGGGAAAGAGATTTTATATCCCTTCCGAAGAACTGCATAACCGAGGATTTTTTACTCCCTTTAAAATTCTAGGACTGTCTGCCGGGTTTGAACCCGCCACCTTGGGCATAGAAGGCTATTATGCTAGGCGATACATCACAGGCTGACCCCCATTTTAAATGTTTGGTTTGAAATATTAATTAGTAATTAATTGAATAAAATAGGAACCGCTGTTATTTCTGTAGTTTTTTATTTTTTCACCCTATGAATATATGTTTTCGTTGTAAATGGAATTTCAACGGAATATAAATTAACTTTTAAAATTTATTTGAAATAGTTGTGTGTAAAGTGAGTAATAAGTAATATAAAATCCCAGAATTACATTATTTTAATGGATGGTAATTAACTAGTTTTTCATTTTCAATAGACCTTAATATTTAACATTTAAACATGCTTTCTTAGAACTGAGCACTATTTTATTATCATTGGAAACATGGGCATAAGAAGGGAAAGGGTCATAGGGGAGGAAGAGGGCTTCTCTATCTCTAAAGATTAAAAAATGTTGAAAGTGTTCTAGAATTCACTATTGCTGACATCACATATTTTCAGCTTTCATTTGGCTCTCCTCTCACAGTGTAGCGAGGGATTTACCCTTTTTTTTCCTCAGTCTTTAATTATTCACTCGAGTGAAGGGAACTCTTGGATTTTTCAATGTGTGGATTGCCCTTCACAATAATTCATTTGTTGTTTCTTTTAACTCTCATATTAAGGTAATTGAGATTTTTATAAATTATGTGTTTTACACCAACTCCCATTTATATCATTATATCTGATATAATGTCATGTCTATATCATTAACCTGCTTCATTTGGTGACACATTTTAAGTTGCTCATTAATTAAAATTCAGTTCCCTCTATCTAATTACATTATTTAAATTTATCTTTTATATTTACCAGTACATGGTATGTTTTCACTGTGATCTGCTAAATATATGAAGGATCAGAACCAAGTAATAAAACATTCAATTTTTTATCTGTATCCTATTTTTATGACAGTCATTTAATTGATTCTTGTATTACTTTGGAAACTAAAATTCAAGATAATACTCTAGAAAATATATAAAAATTATTAATTGCATTGTAATAATGCCTTGTTTTTTGGGAAATAACACTAAGGTTGATAAGGTTAACTCCACCTCTGGTAGGGCTCTAACCTTGCGGGTCCTAAACCCAGGTAAAGGAGGAGGGTTTTAGTAAGAAGCCAACACCCTCATCTAAGAAGAAACCTCAGTGTTATGAAAGACTCATTAACAAAAACGACCTAGCATATGCCAGACAGACACATCTTCAACTTTCAACAAACAAATTGGTTATATGGAATGTGAGAACACTCTTCTGACTTAGGGCCTTTGATACCTGGGGGATAGGCTGTGAGTGAATCCCCATTTAATTACATTCTTATAAAAGCCCTGCCAGGATTTGAACTCACAACCTGTAGCATGAGAGACTTGTGCGCTAGCCACTCAGCCACGGGCTCCCCAGACGGACACATCTTCAACTTTCAACAAACAATTTGGTTACATGGAATGTGAGGACACTTTTCTGACTAAGGGCCTATGATAAAGTCAGACTTAAGTGCAATAAGTATGATTTTGATATAGTTGCTCTCTAAGAAGTATGTTCGTAAGGAGTGGACATTTTTAATAAGATTATACTCTACATTATGGTGGAAGTAAAGATTGACATGATTCTGGTGGCGCATTCCTGGTAAAAAAATAAAAAAGTACCATAATGCAATAATGAACTTCCGAGCAATAAATAATCGTATTTACAAAATAAGACTACGTGGAAGCTCGTTAATAATGCATCCTCATAATAAAAAAGTTGAAATAATTAAATTAAGTATATAATTCATGCCCATATTACAACATCTAGATCATAATGGGTGATTTTAATGTGAAAACAGTCAAAGGAGAAGTATATTGGTCCACAATAGGAATGGGCAGCACCATGGATGACAATGGAGGAAGATTTACCCAGTTTGCAGCATCCAAAATGTCAGTTATAGTGAGTTATTGTATTCCCTCATGTATATCCATAAACAGATTTGGCTTACTCCTGACGGAAAAACACTTCTTTGTTGATAATAAACACTATAGCTGCACAATGGATATAAAACGTTATTGATTCAGATCAATACTAAGGTATCCCACAGTAATCCAAGAAAAAATGGAATATAGATAAGCTCAAGAATGAAGGAATTGCCCAACTGTTGGAAGAAAACATAGACAGACAAAATCATAAGTGTGCTTTAGATACTGGGGAAGGAATTACTATTGATGGATATTTGAACAGACTGGAGTCACAGGGGCTGAAGCTGTTGCAGTTAGAGAACATAGAAGAAGGAATGGATGGTTTTACTATGAATGTCAGAATGATATCGAAAGGAGAAACATTGCTCCTATAAATTCCTGCAACAAAATATAAGACAATAGGAAATGGAATATACCAAAGCAAGGCGAGAGGCAAAGAAAATTGGTAAGAAGAAGAAAAAACAGGCACTAGAGAAACAGTTAAAGAACATCCAAGAGATAGCCAATAATAATGAAAGTAGATAGCTTTATAAGAAAATAGGGACCATCAAAAAAGTGTATATGCCTTAAGTGGGTGAAAAGCAATGAAGGTGACCCGTTGACAGCAGATTGATTCTTCTTAAGTGGAAGAACACTTCCAAGAATTACTGAATAGTGATGCAGATGTAGACACAGTTAAGATCCCCAATAGTTTGTTTGTTTATTCGTTTAACATCACTTTTATGCTACTATGACTAATCGGACGATACTACAGTGGGAGTCCTAAATTTGCCTATTCAGGTTTTATTAGAATAGGGATCTTTAACGAGTACCCGGCATTGCACAGGCTCAGGACCACCTTTTAACGTCCCCTCCGAAGGACGGCATAATTAAGGATTTTTTACTCCCATTAAAAATTCCTAGGATCCCCTATAATGAAACAATGTAGATAGAAGAATGATGGGAAGAAATAATTCCCCCAACATGGTAAGAACTGGAGGAAGTGATTAGCAAACTGAAGAGTAACAAAGCACCTGGTATTGATATGAATACCAATTTTTTACGGGCAGGCCAAAAAATGTTGAGAGAGTTGCATAGGATCATAAAACGAATATAAAAGGAAGAATCCATGCATGGAAAATGGAGCACTAGGAATATATTAAGAATAAAATGAAAATATTCTGGGAGTATAATGTGGTGACATGGAGGTTATTTGTGGACCTTACAGCAGGGTAAAAAAAAAAAATCCTTTACTATCCAGGGACAAGTCCCTTTATAATAACATTTACAGAATATAGAAAATGAGCTTAAGAGTCTTAAAGTAAAATAATAAAATATATAGATATGATAATGTATAGCGTATGATAATACGTATATATAGATCCAAAGTATATCCTGTAATAAAAGAAGCAAATATCCTCCTCAAAAAAACTATTAAGGTTAACCAGAATAACAATGAGGTACGCCAACTATCACATAAGAATCAATGCTGTCTGAGCCCATAGAAATAAGGAATGGACTGAGACAAGAAAAAGCTTGGCCCCTCTGCTGTTCAAACTGGTCCTTTAGAAGATAATCAAGAAGATAAACCAAGAAGGAAACAACATAATCATTAACAATTAGCCAAAATTTATGGTCTTTGTGGATGATTTTTGAGAGAAATTGGTAGGTAGTTGAGGAGGGGTTAGTTGACTTGAGAAGGAAGGCAAGGAGAGCCGATCAATCAATGTTGATAAAACCAAAATAATGGCCATAGAAAGAACTAGATGGCAATATTCACCATGTTAAAATTTAGGTGGTGAAAATATGGAATTTGTGTCCACTTCTTTATAATCAATAATCAACCATCACAAATGATGTGATTTACATAGAAGAAGTTAAAAGTATAACACTAGCAGAAAATAAAGCATGCTTTTCACTGAGGACTTGAGAAAGAGCAATTTAATATCAAGAAAAGACAAAGTTTGAGTGTACAAGACATTGATCAGGCCAGTTGTTACATATGGAAGTAAAACTTGGACCACGAATAAGCCCACGACAAGATTGACAGGTTCAAAAGACAAGTGCTTTGAGGAATTTAAGGAGCTTTACATGAAAACGAGGAAGTAGAAATATCAATACTCTATAAAATAGAGTAAGTTGAATAAGCTGCAATTATACTACCATGTCTAATAAATGGATGAAGAAAGACAGGTGAAGAGAGTCTCAGACGGAAGAATATATGTAAATCAAGCTGAAAGAAGACCTAGAGTATAGTGGAAGGAGGAGGTGGAAGAGAACACGAGGAAGGTGGGCATCCATTCGTTTCATAGAGAACAGAGCTCTGTGGCAGCAAATGATAAAGCAGGCCAAGGACCGCTTCGGTCTGTAGTTCCAGAAGAAACAGAGAAAGAACCTTCTGCCTATATTGTCAGTTCATATCCTGTTTTAGAACTTAATACATTGATGCTGAAAATTATTGTAACTTAAATGTTATAAAGCTTATGTTTGTGCACTACGTTTCTCCATCTATCAATCTTGAAACTCCCACTTCTGTTAAGTCCATACTGACCAATAGGCTTACTTGCTAGACTAATTTCTCCTAGACTTGTAATACCTTCACCCATGATGAACTGTTAAAAAAAAAATTATGATTGAAAAAAAAAAAATTGGATCAATTATAAAACGAAAATTAATAAATATGTTTTTCTTATTATTACTTTATTTATTTTAAATACAAAAATTATGTTATTTTTATTAACCAGAAGAAGTACAAATATAATGAGGTAGAAAATAAATGGGCTGGTTTATAATTTTTCCTAAAACCATAATTTACATTTAAATAAAATCTGACATTTTACATTTATGACTAACAAATTATTTAAATGATAATTTAAATTTTATTTATGCTTCAAATTATGCAGAATTGGAATTTTTAAAACAAACATTTTTCTTGAGTATTATCTAGGGCCCTTACTGGTTTGATGAGTGACTTAATTCAATGTCATCTATTCATGTTGCTATTGTAGAAATTGTTCTATATACTTTTTTCCTGTATTTGATGTTGTACTTTATTTATTTAAATGTAGCTTATATTTCTCATTAATTTCTTTTTAATCATACAAATTTCTCAAAATTAGATGGAGATAATTTTGACAAAAAAAATTAGTTTGAGACCTGCAGGTCAGTTTTCACTATTCATTAACAATCCTAATAATAAACCAGTTAATGAAATTGTAATAGATTATAATGTAATTGATATGCCGGATAAATCCATGCTTATCAGCCGGCAGACTAAATTTGATCCTTCATCTAACAAAAAGATTGCTGTTTTAGATTTGAGGTAAGTGATATATTCAATTCTTTAAAATACTTTTTATTACCTTTCCATTCAATATTTCCCACTACAAACTATTTTGAAATAAGATTATGTATTCTTACACTTGTTGGGCATTGGAGAAAATCAAACTTTGTTTTTTTCTTCCTCAACTTAATTATAAATTAAAACTTCTATCTTCTTTCAGGATTTAATAGCTTAGTTAATTAATTGAATAAAAACCTTAGCACTTAATGAATAGGATTTAATATCTAAAAACTTTAGTGGCCACTTCTGCCTATCACAAACAAAAAAAAAGTTAATTTAAACTGGTTTCTTTTCTACCCGGGGAAGAAAAAAATTATGTTTTCTTCAGTAAGTTTAATTTTGGTTGAATATAGAGTGATTACTGATTAATCCTTCAAGCTAATTAACTTTCCTATTGCAGCAATGGGAATTGTACAATATTCTCTTTATGAAATATAGTTTGGTTAAACTAAATCCATTTTAAGGATGCTTTCAAGCAGACCTGAAAATCTAAAATGTTCTATTTATATTTTGACATCTTACTTATGTTCTGAATTATTTTTAGCCCTCAGCTGGGCAACAAATACCCTACTTTTCTGAGAATTTGAAATGTCACTATCCTTTAATTTCATATAAACGATATTGAGGTTTTTTTTTTTTTTTTTTTTTTTTTTTTTTTTTTTTTTTTTTTTTTTTTTTTTTTTTGGGATTGGTCTGGAATTTGCTGCCGTTTAACCCTAATTCATGGAAAGGAATTAGCTTACCCTGACATTTTTTTTTTTTTTTTTGTTTAGTTGAGAATGATATTTAATAAACATGCGTTGACAAATTAAAAGGAACCATATTTGAATATTTGAAAGGTATACTACTGTACTAACAATCTTAATACAAAACAGTATCAAAATAAAAATATCCTATCTCATCATTCCAAAATTGTTGTTATCCCAGATAAGCCTACATCCTCTTCACTCTCAATAGCACGTGTTCCACAAGGATCTTTGCTGTCACCAATCCTTTAAAAATATATGTATGTATCATATTACATTTATACATATATATTAATTTACCTACCTGACTCCATTCATTATTAACGGTATTCTTTATATGCTCATGACCTCCAGATGTAGCTTTTCTTTTATCCCAGTGAGATGCTTGAGACGAGCTGTAAGCTACGAAATGTCTACTTCTAATTTCTCACCTCATCTTTCTCCATTTTGACTATAGCTGCCTAGTATTTGGTGGATTTGCTGATGAGAAAAGACTGGTCAGAGTGATGAATTGTTTTATTAGATTCATCTTCGGAGTCACCAAGCTCTCCAGCATCTCCAACAGATATGCCTAGTTGAAGTGGCTCAATCCACTTTCTCGACAGCAATATTTCTTAGGAGTATACCAATCCCATACCTTTAAAACCAAAAATCCACCTTACATTTGTATGTTTGGTGTTCCATATTGAGGAAATTTGGTCCATACTTTTCATTTGTCATAAATTTTGTCTTTTCAAAGGAGATCCTTAGCCTTGTTTGGCTTGCGATATTTTCCAAGAGATTGATTTGTATGGTTGGTTCTTCCGTAATTCTGATAGTAAATGCCAAGCAGTTGACTTTAATTCCTACCGATTTTCTCCCTAGGCAAATTGGGTTTATTCCTCGACTCTCCAGTTCTGAGCTTCAAATCCTGTTTTTTTTTTACGAGCATGATAATCCTCCTGCTTCTCCTTCCTCACCACTTGCATGATGAGGTCCGGGGCTTGCTGCAGGCAAAAGTAAAGTTCTTTCTTTCTTTATTGTAATAATTTTTATTCGCTGTTGCAAACAAGTTAAATGAGGATTAAAAATATTACTCATTAAAAAAAAATTAATCTTGCTGAATAAAACAGTCTGATATCTTTACACAAAATTTCATCAATTCATGGTGCTTGATTTATGGTGCATTAAAACACTTCTTTAAATTACTTTCAAAACTAAGAAAGATTATGGATTAAAAGTTGCAATAAAATAATTCAACAGTGATCTAACAAATCCACCATTGCTGGAACATTAAAGTTCCGAGTGGAATATACAACTTATTTTTGTAAACAATAGATTTATTTGTAAATCAATAAGTGGAAAGGATAATCGCTTTTTTTGTAGGTACTACAAATCACGACGCTGTTCCACATATTTATATAGTAAGTTGAGGCTGGTTTTAGATCGGTGTAGGGATGGGGATTGTTCGTTCTTGATACAATTGGATATGCAAAATTTGAAATATGACACTTTTAGTCTCAAATAAACAATATTCAATCAACTGGAGATATTTAATAAGAGGTCAGTGGTTCTTATTTAACATTTTACTGTAATGTGTGGGTTTAAAAACCATATCTTAATTTTTATAAAACTAGGATTGTTGTACGTGATTTTGTTTTATTTTGATTGAGTTCAGCAAATGCTTGTGGAAGTATATAAATTGAGAAATACAAATATGAAATAGTTGCCTTTAATGTATTAACTGGTGCAGTATTAGTATATTCAACAATTTCCTCTTCTACAATGAAATGCTTTATTCTAATAAACACAAAGAAATTCTGAGTTCTCTACTTGTCAAATTAGACCTATAATTACCAATGTGTTTCACTAACTAATCAATATTTGGAAATTCAATGTATAAGAATCAAAGTAAAAAAAAGTCGTTCAGTACAGATTTTTAATTTCTGAATGTAGAAAGATTATTGCTAAAAAAGAACTGAGATCAAGCTTTTTGATCAGACAATACAAAGGCATATATGGTAGAACTATTTGTTGAGGGAATATCCAATAAACTTTGCTTACTAAAAAGTATAAGAACACAAGTTTGTTTGAATATCACACTTACACCTTGTATACATGCTATAACACAAAACTAAAATGAATAGTTTCAAAAATGACCTATAAGGAAAACGTTCAATAGAATTTAGTGTACAATTACGGATAAAAGACTTGGAAAAGTTTTGTGCGGACAATCACTGGCAAAATATTACAAAGTTAAAGTCACAGGCTCAAAACCATTCATAGAATGAAAGGATTTAAAAATGTGCGTAAAATGTAACAAAAGGGGAACAAATTTATTCAATTGTATACAATGTAAACAAAAAAATAAAGGAAAGTATTTTCTCTATTAAAATAATTCTTTATTTATTAAATGTAATCTATTTCACATAGACTCTGTTATAAATAAACAAAAATTCAGATGATATTCCTTATTAGTAAATTGAAAAGCAGAATAAAATAATAGTTACTTATCAGTATATTGATTTGAATAAGAAATGTTTTTAATATCTATGTTAAATATATAAAGCTACTTTTAAATTCTTCTTTATGCATTAAAGACATTGGATTAATAAGTACTTTTACATTTATACTCTTATGATGTCTTAAAAATCACCATTACTACAATACCAAAATAATATAAATACAGGAATAAGGAATTATATAAAATGTTTCATATTAATACATATTTTGGGATTAGGAACCCAAAACTAATTATGTTTAGTAATATGATAAACTAGGATATAAACAATGTAAGAGATTACCTTGAACATTGGAACTATGCTAAGCGAATCTTTTCAGAATCAACATAAACGATTTTTATGATTATTTGAAACTTTTCTTTCATTTTTATAAGTATCCATATGGTTTTAGATGAATGTTATATTACAGCAAACAAATAGACATTGGTATATTTGTGGTATAATACAATATTTTAGGTCACACATTACATATATTATTAATACACTTATAAAAAAAAGGGAGTTGAAGAGCCAAACGGTAAGTCATTGTGATATTTAACATTTAGTGGTATAATTATTGAATTTTGGCATTAAAAAGAAAAATAATAAATGCTACTTCATTGTGCAAAAGAGTACAAACACATTTTTTTTTTTTTAATTTGTAACATAATTTTTTTTCCAGGTCTGATTGGTACTCCAGATGATTAGGCCACTTTCAAGGGCTTTCATAATCTTCTTATCATTGCTAGGATTATTTTTCAATTGTATCTGTTAAATCTGCTCATTTTTACATTTAATATAGTAGTGTAGCATATAACATATTACTTTCCGTTTTAACAGTGAACAGTGGTTGTTTATTAAAATAGCCTTAAATATTCTCTAGTTTTAAGAAACACCATTGTAAAATTATTAATTTTATGAAAAATAATTCCTTGATCATTCTTTCAATATATATGTTTTTTTGTCTTGTCTTGTAGATGGTAGTAATAAAATTTACCAAATTTCTAACCAATTTTATTTATATTCATTATTCCTCAATATTCATTTCTATTTAAATAATTTGACTATCCAAAATATAGCAAAATGAAATTAAATCTGTTAAAAACATAACACATTCTTAGTCTCTAAATTTGTAATTATACATTTTGAAATAATAAATTTCATGTTTTTGTTTATTAGTTTCTCTGTGGTTACTATTTGATTACTTGTTATAGTATTGTTTTAAGTTTTAAACATAGTTAGTCTTCATGATGTGTCATGAATATTAGCCATTGATCATTGGTTGTGACTTAAAATATGATTAATATATCAGTATTATATTTAATAAAATTGAATTTGATTCAATGATGCAATTATAAATATATTATTTGAATAATCTTAATTTTTATCATGATATTGATAGGTTTATATAATTATAAGATTTTGAATTTTTTAAATTTATATAAGCTTGTATATTCAATTTTAAACAAAGTTCAAGACTGATATTTCATTGATATATAAATTAAAAAAAAAAAAAAATCATTTCTTAGCAGCTTTGGGTTATGTTTTATTAGGTATTAAGAACAGACCTTTGATGCTTCGTAAAAAAAATCATACATAAGTTTGTTTATTTTAAATACTTATATGCATGTATCAAACTATATTTTATACTTATTTTCAGTTTAGAACATAAATGTAAGTTATAAGCCACTAAGATTAGCTATTAATCATCATTTATGGCTCAAAATGAAATATAAATTTGTAGTGTTGTTTTTAATCAAATTAAAATAAGTGAAGGTAAAAAAAAAATCTACAATACAATTGTTAACATATAATGTTTAAAATATTTTTTACTATGTTATAGGTTTGTGTTTTATTTTATTTTCATTAATTAAAAGCATGTATATTGTATAGCATGGAAATTTCAATCAAAGTATAAGACTGATGTTTTATTGAAATATTAAATAAAGGAAGATTTATTTTTTTTAATTTCTCAGCAGCTTTGGATAATGTTTTAGTTTTCTTATTAGTTATTAATACCAGATTATTGATGTTTCATAAAAAAAAAAAAAAAAAAAAAAAAATCATATGTAATGTTTGTTCTTATTTGAAATGATTATATATATATATATATATATATATATATATATATAATATTTTAATTTATTTAAGTTTAAAACATAATTGTAAGTTGAGTAATTAAGATTAAACATAATCATTGCTTGTGACTTGAAATGTAATCAAAATCTTTATTATTGTTTTTAATTAAATTTAAAAAAATGTTCCAATTATACAATTGTAATTTTCATTAGTTAAAAGCTTGTGTATTAAGTTTCAATCAAAGTTTAAGACTGATGTTAATGTTATTGAAGTATTAAATAAAGTTCTTCAACCAGCAATTGTTATTTTTTTACCGATTAAGGCATGATGTATGTATATATAATATATATATATAATATATAATATATATATATATATATATATATATATATATAATATATACATATATACATATATATAATATACATATATAATATATACAATATACATATACATATATATAATATACTCGTTAGTGTATATTTCTTTTTTTTGTCATTGGCTCTGCAAACCTAGTAGTTCATTGAATGAACCAGCCTTCTCAACAACTTATTATCTTGGTTTACTGCTTTCCAATTTTTTGCTTCAAACTCTACCACATCTTTGTTGAAACTAACTATCCATTTTATGTTTGATCCTCACGTGAGGAAGAAAGTTTAACATACTTGTCAACTTTAATTATCCAACCAAGATTATTGTATTACAGTAACTCACCATTATTGTTAATCATAGGTATTTAGTAAATGTTGTAGTACTTAAAATAATCCTTTATCTTTTTATTTTTTTCTTGATGGTTATTTTTGTAAGGTAAATTTCCCCCTTTTCCCTCTCTCTTCCTTCCTCTTGAGTCCATTTCTA
Organism: Piezodorus guildinii; assembly: GCA_023052935.1. Lineage (NCBI taxonomy): Eukaryota > Metazoa > Arthropoda > Insecta > Hemiptera > Pentatomidae > Piezodorus > Piezodorus guildinii. The sequence goes on from CM041295.1 coordinate 86,137,153, forward strand.
TCTTATTTTACTTAAAACAATAAATACAACTAGTATAAGGGGACCGTGTGTTATAGTAGCTAGCATAACAGCCTTTATGCTCAAAGTCGCGGGTTCCAACCTGACAGATGGACCTAGAAATTTTTAAAGGGAGTCGAAAATTGCCATGAAAGAAATGGTATCTAGATCGGGCCAAATCGGTAACATACGGAACATTAAGGTCTTTATGGATCAGTGTGTTCGTGACAAAGTAAGGAGCATTGAGGATTTTACGAAGGATTTTGGATTGAAGGGATTGGATACGGGAAGAATTCGACGGTTTAGTAGAGCCCCAAAGCTCTAATCCGTAAGTCCATATCGGCCTAATGATAGTCATGTAGATGAGTCTTTTGTAGTTAAGTGGAAGATTAGAACGTTTGTCTAGTAAGTGTTGAAGTAGTCGAAAACGTCGAGCCGTTTCTTGTCGTTTCAGTCTTGTATGAGGGTTCCAAGTAAGACGTTTGTCAAGGTGCAGTCCTAGATATCGGATCTGTTCAACCGGGACAAGAGGAGTATTATTGAAGGAGACAGTAGGGCAGGATGTCATAGGTTTACAACGAAGAGTAAAGGTAATTTGGTTGGATTTGTTGGCATTTATTTTAATTCTTCACTTCTGACACCATACTTCGAGGTCCCTGATGTGGGATTGGAGAGTTTGAGAGGCAATAGTTGGATCAGTATTGACTGATAACACACAAGTGTCATCAGCTTAGGTAGAAATGTAAGTGTTAGGATGGGATGGGACTTTAAAAAATTAAATTCATAAAACTCAAAATACACTTATAAAACCAAAACTTATCTATTTTTGTTCTTTAGCTCCTAGGGGGTGGAGGAGGGAGATAGAGTGAAGCCGTAAAATGACACTAATATCTAAACCCTGTGAAAATTTGTCGCATTCATGAGCGGTATCTAGCGCCTGTTTTTGTAACTAGGTGCTCCAAGATTGCCCTTTTTTTAAGTCTGCGCTGCACTGCGAGTGATCAGATGGGTGAAAATTCCTGGGATTTGGTGATAGTGAATTATCTATCATACACTTTCAACGTATAAATATTCAATTATCGTATTTACTATAAAACTTTATTTACTTTTATTATAAATAATGTTTAATTTACTAAAATGGAGTTTCTACATTTAAAAAACATGTTTTAATGATGTGTATGTTACACTTCTTTGTTTTGATATAACATTTAGTTGTTTTTTTTTGTTTTTTTTATTAATAATATTTAATGATAACATACATTTTTTAGGAAAGTAATATTTGATGTTATTATCTAAATTTATTATCTAAAAACATGCCTTCCTCCTCTCCCGCTACTTTCGTGAACTCTCACCTTACCTCGCTCTCACGAATTTTCACCTACTTCTTCTCTTACCGTGAAGCGCGCCCATAATTTAAAAAGGGAAAGCTTAGAGCACCTAGTTACCAAAAAATCCGCTCGGCACCAACCGTGATTGCGACAATTTTTCACAGGTTTTAGACGCTAGTTAAAATGAAGTCCGGCTGAAATTTAGATATTCAACAAATCCTTTTTGTTTCTGTGACTGATAGCACTTAATAAATTTTGTTTACTAATAGTACTTAATAAATAAGAATTCTAAGATTCTCTCAAATTAATGTATTAATAAATAATAATTGAAAACTTATTTAAATTATTATTTATCACTTTCTTAAAGTGCCATTGTATGTTATTTTTTTAAAATGTAAACGTAATTGTTTTCCCAAAAGTAAACAACTTTGTTTATTTTTTTAAGAGAGCTAAACGTGATTATACTTAAAATGAATATATTAAGAAAACGAAAGAAGTTTGTAAAATAAATCCGGTAGAGCAGAGGCCTTAGAGGTATAACGTTATTTATTCGTAAATGAGTAAAAGTTGACGTGTACCGAGAAAGGTTTAAATATGGGTGATAAGATTCCGGTTTTGGGATACGCCGATGATATGGTACTGCTAGATGAAGACACGGAAACTATACAACTAAATACAAGTGCGTTAATAAAAACCGATAAAGAAATAGGACTCGAAATAAATACCGATAAGACGAAATATATGATTCGTAGTAGAAACGGTGGCGATCTTGGTGATATTGATATATCAGGGCATACTTTTAAACACTTAGAGAAAATCAAGTATTTAGGTTCAATGATGACAAGAAAAAATGAAATCCAGGAGGAAATAAAGTCCCCGGTTAAAGTCGGGAAATGCGTGTTATTATTTAGTTGGCAATGTACTTAGCTCGCGGCTACTATCTAAAAACTTGAAGGTTAGGATTTATAAAACTATTATTCTTCCGACGGTCCTTTACGGATGTGAAACGTGACCGCTTACTTTGAAGGATGAACAACGGCTTAAGGTTTTCGAAAATAAAGTTGTTGGGCTCGGTGATGAACGGATTCCGAGAAAATTGGTATTCGCTGAACCAATGGAGTCGATGGGAGGATTGCGTTAAGGCTGATCTCAGGAGCTTGGGCTTGAACGGTATCATTGGACGAGTCTGTGTAGGCGGAAGTTGGTAGTATCGGCATCGATCCTTCGGGTTCGGTAAGCCTATTATAATTACTATTCGAAAATGAGTGTGTAACATAACATTCATTACGAGGAACTTTCAAATCATTTTAATTAGTACTTCCTAACATGTATTGAATAAATAAAAGAAAGTATTACGTTATTAAAATTATATTGTATTACTATAATTGAATGTAATGAAATGAATTATGTTCAGAAGTAATAACAGCCTATAACCAACCATACCTTTTATACTATTACCTTATTTTAGTTTTTAATATTTAGTTTTATAATTTTTGTTTATCCCAACAACTATTAGTTTGGTAGGGAGAGAGGGGGGGGCTCAGCCCCCATGGTCCTCCCTGTCTTCGCCCATGCTATGAAAGAAGAACCTCGACAAATCGATCCAAGCAGGAACCGCTTTGTCAAGGACCTTTGCGTTTCCTAGTCAACGAAAATTAGGTAACTAAATGGTCCGATTGGTCTTGTGTGCGATTAACCGTTTTAAGGACCACAGAGGTGAGCATCAATCAGCATAGGGGGAACTTTATTGAAGAATACTTTACCGAGTTTATTAAGTAATTGTTTTTACTTTCAATTACATATATATGAAATATATTGTAAGGGAAAGTATTGCGATCGTGAACATTTTCGAATTTCAGTTTTTCACGGAAATACACGTTTTAGGGTCTCTTGAGTCCAAATGACCAAGTCAGAAAAGGTCGTATGAAGTCTTATGAAACTGAAATTTCATATTTAAGACAGCTATAAACCCGAGATGTTACAGTAACTTTTTCATCGAAATCAGCTAGCCAAAAAATCCAATTTATACCATGCATTATGCAACTTTTTGTGATTTTCTCAAGAACGGCTCGATTTTGACTTAACTCGCTATACCGATGTAAAATTTAATTGGCCTTGATATTATATATGTTTCATTCGGATATAAATAGTCTGACAGGGCTTAAATGCCGATATTTTGAATGTTCTTCCTTTAAAGTACCTTTAATTTGGTAGGTTCGAAGAAATGAACCATATCATCTTGTTGGCATTTATAAAAACAGGTTAATATATAAGTTGAACGAATTCGATATCCAAACAAAGGAGAAAAGATCAAATATATTTTCATGCATTTTTTTGTGTTTTTGAACATAAGAACAGTAATATAGATGTAAAATGTACCTTTCAAAAGCTAAAGATTTTAGAAAACAATATTACCTTATTAACGAAACAGTAAAAGATAATGGAGATTTTTATCCCTTCCCCCAGATTTTTCTGACTTATTATGTCCTTGAATACTACTGAAAGAGCAACGGCCTAACTGACATGCCCATAATATTTAGACAGCCTACCTTAAGAAGAAGTAACTTAAGAGGTGAAACTTAAAGTGGTCCTAAGAAACTTGCGTAATAACTAAGGATAATAGCCGATAGGCTATATTTGGAGTCTTTTCAAATTTGGATTAATTACCTTATAAAAAGGAAAACGCTAATATTGGTTCAGTTTTTAAATGGGTTTCATAATTTTTGACTTTTTTAAAAGAAAATGTTCATGAAATTGAAATGAGTTGATTATTTAAATTAATATCAACTGTATGAAAAAAAAAAAAAAAAACTATGGCTTATCAGCGCAGAGACTCTGCTTAACTTCTATGAGCTCAAAAAATTTTTTTATTGGTTTTTTAAATACTCTCCGCTAACTTTTACAATATTATAAATAAGATTATATTTTTTTCTAAAATATTTAGCTTCCCAACAGTATATTATACATCTATAACGTTGAAAGGCTAATAACAAAATAATAATTTAAAATTACAAATCAAATCGATGGAGGTAAGAATGAACCAAATTGAACAAGCCCAGCTCTCGCATTCTGTCGGAATTAGAGGCGTTCCATTGAAGACTGGAGAATCACCGGAGGGTGTCATGTGCTCTGTCGGAGTTGTTCCGATTTGTTCGCCAGGTGGTCCGGGGCGAGATTATCCGCCTCCGGAAGGTAAAAAGAGACTTCACCACGAGGCACCTCAACTGGGATAGTGACGACAGGATTTACGTCAGTGAGGATATGACTGCGAGCAACAGGCATCAGTACTGGCTGGCCAGGCAGAAGAAAGTTGCTGGCAAAGTGAAGTATGTCTGGTTCGCTCGAGGTCGAGTCCGCTGTCAAAGAGAGGATGGCTCACCCGTGATGATAATCAACAAACCTGAGGACCTGGAAGGCTTATAATGACTTTTAATTAATTGTTATGACAGATATAAAGTTTTTTATTTTTTCTCTTTTAAATCTAGAATTATAATTTCCTTTAGAATTAATAATTTTTCTTTCTTTACAATTTATTTATTGTTTATATTTTTTACATCGTTTCCAGAGATGTTTTCAATTAAAACATTATTGTACGCTTTCGTTCCAATCTAATCTCACCTTTCCTTCTTACTGACAAATACCCTCTATTCTCCTTCAGATGGCTGATATCCTTTTTACCTGTCACGTCAACGGCCAATTCCTTCCAGCTCATTAAGACGAATTTCTCAATTACGTCTTAAGCAATTTTCATCACATCATATCCATTTCTGAAACCTGGCTCAAACCGAATACATCCTCCTCCTCTATATCCATTCCCAATTATACCCTTTATCGACATGATAGGATCGACCGAACAGGCGGAGGTGTTGGACGTTTCATCCATAACAGCTAAGGATCAAAAATCCTTTATAAACCTCCCTCCTAAGATGTTCCTCATTTAGAATATATATTTGTCGAAATTTCTCATAATTCTCATTCTCTCCTTTACGCGACTATATACCGTCCTCCTCACGTTCGATTCGATCTCACGTTTGAATCCTCCCTCTTTACCTACGTTCCTTTATACAATAACATAATAATAGCAGGTGACTTTAACACTTACCTTTCTTTAGATTCTCCTGACAGATCATACTTTGTCAACCTTATTCATTCACTGGACCTGTTCATAGTACCCTTCAACCCGACCCACCACACCTAGTCTACAAGCACGTGGCTAGATCTGTTCATAATAGATTCTTCCGAAAAACAGTTATCTTCCTCCCAGAATCCAGTATCCTTTCTTTCATACCATGGCCTCATTCAGATTTCTTATAACATTCCAACTCCTGAAATTACCCCAAAACAAAATCTGGCGAAATCTTGACTCCCTATCCTCTGATAAATTGGCTCCTTTTTTCGACCCATTATCCAAAGCCCTAGAACCTATCTTTACCTTTTCGTCTATCAACGAGATGGTGGAATGCCTCTCTGCGAACCTCCTTATATTTCTAAATATCCATGCTCCACTCAAGACCGCAACCTTTAAACGCTCCGCTGCACCATGGATCACTCCTGAAATAAGAGAGTTGATGAGGGGAAGAGATGCCGCCAGGAGACGATTTAGACGTACACGTGCCCCAGATGATTTCTCCATGTTTAAGTCCCTAAGAAACCTTGCTCAGTATTCCTTACGCCGTCCTAAAGCGCATTTTTTCCATAATTCCTTATCCCAAGCACCCAACCCTAAGACTAAATGGAAACTACTTAGGAACCTATCCATTATAAATTCAAAATACTCTTCTTGTGTTCCGTTTACTTCCGAAGAACTAAATTCCTACTTCGCAGAACCACATTCTATATCCCATATTACTCATTACTCTTTACCAGAGACATCCTTCAATCCGGAAAATTTCTATTTTTCGGATATATCTCATGAAGAATTGCTCTCCTCTATTCTCAAGTCCAGAACGAACGATCATGGACCCGACCAAATCCCTGTGAAATTAATTAAATTATGTCTTCCTGTCATCTTTCCTGCCCTTCTACATATTTATAATGTTTCTCTTCAAAAATCTATTTTCCCAACAGCCTGGAAATAAGTCATCGTACGTCCACTGAATAAAGTTCCCGATTTTAGACCTATCTCCATACTACCCAATCTATCCAAACCGCTTGAAAGAATTGTTCATTCACAGCTTAACAACTTTCTTGAGGAAAAAAACCTTCTAAATCCTTTACAATCCGGTATCCGATCGCAATATTCTACTCAATCTGCATTGTTAAAAATTACCCAAGACCTACAATCCTCAATAGACCAACAAAAAATCACTATTTTAATCCTCTTCAATTTCTCGAAAGCATTTGATTCAGTTAATCATAACATCCTCCTTTCCAAACTCTAAAACCTTCAAATATCAAACAGCGTTTTAAAATGGTTTATTTCTTTTTTATCCTATTGATCTCAAACTGTCATGATACCAAATGAACCTCCTTCCTCCTCCATTGCCTTAACACGTGGTGTTCCTCAGGGATCCTCACTCTCACCAACTCTTTTTTCCATCTATATTAATGACCTCCCTGACTGCATCCGCCACTCACAATACCACCTATATGCAGATGATCCGCAAATCTATCTTTCTTTCCATCCTTCCGAAATGCTAAAGGCTATCCAAAAATATCAACAAGATATTGACAACATCAACGCATGGGCTACGACAAATGATTTGAAGTTAAATGCAGGAAAAATCAAAGCCATTCTCATCGGTTCCAAGAACCTTGTAAATTCGCTTCCATATTATCCACTCCTTTATCTCAATAACATACCTATCCACTTCCACACCTCAGTAAGAAACCTTGGAGTCATTATTGATCAGAACCTATCTTGGAGCAATCATATTTCTCAAATCACCCGAATATCCATCGCTATCCTAAAACAATTTCTAAGATTTCGTGATTCAATCCCACCTAAAACCCGTATGCTACTCGTCTCATTGCTCATTTTCCCCCAGTTTGACTACGGTTGCCTAGTATGTGGCGGGCTGTCTGAGAAATTCGATATGAGACTCAAAATACTTATGAATTGTTTTATCAGATTCACATGTGGAATCCTCAGACGCTCCCATGTTTCTAGAAGGTATACTGAGTTGAATTGGCTCTATCCCTCTTTCCGTAGGCAGTACCTCCTAGGTGTCTGTCTCTTCCGATTTTTCTTAACTAAAAAACCTCCTTATATTCTTGATATGCTTACCACTTGTTCCTTTGTCCATTCAGTAAACACTAGATCCCAACCCATAAACTTGTATATACCTTCACACAGATCCGTCTCCTTGTGTTATTTGTGCTACCCTATTTTGGAATTCCTTGCCTGTATCCATTCGTAAATCCTTATCATGGTCCACTTTAAAACACCAACTATTCCTCCGTCTCCTAAAGTACCAATCTTCCCAACATATGTAATATTTAAAATATATAGATGATACTATTTATTGTCACAAAATCCATCTTTCATTGTTAAACTGAAGTCTTAAACGACCAGACAATTATCATGTATATTGTACTTTTCTTGTTATTCTTAGGGGACTACTCGTCCCAGAATAAAATTACTTTTTCATTTCATAATACTGTTTCATGTTCAAAAACACAAAAGGGGTCACCTATAGCATAGTGGCTAGCAAAACAGCCTTCTATACCAAAGGTTACGGATCTAACCCGCAGGTGGTCCTAGGATTTTTAATGGGAGTATAATATCCTTTGTTATGCCATCCTTTGGAGGGGATGTAAAAAGGTTGTCCCGAGCATGGGCGATGTAAGGTACTCGTTAAAGATTTTAATTAAACCTGGTTAGGAAAAATTTAGGACTCCCTCTGTAGCACCGTCTGATTAGCTACAGTAGCATTAAGTGACGTTAAGTTATCAAAAAAAAAAAAAAAAAAAATACAAGAAGCTGTACAAGGAAATTTAAGACCTAGAAACACCAATGAGTAAAAGAAGTTTGAAATTTGAACGTCACGAAAAGAGGATGGTTCTTCATCTCTACATATATCAGATGATAACTTGGTTTTCAAGAACTCCTTCTAAACCATAAGATGGGTTTTGATACTGTTAAACTATCATTTAAGGCATTCTTCCCTGAAGGTTTGTAAAAGTAAAATACACTACAATGAAGTTAATCTTTAGATGGGAAAATTAAATTTTCTGTAATCAAGACATCAAAAAATCTTTCCTAAAATATAAGTAGTAATATAGCCGTATAATAAATTGTTGGAAAACGCAATAATTTAGGAAACTTTAATGCAATTAAATAAGTCGTACAAGCTAATAAAAAGACCTATCAACATATGTATTTTGTAATGTTGTCTTGAGGGAGATTATGGTTATTTAGTGTTTCCATCTAACAGTATCGTACAAGTTATCTTCTTCCATGCAGCATTAAAGATTTTAGAAAAAAATATTACATACCAAATCGTACTTAAATTGTTAAAATAAATGTAAAGTTGTGATAAATCCACAAATAACACTGTTAATAATTATTTCTACTTTTAGATCATTTCATTTCAACAGATGTTCCATTGTAAACTAAATGGGGTCTCCCACGGAAACTAAATTAAACATTGAAAATCTATTTAGAAAAAGTTCATTTGAAATATAAAACAGTATTTAATCGAATAAAATAGGAATCGTTTAAAACAACTAACAAACAAACTGAACCACATTTGATGTTTCGACCAATTTATGTTTCTAATTTCAGCCGAAAGGCCTCGAGATCTTTGTAATTCTGTAATTGGAGTGCTGACAGTGGCGCCCTTCTCCTACTCGGTCCCCACTAGTTCAAGCGGTGAAGTGGCCGAGAGAGAGGCGCCGGGATCTCCCGGGGCTCTGCTTAGCTATCCACAAGTGAGTGCCGGGGCGTGGCTCGGGGGTTCCTAGGGCAGAGAATGTAAATAGTGTTTATAGTTATGAAAGTTTTATTATTATTATTATTATTTTCTCTTTATTTAATCTTGAGTGCTAGCATTTTATATTATTTTCAAATATATACTTTTGAATATAAATATAAATTGAATATATATATATATATATATATATATATATATAATTTTTAATTTTTTTATCTTTCTTTCATTTATTTAGGAAGCGATGTGGTCTAGTGGATAGAGCACTAATCTACTATTCTCCGGGTCCTGGGTTCGAATCCCGACTGAGGCAGAATATTATTTATTCTGTTATTTCGGCGGGGGGGGGGGGGGGCAACCCTAGGGTATGGAAACTCTTCTGGGACAGACCCATCCTCTATAAAGTGGGTACCAAAAATGGGGAAAAAACATATCTAGGTGTGATCTCGGCCTAGTCACCTCTTTGCACTGCCGTTGGCCTAAAAACAGTACGAATCTCTGTATGAACTGAGCCCAAGACCCTTCATGGGTTGTAGAGGTACAGTTTTTTTTTTCTTTTTCGTTTATTTATTTTTACTCTATATTTGTATGGTACCTATGGAGTGAATGATGTTTATATCACTAATATTCATTACAAATTGACTTTAATAATAAATAAAAAAAATCTGCCGATGATTAAATGAATAATTAAATAAATGAATCGACGTTATAAAATAAACATTATATTTTCTTGCTGAGTGCACTATTCATTACGAAGAACTCATGATCCTAAAGTGTTGAACACTTAATTAGTCACACTGACCTTTTTTAAACATACATGGCTCCATATTAAATTGCAGCCGTGCGAAGCTATTTGTGTGAGGACTGAAAAATTAGGAGTACACACACGGCAAAATCACCAATTTAGGTGGACAAAAGTCAAGTCAAAAGTTTGGAATTTTTGAGTCCTTGAACTATTTATTATTAGTTGGTAAGACGCTTAATTCTAATATTTCTCTCCACACCTTGTTTACAAATAAATATTGAATGAGTGAATTATTCCTGTCCACACAAGTGCCTAAAAACCGGCAAAGGGATTATCTTTATTCGATGGCCATTTATTATATTCAAGGTGTGTGTAGTAATTTTGCTTTTATTTAACGGTGGACATTGCTGAGAGAGGTATGACATTATATTGACACACTCGTTATTGAATATACATTGCAATCTACATGTAAATATTAATTTAGCAATCCGTAAATGTATGTCCCTCTGTTCAATAACGAAAAGCTATATAATCCCAAAGTTACCCCAAGAATTTGTTTCATCAATCCTGTTGCAAAGAATTTTCGCGTTTTAGGTGATACATAATTGTTTTCTGACACAACACTCTGAATCAAAAGTTTTACAATCTATAATTTGATGATGAGGAAGATGGTTGGGGGTGCGGTCATAAATTAAAAACACACATTTAAAATAAATGTTATTTTAATTATGTGCCGACGTTTCGGCCTACAATGTGGGCCTTCATCAGGGTTAAAAGAAACAAGATAACAACCAATGTAATTATAGACTTAATAATGCGTTAGGTATATAATAATAATATGACAGTAATAAATTATGGGAACATAAATAATATTAAATGTTTTTTTTTTTTTTTTTTTATTCATATTTTATTGAATTTTACAACTGTATTAACATAAATACAATAAGTAAAACTGTTGAATTAGAATAAAGGGCGTGAAAGGCTTGTGAAGAAACTACCCAGTGGTAGAACTTCGATGTTTATTTAAGTAAGTAGATCCCGAGGCCATCTTCTTTTCAATCGCCTAGGAGGGTTGTCAGGAATATGTGAGGTTGATAGGTTGCGGACAAGAGGGTTTATATGGGTTGGGAGTTTGGAATTAAAAGTGGTATATCTAGTACGAGAAAGGTCTGTAACAAATGGGATATTAAGGTCGTTATGGATTATTTTATTTGTGACGAAATAAGGAGCATTTAGGATTTTTCGAAGGATTTTGGATTGTAAGGATTGGATACGGGAGGAATTAGATGGCTTCGTAGAGCCCCAAAGCTCGATTCCATATGTCCAGATGGGTCTGATGACGGTAATATAAATTAGCTTTTTGTAATGAATTGGAAGTTTTGAACGTTTGTCGAGTAAGTGTTGTAGTAATCGGTATCTACGGGCAGTCTCTTGTCGTTTTAGTCTCGTGTGAGGATTCCATGTAAGACGTTTATCAAGATGGAGTCCTAGGTATCGGATTTGTTCAACAGGAATGAGTGGGGTATTGTTAAAGGATACTGTGGGGCAGGAGGTCATCGGTTTGCGACGAAGGGTAAAGGTAATTTGGTGGGATTTATTAGGATTTATTTTAATCCTCCAGTTCTGACACCATTTCTCAATGGCTGTGATGTGGGACTGAAGGGTTTGGGATGCAGCGGTTGGATCATTATGGACGGATAACACACAAGTGTCATCCGCGTAAGTTGTGAGGACAGTGCTAGGATGGAGTGGAATATCAGCTGTATATACCGTATAAAGGATGGGACCTAGGATACTACCCTGAGGTACACCTGCAGACTGAGAAAATGTGGATGAATAGGAAAGATTATGATTTACTTTGAACGTTCTATCAGTAAGGTAGGAACGGATTATCAGGAAGTATGTAGCGGGAAGGAATTGACGGAGTTTATAAAGGAGTCCTGGGTGCCAGACTCGGTCGAACGCTTGTTCTACGTCAAGAAAAGCACCCGTGCAATACATTCCACGCTCCAATGTGGAGGATATAACATCCACCACACGGTGACATTGCTGAATTGTAGAATGGGATGTCCGAAATCCAAACTGATGGTCAGGAATTACGTGATTCATTTCTAGGATCGGATACAGGCGTTTCAAAATGAGTTTTTCTAGGATCTTTCCCATGATGGGTAAAAGGGAGATCGGACGGTATGAGGATGGATGTTCAGGAGGCTTTTGGGGTTTTGGGATCATTTTGATTATTGACAGTTTCCATGGTTCAGGGAAATAGGTGGTTCGGAGAGTAGCGTTGAATATATAAGTGAGGTAGAGGATTGCTTTTCGAGGTAGCTGTTTTAGGATATAGGATGTGATGAGATCATGACCAGGTGCTTTTTTAATACGTAATTGATGGATAACGTTAATTATTTCAGAAGGATGAAAGGCTTTAGGAGGAGGGGACATTTGGAGTGGAATAGTTAGTTCTGCTTCAATATGGTCAATATGGGTTGGATTAAGGATTTCAGGATGTGGATTAAATATTTTGGAAAGGTGTTCACCAAATATTTGAGTCTTTTCTTCATCTGATCGAGACCAGGTAGAAGATTCGGTAAGGAGTGGGTGATTAAAGGTTTTGAATTTGAGCAAATTTTTGGTAGTTGTCCATAAAGATTTGTCAGTTGGTCTTAGGTTTTCTGTGAAGTCCCGAAATGTTTGTATTTTGAATTTTCTAATTTCAGTTTTGAGTTTGTTAGTTAGATGAGTATAGTATGTTTTGTCGGACGGGTATCTGGACCTATGCCACTTAGCCCTTGCTCGCCGTTTCTCTGCTAATAAGTTTCGAATGTGATATGGTAAGTTAGTGTCGCGGGAGTAGTTATTTTTGGGATGTGATGAGTTGTTATTAATTGCAGTACCTATTGTTATTGTTAGTTTTTCGATAGCAAAGTTAATTTGTTGTTCTGTTTTTAGTGGAATCGTTAAGTCAAGTTCGTTTTCTAGTTCAGAGCGAAAGTTGTCCCAGTCAACATGTCCTGTAATTAAAGAAGGAGGGAAGGATTTAGGAATAGGGTCTGAATGAAGAAGCAGCAGAACTGGGCTATGGTCTGAGGAGAGGTCTTCTAAGGATGTTACTGTAGATTGAAAGGTAGGAATTTGGGATGTGACGAATATATCAAGAATATCTGGGCGCTTTTTAAGAGAAGTAGGCCAGTAAGTAGGATCTTTGGGTGATAAGACGGAATAGCTGTTGGAAGTGGTGACTTGGGAGAGAATCCTGCCACGAGTGTTGGATGTTCGGCATCCCCACCGTTGATCTTTGGCGTTGTAATCTCCCCCGGCAATGAAGCGCGGACCAAAGGACTGAAATAAGGAATTAAATTGGTGAGAGGAGAGGGAATTGCCAGGAGGGCAATATACAGCTGAGATGGTTATATTAAATGGACGGCAGGATAAGGTAATAGAAGTCGATTGGATGGCGTCAGTCGGAGTAGAAGGAATCAGGGAGTGGGTTAAGGAATTGTGAATAAGGATACAAGAGCCAGCGTGGGATGTTTTGTCAGGGTGATCTGATCTGTGTGTGATGTAGTCACGTATGTAAAAATGTGAATGAGGTGTGAAATGGGTTTCAGTCACAAGGGCAATGTCTATGTTATTGTCGTGAATAAATAAGTCAAGCTCGTCTCGGTGATTAAGCAGTCCATTAGCGTTCCATAATAGAATAGCCAGGGTCTTCCTACTCATCGTGGGATATTGAAGGGGATTTCTGAAAGGAGTCTAGTAAGGAGAGTAATAAGGGGCTTGATGGTATTTTGGAGATCTAGGAGAAAGGATGAAAGAATAGGAATAATATCAGATGAATGTTGGTAGGAATAGGAGTAGGAGGGGTTGTCTTTGGGCAGAGGATTCATAGGTCTTGGAGGAGGTTGAACCCTTCTCTGAGGTTGTTGACAAGGGATCATGTTTAATGGAGGTTCTAGTGAGTGGTTTTCAGGAGCTGATGATATAGATGGAAGAGGCTGGTTGGGAATGGTCTGAGGAGGTATCAGTGGTGGTAACTTCACTCTTAGGGATGAGTTTTGAGGATCACTTTTAGGGACTTTGAACACTGGATGGGAATTCTGAGATTGAGGATGCGGTTTTTGGGGTTGTGGATGGATAGTCTGGGGAGGACCATAGGAAGTCTGGGAATGATGATGGGGTGGCTGAGGCTGTTTTGAGGTTTGAGGCGATTGAGGTCGTGGTGTAAGGTGAGAAGCTATTGCAGAAATGGTTGTGGTCTTGGAGTTGAAGCTCGAAGTGTGTTGATTCTCATCGATGACGGTAGGGTGCTGGAACACAGGTGTACTCTTGATGGACCGGCCTGGTTTTTCGTTAACTGGCTCTGAGTTTCTTTGAGTAAAAGCTGCTGCATATAAACCTTTTTGTCTTAGCAGGTTTTTATATACAATGCATCCTTTATAGTTAGCAGGATGTGCTTCACTACACAAAGCACATTTTGCAGGGGTGTCTCTAGATTTTTGGCAGGTGCTGGAAGCGTGAGATCCTGCACATTTGACACATCTGGGAGGATGGTGGCAATAGGTTTTCGTGTGCCCTAGAGTTTGGCAGTTTGCGCATTGTACAATTTCAGGTCTCATCTTGGGCTCCTCAAATCTAATGCAGGAGTATACTAGCCTATTGACTTTGAAGATTTCATGATTACCAGGTGCTGGTTCAAGGTCTACAAAGAATAAGGGCAGAGGATACTTTTGAACAGGATGAGTGATGCATGATATGTGTCTAACATTAAATCCTAATTCGTCTAGGTCTTTCTTGATGGCCTCTGTGGGGGTGGTGCTGTGAAGACCTCGTAAAACCACTCTATAAGGTTTCTCTTCTTTCAGCTGATAACAGTGAAAGTCGTACTTTTTCTGTGTTAAGTGGTAAACTAATTTTTTATAAATGTCTTTATTTGGAGTGTTAATCTTGATGTCTTGTAATCTTGAAAAACATTGAAAATTTTGTTGTCCAATCAGAGCTGAGATTTCCTGGCCAAACTTCATGAAGTCACGAATGTTACTGACATATATAGGTGGCGGCTCGGGTTCGTTTGATTCTCGGGGTGCTAAAGGAGCATTAGACGAATTATTGGTGGCTGCAATGTTATTGCTGGAAGGTAGGTCGTGAGAAGTAGTTTGAGATGGAGTTGTGTTGGCTGAGTTTGAACTCTGATTTTCGTTTTCGGTTGGAAGTGCTTGTTTAGACTTGGCTTTCTTTTTTTTTTTCTTGTTGGGTGAGTTCCCAGCGGAACCCGGTAGTACATTCCTATCACGTTTCTGGAGCGTTCGACGTTTTAAATACTGCGAATCCGTTTCGCTAACTTCACTAAAGGCTGTGTCATCGTCCGTATCCATGATTGAATTTTTGTCAGTGGACATAATAATGATATAAAATTAAAAAGAAAAAAAAATAATTAAAGTAAAAAATAATACATGGATCAAAAAATAAATGGATTGATAATATTTAACTAATATCGTATTTACAATGATTTACATAGGTATTTAAATTTAAAAAAAAATAAAAAACATTTCCTAAAATATTTTTATACAAAATTAAATAAAGAAATAAAAGAAAAAATGTCTTATATAAAATGAAAGAAGAAAATAATATTTGAAAAATTGGAGAAAAAAAAAAAAAAAAAAAAAAAAAAAAAAAAAAAAAAAAAAAAAATTAAGCGTCTCTTGAGCTACGAACTCAGTTCTATTCGAGCGGAGTCAGGAGCGCTACCTCCGAGCCACTGGTGATCAGATAAGAACTAGTCCTAGTGAGTGATAGCCTATGACAGCCTGTACAGGCAGCAGCCTGCTTACCACGTGGCGCACCTTTAGGCTATTAACACTACTCCAAAAGTTAACTAATAATCACTCACCTCACTGAATTACAGTATAAACTTGATTACTGTCGTAAAAAGACGATGTTTATAAACGTTGGCAATAATCCGTGAGTTAATACCACAGTTATAAAGATGCTAGTGCAGAGCGATAACTAAGCGTGACATTAGTTTCGGCCATGACACTCGAAACTCTAATATTAAATGTAAAATGATAATAAGATGACAATTATAAAGTATGGAAATAAGGTGACAGTTATAAAGTATGGAAATAAACAATATCATCTTAATTTTGTTTATTTCCATACTTTATAACTGTCACCTTATTTCCATACTTTATAATTGTCATCTTATTATCATTTTACATTTAATATTATTTATGTTCCCATAATTTATTACTGTCATATTATTATTATATACCTAACGCATTATTAAGTCTATAATTACATTTGTTGTTATCTTGTTTCTTTTAGCCCTGATGAAGGCCCACATTGTAGGCCAAAACGTCGGCACATAATTAAAATAACATTTATTTTAAATGTGTGTTTTTAATTTATGACCGCACCCCCAACCATCTTCCTCATCTAATTTCTCAACGGTCAACAAAACTCCATCATTATAATTTGATGAGTTTCCCAAATGATTTAAAATACATCTATTTGCCGGTTTAAGCCACTACGATTCCTAATTAGATTGTTTGAATAATTTACCCATATTCTGGGACTTCAAACGTAAAATGTAAAGAAGTTTTAGATTTAAGCAAATAAATTTGATTTATGACCACTGTGCGCTCGCCGATCGTGTCAAAAAATTAATTATTTTTTATCATAGGGACTGCTTTACAAACTCCGTCAATTCCTCACCCCTACATATGTCCTATTAATGCGTTCCTACCTTACTGGTAGAACCTTTAAGGTAAACCATAACTTTTCCTACACATCCATATTTTCCCAATCTGCTGGAGTGCCTCTAGGCATCTTAGGTCCAATCCTCTACTCCCTTCATACAGCTGACATTCCACTCCATCCTCGCACTGTCCTCAATACTTACGCTGATGACACGGGTGTCTTATCCGTCCATAATGATTTAATTACTGCATCCCAAACCCTTCAGTACCACATCACATACATTGAAGAATGGTGTCAAAATTGGAGGATTAAAATAAATCCCAACAAATCCCACCAAATCCCCTTTAGCCTTCGTCGCAAACCGACGACTTCCTGCTCCCCAGTATCCTTTAATAACATTACCCTTACTCCTGTTGAACAAATCCGATACCTAGGTCTCCATCTTGACAAGCGCCTTGACAAAAAACTGCTCGAAGATATCGATTACTACAACAGTTACTAGACAAACGTTCAAAACTTCCAGTATATTAAAAAAGGCTCATTTACATCACTATTATCAGACCTATTAGGACATTTGGAATCGAGCTTTGGGACTCTACAAAACCATCTAATTCCTCCCGCATCCATTCCTTACAATCCAAAATCCTTCGCAAAATCCTGAATGCTCCTTATTTTGTCACAAATCAACTCCTCCATAATGACCTAAACATTCAATTTGTTGCAGACATAGCTCGTGATAGATACTCTTCTTTTCATACTAAACTCCCTGCCCACACAAACCCACTTGTCCGTAATTTATCTTCCTTAGATATCCCTGATAACCGAGGCGACTGAAAAGAAGGTGGCCTTGGGAGCTACTGCCATAAAATAGTCAGTGAAGTGCTGGGTAGTTCTTTCTCAAGACATTTTCATGACTTTTTTTTTTTTTTTTTTGTAATCTACATATTTACTTATTTATTGTGTTCTTAAATGCAGTTTTAAATTACTATAAATAATAAAATAAAAAAAAGTTTTTATCATTTAAATTTTTTTTTTTCAATCTGGGACCCCAAAGGTTAAGTATATACAAGTTTCAAAATATTGTCCACCTAGATCGATCATATTTTCCACTGTGAGGCGGTTAAAAATTCGTTTTGACTGCTTCAGATACCCGAAATCGGGTTCTGGATATCAGGCAAAATAATCTTTTTTCCTACTGATTCTGAGTAACCTTTGTTTTATTGATAACGGGAGGAATCTCCGACTTGTAAAAGATAATTAAGAGGAAAAGGAAATCGCTTAAAACGATTGTGGTTAGGAGTAGGTAGCAAGTGGCCGGATGGGTCCGCTAATCCAGGAGAAAGAGAGCCGACCTTGGGAGCTTTCTCGACTATTCTCACTGATGGAATGCCGAAAAGCCTGGTACTTTCCTCTCACATCTACCACTAACCCAGTCTGGAGTCACTTACACAACCCTCTTCCCTTTCAATATCGTTACCCAGCTGTGACTAATCCGAGATAGATCAGTGGAGACGTCTATGAAGAGGTATGGGAACTTTTTGTGTGGAGCACTTTAGAACTCAGAAGATACTCGATTCAATTCAAGATGCGATAAAATTATTCAATTTTACGATCAAGAAATGTTTCATCCAACAATCTGTCTCAATGTTCGTATCCTTTTAAAAGCAGAATCGAATAAAAAATGGAGGTTCTCTTTCATTTTTAACCGTATACTGGTTACAATAAATGTCAATTATTAAGAATTATTTCAACGAGAATGGCGACTTTAACTTGTAATAAAAAATAATAAAATTAAAACAGTCCAGTGGAAGTTGAAAACTAATACCACCAAATCCGAAGCCATTCTAATCACCAAACGTCGCCTACAAATAAACCATCCTATCACGATGAACTCAGTTTCCATCCCTTGGTCGAAATCCATGCAGTACCTAGGGCTGACTTTAGACAAATCCCTCACATTCATGCACTATATAAATAAAATGACTAATTACCAAAAACATGAAATAATCCAAAACCTGTCAATGCGGATAATTAATTACCACCGCTACATTAAAATATTCTCTATGTGACAAGACCTGCAGCTTTCTACAGCTAAACAATATGTCCATTCCCAAACTTATTCTTATTTCAGTAAAACTCCAGACTCCTAAAACCCTTAATCTTATTATCTTAATAATATTTATGAATTATGATAACTGCCTTAATCCGATGGCAACACTGATCGTAACAGTGTTGTTGTATATGGCGCCTTCCAAGCTTTTCATTTTTGCTGAATAAAGTACAACATTAATACAATATATAAAAAAAACAATAAATTTATAAAATAATGATACCATATATATATATTAATGATAAAGAATCAATAAAAATGTGAAAAAACTCTAGAAGTCACTCATACCTATGTACAATCTTCAAACATACTGCACTTGAATAAAGAATCTGGCCAATGCTAGAACTCCAATATACATAATTACCAGAGTTCTCGGGGCCACTGCCGTTTCAACCTTCTTGGGAGATAGTAGGAATGAGTGAAGCTAGATAGAGATTGAGCTAGAGGATTAGGGTGATGGATAAGGTTCTGATGGAATTAGGAGAATTTGGATGGGATAAGGTCTAAAATAAATGAAATATTTAGGTTTTGGTGTAAGGTATGGTTGGTGACATAATAAGGAGCATTAACTATTGTTTGGAGGACTTTAGATTGAAAGGATTGAATGCGTTTGATTGTAGAAAATTTGGCAGTCCCGCACAATTCAAGTCCATAGGACCAGGATTCAGTACGATCTTGTGAATTAGCAGTTTGTTTTCAATAGAAAGTGTAGATTTTCTGTTTAGGAGTCTGTATAATTGGCCAAATCGTCGGTTAAGTCTAGTATGCAGGTTCCAAGTTAGTATTTTGCCTAGAATGAAGCCAAGTGGTAGCTAGGTGCACCAAGCTTTCTTTCCCTTTTTAAATTAAGGGCGCGCTTAAAAAGTAAGAGAAGAGGTAGGTTAAAATTTGTGAGAGAAAGAGGTATTATGAGAGTTCGCGAAAGTAGCGGGAGAGGAGATAGGCATATTAAAATAAAAAAAATTCGGATAATAACATCAAATATTGTAGCAGCGGTGTCACATGACGTCAAAGAGGTTAAGTAAAGTTGGTTTACCAATGTAATGCAACATTGATTTTTATAAAAATTTAATTTCTCCAAATTTTGAATTAGTGTTGTCAGTTTAATTATTCATTATTTTTCTAATTATAACTTTATTTTAAGCGCATTGAAAAACCAACTATTACCTTCCTCAGAGCGATACAAATTAATTTCATAATTGTTATCTATTGATAAAAGGCATATGGTGTACTTTATGATTGAAAAAAATCTGTAAAAAGGTTGTTTACATTTGACCAATTAAATCTTTATTTTGTAACAAAAGAAACTGTGTACATGGTTAATTATTAGCAACACGCTAAAATTGGAAACACCGACGTGATTTTCTACAATTAGTAACTAGCACTTTACTTTTTTATACTTTGATATCATTAAATATTATTTAATTAATGAAAAAACTCCATTTTAATAAATTAAACCTCATTTATAATAAAAGTTTAAACAAAAAAAATATGAAGTTTTATAGGAAAAACGATAATTGAATATTTATACGTTGAAAGTATGTGAGAGCGTTTGATAATTCACTATCACCAAATCTCAGGGATTTTCGCCAACCTATTTTCTCGCAGTGTAGCGCAGCCTAAAAAAAGGGGCACTTAGTTACAAAAAAAAAGGGCACTAGATACCTGACAATTTTTCTCAGGTTTTAGACGCTTGTATATTTGTAGTTGTTTTGTTGTTGTAGTGTATTTGTATACACTGTTGTTAATCAAAATCTATTAATTTTTTTCTGGGGGGTCATTATGGGAGGAGAAATTTTCCCGAAATTCTACGTTGAATTCCCAGTTCTAAAGAGGATTATGCTCTTAGAAATAAAATATTGCGATAAACAGAATCCATACTCGACAATGGCAACGTTGAGAGGGCGTCAATACCACATGAATATTGATTTTTTTTTAACTTTCACGTTTCATTATTCTTATCAAGAATGTGGGTTGTTGGAGAAAGGTATTATGAAATTATAAGTCACGACTTAAGTCTGCCGCTGGACATACGGCATTCCGCAAGTTGGGTACGACCTATCGGCTATTTTTTTTTTTTTTTTAAGTTTGATAGGAATGGACTTGAGAAACTTGCTTACGAACGTATAAAAATAGACGATTGGCTTTATCGGAAATCAGTGATAATTTGGGTGACAGACCTTTTTATATGTAAGTTTTATTAAATTCAATGAGAAGGATGAAATAGTTTATTTTAATACAATGGATTAACATAATTTCAATCTAAAATGCTGTTCTCTACCTGTAAGGCTCTATTGTTTCTTTTAACTAAATGTTCACCATCTCAAAAAGCAACTTCTTACGTATGAAAAGTATCAAACGTACTATGCATAAATTGTTAATCTTTCTCTTACATTTAAACAAATTTTGTTCTTTAACTGTAGGTTTTTTAGATTTTTTTTTTCTAAATAGGCTAAAATCTAGTTGCTTTAATAAATAAATAAATTCTTTATTATCCTGAGACAAGTCCATTTAGAATAAAAAAAAATAAATAAAAAATAAATATATATATATATATATATATATATATATATATATATATATATATATATATATATATATATATACAAGAAATTAATTCATCGACCCTTTTTTTATATTATAATTTTGTTTTAAATAATTCGGGTTTTGGGCCATTAACCTAAATAATTCGTTAATGGCCCAAAACCCGAATTATTTAAAACAAAATTATTATATATATATATATGAGACGGTTTCATGTGACCCCCCGATATGCTGAGTTGAAGTGGCTCCTTCCCTCCATACGCAGACAGTACTTCCTTGGGTCATTTATCTACCAAACTATAAAATCCCAACATCCATCCTATATCTACAGTCTCCTTCAATTTAAATCCTCAGTCCACTTGCTTGAAACCAGATCGCGCCATTCCGACCTTTATATGCCATCCCACAGAACTAAAGCCTTCGATCGATCCTTTCTTGCCCGTTCCATTACATTCTGGAATTCCATTCCTTCCAATATACGTAATGCTTCTTCCTTATCCACATTCAAATATCGCCTTTTCCAACACCTATTATTCCAAACTGACGCTTGTTAATCTTTAATTTTAAATTAGATTTTTCATTATAATCGTTATAAGGAATGAATATCCTATGTTTACCTTCTTATTTATTTTTTATTTTATTTCATATATACATGTATATACTATTATTTTTCGTTTGAGTGTTCAAAATTAGTTGTTTCTTACTTTCAATTTACTATTTGTTTGCTTTACTTTTTTTTACGCTTTTTCTTATCTTTGGTACATAGAGATGTGTATGTACATACATTTATATAAATTTCTTTTTCTACCTCTTTTACTTATGTACATAATTATGTCTATTTAATGTTATCTGCCCAGATGTGCTACCTTTACTTGTAAATTTTTATGTTATTCTTAAGGGACAAAGTCCCAGAATAACATTTTTTTTTCTATTCTATTCTATTATATTCTATATATATATATAAATGGGCTTCAGAGTCTTAGAGTAATATTAATTAATTTTATATCTTGCTGATATGTATATCTATTCCTTATAACTTTTTGTCTTAGTCCATTACTGCTTCTTACTGTGTACTGTGTTACTGCTTCTTTATAATTGTATTTTTATATTCTTTAAGTATTATATTATTTCTCACTGTTTCTTTATAAAAAATTGTGTTATATTTTGTAATATTATTTAAGTATTGTATTGTTTCTTATTGTGTACGCACTAGGCCTAAATTTGTAGACTTCGATATTCTTAATTCGTCAGTCATTCTTAAAACAATGAAAAATACCGGAAATTCCCTGAAGATCATGTATTCTTACAGGACATTCTTAGTATCTTACAGGACATTCAAAAGAAATATGACTTTACAAAATTTTATTGATTATAAAAAAGCCAAAGCCATGTGTAAAAGAGTAATATGCTACCACAAAACAACATCTTGGCAACAGTATGTTTCTTCTATAAACTCAAATACGCCTACTTCAGTAGTCTGGAAGAAAATTAGAGCTGTAGAAGGTAAACGATCTTTCCAGCCGATTTATTTAAACGTTGGAGGAAACGTTATTTGTGATGAAGAGATAGTAGCAAATGAATTTGCAACTTTTTTCTCAATGTACGGAGCCGAAAATGAAGAAACACCAACCTTCTCCAATCAGGAATCAACCAGAAACCTACTTGACTTTACATCACAAAATCAAGAAACCTATAACATGCCTTTCAATATGAGAGAACTCAAAGTAACTCTCACTGAATTAAAAGGTAAGTCATCTGGACCTGACGATGTGACCTATGAAATGATTAAAAACCTACCTGTTCAACAATTAAGTGTAATCCTTGACTTCTACAACAAGATATGGACAAGTGGCACTATCCCTATCCAGTGGAAAGATTCGATAATTATCCCAGTACTGAAAGCTGGTAAACCTAAAAATGACGTGACCAGCTACCGACCGATTTCCCTAACTAATTGCTTGTGTAAAATCTTAGAAAGGATGGTGAATAAACGCCTTATATGGATATTAGAAGAAATAAACGCACAAGACAACTTACAATGTGGTTTCCGCAAGAAACGTTCCACAATCGACAACCTAGTACGTATAACCACGGAAATCCAAGATGCGTTTGTCAACAAGGAACATTCAGTAGGAATATTTTTTGACATAAAAAACGCCTTTGATACCGTCCGACAGTATAATATTCTTCAGCAACTACACCAATGGGGAGTGAGAGGAAATCTCGCCAACTTTATCAAAGGCTTCCTCGGAACAAGGTCCTACAGGGTAATGATTGGCGGAACCACATCTGTCAAAAAATATGTTAGTAATGGTGTTACCCCAAGGCTCTGTTTTGAGTACTACCTTGTTTTCCATCGCAATAAGAAGAATCACTGACTGCTTAACACCTAACGTCACCGGCTACTTATTCGCTGATGATTTTGCTATTCTTAGTAAATCACACGATCTTCAAAATATCAAGGTGAGTCTCCAAAATACTGTGGATAAACTAGCTTTATGGTCCCAAGAAACAGCGTTTAAGTTTTCCACAAGTAAAACGTGTTGCGTACATTTTAGTCGTCATAGAAATCCGAGCATACCACCGCAAGTCAATTTAAATAATATTTCTCTGGCCTACAAAAATCATGTTCGGTTTTTAGGGCTATACCTCGATAGTAAACTAACCTGGTCTGTCTATATAGAACAGCTTCACTCTAAGACCGTGAGTAGAATAAAAATCCTGAAAAAATTGGGAAACACCAGATGGGGATCAGACAGGAAAACAATGCTTCGTATACATGAGACATTAATAATTAGTAAAATAGATCACGGTTGCTTCATCTATGCCTCTACTACTTGTAATAAAATAAAAAAATTAGATGCAGTTCACCATGCCGGTATACGCCTTTCAACCGGAGCATTTAGAACTAGCCCAGTAAATAGTCTTTGCGTGGAAGCAGGAGTTCTACCTCTTTCTTATCGTCGCCAAAAGCTAGCCGCTAAATATATAACTAAAATTTATACACAACCTGACAACCCTGTCTACAGTTCTTTATTTCTACAGGAAAACGCTGACAAATATAGACGATTGAAAAACTCATCCCGTCCCCTCTGGTACAGAATGAGATGGGTGGTCTCTGAATTGGTGCAGCATCCATTTATAAAACCGGAGAAAAAGCTACCACCATGGACACTGTCACCTCCTAGCGTCAACTGTAAAATGTTGAAAATATCCAAAGTAAAAACAGTTTCTCCACAAGAAATCTCCCAAACTTTCCTAACTGAACTTCACAAACATCAGTACGACAAAGTCATCTATACTGATGGTTCAAAAACTAACGAGTCTACTGCGTGTGCAGTGCTAGACGGTGACAAATTCTACAAGTACAAACTGAATAGGAATTGTAGTGTTTTCACCGCTGAGTTGACGGCTATCCAAAGATCTATCCTTCTAGCCTTATCATCTCCAGGAGAATCAATAATTGTTTGCTCAGACTCACTTAGTGCTCTCAGAACTATTTCAAATCTCTTTTCTGAAAATCCCATTGTTCAGGAGGTCCACTATAGAATTAAGCAGCTAGAGGACTCTTCTAGAAGAATAATTTTTTTTTGGGTTCCCAGTCATTCTGGAATATTCGGAAACGAGCAAGTTGACAAAGCAGCAGCAGAGACTCATTCGTTAGAAGAAATAACGCCCTCCTATGTCCCACCATCAGAGTTATTTAAACCATTAAAAGCAAAAATATTATATGAATGGCAGCAGACCTGGGATATATTAGCAAATAACAAACTTAAAGACATTAAACCCACTGTCAGCTCCTGGGCTACATCTTCCAGAACATGCCGGCGAGAGGAGGTAGTCATCACCCGCCTGAGGATAGGGCACTGCCGCCTCACACATGAATATCTTATTACAAGGAAAAATCCGCCTCAATGTAATCACTGTAAAGTGACTCTCACGGTGAGTCATATTTTTGAGGACTGTCCACGGTACAGGAGAGAAATTGAAAAATGTGGGGTACCACGCCATGTCTCTGAGGCTTTGAGCGATAATGAAGCAATTATCAGCAGTGCCATCAAGTTTATAAAGAATATTCGTCTGTTCCAGCAAATATAACATAAATTTTCTTATTCTTTTTGTATTATATATATATACATTCATATATATATATATATATATATATATATATATATATATATATATATATATATATATGAATGTATATATATATAATTTCATTTATATTATTTTTTCTTCTTCTTCATCATTCAGTTTAAACTAAAATTCAATTTTATTTATTAATACTTAAATTATTATTATTATTTATTTTATTTTACTTTATATATATATATATATATAAATAATAAAATATAATATTATAAAAATATAAAAATATAATATAATATATAATATAATAAATATAAAATATAAAAATATAATATTTTTTTTTTATTTTTTTTTTTTATTTATTTATTTATTTTTTTTATTTTTTTTTTATTTTATTTTTTTATTTTTTTATTTATTTATTCTTATTCTTATTTATTATTATTATTATTTTTTTTTTTATATTATTGATTATTTTTATTATATTCGTGTTTTATTTGTTATTTGTTTGTTATTTATTATTATCGTTAATTTCGTTTATTTTATTTTTATTATTTGTGAATGTTACTGTATTGTTCGTTTGTTTTAGTATTTTGTTCGTTTTTTTCTTTTCTTAATTTTTTTCTTTTTCCTGATTCCATCATTTTGGTAAATCGTTTTTCCCTTTATTTTGTTTTTTGTAAAGATGTGAGGGCGATAATAACCATCAGCAGTTTTTTTCCCTTAAAATTAAAACAACAACAGATCATGTATTCGCGACATTGGCCATCTAATTCTTCTTGACGTTACCCCATTATTTTCTTTCACTTACAACTATATTGAACATATAAAAACACACGTACCAAGAGTCACAATAACCCAACATCATAAAGAAAAAGTGCTTGTTTTACTAGGTTTACCTTCAAAAAATAAATTACTTATTTAAGTAGGTACATGTCTGGAATGTTTGCAGCAACATTTTCACAAAACTTGAAGCTCCTCCCTATACCACGGATTTGACACATTATTACCATTTTTCAAGACCAGCATTAATGATTTTGATTTAAGTTGTTAAATAGATCTATAATGAATTGAGCTTTAATACGATTTATGTTTCTTATGAATAAAATATTTGGAACTTTTTTTTATTTTTTTTTATTATATATTTATTTATTTTTACATAAATAAATTCTTAATAACGTTTCTAGACATTTTATGCCTCATCTTACGATTAACTAACTAAAATAAAAACAATTTTATATCAGAATCATATCTACAACAAAATAATTTATATTTTAAATTTATAATTCAATAATTGAGACGTTGATTTCCAAAAGGTACTTAAGGACATTTTTTACGAAATCGATTTTTTTACATATTTGTATTCTCATCATTTAGTTTTATCTAAATATTCTATTTGATGTTATCTAATGAATTCTCAAGTCCTTACAAAACGCGATTTAGAAATGCGGTCATTTTCTAAAAGTATTAATTACGCATTTATTTACGTTCCAAATCATTCTAAAAAAATTCATTTCATAACATTAATATGATGTTATTATTATAGTAAAAAAATAATTCTATATTTTAAGGCAAAAAGACCCAAATTAGCTAGTTTAATAATATAGTAATGAGAGATTTTCGCGCTTCCTGTAAAATTTCCTAGAATGGATATAGTACCTTTTGGAAAGCAACGTCTCAATTATCCATATCATATTCTAAAATTCGTTTCTAAACTATTTGAATTTCAGTTGTAGTTACAAAATTTTCCATATTACATAAATATAGGCCATTTATATCACAATAACTTTACTTATATACGTCACTTATACAATAATAATTGAGTCATTATTTGGTAAAATTTTCTTTCATCATCACATAGCTTGAATTAATTTAATATTTGCACAATTATGTACATGCAAGTAAGAAGTAGCCTGAAAGTGACCTCTTATCTCAATCCATTCTTATACTTCATAATGTTTATACATATATTAACAATAAATATTATCCAGGATAGTGGTTAATAAATATTTTTTTTTATAAAATTTAAATCAGAAATTCAATTTATTTATTATATCCGCATAATTTTGACGTATTTTATAAAAATCTATTTTGTAATTGACTCTATTTTTGAATTATATAAATTGATTCAAGTATTTTTCTATTTTTAGTTTAATGTTTCATCTTTATTGATTGATCTAACTATGTGATCCACATAAATTGGATGGAGGAGTGTGTACACTACAAGATCATCTCAGATGATCTTGGACAGAATGAGGATACGGAAGGCGTTTTCACATTATATTAGAAAATTAAAAAGTATTACGAATATCTGTAGTTACAGTTCCACAAGGAAACAAATATCATTAAATACCATGGTAGCTACATCACTAAGCGGTTAGCCGATCCAGCGAATCAGGCAAGCACCATACCATCAAACCGTTCATCCGTCTAACTTGATTTTCTCGTACATTTACCACCGTTTCCAGCCACGGACGAGTTCCGGTGAGAAGTGTCTGCCTTTGCATAAGAATGACATAACTTTATTATTCCTTATAAAACGATTCTTTAAAAAATAGACTTTTTTTTTCTTCATTCAATCTGCTTCGTGTCTTGGAAGGGTGGCAAGACATTTGTCAAAATGCCTCTCTCCGGTTGCAGAAAGACATCTTTGTCCGCCTGTCTACAAGCATTAAAAGACCCTTGACAGCTCGTTTGTCTAATCACTAACTTCTTATTCAGTTTCACAGTTCCGACAACGATTGGTAATACCTCCTGGTCCTTACAAATAGAATTGGTGTCACCATTATTTTTGTCAGTGTATTTCCTTTATCTTGAAACTTGAAACCAAAAATTTTGAGGGGGAGGAGGTTAATGTTCTTCTTATTTAAAATACCTAAATTTAATTAATGCAAAAGTTAATAAAAAAATCTGTCCGGAACATACACTTTCACTTACCTCGGTTGTTAAATTCGATGTAAAAACGTAAAAACTATTAAATTACTATTAATGAATTTATTGAAATTTACAACTGTATTAGTTAATACATCAAATAAATTAGCTGATAATAATATATATATATATATATATTATAAATTGGGAA
The DNA here is from genome assembly GCA_023052935.1 of Piezodorus guildinii. Classification (NCBI taxonomy): domain Eukaryota; kingdom Metazoa; phylum Arthropoda; class Insecta; order Hemiptera; family Pentatomidae; genus Piezodorus; species Piezodorus guildinii. Next base: position 86,165,612 of record CM041295.1, read on the forward strand.
GAATAAGTAGACGAAATTAAAACAGTTTTATTATGGTTAATATATAAGTTGTTTATTGTTATTAGTTTTTATCATCATTATTTAGCAACGTATACAATAATATTTTAAATAAATTGGGAAGAATAAGTAGACGAAATTAAAAAAGTTTTATTATGGTTAATATATAAGTTGTTTATTGTTATTAGTTTTTATCATCATTATTTATATAAAATATTTTAGATTGTTTCATAGTTATTGGTTTATATAATAGTTTGGTTTGTTTTATTGTTGTTTTTGTGATATATTTTTTAAGCGTTGTTGACCTTCTATTTTTAATAGAATAATTTTATTGAATTTATTTATTGATAAGTTGAGCTTCGGCCGCCAAGGCTGGAGGAGGGAGGGCTTGGAGATCCCAGTGCCCTGTGTTAGCCTGAGTGGTGTGCCGGTGCTCAATGAAATTCTTTGGTAAGATGTTTCTATAATATATTGTACCCGGCTATAGATAGATGGTTTATGGAAAATGTAACCAACATACTACAAAATGTAACCAATTATATTTAGTTGCAGTGTTGAGAAGGATCCTATGTGTATTCATGGACGGAGGATCGAAACGTCCAAATAAAGAAAATTAAGAAGGAGTATTTTTTTAGTTTAATGACCTAAAACCCGAATTATTTAAAACAAAATTATAATATAAAAAAAAGGGTCGATGAATTAATTTCTTGTATATATATATATATATATATATATATATATATATATATATATATATATATATATTATATATATATATATGCATAAATATACATGAAAAGACAGGAAGAGAATATGCCCATTGGCAGCAATCCACTAGATGGTCTAAACTAGAAGGTCTCGAGGCCATCTTCTTTTCAGACCCCTAGGAGGATTGTCAGGAATAGAAGAGGAAGCAAGGATTGAAACTAGTGGGTTAAAGTGGGAATGGAGTTTATCATGGAAGGATTGATACCTCGTATGGGCCAAAATTTAATAAACTTAAAATTTCAAAAAGTTTCATGTAAATATAAATTAAAAAATGTTATTCAGTTTCTATGGAAATATATGATTTAAATTAAATAATATAACAATATTAAGTAATAAGTTTATGCCCTATTCATTACTATCTACTAACTTTTACAATTTTGTGTACAACATAATATTTTTCCTAAGCATTTCGAGCTTTCCAATCAATACATCAATATTGATGTTCTCATGTTCAAAAACACAAACATTGAATGCAAAATAATTGTTTGCTCTTTTCTCCTTTAGTTAAATGCCGAATTCGTTCAACTAATATGTTTAGCCGTTTTTTATCAATGCTAATAAGATGATACGGTTAAATTTTTTAAATATTTCAAACTAAAGATACTTTAAAGAAAGAAAAAAAAATCTGCCAAACTATTTTAATCAAAATGAAACCTATGTGGTATTAAAGTCCATTAAATTTTACATTGATATAATCGTTAGAGAGTTTTTTGAGGATATCATAAAAAGGAGCAAAATGCGTGGTATAAAGTAGCACTTCCGGTTAGCCGATATTAGTAAAAAAGTTACTGCAAAAGCTCGGACGTACAGCTGTCTCAAATAAGATATTTCAAAGTTTACATTACACCTTTTTATTTTCGTGCTCGAATTACCACACACAACTTTTCACCGGAAATACACGTTTTAGGGTTTCCTGAGTTCAAATAACCAAGTCCCGAAAAAAAGGTCTTTGTGGGTGTTCGATAAGTCTAGCACGAAAACGAAAAGGCGTATGAAACTGAAATTTCAGATTTGAAGCAGCTGTACACCCAAGATGCTACAGCAACTTTAACTCTAAAGTCGGCTGACCGAAAGTGCTACTTTATACCATGCATTTTGTACCTCTTTACGATTTAATAAAAAACGGCTCCAACGGTTTTGACGAAACTTGTGATGTCGATGTAAAATTTAATGGGCTTTAACATAATGTAAGTTTCATTCTGGTATAAATCGTCTAAAAGGGCTTAAATGCCGATATTTTAAATGTTCTTTCTCTTAAGTGCCTCTAATTTTATAGATTCAAAAGAATTACTCAAATCATCTTTAATATAATAGCTGCAGCCAAGAAAAATTTTAAAAAAGAACTAGGGATCTCCGTTATGGGTGCCGAACACCATCTAATTTATAAGAAGCTAGATTATGGTGTAAACTACATTAATGACAAAAACAATATAGAATTAATAAGAATAGTTTTTAATACAAGAGCCGAAATGATATCCCTAAATTGTAAACCATGGATGAGGGAAATAGTTTACACATGCTCAATTTGTAACAGTAAGGAGGACGAAAATATAATTGATTTTTTAGGTAAATGTACGGAATTTAATCATTTTAGGGAAAAGTATTTTGGAGAAAGTATTTTGTCTGAAAACAAAATAATAGATATTTTGAATGGAATTAATCGGAACTCACTGTATAAATTTATGAAATGTGCTGTTAACTACTGAAGCTTTTTAATAAAGGAATTCAATTACAATAATTAAATAAACAGAGAATATGTTGTCACAGATAAAGTGTAATTATATTTTGTTTATTCTATTTGGGAAACAAAGATTATCCCTCTATCTTTTTACAATAATGTGTAATGTTTATTTATTTCTTGTTTGTTATTGTAAGCTTATACTTTTGTTTATTAATAATGTATATAAATAAACCAACTTCCTGGCAGACGGAAATCCATGCCAGTATTTTGTGTTCTCTAGACGAATGTAATGAAAAATGTAAAATTTATTATGAAAACACATTTATCTATCTATCTATCTATCTGTCTATCTATCTATCTATCTACTGAAATCATCATATTAGGATTGATAAACAGCGACTAAATATAAAAGTTGTACGAATTTGACAACCGAATAAAGGAGAAAATGTGTATTATATACCGTTGGAAAGCTAAATATTTTAGAAAAAATATTATCTTATATAATACGTAAGTTGTAAAAAGCAAAATAAAGTAACAAATAGGGTATACAATTATTACTTATAATTATGTGTAACTATTTTAACTTGCTATACTATTTAATCTAAATCATATGTTTCCAACGAAACTGAATACAAGTTTTATTTAAATTAGCTTAAAACTTTTTTCAAATTTAAGTTTATTTTATATTTGCCCGCACCAGATTTTGTAAACATCTTGAGCTTTGCAACGGTACATCATCTATACATATTACTATTCTTATTTACGGGGAGGGGAGGGGGGGGGTAAAGCTTCAACCTAAAGAATTAAAATGAAGAAAGAAAAAATGGTTCAATACAATAGAAAACTAATTGAGTTGTGATAATCAAGATTTTGAAAACCTTTCTACAACTCTTAAATTATCTAAAGTGATATTTTGTATTATTTCTTGTTAATTTAACATCGATTTCCTTAGTGTTAAATAAGGAAATAATTAATTAATTAAATAATAATTAGTGGACGCGAATGATTGGAAATTGAATTTCCTAATGGCTAGTTACTTTCAAAATGATCCAGAAATTGACTTCGCAAACTTGAATCAAGATATGGCCAATAAGATTGCCTTCTATAAAGTTTTTATAAAGTTGCTCTGCCTTTCACCGTTTTTACAGGATGAGTACACTCCTGGAGCGTGATTCTGATTATATCACTTTCCTACTAACAGTCCCTTCATTTCTCGTTGAAAAGGAAGCAGAAATAATTCTAAAAATATATATACGCGTTATAGTCTAAGAACTGATGCCACTTACATACAATGGACTGACACACAGTGGTTCCAAAAACACTTTTCGGGAGTAAACACTGCACTGGTCGTTCTATCTAAGATATATGAGCCATTTCAACGTCATCTTGTTCCTAAGTAAATTCACTTTCAGTGGTAATACAGGTACAGTTTTAGATCATTTATATGTCACTGTCAGACGATGTCCTGTCATAACTATAACTTAGCGAAATCGATTAAGACGTTCACGTGTAATGCGATGACCAAGGAAAAAGGCGATTCATTTTTATAAACATAACAAAAAAAGAGTTAGGAAAATAGCCGTTCACGCGTGATGCGATGACCAAGGGAAAATACGATTCATTTATATCTCTCTCTCTCTCTACATATATATATGTGTGTGTGTGTGGGTATATATATATATAGATAAAGTAACATAGGTTTTGTCAACTATTTCAGAGAAATGTCTCGGTATTTAATTATACTTAATGCATCTTTATATATCTATATTTTCTGAAATTATATTTATTTACAGTTTTTATTAGATGAGTTAGAGAAAATATTGGGTTTCATATCACTTTTTTTTATGAATTTTCGAGAAAATGTTATAAAAATTAAAATTATTTTAAATATCTACATAATGTGTATGTCCATGTTCGTGTGTAGTACGTCTAGCGCGAAAATGAAAGGTCCTATGAAACTGAAATTACTTAAGACAACTATACGCCCGCGATGTTACAGCAACTTTTTCATCAAAATCAGCTTACCAAAAGAGCTACTTTATACCATGCATTTTGCACCTTTTTACGATTTTCTCAAAAAACGGTCCTAACAATATTGATTAAAATCGCTATATCGATGTAAAATTTAATGGGCTTTAATATCATGTTGGTTTCATTATGATTGATATAGTCTTACAAGCTTAAATGCCGATATTTTAAAATTTCTTCCTTAGAAGTACCTTTAATTTTGTATATTTTATAAAATTGACAGTATCATCTAATTAGCATTGATAAAAAACAGCTAAATATACAAGTTGGTCGAGATAATAAACTAAAAGAGAAAAGAGCAAAAATATTTTTTTATGCAATCTTTGTGTTTTTGTTTGTTGTTTATTCATTTAATGCCACTTTATGCAACTATGGCTAATTTGATGATGTTACAGTAGGAGTCATAAATTTTGCCAATCCAGGTTTAATTCGGATAGGTATCTTTAACGAGTACCTGACATTGTACAGGCTCGGGACCACTTTTTTATGTTCCCTCCGAAGGACGGCATAACTTAGGAATTTTTACTCACATTAAAAATCCTAGGTTCACTGGCAGGTTTGAACACCCAACCTTTGGCATAGAAAGCTGATATGCTAGCTAATCTGCTATAGGTGACCCCTTTTGTGTTTTTGAACATAAAAACAGTATTATAGATGTATAATACACCGTTGAAATGCTAAAGATTTTAGAAAATATATTATCTTATACATAATATTGTAAAAGTTATCAAAGAGTATTGAAAAGCCGATGTAACGAACTTATTATGGTAGATAATAATATGATAGATTATTTAATTAAACACATGTTTGTATTAAAACTCAATGTAAATAATTTGTTAACAATTTATTCAAATGTATAATTTAAAAAATTTATCTTATATAAAATATTAGGGGTACTCACTACGTTTGCTATAGCATGCTATTGTGCTAAACCCATCAATTTTATACAGGAAATGACTGTAGAAACTCGACGGGTTTAGCAAAATAACACAAATAGCATGCTATAGCAAACGTAGTGAGTACCCCTATTGTAGATTATATCAAAAGTGTAGTTGATTTTTCCAAGTTTATATATATATATATATATATATATATATATATATATATATATATATATATATTTTCATTTATTAATATATTATAATATATATTTATGGCGTAGCATTGTTGGAGAGGCTAAAGTTCACCTTGGACTGTAGAGCAGGAGAAGAAGAAGATATTATATATTTATGTTGTCATGTGCTTAATTACTTTTGCTACATCATTATGTATGTATAGTGTATGATTTAATATACTGCAATAAAGATTAAAAAATAAGCAACTATGATACTAGCTTAAATAAAGCTAAACGATGGCGATTTTAGGTTTCTTGGAAATAAAATGTTCTTTTATCACTTATTTTATCTCGATAACTATTAGAACTAGAGATATTTATTACCTTTTGAATTAAGACTAATTAAATGTCCTATAATGTTGTTTATTATCCCACTTTTTACCAAAAACTTGTTAATTGAAAATGCTCCTTTAACATTTTCTTTTAAAATAGTTTTTAACAACAATCTTGTGACTATTCAGCCATTTTAAAACCTTTGAAGTACGTTTACCGAATAAAATTTTAACTCTATTTGTAACAAATAAATTGAAATATTTAATCTTGGGATACCTAGTGAACCACGACCCCCTCCAATATTTGTCAAAAATATTAAAAATTTCCAGTTGTTGTGTACACAATTGAACAAAATTACCGATTCTACCAGCTACTACTGTATGAGTAGAATTAATGACACCAAAATATCTCCTACTACTGCCGAGACATATAGAAAAATAGTGAAATACCTAACTGATACCAAAGCGGATTTCCATACCTACCAGCTACGCCAAGATAGAGCTTTAAGGGTTGTAATCAGAAACTTACACCCCTCGACACCAGTTGAAGCTATTAAAGAAGAATTAACGGAGATAGGCTATAAAGTGCGGCAAGTCACTAATGTCCTAAAGGACAAAATTCCACTACCTCTCTTTTTCGTGGACTTGGAGCCATCGGAAGGAGTTGAACAAATCTATGACCTCAATAGATTGTACTATACCAGCGTAAGAGTTGAAAAACCTTACATAAAGAAGGAGATAGTTCAGTGCCATAACTGTCAAGCATATGGTCATACTAAAAGTTATTGTCATCACATACCTCGATGCGTGAAATGCGGTGAACAGCACAAGTCTGTGGAGTGTACAAAACCAAAATCAACACCAGCTGTATGTGCTCATTGCCTCAAGGACCACCCAGCCAACTATAAAGGATGCCAAATTTATAAAGAACTGAGGACCAGGTTTCAAAAACCTCAAGTACTGGATGAAACAGCAAGACAAGTAAGAAACAGAAGAGAACCCTCAAAACTTATTGATGCCAATGTATCATTTGCCCACCTACTTGGAGGTGGGAATCAAAGTACTGAAGCCGTGGCCCTGCCGGAACTACAGAATGTACCTCAATCCATTCCACATATACCTCTTCCTCAAAATGTAACCAATCCTGAAAATCCTAATCAACCACAAATCTCTCATATCCCTCCTCCTTCAAATGCCACAGACCTTAACAGTTTGATGACATCCTTTATCTCCGAAATTAAATCCCTTGTTATGCCCCTAATATCACTCCTAACTAATCTCGTATCAAATCTCATTCCTGCCTTAAAAAAACCATAAATGACTACACCTAATTCCTTATCCATTCTCCTTTGGAATGCGAATGGTGTTAGAACTCACACTAACGAACTTACAGCCGTACTGCAAGACAAAAACATTGATGTTGCACTCATTACTGAAACTAGACTAACCACTAAACAGTACTTTAAAATACCAGGATACACGACATACCGGACAGACCATCCAGACGGCAAAGCCCATGCCGGTACTGCTGTCATAGTCCGCCGATCCCTCACCCATCACTTACACCCAATTTCCGCCCATGATTACCTACAAGCAACTTCCATTGTTATCAAAACCTTTTCCTTTCCGCTTATCATCGCATCAGCATACTGCCCTCCTAAACATCCCATTTCCTCTGCCCAATTTGAATCCTTTCTCAACTACTTGGGTAATCACTTCATTTTGGGTGCAGACTTAAACGCTAAGAACCAACAGTGGGGTTCTAGAACCACCAATTCTCGAGGACGGACATTGCAGTCTGCACTCAACTCCCGACGCTTTCATCTCCTACCTCCCGATTCTCCTACCTACTGGCCAACAGATCCTAACCGTAATCCTGACATCCTCGACTTCTTCATCCACAGCGGATTAGGCTCTCTTAATTTTTCCATAGCTCGCCTTGATGAACTATCCTCTGATCATAGTCCATTGATTCTAAATGTATCCATAACACCTATTCCTAAACCTATCCCACCGTCATTCATTAGAGGCCCTGTCAACTGGAACCTCTTCCGCGAAATCCTCACTAATGATATTGACCCCAAAGTGATTCTCAAAACCCCAAATGACCTTGACGACGCCGTATATTCTTTTACAACCGCTGTTCAACAAGCCGCCTGGACTGCCTCCTCTCCCAAACAATCCCAAATAATTTCTTATAAAAGCCATTTACCACAACACCTGACAGACCTCATCAACAGCAAACGCCGAGCCAGAACATTATGGCAACGCACCCGCCACCCAGAGGATCGCCGCTCCTATAACTTTTTTTGTAGAAAATTAAAGCGGGAGTTGGCGATCTTCCGATCCCAATCCTACAATACCTACCTCTCCTCTCTCTCGACTCGTGACAATTCCCTGTGGAATGTCACGAAGAGAATCCTAAAATCTCCCCTGATATCCCATCCTCTCCGGCGTAGTGATAATTCCTGGGCTGCTTCTGACAAAGATAGGGCCCAGGACTACACCTTTCCAAGGTATTCACTCCTCATTCTGACTCAATCCAACCCATACCGCAATAGTTGAAGAGTTCCTTACGTCACCGATACCAATTTCCTTACCACCTAAAGCAATCAATCCCTCTGAGGTCAAATATCTGCTTCAAAAGCTTCCTCTCCGTAAATCCCCTGGATACGATCTCCTTACTCCTCAAATCCTAAGACAACTTCCACCTAAAGCCATTACATTCCTTACATATATCTATAACTGTATCCTACGCACTACCTATTTCCCTCTGTTGTGGAAACACTCGACTATCATCCTTTTCCTAAAACCAGGCAAACCATCCAACTGTACGTCATCCTACAGACCTATTAGCCTTCTTCCGATCCTCTCCAAAATCTTCGAAAAACTCCTATTAAAACGAATCCTAGCCAAATTTCACAATTTTCCTTCACACCAGTTTGGATTCCGTCCTCAACATTCCACGGTTCAGCAAGGACTCCGAGTTGTAGACCACATTTCCTCCGCCCTTGAGTGCAAAGAGTATTGTTCGGGTGCCTTTCTGGACATATCTCAAGCTTTTGACCGTGTGTGGCACCCGGGACTGCTCTTTAAGCTCAAAACCCATTTACCTCAATCCTTATACCTAATCCTCCGATCCTATTTATCCAACCGCTCCTTCCGAGTTCGCTGTGGTTCCGAATTTTCCGAACAATATACTGTTGAGGCCGGTGTTCCTCAAGGCAGCGTCTTAGGACCCGTCCTCTACATCCTCTTCACCGCCGATATCCATACCGATCCCAATACCTTTCTGGCAACCTTTGCTGATGACACAGCCATTTTATCATCCAATTCTGATCCTGAAGCAGCATCGCTAAATCTCCAAAAGCACCTTTCCCTTGTCGAAGACTGGTGCAATGCTTGGCGCATTAAGGTGAACGAAAGCAAATACACTCACGTCACATTCACCCTTCGACGCAAATCCTGTCCAACGGTTAATTTCAATTCCATACCGCTTCCTTCCTCAGACACAGTCCGGTATCTCGGCTTTTTACTAGACAAAAGACTGACGTGGAACCCACATACAAGACTAAAAGAAAAAACTCAACGCAGATTCGCCGTTATACAGACTACTAAACAGAAAATCTCATCTTACAGTTGACAAAAAATTACTAATATACAAGACAGTACTGAAACCTATATGGACCTACGGACTTGAACTGTGGGGAACAGCTAAACATTCTAACATCAAACGCACCAATCCTTCCAATCCAAGTCCTCGAACATTAGTAATGCTCCTTATTACGTTACCAACTGTACCTACACCATGACCTTAATATTCCGTTGTTTTAGACCTGGTCCATCCAATTTTCCAATTTCATCAGAACCTTAGTCATCATCCTAACCCTCTAGCGCAATCCCTATCCAGCACCACCATCCTTACAATCCTCCTCGAAGATTGAAACGGCAGTGGCCACGAGACCTATTGTAAACATTTAAACTGGAGTTCTGACAATGGTCAGATCCTCCACTCATGTACGGTATGTTTGTGGCTACAGCGCCCTAACTCAGCCTCCACTGGCTCAGACCAGTGATGCGGCTGAGATAGAGGCGCTGGGATCTCTTGGGCTCCGCTTTTTCCTCCACAAGTGGAGGGAAAAGCGCTTGCTGGGGTCCCTTTAGCAATTGTATACATTGTATATAGTTATGATTGTGTGTAAGATGTTTATTTATTTGCCAACTTTTTATTTATCTCAATAATAGGTTTTTGTTTCGATTTGTTTTGTTTTTTGTTTATTATTACTATTTTATTGTATATATATATGAATTTATTTATGTTCTATTTTATGTAATTTGACCATTATTATTATTTTCTGTATATATAGTATGAATGTGGTATCTTATCAATATTATTATTGTTCATTTTGTAACAAATTGTAATATATCTCAATAAAAAAAAAAAATAATGGAATATAAAATAAAAATAATCTTGGGAAGCACCTTTTTTTAAAAAAAAATTAGAAATCATATTTCTTCCATACGTCAAATCTTATTTGACTAATGTAATCAAAAAGTCTTAATAAATTTAAAGAAATTCATTCACAACAAAGTGACAAATTCCGTGGATTGTCTCCGGTCTCAATAAAGGATGAAACACTTGTAAATGTTTGGTTTATCAATACTTACATGCTTTAGCACAATGTTACATTTTTTTAAAAGCATGAAATGAAATTTACTGCATTAAATAAAATGAAAATTAAACTTAATTGTTTAAATAATAACGGAGAGGAGGGGACGAAATACAATAGCTGTGATTCGTATTGTTATGTATAATATGTAAGTTGTAATGCAAAGGTTAGAAAATGGATTAGTCAAAGTACTTTGTATAAAAACGAAAGTAGTCAAGGACAGATTAACTTTGCCCGTCGCATAAGTTTAATAAAAATTGAATAGAAGTAACAAAAAATATATGTATGTTTGGAAAATTATACGGGCATTAAAATTAAAAAAAGAACAAACACGTTATAGTTTCAATATGTTGTGATATTGTGTTGTAAAATAATTTCGTAGCATTTTTTAATCTTCTCCCTGTTCATAAAATTATGTTTACTTGGTCAATAATGTAGACATATTCTAAAAAAGGATTAGTTTGGATGCTCTTATGCATCGGTTTTTACCGAAATTCCTTTATGCTTATAAAATAAAGATATGCCTCTTTTAATTCCTAACTCCCAATCCATATGAATCCTCTTTTAAGCAACTTATCATTCATACCCATCTATACCTGACAACTGTCCGAGGTGATTGAAAAGACGATGGCCTCAAGACCTACTATATTAAATTGAAATTAAAGTGCTACCACTCGTTGGTTTCTTCACAAGACCTTTTCTCGCCCATGAGTGTAAATTAGCCCAGTTACTAATTATATTTATAAGTACAGTCGTAAATATCAATAAAATGTTTTTTAAAAAATCCTCTCTATGTGTATGAAATCATGATTACTTGGTCAATAATGTATACATATCCTAAAAAAGGATTAGTTGAGGTGCTTTTATGCATCTTTTTCAACCGAATTACCACACACAACTTTTCACCGGAAATACACGTTTTAGGGTTTCCTGAGTTCAAATAACCAAGTCCCGAAAAAAGGTCTTTGTGGGTGTTCGATAAGTCTAGCACGAAAACGAAAAGGCGTATGAAACTGAAATTTCATATTTGAAGCAGCTGTACACCCAAGATGCTACAGCAACTTTTTCACTAAAGTCGGCTGACCGGAAGTGCTACTTTATACCATGCATTTTGTACCTTTTTACGATTTAATAAAAAACGGCTCCAACGGTTTTGACGAAACTCGTGATGTCGATGTAAAATTTAATGGGCTTTAATATAATGTAAGTTTCATTCTGGTATAAATCGTCTAAAAGGGCTTAAATAGCCGATATTTTAAATGTTCTTTCTCTTAAGTGCCTCTAATTTTATAGATTCAAAAGAATTACTCAAATCATCTTATTAGGATTGATAAACAGCGACTAAATATAAAAGTTGTACGAATTTGAAAACCAAATAAAGGAGAAAAGATTGAAAATATTTTTTGAACATAAGATCAACAAAATACATGAATAATATACCGTTGGAAAGTTAAAGATTTTAGAAAAAATATTATCTTATATAATACGTAAGTCGTAAAAAGCAAAGTAAAGTAACAAATAGGGTATTCAATTATTACTTATAATTATGTGTAACTATTTTAACTTGCTATACTATTTAATCTAAATCATATGTTTCCAACGGAACTGAATACAAGTTTTATTTAAATTAGCTTAAAACTTTTTTCAAATTTAAGTTTATTTTATATTTGCCCGCACCAGATTTTGTAAACATCTTGAGCTTTGCAACGGTACATCATCTATACATATTACTATTCTTATTAACGGGGGAGGGTAGAAGGGGGGGGGGTAAAGCTTCAACCTAAAGAATTAAAATGAAGAAAGAAAAAATGGTTCCATAGGGGGTATTTTGCCTGGTCAAAATGGAAGAGTAAAAAAATCAATTTCCGTCCTACAATGATTATTTGTTTAAGAAAAGAAAAATCCTCTGCACAGACGGTTAACAAAATTTGCAGTGTGTTTGGCGAAGATGCTTTAAGAGAAAGCACCGTCCGTAAGTGGCTTGCTCGGTTCACAACCAGACATTTTCACTTGGACGACGCAAAGCGCTCGTGTCGTACTTCAACTGTTGATGATGGGCAAATTCAGAAAATTACCTGAAAGATAGCAACATGTAATAGATCAAAATGTTTCTTAAATAATTGATTAAAAATATTACAAGTTGTTATTGACATCACGAGTAAAAAACGCCACAAACTTATTTTACAATCCAATATATTTGATTATAATCTTTTATATCTTGATTATAACAGTTAGGTGCAACTAAAAAAAAAAAAAAAATAAAAAAAAAAAAAAAAAAAAAAAAAAAAAAAAAAAAAAATAATAATAATAAAAAAAATCACCTATATGGTATTTTTAATCGCCTATAAACCAATTTTATAATTTATGTTTAAAAAAACAAAAAAAAAAAAAAACTCTCTCTCTCTCTCTCTCTCTCTATATATATATATATACATATATATATATATATATATATATATATATATATATATATATATATATATATATATATATATATATATATATATATATATATAATGGTAAGAAAAATACAAAAGAAATGAAAAAAAAAATCATTAAAAATTTTTTTAACTTTTTTATGAATTTAATTTTCCAAATTAAATAAAAAATATTATTTCAGTGCCTTCCTAAAAGTAAAACAAAACGCGTATCTTGTATGAACAATTCTATTGGAACATATCAGTTTATACATGACTATATAATTATACTTTCCAAAAATGCGTGAATCACCTATATGGTATTTTTAATCGCCTATAAACCAATTTTATAATTTATGTTTAAAAAAACAAAACAAAAAAAAACTCTCTCTCTCTCTCTCTCTCTCTCTCTCTCTCTCTCTCTATATATATATATATATATATATATATATATATATATATATATATATATATATATATATATATATATATATATACATATATAATGGTAAGAAAAATACAAAAGAAATGAAAAAAAAAATCATTAAAAATTATTTTAATTTTTTTATGAATTTAATTTTCCAAATTAAATAAAAAATATTATTTCAGTGCCTTCCTACAAGTAAAACAAAACTCATATCTTGTATGAACAATTCTATTGGAACATATGAGTTTATACATAACTATATAATTATACTTTCCAAAAATGCGTGAATTCCCTTTCTATATTTTTCATTTATAATCACAATAAGATTTTGCAGAAATTTAGAAAGAAACGAAACTGAAGTGTTTTGTAACAGTTATTGTTCACAAGAAACTGTTACAGCACTTGGATGTTATGATTCGTCTGTCTGACAGGAGTTCTTTTCAGGGCGTTGACATCGGTTGGAAATATAAAAAAGTTGAAACTGTGTCACAAGCAATAATTATTTTCTGAATAAACTGAATAAAAAGAGTGTTTGGTCTAACCATCATTGTGGAAAATGATACGGCATCGACTAAGCGGCAGCTAGTTGTAGAATTTATGGTAAAGTGAATAGATGAAAATGAATGGAATGAATTATTGGTATGATTGGTTTTTGTGCAAAGGGAAAGGGATGATCTGTGTGATCACATCATATTTTCAATCAAATTTTATATGAATCATTTTGATCTATTACCATGTATCTATTACCAAAAATATTGCCATATTTCAGGTAATTTTATGAACTTGGCCATCATCAACAGTTGAAGGACGACGCGAGTTCTTTGCGTCTTCAAAATTTCAAATCGAAAAACCGCTTACAGGCGCACAGTGGTTCCAAACGCACTTTTTCGGGACAAAAGTCTACTCCAATCGTTCTATTTAAGACATGTCAGTCATTTTAACATCATTTCGTTCCTTATTAAATTCACTTTCAATGGTATCATTGGCATATGTTTAGCTCATTTTTATATCATGAAATTATATAGATTTTGTCGATCGTTATTAGATAACTTTAAGTAAACTTTGGGTTTCATACAACGACTTGGTGATTTTATAAGAAATTTCAAAAAATGTCGAAAAAATTAAAATTATTTTAAATATCTCAATAAATACCCAACTTAACGAATGTTTTAAAAATTTTAGTTTTGTTTCTAGTTTTTATGGACAAAATTTGAAAACCGTCAATTGATTTCCTCGCTTTTGGTAAAGTATAACGCATTGTTGGCTATAGAATTTTCTTTTCGGAAATACCAGAAAAAAATTGACATATAAAATTATTTTGATGTCTAACTTAATTTTTCATAGTGATAAACCATAATAAAGTTCTGCCCCGAGCAAAATACAATTATAAATGTGTTTTTGTAGGGTATTTTTTCTATTTATTTCCCTTAAATTAAATATATAAAATTTACCTATTGTAATGTATACAATTTAAGTGATAAACTAGCATTTCAGATTAGATAGAATCTATATAAAAAATAAAGAAAGAGAAATTCTGCTTGGATACACAATACAATGTTGAGAAATGAAATTGGTGGGTATTGCCAGTGTGTGTCTGGTAGACACAGCTGCATCCCTAGGTGTTCCATGCCAGTTTCAGAATGCGACATTGTTTAGCGTTTCGGAGCAAAACTTTTGTTATTTATTATTTATATAGATTAAATCTCATCTTAAATGCTAGTTTATCATTTAAACTGTATAAATTACAATATGTTTATATGATACAATAAATTTAAGAAAAATATATAAACAAAATCCTCTACACAAACATATTTATAATTATATCTCGCTTCGGGGCAGTACTTCACTATGGTTCATCATTTGGAAAAATTAAATTAGACATAAAAATAATTTTATTTGTCAATTTTTTTCTGGTCTTTCCGTTGTCTATAAAAAAAATGTCTATAGCCAACAATGCGTTCTTCTTAACTAAAAGCATAGAAACCAATTCATGGTTTTAAAATTTCGTTTGTAAAAACAATAAATAACGATTATATAATAACGATTATAAACAAAGTGAAATGCAGGAAATATAGAAATATAAAGATGTATATAAGAATAATTAGTTACAGAGACATTTATTTGAAATTATCGACAAAATTATATATTTTCATAATATGAAAATAAGCTAAAAATATGCCAATCATACCATTAAAAGTGAATTTAATAAGGAATAAAATGACATTAAAATGGCTGATATATCTTAAATACAACGGCCAAAGCAGACTTCTGTCCCGAAAAAGTGCGTTTGGAACCAAAGTGCGTCTGTTCAGCGGATTATACTTTTTTTGAAAATAAATAATCATTAAATGACGTAAATGATTTTTTTTTCTCTTCCATTTTTTAGCAAGCAAAATACCACTTACAGATAAGGAATCTCGGTTGAAACTGCTGAATAAAAACACATTCTAACTAACCCTTTTTTAGAATGTGTAAACATTATTTTATAAACACGGAGAGACATTAAAATGTTCGGAAACGGATTTAATGATTTCTTTTTAATTTTTACTTCTCGCGACCTTCTTATTTAGATTCACTATTAAAGATTGCTATCAATGGGCAGCTTTCTTCATGTTTTTTTTATGTATTTTATCATTAATCAGCATATTTACTTGTTGTATTATAATATAGAATAAAAAAAATACTTGATGGATTATAGACATTCTCAGGGTCATCGACAAAAACAAACCAGAAATTAAGAGCTGTAGAAAAGAAAAATAAGTTAAATTTAATAGAACATTTCCAACCCTCGAAAGCATTAAAAATTTACTGGTCTTAGTTTTTTAAGTACTTTTAAAAGTACTACTGCTTTTAAAAAAATGTAAAAATACGAATTATCGGAATATAAGAGTCCCTTGTTAACGATATATCGGAATTCCACCACTGTAATTTTCCAGCTGTGTCAGAATAATTATATATTATTTCAAATCAGCCGTGGAGCGATTCTGGGATAGGGTTTCGCCCTCTTAAGAATCATCCAACATTTACAAGAGGTTACCCGATTTAGGGGAAAGAAACTGGCACGAGCGCGATCTTCACCTAATCATCTTCTTGCACGATAGGCCTATTTTATTTAGAAACCAAACAAATACCTATATATAGCATTTCCAAGTCAAATTCAACCTTTTCCAAGTCAAATTCAACCTTTTCCAAATCAAATTCAATCTTTTCCAAGTCAAATTCAACTTTTTCCAAGTCAAATTCAACCTTTTCCAAGTCAAATTCAACCTTTTCCAAATTAAATTCAATCTTTTCCAAGTCAAATTCAACTTTTTCCAAGTCAAATTCAACCTTTTCCAAGTCAAATTCAACCTTTTTCGATTTCAATAAAATAATAAAAATCAAATTAACATGATTTAATGTTTTTATGGTTATTTTAATTACACATTATGTTTTTAACCCTTATGGCTTGTTAAATGTTCCCAAGGGCCTTTTTACATATTTTATTATAACTTTTTCGTATTATTTATTGGATACTAGGCTCAGTAGCTGCGTTCCCAAAGATGCGTTACCGATTACACTATTAATTTTAATCGCGCTCGCTCAAATATGGGTTTATTATAACTTTTTCGTATTTATTGGATACAAGGCTCAGTAGCTGCGTTCCCAAAGGTTCGTTACCGATTATACTATTAATTTTAATCGCGATCGCTCAAATATGGGTTTATTATAACTTTCTCGTATTTATTGGATACAAGGCTCTGTTGCTGCGTTACGGGGGGTTCTATCCAGACCATTCTATTAATTATTCGTGGGCTCACTCAAATATGGGTTTATTATAACTTTTTCGTATTTATTGGATACAAGACTCAGTAGCTGCGTTCCCAAAGGTTCGTTACCGATTACACTATTAATCTTAATCGCGCTCGCTCAAATATGGGTTTATTATAACTTTTTCGTATTTATTGGATACAAGGCTCAGTAGCTGCGTTCCCAAAGGTTCGTTACCGATTACACTATTAATTTTAATCGCGCTCGCTCAAATATGGGTTTATTATAACTTTTTCGTATTTATTGGATACAAGGCTCAGTTGCTGCGTTACGGGGGGTTCTATCCCGACCATTCTATTAAGTATTCGTGCGCTCACTCAAATATGGGTTTATTATAACTTTTTCGTATTTATTGGATACTAGGCTCAGTAGCTGCGTTCCTAAAGATGCGTTACCGATTATACTGTTAATTTTTATCTCGCTCGCTCAAATTTCTGTATTTGTGTTTTGGGGTGTTTTGTTAGTGAATGTGTTAATGTTTTTTTAGTCAGTTGGTCTAATGTATGTTTATTTCGTGCTTTTTGTAACTTTTCATCTATTGGGTTACCGCTAATCCTTTTTATCAGAATAGTATGTTATCTTTTTGGTAAATATTTTGGAGTTTGATAATAATCTGCTGAACAGAACGACTTTTATACGTCCATTTTTATTTGATAATCCTCTACATGAGTTAGCGCAATTAAAATTAATAATATAATCTGTAACCAGTTCTTGCTTATGCAGCGACTGAGCCTAGTAGCCAATAAATACGAACAAGTTAAAATAAACCTCTTCTTGAGCAAGCGCACTTAAAATGAATTTAATAATCGGGAATGAACTCTCCGCAATGCAGCAACTAAGCCTAATAGCGAATAAATACGAAAAAGTTATGATAAGCCCATATTTAAGTGAGCGCACGAATAATTAATAGAATGGTCGTGATAGAACCCCCCGTAACGCAGCTACTGAGCCTTGTATCCAATAAATACGAAAAAGTTATAATAAACCCGTATTAGAGCGAGCGCGAATTAAATTAATAGTATTATCGGTAACGAACCTTCGGAAACGCAGCTACTGAGCCTTGTATCCAATAAATACGAAAAAGTTATGATAAACCCATTTTTGAGCGAGCGCGATTAAAATTAATAGTGTAATCGGTAACGCATCTTTGGGAACGCAGCTACTGAGCCTAGTATCCAATAAATACGAAAAAGTTATAATAAACCCATATTTGAGTGAGCGCACGAATAATTAATAGAATGGTCGGGATAGAACACCCCGTAACGCAGCAACCGAGCCTTGTATCCAATAAATACGAAAAAGTTATAATGAACCCATATTTGAGCGAGCGCGAATTAAATTAATAGTATTATCGGTAACGAACCTTCGGAAACGCAGCTACTGAGTCTTGTATCCAATAAATACGAAAAAGTTATAATAAACCCATATTTGAGCGAGCGCGATTAAAATTAATAGAGTAATCGGTAACGAACCTTTGGGAACGCAGCTACTGTGCCTAATATCCAATAAATACGAAAAAGTTTAAATAAACCTCTATTGATAATATTTTCGCCCGCGATTATAAAACTAAAATAAAATGGACCCCCGCTAATCCGACTACCAGACCTTGTATCAAAAATGTCTAAAAATTAAAGTATCGGATATACTTATTATTATAATCGTGACTAATTATATGTAAAAAGGCCCTTGGGAACATTTAGCAAGCCACAAGGGTTAAAAACATAATGTGTAATTAAAATAACCATAAAAACATGAAATCATGTTAATTTGATTTTTATTATTTTATTGAAATCGAAAAAGGTTGAATTTGACTTGGAAAAGGTTGAATTTGACTTGAAAAAGTTGAATTTGACTTGGAAAAGGTTGAATTTGACTTGGAAAAGGTTGAAATTTGACTTGGAAAAGGTTTTGAAATTTGACTTGGAAATGCTATATACTGAACCCAAGATTCATGGGTTGTATAGCTACGTTTTTTCTATTATTATTTCGTATCTTCTTTATTCTTTCGTTTTTTAGGCCAAAAACTGAAAAAAAGGATATTATATATTCAATACATATAGAATACGGGTCAATCCATTCTAAATCGTCCAAATCGAAATTTTTGATTTTCGTGATTTTTTGACCAGTTATTTTCTATTATTTCATGAATATAAAACCATAAATAAACAACTTTTCTGGATAATAATTTTAGTGTTGCAGCCGTTTTAAGTCACCCTCGCGGGCGAAAACGTGCGTTGAGAAAATCTTTATAATTCTTGTAATTTTTTTCAATATCATATCAAAACTAACCATAAGAAAGGACATGCTTTGTATTTTTTGTTTCAACTAATCATTACCAAAATAGTGGAAAAAGTTGTTTGAAAAATTCTCGAAAATTAATTAAAAACGAGACTTTTAACGAGATAAAAATATATAAAGGAAAAGAGAGTCACTTTTAATTACTTTTTCTTATGTAGGTTAGTCATAGTCCTACTTGCTGTAAAAAGTTTGAACTTTAGAACATAGTCCAATACAAATTTGCAAAGAAGGATTATTTCCCAGTAAAATATCACTAAAAAGACGGAGTGAAAAATAATGCAACTCAAACAGATTATACCTCTATACGGTAAGTACTATAGGATAAAATTTAGTAGTTGAGACTCAACTGGTTCTAGTGTTATTAATTTTGTTTGTCTTATAATCGGTTGATATATTGTAAAAAAGGACAAATCTTACATGATAAAAATTTCTAAAACGAGTAGTGCAATGTTAAGGCTGTATAAGGAAAACAAAATTAGGCGTGAGAATCATTTCTAACCTTCTTTGTCGTAGCGCCAAAAGTTTCAGTACATGTAATTTTTCTTGAATTTTTGTAACCATTTTCTTGGCTATTTAGGTATTGTATTGTAAGGACCAAAATTATATAAAATACTCTCATCAACATTCTAGTTTTTGTTTCGTTCTTAAATATGCAAAATTACCGGATTTAATATTTTTAAAAGAAAACCTTATTTTAACAGTGAAGAGAGTTTTATAAATCCGGAACCAGTTTAGTCTCAATGAACAAATTTATATTACTTAAACACATTGTATAGATGGGTAAATCTGCATAAGTTTCATAATTGTTTACTTAGTCCCTTTTCTGACATTTTCATCTAAACATTGCAAAAAAATAATTTTTTTCCAATTTTGAAAATTCATAAACAAAAAATGACTATGTTCGCTAGATCATTTTTTTTTTTACGGTAAGTAGGACTATGACTAAGCTATATAAGAAAAAAAATTAAAAGTGAGTCACTTTTACTTTATATATTTTATCTCGTTTTTTGTTCATTTTCGAGAATTTTTTAAACAACTTTCTTCACTATTTAGGTATATGAGTTGTGGGAAACAAACAATACAAAGCATGTCCTTATCTTATTGTTTTGATTTGATATTTAAAAAATTACAGAATCAAAAAGGAATTTCCCAACACGTGTTTTCTCCCGCGAAGCTGACTTGAAACGGCTGCAATACTAAATGTATTGGCCAGATTTTTTTTTTTATTTATGGTTTTATATTACGAAAGGATAGAGAATAACTGATCAAAAATCAAGAAATGAAAAATTTCGAGCGAAAAATTAATGTAAAATTGGACGATTTCAAATAGATTAACCCATACGCTAAACACTATATTCTACTACTGTAATTCTAAACTATTCTCAATTAAACGTAAACTTAAAAATGTTAAATGCCCTTTGAATCAAATAAATCGTATTTTATCACCGAAGAAAACATCCGGTATATGTGTATTATGAATTGGGTTGTACGTCGAATTCTTACTAAATCACTTTCCTCACTAATATAGATGAAAAAAGAAAAAAATAATCGAAGAAAAGAATCAATTCCTGGACGAAGGAACCTGGTGTGAGTTAATTGCCGGTCGAAAGTGAACGCTGGGCGGACCACTTTCATCCAAGAGAGTTAGGGAAAGTGGATGCCGGGTGGTGGCATATCTTCCTCACTGGGGCGGTCTGCATCCTCTCCAATCTCCTAATTATAACACATGCAATTAGCCAATTAATTAATAATTGTTAAGTCTACCGTAAAGTTGAGTATTTAGGTATAGAAGGAACGTTATTTGAAAGCATAACACGATATTTATATGATTTTCTTAAGCCATATTACTTTATCACTCTATACTTTTATTTTTCAACGTTTCGGGCACGCTAGGCGATGATAGTTACAGATGAGTCAATGAAAAGTGAAGGAAAGTCTCTATCGTGATGGCACTCCTCTATCAAGGAGGAATTCCAATTTGGATCTGCTGCTCAACTTCGCTGAATTGCTATCAGTACACAGCATACCGCATCAATCCCGAAGACGATCTTAAAGAAAAAAGATAGAGAGAGATTCTGCCAAATAGGAAATACATATATATTACTAATTTTGAAATCGATCATGGACATCTGAAAATCCAGACCAGCCTCAATATATATGGTGATGCAGGATTCCCAGTGAGTCCAAGATTATGGATTCGGCATGTTTTGCATCTCATTTTTTCCGAGTCCATAATTCTCTAAAAATAATCCAGTGGCTACTGGGATGGTCCCTCTGCTTCCGAACCAAAGTCCCACGACTTTAAATTCCCTTTCGCCGAACTCCTCACGAAATTTTTCCCTCAGGTATGGAATACATTTTGTATAAATGTTCTCTTTCTCCTCTTGAATCCTCTTGCCTTGTTCCTGGTCATTTGTTTCATATCTGATAGTGGGGTCCACTATCAGTGCTTCATTTTTTGTGGCATTAAATGCCAAGATATCCACAAATCTTGTCGACCCATCTGTATCAAGGCAAAAAACTTCCTGAAAACATTTATACTTTTTCACTTCCAAAAGTTCTGCTATTTCTTTCTTTATGCGGTTGTGCCGGCGGGTAACGAGAAGCATGTTATGTGGACATTTTCCCAATACATGTGAAGGGGTTTCTAACTCTCGACCGCATAATATTGACGAAAGAATAATTAACCCTACATTTCTTTAGTCCGTCCTGTATTGAAGTATAATTCAATTATTTGGTATCCGTATTTTAAAACTCAAATTAACTTACTTGAGAGAGTACAAAATAAATTTTTAAAACTGGTAGGATGTATGATGGGAATTCCTATTGTGATTCATCTCTAGAATTAATTGCTTAGATCAAATCTGACAACACTAGAATCTAGGCGACATTAATTTGAACTACTATTCTTATATAAAATTATTCAGGGCTTAATTCATTGCACTGATTTATTAGCACAAATTCATTTCCATGTACCCAAAATGACTATCCGATCATACCCATTTTTTTTACCACAGCTGTAACAACTACTGATTATCTTTATCACTCTTCTATTAATAGACTTCACCGACATCGAAATAAAATATGTCATCTCATTGATTTATTTGATTTGTCAAACATAAAAAAAACAAAAAAACATGTATCTATTATTTTAGCTAATAATTCTGAATTATAGTCAAGATTAAATTTTTCTATGAAAATGATAAAGATTCTTGTTAAAATTGTATTATTTTTGTTAAAATTTTATTATTCTTGTTAAAATAGTATTATGCTTGTTAAAATAGTAGTTTGTACTCACTGAATTCGTATTTTTTAAAAATGTTATTTCTCTTTGTTATGTTCATATTATTGTAAAAAGGGTGTAGCTGCCCGTCAAAAAATAAATAAATAAATAGAATGATTTATAGAATAAATTGGTTGGAATGCGGTCATCCAAGATATCGTACTTAAGTAAGTAAACTTATCTTATTGTTTTGCCGACGTTCCGACATAATTTTTAGCCATTCATCAGTCTGTGACCAACATTCAATGTCACTTTAAGAATAGCCTATTTTTAAAGTGACCTAACTATAGTTTTTTCAGTCTACATAATATTAATATTATATATATATATATATATATATATATATATATTTTTTTTTTTTTTTTGCAAACCAGAAGGTAGTTTCTTCATACGCCTGTACCTCGTGATTGTTAACAAATTTACTTAATGTATTTTGTTGTATAATACAGTTGTAAATTTCTTGAATTATACCTTCCCATTTCGACTTCCGCCGTAAGGGATCTGGCAGCCCAGTACCACTCCGATCTGGATGGGGTTTCACATTTTTTGGAAAATCGGGGGCATACTTCTAGATGCGCTGCATCTATTTCACTATTTGCATGTTAAAGGCAGCAAACTGGTGACTTTACCACTCCGATCCTATGCAAATGTTTCGTGAGGTAGCCATTCCCAGTAATCATTCGGAACTGTGCAACAGCATCATTTCTCCTCAAATCTAATGGTATCAGTTCTTCTTCTATAAGGAGTTTGGTCCAGTGCTTGTTGATCGAACTGAGCCTTAGGAAATAAATTTGTAGAGCATATATGCCATCCTAACTTCTTCACTGGTTCTACGATAGGAAATTCGATTGTTCAACTGTTCCGAAGCTTTTGCAAGCTTGTCGGCTACTTCATTGCCATGGATAACACAGTGGCCTGGTATCCGTTGGAAAATCACCTGCCTACCTTGTTGAAGAGGCTGTTCAATTTTTAATTGGCAGTTCACTACGTCATTTTCTTGAGATGAATTTGGCTGCGTAACTGCTGTGATGGCCGCCAGTGAATTCTCTTTGCATGTATATTTATGAGAGCTAGCAAAGCTGTAAAATACCTCCCAATATATATATATATATATTTTTTTTTTTTTTTTTTTTTTTTTTTTTTTTTTTTGGAACATTTATGAATTTATTTATTTTCTATTTTTATTTGACTTTATCATTGTTTTCTGTAAATATTGTATGAATGTTTTTTGATATTACTATTGTTCATTTTGAAACAAATTGTAGTATATCTCAATAAAAATTATTTTAAAAAAAATATACAGAATTTTAACATGGTAAAAATGACAAGTTATGGTGGTTTCATGTTCTCACAATATACCGAAA
Organism: Piezodorus guildinii; assembly: GCA_023052935.1. Lineage (NCBI taxonomy): Eukaryota > Metazoa > Arthropoda > Insecta > Hemiptera > Pentatomidae > Piezodorus > Piezodorus guildinii. Next base: position 86,189,741 of record CM041295.1, read on the forward strand.
CATTTATGAGGCAAAAAGTTCCTATGACCCATAGTCCGATTTTCTACGGTTCTAGAGGAAAATCAATGTTAAAGATTTTTACTGTTATCCATGGTTTTCATTAGAAAAACTCTAATATACACCCACTTGACGTACACTCACAGAAAAATAAGTGTTTCAGGTCAGGGGGTTCGATTACTAATTATACTATTAATTTTAAGTTCGTTTTTCCTAGCGAAGATTTTGACTTTGACTTTCTCAGATTTTGTTGATACTAGTGTCTGTATTGTGTTGTTATTTTAACTTTTGGATTTATCAAATACTGGGTTCAGTAGCTGGGTTACGAACGAAATAAATTAAAGTTAATAGTATAATGAGTAGGCAAAACCCCGGTATCACAGCTAATGAGCCCAACAATTAAAATAAATCCACACTTGAGTGACAGATCTTAAAATTAGTAGTACAGTTAGTATGTAAAACTCAGGTAACACACCAATTGAGCCCAGTATCGAATAAATACGAAAAAGTTTAAATACATGTTTACTAGAGTGACCGATATAAAATTAACAGTTTATTCACTATGCGAAAACCCCCAGCACTCAATTAGGAATCTCAGTATCAAATAAATCCGCAAAAATAAAATAAATCTCCATTTGAGCTCTCGATCTTAAAATAAAAATTAACCAAACCCCCTATAATTCAATTACCAGCCCTAGTATCGAAAATATCTGAAAAATTAAAATAAAATGACCGATACTTAGTCCTAAAATCGTGAGTGATTCTAAGGGCCCCTGGGAATAGTTAACAAGCTACAAAGGTTAAAAACATAATTAATAATTAAAATTATTGAACAAATGGGTGAAAAAAAGAACTTTATTCTGGGACTAGGTCCCTTAAGCATAACATACACGTACAAGAAAAATAAGGATTATAACTGGATTATAAAGGATTATAAATAAATATTGGGTTGTGTCACATGAAATGTCCGTTTTCAAGGTAAAGGATTTTAATTAAAAATACGATATGAAAACAAGATAATTTTATTCGAAGTGTTTACCTTCTTTCTCTACACATTTTTCCCAACGTGACACCAACTTTTTTATCCCCGAACTGAAAAACTATGAGCTTTGAAGTGAAACAAAATCTGAAAACGCACTTTTAACTTGATCACCATTTTCTAAAAGTTTTCCTTTGACGAAGTGGTTTAAATTCCTGAACAGGTGGTAAGCTGTTGGAGACAAGTCGGGAGAATATGGTGGGTGCGGAAGAACTTCGTAGACCAGTTCTTTCAATTTTTGCACGGTATGTTTTGAAACATGGGGTCTTTCTGCCGCTCAGGGAGATCATGAGGTACCCATGTATCAAGCTTTTTTACTTTCCCAATACACTTTAAATGTCTGGAAACGGTAGATGCACTTGCATTTAGTTGTGCTTAGAGTCCTTTAACTGTTTGGTAGGGGTTTCCTTCTACTGTATGTTTGAGGACATCGTTGTCTATTACGGACGGAGGTCTTCCTCGGGGGAAGTTTTCCAAGTCGGTATCCCCAGCTGAAAACTTAGCAAACCAACGGCGAATGGTCCGTTCATTAACACTGCCTTCCCCAAACGCCTTGCAAATATTTCTTGCGGCCTCAGTTGCTGAATGGCCGAGTTGAAACTCGTACAAAAATATAACTCGAAAATCGCGTGTTTCTATGTTCATATTTGGAGGTATACTAAAAAGTGGGTAATTGATTGGGAATCTAATGTTTATAATACAAAGGTAGAGGATTAGTAACTGTTTACTTTAAATATGAAAACATTCGGAAGAAAACGACAGAGACCTGCAAAATCCTATATGTGTTTCAGAAACTATAAAAACGGACATTTCATGTGAAACAACCCAATACAATTATTTTAAATGATAAGAAGAGAAATAAAAAAAAATTAAATTAAAAATATTACAATAATATCTAAATGTAATATAGAATTAACATATCAATAAACATTAGAATAATTAAAAATAAAAATCAATTTTACTATCATTTATGTCATGTAAGTGTAGACATTTTCCACCACTCTAATCGCTATACTGAAGTAAGTTGGCATCTGGTTGGGAAGCGAGGAGGTGTTTAAAAAGGAAAAACTTGAAAGAAGATTGGGAAGGAGTATGACGGATTTTTGATGGGAGAGTATTCCAGTTAAGAAGTGGCCCGGGCCAAGCTAAAATGACCATAAATACATAATATTAGGTTAACATGATTTTTATTGAAATTTAAAAAGTTTGAATTTGATTTGGAAATGTTTGAATTTGACTCGGAAATGCTATATATATATATATATATATATATATATATATATATATATAAATATATATTTCGACAGAAAAAAGCTGTAACGGATATTCTGCTACCCTGATGATTTATCGATTTGCAAAGCATTGAGTGAGTTATTTGGTGGAAGTTTTATTTTGGAATTTTTCAAACAACTTGTAGAGATACAGATTCTTGGTATAATGTTATACTGGTCCTATTAACAGTATAATGTGTCCAAGCTTTAACATTTAGAGTCATATACGCTCAGTACAGTAGCTCTTCAATCTCCAACTGGCCTGGGATGGAGTAGAAAGACTATGAGACCATGGAAGACTTGAATACTCGTCACCTTCAATTGGTCATTAGAGCCCGTAGAAAGTTGCCCAGCCCATGGGAGTGGAGAGGAATCTTTATAAGATGTAAAAGTCAACGTTCAATTCCAGCGGAATAGGATCCGTCAAACAAAGTAATTTCCAACAAAATTTTGTTTATGTTATTACACCTGTGTATCATACTCGGAAAAATGTGTGGATATATAAAAAGAAGATGTATATTTATGTTTCGTTGTTTTTATAATTTTGTTTTTCTTTGTAGTTGTGGAATTTGCCATATTCTTCATTTGCGGCTATAGCGCTCATACAAAGCTTCCACTATTAATAGCAACGATGCGGTTGAAAGAGAAGTATGTAGTATCTCCCGAGTAATCCTTTTTCCCTCAATTAGCTGTTCTCTTGTTTCGATTTCTCTATTCTGATTGTAAATCTATGATCTATGTTTTAGCTTGTATTGGTATCTTGTAAATCTGCCAAATCCAATGTGCTGTTAGTAAAACTTTCGGAAATATATTTGTAACATCACAAAAGATCTTAAGAATTAAGCTATTTTTGATATTTTGACGAGGTAGTTTAGGAATGTAAATCAAAACAATAAATTATTTTGTAGATCTGGATGTGGACATAATATGGCGTGATGAGTTGTACCCCAAAACTTCTTTCATATTGTAAGATAATGGAAAATAACCCACTTTTTATGTTCTATATTCACCTTAAAAAAACAACACTGATGTAATTTCAGTGATACAGATGAAGATCACTAAGATGGTGTTTCCATTGTCACCATTCTCATGTATCTTTATGGAGAAAATTAGAACCTACCTAAAAAGAATTTGTCGTATCTTCTTTTTTTATTCATATTTTATTGAATTTTACAACTGTATATACAACCAGTAAAAGTGCTGAATTATAAAAAAGATCGTGAAAAGACTTGTGAGGAAACTTCCCAGCGATAGAACTTCAATATTTGTTTAAGTTAGTAGATCTCGAGACCATCTTATTTTCAATCGCCTCGAAAGGTTGTCAGGAATGCCAGGTTTATAGGTTGCGGACCAGAGGGTTTATGTGGGTTAGGAGTTTGCAATTAAAAGTGGTATGTCTGGTACGAGATAGGTCTGCAACAAATATTAAGGTCGTTATGGATGATTTTATTTGTGACGAAGTTAGGAGCATTTAGGAATTGATGAAGGATTTTGGATTGTAAGGATTGGATGTGGGAGGAATCAGATGGTTTAGTAGAGCCCCAGAACTCGATTTCATATGTCCAGATGGTCTTGATAATGGTAGCATAAATGAGCTTTTTGTAATTTTTTAGTGGAAGTTTTGAACATTCGTCAAGTAAGTGTTGTATTAATCGGTATCTACAAGCAGTTTCTTGTCGTTCAAGTCTTGAGCGAGGATTTCAAAGAAGTCGTTTGTCAAGATGGAGTCCTCGGTATCGGATTTGGTTTACAGGAATAAGTGGGGTGTTATTGAAGGATGCAGTGGGGCAGGAGGTCATCGGTTTGCGACTGCACCCAAGGTAATTTGTTGGGATTTATGGGGATTTATTTTGATTCTCTAGTTCTTATACCATTTCTCGATGGCTGTGATGTGTGGACTGAAGGATCTGGGGTACAGCGGTTGGGTCATTATGGACAGATAACACACGTGTCATCCACGGTGTCTTCTTTAAGTTAAAGCTTTTAACAACTCCTAATAAAACGAATTTGGCAGACCTATCAGCAGCAAGGGATGTAGTTCCATACATAAATGTATTTTAAGAATTAAAATGTATAATACAAAAAGATCGAAAATAGGGACTGGGAGGACATCGAATCCCAGTCAATCGAGAATCTGTTCCACTGCCATTACCTAGCATTATATAACATTTCTTAGTTGTGGATATGAAACTTGATGTAACCCAAAGGGAGATGATTTCAAAATGTAAAAAAAGTAATTTAGATAATGATAATATTTCGCCGTAGTGACTAATTATATACATCAACTACTAGTAGATCTAGATTTTAGCTTGAAATTCCGTATACACAATAATTATTGAAATATAATTTAAACTATATTTTGAATTGTATTTTGTTGAAATATATTTTTGTCTAAAATTACTGGATTTATTAAAAAAAAAAAATCTTTCCCCCCCAAAATAATAAAAAAAAAACCTAATCAACTACTCATGCATATTGAATAATTAATGGACTAAAGTTGGTATTTGATTTAGATGTGCTGATTTGAAAAAAAATTGGTAATTCACGTTTTCAACCCGCGTTTCCTAAAATCGTTTCTTCAATATTTCCAGGTGATTTTTTATAGTAATTAAAAATGTTTTGTTATATTATTCATTGGGAGTTAAATCCTCTACAAAAGTAATTCCTAACTATTAGTTCGTGGACCCTGGGGGTAATCAAAAGATGTTTCTCTGGTTTTTGTGAAGGCAGAAAATAAGTTGATTGTCAAAATTACCCTATTTCAAAGCGGGATAATAAAAAAAAAATCATTAAAATGTGTAATTTTTTTGCTTGGTAATAACCCTAAAAATATAAATAATATCTGCGATTATTTATTACATTGTCTAAATTACTATTTTTTTTACTTTTTCAAATCATCTTTCTTTGGGTTATCAGGTTTCAAATACACCATTAAGAAATGTTATATCATGCTTAAGTCATTAAAATGTTTAAGTTTTATGCTTGGTAATAACCCTAAAACTATAAAAAATCTCTTTAAAAGAGTAAATTTAATAAGGTTTCTTAAAACCTTTGCTTGATTAAGATTCCTTTTTAAGAGTAAGGGATAGAGTTTTTTAGAAACCTTATTAAATTAAAGTATTGTTTTGACGAGATTATTTATATTTTTAGGGTTATCACCAAGCATAAACCTTAAATATTTTAATGGCTATTTTTTTTTAATTATTTCACTTTGAAATAGGGCAATTTTGACACCAAATTTATTTTTCTACCTTCACTTGAACTAGAGATATCAAATAAAATGTATTTTCGCGCACAAACTTCACGATTTTATTACACGACTTCTGGGAAGCGTTGGCCATTAATATTTTGCAGAATGGTTTAATGTCTAGTTTTGCCTAAAATAATTTCATCAAAATTGGTGTGACATATTTGGCTTCTTGTAAGTGATCACATTTTTTCTATTCTCAGGTTACTTTTCGTTCTATAAATAATTTGAGAATTAATTCGATTAAATTACAGATATTGTTTTTATTATTTTTGCAATGATAAATTATATATATAATAAACCTTATTATTTTGATTAAGGGTAAGTTTTATATATATATATATATATATATATATATATATATATATTATATATATATATATATATATATATAACATATATAGATATCATGAACTTATTTTTTAGATTTGTCCGAGTTAAAGTGGCTCCTCCCCCCAATCCGCAGACAATATTTCCTAGCATCATACCTTTACCAAATCATTAACTCCCAATACCCTCCATACATCCACTGTCTCCTACAATTTAAAACCTCTGTCCACTCACTTGAAACAAGATCGCGCCATTCCAACCTTTATTTTACTACCCATAGGACTAAAACTTTTGATCGTTCTTTCCTTGTCCGCTCCTCTAATTTCTGGAATTCTCTACCTACTCATATCCGCCATGCTGCTTCCCTCTCCTCATTCAAATCCCAACTTTTCCAATACCTTTTATTATCCCAAAAAGACGCTTAGAAACTTTAACATTTATATTCCTGACATCACACTTTGAAAGAAGAATAATTTTTGTTCATTGTGTATATTTATATGCTGTTATCTATTAATTTATTTTTAATTCCATTCAACAAAATATTTTCTAAGAATTGTTTTTATTTTTATTTTATCATTGCATATTTGTTTTTGGATATATGTGTGTATTTGCGTTTATGATATGCACACATATATTAATCCATAATTGTAATTAGTTATTAATTATGTTCCTTCTGTCTGTTGGCCAGACATGTATATTTCCATATACTGTACAAACCTGTTATTCTTAGGGGACCTAGTCCCAAAATAATTTTTTTTTTCTATTTCTCTCTCTCTCTCTCTCTCTCTCTCTCTCTCTCTATATATATATATATATATATATATATATATATATATATATATATATAGGATAAAAACTATTCTAAATAAACAAAAGAATATTCTTTTATGCCCAAGTTTGTCTTATGTTGTTCATATTTTTTTTATTGGAAACTGAGTAACATTTTTAGTTACATAATTAAATAGGAAGAAGCATAAACATTACTATTGAAACATAAACCGGTTTATTCTTCATTAATAATCTACGTGGTTTAGTCAGTTCCGAAACTTTCTTAATATTTACGTGTTCAAACTGGAACTTAAAAAAAGAAAAAGAAAAAAAAAAAAAGAGAAAGTAATGAAACTTCTAAGATTTAGTATTGGACTTCCCTTATTACGCGCTTTCGATTCAATTGCTTAACCGCGTTCGTAGTACAATTATTGAAAAAAATATTTAACTAAATGTTATTAAGGGACTGATAGCACATGGAAAATTTAATTAAGCATGCAATTTAAATTTCCTTTATTACTAGATAGCTTATATATATATATATATATATATATATATATATATATATATATATATATATATATTATATATATATAATACATATATAAACTTATAATGCGATTTTGCTTTCCGTGAACTCCTTCTCAAGCACAACACGGATTTTGATACGGTTTTCACCATCATTTACGCCATTCTTTTCTGAAGGTTTATAAGTAAAATACATTGAACTTTAGCTTTTCTTTAAACGGGAAAAGTAAATTTTCTGTAACCAAGTCATCAACAAATTATTCCTGAAATTTAAGTAGTAACATAGACGTTTAATATACCGTTGGAAAGTTTAGAAAAGTTTATATGCAATAAAATAAATCGTACAAGTTAATATAAAGCTGTTGTAAGCCCACGAACTTATGAAAATATGTTATTGTTAAAGCGGGAGGTTATAATACTTAAAATATTGCCAAGGATTGTGCAAGATGTATTTTTCAATTTAGTACGCAATATTTTAGAAACAATATTACGTACTGAATTGTAACTAAGTTGTTAACGTAAATGGTAAGTTGTTATTTATTATTTCAAATCCAATACTATTTCATGAAAACAGATGTTTCACTGTAAATGGGATTTCAGTGGAAACTTAAATTAACTTTTAAAATGTAAATATAAAATAATAATAAACCGAATAAAATAGAAACCGTTGTTATTTCTGTAGTTTTCGAATACATAAATTGAAATAATTTTTTCTTTATATGGGAAAATAAAATTTTCCGTTATTCATTCCAATTTAAAATAACAAACAAGTTAACTTAAATAATTTTGATTTAAGTTAATCATTTCTGCGGATGATTAAATAGAATAATGAATAGACGTTATAAACTATACATATTTTCTTGCTAATTGCAGTTTTCGTAGCGGTAAACTCAAACTTCCAAAGTGATAAACTCTAAATCGGTCAGACAGACATTTTTGAAACATTAATGACACCTCATCCAAATTGGACCCATCCGAAGCACGGGTGGGTCCCCTGGTAGTTATAAAGTGAATAGTTCCTTCCTGTTGAATGATCATTTTCAGAAGGATGCCTATAGCTTTTTTTTATATTATAATATGATAAATTAGATCTGCAAGCATTTTTCAGTTAATGATTCAGTTTAAAAATTCATCAAACTAATTATTTATATTTATGATTAAAATAAAAAGTAACCGTAACAACTACTTCTTTGACGATTCCATCAAGCATTTGTCGATTGGCTTTTGACAAGCAATCGATTTTAAATGATTAAAGATAAAACGAAATAAGTCAACGTAAGTAAAAAATTTTAAAAAATATATAATTTTGGTAATGTTTATTAATTATTAAAAATGTTTAATTGCGTTTTTAAAGTGTGAAAATATCAGCCATTGAATAATGGTGTTAAAACTGCAGAATTAAAATAAATCCTAACAAATCCCATCAAATCACCTTCACTCTACGTCGTAAACCTATGACTTTCTGCTCCACTGTATCCTTTAACAATATCCTAGTTACCCCTATTCAACAGATTCGGTACTTAAAACTCTACCTCGACAAACGCCTAACATGGAATCCTCATACCAGACTAAAACGACAGGAAACTGCTCGTAGATACAGATTACTACAACACTTACTCGACAAACGCTCAAAACTTCCTACTTACTACAACAAACTCATTTATATAACAATTATCAGGCCTATTTGGACCTATGGTATTGAGCTATGGGGGTCTACTAAACCATCGAATTCCTTTCGCATCCAATCCTTGCAGTCCAAAATCCTTCGTAAAATCCTCACTGCTCCTTATTTTGTTACTAATAAAATCATCCATAAAGACCTAAATATCCCATTTGTTGAAGACTTGGCCCGTTGCAGATATAGCTCTTTTCATTCCAAACTCCCTGCCCATTAAAACCCGCTTATCCGTGACCTCTCCTCCATATCTATTCCCGACAACTCATCGAAGCGCCTTAAAAGAAAATGGCCAAGAGACCTCCTAACATAAATTAGACACTGGAGTGCTACCAATGTGTAGTTTCTTCACAGGACTACCATGTGTTCTAATCATATATAAAGAGTATTTACTTGTTGTATTCATTTATTTTGTAACATAAAGGCTTTTCAACCATAAAGGTTATTTTAGCCCTAAACTAGTAATCCAGATACAATATAATAATAGTAATAATACTAATAATACATACATATATACTAATAATACATACATATATACTAATAATACGTGCATATATACTAATAATAATAAATACATATAATACATACATGATAAATAATAAAATACAATACAAAAATTATACATAATATACGAAATAATACATACAATACGAAAAGAATGCATACATATATACTAATAATGCTTACATAATACTAATGTTACAGATACAATATTTTAAGTTAAATACAAACAATTATATAAGATAACTTTATTTTTTTTTAATTTTGTAAAATATTGATGTATCTTTTAGATAATTCATCAGTTTTGTGGCTGACTCCTGGGTATTTTGTAATATTGTCCCAATTTCAGTCTCAAAAATCATGTAGGACTCGTCAGTTTCAAAGTTTGTCATAGTCAGTTGATACAGTTATGGGTAAACTTTCACAAAAATGTTCTATTTCTTATAAAATTATAATTTGGAGTGTTTAAATAATAACGTTTTATAATGTTATATACAGGGTGATTCATATTGAACGTTCCGATTTCACAAGGTCATTGCCCGAACACTGGAGAGAGTGCAAGGGTGGATATGGCGCAGTCATAATCGCCATTGCATGCAGTTTTTAGTGTAAGCAATGGCAATTGACAATACATCTTCTAAGGTTCAGTGAAACTTCTAATTCTTCTAAACTTAAGTCTTTGCGAGGTGACGTTTGGTGGCCACCCAGATCACTTGATTTAACCCCAAGCGATTTTTGTTCCTTTGGGGTTATCTTAAGGAAAATGTGTACAAGCATCGTCCCCGAACAATCGATGGACTGAAGGCTATAATTACTGGAGAAATTAGTGCTATTCCTCTGAATATGATTCACAGAGTCATGGAAAACATCCAGGAAAGGTTCCGTAAGTGTTTGGACAATGGAGGTAGACATTTACAAGATATCATTTTCAAATCATAATAAAATAAAACTGCATTCTATTGTCTTTCAAATAATTTTCATTGCATCTCTTTAAAATCGGGAAGTTTAATATGACTCACCCTATACATGACCCATAGTCCGATTCTCAGCTGTAAGGGAAGAAAATCAAATTTTGAGTTTTTGCTGTTATCCATATTAGACTGAAACAACAGGAAACTGCTCGTAGATACAGATTACTACAACACTTACTCGACAAAAGCTCAAAACTTTAAATGTCTGGAAACGGTAGATGCACTTGCATTTAGTTGTGCTGAGAGTCCTTTAACTGTTTGGTAGGGGTTTCCTTCTACTGTATGTTTGAGGACATCGTTGTCAATTACGGACGGAGGTCTTCCTCGGGGCAAGTTTTCCAAGTCGGTATTCCCAGCTGAAAACTTAGCAATACAACGGCGAATGGTCCTTTCATTAACACTCCCTTTCCCAAACGCCTTGCAAATATTCCTAGCGGCCTCAGCTGCTGAATGGCCGAGTTAAAACTCGTACAAAAATATTACTCGAAAATCGCGTGTTTCCATGTTCATATTTGGAGGTATACTAAAAAGTGGGTAATTGATTGGAAAGCTAATGTTTATAATACAAAGGTAGAGGATTAGTAACTGTTTACTTTAAATATGTAAAAATTCGGAAGAAAACAACAGAGACCTGCTAAATCCGATATGTATTTCAGAAACTATAAAAACGGACATTTCATATGAAACAACCCAATAATTAATATTATAATATTAATATATAATATAATTAATATTATAATATAATTAATAGTAATAGCTGCATAATATCAACAATTTACAATCTATGTTTTGTATATGTCAGTTATTATTTTTTTTACCAGTTTTTTGTTGATATTTTTTTTCAAATTGAACACATGGTATAATTAATTAATTCGTTACCAACCAGTAGGATTGTATTCATTGGTCTACTTGAATTACCGGGTATTCGAAAACGTTTTCAAAATATATGCTTAGAAATTTGTGATAAATTGCTGTTTCCGTAACTTATAGAATGGTCGATAAACAAATCGTAAAAGGAGTAGCGAAGCCAGTTTCTAAGTGAGAGTTGATAGCGCGGCATCCTCCAACTGTCTTCTCTCCATCTCCGTCCTGTTCTAGAATAAAAATAATGTTTAGTTATATATATATAATAAATAATTTAACTTTCAATTTTGAAACGACAAGAAACTGCCTGCAGATACCGCTTACTACAACACTTACTAGACAAACGTTCGAAACTCTCTATTTACTACAAATGACTCATTTACATCACGATTATCCGACCTATTTGGACCTATGGCATTGAGCTATGGGGGTTCACTACACTATCAAACTCCTCCCGCATCCAATCCTTGCAATCCAAAATCCTACGAAAAATCCTCAATGCTCCTTACTTCGTAACTAATAAACTCATCTATAGAGACCTAAATATCCCACTGGTTGCAGACTTGGCCCGCGATAGATACACCTCCTTTAATTCCAAACTACCTGCCCACTCAAACCCGCTTGTCCGTAACCTCTCATCTACATCTATTCCCGGTAATCCTCCGAAGCGCCTGAAAAGACGGTGGCCTCGAGACCTGCTCATGAAATAAACTTTGAAGTACTACCACTGGGTAGATTCTTTACATGTCTATTCATGCCTGTTATTGTCATTCAGCCATTTTACTATAATAGCAGAAGGAACATGAAAAATTAAAATATGAATAAAATTGATAACATAAGAACAGAAAAAAGAATTTAATAAAAACTAATAAAGAAATAATCAATACATCAACACAAGTAAACAGGATAAAGTTTTGTCTTAGGCACATCGAGGTGGTCTGATCTGTATGGCGAGTGGCTTTATCCCCACACCCGTAGACAATATTTCCTGGGAACATTCTTATACCAAACCATTAAATCCCAGTACCAGTAAATATTTTTATTTTATTTTTTCATTTGTTTATACAAGTAATCTCAACTTTTTTTTTTTTTTTGTGAATTCTTCTTTATTTCAACCATTGGCGGTAAATGTTAGTTATATTATCAGCAAATGAATTTTTTTTAATTTACGTTAAATTATTTTTATTTTTTCATTTATTTTGGGCCTTATGACCAACCATTATGTTATGTCTATTTTTATGTTATTCATAGGGAACTTAGTTCCAGATCAAAGTTTCTTTTCCTTTCTTTCTTTAAATATAGTTTACAAAAGAAAGTAAGGTAACATGAAATGAAGCAAAACACAGATGCCGAACAGAATAATAAAATAGAAATTAAATGTAGATATATAATGTATACTAAACTGAAAAATAGTACAGAGAATAAGAAGTAGATATAAAAAAATTAACTGGAAATATGAACATTAAAAAGTCTAATAGAAATATGTAAAAGTAAAAGTGGTAGTTTTTTAGTTCTAATTTACAAGACAGTACTGAAACCTATCTGGACCTACGGACTTGAACTTTGGGGAAAAACCAAATTTTCCAACATCAAACGCTTTCAATCTTTTCAATCCAAAGTCTTCCGAACAGTAGTTAACGCTCCGTATTATGTCATCAACCTTAATACTCCATTTATTCTAGACCTTATTCCATCAGAATTCTGCAAATTCCATCAGAACCTTATTCATCATCCCTATCTTCTAGCTCAATCCCTATCAACTAGCTCTACACACCCTTACCATCCCCCTAGAAGGCCTAGTGGCCTCGAGACCTCTTGTAAATATTGGAGTTCTAGCACTGGCTAGATTCTCTACTCAACGTGCTGTGTGTATGACGTGTATACAGGTATGAGTGATTTATAGACTTTGTATAAATTTTAATAATTCCGTATTGTATATATATTTTATAATTGTATTGCTGTAAAAATATTGTATGAATGTTGTATTTCGTCTCTATTATCATTGTCCAAATCGGGATCGATTGTAATATTATTAAATAAAAATTGTTGTTAAGAAAACAAAAAATGATAGATAACATAAAGTAAAATAAAAATACAAATCAACTAAAAATAAAAATAAAAGGAGGATGTGCCTGACCTCTCCATAAAAAAATTAGTGAAACGGTTTTCAAAATACCATGGAATTTTACTGAACTCGTTGGAGGATATACCATTTGTTCACATGAGCACCTCAAATCCTTGTTTTTTATACAATAAAATAACAATACAACACTATGTAAATACAGTAATAAACAGGGTTCAGCACATAGTTGGTTACCGTAATGTTTCTAGGCCGACGGCTGTGCTAGGTAAATTGACCGAGAGCAAGCTTGACCGCCACTTTTTACCCTTCATTTTCGGGTCCCCTCTTTATAAAGGCTGGTTGAGTCCCAAGACAGTTCATGCTAATCCAGGATCACACCACAGTTGAAATGACAGATCTTATAATCTACTTTACTGAAAGACCTTGCATAATTGCTTGTTGGTCTAAAAATAGTTTGTAACGAACCCAATTAGTACATTTTTTTCACATTTAATCGTATTTATCATCTCTAGGCCTTGTAATAATGAACTTCATTGTAAATTGCTTTTAAAATGATTATATAGATATTTACAGGTATTGACGGGCAATCTAGGTCACCACACGACGATGAAAGGGTGCCAAAAGACAAGATTCTGAAAAGGTTTCGAAAAAACTGAATCAGGGCTGTTGTAATGAAAACGTGTTTCTTAAAGAGAACCTTGATCTACCCAATTACAACTTTTGTCGTTATGTCAATAACCTGGAAAAACCTGTTCGTAAAATATTTTAGGAACATTTACTTTTTTTCACCTTTGACAAATATGTATGGCCAAAACACCACGGTTGCCTCTTGTCTAAGTGTATATATTTGGTACTTAATGCATTTATTTATTAACCTTTTTGTTCTGTGTATATTTTGAAAGGATTGGGCTCATAAGAGTAATTCATATATCCTTTTTTATTATTACATAAAAATTCAATTAGAGATTAAAATATCCGCACACAAGAATGAAATGACAAGAAACTGCTCGATTACTACAATAATTACCAGACAAACGTTCAAAACTTCCAGTATATTACAAAAGACTTATTTACATCAATATTATCAGACCTATTTGGATATAAGGAATCGAGATTTGGGGCTCTACTAAACCATCTAATTTTTCTCGCATCCAATCCTTCGCAAAACCCTGAATGTCCCTTATTTTGTCAGAAATCAACTCCTCCATCATGATCTAAACATCCCATCATAGACATAGCCCGTGATAGATACACCTCTTTTCATTCTAAAATCCCTTCCCACACAAACCCACTTGTCCGTAATCTATCTTTCTTAGATATTCCTGATAACCCTCTGAGGTGATTGAAATGGTGGCCTCGTGACCTACTGCCTTAAAGTAGTGAAGAGCTACCGCTGGGTAGTTCTTTCTCAAGACATTTTCACGACTTTTCTTCACTCTGCATGTTTACTCATTGTGCAATACAGTTGTAAATTACGATAAATTATTGTTTTTAAAAGAAAGGAGATTCAATGATTTTCTTAGACAAAAAAAATCCCAATTGTCAAGAGTGTGTTACGCTTGTAATTAAGTCATTACATATTAGGCATGCAACACTTTTTTTTGCACAACATATTTTTTTATTTTTGCCTAATCTTGATACCTGAAACAGCGAATCAATTAAGTATCATTAGAAAATGCATGAATTAGGGACCCTAAAATTTCTTTGAAAATCTCTCTAATTATAGAGATTTTGTAAATATCAAATCAAAACAAAATTTAACAATATAATAAGAATTTATTTTATTTTATTTTTGTTCTCACAACTCATTATCTAAATAGTGAAGAAAGTGGTTTAAAAGATTCTTGAAAATTAACAAACACACGAAAATTTTCGAGACTTAAAATGTTTATGAAGTAATACATATTCACCTTTGTTTAAATTTTTTCATAGTACTACTTGCTTCAAGTGGGGAGCCCGTGGCTGAGTGGCTAGCGCGCTAGTCTCTCATGCTAGAGGTTCTGAGTTCGAATCCCAGTCCCGGCGGGGCTTTTATAAGGATATAAATGAATGAGGATTCACTCACAGCCTCTCCCCCGGGTATGTGAGACCCGTCAGCCAAATGGTGGCCACTCACAAAAATAGGCGTAAGGAGTGATGACCCTACCCAGTAAAATCTCATCGTGAATCGTGAGCATATTCTCCCAGGAGATTAACCCACGAGGCCAAGGGCCTACACGGCCTGTCGCGCCAGAGAGAAAAAGAAAAAAAAAACTTGCTTAAAGTGTCAATCAATCAATGAAAATTAAAAAATTTCGAGCGGCAAAATTAATTTAAATTGGACGATCTCGAATGGATTGGCATATATATATAATGGTTGAAGATATTATATCCTTTCCATGATCCCTACAACACAATTTAGTTGTCACAGGTGATATATATTGCCGTTAAAGTTTAAAGCGGATTTTTTTTGCACCTCTACGACTTCTCTTTCTCGTAATAGAGGGTTGAAAATCGAATTGAGCTTGTGCTTGAGAAATGTTTTTAAGGGTCATAAATTGATTTCAGTTATGCCTTCTATCTTTTAAGTACATCTTAGTTATTATAGTTATTATTTTAAACAAAAATTTATAGAGTTTTTCTATTCAATTTTCTATCATGAAGAGTATAATTATACTATTTTATTAATAAGAACCATCTCTTCTTAGATATGTATTTATTATTACATATAACACATAACGTTAAGGTTCTATTGCCTCATTATACTTTTAGGTCTAGTTGAAATAATTTATTTAGTTGAAAATGTGACAGTGAAATAACAATAACCATAAGTAATATAATGATAATGACCTTTGTAGAATATACGTGAAAAGAATTTTAATGATAAAAATGACTTATATTGAAGATTTAATATGAAAGATATTTTTAATGAATTATTCTGAAAATGAGGCAATCGGACCTCGAAACGTTATGAGTTATTAATGAAATGAGTTATTAATGTAATAATAAATACATATATAAGAAGAGATGGTTCTAATTAATAAAATAATAAAAAATTATAAATGTTAAAAATAATGCGATGTTCACTCATTGTTTCAGCAGTTCCTAAAGCATACATGGACATCAAATCCCTGTCACATTAATTAACAAAATAATGGATGTCGACAGTATGGAACCGACTTACGTAATGTCATACATGTACTACTTATACAACAACAATAGTCCATAGTTAATTAATGTTATGAAAATATCGCCAGGTTTTGTAACCAGTTCAGCAGCTCCGGGTATCAAGTGACACGAGCAAGGCAACAGCTGTTCTATAATCTGTATAAGGGTGTGGCCTTGGGTTTTAAATCAACGGATTCCGAAGATAGAATAACGTCTTAGTTTAGATCATTCATAAAGTTGAGATAAGGAATGTCTTCAGGTTGAGTATTTGTTGGTAAAACCATGATAATAATGATTGAATTATTATGCACATCAAGGGGGCAGATCCAGACAGTGGTTAATCTAGTGGTTCCCAACTAATGGTCCGTGGATGTTAAGGGGGTTCGCGATGGATCATTTGAAATTAATTTTAAAAGAGCTTAACGTAAAATATTTGTGAATATTTAGCTGTGAATAAGAACACACCCTCTACACGGACAAATTCAACACTCTAAGTGATACAGTTACTAGTGATGACTGACAGGTAACTGCTGCTGCACAATCACAACCTTAAAATGGGTCATTTCCAAAATAATGAGCTTAAAGGACAGATTTATTGCAGAGGATAATGAACAATATTTTATTTCGTTTTGGGTTTTTGAATAAATACCTATCTTGTATAAGTTTTAAATTTTAGCTGGACAGTAGCTAAATATAGTGCAAGTCCTAAATTTTGCCTATCCAGGTTTTGTTAAGATGGATCTTGAACGAGTACCTGACTTAGCATTGATTCTGGACTACCATTTTACGTTCTCTCTAAAGGACGTCATAACAAAGGACGTTTTACTATCAAAAAAGCAGTCATTATCTTCCTATTATTAAATTTTTTTTTCTTCACTATCTATGACATTGTTTTTCTTCGTTTCGGGGTTCTGTCCCCATTATCAAAATTTTATCATTTTTTAACACGCACACACACATTTTATTACATAGCTAGCTTACTGCTATTCGTCCTATCTGTTTTCTATTGGACTTTTCACTCCATTTAAAAAATACTTGAGTCATCTGCCAGGTTCAACAATAAATTTTAGTCATTCGATCCTGTCCCACCCTCATTCATCAGAGGCCCCTATCAACTGGAACCTCTTCCGCCAAATCTTCGCCAATGATATTGACCTCAGAGTCACTCTCAAAACCACAACTGACCTTGACGATGCCGTTTATTCCTTTAAAACCTCGATCCAACAAGCTGCTTGGACTGCCTCCGTTCCCAAGCACTCCCAAATAAATCCTTACAAAAACCATTTACCAAAACACCTCCTAGACCTAATCCACACCAAACGCCGAGTCAGAACATTATGGCAACGCACCCGTCACCCAGCAGATCGCCACTCCTATAACTTTTATTGTAGACAATTAAAGCGGGAGTCACCGATACCAATTTCCTTACCATCTAAAGAAATGAATCCCCCTGAGGTCAAATATCTTCTTAAAAAGCTTCCTCTCCATAAATCCACTGGATACGATCTCCTTACTCCTCAAATCTTAAGACAACTTCCACCTAAAGCCATTACATTCCTTACATATATCTATAACTGTATCCTACGCACTACCTATTTCCCTCTGTTGTGGAAAAACTCGACTATCATCCTTTTCCTAAAACCAGGCACACCCTCTAACTGCACGTCATTCTACAAACCTATTAGCCTACTTCTGATCCTCTCCGAAATCTTCGAAAAACTCCTACTAAAACGAATCCTAGCCAAATTTCACAATTTTCCTTCGCACCAGTTTGGATTCCGTCCTCAACATTCCACGGTTCAGCAAGGACTCCGAGTTGTAGACCACATTTCCTCCGCCCTTGAATGCAAGGGGTATTTTTCGGTTGCCTTTCTAGACATAGGGCAAGCTTTTGTCCGGGTGTGGCACCTTGGATTGCACTTTAAGCTCAAAACCCATTTACCCCAATCCTTATACCTAGTCCTCCGATCCTATTTATCAAACCGCTCCTTCCGAGTTCGCTGTGGTTTAGAATTTTCCAAACATTATACTGTTAAGGCCGGTGTTTCTCAAGGCAGCGTCTTGGGACCCGTCCTCTACGTCCTCTATACCGCCGATATCCCTACCGATCCCGATACCTTTCTTGCGACATTTTGCTGATGACACAGCCATTTTATCATCCAATTCCGATCCTAAAGCAGCATCGCTAAATCTCCAAAGGCACCTTTCCCTGTTGAAGACTGGTGTAATGCTTGGCGTATTAAGGTGAACGAAAGAAAATGCACACACGTCACCTTCACCCTTCGACGCAAATCCTGCCCAACTGTTAAATTCAATTCCATACCGCTTTCTTCCTCAGACACAGTTCGGTATCTGGGCTTTTTACTAGACAAAAGACTAACGTGAAACCCACATACAAACTTAAAAGAAAAGAACTCAACCGCCGATTCGACCAGTTATACAGACTATTAAACAGAAAATCTCATCTTACAGTTGACAACAAATTACTAATATACAAGACAGTACTGAAACCTATATGGACCTACGGACTTGAAGTGTGGGGAACAGATAAATATTCTAACATCAAACGTCCTACGAACAATAGTTAATGCTCAGTATTATGTTTCCAACTGTACCTTACACTACGACCTTAATATTCCATTTATTTTAGACCTAGTACCATCTAAATTTTCCAAATTCCATCAGACCCTTTTTCATCATCCTAATCCTTTAGCTCAATCCCTCTCCAGCTCCACCCACTCCTACAACCCTCCACGAAGATTGAAACGGCAGTGGCCCCGCGACGTTCTGTAAACATTTATACTGGAGTTCTGACACTGGTTAGATCCTCCACACATGTACTGTAGGTGGTGTTTGTGGCTATTGCGCCCTAACTCAGCCTCTACTGGCTAAGACCAGTGATGCGGCTGAGAGAGAGGCGGTGGGATCTCTTGGATTCCGCTTTTTTCCTCCACAAGTGGAGGGAAAAGCCCAATCTGGGGTCCCCTTAGCAGTTGTATATAGTTACCATTGTTTGTATGATGTTTATTTATTTCCCAACTTTGTATTTATCTCAATTATAGATTGTTGTTTGTTTTTTTATTATTATTTTATTGTATATATATATATATATATATATATATATATATATATATATATATATATGAATTTATTTTTCTATTTTATGCAATTTGACTTTATCATTATTTTCTGTATATATTGTATGAATGTGGTCTCATATCAGTATTACTATTGTTCATTCTGAAACAGATTGTAATAATTCTCAATAAATAGAAAAAAAGAAAAAAAAAAGTCATTCGATGTTTCGCGGATTGAATTACACTCCTAGAGAATGGTCCTTTTTTCTTCATTTCCACTTCCAACTAGGCCATTTCTGGCATACAGTTTAGCATTCAGTAGACATTTTACGTGAAATGTACGTGATTCCGTTTCAGCCCGCTAAAAATCTAAATATATCTAATATTTAGGATTTGGGGATCCTTGCCTTTGAAATGATTGAATGAAGGGGACTATTTTTGGTGGAAACCACTGATCTAAACGTGTCTATCTTTTATTTTGAGCGTGAAAAGAGGTAACGTTAACGTTTAATGTTCTTGCCATTAACGTCGGAACAGAGCATCCCAAAGAAAGTTATGCCTGATCAAGTTAACGGATGAAGAGGTATTGGAAGACCCATTTGGATTCCAGAAGTCTGCTTGGTGTGCGGCTGACCAGGATAGGGAGAGATTGAGAAAGCTTTTAGAGGCCTTGACTCATTGATTGATGTGTTGCACCACTAATGATGACATATTTATATCTATTAAAAATAGCTTCATTCAAAAACACATCATTAACACAGTGCATATATCTATGGAGAAGGAAACATATAGTAATTTAAGAGAATGTGTTATATCCTTTAAAAGTTATAACAATTTGTGCCAAATAATGTTGCCAGATATTAAAAAAAACACTTGAAAATTAGAAACGATGTTGATAATAAGTGTTTTGAAAATTGGCCATTGCCTGAAACTTATATCTCATACTATGTATTCATACATGACTCCTACCTTCCATACGTAGTAATATTTCCTCGGAACATACCTGTATCAAGTCATTACCTATGAACATCCTCCACACATCCACAGTATCCTACAATTCGAATCCTTAATTAACTTACTTGAAACTAGATCCCTCCATTCTGACCTTTACATTCCTACTTATAGAACTAAATCTTTTGATAATTCCTTTGATATCAGCTCTGCAGCCCTCTGGAATTCACCACCTAATCATTTTCGCCACGACTCTTTTCTTCTCTCGTTCAACTCCCATATTTTCCAACACCTTCTAGCATCCCAAAGAGACGCATACTAAATCTAAAATTGTAAATCCACTATCCTACTTTGAATGTAAGACAAAATTATTTATTTAACTAAAATCCTAGAGTTATGGAATGATTCATTTATTTGAAAATGTTCAGCTCTTTTATCTTATAGGAGATTTTTTTCGTTTTTTTATATTCTATATATATATATATATATATATAAAATAGGTTTTTGAATTTTTTTTTTTTTTTTTTTTACACATTTGAGAATAATAATTCATTTTATTGGTCTCTCGGTCAGACATTTGTATTGAGTGTATATTTACTGTACGAAATTGTTATTCTTAAGGGACATAGTCCCAGAATAAAGTTATTATTATTATGTGTGTTATTTTGTAAAAAATATGTATTTGATTCTGTCACTCTAAGAAATAATGATATTTCTGGCCTATTTTGTGTATGAACTTTATTTGTTTCACAACACTAAGGCGTATCAACAAAGATAAAAAATAATTTTAATTTATCTAAACTACGGGGATACGCTTTTCAATCCATTACATGAACTACTAATGGTTATATATCATCCGAGTTAATTTATACAATAATGTTCGCTTTCACGTGATTCGTTTGACGGTTTTGATTTTGAATTTTGACCTAGAGGATACAAAATTAAACAATAAATTACCTAACGTTATGTGGCACAAGATAAGAAACCAATACTGGGAATCACACAAACAAGGGTTAGGCTGAAGGAATTTCACTTGTGACAACTGTAGCTCATCAAAGCGGTTTTACTTTCGTCGGTAACAGGTTTCAAGCCGGATCCATTTGTTTCTCTAGTCTTCTCCATAACGCTTTTGGAGAGATAGTTCCTCTGTAACAGGAACCGAGGCTGTTACAGATAACTGCTAACCTTTCGAGTACAATGGGGTTACTTTTAGTGCCTCACACGTATCTACATTTTGAAAAAACCTTTAAAAACATCTTTTGACACGTTTTATGAATGATTTTGTTGCCTTCAAATATCTGATATAACTAGAAATGGGACCGAAAATGGTGATTAAAATCTTTTTTCACTTTTAGATTTTTCTTCCAAACTTTTTTTTTTTTTTGTTCTTAGTCGGTTTGAAAACTAAATAGATGCTTTTTTTCAATCTTTATGTAATTCTCAGAGAAATTCTTAGTCAAAATGTCAAAGAATGCTAACCAATATAGCTACGTTAAGGTTTTATTTTCAGTATTTATCAGTAATAATTTAAATTTTTACCAAGTGCTATTATTGGGTAGTTTATACAATATTCAGCGTGAGTAAGAAGAAAGATACTCTTTCACAAAATGGAATAATCAAGGCGGATAGAAATTTTACCACACCCATCTGTTTCACTACACCTTTCTCCGGCTGGCTATCAGTGTTTTATTTCTAAATCGACTGAAATTTAATACGAAATTTTTTGAAGGAATTAAAATGATTTTCAAGAGTAACGTTCCAGTGATTGTCATTAAAAAAATATTCCAAATTTTTTTTTTTTTTTTTGTTAAGGTATATTTCATTTTGTTGAAAATAAGATTTTTATTTTTCATACGACAAAATTTAGAAGATTTTTTTTTTTTTTACTTTTTGTTGTTTAATATTTCGCCTTATTTTACCATTGTAAATATTAGTTAATTACGTTTCTTTTGACAGTTGGAGAGACATACTGTATATTTCATTTGTACATAATTGTTATTCTTAAGGGACCCAGTCCTAAAAAAAATTTATTTTTTTATTTTTATTCTATTCTGTTTTTATTTGAATCTATCAATATTTTGATCTGAAGAATCGAGTCAATGTCAAAGTCATTTAAATGGATTTTGCAATGGGTTAAAAAAAAAAAAAAATCTGGTGCGGGAAACACAGGAGTTATGTACCTCGGTTGTTAAAGTCAAATTTTAAAATGATTTCTAGTTATAGCTAGATTTGAACCAATTTCAATGATTTTTTAATTTTTATTTTGTAGAATTTGATTTTTCTCTATCTTCAATAATAACCGATTTTTGGTGGAATTGCATCTATTATAATTTGTAAGACTTGAATATACAGATCAACTTTTTTTTTTGTATTGTTATTATCACACTTTACTGATTCTAAAACTCTATACATATTTTTCTCTTTCTTCAAAAATAACTGATTTATAGGCGTATATATGGGCAAGAATTCAATTTTTGTGATTTTTCTTTCCTTATTTATGTTTTTCTTGTTGATAGCTCTTTACTGATTCTAAAACTCTATACATATTTTTCTCTATCTTCAAAAATAACTGATTTATAGGCGTATATATGGGCAAGAATTCAATTTTTGTGATTTTTCTTTCCTTATTTATGTTTTTCTTGTTGATAGCTCTTTACTGATTCTAAAACTCTATGCATATTTTTCTCTATCTTCAAAAATAACTGATTTATAGGCGTATATATGGGCAAGAATTCAATTTTTTTAATTTTTCTTTCCTTCTTTATGTTTTTCTTGTTGATAGCTCTTTACTGATTCTAAAACTCTCCATACATTTTTCTATATCTTCAAAAATAACTAGGTTATGGGCGTAATTATGGATGAAATTTTAATTTTTTTTTTAATAATTATTCCCGGTTTTTTTTGTTAACAAACACTGATAATTTTGATCTATATCTTCAAAAATAACTGACTAGTTACATTTTTTTTTTAACCTAATTCCATCCAAATTTTCTAAAATCCACCAGAACCTCATTCATCATCCTAATCCTCTAGCTCAATCCCTATCCAGCTCCACTCATCCATACAACCCACCTAGAAGGTTGAAACGGCAGTGGCCCTGCGACCTTTTGTAAATATATTGGAGTTCTAGCACTGGCTAGATTCTCCACTCAATGTGATGTATGTATGAGTGTGTGTATGTGCATATAGGTATAAGTGAATTCTTGACTTTATCGTATTAATTCATTATTGTGTATATATTTTGTTGTAATTTTATGCTGTGTAAATATTGTATGAATGTAGTATGTAAGATATCTTTCAGCCCTACTATTATTGTCCAAATTGGGACAGATTGTAATTTTACTCAATAAAAATTGTTGTTGAAAAAAAAAAAAAAAAAAAAGTTGCAATATATGTCAATTGTTAAAAACCCATTCAACGAGAATGGCGACTTTGACTTGGAATAGAAAAAAACAAAACAATTAAAAACAGTCCTTAAAATATGAAAATCGGGCATATCCTTCGAAATAGTATCGGGAAGTAAGTTTCTATATTAAAAAAAATTATTCTTAGTGTGGTAATCCAAGTTACCAGTGAATTGTTTAGATTCGTATCCTTTTAAAAGGAGAATCGAGAAAAAATGGTGGTTCCCTTCCATTTTGCATCGTATCCTAACTACAATATATTTGTCATTGGCTTAAAAATATTTTAAATTGGAATAAAAAAATCTGGTGCACGCAACATACGCACGACTTTCACTTAACACCGTTATTTATATCAATTAAGGAATTTTTAAACAAATTTCAAAACAAAAATAAATTCTAAAAAAAAATTATTTACATTGGAAACTAAATCAATTAATCTAATATATTATTATCTACGATAATCAGTTTTTTTTATCGGCTTTTTATCACTCACCCGTTACCTTTTACCGTAGTATATATAAGATAATATTTTTTTCTAAAATCTAAAGTGCCAACGGTATATTATACATGTATATTACTGTTCTTAAGTTCAAAAAAAAAAAAAAAGATTGCATTAAAAAATCTTTAGTTGGATTTGTTCATTGTTGGATTGATTCGTTCGACTTATATATTTACCTGCTTTTTAGCAATGCTAATCATCAGGTAGTTTTCATAAAAACTACAAATTTAAAGGTACTTACGAGGAAGAAATTTTGATATATAGGCATTTAAGTCCTGTCAGACTATTATACTATCAATCAGAATGAAACCTACATGATATTAAAGCCAGTCCAATTTTACATCGATGCATGGTATAAAGTGACTTTTCTGGTTAGCTGATTTTGGTGAAAAAGTTGCTGTAACATCTCGGAATTACAGAAGGAGTAAATCGAGATAGTTATCAGCTGTCATCTTGTTATTCAAAAGATACATGTGTTCTAGTTGATCCTCATCGGGCAGTCCCTACGTAAACATGATTAAGATCTTCTCGACTTAAGTACCGACAATTATTAAGTTACGTTATAATAGGAAGATGACGGGTTAATGAGGAAAGGTATGCCGTGTTCAAACAATGTGTGGTAATGTTCCCAGATCCAGGCTGCATTGCGGAGTTTGCCATAACTACCGTTTGCTAGCGGGTAACATCGTTATAGTGTAACAATTATATCATACTATCCTGTCTAGGAGAAATGTTCCCTAATTAGTGCAAGTTGGGTTGTGATAAAATTAACACTCATATAGTTACGTTATAAAACGTATTGATATAGTTAGAGGTCAAAAGTTAATGTTATAATAAAATATTATAGAACATCATCGCTGAGACAAGTGAGACGTTTAGTTCCAAAAGGTTTAGTTCCACTTTAGACAATTTTACAAGGAACGCAAAAAACTATCATTTATTTATTATCGGACCAATTTATTTTATTCTTGTTTTATTAAAATCCAAAGTTGTTTTTTTACTGTTTCACAATCTTATTTTTCCAAATGATAGCCCTCTTTAACAATATAATATGGACATATTACTTTTTGGAATGAAACCTGGATATAGTACTTTTTGGATTTTTTTTTTTTTTCCAGAAACAATTTTTATTGAGTTATGTTACAATCTGGCCTAATTAGGACATTTTTAATAGAAATCACGTACAACATTCTCACAATATATATAAAACAATAAATTTAAAAATAATAATACAATATACGTATATACAAAAAAAAAATCAATAAAGACATGTACAAAAGTCACTCATACCTATATACAATCCTCAAGCTTACAGCACGTGAGTGGAGAATCTAGCCAATGCTAGAACTCCAATATACATGTTACAAGAGGTCTCGAGGCCACTGCCGTTTGAACCTTCAAGGGGGATGATAAGGATGTGTGTAGCTGGATAGGGATTGAGCTAGCAGATTGGTGTGATGGATGAGATCCTGATGGAATTTGGAGAATTTTAGTAGTATGAGGTCTAAAATAAATGAAATATTTAGGTAGCGGTGTAAGGTATGGTTGGTGACATAATAAGGAGCATTAACTATTGTTCAGAGGACATTGGATTGGAAGGATTGAATGCTGGAAAGAATTAAAAGGAATATACTACTTTTTGAAAAACATAACGTGAAATAAGTGGTAACAGTCACAATTATCTATCTTCCTCATACAACATGAACGTCTTTATAATGTTAATTACTAAGTTATTCATATTTCCTTATTTCCAAATTCTCTTAAGAAAGAACTATCTTTCTTTGCTGGTTAATTACATTTGAGTATCTATTTTTCATAAAGAAAAGGAATATTCAAAGGACCTTATATTTATTTATGGCATTATAACAAGAAAGTATGTAATTATGAAGTTTGTTTTGAGCGTTTATTTACTTTTTCTGTGAATTAAGCAGATTTATTTATATTATTAACTACGTGCAAACAATATTTAACGATAGAGACTGATAAATAAATAACTTTTGTCAAGATTTCGTCTTACATGTTAACAAAGAATGTTTTTTTTTAGGTTAGATCGGGAACTGGGTTTCCCCTCATGTTTAGTAGAAGGTCAGAGAAGGCTAATTATAATCATTTCCAGGATCGAATACCAATATACTATCAAAATTCGAGTTCCCGAAAATTTTCAAACCAAATTTATGTGTCTGCAAGAAGAAATGCTATGACAAAACCTAATTTAATTGATAACCTACAAGAACCAAAGCTACGCAATTAAGTTTTTCAAAGCAGTCTAAAAACTGAGAAAATCTTAAAATGGTGCAAAACGAATGACACACACGCTTCTAAAATATGAAATTTCAGTTTAATACAACTTATCGTTTTCGAGGTAGACTTGAAACATATTCACACAAAACTGTTTGCGGAACTTGGTCATTTCATACGTCCCTCACTGGTATTCGGGACTATCACGAATCCCGAAGAAAAAACCTACTAGGCATCTTCCTATTCCAATCCTTGCGAGCCAGAAAATCTTCCTATATCTTTGACCTCCTTACTCCCTGCTCTTCCGTGCACACCCTAAATACAAGTTCCAACCTACCGATCTATAACTACCCTCTCATAGAACAGCATCTGTTGAAAAGTCCTTTACCATCCGTGCTCCCATATTTTGGAACTCATTACCCATCTTCCTCCGTATAGTGCCATCCCTAACCATTTTCAAATACCAATTATTCATCCACCTCCTCAAAAATCAATCTTCCGTACATATGTGATAAATCTTGACTTTGATAATACATAACTTGACTTATTGGATGTTGTAATCTGTTTTTATATGTATCTCTTATTTATATTAAATTTGAATAATTTAATATTTGACTAAATATTAGATATCAAATGAAGCCAGACAAATTGGACTTCCTCTGTTCACTGTATATTATTCTTAGGGGACGAAATGTCCCAGAATACAAATTATTTTTCATTTCATTTCATTTGGACTGAGGGACCCTAAAACGTTTATTTCCGGTGAAAACTCGATTTCGATAATTTTCATGATCGTAATATTTTTTCGTACTATATATTTCATATATAGTTAAGTAAATGTAAAAATTTGGTTCAAATGAAATTTAAAACATATCATCAGAAATACCAAAGCAATATTTCTAATATTACCAATACATAACCAAACTGAAAGGAATTGAAAGTGAAAAGCGATACGGACACAGTAGTGCTAATATCCCTTGCCGATTGCCAAACAAAAGATATTTTCACCAATTTCAGAATCCAAGAGGAAATGGTAAGGAAGGCATCGCGTCGTAACCATCCGTGAAACTATATGAGCCGGATACTACACTAGCTTGAGGATTCCTACAATTGTATTTGTCAGTAAAGTGTTTGGTTTTATCAATATAAAACAAAGAAATTTTCAATCCTTTAAAAAGAAATTTTCTTCTCTTTTAGCTGACTTTCAGCAATTGAGACGTTAATTTTTAAAAGTTACTAAAGGGCATATTTTTTTTAAATTCATTTTTTGACATATTTGTATTCTAATTGTTTAGTTTTATCTAAATCCGTCATTAGATTTTAGATCTCGGTTCAGGACCTGATGCATAAAAACACCTTAATTAATCTTTTATATGTAATATTGAATAGGATATGTAAGCAATATTGACCAAGTAAACATGATTTTATTAACACAGAAAAGATTTTTTTTTAAAAAACAATTTATTGATATTTAAAACTGTATTTACAAATACAATTATTAAATGGGCTAATTTACACTTATGGGCGTGAAAATGTCTGGTGAAGAAACTGTCCAGTAGCTCTTCAATTCAATTTAATTTAGTAGGTCTCGAGGCCATCGTCTTTTCAATCGCCTCGGAGGGTTGTCAGGAATAGATGGGAATGATAAGTTGCGTACAAGAAGATTCGTATGGGCCGAGAGTTTGGAATTTAACGAGGCATATCTTTTTCGGGATAGTTCTGCGACAAATCTGATATTTAGGTCTTTATGGATTGCTTTATTCGTAACGAAATAAGGAGCATTCAGGTTTTCGCGAAGGATTTTGGATTGTAGGATTGAATGCGAGAGGAATTAGATTGTTTAGTAGAGCCCCAGAGCTCGATTCCATTCGTCCAGATAGGCCTGATAATAATAACATACATGAATGAGCGTTTTGTAATAGACTGGAAGTTTTGAACGTTTTTCAAATAAGTGTTGTAGTAATCGGTATCTACGTGCAGTTTCTTGTCGTTTAAGTCTCGTATGAGGATCAGAGAGGATTAAATTGAAATATGAAAACGAACTTATTTTATAAACCTATAAAATCTGAAATTGTATTTCTAACAAAAAACATGGTATTTGGTGCGAAATATTTAAATGTTACTCTGCAAAAAAAAAAAAAAAATAAATAAAATAAAAATAGAAAATATCTCAACTATTCAATCACAGCTGATATAGTAGAATAATTTATATGGCACTGCCTGATTCGAATTTGGAACCGAGAAACAGGAGGTAGGTAGGTACATTATTCCCTCACCTCGACGCCACTATATCAGTAATAAGATATAAATTATTTTATCATAAGTATTTCATTTTAATTCATATTCCGGTGTAGTTCATTTGATATCCCTCGTTAGGCAAGGCTAAAATTTTAAGATGGAATCTAAATCCCATCCTTGGAACAAAGAAGCAGTTTAAATAATTCCCTCGGTTGGTTGCTCCTCGGTTGAGCTATCTCGGTCAAGGGAACAGGGAAAAATGATTTAAACAATTAACCTTTTTGTGTTGATTGTAATCGACGGATAAGGTACATAGATAACTTCAGCTTTCATTCTAGCGCTTCAATCTTATCTCTGAATAGTATTTATTAATCCCAAACTAGATCTTTTATCTTGATACATAATAAACTTCAAATTTAATTTTAAGATCTACAGTTTTGAGTAGAGCAATGAGGCTCTACGGAACCATTGAATTCTTCTCGTATACATTCCTTACAATCCAAAATTCTTCATATAATCTTTAACGCTCCTTACTTTGTCACGAATAAGCTCATCCATAAAGACCTTAATGTTCCATATATTACTGAATTAGCCCGAACCAGGTATCAATCATCCCATGAAAAGTTCCATTTCCACTCTAATCCACTAGTTTCTATCCTATCATCCTCTTAGATTGCTGATAATCCTCCGAAGCGTCTGAAAAGAAGATGGCCCAAGCTCAAACAATAAACTCGCTTCTAGTTTAAAATATTTTTAGAGTGCTACCAATGGATAGCGTCTCTACATGTATTTCATGTCAGTTTACTATTTTCATTACATTTACTTGATGTATATAATACAGTTTTAAATATCAATACATTTTTTTTATATATTAATTTATTGGAATTTACAACTGTATAATGGAATACAACAAGTAAATTTGGATGAAATATAAAAAGGCATGAAACACATGTAGAGAAGCTTCACAATGAAGCACTATAATATTAAATATGTTTAAAAAAAATAAAATCTACAGTTTTTTTTTTTAAGTAATAGAAGACATATAATCTGAGTTTTTTAATGAAAATATACATTATTAGGTTCTCTGAGTAAAGAAATACTCTTAGGGTCTATTTATGCTGCAAGCGTTTTAAGGGCTATAGCATTAGCGGGCTCCTAGAATTATAGAATAGATATTGCAGAAGCCGCTACCGCCCCAGCCACCAAAACCCCTGCAGTATAAACGCATCCTTAGGTATGAGATCCTATGAGTTCAGATAACGATGTCTCTGAACAAACTCTATGTGTATGTTTGTGTGGGTGTGTGCGTGTGTGTGTGTGTGTGTGTGTGTGTGTGTGTGTGTGTGTGTGTGTGTGTGTGTGTGTGTGTGTGTGTGTGTGTGTGTGTGTGTGTGGTAAGGCTGAATTGTTACAAAAACTTTTTCATCTAATTCAACGAACCAGAATTGCCACTTTATACCATGCATTTTACAAGTTTTTACCATTTTCTCAAGAAATGAAATGAAAAGAAACAATTTTGATTAAACTCGCTATACCGTTGAAAAATTAAATATTTTAATACCATATATATTATTTTATTATTATTGAAATAGTGAGACACGGGCTTAAACATGTATATATGAAGACAAAATGGACGACCAATTTTACGTAAAATAAATTTAAAAAACGACTATAAACTGAATCAGTTAATACAGATTTTATCACAGCTAACTCCAGATTTCAATCTAGCTAAACAACCAACTTTTTAACATCCATAATGATATTAATTGAACATAAATGTTGTTTAAATCTTTGAATGGTTAAAGTTAGCGGACTGAGCTACACGATCAACAATTATATCAATAATTCAAGATTTTGTTATTTGGGAGTTTCTTTAGTTTGAAGTTCTCCTTATCCAAACTCCTGTCACAGGAAGTCCCTCCATCTTTGCCAGCCTATCATACATTTCCTCCTCCGTCAGAGCCCCCTACCAAACATAATCTCTACTATATTACACCATCATTCCACCCGACAGAGATCTTCCTCTCCTTTAACCGCCAGCCTCTTAAACCATAATCGGTTGTGGGATTCTGTCTTCATTCTTCTCAAGGGCCCATTCTATCTGAGTCGCCGCTCTTCAATGACCTCGATACCCTTGCTGCTCTCCACTGGAAATTCATTTCCACCGCAAGAATTTTTAACCTTAGGTCTTGTTATAGGTTCATGTCTCCAAACCATATACCGTTCCACTCTTTACCAGTGCATTTTAGATAAGTTTTTGGTTTTTGGTAGGATATTACTAATATGTAGTACGGAATTAACCATTTCCACTACATTCTTGCCATTTATTCGATTTCCGCATCTGTTGTACCACTACTTTGTATTATGGATTCCAATCAGCAGAATTGTCCCACTCGACTTAGCTTGCCTAATGTTGGTTCGAGAACAGCTGATGCGCTCGATGATAACAGTCATACGTTACATCGTCTCTCAGATTTTTGCTTTTTTCAGTAGGAATTCGCTTGAATTCAGTCTGGAGAACATCACTAGACCTCAGG
This sequence comes from Piezodorus guildinii, assembly GCA_023052935.1. NCBI lineage: Eukaryota > Metazoa > Arthropoda > Insecta > Hemiptera > Pentatomidae > Piezodorus > Piezodorus guildinii. The sequence continues at coordinate 86,221,106 of CM041295.1, forward strand.
AATACTACGGCAGTGAATATTGGAGAAATTTCGGTAAGCAAAGTTATAATTTACTTTGTACAATCACGAAAAAGTGAAAGGAGGGTCACTGATCAGCTGATTGCCGCTAGCTCGGCAAGCTCGGGCTTGCTTTTCTTTTACTTATCTTTCTTTTATCTTTAATTCTTATCTCATTATTTATTTATTATTATTATTATTTTCTTAATCAATGAGATATTTTCATCAAGTCATGCCCTCAAAGTCTGCAAGTAAAAGATCTAGATCTGCAGGTTCAAACTCGTCTCCCACAAAACAGAGACCCCGCCGTGGACAAAATAAAAAAATGATTCCACCAGCGACCACGTCAGCTACCTCATTAGGATCTGAACCACAGCCCAGCACATCATCAGAAGGAATAACTGATGAATCCCCGTTTTTTACACCGAATCCATTTCAAATCCTCCAAAATGAAAAAGAAACCATGGAATCTTCTCCTATACCCAGGGAACCACTACCTCCACCAATATTTGTTAAAAATTTTAAACTTATGTGTGCGCATTTAAACAAAGTAACTGATCCTAATAGTTATTATTGTATAAGTAGAACCAATGATACTAAAATATCTCCGACTACTGCTGAAACCTACAGAAAGATTGTGAAATATCTGACTGAGACCAAAGCTGACTTTCATACTTATCAGCTGCGCCAGGAGAGAGCATTAAGGGTCGTAATCAGAAACCTACATTCCTCAACACCCGTTGAAGCTATCAAAGAAGAACTGACAGAACTAGGATTCCAAGTGAGGCAAGTCACCAACGTTCTAAAAGATAAGAGTCCACTGCCTCTATTCTTCGTGGACTTGGAACCATCAGCAGGAGTCGAAAATATCTATGACCTCAGTAGACTCTACTATACCCGTGTAAAGGTTGAAAAACCTTACACAAAGAACGACATTGTTCAGTGCCATAACTGTCAGGCATATGGTCATACCAAAAGTTATTGCCATCACATACCACGCTGTGTGAAATGTGGTGAACAGCATAAAACAGAAGAATGTACAAGATCCAGATCTACACCCGCTGTATGTGCTCTGTGCCTCAAGGACCACCCGGCTAACTACAAGGGATGTGAAATCTACAAGAAACTCCGAACCAGATACCAAAAACCTCAGGATACAAATGAAACAGCTGCACCAACCAGAAGCAGAAGAGAACCATCTAAACTTGTAAATTCTAACGTGTCATTTGCCCACTTGCTTGGAGGTGGAAACCAGAATCATGAAGTCGAGGCACTGTCGGAACAACGTTTTCCTCAACAATCTCAATCTATTGTACAACAATCTACTTCTCAAAGTTTACCTAATCTTCCAAAAACTCCTCAAAATCAAATTTCTCATATCCCTTCACCATCAAACGTCACAGATCTTACCAGTCTAATGACATCGTTCATCTCCGAAATCAAATCTCTTGTTATGCCGTTTATATCACTCCTTACAAATCTAGTATCAAATTTAATCCCTGCCTTGAAAAATCCTTAAATGAATTCACCTAACTCCTTATCCATTCTCCTTTGGAATGCGAATGGTGTTAGAAATCATACTGACGAACTGACAGCGTTGTTTCAAGACAAAACAATCGATGTTGCACTTATAACTGAAACAAGACTAACGACTAAACAGTACTTCAAAATACCGCAATACATGACATACCGTACTGACCACCCAGACGGCAAAGCCCATGCCGGCTCTGCTATCATTGTCCACCAATCCCTCTCTCATCATTTACTCCCACTTCCCACCTATGATTTCCTACAAGCCACGGCTATAGTAATCAAGACTTTTTCCTTTCCGGTAACCCTCACATCTGCATATTGCCCTCCTAAACATTCCATTTCCAATTCCGAATTTGTATCCTTCCTGGACTCCTTAGGAAATTGCTTCATTCTGGGTGCAGACTTAAACGCCAAGCATCAGCAGTGGGGTTCCAGAACCACGAATTCTCGGGGACGAAATTTGCTGTCTGCACTCAACTCCCGAAATTTTAATATACTGCCTCCTGACTCCCCTACCTACTGGCCAACCGATCCTAACCGCAATCCTGACATCCTCGACTTCTTTATCCACAGCGGCTTAGGCTCCCTCAACTTGTCTGTAACTCGCCTTGATGAACTATCCTCAGACCATAGTCCACTGATCCTAAAAGTATCTCTCACTCCAATTCCAAAACCCATTCCACCATCATTCATCCGAGGCCCTGTCAACTGGAACCTTTTCCGCCAAATCCTGACCGATAATATTGACCTCAGAGTAACCCTCAAAACCCCAGATGACCTAGATAATTCCGTCTATTCCTTTACCACCGCCATCCAACAAGCTGTCTGGACTGCCTCCTCTCCTAAACACTCGAATATAAATCCTCACCAAAATCATTTTCCACAACATATTATAGACCTCATCCATACCAAACGCCGAGCAAGATCATTATGGCAGCGCACCCGATACCCAACAGATCGCCGCTCCTATAACTTCTATTGTAGACAATTGAAGAGGGAGTTGGCGACCTTCCGTTCCCAGTCCTTTAATTCCTACCTCTCCTCTCTATCAGCTCGTGATAATTCCCTGTGGAATATCATGAAAAAGATCCTAAAATACCATCAAGTTTCCCATCCTCTCCGACGTGGTGATGACTCCTGGGCTGCGTCTGATGAAGATAAAGCCGAGGAATTCGCCACACACCTCTCCAAAGTTTTCACTCCTCACCCGGAATCCCACGCCAATCACACCGCAACATTGCAAGACTTTCTTATGTCACCAATTCCACTTTCCCTACCTCCTAAAGCTATTAATCCCTCTGAGGTCAAATATCTTCTCCAAAAACTGACCCTCCGTAAATCTCCTGGACACGATCTCCTTACTCCCCAGACCCTCCGACAACTTCCGCAGAAAGCTATTATATTCCTTACTTATATTTACAACTGCATCCTTCGCACCACCTATTTTCCTCTGTTATGGAAACATTCCACTATCATTTTTTTTCTAAAACCAGGCAAACCTTCCAACAACACTTCATCCTACAGGCCTATTAGTCTACTCCCCATCCTCTCAAAAATCTTCGAAAGGCTTCTTCTTAAACGTATCCTACCCATATTAGAATCTCAAAATCTTCCTTCCCATCAGTTTGGATTCCGTCCTCAGCATTCCACAGTTCAACAGGGGCTCCGAGTTGTAGACCATATTTCCTCAGCTCTTGAATGCAAAGAGTATTGTTCTGGTGCGTTTCTGGACATTGCGCAAGCTTTTGACCGGGCATGGCACACTGGATTACTCTTCAAGCTGAAAACCCATTTACCCCAGTCTCTATACCTCATTCTCCGATCCTATCTCTCAAACCGTTCCTTCCGCGTTCGCTGTGGTGTAGAATTTTCTAACCTTTATCCCGTTGAGGCCGGTGTTCCTCAAGGCAGCGTCTTGGGACCCGTCCTCTACATCCTTTACACTGCTGATATTCCTACACATCCTGATACCTTTCTGGCAACTTTTGCAGACGACACCGCCATCTTATCATCCAGTTCCAATCCTGAAACAGCATCCTTAAACCTGCAAAGACACCTTTCTCTTATCGAAGACTGGTGTAATGCTTGGCGCATAAAGGTGAACGAAGCCAAATGCAAACACGTAACCTTCACTCTTCGACGAAACTCCTGTCCGCCAGGCTATTTCAACTCATTACCAATTCCTCTCTCAGATACAGTCCGGTATCTTGGCTTACTGTTAGACAAAAGATTGACTTGGAACCCACATACAAGACTTAAAAGATAAGAACTCAACCGACGATTCGGACAGTTATACCGACTACTCAACAGAAAATCTGAACTTACAGTTGACAACAAATTATTAATCTACAAGACAATACTGAAGCCCATTTGGACCTACGGACTTGAACTGTGGGGAACAGCTAAACGTACTAACATCAAACGCATTCAATCCTTTCAATCCAAAGTCCTCCGTACAATAGTAAATGCTCCTTATTATGTCTCCAACTATACCTTGCACCACGACCTTAATGTTTCATTTATTTCAGACCTAATTCCATCCAAATTTTCCAAATTCCACCAGAACCTATTTCATCATCCTAATCCTCTAGCTCAATCCCTATCCTGCTCCACTCATCCATACAACCCACCTAGAAGGTTATTTTGCTAGAGTGGCCCCGCGACCTGTTGTAAATATATTGGAGTTCTAGCACTGGCTAGATTCTTCACTCAATGTGATGTATGTATGAGTGTGTGTATGTGTATATAGGTGTAAGTGAATTCTTGACTTTATTGTATTGATTCATTATTGTGTATATATTTTATTGTAATTTTATGCCGTGTAAATATTGTATGAATGTAGTATGTATGATATCTTTCAGCACTACTATTAATGTCCAAATTGGGACAGATTGTAATTTTACTCAATAAAAATTGTTGTTGTTGATAAAAAAAAAATGTTGGTTCGGTGCATTTCTTCACTCTCCGTGTACATTTATTTAGTTTTATTAATACATTTAATTAGTTATAGTAAATATAACGATTTTAAGACGTTCTTGGTCGTATTGGTCAACAACTCTTCCTGAACCAGGTAGCTGATGTCGTCTTCATCTTGTGCTACCTGGCAGCAGCAAACAATAAATGGCACTTTTTTTTTTCTTTCTTTAATGTAATACCAATTATTCGACATTTTCTGACCCAATATTATTGATTAATTACTTTTTTACTTAAGTCTAAAATCCATAGAATGGATTTGTTTTCAGCACATATGCTATGTTTTTGACCGGCAGCATTTCTAAGACAGCTGTACCTTCAAAACTATATTAATTAATATATTTAATGTATTTATATAGATACTTTTTAGAACAATTGGAATTCTTTTCCAAAGGTATCGTGTTTACCGATCCAAATAGGTGGCATGCAGGGTAAGATCACAATAAACAAGTTTCAATAAAGACATTATTATTATTATTAATTTATACATATACAATTTGTTTAAGCTATGCCTGAAAATACTGAGGGACATTACCGTTAACCTTTCCATACAATATTACAATAAATACCTTTAACACTTAGTCAGCACTAGTCTGCTGTGCTCCGGGTCCTGGGTTCGAATCCCGGCTGTGGCAGAAATATTATTTATTCTGTTAATTCAGTCGGGGGGGCGACCCTAGGGTATGGAGACCCTCCTAGGGCAGACCCAGCCTCTATAAAGTGGGTACCCAAATTAATTGGGGAAAAACTTGGCGGCTGAGCGTGATTAAGGCCTTATCACCTCATCGCACTGCCGTTGGCCTAGAAACAGTACGAATCTCTATATGTACTGAGCCCAAGACCCTTCATGGGTTGTAGTGGTACAGGTTTTTTTTTTTTTTTTTTAACACTTAGTCGGCTGGCGAAGGTGGAAATTGTCTCAGTCGCCCCTTCCATCATCCAGCAGACCCCCGACGGACCCCTCCTCTTCTTGTAGATTGAACCCGACTCTTCCTTTGCTGGTCTTCCACTCTCGTGGCTGGAGTAAGGCTGACCTTCTCCGATTTTAAAATCGCACCCTCAGCACTTTACCCCCTCTTCTTACCAAAAATACTCTTATTTGAAAAAAAACCGATCTGATATCAGACAAAGGATTGCGGAGGCTGTTATGGGAAGTGCCCCTGGGGTCAAGGAAGGTTTCCGAGGTATCACTGGGGGGCCCTATGGATTTAGGTAAACGCCTTTTGATCTTTTGCCGACAAAGGTTCAATTACTTTATTATTTTATTAATTATTCAATAATGAATTTAGAACTCTCAGCATCCTCAATACATAACACATATAATATAGAAGCCAGTTGTCCCGCAGCTGAAATAACGGAATAAATAATAATCCTGCCACTGCTGGATCAAAGCCGGGACACGGAGAACAGTAGTACTGAGCCCTAGCCACTGGACCATGTCATCTTCTTATGTAGAGTGGACTTATGGAATGAACTATAATATTACGGGGCAGTTAATGTGTTTATTATGCTGTAACCACCTTCGGCGTAGAGGAATTTTGTTCACAAGACCGGAATTGCACTCTTCCTGCTTGTGGGTTTGTTATAAAATGCCTTGGTGAGGACGGCGTAATGCTTAAACACGATAACCTTTCATACTTGCCCGAGGGGGGTTTTCACTTTAATAGCTCCGACAACAATGCTCTTACACAGACATCCATATAGGCCCTCTCTTTTAGCTTACTCCAGTTCCTAAGAAACTTGGCATTTATACTCTTCAATTATGTTAAAGGAATTAAGAACAAAACGCAATATTGGTAGACATTGTCAATGCTAGGTCATTGTATGGAATTTCCATTGAAATATATATGGGACACCGCATGGGTCACGTTTTACGTCCATGTCATACACGTTGCCAAATGGAATATTGTTAGTTATTTTTTTCATAGCTTTCAGTAAGTGTAGTAGCATGGAAATATGTGTGAAATTGAGTGTTTGCAATGTTCATCGATAGCAAATTGATATAAACGTTTAAAAATACAAGGGTATACGGGTATACTGAGTGTTGATAAAACCGGAGACCTTTGTGGAATATAGAATATTAATTTCTCTCCATCATATAGTACAAAAAAATCCTTGAAAAAGGTGTTAAAGTATTACACCATAACCAAATGAAGCATTAGAAATATTAATATTTATATTCCAAAAATAAAATCACACGGAAATTGAAAGACAAAAGCAGTATATTTATTTAATTAACGCCACTTTATGCTACTGTGGTTGATCGAACGATGCTACAGCGGTCCTAAATTTTCTTTGGGCATAGAAGGCTGTTATACAAGGCACTATACTACAGGTGACCCCGAATACAACAAATACGAGTGAAAAGTATCATATATTGTATAACATATATTTTGCGGTTTTAGAATTAACAGTATTTTGGTTTGTTGGCTTCAGTAACAAATTGTGAATGGGGATTATTATTACAGATTGTTGTTGATTTATGTTTTTTTTACTAACTGATTATGATACGTTTAAAGTGTCTAGAATTTATTTATTTATATTCTACTCAATGCTATCCATCGTACATAAAATGTTTAGCGAAAGTTTTTGACCTATAGTATATATCGATTCATATCCTTGTTATAAAAGAACCCTAATATTATTATAATTATATAATTTACATATAATCAATTTGCAAATTGAGTACGTGAATGGAAGAAAAATAGTCTCTAACCACGCGTAGCTGTCATAATTACTTTTTCCATCTAGTATTTCATTATTTATATACGTTTCAATAATTTTTAGATAACCATAACTCGCTCATAACTGTTCTACAGTGATCACCTAAAAAGAAAATGCATTATACACAAATATTAATAACTAAAGTTCTAAGCGAATATGTAGATTCGACGGCACTACGCTAATATTTGCCTGCATAATTCGATCCAAGACTCAACACAATCCACTCACTTACACCTCGGTTCACCTCTTCGACGCTTACCGATCAGATCAGCACGTATTAACTTTCAAGGATTTGTTTTAAGCTAAGCCTGAAAACTTAACATCCCCGTTCGAGTCACTAAGACCCTACAACTTCATGTATAGCATTTCCAAGTCAATTGTAACCTTTTCCAAGTCAAATGTAACTTTTTCCAAGTCAAATGTAACCTTTTCCAAGTCAAATGTAACCCTTTCCATTTCAAATGTTACCTTTTCCAAGTCAAATGTCACCTTTTCCAAGTCAAATGTCACCTTTTCCATTTCAAATGTTACCTTTTCCAAGTCAAATGTTACCTTTTCCAAGTAAAATGTCACCTTTTCCATTTCAAATGTTACCTTTTCCAAGTCAAATGTCACCTTTTTCTTCACTTCTAGCCTTAAATATTCCGTTTTATTTATTTATTTATTGAAAAATAATTAGTTTAATTAAAATTATGACTTTTTTAATAGTTTTGGCATATCATATCACTGTTTTTTTGTTGTTTTTTAGATATTTGATATCAAGTTCTGTTTTTTACGAACTAATATTTTAAAAGATATTTAGTTTTAAAATAGTTGTTGATTTTGAATTTTTAGAGGGGAGGGATGGTTTTTGGGAATAATTAATGTGTTTTCGGGTATTATAATTACGTTTTTCGAGATATCTTTTTTATCGCTCGCGTGCATATTAACTCGCATTTACTTTTAATGTTTTTTATTGATATAGGTGTTACAAAAAAATACCTGTGTGTTTAAAACAATGTTAAATGTGTGTTGTAATAAAGATATAATTCATTATCAATGTTATTTATGTGGTGATACCGCCACATAGGGATTAATTAATGTGTTTTCGGGTATTATAATTACGTTTTTCGAGCTGTATTTTTTATCGCTCGCGTGCATATTAACTCGCATTTACTTTTAATGTTTTTTATTGATATAGGGATTAATTAATGTGTTTTCGGGTGGTTATGATTACGTTTTTTGAGCTCTATTTTTTATAGCTCATGGGTATTTCAACTCGCATTTACTTTTTATGTTTTTTATTGATATGGGCATTAATTGTTGTGCTTTTGGGTGGTTATGATTACGTTTTTCGAACTGTATTTTTTATTGCTCATGGGTATTTCAACTCGCATTTACTTTTTATGTTTTTTATTGATATAGGGATTAATTAATGTGCTTTCGGGTGGTTATGATTACGTTTTTTGAGCTCTATCTTTTATCGCTCATGCGTATTTCAACTTGCATTTACTGTAAATGTTTTTTATTGATATAGTGATTAATTATTGTGCTTTTGGGTGGTTATGATTACATTTTTCGATCTATATATTTTATCGCTCATGCGTACTTTAACTCGCATTTACTTTTAATGTTTTTTATTGATATATAGGTTATTAATTGTCTTTGCGGGTCTTGTAATTACGTTTTTTGAGCTGTATTTATTGTCGCTTGTTCGCATTTCAACTAGCATTTACTTCTAATCTTTTTATTGTTATAGGGATCTATACTTGTGTTTTTGGGTGGTTATGAAAAAACTTTTTTTGGACTGCTTATTCTATAGCGCGCGCGCCTTTAAACTTAGTGCTAATATCATTTTATATTTTGATACAGTGGTCTTTCATTGTTTTTGTTTTAGGGGATTCTGATTACGTGTTTTGAATATTATTCTTTTATGCGCTTGGTAATTTCTACATACCGTAGATATTATGTTATAATTTGAAGTAAAAATTATTTGTTGTGTTTTTGCTCGTTCTGATTACTTTTTTCAACTGGATGTTACATCGCAATTGCGCATTGTTCTAGATCACTTTTTATTTAAGTTAAAATGTGCACTAGCTATAAAAAATGTCATAAACTCTATTAGTATTCCCCAAAACACTATAAACGATCCATCTATCAAATATTTATGAAATAGGAACAGTAACTTAAAATGAGTAAAAGCGATAACAAATAAGGTTCAAATAATGTTATAAGAACACCCGAAAATAGAATAAACGATTCCTCAATTAAATTATCAAATAATTGTAAGAACAAGTGAGGAAGTGAGTCCATTATAAAATATTTAGTTGAAAAAACTTACTCAGGAAGCTAAAAAAGGAACTATAACTGATTCTTTTATAAAAAAAAATAATAATAAAAATTTTAATTAAAAATAAATAAAAATTAAAAAAACTAAATAATGTATATTCCAGCAACGTTATAATGAGAACTAAAAAAAAAAAATCAATCCCAATATCAATCAAAAACATAATCATGACCACCCTAAAGCACAATAATTAATCCCTATATCAATAAAAAACATAAAAAGTAAATGCGAGTTGAAATACCCATGATCAATAAAAAATACAGTTCGAAAAACGTAATCATAACCACCCAAAAGCACAACAATTAATGCCCATATCAATAAAAAACATAAACAGTAAATGCGAGTTGAAATACCCAGGAGCTATAAAAAATACAGTTCGAAAAACGTAATCATAATCACCCGAAAGCACAACAATTAATGCCCATATCAATAAAAAACTTTAAAAGTAAATGCAAGTTGAAATACCCATGAGCTATAAAAGATAGAGCTCAAAAAACGTAATCATAACCTCCCGAAAACACATTAATTAATCCCTATATCAATAAAAAACAAAAAAAGTAAATGCGAGTTGAAATACCCAGGAGCTATAAAAAAAACAGTTCGAAAAACGTAATTATAACCACCCGAAAGCACAACAATTAATGCCCATATCAATAAAAAACACTAAAAGTAAATGCAAGTTGAAATACCCATGAGCTATAAAAGATAGAGCTCAAAAAACGTAATCATAACCACCCGAAAACACATTAATTAATCCCTATATCAATAAAAAACATTAAAAGTAAATGCGAGTTAATATGCACGCGAGCGATAAAAAATACAGCTCGAAAAACGTAATTATAATACCCGAAAACACATTAATTAATCCCTATATCAATAAAAAACATTAAAAGTAAATGCGAGTTAATATGCACGCGAGCGATAAAAAAGATATCTCGAAAAACGTAATTATAATACCCGAAAACACATTAATTATTCCCAAAAACCATCCCTCCCCTCTAAAAATTCAAAATCAACAACTATTTTAAAACTAAATATTTTTTAAAATATTAGTTCGTAAAAAACAGAACTTGATATCAAATATCTAAAAAACAACAAAAAAACAGTGATATGATATGCCAAAACTATTAAAAAAGTCATAATTTTAATTAAACTAATTATTTTTCAATAAATAAATAAATAAAACGGAATATTTAAGGCTAGAAGTGAAGAAAAAGGTGACATTTGACTTGGAAAAGGTAACATTTGAAATGGAAAAGGTGACATTTGAAATGGAAATGGTTACATTTGACTTGGAAAAGGTGACATTTGAAATGGAAAGGGTTACATTTGACTTGGAAAAGGTTACATTTGACTTGGAAAAAGTTACATTTGACTTGGAAAAGGTTACAATTGACTTGGAAATGCTATATAACAGGGTAGTGCAAGCTCTATAATTGTAAACATACATTCGGAAGGTAGTTATTTACCAAATACATCAATTAGTTTATGTTCATTAAATTATAAGCAGTCTGTTTTGAACTTACTAACTTATTGTCAAATATTTATATTGTTTCCTTAAAGAAGACATATTATTTTTATTTTGGAATATTTTACTTTTTTATCTACAATATTTTTGTAATTCAGTATTCTAATAATTATTTTCTATATGTTTTAGCTCCTTACGTTTTATTTTATTTTTTTAAATCTCAGTCTAAATTTGTGTTATCAATTTGCCTATTGCTTTCCTTTCTGACAGATACCAAGGACTTATAAACTGTTAATATTTTTAGGACTAACTCTGTTCTACTACTTAATCCCCGACACTTTTACAATTAACCCGATTGTCACATCCACAGTTATGACTAATATCCTTACTTCCTTGTATTCTGTTTTATGTTATGTTGTATTTTGCTCATGTTATATTATTAGTATATTATTAAACCCCCCCAAAAAATAATAAAAAAATAAATGTAAATTTTTTGTTTTCAAAATTGTATGTATGTACATAACTCTTATTTTATTTATTATCTAGTTTAATTTTCAATATTTTTATTTGAAGCTCCTTTTAATTTATTATTACTATTATTTTTTTTTTTTTATAATTTGTATTGTTTTTTGTTTTTGTTTGTTTTTATACTCTAAGACTAAAGTGTTTATTTTAATTTTCTTGTCATATTATTCTTAAGGGACTAGTCCCAGAATAAATAAAGAATTTATTATTATTATATATGAAATATATAGTTTGGGAAAGTATTGCGATCGGGAACATTTTCACCGGAAATAGATGTTTTAAGGTCCTCTGAGTCCAAATGGCCAAGTCCCGCAAATAGTGTGTGTGTGTGTGTGTGAGTGTGTGTGTTTCCGTGTGCGTTGAGTCTAGTGCTGAAATAAAAAGTCGTATGAATCTTAAATTTCCTATTTCATATACGCCCGAAAAGATACAGCAAATTTTACATCTAACTATGCTAGCCAGAAGAGCCACTTAATACCATGCCTATTGCAATTTTTATGAATTTTTCAAAAACGGCTCTAACGATTTTGATTAAACACTCTATATCGATGTAAAATTTAATGGGCTTTAAGATAATGTAGGTTTCATTCTGACTAAAATAGTCCGAAAGGGCTTAAATAGCGATATTTTAAATTTTATACCTGTAAAGTACCTTTAATTTGGTAGATTCTATAAACATAACTATATCACCTTTTCAGCAATAATAAAGAAAGAGTAATTATATAATTTGAACGAATACGAGAGCCTATTGAAGGATAAAATAGCAAACATATTTTTTTATGCAATTTAAGTTATTTTTTAGTATAAAACAGTAATATATATGCATAATATACCGTTGGAAAGCCTAACATTTTAGAAAAAATATTATCTTCTGCACGAAATTGTAAAATTTTACAAAAAGTGATGAAAAGCCGATAAATCTGACTGGTTGTTGTAGACAGTGTATAGTAGATTATTTAATAAAACGCATGTTTCTAATCTATTCTATTCTCATTGTGATTAATTCTATAACTATTCATTTTAATCTCTAAATTTATTTGAAAATTCTTAAATTGATTAATAATGGAAGTAAGTGAAAGTCGTGTGCTCCGCACACCAGATTTTCCCCTATTGTATTTCATGAAAAAATAAATAAAACAATAAAAATTAAAAAAAATATATGTTTGAAATGTCAACGCTGTAAAATTTCAAATTTGACCTTTCGAAATTTATTATATGAGGAAGATGGTTGGGGGTGCGGTCATAAATTAGAAACCCACATTTAAAATAAGTGTTATTTTAATTATGTGCCGACGTTTCGGCCTACAATGTGGGCCTTCATCAGGGTTGACTCTGACCTGAAGACGCTGCCTAAAGGAGTCAAATTTATTATAATTTGAAATTTATATTATATTTATTATTTATATTATATTTATTTATTTATATTATAATAAATTTGGAAATTTATTGTAATTTTAAATCAAGTACAGCAGGATAAAAATATGTTGTAATCGTTAGACGTATATTTCATTATGAAAATTCCTAAATCCTCATATTTTTTGCTATGAGGAGTTTACAGAAAGCAGTCAGTGAGCAGGATAACAACCGATTTTCTTTTTACAGAACAATTAACAGTCAGTTTAATATTTCATAATTGTATTACGTACAGAAAAACTATTAGATTTCATAAACAATATTATAGTAGTAAAAAGAAAACTATATATAATCTCAATGAATGAAAACAGCATGTAATGCTTAAAATTCACATCATACAACTAATTTTCAACTTCTTATCACATTAGAAAGGTAATTAATGCAGTTGATTAAGAATTAAATGATGAATATGTACATCAGTAGTCCAATTAACACGATCTGTAGAAATGAATCTGATTAAGATGTGATAATTGTAACTATAATATTCTAAAATATTATTTAACTCTTTTAATCAATGAAGATATCATAATGAGATAATTAGAAAAGTGGCCAAAGGAAGAGAAATGAGTGTCCATTTCTCTTTCCTCAGTACCTTTCGAAATCGAACCATTATATATATATATATATATATATATATTATATATATATATATATATATTATATATATATATATATATATATATTTATTTATTTACTTGTTTATTATAATGTTAAATCAAGTACTGGAGGATAAAAATATGTTGTAATATTAGACGTGTTCATTTTAGCAGAACAGACAGACATGTTTTTAACTTATGGCGAGGAACATAAAAAACGGCCCTGCTGCTGTTCGAAGATATCGTGAAAAAATTCCAAACCAAAGAACTGCAAGAGTGATTAAATTTATAGTGTCTCCCATGATAATTATAAATTGAACTGTGCCACGGTATCCACTCGCACTAAAACACAACAAACTAGATAAATGCAGCGATGATACACTAAAAAAACACAGAACTAGACAAACAGATGAGCAGCTACTGTCATTTCTTATCGTTAATTTGTTTATCAGGTGATTAAAACCTGCTATTAAGTATTAAACAAGTTAAACTTTGTACAGTCAATCATAATCTATAGTCTTTGATGTCTGTTTAATAAATGAGTTTGAGATATATGTTAATATGTACTTTTATGTTTATTTTGTGATAATGGACACATACCTGAAATAGTGTCGTGCAATTACAAATCACCCTGTTTATATATATATATATATAATTATTGTAATTTAAAGTTTAGAATATTTATTTTTTTCATTAATCAATCAATAACAATAACATAAGTTTTTACGTTTTTGGTAAAACATTATATGGGAGTTAATATAATATTTCATCTAAAATGCATCGGTGTTTCACATCTTTATTGCCAAATAAAACATCAAGTTTGAAAAATATTTTTCTTTCTCGAAGTACTACCGCTGGGTAGTTTCTTCACAAGGCTTATACGCCTTTTATTATAATTCATCACTTTTACTTATTGTATTTATGTAATATACAGTTGTAAAATTCAATAAAATATAAATAAAATTTTTTCTCATTTGTTTCTGAAATTCTTTTATACTAAGTTGTAAAATAACTTCGCAGTATTTTTCAATATTTTAATTTAATCCTCTTTGTGTTTATAAAATCATGTTTAGTTGGTCAATAATGTTTATATATTCTAAAAAAAATATTTGTAAAGGTGCTTTAATGCATTAGTTTCAATCGAGATTCTTTATCTTTATGTGGTATTTTCTTGCTCAAAATGAAAGAGAAAAGAAATTAATTTTAGCCACTTAATGATTTTTTAAGTGCAAACATTGCTACTTCACGGGATATCGCAGAAACGCATTAAATTGAAATATTTACGAAAATCTGAAGTATTTATTTAAATTAACAGTATAAAACTTCAACAGAAAATATATTTAATTGGATTGAAAATGGCGCAGGAAATCGTATGAAAAACCGTTAAAGGCATAAAAATAAATAAAAAAAAAAAAAGCCTGGAAAACAAATTATTATACTACGACGTCAGCAAATAAGTCAGCTTTAAACTAGTGCATAATAGTGTTTCATAAATTATAAAAGTAATTTAGAACAAGTTGATCAAGAAATTTGCTAGATGTAAATTAAATTATTTTAAATTTAATTAAAAATCTAAATATGTTAATCATTTTTGTTTTATGAAATAATTCAAATATATGTACATTTCGAAAACCTCATATGCATAAAAAGTATATCCATATGTAAATAAAACTTCCAGCTGTATCATGAAGTTTATTTCTTCGGTGGGACATTTTCAATTTTTTTTTTTTTTTGCAAAAACTGGTTAAAGTAAATGTAATATAACAGACTGGAAATGACAGGTATATACTTGAGATATGGCGTTTTCGTGTACGAAGGTCACCTTTACAATTTTATTCTTGGAGGTAATGGACGATATCGATATCTTCTGTTATATTTTGTAGTAGATAATGACAAGCTGACAAGGCTGGTTTCAGCCAAAAGTATATTTTATTATAATGCGACTTTGTATATACAGTGGGTGTCAAAAGTATTCGGAATTCACTACTATTCTGTAATTCACTTGTTTTTAACTTATTTTTTATGTTTTTAAAGAGTTATTGACCACTTTATAATGTTATAAGGAAGGTATTCAATAGCTAAAACCAAAAATTACGACAACAATCATTTTATTATTAACGTATTGAACGTTTATTTACGAAATTATTAGAAATAGTGTATGTTAATGGTGTCAAAAGTATTCGGAATTTTTGGTAAAATTAAATTAAATGGTTGGTAAAAACTTTTGTATAATTACAGATTTTAGCCAACTAGGAATTGATCTTACTAATTAATTAATTGTTTAGTGTGAAATATTACCCCACTCCAAAACTTATTTTATCTTGAGGCCATTTTCATTTTGAATATAGTATTTTCTGATTTTCATTTTTAGCAAGACCCAAAAATAGTTAATTAAATTTGAAAGAAATAACGGAAGAGGGATTTCGAGAACTTTTTGAAAATTGTGCAGCAACTAAATATGAATAAATAACGTATATATGTCCAGAGTCACGATCGCGCGAATGTTAATAATTTGATTTATTCCTAATTTTTCTTCTACTTTTAATTCTGGCTTTTCATACTTAAAAATACACAAACCTATCAATAATTCTGTCCATGAATCCAATGTTATCAAACTTTTTCAAAGAAAAACGCACGTAAATATCACTGACCGCTCAAGGTGTTTTATTATGGCATACTAAATTCTTTATTTGGTTTCCTCCAAACCATAATCTTTTCATAAGGTCCATGTATTTAAGCATAGGAGTCATCTGTAAACATTATAATTCACCAACCTTCTCTTTAAAAAATGTTACAAACATTCAGCTTATTCTCTTATTTCCTTGCCTGCTGATAGACGTTTTCCATACTTCTTGTAACATGTTTTCCTTTTCGTAAAATGTTTTTAGAACGCGGCGAACAATTGAAAAATTTATTGTGTATCCAGAAGTTCTGAAAAATTCATAAATAAGTTAAAGTTTACTCATTTGAGTTATTGTTTTCTTATTTGATGAATAATCAGTCTTTCAGTTTTAACATTTAATATTTTTTGGACGCTTACTTTTTTGCTTTTATATTTTATTATTATATTATCTACATTGTACATAGCCATCCATATATTCTCATCAATTTTTTTTCAACATCTTAACTATTTCTCTTTACTATCTATCTTTGCATTTTATTTTAGGGCCTTATTTGAAAAAAAAAACTTTTAATAGTTGGATATATATAACATGAGAGAGGAGAATTGTTTAGAACATAAAATTATGTCGAAGATTGGTGAGAATATTAAAAATTGAAACCATTAAACAACAGGATATTACGATTTCCGAGTACTTTTGACACTGAACGATCTTGTAATTTTACATTATTAATCGGATATTTTTAAAAACAATAAACTTTTTGGTTATCTGGTCATTGATTTTCCTTTATAATTGTCTCTTTTAAAGATTTGGTAGTGAAAAAGAATTATATAAATTAATAGTTGTGAAATATAATAATTAAACGAAAAGAAATACGAATTCCGAATACTTTTGACACTCACTGTATATTTATTTTTTATGTATGCAACAAAGACAGGACAGATTTAAGGATCCTTGAAAATGGCAAAAGGCAGAAACGTTGGAGACAAAAAAAAAAAGATTGTTGAGAGAAAAATATGGATCACTTGTTTACATAAAAATAACCTGAAAATAAAATTATTCAATCTTTCTCCCGACTCAGAACAAACCACGGTGTGTGCAATGTGTACCTGCACCGCATCGGGGTCCTTACCTCGTCCAAATGTGACAAATGCAATAGAAATGAGACTCTGCAGCATATAATTCTGGAGTGTTTAGTGTATGTTACCATGAGAAATAAATTTCTGGAATTTTTAAATACATACAATAAAGTAAATATATATGGATAATTACTGACTACAAGAAAATCTGAAGAAATTGGAAGGGTGACACAGTTCCTTAACTCTATTAAAAAATATACATAGGAAGAAACTAAAAATGGTGATAGCTACTCATGCTATAAATATTTAGTAATGATGTGCTGATACTGGCTGTATGGAGAGCTCCAATGCCAAGAAGAAGAAGAAAAAAAAAATATGAAGGAAAGTTACGGAACATGTTTAGATTGAATGCATTTGTTGACCAGTGGCTCTAATCATATTAATGGTAACGACCCCTTAAATATTAGATATACATTTAGATTTTTAATGAGTATATATATCACGTACATTTCATTTGAAATAACTCTACCTACCGTACCGAAACTCTTTATGCCAGAAATTACCAAGTAGGAATGAAGAAATTGAAATTAAGAAAAAAGAACCTGGTTTTAGGAGTTAACTTCAAGCAGCGAAACATCGAATTACTAAAATGTAAAACTTATGCAAGATATGTATTCAGACACCCATAAAGAAATCAAATTTTGTTCATTGTCTTATATCAAGTTACACCAGTATTTTATGATCATTATTTTCGAAATGTTAAATAATGCCGAACTGTAAGGTTGTGTTTATGCAAGTTACTGCAGTTAGTGTTCACTAGCAATTATATTATTTAGAATGTTGACTTTGTCTGTGTAGAGCATATGCAATTCTTATTAAAAGCCAAGACTACAAATTCTTTGTGTTAAGGTAATTTAAATTACTCACGAATGACTTACTCTGAACCTTCAGGTTCAGCTGCAGATCTCAAGAGGTCCACAAGTTGGAAACCACTGCATTGAACAACGGAAGACAATATCCATTTGTTTCTGTTTTTGTTATAATATGTTATGTTATGTGGCATGTGAGTTTTCGTTGATTCCAATTAATCAGTAAACACCCTTACAATAACAAATTTATTTAAGTATCAAAGTACAGTTTTAGTTCTCAAATAATACAAAATATGTTGGCTAAATTGTTCAGAAAAACTTTCTCACGATTTAGCCCGGTTTTGGTTTCTTTTAGTTAAATTTAATTTTTTTAAATTTTACTTACAACGTTTGTTTTGTTACAATTTTATTCTACTTAATAAAGTTAATAATAAAATGAAAAATAAATAAAATCATAAAAAGGAGTAATAATTTATATATTAATCTTTAAATAAATTTATTAACTCATACTGAATGAGTGATAGACAAGGGTACGGATTATGATGATGATGATGGGTGATAAAGGGTCACCTTTAGCATTGAGTCAACAACAACCTTTTTAACCATTAATTATTCAAGCATTATTAAAATTATAAACTTATTTTATATTATGAAGAGTTCAATTTAAATTTAATTTAAATATATGGAACTTCTCTTCTTTCAAAAACATTTCATTATCAATAATAATATTATATCGTTAATTTATTAATATTTCAAACATTACATTTACGATGCCGTAATGAATTGTGAAATATGGGTAGTGAAGTAAATAGAATAATGACGATTTTATTTAAAATGATTTTTGGATCAGTACATTAATATGATTATAATTCAAGTGATATACCTCATGATGAGGCAAGACATAGAAACGTTGTCATAAAACATGATGATAAAATATTATTATCACTGATAATAAAATATTTCTGATAGAAGAAAAGTTTTTTTTAAATATATTTATTGGTATTTACAACTGTATAATAAAATACATTTAGTAAATGTGATACAAGATAAGTTGACATGATCATATGTAGGGATACTACCCATTGGCAGCTCCCCAAAGAAAAGTTTAATTTAAAATAATAAAATGTGATAACTAAATAACTAAATTGCCTCAAAATGTATTTAGTTTGATTTTAGGACCCTCCAAAATCTTTAGTTTTAATTATAAGTTAACATTTAGGTATTTCTAGTGGGGTTGGGAGGATCATGTGTACTCCTACCAGCAATTTTATCTATGTAAGATAAATTTAAAATATATTATACAGTTTTTGTTCCGAAAATGTGAATAGTTCACCATTGATCACGTAAATAAAAGTCATTCATGCCTCTTAACATAACAGTGGTGTACATTTTAAATAAATATAATTTAATATGTTAATAAAAGGCTGTTTTGTTACTCGACCACTTTATTTAAAAATGCATGTTTTCAGGTAATACGCCATCCCCAGGTGCCAAAAAATTGTTTAAAGGACACCATTATAATTTTTTAATACAACCATTCTCGAAAATGCTCTACGAATAAAAACTATTAAAAAGTTAAATTTAATATGTTAATTTTATAAATACTGGAGTTCTGATACTGGTCAGATCCTCCAATCATGTACTGTATGTTTGTGGCTATTGCGCCCTAACTCAGCCTCTGCTGGCTAAGACCAGTGATGCGGCTGAGAGAGAGGCGCTGGGATCTCTTGGATTCCGCTTTTATTCTCCACAAGTGGAGGGAAAAGCCCAATCTGGGGTCCCTTAGCAGTTGTATATAGTTACCATTGTTTGTATGATGTTTATTTATTTGCCAACTTTTTATTTATCTCAATTATAGGTTGTTGTTTTAATTTGTTTTTTTTTTTTTTTGTTTATTTATTATTTATTTTTTATTGTTAATATATATTTATATTGATTTTTTATTTTTTTGTAATTTGACTATTATTATTTTCTGTATATATTGTATGAATGTTGTCTCATATCAGTATTACTATCGACCATTCTGAAACAGATTGTAATAATTCTTAATAAATAAATTTTAAAATTTTATAAATATATAAATCGTTATGCTTGGACATGGATTAGTAATGCCCTGATGATGGCTCACAAGCTTGGGCCGAAACGTTGGCAAAATTAAAAACTTTTCAAAAAATGACTGATTCCTGATTATTCCACCTATAATAGTTTCTACAGTCGACTTTACACCTCAATATATAAATTGTTAATAATATAATCTTGTAAAATTATAATATATGATTAAATTAACGTTAACTAAAACTGTATAAAAAATCTGGTCCCGGGAACCCACGACTTTCACTTACCTCGGTCGTTAAAATCATTAAATAAACTTTAGAGTGAAAAAAGGTTTTGAGTTAATTTAAATAAAAAGTTCGTTAAGTTTCTTTGGAATCATATGATTTAGATTAAATAATATAACAATATTAAATCGTAATAAATCTCTATTCGTCACTTTACAATACCTTTTATGATATTTTTATTATAATATAATATTTTTCTACAAAATCTTTAGATTTCCAAAGGTATATATATATTATACACCTACATCACTGATATTATTATAAAACAAAAAATTACATTAAAAATTGTGTTTGTTTCTTTTTCTCTTTTAGCTATTGTCATCAAATTGGTTGAAGTTTGAATATATTTAGCCCTTATTTATCAATGCTTAATAAGATGATATGGTTTAATCTTTTAGAATGTTACAAAAATTAAAGGTAATTTAGAGAAGGAAAATACAAAAAATTCACCATTTAAGCCCTATAAAACTGTTGTAATCAAAATCTTAAAGCCCATTAAATTTCACATCGATATAGAGAGATCAATCAGAATCGTAAGAGCCGTTTTTTATTAAATCGTAAAAAGGTGCTAAATGCATAGTATAAAGTAGCACTTCCGGTCAGCCGGTTTAGTGAAAAAGTTTCTGCAACAGCTTGGCGGTAATTATTAAATATGAAATTTCGATTTCGTACACCTTTTGGTTTTCGAGTTTGACCTATCACACACACTCACACGGATCGTTTTGTGGGACAAGGTTATTTGGACTCAAGGGACCTTAAAACGTGTATTTCCGTTGAAAAATGGAATTCGAAATTTGTTCGCAATACTTTCCCCTACTATATTTCATATATAAGTGAGTGAAAGAGAAAACACAGTCAATGGATCAAGTCATAGAACCATGTTCAGCAATGTTAAATGCAAGTATTAAATCAAAAAGAAAACATAAATACTACTATTTTAATTTTATATATTTTGTGGCTATTGCGCCTTAACTCAGCCTTCACTTGCTCACACCAGTAATGCGGCTGAGAGAGAGGGGCTGGAATCCCTTTAGCATATTGTATATAGTTATGATTGTTTGTATGATGTTTATTTTTTTGCTAATTTCGTATTTATCTCAATTATAGGTTTTTGTTTTGCTTTGTTTTTTTATTTATTATTATTTTATTGTATATATATATATGAATTTATTTATTTTCTATTTCATGTAATTTGAATTTATCATTATTTTCTGTATATATTGTATGAATGTGGTCTCATATTACTATTACTACTGTTCATATTGAAACTAATTGTAATATATGTCAATAAATAAATATTTAGAAAAAAAATTACATATATTCATATTTCCTTTATGAAGAGTAGGGAATTCTACAATGAAACCTTATGTCTGTATAAATAAAATAAAAAATTATATTCTATTCGGTACCGGGGATTATCCTTCCTTTTAATAAAAAATAAATAACTATAATAAACGTTAAAATTGATCTGGAAAGAGCTCAGATTGATTCAGCGGGCGTATAGGAAAAAGGCGTCTATAGATACAAAGTGTACAAGTGTGAAGTGATGTAAGAGAAAACAGCGCCTAAAGCTCAAAGTCCAAAGTGGACTGAAAAAAGAAAGAGAGCCTTCAGTGGTCGAATGAAGGAGTACTGGAAGAACAAGTAGTCATAATTGTTTCGCGTGGTCTGATAGAAGGCCTGTAACCTGTGTAATAATAATAATAAACGAAAACATATTTGTAGAACACATTTACAATGATTATACGGTTATATGCAACTCAAATGAAATCCTGATGAAATACTTAAACGACAAGAAAGCCAAATGCATAGCATTATTCACTCCATTAACACACTAACCCACTCACTGGTCCTCACTCCAACCTCTCATTCTATTCTTGATAAAACTCTCAGGCGTGTGAAAAGGATATAGCCTCATAACCTTATATATAACAATTGGAATACTCCTAATATATAGTTTCCAATTGTATATTCATATCATCATATTAAACATACTTGTGTGTTTTTCATCATGAACCTTATAACATATCGTTGCAAAAGTCCATAATGTGGACGAAATGAGGATGAGATTTTGAATCAATATTTTGAATACAACGCGGAATCGCTCGGTTATTGGGTTAAGTTAAGAAATAAACCGCACTATTATAATCCATGAGGATCTCGTATTCAGTACATGTGGAGATTCGTACTGTTTACTAACCCACCGACTATGCAAGTAGGTAATTAAAAGTTAGACTTTTTCCCTTTATCTAGGGGTACCATTTTAACAGTGGGTGGGTCAGCCCCAGGAGGGTCTTCCTACCCTAGGGTCGTCCCACAGCTGTAATAAAAGAGTGAATAATTGGTCAACCAAAGCTGGGTTTGCATCCGGAACAGCAGTCCAGTGTCCTGTCCACCAGAATACGCTGGGCGCTGATTGAAAACAATCTGAAACAAAGATAAGGGAACTGTGATTGGTCTGATCAAGGTGATTTGGGTTTTGAAGGACATCTATTCTACAATTTTAATTATCTAGAATTATTACGATAGTTATAATTGCAAAAAAAAAAAAAAAAAAAAAAAAAAAAAACCTGAAAGAGTAAATTAGGGAAGTAGAATAAGGTAATTTACATTTTTATTGAAATCCTTACTCTAGACTGAAACGACAAGAAACAGCTCGCAGATACCGTTTACTACATTTACTTGAAAACACTCCCTATACCACAAAAATTGATATATATATATATATATATTATTTATATATATATATATATAAAAACCATCATTAGGCCTATTTGTGCTTATGGGATTAAGTTATGGGGATCCACCAAACCGTCCCATTCTTCCCGCATTCAATCCTTGCAATCGAAAATTCTCCGAAAGATCCTAAATGCACCTTACGTTGTCACCTATAAAGTAATCCATAAAGACCTAAATATCCCATTAGTCGCTGATCTAGCGCAAAAGAGATATACCTTCTTTAATCCCAAATTACCCGCCCACTTCAACCCACTCGTCCCCAACCTCTCATTACCATCTATTCCTGATAATCCCCCGAGGCGGCTGAAAAGACGATGGCCTAGCGACCTATTGCATTAAATAAACACAAACCACTTGGTAGTTTCTTCACATTTTTTTGTATCAAGACCATATGATTAATTAATACATTTACTTAATGTATTTTGTTGTATAATAAATTTGTTTAAAATAAATAAAAAAAAAATTATTGTACATTTATGATATATATATATTTTATTTTTTTGAACCAATCTTGAGTTAAATAATTCTCTTTGCTGAAGATACAGCTTTCTTGCACAGAGGAAAATATTGGGCTAAAATTTATGAGCTGGCAAATTGTCATATGCAATCGATTGATAACTGGTTTCAGAATTATCGTTACAATAAATCGGAATAAAACTAACTCAATCCCCCTTTCCGCATATCATGATGTCTTAACTTAATTGAGAATCTAATTGATGAGATGATTGCATCTCTTCTCGTGAATGTTCTGTCATTGGTAAAGTTCATCAGTTCAATATCTTGGAATTGTTCTTGATTTCCGTTTAAGTTGGAATACGAACGTCGTATCCACACTCGACTCTCTCCTCGCTCAGTCTTTGCCCCAGCAACAGGGGCATTACATTCTTAAATTAGTACACAATGCAGTGTGTTTCCTTTTAATATTGAGACAGTAAAGTCATTGTAAATCAGTATAGACATTTTTTTTTGTTTTATTTAATTTTTCTCTATTTCTCATTTTGTTTTATTTGTTATAATTATGATTTGATTTCTTTAAGACAACACCAGTTCCAGTTAAATATTAAATATTGCAAACCCAAATCAATTTAAATAATGTGCGCATACCTATATATTATTTATAATTATTATTATTCGTTCCTTCCATGACAAACTCCATTCCCACTCTAATCCACTAGTTCAATCTTGCTTTCTCTTCAATTCCTGATAATCCACCGAGGCGTCTGAAGAGAAGATGGCCTCGAGACCTTCTTGTTTAGATTGATTACTAGAGTTCTGCCAATGGGCAGTTTCTCTTCATGTTTTTCATGTACACTATTTTTTATCATCATTTGTACTTGATGTATTATAATATATAGTTGTAAATTTAAATTTAAAAAAAAATATATATATATATTATTCCGTTTTGCTGTAATTTCGCTTTGCTTTCATTTTATATACAATTTTTCAAAATGCAATCTCAAACCACTATTACCATCGCCCTTATTAAGACAGATTGTTAATATTACTGAATTCAAATGTTTAATTTAAAAAAAGTGATATATTAGTCCTGCATCAGTTAAGAATATAGTCCACTTAATCTATCCCTAAGTGTTGGTGTGGTGAACGTTTGCGTCAAATCATAGTTTTGAAAACCTATCTCTCCCTTATACTCAATAGTGGTTCTCAATAAAACCGCTAGATTATCTTATATTTATTTCGGAAATCCCCCCATTTTAAGACCCAGACACATTTCACGGATCTATGCTGAGTTGAAGTGGCTTTTCCCAGACCAATGTCGTAAGTAATTTCTTGTTTCCTACAACCATCGGATTATCCAATCTTACCACTCTCTTTTTGCCTTCAAAGAACATTAGCTACAATATGAAGTTTTCTTCCGCACATCCAACTCTGCGTCTCTTTTCGTTATCGTTTATATTTGAAAAAAAAAAAAAAAAAAAAAAAAAAAAAAAACTTTACCCACTCTTAGAAATATTCTTATAAAATTCTAGTCCTTATATATGAAATAAGCACAAGAATTGCGGTCGTGTAATTTTTCGGATTCGAGTTTTTCAATAAAATACTTTTTTATAGGTATGCTCAGTTCAAGTAAACAGCTCTTCTGAAAACGTCTCTCGGTGTAAGTCTATTTTCAATTTCGAATTTTCAAAACTTCTTCCTAAAAAGCAGTGGTCCCTAACCAGTGTCCGGCGGACCCTTGGGTGTCCGGGTGTCTATGGTGTCAGTGAGATGTCTTTGGAAATTATTTTAAATTAGCTTAATAAAAAATAGTACCAACTTGTAACAAGGATCACTCACGCATTGCACAGACATGTTAAGTTGTGCGAGAAAGTTGATGATAAATAGGTAATAGGTATCCGTAATGTTCTGCGGATTGTAGTCAGTTCTAAGTGGCTGGTTTCTAGCATGTACTATCTTTGATTATTTCGAACGTAGTCACTAAATCGACAGTTTATTATTTCAATGACAAAATGTTACTCTTAGTTAGATGATAATATGAAAAAAAAATATGGCCTAAATAAATTATTAATAGACCTCAAAATGGATGAAACCCATACTTAATATATGTAGGTAATATACTCTATTATGGCGACCTTATATAAAAAAGTACTCAAGTACTTAAAGTACCAAGTATTTAAATTACAAAAAGTACTGAGTACAGTACTTCGCAGCGAGCATTATTTGAGTAGAGTACTCCGTACTGAGTATTTGCCCATCACTGCTTAAAAAGTACCTTTAATTTTTCTGATAAGAAATAATCAACTATTCCTGATTGTTGATATCGATTAGAAATGTAAAATAATTTGATAATCAACTGATTGGAAAAACAGCAGAAGTATATTTTTTTCAACTTTAAGTTTATTTATAATTTTCAGAGTGCTGCCGATGGGTGGCATCTCTTCATGTATTTCATGTTAGAGTACTATATCCATCACATTTACTTGTTGTATATAATTATACAGTTGTAAATATCAATAAATATGTTTAAAAAAAAAAAAAAAGTTTATTTATTAAGACCATAAGGCCACTATGGAGCTGAGCTTATTGAGTAGAGCTGTAGGGCTCTACCAAACCATAGAATTATTCCCGCATCCAATCCTTACAATACAACATCCTTTGTAAAATCCTCAAATCTCCTCACTTTATCACGAATAAACTCATCCATAAAGACCTTAATATTCCATATGTTGCTGACTTGGCCCGAACCAGGTATCATTCCTTTCATAACAAACTCCATTGCCACTCAAACCCATTAATTTCAGTCCTTGCTTCCTCTTCGATTCCTGATAATCATACGAGGCGTCTGAAAAGACGATGGCAGTGGGATAATTGCCAGTAGGTATTTATCTATAAAAATAGTCCACCAACAAGTGACTTGCCCAATGGCAGTTTGTCATATTACAAACATAGTAAATAGGTATTATAGGTGGAATAGTCAGGAATCAGTCATTTTTTGAAAAGTTTTTAATTTTGCCAACGTTTCGGCCCAAGCTTGTGAGCCATCATCAGGGCATTACTGAGCCATGTCCAAGCATAAACTGAAGTTGAGGTCCCAAGTAGAGTGAATTATATTGAGGATGTATAGTCGAATGTAGAAACTATTATAGGTGGAATAGTTAGGAATCAGTCATTTTTTGAAAAGTTCTTAATTTTGCCAACGTTTCGGCCTTTATGCTTGGACATGGCTCAGTAATGCCCTGATGATTGGCAAAATTAAAAACTTAAAAAAAATGACTGATTCCTGACTATTCCACCTATAATAGTTTCTACAGTCGACTATACATCCTCAATATAATTCACTCTACTTGGGACCTCAACTTCGAGTTTATGCTTGGACATGGCTCAGTAATGCCCTGATGATGGCTTACAAGCTTGGGCCGAAACGTTGGCAAAATTAAAAACTTTTCAAAAAATGACTGATTCCTGACTATTCCACCTATAATAGTTTCTACAGTCGACTATACATCCTCAATATAATTCACTCTACTTGGGACCTCAACTTCGAGTTTATGCTTGGACATGGCTCAGTAATGCCCTGATGATGGCTCACAAGCTTGGGCCGAAACGTTGGCAAAATTAAAAACTTTTCATAAAATGACTGATTCCTGACTATTCCACCCATAATAGTTTCTACAGTCGACTATACATCCTCAATATAGTAAATAGGCAGTGTCTCTCTATGTATTTCATGTTATGTAATATATTACCATCACATTTATTAGATATATTTTTTTAATAAAGTTGTAAATAACGAAAAATATGTTTAAAATAAATAAATAGGATTATTTAAAACTTGATTTCAGTAATTATATGTAAACGTTGTATCCTGCGCGCACCAGATTGATTATTTTATCAGTTTCGATGATTCAGCTATAGGTCTCATTGTCTATGAAGCGTTGCACGGTCCCTGCCACAACTATAATTAATGTGTCGCTTCCATTTCTGATTAGGAAGCGTAGAAATGAAATTATAGCATCTGCAGCATGAATCAGATCCAATTTGCGCTCACCTTGAAGGGAAGCGTGTGAGAGAATAAGGAGCCAATAAAAAGAAGGGGGTTGGTGATGGTGGGACCACTGAAGAATAGGACTCTTTTCACGCACGTACGCCGAGGAGGAGCGTAACCGCATCAATAAGCCACCCACTTCAACTTTTCCTTCCTCTTGGTCAGTTCCAACCCTCATCTTTCACACCAAGGAAGGCTTCTTCCAGAGGGCTTCGTCGCCAATTCCAAAGAAAAGGAGAAATGTAACATAAGAAAGTATATCTATGTCACAGAGAAACACTATTTCCGTCAAGTTGAATGTTCCAGATTATTTAATTCCATCCTTGGCACAATATCGGACTTCTGTTCTGAAGATACCTTAAGAATAAAATAGTGCTGTAACAAATTAAGTAGACATTCGGACTTTCTATAAATTTAGATAAAATGGTTGTATTCCTTCCATACACGGACACCAATAAATTGAAACCAAAAAAAAATTTAAAATCAGAGCCTGTTGCAAACTTCCAAAAAAAAAAATAAATAAAAACACTTAGGATTTCCTTGACGTACAGCTAAAAAAATTAAGATAATAAACATAATGCTTTCTAGTTACTGACACCAAGTTT
Organism: Piezodorus guildinii; assembly: GCA_023052935.1. Lineage (NCBI taxonomy): Eukaryota > Metazoa > Arthropoda > Insecta > Hemiptera > Pentatomidae > Piezodorus > Piezodorus guildinii. The sequence goes on from CM041295.1 coordinate 86,249,417, forward strand.
TAAACATTCAAACCTTGTATTGGTATGTTCCCAAAATATCATTAATGATCGATATAGATATTTGAATAGAATAGGAGATGTTCATGATTTTTTAAATTAAAAGTCTAATCGCTCTAGAAAAGTTCCTATTCCTTCACATAGACGTGCATACGTCTCAATATATATTATTTTATAATAAAAGAAAAAATCTATTTCAATACACTGTTTTTAACAATAATTTATTTTAAATTAAAAAATAGTTCAATTTATAAATATTCTGGTAATTGTAAATATTTGTTAGTTTTTTTATCGTTATTTTATTAAAATTCACAACTTTATTATTGAAAAATCAAGTAAATTTGAAGAGAAAATTAAACAATTAAATGATTAACGTGTAAAATACACGTTCGAATTTTTTTTAATTAAATATTTTACTCTTAAAAGAGCACACATTGACTTCCACTCGTCACATACTCACTTTATTCCATAAGCCTTTCATATCTGTCGACGTTTCGGGGCTGTTTCCCCATTTTCAAGACTTATTTTTTTCATTATATAAATGCTTTTTTATATATCACCCATCATTTTATTTCATAGCACACTGCTATTTTTCCTTATGGGTGGGTGTTCATTTGCTCACTGTTCGTTGGCCACCCATAAGGACAAATAGCAGTGTGCTATGAAATAAAATGATGGGTGATATATAAAAAAGCATTTATATAATGAAAAAAAATAAGTCTTGAAAATGGGAAAAGAGCCCCGAAACGTCGACAGATCTGAAAGGCTTATGGAATAAAGTAAGTGACGAATGGAAGTCAATGTGTGCTCTTTTAAGTGTTTATATTAAGAAAAACTTCCAAAAAACTTAAAAAAGAAAATAAATTAAATATTTTACTTCCCAGCAATATATTATACACCTATTTCAAATTTTTACTCGCGGAAATAACAAAAATAAATGGGCAAAATATTTCTGCTGTCATGTCTGCAGCAATTGCTTATAATACTCTTTTATATTCTATATTTACTATATTTTTTTAATAACTTATAATAAAACGAGATGGTTAAGTATGTCGGATCAGTCAAATTAAAAGTATTTTAGATGAAAGACATTTTATAAATTTGGTATTGAAGCCCCGTTACATTATTAATAAAAATATAAATTACATGAAGTTGAAACCCACAATCAAAATAATGAGTTTAATCAAAATCGTTAGTGTCCCTTTTAAAGATGATGTGAGAAGATCATAAAAAGGTGCAAAATATAAAAGGTGCAAAATAAATTAAAGTAATTTTTATTCCGGGACGAAACTGTCCCGGAATAAAAAAGTACTAAATAAATGATACTTGTCTGGACTTTTAAGACTTCAATACAGAAATGGATCAGATTTTGTAACAACGAAGAGTTTTAATCTATAGCTTTAAATATTACATACGTTGGGAAAAATGACAGTTTAGGAGATAAAAAAATAATTGGTGTTTAAAAGTGGTTAATGATAAGGCTTTACGGATGGAGAAAGGCAATCAATTCTAAAATAGGGTAGTACGAATGAAAAAAAGATTTTTTTAAAAAGAGGCAGATCTGTGAAATGGTATATAGGTTTATGGATTGTGATCTCGTGTTTACTGAATGGACAGAGGAGCGTGTGGTAATCGTATAGAGTATATAAGGAGGTTTACCTTTTTGAAGGATCAGAAAACACAGACCACAAGGAGGTATTGTCGATTAAAAGATGGGTAAAGCCACTTAAGCTCCGTGTACCTACTATAAACTAGGGAGCATCTAGGAATGCCACATATGAATCTAATGAAACAATTAATTAGTTTATTGAGTCTCATGTCAATTTTTCCAGATAGCCCGCCATATACGAGACAACCATGGTCAAACCGGGGAAAACAAGAGGTGAGACTCTCCTAGCTCGATTTTTGAGAAAAAGTTACAGTTGCATCCCAGGCATTTAATTGTCTTAAATGAAATGAAAAAACTTCTGTATTATCCTGGGACTAAAGTCCCTTAAGAATAAAATAAAATACATAATTGATGACCGGAACAGTGTGGTCATGGCTTAGAATGACAAATATTAAACTAAAAAAATAATACAGGTAGTATTATATTTACATATAGTATTATATTTACATTAGTATTATATATACATATTTACAAGTCAGACTTACAGAATGAAATAAAAATAAAACAACGAAAAAAAAACAGAAATAGCTAATTCATCAGTGATAATTTAAGTAATATAAACACACAAAAAAAATACAATAATAATTATTGGAATTTATAGCATCTGCAGTTGGAAGTTATTGTCTGTTTGACTGAGTAAGGAGAAGATGGTTGAAAAAGAACGAAAAGGAGGAAGTCGTTCTTACATGACGGATCTCAGGAGGGACAGAATTCCTAAGAGAGGTTGCTTTGGCTAGAAAGGACTTGTCAAACGCAGCAGTACGGTGAGGAGGAGGGTAGAGGTCAGAAAGCCGGGATTGGTAGAACGGGACTGAATTGATGATTTAAATTGAAGGGATTGGAAGATATAGCTGGGACGATGAGTTCTGATAACCTGGTAGAGGAAGGAAGCTAGGAAATACTGGCATCTGTAACGAGGATAAAGCCACCTTAACTCGGCGTAATACTGGGTTATATGCGTGTCTCTGGTGATCCCGAATACAAATATGTATAAATATATAAATATGTAATTTAAGTTTCTTACGACATCTATTTTGTTGGGCTAGAGGTACTTACCATATAGATTTAGTTGTGCAAACATTAGTAATCGGGAAATGAAACATATTTTCGATGATGTTTCATTTTTTTTTTTGGTTTCTCAGTGCGGTTAACAGTAAATATAATTTCTGGAAACCTCAATGTAGGTACAAACTATTTGGGAGTTAGTTGAAGATGTGTTACGTATTATGTCAGTTTTGTGGTGTGCGGTTACCGATAACAGTAACCGATAACCAGTAGGCCATCTGATGAAGTTTATTTTTTAAATGTGGGTCAATCCATTTGAAATCGTCCAGACCTTGCCGCTCAACCTTTGTTGATTTTAATGATTTTTTAACCAATTATTCTCTATTCTTTCATGAATAAAAAAAGCATGGATACATTTTTTTTCTGAGAAATAATTTTAGTGTTGCAGCCGTTTTAAGGTAGCTTCACGACTGAAAACATGTTTTGGGAAAATCTCTCTAATTCTGGTAATTTTGCAGATATCGAGCCAAAACAAAAACTAACAATAAGATTAATTCACGCTTTATATATTTTGCTCTTACAACTTATTACCTTAAAACTAAAGAAAGTGGTTTAAAAAAATCTCGAAAATTAATAAAAAATGAAACTTTTAGCGAGTTGAAAGTCTATAAAGGAAAAGAGAATAACCTTTGATTATTTTTATCATACATAGCTTAGTTACTGCCCTACTAGCTGTAAAACATTCCATCTTTAGAGCATAACATTTTTTCGAATATGAATTTTTAAAAATAGCTAAAGCTCGTTTTTCGTAAATTTTACACGGAAAAATTCTCAAAAGAGACTAGGTGAAAAATTATGAAACTAACACATGTTACACCACTATACGATGTTTATAAGTGACATACATTTGGTGACTGAGACTGAGCTGGTTCTCGAGTTATAAAATTCTCTTCTCTGCTAAAATAAAGGTTTCTTTAAAAAATATTAAATACGGTAATTTTCATTATTTAGGAATGAAACAAAAAGTAGAATGATGATAAAATTATTATCTACGTTTTTAGCGTAACAACAAATAACCTAGGTAAGAAGAAAATTTACGAATTCCAGTTTTCAATGCAAATACACGTTTTAGGGTCCTCTGAGTCTAAAAGAACCAAGTTCCGTTATGTTGTAAGTCTTGCTCGAAAATGATAAATTGTATAAAAGTTATTCAGATTTTTTTCGGATGAATTTGGATATTTCAGAGCGAAACAAAAACTAGAGTGTTCATTAGAGTACTGTATACAGTTCTGGTCCTAACAGCATATTACCTAAACAGCCAAGAAAATTGTTTAAAAAATTCACGAAAATTTAAATCAACTAAAACTTATAGTGAGGTTATAACAAGGAGTCTCACGCTTAATTTTTTTTTTTTTTTTGTATAGCCTAATTGTTGCACTACTTGTAGAAATTTCGATCGTGTTAGCATTGTCATTTTTTTCAACATAAATTTTCAAAGAAATGCTTTCGCCAAGTTCAGCAATATTGAAAGCGGGATACCTAAAAGGGCGGAATAAAAAAAAAACTTTCTCTATATAATACGTTATGTAGGATAAAATTTTGTGGTTGAGACTCAGTTCGTTTTGAAATGTAATACATTACACATTGTTGTCTTGGAATTGTGCCCATCTTATCAACCTACTTAATGCCAACCAAATTAATAACATTTAAACCAGCTGAGTCTCAGCCATTAAATTTTATCCTACAGTACTTATACAGTAGAGGTATAATCTGTACGAGTTCCATAATTTTTCACCTCAGTCCACTTGAGATATTTGAGGCTGCAACACTAAAATTATTTGCAAGAAAAAAAAAATTATCCACGGTTTTTTAACCATGACAAGATAGATAATAACTGGTTAAAAATCATTAAAATCAAAGATGTTGAGCGGCAAAATTAACGAAAATTTGACAATTTCAAATGGATTGATCCATAATATATATATATATATTATATAATATGGAGTAAAATCAAATATTATCCGATTTATCCGATTCTATCTGTTTCGTTAAGTTTCAAGCTGCGCCATAACTTATAACCTCTGACACGCATTGAATTAATTAAATACTCCTAAATATATTATATCATCGAAGTCTGCATAGTTATTTCCTGGTATCGACTGTATCTCGATTTCTTTACCAACGTTTCACCATACGCACTTATTCAGGTTTCTGATTTAGTCATTTATCTCGAATCAAGAGTTATTAAAAATATATATATATATATTAAGTTAATAGAGCAATGAAAAAAGCTAACGTTGATTTACACACATTTTCTAAACTAACATTAATTTATAACAGTAAAGAAAAAGAAAGAAAAATGATTTATTAAACATTAAAAAAAAAAAAAACTATTTTTAGCTAAGGGACATAACAATAATTTTGTTTTTTTTTATCATTATGTATTTTTTTTTTACAAAATACTTTACGTCCAAAGCTATTCATCGAGCTACATGCAACACGGCTCGCAAAACCGATGCAAAGTTGTACTTTCTTCAAGAAAAAAATATATAAATAGGCTTAAAATTCGATTCGGTTAGTTTTTCCCTGAATGTGGCAACTCCTTGTTACCTAAGGCTCCAACAAATGCAACATAGTTATCCAGAACTTATCAAGATGTAAATAATTTTATTTCCTATTCTGTTTCTTTTTATTATATAATTATAGCCTCTGATTGGTTCCTTGTTGCCAAGAACAATGCGTAATGCACAATTTCCTATAACGCTGATGTATTAAGTAACTTACAAATCTGTTATACTAGGTGTAAAATATAAATATATACTTTATTATAAGTGTATATTGTTAATAATAAGTAAATTCAGAAAATACGATAATTTTGAACGTACTGAATACACTGTTAATTTGATAGTTAAAAAATACGGTGTGGACAACACACGACTTCCACTACCCTCGGTTGTTAAAAATGATGAAAGATTTATTAAATAAAGCTCGAATTAAAAAAAAAAAAAAAAGGATTATACTTAGTTTCGTTGGAAACATAAGTTTTTTATTTAATAATATGATACAATAAAATTGTTATGTACAATAATCACATAGGTTTGTGCCATATTTGTCACTTTACATTATCTTCCACAACTTTTTATCTAAGATAATATTTTTTCTAAAATCTCCAGCTTTTCTACGGTATATTACACATACCGTACTATATTACTGTTCTTATGTTCAAAAACAGAAAAAAATGGATAGAAAGAATATTTTTGCTCTATTTTCATTTACTTGGACATCGAATTCGTTTACCTGTTTTTTATCAATGCTAACAAGATGATATGGTTAATTTTTTCGAATCTACAAAATTAAAGGCATTTTGGGGAAAGGAAATTTAAACTATTCCTTTCAGTCAGATTAAAACCTACATCGCATTAAAGACCATTAAATTTCACATCGATATAGCGAGTTCAATCAAAATCGTTAGAGCCGTTTTTTCTTTTCTGTAACTCGCCTTGATGAACTATCCTCAGACCATAGTCCACTGATCCTAAAAGTATCTCTCACTCCAATTCCAAAACCCATTCCACCATCATTCATCCGAGGTCCTGTCAACTGGAACCTTTTCCGCCAAATCCTGACCGATAATATTGACCTCAGAGTAACCCTCAAAACCCCAGATGACCTAGATAATTCCGTCTATTCCTTTACCACCGCCATCCAACAAGCTGTCTGGACTGCCTCCTCTCCTAAACACCCCAATATAAATCCTCACCAAAATCATTTTCCACAACATATTATAGACCTCATCCATACCAAACGCCGAGCAAGATCATTATGGCAGCGCACCCGACACCCAACAGATCGCCGCTCCTATAACTTCTATTGTAGACAATTGAAGAGGGAGTTGGCGACCTTCCGTTCCCAGTCCTTTAATTCCTACCTCTCCTCTCTATCAGCTCGTGATAATTCCCTGTGGAATGTCACGAAAAAGATCCTAAAATACCATCAAGTTTCCCATCCTCTCCGACGTGGTGATGACTCCTGGGCTGCGTCTGATGAAGATAAAGCCGAGGAATTCGCCACACACCTCTCCAAAGTTTTCACTCCTCACCCGGAATCCCACGCCAATCACACCGTAACAGTGCAAGACTTTCTTATGTCACCAATTCCACTTTCCCTACCTCCTAAAGCTATTAATCCCTCTGAGGTCAAATATCTTCTCCAAAAACTTACCCTCCGTAAATCTCCTGGACACGATCTCCTTACTCCCCAGATCCTCCGACAACTTCCGCAGAAAGCCATTATATTCCTTACTTATATTTACAACTGCATCCTACGCACCACCTATTTTCCTCTGTTATGGAAACATTCCACTATCATTCTTTTTCTAAAACCAGGCAAACCTTCCAACAACACTTCATCCTACAGGCCTATTAGTCTACTCCCCATCCTCTCAAAAATCTTCGAAAGGCTTCTTCTTAAACGTATCCTACCCATATTAGAATCTCAAAATCTTCCTTCCCATCAGTTTGGATTCCGTCCTCAGCATTCCACAGTTCAACAGGGTCTCCGAGTTGTAGACCATATTTCCTCAGCTCTTGAATGCAAAGAGTATTGTTCTGGTGCGTTTCTGGACATTGCGCAAGCTTTTGACCGGGTATGGCACACTGGATTACTCTTCAAGCTGAAAACCCATTTACCCCAGTCTCTATACCTCATTCTCCGATCCTATCTCTCAAACCGTTCCTTCCGCGTTCGCTGTGGTGTAGAATTTTCTAACCTTTATCCCGTTGAGGCCGGTGTTCCTCAAGGCAGCGTCTTGGGACCCGTTCTCTACATCCTTTACACTGCTGATATTCCTACACATCCTGATACCTTTCTGGCAACTTTTGCAGACGACACCGCCATCCTATCATCCAGTTCCAATCCTGAAACAGCATCCTTAAACCTGCAAAGACACCTTTCTCTTATCGAAGACTGGTGTAATGCTTGGCGCATTAAGGTGAACGAAGCCAAATGCAAACACGTAACCTTCACTCTTCGACGAAACTCCTGTCCGCCAGTTTACTTCAATTCCATTCCAATTCCTCCTTCAGATACAGTCCGGTATCTTGGCTTACTATTAGACAAAAGATTGACTTGGAACCCACATACAAGACTTAAAAGACAAGAACTCAACCGACGATTCGGACAGTTATACCGACTACTCAACAGAAAATCTGAACTTACAGTTGACAACAAATTATTAATCTACAGGACAATACTGAAGCCCATCTGGACCTACGGACTTGAACTGTGGGGGACAGCTAAACGTACTAACATCAAACGCATTCAATCCTTTCAATCCAAAGTCCTCCGTACAATAGTAAATGCTCCATATTATGTTTCCAACTATATATATTGGAGTTCTAGCATTGGCTAGATTCTCCACTCACGTGCTGTATGCTTGTGAATTGTATATAGGTATGAGTGACTATTGTATATATTTTTATTGATTTTATTTTGTATATATGTATATTTTATTATTATTATTATATAAATTTATAGTATTGTATATATCGTGTGAATGTAGTATGAATGTTGTACTTTATCACTATTAAAAATGTCCTGAATTGGACAGATTGTAATATTGCTCAATGAATAAAAAAAAAAAAAAAAAAAAAAAAAAAGAGCCGTTTTTTGAGATAACTGTAAAAAGGTGTAAGGGAGCGGCGTGGTCTAGTAGATAGAGCGTTAGTCTGCTGTGCTCCGGGTCCTGGGTTCGAATCCCGGCTATGGCAGAATATTATTTATTCTGTTAATTCAGTCGGGGGGCGACCCTAGGGTATGGAGACCCTCCTGGGGCAGACCCAGCCTCTATAATCGGGTATATAATATATATAAGCGGGTACCCAAATTAATTGGGGAAAAACCTGGCGGCTGAGCGCGATTAAGGCCTAATCACCTCATTGCACTACCGTTGGCCTAGAAACAGTACGAATCTCTATATGTTCTGAGCCCAAGTTGTAGTGGTACAGGTTTTAGGTAAAGGTGTAAAATGCATGGTATAAAGTGAGCCTTCTGCTACTCCTATTTTTATGAAAAAGTTGATGTAACATTTCTGGCGTGTAGTTGTCTAAAAAATGAAATTTCAGTTTCGTGCTAGACCTACCGAACACAACAGACCTTTTTGCGCGACTTGGTAATTTGTACTATGGGGACCCTAAAATGTTTATATACGTTGAAAACAGGAATTCGAAAATGTTCACTACCGCAATACTTTACTATGTATTTCATATACAGGTAAGTGAAAGTATAATAAATATACACAGTTAATTCTTTATAATAAGTGTATATTGTTAATGAGGTAGTTACAGTAGGTAAAATGAAATTTTAATCAAAAGAGAAAATGGATCGGCTGCTCAACTTTGCTGAGTTGCTATCAATACACAGTATACTAATCAATCATGGCGACAATCTTTAACAAAAAAAAAAGAGAATAAATAGGGAGATATATTTCAGAATAAACATAAACATATTTAGTCATATTAATTAATTACGATGAAATCTGTTTAGGAAAATTTTAAAATCCAGGCTAGTCTTAATATAGATGGTGGTGCAAGATGATCAGTGAGTCCAGGATTATATTCTCTGCCATGTTTTGGAGCTGATTATTTTACAATCCAAATTTTTCCAAAAATACTCTTGTAGTTAATGGGATGGCCCCCCCGCTTCCGAACCAGAGCCATTTGACAGTAAAAATAATAAATTATAATTGGAATATTTAAACTAGTATTATATGATTATAGGCTCGTAGACCGTTTCAAACCATTTGAAAAATCAAGTTGTTAATTTTAATAGTGGTATGGTAATATGGTAAACTCGTTTAAGAATGTCTATATGAATTTATATATATATATATATATATATATATATATATATATATATATATACATTCTGAAGCGTGTTTATACAATACTTGCCTATTAATAGTACAAACTTAAGATAAGCTTCACGTCAGATTTAAGATACTGTGTAAATAAATGCAATGACATCTGACGGATTCGTGACCCAAAAAGACGAATTCTCCAAAAAACAAATCATCGAAGAAGGTGTCAACTCTTGCATGATATCCAGGCATTACTTTTCTCACTTGTATCCATAAAGATATTCCACACTTATCAAGATGGTAACGCGTACAATCCTGACATTATTCGCTCTAATATCGAGTTTATGTGATAAACATCTTGATTTTTACAAGTTTCTTTTGGGTGATGAGGACTTCTCTGGATAGTCTGAACTAGACAACTTGGGATATGTTATCCTACGATATATTGTACGATACGATGCAATGTATGAAATCCTCATTGCAGACTTATACAATATTAAAAACTTCCTCAGTTTACAAGACCCGACCAGCCTAAGCTGAACAAGGCAAAAGGCTAAAGGCTGACATGGCTGGTTCAGCCTAAGATCTTCTATATAGGGACTATATATATATGTATATATGTAGTAGGAATATGACAGATTAAGGGTTTGTAAAAATATTTTATAATAATGTAAAAATTGTTGTTCATCTTTCAATTTCCAAAACTGATGTTATTAAGATCATTGAAAATGGCCTATAGCCGAAACGTTGGAAATGGAAAAATAAAAAATTATTAGGTGAAAATGTTGATCACAATTATTTTTTTTAAAACCTATTTTTAAAATAATACACTCTAAAATATATACATATATAATGAAAAAGAGATTATCCCAATCGATCTGTTTGTGTTGAATTATGCAGAAAAAAAACAAAAGAAAAATAACTAGTGCTTTTAGTTCCTAGATTACTGATTCATTCAGGACATGGAAAAGACTGGGACGCAATAAACATCAATGGAAGACTCATTGAGAATATGAAAGCTTACGTTAAATACGCTTTCAGTAGTAATCTACTGCGGTCAAGACACTCTCCCTTCCTGGCAAGAGGGAATCCTTAACACAGACACACACTCACACTTACCGACTCTCACATTACCGGGTGTTTCCAATTATGAAAGTATTTCAGGATCTTTTTTTTTTTTTTTTTTTTTTTTTTTTTTTTTTTTTAATATTTTTTTTAATTGAAATTTACAACTGTAAAAAAAATACATCAAGTAAATATGCTGAAATGTTATAACACATGAAATAAACATGAAGAGAAACTGCCCATTCGCAGCACTCTTTGGTAATGAGTCTAAACAAGAAGGTCTCGAGGCCTTCTTCTTTTCAGACGCCTCGTAGGATTATCAGGAATGGAAGAGAAAGCAAGGATTGAAAATAATGGATTAGAGTGAGAGTGGAGTTTTTCATGGAAGGTGTGATACCTGGTACGGGCCAAATAGAATATTTTAAATACAAACATTTAAAATGTCTAATAGAAACAAACGTTTAAGAAGTCAAATCCACGCAAATATCTCAATAATAGACTTTTTTAAATTCGTCCGCATCAGCTTTGAATCAAAAACAGTACAAATCACCCCAGTGGTTCTGTTATTTCCAAATACTTGTTTATAAAGAATAATAAAAGTTATGTACAAAATTTAACGTATTACAACATTCATTATCAAATACAAAATATGTAAGCTATCTCTTTTCAGTATTAAATCAGATTTGTAGGCAATTAAATTATCTTTAAATTATTAAATTAAAAGAGAAGAAAGATGTATATTGAATATAGGTATTAGAGTGGTAAAGGTTTCTATTTCTTTTACTTTTGGTTTCTCGTTTGATTCTACATTCTATTTATTTTGTGCATATGAAATGAATAGTTTTTTAGAGGTTTGATACTCACTGCCCGCGAATTCGGAAGATTCTGTAATATAATATTTATCTATAAATACAATGTAAAATTTAAAAAACAAAATTATATAGTTTTGAATTATAAAGTAACTAAAGAAACTAGAGGCAGCATAGTTCAAGAATGATTTATGAGAGAAGAGTTAGTTAGTTTACTTAATGGTATTGTGGCAAATCGGAAGATGCTGGAGCCTTATTTTATTTAAATACAGCAAACTCCTAATGTGACAATTTTTAAATTTCCATTTTTTAAAAATTTCAATTGAAATCAAAATGACTAGTGATAAGTTCTCTGTGTCCGTTGGTTACACTCTCAAAAAAACGTGCACAGTAATTTTAATTTATTTTTTCTTTAATTCCAAATTTTGATTCTAAGAATCTTTAAAAAACATTTTGAGAGGAGATAGTTATCATTTTTTAAATATATATATATATATATACTTTTTTTTTTTTTTTTTTTTTTTTTTTTTTTTTTTTTTTTTTTTTTTTTTTTTTGGGGTAAATTATAAGTGTTCATTGGTGAAAATAATAAACCAAAAATTAACTTATTTTCAATAGATCAAGTGCATTCATGAAATCCACAGCAAATGTTAACAACCTATTTTAACCAGCTTTGGGATTGTAATTATTTCTCACAGTGCACCTATGAAATTAGAGCATATAAGAAAATCAAGCCCATATTAATCAATATTATGTCATTTTCCGATTGCTGATGATACAAAAAAAACAAAAAAACAAAAAAAAAAAAAACAATGTCATTCAAAGGTCCTGACAAAATTAAGCAAAAGGGAGCGTGGAGATTTTATCGAACAAATATTTAGATATTATATTGGGTTGTTTCACATGAAATGTCCGTTTTTATAGTTTCTGAAATTCATAAAGGATTTTGCAGGTCTCTGTTGTTTTCTTCCGAATGTTTACATATTTAAAGTAAACAGTTACTAATCCTCTACCTTTGTATTATAAACATTAGCTTCCCAATCAATTACCCACTTTTTAGTATACCTCCAAATATGAACATGGAAACACGCGATTTTCGAGTAATATTTTAAACTCGGTCATTCAGCAGCTGAGGCCGCTAGAAATATTTGCAAGGCGTTTGGGGAAGGGAGTGTTAATGAACGGACCATTTGCCTTTGGTTTGCTGAGTTTTCAGCTGGGAATACCGACTTGGAAAACTTGCCCCGAGGAAGACCTCCGTCCGTAATAGACAACGATGTCCTCAAACATACAGTAGAAGGAAACCCCTACCAAACAGTTAAAGGACTCTCAGCACAACTAAATGCAAGTGCATCTACCGTTTCCAGACACTTAAAGTGTATTGGGAAAGTAAAAAAGCTTGATACATGGGTACCTCATGATCTCACTGAGGGCAGTAAGACCCCATGTTTCAAAACATACCGTGCAAAATTGGATGAAATTCTTCCGCACCCACCATATTCTCCCGACTTGTCTCTAACAGATCACCACCTGTTATCATCATTGGCGTTCAGGAATTTAGACAACTTCGTCAAAGGAAACCTTTTTGAAAATGATATCAAGTGAAAAGTGCGTTTTCAGATTTTGTTTCACTTCAAAACTCTGAGTTTTCAGTTCGGGGATAAAAAAAGTTGATGTCACGTTGGGAAAAATGTGTAGAAAAAGAAGGTAAATATTCGAATAAAATTATCTTGTTTTTATATCGTATTTTTAATAAAAATCCTTTACCTTGAAAACGTACATTTCATGTGACAAAAACCTAATAAGAGTAATTTTATTAATATTACTTGTAATCACGCATAACTACATCTATTTATTTGAAATTCATGTTTACACCGAGAAAAAATATAACATTTTTCAGAAGTTTTGAATTTAAACCAAAAAATAAAATATGAACATGCTTAAGCAATATTAATTACAGATGTTGAAATTAATATAAATAAATAAATTGCTATGTTTTTGACAGGCTGCTTTTCTAAGGCAGCGGTAGCTTCAAAAATTAGCTTATTTGATATATTTAATGTATGTATATACTAATATTTAATGAAACCACTGGATTTCCTTTCCAAAGGTTTCGTGTTTACCAATCCATGTATGTGGCATGCAGGGTATGATTAAATTAGACAGATTTCAATAGATGACATTATTATTTAAATTAACTTAACATATATACAATCTATTTACACAATGCCTGAGAATACTGAGGGAGATTATAGTTAAACTTGCCATACAATATTACAACCAAAGAAAATACCTTTAAAACACTTAGTCGCCTGGCGGAGGTGGAAATTGTCTCAGGCGTTCGTTCCAGGCTGCTCTTCTGACCTCCAGACGGTCATCTCTTCTTCTAGTTGGAACCCGACTCACATCTTCTTGAGGATGGAATAAGACTGACCTCCTCTTGAGGATAAAACTTGACTGACTTTTTCGAATCTTCTCCTCATCGTCGTCACCTCGGGCGGGGCTAATGTGGGACCCCAAGCCGGGGTCCTTTGTCCTATTGTCAAGGAAGTTTCCCGAGGTACGTATCGCTGGGGGGCCCCATGAAGGTAAACGCCTTTTGATGTTTTTCCGACAAAGGCTTATTAATATTTACTTTATTAATGTATTAATTATATAATAATAAATTGAGAGACCTCAGCATCTTCAATACATAACAAAATATAAAAAAAAAAAAAAGTCCCTAATGATCTTGTAAGGGGTATGTATCTGATATTTGTATCTTATGAAAGTGTAAAAGGCTTAAAAATGTGAATCAACACCCGGAAATCATATTATAAAAACATGCATATTAATCTTCAATGTTCATCCTATCCGTATATATTAATAGAAAAATTAAATAAACACATTAGAAACATCGCACCATTTCATGATGATTCAACATATACACACGTTTTTACAACTGGATTTTTAGTATTCAAATATCGTTAATGCATAACTGGACTGGGCTGAAATTATTTTTTAAACGATTAACACGGAAGATAAATATATAGCCTCCACACTCCTATATGAAAGCCACAATTGTGGCTTCGTTTTTACACAACACAATCCAATGTACAGGTTTATCAAATTGGATATAATTCGTTGCAATATACCAAGCACGTAATGCCTTAGATAAATAGAAATTTTTCTCCCAATGAGAACGAATGAAAGAGTCTTTGCGGTAACTGAAAAAAAGGTGAAATTGCAAATGATAGGTTATGGCTGGGGAATAGAAATTTTTTTTCCTTTGATGCTAGCATACCGATGCAAAACCTCTTTAAGTCAAGTCACAGCCTAGTTAGTGATTCTCGGTATCTTTCGCTTATAAATCAAGAAATTTCAATCGAAAGTGTTTACAGTACAAAATAAAAAAAAAATACTGGGTTGTAAAATAAATTCTTTGCGTTTTTTTGTGGTGATTTTTGTGGAAACTTTAGATTCTTTTAAATATTTTTATCCATTTATGATTGACCCATTTTGATCTATTACATATTGCCATCTTGCGGGTAATTTTTTGAATTTGGTCATCAACAGTTTAAGGACGACCTCCATTGCATCTTCCACGTCAAGATTTCTGGTTGTGAACCGAGCAAGCTACTTACGGATGGTGCTTTCTGTTAAGACACCATCGCCATACACATGACAAACTTTATCAACCGTCTGTGCAGCGGATTTTCGTTTTCGGAAATAAAAAATAATTAAATGACGCAAATAAATTTTTTTCTTTTCCATTTTGAGCAAGCAAAATACCTAAATAAAACTCGTTACTATGTAATTAGATCCAACGTAATATTACAAATATGATTTTATAGAAACAGAGAGGATTAAATTGAAATTTTAAAAAACGCTAAGCACTTATTTTAAAATATCATCATGATCATACATCAGCGACAACATTAATGATTAGCATGAAACAAATGCTTACTAAAAAAGCCCTAAGTAGAATAATCAACCGTTAATAAAATGTTTCAGATAAAAGAAAAAAAATACATGTACCACTTCAACGAGATTTGAATCCTGGACCCGGAGATCTGTCGTCTAAGAGCTAGGAATAAAAAAAAAATTCAGATTCTATTGAAGTTCCATCTTAGGATTCAAATTTAGCCTGGCTACCTCATGCTGTTCATCATCATTGTTTTTTTTAACAGCGGCTTTACTTAAAAAACACTAACTTTGAAATGAAAAGATTGCAATAATATCAGACGTATCTCATCTCCAGCTAAATTTTTTCTTTTTGAACGATCGTCTTCTTTACTTCCGCGCATAACAATATTTCGTTTGCTATATTTGTTTACAACCTTTTTTAATGTTTTTATTTCTTCGTCTTTTATGCAAATGTGAATTCATGCAATGGATACAACAAAACACTTTCCATAGAATAATTAAAACATTAACTCAAAACAACGATGATTTATCTCATTTAATCGCTGTAAAAATTTATTTTTCACCAGTAAAGACGCTGCGGCTGTTGAAAAACGCTTCCTACTACTGTGACACTGTCGGCATCTTCCGTTTACTTTCCATTCATTTAGTTCCATTTAAAGTTACAGAAGCAACAAGCGAAACCGACTAAACATTTTTCATCACATATAATGGGTTCGGGAAACAGATTTATGTTAAAATAAAAAAAAAAAAAATTATGAAAAGATCAGTACAGGTAGTGCGGGTGAAAATAAAGAGAAAAAAAAATTAAAGAACACATTGAATGATTGAATTTCTTATACTATATGAAAAAAAAAAAGCTATACCTCTACAACCCATGAAGTGTCTAGGGTTCAGTACAGAGATTCGTACTGTATAAGCAAACGGCCATGCAATGAAGTGATTATGATAAGGCCTTGATCACGCTCAGCCACCAGGTTTTTTCCCCAATTTATTTTAGGTACCCACTTTATAGAGGCTGGGTCTGCCCCAGGAACGTCTCCCTATCCTAGGGTCATCCCCCGACTGAATTAACAGAAAAAATAATATTCTGCCATAGCCGGGATTCGAACTAAGGATTCGGAGAACAGTAGACTAGTGCTCTATCAACTGAATCACGCGGCTTCTTTTATACTATTGTGACATGGTTTAGGGTCCAGGTCCTTCATTATAAATAAAATGATTAAAGTACTATACTTTATTTTCTTTAGTAAACGGCATACAAGAGATACGTAATACGGTAGAAAATTTTATCATAACACCAATTAAAAGTAATAAATAATAATTAGTTTTAAAACCCAAAAAAGAAAATAATATCGATTAATCTTCAAAGAAAAATTAACATAGGATACTTACCGCTGTCTCCGAATGGGTATTTTTTTTATTTATTTATTTATTTTTTTTTTATTCGTATATATTACAATTTGTCATAATAGATAATAATAATAGTGCTACATGATCTCATTCATACAATATTTACAATATAAACAAAATGAAAGTCAAATTACATAAAATAAAATCAAAATAAATAATCGTATACAATAACCAAATTTGTAAACAAAATAAATACAAATAAACAAAGTTAACAAATAAATAAACAAAATATGTCACATTCATACCTATGTACAATATTTACAATCAGCTCGGGAACCCCGGACGGGGCTTGTCCCCCCACTTGTGGAAGGACAAGCAGAGCCCAAAGGATCCCAGCGCCTCCCTCTCAGCCGCATCACTGGTGGTGAGAGCCAGCGGGAGCTAAGTGAGGGCGCTCAGCCACAATCACACCGCACATGAGTGGAGATCTGACTAGTGTCAGAACTCTAGAATAGTGTTTTACAATATGTCTCGGGCCACTACCGTTTCAATCCTTCAGGGGGATTGTATGGATGGTGGAGCTGGATAGGGATGTGCTAGAGGATTAGGATGATGAATGAGGTTCTGGTGGAATTTGGAAAATTTGGATGGAATTACGTCTGAAAAAAATGGAACATTAAGGTCGTGGTGCAAGGTATAGTTGGATACGTAATAAGGAGGATTACTATTATTCGCAGGACTTTGGATTGAAAGGATTGAATGCGTTTGATGTTAGTACGTTTAGCTGTCCCCCACAGTTCAAGTCCGTAGGTCCAGATGGGCTTCAGTATTGTCTTATAAATTAATAATTTGTTGTCAACTGTAAGTTCAGATTTTCTGTTTAATAGTCTGTATAACTGTCCTAATCGTCTGTTGAGTTCTTTTCGTTTAAGTCTTGTATGTGGGTTCCACGTCAGTCTTTTGTCAAGTAGTAAGCCAAGATAGCGGACTGTATCAGAAGGAGGAATTGGAATGGAATTGAAGTAAACTGGCGGACAGGAGTTTCGTCGAAGAGTGAAGGTTACGTGTTTGCATTTGGCTTCATTCACCTTTATGCGCCAAACATTACACCAGTCTTCGATAAGAGAAAGATGTCTTTGCAGGATTAAGGATGCTGTTTCGGGAACGGAACTGGATGATAGGATGGCGGTGTCGTCTGCAAAAGTTGCCAGAAAGGTGTTAGGATGATTAGGAATATCAGCGGTGTAAAGGATGTAGAGAACGGGTCCCAGGACGCTGCCCTGAGGAACACCGGCCTCAACGGGATAAAAGTTGGAAAACTCTACACCACAGCGAACTTGAAAGGAGCGGTTTGAGAGATAGGATCTTAGAATGAGGTAGAGAGACTGGGGTAAATGCGTTTTAAGCTTGAAGAGTAATCCAGCGTGCCATACCCGGTCAAAAGCTTGCGCTATGTCCAGAAACGCACCAGAACAATACTCTTTGCATTCGAGGGCTGAGGAAATATGGTCTACAACTCGGAGTCCTTGTTGAACAGTGGAATGATGAGGACGGAAACCAAACTGGTGGGAAGGAAGGTTGTGAGATTCTAACATAGGCAGGATTCTTTTTAGAAGGAGCTTTTCGAAGATTTTTGAGAGGATGGGGAGTAGACTAATAGGTCTGTAGGATGAAGTGTTACTGGAAGATTTACCTGGTTTTAGGAATAGAATGATTGTGAAATGTTTCCATAAGAGAGGAAAATAGGTGGTGCGAAGGATGCAGTTGTAGATGTATTTAAGAAAAATAATGGCTTTCTGGGGAAGTTGTCGCAGGATCTGGGGGGTAAGGAGATCGTGTCCAGGAGATTTACGGAGGGTAAGTTTCTGAAGAAGATATTTCACCTCAGATGGATTAATAGCTTCCGAATGGGTATAAAATAATATAATGAAAAAATTAAATAAAGAATAGCCTCAAACTGCTCCTGGTTATTTCGGTACTGTTCTTCCATCCATGTATTCGGGAAGAGACTTCCTACGGGAATGGCTTAAAATTGGAGGTTCCCTCTATCTCATCGGTACTCATCATAGGCAGCGACACTGTACATTTACTTATATAGGATTAAGTTCAAACTTCAAGACACCGGGTGGACTTAAACAGAGCGGGAAAATTTAAAACTTGTTACACTATACGGCTTAAGAATAAGTACTGATTATTATAGTTATAAAAATCTGGTGCGCCCAACACACGACTTTCACTTACCTCCGTTGTTATATTAAATTTAAAAATTTTCAAATTAACAGTTAGAGATTTGAGAAAAAAAAATTAAATTGCGTTTCGATAGCAACCTGTGTTTTATTAAATAATCTATTATATTATTATCTATCATGATCAGATAGTTTTATCGGTATTTCATTACTCTTCATTTACTTTTAAGAACTTCTTTGCCTGTGATAATGTTCTTTAATTTCAATCCAGAATGTTTTATTCCTCTTATTTCCTCAATACAAAAACATCAACCAAACCAAGTTTTCCGCTCGACAACTTCCTCCATTATTGACCTCGTATTTTGAAAGTACCTTCTATAATGAACAAGCAATCCAAGGTGTACAGAGAAAAAGTCTTATAAAAAGGCGTTTTATTTTACTTAAAACTATTTTATTTTAATATTTTCGCTGGATTCTAATAGTATTTTGAAAGGTTCAAGTGTAATGTAGCTTCGTTAATTTATGCACAAAATGCAACAGTTAACGCAAGCACAGCAAAATAAGTGAAACCAAATGTAGAAAAAGAAAATTTACCAAAAGGTTAAGAAGCCGAACCCTTAAGATAGGAAAGTAAGTATCTCATAGCGTCATTCTGCAGAAAATTAAAGTTTAATATTTCTAAGAATATTAAACAAATAGTTTTATTGAGAAAAACTTTTTATCACTCATCCCATACAAATAGGATGGGTAAGTAGGAAAATTCAGATTTCCAAATATTGTTTTTTTAAAAGAGAAGCTTATTATCTGGATCGATCTTATTTCTGATGAAAACGATGAATATTAGCAAAAATTTGAATATTTGTATTTCCTAACTAACCGTTGACAATCGGACCGATCATATAAATTTGTTTCTTTATCCAGATGTGTACCGCAATTCGACAGGGCATTTATGAAACACATATTAAGCACAAAATTCTTTCTGTTTTTTTTTTATTTCAAATAATTGCCTCCTCGTATCCTTGATTGGCTATACTTCACCATTTTAAAGTTTATAAAACGAAGATTTTTTGAGATTCGGGAAAAATTTAAACCTAACGATAGAATAATAATTCCTGCTTAAAATGTTAAAATTCAATTTTATGAATGACCTGCGATTATTACTTACCTATTTCGAGGGTGCAACTTATACCGAATTTTCTCTTCTTTATTTGGCACCACTTATTTTTCTGTGCCTGTACATCAAGTAGATGTATTTGAGTTTTTATGATGAAAACCGTGGATATCAGCATAAACTCAAAATTTTATTTTCTCCCTAACCGATGGGAATCGAAGTATACGTCATATGCACTTTTTGTTTAACTTAAATCATCATATTTGCTAAAAAATATTTGAATATCGTATTCACTTATATAGCATACGGATATTTAAAACTGTACATAATTCTTGGTAGAAAAATTATGACTTCGAACAAACAACATTTGTACAGGACGAAACAGTTTCATGGCTCAAGTTGACAATCAACCGATTTATAGCATTTTCGCTGCAAGAATTGGATTGGCGTAGAAATTTCCATGAAAACTGTAAGCAATGTCTAAATCATCCGAAGGACATTGCCATGTTTGTAATAGCTTTTCCTAACATTTTTTCCCTTTGCTTACAAGACATTCAAAGATTCCTGAGGTAACAATATCTAATGTTTGTGGCGTTGCGAAAATCTTTGTAAAATAAAAATATTATCTTGTCGAATTTTTCATAAATCAGTTTTATTTGATTTGATTGAGTTGATCTAAATTATATTTAGCTAAAGGTAGGTAGGTAAGGTGTTTTAGGGCGATAAATTTCTAGATTATTTCTCCCGCGATTTAGCTAAAAAATATGTAGTTTAAAAATATCCCACACAACTTTCACTTACTTTCATTATGTTTTCAATAAACTTAAAGCTGAATATAAAGTAGTTATATTGAAATTATTATTTACAACAATTACTAAAGTATATGCTCTTTTAGTCCCTCTCTATTACATTCTACAGCTTCTATGTTAAATAAAAACATTACGAAATCATTATAGTCGATATGTATATATTGTATATATCGACTTCCGAAATAAAGGAAATGATGAGAAGAAGAGAAGCAGTCAGGCGTAAATTCCGTCGCAATCGCCCAGAACGCAATGCGACATGCGAAATCTTTCTACATCCATAAGGCCCTCTCCAGTACTCCAGATTCTAAATCCAAATGGAAAATCCTCCAGAAACTATCCCTTCCAGAATCCTATAACTGCAATATCATTCCTGTCCCGCCAGACGATCTTAACAATTATTTCGTATCCTTATCTCCTGACTCATCTTCCACTACCGATATTTGACGTATTAGTTTCCATCCAGAAAGTTTCTTCTTCTCCCATATTCCATATGAAGAATTAATCACAACTGTTCATAAATCCCACACTAATGATTATGGACCCGATAACATACCAGTAAAACTAATTAAGTCCTGTCTATCAGTTCTTATTCCAGTACTCCATAATAAATATAATTTTTTCTTTCAAAACTCCATTTTCCTACTTGCTGAAAAATTCCCTTAGTTCGTCCATTATCAATGCTAACAAGATAGTAAGTATACTATTTTTTTTTTTAGAATCTAGAGAATTAAAGGTACTTTAGAGGAAGACAATTTAAAATATCGGCATTTAAGCCCTGTCAGACTATTTCAATCAGAATGAACTAAATTCTAAATCCTTCCTCACCGTCGAATTTTCTTCCTGTTTCTTTATTTACTAATATTTTCAAACCTTTGGAACATCTTACACAAAACCAACTATCAAATTCCCTAGAAGAATCTAATCTATCTAGAAGATAAATATTTTCTAATTTGATCCTCATCCGTATGGAACTCTATTCCTTCTTACATCCGTGACTCCAATACCCTTCCAACATCCAAATTTTGTATGTTCAATCACTTCCTGTCCCTACAATTTCCGAAGAATCCTAATTAGTTTGCTAATTTCAATCAAAATTAATTTCTTAATTTCAATCAAAATCAGTAACAAAATAGATAGAAACGTTTATTTATTTATTATATTTTATGTTATGTTTTATTTTGCTCATGTTATATTATTTAAACAAAAAAATCAATGTAAATTTCATTTTATCAAAATTGTATATATGTACATAACTCTATTATATTATGTTTTGTTAATTGTCTAGTTTAATTTTCAATATTATTATTTGAGGTTGCTTCTTAATTTATTATTATCATTATTTTTTATTTCCATTGTTTTTTTGTTGTTATTCTCTAAGACTACACTTTTTATTTTTATTTTCTTGTAATATTCTAAAGGATCTAGTCCCAGAATAAATAATTAAATTATTATTAGTTAAATAAAAAAAATTAATAAATAATTATTTTGTGTTTTGAAAGAAACATGTGTTTCATTAAATAACCTGTTATATTATCTGCAGCATTCGGTTAGTTTTATCGGCTTTTCATCTCTCTCCATTGACTTTTACAATATTGGATATAAGATAATAATTTTTTCTTTTGATAATATAAGCTCTTATGTTCAAAAACACAAAAACTTATATGTAATTTTTGTTTGCACAGTTTTCCTTCAGTTGGATACCGAATCTGTTATACTTATATATTTACTCGTTTATATCAATTCTAACAAGACGATATGTAATTTTTTTTTTTAATCTACAAAATTAAAGGTACCTATATTACAGAAAGAAATATCAGCATTTATGCCCTGTCAGACTATTTCAATCAGAACGAAACCTATATCATAATAACCAATGTAACTCCCTATAATTACATTGGTTGTTATCTTGTTTCTTTTAGCCCTGATGAAGGCCCACAATGTAGGCCGAAACGTCGGCAAATAATTTATTATTTTTTAAATTCTTTTATTGGTATTTACAACTCTACACAGTACAACAAGTAAATGAGCTATTTACAGAACATTGGCTTGGAAAAGTCTTGAGAAGAATCTACCCAGTGGTAGCACTTCAGAGTTTATTTGGTAATCTTTTCAGACGCCTCGGAGGATTATCGGGAATAGATGCCGATGGGAGGATACGGACAAGCGGGTTTGTATGGGCTGGTAATTTGGAATGAAAGGAGGAGAATCTTTTTTGGGCAATTTCTGCAACAAGTGGGATATTCAGGTCTCTATGGATGAGTTTGTAGGTAACCAAGTATGGAGCGTCTAGGATTTGTCGAAGGATTTTGGATTGCAAGGATTGGATGCGGGAGGAATTCGATGGTTTAGTGGAGCCCCATAGCTCTATGCCATAAGTCCAGATAGGTCTAATTATGGTTGTGTAAATCAGTTTTTTGAAGTAAAGAGAGAGTTTTGATCGTTTGTCAAGTAAGTGTTTTAATAGTCGATATCTACGAGCAGTTTCTTGTCGTTTAAGTCTTGTATGAGGATTCCATGTAAGACGTTTGTAAAGATGAAGTCTAAGGTATCTACAGTTTTCTATTCTGTTCTACAGTGATGAGTGGGGGCAAATAATTAAAATAGCACTTGCTTTAAATGTGTGTTTATATTTAATGACCGCACCCCCAACCATCTTCCTCATCTATATCATAATAAAGCCCGTTGAATTTTACATCGATGTAGGGAGTTTAGTCAAAAGCGTAAGAGCCGTTTTTGAGAATATTGTAAAAAAAGGTGCACATTGTATGGTTTAAAGTGGCTCTTCTAGTTTGCCGAGTTTGATTAAATAGTTGCCGTAACATCTCGGACTTATCGCTGTATTAAATATGAAATTTCAGTTTCGTACTATTTTCCGTTTTGGTGCTTGTTTACCCTACACAACAGGGGACCCTAAATCGTATATTTCAGTTGAAAACTAGAATTCGAAAATTTTCACGATCGTCATTCTTTTTCTTACTATATATGAAATATATAGGTAAGTAAAAACTTCAGCACCTAAATACAGGCATACAAGAACCAAGCATATATTACTCTAAAAAATATCAAACTAAAAATATTGTCATTATATTTTCTTTACCATAGTATTTATTTATGTATCTGTTTCTCTGTTATGTACTTATTTTCCAGATTAGGAATTATTCTATTAGTAGTAATTTATTTATTTCTTTTTTCTGTTGATTTTTTTAAAAAATTTTTACCAACAAACAATATTGTAAGAATATTTAAAAAATGGTAACAACAATTTATGTACAGTGTAAGGAGAGTGCCCCATCATTGTTGAACTATTGTACTGTTTAAATTAATAAAGAAAACTTATATATATATATTTAAAAAAATAGGTATGTGATAATAAAAGGAAACAGTAAAAAAGGCCAGTATAAATGTTTTTGGTTTATTTTTCTTAATAGGGAACCTTTTTAACTGACCAAGAATTTTTTTTTTTTTAATAGATTTATTGCTATTTACAACTGTATAATGATATACATCTAGTAAATGAGATACAAGATACAAATGTCATGGATTCACATGTGGGGATACTACCCATTGGCAGCTCTCCAAAGACTATGTTAAACTAGAAGGTCTCGTGGCCATCTTCTTTTCAGACGCCTCGGAGGATTAGCAGGGATTGTAGAGGAAGCAAGGATTGAAACAAGTGGATTAGAGTGGGAATGGAGTTTGTCATGAAAGGAGTGGTACCTGGTTCGAGCCAGGTGAGCAACATAGGGAACGTTAAGGTCTTTATGGATGAGTTTATTTGTGACAAAATAAGGAGCGTTGAGGATTTTTCGAAGGATTTTTGATTGCAAGGATTGGAGACGGGAAGAATTTGATGGTTTTGTAGAGCCCCAAATCTCTACTCCGTTACCAAGAATAAAAATAATAACACTCCTTCAAAATTTAAGGTCTCATGTTTATAGATACGTAGAACCCAAACATCATAAAATCCCTTTGTTCCCGCACGAATATAGGAATACAAAATTTTGGCTATAAGGATAAATGAAATGGTCCTATTACAAAAGATAAATTATGTCAAAGAAAAACACGACCTTTTAAGGTTTCGAAACCGCCTGAATAGCGTAGCCATTCATCTACTGGAATGATGACTAGAATTTCCCAAGATATTATATAATGGTTTTCTCGCTACTCTAGAGCACCAGTATGTATGCTAAGGGATCTATACAACAATTTTCCCAGATATGATTGTTGACCTAATTGCAGTATATTACAT
This sequence comes from Piezodorus guildinii, assembly GCA_023052935.1. Lineage (NCBI taxonomy): Eukaryota > Metazoa > Arthropoda > Insecta > Hemiptera > Pentatomidae > Piezodorus > Piezodorus guildinii. The sequence continues at coordinate 86,274,429 of CM041295.1, forward strand.
TTTCCCTCTGGAATAAGATGTTACAATATGCAACAGTGCATAACGGTTTTAGCAGTTCATGGTTTTTTTAATCAATCATGTTTCCAGTTTCCTAGGGAATTGAACCGTTTCAGAAAATTATCAAGACGGATGCCGGACATACTGCTGGAGCGAGGGGCAGAACAGACAACCGATAAATACACAAATTGCAGTATTTTGTTCAATTTCCGAAATGAAGAGCACTTTATCCTTATCAACCTCACTTTTTTCACTATTTATACATGGAGTAAATTATATTGAATAAGCAATGTTTGACCGTGAAACGAATATAAAGAAATAGTTCGGTTGGCAGTCAACAAAGTAAAAAAAATATCAAACGTTTCGACCTACGTTGCGGGTCTTCATCAGGGCTAAAAAACAAGATCTGAATAATACGCTGAAACACATGAATAATATTTATTAATTCATTATTCGAAGAATAATGCTTATTCTAAGGTATCCATAAACTCTCTTTATATGAACGATTTCAATTAAGAAACAATTATAAACATTCGATTTACTTTTTCTATTTCTATTTATAATATAAATAACTGAAAGATATCAAAAGATAGTCCTAATAGCGATTCAATATAAGCAAAAGCGCCTTATTCGGAGGCAGTTTTGTTATGGGAAATTTTGTTTTGGGGGGTGAGTGTTAAAAGTTATGATAGGTCATTATGGAGGAGTTGATTTGTGACAAAATAAGGGGCATTCAGGATTTTGCGAAGGATTTTAGATTGTAAGGATTGGATGCGGGAGGAATTAGATGGTTTCGCAGAGCCCCAAAGCTCGATTCCATATGTAAAAATAAGTCTGATAATAGTGATGTAGATGAGTCTTTTGTAATATACTGGAAGTTTTGAACGTTTGTCTAGTAAGTGTTGTAGTGATCGATATCTTCGAGCAGTTTCTTGTCGTTTAAATAAAATGTAAACATTAAATTCACTTAATTTGTGTAACATGGTTTAAAAAACGTCATTTATCTTATTGCTTCAAAATACGTTATGTTTCTAACTATTTACCACTCAACTGTTAGGCGTAGTAAAAAAACATATCAATATTAACTATAAAATAATTTAATGATCAACTTAGAAAGTAATAATTTTCTTGATCGAAATTCTTTAGTATGAAATAAGAGTGGCAATAGAGATTTAAAATATACGGGTGGAAAGCTGGGTTAATGGAAAAAGAAAATTTTGTATATGTAGTTTTTAAATTATTTCTAATAGGTATACAATTGAATATTTCTAAATAGTACACACCAACATGTTTTATGTTACGATGTAATCTTTACAAATTTTATATTAAAATAATAAGTTAAAGCTTATTTAATATATTAAATATGTACTTCTACCAATTGTTGTCACACGAATATGATAATTTTTCACATTCATCACCCAAACCATAAGTTCCTCTCTAAATGGCTCTGAATTAGCTGTTTTTCAATTATTTATATTAAAATTAAAAAAAGTATATTGAATGTTTATGACATCTTAATATGACATTCAAATTGTTTATATAGCGAGAGCCTTGGTTGTTTATATCTTATAATAAACATTATTCACTGGATAATAAATATAAATATACATTCTGAAACACGTTTTAGAATGCAAGCACATTTTGAAAGTAAAATAAGATAAATAGCGTATTCATTTGTTTTAACAATTATAAACTTTAAAAATCGTCTATGATGTTTACATATTTTATTTTGTGATTCGTTGAACCTTTTTTTTTGCTAATAATATAATGATGAAATAATTAATTTTTTTTTTTTAATAGAGAAAATTAAAGATATTTTAAAATATCGGCAGTTAAGCTTCGTTAGACTATATAATCATAATAAAACCTGCTTGGTATTAAGCCCAATTAAATTCTACATCCATATAGCGAGTTTAATCTAAATAGTTATAAACGTTTTTTGAGAAAATCGTTAAAATGTGAAAAATGCATGGTATGAAGTGGTTCACCGATTTGTTTTACTAAGTTGCAGTAACATCTCAGGCTTATATTCTTCTAAAATGTGAATAACTTTTATACAATTTATCATTTTCGAGCAATACTTACAACATACCCACACATACGGGACTTTTAGCAGGACTTGGTCATTTAGACTCAAGGGACACTAAAACGTGTATTTGAATTGAAAACTGAAATTCGAAAATATTCTTCTTACTTAGGTTATTTTTTGTTAGGCGAAAAACGTAGATAATAATTTTGTCATCATTCTAGTTTTTGCTTTGTTCGGAAATGTGGAAAATTACCGGAGATAATAATACTTAAAGTAATTTTTTTTTTTTTTTTTGGCGAAGAGAAGTTGAAACTTGAGAACCAGCGGAGTCTCAGACGCCAAATTTAAATCAAGTGAACTAATGTTAAGGGGAGCCCGTGGCTAGCGCGCTAGTCTCTCATGCTAAAGTTGTGAGTTCGAATCCCATTCCCGGCGGGGCTTTTATAAGGATGTAATTAAATGGGGATTCACTCACAGCCTCTACCCTGGGTATGTGAGACCCGTCAGCCAAATGGTGGCCACTCACAAATTAGGCGTAGGGAGTGGAGACCCTACCCTACAAATTGCATCGAGAAACGGGAGCCTGCACGGCTTGTCGTGTCACTGAGAAAAAAAAATGTAATTTGATGTGTAATCTTTATTAGTTTAATAATTTTTCAATTAGTCCCTTTTGAGATATTTTCCTTTAAATATGGAAAAAATTGGATTTTTGTGATTTTTAAACCGCTTTCTTCACTATTTAAATAATGTATGGTGGGGACAAAAAATGTAAAGCACGCCCTTTTCATATTGTAAGTTTTTGTTTTGATCAGATATGTTCAAAATCAATAGAGCTAGAAAGGTTTTTCCAACACTTGTTTTAGCCACAAACTACAAGTATTAGTCAACAATGTATTTTATCCACGGTTTCGAATTCAGGTAAAGATGGAGTAGTGGCATACGTAAAGAGTGCATTTATTCTTTTCAAAAACTACCAAACATCCCGGAATCGTTTAAATACAATACTATTTAAATAAAGCTTTTTAATTATTTTACATCGTTTGAGAATTGTGTCAGCTGGCTCATTCAGAGAAATAGAACGGAAACGGGAATTGAGTTATCTGGTCCAGAAAATAACAATAATAATTGAACCTAACAACAGGTAAAAAATAATAAAACATTTGCCCGTTTTAATGGATAACGAAATTAATAAACACCGTAGCAACAAGTCCTAAATGTTCTGTTCCACTGGCCCATGCTATAATAGTTAGAATCAACAGACACCTGTTTGAAAGAACATTGTTTACAAGTAGTTTAAATCTTGTGTTTAAACTTTTTGAAATATTGAAATAAATTTAAAGGAACTATAAGGACTAATGATTAATCAATAATTACTTTTATTTTACTTTTCAACAACAATTTTTATTGATTAAAATTACAATCTGTCCCAATTTGGACATCAATAGTAGTGCTGAAAGATATCATACATACTACACTCATACAATATTTACACGGCATAAAATTACAATAAAATATATACATAATAATATCAATAATCAAAAATCAATACAATAAAGTCAAGAATTCACTAATACCTATATACACATACACACACTCATACATACATCACATTGAGTCGAGAATCTAGCCAGTGCTAAAACTCCAATATATTTACAAAAGGTCGCGGGGCCACTGCCGTTTCAACCTTCTAGGTGGGTTGTATGGATGAGTAGAGCTGGATAGGGATTGAGCTAGAGGATTAGGATGATGAATTAGGTTCTGGTGGAATTTGGATGGAATTAGGTCTGAAATAAATGGAACATTAAGGTCGTGGTGTAAGGTATAGTTGGAGACATAATAAGGAGCATTTACTATGTACGGAGGACTTTGGATTGAAAGGATTGAATGCGTTTGATGTTAATACGTTTAGCTGTCCCCCACAGTTCAAGTCCGTAGGTCCAGTAGTATTGTCTTGTAGATTAATAATTTGTTGTCAACTGTAAGTTCAGATTTTCTGTTGAGTAGTCGGTATAACTGTCCGAATCGTCTGTTGAGTTCTTGTCTTTTAAGTCTAGTATGTGGGTTCCAATTCAATCTTTTGTCTAACAGTAAGCCAAGATACCGGACTGTATCTGAGGGAGGAATTGGTAATGAGTTGAAATAAACTGGCGGACAGGATTTTCGTCTAAAAGTAAAGGTTATGTGTTTACATTTGGCTTCGTTCACCTTTACCCGCCAGTTATTACACCAGTGTTCGATAAGGAAAATGTTTCTCTGAAGGTTTAAGGATGCTCTTTCAGGATTGGAACTGGATAATAAATAGGATGGCGGTGTCGTCTGCAAAAGTTGCCAGAAAGGTATCAGGATGTGTAGGAATATCAGCAGTGTAAAGGATGTAGAGGACGGGTCCCAAGACGCTGCATTGAGGATCACCGGCCTCAACGGGATAAAGGTTAGAAAATTCTTCACCACAGCGAACTCGGAATCAATAATTAGTTATTAAGGGAGAACATTTTTAAAAAACAACAAAAAACTATTATTTTTATAGATAGCGACGGGCAGTTTCTTGTCGTTTCAGTCTTGTATGCGGATTCCATTTTACTGTAGTTTAATCTGTATTTAGATATTGACTTTTTTTTTTATATTAAAAAAAATATATATATTGCTATTTTTAAAAAAAATATTTATTGAGATATATTACAATTTGTTTCGATGTGAACAACAGTAATAATAGTATGAGATCTCATTCATACAACATTTACAAAGAAAAAAAAAAAAAAGGAGAGAAAAGGTAAAGTCAAATAAATAAATAGATATAATAACAAAGAATCTGGTGCGGGCAACACACGACTTTCACTTACCTCCGTTTTTAGAATGGATTAAAGAATTTTCAAATACAGTAAGCGATAAAAATGAGGGAAACCATTAATCAATTAATTAAATGAAATTTCTACAGAAACATGAGTTTTATTAAAAAATCTATAATATAATTATCTAAAATAATCATTTAGTTTTATCGGCTTTTCTGCACTGCCTATTAACTTTTAAAAGGTTGTGTATGAGATAATATTTTATAATATATTACATGTATATTACTGTCGTAAGTTCAAAAACAAAAAATTGCATTAAAAAAATATTTGCTCAGTTTTCTCCTTTAGTTGTTTTCAAATTCCCTCAATATGCATATTTAGCTGTTATTTATCAATGCTAACAAGTTAATATGGTTATTTTTATAGAATCTACAAAATTGAAGGTACTTTAGAAGAAGACAATTTACAATACCGGCATTTAAGCCCTTTCACGCTATTTTAATCAGAATGAAACCTACATGATATTAAGCCCATTAAATTTTACATCTATATAGCCAGTTTAATCAAAATCGTCGAAGCCGTTATTGAGAAAATAATAAAAAGGTGCAATATGCATGGTATAAAGTGGCTCTTCTGGTTATCCGATTTGAATTAGAAAGTTTTTGTAACATCTCGGGAGTATAGTTGTCTGAAATATGAAATTTCAGCTGCTCAAATATATTGGGTTGTTCTACTGACACATTATGCTTCAACTTAAATGCATGGTATAAAGTAGATCTTCCGGTCAACTGATTTTGATGAGAGTAAAGATTATGTAACATCTCGGACGTATAGTTGTCTTAAAAATGAAATTTCAGTTTCATAGGACTTTTCGATTTCATCCGGGATTTACTACAAACGGACACACTGACACAAACACAGACCTTTTTCGCGGGACTTGATTATTTGGACTCAGGAGACCCTAAAAAGTGTATTTCCTTTGAAAACTGGAATTTTTCACGATCGCAATACTTTCCCTTACTATATATTTCATATATAGGTAAGTGAAAGTAAAAAAGGTTCATTATTGTAAATAATAAACCAAAATAAATAACCTATAATTGAAATAAATTATTCAGATATTAAAAATGTATTTAGATGTCAAGAGAAATATTTAGACTGTGATAAGGCTGTGATAGAATATGGTAGTTGGGTGATGATGTTGAGGACAGGTTGAGTTCACGGGCGGACGCACTTCAAGGCAAGCCCCAAGTGAAAGGTCCGGAGAAGGCATGCAGTGGCAACTGGAGCAGACAGCAACCACCACATCACTAACACTTTTTTTCTTTTAACGATCTCATCAAGAAATGTATGTTACGTTTTAATATCTCCACATGATCGGTCTTAAGTTATTCTTTGCCGTAAGCACTGTATGTAACACCTATTTTATTGCTTGCCCATTAGCCTAGTTACCATTCGACACCTCAAGATGAGCTCCTCCATCTTCTCCGACGAGACGTATTGCAGAACTACAATTTAAAAACCTAAATTATTTGATTGGCAAATATTTGACTATGGTCACCCAGTTTTTTCTTTCACTTACCTCAAAAAAGTCTGTGAGTACATTTGTGCGTGGTAAAACTAGCTTCTTCTTCTTTCAGTGGCGCGACAGGCCGTGTAGGCCCTGAGCCTCGCGGTGTAAACTCCTGCGAGTTTACACTCACGTTTCACGATGCAATTTTTAGTGTAGGGTCATCACTCCTTACGACTAATTTTGTGAGTGCCCACCCTTTGGCTAACGGGTCTCACATACCCGGGGGAGAGGTTGTGAGTGAATCCACATTTTTTTACATCCTTATAAAAGCCCCGCCGGGACTAGGATTCGAACTCAGAACCTGTAGCAGGAGAGACTAGCGCGCTAGCCACTCAGCTACGGGCTCCCCTGATGTAAATTTAGCACTAAAACGAAATTTCATATTCGAGGCAACTATACGCCTGAGATGTTACAGCAACATTTTCATCCAAACCGGCGTACCAGAAGAGCCATTTTAAATTATGCATTTTGCACCTTTTCAAAATTTCTCAAAAACAGCTCCAACGATTTTTATTGAATCGTTATATCGATGTAAAATTTAATTGACTTTAATATAATATACGTTTCATTCTGATCGAAACATTCAAACAGGGCCTAAATACAAATATTTTATATTTTCTTCTTCTAAAGTACCATTAGATTTGTAGATTTAAAAAAATAACCGTATCATCTTGTTAGCATCGATAAATAACGAGTGAATATAAAAGGTAAACGAATGTGGCTTCCAACTAAAAGATAAAACAGCAAACAAATATTATATTGATTTTCTCATCATTGTCCCAAGTTTTCTTTTGGTTCCATATTTGTGAGATATATATTTGGCCGTTTACAAAAGAAGTTTATCGATTTATCTCACTTTTACAGCTTACAACGTTTCGGCCTTTTGGGCCATTTTCAAGTATCTGTAAAACAATTAAATTTTGATGGTATCTCTATACTTTTTCCATCTCGTCTTAACATTTAAATTAATTATTTTATCAATTGTGTCTTTTTCTAAAAATGCTTACCCATCATGCATATTTATCTATGTATAATCCTACACCGCTTCATCATTCAGCAGTGTTGTATTTTTTATGCAATTTTTTTGTTTTTGAACGTAAGAACATCTATCTTATATATAATATACCATTGGAAAGTTAAAGATTTAAAAAAAAATATTAACTTATACACAAAATTGTATAAATTAATGGAGAGTGGCAAAACGCGGACACAATTAACTGATTTTTGTATATAATAATAATAAAAAAAATAAAATTGATAAAAGACATGTTTCTATTGAAACTCAATTTAATAAATTATTTTATCTTTTTACTTTTACTTATCATTATATTTAATCTCTAACTGTAAATTGAAAATTCTTAAATTGATTTTAACAACAGAGGTAAGTGAAATTCGTGTGTTGTGCGCACCATTATTTTTTTTTTGTAAAGCGATTCAGTATAAATATTATATTCAACTCACGTCTTAGTTACGCCCTATTTTATGAGATTGATCGTTTAAAATACAATTTAAGGTACTTAGGCAGGGCTAGAGGGTTTTAATCTGAAATTCACAATTGATAATCTTCAGTGTCAGCCATTAAAGTGGAATGTGAAACGTAACTGAATAAATGTATAGAAAAAAAAAAGCCCTGCGCTCTAATGCCACGGCAAAACATGATAATTAAGCTAAGTGTACAGCACATGCACTTGTCCTACAACAGAACTCTGCACTTCACTATTACCTTGATTTTCAACTAAGCACTAACGCTTAGAAACTAGAAAACTATCCAGGAGAACTATAAATTAAATCAAATCTGCTGCGCCTAACACACAACTTTCACATACCTCCATTAGGAAAATTTTTCAATTTTATTTTTAAAATTAAAGTTTCAAAATTTTTAAACCAAAACAAAACGCTTTTCCAAAAGAAAAATTGACTTTTAATATTAATGCTAATAGTAAATTATTTATTGGAACATTTAAAAAAGCACATACTACCTTCCATTTATCATTTAATCACTTTATTCCATAAGTCTTTTAACATTTTTTCATCCTAGTCGACGTTTCGGGGTTGTTTCCTCATTTTCAAGACTTATTCCTTGCTACATCATTTTTCATCCTTCACTACATCTCATAGCACACTGCCAATATAGACAAGTAGCAGTGTGCTATGGGATGTAGTGAAGGATGAAAAATGATGTAGCAAGGAATAATTCTTGAAAATGAGGAAACAACCCCGAAACGTCGACTAGGATGAAAAAATGTTAAAAGACTTATGAAATAAAGTGACTAGATGATGAATGGAAGGTAGTATGTACTTTTTTAAATGTTCCAATTGAGAAAACTTCCAAAAAAATTAAAAAAGAAAAGAAACTAAATTATTTATTAATTTTAGACGACTCTTCTTTTTTTTAATATTAAAGAAAAAAATAATTAACCTTTGGTATCTTAGAGTAACTTACCAAAAACAATAGAAATAACCGATAAAAACGAATAATAATAAATTACGAGCAACTTCAAAACTCTGAAAATTATTACACAATGGTTTATTAAAAATTAAAATTAAAAAATACTTTACTGAAAAACTAACTATTACAGACAGATCGTTACGGATGACCACAAAAATGTTACTGAAGTACAAAGAATGTAATTATTCACTCCTAACTGAATCCCATATCTGGACAAGATCTGATGAAGAAAAGGCCCTTTTGATAAGGCCCCAGATATTCGGTCAGCACCTTTTTAAAACCTTTAATCCACATCCAGATATTCATAATCCCGGTCACATTAAGTTTATAGAAGCAGAACTAGATATCCCACTCCAAATGGTCCTTCCTCCTAAAGCGTTCCATCCTACTGAAATATCTAACATCATCCAGAGTTTACCATCCTGCAAAGCTCCTGGGCATGATCTTATAACTTCCCATATTTTAAAACTCCTTCCTCGTAAAGCTATCCTATACCTTACTTACATATATAATTCCGTACTCCGTTCCACATTCTTTCCTGCTTCCTGGAAATTATCCATTGTCAAAATGATACCCAAACCTAAGGAACCGCCTGAAAATCCATCTTCTTACCGTCCCATCTCACTTTTACCAATCATGGGTAAAATCTTGGAAACACTTATACTGAAACGCCTATATCCCATCCTAGATACTAATTCCATAATTCCTGATCACCAGATTGGATTCAGAACCTCCCACTCCACTATCCAGCAATGTCATCGTGTGGTGGACGTTGTCTCGTCTGCATTAAAGCGCGGGTTGTACTGCACGGGAGCATTCCTCGACGTAGAACAAGCCTTTGACCGAGTCTGGCACCCGGGATTGCTTTACAAACTCCGCAATTTTCTTCCCCCTACATACTTCCTTATCATCAAGTCCTACCTCACTGACAGATCCTTCAAATTAAATCATAATAATTCCTATTCATCCATTTTTAGTCAGTTTGCTGGTGTTCCTCAAGGCAGTATCCTAGGACCTATTCTTTTCACAGTTTATACAGCTGATATCCCATCCCATCCTAACACTTTCCTTTCTACCTACGCTGATGACACTTGTGTGTTATCAGTCAATACTGATCCAACTATTGCCTCTCAAACTCTCCAATCCCACATCAGAGACCTTGAAGTGTGGTGTCAGAACTGGAGAATTAAAATAAATGCCAACAAATCCAACCAAATTACCTTTACCCTTCGTCGTAAACCTATGACATCCTGCCCTACTGTCTCCTTCAATAATACTCCTCTTGTCCCAGTTGAACAGATCCGGTATCTAGGACTGCACCTTGACAAACGTCTCACTTGGAACCCTCATACAAGACTTAAACGACAAGAAACTGCTCGACGTTTTCGACTACTTCAACACTTACTAGACAAACGTTTTAATCTTCCACTTAACTACAAAAGACTCATCTACATGACTATCATAAGGCCGATATGGACTTACGGAGTAGAGCTTTGGGGCTCTACTAAACCATCGAATTCTTCCCGTATCCAATCCCTACAATCCAAAATCCTTCGTAAAATCCTCAATGCCCCTTACTTTGTCACGAATACACTAATCCATAAAGATCTTAATGTTCCGTATGTTGCTGATTTGGCCCGATCTAGATACCATTCCTTTCATGGCAAACTCCATTCCCACCCTAATCCTCTAGTTTCAAACCTTTCTTCCTCTTCAATTCCTGACAATCCTCCGAGGCGTCTGAAAAGGAGATGGCCCCGAGACCTTCTAGTTTAGAACATTTTTAGAGTGCTTCCATTGGGAAGCTTCTCTACATGTGTTTCATGCCTTTATATATTTCATCTAATTTACTAGTTGTATTCCTGTATACAGTTGTAAATTCCAATAAATAAAAAAAAAAAATTAAAAAATTAAAAAAAAAATAATAATAAAAAAATGTCTGACTCCTAATTATACCACCAATGGTTGTTTCACATGAAATGTCCATTTTTGTAGTTTCAGTCATTAAAAGTTTGTAGTCATTAAAAGGAAGATAATGAAATAGCAAGAATGAAATTGTCTGTCGTCCTCGGCATTTCTCCGAAACTACTGGACTAATTTTTTTTTTTTTAACTAACCGCAAAAATACTAGGGCATGCAACGATGATTTTAATACTCAGACGTTGTTTGTTTATTTATGTAACGTCACTTTATGCTACTATGGCTAATCGGACGATGCTACAGCGGGAGTCCTAAATTTTGCCTACTCAGGCTTTATTAGGATAGGGGATCTTTAACGAGTACCTGACATCGCACAGGCTCGGGACAACCTTTTAACGTCCCCTCCGAAGGACAGCATAACTAAGGATTTTTTACTCCCATCAAAAAATCCTAGGATCACCTGCAGGTTACTCAGACGTTAATACCTGCTGGTTATTTTCAAAATAGCGGCGGATTAAAGTGATTTAATTTTATAACTACAACAAAAAAACCGCGAACAATTGTAAAAAAGAGAAAGAAGAAAGTTGAAATTTTACCAATAAATTCGCTCATAACTCATTCTTCTCATTTTTGAAGATAGAGAAAAATATATAGAGAGTTTTAGAATCAGTAAAGCGCGATAAACAGAAAAAAAAAGTTGATTTATATATTCAAGTAGTGTAAATTAGCCCATTTACTAATTGTATTTATTATAAGTACTGTTGTAATATCAATAAAATGTTTAATATATATATATATATATATATATATATTTTACTTTCCCAATACACTTTAAAACTGTTTGGAAACGGTAGATGCACTTGCATTTAGTTTTGCTGAGGGTCCTTTAACTGTTTGGTATGGGTTTCCTTCTACTGTATGTTTGAGGACATCGTTGGACGGAGGTCTTCCTCGGGGCAAGTTTTCCAAGTCGGTTTCCCTAGCTGAAAACTTAGCAAACCAATGGCGAATGGTACGTTCATTAACACTACCTTCCCCAAACTCCTTGCAAATATTTCTAGTGGCCTCAGCTGCTGAATGGCCGAGTTGAAACTCGTACAAAAATATTACTCGAAAATCGCGTGTTTCCATGTTCATATTTGGAGGTATACTAAAAGTGGGTAATTGATTGGGAAGCTAATGTTAATACTACAAAGGTAGAGGATTAGTAACTGTTTACTTTAAATATGTAAACATTAGGAATAAAAAGACAGAGACCTGCAAAATCCTATATGTATTTCAGAAACTATAAAAACGGACATTTCATGTGAAACAACCCAATATAATATGTAAATATTTGTTCGATAAAATCTCCACACTCTCTTTTGTCAGAACCTTTGAATGAGATTTTTTTTTTTTTGTTTTGTTTTTTTGTATCATCAGCAATCGGAAAATGACATAATATTCATTACGGTAGGCTTGATTTTCTCATATGCTCTAATTTCATAGGTGCACTGTGAGAAATAATTACAATCCCAAAGCTGGTTAAAATAGGTTGTTAACATGTGCTGTGGATTTCATGAATGCACTTGATCTATTGAAAATAAGTTAATTTTTGGTTTATTATTTTCACCAATGAACATTTATAATTTACCCCCCCAAAAAAATAAAAAAATATATATACACACACACACATATATATATATATATATATATATATATATATATATATATATATATATAAAATGATAACTATCTCCTCCCAAAATGTTTTTTAAAGATTCTTAGAATCAAAATTTGGAATTAAAGAAACAATAAATTAAAATTACTGTGCACGTTTTTTTTTAGAGTGTAACCAACGGACACTATTATCACTAGTCATTTTGATTTCAATTGAAATTTTTAAAAAATGGAAATTTTAAAATTGTTTTATTAGGAGTTTGCTGTATTTAAATAAAAGAAGGCTCCAGCATCTTCCGATTTGCCACAATACCATTAAGTAAACTAACTAACTCTTCTCTCATAAATCATTCTTGAACTCTGCTGCCTCTAGTTTCTTTAGTTACTTTATAATTCAAAACTATATAATTTTGTTTTTTAAGTTTTAAATTGTATTTATAGATAAATATTATATTACAGAATCTTCTGAATTTGTGGGCAGTGAGTATTAAACCTCTAAAAAACTATTTTATTGATAAAGCTCTTTTATTACTTACTGAATAATTAATTCTAATTTTAATGTATAATAATTTGAAGCCTTAATCAACAAATTAATGAAGCCAGACAAATATCAAATGATACTATATTCTCTACATTGTTCATTACACTTAGGGGTCTGAATGTCCCAGAATAAAAATTACTTACCATTTATTCGAAAACCAAACATGTTTCCCTATAGGATTAAAGTATTTTTATTTTATATGAAATATTCGGCAGGAAAATATTTATATTTTATACATAACTATTCTTATTATCTTTATATTTTCCCACCAAAAGTCATGTCATATTATACTACTGTTTCCTTCCATATTTCATTCTTGCTATTTCATTATCTTCCTTTTAATGACTACAAACTTTTAATGACTGAAACTACAAAAACAGACATTCCATGTGAAACAACCATAGGTGGTATAATTAGGACATTTTTTTTTATTATTATTTTTTTTTTAAATTTTGCCGACATTTCGGCTCAAGCTTGTGAGCCATCATCAGGGCATTACTGAGCCATTTCCAAGCATAAACTCTCAATAAAAGAGTTTATGCTTGGACATGGCTCAGTAATGCCCTGATGATGGCTCACAAGCTTGAACCGAAACGTCGGCAAAATTAAAAAAAAAAATTCACAAAATTACTGAATCCTGATTATACCACCTATAAAAGTATCTCTTTATAGGTATTACATATGGAGGAAGGGGTGGCTGACCGTGTTAACCGGTGAGAACAGTTCGCGCGTTGCCTAGCATCCTGATTAACGAATTGAAAGATTGAAGATATGGATTTCGCGTCTCGCTGCAGGGGGGCGTTTAACTCGGCATGAATCCCCCGCCCTCTCCCCCTGGCGTGCGAGAAACCCCGTTATAGTCTACAAAGGCGAGGTAGGCGTGAAAAAAAAAGGTCAGTAATAGTAAAAATTCAAGATAGTTAAGAGGAACATTTTTTTTATTTGCTTTGCAATGTAATTGCATCCATACAAAATGATTCCAAACATTGACATTAAACTGATATCAAATGTTTACGCCCATGAAACCATTAATGGCTGTTTTTTACGCACTTTTAATGTCTACAATTAAAATATAGCTTAAATCATTGCCACTTTTATATCATCACACTTTTCTGTTTTCTATGCCTTCCGTGACCGTCGTCTGTTTATGCTTCATGCTTTCAAACCCGTTCGTGTCTAAACAGATCAAACAAATGACTACCTTTGGTGGAAACGTACAAAAATTAGCTTGAATCCTACACAACGGAGAAAATCCAGAAAATTAATTATTATTATTAACAAATAGCATCTATGTTTTCAAATGAAATCATGTTTGATTTTTTTCTTTGGAAGTAGAGCTGAGAGTGCACCTTTATATATTTTAATTAATAAAAAAAAATGATCCTTGATTTATCGTTTTTATTTTTGGTTTATAAATAGAGCTATTTAACTTTAAGCTTTAACTTAGATGTGGAGAAGTTTTCATCTTATAAGAATAAAATCTAGTGTCACATAAATTTCATCAACTCCCATACTTCAAATTAATATTTTATTTTCCATGGAAATGTTTATTGTAGATATATATTGAATCTGATAATAGCAATTGTTATCCACAATAATAAATTAAGTTTTTTCGGTTTAATTCATCTCCGTTACCTTCGTCGACGTTTAAATATTTAGAATTTTTTTAAACATCTTTTCTTTAATGTATATTATCCATTTATTTATTCTAGGGAGCGAAGTGGTCTAGTGGATAGAGCACTTGTATACTGTTTTCCAGGTCCTGGGTTCGAATCCCGGCTGTGGCAGAATATTATTTATTCTGTTAATTCAGTCGGGGACGACCCTAGGGTATGGAAACCCTTCTGGGGCAGAAGGCTTTTATAAAGTGGGTACCCAAAAACTTAGGAAAAAAAACTGACGTCTGAGCGTGATGAAGTCCTAATCGCCTTATTGCAACCCCTGTTGGCCTAGACAGTACGAATATCCACATGTACTGAGCCCAAGACCCTTCATGGCTGGTAGGCGTACAGGTGTTTTTTTTTTTTGTTTTTTTTCATACGTTTATTTTGTTAATCAATCATGTTTTCAAGAAAAAAAAAAAATAATAACCTCCAAAAATATATTTTCTTTTCACATTAATTGATTATGAAATTCATTCATATTTTATATTTATACGTTTTTATTAGTACGAACAATAAGAGATTAATAAATATTTCAAATAACAACATTTAAAGTACTTTAGAGAAACATAATTTGAAATTTAGGCATTAATATCCTACCAAACTATTTTACACTTGATCTAGGTGATATTGAAAATAAGGACTTTCATCAAATTTCTTACAGCCGTTTTTAAGAAAACGCTTAAAATTCATATGTCCGATTTTTTTTGTGTGTTTTTTAAAATATGTTGTAGCATCCTACAAATATAATGATCTAAAATGTGCAATTGGTTTATAAAATAAGTTCGTTTCGTTTTTCAATGTTTCAATTTAAAAATCTCTTGTGTTTATAAAATCATGTTGTTCAATAATGTGTACGTATTCTAAAAAAAGATTATTTAAGGTGCTTCTATGCATCAGTTTCAACCGATATTCCTTTTCTTTAAGTGGTATTTTTCTGGCTCAAAATGGAAGGAAAAAAATTCATTTTCGTCATTTAATAATTTTTTTATATCCGGAAAGGAAAATCAGCCTCGGAGACAAAGTTTGCAAGTTATCAGAATTTACACAGTTAACAAAGTTTGCAGTGTGTATGACGATCGTGCCTTAGGAGAGAGAACTGCCCGTGGTATAAGTGGTTTACACGGTTCAAAACCGAAACTTTTGAAAAAGCGCTTGGGTCATCCTTCGATTGTTGATGATAACCATATTCAAAAAATTACCTGGAAGATGGAAACATGTAAAAGATCAAAATGCGTAATATATAATTGATTAAAAATATTTACTGGAATCTGAAGTTTGTATTGATATCACCTGTAAAAGACGTTCCGAAATTATCGTACAACCCAATGTTTTCAGTTTATTGCTAATTCTTTATTGTGAGTTTAACTTACTACACACATGCACAAGAAGACCATTTTGCGAGATTGGTTACCTAGACTAAGCAGAAGTGCATATTTTTTAAAAACCGGGATTCGAAAAAAATGTCCAAATTAGCAATAGTTTCCTTTCGATATAACATTAGTAAGGGGGAGTTATAAGATCAGTATAACATTGAAAAATGAATTATTGTTTAATATATTTAAGCTCTATTTTTGTCCGCATACAAGACTAAAATCACAAGAAATTGCCCTCCGTTTTAGGTTACTTTAACACTTATTGGACACACGCTCTAATATTTCACTTAAGTACATAAGGCTCATCTATAGAAGACCAATCTGGACATACGGAGTTGAGATTTGGTACTCCACTAAACCATCAAATTCTTCCCGTATTCAATCCTTACAATCCAAAATCCTTCGAAAAATTCTTATTGCTACTTACTATGTAACGAATAAACTCATCTATAAAGACCTTAATGTTCTATATGTTGCTGATTTGTTCCGAACCAAACCACTGATTCATTCTAAACCACTGATTTCAATCCTCCCTCTTCCATTCCTGACAACCCTCCGAGGCGTCTGAAAAGAGATGGCCTCGAGACCTTATAGTTAGGCTGCCAGTGGACAGTTTCTCCTCATGTATTTTATCTCACAGCTTATTTACTTGATGTATTTACGAATACAGTTATAAATATCAGTAAATAAATTCAAAAAAGTTCTAATTTTTTAATAGGTCTCATCCGAAACATTTACATATTTATTAGTAGAAATAAAACCCAAAAGGGACTCTAGCCGAAAATGGTTAGGCGTTACTTCTAAATCTAAGTAGAAGAAGGAAGAGTGCCATACTTTTAAATAAACAGATATTACATTTTATATTTTAAAATTTTTCTGAATAGGTTTTATGTTATATATCTATTTCATAATACCTTTTACTATAAAAACCCTAATTCACTGATTAGATAAACCTGAATTTATCCACAAGGCAATTTCATGTGACCTCGCAAAGTACTGCTAAATAATTAAATTAGTTATTCAATACTGAAAGATAAGTAAGAGTTGCAACTCACTTAAAGACATCAATAAGGTACGAGGATAAGATCCAAAATGTTGTGATGAATGGAATTTTTTCCATTGTTAAAAGAGGTTCAATGAGAAACTTGAATGGTTTTGATAATTAACTTGAGAATAGAACAGCAGAAATATATTCCAGGTTGATATTTAACATATATGATTGTTATAGTTATATTGTTATAAGATATAAAAATAAAGTTGAAGCTGACAAAAATAACATTAAATCTTTTGTCAACTTTAACTTTATTGAAATATCTAAAAAATAAACTTTTTTTGCGCGCGCACATGATTTTAGTTTTTACTAGTGGACCTGCCCCTGCTTCGTACGTTTGGAATTTGAATGAGATGCCATTAGTGTTTAAGAAACCTCTGCCTGACCACTTAAGAGTTTATCGCTTTGGGAACTTTAGTTTAACGTAAAGAAAAGTGTAATTAGCAAGAAAATATGTTTATTTTATAAAGTCTAATCATCATTATACACGTATTTAAACATTGGTAGATTGGAAAGCTAAAATTAATTCTAACAAATCCTACCAAATAACCTTAACTCTTTGTTGTAAACCAATGACTTCCTAAACTACATTAGCCTTTAATGACACTCCACTAGCCCCTCTTGAACAGATTCGATACCTAGGACTCTACCTGAAATGACCCCATACAAGACTGAAACGACAAGAATCCCATTGGATGGGATATCAGCTGTATAAACTGGGAAAAGAATAGGTCCTAGGATACTGCCTTGAGGAACACCAGCAAACTGACTAAAAATGGATGAATATGAATTATTATGATTTACTTTGAAGGATCTGTCAGTGAGGTAGGACTTGATGATAAGGAAGTATGTATGGGGAAGGAAATTGCGGCGTTTGTACAACAGTCCCGGGTGCCTGTTGAAGTTTGCGTTCAATAATTTAGTTAATAAACTAAAGTTCACAACTGTTATTAATTTCAGTTTTCTATAGGTCTTAGGGTTCAGTTAATAAATAAAAAATTGTGTTTAGGCTACGTTTCGAGAATTTATTGTTCTCATATTCATGCTATTGCAAGGAAAAAACAACAACAACAGAATATTAAAATTTATAAACTATAATTAATAAATGATGTTATTGTTCCAAAGACAGAAAACACTTTTGAAGAAATTTAAGATTGCATTTAATTCATATCGAATGGATATACAGAAGTTATATATACATTTGAATTTTTTTTTTATTGTTATATACATATAAAAAAAATTATTTGTTATTTAATTACAATTTGAGACGAAATAGTTTCTTAAATAGACCTTTATGGATACAACAAACTTTGAAAGAACACTGTAAACAAAGATGTTAAAACTGATTTTTGTTTGGACCGAGAATCGATATTATATTTTTTATTATACAATAAAAAAATAAAAAAAAATTCTGACAACAGTAATTTGTAAAATCACTCACTACCTCTCAGAATCATTCCTAGCATCTTACGTATAAGGTTAAAAAATATGTTGTTAATTGTAATTGAGATATCTATTTGACTAAAGTGCATCTATACATTAAGAATTCAATGCATTCTTAAATTTATTCGACTACTTCAACACTTACTGGACAAACGCTTTAAAATTACAAAAAGACTTATTTATATGACCATCATAAGACCTATATTGGCTTATGGAGTTGAGCTAAGGGGTCTACTAAACCATCGCATTCTTCTCGTCTCAAATCCTTATAATCCAAAATCCTTAACGCTCCTTACTCTGTAACGAATAACCACATCCATAAAGACATTAATACTCCATATGTTACTGACTTAGCTAGAACCAGGTATCAATCATTCCATGAAAAAATCCATTTCCACTCCAGTCCACAAGTTTCTATCCTATCATCCTCTTCGATTACTGATACTCCTTCGAGGCGTCTGAAAAGAAGATATCCTTGAGACCTTCTAGTTTAGGATATATTAAGAGTGCTGCCAATGGGTAGCGTCTCTACATGTATTTCATGTCAATTTATTATGAACACCACATTTACTTGGCAAATATAAAAACAATATATCTAAATTGTAAATTCAAAATAAAACATAGATAACAAAAATTTTAACTTTCCTATATTAAGAAAACTTGATTCCAAAGTATGCTTCCAAAAACTATAGAAATTACAAAGGTTCCTCATTATATTTCGTATAATCAATTTAACATTCATTTCAAGGGATTAATTTAGTTTCCATGAGAATCCCATTTATTTTACAGAGAAAGATCTGTTTTAACAACTTTAGTTTATAGTTTTATAACAACTTGCCATTTATTTTTGTTTTATTTTTATTTTAACTTTTTTGCAATTAGGTACGTAATATTGTTAATGACATCTTGGGAGCTGAATGAAAGAATATTACTTGTACGACGGTGGCAACATAGAACTATCATTACCTCCCTCTTCGGTAATAACATGTGTTTATAAGTTTATGGGCTTACTAAAACTTTATATTAACTTTTACGATTTCATTAATTGCTTATTAACTTTCTCAAATCCTTGCGCTTTGCAGCGGTATAGTATACGTCTATTATATACTCATGTTTCAGGAACAAAGTTTTGATGACTTGGTTACAGAAAATTTATTTTTCCCTCCTAAAGAAAAGCTAAAGTGCAGTGTATTTAACTTATATACCTTCAGGAAAGATTGTGCTAAATGATAGTAAAAACCGTATCAAAATCCGTCCAGTGGTTTAGGATTTAGCGGAAACAAAGAATCGCATTTTCTTTTTTTTTTTAATTCCACTTACCTATATATATAGATAACATATTGTAAATATCTTAAGGAACATAGCAACTAAGGAACATTAATTATATTGTTGTTTTTTTTTTTTTTCATTTAACAAGTATATGCATTATTATTTTTCACATATCATTATATATATATATATATATATATATATATATATATATTTTTTTTTTTCCAATTATATGAGAACTTTTCTATTAGATTATATTAGAAATTATATTTGATTATGTTAGAAATTATTTTAGAACTAAAAGTTAATATTATAATTTTTTAAATGTTATCCTTGCAATAAAGGCTTTATTCATTCATTCACCTATATATAAAATATATAGTAAGGGAAAGTATTGCGATCGTGAACATTTTCTAATTCCAGTTTTCAACGGAAATAAACGTTTTAGGGTCCCCTGAGTCCAAATAACAAAGTCCCACATAAGGTCTGTGTGTATGTGTGTGTGGTAACTAGCGGAAGAAAACAAAAAGTCCTATGAAACTGAAATTTCATATGTAAGACAACTATACGCCCGAGATGTTACAGAAACTTTTTCATCAAAATCAACTGACCAGAACATGTACCATGCATTTTGCATCTTTTTACGATTTTCTCAAAAACGGCTCTAACGATTTTGATTAAAATCTATATATCGATGTCAAATTTGAAGGGATTTAATATGATGCAGGTTTCATTCTGATTGAAATAGTCTGACAGGGCTTAAATCCCGATATTTTAAAATCTCTTCCTATAAAGTACTTCTTATTTTGTAGATTTCATTATCTTATTAGCATTGATACGGGTAAATATCAAACTTGAGCGAATTTGATAAAAATCTAAAGGAGAAAGGTGCAAACATATTTTTTTAAGCAATTTTTGTGTTTTTGAACACATGAATAGTAATATAGATGTATAGTATACAGTTGGATAGCTAAAGATTTTAGAAAAAAGTAGTACATAATTCATGGAATTTTAAAGGTTAACGGAGAGTGATGAAAAGCCGATAAAACTAACTGATTGTAGTAGATAAAAATATAATAGATTATTTAATAAAACACATGTTTCTATTGAAATTCAAAATAATTAATTCTTTAACAATTTGTTAGTATCTTTAAATGTATTTAAGAATTCTTAAATTGATTTTAACAACGGAGGTAAGTGACAGCCGTGTGTTGCGCGCACCAGATTATATATATATAGATTGATAGATAGATTAAAAAGTTGTGAATTCCAACGTGTAAAACTTACGATTTTGTTAAAACCAATTCATATTATTGCTTTCGCATATGGTCATTTATGGGATTATTTATATCTACATTTTATGTACCCATACGTTCTTTAACAACGTCATTAGAAAAAAAAAACTGAGTACTAACTCAAAACAGCAAACGAAGAAATATGTGCATTGGAAGGTGAAGGGGTATTGCATCGTTATACAGCTGCGCTTTCGTCTTAACGCTTCGATGGTTACAGCTATTTCGAAAGATGTTATGCTTTACGATTATTTGAAGTATGATTGGGTTATGAACTTCGAACTTGTTCCAGATTACATGGCTATTGGCTATTGAGCTTTATGCTCAAGAGCTTAATAGAGTATATCAAAACATCAACCCTGATTGACTTCTCGATAAGACGAAGTGATTGAGGGTCGTCAGGTTAAAAATATTTTGAATAGGGGTCCAATCCACGCATTAAAAATCGTCCAGACCTTGCCGCTCGACATTTTTATTTTTTATTTTCATATTTTTTTTTTTTACCAGTTTTTGTCTATTCCTTCCTAAATAAAAATTGTAGATAAAATAGTTTTCTAATATTGGGTTGATGCAAAATTAATGCAGGTTTCCTCTATTGCAATATCTTAATTCCAATTGTGTAAACAAAGCTAATCCTAACATTGATCATTATTATACCAAAACAAACCTTATCTAATACCCTCTCTTTCACCATGAATTTATTTAGTAAAATCGTTTTGTTCAGTGTGTTCAAAGGTCTTGAATCGAAAATGTCAAAGTGCGATTTTCGTCAAATTTATTTTTACGAATTTAAATTAGGGCGCAGCGCTGCGCAAACGGCTCGTAATATTAATGAAGTGTGGGGTCAGGGGCTATTAATGAGTGCACGGTGCAGCGTTGGTTCCAGAAGTTTCGCAGAGGAGATTTCGACCTCGAAAACAAGGAAGGTCGGGGCCGTCATCTTGCTCTGGACAACGACCAGCTGAGGTCAAAAGTGGAAGAAGACCCAACCAAAACCACACGAGAAATGGCGGCGGAACTCGGAACTCAAAAATTGCAACGTCTTTGCCCAGCATTGATGAATCGGAAGGGGCCGATCCTGCTCCACGATATAACGCCAGACCACACGTTGCACAACCAACGCTTCGACGACTGCACGAGTTGGGCTACGAAGTTCTCCAACATCCGCCTTATTCACCTGACCTCTCTCCTACAGACTTCCACTTTTTCAGGCATCTGGACAACTTTTTGAGGGAGAAAAATTTTCAAAACCAGGACGACATTGAAAATTCTTTTCGTGATTTCATTGAGTCCAGGGATTCGGATTTTTTTTCTGGTGGAATAAGAAAGCTTGTTGAACGTTGGCAAAAGTGCATTGATTCAGATGGAAATTGTTTTGATTAAATATATATGGTTAAAGTAAAGATATGGCGTATTTACAATACCTACTAAAAACCTGCATTAATTTTGCATCAACCCAATACTTTTAGTGTTGCAGACATTTTAAGTCAGCTTTGCGGCTGAATGAAGTTTGGGAAAATCTTTCTAATTATTGTCATCTTATAGATATAAAATCGAAACAAAAATTGAAAATTAATTAAGAGTATGTTTTATATTTTTACCCTCCATACCTCATTACCAACATAGTGAAGAAAGTGGTTTAAAAATTTCTCGTAAATAAATAAAAACGAGACTTTTAGGGAATTAAAAGCATACAAAGGAAAAGAGACTCACTTTTTATTTTTTTAATTTTTATATAGCTTATTCATATTTCTACTTCCTGTAAAAATTTGAATATTGTGAACATAAAGGTACTATATCCATTTTAGGAAATTTTACAGAAAGCGCGAAAATCTCTCATTACTATATTATTAAACTAGCTAATTTGGATCTTTTTGCACTAAAATTTAGAATTATTTTTTTACTATAATAATAACATCATATTAAAGTTAGAAAATGAATTTTTTCAGAATGATTTCGAACGAAAATAAATGCGTAATTAGTACATTAAGAAAATGACCGTATTTCTAAATCGCGTTTTTTAAGGACTTGAGATTTCATTAGATAACATCAAATAGAATAACAAATAGATAAAACTAAATGATGAGTATACAAATATGTAAAAAAATCAATTTCGTAAGAAATGTCCTTTAGTACCTTTTGGAAATCAACGTCTCAATTTTTAAAAATGGACAAAATCCGTTTTTCGATAGGTTTACTAGGAAATATCTCAAAAGGGACAGAGTGAAAATTTATAAAATTAATACAGATTACATATCTATACGAAGTGTATAAGTGATATAAATAAGGTGATTGAGACTAAACGGATTTTTTAAACCATTTTCTTCACTATTTTGGTAATGAGTTGTGAGTACAAAAAATATAATACATACCTTTAACTTATCGTTAATTTTTGTTTAGATTCGATATTCATAAAATTACAAGAATTAGAATGATTTTCCCAATACATGTTTTCAGCCGCAAAGCTGACTCAAAATGGTTCTAACACTAAAAGTATTTGTCAGAAAAACTTTTTATCTACGGCATTTTTTTAAAGGAAGAGATAAAAAAAAATGGTAATAAAACCATGAAAATCAAAAGTGTTGAGCGGCAAAATTAATCAAAATTGGAAAAATTCAAACGGATTGACCCTTGTGTATTTGTTATTCTATTTAATTTAAATAATATACGTACACAATTCCGTTTAAGTCACAGAAAATGTTCAAAGAGAAAATAATCAACATTAAGACCCCCCAAGAAAAAAAATATAGGAGAACATGGTCTGGCTCCACATAGTAAAGAAGGAGATTTAAGTTAAATAATAACCGATCACGCACCAACCATTCAAAACTGATATAATAACACCGTTGTTAAGGAGACAAAATTTTAATAGCGTTTTTTATTTAATTTATTTATTGTTTTGATGTGTTTTTTTCACTTACATATGAATGAAATATATAGTAAGTTTTCAAACTCCAGTTTTCAACGGAAATACACGTTTTAGGGGCCCCTGAGTCCAAATAACCAAGTCCTACAAACATCTCTGAGTGTGTGTGTGTTGGAGTTACAATACACACACTCAGAACTTTTATATGTAACGCTTTAATATCTCTACATGATCGGTCCTAAGCCTTTCTTTGCCGTAAGGGCTGTATGTAACACCTATTTTATTGCTTGCCCATTAGCCTAGTTACCATTCGACACCTCAAGATGAGCTCCTCCATCTTCTCCGATTAGACATATTGCAGAACGGAATTTAAAAAGCTTAATTATTTAATTGGAAAATATGGTCACCCTGTTTTTACTTTCACTTACTTCTATATGAAATATATAGAAAGGAAAAGTTTTGCATGTCGTGAAAATGTTTTAATTACAATTTCTAACGGAAATACACCTCTTAGGGTTACCCAGTGTCCGAATAACCAAGTCGCGTGAAAAGATCTGTGTGTCCGTTTCCGTTCTATGTGTGTTTTTACTTTTACTTACCTATATAAATGAGGTTAAATGGGATCGTGAACATTCTGGAATTCAAGTTTTCCCAGAAAATACAAGTGTTGGGGTCCTCTGAGTCCAAATAACAACTCCAGCAAAAAGGTGTGTGTATGGTAAGTCTAGCGCCAAAACGAAAAGTCGTACGAAACTGAAATTTTACATTTTAGACAACTATACGTCTGAGATGTCACAGCAACTTTTTCTTTAAAATCGGCTTACCAGAAGGTCCATTCTATACCATGCATTTAGCAACCTTCTTACGATCTGCTCCAAAACGGCTCTACGATTCGAATTAAACTCTCTTACGAAACTAAAATTTCTCATTTAAAACCACTATAAGCTCGAAATGTCACAGCAACCTTTTCACTAAAATCGGCAGACCGGAAGTACTACTTTATCCTATGTATTTTACACCTTTTTACGATTTACTCGAAAACGACTTTAACCATTTCGATTAAACTCGCTACATCGATGTAAAATTTAATGGACTTTAAAATAATATAAGTTTTATTCTTATTGTAATATTCTGACAGGGATTAATTGGAAAATGTTTGTATTTTCTTCCTCTAAAGTACCTTTTATTTTGTACATTCCAAAGGATTAACCATATCATCTTATTAGCACTGATAAAAAAATGGCTAAATATAGAAGTCGAACGAATTCGATGACCAATTAAATGGAACACTAATATAGACATATTAATATACCGTTAGACAGAAAAATATTTTGAAAAGAATATTATCTTATAAACAAAGTTGTAAAAGATAATATAAAGTGATGAATAGGGGATAAGCATATCACCGATTACTGTACTTAACAATTTAATTATAGTTATATTATTTAATCTAAATCATATGCTTCCAATGAACCTGAATACACTTTTTATTTGAATTAACTTACGACATTTTTTTAAATTTAAGTTAATTCAATTATTCCTTAATTTATTTAAACAGCCGAGTTAAATGGAACTCGTGTGTTTCTTGCACCAGATTTATTTTAATCCTACAGCTAATGGAATCCTAATTAAGTCGATGCTTGTTTTGTTATAGGTCTAGAATTCACTGATATATAAATTGTTGAATTAGACTTTTCCGACGAAGAGTTTTTTTTGAGAATGGATAATTGATGATTAGGTTTTTACTTGGCGATTGGACAAACTTAAAAAAAAAAAAAAATTCTTCCTGATGAATTTCTTGATAATTATGTATTTTTACTTACTCATCACAATATGTTTATAAGCCAGAAATTGTTTTTTTTTTATCTCTGTTTCGAAGGTACCTTCTCTTAGTAAGTATCTTTTTTTACCTATTTATAATAAATTACATACTACCCCAGTTATTTTATACAAGAAGTCGATACAGCTGAATCCTACATGTTTACTCATCCATACGCCTGCAAGAACCTGTTGGGTCGTAACAGAATTTCAAGTATAACGGAAGGAATGTATGGAAAAAGTATACAAGACACGCTTTCTTTCCATGTGTTTGCCCTCCTAATTACTGCATGGACAATCAGTCAGCCGAGAAGAAATTTCTCCGCCTGCAAACCATTCAACCTGTGCATCAAGGAAATTCTCTGAGTCACTGAGTGGGTGTTTTGCTGATGCATCGCTAGGGAAAAGAATGGATTTTTACTTGTACAAAATTACTTATCAAAAGCTTATATTATTATTATTACTAAATACCCATTTAAAAAAAAGTTTCCAGACCTTCCGGATCGCCTGAACTTGGCGATAGCCCTTCTTTGAAAATTTAAATTAATAAGAAACACAATGCTTACGATGAAATTTCTGCAACAAGTAGTGCAACGATGAGACTATACAAGAAAAAAAATAAGCGTATAAGTTTTAGTTGATTTAAATTTTCATAATTTTTTTTTTTGCTACTAGGTTATATGTTGTAAGGGGTAAAACTGTATACAGTACTCTCTAGACTATTCTAGTTTTGTTTCGTTCTGAACTATTAAAAAATACAGGAGTTAATAATTTTCAAAGAAAATATTATTTTAAAAGGGAAGAGATTTTTACAACTTAAGAACCACCTTAGTCCCAGTCACCAAATTGATGTCCTTTATAAACAATTATATACCGGAGTAAAATTCATATTTTTTCAGTCAGTCCCTTTTATGATATTCTCATGTAAAACCTAGCGAAAACGAGTTTTTGCCATTTTTGAAATTTCATTTAAAAAAAAGGACTATGTTTCAAGATCAAAATTTTTACAGAAAGTATGGCTATGACTAAGCTATGTAAGAAAATAATCAAAGGTCTCTTTTCCTTTATAGACATTTAACTCCTAAAAGTCTCATTTCTTATTAATTTTTGAGAATTTTTTAAACCGCTTTCTTCACTTTTAAGGTAATAACTGTTACAGAAAACATATATAAAGTATTCCTTATCTTTTTGTTAGTTTTTGTTTTGACTGGATATCTGCCAAATTACCAGAATTAGAGAGATTTTCCCAACACATGTTTTCAGTCGCGAAGCTGTTGCACTATTTGCCCAAAAAAAATTTAATCCACAGTTTTTTTTATTTATAAAAGAATATAGAATAAACGGTTAAATAATCATTAAAATAAAAAATGTTGAGTGGTAAAAATTGGACGATTACAAATGGATTTATAATATATATATATATATAATATATATATATATATATATATATATATATATATATATATATATATTTTTTTTTTTTTTTGTTTTTTTTGTTTTTTTGGGCGCGAAAAGGCCTTAAAGACCACGCGAATATCATGCTCAGGTTTCCTTCCTCGACTTCCTTCTCTTCCATATTTCCCTCTCATGAGCTCCGCATGTTTGCGCTTTCTTTCCTCCGACCACGCGTAATCCCTTTTTTGGCGTTCTTTGACCACGAAGACCTTTATATTGTTCAGTGAACTTCTGTAAGTCTCTCTATCCCCACATTCTGAATCCCTCAGTCCTGCTGAATCCATGTCGACCCTGATCTGCTTGAAAAAACCAGTCGTGTTCTTGCGCTGGTGGAATCGTCGGAAGATTTCCCGGTTTAACCTTTCAGGGCTCATCCTCATCATGTGCCCATAGAATTTGAGCCTTCTTACCCTGATGTATATATATATTTCTCATGTACGATTGTATAAACTCATGCTCAAATTGGATTGATTGTAATATTACTCATTAAAGAACTGTTTCTGTAGCAATAATAATAAACTGATGCTGAAGATATATAGAAAAAAGTGTTTTTTTTTTTTTTTTAATAAGGTTAGTAGGGGGTCGCCTGTGGTGTAGTGGCTAGCATATCAACCCTCTATGCCCAAGGTCGCAGGCTCTTTTAATAAGATAAAAAAATCCTTAGTTATGCCGTCCTTTAGAAGGGACGAAAAAAGGGTGGTCCCTTGCCTGTGCGATATCAGTTACTTGTTAAAGACCCTCATCCAAATGAAACCCAGATAGCCAAAAATTTAGGACTTCCACTGTAGCATCGCAGCATAAAGTGAAGTTAAAGGAATAAAATAAAGTTATTATTCGAAAGGTCCATGGATATAATGTTTTCTCGCCTTTAAGGATTGGGATAAAAAGGCATCTGCAGGTAATGTCTTTAGAAATTTAATTATTTATTTTGTTGATGCTCTTAATAGAAACAAATATTAGTGTTTGACAAATATTCAGTCATGGATGAAAGACTGACATTTACACAGCACACAAATTATGTGTGTAACAAAGTCAACAGAGCTCTGTGTACTATAGGGGTACTCACTACGTTTGCTATAGCACATTTTCTGTGCTAATTTGCTAAACCCGTCGAGTTACTACAGTAGCCTGCTCTGCGGGTTTAGCAAAATACCACAAAAAATGTGCTATAGCAAACTTAGTGAGTAGCCCTTATATCCATATTTTAACATACACTCTAAATTAAATTTAACTGATAAATAATTGTTATATAAGGCTTGTTTACGACCAATTCTAACTTAAGCATGCTCAATATTTAGCTATTGTGTAAATCAAACTACAAAAAATTACAAACGCTACAAAATAAATGTATAAGAATCCGTGGAAATGATTCATGCAATAAAAGAATCAAAACCATGCATTTAGAATTGAGAGTACTTATTATTAAAAATTATATAAACAAGCTTAGTAAACATTTTTTCCAAATATTTAATTAACATAAATTTAATTAAAAAACAAAAATTAGAACTATAAAAATAGTACAAAGCGTATGTACACAAACGAACTAAGCATCTATTGCTGTAAGATACATTTTATGTTTTTTTACCAATTGTGGAAGTTTTTATTCTATTTATCTTTCTTTTATTTATTGATGTATCTGTATCCTATGCTTATGTTATTATGTGATTAATTAAGAGACTGGTTTACTTTGGCACAGCATTATTTACGTTTTGTATATATTATTATATATTGCAATAAAGATTATATTTAAAAAAAAAATTAATCATACAAACATTCTTGGAGTAAGAGGTATGATTATTTTTTTGTTTATTTCATTTGAAGGTAAACTGAAGCCCTGTGCGGTCTTTATATTAGAATCAACGCATTATTTCTATTGAATGTGGAGGTTTAATGCTTGATCCTTTGTAATAATCTGTTAGAAAACTTTGTCCAGTTTAAGTTGATTGAAGAGGGTTCAAAGCCTACTCAACGCCCGCTTTCTGATTATAGGCGATCACGTATTCACTGTTGTGACAATAGACCAGGAAATTAAGGTGAGTTTTCACTTTCAGACAAAGCCGCGGAGATTGCAAAGGCAAACAAAAAAAAATCCCACGCTCCCGAATCAGGATCATCCTTGATGTTTTTGCGAACATTATGTTGGTTGTGGTATGCCTTATAGTAGTAGGAAGAAAATTTTTGAAAATAAAAATTTGATAAAAATCATTTTAGCTCTTCCTCTCTAGAGTGCTAGTTTTTACATTGTGTTGTTGCATAATTTTTATTTTGCATTTATTCCTGCGAAACATTGCCCTGAAGAATAATGTAAATGCACGATCGATTGCAAATTAATCTCGTTTCAAATTCGCCAATCGAATATTTAAGAACAAACATTAAACGAAAAATTAAAATGTTTTTTTAGAGGAGGGGGCGGGGGTATATAGGGAGATATATTCAAACAAAATATAATTAAGTAATACAACTAATTAGAAAAAATAATTGTACCTATGAACAGGTGCTGGGATATGCCGATGAGTTGGACCTGGTTGCGAGATCCTTTCAGGCCCTGATGGTGGCATTTCTGAGGCTACCTGAAGCAGCAGAAGCAATGGACATGACGGTTAACCAATAGAAAACTAAATATATGCGAGCTGGACCTGGTATAGTGGCTACTGTTGGAGGAGAGGTGAAGATGGTTCCATTTTCGTTTGAATGTGTAGACCAGTCCACCTATTTAGGCTTTGTGGTCAGCAGCAATAACAGGATCACCCTGGAAACACGCCAGCGTCTTGTGAAGGCCAAAAATTGCTATTTTGGACTTGGGAAGTACTTGAGGAGTCGAGCTATTGCTCGCACCAAATGCCAGCTCTACAAGACATTAATCAGGACAGTCCTCACTTACGGATTGGAAGCCTAGACCCTGACAAGCGCCGATGAAAAGGAGATCTTGGCCTTCGAAAGAAAAATTCTGCGCCAAATATTTGGATGTGTCAAGTTAGTCGAGAAACGAAGCAGGCGAACCAACAGGGAGGTCTACTAGCTGTTCGGTGAGGGAGGCGTGATGCGGTACATAAGGCTTGGGAGGATGAGCTGGGCTGGCCATGTCGTCAGGATGCCAGTGGATGAGATTCCGAGAAAGTTACTGGACGGTAGGCTGCATCGGACCAGAGGAAGAGGACACTCAAGACTGAGATAGGAGAATGCTTTTATCAAGAATTCCAGGGAACTTCTTAGCGTCTACAACTGGAGAGCGGCCGCGCTAGACCGAGCTACATGGTGAAGGCTCATTGAGGAGACCAAGGTCCAAACTGTACTGTAGAGCTACGGATTATTATTATTATATGCTCCTACTAGCTTCATGAACTCTCACAATACCTCACTCTCATGAATTTTCATCCACCTCTACGCTCACTGTGTAGCGCGGCATTAATTTAAAAAGGGGGCAAGCTTTGAGCACCTAGTTACCAAAAAAAAGCACTAGATAACGTCCGTTTTTTTCACAGGATTTAGACGCTAGTGTCTAAATCAGTCATTTCCTATTTTAAAGTTTAAGTTCCTAGTCATAGATCGAAATTTATTCTTTGCGGTCCTGCCTGAAACAATCTCGGATCAAATAAAGAAATAAAATTTTATAAATATATTTAATAAAATTAAAATAAGAATTTATTTAAAATATTAATATCAGGACAACGTAAAATTTACGCATCTTTAGCTAGAGGTATTTTTGAGATCCGTAACTGGTTCTGGCTTTAATATGACGAAAACATTTAAGGTGAAAAGCATCAAGGACGTCTGGTTGTGAAGATGCTCTGAGGAAAAGGTGTAATACTTCTTAAACTACCTTCCTTTATTATTTTTTTTAAATTATAAATTTTTATCATGTATACCTTATATTTTTACATTCTAGTCATCAATATGATTTTTAGTACGACGCGCATTATAAAACCCAATATATTTTGCAGCAGTCCATTTCATGTAAATTATTTCTCTCGAACAATCTTGGAACTTTTAATTCTTATTTGGAGAGCCTACTAAATTATTGAGTTTCAGAAACGAAAACCAGGGGAAGATGGTTTGAGGAAAGTATAGAAAAGTAATGACATCAGGACAGAAATAATAATAATTCTTTGTTTATTCTGAGACAAGTCCCTTTAGAATATTATTACAGTAAATAAAATTTGAGCTTTAGACTCTTAGTGTAAAATAACTATAAATAAAAGAATTAAACGATCAAAATGAACAAACAAAAAAACTCAAGAGACAAATTCCAATAATAATGTTCAATTTGGAAATTTGAATATGGAAAATACCTCTCAATTTTTAAAATAAATTGCATTAGATAAAAAAATTAAAATATACAGTTTGGAAAAAAAAAAAACAAATAAATAAATAAAACAAAAATACAACTCTGAACTTTAAAAAAAAATTGGAATACAATAAATAAAGAAAATAAAAGTAAAAATATACAGTTTGGATAAAAGAAGAAATTTACAACAACCCTGAAAATATAAAAAAAAAACTTTGTGAATAAAAAGCATTCTCTAGGAGGACTTCCTTCAGACGGAAAGTTAGACTGAAAGTTATCAAATAAAAACCAGTGTACATAAATAGAAAGTGATGAGTAGAATATTATTTGGTGTGTTTCTAGTTATTATAATTGAGTCCGGACCTAGTAAAAAAAAAAAAAAAAGAAAAAAAAGTTCCGAAAGATTTGGTGAATTTGCCAGACACATTGCAAGTGAAATACAGCAGGATCTTCCCTTTGATCTTTGTATGGTTTATATGAACGTATTAGAATGAAATTTTTCAAGGCACGAATATTTAGAGGGTGGTAAATTTAGTGCAAACACTGTAAATTTCCAATTTACAACAAAAGGTCAATAACATTTTCAATTACGTTGCCGCTTATGATCCTACACATAAAATTCTCATTATTTAAATTTCCTTAGCTCAAAAAAAAACTAACTAAAAAACCTCTTATTCTTAACTCCCTCCGCATAAAATATATTAACTTTTGTCCTAATGTACTTGTCTGTGATCCTCTGTGATGTATAAAAAAACGGCCACCCACTAATACAGTATACAATAACTCATCTGATATCACTGGTAGTTACTACAGCTAGAGCAAATGCAACGAACATTAGATACCATGTATCAATCAATCATGACTAATGAGATTCATGAGCCTAATTAAAAAACAAATATCCTTACATTTTGAATTATTTAAAATCATGAAATGTCGACCACTGCACTATTTAATTGCTCGCTCAGCAATGTAGGCCTAAACGACATCAGTGAGGATTAGAAAGTGAAAAAAACCATTCAAGTAAAGGTCCTTTAACGAACAAAAAAGATCAGATGACATAAGTGCTAGAAAGCTATCGTGTTATGGTACGTTCATATGTTTAATGTCCATAAATACATAAATGTGACTTCACTGTTTTATTTATTTATTTTTTTTTTACTTACACTTACCTATATATGAAATATGTAGTAAGGAAAAATATTGCGATCGTGAAAAATTCTGACCTCGAGTTTTCAATTTTAGACAGATTTTTATATAACAAATGGGATGTATTAAATAAATAAAATGACCGTTTATCAAATTCAAAATTTCAAACTACAGTAATTATTTTAATTCTATCTAATACTTACTAATAATTTAAAATCCATTTAGAGGTATTTATAAGCTTTTTTAATCCCATTAGACTTCTTAAAAAAAAAAAAAGCCTCAGTTTAGTTATTTGTTTCAAAGAAGAAACATGACACAGTGTCCTGCGAAATTCTCGTAATTATAAGGCATTACTAAAACCAATAAATATGAAGAAGGTGTTTTTGACTTGCTACACTGCGCGCAGTAAGTAACAAAAAATTAGCAGTGGATACACGACGTTGAAAAGAAAGAAGGGATCCGGACGACCATTAATATATATTGAAGAGAGAATGGTTGACTGTGTGAGTGAGTGAGAGAAGTTAGTTCAGGGTGCAGTTAAAAGAACACACAATTAAGATATAAACTGGTGCCGACGTTTCGGCCTAAAGTATAGGCCTTCTTCAGGGCTATAAAAACCAAAAGTAACAACCAGATGTAGAATACAAAATAAAGCGATAAGTAAAAGAAATATACAGATAAAAACAAAGTGAAATGAAGGTAATGACAAAAGACAAATATAAAATAGGACAAATATAGGAACAAAAGATAGTAGAAAGATAATATAAAATAAAATAAAAAGAGGTGAAAGATATTAAATCAGACATGAGTACGTACCGCTTTGAAGGAGAACGTCAGAACATTGAAGAAAAAAAAAAAAAAAGTCGGCACCAGATTATTAAGTTCACATCTTAATTGTGTGTTGTTTTGACTGCACCCTGAACTAACTTTTCTCAATTAATAGATATTGATGAGGATCTGTAGGAAGCTGTTGAGTCAAACAAAAATAAAATTAGTGACCATGTACTCTCCATGGGAAAGGTAAAAAAGAGCAGTAGACTGTTCTCTCATAAACTTACTTCTCAGCATTCACCTCACACTTCCCGTCGAGCCAAAGAAATTATTGAGGAACTCGATAGGTTCCAACTCCGGATTATTACTTTTTTTCGATCCATGGCCCAGTTTCTTCAAGGGGAAAAAATTGATAATTTTGCGGAAGTTAGCCAAGAGCAACTGGCTAATGACGGTAGATAACAATGGAGTATACTTTATGTTTTAATGACATTTTATATGAAAGAAATAATTTTGTTGAAAAACGGTCATTTTTTTTTTTTTTTTTTAATCCTATTAAGCAGGGTGTCTCATAAATGTCTTGTTATACTGTGGGAACAGATAAGTGGAACAAAAAAGTTCATGTCATATGATATTTTCGATTAGTCATAACGAATAGTCCGATTCCTAACGGTTAAGGAGGAAAATCAGATTTTACTGTTGTCCATGTTTTTTCATATATATTATCGCACTTTCGAATTTTGCCTTTTGCACTCCTAAAATAGCAGTTTTCCCCATAGTGTGTTGTGGCTATTGGGCCCTACCTCAGCCTTAACTGGCTCATACCAGTGGAGCAGCTGAGAGAGAATCGCTGGGATCTCTTGGATTCCGCTTTTCTCTCCAAAAGTGGAGAGAAAAGCCTAGTCTGGGGTTCCTTTAGCAGATTGCAAATATTGTATATAGTTATGATTGTGAGTATGATGTTAATTTATTTCTCATTTTGCATTTATCTCAATTATAGGTTGTTGTTTTGCTTTTTATTTTTATTTGATGTATATTATGTAATTTGACTTTATTATTATTTATTGCATGATTGTGGTCCCATATCACTAATACTAATGTTCATTTAGAGACAAATTGTAATATATCTCAATGGATAAAAAAATTAAAAATTTAATTAAATTAAAATGGTTCAAAACAAACCTATCTTCTTTGGCAAATCAAGGATACGAGGAGGTGAAAGTTCTTCGTTATTTAATGATATTCCAAGCATTTTCTTATATCACAAAAATGAATGTATATTATACAAACGGCTCATATATGATTTAACCACTCATATTTATGCGCCATGACCATTATGTGCAACATGATCGTATTGTTCTCAGAACACTCCTTCCCCCACTTTTCCCTGAAGCTTATAAAATTATGAGCATAAATTCTGGTTTAGTTGGAAGCGAGCAGGTGATTAATACAAGGCTCAGCAAGTCGGTATGGCTGGACTCTCATGAATAGTGGGAACAGCCTTTTGCGAAGTTTTTAACAAAAAAGAAAGGAGAAGTGGGCAAGAACATGTTAAAGGCTGGGGAGAAGATTATAGCTGTAGACTGAAGATGGGCAAAAACAACCTTTTTAAAAATTTATTTTAAAGAAATTTACACCTGTATTATGCAATAAAACATTATGTAAATGTGTTAATTAATCATACGGGCTTGATACAGGCATGAGAAGAAACTACCCAGTAGTAGCACTTCAGTGTTTATTTAATGTAGTCGGTCGCGAGGCCATCGTCTTTTCAGGGATTATCAGGAATAGATGGTAATGAGAGGTTGCGGACGAGTGGGTTGGAGTGGACGGGTAATTTGGAATTAAAGGAGGTAAATCTGGTCCGGGCTAGGTCTGCAACTAATGAAATATTTAGGTTTTTATGGATTATTGTATTGATGACAAAGTAAGGGATTTAGGATCTTTCGGAGGATTTTGGATTGCAAGGATTGAATGCGGGAAGAATTGGATGGTTTGGTAGATCCTCATAACTCATATGTCCAAATAGGTCTAATGATGGTAATATAAATTAATGTATTGTGATATGTGGAAAGAAAAACAACCTTAAGGAATATTTTTCTTATAAGCATGCACCGCTAGATTAGTCGTTGTTAGGCACAAAGTATGCTTCAACATAATTCCAAAAAGAAAATTTGTGCTTAATATATACCTCATAAATGTCTAATCATATTGTGTGGGAGCCGATAGTAGACCTCAAGATAGTAGACCTCAAGAAAAACAAAAAAAAATTAAATGACCCATAGTTCGATAATCAACGGTTAAAGAGGAAAATTAAATTTTGGGATTTTTGTTTTGTTATCCATGGTTTTCATTGATAATAATTAATAATAATATTGATAATGAACTCTTTAACTTTCTGTAATATAGCCAACAAAGCTAATCAAATATCGAGGTATTCTCTTAAGACAACTGTGATATTTTTAAGACCTGGTAATAATGATAGTTAATTATTAGTGTTTACAATCCCTTACCTTGATCACACCCTTCGTTATTGGCCAATTATTGAAAACAGCACTTGTAGATATTCAAATTGAATGCTTTCTCTCCTAATCATCAGAGGCTATTATACTATGTTGAGTAACATTAATGAAGGAAAACTGCTATATTAGATTTTTTTTGTTTGCCTTGAGTTAAGATACATACAAGTTACGTGGGTAACACGTTCCATTTCTTGGATAGACTTTTTTTTCTTGTTTTTTTTTTTTTTTGCTGTTATTCTGTTAAGTTGATGTTAAGTGGACGCTGTCCGAAACTCGCCGGATAGTTCATTTATTCGTGATAATAACTGCCTTTGCGAAGACCCACCCCAAAGGTGCTTTCTCCTTCGAACCGCCTCCTCCTAATGAAACATTGCTATAATCATGCAAATGCCAGGGCACTCTTTTTTTTTTTTTTCTTTCACCGCGGAGATCCTGAAATCGAAAGTAACCAAGCGAGCCAGCGTCCGACCGCCTCAAACTGCCTCTTACTCATTTAGTCCTTGGCCTTTGCTAATGCCGTTTTTTTAATTCTAATAATAGCAGAAAATACAGCCTGGACCAAATCACTTTAAAGGCGGCTTCCTTCTTGTGAGTAATAAACCAGTTTTCCAACCCTAGGGTTTATCAGGAAAAAACACAACAAAAAACGAAGGTACAAGGTTCCCTCGCAAAAGCTAGTCATGAAACTATGAATAACACTTTAATCAAAACTGATCTATTCGTATGTACTCTTCCTACTTTATAGATGATTTTCTCAGTTATTATTTCATCTAACACTAATTTTAATAACAAAACAAGAATAAATTGACACTTGTGTATATATATTATTGGAA
The DNA here is from genome assembly GCA_023052935.1 of Piezodorus guildinii. Lineage (NCBI taxonomy): Eukaryota > Metazoa > Arthropoda > Insecta > Hemiptera > Pentatomidae > Piezodorus > Piezodorus guildinii. The sequence goes on from CM041295.1 coordinate 86,311,174, forward strand.
TATTGAGAAATGAACAGGGTACCATGATTTAAAAAAACAACTTGGAATTAACCAAAGTTACCGAAGAAGAAATGGACAAAAAAAGATTTAAAAAAAAAAAAAAAAAAGGTTATACCAGTGACAAAATCCCCGAGAAACGTAACAAATAGAGCGAAGAAAAAAAAAAAAAAATCTGTACCACTACAATCCATAAAATTTTTTGGGCTCATTACATGTAGAGTACTTTTTCTAGGCCAATGGCCGTGCAATGAGGTGATTCAGCCGAGATCATGCACAGCCGCCAGGTTTTTCCCCCATTTAATTGAGGCTGGGTGTGCCCCAGGAGGGTCTCCATACCCCAGTATCGCCCCCCCCCCCCCGGCCGAAATATCAGAATAAATAATATTCCACCACAGCCGGGATTTGAACCCAGGACCCGGAGCACAGTAGGCTAGCGTTCTACGCACTAGACCACGCTCCAGAGCGAAAAAAGAAGAGCTAAATTCTCGCTAAGAATAAAAAACCGATTGGCCAAAAAATGGAACATCTTTACTTAGCGTCTTCCACTTTGAGAGCTTTACGACTGATAATTATATATTTTTATTCACTTGCCTTTAAAACTGTATTCAATACACAGGACGTCTGATAAATGTCCATTCATATTGTAGGCGCAGATACTTTTGGGGGCCGAAAAATGCGTATTATAAGAAGAAAATTTTCAATGTGATTTACACATTTTAGTCAACTTGTACTACTTTTTTTTTTTTTTTTTTTTTTTTTTTGTCTGCCACATCAAACTGGTCGGAATCAAAAATGGCGGCCATCCAAAATGGTCCAAATCAAGGAATTGGCCTTATTTTAACATTATAAAGGTAAATATTACAAAAACCAAGCATTGTACAAAAATACTAATTATAAAATAAATTGATGAACATTAAATAAGCTTCGATTCGAGAGCTGATAGACGTCTGTAGGTCTTATTGGTACCAAGATATCCTTGACCATATAATACATTGTCTAACTACGAAAATTGACCAAATCTAATTCGGACCCAGCTCTTGGAATTTACAGAACACAACTCTTAACACTATTTACAGATTGGCTCTCAATTGCAAGGTACAAGACAGAATGGTACTGGATTGCCAAAATTCTAATGCATAATCTTGAAAAAGAGAGGTTTTATATATATATATATATATATATATAAAAACACTATTAAATACAACGAGTAAATATAATGATCTATGATATTGTGACACGACAGAAATAGGGGGTAGTTTCCATTCGTAGCACTCTAATAACTACATATGTTTGGAAGGTCCCTTCTCCGATCTTATTTTTAGACACCTCCGAGGATTTTCAGAAGAGGAAGACAAGTTTGGAGCTAGTCAATTTGAGAGGGAATGGAGGTTGACATGGTAAAAAAGGTAAATAAGATCGATTATATTTCACAACATATTGAATGGACGGTTTTATTGGTGACAAAATGAGAATTATTGAAAATTGATATTTTGAATTGTAAGGAATTTATTTTGAATACTAGAAGAAATCGATGGCTTAGTGGAGACTTATATCGCAAGATATTGTTTTGAATGATTCCGTTTAATCACCCTAGTACAAGGTTTTAGAGGAGGCAGGGATATATCTTGATTCCGCAATGAATGAATGGTAAAATGAAATGAAATGAAAAATAATTTTTATTGGGACATTTTATCCCCTAAGAATAATATACAGTGAACAGAAGAAGTCCAATTTGTCTGGCTTCATTTGAAATATAACTATTTAGTCAAGTAAATTATATAAGGTTAATATGAACAAAAGGTACAAAAAAAAAAAAAAACACAGATAACAACATCAAATGAGTTTAGTTAAGTATTATCAGAGTCTAGATTTATCACATATGAGTGGAAGATTGATTTTTGAGAAGGTGGTTATATAATTGGAGTTTGAATGTGGTAAGGGATGACACTTTTCGGAGGGAGATGGGTAAAGAGTTCCAAAGTATGGTAGCACGGATAATGAAAGACTTTTAATAGGATACTGTTCTATGAGAGGGAAGGTATAGATCGATGGGTTGGGATCTTGTATTTAGGGTGTGCACAGAAGAGCTCGGAGTAAGGAGGTCAAAGGTATAGGAAGTTTATCTGGTTCGTGAGGATTGGAATAGGATCATGCCAAGTAGGTATTTTCTTCTGGATTCGGGATAGAGCCTCCTTTGACCATATTACCAGTGAGAGACGTTCGACTGTCTAGAGAGGCCGTACATAAATCTTATAAACCTATTTAGTAATATTTTTAGCCTCGTCTCGTTTTCGCCACTGAGTCCCCCATATACTAGGCATTCGTAGTCAAAGTTGGACAGAATGAGAGAAGACACTAAGAGACTAGGAGGTACTTCTAGGAAAAGAGTCACGGAAACGTATAAGCTGTTTTAAGATAGAGATGGAATTTCAGGTATTTTGGGGATTATGGTTACTCCACTTTAAGTTTTGATCAAACATAACTCCTAGATTTTTATGGAGTTTTGGAATTGGATAGGAGTTTTATTGAGAGTGATGGATAGTAAGGAAATGAATAGAGGAAAGGTTTTGAGCCAATAATTATTGCCTTTGTTTTCACTGGATTTAGGCTCTGCATATTTTCCGAAGCCCAGCGGTAAATGCTATTAATATCTTAAAATGAACTAAAATTACGTGTATATTATTTGTTTTCTAGACAGAACAATATCATCAAAGAAGAGGGAGTAAATTTCATTAAAACTGTTGCAGATACTTTTCTCTAAAGCCCCTCAAAATTGATTCAGAATCGGTATCAAACACTATGTTATCAAGATCAAGCTATTAAAATATATCGCACGAGATAAAAATCTCTTGATATGACCCCAAAACGAAAACTGTAACAAGTTCTAAATGAATGTGTTCATTAGCAACACGCAAACACAATAACTTATTCATTGTGGGAATTCGCAGAAACCTTTTGAAGCAAGAGAAACTAGTCTATTAGCAGAAGTAGATTTCCTTGATCGCCGCGATACCCAGGAAATGGAGTAGGGCTAATATTCGTGCCGAGTAAGTTATAACTAAAATATATTTATATAGCATTTCGTGTTGTTGAGGGAGGAGAGTATAAAATCTGATAGTTCAACACTTTGGAAGTATCTATTCTGAAGTTTAATACCATTGAAGATATATAAAACAAAGTCCTGTGTTATGCACTTTCATTTAATTCTCTTGCCAGTTGAAATTAATTTTTCAGTAAAGTTTATTTTTTATAAAGCATTCAATTTATTTCAAATTTAATAATGTATCAATAGAAATTTTTTTTATGACAATTACAGAAGTTAATGCGTTTTGTGTCGTACTCACTTTCTATAGTTTTGCATGTCAGATAAAATTAGATTGTTTTAGCTTTCCAATGGTTTATAGTACATCTGTATTCTTATTTTCGAAAAATAAATATATCAATCTGAAAAATATTTTTGCTTGTCTCTCGTTTAGTTAAACATAATTTTATTTCCTATTTTACAATTTATACGTTGCATGGGTTCCAAAAGTTACTATATGACATTTTTTACGAAATTGATATTTTGACATATTTATATTCTCATAATTTAGTTTTATCTAAATCTTCTATTTGATTTTATCTAATAAACACGCAACTCCTTTAAAAACGCGATTCAGAAATACAATTATTTTCTAAAGGTACTGATCTCACATTTCATTTCGTTCCAAATCATACTAAAACATTTCATTCTATAACTTTAAAATAGTGTTATTAATATAATAAAAATATATTCTAGATTTAATTGCGAAAAAATTAAAATAAAGTGGGTTAATAAAATAGTAATGAGAGATTTTTGCGCTTCTTGTAAAATTTCTTAAAATTGATATAGTACCTTCTTGAAATTACCGTCTCATATATCCTTTTATCATCAGAGGAAGAAAAGTTAGAATTTAAGCGTCCCTCAGCCGTTGTTCACTGACATGACTAATCGTTATGTTTCACAATACTTATATACATAGTATGTATCTTTATTATGTTAATAACAACAACCTTCATCATTCAATCATGGGCATACGTAAGGAGAGTCAGACGTATATATATATACAGGTTGTCTCGTCATAGACTAGACCTTAAGTGGTTTAAAAAAGTTCATATGATCAATAGTCTGATTCTGAAAGGTTAGAGAGGAAAATAAAATGATGCTGTTCTCTATGGTTTTCATCCGAAAAATTCAAACATTTCAACTTGAAATGAAAAAAGTTAGTAAGTTCCCTGAAAATCAGATAGTGAAACCCTCAAAATAAGAAAGTAAGTGACACACAACGTCATGCAGAAAATCAAATTTTAATATTTTAAAGAATATTCGGACATTTCTTGGAGCTATTACTCTACTACCGTTAGGTATTAAATTTTTATGATCTCGAAAAAACATTTTCCATTTAATTAGCTTTAAAATAGTAGAAGTTAATAAATATAATTTTCAGAAATAAAAAGGAGTATCTATACTTGATTTTATTTATATTTTCTATATTTACACTAATAATTTTCAGGTATCATTTCACGTAGCCTCCATTGACTATAAATACCAGAGATGCGATTGAGAGAGACCAGCGCTTGGTCTCTTGAATAAGTCTGATTTTCTCTCCATACGTGGAGGGACAAGTCTCGTTGGGGTTCCCATGGATGGCTGCTGTAAATACTGTAGATAGATATGGGGGTAATAATATCAGTTATTAGTAATATATAATAATATGTAATATGGTTATTAATAATTGACCACCAGTGATTGGGCTTTGGCTTGTTAGTCGATGTCGTAATGATTCTTGGTTTCCGCGAACTCCTTCTAAATTAGTGGACGGATTTTGATACGGTTTTTACTATCATATAAGGCATTCTTTTATTTACAGAGTCCAAATTAAGAAAAATTTCGATTTATAAATCCTTATAGAATCATAAAAAAAAAAAAAAAAAAAAAAAAAAAAAAAAAAACAAGAACTCAACCACATTTTGCGGGAAAGTATTAGGTTTTGTACTATTATTGAAGAACATACGAATGATATTCCATATTGTTTTTATTAGAAATAATTCATATATCTACTGGTTTCTCCTTATTAAATTATAGAATTCTTTTATATTTACCAATTTTTTTATCAATGCTTGAATGATTGGTTATATCTATTCGACAAAAGTAGATGTATAAAGGAAGAAAATTTGGCGTTTCAGTCCTATCAGTCCCTATCTCCAGCTTTCGAAGACATTTCCTCGGATCATGTATTTTTCAAATCATTAACTCCCACCACTCATTTTACTATATGTTTACAGCCTTCTGGCATTTAAATCCTCAACCCATCACCAGGAAACAAGATCCCATCTGTCCGACCTCCTCACTCCTATCCATAGAACCAAAAAATATGACTGCTCCTTTTTAGCCCGTTTCATTGCCTTATGGAATACTCTCCCGTCAAACATCAAACAGTTGAACACTTAGCGGCTAGGTTTTTCAACCAATTAAAATTAACCACTTTATAGGTTCAAGTAAGGATTCAAAAGAAAGAAAAAAATACTCTGGATCTTACACTGATATTATTGATACTAAGTATGGATATATGTACCTCTAATTTTATTTTTTCTAAAAAAGGAAAATAAAATGACTTCGTAAGTACGTAAGTAGAGATGGACAATTTGGAATGAAAGGGATTTTATCTATTTCGGGCTAAGTCTGCAACTAATGGGATATTAAGGTCTTTATAGATTATTTTATTGATGACGAAGTAAGGGGAATTTAGGATGTTTCGGGGGATATCTCATTGATGATTCCAAATTTTCCATCTCTTCTATTCCTGATCATCCTCCGAGGCGGCTGAAAAAGATGATGGCCTCGAGACCTAACTGATCTCAATAAACTCAGAAGTGCTACCACTGGGTAGTTTCTTCTCACGACTGTCATGCCCCTATCTCAATGTTCGCATTTATTTGATGTATTTTTTTTTGTTAGTACAGTTGTAAATATCACTATAATAAATTTAAAAAAAAAAAAAATAATAAAAAGCTCTGTCTGACCTATTTAGAGTTTATCGCTTAGGTATTTTTACTCCATTTTAACAAAAAGAGGACTGTGCAAGAAAATTTGTTTATTTTATATCGTCTATTCATTATTATATTTTATCATCAGCCGAAATGAGAAAAAAAAAATAGTCAATAAATCCAGGGGTCATTTTATTTGTTTGTTATTTTAAGAAAGCATAGATTACAAAGATTTTAATTTGCCCATCTAAAGAATACTCGTTTGCTATGAATGTTTTGAAAAACTATAGAAATAACAAAGATTCCTATCCTATTCGGATTATTACTATTTAATATTTCAAATGTACTAATGTAATAGTGAAACAGCTATTTTTATGAAATGTTTTAAAAGTTAAAATAATCAATAACATTGTTGGTATATAGATTTATAACAACTTACCATTTACTTTAACAAATTAGTTACAGTTTGGTTTGCTATATGTAATCTAAAATCTTGCGTACAGAATAAAATATTATAACTTACCGTACGAACAGTGAACTATTATACGTTCCCTCTTTACAAAAAACATGTTTATATGTGTATATATATATATATATATATATATATATATATATATGTTATAAATCCCTATAGTGTTTGGACCGAAAACTTATATGTTTAACCCACTGAAATATTTTCAACCTGCTGGGCTTTCCCTAAAATCCAGCAAACCTTCTGCGTAAAACCATTCTAACCCTCCACTATTCACCTCTATCCATCCTCATAATCGTCATCGATGATTGAAAATGAAGTGGTGTCGAGATCTTTTGTAAAATACGAATTCGAGAGCTCTGCTAAGGGTCAGGTTTCTCACTAATAGGGGACTCATGACCCGAGTGCCGGCTATATGCGAATCGACCTACACTCTCTTTCAATCCGGCTACACGGTTGAAGGAGAAAGGGTTTTGTGAATTCCGGCCTTGCTAAGATGTGGGAGGATCAAAGCGGTGTAGTGATTCCCAGTTCGACAAAAATATAATGCCATAAATCCTATTTTTTATTTAACTTTAACTAGGCTGGAAAGTGACCATTTAACGATACAAAAGTTTTCGCTTCAAGTCCTTATGTCCTGAATAGTAAAAGTATAATTACATAAAAGAGAGATTTACGAAAATTGGTCATAAAACAATAACTAGCAAATTTGAACTTTCTCTATTAAGATAATTACTGCGCGACATTTCTTTTTAATTGCTTGTGTTTTAAAGAATATAATCCTAGTATCTCACAACTTTCACTTAGCTCTCTAAATTAAAGAATCAAAATTTTTGAAATATACTATAAAAGTTTAAAAAAAAAAATCATATCTAGCGCACACTTACGTCACAAATTTAAATAAATAAATATATATATATATATTTTTTTTAATTTATTTATTGATATTTAGAACTGTGTTGGACAACACATCCAGTAAATTAGCTGTTAGATAAAACACATGAAAAAGACATGAAGAGAGACTTCACATTGGCAGCACTCCTATAGGTAATCTAAACTAGTAGGCCTCGAGGTCCTATTCTTTTCAGACGCCTCGGCGGATTGTCAGAAATGGATAAGGTAGCTAGGATTGAAACTAGTGGGCTAGAGTGGGAGTGGAGTTTGTCATGTAAGGATTGATACCTGGTTCGGGCCACATCAGCTACATGAGGAATATTAAGGTCTTTATGGATGAGCTTATTCGTGACAAAGTAAAGAGCGTCTGTCTAGTAAGTGTTGAAGTAACCGAAAGCGGCGAGCAGTTTCTTGTCGTTTCAGTCTAGTGTGCAGATTCTATGTTAGAAGTTTGTCAAGTAGAAGTCGTAGGTAGCAGATCTGTTTAACTGGAACAAGCGGATTATTATTAAAGGATACTGTAGGGCAAGATGTCATAGGTTTACGACGCAGAGTAAAGGTTATTTGGTGAGATTTGTTTGAATTTATTTTAATTCGCCAATTCTGACACCATACCTCAAGATCTCTGATGGAGAATTTTTGGGCAGTAGTTGGATCGTTATTTACTGATAACACACAAGTGTCATCAGCGTAGATAGAAAGGAGGGATATCAGCTGTATAAACTGTGTAAAGAATTGGTCCAAGGATACTGCTTTGAGGAACACTAGCGGACTGAGTAAAAATGGACGAGTAGGAACTATTGTTATTTATTTTGAAGGATCTGTCAGAGAGGTAAGACTGGATAATGAGGAAGTAAGTAGGAAAATAAATGTTGAAGTTTAAACTAAGTTAAATTAAGTTTTCAACGGAATCATTTATTAGATTAAATTACAATACATAAAGATTTAAATTATTATCAACAATAATTACTTAAATTCATAGGTTTTTCGTCAATCTCCAATAGCAGGGATGACTATGTATTTATGATAATATTTTTCTAACATCTTTGGCTTTTCAGTAGTATACATATTATATACAGAGACCGGATTTCCATGATTTTGCACGTTCTATTTGCTTGTGTGTATCAGCTTTAAACCCGGACAGCAGATAAAGGTAGGAACATGTTTCTGGTCCCAAATTAAAATCTGGATATCTAATTACCACGAGTTAAGATTTAATGGGAAATCTGTATTTTTTATTGATTGTGATCAATCGAAATCAAACAGATGTGAAAAGAAAAAAACAGACTCTCATTAAAAACACGTAACAAAACATTCTCCCTTGTTATGATTTAGCGTGTAATTTATAAAAATTAGTATTATTTATTTTGTTGTTAGCTGGACACGTGCATATATTTAAGCAGAAAAAAATATTCCTACACGAAATAAGTGGTCAATTACTATTTAATACTATTTAAAATTAAAATTATATATATTTAATTAATTACCTGGTCTACATAAAATATCTCTTTTTATTATTCACAAGCATTTCTGATAACTTCTTCAAATTTTTTTCACAGAGTTCTTTTACGAGATTGCTAGAGTCTATAGACTCTACATTATTCTTATTACATGTTACTAAATGTACAATCTAATTAACTATTGAAGTGGCAAATCAGATATATCTTTGATTGATGATCAGCTATTTGATTAAATTAGTCAATAATTTAGATAATTGATAATAGATAATTTATTTATGTGTGTACTTTTAAAAAATCTTATTTTATTCACCTGTTTCGTATGTTTCTTTTTTATTTTTAAATGTAAGTAAGTAATTTCTCTTGAAAACAAATTTTATAAGTCAAGTTCCTCTTCCATATAGATTAAAGTTAATTTTAATTTATTTGCTGTAAACAAATTACAACACGAAACGTGCTAATTTTAACACATCTGCTGTAACTCTAAAGCTATATCTCTACGTATTAGCATTCTAAATGAAACATTTTTTTTTTTTGTATGTTTAATGTATATATTCCCTCAATTTTATATTTCGGGGTTTTTCTCCACTATTTTTCACGCTTTTCGACTTGTTACCGCACGAAAATCCGGTCTTTAATTATATATCTATATTCTTAATTTCGAAGGGAATTACATTACCTAGAATGGAATGTTTCATTTATTTGTCTCATTATTGTCCTGAGTTTTCTTTTGGTTCAATATTTGTAAGATATATATTTGGCCGTTTCACAAAAGAAGTTTTGGATATATTTTTTGAAACGTTGTAAGGTGTAAAAGTAAATTTAAAAAAGTATATATCAAAAACTTCTTTTGCGAAACGGCGAAATATATATCTTACAAAGTTTCATTTTTGTTTTCCTTTAGTTGATCTTAAAATTATTTATTAGAGCATTTATATATTTCTTTGAATCAGTTCCAGAACATTGCGGAGACTACAATTCTGGACACGATAGGAATTTCGCACCACTATATATGTTGAGGCTAGGCCGGATTTGTAAATTTCCAAGATCAATTTTTAAATAAGTAATATGGTTACATGCATTTATTTGGAAATATATATATTATTTTATTATTATTTTTTTTTTTTTTACTTTCACTTACTATATATAGTAAGGGGAAGTATTGCGATCGTGAAAATTTTCGAATTCCAGTTTTCAACGGAAATACACGTTTTAGAGTCCCCTGAGTCCAAATAACCAAGTCCCGCAAAAAGGTCTGTGTGTGTGTGTGGTAATTCCGGGCGGAAACGGTATGTCCTATGAAACTGAATTTTCATATTTAAGACAGCTATACGCCCGAGACGTGACAAAATTTTTTTCATCAAAATGAGCTTACCAGAAGAGGCACTTTATACCATGCATTTTGCACCTTTTTTCGATTTTATCAAAAACGGTTCCGAAGATTTTGATTAAACTCGCTATATCGATGTAAAATTTAATGGGCTTTAATATAACGTAGGTTTTATTTGAATAAAAATGGTCTGAAAGGGCTTAAATGCCGATATTTTAAGTTTTCTTCCCCTAAAGTACCTTTAATTTTGTAGATTCAATAATAATTACTAGATTATCTTATTAACGCTGATGAAAAACAGGTAAATATATAAATTGAATAAATTCGATACCCAACTAAAGGAGAAAACAGAAAAAATATTTTTTTAATGCAATTTTTCTTTTTTGAACATAAGAGCAGTAATATACACGTATGATATACCGTTGGAAAGCTAAAGATTTTAGAAAAAATATCATCTCATACACAAGCTTTTAAAAGTTAATAGAGAGTGATGAAATGAACATAAAACTAACTGATTATTTTAGATAATAATATAATAAATTTTTTAATGAAACACATGTTTCTATAGAAATTTAATTTGATTAATTCCTTAATAATTTTCATGTATTTTTATCACTAACTGTATTTGAAAATTCTTTCATTGATTTTAAAAATGGAGGTAAGTGAAAGTCGTGTGTTGCCCGCACCCGATTTTTTTTTATTCGTATTTGGGATTGATTCTGTAAGCTGTGTATTAAGAAAAACTCATCAAAGCTGAGCTGCCGATCCGATGTGGACTTCTCTCTAATAACTGCGCGAAACGGTTAATTGTTTCAAATCAATAAAATCAGTGGTACTTCAGAGGGTAGGGTACAAATATTGAAAATTCAGAATGTATGCTATGGGGCTATTTCAACGATGGTTAAACCTGCTTGGTAGTAAACCTCATTTAATCATACATTAACACAACCAGTGTAATTAAAATCGTCTCTAATTAGGAATCGTAAAAATGTGTAATACCGATCACTCGAAGTAGCACTTCTGGTCGATATTAGTGAAGATAGTTCTTTACCGACCCAAACATATATCTATCACAAATATTTTATCTTTGTTCCATTCTATCGAGTTGGATTCACCGCATACAAACAGACCTTCAAATAGGAGTAACTGTTTAGATTTCCAGAAGATACTTCTGTAGCGTTGGTTTTTCGCAGCTTCTGAAAAATTATTAATTTATGAGAATTACATGCCTATTGTTTGCCGCAAGAAACATTAACTAAGAAACTAGCCTGATCCAGAGAAGAGGAGCATTAAGGACGCTACTATGCCCAATGATTAATGTTAACGATTAAGCAGACTTATATATGTCTCAAGTGATTTTAAAATAAAAATGGTAGGTTTATAAACCACTAAGTCACATTTTTTACTTTCACTTACTATATATAGTAAGGGGAAGTATTGCGATCGTGAAAATTTTCGAATTCCAGTTTTCAACGGAAATACACGTTTTAGGGTCCCCTGAGTCCAAATAACCAAGCCCCGCAAAAAGGTCTGTGTGTGTGTGTGTGGTAACTACCGGGCGGAAACGGTAAGTCCTATGAAACTGAAATTTCATTTTTAAGACAACTATACGCCCGAGACGTGACAAAACTTTTTTCATCAAAATGAGCTTACCAGAAGAGGCACTTTATACCATGCATTTTGCATCTTTTTTCGATTTTATCAAAAACGGTTCCGAAGATTTTGATTAAACTCGCTATATCGTTGTAAAATTTAATGTGCATTAATATCATGTAGGTTTTATTTGGATAAAATGGTCTGACAGGGCTTAAATGCCGATATTTAAAATTTTCTTCCCCTAAAGTACCTTTAATCTTGTAGATTCAATAATAATAACTAGATTATCTTATTAACGCTGATGAAAAACAGGTAAATATATAAATTGAATAAATTCGATACACGACTAAAGGAGAAAACAGAAAAAATATTTTTTTAATGCAATTTTTCGTTTTTGAACATAGGAGCAGTAATATACATGTATGATATACCGTTGGAAAGCTAAAGATTTTAGAAAAATATCATCTCATACACAAGCTTTTAAAAGTTAATAGAGAGTGATGAAATGAACATAAAACTAACTGATTATTTTAGATAATAATATAATAGATTTTTTAATGAAACACATGTTTCTATAGAAATTTAATTTGATTAATTCCTTTATAGTTTCACGTATTTTTATCTCTAACTGTATTTGAAAATTCTTTCATTGATTTTAAAAATCGAGGTGAGTGAAAGTCGTGTGTTGCCCGCACCAGATTTTTTTTTTGTTTATTAAGAGGACACTGAACCTTTCATTTGTGTAGTTTCAGTTTCAAGGATGTTTTATGCACTGCAACTAATATAAAAATGGGCCCATAACAAAGCAAACTTCTTCCTTCATTTATGTTAAACAATAAATACATAAACTGAAACATATCTGACCTTCATTTAGGTCCAAATAATCAAAAATCAACGAACGATTCGGTTAATTTGCGGTTTTATTTGAGCCGAGAGTCGTTACAAGTATTGCAACAGGGTACTAAATCTGCTGTAAAGTCAAGGGTACGATTGCGTAAGTGGATATTAGAAATAGGCTTTATGGACAAAAGGGTCATGAGTGCGTTCGATGAGAAGCCTGATAACATTTCAAGGTGACCGACAAGGAACCATTTCAAAATATCACGATCGCTCGCAAGGATTAGTTATTCATAATTTTTAAAGGAAGAACAGCCAGGAATCAGTCAATGAATATATATCCAACGAAGTTGATTTATTTTTGCATGAATCTAACCAAAATATAAATGTTTGGGATGCTTGGATAGTGAAGGGGAGATAAAGCATCTCTGAAACGTCCAAAGAAATAAAAATAATGGGGTGCATAAAAAACAAAAATAAAATAAAAATACCGTTTTATTAAATTAAAGATTTAAGGCATATCTGCAAAAAAATGAAATATTGAGGTAGTGTAAAGTATTAAAACAATGATAAAATGCATAAAGGGTTTTATTTAACAAATAGGATGTATAAAAAAACAAAAATTGCCAGTTTTATCAATTTTAAAATAACTGTAAATATTTTAATCCTAATTAATACTCACCAATAATTAATAATCCCTTTAGATCACACACTAAGCTTGTTTGGTCCTATTTCACTTCCTAAAAAAAACCTCAGTTAAGTTATTTGTTCTAAAGAAGAAACATGAAAATTATCATAATTTTAAGGCATTAATAACAAAACAAAAAAAAACACAACTGCCGAATCAAATCGTTAAATTATTAATTATGAATGCGAAGGTGTCTTTGACCAGTGCACTGTTGTTGGTCTAAAAAATTTAGCAGTGGAGATAGGACGTTGCAAAATAAGAAGGGCTCTAGGCGACCATTAATACATATTGATGAGGTTCTGTAGACAAATGTTGATTCAAATAAAACAGAATTACTCGCCATTTACTCTCCATGGAGAAGGTGAAAAAAGAGTAGTCGACTGGTCCCTAACGAACTAAATCCTTAGCATTCAGTTTAGACCTGTCGAACCAAGAAAAATATTAAAGTACTTCATGGATTCAAACTCCTTTCTCGTCCACCATAAAGTCCTGATCTCGCAATGTCGGATTACTACTTGTTTCGATCCATCTTTAAGAGAAAAAAATGGATAATTTTATGGAAATTAAAATTTTTGTCTATGAGTTCTTTGATAGTATTATATATAATCGATATGATTGCATTGTTGGCATATTTTATCTCTCAAAACACACAACAGTGCTCATATGATTGTAATAACTCAAATAAAATAGTGATACGTAATTACAATTTCTTTTCAAGAACACAACAAATTTTTGCGACGAGGTGAACGTGAAGTCTAGTTATCGAGGTAACCTACTTTAAATATTTCTAAATTTCGACATTTCCTGCCTGCATCGAAATGGCTCATAGACAGTTTGAATCGCTTATGGAAGCTTTCAATAACCACCAAATGATACTTATCGAGACTCTTTCAAAAATTATCGGTGGTGGTTCTCAACCTCAAGTCCCTGTGAATCCACAAGTTCTTATACCGCCCTTCGAGGATTTCAATTCTAAAATTGACAGCCACGAAATTTTTAACCTTTAACAAACTCCATCAATATCCCTTGCAGGAAAAGACATAAACAAAATTGGCCAACACAAGTCAAGTGCTCAAAATCGAACCCCTAGCCAGGACAATCGGATATGTACTTTCAAATGCTCACCTCAAAGTGCACCAAAGTCAACTCGTGATTCGTACTCAAAATCACGGTCACAAGTAAGTTACTCGGACTCGACATCCGCTGCCTTAGGTTTTTTTTTAAGCACCGTACCAAAGATTGCCGTTCTGACGGATCAAAACTCCGGTGCAAACGAAACGAAAAGGAACAAGATACAACAACTCATGGAACCAAAACCTAACTGTAAGACCGAGCCAGATACGAGACCAGGTGCCATTCGATACCAAGTCGAACTCCATAATCGATACCGTCTCAATCGACACACAAACCAGCTGAGAAAAAACAACATCAATCCAAGTCCGAAGCGTCAGCCACCCTTGCAACCTCTACAAGCATCTGCAGGTCCAGAACCACCTGACATTAATCACCGCTACGAAAAATTAGCATCCCTGCTCCTACCAGTCAATCCTTGGTCGGACGTGATTCCTGATTTCGAATCTGAACGTCAAGAAACTAGACTATCTCTAACAGTGGAATCCGCCGGGCGATCGGCTCGAACTCGCCTTCCTCCTAAACGGTTTCAAGACTACAACTCTGGATCTTTTACAATTTCTAATTTTTTTTTAATTTTCATTTCCCTGTGTTTTGAATTCAATTACAAATGTGAAAAAAAAATCAATTGATTTGTGGGGGGAGAGTATGATATATAATCGATATGATTGCACTGTCGAACAGTGTTCATATGATTGTAATAACTCAAATAAAATAGTTGTACGTAATTACAATTTCTTTTCAAGAACACAACAGAGAGCCTTTTCAAAAATGGTATTGATGTGGGTTCGAGTAATCTCTAGCAGATGGCTAATGAAGGTACGTAATAATCGACTATACTTTGAGTTCTAATTGGATTTAAAGAAATAATAATACAAATATTTTGTCGAAAAAGTATCACTTATAAAATTTTATATAAACCCCATTAGGTAAGATAAAACATTGTTTCTTTGTTGTTTTTTTACTTACACTTACCTATATATAAATATATAGTAAGGGAAAGTATTGCGATCGTAAAAATTTTCGAATTCCAGTTTTCAACGGAAATACACGTTTTAAGATCCCCTGCGTCCAAATAACCAAGTCCCGAAAAAGATGTGTGCCTGTGTGTGTGTGTGTTGTGTGTGGTGGTAAGTCTAGCGCAAAAACGAAAGGTCGTACGAAAATGAAATTTCATATTTAAGACAACTATACGCTCGAAATGTTACAGCAACTTTTTCATCAAAATTGGCTAACCAGAAGAGCCGCTTTATACCATGCATTTTGCACCTTTTTACGATTTTGTCAAAAACGACACTAACGATTTACATTAAACTCACTATATTGATGAAAAATTTAATGGGCTTTAATATCATGTAGGTTTCATTCTGATTGAAATGGAAGGGCTTAAATGTCGATTTTTCAAATCTTCTTCCTCTAAAGTACGCTTAATTTTGTACATTCCAAAAGATTAACTAAATCATCTTAATGACATTGACGAAGGACGACTATATATACAAGTTGGACGAATTTGATGACCAACTATTCTATAAAAAAGCTAAACTATTTTTTTTATGCAATCCCACTTTACTCTTAAAACCTTCCCTCAGCTTTTTATGGTCGGAGTCGGAAGGTTCCCTCGAAGCCAGACAATATCCTAAAAAAATCCCATGCAATCCAGTTTTATTATACCTTCTTTCTTTGGGGATGTACTTAATGGTCTTTTCAGGTGAAAACAATTTATTGCTCCAAAAGCGATTATTTCCCAGCTATTAGACCGCAGAAATGGCTGACTAATCAGATAATCCAGAGTTCCCTGTAGGACCTGTCTAATTTTTATTATGTCATTACAGCTGCACTCTCTGCTGGTAAAAAAATAAAGAAAAAAAGAAACATTACTCAACTATAAGCAATGAAATAACTTGCTACCTCGTCATGCTGTTAAATTTTAAATCACTCAATTATTTCATTTGTGAAATACTGTATTTTCCTCCAGTTAAGGCTGTTTTAATTTCTGTATAACTGGTTCTTAATTAATTAATAATTTAATTGTGTTGATTTGATATGTTCAATTAGAAAATCTGTGTAAATTGTAGATAAACTGTTGAACTCAATGTAATCTGAGTTCATGACACAGGGATACACCGTACCTCCTCCATTTTTCCGTAAATTTGAGAAAAAAAAAACTGTTTAACTTAACTCATGATTATTTTTTACCTTTATAATCCGAAAAAATAAAAGAAAATCTTTAGATGTTTGGGCATCAATGAAACACATAAAACTGTATGAAAACCATCACTATTTCCATTAACAATTCTTTCTATTCTGTTAAAAAAAAAAAAAAAAAAAAAAGGGTTCAGATATTCTACTGTACTTATTTCTGTTTCCATTGCCAATAAATCATTTAGTAAGCTGAATACAATGAAATATAAATATGCCAAACCCGCTGACATTCAGTTTTTCTATTTATACCCAATAAACTCAATTGGCAAAAATATCTAAGAAATATTTCTTCAACAGAATTCATTAATACTATTCAAACTGATGCAGTCAGCTATAGAATTAAAATTGAACGTTCTTCAATTCCTTAAGGATTTTATGAGCTTTTTTTTACTTTCACCGGCTATGAAAGTAAAACCTATTAGGATTTCTTAATTGTCTATGAAACAAGTTTTTAAACTATTAAGAAATCATTCTATTTTTAATGACAGCTTTTATTCATTTAAAAATTACTGTAAATTATGTTTAATTAATTATTAATTTTATATTTTACATTATTTCTTTTTTCTGTAATCCTAGTAATTAATTCTTATCCATTTTATTTATTATCTATATATGGTTTTGCATTAATTCCTACCAAATATACTTTACCCTTCGTTGTAAATCTATGAATATCTGCCCTACAGTATCCTTTAATAACACTCCGCTAGTTCCTGTTGAACAAATCCGATACCTAGGACTACGCCTTGACAAACGTCTCACTTGGAAACAGAGAAACTATCCGGCGTTTTCGACTATTTCAGTATTTACTGAGCTAACGCTCTAACCTCCCACTTAAATACAAAAGGCTCATTTACATGACTATCATAAGACCGATATAAACTTACTGAGTAGAGCTACATTCCTTCCTATATACCAAATTCCTTCGTAAAACCCTCCTTACTTTGTCACGAATAAACTCATCCATAAAGACCTTAATGTTCCATATGTTTCTGACTTGGCCCGCACCAGGTACCATTACTTTCATGACAAACTCCATTCCCACTAATTTCAATCCTTGCTTCCTTTTCAATTCCTATAATCCTCTGTGGCGTCAAAAAAGAAGAGGCTCGTGTGACCTTATGGTTTAGAATTCTTGTAGGAATAATTCCAGTGGGTAGTGTCTCTACATGTATCCCTGTTTTCATCACATTTACTTTATGTATTTCTTAATACTGTTGTAAATATCAATAAAAATAATATTTTTTTAAATGGTTCCTCGTAGCCTTAATAATCATTACCTTTGAGTATAAAAATATCATTGCCTAAAGAAAAATTATAAAGCATAGAATGTCTTTTTTAAAATCATTATGTATTGTTTTTTCACAATTTTCAATAACTCCAAGGGTTAAGAAATAACGTCAGCTCGTAGGTTGTTTGCATGCTCTTTAATCTAATTCTAGATATTTTGCTTATAAAAATAACATTATCGATGTATTCTGATTAAAATATCCTTGATCCTTCGAAAATTAATTTTTGAAACACTAAAATTGGCTTTAAGATCACTGTGAATTGGTTGGAGGTTCCTATCCGGTCCTGGTTATAGATTTGAAATGATTTGGACCGCTGATTGGCAGAAGGCAGTTATTTACTGCTTCCAATAGAGAAATATCTGATGGTTGCCGAAGGATCTGTTGCCGCAAGCCGGTGTTAAGAAAGCTTCCAACTGGTCATTGTTCCATTGTCTCTGGATTCGGTGAGGCGAACGGGATACTCGGCGGAAGTCCATTTTCCAAGGGTAGCTTCTCCGGCGGAGAGTGGGTAAAATAGGGATTTAGGGGCCAACATTTTATAAGTTTCCTTATAGTCAGGTCTCTTAGGGCGTGTTAATATTGCACGCGTTTTACGGGCTGGAGCGGTAGTGGCTTCTTTATATTTCTCGGAACCAGCTACCGCTTCAACCCCCAAAAGGCCAGAAGGTTCTTTAATTTATTATTTTTTCCACATAAAAGATTCACGGGAAAATTAACATCGACAAAAACTAATGGTATGCTGAACGCTGAACTGTGGGGAAAAATGATTAGCTACAATTCTATTTTAGCTATTCTTCAATCTATTTTATGTTTAACTTTTAATCAAATCAAGATAAATCAAAAAATATTTTTACTTTCACTTACCTATAAATGGAATATATAGTAAGCAATACTTGCGATCCTGAAAATTTTCGAATTCCAGTTTTCAACGGAAATACACGTTTTAGGGTCCTCTGAGTCCAAATGACCAAGTCCCGCAAAAAGGTGTGTGTGTGTTTCCGTGTGGTAAGTCCAGCGCGAAAACGAAATGTCCTATGAAACTGAAATTTCATATTTAAGACAAATATACACCCGAGATGTTACAGCAACTTTTTAATCAAAATCAGCGAGCCAGAAGAGCCACTTTAAACCATGCATTTTGCACCTATTTACGATTTTCTCAAAAACGGCTGTAACGATTTTGATTAAAATCGCTATATCGATGTAAATTTGGACGGGCTTTAATATCATCTAGGTTTTATTCTGATTGAAATAGTTTGATAGGGCTTAAATGCTGGAGTTTTAAAGAAAATACGGTAAGTGAATATTTATACGTTTAAAGTATTTGAGAGAATCTCACGAATTTTCACCTACCTGTTCTCTAGCAGTGTAGCGCTGCCTTAAATTGGAGGCAAGCTTGGAGAACCTAGTTACCAAAAAAGGAGAAAGATACCGCACGTGAGAGCGACAACTCTTCACAGGTTTTAGACGCTAGTCTTCTGGGGTTCACCCAGCCTCTATAAAATAGGTTCTCGGAAATTGGGGCAAAAACCTAGCAGCTGAGCGTTATCTAGGCCTGACCACGTTTTTGCTCGGCTGTTGGCCATGAAGCAGTACGAATTTCTATAAGTGCTGAGCCCAAGTCCCTTCATGGGTTGTGAGGTACAGTTTTAAATTTAAGAATTCTATTCCGCAATAGAGCTTGGCTCTACTAACATCAATTCCTTCCGTACCATCCTACAATCAATCTTCGAAAATCCTAAATGCTCTTACTTTGTAACTAATAAACGGGATTTCCCATGGAAACTAATAAATCATTAAAATGTATTTTAAATATTTTATTAGAAATATAAAATAGTAATTAATTTAATAGGAAGGACCTTTGCTACTTCCTATAGTTTTTAAAGCATTCATTGCACTCAAGTATTCTTTATATAGGAAAATCAAATTTTCCGTAAATTTAAAATAAAAAGAAATATACTGAGCTAATTTTTACTTTCATTTCTGCTGATGATTAAATATAATAATGAATAGACATTATAAAATAAGCATTTTCTTGCTCATTGCAGTTTTCGTTACGATTAACTGAAGTGATAACTCTAAATCGGTCAGAAGTTTTTGAAAAAAAAATTACATCTACTGATTAAAAATATTTATATGATCTTATATCTTCTTTTAAAATATTTCGATGTATATATTGAATACAGCGCTGGTTGATTAATGATACAATGATGACCAGACAACCCCCTGGTTTTCTGTTTTTTCTGGGTTGTTGTGTAAGAGGTGAGAAGAGGATCCTGGTGACCCCTTGCCATTGGCCTTGCTTTCATTGTGTTCACTCTCTCCTCTCCCACCCAGCCCGCCCTAACAGTCGGCTATCAGGCTTAATTTTTGGGAACCTCAAAACTTTCTTCTATCCATCCACACACCACAGTTATTCGCTTTATTTTCTATATAATCGTATCAGAAAAATATCTTGGGCTAGTTCCTTAAGGTGATCCAAAAAAAAAATAAAATAAAATAAAAAAAATAACACTTATTATTTATTTAGAAGAAATAATTTAACAAAAATCCAACAAATGGAACACACAATTGAGATATAAACTTAATTAACTGGTGCCGACGTTTTGGCCTAAATTATAGGCCTTCTTCAGGGCTATAAAAACAAAATTGTTCTGACGCTCTCCTTCAAACGTTGCGTGCACGTAACTGGTTTCTGTATCTCTCGCCTATTTTTTAGAGTTTTGATTTTCTATTGTTTTTCTATATTATGTTGTCTTCTATTGTCTTTCTACTATCTCTTTTTTTCTAATTATTTTTAAATTTGTCATTTGTTATTACCTTCATATCACTTTATTTTAAATTATCTGTATATTTTTTTTACTTATCTTCTTTATATGGTATGCTACATCTGGTTATTATCTTTTGTTTTTATAGCCCTGAAGAAGGCCTATAATTTAGGCCGAAACGTCGACACCAGATAATTAAGTTTATTTTTTAATTGGTTGTTCTTTTAACTGCACCCTGAACTAACTTCTCCCATATAATAGGGGTACTCGCTACGTTTGCTATAGCACGCTATTTGTGTTATTTTGCTAAACCCGTCGAGTTTCTACAGTTATTTCCTGTATAAAATTGATGGGTTTAGCACAATAGCACAAATAGCATGCTATAGCAAACGTATTGAGTACCCCTAATATCTTCACATGCTTTAACAACGTTTCGATGGTTGCCTTATCTGCCTTTTTAATAACTTGAAATTATTATTGCTTTCACTTACCTATATTTGAAATATATACTAAGGGAAAGTATTGTGATCATGAAAATTTTCGAATTCCAGTTTCCAACGGAAATACATGATTTAGGATCCCCTGTGTGCAAATAATCAAGTCCCGCAAAAAGGTGTGTGTGTTTTGTTAGTCTATCACAAAAACGAGAAGTTATAAGAAACTGAAATTTCGTATTTAAGACAAATTTACGCCCCTAAGATGTTACAGCGACTTTTCCATCAAAATTGGCTGACCGGGTGTGCTACTCTACTGCTAAACGGCTCAAACGATTTTGATTAAATTAGCTGAAATATAGATGTAAAATTTAATGTTCTTAAATATTATATATGTTTTAATTTGACTGAAATAGTCTGATAGGGCTTAAACGCCGATATTTTAAATTTTCTTCTTGAAAAAGTAGCTTTATTCTGTAGTTTCGAAAAAAAATAAACATATCATCTTCTTAGTATTCCTAAAAAGTTCCTAAATATAAAAGTTGAACAAATTTAATAACCAACTAGAAGAGAAAGGAGAAAAAATATTTCTTAGTGTAATTTTTGTTTATATTGTTTAAGAGTTATATTATTTAATCTAAATTATATGTTGCGTATCACAACTAAATTAGAAAAGAAAAATTGTATACAGCTTCAAACGTTTGTAAATTATACATTGATTTCATAATGTTGTTAAAAATAAATAAATAAAACTGCTTTGAAATATCTGACTGAGTACAGGTTAGTTTTGATGAATCACTTTTGTAATCAGCCCTGTTGTAAAATATGTATAATCACTCGCCAAACAATATTCAGTGAGAAAATGCAGTCATTATTATATTAATCAGTCAATCAGAGGATATAATGAAAATAACCTGTGGTTATATAGTAACCTGAGAGTAAAGTTCATGCAGCTATACCGATTTTGAATATGAAATACATGAAACGAATTATTTTTGAACTATATTCCATTGAGCCCCTTTAAAATATTTGAGTTTTACAATTTTAGTTTATAAAGCTGTTTTATGATCCTGAGGTTTCATAATACAAATGAGAGAGCGTGCATATATGTATATATTGCTAATCCCAAAGAACAGGGATTAGGAACAGGCGTTTAACTTCGTGGTTTTTTACTCCATATACTCGTACTAATTTTTTGTTGAATTATGTGGTGTGAAATTTTAGTTTAACAATCAAAATATGTTTCCCCCTTATAAGATTTAAGTTATATACCTTGTATACATATAAAGTAATAATAATTTTTTTTCTATTTATTTATTATTATTATATTTTTACAACCTGAAGAGAAGAAGGGGTCGACAATGTAGACGATGGAGAGATACCCTGAAGCTAGCTGTCGGAACTAATTGGATGCGAACAGCGAGGGATAAGGATAAATGGAAGAACCTTTGGAAAGAAATGGCCAACTCCACTTCCCAATAGGTTTGGTCACCGGGGAAGTTAGACCATCACCTCCGTAAGGAGAGGCCTGTAGGGATAACATATTCTAAATATCTTAAGCAACTAAGGAACATTAATTATATATATATATATATATATATATATATTTTTTTTTTTTTTTTTTCATTTAACAAGTATATCCATTATTATTATTATATCATATCATTATATTCATTATATATCATTATATTTTTTTTCCAATTATATGAGAATTTTTTATTAGATTATATTAGAAATTATATTAGATTATGTTAGAAATTATTTTAGAACTAAAAGTTAATATTATAATTTTTAAATGTTATCCTTGCAATAAAGGCTTTATTCATTCATTCATTCATATTTTTTAAATTATTTATTTTTATTTATTTATTTTTTTCCAAAGAACATGCCTGATTCGAAGAAAACTTTCATGTTGACCGAATGCGCTCTCCAGTATAGATTATAAAAATGAACGTATACAACTCAAGATATGCAAGTAAATCTAATTGGTCAACAAAAATGTGCTACGTATTACGTGTAATTGTGTATTACATAAAACGCATGGTAATTACGGATTTTTTGATTTTTTTTTTTTTTTTATATATTGTTAGGTAAATGATAAATTGAAAGTTTTTGAATCAAAAACTCAAAGTGCCACAAAAACCATTGAGATTTGTATATATTATTGTTTTATGTTAAATATATCCTTTATTGAGTGGATCAAAAATGGTAGGATTCAATTTAGGCAAAAACATCCATACTTTTTTTATTTTTTTTCAGTTTTGCTATATGGACATCACTAAATCTGTTTTACAAGTGATGTAGAAAAAAAAAAAAAAGTATATTATCACAGCAAACAACAGATTAGATCTGTAAAAACAGTATTAATATTAGTAACTGTTCAGGTATCATTGGCGTACCATGATCACAACATAGGTTTTATTTCAATTGGTCTTTTTTTTTTATCCTGAAACTAATGAGTCATCAATTAAATAAAGTTGCCACCTAATGGGATCTTTTCTCCACATGGAATGCCAGTCAATCATCCGCAGCTATATTACGCAGATTGACGATGAGGTGGCATGATATTCATCTCTACTGTATTTTTTTTTTTTTTTATTGGCCATCTTCTGACATCATTAGATCCTTATGGTAAAGAATTTTCGCCGACAACTTCAAGACATTTCATTACGAGATTTATCGGCAAAACATATGTTGTTTTAAATTAATTCGGTGTTGTAAATTTTAAAAAAATCGTTATTTACATTTCTCCTGACAATTTTTCGGTTTTTACATTCATTTGCTATATGTGAGGGAGCGACGTGGTCTAGTGGATAGAGCACTAGTCTACTGTTCTCCGGGTCCTGGGTTCGAATCCCGGCTGTGGCGGAATATTATTTATTCTGTTAATTCAGTCGGGGGCAACCCTAGGGTATGGAGACCCTCCTAGGGCAGACCCAGCCTCTATTGAGTGGGTACCCAAAAAAATTGGGGATAAAACCTGGCGGCTAAGCGTGATCAAGGCCTAACCACCTCATTTTTAAAAAATAGTGAAATGATAGGCGGAAGGGGTCAACGAATTATTTATTTATTTTATTTTTTGTTTGGACCACTGCTCTAGATCCCACCGCTCCCTGGAGAGTGATGAAAAATTAAATTTATTTCTTCTTACTTTTTTCAACCATAAGTTCTAAAATTTATTTTTACAAGGGAGGTAAGTGAAAGTCGTGCGTTGTTGGTACCAGGTTTTTTTCAATTGTTAATGTGGTATGTACGGATTTATTTTTCATTAGAACCATTTCCATTATATGTAGTGTATAAACTATTTGTAAAAAAGTTAAGTAAAAATCAATTAAATTAAATACTAATAGATTGGGAAATGCTGAAGGAGTTCATTACTTCCAAGCCTATAGCTGCTACCCAGTCCTTTGTTGATGGCGCTATTGTTACCATGACAAATCATGATTAATTCCAAGGCGATTGTGACTCAAACACGAGTTGAACATTATTTGGTCCATTATTTTTAATTTCGAAGTTATATTCGAGTATAAGTTGAAAAAATCTTTATATGATTTAAAAACAAGTAGTTAAAATACATATTACTGTATATTTATTTTTTCCCCATAAGAGTTGGAGCACGAAATTACTACATACATTAGCATATTACATAAATAATAAATAATAAAAGTAAAAGAATATTAAGAAAAAACAAAACATAATAAAGTTATTAAGTAATATCAGTTAACAATAATAATAATAATTACAGTAATAATAAGGTATAGTGATAATTATACACTTTTAATAATAATAATATTTTTTTGAAAGTTTATTCAATGTAAAAATTGAAGGTTTTATTCTGATTTAAATAGTCTTATACAAAAAACTGCAAAAGTTAACGGAGAGTGATGAAAAGCCAATGAAACCAACTGATAGTCGTAGATAATAATATAATAGATTATTTCATAAAACATATGTTTCTATTAAAACTCTATGTAATTACAAATTTATTTTCCTCTTTAAATTTATATAAAAATTCTTAAATTTATTATAACAAAGGAGGTAAGTTAAAGTCGTGTGTCGCGCTCACCAGATTTTTTTGTTGTATATTATACGTATATATTATTGCTCTAAATTAATCTTTTAAAGACTTAACTCAGAAAATTTAATTTTTCCTTCCAAATAAAATCTTAATTTTAGTGAATTTTACTGAGATGCCGTCAGGAACGAATGCCCTAAATTATATTGAAAACCGTATCAGAATCGGAAAAAAAGAAGTAGGCGGAAACCAAGAATCTTGATACCATTTTATAAAGAGAGATATTTCCAGTAAACAAAAAATTTCAGTTCACAAAAATAGAATAATAAAACTAAAAACTTGTTGAATAGTGATAGAACGTCCCATCATTCATCATCCACCAACCACCTGGTTAGGCTGATCTTTTGGTTCACAGTTCTCTATTCACCTTGTCACTTGCACACAGACTAACGAGCTTAGAAGAGAGCTGTACTTATTTTCCCATTACCAGGGGACATGTCTAACAAAAAGGACGCACTGTACTAGAAACTTGGGGCGGATGAATTGGAAATGTCACTGAACCAGCACACCGCCTATGAAGGTGAATTTCATACCGTTCACAAGCACTTTTCCAATGAGCGTTCAACCGAAAATCTTACTAATATAGCATAAGATCGAATCATGACACACTACGAGTTTCTCTGATTTCTCGAATTTCGTTACTCCTGTTCTTTTACCTTGAGGCGCAATCTTTAACTGGCTACCTGATATAAACGTCAAGTTACTTCAACAAGGTAGCGATAAGTGGGATGGAAAGTATTTAGTTGTAACTTCCAATAGCAATAAAATATAAAATTAACTTGTGTTTATATCGAAATTAATCTACCTCGATAATAATTTCAGAAATTTTTCGGAACAAAAAAAAAAAGTAATAAAAACGCTATCCAGCGTGTCATATAAATGACTGGTCGTATTGTGGGAGCAGAAACTACACCTCAAGTGGAATATATGTATGTCCGATGACAACAGATTTTTTTAGCTTTCCAATGGTGTATTGTACATCTATATTCTAATTGTCGCAAAATAAAAATATCAATCTGAAAAATATTTCTACTTTGCTCTCATTTATTTAAATATCTTTTGAATTCCTATTTTATAATTATCCATCTATTATTAATGCTAAAAAGAAACAATAGACAAAAATATTAACGTAATTTAGAGAAAGAAAATTTGGAATCTAAGCGGCCCTCGGCCGTTGTCCATTAACATGACAGATCGTTATATTAGACAACACAAAAGTATATCTCTTAATTATGTCAATAACAACGACCTCCATCGTTCAATCATGCGAATAGGTTGAGAGAGTTAGACGGGGTTGCAGTTCTATATACAGGTTGTCATGTTGTATTATAAGATCATATACTAGACCTCAAGTGGTTCAAAAAAGTTAAATATGATCCATAGCTCGATTCTCAACGGATAGAGAGGAGAATCAAATTTTGAGTTTTTTGGTTGTACACGTGGTTTTCTGTGGCTAGAATGGAGGATGAGGCAATCCCTAAGGCCATTTTGACTGAACCTCTCCAAGGCATCAGAAGAAGAGGAAGACCAAAACTTAGATGGTCGGATGGTGTGACAGCGGATGCAAGGGATATCCTGGGAGTGAGGAACTGGATGACGGCTGCACAAGATAGAAATAACTGGAGAGGGCTGGTGGAGGAGGCCAGGACTCGTCACCGAGTTGTAGAGCCGGATTGATGATTGATGAAACGTGGTTTTCTACCTGAAAAACTCAAATATGTCTACTTGTTGAGCACATACAGAAAAACAAGTGATAGAAGATAAAATTTTCCAGAATGTTAGGCAGACCAACCCTCATAATAGCAGTGTCGCACAACGCCGTACAGAAAATTATTTTCTAATATCTCTATGAATATTTCGATATTTCAGGGAGCTATTACTTTTCCGTCATTAGGTTTTAAATTTTCCGGATCTCAGAAAAACTTCTTCATTAGCTTTAAAATAGTACAAAACAAACCTACCTTCATTGGCCAATCAAGGTTGCGAGGAGGCAAGAATTAAAAAAAAGACAGACCAAAATGAGGTTTTGTGTTTAATATGTGTCTCATAAATCTTTCCTAAATCTTAACTAATCTAAAATTTAAAGAAATTTGATACATGTATCAGTTATATCTGAAAACAGATTTAAAAGTTTCTAGAAAAATTGCTTGGTGTGACTATCCAGCAAGGACCATTTAATTTTGTGTTAAAAAAAAAAATGATTTAAATATAATTTTCTTATTAGAGGTTTCTTTTTTAAAGAAAATTATAATATATATGATTTAAAGTTTAAATGGAAAAACAGCTCACTCCAGAGGTTCAAAAATAAGCATCTATAAGACGGTAGAGTACTCGTACGTCCAGTCTTATATGGTTGTGAGAGTTAGACCACTTGTGGCTTGTGAGCAGCGACTCCTCGTTTTTGAAAGAAGATTCTTCAGACGTATTTATGGTGGTGTTCACGTTGGAGGGGATTGGAAAAACAAGGAACTGTTCACTATGTTTTAGGAGGTCGATATAGTTTGACTGATAAAAATCGCAAGATTGAGATGGACAGGAAACTTTGTCAGGGTCCACCAAGACAACTGCTAATGGAACCACTCGATGGTACCAGGAGAGAAGAAGAAGAACTAAGCTGTGAAGGGCTTGTGGTGTTTTTGTTGATGTAACAAATATACCGAGGCTTCGGAATTGAATGGCGGCTCCAAGAGACCGAGACAATTGCCGGAAGCTGCTGGAGGAGGTCGATGATTCGACACCGGATGGTAGAGCCACACTAGATAGATAGATATGGTTTAAAGTGACCTATGACGTAAGTTGATTTGGGCTAAAAAAGCAATGTAACGTCTTAAAAAGAATCCTAGTTTAAATACATAGTTACATTATTTTTTATTGAAATAGACTCCTCAAAGATATAAAAAACCTCTTAGATATTTGAATTCAGAGAACCCAATAAAAACTCGTATCTATTTTTTTTTTCAGAAGACTTTTGCTTACTATATAGTTCGTTTATGTGAAATTTAAAACAAGTAGCTTTTATCATTAATATAATCATACAAAATTAATCATGTTACAATAACTTACATTAATAATTTCATAAGCTATATCTTTTGCTTAAAACTGCTAAAAAGTGGAAACTATTAAAGTTTAATTGATAGAGTTTTATAATTAATTATGTAAACTAATGGTTCTTTACAATTGTTCCTAGAAAGGAAACACAGGGGAAAAAATCTGCTAACAACCATTAGAAAACCGGTGTCGTTTCCGCAACAGACAAGGACAAGGAATGCAAACCCTCTGGAGGATCGCGGAGGCTGAGAAGGAAGTCCTAAGTGAAAATAAAGTTACTTCAAAATAAGGAGAGCTTAGAATCAAGACATCCTATTGTCTATAACGAGGAGTTGAGCCGCTTTCGAAAAGTTGATTCGAAAACAATGGACTTCCATGTTAAGTCATCCTGCTTCTGAAACAGATCTAGACTTCGTTAGAACTGAAAAACGTCACTGGAAGATGGTATTATTGCTAGCTATAGATATAAATTTTATTTCAGGATGATAAAAAAGACTAAATAATAGTTATTGTAATAATAACTAATAATTCATCATTCCAATCAAGCCCACAATGAATTGCAAAAAAAAAAAAAAAAAAAAAAAAGGCTGCAATAGTAATAATAAATTTCTTATTTATTCCTGGCAAGTCCCTTTAAAATAATATTGATGGAACATTTAATTAGAACATCAGTATCTTAAATTAAAAATACAAATCGAAAACAAAATGAATGTAAATGATATATCGTGCAGAACTGATTTCATATTAAAGGCAAGTAATGTATGGGATGTAACGTAAATTTTTCACCAAAATTGACAGATCAGAAATGCCACTTAATACTATGCATTTTCTAAATTTGTTTCAAAAATGGTTTTAAATATTTTTTAAAAGTTCAATAAATTTATCCAAAATTAAATGAGCTTTAATTCGATACAGAATTTCTTTTGATTGGAATAGCCTGATTTGTTTGTTTATTTATTTAACGTCACTTTAAGGTATTGTACTAAGGTTTTATTAGGATAGGATTCTTTCAGAAACAGTTATTTATTGATTAATATTACAATCAGTCCAATTTAGGACATTTTTAATAGTGATAAAGTACAACATCCACACGATATATACAAAACAATAAATTTATACAATAATAATATAATATACATTTATACAAAACAAAATCAATAAAAATATTATACAAAACAAAATCTATAAAAATATATACAAAAGTCACTCATACCTATATACAATCCTCAAGCATACAGCACGTGAGTGGAGAATCTAGCCAATGCTACAAGAGATCTCGAGGCCACTGCCGTTTCAACCATTTAGGGGGATGGTAAGGATGTGTGGAGCTGGATAAGGATTGAGCTAGGGGATTAGGGTGCTGATAAGGTTCTGATGGAATTTAAAGAATTTCGATGGTATAAAGTCTAAAATAAATGGAATATTTAGGTCGCGGTGTAAGGTAAGGTTGGTGACATAATAAGGAGCATTAACTATGGTTCTGAGGACTTTGGATTGGAAGGATTGAATGCGTTTGATGTTATAAAATTTGGCTGTCCCCCACAGTTTAAGTCCGTTGATCCAGATAGGTTTTAGTACTGTATAGTATATTAGCACTTTGTTTTCTATGGATAGTTTAGAATTTCTGTTCAGCAGTCGGTATAATTGGCCAAATCCTCGATTAATTTCTTGTCGCTTAAGTCTAGTATGTGGGTTCCAAGTTAGTATTTTGTCTAAAATAAAGCCAAGATATCGGACTATGTTAGAGAAAGAGAGCGGAAAGGAATTAAAGAGAACTGGAGGGAAGGATTGTCTTCGAAGGGTAAAGGTGACATGCTTGCATTTGGATTGATAGATTTTGATTCTCCAGTTGTTACACCAATCTTCAATTTAAGAAAGGTGCGTTTGGAGGCCTATTTATGCAATTTCGGGATCTAAGTGAGAGGATAGGATGGCTGTGTCATCAGCGTACGTTGCAAGCAAGGTATTAGGGCAAACAGGAATATAAGACGTGTATATTGTAGAGGATAGGACCAAGGACGCTGCCTTGAGGAACACCGAATTCGACTGGATAATAATTGGAATATTCTTGCACCACAGCGAACTCGGAAGGAGCGGTTTGATAGATAGGATCGGAGGACTAGATATAAAGATTGGGGTAAATGGTTTTTGAGCTTGAAGAGTAATCCCGGGTGCCACACCCGGTCAAATACTTGCATTATGTCCAGAAATGCACCCGAGCAGTACTCCTTGTTCTCAAGGGCAGAGGAAATATGGTCAACAACTCGGAGCCCTTGCTGAACAGTTGAATGTTGGGAACGGGATCCAAACTGATGGGAAGGAATAGTGTGGGATTCTAATAAAGGTAATATTCGTTTGAGGAGGATTTTTTTTGAAGAATTGGGAGTAGGCTAATTGGTTTATATGATGTCGTAGCGTTAGAAGATTTACCTGGTTTAGGAAGAGGATTATAGTGGAATGTTTCCATAAGAGAGGAAAATGGGTTGTGCGTAAAATGGAGTTGTAAATATAGGTAAGGAATATAGTGGTTTTAGATGGAAGCTATCTGAGGGTCTGAGGAGTAAGGAGATCGTATTCAGGAGATTTACGGAGTGTAAGTTTTCGGAGAAGATATTTGACCTCAGAAGAATTAACTGCTTTAGGAGACAATGAAAGCGGGATTGGAGGCAGAAGGAACTCTTCTACTACTGCAGTGTGGTTTGGATGGGATTCTGGATGAGGTGTGAAAACTTCGGAAAGGTATTTGGCAAGTTCCTCGGCTTTGTCTTCATCAGACGCAGCCCGGGAAGCATTACTACTACGGAGGGGATGGGAAATATGATGGGATTTTAGAACTTTCTTGGTTACATTCCACTGTGGGATGGCGGGTGCGTTGCCATAAGGATCTGGAACGGCGTTTGGTGCGGATGAGGTCTATGAGGTGTTGTGGTAAATGGTTTTGATTATGAAATATCTGGGAGTGCTTGAGAGAGGAGGCAGTCCAAACAGCTTGTTGGATAGCGGTGGTGAAGGAATATACGGCATCGCCAAGGTCATCTGGAGTTTTGAGGTTCACTCTGAGGTCAATATCATTGGTCAGGATTTGGCAAAAAAGGTCCCAGTTGACTGGTCCTCTGATAAATGACGGTGGGATGGGTTTAAGAATAGGAGTTAGGGATACTTTAAGGATCAATGGACTATGGTCAGAAGATAGTTCATCAAGGCGGGCCACCGACATGTTTAGGGAGCCTAATCCGCTGTGAATGAAGAAGTCAAGGATGTCAGGATTACGGTTAGGATCAGTTGGCCAGTAGGTAGGGGAATTAGGAGGTAGGAGGTTAAAACGTCTAGAGTTGAGTGCAGATTGTAAATTCCGCCCACGACAACTCGTAGATCTGGAACCCCATTGTTGGTTCTTAGCATTCAAGTCTGCACCCAGAATGAAGTGGTTTCCTAAGGAATTGAGGAAGGATTCGAATAGAATGTTGGAGATGGAATGTTTAGGAGGGCAGTACGCTGATGCGAGGGTGATCGGAAAGGAAAAATTCTTGATTACTATGGCGGTGCACTGTAGGAAATCATAGGAGGGAACTGGGAGTAAGTGGTGGGAGAGGGACTGGTGCACAAGGACAGCAGTACCGGAATGGGCTTTGCCGTCTGAGTGCTCCGTACGGTATGTGTACGTATTGAGGTATTTTAAAGAACTGTTAAGTGGTTGGTCTAGTTTCAGGTATTAGTGCTACATCTACGTTTTTGTCTTGTAATAAAGCTGTTAGTTCGTCAGTGTGATTTCTAACACCATTCGCATTCCAGCGGAGAATGGATAAGGAGTTAGGTGAAGTCATTTAAGCGATTAAATTTGATACGATATTAGTAAGTAGTGATATTAGTGGCATAACGAGGGATTTTATTTCAGTGATGAAGGATGTCATCAAACTTGTGAGGTCTGAGACATTTGATGAAGGAGGAATATGAGAAATTTGATGCGCATGAGGTTTTTGAGAGTTGGGTAAATTTTGAGGAATGGGTGGTTGTGGAACGGTTTTAGGATATTGAAGTGTGCGTTGCTCAGGCAGGGCCTCGGCCTCTTTGTTCTGTTTCCCACCTCCAAGTAAATGGGCAAATGTTACATTGGAATCAATTGTTTTTGAAGGTTGTGTTCTGTTTTTGATCGGTATAGCTGTTTCATCCAGGTTCTGAGGTTTTTGGTATCTGCTTTTGAGGTTCTTGTAGATTTGACATCCCTTGTAGTTAGCCGGGTGGTCCTTGAGGCAAAGAGGACATACAGCGGGTGTTAATCTTGGTCTTGTACATTCTTCTGATTTATGTTCTTCACCGCATTTCACACAGCGTGGTATGTGGGGACAATAAGTTCTGGTATGAACATATGCATGACAGTTATGGCACTGAACTATTTCTTTCTTAGTGTAAGGTTTCTTAACCATTACACTAGTATAGTACAATCTGTTGAGATCTTAAATTTTGTCAACTCCTGCTGATGGTTCCAAGTCCACGAAGAATAGAGGCAGTGGAATTTTATCTTTTAGGACATTTGTGACTTGCCGCACTTTATAGCCTATCTCCGTCAGTTCTTCTTTGATAGCTGTAACCGGTGTCGAAGGGTGTGGGTTTCTAAATACAACCCTTAAAGCTCTCTCCTGGCGTAACTGATAGGTATGAAAATCAGCTTTGGTCTGAGTTAGATATTTTACTATTTTTCTATAGGCTTCGGCGTTAGTCGGAGATATGTTAGGATCACTGGTTCTACTTATACTAGTATAACTATTAGGATTAGTTACTTTGTTTAAATGCGCACACAGTAGTTGGAAATTTTTCATATTTTTAACGAATATTGGCGGAGGTTGTGGTTCTCTGGGTATAGGAGAAGATTCCATTGTTTCTTTTTCATTTTGGAGGATCTAAAATAGGTTCGGTATAAAAAACAGCGATTCATCAGTTATTCCTTGTGATGATGTGCTGGGTTGTGGTTCAGATCCAAAAGAAGTATCTGAAGCGATCGCTGGTGGAATCATTTTTTTATTGTTTTCACGGCGAGGTCTCTGTTTTGTAAGAGACGAGTTTGAACCTGCGGATCTAGATCTTTTACTTGTAGCCTTTGAGGACATTACTTGATGAAAATATCTCTTGGTTAAAAAAAAAAAAATTATAATAAATAAATAATGAAATAAAAATAAGGAGGGGAAAAAATAAAAGAAAGATAAGTAAAAGAAAAGCAAGCCCGAGGTTGCCGAGCCAGCGGCTGATCAGTTACCCTCCTTTCACTTTTTCGTGATTGTACAAAGTAAATTATAACTTTGCTTACCGATATCTATCCAATATTCACTGCTGTGGTTGTCCTGAAGTCTAGTGATGTTTTTCCAGACTGAACTCAAGCGAATTCCTACTGAAAAGAGCAATAATCTGAGAGATGAAGTAACGTGTGACTTATCATCGAGCGCATCAGCTGTTTTTTTTAGGGATCTTTAACGAGTACCTGACATCGCCCAGGCTCGGGACCACCTTTTAACGTCCCCACCAAAAGACGGCATACTAAGGATTTTTAGCTCCCAATAAAATAAATACTAGGACCACCTGCGGGTTTGAACCTGTGACCTTTGGCATAGGAGGCTGTTATGCTAGCTACCCAGCTACTAGTGATCCCGGAATAGCCTGATAAGGCTTAAATTCCAAATCGTTAAATTCCTTTAATTTTTTTGCATTGAAATAAATTCTGTTCGTTGTTAAAATAACGTTTTCTTTAAAAATTAATAACTCCTGTAATTTTGCATATTCCAGAACGAAACAAAAACATGAGTGCTGATGAGGGTACTGTATACAATTTTGGCCCTTACATCATAGTAACTAAGTAGCCAAGAAAATGGTTTAAAAAAATTAATGAAAATTTAAATAAACTAAAACGTACAGCGGGCTATGACAAGGGAGGTCAGAAAGGAGTCTACTTGTTGAAGAAATTTTTGTCGTTTCAGCATTGTCCTTCTTTTAAATATAAATTTTAAAGTTCAGTAATATTAAAGTTCAGAGTTAATTTATAAAGAAAACGTTATTTTAACAACGAAGAGAATTTTATAATATCCTTATCGTTTTTTATTTATATTATCCTTATCCTTCTTTATTAATTTATTATACCCTTTATGTTTTGACTCGATATCTGCAATATTACCAGAATTAAAGTGATTTCCCCAATACATTTTTTCAGTCGTGAAGCTGACTTCAAACGGATGCAACACTAAAAGTATTTGCCAGAAAAAAAATTATCCACGGTTTGTTTATTCATAAAATAATAGAAAATGACTGGTTAAAAAATCATTAAAATCAAATATTTTGAGCGGCAAGGTCTGGACGATTTCGTATGGATTGGCCCATTTATGTATGGTATATATTTATGTCGTAGACCACTAGCAGTCATGACTTCCTTGGCCGTCCCCTCATTTTGACTCGAGCTGATATAAGAATGCCTTCCTTGGTCATCTCTCTTGTTCCACCTTGATTAAGTGGCCAAACCATGGAAGTCGTCTTGTTTCAATATTGTGTAATATATTTCGCTCCTGACCTATGATATTTCGATTTGTATTAATAAATATGCCTTTGAGCCTTGAAAAAATATATTTTCTTCTTATGAAGTCCTAAGAAGAAGTTATTGTAGTTCTGCTAGGTAGAAGATGACAATTTTCAACGGTCAATGTTGTGCTCGTAAAATTAAAGGGCATGTATTCGTTTTTTCTGTTAATGTTCATTTCTAAGTAAATATATACTACTAATAATTATTACGAAGGTAGTAATTCTAGTGTTGCGTGTAGTGACTGCCTTCAAGACAAGACAGACTACTTTCTAGTTTAATAAAGTTCTTGAGGCAACCGGCAAGGTCGAACCTTTTGAAAGGTAATCAGTGTATCGATTGTTTGGCTTCTATGTCTCTAGTTGCACGTCCCTTGGTCAATCCACTATCAAGTCATACACAGGGCTTGATAAAAATCCTTGGAGCCGTTTTTGAAGTTTCGGCAAAAATGTCTAAAATTGATGGAATAATTTGTAACTTTCGGTTTCAAAGAAATAATTCCTGTCAGATCCCAAAGATAACCTATATAATCTATGTAATTATAGTTTCTTCCCAGTTTAATTACAGAGACTATTTTGTGTGATCTGGTTATTTAGGTTCAAAAGTTATTTTTCCTTAAATTCCGGATTCAGATCTTAATAATTTATTTTACGAAAGTATGAAAATCGATTTTTAGTCCTGTTACTGAGGGTGGAATTTGGAGAAGAAAAAATGCCGATCTCGCTGGTCTATATTGGATATGGCCGTGCACTTCGCACGTGTGGAAGATTCGGCGATACCAAGGAAGATGCTGTCCGGAAAGATGCATGGACAAAGAAAAGTTGGCAGGCCAAATATAAAATAGGAGGATTCAGTGACAGCGGACCCCGAAACTGGAGAGCTGTTGCAGCTAATCGTATGGACTATCGAAAGCTTTCGGAGGAGGCACAGTCTCGGTGACGGGATGTATCGCCACCTGTATATGTATGTAGTATGTATGTATGAAAATCTTTTTATTCTAACTAAAAAATCAAGAACGATTGGTGCATTAAAACGCAATTTATGTTTAATAAAAAGCTTACTCCTCAGTTTCTCAAGAGGAACCTATGGCATTGAACCATGGGTGTCCACTAAACCATCAAATTCCTCACGCATCCAATCCTTGCAATCCAAAATACTTGATGTTCCTTATTTAGTTACTAATAAATCATCCATAAATAACTAAATAGACCATTAGAAGAAGACTTGGAAACAGACAAACCACTTTTCATTCCAAACTCTCTGCACACACAAACTCGCTTATCTATGACCTTTTCTACATATCTATTCCTGACAATCCACCAAGGTGACTTAAAAGAAGATGGTAGTTTTTTCACATCATTATCATATATTTAAACATATTTTCATCTTATTCACTTGTAGCATTGAATCAGTTGTAAATTTCATTAAATTTAAATTAAAAAAAAAAAAGATTCACAAGAAAATCTTGCCTTAACTGCTTGACCTTTCTTCATTGTTTAACTTATCCAAGAATCCAAAAAAATACACAATATTTTCCAAGGTCGATTATCTCGAGATCCACACAATACCTCTGTGAGTAATAAAGTTGAAAATTGCAGCAGTTATCCATTCTAATTTCTTATATTTTGTTATT
Organism: Piezodorus guildinii; assembly: GCA_023052935.1. Classification (NCBI taxonomy): domain Eukaryota; kingdom Metazoa; phylum Arthropoda; class Insecta; order Hemiptera; family Pentatomidae; genus Piezodorus; species Piezodorus guildinii. The sequence goes on from CM041295.1 coordinate 86,347,590, forward strand.
CTTCCTATGCCCTGACAAAGGAATTGAGTTGTAAGTTCTGAAGGTTTTACCATTTTTCTAATCGTGTACCTCACTTATTTCAAGATCATGTTTATTACAAAAAGATAATCGAATGGAATTGAAGAATTGGAATATATATGAATGATTAACCTTAGTTTGAGGTCATTCGTGACCTACTCTAGCTGTTAGTTGACCACAAACATGATCAAGGCTGCATTGGAGTAGTTATTTCCTGATGAATGGGCGAGAATGTCGGTCACAAAAACATTGACAAAATCTAAAGTCACAATCTCCCCGATTTTCAAACTTTTAGCTGTAATAGTTTGTTTGTTTATTTATTTAACATCACTTTATACTACTACGGCTAATAGGACGATGCTACAGATGGAATCCTATCCAGGTTTTATTTGGATAGGGATCTTTAACGAGTATCTGACATCGCACAGGCTAGGGACCACCTTTTAACATCCCCTCCGAAGGACGGCATAACTAAGGATTTTTACTCCCATTAAAAAATCCTAGGACCACCTGCGGTTTGAACTCGTGACCTTTGGCATAGGAGGCTGTTATGATAGCCACCCAGCTACAAGTGATCCCGTATAGTTTTTTTCCAATTATATTGTGAAAATGCTCTAATTTACGCTTACATTTTTGGGATTTGAAAATTTTAATCACTTCTTGAGAATTTTGACAGTTAAGAAAACTTATTATAAGTAATTCTTTCGATAAAAAAATGTATGTATTAAATTCTAATTTCTGAAATCAATAGAATTCATATTAGTTTTAGAATTAGAAACATTTTTAATATTGTGTTTTGACCCAATTTTCGCAGTTTAGAGTACATTTGTTTAAATATTATTCATTTATTCAGATATATTACAATTTGTCTCAATGGGCAATAATAATAGCGCTTAAGATAACATTCATACAATATTTACTGAATACTTAAATACCGATTTTTTTTATTTTCTTGAACTAAAGTACTTTTATTTTTGTAAATTCCAAAAAATTAACCAAATCATCTTAGCAAGAAAAAAATCCAAAAAAAAACCGGCTAAATATGGTTTAACCAATTCGATGACCAACCAAAGGAGAAAAGAGCAAAAATATTTTTATAGATAATTTTTTTTTTTCCGAACTAGTATAATATACCGTTGGAAAGCTAAAGTTATATTATGTAATCTAAAACTGTTTGTTATTGGACTTTTATGGAATATCCGCAGTTGAACTCCTTTCCCACACACGGGCTCGCCTTAGTGGGATAGTGACTTCTACTTGCACTGTAAAACGTCTGTATTTTGATTTAAATAAAGAAGTTATTAAAAGAAAAGAAAAAAAAAACATTTGTTACCAACGAAACTGAATATAATTTTTAAACTATTTCCAAATCTAACTTTATTTAATAATTCTTTAATTGATTTTAACAACCGAGGTAAGTTAAAAGTCGTGTGTCGACTTAATAGTATTTTATCTCATATAACTTCTATATTTTGATTTAATTATTTTTTATTTATTCCTTTTTCAGTAGAATACCATTCACACTTCTTATCTTTTTCCTAGGTAATTAGATAGAAAATACGCTCTACTCAGATTTTTCTCACGAGGACAAGTCCTCTTAAATTAAAAATTGAAACACATTATAGCTATTAAGAGAATGTTAAAGGATTGTCAGCAAAAGTTAGTGACAAAGAGCTTTTTTTTTTTTTCTTGAAGGTAAAAGCTCCAATTGGTGTTTCCTTAGTACTATACATCTAGGTCCAGTAGTTGTTATTGTTGGAGGAATAATAGTTACTGAAGGTAGGGGCTGTCAAGGTTGAGTGCCAACACTTTCCACTATCATATAGGTTGCGGACACGCAAGTGTGGAATAGGGTGACAGAAGATCTCCGCGAAAAGTTTAATAATGACAATAAATAACTAATAATAAATATTTATGATCCTCAAAATTGAATTAAATTAGATTAATTATTTGACAATAGTAGGTTCATTTTTTACAGCTCAAGGCATAATAGACTGCCCATGTTACAAGAAAGAAATTGTACACGTAGAAAAGCAATGTCGGAAATAAATTAATTTTATTACGGTTGTTTTTTCGACATTTCTTTAGTTAATAAATTTTTAAATAATTTTATTTGAACGGTAACCTCTAATATTAAAAAAATAAAGATGATAATAGTAAAAAATTGTTCATTATACTTCCCGGAACAACTACAATAGTCCAAATCTACAGTCTTTCTCACATCGGGTTTCGTATTGAGAATATGAATATCTGTCGGGATCATCAATTTGTGGTTTGTTTTAAAAACTTTAGGGAGCGGCGTGGTCTAGTAGATAGAGCACAAGTCTACTATTCTCCAGTCCTGGGTTTGAATCACGGCTATGAGAGTACATTATTTATTCTGTTAATTCAGCCGGGGAGCGGCAATAGGGAATGGAGACCCCTCCCCCCAAATCAAAACCATTCTCTATAAAGTGGGTATTCAAATTGGGATAAAACGTGGCGGCTGAGGGTGATCAAGGCCTAATGACCTCATTGCACAGGGAGCACAGTGGGCAATATGACTGATTTAGGTGTTCTAATTCTAAAACTTGTCTATATTTACGTACTTTGAGGTTCCATATTACGGAAACAAATATTTAAAAAAATTATAAAAACTAATTAATTTTTTAACACGATTGGCGAGCGCACAGTGGTAAAACATCAAAATCTAAAACTTTCCTATATTTTACGTTTGAAGTCCCAGAATATAGGAAAAATAATACAAAAAATCTAATTATGGCTCGGAGTTGCTGAAACCTGCTAATAGATGTATTTTATATGATTTAGGAACTTCTTGAAATTATAGATTGTAATACTTTTGATTCGGAGGGTTGTATCAGAAAAAAATTATGTATCACCCAAAACGCAAAAAATCAAAAAAATTCTTTGTAATATCTAAAGACTAGAAGGATTGAGTAACCAAATCCTGAAAACAAATCCTCGGGGTGACTATAGTTGTATAGCTTTTCGTTATTGAATTAGGGCATACATATACAAATTGCTAAATTAACCCTACAGGTGAGATTGGAATGTATATTCAATAACAAGTTTGGAAATATAATGTCTTATTTGTCTCAGCAATGCCCATTGCAAAAAAAAAAAAAAAAAAAAAAAAAAAAAGATTTAGCTGTAAATACACCTTGAACACAATAAATGGTTATCGAATTATATAAGATAATCCCACTGCCGGTTATTAGGCACTAGTGTGAACAAGATTGATTCATTAATTTACTATTTATTTGTAAACACGGTATGGCGGGAAATATTAGTATTAAGGGTCTTGCAAAATAATAATAAAAAAGTGAAGTACTGGAAAATTTCAAACTTTTGACTTGACTTTTGTCGACCTAAATTGGTGATTATGCCCACTGTGCGGCGGTTGGCCTAGAAACAGTCCGAACCTCTATGTGTACTAAGCCCAAGACCCTTCATGGGTTGTAGAGGTAAAGTTTTTTTTAATTATTATTTTTCATTTACACGTTAATTAATTCTCATAATAAAGATTTTTTAATTAATAACAAATATTAACAACTAACCTGTTTGTAGTGTTTTTCAATACTTCAATGTTAATCCTCTCATTGTGTTTATAAAATCATGTTTACTTGGTAAATAATTTTTTCTTATTCTAAAAAAGGGTTCGTTAAGGTGCTTTTATGCTTCAGTTTCAACCGATATTCCTTATCTTTAAGTGGTATTTTTTTGCTCAAAATGGATGAGAAAAAGATTGATTTTCATCATTTAATGATTTTTTATATTTGCTTTATCATCAACTTTAAGTTTTAAAATTTTATTACTATACTGTATATCTTTCCGACGTGATATTATGCATCTATATTTTTATTCTAATTTTCAGAAAAATAAACAAACCTGAAATAATATTTCTCCTCCTTTATTTTTTAATTAATAATTTCTTGTCTTTCATGTTTCAAACATAATATTTATAGTATAAAATTTTTCAACAAAGCACTACTGATTCATTAGAAACAATTAATTATAACATAAATAATTAAAAATTTGTCAGTTTAAAAAGTTATTAAAAATATTCATCGAAAAATGTTTTGGAAAAAAGTTAAAAAAAATTGCATTTTTACCTAAAACAATTAAAGTTTCTTTCAAATTGTTTTATGATGTATAATAAACATTGTTGACGTTATAAATAAAACTTTCATTATAACAAGATAAATTTTACCTTCACTAGAATCGCCTGTGGTTTTTTCTGTATTTATCCGTTCAAGGATTTGTCTTTCTCTTTTATTCTTCTATTTTTCCAATTAATTATATTTTTTAGACAACAACAATTTTTAAATATCAAGAATAATTGATTAGTTTTTCACTTCGATAGGGACCTACCTAATGAGTGGTAACTGAATACACCACTTTATAATACATTTTTTTATTAGCATGTTATTTTAAGCTCTCTTTAATAAATTTATAACATTTGGAATATGAAACGTATAGTTTGGAAAGGATAGGTATAATTTGATAAATAATTTACCTCCCTTCCCTAGACACTTACATGTATAATATTAATATTAAACTATAAATTAATTAGTTGGTTTCTATTTCTTTCCAAAAAAGTTTAATTCAGTAAACTTTAACGAGTCAACGTTTTGGGGACCTTACCCATCATCAGGACTCACTGAGTTGTTTAAAAGTTAAAAAGTAAATGTTAAATAATCCATTTTTTTAAATGTTCTCAAAAATTATTTTGTAAAAATTGTCTTTAAAAAATAACCAACAGGGAACAACAACCATCCCATCTCACATATTCTTTGGTCCCTTTTCAAACCCATAAGTGGCCAAAGAATATGTGTGGCGGGATGGTTTTTGTTCCCTGTTGGTTATTTTATAAAGATAATTTTTGAAAACATTTAAAAAAAATGGATTTTTTAACTTGGATGGATAGTAGATGACAGCCGTCTATATCGAAGGTCATGGGTTCAAACCCGACAGATGGCCCTAGCATTTTAAAGGGAAAAAAATCATTGGTTATGCCGTCCTTCGAGGGGCGTGTAAAATGGTGGTCCTGAACATGCGAGATGTCAGATATTCGTTGAACATCCTAATTAAAATCCCACTGTAGCTTATTAACTGTAGTAGCATAGAAGTGACGTTAAATCAATTAAAAAAAAAAAAAAAAAACTATTTATTTTCCGCAACATCTTTCCTAATTATTACACTTATCTCTGTAGGACAGATCAACAAACGATAAATCACACACTATCGCTGGATATTAGCCGTGCTCTGAACTCCAATAAACATCAATAAAAGATCCCAGAATTTATTTTTCTTCTTTCTTCTTCTTCTTCTTCAATGCTATGGAATAATATCAAATTTTAACATCAATATTCCAGAAAGCTACTTTGCTTACAGGGTCAGCATCAGCAAATTAAGATATGTCAGTCGTTTAAGAATCAGTAGCCAAGAGAAGTTTAAACTTTATTTGGAAAATAAATCATTATCAACAAATCAACACTGCAATAGCTGTGACCAATTTATATCTAATAGTTTGTATCATATACATATGCACTGGACAAAATTTAATAAATATAGAGAGAAATATCTGAGACAGTACATAACAAGTACTTGTGACCAACGAAACATAGAAACAAATCTTAATATTGATAATGTTGCTAAATTAAACAAAATATATTATTATACATCTCAATCTTTGTGAATTAGAAAAGAAGTAGTTCATTTTTATTATCATATTATTTTGTTCACTTTTTGTCATTGTCATTGTTATTGTTTCTATTAATATAATTTTTTATTATTTTTATTGATTAGTCATTTCTTTGATTATATAATTGATATATCAATAGATGGGTCAGGCTCTTAAGGAATTGTATAAAGCTTATTTATTATTGGTTGTATATTTGTACAAGAATATTTTTTTGATAAATAAAGTCATCTATCCATCTATAGGACAGATCAGCTACCTAGAAGTCCATAATGACAAGTGTCATATGGAATCTTCATACAAGACTGAAAGTAAAATAATTTGCTCCTTAATATCGACTACAACCTAAATCTAAAATATTACCATCATCAGGCATATTTGGACATGTATACCAAAACTACAAATACCTCTCGCATTTAATCCTTACAATCCTAAGACCTTCGGAAAATCTTGAACGCTTTACCATTATTTTTAAATTTTTTTTATTGAAATTTACAACATAGAAGGATTGATACCTAGTTCGGGCTAAATCAGCAACATATGGAGCAGTAAGGTCTTTGTGGATGATTTTATTCGTAACAAAGTAACGAGCGTTAAGAATTTTGCGAAAGATTTTGGTTTGTAAGGATTGGATACGGGAGGAGTTTGATGGTTTAGTGGAGCCCCAAAGCTCAACTCCGTAGGTCCAGATAGGTCTGATTATCATGTAAATGAGTCTTTTGTAGTTAAGTGAAAGGTTAGAGCGTCTGTCAAGTAATTGTTGAAGTAAACGAAATCGGCGAGCATTTTCTTGTCTTTTCAGTCTTGTATGCGGATTCTATGTAAGGCGTTTGTCAAGCAGGAGTCCTAAATAGCGGATCTGTTCAACCGGTACAAGCGGAATATAATTAAAGGACACTGTAGGGCAGGATGTCATAGGTTCACGACGAAGGTTAAAGGTAATTTAATGGGATTTATTGGAATTTCTTTTAATTCTCTAATTTTGACACCGTACCTTAAGGTCTCTGATGTGGGATTGGAGAGTTTGAGAGGCAATACTAGTATCGTTATTAACTGGTAGCACGCAAGTGTCATAGGCATAGGTAGAAAGGAATGTTTTAGGATGGGTTGGGATATCAGCTGTATAGACTGTGTAGAGAATGGTTCCTAGGATACTGCCTTGATGAACCCCAGCAGACTTAGTAAAAATGAATGAATAGCAACGATTGTCTTTACCATGTAACCAATGAAATAATCCATAAAGTCCTCAATATCTCATTTATTGCAGGCTTAGCCAGAAATAGATATTCTTCTTTTAATTCCCAATACCCTGTCTACCCTGTGCACGCAACTTCCACTTACCTCGGTTGTTACAGTCAATTTAACAACTTTTAAATAAAGTTAGAGTTCAAAAAAGCTTAAAGAATTACATTCAGTTTTGTTGGAAAAATATGTAATATAACGGTATAACATTGTTATATACAAGAATCACCTAAGTGTATGCCCTATTCCTCACTTTACATTACCTTCCAAAACTTTTTATTTAAGATTAAAAACAATTCTCTTTAGCTTCTTTAGCTTTAGGTTTCAAACAGTATATAATACATCTATATCACTATTCTTATGTTCGGAAAAGAATTACTTAAAAAATATGTTTGCTCTTTCCTCCTTTAGTTGCTTATCGAATTTGTTCAACTTGTGTATTTATCCATTTTTTTATCGATGCTAATAAAATGATATATTGGGTTGATGCAAAATTAATGCAGGTTTTTAGTATGTATTGTAAATACGCCATATCTTGACTTTAACCATATATATTTAATCAAAATAATTTCCATCTGAATCAATGCACTTTTGCCAACGTTCAATAAGCTTTCTTATTCCACCAGAAAAAAAATCCGAATCCCTGGACTCAATGAAATCACGAAAAGAATTTTCAATGTCGTCCTGGTTTTGAAAATTTTTCTCCCTCAAAAAGTTGTCCAGATGCCTGAAAAAGTGGAAGTCTGTAGGAGAGAGGTCAGGTGAATAAGGCGGATGTTGGAGAACTTCGTAGCCCAACTCGTGCAGTCGTCGAAGCGTTGGTTGTGCAACGTGTGGTCTGGCGTTATCGTGGAGCAGGATCGGCCCCTTCCGATTCATCAATGCTGGGCAAAGACGTTGCAATTTTTGAGTTCCGAGTTCCGCCGCCATTTCTCGTGTGGTTTTGGTTGGGTCTTCTTCCACTTTTGACCTCAGCTGGTCGTTGTCCAGAGCAAGATGACGGCCCCGACCTTCCTTGTCTTCGAGGTCGAAATCTCCTCTGCGAAACTTCTGGAACCAACGCTGCACCGTGCACTCATTAATAGCCCCCTGACCCCACACTTCATTAATATTACGAGCCGTTTGCGCAGCGCTGCGCCCTAATTTAAATTCGTAAAAATAAATTTGACGAAAATCGCACTTTGACATTTTCGATTCAAGACCTTTGAACACACTGAACAAAACGATTTTACTAAACAAATTCATGGTGAAAGAGAGGGTATTAGATAAGGTTTGTTTTGGTATAATAATGATCAATGTTAGGATTAGCTTTGTTTACACAATTGGAATTAAGATATTGCAATAGAGGAAACCTGCATTAATTTTGCATCAACCCAATAGTTAAATTTTTGGAATCCATAAAATTAAAGTTGGCATTTAAGCTCCTTCAGACTATTTCAATCAGAACGAAGCCTACATGATATTAAAGCTAACAAAATTTTACATCGTTATAGCTAATTTAATCGTTAGAGCCGTTTTAGAGAAAATCGTAATAAAGTGCAAAATGCACAGTATAGTGTGGCGCTTCTGGTTCGCCGATTTCGATAAAAAAAAGTTTCTTAAACAATTCAGGATTATAGGCTCCTAAAATATGTAATTTTATTGTTTATGCCACTTTTCATTTTCGTTTTAGACTTACCACAAACACAGACCTTGTACCTTGGTTATTTTTACTCAGGGGACCCTAAAAAAACTTGAATTCGAAAATTTTTACGATCGCAGTAATTTCCCTTACTACGTACTTCGTATATAGGTAAGTAAAAGTAAAAAATACACCTCTTAGAATACTTAAATTATTTAAAACGATAAAAAAAAAAATTAAGGTTTTGGACGGCTATTCCTAAAATTTATTTTTAAAACCAATGTAGTTATATACATGGTTTCAAATTTATTATTAGTACGAAACCCCCTCTTTTCAGGTTTAATGTCTACATTTCGTTCTTTTTTTTTTTTCTTTTTTTTTTAGACTTTATATTGGGCACTTTCTTGTGGGCTGAGACCATTAAACCTAAAACTGAAATATCGAAATCGGCAGAGCAGCGTTCAGCAGTCAATGCTTAAAGACCTTAAGTTGTGGATGATCGCGCAGCTAAAATGCTCAGAAAAAGTTGTGTTGAAGTCCCTAAAGTACTAGAGAGGTCGCAAGTGGCAACAGTAATGCAATAAAGTGTTCAGCAGTGAGGTGACAAAACATTGACACAAATCTCTTGATTTCTAGTTTCCAAACGGGAATATCTCCAACTTTTCTTCATCTTACACACGAATAGATTTATAGTAATGTAATGACTGAATATTTGACTAGTAATATATTGTATATGATTAAACTAAAATGTTGTAATTTTCATTTCTATTATTCTTTAAATATAAGTCCTCTGTTTAGGTTTAAAATATGTGATACCTTTATATTTGATCTCACTGTAGGATTATACAAATTAGTACTATCTAGAATAATTTTATTTTTACTACGTATTATGTTCTTATTAAGAAAATTGTTTATATTTGTTAATTCAAACTTTTAATATATTTTTTCAAAAGTAAAAAAAAATACTTTAAATTATGCATAACAATAAGTATATTTAATCAAGGATGAAAACTATTCTGTTTTACTTTATTTTAATTTTTCAATAAATACCAAAATATTGTACAAATATTACATAAAGTGAATCCAATTTTATTTCGTTGTGGAAATTAAATTACATCTGCCGAAAGTCAGAAAATATTAATTAATTATATATTATACAAACAATTAATGCCTATAGCTAATGACGGCTAGTTGTGTTTAGATCTAGGAAGTGAACAATAGAAACTTCACAAGAAGATAAGAACTATATAACATAATTTATATTAAATTTTTACAGATAAAAATTAAGTATAGTACTATGATATTATTTATATTTTTTGCATTAATAATACAATGTATTGGTGGAAATTTTAAGTCTTATAATGGTTATTATTATTCTGAAACATCAATGAAATACTGATAAAAAAGACAGTTAACGATTTAGACAGTTACAGACCTTTAACACTGTTCAGATCACCAGGAATTTTACTTATATAATTGTACTTATACTTATTATATTGTCTTTACCATGTAACCAATGAAATAATCCATAAAGTCCTCAATATCTCATTTATTGCAGGCTTAGCCAGAAATAGATATTCTTCTTTTAATTCCCAATACCCTGTCTACCCTGTGCACGCAACTTCCACTTACCTCGGTTGTTACAGTCAATTTAACAACTTTTAAATAAAGTTAGAGTTCAAAAAAGTTTAAAGAATTACATTCAGTTTTGTTGGAAAAATATGTAATATAACGGTATAACATTGTTATATACAAGAATCACCTAAGTGTATGCCCTATTCCTCACTTTACATTACCTTCCAAAACTTTTTATTTAAGATTAAAAAAATTCTCTTTAGCTTCTTTAGCTTTAGGTTTCAAACAGTATATAATACATCTATATCACTATTCTTATGTTCGGAAAAGAATTACCTAAAAAATATGTTTGCTCTTTCCTCCTTTAGTTGCTTATCGAATTTGTTCAACTTGTGTATTTATCCATTTTTTTATCGATGCTAATAAAATGATATATTGGGTTGATGCAAAATTAATGCAGGTTTTTAGTAGGTATTGTAAATACGCCATATCTTGACTTTAACCATATATATTTAATCAAAATAATTTCCATCTGAATCAATGCACTTTTGCCAACGTTCAACAAGCTTTCTTATTCCACCAGAAAAAAAATCCGAATCCCTGGACTCAATGAAATCACGAAAAGAATTTTCAATGTCGTCCTGGTTTTGAAAATTTTTCTCCCTCAAAAAGTTGTCCAGATGCCTGAAAAAGTGGAAGTCTGTAGGAGAGAGGTCAGGTGAATAAGGCGGATGTTGGAGAACTTCGTAGCCCAACTCGTGCAGTCGTCGAAGCGTTGGTTGTGCAACGTGTGGTCTGGCGTTATCGTGGAGCAGGATCGGCCCCTTCCGATTCATCAATGCTGGGCAAAGACGTTGCAATTTTTGAGTTCCGAGTTCCGCCGCCATTTCTCGTGTGGTTTTGGTTGGGTCTTGACCTCAGCTGGTCGTTGTCCAGAGCAAGATGACGGCCCCGACCTTCCTTGTCTTCGAGGTCGAAATCTCCTCTGCGAAACTTCTGGAACCAACGCTGCACCGTGCACTCATTAATAGCCCCCTGACCCCACACTTCATTAATATTACGAGCCGTTTGCGCAGCGCTGCGCCCTAATTTAAATTCGTAAAAATAAATTTGACGAAAATCGCACTTTGACATTTTCGATTCAAGACCTTTGAACACACTGAACAAAACGATTTTACTAAACAAATTCATGGTGAAAGAGAGGGTATTAGATAAGGTTTGTTTTGGTATAATAATGATCAATGTTAGGATTAGCTTTGTTTACACAATTGGAATTAAGATATTGCAATAGAGGAAACCTGCATTAATTTTGCATCAACCCAATAGTTAAATTTTTGGAATCCATAAAATTAAAGTTGGCATTTAAGCTCCTTCAGACTATTTCAATCAGAACGAAGCCTACATGATATTAAAGCTAACAAAATTTTACATCGTTATAGCTAATTTAATCGTTAGAGCCGTTTTAGAGAAAATCGTAATAAAGTGCAAAATGCACAGTATAGTGTGGCGCTTCTGGTTCGCCGATTTCGATAAAAAAAAGTTTCTTAAACAATTCAGGATTATAGGCTCCTAAAATATGTAATTTTATTGTTTATGCCACTTTTCATTTTCGTTTTAGACTTACCACAAACACAGACCTTGTACCTTGGTTATTTTTACTCAGGGGACCCTAAAAAAACTTGAATTCGAAAATTTTTACGATCGCAGTAATTTCCCTTACTACGTACTTCGTATATAGGTAAGTAAAAGTAAAAAATACACCTCTTAGAATACTTAAATTATTTAAAACGATAAAAAAAAAAATTAAGGTTTTGGACGGCTATTCCTAAAATTTATTTTTAAAACCAATGTAGTTATATACATGGTTTCAAATTTATTATTAGTACGAAACCCCCTCTTTTCAGGTTTAATGTCTACATTTCGTTCTTTTTTTTTTTTTCTTTTTTTTTTTAGACTTTATATTGGGCACTTTCTTGTGGGCTGAGACCATTAAACCTAAAACTGAAATATCGAAATCGGCAGAGCAGCGTTCAGCAGTCAATGCTTAAAGACCTTAAGTTGTGGATGATCGCGCAGCTAAAATGCTCAGAAAAAGTTGTGTTGAAGTCCCTAAAGTACTAGAGAGGTCGCAAGTGGCAACAGTAATGCAATAAAGTGTTCAGCAGTGAGGTGACAAAACATTGACACAAATCTCTTGATTTCTAGTTTCCAAACGGGAATATCTCCAACTTTTCTTCATCTTACACACGAATAGATTTATAGTAATGTAATGACTGAATATTTGACTAGTAATATATTGTATATGATTAAACTAAAATGTTGTAATTTTCATTTCTATTATTCTTTAAATATAAGTCCTCTGTTTAGGTTTAAAATATGTGATACCTTTATATTTGATCTCACTGTAGGATTATACAAATTAGTACTATCTAGAATAATTTTATTTTTACTACGTATTATGTTCTTATTAAGAAAATTGTTTATATTTGTTAATTCAAACTTTTAATATATTTTTTCAAAAGTAAAAAAAAAATACTTTAAATTATGCATAACAATAAGTATATTTAATCAAGGATGAAAACTATTCTGTTTTACTTTATTTTAATTTTTCAATAAATACCAAAATATTGTACAAATATTACATAAAGTGAATCCAATTTTATTTCGTTGTGGAAATTAAATTACATCTGCCGAAAGTCAGAAAATATTAATTAATTATATATTATACAAACAATTAATGCCTATAGCTAATGACGGCTAGTTGTGTTTAGATCTAGGAAGTGAACAATAGAAACTTCACAAGAAGATAAGAACTATATAACATAATTTATATTAAATTTTTACAGATAAAAATTAAGTATAGTACTATGATATTATTTATATTTTTTGCATTAATAATACAATGTATTGGTGGAAATTTTAAGTCTTATAATGGTTATTATTATTCTGAAACATCAATGAAATACTGATAAAAAAGACAGTTAACGATTTAGACAGTTACAGACCTTTAACACTGTTCAGATCACCAGGAATTTTACTTATATAATTGTACTTATACTTATTATATTGTCTTTACCATGTAACCAATGAAATAATCCATAAAGTCCTCAATATCTCATTTATTGCAGGCTTAGCCAGAAATAGATATTCTTCTTTTAATTCCCAATACCCTGTCTACCCTGTGCACGCAACTTCCACTTACCTCGGTTGTTACAGTCAATTTAACAACTTTTAAATAAAGTTAGAGTTCAAAAAAGTTTAAAGAATTACATTCAGTTTTGTTGGAAAAATATGTAATATAACGGTATAACATTGTTATATACAAGAATCACCTAAGTGTATGCCCTATTCCTCACTTTACATTACCTTCCAAAACTTTTTATTTAAGATTAAAAAAATTCTCTTTAGCTTCTTTAGCTTTAGGTTTCAAACAGTATATAATACATCTATATCACTATTCTTATGTTCGGAAAAGAATTACCTAAAAAATATGTTTGCTCTTTCCTCCTTTAGTTGCTTATCGAATTTGTTCAACTTGTGTATTTATCCATTTTTTTATCGATGCTAATAAAATGATATATTGGGTTGATGCAAAATTAATGCAGGTTTTTAGTAGGTATTGTAAATACGCCATATCTTGACTTTAACCATATATATTTAATCAAAATAATTTCCATCTGAATCAATGCACTTTTGCCAACGTTCAACAAGCTTTCTTATTCCACCAGAAAAAAAAATCCGAATCCCTGGACTCAATGAAATCACGAAAAGAATTTTCAATGTCGTCCTGGTTTTGAAAATTTTTCTCCCTCAAAAAGTTGTCCAGATGCCTGAAAAAGTGGAAGTCTGTAGGAGAGAGGTCAGGTGAATAAGGCGGATGTTGGAGAACTTCGTAGCCCAACTCGTGCAGTCGTCGAAGCGTTGGTTGTGCAACGTGTGGTCTGGCGTTATCGTGGAGCAGGATCGGCCCCTTCCGATTCATCAATGCTGGGCAAAGACGTTGCAATTTTTGAGTTCCGAGTTCCGCCGCCATTTCTCGTGTGGTTTTGGTTGGGTCTTGACCTCAGCTGGTCGTTGTCCAGAGCAAGATGACGGCCCCGACCTTCCTTGTCTTCGAGGTCGAAATCTCCTCTGCGAAACTTCTGGAACCAACGCTGCACCGTGCACTCATTAATAGCCCCCTGACCCCACACTTCATTAATATTACGAGCCGTTTGCGCAGCGCTGCGCCCTAATTTAAATTCGTAAAAATAAATTTGACGAAAATCGCACTTTGACATTTTCGATTCAAGACCTTTGAACACACTGAACAAAACGATTTTACTAAACAAATTCATGGTGAAAGAGAGGGTATTAGATAAGGTTTGTTTTGGTATAATAATGATCAATGTTAGGATTAGCTTTGTTTACACAATTGGAATTAAGATATTGCAATAGAGGAAACCTGCATTAATTTTGCATCAACCCAATAGTTAAATTTTTGGAATCCATAAAATTAAAGTTGGCATTTAAGCTCCTTCAGACTATTTCAATCAGAACGAAGCCTACATGATATTAAAGCTAACAAAATTTTACATCGTTATAGCTAATTTAATCGTTAGAGCCGTTTTAGAGAAAATCGTAATAAAGTGCAAAATGCACAGTATAGTGTGGCGCTTCTGGTTCGCCGATTTCGATAAAAAAAAGTTTCTTAAACAATTCAGGATTATAGGCTCCTAAAATATGTAATTTTATTGTTTATGCCACTTTTCATTTTCGTTTTAGACTTACCACAAACACAGACCTTGTACCTTGGTTATTTTTACTCAGGGGACCCTAAAAAAACTTGAATTCGAAAATTTTTACGATCGCAGTAATTTCCCTTACTACGTACTTCGTATATAGGTAAGTAAAAGTAAAAAATACACCTCTTAGAATACTTAAATTATTTAAAACGATAAAAAAAAAAATTAAGGTTTTGGACGGCTATTCCTAAAATTTATTTTTAAAACCAATGTAGTTATATACATGGTTTCAAATTTATTATTAGTACGAAACCCCCTCTTTTCAGGTTTAATGTCTACATTTCGTTCTTTTTTTTTTTTCTTTTTTTTTTAGACTTTATATTGGGCACTTTCTTGTGGGCTGAGACCATTAAACCTAAAACTGAAATATCGAAATCGGCAGAGCAGCGTTCAGCAGTCAATGCTTAAAGACCTTAAGTTGTGGATGATCGCGCAGCTAAAATGCTCAGAAAAAGTTGTGTTGAAGTCCCTAAAGTACTAGAGAGGTCGCAAGTGGCAACAGTAATGCAATAAAGTGTTCAGCAGTGAGGTGACAAAACATTGACACAAATCTCTTGATTTCTAGTTTCCAAACGGGAATATCTCCAACTTTTCTTCATCTTACACACGAATAGATTTATAGTAATGTAATGACTGAATATTTGACTAGTAATATATTGTATATGATTAAACTAAAATGTTGTAATTTTCATTTCTATTATTCTTTAAATATAAGTCCTCTGTTTAGGTTTAAAATATGTGATACCTTTATATTTGATCTCACTGTAGGATTATACAAATTAGTACTATCTAGAATAATTTTATTTTTACTACGTATTATGTTCTTATTAAGAAAATTGTTTATATTTGTTAATTCAAACTTTTAATATATTTTTTGAAAAGTAAAAAAAAATACTTTAAATTATGCATAACAATAAGTATATTTAATCAAGGATGAAAACTATTCTGTTTTACTTTATTTTAATTTTTCAATAAATACCAAAATATTGTACAAATATTACATAAAGTGAATCCAATTTTATTTCGTTGTGGAAATTAAATTACATCTGCCGAAAGTCAGAAAATATTAATTAATTATATATTATACAAACAATTAATGCCTATAGCTAATGACGGCTAGTTGTGTTTAGATCTAGGAAGTGAACAATAGAAACTTCACAAGAAGATAAGAACTATATAACATAATTTATATTAAATTTTTACAGATAAAAATTAAGTATAGTACTATGATATTATTTATATTTTTTGCATTAATAATACAATGTATTGGTGGAAATTTTAAGTCTTATAATGGTTATTATTATTCTGAAACATCAATGAAATACTGATAAAAAAGACAGTTAACGATTTAGACAGTTACAGACCTTTAACACTGTTCAGATCACCAGGAATTTTACTTGTTCAATCAACATGTTGACTTCAGTGCTTGAATCAGAATTCAGGAAGACAGAATGTAAGAATTTTTCATATATGAATATACATGTATGAATATATGAATGTATTTAAGAAATTTTAATTATTTTACTTATTTTTTTATTTAATAGCTGACTTATATATGGTATATATTTTTATTTGTGTATATATAATTTAACACATTTTTATATCATAAATATCAATATATTTACATTGAGATTAAATTAGTGCTGCACCTTGATGTACCCTGATGAAGACCAATAAAGTGGCTCGAAACATAGGCAGTAAATATTCAAGTATATTGCAATATTTTTATTAACCTACACACTATCTTGTTTTTATATTATATACACACACATACAGCCTATATGGTGTAAATGGATACTTATAACTCTAGTAACTGTAGACAATAAATCACAATTACTTATAGGAAAAAATTCCTATCCGAATATCCTTTTAAACTTTAATTAAAGCTCAATATTAAAATATTAAGAACATTTCAAAAAAGTCTGTAAAAACGAATTAAAACAAAATAGTAGGGAAAAGTATAATAAAACTGTATTAATTGTTAATTAGACATTTCATCTTGGCTTGTAATCCCTGATAACGATCATGATGGTTTCGTGGAAAACTATTTTTATTTAGTTATTATTTTTTTTTTTAACGGAACCTAATTCGTCCCTTGATGTAGAAAATATTTAACACGGAAATTTTGATTACAATTATTTATTCTGCATAAATATAAATACAACCTTTGTTTATTGTCTTTACAGTCTGAAGCATTAAACGTTTCTCGAGTTATGTCATGCAATGACTTCATTCCAGACGATACCATTCGTTCAGTTAAAAATTTAAAAGTTCCGGAAAAAGTGCAGAAAGGAGTTCTCCTCCGGAAGTTTTTAAATATAGTTAAAAAAAGTTTGTCTATCCTGGACTTCGGTACAGCTTGGCATAGCTAATAACGTCATATAGCAAAAATAATAATGACAAAAATCACTTAAACATAAAGACAACCTTCAGGAATATATAGGACATGTCACTTACCAACTGCTGCGTCATACTGCGTTAGGACCAATCTTGTTATCACCCAATCATTTGGTATAATTCTCGTGATCCATACGCTAATCAAAACTGGCAGTCTACATACATGCCTAATCACATCTAAGTTCACCTTGAACTTTGTTATCAGTTGTGAATAACAAGAGTGTCATTGGAGGTATGTTCTCACGTGCCAGATCAGATTTGAAAAATATTCTGTCGTATAGAATTTCTGAAAAAAATCAAATAGGAATGAAGGTTTTACTTTTAAACTTTTATTGACAAAAGATCAAGCAATTTTACAGAAATATTATTTTAAATGAACATATTTGATACATGAACACTTATCAATGAAACATAAAGTAAAAAAAAAAAGAAGAAGAAGATTGTAGGCATTTGTGACGGTCCTGACGTTTGTGATAGACTGAGGTTATAAACACAGCTGGTGGGAGCAAAGAGGTTGTCACTGGCACAAACATGTTTATATTTTAGTTCTCTTTATATTTAATTGAAGCTCATTTTTATTTCTTATTTTATTATAGTAGAAAGATTATTTTATTTTACAGTGACAAATCCATTGCAACCTCTCACCATCTGTTGTCATCTATATCTATTATTATTATTGTGCGCTCCTCATTCTGTCTCTTTTTTGTAGTTAATTTATTATTATTCATTTTTTATCAATCGTACCTACAGGACAATAAAAGAATATTTTTGATACCATCCTGCAGTTCCTGGCTATTATTCATTTCTCCCTCACCTCCTTTGAACATTAATTGTGGACATTAAAACCTGAAAAGAGGGGGTTTCTCTCCTACTAATACTAAGTTTGGAAACCGTGTATACAGCAACATTGGTTTTTAAAATAAATATTAGAAATAGCCGCCCAAAACCGAATTTTTATCAATCAATCAAAATAAATTAAGTATTCTTGAAGGAGTATTTTATAACTCAATCTAAGTAAAGTAGTATTACTTTTACTTATCTATGTATGAAATATTTGAAACAGGGTGACTCCCCTTCACCTGTTTTGTTTAATATAGCCTTAGAATATGTTATAGAAAAGGTGATGTGTACCGAGAAAGGCTTAAATATGGGTGACAAGATTCCGGTTTTGGGGTAAGCCGACGATTTGGTACTACTAGGTGAAGACACGGAAATTATACAACTAAATACAAGTGTGTTAATAAAAACCGGTAAACAAATAGGTCTCGAATTAAATACCAATAAGAAGAAATATATGATTTGTTGCAGAAATGGTGGCGATCTTGATGATATTAATATTTCAGGTCATACTTTTGAACACGTAGAGAAATTCAAGTATTTAGGTTCAATGATAACAAGAAAAAATGAAATCCAGGAAAAAATAAAGTCCCGGTTAAAGGTGGGAAATGCGTGTTATTATTCAGTTGCTAAATTACTTAGCTGGCGGCTTCTGTCTAAAAACTTAAAGGTTAGAATTTATAAAACTATTATTCTTCCAACGGTTCTTTACGGATGCGAAACGTGGCCGCTTACTTTGAAGGATGAACAACGGCTTAAGGTTTTCGAGAATAAGGTACTGCGTAAAATATTTGGTCCGAAGAGAGATGAGGCCACTGGGGAGTTTAGAAGGTTGCACAACTCGGAATTGCGGAGTTTGTACCCTGTGAATATAATTGAGTTGATAGTATCGCGGAGACTCAAATGGGCGCGTAAACTTGTTGGGCTTAGTGAGGAACGGATTCCGAGAAAGTTGGTATTCGATGAACCGACTGGTAGGCGTCCGAAAGGTAGGCCGAAGCGTCGATGGGAGGATTGCATTAAGGCCGATCTCGGGGGCTTGAGCTTGACCGGTGAACATTGGACGAGTCTGTGCAGGCGAAGTTTGGTGGTATCGGCATCGAACCTTCGGGTTCAGTAAGCCTATTATTATTATTATTATGTATGAAATATATAGTGAGGGAAATTATTGTGATCGTAAACAATTTTTAGTTTTATTTAGCACTGGAAAATACATTTCCGGGTCCAAGTAACAAATTCCCACCAAAAGATCTGTGTGTGGGGAAGTCTAGCTCGGAAACGAAAAGTCGTACCAAACTGCAATTTCATTTTTTAAGGGAACTATAAGCCCGAATCGTAACAGCAATTTATTCATCGAAATCGGCGAACAAGAAGAGCCACTTTATACTATGCATTTTGTACCTCTTTACGATTTTCACAAAAGAGACTATAACCATTTTGACCCAACTGGGTATATCGATGTAAAATTTAATGGGACTTAATACCATGTGGGTTTCATTCTGATTGAAATAGTGTGACAGGGATTAAATGCAATACTTTTTTATTATTTTCCTCTAATGTACCATGAATTTAGAGATTTCTAAAGGATTAAACATATCATCAAATTCTTTTATATTTCATATCCACCCATTTGTTTATCAAAGCAGGAATGGTTAATCAAGTGTATAATAAAGTGGCTATTCTGATTAGTCGATTTTGTCGAAAAAGTTGCTGTTACATCTCAGGCACATAAACTTCTAAAATAGGGGTACTCACTACGTTTGCTATAGCATGCTATTTGTGCTATCGTGCTAAACCCATCAATTTTATACAGGAAATAACTGTAGAAACTCGACGGGTTTAGCAAAATAACACAAATAGCATGCTATAGCAAACGTAGTGAGTACCCCTAATATGATATTTTAGTTGTATTAAACTTATCATTTTCGAGCTAGACTTACCACACACTTATCGTTTTGCGGTAATTTGACTTATGGGACCCTAAAACGTTCATTTCCAGTGAAAACTTGAATTTGACAATTTTCACCATCACAATAATTTTTCTTACTATATATTGGGTTGATGCAAAATTAATGCAGGTTTCCTCTATTGCAATATCTTAATTCCAATTGTGTAAACAAAGCTAATCCTGACATTGATCATTATTATACCAAAACAAACCTTATCTAATACACTCTCTTTCACCATGAATTTGTTTAGTAAAATCGTTTTGTTCAGTGTGTTCAAAGGTCTTGAATCGAAAATGTCAAAGTGCGATTTTCGTCAAATTTATTTTTACGAATTTAAATTAGGGCGCAGCGCTGCGCAAACGGCTCGTAAATTAATGAAGTGTGGGGTCAGGGGGCTATTAATGAGTGCACGGTGCAGCGTTGGTTTCAGAAGTTTCGCAGAGGAGATTTCGACATCGAAGACAAGGAAGGTCGGGGCCGTCATCTTGCTCTGGACAACGACCAGCTGAGGTCAAAAGTGGAAGAAGACCCAACCAAAACCACACGAGAAATGGCGGCGGAACCCGGAACTCAAAAATTGCAACGTCTTTGCCCAGCATTGATGAATCGGAAGGGGCCGATCCTGCTCCACGATAACGCCAGACCACACGTTGCACAACCAACGCTTCGACGACTGCACGAGTTGGGCTACGAAGTTCTCCAACATCCGCCTTATTCACCTGACCTCTCTCCTACAGACTTCCACTTTTTCAGGCATCTGGACAACTTTTTGAGGGAGAAAAATTTTCAAAACCAGGACGACATTGAAAATTCTTTTCGTGATTTCATTGAGTCCAGGGATTCGGATTTTTTTTCTGGTGGAATAAGAAAGCTTGTTGAACGTTGGCGAAAGTGCATTGATTCAGATGGAAATTATTTTGATTAAATATATATGGTTAAAGTAAAGATATGGCGTATTTACAATACCTACTAAAAAACCTGCATTAATTTTGCATCAACCCAATATTTCATATATTCGTAAGTGAAAATTAAAACGAATTTACTAACCCATGAAAATAGTGATATATAAGGGGAGCCCGTGGCTAAGTGGCAAGCGCTAGTCTACCACACCAAAGGTTGTGAGTTCGATTCCCAGTCACAGAGAGACTTTTTCAAGAATTGGGGATTCACTCACAGGCTCTCCCCGGGTATGTGAGACCCGTAAGCCAAAAGGTGGTCACTAACAAAAATAGGCGTAAAGAGTGATGACCCTATCCTATAACAATTTCATCGAGTAACGCATGTGTATTTCCCCAGCAGATTACACCAAGGGCCAACACGGCTTGTCACGCCACCGGAAAAAAATATATATATTTCAAACTATTCGCTATTATTTTAACAGTTTTCTATTTTGCATATTTTTTCATTAATATCTTTCAATATTTCCATACAAATTTTATTTTCGTTTGTTTCTACAGCTTATTACCGTTATCTTATTATTTTATTTAACGTATTATTATTTTTCTTTTAACCGTATTGGTTGTTAGCTTGGTTTACTTAGCCCTGATGAAGGCCCACAATGTAGGACGAAACGACTCACAACAAATACGTTTTTCTGGATGACCAAATAATGAAATAAGAGAAAGAGTGGGAGCCGAGCTAAACATTCTCGAAGAAATCAGTAAAAGAACGTTGATGTGGTATGGACACGTCTTGAGAATGAACGAAGCTCGTTGGATTAAGTTAAATACTGTCCACATAAGAAAAAATAACGGGGAAAACCTCGGAAAAGATTGATAGATGATGTGATATGGGAAATGGCAGCCAGAGGTCTGACTGAGGATGACTGCACAGATAGAGATTACTGGAGAGACGGAATACTGAGGACCCGGATGTGACACGATTGCAGAACCCGGGGGGAAAAAATTAAGGATAGTAAGGAGGAAGTTACGGGCAAATTAATAAAATGAAATGTCCTAAATGAGTTACGCGCAATGAAATGAAATGTCCTATATATTTCAACTGGAGGTTTCCAGCATATTGAGCTGATGAATGAATTATTTGATTGTACTCCAGCGAGTTAGACGGAACTAAAACGTCGGTTTCTTGAATAGCGCCACTAGAAGAGGTAAAAGGGAAAGACCGGGGGAGGTTGTGTGGGGGGTGTGTGGGGGGGTTGGTGGGGAGTTAGCTTTCTCCTGGTCCAGAGCCGGCACCCAGTCGGCAGAGCACAGTGCATCGTCACCTACACCTTCGTATCCACTGGGATCCAATCGCCAGGTCAGATATCATTACTATCTTAGTGCTTAGTGAAATCATAGTATACCTAGACCCTGCCTTAGTATATACTAGCGCTCTGGCTTAAAACATATCTAGTCGGCTAAATCCATTAATCCAGTCCAAAATATTCGGCAGTGTAGCTCAACTCTAAGACGTACTCGACAGGTTTATTTACACTTTTATTCTTCCTATCGACTTTTGGACACTGATTAGATATTTCATAGGATTTTACAGAGATTTTTTAGAAACAATTTGTCTGAATCTTTTAGCATCAGTTCAGCAAATAATTTGAACAATAACTTTTTCATAATTATTATTTTTTATATGAGTTTACAAGTTGGGAGCTTTGTATAAGAGCATAAAAGGAGCAAGAACTCTTATACAAATGCGAAATCCAACTTAATAGTTTACTTTTATAATTTTTAAATATATAAATGAATTGTAATTTATTTTAATGGTACACTAAAAAAAAAAAATAGATATATAACATAATATAAGATATGATATTTCACTTTCTATTGATCTTGAGAATGGTGTCACTTTGAAAGAATCTATTGAGAGTATGAGTGCGTCGCAGTCATTCCCACACACGATTTTGATCATTAACATATCCGAATATGTACAGGACTAAAATAGAAGCTTTTTCTTTATGTTGGATTAACAAGCCTAAGGAAATAATCGTAGAAAGTACGTGACCAATAGTATTTACGATTCGTATAACCGTTACGCAGTCCGTTTCTTCAAGCTATGGCAAAAACTCTGCCGATTCTCTGGTCTTCTTGATAGCTCCTGGCCGTTCTTTGCCGTCACAATAAAACACGTTCTTTGGTAACAGTTGCTATGTAACGAATTCTCATAACTTCTTTAAGATAAAGAGAATAGTTTTTTATTTTACATCAATTTCAGAAGAGAATCATAAGAAAAAGAAAAAAAGTAGTATTAATCCTAAACGCAATCGAGTTATGATCTGACCCCACAACTGACCTTTTCAAGAAAGTCCTTCAAAACGTCTGGCTTCGGAACGACCGCATTCTGTAATGGATTCGCCTGCTTAACCCGAATGTCAATTCAGTAATTCTTTTTTTTTAAGAGCGTCCTGTCAATATGAACTGTTAGATCTTTATTAATAAAAATCGTCTTGTTTTTCCAATGTTAATTGAAATTAATGATCTCTTGTAATGATTATTTTTTTATTATTCTGCTATAGTATAAATCTAAGATTCCGTAAACTCGGATTATCGAGTAGTGTGAATTGAATTTTGTAATTTCAGTCGGCATTCAAAGAAGACACGATTAATCTCACACTAGAATATTGCAACTTCAATCATACCCTGCTAGTTGCACCCAGTTATTGCCTAAGATCGAGCAGGCCAACTGTCGGTGAGTGAAAGATTAAAAAGTTGTTCTCTTGCAAAGCAGTCCGATGGCCCTGAAAGAGTGAAATGTTACACGTAGAAACGTTTCCGAAATTGCCAAGCTTATGGCCTTATGCCTTTGAAAAACCCTTATTTGGGTTAAAATGAGTAGAAAATAAACTTTTTTAGTCTATAATATCGTATTTAATATTGCATGTCAACTTGCGATTTTCAAACATTTCAAGCTATAACTACTTGTTGGTACCTTTTTACGATTTTAATCCCTTGATTTATACAAATATTGTATAATATTAGATCCCTCAGTCAAGCTTTAACAAGAGGAACCGAGTTACGGATGTAACGAGGAAGACGTGAACATAATGAAATTCAAAGTCGTGATTCACATTTGGAGCGTCCAACGCTTTCGGGCGTTAAAGTCGCTTACGCCACGCTTTGTTTTGTAACCTTCCAATAGCATCCTTTTAATAATTGTTTCCATATTTTTTTTTTTTTATTTTGGTTTCATATACTGTCCGAGCTTAGCCGAAGTACCGTTTCAAATTGCCCGTTTGGGATTATTCTTTTATATGATTACGACGAAATGCTTCGTTCGATTTCCTTCAAAGAATTTCATTAATATTAATGAAAATCAGCAAAAACGATTTATGAGCCGAGATCTTTATTTCTTTAATTCCAAAGATTTATTCTTTTAACCCCATAATATTAAAAAAAATATTCTAGTTTCGCTGTCATGATCTAATGTGACAAAAATATTCTTTGGAAGTATCTAATTTCTTTTCTTTCTTTTTTTTTTTTTTTTTTTTTTGGTTCCAATTTACGCATATTAAGGTATTACACAATTTAATAATTACAATGATTCATTGAGAATTAAATTTATCTTTAGTGAAAAAAGTGAATAATGGGTTCAGTGAATTTTCTTTGATAGCTCCAGCTTGAATCTTGTAAAGTCCTCTAGGTCCTAAACATCCATATATGATCCAGTAATGCTGTAATATCGATAAGTATAATAAAAAGAGGGAAACGGGAACTGATATGAAAAAGGTTTGTTCGAATACAGCACACTTGAGAATAAACGAATATACCTCAATTTATTCGCAGGTCTATTGTTAAAAACACAACTATACTAAGGTGAACAGACGTCCTGATTTTTCACAATTTGTCCCGCGTCCTACGTCCGCGACGTTCATAAGTCCCGAATTATATAATTAAGTTAAATTTTAAATTTATTAAAATTATTGTTTTGTGTGCTAAGAATCCTACGGGCTAACTAACGTATTGACACATTTTAATATTTTTTTAAAATTCTCATAGACATATAATATTTTAAATTTGAATTTATCTTTAAGAATCAAAACATACAATTATACGTTTTTTCTACAGAAAATCAAGTGTGGACATCAGAAAAATCAAAATTAAGTGTTGAAACTTTGAAAGTTATTGTGACTTTTAACTTTTGACAAATTATTGTGAGGACATTTACAATATTTTAAAAAATGACAACAATCTACTGAAACAAATTCTCTCAAATAAAAAATAAGTCAAGGAATAAAATATTATGCATTTTTTTTAAATTTATAAATTTTAATTATGTTAAAAATAAAAAAATATTAGGATATTATTTTTATTCTGTATGAAAATTTTTGTTGATCCCTGCTATCAGAGTTGTCCCGCTTTGCCCATCTAAAAATCTGGTCACCTTAAACTATACTAACGATATGAATTTACATAGGTGTCAAACTAGATATCATACTTTATAGTTATGTTTAATTACAATATGAGGAAACCATTTCTTTACTAATCATTGTAGATAAGCAAATTAGTTCTAGTTATATTAAAAATATAATAAGTGAAAGTAATTGGAAGTTGATCATGAAATAAAATTATCATAATTCAACAGGTCAGAAATTAAACTTAGCTTTCTAACTCATTAATACCGTATATCATAATAATAATTCAGTATAGATACAATGACGATTGTAAACTTCGATAATTTTTTTTTTTTAAATATGATTATTTTTCCGTTGTTATTATTAAACCTTAACAGGAGCAGTTTTCTTAAACGCTCGTTCTATAACGGGCTCAATTACAAAAGAGGGTGACATTTAAGTGCATTACACGATTATTTCGGGCAGCGAGCTGGTTTCCCGGCGTTGCACAACTCAACGAGTGGCCTGCGTACATTCCAAGCCTGGCTTGGACGTTCTGGGACATCAACTTACAGAATAATATTCCAAAGTTAAAAATTATTTTCTTGCTACGATTCATTTACTTTTTATTTTTTACTGCTATTTGATTCAATACTAACCCAACAACCTAAACTTAATTAATGACGATTACCGGTGATTTCTTTAACGTTCTCGATATTAAAGGTTTTTCGAAAAGTTAGTGGTTCCCGACTAATCCCAACCCCTTGGGGTCCGCAATATGCCATTTTTAAATTATTACTGAATTATATTAAATTACCTAAATGAAAAATATTTGTGAAGCCTTGGATTTTAACAAGAATCACTTAGCTATTGCAAAGACTAAATTGCGGGCGGCAACTGATGGTCAATAGGTAATATATTGTATTTATAAATTTTAGTAATTCACTGAGAGCAATGTTTTGTGGATTTTAGTCGGTTCTTAGTTCCTACCTGTAACATATGCTATCTTTAGTTGTCTTGAATAATTTATTTCAATCACGGTCACTAAATCGTTCGTTCATTATTTCAATAACAAAATGTTTACGTTAATCGGATGCACCTTTAAATCCATACAATGATTTAGAATAACCACTATATCATTTTTACTTTTGCATATGTTCAAAAGTTGTTGGGTCTATATTAACGACTTATTTGTTTGTTTATTTATTTAACGTCACGTTATGCTACTATGGCTAATCGGACGATGCTACAGCGGGAGTCCTAAATTTTCCTTATTCAGATTTTATAAGGATATAGAGCTTTAACGAGTACCTGACATCGCACAGGCTCGGGACCACTTTTTAACGTCCCCTCCGAAAGACGGCATAACTAAGGATTTTTTACTCCCATTAAAAAACCCTAGGACCACCTGCGGGCTTGGTCTTAGGATTTTATTGCATTACCACTTATTTTATATCAACTTTACTAAGAAACCTCCTGGATGAGTATACAGCATGGGGCTTGGAAGTAAGTAAAGAAAAAAACCAAGCATATGGCATTTAATGGGAACATAGAAGCCTTATCCCTAGAAAATTGGGAATTAGAAAGGGTAAAGGAGGTCAAATATCTTGGTAGATGGATAACTGAGGATGGCAGCTCTTCCAAGGACATCATGGAAAAATCACGAGAGAAAGACGAATAATTGGAACCCTGAATTCTATATTACGGAGGAAGCAGTTGAGTCTCCAAATCAAAAAAGGCTATACCATTCATTTTTGGGAAGCGTCACACTGTGAGCAGCAGAAACATGAGTTATTGCCAAAAAGGAGGAGGCAAGGCTAATATCTTTGGAGGTGGACTTTTGGAGGCGCTCTTGTGCCATATATAGATTACAGCATGTTTCCAACCAAACTATTTGGCGGAATATCCAAGAATAAACAAATATTCTGAACGTGATAGACATAAATAGACTAAAATGGTATGGACATGTACAAAGCATGACAGAGGAGCGATGGTCAAAGATGACCTTTCTCTATCAACCTATAGAAAGGGGAAGACCCACGAAGAGATGGTTACAGGATGTAGAGGAAGGCATGGCTGTCAGGGGTCTTCAAGAGGGAGACTGGCTCCACCGAAAGAAATGGCAAAATAATTTAGGAACGAGAAACAACTAAGTTGTAAAAAAAATCGTAAAATATTTTTTTTTAAATAATCAACTTTACTTATAACTCTCGCTTTCCAACACGTCTTAACTACTACTCATAATTTGGAAAAGATTTTATGTTGCCTTGACAATAAACACTTTAATTTTCCCGTCTGAAGAAAAACTTAATTGCAGTGTAAGCAGTCATATATACATTTAAGAAAGAAAGCCATAAATGGTAGGAGAAAACCATTAAAAACCCATCTAGTGCTTTGGAATGAATTAGTGAAAACCTAGAACCGTCAGTTTATATGTATGAGATAATAAAATCCTTAACTTTTAATTTGAGATCGTTAACTTTCAACTAGATAAAACTATAAAAAATAAATAGGTGAAACTATCACAGGAGTGGAGGAGATGTTAAATCGAGTTGTCATTTTCTAACGAATGGACACCAAGGAGCTAATTGCAAGTCATAGTAAATTCATTTTTACTTTCACTTACCTATATATAGAATATATAGTGAGGGAAAGTATTGCGATCGTGAAAATTTTTGAATTCTAGTTTTCACCGGAAATAAACGTTTTAGGATCTCCTGAGTCTAAATGACCAAGTCCCACAATAAGGTCTGTGTGTACGGTAAGTCTAAAGTCTAGCACAAAAACTAAAAGCCTTACGAAACTGAAATTCCATATCTAATACAACTATATTCCTAAATTTTACAGCAAATTTTTCATTTTTCAAAATCAGCTAACCAGAAGAACCACTTTATAAAATGCATTTTGCACCTTTTTACGATTTTCTCGAAAACGTCTTTAACGATTTCGTTTAAACTCGCTATATAGATGTAAAATTTGATGGGCTTTAATATGATGCAGCTTTAATAGTCCTGAAATGTGCCTAAATGCCGATCTTTTAAATTGTCTTTCTCTAAAGTAGCTTTAATTTTGCAGATTTCAAAAAATTAGGCAAATCATCTTATTAGCATTGATACAATACGGCTAAATATGCAAGTTGAGCTGATTTGATAAACAACTGAATGAGAAAAGTGCAAAAATATTTTTTCACGAAACTTATGTGTTTTTGAAAACAAGAATAGTAATATAGATGTGTAATACACCGTTGGATAGTTAGATATTTAAAAAAATGATCTAATACACGGAACCGTAAAGATAAATGGAGAGTGATGAAAAGCCGATAAAACTAACTGACTGTTGTAGATAAAATATAATAGATTATTTAATAAACACATGATTCTATTAAAATTCAATTTAATTAATTCTTAAATACTTTATTTTTATTTTTAAATGTATTTAAAACTTCTTATATTGATTTAACAGTGTAGGTAAGTGGAAGTCGTGTGTTGTGCGCACTCGATTTTTTTGAAATATTCAGCACTTACTTTTTTATTCTTACACTTAACTTGAATTATTCTTGTATTTAAATCTAAAATTATTTTTTACGTTATCAAAGATGTTTCAGAATGTTTTGAAATGAAATTACGCATGAACTTGGTAACTTTCGGAAAGAACTGCAATTTTCAAACGCGATCCTCAAGGTCTTTTGTGTTCGTTAGATGTAACAGAATATATATATATATATATATATATATATATATATATATATATATATATATATATATATATATATATATATATATAATAATAATAAATAACCTTTATTTGTACATAAAATATAACAACAAAATATATATACAAAACTTCCTCTTTTGTTCAATTCAAAAAAATAAAATTTTAATATATAATATATATATTATATATATATAAATATTTTTTGGGAATTTTGGGGTCATCCAATGCTTAAAGTAACCCTACAGTCGCACCTAAAAGAGTTTGACTTAAAAATATTTAAAAAGTTTTTTAAATTGTTCTAATTCTTAAGAAGTAGCATTAAACTGCTAGCGTTTGCCCGAAACAAGGCCAGTCAGCTCATATGGACTAACGACACCGAGCACTTAAAAGCTGCTGCGGAACGAAAAGGCCGTAAGGGCTTTGTAACCTCTCCGAAAGGAACTGGTTATGCGGATTGAGGCCAATTTTACTTTCGAAAGCCCTCCTGCTGATTTACCTTCCAGACTTGAAAGTAGCAAGTGAAGTGGGTGCAATCTTCCTCCGGGATCTAGCCATTGTGCACCGTCAGCGTCACTCCCTCGGGGACCCTCTTGTCTTAACGCCTACTTAGTGGCACACCATGTAATATTAGCGCATTGTTAAACGTTTGTCAACCTTATCTAGAGTCTCGCTTTCTTCCGAAGATCCGGAAGAGGGCGGGATATTATACATGAAATGCAGTCGTTGAAGAGAATGCGCATTGTGCAGGAAAGTGGTCTTCTATTAAGCGACTTAAAATCTTGCAACTAATATTAAATAGTATTGCATAATATCCAAGTGGTATTGGCAGATTTGGGTCAACGAGTTGTGCTGTGTCACTAGCTTTACTGCATTACTTGAGTAATCTTTATACATGCATAATAGAGTATTTGAAAGTAATATGGTATAATGATAAATAATTTCGCTTTTTACGACATTAGGCAATGGCATTTTACATATTCCTGATACAACACAAAGGACAGTTAAATACGTAAAAAAAAAAAACAGTACTTTGCCATGGTCTGATAAAGATCTTCTAACAATCGCTGCCTAAAAATCCAAATCATTATCATTACCATCCTACGTTTCAGTGTATCCCTCGGACTTTACATGTCGGTTGAGTGTTAATTAACTCATAATTAATTAGCCCAATTACATTACATTCACAATGCACGCTACCACTTCAGGATGATTTGTGTAGCCTTCATGATTTTCCAGTGTATTCATCGTTATTCAAGCTAAATACTGTACACGCTATTATATTATAAGGCTTAGTTTTCCGTTCACGTTATTGTCCGAGTTTTGTATTAAGAAAGAACAGTAGGAAGAATTATAAATATACATATACATATTTATTATATATCAGCAAACATATTTTAAAAACCGTTAACGGGAAAAGAAGCATACGAAAAGAGTAAGGTCACTGCTATGGGTTCAAGGGTAGGAGCATCTGCCTTGGAATTACGAGTTAGCTCACAGCAATTCCAACTCTGGAATTCTAATGAATTAATTCCTTTCCGTCTCTTACTTTATATATATAATTATAGTGTCTAATTATTTTTATATAATTTTGTCAATATAAATCAGATTTATATTTACTAATCATTTTTCAAATAAAAATCATCGGCTTACCAACAAGCAATAACGGAAAAATTCAACAAAATAAGAAAAAATCAATAATAATATTTTAGAAAAGTTAAGATAAATCCATTGAAATTTCATCAGACATTTTTAATGGCTTATAAGAAGTTTTAACATATTACACCAGTTATTGAAAAAAAAAAATGATTAAAAAATAGTTAATTTATCAAAAAATATTCATCCTCAAACTCAACATCATTAATGGAGTTACTTAGTGTTTAAGTACATATTTTATATATGGTATATACAAATTTTAAAGTAAACATATTTTTAAATCTTTTAACTAGCTATAAATAAACTACATACTTTGAAAATAAACTACTATGTTGTTATATAATAGATCACTAGTTCACCGAGACCCAAGTTCGAATCCCGGCTGTAATAGGATACTATTAATTCTATTATTTCAGCCGTTATGCTATCTTGGGGAATGGAGACCCTCCTATAGCAAACCCAGCCTCTATAAAGTGGGTACCCGAAAATGGGGAAAAAACCTGGTGGCTGAGCGTGATATCGGCCGAATCACCTCATTGAACGGCAGTTGGCCTAGAAACAGTAAAAATCTCTATAAGAGCTGAGCTCAAAACCCTTCATGGGTTTTAGAAGTACATCTTTTTTTTTTTTTTTTTTTTTTTAGTTATATAAACAGCTTTCATAGGTACCTTCCTCTCTTCATACCTTTACCTTGTATCGTGTTTGTTTTTAGCACTGATGATGTTTACACTTTTTTTGAAAATCATTTATTGTCAGTCACTTGAACGATCTCACTCTATATAAATATACAGAATTGCATATTATTTCTTTCTCTTTCTTACTTCTCAATAGTAAATTATAGCTCCCTACGTAGAATTTAGATATTTTTAATTATTCTAAGAATCATGGAGTTAGTTGGCCATTGATGTATATATAAAATGACCCGTTAGGTAAGCCGAGAGAGAGATAATCCAAGATTTCGTCTAATTTTTGGCTCTAAAATCAAATTAAATATATAATAATTTATTAATTTTTAATCTGTTAATTATTGAAATATATAATTTCAACTGAAATGGCTAATAATAAAAATTTATCGCATAACGCTTTACGTTCCCTCATAAATTTATAATTCAAGTTGAAGGTTATTAAGGATTTATATCAGGCTATCGGGATAAAAACATCGCCCACCGCTCCAGCCTACGTAAAATTACAAGGTTTAGTTTTGAACTCAATATCATTAAAAAAAAATTAATAATCAAGAACCAAGTAAATCAATTTATTTAAAAAAATAATGATTTGTGTCTATTCTTTTTATTTTCAGAAGTTTCTAAGATAAAAACCTTTAAAACATAATTGTAAATTCAGAAAATTACTTAAAAGAAAAAACAAGTTTTGTGTGGTGGATATTTCATTTCCCTGAATTAATTTTATTTGGACAGGGAATGATTTTTTTTTTTTTCTGTAATTTAATTAATTCATAATTTCAATATATATATAATTCAATTTTAACAATAGTAAAGAAAAAATTCTTAGATAATAAGTAGTGATATCCAGTTCAGTTGTTTCCTTCATTGCACGCTTTCATTGCTTCACTTTACACTTTCCACCTCATTATGCACATCATCTATTCTTTTTTCGCAGTCAATTGGGCGATTATTCGTCCAATTAAATTAAGGATGTCGTTATTCAGTAGCTAAATTCAATTTTTTTTTTTTTCATTTGAATTAAATTACTTAAATTTAACTGCTTTTGATCGAAATATGTAAACGAAATGGGAACATATAATATTTTTAGAGCTTTTAAATTTCATGTAAAATTTATTTATTAAAAAATTAAAATACGTTTTATATATTTATTTACTACAATAAAATTTAACAAAGGGAAATTTCATTTTTTAATATCAAATAATGTATCACAGCTATCACTCAGATTCGTGTTTTATAGTCACTCTCCATTACTTTCTACAACTTTATATGTTAGATAATATTTGTTTTCTAAACTCCAGCTTTCCAACGATATATTATACATATTAAAACTTTTATTTCCGGTACGATTTTTTTTTAACCGTCTTTCTCCCTTAGTCAATTATCTAATTCTTTCAAAGATTATGTTTATCCATTTATTATAATGACTAAGAGTGAGATAATGTTATTTTCGTTAAATAAAAAAAAAAAAAACTATACTCGTATAAGGATTGTAATGCGTTTACTACATTTATTTATAATAATAAAATTCTCTCTTATTATCATTGCTAAAATTACTTATTTTTGTAGAATTAAAAATTAATAGTCATATAAGAAAACAAATACACAAAAAACTCCCTCCCTTCTTTATTTGTTTTATTTATTTTTTAATATTTCTTTCTTTCCAGATCGGCTGCATGTGCCATACATGGGTTGATTTTTAATTTTTAAATAAAGTTTTTTTTTTTTGTTTTTTTTTTAATTTCTTCTTCTTTTATTGACTCAAAACCCATAAAGGGTCTCCGCTTCCTCCATTAGCAACCGCTGTTTTGTTTTTTTAAATTTATTTGTTGAAATTGTTGTGTATTATCTTTGTTGTTGTTATATTATTTAACCTAAAATTATTCCATGCAAGCTTAATATAATTCTTATTGTTTTTCTTTATTTTGTTTTAAACTAGTACAGTTATAAATTTCATTAAATTTATTCATTGAAATTTACAACTGTACTAATTAAAAAAAGGAAAGAAAAAAAGAATAAGAATTACTCTAAGCTTGCATGGAATAATTGTAGATCAAATAATATGAAAATAAAAATAACAATATACAACAATTAACTCTATACTATTTTCGTTCCAATTTTCGGGCTATTTCGATGAAGATAGAGTCCAGATGGTATTAAAGCCAATTTAATTATACACTGATTTATCGACTTTAGTATATTAATTTTTTCCAGATATTTTAAAAATATCTAAAATAAAGAACATGAAGTAGAACTTTCGGTGTCATGTTTGGTAAAAATAAATTCTTTTATTTAATTTCAGTTTCAAAGGACTTTTCTTTTTTGAAACAGATATGTCATATACACACACATAGACCGTTTTGTGAGCCTTGGTTATTTGAGCTCTGGAGATTTTAATATGCGAATTTCTGCTTGAAATTGCTGCTCGGATTTTTTCTTGAACGCTATACTTTCTCTTTTTATCTATTAATTAAGTGAAAGTAAAAACAACAAAAATGAATGTTGGGCATAAAAGGATAATATGACTTAAAATTTATAACAGAGCATATCTCAAATAAACTGTTTAAAAAATAAAAATATTACTCGGTTCCATGGCGATTCATCGTCAATCAATTCATTCATCAAATTTAATTATACCTTTTTTTCGTCATGATGAAACCTTCAATTTTGGCGTTAGTTGTTGAGTTTGTTGACTTGGATTTTATAGCTTTTTTTTTATTTATATATATTTAAATTTTATAAGTTTTACTTGTTCGACTGCTTTTTTAAGTATTTACGTTTTCTTTGTCTACATATTTTTTAATGTAAATTTCACGTGATATCTTAAGTCAATAACTTTCTTTCTAACTTTACAACTTCATAGAAAGCGACTTTCATTGATGATGGCACTGTGTGTTCATCTTTTCCTACATGTTTATGCAAATAGAAATGATTTCTTTTGCGTCCCAGATCTGAGGAATCGTCATATATCGTAGGTGCCGAGGAAATAGAAAGCTGTATCAACTAAGATCCGATGAAGTAAGTGAAAATATAACGAAAAGAAGAAAAGAAATACGATTTTTGGTTTTAGTTTGAAAAACAAAACAAAAAAAAAATTGATGGAGTTTTGTTGACCGTTGAGAAATTAGATGAGGAAGATGGTTGGGGGTGCGGTCATAAATTAGAAACACACATTTAAAATAAGTGTTATTTTAATTATGTGCCGACGTTTCGGCCTACGATGTGGGCCTTCATCAGGGCTAAAAGAAACAAGATAACAACCAATGTAATTATAGACTTAATAATGCGTTAGGTATATAATAATAATATGACAGTAATAAAATATGGGAACATAAATAAAATTAAATGTAAAACGATAATAAGATGACAATTATAAAGTATGGAAATAAATGGTGTGACAGTTATAAAGTATGGAAATAAACAAAATTAAGATGATAGTTATTAAGTATGGAAGTAAACATAATTGAGATGATAATATTGTAATGAGAATATATAAAGAGAGACTAAGAAATGGAAAAAAATGACAAAGGAAAAATATGTGAACAATTAAAATTTTAAATATTAACAATTTTGAAGTGATATATGACGGTAATATATTAAAAACATAGTTAAGAGTATAGGTAATATATAAAAAAGAATATAGTCATTACAAAAGAGAAACAGTATGAATAAAAAATAATTTAAAATTTTAAAATAATGTAATATTAAGCTAATAATTATATGTTATATGTTAGTTCTTTAAGCCCTGATGAAGGCCCACATTGTAGGCCGAAACGTAGGCACATAATTAAAATAACACTTATTTTAAATGTGTGTTTCTAATTTATGACCGTACCCCCAACCATCTTCCTCATCTAAAAAAAAATATTGGTCAGTTACGTAAAATTGTGTTAAATTCATAAAAATTACATTCCTTTCCTATTAAATAGGTATAATTCTACTAAACAATGAGATTAGTATAAGCTGGTAGGTTTCTAATATGATTAAAAAAACATATATTAAAAATAATACATATATGAAGTGTAGGACTGAGTAAAGCAAGTTACTTGATACTTGTGTAAAAAAAATTAAATATTTTTGTTACTTATTTGAATTTATTTGAAAAGCAGTATCACTAATAACTAATTTTCTATATTATTATTTCAGACCACATCACTCAACTTTCAACCTCTCGCTAAACTAATCTTGGTTTGGTTACTAATATTTTTTAAGTCTTTTATATTACTTTTGATTAATTTGCCTTTATTGCACCCGAAAGTTTATAATAAATATTTTATAGAAAACAAGGCAATGATGTGTAGAAAATAAATGGCTACTTTCAATATCCGCCCCTAACAATAAAAAATATCAACAACCTAAACTTTGTCTGTAAAATTCATTCAGAAATGTTCAAAATAAGTAGTTTATTATATAT
This sequence comes from Piezodorus guildinii, assembly GCA_023052935.1. Taxonomy (NCBI): domain Eukaryota; kingdom Metazoa; phylum Arthropoda; class Insecta; order Hemiptera; family Pentatomidae; genus Piezodorus; species Piezodorus guildinii. The sequence continues at coordinate 86,383,459 of CM041295.1, forward strand.
TTTTAATAAAATATTTAAATATTTTGATATTTACGTTTTTATAATAAATTACCGAGTGGAAAGATCCAGAGGATAGGGTGCTGGACTACCAATCTTCAAGTTCATAATTCAATATCGCCTAAAACCTGTGAAAAATTGTCTCTATCTTGAGCGGTATCTTGCGCTTTTTTTGGTAACTAGGTGCTCCAAGCTTGCTCTTTTTTTGCCCCTACGCTAAACTGTGAGAGAACAAGTAGGTGTGATCTGGTGATAGTGAATTATCATACACTCTCACATACTTTCAACATATATAACTTCAATTACCGTATTGTTTATAAAATATCAAAATTGATTTTTTTACTTTCACTTACCTATGAATGAAATATATAGTAAGGGAAAGTATTGCGATCGTGAAAATTTTCGAATTCCAGTTTTCACAGGAAATACACGTTTTAGGGCACCCTGAGTCCAAATGACCAAGTCCCGAAAAACGATCTGTGTGTGTGTTGTTTTATTTCAAACAGTTCAGTAAATATTATATAATGTAGAGAGGGAGGGAATGAGAGATCTTAAAAATTGGATAAAAAAAACCTTTCTAGAAATTTTTTGTTTATGTTATTTTTTTAATGAATCCGCAAAACGCCCTTTGCAAATACTTTTAGCCATGTTCAGAAAAAAAAAGCTAATAAAAGACTCCCACAAGACATAAAAAAACGAATATACCTCAACGTTTTCAATTTTTTTTTTCCTAGATACATATAGTTTTTCTAAACAGTCTATATTTAATTAACGTATTTTCGTAATTGATCAAATGTTGCTTCTGTCTTAGACCCGGAAGGTTCTGACCTATCTAATATCTTACCCTCTCCCGATTTTGATTCGAAAATAATTTAATGAAAGAAAAAGTATATCTTTTAGCTCCAATATCTCAGAAAAAAATTCACGTTCACTTCACTTTCTATCAATTAAATAAATACCTGACTTTGTTATTTCCTCGATTTCTTTCTTTCTCGATAACTTTCTCCAATGTCTGCTCAACCAAATCCAATTATCACCTTCATCGGTTTGTATGTCTAATTTTGATAAATCGGAGAGCTAAAAGTGTTACAACTGAACAAGGTAAAATAGGATAATATCTCCAGATGTAATAAAAACGTCTATGTTTTAACATCTGGCATGTTGGGGAGTGGTTAGGAACGCTTAAAGCCAATATTTCGAATAGCGAGTTTCTTAAGGTTAGTATCACTTTCCAGTCACAGGGTTGTTTCGTTTTTTTAACCTCTGACTAGAACTTCCTCATCCGTCCAATTCCGAACATTATGATCTGAGTTCAACGCATAACGAATAAAGTTTTTTGTTATTTTTTTAATCCTTAATTTGGCACCTTAGCAAACCAAATTTGATTAACAATTTCTAAACATGGAACTATATATATACATATATATATATATATATATATATATATATATATATATATATAGAGAGGAGAGGGGGGGGGGGAGGGAGCATCTTTTTAAACAAAAAAGTATATTTTGCAAAAATATAGTTAATCATGACGATACATTCAAAGAACTTACTTTGGGTACAAAATAGATATCCTTAAGCGACTAACTAATGTTTTTTAAGCTCAAACTAACTCGGACCCTAAGGAAATTTTTTTAAAAGTTACGTATCTGCTAATGAACCAGGAAATATATATTAAATAAAATGTAGTAAATATATTTTTTTCAATCAATCCGCAAAGTCATTGTTCAAGCAGGCAAAGGAAAGAGGCACAGTTGAACTTACCAACTTTAGTTAAGCCTAACTTACTGCTCAGAATATAGTAACTTACGAGTATTAGTAATCCTAAGTAATTAGAATACTTATATTTATTACTTTATTTCAGTATATAATGTGATATACTATAAATAAAATTTGAACCAAAAGTAGAACAGTATATTAAAGAACAACATAAACATAGGATACAATGTCAATAAATGAAAGGAAAAAAAAACAACATAAAAACTTATATACGTTGTAGCACATTAAATAAGCCAGCTTATATTATACTCTATATTCACCACTCACAATATCACTTATATGCAGATAATCTACAAATCTATTTTTCATTCCGAAATTCTCAGAATCCAAACATTTTTACATCAAGATATTGATAAAATCAGTGCATTGGATAAGACCAATGATTTGAAGCTGAATGCTGAAAACCCAACAATTCCAAGCACCTTCTAAATTCTCTTTCGTATTATCACCATCTCCTAAACTATCAACGTATCTGGCACTTAAAGCTATTGATGAAAACTAGATCTCTAAGTTTCATCTTGCTCCATGATTCTCCTGAAGCAGTCGCCAAACGGAAACCCGAACAGGGGACTAGTTTACCTCCAGATAATGAGCGAGGAATCCATTTTTCGAGAATAAGGTACTGCGTAAAACGTTTAGTTCTAAGAGCGATGAGGCCACTTGGGAATTAAGAAGGTTTTACAAAGCGGGATTGCGGAGCTTGTACTCTGTGAATTGATAGCAACGCGGCGTTTAAAGTTGTCGGGCTCCGTGAAGAACGAATCCTGAAAAATTCGGCATGCTTTGAACCGACTGGTAGGCCTCTAAGAGGTGACCGAAGCGTCGATGGAAAGATTGTGTTGTCTGATCTCGGCAGCTTGGACTTGAGTGGTATCACTGGACCACACTGTGTAGGCAGCATTTGTTGGTGCCGGCGAACCTTTGGGTTCGGTAAGCATATTATTATTACAGATGAAATCTATTCGTTGTTATAAAATCCGATCCATTTCTACACTGAAATATTAAAAACAAGACAAATAACATTTTTACTGTACATTATTGTTATTCTTAGGGGACCACTCGTCCTAGAATAACATTTATTTTCATTTCATTTCATATATATTAGTTTTTTCTTGGTAGTCATTTTTGAGGGGCGGGGACCTCCCCATCAATCTCTTCCATCGCGGATCCTCCGCTATAACCAGGAAATAGACTGAAACCTGGAAAAAAAAAGAAAAGAAAGAGAGCTACTCAAAGGCGGACTTAGCGGGAAGGGCGTTCCGTTCCATCTGGGCCCCACTTTCTAAGGAGGCCCCACAACACAGATATTTTTTTTATGCTGTGGAGAGAATGTTTGAATTAGTAGCCCCTTACACACAAAATAAATAAATAATAGAATCCAGCAAGCAGACATAAGAAAAAGTTTAAAAAAAATTGGAATGGGGACCTCAAAGGTAAATTCGCTTTGGACCTCAAATGGTCCATGGCAAAGTCTTACGCAGGATTTCCCTTTGCGTGAGGGTCAATTTAGTTTAAAATCGTTAAGCGGAAGCCAAACAGGTACAAAACATTTCTTCTAAAGATGGTTTGCATTCAATAAATTTTACTAAGTTTTAGAAGTAAAAACAGTTTCTCACGATACCTTTTGTTTTTATTATCCCATCTTTTATTTTTGATGGGGGAGGGGAGACTTCTTTTTGAAGATGCAACCATTCTTTTGTTTTTAGACGATGAAGAAAGGCTTCACATATTCTTTTGAGTTCTAATACTTTGCATTCAATAAAACTTCTGCACTTATCTCCTTAGCTGTTCATTAAACAAGGTGGATATTGCGGAACAAACCCTATTGTTCTTCATAAAAAGGCTGAAATTTCCTTTTATACCTCGTTTGAGTTCAGCTTCTTAGTCACTGAAAGCCCGTACGGTATAAGCAGTTAAACCATTCAAACCAGATAGTACTAAAACCTTCGAAATTTATGTAAATACAAATGTGTTTATTCAGTGTACACTAAAATAAACTATACTAGATACTTTTATTTGAAGCAGATATGGTTATAAACTATATCCCGAGTTTTATAATTGTCGTCTTAGTCACATTAACATTTAAATTTGACGCTTTAAGATTTTTTTTTTTTAGTTTCGAACAGATTAATAAAATTAAAGCATGCCCTTTGGAAACGTTCATTAAAGTCATACCTATAATATTTAAAACAATTTATGTTTTTTTTTTCCTTGGTATAATTCATTTCAAGGAAAATAATATAGTTTCTAAAATGAACCAATTTCATAATAAAGTCAGTTTCTTTAAGTACCTCCATCTATTTTTCATAAATGAATAATACGTGTACCCTACATTTTGAGGTTCTTGTACAGCAAACAAACATTTTAAAAGTTTCAAAATCTTTCGCAACCATGTGACATGTGACATTTTGGCTATTGGGCAAACATGTTTTGGGCACCCTGTTTTTTTTTTTAAACGTAGGTCATTATCTTTATCCTTGAAAAAATATCACTACTTATTCTAGATATGTACCAACTTCATTGCTAATAATTACTTTATAACACCGTAAGACAGAAATGGCCAAGTAAGAGAGATGAAACAAAATTATTGAAATGTTTATTTAAGTGCAATTCAATTACGATTCTATTGAATAATACATTTTAAAATAATGAAATATATATAAAATTTTATTCCTTGACTTATTTTTCAAAATTTTCAGCATATTTTAACTATAAGAATCAAAATCAGTGCGAGAACTAAACTGATAACTGAGAGTTTAATGAATTTTATACCTGTTTGGTGGTTAATGAGAATAAAAGTATGGGCTTTTTATTAATTTATTTTATTTTTTAAACATTCGTGTGACAAAAATACAGCTTTATAATCATATGTACATTTAAACCTTCATATTAGATACCTATTGTACATTTTAAATATTAGAATATGATTTTTATTTTTTAAATTATATATATCAATATACCCCAATCCAAACACGTTATCGATAAGTTCTATCTAAAATAAATCTCACCTTGGCAAGTCTGAGATTTCAATAGTGCTTTTCTTCAACCTATACTATCTGATTTCTACTTTCTTTTCCCGTTTTGTGTTTAAGCTATTCAGGAGAAATGGTGCTTTATTACTCTGGAGATTGAAAAAGTTTATGGCCGACAATCTCTACATTATATCATAAATAGAGTTTTTAAATAGTAGCAGGCGATGGTTAAGATAATTTAAAAATCTCACATTTACAAAAAACAATTAGTTAATTTTACAATTATGAATGATTCTTTACTTTCACTTGCGTATAAATAATTTACATGGTAAAAGAAATTATTGTGACATGCACATTTTCGAATTCAGGTTTTTATCGGAAATAAACGCTTTAGGGTCCCTAAGTCAAAATAACCAAGTCCACCAAAATATCTGTGATAAGTCTTATCTGTCTGTGTCTTAAATCAAGTCTGTGCTATATTTTATAATCGTATATTCCTTGGATTTTCAACAATTATTTTAAGTAGAAGCATTTTGAACCTTTTTTTGATTTTATCAAAAACTGCTATAACGATTTTGATTAAACTCGCTCAATCGATGTAAAATTAAATAGGCTTTAATATCATGTAGGTTTCATTCTGATTGAAATAGCATGGCTCAGTATGGCTGATGATTTGAATTTCTTTCTCTAAAGTACGTTTTAATTTTATAGATTCGAAAAATCAAACACATCATCTTATCAACATTGATAAAAAAAAAAACTACCAAATATGCAATTACTATGAGTACCCAGCATACCGCATCAATCCTGAAGACAATTTTCAAAGAACAAATAGAGGGAGATTCTGCCAAATAGAAATACTTGGACATATATAAATCGAGCCTAGCTTCAATATATGAGGTGATGCAGGATTCCCAGTGAGTCCAGGATTATCTCCTGATTGTCTCCGCTATGTTTTGCCACTGTTTTCTTTCGAGTCCATACTATAATATAATTATGATAATGTGTATATATATATATATATATATATATATATATATATATATATATATTATATATCCATAATATTATTGTATATTTTTTTTTCTGCATAATCCGTGGTCGTATATTTTTTGAAAATTACAAATAGCTATACTATCGTATGGGCACAGTCTCTAGAATCCTTTTTTTTTTGGTCCGCAGCAGACCAAGACGGAAGAAGGCGAGGAACCTACTTCCTGTCTTACGTTACACAGACGTGCGGTAGCGCTTCTATTCACGCGATTTCCAACATGTTGCTTATTACCCAGCGTCGTGTTGACACGCGACCATCTCTGATCAAACTCTTTGTCCGTTTGTATACATTGTCTGTGGGAAATGTCGAGAAAATAATCCAATACGAAGTTGTTGTTTTTTTAACATTTATTTCTTATATATCCCTGGAATATTCACCACGAATGCCTGTTGTAGGATACGAGAGGCAGCATTGTATGTGACTAACCAATATATATTGTCATATTTTTGAGGACTGTCCACGGTACAGGAGAGAAATTGAAAAATGTGGCACGCCAGGTCTCTGAGGCTTTGAGCGAGAATGAAGAAGATATTAAAGTACCATTAAATTTATATAGAATATTCGTTTCTTTCAGCAAACATTTTTTTTTTTTAATTTAACAGTTTAACTTAAAATTTAATTTTATCTATTTGATTTTTAAATTATCATCATTCTTTATTTATTATTTTTTTCCCTTTCTTTATTTTATTTTTGTTATATTCATATTTTATTTTATCTTCTATTTATAATTACAATTATCATTGTTATTAGTTATTTATTTTTAATCATTAATATTTATTTCATATTTTATTTTTCTCTTTATTTTTTGTTATTAATCTATGTTATTATAATAATATTTTATTTTATTTATTAATTTCTTTACTTCAATTTTTTTTTCTGCTATCATTATTTTGGTAAATCATTTTTTCATTTTGTATTGTTTTTTTGTAAAAACGTAAGGGCGATAATAACCATAAGCAGTTTTTGCCCTTAAAATCAAAACAACAACAACCAATATATGCTTCAATGTAAAATTAAAGTTTAATTCAAGAAAACTTGGTTGAAATATTTGTTCATATCTAAGGCAATAGACATAGACAATTTCCAATAGTCGGCAAGTTCCAATACCTATGACTAACTACCACATATGTATTATATTAAAATTTTATTAGTCAACTAGTGCCCAGCCCAGGTTTTGCATAAGTGTACTTTATGTTTAAAAAGCACAATTCTACGTTTTTAAACTTTATCATTTCGGGATTTCTGAGTACATCCTAACAAATAATGTACTAGTATTATTAGCTAGAAAATACGATTATTCTATAACATAATATAAACAGTTAGACTTATGTTATTTCGGACCGATTCTTGGATCGGGAAGAAAGTTGCGATATTAAAAAGTGTCCTTCTTAGTGTTATAATCCTAGTTACTAGTGAATTATTCCGATTCGTATCCTTTTAAAAGGAAAATCGAGTCAAAAACGGTGGTTCTCTTCCATTTTGAAACGCATCCTTAAAATAAATGTCAATTGTTAAAAATCCTTTCAACGAGAATGGTGACTCTAACTTAGAATAAAAAAATAATTAAAACAGTCCTTAAAATATTAAAATCGGGCATATCCTTTGAAATAGTAAAATTATCCATTTCATTCGTAAAGAAAATTCTATTCTTTGATGAATAAATCAAAATTGATTCAGTTTATTTGTTTATTATGTTCCTATTTTATTCGGTTTATTACTATTTTATATTTGGTTTCAATGAACTATTCAAAATACATTTTAGAAGATGCTTTATTCGTGAAGGAATCCCATTTAGTTTACAGTGGAACATCTGTTTTCATGAAATAATCCAAAATAAATAACAGCGTTAGTTTATAGATTTTTTACAACTTTTCATTTATTTGAACAACTTACGTACGTTTCGGCGTAATTCGGGCCTAAAACCGAACAAATACATGCGTACGATTTGGTTTCGTAATATTTTTTCTAATATCTTTAGTACTGTATGGGAGAATATAACTTGTACGGTGGCAACACTGGATCACCATAACTTCCCTTATCACATTACCATTAACATTTGTTCATAAGTCTATGGGCTTATAACAACTTTATATTAACCTGCATTACTTATTTTATTACATATTAATTTTTATAAAATCTTGCGCTTTCCAACGGTATATTAAATGTTTATATTACTACTCATATTTCAGGGATAATTTTTTTAGACTTCATTACAGACAATTTAATTTTCGTTTTAAAAATTTAAAGAAAAACGTAATAGCAATGTATTATAAACCTAAGAATGCCTAAAATTATAGCGAAAACCGGTACCAAAATACGTGGCGTACTTTTGGAGGAGTTCGCGCAAACCAAAAACTCACGATATCTTATATTTTACAAGTATAGAGAGAGGTGATTCAGTGAGTGATATCTAGTAAAATCACGAAATATATTTTAAAAAGTCTTGAAAAATCATTGTATCAGTAAACAACGAATATTATATCATGTCCATACCCTCGCATTTACTCCGTGCAGTGATCAACGAATGATAATCGACATTTGTCATAAATATTTTATTTCTTTTACGTATCATGTTTATATTTTTCAATTCTTAGGAAAGTTCTTTGTCATAAACTATTTTAAATGTAATATGTTGTAATCAATAAACCAACGCAACCAAAAAAATTAACAACTGATTTTTTTTTTTTTTTTTTTTTTTTTTTTTTTTTTTTTTTTTTTTTTTTTTTTTTTTTTTTTTTTTTTTTTTTTTTTTTTTTTTTTTATTGTATGTATTACAGTTTGTCACAATGGACAATAATAATATTGCTAAAGGTTTCCCATTCATACAATATTACAATATAAACAAAAGAAATGTCAAATTACATAAATTGAAACCAAACTAAATAAACGTATACAATAACGAAATTTGTAGATAAAATAAATACAAATAAATGAAGTCAACAAATAAATAAACAAAAAACAAAACATTTCACATTCATACGTATGTACAACATTTACAATCAGCTAGGGAACCACGGACGGGGCTTGTCCCCCACTTGTAGAAGGACAAGCAGAGTCCAAAGGATCCCAGCGCCTCCCTCTCAGCCGCATCACTGGTGAGAGCCAGCGGAAGCTAAGTGAGGGCGCCGCAATCACACTGGTAATTAGAAGTTTTCTTTAATACTTATTGAATTTAAAAAATCTAGAGCACGCAACACATTACTTTCACTTACCTCCGTTAATTATATCAAAGTAAGAATTTTTAAACAAATTTGGAAACGAAATAAATGGTTAAACAATTATTTACATTGGATTTTAATATGAAACATGTATTTTATTAAATAATCTATTATATTATTGTCTACGAAAATCAGTTTATTTTATCGGTTTTTCATTACTCTTGGTTAACTTTTACTAATAGTATGTATAAGATAATATTTTTTCTGAAATCTTTAGCATTCCAACGGTATATTATACATGTATATTACTGGTATTAAGTTCAAAAAATAAAAATTGCATAAAAAAAGTATTTTTGCAGTTTTCGTTTAGTTGATCATCAAATTCGTTCAACTTATATATTAACATCTTTTTTAGCAATGATAATTAGATAATATGGTCAATTTCATAATATCTACAAAAATTAAAGGTACTTTAGAGTAAGAAATTTTAAAATATTGGCATTTAAGCCATGTCAGACTATTTCAATCAGAATGAAAGCTACGTTATATTCAATCCCTTCCATTTTTATATCGATAAAGCGAGTTTATTCAAAAACTGTTAGAGCCGTTTTTGAGAAAATCGTAACTAGATGCAAAAGCTGATTTGATGAAGATGTTGCTGTAACATCTCGAGCATATAGTTGTATTACATATGAAATTTCAGTTTCATAGGGCTTTACGTTTTTGCGCTGGACTTACCACAAACACACGGGCCTTTTTGCGGGACATGGTCATTTGGACTCAGGGGATCCTAAAACGTGTATTTCCGTTGAAAACTGGAATTCGAAAATCTTCAGGATCGCAGTACTTTCCCTTACTATATATTCCATATATAGGCAAGTGAAAGTAAATATTAATTAACTGTGACTTGCCATTAGCTCCTTGGTTTCCATCCGTTAGAAAATGACATCTAGATTTATCATAGTCCTTTTCGCCTCCACTCTTGTGGTCGTTACACCAAATTATTTTTAATAGTTTTACCTATTTTAAAGTCAACGACCCTAACTTAAAAGTTAAGGATTTTATTACCTCATTCATCTAAAATGATGGTTCAATGTTTTCACTTATTCATTGCAAAGTACTAGATGGATTTGTAATGGTTTTCTCCTACCATTTATGGCATTCTTTCTTAAATGTACATATGTCCATTACACTGCAATTAAGTTTTTTTTTCAGACGAGAAAATTAAAGTGTTTATTATCAAGGCATCGTAAAATCTTTTCCAAAATAAGAATAGTAGTTTAGAAGTGTTAGAAAGGGAGAGATTTAAGAAAAGTTGACGTGCAATAAAATAATTCGTTGTTGTTTGTTTGTTTATTTATTTAACGTCACTTTATGCTACTATGGCTAATCGGACGATGCTACAGTGGGAGTCCTAAATTTAATAATTCGTTAATATAAAGCCCCAAAACTTTTAAACATATGCTTCAGTATTGTTCCTGGAAATGGATCTTCATCGGAAAGAAAATTATAATTTAAAAACTTATTTAAAAAATTTGCGTGTAAAATATCAATTAGGTAATACAAAAATCCATTAATTGAGCGGACTGTGATTTCCAATAAAATTGATATTCTCGACTGATTGCAATATATAACATTTAAAGATACGTCAGTCTTTCAGACAGAAATAATAGCGATAAATATCTGTGTTCAAACCCTAATTTTAGAAGGGATGGCAGGCATAATTATTACTAATCATACTGATAGTCATGCTACTATTTTAGCTTCAGGTAGCTGCTATATGACGATCCAAACTAGTGCGATAGTGTAAAATAACAACACTTTCCCTCAGCAATAACGTCCGACAGCACAATATTGTCCCAGCTGATTGGGTGCCTGGTCACTCCGGAGGTATTTAATGCAATGAGAGAGCCGATAGCCTCGCAAAGAGGGGTTTTGGAGAGATAACCTCCACACCCGAGCTTGTTTGTGGAATAAGCCTCAGCTATGCAAAAGGTCTGATCAAGCAGCATCATTTTAAGATTTTTTTTGGAGAGACCCTGCAAAGATAGAAGATGTACACTTCTCACAATGGCCAGGTTAGCTTAATAACTGTTATCTTAATAAGCACCTCCACAATATGAGTTTCGTAGCCTCATAACTTGCAGATTCTGTGAGAAGGAAGATGAAACTGCCAATCACATAGTTGTGCAGAGCAATGATGCGGTTTTATTATTTTGGCAATGACTGTATTTCAGACCATAAGCTTTGTGAACTGATCAATCCTTACAGTTTGATCATATTGACTAAGGCCTGTATTAACAGGATTATGAACAGGACACAAAAATCCTAGTTGATGCTGCAGTGCAGAGGATTATTCAGAGAAAAACAAAATAATAAAATAAAAATGTAAAGATTTTTATGAATGATAGGGTGTAGGGCATTCTTTCGCGAAGGTACAATACATTGCAATTAGGCTTTCCTTTGGATGGGAAAATTAAATCTAAAATCCGTGGACAAATTTTCATCTATGCCTCACTTTTGATTGAAGATATTGACCAATTTATTTTTCATATTTCTGCCGATAATTTAACAATAATGATTTCTTTATTCTGGGACAAGTCCCTTTAGAATACTATAAAATACAATAATATGAGATTTACTGTCTTAGAGTAAGATTAAATAAAAAAAAAGAAAGAAATATACTGTGAGTAATAATAAGTAAAAAATAAAACAATAAGACAAATGACAAAAATAAAAGTATAATAAACCGAAAACTAATGGCTGTGAAAATATTTGTAAAGAGAAATACACTTTATTGAACAAGTGATGCTACCCAACTTAATTGGGTTGCTACTTACACATCTTACTTTTTTTCCCTTAATGGACAAATTTTAATATACAATAAACCAAAAAAATAGAATAATATATATTTTTTTCTTTTAATTTTTTTATAACATTTTTTTTTCTTTAATTATTTTTCTCATTTTATTTGTATTGTTTCCTCCCTTTTCTTTCTTATCTCTCATATTAATTCAAATATATATATGTATATAAAAAAAAAATAAAAAAAATTATATATTAATGATTATCATAATAATTATCCTATGACAACCATATGGAACTCTGCTTCAATAACAAATCTCAAGCATATACAATAAAAATAATAAAATAAGATAAAATAATAATAATAATACTAACTGAGTGATGATTAAAGAATATAATGAATAAATAATTATCATGTTCCCATACATAACCTAGACTACTTCTTACTTAGCTAAAAAAAAAATAAAATAAAAATAAGTAACACTTCTATAACTTTTTTCTAATTACATATTTTCAAGGAAACTGGATCAGTTTTAATATAATAATAAACAGACTTTATAAAATAAACATAATGTTTTCTTGCTAAATGCACTCCTAATCCCAAAACGATAAACTCTAAACCGGGCAAACAGTGCTTTTTTAAAACATAAATGACACCATATTCAAATTACCTCGTGCGAAGTAGGAGCAGGTCACGAGTTTTACAATAGGGGTACTCACTACGTTTGCTATAGCATGCTATTTGTGCTATTGTGCTAAACCCATCGATTTTATACAGGAAATAACTGTAGAAACTCGACGGTTTTAGCAAAATAACACAAATAGCAATACTATAGCAAATGTAGTGAGTACCCCTATTAATTCGACTTCTTAATGCTAAGGAGTGATCAGTCATCCTAATAGGTCGGATTATGTATTACAAAATAATAATAACATCAAATCAACATGTAACCTAATTCTGAACGGAAAATATCCCAATCGTGTCCTCCGAAAATTCCGTTATATATAACACGCTTACAGTTCAAGAAACGTTCACATTCGGAATGGTTACATGATCTGTAGTAATGAAAACGCCCATTCATGCTAAATGTCCAAGGTACGTAGTACCCGCTCAATAGCCTCTTATACACTACATTAACCGCCTTATCTGTGTCATATTTATGTAACTTTGCATAATGAGTGAAAGTTTTTATATTCCCCAGGGGAAGCTTAGAAGAGTCGATCTATTTATGTTTAAGACAAAATGATGTAAGTAGAACAGGGGAAAATATCAGAGTCATCCTCGCCTCGTCGAGAATGAAAATTGGCGTGGGATACAACTTACCTTCATTCTAATGGTGTTTTTATTTAGCCTTTATATGTGTAAAGCGTGTATCAATCAATTACTATTCATTCATGTTTTTCGTTATTCTATAATATTACTTTTTTTTACTTTCACTTATCTATATATGAAATATATAGTAAGGAAAAGTGTTGCGATCTTAAAAAATTTCTAATTCTAGTTTCAACGTAAATACACGTTTTATGATCCCCTGAGTCCAAATGAAAAGTCCCACAAAAAGGTCTGTGTGTCCGTGTGTTCGTGGTAAGTCCAACGCGAAAACGAAAAGTCCTATGAAACTTAAATTTCATATGTAAGACAACTATACGCCCGAGATGTTACTGCAACTTTTTCGCCTAAATCGAAAAACCACTTTATACCTAGCATTTTCCACCTTTTTATGAATTTCTCAAAAACAACTTAATCAATTTGAACTAAACTAGCTATATCAATATAATATTTAAGGGATTTTAATATCATGTAGGTTTTAGTTTGATTGAAATAGTCTGACAGGGCTTAACTGCCTGTATTTTACATTTTCTTTCTCAAATTTTGTGGATTTCATAAAATTTAGCATGTCATCTGATTAAAAAACAGCAAAATATACAAGTTGAACGAATTTGATAACTAACTAAAGGAGAAATGAGCAAACATATTTTTTATGTGCTTTTTGTTTTTTTGAACATAAAAACAGTAATATAGATGTATAATATACCGTTGGAAAGCTAAATATTTTAGAAAAATATTATCTTATACAGATTAGTCAACGGAGAGCTACGAAAAGCTGATAAAACAATCTGATTGTCGTAGATAATAATATAATTGATTATTTAATAAAACACATGTTTCTATTGAAAGTTAATTTAATTATTTCTTTAACAATTTATATTAATTTCTGAATGTATTTAAAACTTCTAAAATTGATTTTAACAACGGAGGCGAGTGAAAGTCGTGTGTTGAGCGCACTAGTCTACTGTGCTCCGGGTCCTGGGTTCGAGTCCCGGCTATGGCGGAATATTATTTATTTTCTATTATTTCAGCCGGGTGGCGATCCTGGGGTATGGAGACCCTCCTGGGCACACCCAGCCTCTATAAAGTGGGTACCCAAAATGGGGAAAAAACCTGGCGGCTGAGCGTGATCTTGGCCGAATCACGTCATTGCACGGCCGTTGGCCAAGAAACAGTGCGAAACTCTACATGTACTGAGCCCAAAACTCTTCATAGGTTTTAGTGGTACAGGTTTTTTTTATTATTTTTTTTTTTATAAATATCGACTAACCAGAAGAGCCACTTTATACTATACATTTTGCACCTTTTTATGATTTTCTCAAAAACAGCTATAACGATTTCGATTAAATTCGCCATATCGATGTAAAATTTAATGGTCTTTAATATGATGTAGGTTTCATTCTGATTAAAATAGTCTGACAAGGCTTAAATGCCGATAGTTTAAATATAATATTTTATTTAATAAAGCACGTTTCTATGGAAAATCAATTTAATTAATTCTTTAAACTTATTTCAACTCTAACGGTATTTAAAAATTCTTAAATGTTTTTTAACAACGGAGGTATGTCTATTTCGATACCTTCCCTGGAATAAGTATTTTAATCATATAGAAAAACACATCGTGTTCCCGAATTCTAATACTCTATGCTGCGGAATATTCTGCAACTCATAAGAATTCGCTTTGATACGATGGATCCCTTCGATAGGCTTTAACTCGTTCGTTAAGTAATTATTCTCAAGCCTTATATTGGCTTTGTTTATTTAACAAGTTGTAACTATCGATATTCTAAAAAAATAATTTATTAATTATTAAAAACTAATACATTCTATACCCTGCCTAATATAGATTTCTTACCATTGTGGTCTTGAAATAAGCATGAAGAGATTTCTTCTGCTTTTTGATGCGCTCGCATATTCCTTTTTGTTGAACCTGTACTACTACAACCAAGTCTTGGATTCATAAAATATAGGGACTGGGATAGAACAGTCTTCAATGCCCAAGTTCACGAGTTCGAACCCAGCAGATGACCCAATGAGTGTACGTAAAATATTGATCACGAGCTTGTGCTATGTTCAGTACTCGTTAAAGACCCCTAATTAAACTTGGAAAGGTAAAATATAGGGGGGAGCCCGTGACTGAGTGGCTAGCGCGCTGGCCTTTCATGCTACAGGTTGCGAGTTCGAATCCCAGCCACGGCGGGACTTTTATAAGGATGTAATATAATGGGATTCACTCGCAGCCTCTCCCCCGGGTATGTGAGACCCGTCAGCCAAATGGTGGCCACTCACAAAATTAGGCGTAGGGAGTGATGACCCTACACTATAAATTGCATCGTGAAATGCGAGTGTAAACTCCCAGGAGATTGCACCGCGAGGCCCAGGGCCTGCACGGCCTGTCGCGCCACGGAATGAAAAAAAGTAAAATATAGGACTCCTCCTGTAGCATCCTCCGATTAGCCAATATAGCATTAAGTCGCGTTAATTGCATAAACAAACTAACGACATATAAGGAGGGATGTGTACTATTTCTAGGCCAACGACTACAAATACAATAAAAAGGAAAATTAAGCTGAGATCAAGCTAAATGTCAAGGTTTTCTCCATATGTTTATTCCCCCTTTATAGAGAATGAATGAGTTCCAAGAAGGTCTTCCTACCTAACGGTCAACCCACAGGTAAAATAAAAATAAATAATTACTCACACTTGTGAGCCATCATAAGGGATTTACAAATATCAGAACAAAATAGATACATATTAATGTGATAATGAAACATATTTGAATGTAGTGAGAATAATAAAATTTAAAATTAAACAGGAAATATAGCAATACACAAAAATATTATAGATACAAATAATGATAATATGATAAACAATATGATGACGATAAGCATAAAATCAAAACTTTAGACTTTAATATAGAAGTAAAAAAAATTATTTGTAAACGTTTATTTATGTATATTGGTATATTTTCTGTTTTATTTTAAGTTTTATCATTGTCGCTACATTCAAACAATTTATCATTATCACATTAATATGTATCTATTTTGTTCTGAAGTTTGTAGCCCTGATGATGGCTCACAAGTTAGAGCCGAAACGTCGGCAAAATAAAAATATTAAAAAAAAGACTGACTCCCGATTATTTCCATCTACAATAATTTCTACAGTCGACTATACATCCTCAACAATAATAAATAATGATCATGATAAAACCGGGTTCGCACTTGGAATCCGCAAATTAGCAGTCCAGTGCATAACACGGTCCTAAAAAGTCGCTCAAACCTACGAAGATATCTACTTTTCAGCTAACTAAAAAAGAACTTTTAACTGTAAATAATTTTTGAATATCTGAGTAAATTTACTTCATTGATATGCTCTATCCTATTATAAATCACCTCTATAATATTATGCGTGTATACTAATTCAAAAATTAATATTAATGATCTATATAGTAAATCTACTGTAATGACATTGGGGTCAGAGGTTACTAAGCTGCTCGTAAAAATTGTGGCCTAGTTTAAACAACCTCTAGTTCGCTTATTCAACTTTCCCTCTTCATGAATAAATATTAAAAAGGACCGAGGTAAATTATCTCCCTGCAATAGCTGATTATCGACAGCAGGTCTTCTTAATGAGCATTTCATTAGATGATTAAGAATTAATTGAATAATTTACTGATTTCTAAATACATAGAAAATCGTCATATATCTCAATAAACTCATCATTATTACTTTCACTTACCTATACTCGTATATGAAATATATAGTTAGGTTAACAACTGTGATCCTGAAAATTTGTTATTACTTATTTTATATATTATAAATTTTATATATATATATATATATATATATATATATATATATATATATATATTTATTTATATTTGTGTATGTATATTATTATATTATTTAAAAAATGAAATTTTATATTTTGGAATCGTATATGATTAACATGTTACAACAACATTTTCCCTTAAATCGACCAACAAAAAGAACCACTTTATACCTAGCATTTTACACCTTTTTATTATAGATTTATTTTATTTATTTATTTTATTTTACTTATGATTTATTTTATTTTATGATTTATTTTATTTATTATCGATTTTAATTAAATTAGCTTTATCAATGTAAACTTTAATGGGCTATAATATTATGTAGGTTTCATTCTGATTGAAATAGCCTAACAGGGCTTAAATTCCGATAGTTTAAATTTTCTTACTCTAAAGTACAATATTTTCAATTTTGTAGATTCGAAAAAATTAATCATTTCATTTTGTTAGCATTGATTAAATTTTTTTTTTTTCTTTTTTTTTTAGATAATAATAATAATAACAGGCTTACCGAACCCGAAGGTTCGATGCCGATACCACCAAACTTCGCCTGCACAGACTCGTTCAATGTTCGCCGGTCAAGCCCAAGCCCCTGAGATCAGCCTTAATGCAATCCTCCCATCGACGCTTCGGCCTACCTTTCGGACGCCTACCAGTCGGTTTAGCGAATACCAACTTTCTCGGAATCCGAACCTCACCGAACCCAACAACTTTACGCGCCCATTTGAGACTCCGAGATGCTTTTTTAGATAAGAACAGTAATATAAAGCTGATTTTAGAAAACGTATTATTCTAATTGAAATAGTCTGAAAGCGTTTAAATGCCGGTTTTTCATTAATTTTTTTCCTATAAAGTATCTTTAATTTTGTGGATTCGAAAAATTTAACGTCATCATCTTAATCAGCATTAATATAAAACGGCTGAAGATACACGTTAAACGAATTTGATAATCAACGAGAAAAGAGCAAACATATTTTTTAGGTAATTTTGTTTATATAATGACGTTGAAAAGCTAAAGATTTTAGAAAAAAATGTTATATACAATGTTGTGAAAGGTAATGTAAAGTGAGAATTGGGCATATACTTATATTATTTAATGTAAAACATAAGTTTCTGACGAAACCAAATGTAATTCTTTAAGATGACTTTCTTTAAAACTTCTTAAAATTATTTTAACAACCGAGGTAAGTTAAAGTCGGGCACCAATTTTTTTATTTTATTATTTATGTAACATGCTGTAATCCCAATAATAGGAAATAAATATATTAAAAATAAAACAAAGATTTATAATTTGAGTGAATAATCTTTTTTTTAAAGCAAAATTATGTTTTTAACCTTCGAAAATGCATTGTTGCATTAGGTTTAGTTTTAATACTCAGATTGAGTGGTCATCTATAGGAAAGGGTACTCAGCGTAAGTTTTAGTTCAATTCCATCGTTTAAATGTTTATCTGCCTATTGTTAGCTTACTTTGACCGTGTTTGGTAGCCATTTTCACAATTCAAAAATGTTTCGTAAAGTAACGGAAAATATTTTTTAAATTTCGATCCGAAATAGTGGTTGATTAAATGGTACCTAAACATTTAAAAAATTAATTTCAGTCTGAACCGAATGTGTTCTATTTTTTCTTTGGCATCTTTAAACACATTGACAATGACGTATTTAAGAATTTTTATTTCTTGATCAGTTTAACTTTAGTTTTATAAAAAATATACAGTAAGAGAATATATTACGATTTTTAACCGAAATACATGTTATAAGCTTCCCTGAGCCAAAACAACCATATTACGTTAACTGGTCTCTTTGTATATACGTGACAATCCTAGTTCGAAAACGAAAAGTCGCAAAAAAGTGAAATTATATATTTAAGATAACGGTCGTGCAATGAGGTGATTAGCGCTTGATCACGCTCAGTAGCCAGGTTTTTCCCCTTTTTTTTGGGTAATCTCTTCAAAGAAGCTGGGTCTGCCCCAAGAAGGTCTCCATACTCCCGACTTAACTAACAGAATAAATAATTATCTTCCACAGCCGGATTCGAACCCAGGAGACGGAGAACAGTAGCCTTGTGCTCTATTCACTAGACCGTGATATTAAATCCCATTCAATTTTTCATAGATGTAGCGAGTTTAATCAAAATCGTTAGAGCCGTTTATGAAAAGATCGTAAAAATGTGCAAAATGCATGGTATAAAGTGGCTCTTCAAATTGGCTAATTTAGGTGAAAAATTTGCTGTAATGACTATACGTAATGTCATTTACGTATCTAGTTTGAAATTTCAGTTTAACACAACTTATCTTTTTCGAGCTAGCCCAACCTCTTTGCGGGACTTGGTCATTTGGACTCAGAGAGGCCGTAAAACGTGTATTTTGGTGAAAACTCGGATTCGACAATTTTCGCTATCGAAATACTTTCCCTTACTATATATTTCATATAGAGGTAAGTGAAAATTAAAAACGAATAAAATCAGCAGACTTGTAATTATTAAAGTCATGACGTGCAACAGCCTTGTTTATTTATTACTAAGCCAGCCGATCTAGGTCTGTAGCGTATCATCACTGAATCATTGTGTACGGGATAATGAACCTAGTCTGGTGACCTAGAACTATGAGGCACTAAGAACACTGACGCCATTGAACTTGACCTTTGGAACGTCGGCGAAGGTAAGAACCGTGAACTTTGGACCCGGCCACTCCTCTCACTACCCTCAATCAGCCTAAGAGATTCCAGTTAAGTAGGATTTTCACTTCGGTGTACACCCATCTTCCAGGATTCTGGAACATTCCAGTACTACATGATGAGTGCATTACCATCAAAATACTCTAGCTTTCTACTTCATGATTTACCACTGTAGGAATAGAGATTTACCGCTTTCCTCAGTCAGTTTTCATGATAATATTAACTATATTACAGTGCTATAAAGACTAAAATATTACCTGTTAGTTACATTCTGTCAACGTACTTTGTGTCTCGAGCTCATGGTCTATAAAGGATATAAGGTATCCATAAAGTTGGTATCATAAGTAACCGTACACCGGTTACAAGACAAAAATAAAAATCTGCACCTCTACAACATATGAAGGAAGGGTCTTAGGCTCAATACATTTGGAGGTTCGCACTAGGCCAATGACCTTGCAATGTGGTGATTAGGCCTTTATCACGCTCAGCCGCCAGGTTTTTTTCCCCAATTTGGGTACCCACTTTAAAGAGGCTGGGTCTGCCCCAGGAGGGTCTCCATACCCTAGGATCCCCCTCCTCCCCCCGGCTGAATTAACAGAATAAATAATATTCTGTCATAGCCGGGATTCGAACCCAGGACCGGGAGAAGAGTAGACTAGTAGCGCTCTATCCACTAGACTACGCCGCTCCCAAAACAAACTTGTTGGTTACAAGACAAACAAAAGAAAAATTATTGTAAATAATTTGTTTTTAATAATACATCTATTATTCTTTTTTTTTATTGATCAACAAAATGAGTGAGTCAGGAGTATTCTTACACTATTATTTTCATATTCAATTTTATTTAAACTACTAAATTACTATTGTATATAAAATTTAAACGTACGCTAATACTCATTGGGAATACTTTTAGTTATTAATACTTTGGTATTAATTAAAGACTATGGGGTATTGGATTAATTAATTTTTACTGCAGGAGCGTTGCAATTTCGTTCCGCCCTTCGGGACAATAACTTTTTTATGCTACAAAAAATATAAAACATTTTGTTTTATGTATTCATCCTTCAGATCCTCAAAAAGAATAATATCCGGTGTCTGAAGAGGAGTTAATTTTTTTTTCCCCTTACTTTGAAGAAGAATTGCTTTATAGTCCGCCATAAAACAAAATGTTCTCTGAGTGTTGTAATTTAAAAGGTTTTTGCAGAGGGTTGGAACGAAAATATGGCTCTCCTAAAATAAAAAATAATTAATTAAATACCTTTAATTAGCACCAAGAGTACCCTCACTCGGTATTAATAAACTTTTTACTATAAATTTA
The DNA here is from genome assembly GCA_023052935.1 of Piezodorus guildinii. Lineage (NCBI taxonomy): Eukaryota > Metazoa > Arthropoda > Insecta > Hemiptera > Pentatomidae > Piezodorus > Piezodorus guildinii. The sequence goes on from CM041295.1 coordinate 86,404,382, forward strand.
ATATAGCAACATAATTTAAATACAATTTAACATGAGAGTAATAAAGTGTACAAATATTTTTGACTTATTCGTTTAATTTTTTTTTTTTTTTAGGAACTAATTTATACTCTAATCCTATACGGTTTAAGAATATTGGTTATTACATAAAATGGATGCAAAAAAATAAAATAAAACTCTTGGAAATAATATCACTGTTTTGCATTTAATTATTTGTCTTATAACTGTATGAATACTTGGCATTTAAACTGTGCATTACCAGACGAATATCTATCTTTGAATATGAGGCATGTTTTTTAAGTCAGTAACGTTTTGGAATTAAAAAAAGACGTGCAAAGATATCGCAAACATTTTATTTTAACATGAAAGCCTGTACCTTAACCTACTTTTCTACATAATTTCCATGAATTTTGGGGCACTTGTCATAACGCGGCACTAGTTTTTGAATACCCTCCTCAAAAAGTTCTACCGCCTGACTTGCTAACCACTGCATCACAAATGTCTTAACTTCGTCATCGTCTTGAAGACGCCGACCGCCCAGGTTCAAGTGCATGAACAAATGGTAGTCGCTGGGCGCCAGATCAGGGCTGTATGGAGGATGATCTAGAGTTTCCCATTTAAATGATTTGATCAGATCTTTGGTCCGATTAGGCACATGTGGACGGGCATTGTTATTGCAGCAAAACGATACCCTTACTCAACTTGCCAGGTCTTTTGTTCTGGATTGCACGACGCAGATTTTTCAATGATTCACAATAAGACGCTGCATTGATTGTCTCATTACGAGGCAAAAACTCCACTAGTAATACTCCTTTTCTTTCCCAAAAAACTGTGCACATGATTTCTCGGGCAGAAATTGCTTGCTTAAACTTCACTCTTTTGGGTGATGATGAATGTCTATCGGTTTTACGCCTTTAGCACTAAAAAATCGTATAACAGCCCGTACTTCACTATCAGCGGGACTCACAATTGTCGGAGGCATCTTAAACACTCAGTAAACAACGTATACAATGAAGAATCTGACTGTAATGGCGTCAGTGCGTAGACAAGAAATGTAGGTAACCAGCGCGCATGCGCGGAACGCCGACCGTTTTTTTTGGGTAGGAGAAAAATCTTTCATGAGACGAAGTGCAACAATCAAGTCACACAACAGTGACAAAGGAAGCAAACCTGTATGTATGTATATATATACACACATATACATATATATATATATATATATATATATATATATATATATATATATATATATATATATATATATATATATATATATATATACACACATGATAAGTAGGTTAATTAATTTTTAATCACAACGTACGTGAAAAATAATACTCCAAATATTATTGGACGATTCTAAAAAAAATCTTAAATGTCTCAAATACAATAAAGAAACCGTTCAGTACATCTCACATCGACAGTCAACAAAATATGAAGCAAACAAAGATAGCTTATCAGTCCATAGCAGTTCCACATCTACCCCTGTATTGTATCTTAACTATCTAACGGACTTTTGCTTACGAATGTTAGGTTTGTTCTTCAGTGATATAAAATATTATTGTATTTGCTATAAAATATGATGCTATTGCTATGATTGTATTAATATTAACCCATTTATTTCAGCTCATTTATATTTCAGGGTTTAAATAAGTATTCAAATTAATTTATTTAAAAAACTAATTTAAGTAATATGACCCAAAAATAAAAAATAAGTTTTGACGCTAACAAGAAAAAAAGATCTTCCTTTGAATTCATAATTATCAAAAATTATACCTGCTTGAATTACTGGGCATTATATTAAATGGTAAAAAAACAGACCAAATGTCCGTAAAATGCGGTATTCAAGCCAAGATCACGCTCAGCAGTTTAGGGTGCTCACTTTATAAAAGCTGGTTGAGCCCTAACAAGGTAAAAAGAAATAATTATATTAAATATGGATAATCGAAGAGTTAATGAATACTGTTCTACATCTGGTGTTGGACCCACCAAATATGTAACAGGTTTGCTTCCTTAAACTCCGATGTATTTCTATTACGTTCGACAAAGGAAGAAATAGTACTTGTGTTCAGTCGTTGATTAGTAAAGTTAAATATATTTCATCAAAGTTGCTCATTAACTAACATTAAGAATTTCTTGGGGGAGGTACGGTGCATCCCTGTGTCATGAACTCAGATCACAACAACCACATTAAGAATTTCTAAAAAGATACCTTGAAAGATGCGGCCGAAACATTAGGAAGAACTTTAGATGAAAACCAGAATAACAAATGGGCGTTGGGATCACTTGTAGCTGGGTGGCCTAGCATAACATCCTCCTATGCCAAAGATTACGGGTTCAAACCCGGAGGTGGTCCTAGGATTTTTTAATGGGAGTGAAAAATTTTAGTTATGCCCTCCTTCGGAGGGAACGATAAAAGGAGGTCCCGAGTCTATGCGGTGTCAGGTACTCGTTAAAGATCCCTAAAAAAATCAGCTGATGCGCCGATGATAACAGTCACACGTTAGCATCGTCCGATAAACAAACAAACAACAACAAATGGGCATTTAATGAAAAATATATTCCTTTATTAACATCTTTAAATCAACATTAAAAGAATTTTTTGTGTGTTTAGCATACCCGAAGTATGTAACTGGAGATAAAATATACGAAATGGATTGACAAGCTCTGAAGCAATGAGTAATGGAATGAAAAAGTCTTCAACCAGTGACTACCTTCCGTACATTGTATGCATATTGGGACAATCTTACTTACGACGGTCTCAAATGATCTATTGACCAATTTGCGTGCATATGTAACATGCTCTGTTGCAATACGGGGTATTCGATTCAGACCAATTCAGAACTTTCACAATTGCATCCTGGAAGATCGCAGCGACATGCTTCAAAATCGCAAAAGCCACGCGGCGCCGATTGAAATATAAAAAAGTGGATCTGAAACAGTTATTTAATCGTTTAACGGAAACACCGTCTGTGCCGTAACAGAAATGAGCATGTCATTGATTTCATTTATCTAATCTTAAGAGGGAATTAATGAATTAATGTCTGTACCCAAGGACTTGTTTCCGCTGGAGTCTTTAATTCTAGCAATTCAGACCTGCGTCGAATGGATAAACAGATATTTTTCGGATAAACTAAGCATGGCTTAAGAGGTTAGCTCCGATGACCGTTTTTGTTGGAATTTGGAGACTGCGGTTTCACAGTATCCTTTGCTAAACGTTTGCTCGTGTCTCTAATTATGAAACGTCGCATTAAGCTATATTAACTTCCTTGCCGAATTCTTATAACAATTAAAAGAAATAAGATAATATTACATAAATAAATAGGACATTTTTGTGGTTTATGTAATGCTTATAACCCAGCCACTCTTTAGAAGTATATTCATTTCATAGGAAAGATCAATGCCATTGCCATATTTATCACAAACTTTTAATTTATTTTTTTAATTCATAGTTTGGGTCTCTTAATTAGTTAGCTGATTTTATTGTCATGGAGTTGTTAAAAATAGTGTTCCTAAAAACATCTAGTACTCTACTCTCACTTACCTTCTAGTTACAATAACTTCTAAAAACTTGATAAATATTTTGAAAGATTTTTTTAAAAATTTACAAAGAGTTTCAATGGCACATTTATTTTATTGTTATTTTCTTATCATAATCCTTTTTTTTTTTTTTTTTTTTTTTTTTTTTTAATGATTGTATGATATGTTTTTTTGGCCAATCCTAAAAGAAAATAATTTTATTTCATGATTACGCCACTAGGGCCATCCACAATAGTCCATCATGCATAACTATTTCACATATAATGTTTCATGTAGGATGAGAGCTTTTATACGATGACCTGAGATGATGATGATGAGCTGTAGATGAGTGAAAACTGAGGACAAAGCTGATGAAGCGGTGAAACATTGAATGTGGAATAATTATGCATGATGGATACTTGAGGATGGCTCAAAACGAACTACGATAGAAATTGTGAAAATAATCTATTTTAGCCCTGTCAGACTATTTCAATGAGGACAAGTCTGTGTTACTGAATATTTAATTACTCAGTAAAACAAAGGTTTTGGGCAAAATCCTTTGATACGCTTTTATAGTCAATGTAACTGTAAAATATACCAAGTACAGCACTTCAGTTAACACCCATAAAATTTAGAAAAAAAAAATTGTTTATGAAGCTTCATTTTCGCACAAATCAGAAAATCTTAGAATTCAAGTTCGATTTTTATTCGCGAACTCTATACTATCCATTACTGTATATTTTATATACAAGTAATTCAAAGTTATAACATTTTCAAAAAATCTGGTGCGAGCAACACTTGACCTTCGCTTACCTCCGTTGCTAAAATTTAAGAATTTTTAAATACAGTTAAATGCGAAAACAGTTTAAAGATTTAATTACACTATGTTTTATTAACTAATCTATTATATTATTATCCACATGGGAGCGGTTTTTTAAAACGCCTATCCCGCCACGTTTGTTAAAATATCAACCAATTCACGGATTGCTAATTACATCATTGGCAATGTGAATAAAGATTTTTAGTTAATTACACATAAAAAAACAAGAAATTGTCCTCAGATTGCCTTTTTTCTCAGACTACTGGGAGGATTATCAGGAATGGAAGAGCATGTCGAGTTGAAATGGCGTTTGTAATTGGGGGTCTTTTTGTGCAGTGGCAAGCATAACATAATTCTATGCTCGAGGTCACAGGTTCAAACCCGGCTTATGGTCCCAGGATTTTTAAAAGGAAGTGAAAAATCCTTGGCTATGCCATCCTTCAGAGGGGAAATGAAATAGTGGTCCTTAGCCTGTGCGATGTTAGGTAGTCGTTAAAGATCCCTGTTCCAAGCTTTATGACTATCAGTGTAGCTTCGTCCGATTAGCCACAGTGGAATAAAGTCATATGATTTTTTGTCATTGAAAGATAGGTACCTAGTCCGTGCTGAATTGTCAAGATTTTGAACATTATGATTTTATTCGTGACTGAAAACGAGAGAGCTCCATGATATAGTCGAGACCATATGCTCAATTCCAAAAATCCAAACATGCTTTATAACAGTTATACAGGCTTTGAGCGTTTGCAAGGAAAGTATGTAAACAGAAGTGATGCACTGTTTAATTTTTATGGGCCCTTAATAAATAGTGATTTCATAAGTTATTATTATCACATAAAACCCGGGAACTACGGTTAATCGAGTAATTTTTTTAGCTCGAAACATACATTATTGTATTAATAAAAATTTTTGAGATGAGTATTAATTTATGAAAGGTTTTATGACCCCGCCTTACATATTTTTAATTGCTAGATATTAAAATTCCCATTATGAGTACTTCGGTTCTTTTCATGGTAATAAACCTTGGTAATAAAACGCTTCCTGTCTTCAATAATGAATATCGCCACCAAAGAAAGGTCTTAGCTTTAATTAAAATATTCTCTATTGTTCCTTAGACCGCCTTGGTGACAGAACCGGCATGACTGAAATAGTTATCAAACAGACAATTAATCCGGCGAGAAACTCTTGCTAAACCGAGCAGTCGATAGAATTGGTTTTACGTAAGGGCTGAAGTTGGTAGCGAAAAATTGAATAATCTTTTGTGCTCAATGTTACAGGTATGACATTTATATCAATCAATATCGTCTAGTGATACCGAAAAACTAAATCCTAATATTGTCAAATTATATCAATACATTTAAAACTCGAATATATTGGGACACCGCTCCATTGGTCTATTGGATTAAGCACTAGACCACTGTTATTTGGGTACCGAATTTTACTTCGGGTGAGGAATATAGAATGATGAGTGCGTGTAACCTTTACGCGCGGTTCAAATAAAACATCTTCGATATTGTGACTGATGACGATTAAGTTAAAAATAAATAAATCATTAATTTTTATTATAATTGCAATTTATTTGAGTGAATAAATCTACTTCTAGGTTCTTTTGAACTAAAACGATCCATTTTACACTCAATAATTCTTTATTTCAGGGTAGCCCGTGGCTGAGTGGCTAGCGCGCTAGTCTCTCATGCTACAGGTTCTGAGTTCGAATCCCAGTCCCGGCGGGGCTTTTATAAGGATAAAAAAAATGTGGATTCACTCAAAACCTCTCCCCCGGGTATGTGAGACCCGTCAGCCAAAGGGTGGCCGCTCACAAAATTATTCGTAGGGAGTGATGACCCTACACTAAAAATTGCATCACGAAACGTGAGTGTAAACTAGCAGGAGTTTACACCGCGAGGCCCAGGGCCTACACGGCCTGTCGCGCCACTGGAATAAGAAGAAGAAGAATTCTTTATTTCTTTTTTCTCTCTCCCTACGTTTCGGCCTTTGCCATTTTCAAGGGTCCTATCAACATTATTTATTTTAAAATAAAAAAAGATAATCAACATTAGTTTTCCCATTGTTATAGAACATTTTACATACCTTTAATCATTCCTTTATATTGCACACATATAAATTAATTAATTAGAGGAGGAGGAAATGAAACAATGTTTATAAATAAAAATAAATATTAATTTAATTGTTATTTTTATATTTTTGAAATGATAACATTCTAAGTAAAGATGAGAAAAAATATTGTTTTTAATATCAAATGTTGTTGAAAGTGAAATGATGTATTAATTTAATCCAGAAGATATTAAACCTCCGTGTCCCAATTTTATGGCGAGTTGAAGTGGCTTTACCCTTCCAATCGTCGCAAGTATTTCCTTGCGTCATTCCTTTACCAGGTTATCCAATTCCACCGCCCATCATACATTTTTGACCTCCTACAATTCAAATCCTCTATTCATCCTCGTTGTACACGCTCCAGGCCTTCAGATTTATACAGTGCGGCCCACCGAACTGCACATTTCGACAGATCCTTTCTGATCCGATCCACAATCCTATGGAATTCCATTCCTCCTTCCATCCGTCACTCCAATTCTCTTTCTACCTTCAAATCCTGCATATTTAATTACTTAATGAATATCCAGGCTCAATAAAATTGCGAATAAGCTTTCTTTTTATCATAATTTTTTTTTTTTTTTTTTTTTTTTTTTTTTTTGTGTGATTGTTGCTTTCTTCACATTTAAATATGTCTAGTTCATAAGAGTAATTCTTAATTTGTTTATATGTAGTTAATATACTTGAAGACTCCAAAGCACACTTTGTACTTCCTGTATTATTTATTCTAAAGGGACATGTCCCAGGATAATAAAGAATTTATTTAAAAGATAATAACAAGCTGACAAGGCTAGTTCAGCCTATAGTATATATTTTTAAAATGGGACAAAATATATTCTTATATATGCAATATAAAGGAATGATTAAAGGTAAGTGAAATGTTTTATAACAATGGGAAAACTAATGTTCATTATCGTTAAATTTTAAAATAAATAATCTTGATAGGACCCTTGAAAATGGCAAAGACCGAAACGTAGTGAGAGAGAAAAGATATATAAAGAAGTGTTGTTGTGTGATGGATCGTTTTATTTAAAAAGTAAATAAATCATTAGAATATAAAATAGTAAATATTGATAATATAACAACAGTGATATATACACTTATTTATATCTAGCGTTTTACAAGATAAATAATAATAATAATAATAGCTTTATTGGCATCATATTGACAAAAGCCTCTCCCATAGGGAGGAATTTATAGAAGTTGGCTATAGTTTGAAATAATAAAATATTGAAAGAAAAGCAAATAATCCAAAGAAATACAAATACAAATAATTATAAAATACAAAACTCCAAAAAACAAAACAAAACAGATTCCTTGAAAAATACACCAAAATCAAACACAAATTAAATATTTTTTAAAACGTTTATCCACCAGGATTTGTCCCTCGCAACCAGCCACCAGTTTTCGCCAACAGTCTGCGTCAATTCGTCTCTCCACCTGCGATGTGGTCGCCCCCTCTGCCTGCTGTCCTCTCTCGGGATCCACTCCGTGCAAGCTCTGGTCCATCTTTCGTCTTTCAGCCTGGCCAATTGCCCAGCCCAGCTCCATTTTAATCGATGTGCCTCAACCCTTAGACTTTTAATGTTCACTTTCTGAAGAATATTTTCGTTTTTTATTCTCTCCCTTTTCTGAATAAACATTAAACTTCTTAGAAGCTGCATTTGCATGGTATTCAGCCTCCGGTCGAGTTTTCTTGTAAGTGCCCAGGTTTGAGCCCCGTAGAGAACCGTGGGATATACACATGTGGTCAGAACTTTGGTTTTAAGATCTAGTGATAGATTGCTTTTGAAGATCTTTTGGAGAGACCAATATTTGCACCACCCGAGCTTAACTCTTCTTTCTATTTCCTTGTTGATATTTTCTCTAAATGATATTGTCTGCCCTAAGTAAATGTACTCCTCTACATATTCTATCTCACTATTGTTAGCATAAACTGGTATTTTTATTGAATTTGTCATAATTTTAGTTTTTGCTGTATTTATATTAAGTCCATATTTTTTGCTAATGCCTACTATTTCCTCTATCATCCGCCTTAGGCCGTTTATTTCCGGAGATATTAGACATATATCGTCCGCAAATCTTAAGTTGTTGAGCATTTTCCCATTGACGGATATTCCCAGGCTTTCCCAATTTAATTCTCTAAATAGTTTATTTAAAACACAATTAAATAGAATCGGAGATAGAGGGCACCCTTGTTTCACTCCTCGTTCAACCTCAAAGTATTCGCCTTCCCTATCCAACGCCACGAATGCTTTTCCGTTCCTATAAAGCTCCATAATGACTTCAATGTAGAGTTTCTCCACGCCGGATTCACACAGAGCTTCCCATAAATACTTATGTCTGATCGAGTCGAAAGCCTTGAAATAGTCGATAAAACATAAATAGACTTGTCTGTCGTATTCTCTACTTTTCTCTATGAGCTGATTTATACATTGGAGTTGATCTGTTGTACTGAAAGTAGGACGGAAGCCGGCTTGTTCTATATCGTGATCTTGATAGATAGTTTTTATTATTCTATTTTTTACAAAATAGTTTGTAGATACTTTGGGTTAATGAAATCGGGCGAAAATTCTCCAAGCTATCCTTTTTTCCTTTTTTATGTATAACTATTATCTTGCTTACTTTCCAGTCGCTAGGGACTCGCTGTAGGCTGTAGCCGCCGTTGTGTTTAGATCGGCTCTGTGCTAAAGTGAATTTAAAAGTGGTTAAAGTGGAGTAACTGCTTAGATTTTTTGAACAATTAAGAACATTGGTGTATTGTATAATTATACGAAGTTTAAAGAAAATTGGCCGAACTGGGATTGAAATATCATAAGGTAAATTAAATAATATATATTTAACTGCTGCTCCTTATCTATAATCCTAATACTGCCCCACCACTTCTCGTGCTCAGTTAGTATACATTCCTTCCAAGGGCAACAGCTGTCATCAATTAACCAAATCTTGGAAAAACTCGATAAACTCAATATAATTGAGGAGAAAATAGACAGAAACAATGAAACCGTTAGCAGGGAAATAGATACTCTGAAATCTAAAGTTAATAAACTAGAAAATAATTTAAACACTGAAAAAAAATATAACCTCCTATTTTTTAATCTAAAGGCTCGTAACAATTATGAAAAAAGGAATGAAATTTTTGATATACTCTATTTCTTAAACAGTGAAATTCGTAAATATGATATAGTAAACATTTATACAATAGCCAGAACAAATATCACAGTAGTCAAGTTTTCTTCAATTTATTTGATAAAAGATATTCTTAGGGCGAAGAAAAATCTTGTTAAAATTGAAGATTATAGAAATATTATTATTAAGGAAGATTTTTCCAAGGAAATCAGGCAGATAAGGGCGAAACTATTTCCGTTTCTTCTTGAAAAAAAAGAAAAAGGGTTCAAAGCTATAATAAGGAGAGACAAATTACTTGTTAATGGAAAGCTATATTCTTTAGAAGACCTAATTGCGGAAAAGGAAACAATGGGGAAGAAACGAGGCAGGGAAGAAAATTCTCCAAATGAACGTGGAACAAGAAAAAGGGAAATGAGTATTAGAGCTCCAAGAACGTGTAGTTTAGATAGGTTTTTTAACAACGAAAAAATAAAAAGAGACCAAAAATCACCGAGAAAAAACCAAAACCAACAAAACGACTTGGCACAACCACAAGTTGTGAGCTCAAAATATGATTCGGATACTGCGAGTAATAGTAGGAAAAACTCCATAGAAGGAAAAAAATCAGATACACCAGAAGCCGAAGTCAACAATAGTACGAATAAAAATAAATTTTCTAAACAAAATAGTTCTCAGTAGCAATCACAACGGGCAAAAAAAATATTCTACTTAGGAACCCTAAACACCAGGACTCTCAAAACGGAAGAAAGATTGATAGAACTTGAAGAAGCTCTAAAGGAAATAAATTGGCACCTCATAGGACTTTCGGAAATAAGAAGAAATTATGAAACCATTACTGAAACTAAAGAGGGAAATATATTAATGCACTCCGGGGCGTCCAACAGTAACTATGGGACAGGTTTTATTTTAAATAAAAAATACAAACAAAATATTACAGAATTCAAACCTATTTCTCCAAGAATGACTAAATTGGTATTAAAAGTGGGATGCATAAACATTACCTTCCTACAAGTACACGCACCAACTACAGCATCTACAATTGAAGAAATAGAGGAGTTCTATGATAGTTTAGAACTTATTCTCCAAGAAGATAATAATAATAAAGTTTTGCTTGGCGATTTTAATTCTAAAGTAGGAATAAAAGAAGCAGGAGACTATTCAGTGATGGGAGAATATGGAATCGGAAAAAGAAATGAAAGAGGCTCCAAATTAGTTGAATTTGCTGTTAAGCATCAACTCAGGATACTTAATACATTTTATAAAGCTAGTGCGGAGAACAAATGGACCTGGAAAGCTCCTAATCAAGGAAAACACGAAATTGATTTCATTCTGGCAAAACCGAACGCAGGCATGAATTTTGTATATCCTAAGTCAGAAGTGAAGTTTGATTCTGATCACCGCCTTGTGATGGGACAAATGAAAATACATAGCAGAAGATTTTTCGCAGGCACCAGGATAACTCTCACGAGGGCTGTTTCGGAAAAATATCCAGAAAATCTTCTTAGTAAAAAGGAGGGAATGAATTTCGGCAAAGAAGACTCTATTGAAAACTTATACTCCAATTTACTGAAATGTATAAGGGATGCATGTGTGCAGGGAACAAAAACAGATAAAACAAGGGGTAAACGAAGCAAAAAACTATCTGAAGAAACTCAAAAACTTATAGATGAAAGGGAAAGACTAAATAGAATTGTCGATAAAACATTGGAGCAAAAAGAACAGCATGCAGAGGTTCGCAAACTAGTGAGGAAAAAGATTGCTATAGATCTTCAACTCTATAATGAAAAAATAATATATGATAGTTTATCAAGTACAGGTTCCATAAAAGAAATTAAGCGCCATACTGGTTCTTTCAATAAAAAAATAATAAAAAAGATCAATTCAACAAGGGGAGTCTGTATAACAAACCGGCAAGAAATAGTACAAGAGATGACGAAATATTATAGAAACTTATATAAAGACAATACTAAAACCAAAACATATCGTCCTGAAACAGTAAAGGAAAATTACGAGGACCTAAGCATTCTAGAAAAAGAGGTAGAAAAGGCTATTGAAGGTTTGAAAAAGAAAAAAGCAGCAGGCAGTGACGGTATACCAAACGAGCTTATTATTGAAGGTAAAGAAGCTTTGATAAAACCGCTTAGTATCATCTTCAATAAAATAATTAATGAAAAGGCAAGATAAATACATTCTTACATTAACTAGAGGATTATTCTTCGTTAAATTCAGTTTATCTCGCAAAAAATCGATCAATCGTTCTTCTGAAAGGAAACTAGCTCTGAAATATCCGGCAAGAATCATTGGTAACTCATGATAAAAGGTATTTAAAAGTCTTGAACCTTCAATCGAGTTTTTTTTTTTTTTTTTTTTTTTAAACTATGCCTCACCATTTCGGCTTCCGCCATAAGAGATCTGGCAGCACCACTCGGATCTGGATGGAGTTTCAGTTCTTATTTTTTAAAATCGGGAGCATACTTCTAGATGCGCTGCATCCATTTCCCGCTTCGCATCTCACAGGGAGCAAAGTGGAGACCCAACCACTCCGATCCTGTCTCCGTCAGGTAATTATGGCCGGTAATCATTCTGACCCTGCAACAGCTTCTTTTCTTTGCAAATCGATAGGCGTCCTTTCTTCCTCGAGAAAGGGCTTGGCCCAGCGCTTGTTGAACGAGCTGATCCTTAGGGAATCAATTAGTAGAGGATGATTTGCACTCTTAACATCATCCCTAGCTCTACAATAAGAAGTTTGATGGTTCCACTGCTCTGAAGCTGAAGCTTCTTTTGCATGTTCCAATAGTAAAGTGAAGTATTTGCAGATAAATAAATTTTATAACAAAAAAACAAGTGAACCTTACAGTAGTCGTAACACTAGGATTGATTCAATTTTTTATTAGGATTAATAAGTGTGATACATTTTTTAAAATTCGATTTGTATATATAAAACACCCTTTCTAATATTTGAACAGTTTAAATGTTTAATTCAAGCTAGTTGACATTATTTTTAATAGTTCATACCGACATTCTTATATTACCATTAAGAATGATTTGATTCAATATTGGCTTTTTCTACATTTGTTATTAGTAAAGGGCAACATGTATAAACACCCGTATGTAAAGACCTAGAACAGTACACAACATAACCTTTATAGTGTCATTTATGTGAGGAAACTGTAATTATCGTCATAATGGGAAAACGACTGATGGCAAACGAGAACTAGCGTTTCCGTTGAATTGACGACATCCAAAGCATACACAGTTACCCCGTAGTCGTGCCTAAAAGAGTTTTAATTAAATAATTATCCATTCTGTTATTTTAGTCGTGGGATGCCCCTGCGGTAGGGAGACCCTTTTTAGGCGCGTTTACCTTCTATAAATAGTTACTCGAAAATTATTTGTTTTATTATTTTTTTTTTTATTCGTATTTATTACAATTTGTCATAATAGACAATAATAATAGTGCTACAGGATCTCATTCATACAATATAAACAAAAAGAAAGTCAAATTGCATAAAATAAAATCAAAATAAATAAACGTATACAATAACAAAATTTATAGACAAAATAAATACAAATAATTGAAGTTAACAAATAAATAAACAAAACATGTCACATTCATACCTATGTACAATATTTACAATCAGCTCGGGAACCCCGGACGGGGCTTGTCCCCCCACTTGTGGAAGGACAAGCAGAGTCCAAAGGATCCCAGCGCCTCCCTCTCAGCCGCATCACTGGTGAGAGCCAGCGGAAGCTAAGTGAGGGCGCCAGAGCCACAATCACACCGCACATGAGAGGAGAATCTGACCAGTGTCAGAACTCCAGAATAGATGTTTACAATATGTCTCGGGGCCACTGCCGTTTCAACCTTCTAGGAGGGCTGTATGGATGAGTGGAGCTGGATAAGGATTGTGCTAGAGGATTAGGATGATGAATGAGGTTCTGGTGGAATTTGGAAAATTTAGATGGAATCAGATCTGAAATAAATGGAACATTAAGGTCGTGGTGTAAGGTATAGTTGGAGACATAATAAGGAGCATTTACTATTGTTCGGAGGACTTTGGATTGAAAGGATTGAATGCGTTTGATGTTAGAACGTTTAGTATCACAGTTCAAGTCCGTAGGTCCAGATTGGCTTCAGTATTGTCTTGTAAAGTAATAATTTGTTGTCAACTGTAAGCTTAGATTTTTTGTTTAGTAGTCTGTATAACTGTCCGAATCGTCTATTGAGTTCTTTTCGTTTAAGTCTTGTATGTGGGTTCCACGTCAATCTTTTGTCTAGTAGTAAGCCAAGATACCGGACTGTGTCTGAGGAAGGAAGTGGTATGGAATTGAAATGAACCATTGGACAGGATTTGCGTCGAAGGGTGAAGGTGACGTGGGTGCATTTGCTTACTCGAAAATTAAGGCTTAAAAACTGGCGACTGAGAGCAATCAACGACCCCTAATCACCTCGTTCAAGGTCGTAGGGCTAGAAAAAGAACTAATCCCAAGACCCTAAATGAGTTAGTTATTATAGATACTTTTTTACTTTCACTTACCTCTATATGAAATATATAGAGAGGGAAAGTATTCCGGTCTTGAAAATGTTCGAATTCCAGTTTTTACCGGAAATACACGTTATAAGGTCCCATGAGTACAATTGACAAAGTCCAATGAGTCTAGTACGAAAATGAAAATTCGTACGAAACTGAAATTTCATATTTTAGAAGCATATATGCCTGATATGTTACAGAAACTTTTTCATTAAAATCGGCCAACCAGAAGAGCGTCTTTATATCAGGAATTTCGCCCCTTTTTACGATTTTCTCATAAAATGCTCAATTTTGAATAAACTCGCTATATTGATGAAAAATTCGATTGGCTTTAATATAATATAGGTTTTATTCTTATTGAAATAGTCCGACGGGGCTTAAATGTCGAAATTGATTCCTTTTATGTTTCATTTCTATATTGGAACTATTTTCAATGTTCTTCTTTTTTTCATGTATTTTTTTTATATTTTTAAATTGTTTTGATAAATTTTTAGGAATTATACGTTAATCTTAGATATTATTAACAATTTTTATTTTTTATTTTACCTTTGTATCGTTATATAATTGTCATGATAAAACTGTAATATTGATTATTTTTCATTGTGACAATATTTTGCACTTGATGATGGCATTTTAGCCGAAACGTCATGCATTAATTTTTAATAAAAGAGTGGTGAAGATCATTTTAGCATTCATGGAAAACGGCTAAATATCCAAGCTGAACGAATCAGACAATCAACTAAACGAGGAAACAGTTAAAAAAATTTTTTTTTTCTTCCTAGCATAAGAATATTAATATAGATGTATAATTTACAGTTGAAAAGATACAGATTTGAGAAAAAATGTTATCTTATATACAAAGCTGTGGAAGGTAATGTAATGACGAATAGGGCATACATATAATTAATTATTGTACATAATAATTATATATTACTATATGATTTAATCTAAAACATATTTTTCTAAAACTAAATATAATTCTTTAAGCTTTTTCCAACTCTAACTTTATTTAATAGTGCTCAAATTGATTTTAACAACCATGGTAAGGGAAAGTCGTGTGTTCTTCACCCCAATTTTTTTTTATTCGATACTGTTTGTTTGCTTTTGCTTTAAGTCGTATTACCTCAAGTTCATCAACACCTGTATTCGATACTATTTTTTATTTATTTTTTTGCATCTGATTGAGCCTATGCCATACCTGCACAGTACTCACGCATAGTACACAAGCTTCCAATTAACTAAGAATTACTCGTTTACTTGACTATAACAAAGTCTGTTGAGCCTGATGTAATTGAGATTTAGAGATCCAATGAACCATCGAATGCCTCTCATTATTTATTACGCAAAATTCTTCTTTAAATCCTCAACGGTCCTTTATTTGTAACTAAAAATAAATAAAATTATACATAATAACCTCAGTGTTCCGTATGTGGCTGATTCCGCCCATAGCAGACACCTACTTTTCCATATCCAACCCCACTTACTTGGCTTCCTTTTAGATTATTAATATTCTTCCGAAGAGTATGAAAAGAATCTCGCCTTCCGTATGAATACTCTAGAAGCTTCGTACGAGATTACTCTATAGGCCATCAAAGTCTAAAGTAGAACCTAGAATTTTTATTTATAAAAACAGAAGAAGATATTCACTCCTACCAAATCTAAAAATATCTACTTAAGTCTAACAGGCTCGTGATAAAAATCGGTTTATTATTAAAACATAGATAATAGGGGTACTCACTACGTTTGCTATAGCATGCTATTTGTACTATTGTGCTAAACCCATCAACTTTATACAGGAAATAACTGTAGAAACTCGATGGGTTTAGCAAAATAACACAAATAGTATGCTATAGCAAACGTAGTGAGTACCCCTATTATATATAACTCTAAAGTAGATGACAATAGAAGATTCAAGTCGATGAATAGTTTAAAAGTTGAAAAAAACTTGCCAAGAGGAGTAATCTCGCTGAATTTCGGAAGGTTTTTAGCACCCATCCAAGAAGAATTGGATGATTCAAAAAACAACAATACAAATGTCAGAATTTCGATAGGCTCGAAGGAACAGAAACGAAGTTCCCACTGTAAGGTTGCCTGTGGTTTGACACACCCAAACCACTTTCCCTTGTTGAGTATGAACATTTAAAACTATATATGAGATGTCACTTTCTCTCTGGCTCGTGAGATAAACGATTAATGTAAAGCCATTAAGATAAATGCCCAGCATTCAAGAAAGATGGAAATGATCTCGAATGTTGTTTTGGCCTAAAATAGTTTCTATGTTCAAGGTTTTCTTTATTACATTGTTATTTAATTTATTACATTATTTATACTTTTTACTTTCAATTACCTATTATGAAATATATAGTAAGGGAAAGTATCGCGATCGTGAAAGTTTCCGAATTCCAGTTTTCAGCGGAAATACACGTTTTAGGGACCCCTGAATCCAAATCACCAAGCCCTGCAAAAAAGTCTGTGTGTGGGTGGTAAGTCTAGCACGAAAGCGAAAATTAGTACAATACTGGAAGGGTTAGGATGGTAAATCTGCCCCCGAGGATTTTTTAGCTCAAACTTGGGGGATCAATTTATTGTCGAATAAAAATAATTCATCCCATTTTTAGCTTTTTAATTCCAATGGTTTTCGAGATTTTTCAAAAAATTTGTTCCACCACTTAATACAATTGTGCAGTACAGAGGAGCATATAAGACACTTTCTGAAAAAATTCGGTGAGTGACACCTTTCAAAAAGGTTAAAAAAATATATATTTTGATATTCATTCATCTAATAAAAACCAGTTTTTCGTTTAAGAATTACGATCATATATTTTTTTTTAAGTCGTTGACTACTAAAAAATAATTATTTAGCTCTTCATCTATTTTAAAATTAGTTATAATGCTTTTTTGAAAGGTTTCAATCACCGAATTTTTTTTTTATGCTTCTCTGTCCTGCAGAATTTTTTCGTATTTTTTGAAGTGGTGGAACAATATGAAAAAAAAAAAAAAACTGTTGTTTTTTTTTTCCGAAATCTTGCGTTTTAAGAAACTTGTGTAGACCATTATTTTTTTAACCGAAAATACATCCTTCGAGGCGAAATCCATAGAGAATACTTGAATAAGCGAGACCTTATAAGAAAGGATTGATAGAGGCTAAATAGACCACGTTACAGAGCACTATCCCGGAGCGCGTTTTGAAAAACATAGCTTTAATCAACCATTTTGTAGAAAAATTATTTAAAATGTTTTATAAGTAATGTAATTCTGATTTTTTGGCGAGAAATAATTGTTTACACATTGTTCAATAACAATAAGAAATATAAGTTGAATGCGAGATTTGAGAAAAAAAATAAGTTTTTATTCTTTTTCATATTGTTCCATTACTTTAAAAATTCGAAAACATTCCTGTGCATAGAAGCGTATAAAAGACATTTTCAGAAAAAAATCGGTGAGTGACACCTTTCAAAAAGGTTTAAAAAATATATATATATATATATATATATATATATATATATTTTTTTTTTTTTTTTTTTTTTTTTGTTTTATTTCTTCCGCTAAAAATTGGCTTTTCGTTTAAGAATCATGACCATATAGTTTTTTTTTTTCCTTGACTCCTAAGAATTGGAGAAATATCACCATTAATTAAATTCAAATTTTACAATTAAAAAAAATTAAAATTAAAAAAAAAGAGGACCATTGGAATTAAAAAGCTAGAAAAAATGGGGTGAATTAGTTTTATCCGACAATAAATTGATCCTCCAAGTTTGAGTCAAAAAAAACCTCGGTGGCAGATTAACCATCCTAACCCGGCTATACCCTTTCATATTTAAGACAACTGTACGCTTGAGAAGTTACATCAACTTTTTCATCAAAATCAGCTGACAAGAAGAGCCACTTTATACCACGCATTTTGTACCTTTTTACGATTTTCTCAAAAAAATCTCAATCGATTTCGATTAAACTCCCTATATCAATGTTAAATTTAGTGGGCTTTAATGCCATGTAGGTTTCAATCCGATTAAAATAGTCTGACAGCGCTTAAATACCGATAATTTAAATTTTCTTCCCCTAAAGTACCTTTAATTTTGTAGAATCTTTAAAAATAACTATTTCATCTATTTAATATTGATAAAAAACGGATAAATACGTGTATATAATTTGAACGAATACGATATCCAACTAAAAGAGAGAAGACCAAAAATATTTTTTACTCAATTTCGGTATTTATGAACATAAAAACAGTCATATAGAAGTATAATATACCGGTTGAAAGCTAAAGAGTTTAGAAAAATTATAATCTTATACAGAAAATTGTAAGTTAATGAAGAGTGGTGAAAAGCCGATAGAACTGATTTTCTTGAATAATAATATAATAGATTATTTAATAAAACACATGTTTCTATTTAAATTCAATGCAATTAATTCTTCAACAATTTATTTTTATCTTTAACTGTATTTAAAATTTTTAGAATACTATTTGATAAATTGATTTTAACAACGGGGGTAAGTGAAAGCCGTGTGTTGCCCGCACCAGATTTTATTTTTTAGATATCTCTTGTTAGTAGCTGTATTTTTCAAGACGGTAAATAATATATTTCTTATTTCAAACTCCTTTCTAAAGAACCATTGTTTTATTTACTTATATATTGTTTACCTATACTAATTACGGAAGCATTGGACGGTTTTAGTTTCTTATATTAATTTTTTATTAATAAAAAAACTGGGTCATGTTTGCGTAGTGGCTAGCATACACGTCTTCTACGCCTAAGGCCGTCGGTTTAAACCTGGCAGGTGGCCCTCGGATTTTTTAGTCGGAGTAAAAATCCTTAGTTATGCCGTGCTTCGGAGGAGACGTACAAAGGTGGTCCCGAGCCTGTGTGATGTTCGGTACTCCTTAAAGATCCCTATCCGAATAAAACATGGATAGAGCAAAATTTAGGACTCCCGCTGTAGCATCGTCCGATCAGCCACAGCAGCATAGAGTAACTTAAAAAGACTACACAAATTACTAGTAACAGCAGATTCAATTTCATTAGTTCTGTCTTTACCTTCTTTAGCAGAGATACATATGTCACGTTACCCTGTCTATAGAATGTATTATGTTTCTTCTCATCATCTTGTATCTGCCAAAACATTATTCTACAAGATGACTTTATCTGATTTTGATGCTTCCTGATTTGCTCCTATACGCTTTTAATGGATATTCCTGATATTCTATAAACATATAGAAGCAAAACGTATGTATTCCTCATGCAGCTTGTCCTTCAACATCAACACCACAATCAACTCTACTTGATACGTTGATTTATTTGATTAGTTGATCAACAAGTATGCTCCACAAGAATGGCCATCATACACTGCGATGGTTGATGTACACCTAAAGTTTCAAAAAAATAATTTAGAGTAAAAAAACTAAACTTCAAAATTGTCAAAAATCCCCTCCCTCTCCCTACCCACACAAAAAAATCAAAATATTTCACTTTCGCTTAAGTGTTTATGAAATGTATAATACTGGGAATCATTGCGATCCTGAAAAATGTCCAGGCTGACTTCATCATTTACACACGTTCTAAGGTTTTGTTTTTGTTTAGATAACCAAGTCACGTAAAATGGTCTTAATAAAAAATGGACAAAAAAAAAAAGGATCACTTATAGCTGGGTGGCTAGCGTAACAGCCTTCAATGCCAAAGGTCACGGATTTAAACCCGCAGGTGGTCCTAGGATTTTTTAGTGGGAATAAAAAATCCTTAGTTTTGCCGTCCTTCGGAGGGAACGTAAAAAGGTAGTCCCGCGCCTGTGCGATGACCCTATCCTATCGGTAATTAAAGATCCCTATCCTAATTAAACCTGGATAGGCAAAATTCAGGGATCCCACTATAGCATCGTCCGATTAGCCACAGTAGCATAAAGTGACGTTAAATAAATAAACAAACAAAAATGGATAATCATAAACTATAAAAGCTTTTGATGATTAAATAAAGGAGTAGTAGTTTTACTAATTGAAAAGTACTTCCAGAAATTTTTTTTTTTTAAATAATTTATTTATTCAGAAGAAATACAATCTGTCACACTTGCCACACTCTTAGGCAATAATAATAATAATAATTCTATATTTATACTGGAACGAGTCCCTTCAAAATAATATCACAGGAAATAAAAAATTGGTTTAAGACTGGTATTCTTAGTGTAAAATAATTGATAACAACAGAATTAAACTAGTAAAATGAACAAATAAAATAACTCGAAAGATAGCTTATAATAAATAAGAAAAAACAAAACAATAAGTATTATAGCCATAAATCATTCATTTTATATGTACTAAGTGAACAGAAATAAACACAAGGAAGAATAAATAAGAAATAATAATAACATTGGCCACATTCATACACGTTATAAAAAATCAGCTCTTCAATGATTAGTAAAAAATACCCAGTTGTTTATAACTGATCAAAACATCTCGATTAATCTAAGAAAAAAAAATCTGGTGTGGACAACACACGACTCTCACTTACCTCGGTTATTAAAATCAATTTGCGAACTATTGAATAAAGTTAGAGTTGAAAAAAGTTTAAAGAAATATATTAATTTTCGTTGGAAAGATATGTTTTAGATTAAATGATATAACAATATAAAATTGTCGTGTACAATGATCACTTAATTTTATGCCCTAATCGTCACTTTGCATTACCTTCCACAATTTTGTATATAAGATATAGCATTTTCTTTATTTTTCAACGGATTTCAATATTTATTACATATTTATTTCTATCCGACGTTTCGGGCTGTTTCCCCATTTTCAAGACTGAAACAATTTATTTATACTTTCATTAGTGAATAAAATGACATTATTTAAATGTTTGTCTTTGAAAAATGAAGCTCAGCAATTTATCATAATTATTTTAAAACTAACTAACTTTAATTACCTTATTCCTAATAACTTACAGAATGAATAAAAAGTATTTTTTTAAAATATGATCATCCAAACATATCATTTGGTCTATACAATAGTAACAAACTAGAAAATAAAAGATAAAATAAAAAAATGGATAAGCAAAATGCAATATACAAAATAGACTGCAAAGATTGTGAAGGCATATATATAGGAGAAACATGTAAAAAATTAAAAACAAAATATCCCAACATATATCCAATTGTAAAAATATAAAAAACACAAACGCAACAGCATTATCATCCCATAGTTTAATAAAACAACACAAATTTAACTTTGAAAACACAGTCATTTTAGACACATCCAAAATAATAGAAATAGAAAACTACTAGAAGCAATCCACATTACCAAAAATAATAGCAGGACAATAAATTATAAAACAGATACAAAAAAATTAGGCACATTACACAGATATCATAAATAAGATAAAATTTTAAAAACAATAGCCCAAGAACCATAATTAGGACAAATAATTAATAGAGGTAAAAATAAAAATAAATAAAAAGCACAAGGATTACACCGGAATACTGGAAAGGTACAAAGTTTAAAATAGAAAAATAATGGAAACAGTGAGCCAATATAGACAAGTAGCAGTGTGCTATGAGATGGAATGAAGGGTGAAAAATTATGTAGCAATTGTATAATGAAAAAGGAATAAGGTAATTAAAGTTAGTTAGTTTTAAAATAATTATGACTAAATTGCTGAGCTTCATTTTTCAAAGACAAACATTTAAATAATGTAATTTTATTCACTAATGAAAGTATAAATAAATTGTTTCAGTCTTGAAAATGGGGAAACAGCCCCGAAACGTCGACTAGTATGAAAAAATGATAAAAGACTTGTGAAATAAAGTGATTGGATGAGGAATGGAAGGCAGTGTGTGCTTTTTTAAATGTTCCTATTAAGAAAACTTCCAAAAAAAATTAAAAAAGAAAAGAAATTACTATTCTTATGTTCTCAAACAAACAATTCACCTTAAAAAATTCGTTTGCTCTTTTCTCCTTTAGTTGGTTCTCAAATTCGTTTAGCTTGTACTCGTATATTTAGCCGGTTTTTTTTATCAATGGTAATAAGATACATGGATGATATTTATAATCTGCAAATTAAGGTACTTTAGAGAAGAAAATAATTAAGGTTGACTTTTATAGCGAAGTCAAATAAATGGAGTAGTTTTGATTAGGAAATATTTAAATAACTTACGACAGCTAGTGTCCATCAGACTCCTCTGGATTTCCGCAGTAGTTGGGAAAATTCTCCTGGGAAAGCTAAAACTAGCATAGTAATCAGAATAAACCACATTATACCACCATTCTTAGGACATAATAGAATAGATCAATTTTAAAAATTCTTATTATTTTTTATTTGTGATATTTACAACTGAATTAACAAAGAAAAATCCGGTGCCGGCAACACACCACTTTCACTTATCACGACTGTAACATTAATTTAAAAACTATTAACTATACCTCAATTTAAAAAAATATTTTACTTCAATTTTAATAAAACGTGATTTCATTTTCGTTGGAAACATATGATTTAGATTAATAATGTAACTATATTAAATTGTTAATCAGTAATAAGTTTATTCCCTATTCGTCACTTTATATTACCTTTTACAACTTTTTGTATCAGATAATATTTTTTCTAAAATCTTTTCTTTCCAACGGTATATTATACGTCAATATTACTGTTCTTATTATCAAAAAACCAAAAATTACATTAAAAAAATAGTTTTGCTCTTTTATTCTTTCGTTGATCATCAAATTCGTCCAACTTGTATATTTAGCCGTCCTTTACCAATGTCATTAAGATGATATGGTTAATCTTTTGGAATGTACAAAATTAAAGGTAGTTTTGAGGAATACATTTTTGAAATATCGGCATTTTAAGCCCTGTATTTTAATTTCAATCCGAATTAAACCTTTCTTATGATAAAGCCCATTCAATTTTAATTCTATATAGCGAGTTTAATTGTCAGAGTCGTTCTTTAGAAATTCTTCTTAGAATATTATATGCCTTAGATAAACAGCATATATTTTTTATTTGTCATAGTCCTATAAATATAAACAAATCAATTTAAATATATTTCATTAATAACAGAAAAACACTGAAATAGCAGTAGAAAATGTTAAAAATTCATGAATTCGTTTCAATAATAAAGTAGTAATAATGGAACAATACCCAATGAATCTCGAATAATTCTAGATCGTGTGAAATTCGGAACCTTTTTTTCTCATCCTGCTTTCTACTGCATTTATGAGAAGGTCTCAGACTTATTAATTTTGGAGAATCGAAATTCAACATATGTTATCAACTATAAATTATACGAATCAAATGTAATAAATATAAACACAAACATATGATTTAAAGAAACACTGAAGTATCATAGCACAGTAATAAAACCACAAGCACTTTATGCAGCAGAATGCATTTATGCACTCTTAAAAATGGAGAAGAAAAATTATGAGACAAAAAATTGATGAAAATGGTAACTATTTACTTGAAAGTAAAAAATTCCAAGACTTTCAGAAGAGATCTGGAGAAGAATAAGTTTCTTCGGGCATATAAAAATAAAGGGGAAAGTAGACTTACCAAACAAATCTTTGCTTATTTTTATGACATAAATAATAAGAATCAATAAATCACTGATTCACAAATAGGTATAAGAAAATTTTAATCTATCTGAGGAAGATATTCAAGAAAGATACATTTAGAAATTAAATAAAAATTTAGGGGTCTATCAAAAGGAAGAAAAACACACACACATGTAAACATACACACACACACACAACACACACACATACAACACACACACACAACACACTACCACACACACACACACTCACACATACACACACACACACACATATATATATTATATATATATATATATCAATTGATCACTAGAATAAGCATGTATAAAACCGTATTAAGAAAGAATCAGAATTTTTAAGCCACGAAATATTTATATTCAAACATGTCGATAAATATTTATTCAATAATCACCATCACATAACTAAAAATTGGCTTATTTGACTTTTTTTTTCAAAAAATATTTCACTTTTCAGACATCTATTTAAAATGATACAAAAATGCGTCATTCAAACTTTTAATAACGTTCAATCAAATGATAGTGCGTGCATTTTAAATCTTATCTATATCATTTCGAAAGATTTCAATTCACCATACAGGTGTTATGTATTAAATACTTAAAAACAATGTTAATGAGACAAATACAGAAGCAACAACAAAAATCAGCAGCATATAACATCTGGTCCCCTTGCTATTGGTCTATTTCTAGGCGCCGCACAGTGGAAAATAGGACCGATTTAGGTTAACAAAATTCTGATACAATATTTAACCTTTTGGGGTCCCAGATTACGGAAAAAAATATAAACGAATTATAAGAAAAAATTATAAAAACTAATTAATGTTTTGACGAGCACACAGTGGTCAAAAAACAAATTTATTTGCTAAATTCTAAAAATTCTCTACATTTTACGTTTGAAGTTCCAGAATATTCGAAAAATAATACAAAAATCTAATTATGGCTCGGAGTGGCTAAAACCTGCTAATAGATGTATTTTAAAGAATGTAGGAAACACTTCAAATAATAGATTGTAAAACTTTTGATTCGGAGTTTTATGTCTGAAAAACACTATGTATCCCACAGAACGCAAAAACTTGCAGAAATTCTTTGCAACATTTAAAGACTAGAAGGATTGATCATACCAATCTTTGGGGTAACTTGAGGGCTTTGTAGTTTTTCGTTATTGAATAGGAGCATACATTTAAAAATTGCTACATTAACTCTACAGGCAGATTGCAATGTATATTCAATAACGAACTTTTCATTCATTAGTAAACCAATCATATGTTTTCCTATAAGATCAAAGTATTTATATTAAAGTATTTATTCCGATTGAAATAGTTTGACAGGGCTTACAAGTCGGTATCTTAAATTTCTATCAACTAAAGTTCCTTTAAATTTGTAGATTCGAAAAATGAAATATATAATTTTATGAGCATTGATGAAAAACAGCTAAATATACATGTTAAGCGAACTTGATAACCAGCTAAAAGAGAAAAGAGCAAACATTCTTTAAAAGACTTTTCTTCTTTTTCCAAAAACAAGGATAGTAATATAGATGTGCAATATATCGTTTGAAGCCTAAAATTTTAGAAAATATTTTATCTTATGTACAAAGTTGTGGAATGTAATGTAAAGTGACGAATAGGTCATAAACTTAAGTGGTTGTACATAACAACTTCATATGCTATATTTTTAATTTAAAACATAGGTCTCCAAAGAAACTGGATGTAATTCTTTAAACATTTTTGAACCCTAACTTTATTTAAAAGTTCTTTTATTGTTTTAACAACCGAGGTAAGTGAATGTCATTTGTTGAAAGATTTTTTCATAAAACCTTATAGCAGAAAACATAATTTATACATAATTCCTCTTCTCAAAGATCAATCTTCTCCAAATATGAAATTAATCATGACTAAATTAGTTTTGAGAAAATAAGTATAGTATTATATATAATATCGATATGATTGCATTGTTGGCATATTGTCTCTCTCAAAACACACAACAGCGCTCATATGATCAAATAAAATAGCTGTACGTAATTGTAATTTCTTTTCAAGAACACAACAAATTTTGGCGACGAGGATGGGATGCTATTTCTTCGTGGTGGTGATTAATTTCAGATGGTTCTGGATCTGCAGATGCTTGTGGAGGTTGCAAGGGTGGCTGACGTATCGGACTGGTATTGACGTTGGTTTTTCTCAGTTGGTTTGTTAGTCGTTTGAGACCGTATCCATTATCGAGTTCGACTTGGTAGTGTGGATGTCCGAATTTTCGGATGATCGAACTAATTTTCCAAGTATCCTGGTTGTTCAAATACCATCTTGCGAGAACCCTTTCTCCAAATTTGAATTGTAATTACAATTTCTTTTCAAGAGCACAACATATACCATGAACTTTTTTTATTTTATTTTATTGATAAAGCTCTTTTATTACTTACTGAATAATTAATTCTAATTTTAATGTATAATAATTTGAAACCTTAATCAACAAATTAATGAAGCCAGACAAATATCAAATGATACTATATTCTCTACATTGTTCATTACACTTGGGGGTCTGAATGTCCCAGAATAAAAATTACTTACCATTTATTCGAAAACCAAACATGTTTCCCTATAGGATTAAAGTATTTTTATTTTATATGAAATATTTGGCAGGAAAATATTTATATTTTATACATAACTATTCTTATTATCTTTATATTTTCCCACCAAAAGTCATGTCATATTATACTACTGTTTCCTTCCATATTTCATTCTTGCTATTTCATTATCTTCCCTTTATATTGTTTTTACTTAGCCCTGACGAAGGCCAAATAATATAGAACCAAATTTCGGCACACAAATAAATTAAGTCCTAATTAGTGGGATTTATTTGAAGTTCCCTTACCAACTTTCTTGGTCCCTTGCAACCCTTAACCAACTTCTTCAATTATATTTTATTTTTTTATTAAACATAGGCCCACAGTATGTTAGTCCCGTCAGTAACTAGTGACAACTTACAAAAATAGGCGTAAAGTGTGATGACCTTGCCCATTAATTGATTATCGCTAATCGCGGTGTGTTCTCCAGAGAATAGATTGCGCGGCTAAGGGCCTATACAGCTTGTTACGACAACCTACAAAATAAAACTTCTGAAATGAGGAAGATAACAGTAACGAGCGCTTTATCGTACAATGTTAATACATATTATATGTGATCAGAAATAAGCCTGATTATGCATATATACGATTAATGTAAATTGACAAATAATTGAAATGAATAAACTGGCTTTTTAACAATTTCCTTTGATCTGCATAATTTTTAGATTTCATTTAACATAATTTAAATACACTGTGACTGTTTGTTTTGTTATAACAGACAAAAATTTTAAATAGTAAATAAAATGTATTTTTGTTTGTTTCAGGTTCCCCAATATGAGAGTACTGAGTGCTGCCAGTGTTCTGGTGACACTGGTATTTTGCACAGCAGATGATGTGCCCCGGTGGAGTAAGCCAGATGATGTAAGAAGCCAAGATGAATGGGTGCCATTAAAAGGTGATCGAATTAACCAGCAGCCTATAAGAATTACAAGTGCCATTACTTCACCACGTCATACCCGTGAACGCTCGTTTCCTCATCACAATCCAACTAATCAGTTTCTTGGGGATTACCCAAAACAACATATGATAGCTTCCCAACTAACACCCCAAAGAATAGCATTTGTGAATCCTCAAGGTCTGAATCAGCAGCAAATTCTACAACCACAGTTGCAGCAGCAATTACAACTACAGCAACAATTACAGCCAACACAATTACAGCCACAGATACAGCAGCAATTGGATTCTCAGCAATTACTTACGCAATTCCTAAACCAACAAATTCAACAAGCCAGCCTACCAATTTTTAATAGAGCTATCCTACAAAAAGAGCCTGTCCCAAGCCCTCATTATTATTCTCAGCCAAACCAATTCGGCATAGTACCAAACTACAATCAAGGTCAGTTGCTGCCGAATGAACAATATACAGTTGATAATGAAAGAGAAATCGAATCTGATGAAAGAGTAATCAGCAAAGAAGCTGTTAGGTCAGGAATCCCAGACAACGCTTATGCAAATTTAGCTAAAACAAAATACTCCGGGGAACCTTTCAATAGCAATTTTTCATCTGCAGAGAATCCAAACCAGAAAGAAGAAGTCCAAATCCTCTATGTTCCCATTGAAATGTTGAAGCAACAAGAACAAAATTTAAGAACTAAAGCAGGACGAAAACCAGAATTTAATCAACCTCTTCCTAAAGATCTATACAGTCCTGAATTAGGTGGAAGAAATCCTGATATTTCTCAAATAAATGGCCAAAAAGAATCAAGGAAATTTAGGCACCCCATACAACCATTAAAAGAACAAGTTCCTGCGTATCATTTGAAACAAACTGCCACACCAGCGAAAGCTGTATATTCCGGTAGTGAAGCAACAAATGAGCAAATTAAAGATACAAAACAAACAGTTTCCAACCGTGATTATAATGATTATTCAACAAACTACAAACCGCATCCACAAGCAAGTGGAGAATATATCCAAAGGTATGAAAATGGAAATGGAAATTTAGCAACACCAGTGGCAGGCAACAAAGAACAAAATGTCGGTGAGACAACAATCAAAGACGAAATATCTGATTACAAACATGCACAGCAAAACAGAAATACACAAAAAGACTATATTAACAAACCCGAGCCATCCCTACCACCGCCGAATCAACCACCACTTTCAGTATTTATGGAAAAAACGACCAGCAACAGAATCGGCGATCTCGTCAGTTTGTTAAGAGGATCAAAAACGATTCCAGTTCTGGATTCTATTGGCCCTGACTCTCCTCAAATTTTCGTGGGTCCATCTAATTTAAATACTCCTTCAGGTTATATAAAGTATGAACTACCATACTTGTCGTCTCTAGATAAGTATCAAACAGGTAATAAATTATCACAAGTACCATTTTTCGTTGCTCCATTAAACTTCCAGCCTCCGCCAGGATTTGCTAAAATACCTTTTCCACCACCTCACATTGGCTCTGTCGTGTTATCAAATATAAGCCAACAAACGTCATCTGTTCATCAAAATTCAATGTCAGAGTCTAATCCCGATTTAAGAACGACAAATTATAACAAGGAAACTTTTACGATTCCTGCTGACATATCATCAATAAGTCCTCAGCTCCCTTCTTTAATAAATTCTTTACAAGAAGAAGAATATTCGGGTTCATCATCAACTGAAACATTGACAGAAACTACCGATGCAACACCGATAAAACAAAGAAAGCCCAGTAGTTCCAGAAGATTTAACAGTAGAGGATCTCAAAGAGGATCAGTCTCATATGCTTCAACAACAAAAAGACCATCGGTTTCCCGGCAAAGGAGACCATTAAATAGGAATACCAATCATAGAACAAATCCCTATTCGGAGGCAGTAACAAATATTCCAGAAACTCAAACAGAACACCATTACGAACCTGATGCAAACTATTATCAGTATAAATCAAGCAAAGATTCTACAGATTCATCTGAAAAAGATACATCAAGTCATAAAGTTAGTGATACCCCACAGTTTAATCCAGACAACAGACATCATTCTCCTGTGCAATATACAGGTAGCATAGAAAATGTTAAAGAAGAGGACTCGTCTAGGGAAAGTATTAATGCTGGTCTCCCTCATCAAAACCCTGGTTACGTTTCCAAGTATTCAAATGATGATACAGTCGCTACGACACCAGTACAGACATTAAATGGTGCTTATTATTCTCCTGACACGATAAATAAGAATATTGCTCATTCAAGTTCACCTCAATACCAAAACGTAGCAACGTCTGAAGAAACATATGACGAATATCAACCAACTAACTTTAATGGAAAAACTACAAGAAATAACTTAAGCCCAACTGACAAACGTTCAGGAATTGAAACCACCAGAAAATATGAGGAGCCTGCAATATATCAACAAGGAAGTCCTTTGTCATATCCAGAAGTTAGTTCTATAACAAATGATTACGAAGAAGTTAACTACAGGAAGCGTCAAAGAGAAAATGTTAGTGAGCAACCATCAATTAAAGAACAAAATTACAACTATAGACAAAAAGATCAAAGAATAGAGTCACCACACACTATGCACGATGCTGATTACTCACGTGAAACAGTTAATAAAGATAATGTAAATCTGCAACCTCATGGTATAAAACAAGAGCATCAAACAATCGAAGATGGAAGAAATTTAAATCCTTCATATGGTGGTTATGTATCCAGTAATGAAGAGCAGAATACGACTCCTTATATTCAAAAGCCTGATTATGAATCAGCAAGTCAAGAATCTTTGGAAACTTATAGAGATGTTCAATCATCAAAAAAATTATCAGAACCAACAGCTCCAAAGAAACATAGCTACCATGATTCTCAATCTACTACAAACAGAAATGAAGACTACAATGAAAGAAGTCATTACGATTCAAATATATCTGAAACTCCAAAACCCTCAACAGAGAGAACATACTCATCTAGAACCCGCTCCAGAGGAAGAGGAAGGCCTTATCATCAATATAAAGTAACCTCAACTGAACCTCCAATAAACAGTAGTGAAGATTCTGAAGAAAACAGTCACTACACCAGATCAGATGTTACTACAGCATCTCCAGGAAGAAGATATTCACATACTAGGGCACATCGAAGGCCCTTGAGACCTACTGCAAGCACAACTACTACAACTACAACAAATGCTCCTCCAGGAACTAAATATTTAATTCGAACAAGAAGACCAACAGTTCCTCAAACAAAACTGCATAACGGGAGAGGAAGAATTCGTAGACCCACGACACCCACCACAACAGTGGCAACAACCACAACTGAGCACCTACAAACTCTTCCTGTTTTGTGGCAACAACCGCATAGATTGGCACCAAGTCAAAATGATTACAGGACTAAGGATAGTCCCAAGCAGGTCCAGTCTCCTGGCTTAGATTCAGCTGAATATGTTGAGGAAACACCTCAGTATAGTGATGAGAGGGTTCATGATAAATCAACCTATGAACCACAGAATGACAGAAACCAAGATTTAAATCAACAAACTTACAAGAAATATTCTGAAAGTGATGCACCACGCAGGGTTCCAACATATTCATATGAAACACAAGAAGAAAACTTTCCTACACAGAAACAATTTAGAGCCACCCCTCAGCCCTACTATACTGAAGATTATGAAACAACACCAAAAGTGCATTACACAAGAAACTATGAAACCACTCAAAAGCCCCAGTATTCAAAAGACTATGAAACAACACAGAAGGCATACTACCCTAGGGACTATGAGACTACACAAAGAACACAGTACTCAAGGCCTTATGAGACCACACAGAAAGTGCATAATTCAAGAGATTATGATACAACCGAAAAGACACAGTACCTGAGGGAATATGAAACTACTGATAAACCACAATATTCCAGAGATTATGAAACAACACCAAAACCACAATACTACAGAGAATATGAAACAACCCCCAAGCCTCAATATTTCAGGGAATATGAAACAACACAAAACCCTTCACATTATAGAAGTCATGTATCTAATCAAAGTCCTAAATACTTTAACGAGTATGACACCACAAAAAAGGTAGTATATGATTATGAAACAACAGAAAAACCGAAAAGTTTTAAGGATAGTAATTATTATGAAACAACTAAAAAAGCCATTAACTACAAGGATTATCAAACAACGTCCAGGCCATATGTTCCAGAGGCAGATACAGATGAAAAACAATCATACACACCTAGAACATCCCACAGAACAAGTAACCACAGGAGAAGGCCTTCAACTGTTTCTACTAGATATGATTCATCTAAACCAGTGAAAAATACAAGAGTAGAAGAACCTGCAAAAGATCCAGATTCTGACTATTGGAATCAAGGTGTGACAATACAACAAAGTCAGAGTTATGTATTCAATCCTGATGAAACATATTCTGAAGAAAGACAAATTGCCTCACCAAAAGATTCAAAACATGAGCCTTCCCAAAATGATTATGATGATTACTACAACACACAG
Source organism: Piezodorus guildinii (assembly GCA_023052935.1). Taxonomy (NCBI): domain Eukaryota; kingdom Metazoa; phylum Arthropoda; class Insecta; order Hemiptera; family Pentatomidae; genus Piezodorus; species Piezodorus guildinii. Next base: position 86,436,081 of record CM041295.1, read on the forward strand.
GAAAGTGAACAATATTCCTCAGATCAATCACCTTATCCATCAAATGAACAAAAAATTACTTATACACAAATAAAAGAAAGTGAGTACACTGGGAAAGCTAGCCAATACCCTAGAAAGGACTTTGAAGGCGAGGGTAAAGATCAAACTGAAAACTTTAAACAACATAACGATTCCACAAAAACTGATTATTATTCTAGTGGAGTAAAACAAGAAATTCCAGTAATGGAATATGAAGCTGAGTATAGTCTATCAAATGAATCAGATGATACTCAACAAAACTCAAAAATAACACAGGTACTTATTCCCGTTTTAGATGTTGGTATTTAAAAGTTAAAGGCAGCTGGTCGGTAGTTCCTTAAGTATTATTTTATAATAAAAAGTATATTGTGTATGGTTCAGGATCCATAAATACCATCAAAAATATAACAGCACTAGACATAAAATTGATTAGATAAAGTATTAAATTTTTTTCTAAATTAATAAGCAATAATAAAAAAATAAAAAAAACATAAAAATTTGAAAACTTTCAAAATTCACAGTGAAAAAACAATAAAGTTAATATATCCTATAAATTTCAATGTTTAGTCGCAAGGAATCAAAAGGAATAATCACAGCTTATTTTATTTAATACATATTTTTTATCTTAAATCAGTATTAGCTAAATTTTAGCTATTCACTGAAATTTATATGTTTTTTCCTCTCAAATAATTTGTTTCTATTAAGAAGATATTTCATTAAACATTCACTTTTCTATATTACTTCTTTTACTAAACTATTACATAGTTATTTATTTATTATTATTTTTTTTTCTTCAAAAGAGCATTGGAAAACTAATAATAAATAATAATAATATATTTTATGAATTAAATACTTTCTGTTTGTTTTAGGGTAACAGGAAAAGAGGGACTTGGGTAAGAAGAAAAGTTAAGAAACCAACTGATCTCTTTGAAACAGCTGAATCTCAAAGAATTAGTGCAGTTAGAGAAAATTCCTTAATAACAGAAATAAACCCTAAGGAACTACAAATTAATAACAACAAACAAGAAAGATTCAATGGGATCCAAAAAGAAAACAATCTCAAATTTAATGAAACAAATATGGTCCGATCGATTGAAAATGGAACTGACACAAAAAATACAGATACAGATGAAGAGAAGAATTCAGAAGTAGAACAAAAAAGTAGCACAGAGGAAGCAGATATTTTTGTGAGGGAAACAACAACAGAAATGGCAACAGAAAAAGATGAGACGTTTAACACTTACCAAACACCATCTATCACAACATTGCCAGCTGACACAATGGAAACAAAAGAAACTACCAAACCGTATCGAACCTCTACAACAACAGAAATATCTCTTGAGACTGAAATATGCTATAAAGGACAATGTATAAAGACAAAAAGGAGAAAAGAAGACATAGATCCAATTTCTATTCCAAACCTTGAGACTTAAATTCTCAAAATAAATCAACAATGGTCTAAACTTCTAGTTCAGAAGACACAAGCAGAGTGAGTGGAAGTGGAAGTTATCAAAGACTTAAGCAAAAAATTTTTTTGTAAATTCCTAAATATTTTTAAGGACCTTTAGGAGGCATCATAGTTTAGTAAAGAAACTTAGTCAAGTCCTGAAAAGCCTTATAAATAAGGGATTTTAATTATTTATTTTAGGAGCCACACCAAATAACTGTGACATCTTCAAAATCCTCATGTTTATTTAAGTTATGGACAATTGTATATTATTAAATATGTTACTATTTATTAATAAATATTAGTATTTTTGTTTTTAAAACATTATTTGAAAATTTCAAACCTTTTTCATAGTAACTATAGAGAAAAATATATTAGTTATATAGGAAACCACTTTGACAGACAATCGTACAAATAATTAATCTTGTTGGGTGATTTCATATATTAATTGTAAATTTTCAGCAATTATAGAACATGATATACACATGCATAAATGTTCGATATTGCAGGATTTCGGGCACCAATTTTTAAAGTAATACCAAATATATATTTTAAAAAAAACTAACAAATTGTAACACATATGTGTGGAACTACTTAAGTCAAGGTTCATATATATTTGAAATCAATTGTTTTATTTTTATAAATTAAAAAAACGCACCTTCATTCTGTATGTTTATACTTATATGTTTCAAATAACATCTGCTTAAGTTAACATTTTCAACAAACTTAGAGTTTCACTGTTGGTATAAAATTCCATTTATAATTATAATAGCATAAATAATGTTATCTTTGTTAAGTTTCTTTAACTAGGCTGATAGATGATTTTTGTTAAGTGCGTTCCAAGAACTTGATGAAATAGGAATGAACTTGTGAGATTTTAATCTGAGCAGTTGTGACTCTAAGTATAAGAGATTAAATACATATAGAAACTAAAAAACAAATCCGAATTTCATTAATATGACAATTAGCCTCTGAAAATTATTCGGATAAATGATTTCCCAAAATTTATTACATTTAATTTAAAATGCAAATCTAAGTATATCCAATAACTAAAAAAAAAATACAATTGTTATCTCTACCTCAAGTTTTTCTACACAATACTGACCTCATGATGATAAATAAGTTCTTAATTAATATACTTCAGATATTCCAGATAATTGTTTTTCACCACTTTGAATTCTGTATCACATTTTATAACATTTTTATTTATAAACTTATCTTAACCAGTCCAGTTTTAAAATTCATATTTGAATATGCCTTTGATTCAACTGAAAATAAGTTCAATAAATACTCGGAAGGTAATATAATCAGAAGACTTAAAGCTGTTTGCAAACAGAAATAAAAAGATTAGTTTAATTTATTCAATTGTAATAATCATAAGACATAAGAAATGGACTTATTCTATCAGTACTTATAGGTAGGAGCCTAATAATGGCAGTTCGTAATTTTTACATTGAATTTCATGTATTAGGTGGAATATAACAAATAATACAAAACCTCTATTCAATATATTTCAATAACAAAAAAATTTTAATTTATAAGGAATGATCATCATTAACTAATAACAGAAATAATTGTAGAACTCATAAGAGGAAAACAATAATAATAATAACAAAATACCTAACAGTAAATACAATACAAAAGTACTTTAATTCATAATTTAAGTTGTAGGAACTAAACAATTAGGAGTAAATGCAAATGTAATGATCTGAAACTATCCCAATTACAAATCATTACATTGAATTGCATTAAATTATTAAAAATAAAGAACACACAAAAATAAATTTCTTAAAAAAATAAAATAACTAAATTAAAAAACTATAAACTATGCGAGTCTTGTTCCAGAAACATAAATAGTTTAAGTAGCATTGTGAACTCCTTTTTATGCTAAACATTCAATAAATAATAACGCATAAATTTAAACTGTATATATGAAATCATACATATGATTAGATAAGTAAATAGTCCTAACTCCATAATTATAAAAAGTGCATACAATAATGTAAAAGTAGTAAACCTATGAAACCCCTTTTAACAGCCTTAGATTACAGGACATAAGTCAATATTTTTAATATACCCCTATCCAACAATTTATTCATCTGAAACATACACAAAATGCTTCATGATTAAAATTAATACTAACTGTAAACAAAGATACATAAAAGAACTAGTTTATAACTTAGTAGAATAATCTCGGAGCAGAACGATCGTTCACAGTTCTTGTTTTACGTAACACAGTTCCTTTTTTTATCTGATCCATTAAAGAGTCATGGCATACCTTGGGGTCTGGTAAAGTTCGACCAGCTATCCACTGCCTAATTCGAATGGCTTTGTTGCAAGAAGAATCTTGTTGACTTTTTCTGGAGGGTGCTAACTTGGCACTGATAGCAGCAATAAGACTAGGTTCAACTTTTCTATCCGCAGACTGAGATCTTACACTGTGAGATCGTCTGACAGAAACAGGACTGGCAGGAGTATGATTCAATTCCGTCAGTGCTCTAACTGTTTCTGCAACATTAACTGAACTTCCATGAAGGGTTTCATACATACTTGAAGCTTTTGGGTCTTTTACCGAAGTTTTTGACAACTTCCGTTGAAAATCACTGGCATAAAGATTTGCTTTTTGCACATCAGAATTCCTCTTTGATATATCATAAGTGTTGTGATATCTGTTTGCATCATGTGAACTATCCAATAAATAAGCTGGTGGAGGAGGCAAATTTTCTAAGCTACCACTGCTTCCACGAGAAAAATTTGATAAGTTAAACTGACTAGTTCGGACAGATACTGATATAGAAGATGTTCGACGAATAGGAGGTGGAGGTTTTTTTAGATGTATGGAACCATGTCTGAGTAAGGAATTTCTCAAAATCCCAGTGGGAATCCCTGTAAAACAACATATATTTGTTAGAATGGTATAATACAAATCTTCCTACAGAAGTTTAACACATATTGTGCCCATAAATATACACCAAGAAATTAAGCATTTTGTTTTTAGCCAATTTTTCCATCCAATAATATGATTTAATTAGGTTCTAAAATGACTTTAAATTTAGCTCTAATGTCCGATGATAACATATTTAGAACAGGATGCAATGAGATTGAAATCAGCAGTAACATATACCACCAGTATGGTGCAAGAGATTTTAGCAAAAGGGTGCCCATTATGCAGTAAAGAACCACTAAAATGACTGGAGGTAACAGGACACGAGAATGACAGAATTTTCCTACTCCAATTATCTGCACTTATTCCCTTACCTATATTTTCGGACCTTTTGTTTTGTTTTATGAACAAAAAATGGCCCAGAGATGTTGAAGTAAAAACAAAACCCTAAGTTATAGTTAAATATAACAAGGAAAAGGGGCGCCACCATTGAAAAAAATTACATAGAAAAAAAAAACTCATAGAATTCATCTGTGGCACAAGGTTGATAAATAGCCATATATTATAAAGTTAATAACGAAAAAAATTTTAATCACTTCATTTAAGAATTAAATTTTAGAATATTTTTGTCTTCAAAGTGATGTTGAAAAGCCCTCTTTATCACTTTCCCATCAGCAACCATGGCATTTCCTACAAAGATCAGAGCGCGAAAACAGACAAGTCAGACAAGGCTGTAAGGGAACCAGAAAAAAATATGAGTAAAATAATAAAAAATCCAATTAAAAAAACGGTTACCTCTTGCCCAACCTATCCCTTTCATTGTGTACCGTGTTTCAATGAGAACCACAGTGATTATTCTTATTTAGAATAATTTTTTTAATTCGCAGGGAATAAAAAATATAGAGTACTAAAAAAATAAATAAAAAAGTTATTGAGTAGAGTCATTACTGTTTCTTGGAAAAAAATTACAAACAATAATTCTTGCGAGAGTATCAATTACAAGAAAAAAAAAAAAAAGTGGTACAAACAGAGCACTTAAGGGAAGATCCACTTAGCTAGCAGAAGGTACATCTACAGCACGATTTTAATTAAAAATTATGCTTATCAGTAACATATACATAAACACACACACACCACACACACACACATATATATATATATATATATATATATATTTTTTTTTTTTTTAAATATATATATATACATATGTAAACACACACACACATATTCAACAGAAAAAAACTGGCCAACACTTGAGGAGACTTGGTTCAAGTTGGCTAAGGGTGACAGAACCTGCAGACGACAGATTTATTGGTGTACAGGCAATAAGAGATCTTAACCATACAGCATTGAGGCTATGATCTGCACGGAATGTGATGTTAAGTGTGGCTATTGTGAGTAGGAGATTGCATGAAGTGAGCTAGCATTCCAGGGTTCCAGCCACCGGGCCTCTCTTAACTGCAGTGCATCAGGCTGCTAGTCTGCAATTTGTTGGCATCTTTAATTTATTGGCATTGGTCAGATGTAATATGGAGCCATGTACTCTTCAAAGATAAATCCAGATTGTCCCTTTATACTCCAGACTGACAAGTAAGAGTGAGGAGACGGGGTGAATGGTTTGCTCAGGGAAACGGTAAAGTCGTTGGAGGCTCTGTATTGACGGGTGGCTTTTGATACGTTGCTCACAAGGATTTAGTGGCATTTAGCAGAGCATTGATAAATGCTCCAATTTACATAATCAATGTTTTACAAGATATTGTGGTCTCTTTTATTGGTGACTATTTCTTATTAATGCCTGACAATGTCCGCCCTCATAGGGTAAATATTGTAAGCGATTACCTGGAACCCGCCTATAGCCTGGACCTAAACCCCATTGAAAACACCAACGACCAGCTGGGGCTGGCAGTAAGACAACGATTTAGGACCCCATTAAGCCTCAAAGAGCTAAGAACAGCCATCATAGAGGAGAGGAAGGGAATTCCTCAATATCGCATCAATGGCCAGATACAAAGTATGACGAGAAGGTTGGAAGCTGTCACATTGGAGAGGAGGAATCACACAGTACTAAGCCGCCATGTCAACTGTAAGTTAATCTAAGGTAATCATTCGGAAGACTGTTTTACTTAAATTGAGAAAATTGTTATTATTTCATTAAATTTTTTATCAGTCAACATCTTATTTTACCTTGGAAATTTTCATGTTTTCTATTGACCATATACACCATCTTTAAAGAAAAAAAATAACACAACCTTACGTAATGTAGTAGGTAGTTAGTTGTTTCAGTGTTTTTCAAGAAATTTATGGTGGTCTGCTTTTTTTGCAGTTGAGTGTTTGCGTACACACACACAACACACACACTATATATATATATATATATATATATATATATATATATATATATATAAAAAGAGAGAGAATTATAAATTATAACAAAAGGAAAACAAGTAAGAAACATTTAAATATACCTTCACCACGAGGTGTCTCTTCTTGACCAGATTGAATTGTCTGACTGCCATAACCACTAGAAGATTCTAATGAGCTTTCAGATGTACTACGATCTTTTTCAATAAATCCAGTCTAAAAAAAATAAAAAATACATAGGCATAAAATGGTCACATTTATTACATGTTAGTTAACTCCAAACTATTTGTATAAAATAGTCTGGAGAAATGAGATGATATATAAATGTTTTTAATATTTTTTTTAAAAGTAAAAATACTTTACATTGTCCCCACCAAGTTAAGCCACAAATGTAAACACAGCTACTTTAGAGGAGACTAAAAAAGAACTATATATTTAAATTTTGAGTTTCTATTGTGAATATTTTTTTAATCTTTGTGTCTTGTTCTTAATTTGTTCTTAACATTTATTTAATTAAACATTCTCCCAGTTATGTAATACCAAAAAATACAACATCTCAAAAATACAACTTTCTTATTTGTTATTTAGAAGTGGTAGAGATGATAATCACATGGTATTTTGAACCAATCTTTACCTTTTCATGCATACATCTGTCACTTTCCTTTATATCAGAAGTAGGAGGTGGCGGAAAATGCATTTCTTGTGCTTTTGTGGCAGCTAAATTGGCAAGTTCTGACATGTTGACATACATAGGAAGCATAGTTTCACCACCTGCAGGAAATAAAATATTAATGATTCATTGATATAATGATATACCATATCAATAGCATACATCATCGGAAATAATAAATGAAAATCACAAGAATACAAACTGAATTTACTACTTCATAATAGCTTTAGAAAAAGCGTTGTAAACCAAGCACATTATAATTGATTTGGGACTAGCCATAGTTTGGCTAAGTTGTTTACACAATTTTTAAGGTTTTCTTTAATACCATTAAATCAGAAAAAATACTGTAATATTAATTGAAATTTAGAGCTAAAACACTGTCATCATGTCTAATAATTATAATGATAACTATATATAAAAATACAAAATATAAAAATAATAAATGCTCCTTGTTTTATTCTTTTAACTAGTACTTTCAGTCTGATAAGTAATTATTTAATACTAAGAAAGGTGTGGAAACACAATTTTGAATAAGAATCACATATCTTTAATTTCTTACAATATAAAGTATATGCATAAATAGCAAATTCCAACTTTTTTTTTTTTACAACTGTATTATATAACACAACTAGTAATAGGCTAAAAGAAAATAGACATGAACAAGATTTGTAGAAAAGCTACCCATCGGCAGCACTCTAAACATATTTTAAACTAGAAGGTCTTGAGTCCATTTTCTTTTTAGATGCCTTGGAGGATTAACAGGTATTGAAGAGGAAGAAATGATTGAAACTAATGGGTTAGAATTGGAATTTAGTTTATCATAGAAAGAGAGGTATCTAGTTTAGGCCAAATCAGTAACAAACGGAACATTTGAGGTCATTATGGGTGAGTTTGTTTGTGACAAAGTAGGGAGCATTGAGGATTTTACGAAGGATTTTGGATTCGAAGGATTGGATTCAAGAGGAATTTGATGGTTTAGTTGAGCCACAAAGCTCAACTCCATACATCCAGATTGGCTTATAATAGTCATGTAATTGAGCCGTTTTAGTTTAGGGGAAGATTAGATTGTTTGTCTTTCAAATGTTGAAGTAGCCCAAAACGTCTAACAGTTTCTTGTCATTTCAGTCTTGTATGAGGATTTCAAGTAAGTCCTCTTCAAGATGGAGTCCTAGATATCAGATCTGTTCAACAGGGACTAGAAGAGAGTTGTTAAAGGAGACTGTAGGGTAGGAAGTCATAGGTTTACGACAAAGAGTAAAGGTTATTTGATGTGATTTATTGGAGTTTATTTTGATTCTTCAATTTTGAGATCATTGCTAAAGGTCTCTGATGTGGGATTGAAGAGTTTGGGGAGCAGAATTTGGATTATTATTTACTTAAGAGGAACACCAGCAGTCTGTGAAAAAGAGAGATTAATTGAAATTATTTGATTTATTTGGAAGGATCTGTCATTGAGATAGGACGGGATAATGAAGAAGTAGGAGGAAGGAATTTACGGAGTTTGTAAAGCATTCCTGGGTGCCAGACTCAGTCAAAGGCCTGTTCTACATCGAGAAAGGCTCCCATGCTGTACAATCCACACTCTATTGCAAAGGAGACTACATCCACCACACGATGACATTGCTGGATAAGTGGAATGGGATGTTCGGAATCCAAACTGATGATCTGGGATATTGGGTTTAGAATCCAGGATGGGATATGATTCATTTCAGCATTAGTTTTCATAGGATTTTACCCATGATACTTGCAAGAGAGATGGGGCAGTAGGAAAATTCCAACACACAAAAGAAGAATCACTGACTGAATAATCTTAATGTAGAACATGATCAACTACAGCTGGTTGACCACACTCATTTCAGGCATTCAGTTAAGCCAAAGGTTAGGTTCCGTTGGTACGGAACCTTTTAAAAAGTTAGTTTTATTTTTAACACATACTATGTAAATAATAATAAATAAATGTTGTGATCATTAATAGAATGTAACAAATTGCTTAAACTTAATTATTTAGTATAGAAACAGAAGATAAACGTTTAGAAGGTTACAGATCTATCCCTGATATTTAAAGCTTCAAAATTGCATTTAAAAACGTATTTCTTGTAAAGTTATTCCAGGAGAACACTTAGACTACAGACAATATCAGTATGTAGATCCAGAAAAAAAACTAGTTTATTTTCTAACATTGGTCAAGATTCAAGCAACAGAAAACTATAAAAATATATTTAATATTATAATTAGTTTAATTAAAAAGATCTGTACATGTAACATATAAAGGCAAAAAGAAAACAAACACTAACCAGTGGAGATAACAGATGAATGTTTATTCAAGTGAAGAGATTTTTCTTTGATTGAAGGCCCAACAGGTCTTTCCAAAGAAGAACACCTACTTGGAATGGGCGGACGTGTGACAATTGTTGATGGCTGCAATGATGACACAGGTGTACTCCTCCCACTTGCTTCATTAGTCAGCGGACTACAAGGTCGTGAAAGAGAAACTTCTGATTTATACACTGAATGTACACTAAGGGGTGCACCTGAAGATTCTGTTGTAGAATCATAAACTAAAATTTAAAAATGAATTATAAACAATAAATGTATATCAATGTGTACAAGAGGGGATGATTACATCGAGCTATCTTGTTATTACATATATAAGGGGAATAACAAGATAGTATTAGAGAAGTTATTACAGCGGCTGCTAGAGTAAGTCTGGACACTTTTAAAATATATTTCAACTACATAGGGTGGTATGTAATACATTTTCCACATTTTCATATATCAATTGAATATTCCACTATTCTAATAGTGAGTAGCATCATCAACTTAATCACAAATATTTTCAAAAATATCATCATATACAATGAAATAATAAAAATGACACAAACCATAACAAATAAATCAAATTTATATTATCTTTTATTACTACAACAAAAGTAATTGCAAATTCATTTTTCTGGCTCATTGAAAACTACTTTAGTCATCAATGTAACAAAATTAATCTTTACTTTTATAAGACTGGGATATGGTACTTAATTTTCCAATACATAATACTATTTTAGTGAAATATACATTACCTGACAGATTACTTTGTTCCAGAGCAATATTATTTGTACTTATGCTTAGTTTATTGACATAAATACAACTGTTCTGATCTAAAGAACCAGACACCTATAAAAAAAAAAAAAGTCACATATTAATAAAGTAATAGGCCTAATATAAATGGTTATTTAAACTTAAATTATAGATATAAATTAAACAGAGAGTAAACAGTCATGGCTCTAAATGAAGTAACGCATAGCTATTGATTTGTGACTTTATTAAGAAGAGAACTAATTGAAATTGAAATATAGTTGTGTAAGTGTTTATAATTGACTTGGTAAAGATTTTGATACCTCTACTCTATGTTCATTTCAGCAAACGCTCGATTCCACAGACGATAACATTTTTTTCCCTTTTTCGTTTTTTATTTCTTATTATATATGTGCATATTTTATACGTTAAATTTTAATTTTCTGACTCAGTATAGTCCTAGCTATCTTGCCAAAAGGAGCCCTGATGATGAACCACAATGTGGGTCCAAACGTTGGGAAAATAATAAATTGTTAAAAGTATTTCATTTTTTTTTTTTTTTTTCCTATCACTGACAGCCACGTGGTCTAATTTCCTCCTTCATTGCTACCAACTTTAAGAAGAGAAGCAGGGTACAGGACAGGTTAGTACTCAGGAATAAATATTTGGAATTGTTTGGTTCAGGATCCAGATCAAAGAAAAAAAAAGATGAAGGATATTTTTTAATTGGGTAAATCATATTGGAAATCTTTCTTACACTGTGACCTAGCTCCTCGATGTTCCTCTCATGGTGGTGGGTGTGGTGGGATGCTGCCCTCTACTATACTCTCTACAAGTACTAACCTGTATCCGGCATCTCTTCTATTGACGATAAATATCAATAGACTATAGATGATATTCTATTGTCATAAACTATTGATTATTGTTATAGACTATTTATGATAAATCATCAAAAGACTGGTATTGTCCATTGTATGTTTTAAGGATTGGACACAGTACAGGCTTAGGAACAACGCAGAACTGTGCCAAATTTACCAGGAACCGGATGTGGTGCAATTTATAAGGTTCTCAAGGCTATGATGGACTGGGCACGTACGTAGCAAGAATGGACCGAGTCAATCAATAAAATACTATCTGATTATGTGGATGGAAGAAGAAAGAGAGAACGATCAAGACTGAGATGGGCTGATGAGGTCAAAGCTGATGCAGAAAAGCTGCTTAACACCACAGCTTGGCGGACCCTGGCGCAGGATGGGGATCAATGGAGGCGAACTCTTGATGCAGCGAAGACCCATATCTGGTTGTACGGCCCATGATGATGATGATGATGTTTTGAAGAGCTGGGACAAAGAGCGGAAATTGTTCGATGCACTAATACTCATTACAAAGGCATATTTTCATGAAACTAAGTTACCAATTACATTTGTCTAGAAAAACTTCAAGTAAAGAAAAAGTGACATAGAACAAGATATCCATTGGACAATAAGCATTATAATAAACCAATAAACAAACTAAAATAAGAAAATTAAAAAATTTCAGAAAATTACAGAAAACTTAATTTTCCCACACAAATCTAATTGGATAACAACTGCAAAGCTTTTTACATTCATCATCATCTTGTGATTTTACAATAATCTGTTCGGAGAAGGTGCTCAACCCACCTTAACTTGTTTTCCTCCAAGATGGCTTCTGTTGGTTTCAACTCTGGATTGGCTCTAATGGTAGTATTGGGAATCTTGTCTCCTCTAGTCTTCCTCTCTACTTTTCTTAAGTATCTTATTTCCACAGACTGAATCCAGCTCTTGCGCTTTGAAGTGAGGGTCCATAGGTCATAAGAAAAGCGAGAATAAGAAAGACTATCGTTTTCTAAAGAATCATCTTTATCTTGTACGTGCGTGATCTCCCATTGGTTGAGGAAGTCTCGTATAATTGCAAAGAACATCTTCGCTGCGGATCATATTCGTTTTCTGTTTTAAGACTGGATTCAGGAGATGGAGAAACATTTCCTGGCCTCTACTAACTATATTACCTAATCAATTCCAGAGTAACTTCATCCCGTTTTGCTGACTTGCCGAGTTTTTTACAATTTTAATTGAGTTTCCAAAATAAAACTTTAATGAAATTAATTAAATAATAATTTTAGTGCTAAAACGATATTTAGACATAAGTATCATGTCATTATATCATAGTTTCACATTAACAAGTTGTTTTTGTGCCAATACAGTTATAAATTTCAATAAATATTCATTTTTTTTTTTTTTTTTTTTTTTTTTTTTTAATACTGAAGTTATAGATTATTAAATATTATCTACCTCTGAATAGTTGAATAAAATATTATAAAAGAGAATGAAATTAAAAAAAAAAGAGTTAATAAAATCATTGATCCGCCAACTGTCGCAAGCAGAGTAGCAATGATGAAAATAGACATTATAAATCATATATTAAATAGTATGTGTATTTTTTTTTTTCTGTGTGTTAAGAAGATGATGATCGCTATTGTTCAGGGACCTCATTGTGAGAGTAGAAATGAAAAAAAATATATAAAATTACTTTATAATCCCAGTTTTGGCCAACTTCAGCAGAAAGAAAACCTCGACCTATGATTGCAAAAATAATATATCAATAATAATAAATTGATTTTCTCAATATTTAAAGATTAGAAAAAAAGAAAAGAAAAAAAGGTGTATTTTTCCATCATTTAACTACAGTGTGTCACAAAAATATCATTTTCACCAATTGTTGACCATGTATTAATTGAGTAATAATAATAATAATAGGCTTACAGAACCCGAAGGATCGATGCCGATAACACCAAACTCCATCTGCACAGACTCCTCCAAAGTACCGTCCAAGCCCAAGTCCCTGAGATCAGCCTTAGCGCATTCTCCCATCAACGCTTCAGCCTACCTTTCAGACGCCTACCAGTCAGATCAGCGAAGACCAACTTTCTCAGAATCCGTCCCTCAGCGAGTTTAACAACTTTAATCGCCCATTTGAGTCTCCGCAATGATATCAACTCAATTATATCCACAGGGTACAAGCTTCGCAATGCCGCGTTATGCAATCTTATATATATTAAGTAATTTATAAAAATTGTTTCTTTAAATTCCAATGTCTTATAATATCTGTAAGCCAAGAAAATAAAAATAGAACCATATTTTAGTTTTCACTAACCATTAGTTTATTCCGACCCTGAAATTCTCTGGAATTAAAAAATTCTGAGTAGTTTTGACTGTCAATAGACACATTGATATTAACAACCTCACTCTTCTGGACTATGATTTAAATAAAGACAAATATCAAATCAATATTAGCCCAAGGTGATAAAAAAACAAACAAAACAAAACTCATTCATAAAGAATAAAATTACAGTAGAAAAAAAAAACCTGGGACAATGAACGATGCCAATGATGATGACTAGGAGAAGGATGCGACTTTGAGCTTCCACTAGAGGAACTGTTCAAAGAAGAAATACTACACATACTTGATTTTCTAGAACCAAGTGAACCAGGACTACTAGGAGGAGTCTTGAAAGTCCAACCTTCTGAGTTTTTTAGGTCATCAATTACCTAAAACAAAGTATTTTAAAAACTACAAGGAAAAATAATATAAAAAATAATTATACACAAGTCCTAAATACAACTCCACATAATTTGTTAATCTTAACAGGTAAAGTAATAACATTCAAATGACTCAGAAGCAACAAATTACACCAAGTAAATTTAAAAAAAATAAAATCATAGAATCAGTAAAGTATAATAAAAAAATATTAATTTGAACTATAAAATTAACTTATACTATACTAGTATATATTATCATAAATAAATAATTAGATTGAACTGAAATTATAAGATTTCATTTAAAACTAATAAAATGAATCTAATTTCAAAATATCATTATTTATGGTTTGTAACCCTTATGTGAGTGAACTTTTAGATTCTTTTTTAAAATCATCTCTTGTGTCTTGAAGAAAACATATATTGAATACCAGCTGTAATAAGTCTTTAACATTTTGCATTAAAGGTGGCAAGACGAGGAAATAATGCCTGATATAATTAATAGTCCAATTAGGTTAAGTGTGTCATGCATTGGCCTGTCCTAAAAACAACCACATTAATGTAAAGGATCACTAAATAAAACCAAAATAACGATCTTGCAATTTCATAAAACACTTATTTTTAGCAATATATTGTGCAGTGCTAAGAGCTTGATTAATTTTTGAGACTTAGTGTCACCACTACACTCACTGAGGATGTCATAAAATAAAAAAATAAAAATAAATAAAAAAACACATATCAACTATATTGAAACAAATATAAAAAGGGAGTAAAAATAGCGTTTTACTTACTAATAATTAATAGAAATTTACAAAATAAGTTTTAAAAAGTATACTAACCTGTTCACTAGTAGCAGGAAGAATATGTGGATCAGCTGTATGTTTTTCAAGCTGTTCAAGAACTTCTTGTAAATGACTTAACTCTGAGAGCATTGCCACTTCTTCGTTCTAAATAAAAAATAACAGTTCATTGATCTATAAACGTACATGGAACACCAAATAAAAATCAATGAGATAAAGTCTGATTTAAAGAGGGGAAAAAACCTTACAACAACTGGTTTCAGAAATGCCACTAGAAGACAGAACCTACTCCTTTCTTCAACCAAAGCTGAGCGGACGGCCTTTTTTTCAATTTCTTCCAAAATTTGTTTCCTTTCGTATACATCTTTTAAGGAACATTCAACTTGCCTTTGTAAATCTCCTTTGCTACTTTTCTTAGCTTTTTTCTGAAGCCTCAAAGTGTCAGTTGACCTCTTTTTCAATTCTGTTCTTGCCCTTTTGTAATCTGAACAAAAAAAAAAAGTATATGTTTAATTAATTATCATATAATATCATAACTACCCACACTGATTACAACATACCATAATGTAAGATTATATTTTCAAATGTTTACTTAAAAAGATTCATATGTTGAGAAAAAACATAGTTTATTAAATCAATTAAAGATACAATTAACATCCCTTAAAACACAAAGCCCCAAAATCCAATAATGAAACTGTCCATTCTTGCCACCAGTAACTAAATAGTCAAGTTTCACTAGCACATCTACCTTTCAAAATCATTAAAAAAAACATCTAAGGATTTCATAACAGACTTAAAACCACAGCAGCCTTAAAATTGCCAATACATCAAGTTAAGAGTTAACTTACTTCGTGATAATTATAAATTTCTTAATCTGATTACTAATTTAATCATTCATACCTTGTAGCACAATTTCCTATGTAATCAATGTATTCAAAAGAATATTCATGAAAACTATTATATTCAAAACAACTTCATATAAAAAAGGCTGTTACCATTAATAATCAAGCAAATTAAAACACACAAAAATAACTGTTATAAAAACTTCCTGTCATGAAATACACATCAAAGAAATTAAAATATCTGTGATCAGTATATGCGTCACACAAGTACTTCCTACTCTGAGTAGAAATTAATTCTTGCTAAAGTACAGGTAGTGAAGGTAAAGTAAAAGATTTATTCATCTTTGATTCAGTAATGTATTCATTAATATGTAGTAATTAAAATAAAACCAAATACTACTTTTTGCAATCATCACATATACCACACAGATATTTGATAAGCTTAATTTAAAAAGGCTAAGCAGAATTTTTCTTTACCCTGCAAAAAGCAGTAAAAATGATAGCTATGACTAAGAAGATGGACATGATTACTTTAACTATAAATACTAATAACTGTAAACCACAAATAAAGATGTTAAGTTAAAAAAGAAGCTTTCTGAAGGTACATTATTCATTAACGTAAAACACACACATGCGTAATTTTTGGACTTAGGCAATCTTAAAACATGTATTTCAATTAAAGTTCAATTTCAATTTTTTTTTTTCGGATTCAAAATTAAACTTCCTACATACATTCTACATGCTTCATTAATAGTTAAATAGACATAAAAGCAATACTATCTTTTACTGTGAATTGTCAGCCATAGCCATACCTAAGCATAATATACTACATCAGCCAATGTATGACCATGCATAACATAACAAAATAAATAACACTTTATATCTGATTATAGAATAGTTGGTGAATATTACTATCATAGCTCTTTAGGTCAAAACCAAACTATAATATAATTAGGGTAAAAATTAGAGACATAATAGAAAACAACAGTACAATAACTTAACACTTTATCTAATATTGTTTTTGATCTATATTCAATCCTAACAAGCTAAATCATGAACTTTTAGCATTCATAAAAACATTTTTAAAAAACAGATATTTTAAAATGTCAAGCCTAGAATGAATTAAAACAATTTAACAACTATTAAAGAAAAAAAAGCCTTCACAAACTTAAAAATTCATAAATGTATTTGGATATTTTCCATTTTTAAAATACTATCAACTCACGGTAAAAAGAAAAAATTACTTCTTTTTTTTAATTAAAAACTAAAAAGTGACAATATCAAACTAAACATCAAATTTAAGAATTAAATCAATCACTTTTTAATTAATTAAACCAACCTTTAGCATGTTCTTTGTCAAGGCTTACTAATGTTTTCCTCCAATCCTCAAGTTTTTCTTGCAAAGGTATTACTAGACAATCCATTATAGCACTGTTAACAAAAAGCTATAAAATAGTAACACAAAAACAGAACACTAGTATTTAATAGCAGTAAACACAGAAAATAAACATATAATCATCAGTCAATGATGAAGAAATAAACTAATGATTTGACATAATATTTATCATAAATTTTAATTAAAATTCCATACCCTTTATATGTTTAAAAATATTACTGAAGAATGGCCTCTTTGAGGAAATTAACAACTAAACCATATATTATTAATACGTGATTCAACATATTTTGTGATTTAACAACTTTGTGACGAACATAGTTTTTTTTTTTTTTTTTTTTTTTTTTTTTTTTTTTTTTTTTTTTTTTTTTTTTTTTTAATCTTATGATTCTATTTGAACTTATGAATAATTAATAAGATTTTCGTACAGTATTCCTAATATTTATATGGCTTTATACAGTCAAAAATAAAAGGAAATATTCACCTAGTAAAGGTTTTCATTCTAGCTTCTACAGCTTTATGCCTTAAACAGATTCTTGTAAGAGCAGTTCCTATTTCTTTGGTTGCCCCTAGAATAATTTATAATAATTAATTAATATTAAATACATGCTCCTTCACAGTTTACACATGCAATATAAATTATAAATTATTTATTTATATCCATAATTTCCTTCATCCTGAAATATAATAAATAATAATCATTTCCTCTTTGGTGTTCTAAAGGGCAGAAAAAGAAAATGCTGTCTACCATAGGAATTTTCCAACAGAAAGCTACAAAAACAAAAATTGTCTATGAATATTCCCTGTAAACAGTACTATATTTGAAAGAAAATAACTTAAGCAACAAAGCTTTGCTCATTTTGGTTGATTAATTGATTGAGGCAACTACAAGATTGAAATACTATGCCGATTAATCCAAAATAATTGATGATATAGAAATTGAGTATCTTCCGAAACATACAACTTTGATACTGGGCTAATAGGGAGCAATAGCCCCTTTAAAGACTTAATGTAGACATTTTTACAAACTTACTCACTAAACCAAATGTTAATGGTCGATGAAACAGTTTTTGAAAAACTAGAGCATCAAAGGAAACTTCAGTGGATTGTGGAAGAATTACTAAATCTCAACAGACGATTCATAGAATAAAATACAGCCAGAATGCACAAAAATTGATAAGCCTGAATACAATTATTTTTCTTAAATCTGACAAAACATATTTAACTTAACAAACAATCTCGGTCTTAAGGATTTAAAATGAAGTAATCTCATTGATTTTCTAGATATAGACGGATAACCTCTTTAAAATTTAGTACTGATCAATCATTAGCTAAAAAGCCGAAACCAGAGGCTGCAATAAGACAAATATTAGTCAAAAGTACTTTCTAATTCTAAACTAAGAATAAAAATTCTTTTTCTTGATGATGATCCCAACAAAAAACACAGCACTTTCTTACTCATTGAGATGGTTGGAAATAGTAGTATGATATGTCTCTTAAAACTTGATTCAGATAAACTTCATACCAGCAACATGTGGTGAATAAATTTGAGTTTAACAGAAACAGGGTTAAGTGGATTTACTTAACTAACTTAAACCAAGGATTAAGGAACCAATTCATTCCCATGAAAACAGATGGATGCCTATGTTTCATTAAAGTAAATAATCACAAGTAAGCAAAATCTTAACTAGCTATTTATATTTAATAATGATGTAAAGAAGAAATTACATAACACAGCATCAGTTTACATAAGTTAAGTTAACTTTAAATCATTATAAAGAGCATCAAGAGTTATTAAATAAACATTACAAGCTACGATTTGCTGAATTTCAAATTTCTTATAGCTAAAAATATTCTAAAACTAATGAGATACTTTGGGGATCAACATAATGCCCTATAATACCGAAATTGTAATAGTTAACATTACCTCTTGTGTTGGTAGCTAGATCAGCTATTTTTTGGAAAGCATCAAGATATGATGATATAGCACTAATAGTAGCCCTAAAAATAAAAAATTACACTGTAGATCATATAAAATTTAATAGGATATTCATTTAAATCACAAAAAAAACATACCTTAAACAAGAATGTAGTTTAGTAGCTTTGATGACCAACTCTTCCCATAGAGGAATTCCATTCTAAAAAATAAATATATACTTTTCTGAATAATAAATAATTTTGGATTTAAGTTTAATACAAACAGGATGTCTTTATGCATATTAAATATAATTATTCCTTTTGAAAAGAAAGATTTGTCCATAAGTAAATAATACAGAATGATGGACCGAATGACTTAAGAAAGCAGTAAAGAAAAAGAGGTGTCCACAATAGAGAAACTTAAAACAACAGCAGAACATGAAAACAAGTGTGAATATTCCCATAAAAAAGGGAGACAAAGGCAGAATTTACAAATGGGAAAATGCAAAGCCAAAACAAATGTAATATTGGGTATTTAAAAGTTTCAGAAAAGAAAAATCAAGATACCCTGCAATCCTTTACATATAAAAATAACAATATTCTCAAGAAAGGAAATAAATATCGAGGAAATGAAAAGACTACTGCCAGGATTTTCTGGAAGTTGAAACAAAAAATGGAAGAGTTGCAGGGGAAAAATAACTCTCAAAGTGAAGATGGTCATACAGGAGAAAAGGATAGAAGAGAGGGAATCGTCAGTTTCTCAAAACCTTATATATAACATCTTCATCTAAGCATCAATTCAATTATCTTATTGGGACTACTATGAATATTAAAAACATTATGGTTACCACAGAGGAGAAATATTACTGGCAGGCAATTTTTAAAATTCAAATGAAGGGAAAAAGTAAAAATACCAGCATATAAGAAAAAATGTATTTTTTAAATATAACTAAATTACAAAAAGTCTGAAAAAAGGGGCATTGTATTCTTAATAGATCGTCTTTGGAAACAATTAAA
Source organism: Piezodorus guildinii (assembly GCA_023052935.1). NCBI lineage: Eukaryota > Metazoa > Arthropoda > Insecta > Hemiptera > Pentatomidae > Piezodorus > Piezodorus guildinii. The sequence continues at coordinate 86,456,053 of CM041295.1, forward strand.
TAATATTGGAACATTATATTTGGGACTTAAACAGAGAATACTTAAATCAGGAGTATGCAAAATAAATCAGACAGTTTATAAATAGTAGTTTTAAGTAAGCTAAAAACTATATTTAGTTTGACATAAATGAAGTGCAAAAGATCATACTGTCTAACTTGTTTTTGTACTTTTAAGAGAACTATTTATTTAAAAACTAGCGTACCTTCATATCTGAAACAATCTGCTGGAATAAACCTCCTAATGCACTATATTCTCTATCTGCAGGACCCTCCATAATAATTGAATCTAAAAAAAAAGTATGAACCTTTGGAGCAAAACACTATATTTTTCTTTAATTTAAGATGAAACCATATCACATTTTTCGTCCTTTAATAACACAACAAAACACGTAGAGTGGCGAATCACAATTGTTTTGAGTATGAAGAGGAACACGACATAAGATAAACACAGAAACCTACAAACCCCTTCAGTAATCACTTTTTTCAAACAAATATACGGAAAATCGATACCTACGGATTTACAAGCTACTGATAACAATGTCAGCAGCTCGTTTCGGTCAAATAGCTTAAGAATCGATTGAAGTTTATTATATCTATTAAAGAGGTAGTACCTGAAAGAAGATAAATTAACAGAAATAAAAGAGTGACGAGAAAAAAATAAGTTAATCATAAGTGTTTAATTATACCTTTCCACTTTTTTTTTTATTATAAATATTTCGTTAAAACTCCCATTTTCTTAATACCAGCAATATAAATAAAAAATCATTTAAAGAAAGAGTAAATGATATAATAAATTGTAAATTTGGGCTATTGTTGTACGATATCAACCCAAGATATCATACTTACTGCTGATAGGATTTTGATTATCCATATCTGCAGTAAGATATACACTAATTACCAGAATAAGCAATTTCAAAACTAAAATCCTCAATTTGTAGCACTTGTTAGACTTAAGACATATATAATTCCGTTCTTATATCTCTGAATTGAAACTTACTATTAAGCTCAAAACTTACTTAAGTTGTGTTCCCTCCTATGTGGTTCGCCTGCTACAGTACGAAGTAGAGGTTTAGGACTCCTATTTTTTCCTTCCTCCTTGTGCCTCTTATCGAGGAGGTGCAACCATCGTAATCAGGACCGACGGTCTCTCGCGAGTAACTTCATCTCTCTTACCGTCTTCCCCCTCGAGCATCCTAGCCTGAATGTGTAGTCTTCATACGACAGACTCTCTTTCCACGTGTAGCACTTTACTTTTATTTATATTTATGGATAACCCTATTCTTGTTAATTTCTCTTCCAATTCTAGCATAGGCTACTTTTCTTCCTGCTGCGAGTTAGTCGCCAGGACTGTTTTATCCGCGTACAACAGAGCTTGGACTTAAACATGTCTCATATTCCATAATTCCAATACACTTCTGGCCGTTCTCTTTATTCAAATTTAATGTATTTCGTCCACGGTAAGCCATGGATTTAAGCTTTGTCCCTCCTTCACTCATTGTTCCATGGCAAAAGATCTGGATCCAACCAATTTATTCTTACAATTCATTTAGGGTTTTGATAAACTAATTTAACAGCATTAAAGAGCTCTCTGGGGATATTCTTAATTTTTAGAGCTAACAAATTGTTATAAATATTTTAAATTAAAATATAAGTAATAATAAATATTTAGTGGGTTTTATGTAGTTTTTAATGTAAGATTTTACATCTTTTTAATATGAAGTGCTGATATAATTTCGATCACTTTCGTGAAACCTGCATTCGTGTTCTATGGATCGTATTTGTAACCTTCGTTCTATTATCCAAAATGTTTTCTGTGATATTGAGGCATTTGAAAACTCAAAGCCTTTATAAATATGTAAGTATATGCTAAATGTTTTTCATATATGTTTATTTTTTGTACGTGGTTATACCTATTTTAATGTGTTTTGGAATTTTTTAAATGATTTTCTTTAAATCTAAATTTAGAATATGAACTTTTATTTTCATAGATACTCATTCAACGAACTTTATACCAAGTTACATTACAGTAGATTTAAATTATATCATTATCTATAGATATTGTCATCTGTAATTTTATGTCCATCAAGTAACAGAAATTTTGTATATTCAGGGTAACCGAATTGTTTTACCTCTGAGAAACAATTTATCAAGTGATACAAGAGAGTCAGCTGGCATTTTTGTCCCATCCTATTTGCCTAAACCTGGAGAAACTGATGGAGAAAGAAGAGCTAGGTATTATCACTGTTTCTTGTTGATAATTATATTTTTACCTCTGCATTGCTTATTTATTTTAATTATTGAATTTCTATAGGAATATTGTAAAGAATAATAATGCTTGTCATTTCAAATAGCATTGGTTGTTCCTATCTGGTGTTTAAGATTTTGTTGAGCTATGAATTCTAATTAGCTTGATTGAACATCAATGTACATTAGTTTTCAATGTCCAATCATGCTACATATTTGCTAAAGTCTCACTTTTCCTTGTGTGTGTAGTTTTAAAAAATATTGTGAGATACTTAGGGTATATTCATATTAGGTAATGTTGTGCAATTCAAAATCTTAGAAGTATTGATTTTTGCATTTTACTTTTCATTATAAAGTTACCAGAATGTTTCATGTTCATTTCTTTTTTTTTTGTTTTTTTGTGTTCTTCAGTCAAATAAAAAATCCAAATTCCGTTTACATTTTTTATAGTATATGTAAAGTTTTAAAACATAGAATATTAAAATTTAATATTTCATGTAGTAAAGGTGTTTAGTATTTGTTATTACTATTTCTATATTAGATTTCAGTATTTCTATGTTAATTACAAAAGGTATTTTGTTTCTGTGCTGTTTAATTAATCCTATTTTATTGTCAAGATATACTAAAAACACATTATTCTTGAATTTACTTCACTTCATTCAACCAAGTTATGGATATGAAACATTATAAATCATTTCCTCCTCAATTAAAGGAGGGCAAGGGATGAATGATTTTTAATCCTGCTTGGTTCTGTACATTTTGGTTTTATTGGATGATATTGTGGTTAATATTAATCTGACATTTTTCAGATACTAATTTCAAATGTGATTAGATTCTAAACTATATTTGAGGATCTGTTCCACATCCAAATTAAGTACTCTCAATGTTTGTTAAAAAAAAAATATTATGCTACCGAGGATTCAAACTGATAAGGTTTAGTAGAGGAAAATCAAAAAAATGTGCTTCCTATCAGAAGCTGTAAAAGTGATAGTAGCTACCAGAAACTTTGATATGCCTAACTGCTTGAAATGTTTTTCAATATTTAAAAAAATTATAATTCGTTTATATTATATCATTATAACAGAACTAAAAATTTAGGATCAGTGTAGTATTGTAGGAGAATGTGTACAAAAAACTGCAACTTCATATTGCCATTATTAACTTTACCAATTCAAAAAGAGTAGTTTAGTTCACAAATTCTTGGTTATTCAAAACTAAAAAGATCAATAAGGGTCCAGTATAAAAACGCAATAAATCACCATAAAAAAACCGTCAAATAGCTAGTAAGAGGTTTCATTGGATTTTCCAATGAAGGATAAATTAAAGTTAGTATGAAAATAATAATCAGCAAATTAAATAAAAAATGAAAAATAGCTTTTAAATAAAAAGCATGATCATAACTAAAATATAAGGATGTTTAAAGCAGTGACAAATCCATTTCACACTACCTTTCCTCCTATCTTGTGTTTTTAAACTGACTCCTTCCCTCACAGCTCACAGGTCACAGTATATTCAATATTCAACATATTTTATACCTAGGTATATACTTATCTTTTATTTCACTAATTACAGCTCAAAAATGGTTAAAATGAATAATAACTTTATGAAATAAATATTTTATTATTTCCAATTATTTTTTTTCATTATAATCTCAAATATATGTTGATCTACTATAAGTTTATGATCATACCTAATTATGAAGCATTATTCAGTTTAATGCAGTGCACAAATAGTTATAAATAATTGTACATTTTGTAAATATTTTTAAACTGTTATTAAAATAAACTTTTTTTTTTTAATTTGTATTTATTACTATATGTATCCAAGAATAAAATAGATTATGCTATGTGATTCTTAGAATATTGTCACCAGCTTGGAAAAGGTTGGAGACTCCTGTTTGATGTATATGTCTAGAACTTTACTCAGTTGTATTTTGTGTTAAAATTATTACTATAAACTGGGGTTAACTTTTTACTAAGACCAAAGCAATCCAGTAAAAAAGATCAATTTTGAAATCCCGATTGACTTTTAAGTTACTCCAGTTTATGGTAAGAATAGACATTTGGAAAAACTATTCCAGTAATATATTTCATCTGTAAGATGTAATCCTTAACAATTTTTTCTTATTTTCCAGGCTACTATACCAATCTCGTAAGCGCGGAATGTTGGAAAATGATCTTTTACTCAGCACTTTTGTTGACAAATATTTAATAGAAATGAATGATAAACTTGTTATGCAGTACGATAAATTAATTAATAGTTCCTATAGTGATTGGGATATTTATTATTGGCTAGTTGGTGCACGCCCTATACCATCAGAATATGATAATGAAGTTATGCAACTTCTTATTCAGCATGTTGAAAACAAAAAAAAAGAACGGCGTTTAAGACAGCCAGATCTCCCTAATTATGCTTTCGACAAATAAGTACTGCTTTGTGAATTAGAAATTAGTGTATAAATTAATTACCTGCTGTCGTCAGTATTGATAGAATTTCTGTTAATTTGATTTTATAAAATCACACTTTTTATTGTTATTGAACTATTAAAACAATTGATTATTTTTATAATTTAAATGTATAATAGCTGAATGGAATATGTTTATGCCACATTAGCTCAGTTTGGTTGTTTGAATACTCATTACAAGTAAGTGTTATTCTTTGTTTGATAAAGCATAGTAGTTTATACCTTAAGTGTTATGTTTTTAAAAAATTCTAATTAAACCAAATAAATTGTTATGTAAGTAGCACAATGTGTTGAAATATTTAAAAAAAAATAAATATATATTTATACAAAGTGTTTAATCCTTTTATATTTTTCTTGAGACAAGATTTATAGATTCTGTAAATAATTTTCTAACCTGGCAATTGAGCAATTGTCAATTTCCTTGTGGTTAAGTAAGAGTCCAATTTTATATTTTTTGAAAAGAGTTAATAAAATGATCTATATAATTCTTTGAATAGTCCAATATGGTAGTTATATACCAAATATGGTAAAACAGCTAAATCTAATGTTTGCACTCAATGAAAGCATTACATGGATGAAAGCTATCAATTAATGCTTGTTTTTTTTTTTTTTTTTAATTATTTTATTTAGAAATAATACAATCTGTCACCATCTTGGGCAATGAGTATTAATACTATAAGAAGTCATTCATTCCTTATGTACAGTAGATAAAAAAATAAAATAAAAATTACAAAGAAGAATAAATTAAGATAAAAATATAATTAATTAAATAATGAATTATCTTGGTCACATTCATACACATAGTTGTGGTTGTTAGAGATCAAGAAACGTTTTCAGATCAAATTCAAAAGATAAAAGTTATAAATATATTTTGAATTATTAAAGTAAAAATTATGAATTTGATTGAAAAAATTATGAATTTGACTGGAAAAAGCTATAAACGTGGATTAGGCACGAATGTGGCCAAGATTATAATTATTTTATTATTTTTAATTTTTTTTTTCATTTGTTATTTAGGTTAACTTATTTTAGTGGCAGATTGTATTATTTCTCAATAAAGCAATATTTAAAAAAAAAAAAGTGGATATATTGGGTTGTGTCACATGAAATGTCCGTTTTCAAGGTAAAGGATTTTTATTAAAAATACGATATGAAAACAAGATAATTTTATTCAAAGTATTTACCTTCTTTTTCTACACATTTTTCCCAACATGACACCAACTTTTTTATCCCCGAACTGAAAAACTCTGAGCTTTGAAGTGAAACAAAATCTGAAAACGCACTTTTCACTTGATCATCATTTTCAAAAAGTTTTCCTTTGAAGAAGTTGTCTACATTCCTGAACAGGTGGTAATCTGTTGGAGACAAGTCGGGAGAATATGGTGGGTGCGGAAGAACTTCGTAGCCCAGTTCTTTCAATTTATGCACGGTATGTTTTGAAACATGGGGTCTTGCTGCCGCTCAGTGAGATCATGAGGTACCCATATATCGAGCTTTTTTACTTTCTCTAAACACTTTAAATGTTTGGAAACGGTAGATGCACTTGCATTTAGTTGTGCTGAGAGTCCTTTAACTGTTTGGTAGGTGTTTCCTTCTAATGTATGTTTGAGGACATCGTTGTCTATTACGAACGGAGGTTTTCCTCGGGGTAAGTTTTTCCAAGTCGATATTCCCAGCTGAATACTTAGCAAACCAACGGGAATGGCCCGTTCATTAACACTCCCTTCCCCAAACGCCTTGCAAATATTTCTCGCGGCCTCAGCCGCTGAATTGTCGAGTTTAAACTCGTACAAAAATATTACTCGAAAATCGCGTGTTTCCATGTTCATATTTGGAGGTATACTAAAAATTGGGTAATTGATTGGGAAGCTAATGTTTATAATACAAAGGTAGAGGATTAGTAACTGTTTACTTTAAATTTGTAAACTTTCGGAAGAAAACAACAGACACCTGCAAAATCCTTTATGTACTTCAGAAACTATAAAAACCGACATTTCATGTGAAACAACCCAATAGCTGGTTATCCATTTGTGGTGAGCCTATTTTAGGGTATTGTGGTTAACTAATAGTAAAACTATTAATTAATAATTAATACTCAGTATGTAAGTTCAGAATGTATTGCCACCCTAATTTATTTTTCGTTTCCTTAGCATAGCGAAATTAAAAAAATCTAATGTTGGTTAGTTTCATTAGATACTAGTGACACATAGCTTTTAATAATTTTTAATGCATTTTAGCAAGTACTAAGTTAGGAAAATTGAACATAAATGCATCTTGAAATTTTCTTCAGAATATGATTACAAAACAGGTGCTCATATTTACAAAAAAATATTATGATTATATTGTATTGCTTACATATGTTTTGCTATTGAAGTTAAATGTTAAAAAATAAAATAATAATGATAATCTGGAGATAACTTGCAATTAAGCTCATCTCCAATCCATGAAAAAACAAACAAATTAAGATGCTATTTTATTAAGCTTGTTCCTCTATGTCATATTTATTTCATTATTATTTTTTAAATTTTTAATAAAGAACTTTCATGCTAAAAAATTGAAATTGAAATGTTTTCCAGAAAAAAAAGCAATAAGTTGGCTTTTGATCTTACAAACTTTTTTAAGCGTTTAGGAAGCTTTGTAGAACATTTAAATAGCTGAATCTTTATATCATGATTCTGTAATTGCCTCTACCTGTCACTAATATGAAGCATTTGATTAGCATTCTATAAATATGATACAATTAATAGTTGGAAATTTAAAAATTCAAGATATATCAATAGTTCTGAATAAATTATTAAAATAATTATTATTGCTACATTTTTTTTATTTATTATTTCATATTTATTAAGTGATTTTAAATAATACCTATCAGTATACTGAAGTATATCCAGCTATGTCTTTAAGTACTCCATATTGAAAACAAAATTAAACACTTAAATGTTTGGTGCTGTTGTGTTGGTAATGTAATTGTAAGTTATTATTTTCTTTTTTAACAATGCAGTTCTTTTTAATAATCATTTCTATTATAAAAATAATTATAGACGATGATATTCCAGTCAGAAAGATGCCCACTCCAATTATTGTTGATTCTATGCTTACTGGAATAAATGAGGTGTCAACTAGACATTTAGGAGAATTTGTGTACCAATGTTTCTTTTCACGATGTACTATTCCTCTCTCCATAAGTATTACTTGCCTGTATGCATAAATTTTAAGAAATTAATAATGATATTTAGTGCAAAAATATGTTTAAATGATTATATTGCCAATCTTAACAATTATAATTTAAAAAATGGTAATGACGTTCAGGCTAGTGATTTTCATGCGCCCAGTAGGTGTTTTATTAATTGTTTAATGAAGAATAAATATAAACTGGATCACAAATGTGAAATAAACGTATCTAAACCCTACCTCTCAATAAAATATATTGTTTTTAATTATAAATTTCAGAATTAAATATTCCTGATCTTTGATTGACCATCTTTCATAGCATCAATAAAATAAAGGTTGAATTCTTGATAGAGATGTACCGTTACTTGGCCAAAAACTAAAAAAGGTAATTTGATCAACATCTATGCTTATCTACCTGGTTTATCCCCAATCCAATGAATCCTGTCTTCAGATATTAGAGATCCTCCATGGATGATATAACATCATACACATTAGTACATGCCTTTAATTTATTAGTTCATCCCATAAAGTTTAAATTTGGTTTCTTGTTTTTTTTATCACCCAAGATTTCAGTGTCCCCACTCCATTGAATATAAGGTAGTTGAACTCTTAAGACTCCTTCTATGAAGTAGGGTCCAAAATCTGTATTTCTTGGAGATATTCCAATACAATATGCCTGGTCATATCTTGGTTTTACATCTACATCAGATTTTTCTACTGTTTTTTACTATTGCAGCATTGAGTGTGTTGCAATTCTATATCAGTGTCATCTATTATGCCAGTCTTAAAGCTGTTAATGTTTTTCTGAATTCTTTATTTTTTTGTTTTGTAAGATAAGAAAAGTAGTGGACACCTTTAGGCACTCCTCTCTTAGATTAGGAAGTTTTTAGAGGGATAGTGCTACCTGAATATTATGTTTGGTTTATTGGAATATATTACTGAGCTCTGCCAAGGCCATTCTAATCAATAATAATGTAAGCGACCTCTGTATCAAAGAGCAAATGTTAGTATTCTAATATGATATTCTGGTCCCTTTTCCAATATTTAATTCCAAGTTCTAATTCTGGACTTCTTTCTTCGAAATCTTCATTTATCAAGTCCTACTCATTCTTCCAACGGAAACAGTCACTGGAAATAATATTCTAGAAATATTATTTCAGTTCATTCTATAAAACTTTGTTGTCTAGACAATGTAGGAAAAATAAGTTAAAGGATTGCTCAGACAGCTTATGCCAGGGACATTTTTTAAAAAGTTTATTTCTTGGAAATTAACTTTTTTTGTTTTGTGTGTGTATATGTTTTTGAAATATGAATCAATAAAAGGATTCCAAATATTTTAAAGACAATCTTATTATTACTTATCTAAAGATTTAATAAAACTAACCCAAATACTATCATTTCCTTGTAGTGGCTGTTTTTTTTAACCGGAGTTGCGATTTGAATTTTAGAACCTGCTCTAATTTCTCGCCCATTACATTTTTCAGAATCTGTAAAAGAGCGTTCCATTGCTTCTCGCAAGGTTTTTTCATCTCCTATGAGTGAGAACATTTTATCTTGTTGTACCTTTTTTATTCCCGTTGGAATTTCGTAAGGTTTTTCTTTAACTTCATCCAATTTTTGTACGACAAGAGGATGAAGGAAGAGCTGAAAACAGACAAATGTGTTTTAACTAAAGACGAACAAAAAAGTGTATATAGAAATGACAGTATTAATTTAATTTAAAATAAAAATTATAAATTGTTTGCAAGTACTTTGTAATTCAAGTTTTGAAGTTGAGGCCCTTTTATCCTTTTTTAATTATAAATGAATACGTTAATAGTTTATTTTATAAATACGAAGAAACATGCGCTTGATAAATTTTTAATATTTTAATCAAAATATTTTTTTTTATAATACTAATAAAATTTATAGTACCGTAGTCAAGTATGAAATATTCGCTACTCCAATTTTTTTTTTAGCCACCACGTCTTCAATAGTTTTTATCAAGTTTGGTGTTGGTGATAGTAACCCATTCATGATGGAAGTATGATAAAATATTGTAATTATCATACTGAAAATGAGAAGAATGATGCTTAAACTTTTTCTGTAACTTGCAGAAATATCTTTTAAGAGGCCTGTAAAAGATTTAGGTATGTTATTAATGTATTTACCGGATAATACCTACTTGATTAAATGATTAACTATTTAAAGTTTAATTACATTTACCTTGAGAGCACATTACACTAACAATGAGCATAAAACCATCCGCCAGTGCAGGCCCAACGCTCTTCAGTGATTGTGTTACGGAAATAACAAAAATGGCTGCTATAGTAGTGATGAATACTCCTATCCAAACATTTGATGAAAATGGTTGCATTAATGCTTTGTATCCACCAAAGGCTTTCTCTTCTATGAATATCACCAAGAAACTGAATCAATTACATTTTACCATTAGCATTAGGTACTCTCGTTTCTGGTCATTGTTGTAGGATTTAAATTGATATAAAAATGTGTATGGGTCTTACCATTTGAAATCGTCCAATTTTAGGTGAATTTGGCTCTCAACATTTTTGATTTTCATGATATTTTTACCAGTTACTTTCTATATTTTCCTGAATTTGAAACCGTGAAAAAAAACAAATTCTGACTAATATTTTAGTTTAGCAGCCATTTAAAGCCAGCTTGCCCGCTGAAAACTTGTTGGGATAACATCTCCAACTCTACTAATTTTGAAGATATTGAATCAATCTAATATTAACAATACAATTAGAGTGTGATATATACTCGTATTTTTCTTTCTCACAACACATTTAGAAGTCTCACGCTTAATTATTTTCCTTGTATGGTTCCTATCATAGCACTACTTTTTGTAGAGATTTAGGTATATATATATTTTGTAGAGATTTATTAGTCATGTCGTTTAACATGAACTATATACAGATACCTGGCTTTAATAGAAAGGGGAGAAAAATAAAAGGAAAATTAAGGTCAAATAATTAAGCATATTGATGTTGAAGACTTTCATCAAGTTTTCCGCTAATATTAATGCACAATATAGTCAAGCATGCTGCTCGGATTTTGTTTTGATAGAAAATCTACCATTTTAAGTTTGTAGATCCGAGACCATCTTATTTTCAGTCGCTTCGGAGGGTCATCAGGAATGTTTATGAGAGATAGGTGCCTTGTGGGTAGGGAGTTAGAAATGAAAAGAGGTATATCCATTTCGGGTTAGGTTTGCTTGTATATCTATTTCCGGTTAGGTATGAGATATGAATGAATGAATAAATACTTTATTTACATATTATACAAAATATTAATAACATATATATACATTCTGTTTTTAAATCAAAGCCCACAAGAAAATGGCGATAAGCCATCTGTTAAGTTGCCCTTTTTTTGCAGTTTAAAGAGAATAATTTTGATTTGTAGTAACATTTTGATATATTTTTATTAATAATTTTAATAAAAATATATCACAATGTTACTACAAATCAAAATTATTCTCTTTAAACTGCAAAAAAAGGGCAACTTAACAGATGGCTTATCGCCATTTTCTTGTGGGCTTTGATTTAAAAAACAGAATGTATATATATGTTATTAATATTTTGTATAATATGTAAATAAAGCATTTATTCATTCATTCATACCTCATACCTAACCGGAAATAGATATACAAGCAAACCTAACCCGAAATGGATATACCTCTTTTCATTTCTAACTCCCTACCCACAAGGCACCTATCTCTCTTAAACATTCCTGATGACCCTCCGAAGCGACTGAAAATAAGATGGTCTCGGATCTACAAACTTAAAATGGTAGATTTTCTATCAAAACAAAATCCGAGCAGCATGCTTGACTATATTGTGCATTAATATTAGCGGAAAACTTGATGAACTATTTATTAAAGTCTTCAACATCAATATGCTTAATTATTTGACCTTAATTTTCCTTTATTTTTCTCCCCTTTCTATTAAAGCCAGGTATCTGTATATAGTTCATGTTAAACGACATGACTAATAAAGAGGCAAAGATAAGATACGGGAGATAATATTTTTTTTTTAAGTATTCTCTTGTTGGTCATACACAACAAAATAAAAATAATCTGTTAACCTTAAAAAAAATAATTCCTTACTACACATTGTCGATATTAGCAGTGAAATCAACAGCATTAAGCCTTTCATTGGTTATTCCTATGGCAGACATACCAAAATCAGCTCTTGTCAATATTAAATCTCTTATTTCTCCATTGAATGTACCATTTTCCGATCTATACCCATAAGTTTCGCTAACTAAAATGTCAATTCTGAAAAACAAAATGAATAAATAAATTGTAAATAATCATATAAATACTAATTAGCTTCAGGTTTTTAGTTGTAATAATTATAATCACTAAACACCCTGATATAATCTAAGATTTTACGTTTCTAAAAAAAATTATCCAAGTGTATTTTTTATTTAAGATTGATAATAAACGAGTCATATAGATATAAATATCTGTATGACGTTGACGTGTGATGAATACATAAACATAATAACTGTAAAGTTACGTCATAAAACCATCAACACATTTTAAAAAATTATAATGCTAAACAAAAGAATTATAATAATAATTTTTGTACTCACTTGAAGTTGAATACTTTTGACAAATAAATAAAAAATGCATAGTACATTCGGTTGATTTTTTCATCTTGTGGGTAGTAATACTTGTCTAGGATGTGATGATTTGTTTCATTATTTATTTTAAACGTAGTAAACTAAAAATCATAAATTTCGAAAAGTTATTAATTTAAAAAATCAACAATTAAGTTATATACACACACACAAACACACAACACACACACACACACGAGAACTGCAAAACCCACATAGAAGAGAAAAATCTGAGAAGTTCTGGAAGGACGGAATAAAGTAATTACCTGAAAGATAGCGACATGTTATAGACCGAAAATGGGTCATGTATAATTGATTAAAAATATTTACCAAGAATCTGATGTTTTTATTGAAATTACCCGTACAAAACTCTATGAACTTATTTTACTACCCAATATTGAATGTATTATATTATATTAATTATATATCTTATTATATATTATGCATATATATGATATTTATTATGTATCATATATTATACTTATATATTATACATCATATTATATATATAATACTTATGTATTACGCAGTGTGTTATATTTATTTTAATTTTTACTTTTGAGGGCTTAGACTAATGTTTTGCCAACTAGCTAAATAAAATCCGAAAAAAGTCCAGTTTAAAATGAAGCTGTATACAGATAAGGAAAAAAAATTGTAAAACTGTTAGTTTTAGTGCTCAAAACTGATTTAAATTAATTCTATAATACTTCTTGATGCCACCACTATCCATAATAGTGAAAAGTTACTTAAGTAACTTTATTTTAAAAAAAAACAACTAATGATCATTAAAAAATAAAAAAAGAATTTCAATAATATTTAAAAAAATATTGATGGTTATATTTATTTTAAATCATTGTCATAATCAAAATTGTGGAATGCTGTTCGAAATATCAAAAATATCGTTATATATAATACATTTTGAAGAGAACCTTATAATAATTATTTGGTTATTTGCGGCTTAAACTATTGTTGTTTTTGTTTTTTTGCAATTGATCCCTAACGAATTCTCTAAATATTTTTAGTTTTTAAATTTTTCAGATAATTACAATTACACGGTTTTTTATTATAAGAATTAAAATATATTTACCACAAATGCTCCACGCAATGTATTTTGTTCTAAATTATATCGATTACGTTTGGACCTGAAACGGGCTTCTTCCAACAGTTTCACACAAAGTTCTGATCTTGCGGTCAGCTTGTAAACATCGTATAATGTACCGTTATCTCCTGCTAGGACGATATCACTTGAAAATCCAACATTAATTCTTTTCAGACTGAGAAAAATTTCATCCACCTCACCTCGTAAAAACCATGAAAATCCTTCTCCTAACATATTGTGGGGAATCTGTAAAAAATAATCTTGATCAAGAATACATCAATGGTGGAATATGTGTAAATATACATAACTATTTTTATTTTAAATACTCATAACTATTTTTATTCTTTTTTCCGCTTTCATTCCTTTTTCGTTTGTTTATATTCCACAATTGTTGTACATATGTATAAGAATAGATTTTTTAAACATTTGTGAATAAAAATTCATTGTATTGGTTTCTCGGCCGGATATGAATATTAAATTGAATGTTTGCTGTACAAAATTGTTATTCTTAAAGGACATACTTCCAGAATAAAGTTATTATTATTAAAAAAATATCAGTCATGAAATGTAACCTAGCCATTTTATTATTGGCTAGTTGTTTGTGCCGAACTTCATCTTAACCCTTTGCACTCGTTTGTTCCTTCAGAGGGGACAACGTAAGTCTAGTTTATCACTCGGTTGCCCCTCCTAAGAGAACATGGATGTTTACTAGCGATTACAGGAAATGAACTTATTCCACCACACGTTTTTAAGAAACGCATGTTTTCCTGTAGTTTTCTGTTAAATTGGCACCAAAAATAGATAAAATTAAGATAAAATATCATGATGCAACATAAATAAATAATACTTTGACAGAGGATTTGTGGAGTGTATTCACAATGTAGAATTAGTGGTACAATGGAACACGAGCATGGATCAATGATAAAGGAAAACGTGATAAGAAAATAACAAAATCCGAAAACTGAGACAAAAATTCACTAGCTCACATACCATACTGAAGCGTCGAATAGTTGAGATCTCTGAAGTAATAAGACAGTGTTGTGATTTCGTAATTTCCCAAACTACTTTTTTATCCTTTCTGTTATTTTATTATCACTATACTTTCTTTTTAAATATAAAAATGGCAAAACGACCAAACACGCGTCAATCTTGTGATGGAAGCAATAGTGAAGACGAGTTTCAGATAGACATTTATACTGATAGGTTTAACAAAATATATATTAAAGCAGAATATGATGGTGATAATGATACTATCGAACCAAGAATAAAACAATAGAATTTGATTTATATTTTACGAACATGTTAGTAGAAATTATAATTAAAAAAAATAACTACAACAAAAACAATTAAAACGTTGATTTCTAAAAGGTACTAAATGACGTTTTCACGGAATTTATATTTTGCCATATTTGTATTCTCATAATTTAATTTTATCTAAATTTTCTATTTAATTTTATCTGGGCCCAATCCTCTACACGGTGTATACAGCTGATATTCCTATCCACCCAAGCACTTTCCTCTCTACTTACGCTGATGACACATGTGTGCTATCCGTAAATAATGATCCTATTGTTGCATCCCAAGTCCTACAGAACCATTTATCCGCCATTGCAGAATGGTGTCACAATTGGAGAATCAAAATAAATCCTAATAAATCCCACCAAATCACCTTCACTCTACGATGTAAACCTATGACTTCCTGTCCAGTTGTTTCCTTTAATCATACCCCACTCATCACTGTAGAACAAATACGATACCTTGGACTTCATCTTGACAAACGTCTTACATGGAATCCTCATACAAGACTTAAACGACAGGAAACTGCTCGTAGATATCGACTATTAAAACACTTACTTGAAAACGATCAAAACTCCTCTTCACTTCAAAAAACTCATTTACACAACCATTATTAGACCTATCTGGACTTATGGCATAGAGCTATGGGGCTCCACTAAACCATCGAATTCCTCCCGCATCCAATCCTTGCAATCCAAAATCCTTCGTTCTGGACGCTCCTTACTTTGTTACCAACAAACTCATCCATAGAGACCTGAATATCCCCTAGTTACAGAAATCGCTCAAAAAAGATACACCTCCTTTCATTCCAAATTACTCGCCCATACAAACCCGCTTGTCCGCATCCTCTCATCGACACATATTCCCGATAATCTTCCGAGGCGTCTGAAAAGACGGTGGCCTCGAGACCTGCTGAACAAATAATCATTGAAGTACTACCGCTGGGTAGATTCTTCTCATGTCTTTTTCAAGCCAATTGTCTGTTTTTAGCACATTTACTTATTGTACATATGTAAATTGTACAGTTGTAAATATCAATAAAAGAAAAAAAAAAAATTATCTGGTGAACACTCAAGTCCTTTAAAAACGGTATATAGAAATGCAATTATTAAAGGTAGTTACACATTTAGTTTCGTTTCAAAACTTACTAAAACATTTCATTCCATAGATCTAAATTATTAATGCGAAAAGAATCAAATGAGGTGGTGTAAAAATGTAGTAATTTTACCCTTCTTGTAAAATTTCCTAGAATGGATATAGTAACTTTTGGAAATCAACGTCTCATTTATCACATGGCATCTAGTTGTTGGTAGGTAATGTCCGAAACGGTGCCGAATGCAAAGGGTTAAAATTTATCCATAATAATTGGATTCATCTATCATTAATTAACAAATACATACACATAAATGGTCTTTTCGGTATTGACTGTGTGCTCCCCAAAAATGTTTAAAATTATATATTACTCAGGTTTTTTTAAATTAATAAACCAGTTTTGATTGATTAGTATTTTTTTCTTGCGAGTTATACATCTTATACACAACAAATGTTATTTATACTTGAATTAACTACAACAGAAATTTTTTTTATTAAGTCTTGTATTCACTCAATTACTTTTTAAGTGCCAAAATTCGATTTGGAAGTTTGGTTTTCAGAACTTTCCTTTCAGATGTTGTTTGTTGTTCCAGATTCCCCTTTTCCTTTTCTGGCTTAACTTCTAAGGGTCTGGTCAAACAAATGTAATACCACTAGTTTGTAGACGATAAACTAAGTATTTTTTTCATAATTGTTGATCATGAATTAAATCTATAGGACATTTGTGATAAAATAAAAATATATGAAGCTATTACTAGAACTTTTAAGAGCCTAAAGAATATCTAGTAAACTAGAAAAAAAAAGTTAAATCTGGCGATGACTGCATGGTAAGATCTTGTATATTTAATTATCTTATAATTACTCAATGATAAATAAAATAAAATTGCATTATACGAACGTTCAGTTTGTTGTTAATTGTTAAAGTCCTGGGTATTACTATTGACCAAACCCTGTCATAGAAGTATACATATTACACAAATGTCTGGACGGTTAATAAATATCCATATATCTTGTTCTGTTGTCTCCGCCATCTTCTCTCACAACCTGAACATAAGCTTCTCGCATCCTTACTCAATTTACCAAACTTTTAAGAATGGATTAGGAGATTTTTAAATTTACCCCTGAAATTTTGTCGAGTACTCCAAACCATAACAGTTTAAAATACAGTGTCATCCTTACTTCACAGTTTTCTAGAGAATTAAGAGGGACCCTATATACCCCTTAAAACTTTGAAGTTTTGCAAAAAATCATCAAATCCTACATTGAAGTCGTGATCAAGGTATCTTCTTAGTACTTCAAATGGTATTTGATATCTGAATCAAATTGCTTGCTTAATTGAATAAAATTAAAACTAATAAAATTAGAATACGTATTATTTTTCGTTAGCATTTTAAAGGAGGAGCGGCGTGGTCTAGTGGATTGAAGGCTGGTCTACTGTTCTTCGAGTCCTGGGATCGAATCCCGGCTGAGGCAGAATGTTTTATTCTGTTATTTTAGTCAGGGAGAGACACTGGGTAATTGAGACCTTCGTGGGGCACACTCAATCTCTACGAAGTGGGTAACCAAAAAATTGGAGAAACAAACAACCTGGAGGCTGAGCGTGGTCTAGGCTTAATTACCTCCTTGTACGGCCGTTGGCAGTGACAACAGGAATCCTCAATAAATACTTAATACAAGACCTTCATGAGTTGTAAAGGTACAGGGTTTTTTTTCTTACACAAAAGTCGCTATGATCTTTTAATAATTTATAAAAGAATTGATGAACAGCTTATCCAGCAAATAAATAAAATATTAGTAGCGTATTGTATTTGGAGATTAAAACGCAAAACCTTAAGTATCTCGATTGCCATTAAATAACAAAAGGCCAACCAAACAGAAATTGTAATTGTATTGTAATAGGTGAGATTTGCTTTCTCTGTTTCAACATGACGCAGTAGCGCCGTGGTTCCTAACAAAAATTCTTCGCGGACCCTTCATTCCTCCACTTAAGTTACAAAGACCCCCTCTAAAACTAAAAATCGTAAATATACATATATACACTGCCGGACAAAATTAAAGGATCACTTCAATATTTTAAAAATACTGAACTGTATAGGGTATTTTTGAAAATATTCTTTTTTCTTTGGAAGTCACACTTTATTATACGGGTAATGAAAAATAAAAAATTCTTTTCTAGAAATTTTAAATAGGGAAACAAATCAAAAAATAAAAATGTCCTACAGTCTCAAAATGAAAAAGTAAATCTTTGAAATGAAATGAAATAATAAAACTGAATAAAAAGGAATAATTCGAGGAAAACTATCAATAATTGGTATTCCCACCTCTATCTCCGATAATTACTTCCATTCTCCTGCCCATTCCAGCGACCAGGGCTCTTACATGTTGTTCTGGGATGTTGTTCCACTCTTCCACTAACATTTCCCTTAAATCTGCCAAATTTTGTGGGTCTCGGGCGCGGACACGTCTTCCAAGCATGTCCCATACATGCTCTATTGGGTTCATATCTGGACTTCTGGGTGA
This sequence comes from Piezodorus guildinii, assembly GCA_023052935.1. Classification (NCBI taxonomy): domain Eukaryota; kingdom Metazoa; phylum Arthropoda; class Insecta; order Hemiptera; family Pentatomidae; genus Piezodorus; species Piezodorus guildinii. Next base: position 86,474,567 of record CM041295.1, read on the forward strand.
CCAAACCATATCGTCAATTTCTTCTTGTCTGAGGAAATTTTGCACTGATCGAGCAACGTGAGGTCGGGCATTATCGTGCATAAAAATAAAGTTACCTGCGATATTTCTGGTGAAAGGTATTACATGTGGCTCAATTACCTCCCTAATGTACCTGTCAGCAGTTATAGAGCCACGGTTAACAAGACCCAACCCTGTACGGGAGTTTAAATTTATGCCCCCCCACACCATCACTGACCCACCACCAAACGCAACCCTTGGAGAAAAAGTGCATGGAGCATACCTCTCTCCCCGCCTTCTCCATACCTTTTCCCGTCCATCTGGAGATCGGAGACAGAATCTTGACTCATCGCTGAATAAGCGGCTAAGGCTAGCCAAAGCCAAGTGCTGTTCTTAAGAAATAAAGAAGGTAGAACCAGATAGTGTAGCTCAACCATTTCTTTGCACAGCAAAACCCTATGGTGGCTACACATCATTTACATTCCTTACCAAACTTACAAATAGATATATAGTTTACGTTAGTATTTTAAAGCGGCCATTATCAATTGATTTTTATCTCAGGGAAATATGTCATTATAGGGGGGGAAATGTCTTCCTCCTACCACTCTCCCATGGATCCGTCACTGTTACGATGCTAGAATAGGTGAGACTTTGACTGATAAGTAGTTGCATTTGAGATACTTATGTAATCTTTCTTTCATTTATTGCTTAGAGTTTTTCTCTCATTAATTATTTTTATTGCTAAATATGAATGAACTATAGATTAATATATTAAAATTATTTACTTGTCTTTAAAAGATTTTTGTTGAAATAGCATGAAACATCAATAAACCATCCTGTGTTTGATTTCTTTATTGAGTCCCAGTTTATTTCTCTCTCGTAGAATATAGCTGATAAAAACCTGGAAAAATTTCCCGATTTCCTCAGGTGAAGGTTATCTAAAACGACAATGAAACAAAATCAAATATCAGTCATCTGAACAAATTATCATAAAATATTCTCATTTTTATGAAAAAATAAGGTTTGAATCAACCTTAGAGTTAATCATTTTTGTTAATTATTTACCAACTATCTTTTATTTCCTTAGATACATTCAAAGCCACGGGTTAAAACTTTTTTTCTCGCTTATACTTTTTGTGGTTCGACATTAGTCGTTTTGACAGAATATGATCTTGAAAATTTCGACATTTAGAAGACCGCAGTCACTGTTTAATAGCTTAGGAAATCATCAAATAATAAACACATTTCTTACGTAAAAATTAAACATTTTCTATAAAGTTGTTTTTTAATAATGGCTTGGTATGCTTATATTTTGTCTTATATGCAAGCATAGCATATTGACACGATTTTATTAAATAAGATATAAAATTAACGAACAAACTGTTTTGTTTATCGATGACAAGAATGAAAATGAGCCATGGAACGTTACCTAATATAATATATAATAAAAGAAAAAAGTTTAAGAGTATATATTTTTCGTGAAAATATAATAATATAGTAATTTATGAAGCCTTAAATATACGAATTTTTTATTTTAAAAAAACAAATAAATAGTATGCTAAAATTTTAATACGGCTACTCGCGTCTATATGCTATGCTTGCATATAAAACAAAATATAAGTATACCAAGCCAGCATTAAAAAACAACTTTATAAAAAATATTTATTTTTTACGTAAGAAATGTGTTTATTATTTGATGATTTCCGATGTTATTAAACATTGACTGCGGTCTTCTATATGTCGAAATTTTCAAGATTATATTCTGTCAAAAAAAAAAAAATAATAAAAATACAAATAAAAAATAGCTGTGCAAAGCTTTGTTATTTATTTCTCTAATGTACCTTTCATAGTTTTATTGAAAATAACTAGCCATCTCAAATCGTTATTATTGATAAGAATGGTATAAATGTAAAAAAGAATAAATTTAATTATCAAATATAGGAGTAATATATGTTGTTAAAAAATATTATCTAACGTACAAAGTCGTCGAAGAATAAAAAATGCCAAAAGCCATATAAACTTTTAAATCTGTTATAGATAATAATATTATTATGTTATTTATTTCCATTGAAAGTTAATGAAATTTTAATATTTATGTTGGTGAGTGAAATTAATGGGATTCGCGCAAAAGATATTTAAGGTATACAGTGTGTTAGAAATGTGTTTAAACTGTTATGAAAATTGTATTGTTATTTTAAATTAAGTTGCATTTAAAAAAAAATTATAAGTAAAGTTAAAGTAAATTGTATAGCTTCTATCACTTTTCTCGACATTTACATTTATATCTAGAATTAGATTTGACATAGATAAGATATGATATTTACTTATCATGTCTTATCTACATTATCCCAAAATTAAAACGATTAGATTAATCTGGTTTGAACAAATAAAATGTATTTCCTGATTAAAAAAAAGTGAAGTTGAGAAAATGTTGTTCATTTTTTAATTGCTTTCTTATCTGAAAAAGGAAATAATACATCGTATAAATAATACAAAGAAAAACATCTTAAAGGTCTGTCAACTATAATTTATTGTCTCACCCATTTCATTACATATAAATACATGCAACACAAATATATTTCTACGTTGAAAATAAGACATAATATCCTCAGAGAGACTCGATCTGTGGTTGATCGCAAAAGCGAAAGAGATATTAAGAAATGCAATCAATAGCTCTGCTCTCATGGTTCCGTTAGTAATGACGGATAAATTATGCTCAATTGCCTTATAGTCTTCATTCCAAACCTCTTCAGCCATTCTCCTTGATTTGAAATGTAAATCACTTTGTTTAATATAATTGGTTGAAATACTGGAAACAAAAGGCAAGAAAATTAAGCCAGTGTATAAATAATATGACGTGTGTGTTGTCATGAAAGATTTAGGAAAGTACTTTTTTTGATTTTTTTTTTTAATGGAGGTTGATTCCGTTTTACTAACCGGTTTTTAAAATATATCGATATGCATGCTTAAATTTAAATTAAAATATCACTAACGCACAGTGGATTTAAACCCAGTTTTTCGGGACAAAAATCTACACTGCTCGTTTTATTAAAGATGGCTAATATATCTTTAGCGTCATTTTGTTTCTTAGTAAACTTTCAATGGTATGATTGGCATTTTATAGCTCATTTGTATATCATAAAAGTATATATGTTTTGTCAATAATTTCAGAGAAACGTCTCTGTAACTATATATCCTATATAACATTTTCATGTCTAATTCAACCTTTTCCATTTGAAACTAAATAATGCTAAAACTAAGTATCGATTAATTTTAGTTTCTAAGACATTTTCGATAATTGGGCTGCTATTTGGATTATAGGGGTCTCGTTTAATTTTCATTTTAAGACCGCACGCTTTATCTTGACTTTTGGAAACATTTTCGTATTTATTCAATATGGGGCTCAGTAGCTGCGTTACCGGGGGCTCGTTAGCGATTATTTTATTAATTTTAAGTGCGGTCGCTCAGGTAGAGATATATTTAAACCTTTTTGGATTTATTCGATACTAGGCTCAGTAGCAGCGTTCCCGAGGGTTCGCATACTGATTATACTATTAATTTTATGTAAGCTCGCTCAAGTACAGATTTATTTGAACTTTTTCGAATTTATTCAATACTAGGCTCAGTAGCTGCGTTACCGGGGGCTCGTTAGCGATTATTTTATTAATTTTAAGTGCGGTCGCTCAGGTAGAGATGTATTTGTACCTTTTTGGATTTATTTGATACTAGGCTCAGTTTCTGCATTACTAGGGAACGAATTAGGAGAATAAAACGAATTATGAACATATTTTTAAGATTTTTCCTCAGTACTCCGAAGAGGTCTCATGTAACCCATTTTTACGGCGAGTTGAAGTGGCTCCTTCCCCCAATCCGCAGACAATATTTCCTAGGATCATACCTTTACCATATCATTAACTCCCAACACCCTCCATACATTTACAGTCTCCTCCAATTTAAATCTTCAGTCCATTCACTTGAAACCAGATCCCGCCATTCCGACCTTTACTTTCCTACCCATAGAACTAAAACGTTTGATCGTTCCTTCCTTGTCCGCTCCTCTACTTTTTGGAATTCTCTACCTACTCATATCCGCCATGCTACTTCTCTCTCCTCATTCAAATCCCAACTTTTCCAATACCTTTTATTATCCCAAAAAGACGCTTAAAAACTGTGATATTTATATTCCTTACATCACACTTTGAAAGTAATATTTGTTCATAGTATATATTTAAATGATGTTATCTATTAATTTATATTTAAGTTTGTTCAACACAATATTTTCTAAGAATTGTTTTTTACTTTATATTGTATATATATATATATTTTTTTTTGTATATATGTGTGTATATGCGTGAGTAATATACACACATAAATTAACCCATAAATGTAATTAGTAGAAATTATGTTCCTTCGGTCTGTTGGCCAGACATGCTGTATACTTAAACTGTACAAAGCTGTTATTCCTAGGGGACCCAGTCCCAGAATAGAAATTATTTTCTATTTCTATTTCTATTCCATCTATACCAGATGTTTTTATTTAGTTTTAGAGACTTGATTGACTCGCCATAGCAGAAGTAATTTTTGTCCATGAGGTTCACTACCTCTCGAATTTCATCACTCTTTTCTGTTATTATCCGGCTGCAGTCTAATAGTCTATTACGTATTCCACCAATCTTTCCATGAGTTCCCTGTATTCTGTCAAGACTTCTCCATCTTCCTGAAATATTTAAGTTTAGCTGTTTTATCCTTTCGCACATTCTTGAGCGTTCTCTAAAACAGCTCCTGATTGCCCTTGTAGATTGCTTCCGGTTTTTCTTCAATGTCATCCCAAGCTTTTCCTTTTAGTTATTTCCTTTAGTTTTTTCCCCGGATCTTCATACTCCACGCAATGAGTCATGAATTTTGTTTAGAGGTACTTCTTCTAAATGATTTTTTATATTTATGACATACATATAGAACATTTTGGGTCCATTCATTACTAATTTATTTTTTATGATTTTCAGAATGTAAGTTCAGGAATAACATTTTTGCAATAAATACCTTTAAAAACAATAGGAAATTCCCTCCAACCTAATGCACGTGCGCAAGCACATGAGTAGGAGGCGAAATAGGAGGAAGAAAACATAAGTTAAGGTCTTTTAAACATAAATATGATGAAGGCGGACATGAATCTTATTCCAGAAAGGATATAAATGGTTTTTGTTTGTTAATAGTTTTTATTGATTTGAACATGGACAAAAACTTAAGACATGCGCAAACTTTATGACACAGGCCTAAGATCCATTATTAATCAAGGTTCTTTCATGTGCTCGTATAAATAATTAGGGTCGGTCTTGGGAATGGGCCTTTTATTGGGCAATCACGTCGAGGCAATAGAAGCTATTTCAAATGATCTAAAAAGGTAGGAAAGTAATTTAACCTTTTGTGTCACCGAACATCCAAAACATAATAGCCACTCTGTACATATTTGGTAAATGCAATATTAATAACGAAAAAGCAAAGTAAATGATTCCAAAGAAGGTCCAGTTTGCTGCTCCTTTTGGTCATCACTGTACAAACATTTACTATTTATACCGCAAACATTAAGATCAAGATTTTTGGAGGAAACGTGTTTTACCAATAAAAAAACTTCAACAAGAATGTGTGGCTTTTTATTGAACGAGAGCAAATGACGATTATCTCAAACAAGAATAGAGACGTATACCAAACAGCAAAACATGTAAATGGTTTTAATCATTTTGGGTTAGTAATCTCGGATAATTTATGATTCGACAAAGGATCTAACAACAGTCTTACATGAGATAAGAGTAAAATCGAAAAGTTGACAAAAGGAAATTGAAACTTTTATTTTGCATTCCATTTTTTGCTAAAAACCATTTCAATTATTGGTTGATTTTTTATAAACGGGTCATTGACCGAAGCCCAACTGATTTATATTATAAGTTAAATTCTTTTTTTATAAGTTAACAAACGAATTAAAAGATACCAGGAAACCATCTTTTTTTTTTTTTAATGTTGCCTTATACTGCAGTAAATCATAAGATTAGTAAAAATTTATCCGTAAGCAATGATGTTAGTTTCGCTGATTATATTAATAGGCGCATAGTATAAAATAATCAGTTTATTTTAATTAGTTTCTTCTTTAAGTCCTGACATCCCAGTCTAAGTTTCACACCCGACGTTTTCTTTTAAGAAATTTTCCTAATCATAAAATTTATTGCATAATATATTTTACGTTTAATCTATTTTTTTTCTTCCAAAACAAACAAATTATTTGTAACTATATTAAATATTTAACGCTTTAAAGAATTAAGTGTAGCACTCCACAAACCTTATTTCAAAATCTAGCATCTTTTACGTCACGAGAATATTTCTGTTCCATAATACTTACTTTCCACAACCGTTTATACTTCTAAAAGCATCGTTCAGTAAAGACTTGACAGATGCTACTGTCATAGTTCCATTGGTCGTACCGTGGGTTAGTCATTTCACTTCTTATCCATGAGTTTGTTATCATTGAGTTTTTAGTTCAACAGATATTGAAAGTGCAGTCCATAGACAATAAAGATGAGTTTTCTTAGCAAAGTTTTTCTTGGTAAAAAAGAAGAAAAAGCACCCACAGCTTCTGAAGCAATACAAAAGCTTCGCGAAACTGAGGATATGTTAATTAAAAAACAAGATTTTTTGGAAAAGAAAATCGAATCTGAGCTAAGTCTCGTGAAGAAAAATGGAACTAGTAATAGAAGAGGTATGTTTTGTTCCACTGACGTTAAATATCATTTGAGTTTAAGTTAACTGTAATGCTTGACTTCGATAAACAACTATGTAATCTCAGACAAATAACATAAAGTTAATATATTATTTCAGAAAATATTTTGTTAGTTTTGTTTATTCAATTTTCATTGAAGTACTTTCCATTTTTTCATTGTTATCATTTCTATAACTAGGTTAAGAAAATCACAAGTTATATTTTTTAAACAATTTTCTAGATTTTTATTGTGTTCAGTAATATAGGTATAAGTGTTAAAGCAATATTTAAATTGTTTCTTAATTATGCTTTTGTACCCATTTGTCTTTAACGTGCTTAATGTCAAAAGATATATCACTCAAGTTATTTAACACACTTACAAGATCTTGATTCTTAGATAAGATATTCCTAACTGAAAACCAGTATATTATTATTGATATTTATATTTTGCAGTCTTTGCAAATTTGAATTTGTAATTTTTAAATAATACCCGGTTTATGAAATGTTAAATCCTGCCTATTTTTCATTGAAATTTGTTCTAATAATTAACAATACATTTGCGTGGTTGTTTATTCATTGAAAGTTCCTTTATGCAGCTGTGGCTAATCGGACAATGCTTCAGCGGGAGTCCTAAATTTTGTCTATCGCGGTTAAATTAGGATAGGGATCTTTATCGAATACCTGACATCTCACAGGCTTAGGACCCCCTTTTTATGTCCTCTCTGAAGGACAACATATCTAAAGATTTTTTACACCCATTAAAAATCCTAGGGGCCACCTGCGGGTTCGAACCCGTGACCTTGGGCATAGAAAGCTGTGGTTTTTTTTTTATCACTTAATGTAATTTTTACTTTCTTCTAATGAATGTTCCTCCCAATTTTGTTTAAATTAACCTTCTACATTTATAAATGTTGTAACCGATAAGCTTGTTTAACTTCTCAATTATTTCTCACAAAAATATATTTAGTGTTGTGAATGAAATGTTATAATATTTATATTGTAGTTGATTGATCCCTGTTTTAATTCACCTTGAGTTATGAATTAAAAGTTAGTTCATACTGAACCAATTTGAGTTATCATGTAATATTTTTGATGCATCTACATAAAGCTTAAAGTCAAACATTATATGTTCTTACTATAAAAAACTAAAATAGATATGTTTATAATTTCTCAACCATAAGCCATTGAGGTATGTGTTTTTTTTTTTTTAATTGAAAAAAATAGTATATATTTAGTTTATTTTTTGTTTAAAAGGTTGTTGTTGTAATATGGATTTATAAGTAACAAATGAAATTTTGTTGTTCATTTCAGTTGCAATCCAAGCACTCAAAAGAAAAAAGAGGTATGAGAAACAGTTACAACAAATTGATGGTACTTTGGCTACAATTGAAATGCAAAGAGAAGCTTTAGAAGGTGCTAATACTAATACGGCTGTACTTCAAACAATGAAATTTGCTGCTGATGCATTAAAAACTGCCCATAAACATATGTAAGTTTATATATTAACTTTTTTATTTATTTCTTAAATTTTCTGTTATGTTGATCTTTGTTAACTGATCATGGTATTATTTTTATTGTTTCGATTTGTTATTGTTGGATAGATGTATTTATTATACTTATTTATATCATCTATATTTAAAAGTTTGTTAGATATCATAAATTCTTACTGTATATTTTTTATTTTTAGGGATGTTGACCAAGTTCATGATATGATGGATGAAATCGCTGAGCAACAAGATGTTGCAAAAGAAATATCGGAAGCTATTTCTAACCCTGTCGCTTTTGGAAATGACATTGATGAGGTACACAAAATCTTGTTTGATTTTATTTTTCAATTTCTGCAATTACCAATCGAGCCGTATTTTTAGTTAATTTGGATATGATTTAAATATTTGATATAATTTGAGTTGGGAAAACAGTTTATGTCTATTTAAATTATTTATAAATTAAATTTCTGGTGAGAAATTATAAGGTAATCTTGACATGCCACTTAGATAATCTAGCTCCATTAGGAGAGTTTTGGAAGAGCAGAAACAATTGAAAATCTGAGTGCTACAATCTCCGGGCTGTAGGGAAGATGTCACAAAATCTTTAAATTGTTGTCAGCATTTATGACATGTGTAGTCTGCATAATTATGAAAACAATCAACTTCCGATCAATGAATGTTTTCTTTTTTTTATGAACTGCATGCTTCATTCATTCTTATTAGTTATTTGCAGCAAAGAGTGAAAGTTTTTCTTTTTTTATGTGGCAGTAATAGATCGTTGTAGATGATTCTCTTATGATTTTGTTTTTTGACCTGTTTTCATATAAAATGCTCAAAGTTTTTTTTTTTTTTCATCATCATGACATAATATTTTATCTCTTTGTTCTGTATATAGGAGGAACTTGAAAAGGAGCTTGAAGAATTAGAACAAGAAGAGTTAGACAGGGAACTTCTTGGAACTGGTCCCACTGCTGATCAATTACCTGATGTTCCTGCTACTCAGTTGCCAGCCAAACCAAAGCCAATTGGTAATTATGATTTTAGTTTGAATTATACTTACCATAAATATTTGAGATAAGCTTAATAATTTACTTTCTTTATATTGATCATTCTCATAGGTACAATAGTTGATTGATTTTGAAATACTTAAATTAATAAAATATGAGCCATTGCATGGGTCTAGGGTTGAATTGTAAGATGTGTATGGCTTCTTATTCAATTACAGGACTTTTACAGCAATTCCACTTGTTATAGATTAGGTGATTTGTGACACTGTGGTGATTTGAATTTTAGAGGAATTTTACGATAGGGAATTAATTTATATTTTAAAATCAATATGGGGTTAAACTACGCTGACAAATTTATTTTTTAATTGAAACTAAAATATATCACAATAACCATTTGAAGAAGTACTGTTTAGTTTAATTTTTGACAAAAAATATTTCTTTGGAATAATTTTTTTATTTAAGTGGTTCTGTTAATTTTGGATTATTATTTAATTGAGTCTGTTAATTTTGGATTTTTAAGAAGTTTCGATCTTATGCACCTTCAACACATCCATAATAAAATAAAAGTTTTGGTAGTTTTACTTTTTATCCATTTTACATATATGATATGTGTATATAAAGCCAGATTAAAAATGCATTAAACTGTTACAATTTATTATATCAAGGAAAACAAATATCCTAGATAAAGCAATATCTTTCATTCATTCCTTTGAGACTTAAAAATTTGCTGATGCCTGAAAAACTTTAACTGTCTTAAATTTTATTTGTAAAATGATCCAAATTTAATTATAAGCATTTACTTTCCAGTATTAAGTATACAACATTTTAATTGTGGGTGAAGTACCGTCTGTTAAGACAAATTTATACTAATGACACTGTATTTTAACTCAATTCCTTGATACACGTTACTTCAGTTGACATTGAGCTTCAAGTCTATACAAGAGTTGATATTGAAATGCATGTCAGTAACAAGCATGATTGATTTAGTGGGTTTTTTTTTTCTATTTGAAAACATTTCCAGTATCATAACATTTATATTTTCTTTTCCAGCTATCTTTTATTTATGCTTTATGTTTTTGTTGATTGAATTATTTTTTGTTTTTATTTAGCATCAGAAGATGATGAAGAATTAAGACAATTACAGCAATGGGCAACATGAGTGAAACATCAGTATTAATATATTAAATCATATTGTTGAAATTAATTATATGTAACTACTTATCCTTTTTTTTCTTTTGTCTCTTTTTTTTTTTTTTTTTTTTTTTTTTTTGCTTTGTAACATTTTTAAATAAACTCGTTAAATAAATTGTATTTTGCAATCCCAAAAATCTTAAGTTTCTATGATTTGTGTGATCTAGCATTTTTTTATACTTCAGAATAGTAATACTAGTTTTAAGAACAATTATCTTGCCTTGATAATAATGTGATCTAGTATTGTATTATACTTATAAATAGTAATATTTTTACCAATACTTGTTTTGCTTTATTTTGGTTACATTAGTAATTTAACATGAGGAGTTACGTTTGAAAAGATATCAATCAAAACAACCACCTAATTGTCCAATGATAATAGGTTTGTTGTGGTGACTAATAGTATTCATGCTTTTGTTAAGTCTAAAAACAAGCATATCGATACCAGGTTTTTCAAAATACTTCGCCTTGTCCAAGTTTTTTAACAATGATTAGTTAATGCTTCATAAACTACCAGGTTAAAAGTCAAGTCTGGTATGCACTCTTTAACGCATTCAGCTCTAAAGTGGATTGTTGACACAAACCTTCTTTTTTTTTCGGCGAAACTTCTGTTAACCCCAAGGGTCTCAATTTTTTTATTTCTATAATAAGAGATCCAATCAGTGCTGATGAACAGCAATACTCATGTATAATATTGATCCATAGAAATATTTTTTGAATGCTATATTCTCTTGTGAATGGATGAATATACATCTATATTGGCTTTGTATTTCATGGTTATTCATTTAAAGAACTTCTACTTTGGCTATTTTATAACTTTAAATTTGTAAAGAAAAAAAATCATTGTTAGAACATAAATATATATTATTTATAATTTATCTTTTTTATCATTGAACATCACACTACAATTATGTTAATTTGAAAGAAAACAAAATAATTAGTTTAGCACATATATTTTATAATTTCAATATTCTTAATGTTTTTTATTCTTTAGCAAAATACTCTTAAGTAATCTTTCTAAACAACCTCTCTGTTTTTTTTTAGACATAAGTTTTATTGCAGGATCTTAAAAACATTTAGGGATAATCAGGAACTAAGATCATTGTGGTACCTATGTATAGAATGATATAGCATATTACTTGTTTTTATTTTCTTAATTACCAAGGAGAAAATTAGTACAAGGATTAATACTGTACCACACCATGTAAGAGCAGTAATAAATCTAAAACAGACCTGGAACCTAATTAATTTTTAAATAGTGATAGTGGGTTTTAGGGATGACAGGAATTTCAGATCACTATATAGAATGAAAGTAAAATAAAATTAGGACAGATTAATTTAGCACTTAAGTGGCATTAGTATTTTTAATTGTCAGATTTTGTGTAAAATTTAAAAATCATCTCAAAAGTGGTTAAAAAAAAAATACCCCAAATTTGGATGAGGATGTAAACATTTAAAATAAAGGAATATTTAAATATTAATGGAAGAGTGTGTTCACACAAATACAAAAATATTACTTATAGAAAGTTCAGGTGCAGTCATAAAAGATATCACATATAAATAAAGATCCTTATTAAAGTTTGATATCTGCAATAAACTGCACCCCCTACCCACTTCTCTTATAATTCATTCAATATAAAAATATTCCTTTTTTTTTTTTTTTTTTTTTTTTTTTTCATGGAATGGCGTTGCCAATATTACTATTCTTACTTCCCTTCATAACCCTTCCCTCCTTTCTTTCCTCATTTTCTCCAGTTTGCTCCTTCCTTTGGTGCAAACCACTACTTTTCTCGTATCTCTCTTTCTTGCTTGCAAGGTCTCTAATTTTTTCTAGTCTTTTCCTATAGTCATCCTAAGTCTTGGTCTGTTATTCTCAGTTTCTTCCCTTATCTGTATGAGTGTGTTCCTCAAATACAAAAACAATACTTATGGAAAGTTGGGGTGCAATCATTAAAGATTCTTCCTTTATTATGGAAAATAATATTTTTCTTTTTTCAGGAATAAAATATACTTTAATTTTTAACCATCCAATAATAGATGAAAGCTTAACCATATTTATTTCTAGCATTGTTTATATGGGGATAAATTAAAAACTGCATACATGATTTTTTTAAAAAAAAATATATACATTTGAATAAAACAATCTCATTTAATACATACAAAATATAATTAATGATTTAGCTTGACCATTACCCAGAATAAGCTTGGTCAACTAAAACATTTCAATATATACAATAAAATTACCTTTCAAAATATTTTGAAAAATAAAAGTAAAATGTGTCATTTTGGCTGAGATGAAAGGTATAATAGACATTTTACAGAGAACTTTTGATATGAAATTAGATAGGCTTTAAAGTAATTTTATTCTGTTTCACAGATTTATCACTTCAACCTATTTAAAAATTAGGACTATTTAGTGAATTCTTAATATCAATCCCAAAAGCAATAATTAAAATTTACTACAGCTAAATAAAGTTTTTTCTTTAAAAGTTCCCAATTAATTCATTTATATTATCTGTACTGATTTTGTTATGTACAGCCATTTCATCTTATTCCTCTCGGAGCTCGGCCTGACTTTGAACCAGATTTTCTTGATATGTTTCGCCATATCGCAACTTCTTCCCTATAAAAAAAAAAAAAAATTAGATAAGTTTCATATCATTCAACAAAATAAAGTATTTAAGTAACTGTCATTTTCTTTATGGAACTAATACATATACACTAAATAAGTCCACTCTGTGTTTTTGTAATAGGATGTACATATCACATATTAGAGATAAATACACAAACCTTTAGGGCAAGCAATATCTGGCCAAAACAGAACCTTTAGTAGATAGATAAGACACAAAATCCTATTTTATAATGATATTGATTCACTAGGACAGAAAGGAGGAGAGGGGCAGTTAGAGCCTTATTAAGTAATTTTACTTTCACTTACTATATATAGTTATATAATATATATATATATATATAATATATATATATATAGTGTGTGTGTGTGGTAACTCCCGGGCGGAAAAGGTAAGTCCTATGAAACTGAAATTTCATATTTAAGACAACTATACGCCCGAGACGTGACAAAACTTTCATCAAAATGAGCTTACCAGAAGAGGCACTTTATACCATGCATTTTGCACCTTTTTTCGATTTTCTCGAAAACGGTTCCGACGATTTTGATTAAACTCGCTATATCGATGTAAAATTTAATGGGCTTTAATATCATGTAGGCTTTATTTGGATAAAAATGTTTTGACAGGGCTTAAATGCCGATACTTTTAATTTTCTTCCCCTAAAGTACCTTTAATTTTGTAGATTCAATAATAATAACTAGATTATCTTGTTAACACTGATGAAAAACAGGTAAATATATAAATTGAATAAATTCGATACCCAACTAAAGGAGAAAACAGAAAAAATATTTTTTTAATGCAATTTTTCGTTTTTGAACATAAGAGGAGTAATATACATGTATGATATACCGTTGGAAAGCTAAAGATTTTAGAAAAAATATCATCTCATACACAAGCTTTTAAAAGTTAATAGAGAGTTATGAAAAGAAGATAAAACTAATTGATTATTTAAGATAATAATATAATAGATTTTTTAATAAAACACATGTTTCTATATAAATTCAATTTGATTAATTCCTTAATAGTTTCACGTATTTTTATCTCTAACTGTATTTGGAAATTCTTTCATTGATTTTAAAAATGGAGGTAAGTGAAAGTCGTGTGTTGCCCGCACCAGATTTTTTGTATTTGTGATACCATTTCTACCATTAAGGTGAATACAAATAATGTTTTTATGGCAGTTTTAATTAGGCACTACAGAAAGTAAAATAATATAAGATAAAAGAAAAGATATTGGATATAATTAATTAGTTGACCGTTGAGAATTATTAGAAGGAATTAGTCCAGGTGGCGGTCGATGAATGAAACAATTAGATAGTTTCATTCATCAACCGCCACCCAGACTTAGAAAAGAAAAAATAATTAAAATATATTAAAAGTCAACCACTGGGTCAACAGACATCATACTGAGCATGAATCAAATAGAAATAAAACTTCTCTCCAAGCAATTCTCTCTGCGTATTAACGGAAACTAACCAAATTAATAGATATATTAACATAACATACATAAAAATCTTACCTGTTCAATTGAAATTTTCATGAAAAATGAATTCCCTGTTGGTTAAATGCTTCCAGAACCCTAAAAAAGTAAAATTTAAATAATGATATATAGTTGTAAAAGTACTTTTTTACAATAAACATCATATAATGAGATAATAATAATTAGATTAGCAATATTTACACTAGGCATGCAAATATGCACAAAATATAAAAAAAAGAGTGCATCACAGAGCAGAGGGGTTGGTTTGTATCTATATTGCTCTTCATGCATTTATATCGAGATTTATAAGTTATAGTGGATGTAATTAGTTGACCGTTTGAGAATTACTGGAAGGAATTAGTCCGGGTGGCGGTCATTAAATGAAACAACTAAATAGTTTCAACTATTTTATTGTTTGCCAACGTTTCGACCCCCTTTGTGGGTCATCATCAGGGCGCATGGTGGGAGAATGGAAACTAGCTAAAAATGGAAACTAGTTTCCATTCTCCCACCATGCGCCCTGATGATGACCCACAAAGGGGGTCGAAACGTTGGCAAACAATAAAATAGTTGAAACTATTTAGTTGTTTCATTTAATGACCGCCACCTGGACTAATTCCTTCCAGTTTATAAGTTATAGTTCAGCATGGTTGACTACTTCGTCGAACATACATCTAGATATATTTTTAAAAATTTGTTTGTGCCATAATTATTACAAAATGCATTTCTTACTAAGTAGATAATTAATTTGATGAAGTGATCAATTACATAGATTTTCTAGCCCATCCAACATACGATTAGTTTTTGTTATAACTAATTTGTCATGTCTCGAAAATACATTTCTTGCAGCAATATTAGAAATCCTTACTAATTACCGCTAGAAGAGCAAACGTCCAACAAAACCACGTGGAGGCTGGCGGCCCTTTGCAGGTTAAGTGCAAATTGATTTGAAATAAGACTAGATTGAGTTAATAATAATTATATTATGTAATTAAATAGTGAGGTTATACAATTTTCTTATTTACATCAAAATTTTGTTTTAATGTAAAATATCTACGGTTTTTTTATTTCTTCTGCTATGAGTGAAGGAATATATAAAATTTCAATATGAAAATATTTAAGGCAGTAATAAAAGATTAAATTGTAAAAAAAAAAAAAAAAAAAATTGATCAAAACCATATCAAGCAGATTGAGGACTCCAAAGTCTTAAAATTGAGAAAATGTAAACAAATTAAGATGTGATTTCTTCAATGATTGCAACCCGACCAACTTCTACTAAAGGGTTGTCAAGAAAATAAAGCAAGATTTTAGGTCTGTCTATAAGTACCCGTCTATATAGTAAACTGTTAAATATTAACTGAATCATTCATTTGTATGAATGTACAACTTATTAATCCTCAGCCAAAACAAAATGTTTCTTTACCTCTGTAGCATTTAGGAAAATAATTCAGTCTATACTAAGTTTTCAAAGCATGATTTTCATATAATTTTATTTTAAGAGTTGAAACTGGTGCAAAACTGCCAGGAATGTCAACAAAGTATAGGGTGAGGGCAGAAGTAGTGAGTGTACCATTCAATGGTGATCAAAAAAAGTTTGATAGGGAGACCAACCTTGATAGGGATGCTCTGTGAGGTTTGGTAGAAGAAAATCCTAGAACAACCGTAAAAGAACTTACATGGAACTCAATTTAGGCAAATTGACGGTCACTGACCATCTCAAGGCAACTGGAAAGGTGAAAAACAAAACTCAAAAGTTGAGTTCCCCACTCATTAAAGGACTTCCAAAAAAAATCAGGATTATGAAATATCTGCCTTACTTCTTTGACAGAATAACAATGATCCATTTCCTTTCAGAATTTTAGCTTGTGATGTAAAGTGAATCTTGTATGATAAAACCAGACATTCTAAAGAGCTGCTCAACAAAGGAAAACCAGCACATTATTTTCTAAAGCTCCAAATAGATAAGAAGAAACCGATGGTTACTGTTAGTACTTGTTAGGCTTCATTAGCTTTTATTCACTACAGCTTCTTGCATCCTGGTAAAATCATCAATGCTGAATTATATTGTAACTTAATTAATATAATGCATCGGAAATTAGTAATAATAAAGTCAGCTTTGGCCAATCAACGATTATGTTGCACGACAACGCTCGGCAACATGTCTCATCTGTGATTCGACAAAAATTATTGGGAGCTTGGCTATGAGCTCTGCCTCCTCCCTTCTCTCCTGAACAATCTCAAACTAATTACTAGTTTTTATATACCTAGACTACTTTTTACAAAATTTACTGATTAAATAGCTTTATAAAACGTGTTTTATGAATTCTAAGGATCCTAAATTATATTTAGAGGCTTAGGAAAGACTGCCAACACCCTACTAGGTATATTTTGAAAGTAATAGCGACTATTGTAAACCAAGAATAATTTTATTTTCCTTGGAAATCGTAATTCTGCATTATTTCTGGAAAACCCAACATAATTCATTCTACATTCAACTACTCTCCCATCAATAAGAAAAACATGTATCACATAGCACACAGAACATAAATTTTTGATGTTACCTTAAGAAGTCATCAACATCCATAGTCCTTGCACGGAGATTATTTGCATTAACATCCATCAGCACTGAATTTATTTTTTCTATCATATCAAATCCTGGTGGTAAAACCTAATGAGTAACATACCGTTCAAAACCATATAATATGCATGAAATTTTAATATTTAAAATGATAACCTAAAATGTTTAAAACAGTGTACACTTAAAAACAGGCACACCATTAAAATGTTTATAAAACATTATTTAATTAATTGAAATTAGTATAAGACAATGATTATTTTATATATATTCATATTTAAATAAGAGAATTGATGTTTATAGGTAATAAGTCATTAATGTTAATTTTTGTTACTATTGGGTTGATGCAAAATTAATGCAGGTTTCCTCTATTGCAATATCTTAATTCCAATTGTGTAAACAAAGCTAATCCTAACATTGATCATTATTATACCAAAACAAACCTTATCTAATACCCTCTCTTTCACTATGAATTTGTTTAGTAAAATCGTTTTGTTCAGTGTGTTCAAAGGTCTTGAATCGAAAATGTCAAAGTGCGATTTTCGTCAAATTTATTTTTACGAATTTAAATTAGGGCGCAGCGCTGCGCAAACGGCTCGTAATATTAATGAAGTGTGGGGTCAGGGGGCTATTAATGAGTGCACGGTGCAGCGTTGGTTCCAGAAGTTTCGCAGAGGAGATTTCGACCTCGAAGACAAGGAAGGTCGGGGCCGTCATCTTGCTCTGGACAACGACCAGCTGAGGTCAAAAGTGGAAGAAGACCCAACCAAAACCACACGAGAAATGGCGGCGGAACTCGGTGTGAACCAATCCACAGTTGTACGCCACTTGGAAGCAATTGGTAAGGTAAAAAAGTTGGCCAAGTGGGTGCCAGTAGTAACGCCAGACCACACGTTGCACAACCAACGCTTCGACGACTGCACGAGTTGGGCTACGAAGTTCTCCAACATCCGCCTTATTCACCTGACCTCTCTCCTACAGACTTCCACTTTTTCAGGCATCTGGACAACTTTTTGAGGGAGAAAAATTTTCAAAACCAGGACGACATTGAAAATTCTTTTCGTGATTTCATTGAGTCCAGGGATTCGGATTTTTTTTCTGGTGGAATAAGAAAGCTTGTTGAACGTTGGCAAAAGTGCATTGATTCAGATGGAAATTATTTTGATAAAATATATATGGTTAAAGTAAAGATATGGCGTATTTACAATACCTACTAAAAACCTGCATTAATTTTGCATCAACCCAATATCACACGCTTATAGTCTGATGAATTTATCCCTGAGGTGAATTATTCATTCTAATAATATATCAACAACTATTCTGTAAACTCTAGTTATAATTAGATTAGTGCTGCTATACTACTACTTTATGAATATAAAAGAAAATATTTTTTATTATCAGTATATTCCCCTGTATTATATTTAAAAAAGTGAGCATACTGCAAAAGATCAAAAATGATTACAGAACTTATAGGGACTATGCATTAAATGAACATATCAGCCAAAATTAGTTGTCCCAATTCTGTTCAGAACATTTTGAAATCAATGATGCCCTAGTGTCTGTTTGCCAATATCAAAAACCACTTAAATAAGTTCTTTGACAATGAGTATCAGACTTTCCATGAATGTGACATTATTTAGTAGTTGGAAAGATGAAAACAGGTGAAACTGAATAATGATCAATACTTCCTAGATTAAGATAATAGATAGATCTATAATAGATCAACCCAATTTTGTATCAAGTTGAAAAACTGAAAGGACTTATTTGCTAACCCAACCCACAATAATTAATCTTAAGTCAGTTATTTTACTTAATGCTAAACAACTGTCAAATTAATTTTTTTTAAATATATTTATACTTACAATATTATTTAGTGAAGCATAAGACTTATAATTCTTTTCCAACACGGCAACTACAGCCGTTTGTTTAAAAACTGCACTTAGTTGTTTATTTTTTCTGATAAATGCAATTCTAGTAAATCCATCCCATTCACGGAAATTTATGTCTGGGGGAGGATTTTTGGGTTCTAATCTAACAACATTGGAATCAACCTTGGGTGGAGGCTTGAAGTTATTTTTTCCAACCTTGAATCAAACACACTTATGAAAAAAAGGTCATAAAAATATTTATATCAAATATGAATTACAACAATAGTGAAGAATTTTAACATACTTTCATAAGTATATCAACTTTTGCTAAAAGTTGAGTATTAATAGACAATCTGCAATATAATTTGTCACCAGGCTTAGCTATAAGTCTATAGGCAAATTCCTTTTGGACCATAAGAACTGCACATCGAAAAAAAGGTCTATGTAATAAAAGTTTAAAAATTAATGGAGACGAAATTTGATAGGGAATGTTTGCCACACAAATATTAAAAAATGGCAATTCAGATTTTAACACATCACCAACTTTAATTTCCAGTTTCGAATGGTACGGTGTGCCAATAAACCTTTTTTCCAATTCTCCAACCAACCTGAAAAAAAGAGTAAAATAACAGTAAAAGAGGTGGAAAACGAGAAAACAGTTTATATCACTAATGCTTATAAACAATATATATTTTTTTAAATTTAAATTTTAGTCTTTGGCCTCTAACAGTCATTAGCGCCTAAAAAGGTTAAATTCATAAATTTAAAACTTCATAAAATTAACTTAGAACAAAATCAATTATTTTTGCTTTGATAAATAGAAGTATTTGAATATTATGACACAAACATACAATGATCATTGATCATCAAATGTGACTTGTATTAGCTAAAACAAAAAAAAAATCAGTTAATGTAAATACCAAAATTGACAAAAAGGAAAATCAGTCCCAATTATCCTTAATTGGTGAGACAAAGAGTCAATTGGTTAAACCAACATTCTACTGGTGCAATAAAACACAAAAAAAGCCTTAAATTCAATTATAAGTTCATGTAATGTTATTTATTCTATCTAAAAATTAAAGTTTCAAAATATTAAAATTAAGTATTATATGGGTAGAGTGAGGACAAACTCAGCATTCATGTACTTAAAACTGTCAACAGTCACTAAACAATAACATCTCACATCCATATGGCAGAAATTTGTGAATTAAAAAAATAAATACTATTGACAAGGCTTAATAAATGAAGTTTTTAAGTATTTGCTAAGCCTGGCATAATCTCTCCAAAACTTGATGCATTCACTGCAGCTGTTTCAAATAAAGCTCAGACAGAATTTCCTTAAACAACAAACTCTTAATGGACTACACATTTGAAATTCCAAAAATCTGAAAGGATTTTCTTTTTTTCAAATTGACTTTCCTTGATACCTAAAGAGATGGCTTGTCCCGATCTGTTTACAGTTCAGATTAAATGTGGGTTTCTTTTCAACTTCACATACCAAACAGTTTCGGCAGCTGCTAATTGTCTTTTCCACTAATGTCACAGAATTACTTGAATTTCATACCTTAACATCATTTTTATAAAAATAATGACAAACAACTGCATAAAACAAACTGTAAAGATTAAAAAAGAATTTACAATGTTCTTGCTGGAGGTTTAGGAAGTTCAAAGTTTTATTTAATTTTTAATGAAGAGCAATAGTTAAATATCCCTGACGAGTAATAATTTAAAGAGAAGGAGAAGTTAGTAGAATGTCAGAGGGCTATAAAGCCATTATTTATGGCAAGTGATCTGTTGTGATCACCGAGTTACTGTTTTTGGTGTGTTGCAGGATGCAGAAGTGGGTGTTCTATTATTTTATAATATAATAGAAGCCACAAAATGGTGGTTAAGGCAGTTGTTGATAAAAGTAATTATAATAATATGGTTTCTAATAAAAGACGGTTCAAAATAGAACTTGCGAAGGTAAGGACAAATTTTTGAATTTTTTATATATATACATATATATATGATTACCAATACCATTTTCAAGAATATTTTTAAGAATTACTTTCCTTAAAAGTTTTACAAATGAATAAAAACCATAAATGTTAAAACAACACATGAAGAATTGAAAAATACTATTAATAATATTTTATTAGAAAGGTTAATATACAAGCCAAATGTAAACACTTGGTTAAGCATTATAGCCAAAATGTACTTCATAATACTATGTAAAGAGTGGCATACTTGACAAACATTAGTAAGACATATAGATTTATTTTTGGCATTTTAACACCCATCTATTATAATAAATGTATACTTTGCAACTCATGCTCTACCCACAGTTAGCAGAAAATGTATTTTTATCTGAACTGATACATTATGCATCAACACAAAATATCTAATAATATACTAAAACAATCAATGCAATAAAATAAAAACAACAAACCTGACATCTATTTCATAAGCTAGAACTCTTTTTCCTTTTTCTAATAACTTAGATGTTAGATTTCCAGTACCAGGACCAATTTCCAAGACAATATCCGATGGATATATAGATGCTTTTTCTACCATGCCAGTGATGATAGCAGGATTTTTAAGTATATGCTGACCAAAATTTTTATTAAACATGATTCCTAAAATATATTTATATAATTAGATTGATACAAATACTATCATTAATTTTTAACTGATGAAACAAAAAGTCATCATACTAGAACAAATTTAATGGTAATTGGTCACTTATTACAAATCACATTTATCATGGTGATTAGCTGCAAAGAATTATGGAATAAGTTGTTATCCAGAATTTGTTAACAGAGATCAAGATTGTTTTCAAAAAGATAATTTTTTTAATTAATTATAGAGATATTTACAACTGTATTAAAAAAAAAAAATACATCAAGTAAATGTGAACATTGAGATATGGACATGATAGGCATGAGAAGAATCTACCCAGCACTTCAAAGATTAATCAGATAAGTAGGTCTTAAGGCCATCGTCTTTTCAGCCACCTCGGAGGATGATCAGGAATAGAAGGAGATGAGAGATTGCCGACAAGTGGGTTCGGGTGGACTGGTAATTTGGAGTGAAATGAAGTATATCTAATTCGGGCTAAGTCTGCAACTAATGGGATATTCAGGTCTTTATGGATTATTTTATGGTGACAAAGTAAGGGGCATTTAAGATCTTTTGGAGGATTTTGGATTGCAAGGATTGGATGTGAGAGGAATTTGATGGCTTGGTGGATCCGCAAAGTTCAATTCCATATGTCCAAATAGGTCTAAGTATGGTAATATAAATTAGTTTTGCAGTAGGTGGTAAGTTTTGAATGTTTCTCAAGTAAATGTTGAAATAAACGATATCTGCGAGCTGTTTCTTGTTGTTTCAGTCTGGTATGAGGATTCCAAGTAAGTCGTCTGTCAAGATGCAGTCCAAGGTAACGGATCTGTTTAACTGAGGTGAGTGGAATATTGCCAAAGGATATAGTGGGACAGGCAGACATAGGTTTGCGGCGAAGGGTAAAGGTAATTTGGTGGGATTTATTTTCATCCTCCACTTTTGACAACATTCATCAATGGCAGCAATGTGAGACTGAAGGGTTTGGGAAGCAATAGTTGGGTCGTTGTTTACAGATAACACACATTTGTTTAAGAACAGGTTGTGAATGCATGAGAAGTAGAACTGGGCTGTGATCTGAGGAGAGGTCATCGAGGGAGTTGATTGTAGTTTGAGCGGAGGGAATTTGGGAACTAATTAAGATGTCAAGGATATCTGGACGTTTTTTTAAAGGAAGTTGGCCAGTACGTGGGATTCTGGGGAGACAAGATGGAATAGCTATTGGAGGTTGTGACTCCGGAAAGAATCCTGCCACAAGAAAAAGATAATGAATTATTGATTATGCGTTTTTTGTTACATGAAACAAATATTCAGAACTGGATAGTGTCCAGGCTAAAAACCTTTTGACTACCATCTCTTCCAGTTAATAGCTCACCGTCTCCTGGTACTACTAAAGGAACCAGATGTGCAACCCTTATACTGGCCTGTCGGAAGGGTTATCGAAACGTATCCAGGACCAGATGGAGTAGTCAGGGTAGTGCAGATAAAAACTCCTGAAGGCACATACAAGCGCCCAGTTTGTAAACTAGCCCCGCTGCTCCCAGAGTTATAGTAAATTTAGAGTCAATTCTTCAATATCTCTAAGAAATATTTGTTACTTTGTATTTTTTCTCAATTTTTTCCCTTCAAAGTGGGAAAATTTAATATAAATTTTGGTGGGCGGTTATGTTCAAGCTCATCTTTTAAAATTTTATATATATATATTTTTTTTATATAAGAGAATTATTTGAACAGCAACACAACTGTGTACAGCTATAATACTCTAAGTATAAACAAGCACTAGTATTAGCGTCCCCTCCACGCTCGCCTCAGCCGTTTATCTCTCTCTTCTCGCCCAGTCTTCGCCCCAGAAAGACCTCATCATAGTGCACATTTTTGGTTACTGCAACCATCTACATTGAAGCCAACCCAACCGGGCCCGGCCTCCAATATATCGGCACGCCGACCTTTTCTTACATGTAGCAGCGAGGGAGCCACCAGGTGTACAAATCGTACTGTATAGACATTTTTTTTTATTATATATTAATTTTTTTTCTATAATTTTATTAGAGCAGTTTTTTAAAGATTTATTTTCTTTTTTTTGTTAATAATTAGGAATATCAATTTATGTTATCTTTATTATATTAAAAGTGTATAACAATAATTTTCGCCTTTTTTTCTTTTAATCACCTTAATTATAAGTAAAATTATAACAAGTTTTGAACCAGCATTTATCATAGGGAAGAAGGATAGTGGTAAATATTTCAACACCGCCCCTTCCCCTACAACATCAATATAGTAAGTTCAATCAAAATCATTAGAGATGTTTTTGGGAAAATTGTAAAAAGGTGCAAAATGCACAGTGTACCCACTTCTGGCTAGCCGATTTACATAAAAAAGCTACTGCGACATCCCAGGCATATAGTTGTCTTATATATGAAATTTCAGTTTCGTACTTTTTGTTTTTGTGCCATACTTACCATACACAAAACTTTTTATAGGACTAGTTCATTTGTTTTCAAAGGACTGTAAAATGGGTATTTCCTTATAAAACTTAAATTAGAAAATATTCACGTTTGCAATACTTTCCTTTTCTGTCCATTTCATAAATAATAAATGAAAGTAAAAACATAAGACGAATGATAAAGTTACATGAAATATAAATATATTATATATACAAAAACTTTATATTTAAAACCAGCAATGGCTCGCCTGTCACTATAATCATGTAGTGTGCCCTAAAGGATAAATGCATGAGCAGCACTAAAGAACACTAGATGCAATAGCAAGGCAAAATCTTCAGAATCTTACAGGTACGCTACACAATGACAGTTTCAGCAGTGATAGTACTTTCAGGATAAGTGAGGAAAGTGTGATAATGGCCTATCTACAACCATTATAGTAACCTAGTCAAAAAAAGATAGGCTAAGAGCATTGCTGTGATCCAGCAACTATCAGAATAAATCTAACAATATATAGTGTACCACGGAATCAAGGTGAAGTAATACCAAACTAGCTAACCTCAAAATACCAAATAAAACATAAAACACAATGGTAAAAACCGAAATATAATACTATTAATATTAAAAATAAAAAAAATAACTATCAATAAAACACAAAAAAAAGTTTGTTTTCAAGTTTCATCCCATATTTTAATAGAAAAAGTAAATAGGATAAGTGCCTGCCAAAGTAATAAAAACAAATCTGGTGTGGGGAACACACAACTTTCACTAACCGCCGTTGTTAAAATAGATTAAAGAATTTTCAAATACAGTTAAAGACAAAAAAGGAGTGAAACTAATAAAGAATTAATTAAATTGAATTTCTATAAAAACGTGTTTTATTAGAAAATCTATTATATTATCATCTGAAATAATAAACATTAGTTTTATCGGCTATTCTTCACTCTTTATTAACTTTCACATGCTTGTGTAAGAGATATTTTTTTTTTAAATCTATAAGTTCCCAAAGGTACATTACAGAGAAGTATTACTGATCTTATGATCAAAAACAAAAAATTGCATTAAACAAATATTTTTACAGTGTTCGCCTCAAGTTAGAGATCAAATTCGTTCAACTTATATATTTACTATTTTTTCATCATTGATAATAGGATTATATTTTTTTTTTTTTAATCGGCATTTAAGCCCTATCAGACTATTTCAATCAGAATGAAACCTACATCATATTAAAGCCAATTAAATTTGACATCGATAAATAGAGTTTAATCAAAATTGTTAGTGCTGTTTTTGAGAAAATCGTAAAAACATGCAAAATGAATGGTATTATAGTACATCTTCCAGTCAGCTGATTTTGATGAAATAGGTTCTGTAACATCTCAGGCGTTTAGTTGCCTTAAGTATCAGTTTCACAGACCTCACACACACAGACCTACTTGCGGGACTTGGTTATTTGGACTCAGGGGATCCTAAAGCGTGTATTTCGGATGAAAACTGGAATTGAAAAATTTTGACGATCACAACACTTTCCCTTACTATATATTACATATATAAGTAAGTGAAGGTAAAAGGGATCTACAATACTGACATACTCCTCAAATGATTTTAAATCATTAGAAAAGTACCAGATCATTTATCACCGAAGAAATTAAAAACAATACAATATAAACAGAAAGTCAACAAACTTTATAATTTTCCTCCAATAGCTTATATTGAAGTATTGTTAACTGATTGTAACAAAACCGATAATAGTAAAACCGACATTAATCTTGAGTAACTAATAAATAATGGTATTGCCCGATCACAAGAGAAAATAAAGTAAAATTTCAACTAATTTGTTAGTAATGAGATTACTTAGGCAAGTACACTGTATAAAATTTATTTAAATCATAGGCAACTATAATAAACTCACCATGCTTTTCGACAGACTTATGAACTCGATGTTTTTTGTCAACCTTAATTTTCCCCATCCTTAATAAATGAAATAACACAAGGTTTATGAAGCAACTGTCCTAATTAAATTCAACCACGCTGAAAACTCACATGTTATAAACAGTAATCACAAGCAAGTCGTTCAAATAACGTAGTACCTACCAAGGAGGTTGTAATAGTATACTATTATATTTCTAATAGAGCAATATGGCGGGAAATTCTGATGACTCATGATGCCTTTGGCCCATTGTTGTTGTACTTAGCTACAAAAAAACATGTATATGCTAACGTACTAGGAGACGTTGTCCAACGTATCGCTTGAAAAAGTAGTTAGATATGTTCGAACAGAAGAGAGAGAAGGTCGATAAAAATCCTTAGGCAGAAAATATTTTTATCATCGGTAGATCGCTTAGCGGCGTAAAGAAGATTTTCTGGCTCTAAAAATTCGCCGCGGAACATGGAAATTTCTATAAATAAGAGCAAAGTATATGGTCGTCGGCCTTTTTGTGTCCTTTTTCATCCTGGCTTAAGACAGGCCTCGGCGGAGTTTTGTTTTAAGATGTTTAACTTTATAACTTTTCCTTACCTATTTATGAAATATATAGTAAGATAAAAAATCACGATCCTGAAAATTTATCGTAAAAATCTGTAGGCTGAATCGGGGTATGGAAAATCTCGTTAATACCAATCTCCTAAAGTTAGACCAAAAGATCAACATCGTAAATAGATATGTTTTTCCCTCCATTATATATCCATTGCAGACAGCATCGCTGACAAAACTGCGCCCATCTTTACTTGAAGCGATCGACGTTATAATTCGTAGATGCAAAAAGGCTATCACAGGATTGCAGGCAAACTCCTGCTCCTCTATGCTATACTCGCCACGACGATACAGGGGTCTAGGGCTTTTGCGATGTCTGTGGGCAGCTCCTCTTCAGCATTGGGCGACTTCCCAAAGATTGGCCGGAGTAACAGACGCCCTGTTTCAAACTATTTTCAACTTAAGGGAGCAGATCCATGAGTGCACCGCACTATTGCAGATCGAAGGAGATACTATGGAGGCCCCTCTCACGGTAAAGAAAGTAAGACAGTTCTTGAGGGAAAAGTCTTTCGAAGAGTGGATCCGATGCAAGTGGCAGGGCGTAGGAGTGGTCCATTTCAAATTAAACCCATGCGGTAATAGATTTATGTTTGATCATAGGGTTCTTACAGGATCGGAGTGAACCAACGCACTTAAACTAAACATGAACTACGCACCACTTCGTGAAATCCCGGGATCGAGGTGCCAGGTTAATGAAGCAGTTGGACCCCTCTGCCGCAGATGCGGTTGAGAGTCAGAAATCCCTACACATGTGTTGGGTAAATGTCCACATAACATGCTCCTCGTTACCCGCCGGAACAACCGCATAAAGAAGGAGATAGCGGAACTGTTGGAAAATAAAAAATAAAAATGTTTCCACGAAGTGTTGAAGTGAGTGTCGGGTGAAGTGCTTCCTCACCCGAAACCCCCGCAGGAAGGTTGCTGCTCATCAGACCTTAACTATTCATTAATATATTTATTTACATATCCATTACAATATATAATAGAAACATTACAGGAATATTATTTCACGTGCCAAATGATGAAACTAAATTCTGGATCGAGAGCGAACCTGCGCCAGTTTTACCGTATATTGATAAATAAAATAGATTAGGTAGTATGTGATAAGATGGCCCATCATTTTATTATGATGTAACGGTTGCACTGTCAAACAAAACACGGAGGTTGCACGACGGTTTTCAGATCCCTCAGTGTTGCCAGGTGGAAAGTAATTTATATTATTAATATTAATTTTTTACCTGCAACGCTGAGGTAACCAGCCAATTACCTGCATGGTGTGCATTGTGTGTACGTTTTGTTGTAGCGATCTAATAAAAAATCGTCGGTGTGTGGACCTAAAAAACATTTTTTAAATTTTATTTCATTATCTAGCAAAAGTTCATTTTTTTTTCAAATTTCTTATTTTCTACAATTTTTATTGTGATAAATCGTTTTCTTTTAGTTAATTAAAGTAACTTTTATTTTCGAACTTTATTTATTTTATTATTTTATAATACCCATCAAAATACAATAGGAACCTCTTGTTTATAAAACTCATTTTTTTTTCATTTGTTAGCTAAGTTCTTCGTCATTAGCTATTTTGGAATGTAATTATAGTTTTAAACAATTAATAAATAAAAATGACCAAGAAACTTCAGCCTATCTGACACATCAAATAAAGCAGTAGACAATAAAGTAAGCCTTCAGTGTTACAGTGTAACACTGCGAATATTACACAATCAGGTTTGTTATTCAATGTCGCTATGTAGATTTTTATGGGTTTTTATTACAGAAATTCGATGATTTAACAATTGTTATCATAAGATTAATATGAAAGAAGAGATGGTTTAGGTGGCGGTCAAAAAATGATAAGATAATTGTGAAAACAACTTTAATACTAAACTTTTCGACCCACCTTGCGGGTCTTCATCTGGGCTTCTCGCCACTGATAAGTACGGAAGTTGAAGGTTATAATAAACCCGATGAAAAGGAAACAAAACTTCATAAGAAACAAGTAAGTTAGAAGTTGGCGAGAGAATGCTCAAGAGCCGGAACTTACAAGGAGACAGTTTTTTCATTCCGTCCATACCGAACTTCTTGAGCGAAAAGAACGGACAAATCTTCGAAATTTCTGAGGAGAATGAGGAGAGAAATTTTTTATCATATTTTGGAAGCCTCGATATCCTGTAAAGAGATCATTCCTTTACAATAGTAAAGAATACCTTTTCTTCACGTTCTGAGCCTGACGACTTTACACGCTCATTTGATTCGCCGCGATGCTTTCAGCTCAAATATACTCACAGGGTACAAGCTCCGTAATTCCGCATTGTGCAACCTTCTAAATTTTCCATTAGCCTCATCTCTGTTTGGACTAAATATTTTTTGTGGTTGCTTATCCTCGAAAACCTTATAACCTTTCTTTCTTGATAGAAACCGCGAACGAAGTAATTTCGCAACTGAATAATAACACTCATTTTCCGCCTTAAACCGCAACTTAATTTCCTCCTTGATTTCAATTTGTTTTCCAGTTTTCATAGAACCTAAATACTTAAATTTCTTTTGGTGTTCAAATGTATAACCTGATATATCAACATCATCAAGATCGTCACCATTTCTACTAATAATCAAATACTTCTCTGTATCCTTACTTGTTTCAAGCACTTTTTCTTTACCAGTTTTTATTAGTGTACTTGTATTTAATTGTATAATTTCAGCGTCCTTTACCCAGCAGTACCAAATTATCGGCGTACCCAATAACTAGAATTTTACCAACAAGATTTAATCATCTCTTGGTACGAGACACATTTTCTATGACATATTCTAATGCTAAATTAAATAAAAAAGGTGAAAAACCTTGTTTCAAATCCGACCGTACCTCAAACCTTTCGGTGTAATTATGACCGATTCTAACTTAATGAATGATTCGGACTTGCACATCACTACAAGATTTAACAACTTTCTAGGCAATTCCTGTTCAATCACGATGTTAGAATTGACAATTTTATTACGGGACTTAGTTCTTTAAGAATAACATAAATGTCACAAATAAAGATAACATATCTGGCCAGAATACTTTTAATAGATCTAATTATTTCACCTAGTATTTATTTAATTTATATATTTTGTTTACTTTGTTTTTAATATAATTAGACTTTACCATATTTTGTTTTTAAATATTGTAGGAATGTGATCTTATAACACTATTACTATTGTCCAGTTGAGACAAATTATAATATATCTGCATAAAAAGTTTATTGAAAAAAAAATTATTTACATACGCAAAGGAGGTAGAGAATGAAATTTATATTTTTAAAAAATGATAGTAATAAATTATAAATAAATAAATACACATTACAATGAGAAGTAAAAAACAACTAATTTTGAATAAAAAAAAACGTATTCGGTGATTATAATGATTAAGTAATTTCAATCAAAAGTATAATTTAAAATAAACAAGCGTCTGTTCGGGATGAAAGGTGTTGGAAAAGGAGATATTTGAGCGTGAATAGGAAAGAAGCACGACGTATATTGGAAGGAATGGGATTCCAGAATGCAGTGGAAGTGGTAAGAAGTCTCTAATTCTGCAGGATGGAACTTGAAGTTCGGTGTGGCGCGATCTTGTTTCCAGCAAATACACCGAGGATTTAAATTGAAGGAAACTTTGGAGATAGGAAGGATACGAGGATTTTATTGTTTGTTATAGAAACTAACCAAAAAAGTACTGTCTGCGTGTGGAGGGATATAAATATAACAGATGTTATACAGCTTCTGACGGTAAATGGGATCATAAGTTTTACCACATTAACCATAATTCAAAAGAAAATGTTTATTAAAGATTTAAAGAAAAAAAAAACAATCTAGGGTATAACCAAGATAACATAAAACATTTAAATCAATGGGGAAAAAATACATAGAATCATTTTATTTGCATATGTAGGTGCTACAACGGTTTTTCTTGAAGGGTCCGTTTTATCTCGCGTTAAACATATTCGAACTTGTCCGATTTCTATTTGACTTCCGGGATATAAGTAGGTGAAAAAAACATGTTGCCAATAAGATACTATTAAAAGACAAAGAAAAGGCTTGAGGGGGTGGGAGGGGAGGGCGTTGACTGACCTACTGCCAGAGGCTGAGGACTACGGTAACCAAAATACCGTTTTACCAGAGCAGAACCGGTTGCCAAGTGTCCACCTCCGAAGGGAGTAAGCTAACAGTCGCCTGGTTGACTTCGTCGGGTAAGGAAGGAGTCCCTAACCACAGGTAAGGAGATCGCCGGGAGACCCAATGCTTCCTATACCTCACACCCAACACCTCCTTTTTCCATCTTTATATATATATAATATATATATGCCCACATATATAAATTAAGTTAATCATGTAATAATATTTATTTTCGAAAATTGCTGATGCTTGAAAATAAAAGAAGTAATTGCATAAAAGTATATAGTTAGTGAGTGAACTTTAATTCATTTATTATCTTAATTAAACTTAGTAAATTTCTATTTTTTTTTTTTTCGCAAAAATTAGGCAAAAACAAATATACATTTATCCTAATATAAAATTTGTAAAGTGAATAATGAAGGTTAATTACAAATTTAAATTAAAAAAAAATATGGTGCTCGAAAAACTTGACTTTCAATTACCTCCGTTGTTATAATAAATTAAAAAACTTCTAAATAAACTTGGACTTGAAAAAACGTAAAGAATTATTTTAAGTGTATTCCCTTTTCGTGTTCTTATATTACTATTTCGTTCTTTGACATAAGATAACATTTTTTTCGAAAATATCTTTTTTTCTTGTGATCGAAAAAAAAGATATATATATATATATATATATATATATATATATATATATATATATATATATATATAAAATTCGTTCAACTAGTATATTTAGCCGTTTTTTACCAATCCTAATAAGATGATTTGTTTCATTTTTTCGAATGTCAAAAATTGAAGGTACTTCAGAAGAAGAAAATACAAACAAAATTTAGAATACAGGCCATTTGAACCCTGTCAGACTATTAAATTTTACACCGGTACACAGAGTTTAATTAAAATCGTAAGGGATGTTTTTGAGAAAATCGTAAAAATGTTTAAAATTCGTATATAAAGTAGTGCTTCCGGTCAGCCGGTTTTACTGAAAAAGTTGCCCTAAACACCTGAAGCGTATTGTTTTCACAAATATAAATTTCTACCAATTACTACACAGATCTTTTAGCGCGACTTGTTTTGTTTTTTTTGGATTCAGGGGACCCTAAAACGTGAATTTCCTTTGAAACCTGGAATTCGTAAATTTTAATGATTGGAATACTTTCTCTTAATATATATTCCATACATAGGTAAGGGAAATTAAAAATAACTTTATTAATTACATTTCTTACTTAAAATGAAATTTTACGATCTGTTAAAATTATGGATTTACTATTAGGAATAGTGATTGATGGATTCATTTATATATTGTTTAGAAAAAATATAGAGATGTATTTTCAAAATAAAGACTTAATCTTTATATCTATAAAATTATGTAGCTATTCTTGGCTACCGCTAACTCCTTCTAAACCTTGCGACAGATTTTGATAAGGTTTTATCCATTGTTTAGGTTTTTTTTTCTGAATGATTATAAGTACGATACATTGCAATTAAGTTTTTCTTTAGATGGAAAAATTTAATTTTCTGGAATTGAGGAAAAAAATAATTCGTTCCTAAAATATGATTAATTATTTAGACGCATAATACACCGTTGGAAAGTATAAAAGTTTTAAGAAAACGGTGATTTCGTAAACATAAATCACGCTAAATATAACTTGCAGTCGTGTGAATGATCCCAAATGTGCCAACGATTTTGATGACATTATTTTAAGTAAAACTAGACATTAAACTATTATAAGGGGCCAAAGTTGCTCAGGAGTCACGTAAAAAATTAATAAGTTTGCACGCGAAAAATATTTTTTATTTAATATCTCTGGCTCTAGTGAAGGTAGAAGG
Organism: Piezodorus guildinii; assembly: GCA_023052935.1. NCBI lineage: Eukaryota > Metazoa > Arthropoda > Insecta > Hemiptera > Pentatomidae > Piezodorus > Piezodorus guildinii. The sequence goes on from CM041295.1 coordinate 86,507,089, forward strand.
GTAAAAAAATGGAATATGAATGGCTTAAAAATATCAGTGACATTGCAATTTTTTTCACATCAAATAGACTAATCTGTTTGACTGAAACACATGTTATAAAATCTATATCGAAGGCCCGCATCCCGTTTGTTTCTAGTAACTGGGAAATTATTGAGCCATCGGCCGTCTAAGAACGATGTTTTGGACGGGGCAACGTTAGGCTAGCCCTCATATACGATACCACTTGTATGAAATTGTTTTAATAGATAAATGCAAATATTGTAGAAGTGCCTTATAATAAGTTTAGCTTTCTACTGGGAAATTTCTTTAAGCCATCAACAGATCTTATTTCTATTTCATCATTATGAGAATTAAATATAAATAAAATTATTGAAAATCTGGGAGATTCCATTCAGAATTTTAGGGGATGCTAATTGGAGGATTGGACGTTTGGAGGCTACTGGAAATACATAATAATGAAAGATATAACGATGCTCATCGACCTACAACCCGAGGTACAATATGGTCTTTGCTAACACTGACCTTCCGCAGAGCTACCTAATGCTGAGCTGCAACATCACTTATCTTAAGACGTTAGCCCAGATCAGGCTGTCGGGAAAGTACGCCATCTCTTTCAGTGTCCGCCCGCAGAGGTATACCCTGGACCCACAGAAACCGTGCACAGCTTGTGATGGGGACACATTAGAGGATTGCTTCCATTTTCTATGGTGGCGTCGGCCACTAATATTTTTGAGTCTAATAATTTAATTTTACCTAAAAATAATGTCATCAAAATAGGTGCGACATATTTGGGATCCTCACGTTAGTTAACTAGAATATACTTGCGGTTCGTCAGGTAAGTTTGACTGGTGATCGTTCAAACAAATTTTAATCGTTTTTATTTATTGTTTATTATACTATTTACATGTGTATTAATATACAAAATAAAATACTGTCTGTTCAATTCGATAAAACAGAGATAAAGAAAATGTTAAATGTGACGGTCCTACATATTTTTTTTTAAATATATATATATATATATATATATATATATATATATATATTATATTTAATTTTATCTAGGAGAATAATAAAAAATCAAGGCTAGAAACTAGATTATAACGGAAGGACGGATTTCTAAAATTACTGTATTGTTAAGGTAAAGTAATTTCGATGTCAATTATTCTGTAACTGGTCCTCCTTTCAGATCTTTCTTCCGTAAACAACACTTTTAAGGACCTCGTTCTTGTGGTTGTGAGATTGTTGGTAAAATTTCTTAGTTAATAAATTATTAATAAACTTTTTTTATTTCCCTCATTTTCTATCGTTTTTCCAAAATGTTTGAGGAATTCAATTTTTATTAAAAAGATTCCATTTTTTTCAAAATCCATTTTCCTTCAACATTATCTTATAAAAAAAATTATATATATATATATATATATATATATATATATATATATATATATATATACACATTATAACATAAATATGTAAATAAATATTTATTTTGTTTTGTTCAATTTAATTTTATATATATATAAAGATGATGCATTAAAAAAAAAAACAAATGAGATCAATCTAATAAAAATTGAATAACTTAAACATTTTGAAAAAAAAAATATATATAAATAAGGTTTTATTAACTATTCTCACCTCTATTCCTTACCATTTAATTTACTCCTACAATTTGCTAACTGATTTAAAATAGTGAAGATACATTATAAAACAAGAGATTAAACTGGTTCGATTAGAAACAAAAAAGGGGAAGTAGTTTTTTTTTTCTTTTCCATTTGTACACAGTTTGGGGAAGTAAGCAGGAAAATGTGAAATGTAATGCAAAAAGCCAGAGGTATGGAGAACCTTAAGAGAGAGAAAATTAAATCAATCTGTATTATAATATTATCTGGAATTATATGTCTTAGCCCAGATAACGGGGGTGCGTTTTTGTACTTAAATATTTAATATTAATATAATTGTACAAATTAATATTATCATCAAGCAATATCTTGTTTTATTTTTTAAATACAAATACCAGCAGTGTATGTTTTTTTATTTATATATTTAAATAAAACTAATTAGCTGGTCCCTGCGCACATCTATGTATGTCACTTTAATATATTAATACATATTCAATATATTCATGTGAAATTAATAAAATAAAATTACAGAAAATTGAATTATATTTTATTTTTTTAGATGAAAAAGATAAGATTTATGGCATTTGGGAATAAAATATATAGGATGAAAAATTTCGCTATTTTATATATGTGAATGATTTTAAATTTTTTACTTTAGGAACAATCATGAGACATTTTCAATGGGCCATCAATTGAAAAAACAATATTGAATACATAGCTTCTCAACCCTAAGTTAAATCGTAATTCAAAGGATAGCTTGCCGAAGAAGCCACACCCTAAAAAATAAACTATAATTTGTAACAAAAAACCTTACTATAGCAAAAAAATAATGGAGATTTCTGGGGTTCACCAATGGTGTAGCGGCTTAAATAACAGATTTCTATGCCCAAGTTCGCGTGTTCAAACCTGAAAGGTGATCCCAGGATTTTTTGATGGGAGTAAACAATCCTTGGTAATGCCGTCCTTTGGAGAGGACGTAAAATAGTGATCACGACGATCCTGTGCCATGTCAGGTACTCCCACTTTAGCACCGTCCGATTAGACACAGCAGCATGAGACGTGACGTTAAATGAATGCACATAATAAACTAGAGATTTCTTTGTTGCATAGATTGTTTGTCCCTAAAATTACAACTACTACTATCATACTCATTTGCTGCGTTCAGCTTTGAAATATTCTATTATATATACTCTTATGTTTTAAAGATTCGATATTATCGAAACAAGTTGACTCCAAAATATTTTAAGTTCGTTCGGGACTAGGAATTCTATATTAATATATATATATATATATATAATATATATATATATATATATATATATATATATATATATATGTGTGGTTCCTTAACTAACAAACAAATGAAATCTTATAAAAGGAGTGAAAAGAAGAAAGTCACTAGATCGATCCTAAAACCTTAGGAGTTGCTAGAAAAAAGTATCAGTTTTTTTTTCTTTTCAAACTACCTTGATTTCCCCGGAAGTTTATTACGAATTAGTGATGTTTTCTCTATTTATCTAGTTTATCCAGATTATAGCTCTTAATTTTCTTTCGCCTTTCCAGAGGAAAAATATTTATGAAAAGATCTTAAAATTAACAGGTAGAGTGAACAAAAACTATAGTTTAAAATACATATATAAAACCACACGATAGCTTTTTAGCTACAGTAATTTATTTTTTTATAATACTGCGGAATAAATTAAAAATAATAAGAACTCCCACTAATTTCAAATCATATTTAAATTTATTTTATATCAATATTTTTAGGAATGGTATTTGATTTTGAAAGTAATTCATAATTTTGTTTATTTGCATTTCCAATTAATAATAGTTAGTGTATTGGTATATTTTAAGTTAAATATTTCGATTGCAATATTTTATTTATTGTATATATAACATAGTGATATTTTATTTATGGTACATATATGTATAGCCTTAACATTTTTATTCTTATTCCCTTTCGTTTTTTTTTTTTTAATGTAATGTCCAACAACTCCTTACATTAAAACTTCAATGAACAAAAACATAAAACTATCCTGGCTAGAGATAGAAAAACAAATTAAATGGATCTCTATGTATTTTTTAACATGAAATTGTTTTTAAAACTTACATTACCGTTTAAAAATGTTAATTTTTAACGTTCGCTACAAATATTACGGCTTCGAAAAGCTAGATAAGGTTGCATGTTATATGTGAGTTAAGAACACGTAAAAATATACGCATATGTTTGTTTGTTTGTTTATTTATTTAATGTCACTTTATGCTAATATGGCTAATCGGACGAATACGCATATAATATTAGAGTGTTTTTGATAAACAAATAATGAAATATAGTTTCTCCTGTGAAAGATTTTCGAAACAATCTTCTTATTGGATATGCAACCCAAAAAAATTCTATCCGTTTTTTAACGTAAGTTACGAAAAAATAAACAAAAAACTTTTGAGCAGCATAAGATTCATCATTCATCCCTCCTTAAAACCAATGGTCATTTTCTTGCATAATAGTGTCATAGAAATAGGAAGTTACTTCGAGATTGTTTTTTCATGTTTATTTGGTTTTTCCTCGCCTCTACCAAATGTCGTATCTTTATTTGGCCAGATGAGTCAAAAGAATGAACGTTTGTTCCTTGATTGGGGTTGCAGAAGTGATTTTCAGAGATTTGCTGCTCATGATTTTTTTTTTTTTTTTTTTTTTTGCACATTCGTCAAACTGAAATAAAAAAATGTTAAATCTTTTTGACCAAATAATTGAGTTTTGGAGGATCCTTTTATTGTTTCACAGATTGCGAGTGAGAATCAAACAGTCCCATTTTATTATTATTATTTTTTTTTAATCATCCAATTATTAACTATTTATATTTAACGCAAAATTTAAATAGATTCGAAGGTACTAATAGAAGAAAATTTAGCACCTGGAACTGAAGAAATACGGCGTTACTCCGGAACCTCGAATCCAATAATTAATTTGTCGTATTATATTAAAATTAAAGAAAAAAACTATTAAACTTCAAAAATCAAATATTCATAATGAGCTAGTCAACAACCATCGAATACTTAAATAATTATAGTTTCAAGAAATCAATTTTTATCAATTTCTTACCAAGGATTTTCTACACCATTATAATCAAATCTTAAAACAAACCTCCTATGTTGATCCAAGGGTTCTATTTGCTTATCCATTTAAAGGCACTTTATGCTACTGTGAGAGTCCTGAATTTTGCCTATCCAGGTTTAGTCAGTATAGGAGTCTTTAACGAGTACACGACATCGCACAGGCTATGTACGTCCAATTTTTAGTTTATTATTGTCAATAATGTACCTTAATAATCGAACAAAAAAAAACTAAAGACCTACTTCAAAATTTAAGGTCTTACGTTTAAAGATACGTAGAACCTGAATACGATAACAAAATTTCCGTCTGTCCGCTATCAATAAATATCTATAAATAAATAAATCTATTAATTAATATACCAAAGCGATTTCATAGAAAACGAATTCCCTAAAAAAAAAAAAAAAAAAAAAGCATTGAAATTGGTTAAGAAATAACAGAGATATAGTGTTTTGAAATTAGCAGTGCTGATCAACCATTTTGATTTGACTAATTTATCGATTAGCAAGTTATAAAATTGCCTATAAACATCTATATGAGCTGTTATACCCTAATATAGTTATTTGGAAATAACAAACCATTTTGTAGTTATTTGCAGCGTTTTTTAATACAAACAGGTATTTAAATAAAATCAGTAAAACATTATATATGATGATTCTTAAACGTTGAAGGATCATAAAACAACTTTAAGTGTTCCAAGATGGTCCCCTCAACTGAGTAGATAATGAAATGCTACAGTAAGAATCAAACCTAAGGGAAATAAAGCCTATAGATATTTTTTTATGGTTTTGTACTTTCAAGCTTCTCCCTTGAAATGCGTTATCAGTCGTTCTATGTTTTTTTCTTTAAGGGGTATATCACCTACTTCCTAATTCGTCCACGCGAACCAGTAGACCTCTTTAGAGAGACTGAATTTAGATTTTGCTTACAATCAGCCCATCAATAGACACTTAATTAGCTCACATTGTTTATTTAGAGTGTAGGTCATATAAATATAACGGTGAATGTGTTAAGCGAGTAACGGTACAAGAAAGACAGGAGTTGACAAAGTGGTCTGTTTCCATTAAACGAGCTTAAGGGACCCGTTAGATTCGATGGGGGGAGGGGTTGCAATTTGCAAGTCCCTAATGCTTTATCAGGTTTCAGGTTGTCAACTCTTTCAGAAACTTAATTTGCTCTGAATGTATTCGGAATTCCTGAGAAATCCACTCTGGAGTTGTTTAACTTAGCAGCATTTTTTTTAATTTAGCTATGGAATATTAAGTTCTATCATAACTTTACATGACCAGTTATGCCGCCGCTATGATACTACTTCATCTATACGAAAGGGGTACAAATTTATTAATTATGCATTGTCTAGAACCTTATTCTCGAAAACCTTGAGACGTCACATAAAAATGCTAGAAGGATAACAGTTTTGCCAACTCTAACCTTTAAGTTTCTTGATAGAAGCCGCGAACTTAGTAGTTTCCTACTGAATATTAACACGCGTTTCCCGCCTTAACCGGAACTTTATTTCCTCCTGATTTTCGTTTCTCTAGTCATCATAGATACTAAATACCTAAATTTAACCACATGTACAAACTTATATCTTGATATATCAATATCATCGAGGCTATAACCGTTTTTATTAATTATCATATGTTTCTTATTTTCTATGCCTAGAAAGTTAGTAAACCTAGTAGAGATGTGTTTGTCGGAAACATTTCATAAAGTTAAAATCGGTCATAATTACTCTGAGAGATTTGAGGTGCGATCGGGTTTGAAACAGGGTGACTCCCTTTCACCTGTTTTGTTTAATATAGCTTTAGAATATGTCATAGAAAAGGTGATGTGTACCGAGAAAGGGTTAAATATGGGTGACAAGATTCCGGTTTTGGGGTATGCCGATGATTTGGTACTGCTAGGTGAAGACACGGAAACCATACAACTAAATACAAGTGTGTTAATAAAAACCGGTAAACAAATAGGTCTCGAATTAAATACCGATAAGACGAAATATATGATTAGTAGCAGAAATGGTGGCGATCTTGATGAAATTAATAGTTCAGGGCATACTTTTGAACACGTAGAGAAATTCAAATATTTAGTTTCAATGATAACAAGAAAAAATGAAATCCAGGAAGAAATAAAGTCCCGGTTAAAGGTGGGAAATGCGTGTTATTATTCAGTTGCTAAATTACTTAGCTCGCGGCTTCTGTCTAAAAACTTAAAGGTTAGAATTTATAAAACTATTATTCTTCCGACGGTTCTTAACGGATGTGAAACGGCCACTTACTTTGAAGGATGAACAGCGGCTTAAGGTTTTCGAAAATAAGGTACTGCGTAGAGAGATGAGGCCACTGGGGAGTTTAGAAGGTTGCACAACGCGGAGTTGCGGAGTTTGTACCCTGTGAATATAATTGAGTTGATAGCATCGCGGAGACTCGACTCAAATGGGCGCGTAAAGTTGTTGGGCTCGGTGAGGAACGGTTTTCGAGAAAGTTGGTATTCGCTGAACCGACTGGCAGGCGTCTGAAAGGTAGGCCGAAGCGTCGATGGGAGGATTGCATTAAGGCTGATCTCGGGGGCTTGGGCTTGACCGGTAAACATTGGACGAGTATGTGCAGGCGAAGTTTGGTGGTATCGGCATCGAACCCTCGGGTTCGGTAAGCCTATTATTATTATTCTTATTTTCTATATTTATTTCAAGACCTGTCACATAATTGGTTTTCATTAAAGTCCTTTTTTCTTTTATAGTTTCCGGGTCTTCACCAAACAGTACCAAGCCATCAGTGCACCTTAGAACCGGAATTAAGCATACCTAGATTTAAACATTTGCCGGTACATATCACCCTATCAATGAAATATTAGAATACAAAATTGTAATATATCATTAATAGAGTGATAGGTACAAAAATCGCCTATATTTTATAAAAATCCATCACGAATTCTCTCGCTCCTAAAAACTAAGCTAATGCCTGCCTCGTTGTCAATCAGGGCCTCACGGTACCACCACACGTTGTGCTCTCAAAGATGTGGATTAATGTTTTGCAATACTGCAACGTTTTGTCGTGCAATGATTCATAATTAAACCTCTTCTTGGTTCCATAATGAGTACATCATTACGTGGTTTGCATATTGTAAATGTTTATGGAAATGAAAGTTTATAAGAATGAAACTGACCCCAAAATTAGTAGTGTATATATTAACCATGCTTATGAAACTAATACATACAAAACTGTGACTCACACTAATATGTATGTGTTCACCAACACACAGATATTACCTTTTTGAAATGTCCTTCCTTCGAGTGCCCAATTAGTGATACTGGAAGAATAATTAATACTTAATTAAAAAATAGGGTTGCGGTCCATAAACATGAAAGCAAGTTATAATAGTTATTTTTAAAATGTTTGTCGATCTTTCGGACTTCATTGGAAGATTTCCTAGGGTTCAGAAGACCACTTCATCATATTAAATTTTTTTTTTTTCATTTCAAAATTTGCTGTCCTTCATAATATAAATTAAAGCAAAATTAGTATTATTATTTGCTCTGAAATTATATGAATACATTTTTTACTGCATATTTCATTTTCGTCCATGTAACTCTTCTTAGCAACTTAGTAAGAACAAGTGTATATGCATTTTTTCATTTTATTTTATTTATTTTTTTTGGACTGAAATTTAGTTAATCCTATGCATTAATAAAGTAATAGTGACAACTCAATTTATTGTAATTGACGAAATGGATGTAGTATTATTCTCTTGGAATCCATTTTTAACAAATACTTTTTCTGAAAACGAATACTGCTAGTCAAATTATATTTATTTATTCTGTATTAAGTAAACTAATGCACAGAAACTTTTTACTTGGCATTTATTTTATGCTTTTAATATAAATCTTTATACAATTCTGACTACCATAATCACAAATTATCTTATGGAAATTTTACGTAATAAAAAATATACAACTAGTATTGAATGTATTTAATAGTATAGCTGACAAATTTCATGAAACCAAATCATAATTTCGTATCCAGTTGAAGTAATTATCGCTTTTAATTTATTTCGATTTTCGGTACTAATAGCAACCAAAATGGGGGTCGTCTGCGGTTAAGTGGATAGCATAACAATCTTCTATGGCCAAGTTCGCGGGTTCAAACCCAGCAGATGGTCCTAGGATTTTCAAAGCGTGTTAAAATCCTTGGTTAAACCGTCCATCGGATGATGGTACAAATGGTGGTCCCGAGTCAGTGCGATATGAATTACTCGTTAAAAATTCCTATCCCAATTAAATCTGGATATACAAAATTAAGGACTCCCACTGTAGCATAGTCCAATTAGCCACATCAGCATAAAGTGACGTTAATTCTTTAAACAAACAATTGCAACCAAAATGAAATTTCTCATCTTGACCCAGCTTTTCAAATTTTTATCGTATTTTTTACTCGATATTTCTAAACATATTTTCTATCCACAATTTTGCCCCAAAAATAAAACTTGTTGCATTTAGTTTCACTCATAATTTACATCAGCATACGTTGAAATAATGAACTACGTATTTACAATACATTTATCAAATTAATTTTTCCACCAACTGAAAATTTTTCAACAATCATTGGTGGCCCTTTTTTCCCTCAAGCACCCTCTTAATTAGTATTATAATTATTACTACTTTTTTCTCTGTAATGTTAAGTTTAGTATATATTTTTTAGCCTCTGATAAAGCCAAATATATTTGAGTTTATCATGAATATTATTACAATTATTTTTTTTTTAAATATACCGATGTTAACTAAATTAAATTAAAAAAAAAAAAAACCTGTGCCACTACAACCCATAAAGGGTCTTGGGCTCAATACATATAGAGATTCGTACTGTTTCTAGGCCAACGGCCGTGCAATGAGGTGATTTGGCCGAGATCACGCTCAGCCGCCAGGTTTTTTCCCCATTTTCGGGTACCCACTTTAGAGGCTGGGTCTGCCCAAGGAGGTTCTCCATACCCTAGGGTCGCCCCCGGCTAAAATAACAGAATAAAAAATATTCTGTCACAACCGGGATTCGAACCCAGGACCCGGAGCACAGTAGACTAGCGTTCTATCCACTAGACCACGCCGCTCCCCAAATTAGAAGGAGTATAATGTTTAAAATTTATATTAATTTATAAACATAACGAGAGTTTGTTACCTCAGTAGGTTTTTATTAAAATTGAAATATATAAAAAATAAATAAATATGCATACTGCATATTTGAGATCAATTTCTAACCTTTTGTTTTTATTTGTTCAGCAGGTCTCGAGGCCACCGTCTTTTCAGACGCCTCGGAGGGATTTCTGACCTAAATCCGGAATTAGTTTACATATTTAAATGATGGGAAGAATTAAATATTCTGATTTCCACAAACAAGATCACTGCCCTAAAATGCAAAATATCAACGTGAAAATGCAGATCCGGCCGATAACCCAAACCTGTTTGATAACTCATATCCTTAAATAAAACAAACAACTCGTTCTAAAGTGATTTAGAATATTTTGTCGGTCAATGCCGTTTCTACTAAAAATAAGAAAAGATTCATTAAAAAGATTATAATATTTTTTAACATGAAAAAGATTATTAAAATAAATCAAGCTATAAATTAGTATTTTCGCTTGTATTTGTTTTTTTTTATTACATTCCCTATTTCGACTTTTGAAACTTTAAAATTGTAGGAAGGTATTGATTACGATTGTTATTTATATAATGATTTAATTATTATACGAATAATTTAATTCTTCTATATTATCTCATTTACCTTCTTGTCTGGCACTTATTTACAGAGGAACAGGCAGGGCGACCAATTTTTAGGGACGATAAGATTTTTCTTGTTCTTCGATTCAATTCAAACCAAAGTGAAATATAGTTACCTTATGTTAGATTATGCATATAAATATAGTTAGTTTATGAAAAGTTACTAAGTTTAGGAAGTATTAAATCCTTTCTATTTTTCATTAAAATGTCATTTATTAATTGAAAACCGTAGTATGAAAATAAGTACAATAAAGAAAAATCCTGAGAAATATTTTCATTACAGATCGTATTTTAACTTCTCAGATTTAAAATTATTAATTAAATAATATAAATAAATATTTATTAGTCCGGATACGTAGACTGGAATGGACAAATACAGGTTCTCTGGCGAAGCGTGTATTAGCAATCTCTTGCCGACAATTTGATGTCTGTCATTATAGCATTACTAATAACTGCTATTTGTGTAATTTACCATGCAATCAAGTAATTTTCGCGTATCCACATTAGAACTTTCAAGATAATAAGGTTTGTCGGGCAATAATTCATGGCATTAATACTGCCTCTTAATTTATCACTTAACGATAAATACATATAAGCTGGACTTCTTCTGTCCATTGTACTTTATTCTCAGAGGTCAAAATACTCCAGAATTATCTTTTCATATATGAATACATAACAGTCAACTTAGGAGGGTCTTTTTCATTTCAGGCATCCTGTTACTAAGTTATGATAACTTTTATGAATTTAAACAGTGATTTATCTATATCAGATAAAATCATATTATTTCATATTTTATATTTCATAAAATATATTATTTCATAGTTATTGTAATTCTCCAAAGGTTATTATCGCAATGTGAGTTGGTGTATAAAGTTAATCTGTGCTCTGTATTTTAAATATGAATCTGTTAGAATTTCTATTTAGTTTTGAAGTCAAATAAAATAGCTTTAAAATTTTTAAAAAGAATCGGTGTTCTACATGAAAATAATTTATCGTAAGAAACGCGTTCCGATTTGGAGATGCCGAAGACAGAGATGTAATTTCTTGTTAATAAGTTAGATAGTAAATAAATCATGTGTTTTTCAATAATGATGTTACCTTTGTTTTTATTTAAATAACCGTTATTATAACTTAGTAACAGATTGCATAAATTGAAAAAGACCCACATAGGAAATATGGACCAATATTATGCACTAAAATCTTCTAATGACAGTATGATTAAACAAAATTCATAAGTAAAAATAGTATCTGTGAGAGCATAAAATATTGAGAACAGACTAATATATTCTTATTGAAACAGCTTTATTTTGGGAGGTGAGAAGGTATTGAAAAGGGAATTTGAATGAAGAATGGGAGGTAGCTCGGAAAATATTTCACGGGAGGAAATTTCAAATGATTGAAGCGTTCTTATGTTTTGGTGAATGAATTCGAACAGCAGGAGATTGTAAAAAATCTGGTGCGGGCAACACACGACTTTCACTTACCTCGATTTTTAAAATCAATGAAAGAATTTTCAAATACAGTTAGAGATAAAAATACGTGAAACTATTAAGGAATTAATCAAATTGAATTTATATAGAAACATGTGTTTTATTAAAAAATCTATTATATTATTATCTCAAATAATCAGTTAGTTTTATCTTCTTCTCATCGCTCTCTATTAACTTCTAAAAGCTTGTGTATGAGATGATATTTTTTCTAAAATCTTTAGCATTCCAACGGTATATCATACATGTATATTACTGCTCTTATGTTCAAAAACGAAAAATTGCATTAAAAAAAATATTTTTTCTGTTTTCCTCCTTTAGTTGGGTATCGAATTTATTCAATTTATATATTTACCTGTTTTTCATCAGGGTTAACAACATAATCTAGTTATTATTATTGAATCTACAAAATTAAAGGTACTTTAGGGGAAGAAAATTAAAAATATCGGCATTCAAGCCCTGTCAGACCATTTTTATCCAAATAAAACCTACACGATATTAAAGCCCATTAAATTTTACATCGATATAGCGAGTTTAATCAAAATCGTCGTAACCGTTTTTGAGAAAATCGAAAAAAAGGTGCAAAATGCATAGTATAAAGTGCCTCTTCTGCTAAGCTCATTTTTATGAAAAAAGTTTTGTCACGTCTCGGGCGTATAGTTGTCTTAAATATGAAATTTCAGTTTCATAGGACTTACCGTTTCCGCCCGGGAGTTACCACACACACACACACACAGACCTTTTTGTGGGACTTGGTTATTTGGACTCAGGGGACCCTAAAACGTGAATTTCCGTTGAAAACTGGAATTCAAATTTCACGATCGCAATACTTTCCCTTACTATATATAGTAAGTGAAAGTAAAATAGGGAGTGTACTGGGAGTTGATGGTTTGGTATAGAAATGATCTGAGGAAATCTTTAGGTGATGTTGGCTCTTGAGAAAGTATTACTTTCTTCAGTAAAATAAAAAAAGTACATATTTTTCCATTAAAAGTAAACCTAAAATCTTTGTAAAACCAATTAAAACTATGTTAATTTATATTTCTCAAGGGTGTAGAGGGGCATTACGATTAGTTGCCTAATGTGTAAATTGGAGAAAACTAGAGAAAGTACATACGGTATTTTTAAATTGAAATTTTTAAGTTGCCCGCTTTAAGAAGTATTAAATATTGTCTATGTAACGTTAAACTTTTTTTATTAATTAAAAACACCTTTTTTTATTCATTTAAAGTCACTTCATGCAGCAGTGGCTAATCGGAAGATGCTACAGTGGGAGTCCTAAATTTTCCTTATTCAAGTTTAATTACAATAGGAATGTTTAACGAGTACCTGTCATCGCTCAGGCTCGGTACCACATTTCAACGTCCCTTCCAAAGGATTATTTAGTCTCATCGAAAAATCCTAGGGCCACTCCCAGATTTGAACCCGCGACCAGTATAGAGTTGGGTATAGAAGACTATTATGCTAGCCACTACACTATAGGTGACCCCTTAGTAAATGATAAAAAGTAAAAGCTTGGAAAATATTTTCATTAGGTCGTAAATTAACTTCTCAGCATTAATATCTCTTAAAGGATTATCTGATCATAATGGTGTTATTTTGGTCTTTTTTTTTTTTTTTTTTTGTCAGTTTGATAAATCTTTAATTAAAAAAAAAAAAAAAAAAAAAAAAAAAAACTGATCCGAAGCACGTCACCGGTAGCTTCTTGAGAATTCTTAATTTGAAACTCATGGTCTCTTGCCTGAGTGGCCTTTTGTCGGATCTTTTTCCTTGATGTAAGAACTTCCTCGAGCTAAGTCTGTTAAAGGATTCGGTACACGCTCCAGAGAAAGAAGGCGAAGTGGTAGGAGAGTCGCCGATTCGATTCATTCCTTCATCGCTTGAGATCGCTAACACTTACCCATTGTTTGCATGGCCAACAATACCATTTATTTACATTAGGTTGATTTTTATGAATACATTTAAGCTCAGATTCAAAGCTTTGTGTGTTGAAGTTTGATTAACGAAACTGTTTTTATTTTTTTTTCAGATATAAGAAAGAACCGAAACAGAGAAGAAAATGTCACTTAATTACCTACTTTTCTTCGGGATCATAGCTTCTGTTTGCTATGTCTCCGTCGAATCAAGTAAGTTTTATTTTACTTTATTGTTAGATTGATAACGTAGTATGATAACTTCTTTATATTTAGCTTGAAAAGTCTTAACACGTTTTAAAATCAAAATCATATTTCTTTTTTTTTTATATTAGTTTATAATCTACAACTTTGTTATGAATAGAATATATTTTATTTTTAAAAGATAAATTCTTGTACAAATTCAATACGTAATATAAAATTATAAACACGCGTCTAGAGCTCCATACAAAAACAATAAAAAAAGGTAAAACAAACTGAATAATACAACATATAATATTCATTACTACTAATATTTTTTTTATTTAAGGAAATTTACAACTGTATGATTCAATACAAGTAAATATGATTGATATCGGTTTAAACACATGATAGTCCTGTGAAGAAATCACTTATTCATAGCACTCTAATGTCTAATTTATGATAGGAGGTCTCTTGACCATCTTCTTTTAAGGCGCCTTGGTGGATTGTCAGGAATATAAATGGAGAAGTCACGGATAAGCAGGTTTGAGTGGCAGGGAGTTTGGAATGAAAAGAGGTATATCGGGCCAAGTCTTCAACAAATGTGATATTTAGGCTTTATGGATGTTTTTATTGGTGACAAAGTAAAGAGCGTTGAGGCTTTGTCGAAGGATTTTGGATTGCAAGGATTGGATGCGAGAGGAATTTGATGGTTTAGTGGACCCCCATAGCTCAATGCCAGTAGGTCAAATAGGACTGATAACTACATAATAGGGTACTCACTATGTTTGTTATAGCATATTGTTTGTGATCTGCTAACTTCGAGTTTCTACAGTTATTTCCTGTAGAAACTCGATGGGGTTAGCAAAATAGCACAACAAATATGTTATAGCAAACGTAGTGAGTACCCCTAATATAAAATTTAAAATAATGAGAATTATTGTAAATAAATGAATTCTTTATGTTTTCCTTTTTTTGGAGGTTTTATAAAGATAAATTACATGTAAAGTTAACTTGCTTTAACAATGTTTACAAAAATTGTTGCTGACGTTATTCTGTGAAAATCAAGGAGATATAGCATGCTATCATTGTTAATCATGAAATTTGCTAAAACTATTTTGATGCAAATTGATAATTTTACTTACATTTTTTTTTTTTTTTTTTTAATTGTGATTTCAGTTTGTGATTCCTTTTCTCCTTCAAAATATGAAAACAATCGTTATTCATTCGCCAATATTAAGTTTGGTATCGCTGATTAGACACTTGTGATAAGATTTTGCCCAATTCTGCCTACGAGGCGCGATATTAACTGGTGTATCAGAGCATGGCGTTAACAACAAATCAGTAGTTGCTTCTTAGCCACTTAAATAAAGCTATTGACTAGAACGAATCAATTAAATTTTATCTTAGTGAATAAGGGAGCATGTAACTATGGGAAATTCGTTTACTTCGACATTGCTTTATCTTCGGTTGTCGAATTCGTCTGGTCGAACCTTTAATCAGAATTATTTTAGGTTCAATGAGGGGAGATCAATTAGCTTCATCAATTTGATGCATAATATTATATAAAATAATATATATATATTTTTTTTTTTTTTTTTTTTTTTTTTTTTTTTTTTTTTTTTTTTTTTTTTGCCTTGCAAAATAATAGACGGTGCTTTCAGTGGTGTAGATATTTTGTGAGTTGTTTCAGGTGGCGGTCAAAAAAGTTAAGAGAATATTGAAAAACTATTTATTGTCCAACGTTTCGACCTACCTTGCGGGTCTTCATCAGGGCTAAAAAAATAAAATGAGACAATGTAGGAGTTTGATAAATTATTATGAAGGATTAGCAGAATAAAGAAAATAAATAAATACTTGAAAGTAGTGAGTTAAAAAGTAATATAAGTAAAAACCTGATGAAAAATAAATGAACATAAATGATAAAATTTTTGAGGTTAACGTAATAAACTGAAATATTATTTTAATGCGGAATAATGTGATATTGTTAACTTAAATATAAATATAATGGGGATTTAATTTTAAAATATTTTGGCTGTGAAAAAAAAATTATTTAAAAAACGATTAAGAGGAGGGAATGTTAACTAAATTATCTCTGCAATCCTTTATGATTTGTTATTTTAAATTAGTTTTTAATAAAAAATATTTGTTGATTTTAAATAGGATAATTGATAAAAAGTTGATGAGTGATAAATAATAATTTATTTGAATTGTTATTAAAATTGAAAGGAAAGAATTCCTTAATCTAGTATTGTAATAGAAGCTGACAAGAATGGCTTAAGATGTCTTAATTTGTTGATTATGTGTATATATATATAAATGAAAAAAAATTAGGGGTATGTAAACATGTTAAGTTTAGATGTTGTCGATTATCTTTTAATTTATAAAAATGGTATTATTAGCATCCTTGAAAATTGCTTGGGCTGAAATGTTTGAAATGGAAAAATAAATTGTTGAGTCAAAAACATGAATAAAAATTAGTTAAAAACCTATAAATAAAAATAGGACTTTATTAACCCAGCTCTGCAACTGACTGCTGTAAATTAAAATAATATACATGCTTCTTTGTTATTATTCTACTTGTTAAATAATTAAAAGTAAAGATCTGACTCCGACGGAAAAATTATTTAATTTTTCTCGCTTGAGGCATCTAGTGCCCAGTTTACAAACTGCTTGACCAGTTGCTCACGTTGTTGTTGACACTCGCATTTCAAAAGAAAAGTGAACTTGGAAAGAAAGAAAGGCGACCTTGTTAAGAGTAGGTTAACCAGGAGCTGATGACATAACGCAATCATGGTTGGCTGGCCCAAACATCCTACCTTACTCACGTAATTTGCCAGTTTGCTTCTATTTCCGATTCTCTTTTAGCTATTAAATATCACAGACAAGAACCGTGCTATTTTACTTCCTGCTGATCTTGCTGATATTAAGGCAGCGTTGTATTAGTGTTGGAATTGACAGCAAAATGACGTCAGAATTTATTACAAGATTTCTACATCAGCATCATACGTTTTAGACATCAAGGAATAAATGTGCTGTACGTAAATAGAAAAATCGACGTTAAGGGTATACGGTTATTTTAATCAACTTTACTGCATATTTAAACATATGGATTTTTCGCTGAAAGTTTCTTTACTTCTTGGAAAAAAAAAAAAAAAAAAAAAAAAAAAAAAAAAAAAAACCTGTATCTTTACTGTTGAAAAAAAAAAATTATATATACCCTCTCATAGAAGTGCTTCCTCCAAAATGTCCTTTATAAATTATCATCCCTTACCACATTTATTTGTCCATTTCTCCAAAAGATCAATCTCACATTCAATCTGCCATGACTTAATTATTTGCAACTAAATTTATTAAAATTTGTCTTCTACTTACATTTGTATCTTTTGTTTATTTTGATGTTATATATTTCAATGTATCAAAACGAAGTCAGACAAATTTTTGTCTTTTCGTTGTTCTTCATTCTTATGAAACGAAATGTCCCAGAACAAAAATAATTTTTCAAAAAGTTAGGTGGGGTGGTATTATCTTCTTATTTTTTCGTTTATCTAGTCCAATAAAATTGTTTCTGGGTTTCTTTCTCGCTAGAGCATTTGCCATATTCTTGTACTATACCCTACCAGGTCCAGGTGTCCATGTGGCAGTAACTTTATTGCATGTAGAATATTGTTTTCAGACATGAAGGCAATCCCATAGTACATTTTTTGAATAAAATATGGATGCATTTTTGCGTATAAATAGATGATTACTGGAGTTAAAAAGTAGTTGAGGAAGCATGCATACAATATGCACACACAAAAAAAATTGTTTATTAAGGAACTGGAGTATTTTTTTTTGCTCTAAAATCGTAGATATTCTGAGAAAACAAATAAATTTAACACTACAACCCTTAAGGGTCTTGCGTTTAGTACATGATCCGTACTGTTTTTCAGGCAACGCCGGTAAAGGAGGCAATTAAATAACGCTCAACCGCCACTTTCCCTCAATTTTGGGGTTCCTACTTCATTGAGGATGGGTGGACCAAAAGAGGGCCTCCTAACCCAAAAAGAAATAAAAAGATCAGAGCAAATTTTTCGGGTGGTGTTCCCAGCCCTTAGCATTTTCATTCTGCTTGAACCATTCATTGAAATGCTTGCCATGAAATCCGTTTGGCCTGTCTCTGGCACAATACAAAACTCTATTGTTGTCACGTTCGTAACGACCAAGTTCTTCGAAAACGGACTGTTGCGCCATCTTAATACTTTTCTCAATCGTTTCCCCATTCCAGTCTAATATAGTTGCTTGAATGAGATTTTTTTAAATCAAAATTAATCTAAAGTATAAATTCAAGGCTAAGAAATGGATAATGGTCATTTTAAATTCATAGTTTACAGGCTTTTGAGTTCTAACTTCTTTTGAAATAGCAGCAATGTTTTGAAATACATATTAATCAAAGCAGAATATAGAATATGCGGGGAGCGGCGTGGTCTAGTGGATAGAGCACTAGTCTGCTGTGTTCGAATCCGGGTTCGAATCCCGGCTGTGGCAGAAATATTATTTATTCTGTTAATTCAGTCGGGGGGCGACCCTAGGGTATGGAGACCCTCCTGGGGCAGACCCAGCCTCTATAAAGTGGGTACCCAAATTAATTGGGGAAAAACCTGGCGGCTGAGCGTGATTAAGGCCTAATCACCTCATTGCACTGCCGTTGGCCTAGAATCAGTAGGAATCTCTATATGTACTGAGCCCTTCATGGGTTGTAGTGGTACAGGAATATAGAATATGCGGGTAATTTCATGAAGCTATTTGGTAAAAAATGAATTACCATTTTACTAATAGCTAACTTTTGAAATACCTTTTTTTTTAAATTTGTTTAGTAAAATTAACAACAATAAAAAGAAAAATACAATAATTTCAAGTGAAAAATCACAGTTATCGGCTTGTGAAGACACTACCCATTGGTAGCACTTCAATTTGAAATACTAATATTTAAAAAAGGTGAATAATGAGGAACTGAAGTTATTGATCCTTGTCCAGAATTAATATCTTTTCACCATTATTAATTTATATAGAAAACATAACTAAAGGTACGATAGTGTTAAATCATTACCAAATAGATTAAGCATTTTGTGTGGTACGCAATTCACCCGCCTTCATTTATCTGAAGTAATTTAAAAAGTTTTCATTTAGTTTTATGGAAAATTCTATTTAATTTCGACTAAAAAGCACAAAAAGTCCTTAGTTCTTCCTCAAAAGTTTATTTTACACTAGTGACAATTAGGAGTCAACGTTTCAGGTGCTTTCTCCAACGCACAGTGGGCTAAATCACCAATTTAGGTGGACAAAAGTCAAGTCAAAAGTTTGGAATTTTCTAGTGCTTCACCTTTTTATTATTAGTTGGCAAGACCATTAATACTAATATTCCCCACGATACTGTGTTTACAAATAAATAGTAAATGAATAAATCATTCATGTTCACACAAGTGCCTAATAACCAACAGTGGGATTATTTTTATTCAATGGTCATTTATTCTGTTTAAGGTGTATTAAAGCAAAGTCTTTTGCTTTTATTTAACAATGGGCATTGCTAAGACAGGTAAGACATTATATTTCCAAACTCGTTATTGAATATAAATTGCAATCTCACCGGTAGAGTTGATTTAGCAATTTGTAAATATACGCCCTTATTCAATAACGAAAAACTATACAACCCCCAAGTTACCCCAAGGATTTGTTTTACCAATCCTTCTAGTCTTAAGATATTACAAAGAATTTTTGCGTTTTGGGTGATACATCATTTTTTTTCAGACACAACACTACGAATCAAAAATTTTACATTCTATAATTTCAAGAATTTCCTTAACCATATAAAATACATCTATTAGCAGATTTTAGCAACTCCGAGTCATAATTAGATTTTTTGTATTGTTTTTCCCGTATTCTGGAACTTCAAACGTAAAATATAGGAAAGTTTTAGATTTTAGCAAATAAATGTGATGTTTGACTACGGTGCGCTTGCTAATCGTGTCAAAAATTAATTAGTTTTTATAATTTTTTTTTCCAGTAATATGGGACCCCAAAGGTTAAATATAGACAAGTTTCAGAATTTTGTCTACCTAAATCGGTCATATTTCCCACTGACGTATCGGCTTAAATTATAAATCGATTTATAAATTAAGGTCTATAGTTTAAGCCGAAACGTTATTAAGTTTATATCTTAATTATGTGTTCTTTTGATTGCACCCTGAAATAAAAATATACGTCATGAGATAAATAAATTGATATTAGATAAACCTGTAAATGATAGTCCGTGAAGAAGGCCATTATTGGACTGTTGTTAATTCTGTTTTCATTATCTGGAAAAACATGTATTATATCTTGACCAACTGTTTCACCAATATAAGTGACATGGTTAGAATTAAATATCAATCAACTGATTTATATTTCATACAAACTCTTGAAAAATACTGTGTATATCTGATTTTCTTTTTGTAGATCAAGCACGAGTTGTTTGCTACTTCAGTAATTGGGCGATCTACAGGCCTGGAATCGGACGTTATACCATAGACGACATACCAGGGGATATGTGTACTCATGTGATATATTCGTTCATTGGCGTCAGCAACGTAACATGGGAAGTTCTGATCCTCGATCCAGAAGTAAGTAATAAAGGTTGGCCTTTTGCAATCTAATGTAGTATTGAGCGATTTTAAAACATCTTATATCTTTTAATTAAGTAAAATTAGCTGACGGGATTTCGGGTTTTTTTCAGGTAGACGAAGAGCAAGGAGGATTCAGAAATTTCACGAATTTGAAGAGTAAATTTCCGAATCTGAAAACGAGCTTGGCCGTTGGAGGATGGGGTGAAGGTGGTAGGAAGTATTCAGCCCTCGTCTCAATGAAGGAAAGGAGGAAGTCCTTCATCGCGAGCGTTGTCGGTAAGCTGACGCTATCAACTCATAGTGATTGAATGTCTTACGATAGTTTCTGACTATATTATCACTAAATGCATTCTATCATTGTCTTCACAACCCATATTTTTTTATTGACCCGGTTTGACCCCAATCCTCTAATCTTAAAACAAATTAAAATGTGCACAAGTTATGCTTTTTCGGATACTTAAAGTCACTATATTGTTTAAAGATTACTCAAGCCCACGGTTCAATCATGTCCATTTTTATAAGATCAAGAATTAAATTTTCTTTTTACTTTTAGATTTAGATTTATAGCAGGTGTTGGCAAAAATCATTATTAAAAAATAAGTGGTTAAAAATGCAAAAAAGTTCCTTTCCAGATAACGATCATGTTTATTTGATGATCATAAAAAGTTTAAACTTGTCTGAGACTAACATTTTGTGAAGTCAGTAAGGTCATGAAAGTGGAATTATGAACTTAATTTCATCTTTTTTACGTATTATTATTATTTTTATATATCATCGATTACATACAAATTTATTCCCTATATCGAGGCATATTTATAAGTAACAGAATAATATCATTGACCTCTGGCGTGATTTTTTTCCCAAACAATTTTTTGTTTACTAAAAACTATTATTCCTTTGTTCACAGACATTATGAATAAATACGGTTTTGACGGATTTGACCTTGACTGGGAATACCCAGGAGCAGCTGATCGAGGTGGCAGTTTTTCAGACAAAGACCGTTTCTTCTACTTTGTTGAAGAGTTGAGAAGAGCTTTCGATGCTCAGAATAAAGGATGGGAAATAACTATGGCTGTGCCTTTAGCTAAATTTAGGTTAAACGAAGGATACCATGTGCCAGAATTATGCGAGTAAGTATAATAATTTAAAGCTTATTGTGATCGTAGCTAGAACAGAACGTAAACAAATCAAACGTAAATCGGGACTTATAATAGAGTAAAAATAATATAGAATGGATGGATGACTTCAAAGTTCTTCCAGTAACTTCTAATACAATATTTTAACATTATAAAGGTAAATATTACAGAAACCTCGCATTACAAGAAAAAAATCATTATAAAATAAATTAATAGACATTAAATAAGCTTCGATCCGAAAGCTGATAGACGTCTGTAGGTCTTATAGGTATCGAGATATCTTTGTCCATATAGTACATTGTGTTCTAACAATGAAAATGGATCTAATTTTAACGTTATGAATATAAATATTACAGAAACCAATCATTATACAAAAATACTCATTATAATATAAATTATTGGACATTAAATTAGCTTTAATTTCAGACCTAATAGATGGCTGTAGATTTTTTAGGTACTGAGATATCTTTGTCCATAAAATTAGGTAAATTCTCGTATAGAAAGAATGTATTATAAGGACAAATATATCTCGACAACTATAAGACCTACAGCCACCTGTTACCTCTCATATTACAGCTTATTAGACGCTTGTTATTTTTTTTTTTATTATGAGTCAGTTTGGTAAAATGGGCAGTTTCTATGATATTTAGCTGAGCACTGTTAAACACTGTTCCTCTATTTAAGACATAAAGTATTACATGGAAAAAGTTATCTCGGTACCTTTAAGACCTATTGACGTCTATCAGGTCTGAAATAAAGCTTATTCAATGTCCATTAGTTTATATTGTAATGAGTATTTTCGTATAACGATTGATTTCTGTAATATTTACCTTCATAACGTTAAAATTAGATCAATAATCGTAGTTAGAACAGAATAGATTATATGGACTAAGATATCTCGATACCTATTAGACCTACAGAGCGTCTTATCAGCCCTCGAATCGAAGCTTAATGTCCATCATTTTATTTATTGTTAATAATGAGTATTTTCGTACAATGCTTGATTCTGTATTATTTACCTTTATAATGTTAAAATTAGGCCAATTCCTGGATTTGGACCGTTTCGGATGGCCACCATTTTTGGTTCCGACCGTTTTGAGGTGGCAGACAAAATGAATGTACAAGTTGACTAAAATGTAAAAATCACATTGAAATTTTTCTTCTTATAATACGCATTTTTCGGCTCAAGCTCTTGGACTATTTAGTTAAATGCTCCAATACGGTTGTGTCCAAATGATATTCCCATTAAATAGTTGATCGTTGGGAGACTCAGGAAGAAAATAGTCCGGGTGACGGTCCAAGAAAGAAAAACAATAAAACAATAATAAAAGAGCAACAATTAATGAATTCGTATTTTTAGATAACCCAATACAGAGGCGCAAACGTTTCCAATTACCCAGTAAATTATTCCTAAAACTAAAATATTTTAGTTCGAAAATTATTCCAGAATAATTTTTTTTTTTTTTTGGCCTCCACCTGAATGTTTTCTTTTTGGATCCCGTTAAATATATGTTAGTTTCAGGAAGAATTTACTGGGTAATTAGAAAAAATTTTGCTTCCATATTGGGTTATCTAAAAATCCGGGTTCATTAATTTTTACTCAATTTCTTCAATCACCTGATATATTTCCAAACATTGATGGTAAATTTGATTTTGTGACTAATAGGATATCGTTGCTTTTATTTATAACTTACTATTGCAGTGACACAACGTTTTCATTTTGAAAAATTTTTTACTTTTAAGCATATGAGAGAAACCAGCCCCTAAACTCATCCCCTTTGATCACGCCATCGATGTCTAGCCTAATTTGCTAAATACCATTGCTGGTCATTTTTATTTAAATTAACTTTTATTATTGTTTATATTTATTGTTTACAATGGAGGAGTTTGTTTATAGGAACATTGATGCGGTCCATGTGATGGCTTATGATCTGCGTGGTAACTGGGCAGGATTCGCTGATGTTCACAGTCCACTTTATAGGAGGCCCCATGACCAATATGCATATGAACTTTTGAATGTAGTGAGTATATTCCTCATCACAAAATATTTTAAAGTTCCTAATTAATATTGATTATATACTAGAATGATCTATATGATCATATAAAGTTTCTATAATTTCAATTGTTTAAGTTTGTTGTAATAAGATAAAAATTAGTTCAATAATATTTTTAAAAACTTTGAAATGTTCAACAATACAACATTATTCTCTGATTAGTAAAGTATTATTTTGTACTCTTCAATCATTCTATTCAATAAATTTAATAAGTGAATGATCTTTTTTTTCGTAATTTTACAGAATGATGGATTGCAGCTTTGGGTTGATTATGGATGCTCTCCAGACAAACTGGTAGTAGGAGTTCCATTCTATGGTCGATCATTTACTCTCAGCCAGGGAAATAATAACTATGGATTAGGAACTTATATCAATAAAGAAGCTGGTGGTGGAGCCCCTGCGAATTATACAAAAGCCAAAGGGTTTTTGTCATATTATGAAGTAAGAATTTCATTTTAGATAACATTTGTTTACACAAATTTCATTATTTAAAGATTTTTCTTTGGTCATTAATTGTAATTTTTAATGCTGAAATCTATAATCGCTACTCCACTGGTCTACAGCCTATCAAAAGACTTGTTCCCATAATCTAAATCTGTGCTGAATTTTTTTCCCATATCTGAAAGAATTCTTTTAGCTGACATAGTTAGACCGAGAGGTTCCCTTATTCCTTGGAAGGTTTGCTTAATTTTCTTCCATTAATTCTTTTTTTTAGAATTTCCCTCGTAAGTTACGACGAAATATGTCCTTTAATCCTAACAAAAGTCATTACACAAGTAAATTGCACCTCCTAGCTTTATTAAATGAGATTATATGTAACACTCAGAATGCAACTGACACAGTACCAACTCTAACTCAGATCTCATCATCGCTTAGTTCAGATTTAGATTTTTTTTTTTTTTTAGTTTTTTGCTTGAAAAATCATGTTAAGTCTAATTTATATATATATATTTATTTTTTTAGATTTGTATGGAACTCGAGAAGGAAAACAATGGCTGGGAACAGAAATGGGATGAACATGGATTTTGCCCGTACACTTACAAAGGTATGGTATCCCAAACCAAAACAATTTATAGATAAATATTTATCTCGGTTTAAATTTTTTTTTAATGTATAGGGTGTACAGGGGTATTTTTGTTTTTTATTTTAGTTTAGTTATCAATGAGTTAGTTTATTTTAGTTTATCAATGATGTATCACAATTTTAATAATCACAGGTACTCAATGGATTGGATATGAAAATGAAAAAAGTTTACAAATCAAAATGGACTGGATTAAATCCAAAGGATATGCTGGTGCTATGGTTTGGGCGATTGACATGGATGATTTTAGGGGTGTCTGTGGTCCCAAAAACCCACTTATAAATGTTCTTTGGAGAAATATGAAAGACTACCAAGTACCTCGACCAACTGTATCCACCACACCAAGGGTAATAATATTTCTAAAGTTAAATCATAAGGAGTAGAAATATGAAGTGTGATCACTACATGCATTTTTCATATTACAATTTTTCAAGTTAAGGGGTTAATGTCCTATCTTAAGAAATAAATGATGGATGGTATATCAACATAATTAAATTTTCATTAATCTAAATTTAAACATTATCAATTCATATACCTTGGTATTATATGTTGTTATTACCTAAGATAATTGTTTTTTGTAAACAATAAATATTTCCTTTCAGCCGGAATGGGCTAGACCTCCAAGCACTCCTTCAGAAACTGGTGTGCCTGTATCAACAACTAAAAAACCAGAATGGTCTACCTCTGTTTCAACAGCAGCTACTACAACTTCAACATCTACTACGACAACTACAACAACCTCAACTACTACCACTACAAGCAGTACCCCTTCTGCATCTTCAACTACAGTCCAAGAATCAAATCATTCTGAAGGAACACAAGGAACCTCTACATCTAGTCCAATCGACAACACAATATGTGTGGAAGATGGCTTTAAACCACATAAAGAATGCAATAAGGTTAGTTCTTCTTTAAAAAAATCACAATTAAGTTAAGTGTGACATAAATTAGGAACACCATCAATATTCTTCTCTTCTCAAGAAGAAAGTTTTCCTAAATTTTGAAGTAAATGTTACATTGTTACAACTAGTTTACTATATTTAAATAATACTGAGATGGAACTGACATTGCTATTTTAATGTAGTTACTTAAGAATTTATGAATATTAAAGATTTAACTTAAAATTTTAAACCAATTGATCTGCTTTCAGTATTACCAGTGTGATCATAGCACACCTGTAGAATTCTCGTGCAAGCCAGGGACTGTTTGGAATCAAGAAAAACAAATCTGTGACTGGCCAGAAAATGCCAAAAGGAAAGACTGCAAAAATGAGGAAAAATAAATATTTATTTTTCTAAACAGAAAGAAGAAAAAACAATACTTCTGTAGTATAACCAAAGTTTTTCACCTATCTGCTTATGTTGTATTGCATATTTCCCCTCATCATCATTTGTATCTTTAGAATTTGTTGTACTACTGTTTATCAATATTTACCTAAGTATGTTAAGCAATATGATATTATATTGAAATTCTTTATCATAGAATTCAAAATAAATAATGGTAACATCAGATATATACATGACAAAACCTAAAAATAAGTTATAATGTATTTATTTTTCTTATTTAACTAGATAGCTATTTCATTAGAATAAGAATATACTTTATTCATTAAGTATTTATCACTATTATTTATATTATTTATTTAAAGATAATAAAATATCAAAAATTAGTTGTATTCATTAATTACCAATCCAGATTTTTTATCAGATTTTATTTATAAGGAGGGAAGAATGGAAGTGAGAAAATTTAATTCAAATGAAACCAAACAAGACAGGCTATCTTGTAAGTTACCCTATACACTAGCTAAATTATAATGACCCACAATTATAGGTTCAAGAAGTTATTTGGTATATGCTGTAGTCAGCCATTAGTTGTTTTTTTTCTCAGTGGTTATTATTCATAGATAGACTTCTCCCTCCTTGGATCTGCAACTGCTTAAGATGTGTAAAACTGAACTTTTTGCTCTTAGCTCTAAGTTTATTGGAAACTAATATGTTTTTTTCCACAGGATTATTCCACCTGATATGCATGCCCAGTACTGTTGATGCAGAAAGTACATTTTTTCTGTCCTAAAATGGTAGATCCTTTTGGTGAAACCCAGATTGACATTGATATGAAAGATATTCAATTCCCATATGTATTACCAGAAACATGGACAATTATTTTGTTATCAACAGTAACATAATGAAATTGAAATCAATATCAAATAGTTTATGCTATTACCTATCCCATAGTATTCCATCAATTCTTATTTTTTTTACTTTACCTTTCAAATAAATAAAAACAGGTAAGAACCAAAAGCCAACTGATGTAATAACTAATCTCAACAGCTGAAGAAATGGAAATTCATAAATACTAATAAATAATAATAGTAGAGGGTCTATAGAAAAAGAAATATATAACTATATATATATATATATATATATATTATATATATATATATATTATATATATATATATATATATATATATATATATATATTTTTTTTTTTTTTTTTTTTTTTTTTTTTTTCTGTATTATTTTGTGGTGGATTCTTTTGAGATATATTTATATATATATATATATATATATATATCAAAAGAACCCACCACAAAATAATACAGAAAATTTATATATTCACACAAATCAATAATCAGACTAATCTGGATAAATTTGAAATTAAACTACTTACAAAACATTTTCAAGCAACATTCCACAGCCTCCAAAATTAAGCTTTAGCTGAAAAACTCTAAAATATTTCAATCATTAAAATTATCAATTATATTCGGACTCACCCAAAAAAACTTTCAAAACTATTAGTAAAAGAACAAAACAACCTCAGGCCTCAAAATTATTTCCTTTTTAGATGAAATGAAAATCACCAAAACAAGACATTTTCATAATTTTTAATTAAAAGCCCTCCAATAAAAAGTTAGTGGGCTTACAAACTATATATTAAAATTGTTACTTAGAATATCTTTGTCATTTAGTTTTAATATATGTATATTAAAATAATGTAGGATTTTTTCAAATGTAAAATTCGATGTTATTATCCGATTTTTTTTTTTAATTATCCCTTCCCTCTCTTCCGCAACTTTCGTTTTCGAAACTCACGAATTTTCACCTCCATTTTTTCTCACGGGTACCGCGGCCAATTGATTACTATTCATGTGATAACGTGCAAACGATACGACTGGTGGCAAACGAGAGAGCAAACACAAAATATCAGTTTGTTTATTTATTTAACGTCACTTTATGCTACTATGGCTAATCGGACGATCCTACAGTGGGAGTCCTAAATTTTGCCTATCCAGGTTTTATTAGGATAGGGATCTTTAACGAATACCTGACATCGCACAGGCTCGGGACCACCTTTTAACGTCCCATCCGAAGGACGGCATAACTAACCACCTGCGGGTTTGAACCCGTGACCTTTTGCATAGGAGGCTGTTACGCTAACCACCCAGCTACAAGTGATCCCCAAAATATCAATTCTCACCCCTTTAAGGTAATAGTTCATTTTTTTTATCGAATAACATTTGTTATCAATCATTTGACATTTTTGCTGTCATTCCTACTTATCTCCCAACATTGGACTGAGAGGCAAGTGGCGACGTAATTCCTCTTTGGAGGGGATACTATCACTATAAGTGCTTACACAATGCTCGGATGCAAGAATTTAATATAAATATCCCATTCGTGTTTCTTTTTGTTGTTTTTTTCAGTGTATTAAACCAGTACCAAATTAAACCGAGGCTGAGCCCTAAGTGGAATATTTTTCTTTTTAGGGAATGAAGATTAACATGATAAAATATGTGAAAAGCAATCCTTATCGATTGTATAGCTTTATTCACTATAATCATTAGGATAAGCAAGCATCCTGTACCCTTTTAGACCTGTTCCAATACTTTATATTTTCTTACATTAATATTATACGGAGATGATCCTCGTTATACCGGGCATAAAGCTTTGTAAACTCTTCATTAATTGTTAAGACGTGGTTCTTTAATGAACGCCTCGAGCTTGTTCTGGGGGAGGACTGTTCTCTGATTTGGGGTGGTCTTCTGATTCCATTAAGGCTTGTTGGTAGAATTCAGAGCCAATTGCAGATGTGAGATGCCGCAGATTAACTATTCCTCCTTTCCGTTTGATAATCGTATCAGAGTGTAATTGGGATTTGACTCCAATAGTTCGACTTCATGAACGAGTTATCATATTTACACCTTCGAAACATCTACAATACAAACACCTAAAATAATAAAATTGTCTCTGGCGATTTTATTAACTAACATGTTATCTGAGTCCATCGACAAAGCCTTCCTTACTGATATAATTATTCCCTTAATCTTTATCTCGTTCCTTATTACCCTACTCATCTCACAAAATATACTGACACTTGGTTAGAACTCCATATTTCTGATTCTCCTATAAAAATTATTTCATTATCACAGCCTTTCGTTCCTTTCTTATAATATCACACGATCTTATCCATATTACTTATGACCTATCTGTCAAATCTGTCTCGAGTATTGATCCTGTGGCCTTCACTCTCACCTCAAACCTTCGATCCATACTATACTAGACATCCAAGCTCCCCTGAAAAAAAAGAACCTTACCCCGTCCTACTGCGCCTTAGCTACCTCCGAAATAAAGGATATGATAAAGAGAAGGAAAGCGGCAAGACGCAAATTTTGGCGCACTCGTCTGTATAAAGACTGTGCGTCTTACAAGCAACTCCGTAACGAAAACCTACCATTGCGTCCTTTCCGATGCTCCTGATACTAAATCTAAATGGAAAATTCTTCGAAACTTGTTCTTACTTAAACCCAATAACATCAGTTCTTTCCAAATCACGATTGAAGAACTCAGTAACCATTTCATATCCTCAGCTCCTAATTATTCGACAGGTCCTGATATTACTTACCAAAACTTCTTCACTCCAGACAGTTTCTTCTTTTATCCGTGTCCTACGATGCAATCTTAAAATCGCATACCAATGACTATGGACCGGACAATATTCCTTTAAGACTAATAAATTCCAGCCATCCATCCCTCATACCGGTACTCATATCATATTTACGATTTCTCTCTGCAGAATTCCACTTTTCCATCTTCCTGGAAAATCGCCCTTGTCCGACCACTAAATACAAGTACCGAACCCTACCTCACCGCAAGATTTCCGTCCCATTTATCTCTTCTCCAACCTATAATCCATCATACATTTTTGACCTTCTACAATTCAAATCCTCTGTCCATCCCCGTTATTCACGCTCCGGCCTTTCAGATTTATACACTACGGCCCACCGAACTGCACATTTCAACAGATCTTTTCTCATTCGATCCTCAACCCTATGGAATTCAATTCCTCTTTCTATCTGTCACTCCAAGTCTCTTTCTACATTTAAATCCGGTAAATCTAATTATTGTATTGTAAATAAGCTTAATTTGTTTTCTTTTCATTCACATATGTCTATTTTATATCAGTAATTGTTAAATTGTTTATATGTATTTAACTTACTCTAAGACTCTAAAGCTCATTTTCTACATTATCCTAAACAATTCTGCTCCCTCATTTAACTTATACCCAACCTTTGAAAGAATTTTTTTTTTTTTTTAAATAAGGCTCTAAAATAAAAACTCAACGATCGAACAACGGTTTCGATTTATTTTAAAAGAGAAATAGCTGAAATGTAGAAAACAAATAATATGGACATGTAGATGGCTATGTATAGTGTAGATGATATAATAATAAAATATAATAGCAACAAATTGAGCGTCCAAAAGATATTAAATGTTAAAACTGAAAAACTGATTATTCATCAAATAAAAAAACAATACCTCTAATGAGTAAACCTTAGCTTGTTTTTGAATTGTTCAAAACTTCTTCATACACAATAAGTGTTTCAACTGTTTGCCGCGTTGGCGATGGTACAAGAAGTACGGAAACGTCTTTCAGAATGCAAGGCAATAAGAGAATAGGCTGAATGTTTGTAACATTTTTTTAAAGAGAAGTTTGATAAATTAAAATGTTAACAGATGACTTCCATGCTAAAATACACGGTTCTTATGAAAAAAATTATTGTTTGGAGGAAACCAGATAAAAAATTTTAGTATGACATAGTAAAACACCTTCAGCGGTCAGTGATAGTTAGGTCTATATTTCTTTGGAAAGTTTAATAACATTGGATTCATAGAAAAAATTAATGATAGGTTTGTGTATTTTTTAAGTAAGGAAAGCCATAATTAAAAGTAGAAGAAAAATGACGAATAAATTAAATTAAACATATGCGCGACCATGACCATGGACATATATACGTTATCTATTGAGATTTAGTTCTCGAAATCCCTCTTCCATTATTTCTTTCATATTTAATTAACCATTTGTGGGTCATAATAAAAAAGAAAATCGGGAAACACTATATTAAAATGAGAATGGCCTCAAGAAGCAATAAGTGCTGATAATCTTGAGTGAGATAATATTTCAGACCAAACGATCAATTAATTACTAAGATCAATTCCTTATAGGCTAAAATGTACAATCACACAAAAAGTTTTACCAACTGGATTTTTATTTATGATCACTGCATTCATATAATTAGGGAACCAGGTAATTCCGAATACTTTTGACACCATTGGCATACACTATTTTTAATTTTTTCGCAAATGAACGATCAAAACATTAAAAATAAAATGATTTTTTGGATTTAGCTATTTTATACCTCCCTCCTAACATTATAAAGTGGTTAACAACTCCTTAAAAACATGCAAAATAAGTAAAAAATTTAATGGTAGTGAATTCCAAATACTTTTGACAATCATTGTGTATACGTTCTTGGATTACACCATTTCTTACCAATTCATTTATGTGTAGTCGAATACTTTGATTAAAAGTTGTATTCAAAGACTTACACTCAAGTAATCTTCTAAAGAAGGCGGCTGGTAAATTAAAGGATTATAACCAACATTCTGATTCTCAATTTTCGTTATTGTGACAAAGAGATTATTAGTGATTTATTTAAGCAAAAGACTCAACTTATATTTTGACTCCAATTTTACCTTATAGAAATAATTTTGTGGAGTTAATTGAACATGTAAAAAAATATCTAGATTGAAGGTGAACAGAGCAAAATCAGAACATAATAAAAATTAGTTTGATAAGAGAAATATAAAGGAATGAGTGCTAAAGGATATCTATTATAACGATATATGACTGACTGGTCACTTTTATTAGACATTACTTGTTATATTATTTTCTTAATTTATTAGAACAGTTCCAGTATTTGAAGGATAGATTGGCTATCTTATGAATATGTATTTAATTGAATCAGCTTAATTGAAAAGAAAATGAGGAATTTGTTAATTAAACAATAACTAATGCCTAAAACGGCTACAGAAGCAGTTCCTTGAGTAGCTGTTACAGTTATCTGCTCCTGCCCCCCTCCTTGTAGACATATCTTGCTGAATAACGAGTGTTGGCCTCCTTACCTTTTAAGGTAATCTGCAGGCTGAAGTTTCTGTTTCTGCTCTATCTTCTAAATAACGTCGTGATCACTTAAATAATTTTTAATAATATTAGTTTGACTTTATTATTTACGTGTTTGTATGTGATCTTGAAATGTGGTGTTGTAGATTATGCCTTTTACATTAGCCTGATAAGAATGTAGAATATGTAAACATAAGTTCATATATCTTTCTAATACCGAATACAGTGTTTAGAGATTTCACGATGGGTGACGGATCTTGGAATTTACGCATTTATGTTACCAATCTGCAAATGGAAAGGACTTTAAGAGTTAAAGGAGAGAGTCACATTGGAGGAGTTATGCTTAATTTGGTGGAAAATTTAGGTAAGTCCTCTTGGTGTGTTTTTTACTACATATACCTTTAATGCCACTGGAACTTCACTTTGTTATTAGAATGCATAACAGTATTTTTTGTTTTTTAGTTGATTTAAATGTCTTGAGTTAATGTTTTATCATAATTGATTTGTTGTATGGAGTTTATATTACCTTCAAATCGTACATATTTTCAGTTTTTAAATAGATTATGAAGGAATATTATCCCATTCTTTTAACTATTAAAAGTTTATATTATAGTGGGAACCTATACATTTAAGACAACATTTTGGTTCAGCAGCATATTACACTGCTAAGGATTTTGCTATCAAGATGTGTTGTCATATCATTTTACTTTTATTTATTTAACAATGCTCTTAATAATGATCACTGATGATTGAAATGTGTCACAATTAGTTGCTATAATTATAAATGTTTTATGACATTTTGAGTTAAGTTTTCCTTATTATTTGGCTAATGAGTGTAATGTAGTATTATTAATTCGTTCAGTTTTATCCATCACCTACTTGTAGTGATAGTGTATTCTTATTTTGATTGTTAGTTGTATTATGTTATTGTTTACAAATTTTATATTATTCAGCTAGACGTAAATTATTCGGTGCATATATTATCTTTTATGATAGATGGTATTCAAAAGTTGTCAACTGAATATTTCTGAGAATTTTCTTTATATGACAACTGAATCGGTCTTGGTTGACATTTGATAACAATATTTTTTGTCTGTCCCTAGATGCGGTATATTTTGAAGTTCTGTTGGGTTGTTTTGGCTTTAACTGTTTTCATGTTTAATATCTTGATTTTTTAATGTTTTTCTATGACCAGATTACTTTTGTTTATGAAGTTGGCTTATAAGTTGTCAAATGATTTAACATAAAAGTTTGAGTGGTTGTGTATATTATTTATTTTTAATGACTTGTCTTAGGTAAATATTGGTTAGTGTTTATTGAAACTATGCGGTAGTGTTATGATGTGCCCTATGTTGAGAGGATTAGACAGAGATGACATTTCTTTTTAAGTTATTACCTAATATGGAACTTTACTTTAACCACCTACTCATATGCTAATGATGATATATTTGCTTTAAATATAAGTTAGAAATAAAACTCTTTGTAAACAGTTGCTTACTTAATGTTTGCCTATGGGTCAACTCCATTTACAAGTTCTAAAAACTTTTTTTTTTGGAATAAAATTATTTAGGTTTTTTTTTTATATCATTGGGAAACATTGCATTTTCCATAGGTTAATGTTTAAGATGCCATTCATTTTACAATATTAATTCTAAATTAATCTGGTTGATAAAATATTAATTGTATTTTTTTTCCTTATTTTTATTAAATGTTTTATTGTTCATTAATTGCATGAATGAGGTTGCCAGAATTTTCTGATAGAACTTTATAAACAAATTTATTCCATTTTAGGTTTATATATTCTTTCTATTACTTATTTTTCAGATATCAAACTAGATTGGTCAGACCATGCTTTATGGTGGCCTGATAAAAATAAGTGGTTAACTCGCACTAGGTCTACTTTGGATCAATATAGTGTTCAAGCTGATGCTTTTCTACATTTTACACCCATGCATAAAACACTCCGAGTGCAACTTCCAGACCTCAGATATTTAGATTGCAGAGTTGACTTTTCAGTCAATACATTTACTGCAGTAATTCAGCTGTGTAAAGAGCTAGGTAAGTTGAAAACATTTTTAGTAGTTCAATAAGTATCCCTATCAATTTAGCTCACCGATATTTTTATTTTTCAATTGTTTGATTATTTTACTAATATTATTGGTGTATTAGCATCATTGTTATAATTTATCGTTCCCTACCATGCCATCTTAATTTCATTTTTCAATATTATTTGTAAAGATTCTGTCATTTGCCCTAACTTTACCCTCCCACCGATCTTTCCCTGCTCATCAGACGTTTATCTGTAGGTTCAGAAGTGAGCACTTGTTTGCATATCTGTCGCTAACAATAGTTGGAATAAGAATGTAAATCAGTGTGATAGTACATTATTTTATTTACTAGAGAACATCTTTTATGTATATCTCTTATAGTACATTATAGATAATTCTTAGATCAATGGTAGTTAATTAGGACATTTTCAGTAATCAGGCAGACACACTCAGATCACGTAATTTAAACAAGCTTTTGTGCTCTTTTACTGGTAAATTTCCCTCTTTTCCATCTAATCATTCCTTCAGTATGTTCATGGCGTATATACCCTGCCTTTTCTGTCTATTTTTTTGAGATTTTTAACCTTACAATTTACTGATCTATACTTTTCGTTTTTCATCTGTTATTAAAATATTTTTGTCCTAGTTGGATTGGTTTAACAAAAGATAAAACAAGGATAAAAAAATCCTTTCCATGTGGACTAGCACTAAAAAACATGGGTTATTCTGTAGGAAGGCTTCATCCATAATTGGAGTAAATGTCCATTCAAGCTGCGAACTTTTGATGGTGTACTAAGGTTATGTTATAAAGATAAAACAATGTTTAATAATTTGGATATGGCTACTTGATACTAGTATGTTATTGAGACATAGAGTGAATAAACTTAATATCTGACATGCAATAATAATCTTTTATTTATCATACATAAAGTAACTCATTGCTATAAACCTAAATTTCTTTTGCATAACCCCTGTGCCATAAGGATGGCACTCAAGCTGTTCATCTGTTGATCCCGTAGAAATTAATGTTTCTTATAAAGCACACTTATTACTTAGTATTAGATTCAGTAATATCTTAAGGTTTAATTATTGCGTTTTAAATACTGTATTCTGAATAAGGCTTTCTATTCACACGAACTATGCACGAAAAATTCTCTACTAATTTCTCATTTTTGAGATGATATTTTAGCTGACTATAGCCCATGAGACCTGTTCTCATATTAGTTTTATCCAGTTACGATAAAATTTTCCCTTTTCGATCAACAATTTTATTTTGAGTTAGTTTCCCAGGGATCGATATAATTTCTTGTCTATACTAGTAAATATATTAGGTAATATGGCTCAGGTCCCATTATATCTGAACCCTTGCTAATAAATTGCAAAAAACAAATATTTAGGATATTGATCAAGAAGAAATAACTAGAAATTTTGTATGAATGTATTAAATCAAAAAATGTTTTTATTATTCTGGGACTTAAGTCCCTTATGAATAAAATAAATGACCAGAAACTGTGTGATCCTAAAATTTAAATATTAACCTGATGAACTAGCATAACAAATTCTAATTATACACTATATATATATATATATATATATATATATATATAAAAATCAAGTTATTAAACAAAGTAAAATAAACCAAAATATGTTAATATTTAAATTAAATTAAACAAATGTAGAAAACATTGTGAAATCGGTATTTCCAGCAAATGCAATGAGAGGTTATTATCTGTTTGACTGGGAGAGGAATATGTAATTAAAAGATAATGATTTAAAGGAGGAATCAGTTCCTGAAGTTCTGAGTTCTTATTACCTGGTACAGAAAGGTAGCTAGGAAATACTGATATTGATAATTAAGATTGAGCAACCTTGATTTGGCATAATATTGGGTTATATACAAATCATATTGCACAGTTCTTAATACGCTTTAGTTTTGCTTCGAGTTGACCTGAAAAAGTCCTTAGTACACCACACAGCCTTAGTCAAAGTAGTGAAAGACGAGGGGGAAACAAGAAGTTTACGAGTTTTGAATGGTAAAAGATGACAGAGACCATGAAATTGCTTTAGAGGTACTATGTTTTGGCAGGAAATTTGTAGTTTCCAGGAAAAAACTCCAAGGTTTTTAACCAATGAGTGGAAAGAAATAGGATTATTATTAAAGGGATAGTGTAGAGGACTGGTGGTGGATTTAAGGAGTAGGGAGGATGCTATCAAGATGGCTTTTATTTTCTTGACACTTAACATGAGTTGGTTCATGCATTAAAACTGTCAGTAACCTCTTGCAATTATGAGATATCATCTGGGAAATAATTTGGGGGAAAGGAGATATAAATTTGAACATCCTTGTCATAAAGATGGTATTAGGAGTGCTTAGTATCATTGATGAATATGGAGACATGGGTAGGAGATAACGAGGAGCCTTGGGGTATACCTTAAACCAGAGGCAATGTGTTGGAGCAGTGTTCATTGGAAATTAAAACATATTGGGAACAATCAGTAAGGAAGGATTGAAACCATTGAAAAGCAACTTTGGATATGGGGAGTCTAAGGAGTTTGGAAAGGAGGTGTAATGGTTGACGGAAGGCTTTGGGAGTATGGCATTGAAAGTGTCAAAATCAATGATCAATCAAAAGTTAATTGGGATTGAATAGTTTAGTTTGTTAGGACTTTGTAGAAAGGAAAAGTTAATGATGGAATAATTGTTAACCTAACATAGAATATTAGAAGTTTTGTGCAGTACTGTGAAAAAGAGGTTGTTCGCTCCAGTTATATGTATTCATAATGATGGAAGAATTGTTAAACATAGATAAAATATTAGAATTTTGTGGAGGAGTGCAGAGGTCATTCACCTAATGACCTAATTTGTTCATTCTCCCAGGACTGCACCCCCAACCAACTTCCTCTATTAAAAATAAAGTTAATAAGTCCCAGATCTTGCTCCCAGAAATGCTCATTCAATAGTTGTATACTTGAGCATTAATCCAGGCATGTGGCATCATTCAGTGACATTGTTCATGAAAAATCAATATAATAAAAAATTAAGTTACAAAAACAAATTAAAGATTATTTTTTTATAAAACTTTGATTAATTGTGCTTATTTTCATATAATTTTGCTTTTAGTAGCTATAGGGTGTTTACAGAAAGGAAAATAGTGAAAATTCAATAATTTCCTTCAAAATCAGATAATATTCAGATCGATTAATTAGCTGTGAAAAAAAAATTGGTGCCCACAACACTCGACTTTCACTTACCTCTGTTATTAAAATTAATTTAAGATTTTTTAAATACACGTAAAGAAAAAAGATCAGAGAATTAATTACATAAAGTTTCGATAGAAACATGTGTTTTGTTTAATAATCTATCATATTTTTATCTACAACAACAATTAGTTTTAACGGCTTTTCATCACTCTCAATTGACTTTTACGATTCCATGTATTAGGTAATATTTTTTTCTAAAATATTTAGTTTCCATCGGTATATTATACATCTATATCACTTTTCTTATACTCAAAAACACAAAAATTGCATAAAAAATATGTTTGCACTTTTCTCCTTTAGTTGTTTATCAAATCAAGAGCTCAAGTTCCTCCTCCTCTCCCCTCCCCTGAAAAGGTCTTGAATATCAATATTTGTGTCTGAATTTCTACATCAGCTCCTGTTCAAATCCTAGCAAGTAGGCATGTAGCAAGTCAAATCTATAAATAAATGTATTTATCAATTATATCTGCAACAAAACTATGTGTATTTATGTTATTCTCTAACCATAGGTATAAGGCACCCTGAAGAGTTGTCATTTTGTAAACCCCTTGAATCTCACCATCTCAAGTGCAATTGGAAAGATTTGAAGCATAACAAACGAAATAAAGAGACCAATGGTAAAAATGGACCCAGTGATGGAAATATGTTTATTTCCAATCAAAGTCCTTCAGGTTCCACTGGGTCTTTGGATAAATCATTGACACCTTTTGTTTGTGGATCAAGTTCATTAAAAAGCCAACCTTCACAGCCAGCCAGGACGGTATGAATTACTGTTATAAATTTTCTTTAAAAGAAAGTTCTTATTTATACATAATTGAGTTATTATGAAATATTGGCTTAAGGCCTGAATCATTTTAAAAATCATAAGTTAAAGCCGTGCTACACGATTATAGTGAAAAGTGAAAGCTAAAAGTTTGTGATAAGTCTGAGTAGTATCACACACTTTCAACATATATACAATAACTGTATGTTCTATATAATTTATCTGTCTCTATCATTGTGAAACATGGCCTTTAGATTCATTCATAAATTTAAAATGTTATTTATATCTTGATTAATTTTTTTATATTTGTTTTCCGTTAATCATTTTCAACAATTATTAATAATTACAGAATAGGTTTAAAAAAAAAATGATATTTTACAAAAATCTTATTGTATCTAATTTATAAATCTAAAAGTCAAATTAGTAATTAAGTTTATAAATAGTGATATAGGCTCTGAAATTCTAATGTACTCTATATGCTTTAAGTATAAAGCTTTTATGATTCTTATTGGAAAGTTTTTGATTTTCTCTTTATATCTTTATGTTCCTATGTTTATTTATTTTTTTAGCATGATGGTGCATGGAACCTTAACCATGATAACGTGAATATTGTATATTCTCCAAATGGGAATATACCTAACATAGATAAGGTTAATGGAAGTGCTGTTTTGCCACTTTCACAGAGCCCTGTAATGCCCAGTAATAAAGCTCGTGCCAACTTGCTGAGACCTAAATCACTTGTTGAAAGAGCAAGAATGAATTGGGGGTAAGTTATTTATGTATTGATTTTATTTCCCTCAATTAAAATCCAGTAAAACTTCTCATAGCATTCATTCATTTTTAATGTATTATTTTTTTATAATGAATCTTTGTAATCGACTTAAGAAAAAACATTTTTATTTCTGTCTCAAAATTTAAATTTTTATTTCAAGATGCATTGAATCGAAAATTTTAGTTTAAATAAAAAAATCTGTGGGAGGAATCCGTTCCGTGGCTGTGTTGTTAGTTTCCCAAAGATTGTAAGTTTGAATCCCAGTCCCGGGAGGACTTTTTCTAGCTTGTAATTGAATAGGGAGGGACTCAAACTCCCCTGGTTATGCGAGACCAATCAGCCGACTGGTGGCTACTCAAAAAAATAGGTTAGGGAGTGGTGATCTTATGGAGTGGCATGGTCCAGTGGATAGAGCACTAGTCTACTGTTATCCAGGTCCCGAGGTTCCAATCCCGGCTTTGGCAGAATATTATTTGTTTTGTTTTTCAGCTGTGGGACAACCCTGGGGTATGGAGTCCCTCCTGGGGCCGACCCAGCCTCTATAAAGTGGATACCCAAAAATGGAACAAAGATTAGTGCCTGAGTGAGTTCTCGGTTATTGGCCTAGAAACAGTATGATAATCTAAGTGCAGCCCAAGATCCTTCAAGTGTTGTGGATTTTTTTTTTTTTTTTTTTTATGACCCTACCCTATTAAATATCAAGAATCTCTGTGGAATCTTAGGAAACCATACAGGAAAAACATGGATGATAGACAGAAGCATCGACTCATTCTGTCCATCATCCATGTTTTTCTCTGAAACTGGGCTGATTTTATCGTTATTTAGTGAATGATGTATTGTTTATTTGTTTATTTTATTTTTATTATAGTTCTTTTTTCCATTTGAAATTATATGCGTATTTTGAGCAGTGGATAGCATCCAAACCTCCTGTTGTTAAGACCACTGCAAAGCTAATAGTGTTCCTGTTGATCTAAACTCAATTTTATCTTTTTTTTAGCCTCTCTTCCATTATCGGCATGTCTTTTTTTTTTTTTTTTTTTCTTTTAACTGTGCATGCCATACCTTTTACCCAACAAATTAGTTCTCGCCTGGTGTATCAATGTTTGACTTATATAGTATGTCCAGTTGATTGCCTAAGAAAGCAAAGTAACCTATAGTATGTCCACTTCTTAAGTATGGCTCCAAAAGACTTATTATGTTGCCTGACAACTATATTTTCTACATTATGTTCCGAAATATCTGAATTATCTCTGGTATATATGATGAAATCGATCACACATCCAGTCTCACAGCTATACAAGACATACGTTTTTATTCAAAATCTAGATCTTTTTGGTAGTATAAAATCTTTAAAAAATAAGTTCTTGTTGAACTGTAATAGGCTTTCATCAATGCACACAATTTTAAATGGTGAAAAGCAATCTTTGCATGTTTTTTTCTTAATAATTTCCACAAATGGCACTATTTTCACCTATCTCCTTTCCTGGTTTGGTTGTTATTGTTATCTGAAATTCGTGATATCATGAGATATTTATCTCTGGATATTTCTTGTCCAACAATTAGTGTATGCATCAACTGATCTTCAGACCAATAAAGTAACTGCCAGAAAAAACATTTGTCACTCATTGCAGTAAGCAAACAGTTCATTAATTCCACAAGAAAAGTTCAAAAGTAAATTCCTATGCTATACATACGCTCTAATTAGAATCATTACTTAACTGAGGAGCCAAAAGAATGTAGCAATGTCGTATCAGCTGTCCTCGACACGAGCACTGAGGGCTCACTCTCTTGCTTCAGGATATGCTGACATTGGCAGTTAAAGGGTTAAGTAAAGTAATAGTTGGACAAGCATTATTTCAACTGATGAATTTATATTTTTTCTCATGTTTAAATTAAAAGTTACCAAGTTGATCGAGACAAAATGCAAAATCAATATCTATAAATATGTCTGTAAGTTTAGATAGAGTTTAGGGTATTGATTTTAATTTGAAAGAAAATAAGTAATTTTTCTCAAAAATAAGACATTTTTTTAAAAGTTATAAACTCAGAAGTTTATATTATTTTGTTTATTATTTGTTTTTAGTACAACACATGTTCTACTTTGGGCATCCCACCAATTGTTTATTACCAATTATTATTATTTAATAATATTGTCTATTACCTTTCATTTCCTTTTAATTTTCCATTATATGATTTCAGGTGGTTAGATTCATCGCTTTCAATTATGGAGCAAGGAGTACAAGAATTTGACATTTTGCGTTTACGCTTTAAGTTTTATTGCTTTTATGATTTAAATCCAAAATTGGATAGTGTCAGAATAAATCAAATATATGAACAAGCCAAATGGCAATTACTGAATGATGAACTTGACTGTACTGAAGAAGAAGCTTTGATGTTTGCTGCTTTACAGGTATTTAGCAATATATCTATTAAAATCGATATTTTTTTTGTAAATTAATATGGACCATATTATTCACTTATTTAGGGAATGAGCCACCCCAACTAAATGTTAAGTAGGGAAATATAGGAATATCTCAACAACCTATTGACAATGCTCATGAAGTTGTTAATGATTTTCTACTGTATGTCTTTGAGACACACTGAGAGGTCATCCTTCATACAAATATACTTCTAGTATAGAAAAAGTAACTTTGATACTAAAGAGAGGGGAGAGAATGATGGAAGGGATAAAATTATTTAATGGAAATATACTGTCAGAATATAACATTATATTGTGTTATCAATAATGGGGCAGAGAGTCTGAAACACCTACCCATGTGCTGGGATATTGCCTTGAGGAAATGCATCCCTTTCCTAAAAGAGAAGTTCCGATAGACCTTCGGCGAGAGACAGTTCTTTGTAAGAGGTCTATGGTTTGAGTCTTACAGAATGCTCCATAGTAGCACAAGGGGATTTCTTGAAGACCTTGGTGTCAATATCAAAGATATAGTGGGGTAGGCCTAGAACTTAATTGTAGACTCTCTAGAGATTTATCCACTATCACCTGCATTGCAATTAAAAGAAAAGTAAATTTATTTATATTGAGCATAGAATTTGTTATGTACAAACCAAAATATTTAATTATGAATATAATTTTAATATTTAGTTAAAGAAAGAAAAAAAAATTGTGAGAGAAATAAATAAAGGTAAAAGGAAACAGTAAAATAAGAATAAGTTTAAATAATAAAAGTAATATTTCTGTTTGTAAACCTAGTAGAGTTAGTAAACCTAAAATAAAAAGAAATAGAAAGAAAGGTAAATAAAAAGAAAGTAAACCTTATAGAGATGTGTTTGTCGGAAACATTCCATAAAGTTAGAATCGGTCATAATGACTCCGAGAGATTTGAGGTGCGATCAGGTCTGAAACAAGGTGACTCCCTTTCACCTGTTTTATTTAATATAGCTT
This sequence comes from Piezodorus guildinii, assembly GCA_023052935.1. NCBI lineage: Eukaryota > Metazoa > Arthropoda > Insecta > Hemiptera > Pentatomidae > Piezodorus > Piezodorus guildinii. The sequence continues at coordinate 86,549,786 of CM041295.1, forward strand.
TAGAATCTGTCTTTGAAAAGGTGACTTGTACTGGGAAAGGTTTAAATATGGGTGATAAAATTCTGGTTTTGGGATATGCCGATGATTTGGTAGTGCTAGGTGAAGAAATGGAAACTATACAACTAAATACAAGTGCATTAATAAAAAGCAGTAATGAAATAGGACTTGAAATAAATACTGATAAGACGAAATATATGATTAGTAGTAGAAACGGTAACGATCTTGGTGATATTGATATATCAGCACTTACTTTTGTAAGTAAGAAACATGTAAGAAAATTCAAGTATTTAGGTTCAATGATAACAAAAAAAAATGAAATCCAAGGGGAAATAAAGTCCCGGTTAAAGGCGGGAAATGCGTATTATTATAAATAAGGTACTGCATAAAATATTTGGACCGAAGAGAGATGAGGTCACTGGGGAGTTTAGAAGGCTGCACAACTCAGAATGGCGGGGCTTATACCCTGTGAATTTAATTGAGTTGATAGCATTGCGGAGACTCAAATGGGCGAGTAAAGTTGTCGGGCTCGGTGAGGAACGGATTCCGAGAAAATTGGTATTCACTGAACTGACTGGTAGGCGTCCGAAAGGTAGACCGAAGTGTCAATGGGAGGATTGGGTTAAAACTGATCTTGGGGGCATGGGCTTGAATGGTGATCATTCGACGAACCTGTGTAAGTGGAATTTGGTGGTATCGGCTTCAAACCTTCGGGTTCGGTAAGCCTATTATTATTATTTCTGTTGATTCTATTGAACATAGATTAATAAGTATGCTGTGTATTAGGATGAACACATAGTAAAGCAGCGATGCACAGGTGATTCACGGGATTTGAAAGAGTGCTCCCACATAGTGGAGCAGCAAGCGGAACTGAGATGTAAAGAGGATACTAATTAGTAAACATGTATCAATCGATGTAGCTCCTTTTTTTTCTAATCCTCCATTTTTTTCCAACAAAACATACTCAATAAAATATGTATATACTTAAAACGTAATGATAATTCCTTTTTTTGCCTGAGGGCATTTTTTATGTATTATTGCCGGGACCTACAGTGATTGCTTCAAGCAAATATAATAAATAATGGCACCACAAAAAAAGGGAACTATGTCTCATTTTTGTTCTGTCTTTTGTTGTGTTCACTTATACCCAACGTATTTGCCCTATTTAATGAATTCATAAGTAATAAAAATATGGTACTTTATGCGGCGTAATAAAAAAAGACAAAGTAACGTACATGCATGTGTGTTAATGGAGAATTTCATTATGCATATCCTCAGCTGCATCAGTATTCCGAGAGGTTTTATTCCTGCTTAGGTATTTTTTATTTTATTTGTATTTTGCATTTTATTGGTATTAATTTTTAACCAGGTATTTGGTATATAGGTAGGTTGGATGTGATGAGCCGGAGGAAAAAGGCATCGTTTCACATCCTACTTAAAGTCAGTCTTCTGTTTCCAACTTTTTCGTTATTCAAAATTCCCAATTTAATGATAAATTAACTGAATGTTTTCCATAGGTTTTAAGTTTTTTTTTTTTTTTTTTTTTTTAATTTCACTATTAATTATTGCATTCCAAAGTTAGATAAGTAAATTAATATTATTATCATCATTTATTTGGTTACACTTCATGTGAAGGAGTATTCCTGGAGGGGGGAGTTTAACTCCAACCTTTTCAAGTGATTTTTCTTTAATTGTACCTATTGAATATTAAGGAAGCTTCTGACAATTCTTGCAGTGTTCAACAGAACAGCTTTTTGGGCTTCATTGATTACCCCCAATAATAATTATTATCATTTGTATTTGACAACACTTCATAGGAGGTAATATACCTGAAGAGGGAGAGTTTAACTCCAACCACTTCAGCTGATTTTTCTTGTAATGTTTTTATTGAATATTAAGGAAACTTCTAACTATCCTGGCAGTGTTCAGCTGTACAGCTTTTTGGGCCTCGTCGATTGCAGCAGTAGATAGACCCAGCCTTTCAGTGGCTTCTACATTCGACCTAGGTATCAGCCAATTGCTGGATATCACAATCTGCCTAACAATAACTTTATCCAGGTTGTAAAGTTCTGTTAGCTCAGCTGCAAGAGCTTGGTACTTACGGATTTTTTTGGCACATACTGAATTATTAGTATTGCCATCATTGGGCTCAGCCATATCTATAAGCTTGGCTGCTTTCTGATTCCCATCAGTCACAACAATATCTGGCTTGTGATTGATTCCGGTACAATCTTATCCCTTCCCTTTGAACGAGAATTTAGGTTTATACTGATAGTACGGCATTGATTTATTTATTAACCTTCTTTTCAATCCAATCGCCTGGTGATAAACCTTAGCAACATCATCGTGCCTTTTAAGGTACTCTTTCCTAGTCAGTGCGCCACATCCGCCAGTAATGTGCTGAATAGACTCGAACGCCACTGCCGCAGAGCCTAAATTTGTCTGATACATTATGCTGCTTCAAGACAGGTCGCCAGTACGATCTGGTCGCTATGACTTGATCTGGGATAACTATCAGAAAGCCTTCTGTTCCAGAGAAGAGATATCCTCTAACCAGCCAGCTAGTAGGAAATTCTTATCAATTTTGGTTTGCTGAAGCTGATGAAAATATCTTCCATGCAATACTTTTGATTTCCATTCTTCCAGTCTATCACTGTCGGTAAGAATGGTGGGTGTAGCATTTCGAGATCCCAGTTGAGAGCTGTGTTTAAAATATTCGCCTAGCATCATTTCTTGTTTCCTGCACACCTCTTCGATGTTTCTTAGACTTCTTCCTCCTTTCTTTCTCGACAGGTAAAGCCTTGCCATTGATGCAGTCGGGTGATGCATTCTCAATCTGGTCATACTTGTGGGTCACTCTAATTCTTTTAGGGATGTTGTAGACCATTTTACTACTTTAAAGCTATATGATATGGCTGGTATAACCTACGTGTTTATAGCTTTTAGTTTGGATCCTGAATGAAGGTGTATTACAAGGATAAATCTTAAGCCTCTTTTTAATAAACTTTAAATTCTTGAGGTTGCTCTTTGCTGATGGTACTTAATAATCTTAATTGCTCCAATACTGACTTTCTTATATGATCCATTTCTCAGTTTGCAAGGAATTTTCTTGATCGGATAACTTTCACTTGATTACTTAGCCTTTGGGTTCTTATGGTTATATGTGGCTAAGATTCTTGCCGATACTGTTGAATCCAGCTGAGATATCGTGTCTTGTCTGTTTCTAATTTTGTTGCCAAAAGATATGCCTGGGTGATAGCCTTGTTCATATCATGTGTCCATTTCATCCTTCGAGCACCTCTTGGTATCTGTTGTTGTGCTTGTGCAGGAGGAGAATAAATCTCTTCCAAGCCCAAACTCGAACTATTGGCCAGATCTTGCAGACTTGTGGTCCGTTGCGACAGGGTGGTGCCAATCACTTTGCCATCACCTGAAGGAAGCTGTTAAAGATTCCTGCCTGTTGCAGCCTCAATACCAGGCTCGTCCGATCCTAAACGTCAATTTCTTGACTCCATTTTTAGTGGGTTGATGAATTTTATATCTTCTGCCAGGTCTTTCTAGTTAAGGTAGTCCTAGGATATGTACTGAAATTGACCTGTATGTCAGAGTAATGTTATTGTGTGCTGTAATATATGGGTTTGTGAACGGTGTAGTGTGTACTCAGGATCCCGGGGGAGTGTAAAACCCCAGAAACTGCGTTCATCAGCTGCCCTTGCGGGGCTCAGCTGTCCTAGTGGGCATATTATTATTTGAATTATTTAAAAAAAATTGTCATTCAAAATAATTTATAATTAATAATAATGTACTCGCAATAATTATATAAGATAACACTGATTAATAGCTCATATTTCATGTAATATCTCTAAAAACTGCTGCATTAAACCCCAACATGTTGCACAACAAAATCAAACATTCTGAAGTCGTGGCCCACTGCTCAAAGCTGAAGAGCTCGTTATTGCTCCACTGCGTGCTCCCATTGGAATCCATGTCTTTGTTTTTGCAGGGAGCTGATATCGCTCATCGCGTGAACCCTTAGAAAGACCTGATTAATTTGGGCAGCATTTTCAGGAAATTAAATGAATTAATTATTAAGGTTTTCATTCAGGAATAAAAAGTAATTTGATCATGGTTAAAGTAAATGATCAAGGAAATCTTGCCCTAATGTAGGTCCTTTTTGTTTAACCTTAGGTTTGTTGAATGCTAGGAAGCATCTCGATAGGATAAAAGTGATTGATTAGGTTGATATGAATTGTAAGTTATTCTTCTAAAGCTAATTTTTAGAGTTAATCTAGTCTCTCTTGTGTATGTACTGTGATATAGTTATTTTTGTTATTACTATTTAGCTAGTCGTCCAGATTGTTTTTAAGTTGTGTTTGAGTATGTGCATTGATATGCTATTTACATTTTAAAACTTCATTATATTTATTTCAAGAAATCCCATTTAAAATTTGTATTTAAAATTATCATTTATATTTCAGGTGCAAATTAATCTACAATCTACCATGCCACAACCTTCTCTTGATAATAATTCTTCTCAATCAGCTGGAGATGATGATATTGATGCTGCCCTCAGTGAACTACAAGTAACTTTAGAAGGGTCTCATATAAACTCACTCAGTAATGATATAACGCAAGTGCCTGAACTTTATGATTATCTTCGTTTTCTTAAGTATGTCATTATTATTGATTATATTTGAATTACAATGATAAGGCTTCTTAAACCCTGTCAAAATTTAAATGTGCAAGGTCAGGTCTCAATCAATTTTCTTTATTATTTAGATGTTTCTTTTATTTTTATTCAACTATTGATAACATTTTTATATTTTAATATAAGTTAATGAAGTGATATTTTTTAAATAATATAATATTTTGTTTTTTATTTGTAAGTATATAAAGTTATATCATTTGCACAATTTCGCCACTTCAAAAAAAATTAACATTTTTGTTTTTGAAAAAACGTCATAGCCAAAAACTGTCAAGTATCCCCTAATATAATATATTTGCTTTAAACATAAACATTATTAATTTCAACCATGTCTAGTATTTCTTACTCAATGAAATTATTGACGTTAAGCCTTAGACTATTTTTTATAAATACCCATTTTACTTCTTTTTTTTTTATGGTTTAAAAGTTTAATTTTTTAGTTGAATAACTTGTTATATTCTCATGAGTATTTACTCTATCTGTATTGCTTATTTTTTCTTAGGCCCAAACGTTTTACACTGAAAGCATATAAAAGGTTTTGGTTTACGTATCGAGATTTAAGACTGAGGTTATATAAAAGTAAAGAAGATTTCAGTTCATCAAATGCTTCACCAATTTATGATATAAATCTTAGAGGATGTGAGGTTACGCCTGATGTTTGTTTGACACAAGGGAAGTATGGCATTAAAGTTGAGGTACCAGGCCCAGATGGAATGTCTGAAATGTATATTCGTTGTGACACTGTAAGTATTAATAGAGGTTTCATATTTATACTGTTACTAAAAAATAATTTTTAAGTGTTTCTGAAAACTTCAAATGCGGCATCCGTCATATTAATCTTTCCTCTCTGTTTCCTAATCTGCATTGTATATAAGTTCTATGTCACAAGAGCACCCCAGCTTTAAAAAAAAAAAAAAAAATTGAAATTTTATTAATATATTATTCTGGATTGAATCCACATAACACTAATGACTATGACTAACTAACTCAGCCGCATTGTTGGCAATAACAAAGTGGGATTGTATGTGACTTTTCTTTGTATAACAGTTCCATTAAAAAAGCATGAAGGAATGGTTTCCAAAGCTCATTTTTGTTATTTTCTTTAATGTGCTGGTATGATAAAGATTCAATTAAGGGGTTAGTCGCCATTATGTAGCACCTTTAAACTTATGAAGCACAAAACCATTTATATTGAGCCCTAGATTATAAAGTCATAGCCTTTCTAATTAATAAGCGATCATAGCTGAAACATCCAATTGTACTTTACTTTACCCCAGCTTTTATGGAAAATTGCATCTTTCATGCAGTATTAAGTATCTGATATAGAACTATTTTAAAGCTGTCAAATATAGAAAATAGTTGTAATGAGTAGGGAACATATATTGGAAAATTTTCATGTTCACTCCTCTTTTTTTTACTGAGTATTGTTCTGTAAAGTGGTCCCTTCAAATATTTTTGTAGACATTTTTTTTTTTTTTTATGGGAAAGTATCTCATGTTTATTTTGTTTGTTGCAGGAAGATCAGTATGCAAAATGGATGGCAGCATGCCAATTAGCATCTAAGGGTAGGTCTTAGCAGATAGTTCTTATGAAGCTGAAGTGGCTACAATAATGGCTTTTATACAGATGCAACATCCAGCACCAGCTCCTGCAATTGTGGCTACTCCTTTAGATATAGTTCCAGAGGATTATATGCCTCCTAAGTTTGTAAAAAGGCTAAAAGGAAAGGTTATTATTATTGCTCACATCTATTTACCAATATCTTGATATTATTTTTATTAAAAAAATAATTTATTGAAAATTTTCAGCTTGTTAATCGGATTTCTGAGGCTCATGCTAATGTGAAAAATCTTTCTCTGATTGATGCCAAGATGAATTATATTAAGGCCTGCCAATCATTGCCTGATTTTGGCATTACACTTTTTGTTGTTAAATTTGATGAGTCCAAGAAAGAAGAATTACTCGGAGTTGCTTTTAATCGTATCATGAGAATGGAAATCAACACTGGTGATTTGATCAAAGCTTGGAGATATAATACAATGAAGGTAATTACAAAATTTTCTTTTTTAATAAATCATTTTACTTACCTATATATGAAATATTGCAATATTGGGGAAAGTCATTCTGCCACAGGGAGAATTTTCAAATCTGATGGTCCTCTTTGTATATGGTCTTTATGTGTGTGTGTGGTATTTATTTTGAAATAATTTTCCACCTCATTGTTATTAGAAATTAAAAAGTATATTAATTGTGACAAGATTTGATTATAAACTAAATCAAAAGTATTTTTTTGTGTTGAAAATAATTTTTAAGAAGTTCTAATGTATGATTATTATATTAATACTATTTAATTGAAAGGTCATAGATCCTTAGGTATATTTTAAAAATCATTTTGATTATTTGAATAGTTAAATTATCTATCATTTTATTGTAATTCAGAAATTAAAAAATATAAAAAACAACAACATACTTTCTTCCTTGTTATTTTGCTTTGTATAAACTCATGGCATTAATCTCTTTTCTGTTATAGAACTGGGATGTGACGTGGCATACAAAAGTGATGAAAATACAATTTGAAAATGAAGAAATTGAATTTAGCTGCTTGTCAGCTGATTGCAAAGTCATTCATCAATTTATTGGTGGGTATATATTTCTCTCAATGAGATCAAAAGAAGCAAATCAAACACTTAATGAAGACCAGTTTCATAAATTAACAGGCGGCAGGGCATAATTATTCCAACTTAAAAATTTACTTTTTGTTTTTTATTTAAAATTGTATTTATTATAGCTTTAATCGCAAAGAAAAAGTAAGGTGCTACTTCATTTTTTTTATTTTTTATTAAATCTTGAATAATGAAATGATTGTACACCCTTTCAACATTATATTTCATTGAAATTTATTTTGAAACTGTCAGTTATTCAGAAAATTTGCCATAATAAAGTAGTATAAATACATTTAATCGCAAATTAAATTATTTAATTGTAAATTAGCTATCTTAATTCAAGAGATAAGTTTTTTTATAAATCTGTATAGAGATTAATCAACACAATGGACTTTTATCTAATCTGGACTATCCATTTTTTTAATTCATGTTCAATAAGAATATATATTCAGCCATTCCTGGTTAACTATCTGTTACCTATATTCTGCCTAGAACATGAATCAACAGGGTTACTCTTTGTTAAAATTTTAGTCTAAAGTTTTATCATTTTTCTTGTGAAATAAATGGACTTATGTAATTAATTTAAATTATCTATTATATTCATTAATACATTTGTAACTTTAAAAATTATTGTTGAAATTAGAACTTTATTATATTGTTAAGGGGTGTGCTGAATTTCAATATTTATTAATGTCAGGGTACTCATTATTTTATTTATAATCTTGTATAAAAAGAAATTGTTCTACATTTTTCATGAAATTACACTGAAATTAGAATATTATTTTATTCAAATTGCCTCAGAGTTAATATTATTATTTGTACATTTATATCTATTTTTTAAAATATCTTTTCTGTTTAGTTTGTTAAAAGTTTTATGTACCACCATTTTTTAATCACCTCTGAGCATGATTAAAATGTTCAATATAATAATGAAATAATAAATTGATATTCACTAATTTTATTGTAAATTTATTCAAATTTGAATGTATTTTTGTACTATACTTCAAACAAATGTGTATATTTATTTTTTCTTCTATGTTAATTTAACACAATTTTAACTGATTAAATTAAGTTAACCCTCCTGTTCTTTTTCTCCTTCTTAAAATCATGCACAAGTGCCTAATATGTGATTGTTTCAATCATTTATCATTAACTATATTGTAAATTTATTAAGAAATAATGTTTTTATCGTGATAAAAGCTGCCTTAAGTGCCTATAAAATGTTCAATATGTGAAGAGTTTTTAACAAATGATGTTTCACCAAGTAGATGGTACATTTCTTTAAAGTTTTAAGTACTTATTTACTGAACTTAAAAAAAAAAAAAAATTGTATTTATTTATTTGTTTTATTTTAGAGTTAATTTTACCGCCATCTAAAATAACTAAGACGTGCCTTATAATCTGGTTGCTGTATAAAGAGTAATATTTAATGTATTATATTAATATGTGAGTTAATGTTCTCTTAAGTATTTTATACTTTTATTCAAACTTTTAATTATTTGTATACTATTCTTACAACATGTATAGCTAGCTTTTATTCTCTTATACTGTATGATGCAATGAATCACTTTATAAATATATAGATGTCATAATTTCTTTGTCATCCAATTGAAATGAGTACGTAGTTATATAGTAAGTGGGATGTTGTTCGAAGACTTGATATCGCTGAAAATGACATTCAGTGGCAGTGCCATTAATATAATTGACTGTAATTTTCCTTGTTTGCATATATTTGTAATGTATTTTTTTAATTTAACATAGGATTTATTTGTAATATCTGTAAATAACAAATGAATGAGATTTAAAAATAATATTGTTCTTTAATGCTTTTATATTTTATATTTCAATATTGTTGAGCATTTAACTTTTATTTTTATAAGAATAATAATAGATGTTTTAACCAAAAAGTATTTTTATTGTCTTATGTTTGTGTGTGTGTATATATATATATATATATATATATATATATATATATATATATATATATATATATATATATATATATCTGCAGTATAGATTTAATTTTTTATTTAATTTTGTTTCATCAAACTTGATAAATCTCTTCTCTTGGCTTTTTTTTAAGTTCTTGACTTTTAAGTCATCAATTTCGAAGTTTGAAGCTTATTAATAGTTTAATGGAAATAGTTTCTTAATATTTGTTATTGCTTATGCTACCATGTATGCATATTTTGCTGCATAAATATGTTTGATTTAAAAAATTAATTATGTATCCGTTCTTTTTTCAATAATTTCAGTATTTATAAATAAGTCTTCCAGTCAAATCTATCTTTTTTTTTTTTTTTTTTTTTTTATAAATAGTTCTAATGAAAAAAGTTATACTTTATTAGCTGAAGAATTTAATCATTTTTTTAAAAAGTAGTTTAACTGTAAACATGTAATTTAAAAAAGGAATTTATTTCCTATTCTAAAAAATGGAAAAATAACTATTTTCCTATATTAACTAAGGAAAGCCATTTTTTTTATTAGTTTTTTAATTTAAATATTATTTATAGTTCACTATAAGTGGAATATGTATATATAATTCATAAGAAAAAAATAGAAAATCCTGCAAGTTAGTTTGAAAAAAAGTATATATGAAATTCTAACCTATGGATCACGTGTTATTTTGTCTTATTAATTTGCATTTCTTTCTATTTTTTAGTATTGTTATTGTTAAAAAATTTAATTTGTTTGACCATACTAAGGCTTACTTTATATAATTTAATATTTTAAGTTTTTGTTAATCCTTGATTAGTGAGAATAGTTGTAATCAAAGTTTGTAAAAGGTTTTCATTTAAGATATAATTGTTATGATATTTAGAAAAGTTCTGTTAAATATTTTGTCAATTTTTTTAAAGGTATTTAGATCAATTAAACTATAATACGTCTAATACAAATTACTAAAATCTAATTATCTTCCTTACGAAATATTTTAGTTTTCCTTCCACCGGCTGATTTCTAAATAACTATTATAATGACTTTATAAAGGTCTGGTGTTTAATTTATCTCTGAGTATTAATGCATAAACACTCACTGTTGGATAATTCCAAATTGTGCAAGTAGAAATATATTTATAACTAATTAATAACATTCAGTTTTGTATCCATCAAATTTGAACTTTCATTATTTCTAATTTGAAGTTTACAAGTAGTTGATTTTACTAATAAGCTATTATAATTTATTTATTTGTATACATTAACTATACCGTATTAATTTTCATATAAATTATATTATTTTTTGAAATTATTATTATATGATTGAAACTTTAATAATTTTTATATTCCAATCTTATCCATTTTGTTGACTTCATTTTCTTGGTTAGGCATTGTTCATATTCTAGTCCATAAGTTTAATAATAAACATTTACTTTTTTTAAAAATTATTTTTGATTTTTTAAAATTGGCAGTCATTTTTCAATTTAAAAAACCTTTTGAAGACTTGTCCACGACCTGTTGCGTCTCCTTTTTTAAAATTTATTTGTGTGAGTGTTTGTTTATGTATTATTTATAAAATATATCTGTATTTAATGTGCCTTAACATTCTAAACTAGTGTTAACTGCAAAATGTCATATTTTTTTTTTTCTTTGGAATATATATACACACACCTTTGATAAAAATGTATTAATTTGATTTTGTTTGCCAAAAATATTGGTGACCTTGTTACTTTGTATTTTTATATAAACATTTAGTAGATTTTAAAATTATAGTTACTTCTTGATTTTATAGTCTAACCATAATCAATTTTTATTAAAAGGGAAATGCTCATAACTGGAACTTTGTATATTTAATAGTGTAGTTTTAATTGTATGTGCTTCCCTGTAATGTTATAGACTCAGATGATTAAACATGTTAAATGTTAATTATCTAAATTATAATAATATTAGTGTTTTTAATTAGAAGATTTATTTTTATTTTTTTTAAATAATCTGACCAGGTTTTGTACTTACACAGTTTCTTGAATAATCATGTATAATTTAGTGTTCTATGATAACATACAAGTTTTCTTATAATTTTAGAGCCTACTTAAGTAAAATTATTAATCTAAAAAGCTTCACAATTGTGTTATAACTTTTTATTCAGCTGGTCTTAAATTATATATACAATTTAATATGTGCCTTTATTAATAAATGTTAGTAAAATACTATCTGTTGATAATATTTCATCCAATATTCTTTATTTGATACTTATTCCTCCTTTTTGGTACCAATAGTATATGTTCATGTGATATTATGATAAGGGATAGGCTGTAACCCTTATAGTTAAGAGTAGGCACTGTACTCTTGGTGCTTACTGACTTCAATTATTGTCCTAATTAGTAGGTACTCATCGACAAATAAATCTTTTAAGTAATATATGTTATATAACTTAAAAGATTCAGCCAAAACAGAAACTTAATCTTCTGGGTGTTATTCACTTGTAAGACCACCTCTCTATTCCTAATTTCCCATTAAAATTTGAATGAAAGAGACATTGATCCATCTAGTCTTTTGATTCTTTAGGTGCCTGATCTACATATTTTATGGCACCTAAAAGTTTGGAGTCTTACCACTTGTAAATTTTTTGGGAGCTTTTTATCTTTAGAGTGGTGCATGATACTTGTCTAGGTATCTTACATAAACCCAATGTTTTGGCCCAAGTATGGCAGTTAACTTCATAATGAGGAATGAAAATTTTGCTAACTGATAGTACTATCATATTGTTAAAGTAATGCATAAGTAGGAAATTTGAAAAAAAGTGACTGATGTAAATGGATAATGACACTGATGAAGTAAATTATTATTTTTCGGTTGTTTCTACAGAACTTGTAGATCTTTTGCTGTCTTTAAGGCCGTTTAGAAAACACTATCCTATCACATTTAGAAAACCAGGAAGGGAGCTAGATCATAAATCATGATCTTATCCTTGAGAAAAAAGCTGGGCCTTGTTCATCACTGGAAAAACAAGCTCAGAACCTGGGATGTTGAAACATCTAAATTGATGCAGTTGTTCTGGTCATGCCTGGATTATCTGACCAGCTGAAAGGAAAAGATTACCACACAGTTAAACCTGTTCAGTTCTTGGATTTTGGCCATAATTAATTACAGCTTTAAATCTTTTGAATGGAAAAGTGATTTAGAAAAAAAAATCATTGAATATCTAAAAAAAAAAAATTGCATCAAATAATTTTTACTTAAAAAAAAACAAAAAACCTGTGCCTCTACCACCCATGAAGGGCCTTGGGCTCAGTGCATATACAAATTCGTACTGTTTCTAGGCCAACGGCCATGCAATGAGGTGATCAGGCCTTGATCACATTCAGCTGTTAGGTTTTTTTTCCCCAATTTGGGTACCCACTTTAAAGAGGCTTGGTCTGCCCCAGGAGGGTCTCCATACCCTAGGGCCGCTCCCCATCTTAATTAAAAGAATAATAATATTATGTCATAGGTGTTATTCGTACCCAGGACCCAAGAACATAGACTTGTGCTCTATCCACTAGCAAAACTTAAAAAATAAATAAATAAAAAGTAGAAGAATTTTAATGTTTATAGATGAGTCCCATTCTAAAATACACGGTTCCTATGGAGAAATCATGGTTTGGAGGAAACCAAATTTTTTTTTTTTTTTTTTTAATTCATTTATTGAAATTTACAACTGTATGTACATACATCAAGTAAATAGGCTAAAATGATAATACACATGAAAAAAAACATGAAGAGAAACTGCCCATTGGCAGCACTCTAGTAGTAAATCTACACAAGAAGGTCTCGAGGCCATCTTCTTTTCAGACGCCTCGGCGGATTGTCAGGAATTGAAGTGGAAGCAAGGATTGAAACTAGTGGATTAGAGTGGGAGTGGAGTTTTTCATGGAAGGAGTGATACCTGGTACAGGCCAAATCAGCAACATATGGAACATTAAGGTCTTTGTGGATGATTTTGTTGGTGACAAAGTAAGGAGCGTTAAGGATTTTGGATTGTAAGGATTGGATACGGGAAGAGTTTGATGGTTTAGTAGAGCCCCAAAGCTCAACTCCGTAAGTCCAGATAGGCCTTATGATTGTCATGTAAATTAGTCTTTTGTAGTAAAGAGAAAGGTTAGAGCGTCTGTCAAGTAAATGTTGAAGTAACCGAAATCGGCGAGCAGTCTCTTGTCTTTTCAGTCTTGTATGCGGATTCCATGTAAGACGTTTGTCAAGCAGGAGGCCTAAATAACGGATCTGTTCAACAGGGACAAGCGGAATATCATTAAAGGACACTGTAGGGCAGGATGTCATAGGTTTACGACGAAGGGTAAAGGTAATCTGGTGGGATTTATTGGAGTTGATTTTAATTCTCCAATTCTGACACCATACCTCAAGGTCTCTGATGTGGGATTGGAGGTTTTGAGAGGCGATACTTGGATCGTTATTAACTGATAGCACGCAAGTGTCATCGGCATAGGTAGAAAGGAATGTGTTAGGATGGGTTGGGATATCAGCTGTATAGACTGTGTAGAGAATGGGTCCTAGGATACTGCCTTGAGGAACACCAGCAGACTGAGTAAAAGTGGATGAATAGGAACTATTGTGGTTGATTTTAAAGGTTCTATCAGAGAGGTAGGACTGAAGGATGAGGAAGTATGTTGGATGGAGGAATTTACGGAGTTTGTACAGCAGTCCCGGGTGCCAGACTCGGTCAAAGGCCTGTTCCGCGTCGAGAAAGACTCCCGTGCAGTACAATCCGCGCTCCAATGCAGAAGAGACTACATCCACCACGCGATGACACTGCTGGATGGTGGAGTGGGATGCTCGGAACCCAAACTGGTGGTCTGGGATTATGTGATTAAGTTCCAGGATTGGATAAAGACGTTTAAGGATGAGTCTTTCCAGGATTTTACCCATAATAGGTAAAAGAGAGATAGGACGGTAGGAAGAAGGAAGTTCTAGCGGTTTTTTGGGTTTAGGGATCATTTTAACGATAGATAATTTCCAGGAATCAGGAAAATAGGTAGTACGGAGTGTAGCATTATAAATATATGTGAGGAACAGGATGGCTTTTCTAGGAAGTTGTTTTAAGATATGGGCAGTGATTAGATCGTTTCCAGGAGCTTTTCGGGAAGGTAATCTATGGATTAAGTTTAAGATTTCTGACGGATGAAATGCTTTAGGAGGAAGGGTCAGCTGGAGTGGAACATCCAGTTCTGTTTCAATGCATTCGAGGTGATGCTGGTTAAGGATATCAGGATGCGGATTGTAGGTTTTAAAAAGATGCTGAGCGAATGTTTGAGATTTCTCTTCATCGGTTCTAGTCCAGGATTGAGATTCATTAAGGAGAGGGTGATTAAAGTCTTTGAAGTTTAACAGTTTCTTAGTAGTAGTCCATAGTGATTTGTCGGTAGTAGTAAGTTTTTCAGTCATACTCAATAAGTTTTGAATCTTGAAATTCTTGATTTCTATTTTTAGTTTGTTCGTCAGTTTGGTATAATATGTTTTGTCGCCTGGGTATCTAGTCCTATGCCACTTCGATCTTGCTTTACGTTTTTCTCTTAGCAAGATACGAATGTGCTGTGGCAGGTTTGTTTGTTGTGGGTTGTTGATGTTGGCGTTAGTGTTTGTAGTGTTATCGAAAATACTGGTACGTATTGAGTCTGTAAGTTTATCTACGGCACTGTCAACGTCTGTTTTAGTTTTTAATGGAATAGTTAAGTCCAATCTGGTTTCCAAGTCTGTTCGAAATCCGTCCCAGTTCACTCGTCCAATGATCAGTTTAGGAGGGCTTGGGATAGGAATAAAGTTCGAATGCAAGGAAAGCAAAACTGGACTGTGGTCTGATGAGAGGTCGTTCAAGGATTTAACTATTGTTTGCGAGGAGGAAAGCTGTGAGGTGACAAATATATCAAGGATATCCGGACGTTTTTTGAGAGATGTAGGCCAGTAAGTAGGGTTCATGGGCGAGAGGATAGAATAACTATTGGAGTTTGAGATGGCAGAAAGGATATTACCACGGGTGTTGGACGTTCGACAACCCCACCGTTGGTGTTTAGCGTTGTAGTCTCCTCCGGCAATAAAGCGCGGACCTAGGGATAGAAAAAAGGAATTAAGAAGGGTGTGGGAAATGGAATTTCCAGGAGGACAGTATACAGCTGCGAGAGTTACATGGAAAGGACGAGCTGAAATGATTAGAGAGGTTGATTGTATAGCGTCAGTTGGAGTAGACGGAACAAGGGAATGGGGTATGGATTTATGAATAAGGATGCCAGAACCAGCATGGGCAGTGTTGTCAGGATGGTCTGTTCTGTAAGTAATGTAGTCTCGTATGTAAAAACGTGAACGTTGAGTGAAGTGAGTTTCAGTCAGTAGTGCTATGTCTATGTGATTGTCATGGAGGAATATGTCCAGTTCGTCACGGTGGTTATGCAGGCCGTTAGCGTTCCACAAGAGGATAGCTAGGGGCTTTACACTCATCGTGAGACGTTGAACGGGATTTCAGAAAGGATTCGAGTGAGAAGGGTGATAAGAGGTCTTATGGTTTCTTGAAGGTCTGAAAGGAAGGAATTCAGGATGGAGGAAACCAAATAAAGTATTAAGTATGTCATAGTAAAACACCTTGAGCGGTCAGTGATGGTTAGGGCTGTTTTACTTTAAAAGAAGTTGATAAGCTTGGATTCCTAGACAGAATTATTGAAATTTTTTTGTAATCTTTCAGTAAGAAAAGCCAGAATCAAAAGGAGAAAAAAAATGACGAATAAATTCAATTTTCAACATTTGCGCGACTGAGTCAGGACATCCGATATCTTGTTATATGAATCTATTTTGTACTCAAGTAAGTTGGTAGGGAAGGCATTGACAAATGGACCCCAACGCAGCCTCCCACCTCACCAATGATACAATGGTTTGTAGTGAAGTTCGGTTTCCACCTTGAGGATATCTGTGCTCCGCAGCTTTCCTCCTGCTCACCTCCTACTGACGTGAGGTCCACTACATTTATTCCCTCCACGGCATTTATCCATCATAGTTTCGGCCTGCCTTTCTGTTATGACCAAACTTAACTCTTATGATGAAACCTCCATGGATAATCGACTAGCGGCGGATGAGCGGCAAAAACGACTTGTCAATTGTTTCTCCTGTCGTATACTGTTTGTTATATTCTCCTTTTTGTATTTGTAGAATAAAGTGATTGTTCAATGGCGCGTGTTTTTATAAAGACACAACAAGTGGCGTGGCGACGAGGATGGGATCCGAACCCACACGTGCACTTTCTTTCTTTCTCTATCTGAATGACCCTCCATTATTCGCTGTAGGAGTCTGTTCTGGTTTATACTACAAACATGACCCAACTTTCTTTTTCTTCATTTTTTTAATGAAAGAGATTATATATGGTTCTCCGTATATTTCTCTTTATTCCGCAATAGTCTTTATTCGTAAGAAATTGCCTTCTTTAGTTGGGCCTTAGGATTTTCCTCTCCCACGTACCGGCAGATCTCTCTTGCCACTTCGTTAGGGTCCAAGCCTCATTAACATATGTAACCACTGGGTGAAAGATTGTCTTATACACCTTCTCATATACTCCCAACGAGATATATTTAAACAAACGCATTTTTTTTTCTTCAATGGTATTGGCTTAAGTAGTGATTGCTAAAAGCATGCATTTCATCCACCAATATTGAATCGTTAATACAATATTTTCTATAAATTTATTTTTTAATTTACATTGTGGTTGCAGAGGTGCGAAAATCTAAGAGTTATCCAGCTTGGATTATTTTTTTTTATGACTTGATTTTATTAAAACTCATCATGATGACGATTTGTGATAATGGTCTTTAGCAAGCATCCATGATAAGGATTACATCATCTGAGAAGTCAGAAGGGTGTCGAGTTTCTAATGACAACTCATCTTATTAAGCGATATAAATCTTACTCAGGTATCGTCTGATTGGTTCTGACGTTATGATTTAACAATTGATTAGTAACATTGTCTGTTTTACCCATACTAGGATTGATTCCTGTCCTATTCCTGATTATATAGAGAAACGGTTTCTGTTTACAAGAAATAAATATAGTTCATATCTCTTAGATAATGTCTGACATATAGGTAAGGTCATACACTATTACATGTTCAAATTTTTATAATCATTATTTATTAAATATTACAGATGAATAGCGAACGGGAAGTTTCTTAACTGGTTATATCTAATTTTGTTGGCACAGTAATACTTCTACCGTTGATAAGTTAAACTCCTCCAAAACTGGTGCTTGAATAATTGTGTTGCTTGTGTTTTATTTTTTCAAACACTTTTGCATATGATTCTGGCTCTAACTCGCGTTCTCCTTTACCTATATATTTTCTATCATTAGGAATCAACTGCCGAAACCATCTCGCGAGGCTTTTGGAGTTTTTATTTTCTCTACTTCTATTTTATCCGCATTGGGTCCAATCGCATTTTCACTCAATATAAGGTTGATATAGTGTCAATTATTTTATTTACTAACTTGGTTTTAGCTATTTGAATTTTGATTTTTCAAGCATGATCATTCGTTGCTTTATGTATTCGCTAATTTTTTTGGAAAATAAATCATGAATGTACATCATTATTGTTATGATTTCTGTTGCGATTATCATGATGGGGATTTGGAAGGATAGATAAACCCCTTAATGTATTTTTATGTAAAAAAATTTGATAATATTCATGGGGAAGGAGTGTTCATTTTATCGCAGGTAATTTACATTAAAATCTCCCAGTTTTAAGTGTCATTATACAAATTGTTAATTCTATTTATTATTAGTGATAATTCTCATTTTGTTCTAGATTAAATGAGTCATCTAATGCTTCTAGCTTATCTGTGTTGGTCATCAATTGTTTTCTTTTGTATAGGAATATTCGATAAACATCTATTTATTTTATATTTTTTAAACATGTTTGGTAACCTTTCCGGAATATCCTCTATTCTATACCATATTTATGAATGCTTTAATTAATTAATAGTTTTTATTTAATATTTGTAGAAAGCGTAAGGTGTGTGTGATAAATGTGATCTTCATCTTAAATAGTCGAACTAAAATCGATCAATTAACCTTAAAATTAAATATATTTTCTAAATAATTTATTATTTTACTAACTCCGATTGATTCGGAGATGGTATTAATAATAATAACAATATTTATTTATTTATTCTGGGACTAGTCCCTTAAGAATAATATAACGAAATAAAAAGTGGGTTAATACTGGAGTCTTTGAGTAAAATAATTGAAAACAATCGAATTAAACGTATAAAATGAACAAATAAAATAATTCAAAAGATAACTTCTATATAATAAAAATATAATAAGATTTAAAAAAGTAAAAATATACAGTTTAAAAAAAGAAGAAAAAAAAAAAAGGAAATTACATTTCTTTTGAATGTTTGCAAAATAATATATAACTTAATCTTAAATTTTTGAAAAGATAATCATTTCAAATAATATTCACTCTTTTCCCCACGAAAATGAAAAATTGTTTTTTCGATTTTCTCTGAAATTAGCATCTACTTGGGATTATTTGGAATTTGAATTTATAGGAAACGGCCGAATAGAGGGAATTTAAATGTTGAAAGAGTTTGAGAGCCGGATATTGGAAGGAATAGAGTTCCAGAGGGATGCGGATCGGATTAAGAATGATCTATTGAAGGCTGTGGATCGATGGGACGTTACATACAGATCAGAAAGCCGCGAGCGTGTGTTACAGGTACAAATGGAGAATTTGGATTTAAGGAGATCCGAAATGTAAAACGGACAACAGGATTGGATTACTTGGAATAGGAAGGATGCCAGGAAGTACTTACGGCGGAAGGAATAGTGAAGCCAGTTCAACTCTTCGTAAAATCGGGTGATAGAGGTGTCTATGGATATCCCAAAGATGAAACGTAAAAAACAGTTAAACATTCGTTTTAGTTTTCCTCGAGATACCCAGAAACACCCCCATACATCGTACAGCAGTAGTCAAAGTGGGGAAATATTAAGGAGCTAACCAAGCATCATCCTGGACCAGATTTGATAAATATATTGCACTCCAGCTGGTCCTTCCTTCAAAAGTATTTTAGAAATCTCAAACATAATCCGCAGTTCACTTTCCCGCAAAGCTCCTAGACACGATCTAATCACTCCCAATATCATAAAACAACTCCCAAAACAATCCATCCTATTCCTTACCTATATTTAAAATGCTATACTCCGGACCACATATTTTCCTAAACCATGGAAGTTATCTATTGTTAAAATGATCCCTAAACCTAAATAGCCGCTGGAGCTGCTTTCCTCTTACCGTCCTATACCTCTTTTACCCATTATGGGTAAAATCCTAGAAAGGCTAATCCTTAAACGACTACATCCTATCCTAGAAACTTTTCACATAATCCCAGATCACCAGTTTAGATTTCGCTCATCCTACTCCACCATCCAAAAATGTCATCTTTTGGTGGATTTTGTCCCATCAGCACTGGAGTGCTGATTGTACTGCACGGGAGCCTTCCTCGACGTAGAACAGGTCTTTGACCGAGTTTGGCACCCAGGAATGCTTTACCACCTTCGTGAATTCCGCCTTCCTATAAACTACCTCATTATCCAGTCCTATCTTTCTGAATGGTCCTTCCAAATAAACCACAATAGTTCCTATTCATCCCTTTTTACTCAGTCGGCTGGTGTTTCTCAAGGCTGTGGCCTACGACCCACTTCTGTACACAGTTTATCAGCTGATATCCCAACCCTTCTTCTTAACACCTCCCTTTCTACCTATGCTGATGACACTTGTGTGCTATAATTCAATAAATATCCTACTATTGCCTCTTAAACTCTTCAATCCCACATCAGCGACCTTGGGGTATAGAATTGGAGAATCAAAATGAATTTCAACAAATCCCACCAAATTACCTTTACCCTTCGTTGTAAACCTATGACATCCTGCCCTGCAGTATCCTTTAATAATATTCCGCATGTCCCGGTTAAACGGATTTGCTATCAAGGGCTCCTACTTGACAAACGTCTAACTTGCAATCCTCACAAAATAGTGAAACGACAAGAAACTGCACGTCGCTTTCACTTACTTCAACGCTTACTGGACAGACGCTCTAACCTTCCACTCAACTACAAAAAGCTCATCCATATCACCATCATCAGGCCCATCTGGACGTACGGAGTTGAGCTTCGGGGCTCTACTAAACCATCAAATTCTTCCCGTATTCAATCCTTAGAATCCAAAATCCTTCGAAAAAACTCAATGCTACTTACTTTGTCACCAATAAACTCACCCATTAAGACTTAAATGTACCATATGTTGCGGATTTGGACCGTAAGAGTTATCACTCCTTCTATGACAAACTCCAATCCCACTTTAACCCACTAGTTTTAATCCTTACTTCCTTTTCCAATCCTGACGATCCTCCTAGGCTGAAAAGAAGATGGCCTCGAGACCTTCTAGTTTAGATTTCCTAGTGGAGTGCTGCCAATGGGCATATCCTCTTCATGTATTTTATCTGAGAGCTAATTTACTTGTATTAGCTGATAAAGTTGAAAATTTCAATAAATAATAATTAAAAAAAAAAAAAAACTTACATTGATTATGTTCTCAATCAGGGAAAAAATATTATGAACTAAAATAATTTTAATGTTTAAATGGTTTGTGACTTGAAAATAAAACTTTTTTTTTATAATCACTTATAAAATGCTATATTAACTTTATCATAATATCACTTATTTAAAAATGCTAAGTTAAGATATAGTTTGTGATTTCGGCGTTAAATGATTCAATTAAAAAAACACACTGACTTTAAAAAAGTTTATATTACTAATATACTTTTTAAATATAAATTTACGAAACTCTTCAAGTCCAAAAAATCCCAAGAAATTTATGCTTTAGTTTCAGAAGATCCTGCTGGATTAATTATTAAGGTGCTTGTGAACATCATTTGTTGAAATCTATCAGCATTGGGATATAGAACTTTGCTGTGCTTTCTTTTTGATAATATGTAAGTTTTATGTTATGAATAATATGAATTATTAATTAGTTTTTCAAGCTCTTTGTTTCTCCTCAACTACCACTTGTATTTTATTTATTAACATAACACTTAAATTATTTTTAAACTATTCGAGCGTTGTAGTTGTAGAAGTAAAATATCAATATATTGTTTAGATATTTAGAGGAATAAAACTATGTTTCATTGTAATGTTGAAATATCGTATGTAGCAAAACTATTTAATAATATAAAAATGTTTTAAAGCTATATCTTCGTTTCTTATTTTGACGCAGTTCGCAATCATCTTTTCCTATGACCCTTAAGCTAGTTTTAATATTTTTAACTAATGTTTTGTTAAGATGGTTGTATCGCCGGCATGTCGTGTGTGTAAATTATTTAAAGTAGTTAAGCGAAAACTGAACACCGCTGTACTCCTGCAAGGCTGGTCTAATCGAAGACCATTCTGAGCCTTGATGGATGGAGAAAACTCTGTCACGAAGAGACATGACGAAACCGATCCAACGAAAGTATTGTTGGATTAAATAAAAGGTAGGAGATAATGTAGTCTTTAGTTTTAAGAGAAGCACCTGATGCTAGGCTCAATCCAATACTTTAGTGACATCCAGAAATACTTATGTTGCATACAATGTCTGTTCCAGTGCCGGTGCAATGCATTCGTCACATCTATTTAGTTGAATGGTTGAGTAAAGTGTATGGAATCCTAATTGACGGTCGGGTTATGTGCTACTGTTATGTTCTTAAGTGCGACAAGAAGGTTTTTGTTGAGTAGTTTCTGAAAAAAAAGGGGCATATTGGCAGCAGACTAGTGGGTCTTTATGATGGATGGGTATCTGTGTTGTTCTATGATTTGTGATATATTGTTATTTATGAGTATTTCCATGGTAAGGAATTTGGTTGTTCTCTATAACTTTGTATATTGACGTTAGGAACAGATGCTTTCTTTGTTTTTTTGTTTTTTTTGGATCACTTGAGCATTTATCAAGTCATAGCCAGGTTTTCTTTGTTGGTAACTGTCGGATTAGTTGAGCGTTTTTTGTCGGAGTGAAGCAAGGAGGAGGGAGTGCTAGTTATATGGGAAATAGTTTTGAGTATGTATCCTTTGAGTTCGGAATTCATGAAGTCGGCAATGTATAAGCAGTAAAAAAATAACTCGGTGGTGAAAGAACAAAGTGAGAATCTTTTCAAACAGCTCAGATTTTTCACTGTCTTACATGGCCCAAGAACTATCCTCATTAAGTAGTTTTGTTGACACAACAATGTGTTTTACAAGTTTTTTTGCGTGCCTCCACGAACTATCATCGCCAGTAGAGAGGTTTCTAATGTAATTGTCGTTATTTGTACATTTGAAAATTTGAATCTGTTGGTCGAGTTCATTGTTGAGTCTGTTAAAAGTAAGTTTGTCAGAAGGGAGACCATAAATTTTAATTCTAAAATTAAAAACTTAAAATTAGAAGACTCTAAAAGCTCGGTGCAGACGACCGAATATCAGTAGGACCGAAAAAGGATGCCTTTTTCTCCGAGTTTTGTCAGTTCCGAGGGACTCAAAACACACAAGCTTCAGTTTCCCTTCCGAATCTTAGTTAAAGCCATTCATTATCCATTGCTTTTGTTCCACGAATGAATGGAAAAATTATGGGAAAGAAAAAACGGTTCGTAAGTGTAAGTGATGAAATAAAAATGAGACGTAGATCTCGGTTCCTTTCTCCTAATATGTGGGAGTTATTCTTTTGTCTTCTTTGCAGCATCGATGAATATTCTCTTCTACCGTCATTCCACTGTGCGCTTGTTATTATATCTGAATAAGGAATACGGTTTAAAAATCTCAGGTTTGTTTACGTGATGAAAATTTATTATTTGTTTAATGTAACAAAAAAATATTCCAATTGGAAAATACGTGTAATTAAAATGTAAATTCAACACTGTTGTTAATTTATTTTCTAGGACGACCGATAATAGAAGCATGCCTACACACTATTTCTATTTGCTTGTCAGACCCTATGATCTTCGTCGTGGATTGCGATTTCAATGCAAGTTATGCTATAGAAGATTTAAGTATATCTGTGACTTCCGAGACCACTATTGTATTTAATCCTTCAAAAAATCTAGTCAGGAGTTTATTTATGGTGATTTGTTACAATAATTTATTTAACATCCTCTTTGTATACTACAGCATCTACATACTTTGTAAGGATGAGATAATTTGTTAATATTCGAAGAGTAAAATGGACATTTAATATCCACCCATAAGTGAGAATGGTTGATTGTGTGTATATATGGGAGAAGTTAGTCCAGGGTACAATAAAAACACACAAGTATAAATTTAATTTAATAGTGCCAACATTTCGTCCTAAACTATAGCCTTCTTCAGGACGATTGAAGGAGTGAGAGTCAATGGTAAACAATGGTAGTGAAATTATGACTCACACTCCTTCAATCGCCCTGAAGAAGGCCTATAATTTAGGCTGAAACGTCGGCACCATTAAATTAAGTTTATACTTAATTGTGTCTTCTTTTGATTGCACCCTGAACTAACTTCTCCCATAATTTTTTATATTACCCTATCTTCTTCAATGCTTTGGCATCCCACCAAACAAGACGATATTGGGTATTTCTCAAAATATTTTACCAACCCATGTTTATTAGCTAATAAGGATAATAAGAACAAAGTTTTTCTTCCTGTATTTTGATTATTCAACTATATTAACGTTTTGGGGTTCCCTTCCCATCCTCAGGTATGACTATAACAAAATTAGATTGAATAAAAAATATTACAATAATAATATTTTAAAAGAAAAAACTATTTTATTACTTATTAAATGAACACTTGCTATTTAAAATTATAAAAATGTTACATTACTTAAATGTTAAGAAATTGTTAAAATCACTATTTATATTTTGTCTCAAATCCATAGTTACCTGCAAGTTATGTTATCATAAAAATAAATTGATTATGGATAGTAACTAGTTATTTAGCCTTTATATCACCTCAACCTATCTTTTTTCTTTCCCATCTTTAAGACTCACTCATTAAGAAGGGTTAAAATTAATACTTTTTACTGCTACCCCTTTGTATTATTTTAAATACAGCAGGACTTTAAATTGTCAATTCGGTCATTTCTTCTGTATTTTATCTTTGTATACTATAAAGTATTCTTATACCATTTATGTGTTGTATAGTTGTATTTGACTATTTAACTATACTATTTAACTATACTATTAGTATTTAACTATACTATAGTTGTATAGTATTTGTAACTATGTGTTGTATAGTTTTTGTGATATGATTTCATCAAATAATTCTATGTGTTGCTGGATGTTTATGGAAGAGAATAAAGTATTGTGAATTAATTGTGTTATAGATGACAGACTTGATTTGATTTCTTATAGAATAGCTTTTAAGAAAGAAATTTAAGTTTTTCATTACAATATAAGGGAGCGGCGTGGTCTAGTGGGTAGAGGGCTAGTCTACTGTGCTCCGGGTTCTGGGTTCGAATCCCGGCTGTGGCGGAATATTATTTATTCTGTTTTTTCAGCCGGGGGGCGATCCTGGGGTATGGAGATCCTCCTGGGGCACACCCAGCCTCTATGAAGTGGGTACCGAAAAAAAGGGAAAAACCTGGCGGCTGAGCGTGATCTTGGCCGAATCACGTCATTGCACAGCCGTTGGCCTAGAAACAGTACGAGTCTCTACATGTACTGAGCCCAAAACTCTTCATGGGTTGTAGTGGTACAGGTTTTTTTTTTTTTTTTTTTTTTCATGACAATATAAAAAAAATAGTTGCTTTATATAGATAGATAATTATTTTTTGATAATTTACATTAACACAAAAAAAAAAAATATATATTTTTCTAACCCCATCTTTTATTTATTTATAACTTGCATCTACCCAAAGAGGGTCATTAGCATAAGACATCATTATTTTCTCAATAAAATATTTCTTTTTTTAATACACTGTTTTTGCATTATATTTGATTATACATTTCATATTGTTTTAAGAACTTCTTTTTTTATTTTCATCGTTAAATCCTGCAAAAGCCCCTAATAGAATATTTAATGTTTGATTATTTATTTAAATGTTGATAATCACTAAGTATATAGCACATATAATTAGCATTACTACGCTCTAACATATCATCGCCTGTCGCGCCAACCGAATAAAATCCTAAAATTGAGAATTTTTTTGGTTCACTTCTACCCACTTTTGTTGGCTATAGGGTTTTTTTACAGACCAAGTGTAGAGGAGATGGGATTAAAATCTCCCTGGCTCTGAGTACGCGAACTCAAAATTATTTCATTCCAAGTAGAAGTTAATTTGATTACAGGGCAACGCGCTATCATAGCAACCCAATGAGGTATCTCGATAAATTATTATAAAGATCATTTATTTATTATTGGACCAATTTACTTGGTTCTATTAGTATTAAAATCTATTGAGTTGTTTCACATGAAATGTCCGTTTTTATAGTTTCTGAATTCTGCGAGTTTAAACTCGGCCATTCAGCAGCTGAGGCCGCTAGTAATATTTGCATGGCATTTGGGGAAGAGAGTGTTAATGAAAGGACCATTCGCCGTTGGTTTGCTAAGTTTTTAGTTGGGGATACCGACTTGGAAAACTTGTCCCGAGGAAGACCTCCGTCAGTAATATACAACGATGTCCTCAAACACACAGTAGAAGGAAACCCCCTACCAAACAGTTAAAGGACTCTCAGCACAACTAAATGCAAGTGCATCTACCGTTTCCAGACATTTAAAGTGTATCAAGAAAGTAAAAAAGCTCGATACATGGGTACCTCATGACAACGCTAGACCCCATGTTTCAAAACATACTCTGCAAAAATTGAATAACTGGGCTACGAAATTCTTCCGCACCCACCATATTCTCCCGACTTGTCTCCAACAGATTACCACCTGTTCAGGAATATAGACAACTTCGTCAAAGGAAAACTTTTTGAAAATGATGATCAAGTGAAAAGTGTGTTTTCAGATTTTGTTTCATTTCAAAGCTCAGAGTTTTTCAGTTCGGGGATAAAAAAGTTGGTTTCACGTTGAGAAAAATGAAATGTCATGTGACCCAATCCAATAAATTTGATTTCTTACTATGCTGATAACTTATTTGCCCAAATTATTGAATATTTCCCATAACTTTTTAACAATATATTATAAATATAGTAATGTTTGGAATGAGAATTGGATACAGTTTCTTATGGAAAGAATTGAGAGGGATGTAGAACTGTATGGAAGATTAAAAACCGTGATATTCACTGTGTTAGCAAAATTCACCACATATGCTTTTCTGATAACTATGGTCTTTATTAATTATTAAGTAAAGTAATAATCAAAAGACATTTTTTTTTTTAGTTATTGCAATATAAGATAGAAAGTACATAATTATAATTTTTTTTTTTAATTGTATATGCTTTTTTTTAATTTAGCAAATGGAATTATATTATAAACAATATTTAACTATATAGACTAATAAATAAGCTAATTTTAAGCTTTTATTTTAGTATTTTTATCTTTAAAAAAAATTTTAATCGTTTAGATCAGACACGGTTATCCTTATCATATTTATCAAATTGGGGAGTGCTAATTCCAAACATTTTCTAAATCAAATGCTATTATTCTATTAATATATGAAATTCTGAAAAAGTTTAAATAACATTTGTATGACTGATGAAGTATTAATATGAAAAAGCTTAATTTAATCGAGAACTTACGAAAAAGAAAGCGACTGAAGTAAATTGTTTGAAACAACGAAAAACTGATCACTGGGTTAAAACCATAGTTTAAAATAGTAGCCTTGATTTAAGACGTGCTGAATGAACCATTGAAAAGGCACAAAATGAAAAAAACAATAAATTAATGGTAATATATTACAGAAGTTAGGAACTTCTGCTGTATAATAGGAAATATAGTACATTTTGGAAGAAACTTAAAAGAAAGGTTATCTTTTTGCAAAGAAATCAGTACGTTTTAGAAGGAATTTTTTTTAGTTTGGAATTAAATTAAATATAGATTTAGTACCTTTTGGAAAGAGCTGCAACTTTTAAATACGTTTTTAAAGGCCTTGTGAGTTTTTAGATGAAATCAGATGACAAAACTAAACCATTAGAATACAATTTTGTGAATATATCAATTACGTGTGCAGTGTTGAGAAGAAAATACTTTGGTCATTATAATTAATTTATTATGCCCATCGCAAAATGTATCCAGTTTTTAACTAATAAATACCTGAATTGCTCTATATCAATACATGTTTTTTTTTTAAATTTTATCGTTTTCGATATAGATCGATATATTGATCTAATCCAAATCCATCCATAACAATCTCCCACACTTTATAAATATCCGAAAAACCGAGATCTTCCGGTTTTTTTTTTAGAATACATTGTTATAAAAATCCTAGCGTGCATTAATAAAAATTTCAAAGTATATAATAGAACGAAATTGAAAATTAAGCTAAACAAAACAATTCATCATATTATATAATCATTTAAATAAAATGATAAAATGAGCCTTGTATCCAATAAATACGAAAAAGTTATAATAAACCCATATTTGAGCGAGAGCACTTAAAATTAATAAAATGGTCGGGATAGAACCCCCTGTAATTCAGCAGCTGAGCAGAATATCGAATAAATACGAAAAAGTTATAATAAACCCATATTTGAGCGAGCGCGATTAAAATTAATAGTATAATCGGTAACGAACCTTTTATAACGTAGCAACTGAGCATAGTATCCAATAAATACGAAAAAGTTAAAACAAACCTCTATTAATAATATACTCAGCCTCGATTCTAAAACTAAAATAAAACGAACCCCCGCTAATCCGACAACCAGCCCTTGTATCAAAAAGCTCATAAAATTAAAGTATCGGTTATACCTATTATTTTAATCGTGACTTATTATATGTAAAAAGGGCCCTGGGAACTTTTAACAAGCCAAAAGGATTAAAAACATAATGGATAATTAAAATAACCATAAAAACATAAAATTATGTTAATTTGTTTTTATTATTTAATCGAAAAAGGTTGAATTTTAAATGGAAAAGGTTGAATTTGACTTGGAAAAGGTTGAATTTGACTTGGACAAGGTTGAATTCGACTTGGAAAAGGTTGAATTTGACTTGGAAATGCTATAGATTTAACGTCTGGATCCATATCAGGATTATTTACTTTATGTTACAGAATACTCACAAATCATTTAC
The DNA here is from genome assembly GCA_023052935.1 of Piezodorus guildinii. Classification (NCBI taxonomy): domain Eukaryota; kingdom Metazoa; phylum Arthropoda; class Insecta; order Hemiptera; family Pentatomidae; genus Piezodorus; species Piezodorus guildinii. Next base: position 86,578,322 of record CM041295.1, read on the forward strand.
GAGCTTAATCCTCTTCACCACTTTGTTGTAATGTTGAGAAGAAAATACTTTGGTTTTTATAATTAAAGTATTATGCACATCGCAAAATGTATCCAATTTTTTTAAGTTATAACCACAAGATAACTAAATTACTCTATATTAACACTTTTTTTATTTTATTTTATCGTTTTTGATATAGATCGATGTATTAATATAATGCAAATCCATCCACAACAGTGCCTTTCTAAATCAATTATCTTTTTACAACCGGACTATAACCCAGAACCTAGAGATTAATAGGGCAGTGGCCTTATCCACAGAGTTGCTCAGCCCCCGTTGATTTTTAATATTTTTATCTTAACACTTACTTAATGCAGTCAAATAACGTCTAAAAATAGTTACTATAATATTGGCAATGCTGTGGTTAAAAAATGTATTAAACATTCCAAAGTACGTGTAATGGTTATAAGTAATAACGTAATACAAATTTTCAAAATTTATTAAAAATACAAATAAAAGAAAAAGTTACTCCTTAAAAGCGTGGATGTTTCCAATTTACAACCAGTTAAATGTGTTACAGCCAAACATTAACAAACAAGATGCTGAAAGTTAATAACTTTTAAATCTTATAAAATAATTTAAATTAATTTAACATTTCTTTAGATAGCTTATGTAACCTTTAAAGTTATATATAAAAATATAAATTCGTCTGCATATTTAAATGCTCTATGAATTTAAATTTATTTGGTAACTTTTCTCCACCAACAAATATAAATTTAGTGCTTACCTAATGATACATCTTATACACCTTTCATTTTAAATAAGTTCAATTAAATTTAACTATTTATTCTCTATTTACAAATATTACAGTTTATATCTATGATAAATTAGTGTACTCCTTCCAAAGGGGAATATTTTGTGTACTCGTAGAGCTGATCTCCTCCATATCCATAGAGCAGTTTGCCTCTTCCATTTCTATCGTAATAGGGGTAGCGATACCTTGGCCTGAAAAAATAAAAAAAATAATGGAATGATTCTTCGGTGATTTTTCTACAAATTTATAGGACAATGTGTGTATAGATTGAAACCGAGACAAATCAAAATCAAGATTTAATTAAGAAAAAACCGCTCAAGGAAAATAAGATTTACGGCTCACACCAATTCTGATTTAGCTTGATATAGAAGAAAAATTCAGAATGTTGCTCCTTGAAGGGATGTTTTATGGTACTTTAGCACCTAAAATGTTCGAAAAGTCATATTCTTTTTATTATTTAAGATGCTAGCTCTACATTCGGTTTAAAGAAATATTAATTATTGTATTAACGTTAAGGTTGCTCGCCGTTTTAGGCTACAACACTTACTGTACAAACGGTCAAACTACAAAAGGCTCATCTACATGGCTATTATAAGACCAATCTGGACTTACGGAGTAGAGCTTTGGGATCTCTACTAAACAATAAAATTCTTCCCGAATCCAATCCCTACAATCCAAAATCCTTCGTAAAATCCTCAACGCTCCTTACATTATCACGAATAAACTTATCTATAAAGACTTTAATGTTCCCTATGTTACTGATTTGGCCCGGACCCGGTATCAATCCCATTATGACAAACTCCATTCTCACTCTAACTCACTAGTTTCAATCCTTTCTTCTTCTTCAATTCCGGATAATCCTTCGAGGCGCCTGAAAAGGACCTTCGCCCCGGGACCTTCTAGTTTAGAATATTTTTAGAGTGCTTCCAATGGGAAGATTCTCTACATGTATATCATGCCATTGTATTATATAACTATCCATTTGCTTGATGTATTTTTTTTTTGTTAATACAGTTGCAAATACCAATAACTATGATGGATATTGTGCTCCGTGGTCCTTTGCACCTAAACACACCAACGAAGCCTGCTAATTTGTAAGATATACTGTGTAAGAACATCCTTAAACTCTTCCATACAGTTTTTTACTGTACCTCGTTTTACTTGAGCCACTTCCTCAATATATATCTTATTATTATTGTATTAAATAGCAATCATCTCTTCATCTTTCTTTTTTTAGCACCCGCTCACAGAGTAACGTCTCATAAAATGAGCTGGTTACGGATCGTTAGAGCGTAGCCTGTCTGTCGTTTTTATTTTTAAACTTTTTACTGAACGTTAAAAACTTCTCGTTATTATAATTCTAAGATTGTAATGTTTATTTATTAGAAGAAGAGTCTGTTAGTATTTACAAAAGATCCAAGGTAAAAATGCAGCGATTTCTACCACATTTATCTTTTTATTACATTTGTCTAGTTCACTACCGTTGACATCTTCTCTTTCATTGAAATTTAATATCGCATTTCTAGCTCAATAGTTTATATAATATTGTATTCAATGTTATTGTAATCGTATTTCTTTTGTATCTTTTCAGCACTGATGTTGACCCATAATGGGGGTCGAAACATTGGCAAATAATAAATAGTTGAAACTATTTAGTTGTTTCATTTACCGACCGCCACCGGGACTAATTCCTTCCAGTAATTCTCAACTAATTATATCCACTTGAATAGAAATCCTTTTAAGATAAGGTGTTAAAGTAAAAACTTAATGGTCGAACAGCGGCCTAGAATATTTTTTTTTATAGAGAAATAGTTGTAATGTTAAAAAAAATTATGACAATATGCGTATAGTGAATGAGTATAGTGATGATGATATAATAATAAAATATAAAGGAAAAAAGTGACCGTCCAAAAAATATTATATCATCAAAATGAAAGACTGATTATTCATCAAATAAGAAAACAATTCCTTAAATGAGTAATTCTCTCCTTATTTATGAATTTTTCCGAACCTCTGGATGCACGATAAGTGTTTTAACTTTTCGCCGCGTTCTAAAAATTTCGCCATAAGCGCGACCACGACTCTGGACAGATACGTTATCTATTCAGATTTGGTTGCAGCAAAATTTTCTAAATGCTCTCGAAATCCCTTTTCCATTATTTCTTTTTTGATCAACTATTTGTCGATCGTACTAAATAGGAAAATCAGGAAATTCGATATTCAAAATAAAAATGACACAATGAACAATAAGTGCTTTATTGGGACAATATTTCGCAACAAACAATTAATTTATTAGTTATATCAATTCTTAATACACTTAAATGCATAATTATACAAAATATTTACCAACTAGATGTTTATATATGATTACTGCAGTAATATGACAAGGAAACCACGTAATTCGGAAAACTTTTGACACTTTTATTTTTAATTTTTCCGTAAATGAAAGTTCGAAACGTTAAAAATAAAATGATATTTGTCGTGATTTTCGATTTTAACTATTGTACGATATACCTTATATACAAAATTGTATAAAGTAATGGGGCGTGCTGAAAAACAGATAAAACTAAGAAATTATTGTAGATAATAACTTCTATTCTTACATTATTTTATCTGAAACATATTTCTCCGTCGAAAATACTTTTTTCAAACTCAAACTTTATCTAAAAAGTACATAAATTGATTTTAACAACAGAGTTAAGTGAAAGTTTTTTTGCAAATTATCTTGGATATATATTTTTTTATCGCTAAATAGATTATAATAATTACCTTTCGAAATACTGGAAGTTTGGCGCTTTTGGCTGAAGTGTTGCTTCAGCTATGCTCCAAATGACCATGAACTAAAACAAAAAAAAAAAGAATTATTGATCGACTAAATTTGTAGATCTTGTTATGCTAGGTTTATGAGCATTTGTATTCCAAGCATAATATACTGTGGACACTCAATATAAAAACCAAAAGGGCCTAGCATGTGAAATCTGTCCCCCGTATATCAGGAAGAAATTTATACGATTAATTCAACCCAATGAGAAATGATGTTTTGCAATTTTTCAATCCCTTAATCGCTACAGGAGAGAAGGCAGAGAGGGAGGGAGACAATTTTTTTCCTGATGGCTTAACCGATTTGCCGAAAAAAAGGATATGTTAGGGATATTCAACAAAACATTTTTTCTTCGACAATGTGAGACAACATTTTTCAGGTTATGTTCGATTGGGAGACTTACAACTTTTTTTTTCATAGTTCTGTACAATATATAGTTTTTGAATTTCATAGCAAATTTACCCGGTAAAGAAAACATTCATGCACAATGTACTCACATAATATACGTATAAACGTACATGATATTTTTATTTTTCATCATGGGATACACTTGTGATAAAATTGAAAAATATATTTTGCAGGAACCTCCAATGAAAAAAAACAGCTAAAAATTATAGGTCTCCCAATTAAACATAACCTAATCATTGTGCTTTTATTATTTTCTTTATAATAAAATTTATCATTTTCTTTTTTATATTTTTTTTTTGTGAACATCTCTCTCTCTCTCTCTCTCTCTCTCTCTCTATATATATATATATATATATATATATATATATATATATATATATATTATATATATATATATATATATATATAATATTATATAATACATATAATATAATAAATAAAAAATAATTATTAGTCTGGGACAGTGTCCTTAATAACAACAGATATGCAATTAAGATATACAATCTAGGAAAAGACGATAGGATCATAATAATAAATTCTTATTTACAATGATATTAGAAGAAGAAAAAAAGTACACAATAAGAAAAGAGTAAAATAAATAAACTTCGGATAGATAAATGTGTACAAACAAAACTGGAGCTATAGATTAATTGATTAACTAAGTTAAATATAAACATTAAATAATAAAGTTTCTTTTATTCAGAGTCTGATATTTGATTTGAAATATCAGTATTGTTGAACGTCTATTTGCGAAGACAGGAGGTATTGGATCAGTTGGGACTTGATAGAGATGAAGCATGGCGGATATGAGTTGGTAGGGAATTCCAGAGAGTTGTTGAGCTGACAAGAAAGGAATGATCAAAAGTTGTTTTATGGCCAGGAATAAAAAGATCAGTATGGCGCTATCTTGTTACTAAAGACTCAGAGGGAAAGAAGGATAAGGAAATTTGAAAATCATCCCCGTATAAGTGGTGCGATCTATTATGGATAGAATTGGGAAGATCGTTGATTAAGGAATTAAAAAGAAGAGGAGATACGTTTGAGAAGTAATACGTCGAAAGGGCAAGGAAGAAAGAGGATGGGCAGGTATGGTGACAGCTTGAGTCCCATTAGAGAGAAATGATTGTAACCAACGAATAGTGCTGTTAGTGAAGGAAAAAGACTCTAGTTTTGAAATATAATGATAGAGTGATCAAGGAAGTCAAAAGCTTTTAAAAGCCCCGTGAAAAGTATTAGTACTGTCAGTTTCGTTCCGTCTATGGCGGTATTAAAAATTCGCTGGTAATTTTGAGGAGAGCAGATTGCGTGGAAATCCTGGTTGGAAAGCGGATTGGAGAGCATCAAGTAATTTAAACTTATCCAGGATATTAGATAATTGAGATTGGACTATTCTTTCTAAAGGTTTGAGAAGGTTATATAGGATGGGAATTGGGCGATAAGGGAAGTCTTCATGGGATGTAGGGTTAGAGATTTTATTGATAGGACTTGATTTTTTCCAAGTAGTTGGAAATACGAGATTTTGGAGGGAACTATTATATATGGAGGGACTGGTAGGATTTCGGGAAGGCATAGTTTTAATAATTTAACGGGCATTCCATCAAATCCTATGGAGTTGGTATGGGATTTCATTACAGAGGAGATATGATCGGTTGGGGACATATAGGAAAAATAAAAATTATCAGTCTTAAATGATGGAATTGAAGAACATTCGGAAGAAGATGGTATTAATATATTTTTTTTTTACTTTGAAGAGATTTACAACTATATTATACAATAAAAATACATTAAGTAAATGTGTTAATTTATCATATTGGCTTGATTTTTCATGAAATAATTTAATTTTTTGTCCATTCTTTTTTTTTTTTTATTATTTTAAAGGAACAAAATAATCATTTCAGTTTGTATATATTATATCTAGGATACCTATCATAGTCATAGTCCCGAAATAATTTTTGTTTTTTTCCCAACTTCGTTCTAGATGTTTTTTTCTATGTTTATTTTCTTCTTGCATATAGGCTTTCATGTTTTCCTCACGAATAAATGTACATACATATATACACACACACACACACACACACACACACACACACACACACAGATATATATATATATATATATATATATATATAAATCAATGTAAAGTGTGTAAAATAACAAAAGGATGTTATACTTTCCGACCAACTCAGCCATGGAGTTACGTCAAAAGACCTACCATTTACGTAACCAGCCGATTTCACTTACTCACCTATAAGACATATACAATAAATTTTCACTTTCAGGTAAGCTATTGTAAATTTATTTATAACTAGAATTAATGTAGTTTATTATTAAGTTTTAATGTATTTTTCTCAAATTAGGTTTATACATTAATTTTTTTTTTTAAATGTCCGTCAATATGGGTGGTTTATTAATAAATGGAAATTGCAGGTTATTAATAAATGTTGGTCAGTACTTATTCTACTTGAGTGATAAATTTTTATTTTTTAATTAGATAAAATGTCTGCGTTCCTTTACGTTAAGTTTTTTTCAACCATAAGTGTAAATACGCTAATATCAAAAATATAGATGTTGACCGAAGCTATACGGGGAAAATTAAATTTGTCCTAAGTTAAAACTGTAATTAAATTAAGCTGGCCTCTGTTACAAAACCCTAGTATCAAACACATCCGAAAAAGTTAAAATAAATATCCATTTGAGATAGTACCCTTAAAATTAATAGTAATAATAATCAGTATTCGAATCCCAGGTAGGTAAACAGCTACTAAGCCTAGTATCGGATAAATAAAAAAAAAAACTGAAATGAATCTCTATTTGAACAAGAACTCTTAAAATGAATAGTGTAATCAGTATGTAAACCCCCGTTAACGCAGCCAATGTGCCTAGTTTAGAATAAATACGAAAAAGTTCAGAAAAGTTAAAATAAATCGATATTTGAGCGTGTGATCTTAAAATCAAAAATTAAACGAACCACCTAAAAAATACTATCTCTAGTATCGAATATGTCTTAAAAACTAAAATTAATCGATACTTCATTTAAAATCATGAGTAATTTTATGTAAAAAAGCCCCTAACAACAGTTAACAAGCCACACAAATGCATCATTGATAATCAAAATAATTATAAGAATATGATATTATGTTAAATTGATTTTTATTTATTTATTGAAACCGAAAAAGGTTGAATTCGACTTTGAAAAGATTGAATTTGACTTGGAAAAGGTTGAATTTGATTGAGAAAAGGTGGAGTTTGACTTGGGGACGCTATATCCGCAAATCAATTTTTCAGTAACGATATCAATTCAGGTCTGAAACAAAAATATAACTCAGAAATATTAGCAGCTTTAACGAAAGGTAAGAATATTTAAACTTAAATAAGAACCGAACTAATATAATCATACATGAAACATTTAGCTGGCTTACAGGAGCCACTTAACATGTCCGATTGTTATTAGACGCTAGGATTTGAAATAATGAAGAAGAGAAATATTACTGCCGAAATGTATTGGGTAGCTCTTTTACATATCTTACTAATCAACCTCAATGAGATAATGTGTATTATTTTAATTATTATATAATTATATTTAAAAAAAAAAAGAAAGTTTAGAATCCACGTTTCGATTTTTTTTGGAATAAGTGGAGCCATCAAAATTTAAGGACTAATGGATTTGCAGTACAATACCTTTCAGATACAAAACGTATGGAAACATTGCATAAATTACAACTCGCACATATTCCAAGCTCTCCTAAATAACTGTAACACAGATAGGGACAACATTTGATAGACCTGATTTACAAACGTACAGAGCAGGCCTTTTCAATTTGAGGCGAAGTAAGGAGCTTATTAGTTACGAGTATAACACGGTGATTCATGCCGTGCAGGCAGTTTTCATGATGGGCCAGTGTGTGTATCGAAGACATTTACTTCAATGTTGTATTTCAACGTCAGTAATATATTTATCCTAAACTCTTAAACAAAATATAAACTTAAGCTGGTAAGATAATCCTATTCTAAACAGATGGTGCCCTGAAAACTGAAATGGTGAAAGAACAATCAATTGATGTCTAAAAAATAATGAATAAAGGAAACGGATGCTGAAGAATAGAATCGATTAATAGTGCCATGAGGTACTAGAATAGAAACAAGGTTGATATTAATTTAATGGTTAAACTACGTACCTTAGTCATTTCAGATATAATTTTTAAAAAATCCCAAATTATAGTTGGTAGCCGCACACATATCAAACGAAACTTTTTGTAGTTTCTATAAATCGATAATTCAGTTTAAGCTATTAATTCCATCGATTATTTGTTTCCAAAGAGACTCTTCGATGGAGGTAAATGAGACCATTTTAAGAAGTCCAAATGTGTTTAGAAATGTCTTGCCCAATCAAACACTATTATATTTGTCTTAAGAGTAACGGAAAAGTGTATGAATCTTACAATTTAAATTCGGAAGTTCCTACATTTTTCAAATCAATTTACTATCGTATCAAAAATCATGTTAGAAACAAGGCTTAAATATACGTTTATGTTTGATCAAAGAGTAGAAGCTAGCTTTGATATAAGGCTAGACCAATACAGATTTTCTGTTCTAAAAGGTCTCGATCAAATTGAAAAAAAGTGTACTACGCATGTCCTGCGTGATATTATGGATACAAACATGATATTAAAGTCCATTACATTTTCCATCGATGTAGCAATTTTAATCAAAATCGTTAGAGACGTTTTTGATAAAATCTTATAAAGGTAAAAGTTGCTTTTCTGGTTTACCGATTTTGTTGAAAAAGATGATTTTTGTTAAAAAAGTTGCTTTTTGTTGAAAAAGTCGCAAGCATATACGCTCCTAAGATAAGAAACTTCAGTTTTACAAAACGTACAGTTTTCGAGCTAGACTGACCACATACTCACAGATTTTCACGATCGCAATACTTTCCTTACTATATATTTCCTATAAATATAGATGTATAACTTATCGTTAGAAAGCTTAAAATTTAAGAAAAAATGTTATCTAACATTCAAAGCTGCGTAAGTGTAAGTAAAATAAAATGAAAGTGGTGAGCAGTAGATAAACTTATGTGATTTTAGTAGATAATAATTTATATTGTTATTTCATTTGAACTATTTTTTTTTTATACTTAAAATTATGCTGATGACACTTGTGTGTTATCAGTCAATAATGATCCTACTATTGCCTCTCAAACTCTTCAATCCCACATCCGAGACCTTGAAGTATGTTGTCAGAATTGGAGAATCAAAATCAATTCCAACAAATCCCACCAAATTACCTTTACCCTTCGTAAACCTACGATATCCTGTCCTACAGTGTCCTTAAATAATATTCCTTTAGTCCCCGTTGAACAGATTCGCTATCTAGGACTCCTACTTGACAAACGACTAACTTGGAATCCGCACACAAGACTGAAACGACAAGAAACTGCCCAACGCTTTCGCTTACTTCAACACTTACTGGACAGACGCTCTAACCTTCCACTTAACTACAAAAGGCTCATATATATTACCATCATAAGGCCTGTCTGGACGTACGGAGTTGAGCTTTGGGGCTATACTAAACCATCAAATTCTTCCCGTATTCAATCCCTACAATCCAAAATCCTTCGAAAAATCCTCAATGCTCCTTACTTTGTCACCAACAATCTCATCCATAAAGACCTTAATGTCCCATATGTAGCTGATTTGGCCCGTACGAGGTATCATTCCTTCCATGACAAACTCCACTCCCACATTAACCCACTAGTTTCAATCCTAGCTTCCTCTACCATTCCTGACAATCCTCCGAGGCGTCTGAAAAGAAGATGGCCTCGAGACCTTCTAGTGTAGATTACCTAGTGGAGTGTTGCCAATGGGCATATTCTCTTCATATCTTTTCATGTATAATATCTATATTATGAGCTAATTTACTTGATGTATTTACTAATACAGTTGTAAATTTCAATAAATTAAAAAAAAAAAAAAAAAATACTTAAAATATATATCAGTACGAGGATAATAACTTATAAAGATATATATTTGAGTTCATAGCAACACGCCTTTAATGCTAGATGCTTTTAAAAACCAGTCTGAAAGGAATTATTTTAAAATGAAAAATATTTAGGTGACAAGATCCCCATGACGAAAGCGACAGGTTAACCTCGTTTCAACACTTCTGAAGGATTACGTCTGAAACTTCATCACAGCTAATTATTGAATGGGAAGTTTATGGATGATACAAATAATGAGGTGTAAAGATGAAATTGACAAAAGCCTGGAAATACACGACTTTAAGATATTTAAACTGAGGAAAATTACAAGGATAATTACAAATCGCAAAAATATCTGATAAGCACATCATAAAAGTTTCCCTTACTCCCATAACTCTTCGTAGACATATTTATTTTTTATTAAATAATATAATATTATCTACATTAAAATAAAAAACGTTTCAAATTATTACACAATGGTTTCTTATTTCCAATACTCTATTATATTAGAGTATAATAATCCAAAGAAAAATGGTCACTCACCACTGCTAATTTCAAAACTATATACTAACCGATATTAATTAATTTATTTTTTTAGGAAAATTGAATTCTTATGGAACGGTATTTATCTTCAAAAATAACTGAGCTAAGGGCGTATATATAGGTGAAATTTCATTTTTTTTTCTTTTTCTGTTTTCTAATTGTGTACTGATTCAAAAACTATATAGAATTTTTCTTCATCTTCGAAAATAAAGGAGTTACAAGCCGTATATATACATAAAAAATATTGGATTCTTGCCTATATATATATATATATATATATATATATATATATATATATATAAATATATATATATATATATATATGATACACTGTTATGAAATTCTTTCGATTAGCAAATAAAAAAAGGAACTTTTTAAGGCACTGCTATTTTATGTAATTGATTTTACACATTTTACAATATATCAACGTATATCTTTAGCTTTCTTCAATATTAAGCAGTTTTATACTTATTAAAATAGCCTCGCAAGGTTTAAATGCCGAATTTCCATAATTTTTTTCTCTTTTTTTTACCTTTCAGGTTCTTACCTTTAAATTTGTTTATTTGAATTAATAACCAAAAAGTTAATTTATTATCTTTATATCAGACCTATTATATGCCATGCTTGTCCGGTTGGGTCAAACACTTGTAAAACCAACTATGAAAAATTGCAAATATTGCAGAATAAATTTTGAGACTAGTTAGTGGCTATCCGAGATGTACACCAATTAATCTCATGCATTATTCATTATTGTTTGAATGTGACGCGTAATACTTATCTATCTAAAAAAAAAAAAAAAAAAAGCCACAGTATGCAGCAGAGGATCGGTCTGAAATGTCTGAAAAAGAGGCCAAGATTGCTCCGGTGAAAGTTTTAGCTAAGCAATATTTTCGTAACCATGTAGTAATTTATATTTATTTATTTAATATTATTATTATTGTTGTTTTTATTCGAAACTGATTTCTTATTGATCAGGATCTTTTTTCATCGCCCACTTCTTTCTTCCTCTTTCCATACTCATATCTTTCTCCGTTACATATCCTGACATATAATTATTAGTTTAATATTACATTATTTTAAAATTTAAAATTATTTTTTATTCATACTGTTTCTCTTTTGTAATGACTATGTTCTTTTTTGTATATTACCTATACTCTTAACTATGTTTTTAATATATTACCGTCATATATCACTTCAAAATTGTTAATATTTAAAATTTTAATTGTTCACATATTTTTCCTTTGTCATTTTTTTCATTTGCTTAGTCTCTCTTTATATATTCTCATTACAATATTATCATCTCAATTATGTTTACTTCCATACTTTATAACTATCATCTTAATTTTGTTTATTTCCATACTTTATAACTGTCACCTTATTTCCATACTTTATAATTGTCATCTTATTATCATTTTACATTTAATTTTATTTATGTTCCCATATTTTATTACTGTCATATTATTATTATATACCTAACGCATTATTAAGTCTATATATTACATTGGTTGTTATCTTGTTTCTTTTAGCCCTGTTGAATGCCCACATTGTAGGCCGAAACGTCGGCACATAATTAAAATAACACTTATTTTAAATGTGTGTTTCTAATTTATGACCGCACCCCCAACCATCTTCCTCATCCTGAATTTTTAGTTTAGATCTCACGGCCATCGTCGTTAAGCCTTCTTTGGGGTTGCCCTGGTAACAGGGAGAAAGAAAGGGAAGAAACAAGTTGATTTGGGTGGTGATGTGTCGGGGAATGAAACATGTTATATTTTTCGTGGATGTAAGAATTTACTGTTGGGATGTTTGTGTCATTGTGTATCGTGTGATTCGAAACATGCCATGGTGCGTTAATAATTTTTCGTAAAATTTTGGATTGAGGTGTTTGTATTTTGTTCGTGTGTACGTGTTTTGCAGAACCCCAAAGTTCTGCTCCGTATGTCCAGATTGGTCTCAGTAGAACAGTGTATATTAAACCCTTGTTTCGTAAAGGGTATAGCCGGATAAGAATGGTAAATCTGCCCCCGCGGCTTTTTTTAGTCGAACTTAGGGGATCAATTTGTTGTCGAATAAAAATAATCCACCTAAATGTTTAGCTTTTAAATTCAAACGGTTTTCGAGATTTTCTTAAAAACCTCTTTTTTCTATTTTATTATTTTTTTTAACAGTAATGTTTGACACTAATTAATGATGATTTTGTCTATGATTCTTATGAGTCATAGGCGTGAAAAAATGATATCATGATTCTCAAACGAAAAGCTAATTTTTAGCGGAAGAAAAAACCCAAATATGAATTTTTTTAACTTTTTTTGAAAAGTGTCAATGGCCGATTTTTTTTTCTTCAGATAATGTCTTTTATATTCCACTATACACAGGAACTGGGAACAATATGAAAAAATAAATAAAAACTTTCTTTTTTTTCTAAAATCTTGTATTTAACTTATATTTCTTATTATTATTGAAAAATGTGTAAACAATTATTTCTCACCGAAAATTCATAATAACATTACTTATAAATCATTTCCAATCATTTTACTACAAAATGATTGGATAAAAACTATGTTTTTCAAAACATGCGCCAGGTTAGCGCTCTATAACGCCGTCTATTTAGTCACTGTCAATCATTTATTCTAAGGTCTCGTTCATATATTCTGTATGGCTTCCTCTAGGGATGATGTATTTTCGGTTAAAAAAATAATTTTCAACAAATTTTTCGATGATCTAAAAACTATTAGTTTATTAAAACGCAAGATTTCAGAGAAAAATCGGTTTTTATTTATTTTTTTTTTTTTCATATTTGTTCCACCACTTCGACAAATTCTTCGGTACAGAAGAGAATAAAAGACATTGTCTGGCAAGATTCGGTGAGTGACACCTTTTAAAAAAGTTTCACTTAAAATTTGAATAAAAAAAGCCGCGGGGGCAGATTTGCCATTCTTACTCGGCTATACCCTTTAGTGGTGATATGTAATCCAATAGATATTTAATACAATAGATAAGTAAGTACAGGCCTTATAAGTGTCTTATACAATCTCATCTTTGTAGATCTTGAGAGTAAACTGCTCCCTAAATTTCGGCGTAGTCCAAAATAGCACCTATTAAACGATGCTATTCTTTTTCTTATTTCAGCCGAGATATCATTATTTTCGTTTACTATATTTAATAATATAGAACAGAAAATTTGAATTCATTCTACATATTCGAAAGTCATAAAATCACTAAATCACCGACGATTATGGTTCGTATAACTATTTTTAGAAGTTACAACACTTCATGACTGTATTCCAAATAATCATTGACAAATTTGACATGTCATAATTAGCAACTTAGTGAAGCGAAATAATTACTCTTCTTAATTGACACTAGTATTTGGTTTTAACAACGTCATGGCTATTAATAACTTTTAGAAAGTGTAAGATTGTGAAAAATACTATTATCGAGACTATTCATTAAATTTCCTCTCGATAAATAGTTTCAGGAAATGTTTAAAGTACACAGTCCAAATAAGAAATAAAATTACTGTGTAGTTTGATTTAAAAAATATATATTTGAAACATTTGAAGCGTTAGCTAATTAATAAAATGAACTGAAAACAAAAAATCTTTATTCTGGGACGAAATCCCCTTAGAACAAACACAAAAAATTCTTATGGTCAAGTTACTTTTAAATAAAATATTTAAACAATCCAATAAATCTATAAATCTTAATATAGTTATATGCACGTGGAGCACACACTTATAAATACACATATTTATACTATAAATACCTATATTTATTATGGAACGGAAGATTAAGATTCAAACAGGTAATGGAAGAGTAGATGGCATTTGAAAGAAAAGAGAGAGGCGTTTTTACGGATAGAGATAGGCAGGGAATTCCAAAATAATCATGAGCGAACCAGAAAGGATTTATGAAATGACGCAGTGTATGTGATGGTGTATAATAAACATTGATTGATTGGGTTCTTGTGGTCAACAAATGGATGTCAGAGGAGAGGGTGAGTTCAGTTATATAGGAAGGTTTTCTGTTTTTTAAGGTTTGGTTAATCAGTACCATCATGAAATTAAGAAATAATGACATAATAGTAGTTGATATGCTAAATATTACAAGGGATCTGATTTTTTTTTATTGAAATTTACATCTGAACTTCAATAATACTAGTAAATGTGTACAAGAGGGAAAATATTATGAGGTTTGATAACGAATTGTGAAGGAAATAACCTACTTCAATGTTTTCTTAGCATCTTCTTTTCAGTCATCTCGGAAGGTTATCAGGAATACGTAGGGGTGATAGGTAAACAGGCAATTAGGTTCGTAGAGACAGGGAATTTGGAATGGAGAGTCCGCATTTGGTCCTCATTGGCAAAATGTATCCGAATTAGGTCCCAGCGTTGGTTCTAAAGAATCCTAGTTGTGTCCCCTCCTGTTACCTAAAAAAAGCGTTAGGTGTTGTGTACGGCTTATCAGCACAGCAACTCAGAAAGCAAAAAGACAGCTTGACTGGTTCGGAAATATGTAAAAATGTATGAAAATCCCATAACTGTAAAAATAAAAAAAATCTGGTGCGCGCAACACACGACTTTCACTTACCTCCGTTGTTAAAATCAATTTATGAATTTTTAAATACACTAAGAGGTGAAAAAAAAATTAATTACATGAAGTTCTCATAGAAACATGTGTTTTATTAAATAATTAAATATATTTTTATCTACAACAATAAGTTAGTGTTATCAGCTCATCACTCTCCATTAACTTCTACGATTCAGTGAATTAGATAATATATTTTTTCTAAAATCTTTAGCTTTCCAACGGTATATTATACACCCAAATAGCTATTCTTTTGTTTAAAAACACAAAAATTGCATAAAAAATATATTTGCACTTTCTCCTTTAGTTGTTCATCAAATTCTAAGTTTATCGCTGACGAGATAATAAAGCGTAATTTTTTTAATCTACTCAATTAAAGGTACTTTAGAAGACGAAAATTTAAAAATCGGCATTTAACTTCTGTCAGACTATTTCAATCAGAATGAAACCTATAACAAATTTAAGCCCATTAAATTTAGATCCATGTAGCGAGTTTAATCAAAATTATTAGAGCTAGTTTTGAGAAAATCGTAAAAAAGTGTAAAATGCATGTATGGTATAAAGTACAACTTCCGGTAAGCAAATTTTAGTGAAACGTTGCTGTGACATTTCAGGTGTATAGTGTCTTAAATACGAATTTTAGTTTTCATGCTAGACTTACCACACAAACAGACCTTTTTGCGGAACTTGGTCAATCGGACTCAGGAGATCCTTAAACGTGTATTTTCGGAAAATTTAGAGGTTCGAAACTAAAGACCACCTGCCGGGTTCCAACTCGTGACCTTGGCTATAGAAACCTATAATAATAGCCATTACACCACGAGTGACACCCTTAAGTCTTTCCGCCACCTTCTTTTCCATCTTCCCGGACATAAGCAGTTATGAAAGCAGCATGAACACCAGTTGCAACAGTTCCTTCCATTGTCAATTCACATCTATCTACCTGTATTCAAGAAATAAGTAGGCAATCAACACTCACTAACAAGTAACCAACATTTTGTGCTTACATTTAAGTTTACCAAGATCCTCAAACTAGACTGAAACGACAAGAAACAGTTCGCAGATACCGTTGTTTACATCATTTACGAGACAAACGCTCAAAACTTTCCACGTACTACAAAAATCTATTGTTAAATATATTATCATTATTAGGTCCATTTGGATATATTGAGTTGAACTATGGGGATCCACCAAACCATCTAATTCCACCCGCAATCCAAAATTCTCCGAAAGATCCTAGACACTCTTTACTTTGTTACAAATAGAAGAAGAAAGAAAATAAACTTTATATACATAATTACAAAATGACAAGATATTTACAAATGATTTTGGATGGGACATCCTTACAATCAACAAAATGTATTTTTGTTTTTAGGTAATTATAATTGATTAGCCTAAATGACTCATGTGTAATAAATTGGAACTGAAATTGTGTACAGTTTTAGGAAAAATTATACAAAAAACCCAAATAGAAAAAAAAAAAAAAAAGTTGAAAATATAAAATTTATAAGGGAGAAGTTAGTTCAGGGTGCAGTCAAAAGAAAGCACAATTAAGTATAAACTTGATTAACTATGCCGACGTTTCGGCCTAAATTATAGGCCTTCTTCAGGGCTACAAAAAAACAAATGATGACAACCAGTAGAAGAATACAATATAAGATGTATAAAAGAAATATACTGATAATTAAACAAAGTTAAATGTTAGTTATGACGATTGACAAATATAAAAATAATTAGAAGTAAAAGAGACAAAGAAAATTTAATAAAAGGTGAATAATTAGATAATAGAAAATTAAAATTTTTAAAAATATCAATATTACAGTATGAAAAATGTGTAAAATTAAAAAAAAAATAATTTTAACAGAATGAGAAAAAGAGTTACAAATCTATGACGTGCGAAATGTCTATAACATCATAAAATGTGAAACATTATATTATAAAAATAAGTGATACGTATGTATACATATCTCTCTGTGAAATGTTTTTAAAAAAGATTATTTTTCAAATTTTTTCATATTGTAAACATTGATATTTTTAAACATTTTGATTTTCTATTATATAATTATTATTCTTTAATTAAGTTTCTTTTGTCTCTTTTGTTTCTAATTATTTTTATATTTGTCAATTGTCATAACTAACATTTCACTTTTTTTTTAATTTATCAGTATATTTCTTTTACTTATCATCTTTATATATTCTATTCTACTACTGGTTGTTATCTTTTGTTTTTATAGTCCTGAAGAATGCCAATAATTTAGGCCGAAACCTCAGCACCAGTTGATCAAGTTTATAATTAATTGTTTTTTCTTTTGACTGCACCCTGAACTAACTTCTCCCATATATACACACAGTCTATCAACCTTTCTCACTTCACTAAAATTTATAAATTAAAACGAACTAAACAAAATATAAAATTTATAAATTAAAACAAACTAACTTAATTTAATACATGTTTTGTTCTTTTATGAGTGTAGCGTTAGAGAAAATGTTTATTACCATCACCCATTTCTTTTATTAAAGGGTTTTGGGAGGCTGGAGTTTTACTGAAAAAGAAGCGGTTTGAGTATGGACAAATTGTTTAACTGTAGGAACTGCAGGTCTTGTAGCATAGAGGATATTTTTGTATAGCAGTGGTTATTATTAATTATCGCATCGATAGGTTTTGGATTCTTTCCAGCTTCTGATAATTGTCAAGCAGGTTGAGCTCCATGCTGGCGGGCTGATTTATATATTGTTAATTTGTTACGAGGATTCAAATGGGATTTTCTATTGAAGTAAGGAAACATTTTAAATAATATTTTTCGCTTTATCAATTTTTCTATTGATAAGAGCATTGAATGTAAGGAGTGGTCTAGAGTTAGTCCTAGGCACTGCACGGATTCTGAACAAGGGATAGGAGCTGAATTTATCTTGAATTGGCGGTTTGTTTGTGGGCGACGTTTGGTGAACAGAATGGCTTAAGATTTGGTGGGATTAATTTTCATTGTTGCGAATAAAAAAATCTATAAAGACTTGAATATCCCAATAGTTGCAGACTTAGCCCGAAGTAGATATACCTCCTTTCACTCCCACCTACTAGTCCACCCAAACCCACTCGTCCGCAACCTCTCATCTCCTTCTAGTCCTAATAATCCTCCGAGGCGGTTCAAAAGCCGAAAGCTTCGAGACATACTGACTTGGGTAATGTCTGAAGTGCTACAACTGAGTAGTTTCTTCTCACGCCTGTACCAAGCCCATATGTCGATGATCACATTTACTTGATGTAATTTTTTTTGTAATTATTAAAATAAATAAATTAAAAAAAAGTTTACCAAGTGTTAGTTAAGTAAATTTTTAGTTGATTAATTCCGTTTTAGTTTAGAAAAAACCATCGAATTCTTCCCGTATCCAATCCTTACAATCCAAAATCCTTCGTAAAATCCTCAACCCTCCTTACTTTGTCCCAAATAAAATCATCCATAAAGACCTAATGTTCCAATATGTTGCTGATTTGGCCCGAACCAGTATAAATAATTCTATGATAAACTCCATCCCCACTCCAATCCACTAGTTTCAACCTTTCCTTCCTCTTCGATTCCTGATAATTCTCGGAGAGTCTGAAAAGAAGATGGCCTCGAGACATTCGAGTTTAAAAAGTTATGGAGTAATACGTTGGTAGTTATCTACAAGTCAGTTCATTCACTTTTCTGTAGCATTTTTACTTGTTGTATTATGAAGTACAGTTGTAAATTAAAAATGTTTATAGGACTGTCAGCCAAAATTTAAATTATCTGTTCAGCTGGAATAAGTGAAATCATCGTTATAACTGAACGGAAACGTACATGAAACAACTCATTTCCATTTAATAAGATAAAAAATCATGAAGCTAATGAAAGATATCAATCATGCCTTGAGGTAAAGTGTTGCAACCGGATCGTGAAAGTTGCAGTGCATTCAGCTACACACTTGATAATATAGTTGCATCAGAAACTCATAAATAATGTTTTATATATTAAGCCTTATTATTTATACGTGTATATATAGTAATATTTCCTCAAATAATGAAATTCCTTAAATTATTTCATGTAAAGAAAATCCAAAATACATTTCAAGGCAGCTATTTCGTAAAATTCACCTTCAAAGCTGTATTAGTTTCTATGGTAACAGTTATTTTTAATTAATTGTATAACAACATTACAATTTTATTAAAATCAGCTGAAATCAAATTGATTAAACTCGTTATATCCACTTTATTATGTATAATTAAATGGTAATTAATATGAGTTAGATTTTATGCTCATTGAAATGATCGTGAATGTTGCATTGCATTCAGCTGCAAACTTGATAATCTAGTTGCAACAGAAACTAATGAATAATGTTTTATATATTAAGCCTTATTATTTATCCATCTATATAAAGTATTATTTCCACAAACAATGAAATACTGTTAATCATACCAAATAAACTAAATCAAAAATACATTTCTTGACAGCAATTTCGTAAAATTCTCCTTTAAAGCTGTATTAGATTTTTTCAATAATGATGAAACCTAAATGATATGAAGGACACTTAATTGAACATTTCTGTAAGTTCTGTTTTCAAGATGATGTTAAAAAATAATTATTTATAAACAATTTGACTAAAACTAATCGAAAACAGACGTACGCATATATGTAGAAAATAAAATAAAACAGAGTCATTTACAATTTTGTTCTGACTGGATGGTCATGAGATGAATGAATAAGCGGGATTTGAAAGTAGGAATATTATTAGTTTTACAGGGATATTGTCAGGTCCATAGTCATTGGTATGGGATTTTAAGATTGAAGCAAGTAGCTCGTCGTATGAAACATGAGAAAAAAGAAACTGTCTGGATTAAAGCTTCGGTAAGTAATGTCAGAAGTTGTTGAGGAATTAGAAGCTGAGGAAATGTAATGATTATTGAATTCGTCAATAATACGAATTGATTTCTCCACTCCTTGGAAGTCTATTACTGTTCATCCTAAATTTATAACATTATAAAGACATGCTTCAGAAATATGCAGTTCAAGATTCAATATGAATATTTCAACATCAAAATTGCCATATATCTTAGAATATGGTGATTTTTACTTTCGCTTACTAAATGTAGTAAGAAAAAGTATTGCGATTGTGAAAATTTTTGAATTCCAGTTTTTGACGGAAATACGCGTTTTAGGGTCTTCTGAGTCCAAATGACCAAGTCCTGAAAAAAGGTCTGTGTGTTCGTCCGTGTGAGTGTGGTAAATCTAGCACAAAAACCATAATTTGTACAAACTGAAATTTCATATTTAAGACAACTATACATCTGAGATGTTACAACAACTTTTTCACTAAAATCGGCTGACTGGAAGTCCTATTTTATCCCTTACATTTAGCACTTTTTTACGATTTTCTCAAAAACAGCTTTAACAATTTTGATTAAATTCACTATATCGATGTAAAATTTAATAGGCTTTAATATCATGTAAGTTTAATTTACGATTTTATAAAAAGGCTTTAAACAATTTTATTAAATTCTACTAAATCGATTAAATTTAGATAAGGCTTCAAATTAACATTAAGTTTAATTCTGATTGAAAGTATGAAAAGCTAAATGCAGAATTTTAAAATTTTCTCTAAAACTTAAAGACAAAAAATGTTACCATATCATCTTAATGGAATGACCTTAAGGTTACAATTAAATTAACGTTTTAAACTGTTAACCTATAGTCATAAACATAACGGCAGTGCAATGAGGTGATTAGGCCTTAATCACGCTCAGCCGCCAGGTTTTTCCCCAAATTTGGGTACCCACTTTATAGAGGCTGGGTCTGCCCCAGGAGGGTCTCTATACCCTAGGGTCGCCCCCCGACTGAATTAACAGAATAAATAATTTTTCTGCCACAGCCGGGATTCGAACCCAGGATCCAGAGCACAGCAGACTAGTGCTCTATCCACTAGACCACGCCGCTCCCTAAACGAATTGATCAATCTTAAATTAAATTAAATTAAATATATAATCGGGAGCTTCGGAAAAGGGCAGAATGGATATGGAGGGATTTAGCACGTCGTACTGCGGATTGGGTTTCGTTTCGGAGTTGCTTGAAAGACGCATAACCTTAAATACGCAATATTAACTCAGTACAGCTTTTCATTTTTCGATGTTGACTTAACAATCATAGCATTTTGTAAACATTTTTTATTTGGCTTTAGGAAAACTTAAAACATGCATTTTCATTCAGAATGCGGATTCGAAATTTCTCGTTTTTCTAGTCGAAACACATTTATACACATACAAAACTATGTCTAATGAATCATACGTCGTTCTAAAAAATCTAGACTTTCATCTACCTCCTTCTCAATATCAATTTTTAAAGTTGAATTATATTGCGTTTCTATGGTAACATTTATTTGTAATTAATTGTATAACAACATTACAATTTTATTAAAATCAGCTGAAATAAAATTTATTAAACTCGTCATATCCACTTAATTATGTATAATTAAATAATATTTGATGAGATTTTATGCTCATTCAAATAGTCTGAAAGGGATTAGATGCCGAATTTTCAAAATTTCTTGCACATAAAAGATTACTTGCAAGTAAATTTATTTTTGATTATTTTAAGTAATTCACCAAATCACGTTATTAGCAGTAATAAAAAAAATAGTTACATAAATAATATAAAAAGAATTTGATGATCGACTGAAAGAGAAAAAGTACGCCCGTTGTATATATTTAAAAAATCGCAATACACGACTTTCACTTACCTGCGTTGTTAAAATCAATTTTAGAAGTTTTAAATACATTTAGAGATTAAAATAAAATGTTAAAGAAATGATTAAGTTAACTTTGAATAGAAACATGTGTTTCATTAAATAATTAATTATATTATTATCAACGACAATCAGTTTGTTTTATCGGACTTTCATCACCCTCCGTTAACTTTTAGAATTTTGTGTATATGATGGTATTTTTTCTTGAATAAGATCTAATAAGATGATGTGCAAGATTTTTTTTTAAATATCCAAAATTAAGGATACTTTAGAGGGAGAAAATTTGAAATATTGGTATTTAATCCCTATCAGACTATTTCAATCAGAATGAAACTTACACAATATTAAAGCCCATCAAATTTTACATCGATATATAGAGTTTAATCAAAATCCTTTGAGCCGTTTTTGAGAAAATCAGTTTCTCAGTTTTCTCCCTTAGTTAGATATCGAATTCGTTCAACTTACATATTTACCTATTTTTTATCATTGATAACAAGATTATATTGTTATTTTTTTAGTATCTACAAAATTAAAGGTACTTAAAAGGAAGAAAATATAAAATATCGGCATTTAAGCTCAGTCAGACTATTTCAATCAGAATGAAACTTACATGATACTAAAGCCCATCATTTTTTACATTGATATATTGCGTTTAATCAAAATCGTTATAGCCATTTTTGAGAAAATCGTAAAAAGGTGCAAAATGCATAGAATAAAGTGGCTCTTCTGGTTAGCTTATTTTGATGAAAAGGTTTCCGTAACATCCCGGACGTATAGTTATATTAAATATGAAATTTCAGTTACACGAGATTTTTCGTTTTCGCCTGGGAGTAACCAGGACTCAGGGAACCCTAAAACGTGTATTTCCGTTTAAAACTGGAATTAGAAAATTTTCACGATCGCAATACTTTCCCTTACTATATATTTCATATATAGGTAAGTGAAAGTGAAATTCATTCACATCAAAATTAGTCACTATTATTCCACCTAGATTGGCACACTTTTGAATTACATCTTCGGGCACTATCACTCGAGTAACCTCGGCTAAAACGGCAATTTTAAAAATTTCGAAGTCCTAACGGTGGTATATTATCTGAAATAGTTTATGTCATGCATGAAACTTGTGGTACTTACGCATAGTAGAAGGAGCCGAAGAAGGTACATGTCGGCCTACTGCTCTGATGATGGAGCCGAGAGAAAGTGGCAACTCGCTGCCTTTCACTTTCCTCTCTCCCTAATACCCTTCCTTCCTGCCTCCCCACCAAACCCCCCTTCACTTATCCATATTTCGCTGTTTTATTTCCATCTTAACATTATTGTAAGATAAGGTGACCAGATTTTTAGATGGGCAAAGCGGGACAACTCTGAAGGAAGGGGAGTATCAACAAACATTTTCATAATGAATAAAAATATCTTAATATTTTATTTTTATTTTTAACATAAACATTTTTTAAGTACAATTCATAAATATTTAAAAAAAACGTATAATATTTTATTCCCCGGCATATTTTTTATTTGAGTGAATTTGTTTCAGTAGATTGTCGTCATTTTTTAAAATATTGAAAAATCTTCACAAAACTTTGTCAAATTATATTTGACACATAAAATGGCTTTCAAAGTTTCAACACTTAATTTTGATTTTTCTGATGTCCACACTTGATTTACTGTAGAATTTGATGAGTCCTTAAAATATGAAAATCGGGCATATCCTTTGAAATAGTAAATTAGTCCTTTTCGGGCGTAACCCACCTCACCCACCCTAATATAGACAGTTAGACTTAAGTTATTTCGGACAGCTTCTTGCATCGGGAAGAGAGTTTCTATATTAAAAAGTGTCCTTTTTAGTGTGGTAATCCTAGTTACCATTGATTTATTTCGATTCGTATCCTTTTAAAAGGAGAATCGAGTCAAAAATGGAGGTTTTCTTCCATTTTGAACCCGTATCCTGGTTACAATAAATGTCAATTGTTAAGAATCCTTTCAACGAGAATGGCGACTTTAACTTAGAATTAAAAAAACAAAAATTAAAACAGTCCTTAAAATATGAAAATCGGGCATATCCTTTGAAATAGTAAATTAGTCCTTTACTATGAGAATTTAAAAAATTATTAAAATGTTATAAACACATACGGTAAAAATATTCGTTACACATTGTCATAATTTCGCCGAATTAATTTGCCTTAAACATAATTTACATGAAAATATTTTATTGTTATTTATAACAAAATTAATTTGATTGGCTTAAAATATTTTCTAAATTGTATTCGTATATTTCTTTCTAAAATTTCTTTTAAGGTTAAGGTCGGTGATATACTTTTTGTCATCAATATAAAATATGAAGGCTACGAGTATTATAAGCTAAATTTAGGAAATGTATGTATTTATGAAATATATAAATAAATTACTTACCTTGATTTTCTATGGCAAGCATCAGATTTGTAATATTTTATTTAATTAACTTGCTAGAACGCAGTACGAACACGAAGTGTATCATTTGAGACACAAATACAATGTAACTGGGTAGCAAAAACAATATGTTAGTCGTCGTAGCCCTTAGGATTCTTAGAACGCAAAACGAATTGAATGATTCATAAAACGCAAAACAATGATTTTCATAAATATAAAATTTAAATTAATTCTAAAAGTCGGAACTTTTGAAAAACATCGCGGGACGCGGGGCAAATTGTGACATATCGGGACTGTCCCGCCAAATGCGGGACGTCTGGTCACCTTCTTGTATGAGACCTTAATAGTATAAAGCAGTGGTTCTCGATCAAAATTTCTCGCGGCCCCTTTAATCCAATCATTTCAATGGCGAGGTCCCCCAAAATCATATGATATTAAATGTATGTTTAGAGAGCTACGCCGTTTCACGTACATTCATGTGAAATATCACTACCGAAACTCAATACGACAGAAATGGCCATGAGATAGAAAATACGTTATTTATAAAGTAATGGTGCCCAACTATATTGGGTTGCTCAAAACACAGCATACTACAATTTCCTGAGAAATATTAGTTTAAATAATTATAATATTAAGTATAACAGTAATATAACATGATAGGGTAAACCAGACAGTTATTGACACCCTGTACAGTTATTGACACCCCAAACTTTAACTTAAAGAAATAAGTAAACAAGTCCGAATTTCTTTTCAAGATATACATGAAATTAATATTTGAAGGGTCCTCTGAGTCATCTATGATGTAATTGCTTAGAAAACTAACCACAGAGAACGTTTCAAAATTAATACCTCGGCGGCTTCAGTTGATAGTCTGTTAAAGGCTAAAACCTTATCCTTTTCATAAGGATTCTCATCTATGTTTTTTTTCCTACTCTCTTCCCACATTTTTTTCAATAAAGGTAAGTAGTTTATTTTGTTTGTATAATTGAAGTGTCTGGAGTGATTTTAAATTTAAATAATTAATTTAAATGTTATTATTACGGTGTTACAATAACTGGTTATTTTTTCTCAATGTACACTTGTCAGTAACTAAAATTTGATTTTTTTTTTTTTTTAAATATTGATGGTTCTGTTTTAATTTTAATAGTTTAATCTTCCTGATAAACCTGTAATGTTGTTTTAACTTTAATTCTAGTGTAACTAGTTATTGACATGAGGTGTAAATTACTAGTTTTTGGGCTCAATAACTAGTTATTAACATTGTCAGTCCCTAATAGTAATTTTTTTTTCTGTGTGTATGGGTGCTAGTATACCTAAGAAGCCCAGTTATAGACAGAAGGATTTAGAGCATTCCTTGAAGGCCATAAAGGATAGCTGTTCCATTAAAACAATATGTAAAAGATTTGGAGTTCCTCGGGCAACACTTCAGCTTAAGCGATAAATATGTAAACTCATCGTTTGGATCACTGCCGATTCTTTCAGATGAAGACGAACTTAACCAAGCTGCTTTTATAGAAAAATGTGCGAAAAAGGGATTCTTTGAGGGGCAGAAACGACATCTTACAATCAGTAAAGCATTATTTTTTTAATATTTATTTATAGTAATTTACAACTGTATTAAAGAGCACAATAAGTAAATATGAGGAATGAAAAAAAAAAAAGTCATGAAAATGTCTTGAGAAAGAACTACCCAGTGGCAGCACTTCACTAACTATTTTAAGGCAGTAGGTCCCGAGGCAACCTTGTTTTTAGTCGCCTTGGAGGGTTATCAGGGACATCTAAGGAAGATAAATTACGGACAAGTTGGTTTGTATGGGCAGGGAGTGTAGAATGAAAAGAGAAGTATATATCACGGGCTATACCTTCAACAAATGGGATATTAAGGTGATTATGGAGGAGTTGATTTGTAACAAAATAAGGGGCATTCAGGATTTTGCGAAAGATTTTGGATTGTAAGGACTGGATGCGGGAGGAATTAGATGGTTTCTTAGAGGCCCAAAGCTCGATTCCATATGTCCAAATAGGTCTGATAATAGTGATGTAAATGAGTCTTTTGTAATATACTGGAAGTTTTGAACGTTTGTCTAGCAAGTGTTGTAGTAATCGATATCTTCGAGCAGTTTCTTGTCGTTTCAGTCTTGTGCGAGGATAAAGCATTAATTGAATTTAAAAATATGGTCAGTCCCTTTAAAGATAATTGTCCTGGTGTTAGCTAGTGTAATGCTTCCTTACGAAGGCACCCCTCTATAGCAGAGAGGATTTCCGAAGCCAGCGATTGTGTTTCTGAAGCTAGTCTTAGAAAGTGGTTCAAGAACGTCCAAAACATATTAGAAGAGGAGCAATGCTTAAAATTATTACTTCATCCTGAAAAGATTTTCAATGCGATGAAACTGGATATCAAAACTGGAATCTGTTTGGTACATCTGGCAACGAAGAGTGATCCTTGTCTTAAGCGCTATACTGGCCAGAATCTCCGAAAAGAAACGCTCAAAGGCTTCCATTTTTTGACACAAGTAAACAATGGAAACTAATGATGAAAGCCAATATAGGAAAAAAAAAAAAGGTTGGAGTTGGAGTAAATTAGCGCAACATTGAATTACTCAGAATTTAAAACTAATACGAGATAGGTAAATGTTAAAAAATAAATCAATATTATTTATTATCGTTTGCGAAGTAATGTCTGGCATTTAGTCTCAATATTTTCAAACTGATAAAAAATGACAGAATACTTATGTAATAAGATTTATTATTATTATTATTTTGTTTGTTAAAAAATTCAATCTATCAAGACCATTGGTCATGAAAAAAAATAATTATTGCAGTTGTGTAAATCTAATTATAGAGCATCAAAATATTATGTGGATTGTGTATTATTTTCACCATTTCATCAATAAAACTAGGAAGAAAGGGGGAGCGTCCAGGACTGTACCTTCCTTTTATGTTCAAATGGTTTTATATACTAAAACATTTTTTGTTAGAGCGTGTTATGTCTGTTTCGGGAAAATTTATTATTTTGACACGCAAAACAAAAAGGAAAAGGACATTGAGAAAAAATTGAAGAAAAATGATAAAACATACTTTAGATCCAAACCTAAAAATTTGATATTCTCGGAAAGCACTCCAAATGACATTCCGCATTTTTTCCGTGGACTCTTCGAGTAAATTGGATCAATAAAAACTTTCTGAATTTCAACGTTTACGCGGTGGGAAGTGGAAAGATAGTGAAACCGACAATTTTACACCATTTTCACCTTCTCGTAGCTCGAATACACTCGGACTTGCCAAAACATTTTATACTCGTATACGGGTCAATCCATTCGAAATCGTCCAGACCTTGCCGCTCGACATTTTTGATTTTCGTGATTTGTTGACCAGTTATTCTTTATCCTTTCGTGAATATAAAACCATAAAAAAAAAAAAAAAAAAAATCGGACGAATACTGTTAGTGTTGCAGCCATTTTAAGTCAGTTTCACGAGCAAAAACATGTGATGGGAAAATCTTTCTAATTCCTGTAATTTTTTAGATATCAAATCGAAAACAAAAATTACCAATAAGATAAGGACATGCTTTGTGTTTTTTGTCCTCATGACTCATACCTAAATAGTGAAGAAAGTTGTTTAAAAAATTCTTGAAAATTAATTTTTAAAAACGAGCTTTCAGCGAGATAAAAGTATATAAAAGAAAAGAGACTCACCTTTGATTATTTTTTCTTTATACCTTAGTCATAGTACTACTTGCTGTTAGAATTTCGATCTAGAGAACATATTCCTTTTTTCTATATGAATTTTCGAAATTGGCAAAAATTCATTTTTCGCGATGCTTAAACAGAAATATCTCAAAATGGACTGAGAGAAATTATGAAACTTATACAGATTACTCATCTATAGGATGTGTTCAAGTGATATAAATTTGGTCTTTGAGATTAACCTGGTTCCGGAGTTATAAAATTCTCTTAAATGTTAAAATAATGTTTCCTTTAAAAAATATTAACTCCGGTAATTTTGCATATTTAAAAAATAGAATAAGGATGAGGATATTTTATATTTTGATCGTGTAAGCTACATATTTTTTTCAATATATATTTTAAATAATAAAATTTAGTAGCTGAGACCTAGTGTTTTTTTTTAAATATAATACATCTAGTATTATTTGCCTTGCCAGAGTGGCCCTCATCAAATTTACTTAAATTTACACTAGATTCAGTTGAGTCTCAGTTTCTAAATTTATTCCTATAGTACTTATCATATAGAGGTATTATCTGTTAGAGTTTCATAATTTTTTATTGAGATCTTTTTGAGATATTTTACTGTACATATTTCTAAGCTGGAAAAAATTCCTGCTTTGAATATTTATATTGAAAAAAGGATATAGCTTACACTATCAAAATTTCTAAAACAAGTAGTGCAATGATAAGGCTATATAAGGAAGAATAATTAAGCATGAAAATCATTTCTAATCTCCCTTGTCATAGCGTGCCAAAGGTTTCAGTTCATGTAATATTTCGTGATTTTTTAAAACCATTTTCTTGACTACTTAGGTAGAATAGAAATTTTATTTTGTCTTTGGGGCTTCCCCATACAAATAGAGCCTAGCTTGGTTATAAATTACAATATTATGGTTTTAGAACTTTATATACATATCGTTTAAAAATAAATAAAATAATAGTGAAAATTTACTAAAACAATTTGACTTTCAAAAATAAATTACAGATTAAAGAATAAACAGTTACTGGTCCTATAACAGACACAATAAATAAACAAAATATAACTTTGAAGATAAAATAAAAATAAACACTGAATAGAAAATGTTCTAGGATAAAGAATTGAGCACTTTTTGAACTCCCATCATGTAATAGTACACTTTATGTAACTTATCTACACTATCGATACTCAGTATAGCATGGATACTTTGTCGGAAGATTCTAAGATGAAGTTTTGAAGAAATTGTCGTCTATTTTCATTGTGTGCCGGGCAGTGAAGGAGAATGTGATGTAGGCTGTTGTAGATAAATCGATTGCATAATATACAGCTTTCTTGAGACTTGAACAAAAAATCTGAGTTTTTTCCATAGATTCTAATATGTTCTGGATTTGCAACTCTTAATTGGCTGACACATCTCAATTTCTTTATATGTACTTTAAATGTGAGGTACATTTCAGGGTCGGGAGCATTGTAATTGCATAGTAATCTATATAAAGGATAGTTAGTCGAATTTAGGGTCCTTAGTATGTCGGCTGAGAGATAATGGTTATGTGCTTTTTCCAGTATGTCGTCTTTGTATCGAAGAAGTCCGTTTGTATGGTGAACAGAAAGCTCTTCTGCAAAGGCATTTAGCTCGGCTATTGCTCTAAATTGGGACACCCAATTGAAGTGACTACTAAGGTAATGTATTGTAATGACCAAAATTATAAATACTCTCATCCTCAATCTAGTTGATTTTTTTTGTTTTTTTTGTCCATAAATATGCAAAATTACCGGAGTTAATATTTTTTAAAGGAAACGTTATTTTAACATTTAAGAGAATTTTATAACTCCGGAACCAGGTTAGTCTTAAAGACCAAATTTATATCACTTTAACACATCGTATAGATGAGTAATATGTATAAGTTTCATAATTTTTCTCTCAGCCTCTTTTGAGATATTTCCGTGTAAGCATCGCGTAAAATGAATTTTCGCCAATTTTGAAAATTCATATAGAATAATCTGGTGCGGGAAACACACGACTTTCACTTACCTCCATTTTTAAAATCAATGAAAGAATTTTCAAATACAGTTAGAGATAAAAATACGTGAAACTATTAAGGAATTAATCAAATTAAATTTATATAGAAACATGTGTTTTATTATAAAATCAATCATATTATTATCTTAAATAATCAGTTAGTTTTATCTTCTTTTCATCACTCTCCATTAACTTCTAAAAAGCTTGTGTATGAGATGATATTTTTTTTGAAATCTTTAGCTTTCCAACGGTATATCATATATGTATATTACTGCTCTTATGTTCAAAAACGAAAAATTGCATTAAAAAAATATTTTTTCTGTTTTCTCCTTTAGTTGGGTATCGAATTTATTCAATTTATATATTTACCTGTTTTTCATCAGCGTTAACAAGATAATCTAGTTATTGTTATTGAATCTACAAAATTAAAGGTACTTTAGGGGAAGAAAATTTAAAATATCGGCATTTAAGCCCTGTCAGACCATTTTTATCCAAATAAAACCTACATGATATAGCATTTCCAAGTCAATTGTAACCTTTTCCAAGTCAAATGTAACTTTTTCCAAGTCAAATGTAACCTTTTCCAAGTAAAATGTAACCCTTTCCATTTCAAATGTCACCTTTTCCAAGTCAAATGTAACCATTTCCATTTCAAATGTCACCTTTTCCATTTCAAATGTTACCTTTTCCAAGTCAAATGTCACCTTTTTCTTCACTTCTAGCCTTAAATATTCCGTTTTATTTATTTATTTATTGAAATATAATTAGTTTAATTAAAATTATGACTTTTTTTAATAATTTTGGCATATCATATCACTGTTTTTTTGTTGTTTTTTAGATATTTGATATCAAGTTCTGTTTTTTACGAACTAATATTTAAAAAAATATTTAGTTTTAAAATAGTTGTTGATTTTGAATTTTTAGAGGGGAGGAATGGTTTTTGGGAATAATTAATGTGTTTTCGGGTATTATAATTACGTTTTTCGAGATGTCTTTTTTATCGCTCGCGTGCATATTAACTCGCATTTACTTTTAATGTTTTTTATTGATATAGGGATTAATTAATGTGTTTTCGGGTATTATAATTACGTTTTTTGAGCTGTATTTTTTATCGCTCGCGTGCATATTAACTCGCATCTACTTTTAATGTTTTTATTGACATAGGGATTAATTAATATGCTTTCGGGTGGTTATGATTACGTTTTTTGAGCTCTGTCTTTTATAGCTCATGGGTATTTCAACTCGCATTTACATTTTATGTTTTTTATTGATATAGGGATTAATTAATGTGCTTTCGGGTGGTTATGATTACGTTTTTTGAGCTCTATCTTTTATCGCTCATGCGTATTTCAACTTGCATTTACTTTTAATGTTTTTTATTGATATGGACATTAATTGTTGTGCTTTCGGGTGGTTATGATTAGGTTTTTCGAACTGTATTTTTTATTGCTCATGGGTATTTCAACTCGCATTTACTTTTTATGTTTTTTATTGATATAGGGATTAATTAATGTGTTTTCGGGTATTATAATTACGTTTTTTCGAGATGTATTTTTTATTGCTCGCGTGCATATTAATTCGCATTTATTTTTAATGATTTTTATTGATATAAGGATTAATTAATGTGCTTTCGGGTGGTTATGATTACGTTTTTCGAGCTGTATTTTTTATCGCTCGTGCGTATTTCAACGCGCATTTACTTTTAATGTTTTTTATTGATATAGGGATTAATTAATGTGCTTTCAGGTGGTTATGATTACGTTTTTTGAGCTGTATTTTTTTTCGCTCATGGATATTTCAACTCGTATTTACTTTTTATGTTTTTTATTGATATAGGGATTAATTATTGTGCTTTCGGGTGGTCATGATTATGTTTTTGATTGATATTGGGATTGATTTTTTTGTTTTTAGTTCTCATTATAACGTTGCTGGAATATACATTATTTAGTTCTTTTATTTATTTATTTATTTATATTTAAAAATTTTATTATTATTTTTTTATAAAAGGATCAGTTATAGTTCCTTTTTTAGCTTCCTGAGTAAGTTTTGTCAACTAAATATTTTATAATGGACTCACTTTCTCACTTGTTTTTACAATTATTTGATAATTACTTGAGGAATAGTTTATTCTATTTTCGGGTGTTCTTATAACATTATTTGAACCTTATTTGTTATCGCTTTTACTCATTTTAAGTTACTGTTCCTATTTCATAAATATTTGATATCTGGATCGTTTATAGTGTTTTGGGGAATACTAATAGAGTTTATGACATTTTTTTATTGCTAGTGTACATTTTAACTTAAATAAAAAGTGATCTAGAACAATGCGCAATTGCGATGTAACATCCAGTTAAAAAAAGTAATCAGAACGAGCAAAAACACAACAAATAATTTTTACTTCAAATTATAACATAATATCAACGGTATGTAGAAATTCCCAAGCGCATAAAAGAATAATATTCAAAACACGTAATCAGAATCCCCTAAAACAAAAACAAAGAAAGACCACTCTATCAAAATATAAAATGATATTAGCACTAAGTTTAAAGGCGCGCGCGCTATAGAATAAGCAGTCCAAAAAAAGTTTTTCCATAACCACCCAAAAACACAAGTATAGATCCCTATAACAATAAAAAGATTAGAAGTAAATGCAAGTTGAAATGCGAACAAGCGACAATAAATACAGCTCAAAAAACGTAATTACAAGACCCGCAAAGACAATTAATAACCTATATATCAATAAAAAACATTAAAAGTAAATGCGAGTTAAAATACGCATGAGCGATAAAAGATAGAGCTCAAAAAACGTAATCATAACCACCCGAAAGCACATTAATTAATCCCTATATCAATAAAAAACATAAAATGTAAATGCGAGTTGAAATACCCATGAGCTATAAAAGACAGAGCTCAAAAAACGTAATCATAACCACCCGAAAGCATATTAATTAATCCCTATGTCAATAAAAACATTAAAAGTAAATGCGAGTTAATATGCACGCGAGCGATAAAAAATACAGCTCAAAAAACGTAATTATAATACCCGAAAAACACATTAATTAATCCCTATATCAATAAAAAACATTAAAAGTAAATGCGAGTTAATATTCACGCGAGCGATAAAAGATAGAGCTCAAAAAACGTAATCATAACCACCCGAAAGCACATTAATTAATCCCTATATCAATAAAAAACATTAAAAGTAAATGCGCGTTAATATGCACGCGAGCGATAAAAAAGACATCTCGAAAAACGTAATTATAATACCCGAAAACACATTAATTAATCCCTTTATCAATAAAAAACATAAAAAGTAAATGCGAGTTGAAATACCCATGAGCAATAAAGAATACAGTTCGAAAAACCTAATCATAACCACCCGAAAGCACAACAATTAATGTCCATATCAATAAAAAACATTAAAAGTGAATGCAAGTTGAAATACGCATGAGCGATAAAAGATAGAGCTCAAAAAACGTAATCATAACCACCCGAAAGCACATTAATTAATCCCTATATCAATAAAAAACATAAAATGTAAATGCGAGTTGAAATACCCATGAGCTATAAAAGACAGAGCTCAGAAAACGTAATCATAACTACCCGAAAGCATATTAATTAATCCCTATGTCAATAAAAACATTAAAAGTAAATGCGAGTTAATATGCACGCGAGCGATAAAAAATACAGCTCAAAAAACGTAATTATAATACCCGAAAACACATTAATTAATCCCTATATCAATAAAAAACATTAAAAGTAAATGCGAGTTAATATTCACGTGAGCGATAAAAAATACAGCTCGAAAAAACGTAATTATAATACCCGAAAACACATTAATTAATCCCTATATCAATAAAAAACATTAAAAGTAAATGCGAGTTAATATGCACGCGAGCGATAAAAAAGACATCTCGAAAAACGTAATTATAATACCCGAAAACACATTAATTATTCCCAAAAACCATTCCTCCCCTCTAAAAATTCAAAATCAACAACTATTTTAAAACTAAATATTTTTTTAAATATTAGTTCGTAAAAAACAGAACTTGATATCAAATATCTAAAAAACAACAAAAAAACAGTGATATGATATGCCAAAATTATTAAAAAAGTCATAATTTTAATTAAACTAATTATTTTTCAATAAATAAATAAATAAAACGGAATATTTAAGGCTAGAAGTGAAGAAAAAGGTGACATTTGACTTGGAAAAGGTAACATTTGAAATGGAAAAGGTGACATTTGAAATGGAAATGGTTACATTTGACTTGGAAAAGGTGACATTTGAAATGGAAAGGGTTACATTTGACTTGGAAAAGGTTACATTTGACTTGGAAAAAGTTACATTTGACTTGGAAAAGGTTACAATTGACTTGGAAATGCTATATTAAAGCCCATTGAATTTTACATCGATATAGCGAGTTTAATCAAAATCGTCGGAACCGTTTTCGAGAAAATCGAAAAAAGGTGCAAAATGCATGGTATAAAGTGCCTCTTCTGGTAAGCTCATTTTTATGAAAAAGTTTTGTCACGTCTCGGGCGTATAGTTGTCTTAAATATGAAATTTCAGTTTCATAGGACTTACCGTTTCCGCCCGGGAGTTACCACACACACAGACCTATTTGCGGGACTTGGTTATTTGGATTCAGGGGACCCTAAAACGTGTATTTCCATTGAAAACTGGAATTCGAAAATTTTCACGATCGCAATACTTCCCCTTACTATATATAGTAAGTGAAAGTAAAAAAGGACTATGTTCTCAAGATCGAAATTTTAGCAGCAAGTAGTACTAAGTCTTAGCTATAAAGGAAAAAAATAATCAAAGGTGAGTCACTTTTCCTTTATTTCCTTTAATACTTTTATCTCGCTGAAAATCTCGTTTTTTATTCATTTTCGAGAATTTTTTTAACTCCTTTTTTCACTATTTAGGTAATGAGTCATGAGGACAAAAAACACAAAGCATGTCCTTATCTTATTGTTAATTTTGGTTTTGATTTGATATCTAAAAAATTACAGGAATCGAAAAGATTTTCCCATCACATGTTTTTGCCCGTGAAGATGACTTAAAACGGCTGCAACACTAAAAGTTTTGGCCAGGAATTTTCTTTGTTTATGGTTTTATATTCACGAAAGGATAGAAAATAACTATTAAAAAAAATTATAAAAATCCAAAACGTCGAGCGGCAAAATTAATGAAAATTGGACGATTTCAAATGGATTGACACATACTGAATTTATTAGAAATCCAGTTCGAAAAAGGTTATCGAAACCCCCTGAAAGAACTTTAATTAATCCCTATAACCACCCCTCCCCTCTAAAATATCAAAATAAATAATTATCTAAAAACTAAATAGACAATAGTTAATTTTTCAAAAAGTTTAGCTCGTTAAAATCAGTCCTTGACATTAAATTTAAACTAATTATTTTTAATAAATAAACGAATAAAGCAGAATATTTAAGGCTAGAAGTGAAGAAAAGATTTACAATTGCTTTGGATAAGGTTACATTTGAAATGGAAATGGTTCACATTTGCTTTGGAAAAGGTCACATTTGCTTTGGAAAGGGTTACATTTGAATTGGAAAAAGTTACATGAAAAAGTTACATTTGACTTGGAAAAGGTTACAATTGACTTGCAAATGCAATAATTCAGGACTTAACAATGTGTTATGAGTTAGCATTTTCTCTAAATCAAATTTTAGGGTTTTTCAGAAGTTAACACTGTTGATCTCTTCTGCATATTGCTTCTACAGCACATCGATATCACGAGTAAAGTCAAAATCGTTGGAGCTGTTTTTGAGAAAATCGCAAAAAGGTGCAATATGCATGGTATTAAGTAGCACTTTCGGCCAGCCGATTTTGGCGAAAAAGTTGCTGTAACATCTCAAGCGTATAGTTGTTTTAAATAAGAAATTTCAGTGTTACCACACCCACAAACCTTTTTTGGGACTTGGTTATGTAAACTCAGGGCACCCTAAAACGATTATTTCAGTTGAAAACTGGAATTCTAAACTTTACACCATCGCAATAATTTCCCTTACTATATATTTCATATATAGGTAAGTGTATGTAAAAAAAAAAAAAAAAAGTCATTACACATAGTAAAAAACGATTCTAAATTTCATTGAAAAAATAATCGTGTAAATTAGTTTAAAAAAAACAAAACTGTTTCCTAAAATGGATATAGTGCTATGTTTTTAACCGGCTTGCTTTTCTAAGGCAGCGCAACCTTCAAAAACTAGATTAATTGATATCTTTAATGAATGTATAGACTTATATTACTGAAACCATTAGAGTTCTTTTCCGGAGGTATCGTGTTTACCAATCCCAGTAGGTGGCATGCAGGGTAAGATTAAATTAGACATGTTTCGATAACTGACATTATTATTTAAGTTAAATTAAACATATACAATATATTTACACAATACCTGAGAGTACTGAGGGACATTATAGTTAAACTTTCCATAAAATATTACAACTAAAGAAAATACCTTTAAAACACTTCGTCGGTTGGCGAAGGTGGAATCAGTCTTAAGAGCTCCTTCTAGGCTCTTAGATCTCCAGCTGCTCTCTCTGACAACCCCCCCCCCCCCCCTCCGACGGACCCCGACTGTCCTCTTGCTATACTTCCACTCTCGTGGCTGAAATAAGACTCCTTTTAGGATCTTCTCTCTCATCTTCGTCACCTCGGGTGGGGTTGATATGGGAAGTGCCCCGGTTGGCGGTCCAGCCTTTGTGATCTTATTTTTATCTTTTTACCACCCTTAATATTCTTGTCGGCTGCCGCTGGGGGAAACTGACAGGGGTCTCTGATATCTTAGACCGATGGCGAAACCGGGGAGCCTATTGGAGAATCCAAGGGGGGATAGTACACGCCCTTTGTACTTTTGCCGACATAGCCTTATCAATATTTATTTAATTAATATAATAGTTATTCAATAATGAATTTCCATCCCTCAGTATTCTCAATACATAACAATAGTACCTACTGGAAATCATCGTATTGATTTTAAGGCGCAATGGACTATCAATTCATTGATGGCGATTGAAATAAATTGTAAAAGATAATCCAATATATAATATGCTAGTCCCAGGCTCTAAGAACCGACTACAATAGGGGAAATGTTGTACTCAGTGAATTATTAAAATTTAGAAATACTAATAACATAGGTATATAATAAAAATATAGAAATAGGTAGCTAGAATATAAGGGTCTCTGGTTCAGTACTTACAGAGATTCGTACTGTTTCACGGCCAACGGCTGTGCAAGGTAGTGATTGTGTCTAAATCACTATCAGCCGCCAGGTTTACCCCCAATCTTTGGGTAACCACCTTGTAGAGGCTGGATATGCCCCAGGAGGTACTCCATACCTCAGGGTCCTTCCACGGCTGAAATAACTGAATAAATAAGTCTGCCTCAGCCGGGATTCGAACCTGGGATCCAAAGAACTGTAGCCTTACGCTCTATCCACTAGACTCACGCCGATTTCTTCAACTAGAATATGGTAGGTATAATATATTAACAGTTATGTTTTTACTAGCAGTTACCACGTACAACTTAAGGTGTCTGTTTGTTTATTTATTTAATGTCACTTATATGCTGCTGTGGCTTGTCTGGCGAAAATATTAATAAGTCTGTGCAAAGCATGCGTGATTTTTGTTACAAGTTAGGTAATTTAAAATAATTTTCCAATGACATCTCGCGGGCCCCTGGTCATCTTTTGCTGGGACCACTGCTTTAGAGTAAGGACCGGAAGTACCTCTATTTTTTCTTCTTATGAAGTTCTATATTCAATTTTATAAATAATACTCTCCTATATATCAAATCACCCACTGAAACCTACTTTGAGTCAAATACATGATTTCACAGGACAATCAAGAATATACTGATTTATAAAAAATTCTAAACATTCTTCTGAAATGCAAGGTGAAGAATTGTGAATCCCATTAAGTGAAGATAGTCTTAGAAATGTCACTTGAATGATATCTAGTCATAAATGTTGTTTATGAGATAAAATGTATAAAAAAAATTCTCAAAAAATCAAAATCACAGAATTGATTATTGGTCTGTCCCAGGGTAGCAATGAGGATCACATCACTTAAGGATCCTAAGGCCATGTTGAAGGAAAATATTATCTATAAGACATTTCATTAGGCTGTGGGCTCAGTACTGGTTTCTTTTTCCAGGCATCCTTTATTTTTACTAATGTGCTAAAGTATTACACCAGCCTCATGTGCACTAGATGTGAAGCATAAGACAGGCAAAGTGATATATATAATGACTAAATACTTTACGATAATTTTCAACTATATCTACCCGACTACCAGAAATTGTAGTTGTTTAAGTTGACTTACCAATGAATTATGATGAACTTGGGTACTGCTGTTAGTAAAAATCAATATTTACAAATCTGACTACAAATTTATTTACAATCAATATATCTATATAAACTTTAAGAGCTTTTCTTTATGTTTGAATTTCTGCAGCCAAATCTTCAGCTTTCTGAAGAGCTTCTTAGAGCAGTTTTGCTTTTTATAACAATATAATATTTTCAACATCACACAAAAAGTAAGCATATTGGATCTTCTGTCTGAGTGAAGAAGAAACAATTTTCTCTAGGGACCATTTTCCCTGGCCAAAGTACAAATTTCCTGTCTTTTTCATATGTTTTTAAAATCCCTGACTTTTCTCGGTTTTCCCTGTTGCTGGACACCCTGATTTAAATTGAATTTATTTTTTTTATATTAATGTTTTTAAATAAACAACCTAACTTGACTACAATGGTTGTCTTTTCTGAAAATTAGAATGTAAACTTTAATTATCATTTGTTTTAGTTCCATATTATACATTTTAAGGCCAATCTTAGAACCTGCCTTATCATCTTGTAAAACTTTCATCACTTGATTATTAGTGAATCATATCAGAAGATCTTGCAGCACTAATCACCTTAATCCATCTTCAATGTTTTTAAAAATCATAATTAATAATTAAAAATATATTATAGTATCAAATCATGTAACTTTAATTATGCATTCCATATTAATTTTTCATATTATCACCTATTTCTGTTGAATGTTTTGAGTAATTGCAATTATAATTAATTGCTAGTTATGAATTTTAACTAGTTCTGTCAATAACAAATTTGTATTTAATTAGTGGGTTTGCAGTAAAACCTCAATTCATTTGCAAAGGTAGTGGAGGAGCAGAATAATTAAAAAACATGTTAAGTATAAAATAATTTCAGAAAACATGAAAAATTAAATATTCCAGCAAATAGGATATTGTAAATTAATTTAAAACTTGCCAAAAAAATTAGTTTGGACTTAAGCTTCAGACGCATGCCTTAATGGCACAATTGCTGCTTGTAATTAACTGCATCATCATTATTGTTCAATCGTTTTAAAATAAACCAAAAACAAATTTTTATGAAAAATGAATTTAGGATCAACATCTATAAATTTTAAAACTAATTACAAAAAAGATAAAGAAGGGACAGGTAATGGATTGGGGTTATATGCACTTTTAAAAAGAATTAAATAGAAAAATCTTTTTAATTTCTTATAAGTTTGAAACACTTCATGCGTATTAATATATGTTTCTGTATGTGAGTGTGTGTGACTGCATGTGTATTAATTTATACACACACGGATATAATATGTACATATAATAAACTAATGTATAATCTAGTTCCATTTCCACAAAAGCGTAATGAACAAAAATGGACCACAGGATAGAGAAAAAATGTATTGGAGTTATGTAAGGCTCTCTGTGTTCCCACTCCACATACATATAAATTTACTGGTATACAATGGCACATCCATAAATAGTCACTATCTTCAATAATAATATTGTTCCTTAATTATTGCTTAATTACATTGGCAACTTGAATTTATTCTCATAAATCACCTGTTATGCATTAGTATTTTTTTTAAGTCACTCAAAACTTGACTATATTAATTTGATAAAGCTTTAAAACAATGTATTATAAAATATTTATATCCCTTCAGAGTTTTTAATTAAATATATGATTTTTGAAGTAATATGTCAATTATACACATTTAATTTTTACAATTGCCAAGTGAGGACACATCGGAAATAAATCTTATTGTCTACTGGTGTTCTTGCCTATTTTGCATACATAAACTTACACTGATATCACACAGGGACAAACATTTAGTTAGAATGCATTATCACTGATTAAGATTAGGGTTTAGCTAGTATCTCCCTATTTCATTTATATGAACAAAGGTATAATAATATACATTACTTGTTACAAGATTTTTTTTTTTTCAATTTACAATAGTTTAATAAGAACTATTTCATATTTAAATAAAAAGGTCACATCTTTCCTGAAAATTATTAAAACTTAGAACTTAAGCTTTTACATTGATATAAGAGAAATATGTAGAAAATAAACTTTAGATACAGACCTTAAGACAGCACAAAAAATATAAAGAAAAAACATTAAAAGGCTCAAATACAAAATTGTTCTTAATAATCAGAAGCATATATAGAAAGCAGATTAACAATAATGGCTAAGAACACAACAGGAATCTAAAATACTTGTTCATAACATATAAATAATTGTTCATAACTAATTTTTCAATAATTACTTTAAAAATAACAGGTAATATGCATGATATACTAAGTATTTAAATGATAATGACTTTATAGTTATCTCAACAAAAGTTTAAAGTAATGATTTTGTAACTGAAGAAAATAAATAAAATTTATGGTTATCACCAAACTAACATGTTTGACAATAAACATAAAATTTAATTATTCAAATAATCAAAATAGCTACTGACAGGATGGGATAATGTACTAAAATTAGAAATTCTGTTCCAAGAAAAATAAACAATCCAATAATAAAATAAGAAACATATTTTGGAGGACAAATAAAAAAGGGGAGAGGGAAAATAGAACCGATAAAGCATGAATATATTTAATAAAGTAAATTAAATTAACTAAAAAACAGTTAGGTTTCTGTTATGCTCTCTTCCAATAATTTAAAAGAAATATCTTAACAACCAAATGCTAAATAATGAACTATAAAGGTCTGTATCATTTTAAGTTTTGTATAAAAACACTTACCAACTTTACAGAAACATTTTGTTTAATTCTAAAAAGCAAAAATAGCACGAAGTATTCCTCGGACTAGATATAATTAATGTAAATGTACATATGTAATTAATATATTTCTCTTTAGAATAATTACTTTGTACAGAACTACCAGATGAACTAGTTTTCATATATTTTACTTATAGAACTTATTTACTGCCATAAATCATTTCTGTATACTGTAAATAAATGAATAGAATTAATATTTGTCATAATATTTCTTATAAATAAACTTAATTTTAAAATAAAAAAAAAAAAAATGAGAATAATTTGTCTCATAATTCTCTTCTCAACATATTTATAAACAAACATAAATTATTACAAACATTACTGAAAGAAATTATTACCTTAGATCAATAATACATAATTGTTTAAGTATTTACATGCATTTTCTTTAAATACATAAATGACTCAATGTGTTAGTGTTTTTCCTTCTGATAAATCAGAATATTCCATTTAAATTTGATTGAACTGAATAAAAAATACTTTATCAAATGAATTTGTCTTTTAACAACATATTTGGTCCATTCCACTGAAACATTGTTAAGTATTCTAAATGTTTATATTTTTTCATTAATAAGCAATAATAATAATAAAGGATAACTTCTTCCACATATACAATGTTTTTTGTTTTGTTTTTTAGTTTGCTTTTTTATCAAACATATTTCAAAATGTTATATAGGAATTTCAATGCTCAGATAATTGACAAACTTGATAATTACTATTGCTAAAACATTGATATTTATCAATAAGTAATATAGAGGAGTGAGTAAAATGAATATTGCTTAAGAGTCATTCCAAAGGTCATTCATTATAATAGGTATGAAGGAGCATTAAGTGATTTTCAGTTGGTTGTTTTTTTCTTACCACTTATTTTTAACAAAACATTTTTTTTTTTTTTAATGAATACAAAACAAATGGTAAAGCAAACAACTTCATTTTTTAATAATCTTTAATTAACCAACTCATTCATTAATTTTACAAATGAAATAAGACAGCCATTTATTCTTTACTTTTTAAAAAGAAAGATTGAAAAAAAAAAAAATTACATGGAAACTGTCTTTAAATCAATAATACTAACTTCAGTATCATTCTTTTTTTCCACTTTCTACATATTCAATATTAAAATACACTTATAATAAAATTAGGTATATAATTTATATATAGGAGCCACTAGCCTTACCCCAACCAACAAATGAACTAATGTATGTATGCCTTTATTTTATTTACAAAATTAATTCTTTTGTTACAGAGGTAATAAAAAGAAATAAATAAATCACAATCAGATTGCAGAAATTCTGTTCTAGTAATTATTTACTGGTCTCTATATTTACACGAAAATATTCAATTATACATTTCATAAGCATATAATTTTACAAATGTATACTTAATCAACAAACTATACCTTAAAAAAGTCAAGTAGTAAAAAAAAAAAAAAAAAGAAAAAGAAAGAAAAGAAAAAGTAACTACAAACTAACACGTATTTTAGGAAATATTTTTTCCAATAATTTACTATGTACACAGTTAAGCTGTTTCCTTAGACGAAAGATAAACAAACAGGATTCAACATCTAAATCAGGAACGTTGTATGAATAGTAGTTTACCACAAAAACTGAACATTTAAGTTTCCAAATAGCAGATATTACTATTCTTACAAAGTCCAATTATAGCTGGCTGAAACAGTTAATTTTTAATAAATAATTGAATGCGAATTAGTTAAAAAGGCATCAGTCTATATAACATATTCCAGTTTTTATTGTGATATATTTTCTATCTTTTCACACAAAAAATTTGCTTTGCAAGGACTAGGAAGTGATTTTCATGATCACAATAAACATATGTAAATAATGTGAACTTCATTAAAATAAAATTGTGAATCCTAAGACTCATGATCTTTTACCAAACTTTGTATTAAGGACATTTTATATCTATACATTCTGAGAAGATTTTTCATTATCTAATCAACCGTGGAAAATTACAATCCAAGTTAGTATAAACAGTGTATTCCAAAAGAACATTTACTACAAAAGTTCCTTTTCACTAAATCTTGGTTTCACTAACCACTGATCATTTTTTTCACTTTACCACTTACAATGCTAAGAATATTAAAAATATAAAAACGTTTGTGACATTGTTCTATCTACTTTATTCCAATTTTCTTATCTGATTACTTAAAAATTGTACGCTGAATAAAAATATGTTAATTTAAGTGCATTTAGTGATTTAACCTCATGAAAATATACTAAATTTTTAGTATAGCAGTCATACAAAATTTCTTTTGTTATTCGAAGAAGAAAAAAAATTAACAAATAAAAGAAAAGAAAGAAATTGGTGTTAGGATTGCCCTAAAATTTATTCAATTCTCGATGCCCTTTCAATATATTCACATTTAATTAATAATAGCGATAATGATTATGCGATTCTGAAATTTAACAGACCATGATTAAATCAAAAGATCAATATCAAGATTAATATTATTATTAAATAATAATAACCACAGTAATTCAAGTAGTTAAATTCTATAATCTGGTAACAAACCACACAGAATTCTGTTTTAAGGCATATGATAGCATACACACCTATCATAAAGTTATACTTTATGGAGGG
Organism: Piezodorus guildinii; assembly: GCA_023052935.1. Classification (NCBI taxonomy): domain Eukaryota; kingdom Metazoa; phylum Arthropoda; class Insecta; order Hemiptera; family Pentatomidae; genus Piezodorus; species Piezodorus guildinii. Next base: position 86,622,065 of record CM041295.1, read on the forward strand.
AATAATTTTAAATTTTAAATATATAAAAACAAAACTAGTAACAACTTAGTTTCTTATCCTTTAAAATATTTTTTTAATTTCAGCACAGTCAAAACACTTTTGAACAAATTTCTGGCCCTGATTTGTGAAAAAAACAAAATTAAAAATTTAATACAATTTTTTCCCCAATGTATTTGAAATAATGTGGAACATTGTATTAAATAGGTTGAACTCTGAGTAGAGCAAGAAGAAAAACAACTGAATCTCTTATTATAGCTAACAATAATTTTTATTTGATTAAAACATAACACATACAAATTTATGCTATCATATTTACATTAACAATATGGATGCAATAAGCTGGTTAATTTTGGATACGATTCATTTCTACTTTAATACAAACAAATGAATCACTTTCTTGAAATTAAAGTTAACCCAATTAGAATAATATATTATATTATAAGGTTTGTATCGATCTTTTATTAAGAGGGCTCAGCACACAGAGTACATTTAAGATATTATACCAGCTCTAGTAAGTACATAAGAACAAACCTATTGGTCCTCCTTGTCCTACTTACTCCTCCTTATAACGGAGCACATAAGGACATTATATTCTTACGAAACTAAAACCAGGTGTCACTTGTTTACTGGAACATATTTCCGTTTTTAAATTAACACGAAATGATAATAAATGCTATTAGTTTATTAACAACAATATTTTTAATTATAAAAATGTAACACTATTTTATTACCGAAAATAATGATTTCAAATTTAGAATATTTAATGGTAGATGGCACAAATCCATCGCTAAGCTTATCAAAAAGATTGACAGCCAATTATTTAAGAAAGGTCACCAGCTATGTATTTATCATTTTTTAAACATTTCACGTTTTTTGCATGTATTTTCTAACTCCAGCAGTTTTTTCCAAAGTTCATCTCTTTCTTTTTCACGCTTCTTTTCCCTTAAAAAAAAAAAAAAAAAAAAAATTATATATATTTATGTATACAGTAATACGTATGTGTAAGTAAATGTAGAAATATGCATATAATTTATGTTCATCTAGGCTTAAAAAGTGAGAAATACTTTATTTGTTGGCAATCCAGCCCAAATACAGCGGGTTGTTTGTTACACAGCATACTTATCAATCCCTATAGGACATATTACATATATATTTTCCTATGTTTTTTTCCTGACATATTCTAATTACTTAATTTCTATTATTTACAGCTTTTCTTAGTTATTCACGTTAACATTATTTATTTCACACAAATCTTATTTTATGTTTATTTTGTTGATTTGATTTTACTCCCATTAAAAAATTCTAGTGCGACATGCGGGTTTGAACCCAGGACCTTGGGCATAGGAGGCTGTTAAGCTAACTAACATGCTACATAGTTCAAACAATTCAAACTGTTTATTAGTTTCTTTCAGCACTTTTTACTCTAGGTACATTCACATATCCATAGAGCAGAACATGTTTGATGCACCAATACCTCACATACCATATAAAAATTGAAGAATTCAATTCACTCTTCCACTAATATTTAGTAATTTTACGTTGATGATGGCCTTTTTGGAATGAATCAATCTAAGCAAAACTTTAACATTTACTTAGAAACCATTTGGCTTATAAAAGCCAAGATCATTCCTGTTCACAAATATTATAAATTACATTTGAAGGTTATCTATAAACACTAATCAGTTTCTTAATACATCTCTCTTCATAATTTAAATGACAAATTGGGCGTTTATTTGAATTTTTTTCTCCACCCCTACCTTGCCTTTGTAGCCTATAGACAGGGGTTTCTCGCGCACTAAAGGGAGAGGGTGAGGAATTATGCTGAATTAAAAACCCCCTCTGCAGCGAGACGCAAACTCGAAATCATTTTTATCTTTAACTCGTCAACCAGGTTGCTTGAACTGTTCTCACGCATCACCTGCTCCAGCCATAATGTCTCCCGTTTATTTGAATCAAATAAAATTAAATTTTTAATTGATATTTTAAAAAAATCAAATAATTTCATTTCACATACATTAGTTGGTTATATGTATCAACACTCATGGCCAATAAAAGGAAAGATTATTATCACTATCTGCTGCCAGTAATGATTTGATATAATGTTGAAATGCACCACTATTAAATAATAAATAAATATTGTATATTAACTAAGGGGGGAAGGGCCCGTCTAGTCTCCCACTCCATAGGTTGCGATCTCAGATTCCAGTCCGTCCCAGTCAGTAATAAAACAATACCTGCAGATGGATATACTAAACCTAATTACCCAAGCAGATTCCTAACCTACTATTTCCAGAACTTTTATCTTCAGAAAATCAATGTAGCCAAAAAACTTATCTACCAATTTCGTCTCCTCTCCAATTCCCACTTTCATAGTAACAACATAAATTGAATTAAAAAAATTCATTATATTTAAAAACTAATGCCAACTTTTCAGATGAATCACTACTGAATGTATTATATCCAATTAGAACCCCTTCCTATTAATCAAAAAACAGACATACACAACTGACCCTTAGCCTATCCAAAATACTTGACCAATTGACATTCCTAACCTTTCGATATAAGTGTCTGTCTTAGTACATATGAGTGTATATGTGGGATTGTTTTTATCATAATTTTTTGTTGCTCCTTGTATGCATTAGGCTTTTCATTTAACTCAGTAAATTTATTAACTAATCACTTATAATATCTTATACATTAAACTATTTGCTTAGATTGGCTCCGTTTTACCATTAGCGCCAATATTCAAATAACATCTAGTTCTTCTTTTATCCCCCATCCAGTGAAATGCTTTTTCACTGCACTATTTAATATAATAATATAATTTTTCTCTGTATTTACATCTTATATCGAAATCATATTTCCCGATATAAAAGCAGACAACTTAGCCATTTCATTATACCTTTTGTTTACTTCCTTACTATTATCACATTATCAATTTTTCAACAAGCCACCCTTTAAGTAACATATTTAATTTTAATAGAAAACTACTGTTGTTTTTCCATAACCAATAAGTTTACTATAAATTAATAAATCTCAACTTCCTTCATTATAGCTTTCGTCAACTTCCGTTCTATGATCACAGATACCATATTCTTTAGTCCTTCACATGTTCATCATTCACTTAGTCCTATCATTTGAAGAAATATTATTCATTGCAATCATATTCTCTCCTTATGTTGAATATATTATATATATAGTTTAGATTTTATACATAAGCTCAATGCTAACTTACATAGAGCTCCCAAAAAGAGAAACAATTTTTTTTTTTATAATTGTTTAGTTAGTAAATATAGCATCTCTCGGCTTAATTAAAAAATAACCTCCAAAGAACTTAGTGAATATTTTACTTGATAGGATGCATTTAAATAGCAATTTCCAGTGAATCAATTCTTATTCTGAGAAAAATGAACATTAATATATGAGTACATAAAACAAATATGAACACTCTGGTTTCATATATTTAAACCCACTCCAGCAACGTACAGGTTTCTTAAATAATACCTTTAAAAACTAATAATACTGGTCAAATTGAAGGTTAATCAAACCTGAATGAAATTAAGACCAAGTCTCCATACTAATATTTCAGTCTACATGGGATAGATGTCATTACATACTAAAGCAGGAAAACGAACAGGAAGATGTACTATGAGTCAATGATTTAATAGTCCCTCTATTACAAACTAAGGGATTTTTTTCTTCAGCTAACTAAAAAAAAAATGCAACCAACTGCACACATCCATAATTCACTAATAATGACAAACATCCTAATATTTCTAATCTGATCCTCCTCCACATGGAATTCTATTCCTTCTTACATCCGTCGCTCCAAAACTCATCTGACCTTCAAATCCCCTTACTTCAATCACTTCCTGTCTATCCCATTCCCAAACTAATTTATTTTGATTAAAATAGAATATTTACATAATTTAGTATTTTGTTTTCTTTTTCCCTTAATTATTATTATCAGAAGCTAACTCTCAATTTGTTGTAACCATTCATTTTTAATCGTTTTTTTACTTTGAAACTCAAGTTATTTTGTTTTTATTTATAATTTTACTTGATCTGTGCCCTTACAAGTAATTAAAATAAGTAAAAAATGTGCAATGGATGAACACATATCCTTAGTTTAAGAGTTAAATACTTATCATTTATCATGTTAAACAAAAATAAAAATGCTAAATAATTCAGCAAAGCCATAAATTTAAAATGGCTTTCAATTGATAACATTTTCTATGGTTATTAGAACTTACTTTTGTCTGTCAGCCTTATATGAAGAGGTTAATTCATCAAAAAGTTTGCTATTCATTTCCATGAACGTTTTAAGAACATTATAAACCAGTGCAATAATGGTTTGATTCCAATGTTCTTTGCTAATTCTATACAGTGCAGGGAACATAATAGGCATGATAACATGATTGTTTTCCTCCATTAAGGACATAATATACTCGTTGTTCCAGAAATACAGAGCCCTCTCAGCAACCTAGAAACATAGTAACAAACCATAATCATATTTAGATAAACCAATAGTAATTACTTTAAATAATCAATAGCAACACTAATATTAAGATGACCAATTGCAAACTCATAGAAGCATTATTACAAGACATAATTTAAGTATACTTTTGAACGAATGAAAAATAATTTTTATTCTGGGACACTTCATCCTAAGAATAATATACAATGAACAGAGTAAGTCCAATTTGTCTGGCTTCAATTATTTAGTCAAATAATAATTTTTTAAAGATAATATAAATGAAAGATAAAAAATAAAAACAGTTAAAAACATCAAATGAGTTTAGTTATATACTGTCGAATTCAATATTTATCACATATGTGCGGAAGATTGATTTTTAAGGAGATGGATAAATAATTGGTGTTTGAGAGTGGTTAGGGATGTCACTATACGGAGGGAGATGGGTAAAGAGTTCCAACAGATGATGAAGGACTTTTCAAAAGATGCTGTTCTATAAGAGTAGGTATCGAACAGTAGATTGATTTAGGGGGCGGGGTGGCTGAGTGGGTTAAAGTGCGTTGCCTAGCAACCACAGAGAACCGAAAATTGCCTGAAACATCTTCTGGGGGCTTCCCTTCTCTTCATCAAATTTCTAATTTCAGCATTGATCCAAGGAGCTGGGGAACGTTGGAAGGTATGAGTTTTGAGGGGAGCAAGTCGATTTGAATTATATTTTGCAAAAAGATATTAAAAAAAGGTTGTGGGGTATTGCCTAACCACCAGTTGTCCCCAGGATAAGGGGTCTCTAGCACTGGCCCAATCACCAGTCTGGAGTACAGCAGATTCAGGGAAATTTACCAAGCCTCAGATGTGAACAGATTGCACAGAATCTACAGCAGACTTAAAACTAGAAAGACGGGAGCTGTATCTTCTTCTTCTTCTCTTTAAAATGACTGCATTGTGAAAAAATAACTAACGCGCAAAGAAATTTGTTTAACAGTAATTTTTAATATATTTTATAACACTTACAGTCATATAACAAGTTATTAATAAGTATTAACAATAAAAAAAAAAATGTATTTCAGGAAATTCAAAAGCAGTCAAAATGACTTGCTTAGGCAATCTAGTGTTAAGGACATACGAATAGGTAATGTAATTAAAACTTAAACTGGAAAAGAGGCTGATTAATTAAAAAATGAGGAAGCACAAGGTGGAAATTCTCGGAATAAGTGAAATAAGGAAGAAATGAAGTTGTGAAATTAAGTCGGCTAGAAATTACTCTTTAATTCATGCTGGGGTACCTAGAGGGATTTTCACCAAGGGAGGTGTAGGCCTAGTTATGTCATTCAATATGTTTAATCTTCTGAAGGATTGGGAACCAATATCTCCAAGAATGATTGTAGCAGATTTTAAGAAGTCCATTTGTAAGATGTCTATATTGTACGTATTTGCACCAATTGAGTACAAGGAAGCATTCTACCCCAACTGCATTACAAAGAATACAAAGGATTTACAAAGAACTGCAGATAAAGGAAGATCTGTAATACTGAGTGGGGACTTCAATGGCAGAATAGAAAATGATGTTGGATCAGGATTTGGTGTTCTAGGGCTGCATGGCAGAGAGAATGTGAAGAACAACAATGGAGAGGGGCTAATAGATTTTTGCTTAAATATTGACCTCATAGGGAATTCATGCTATCCGTACAAGATAATTCGTAAAATTACTTTTTTGTGCGTAGAGAAAAATAGTATAATTGATTATTTTACATATGTTAGCCAATATTTTGCTTATATCAAGATCATGAGAGGGACAAAGATAGGCAATGACAACCTTCTACTCGTGACCGATATAAGGATAATTCCAGACTATAAAAGAAAAGCGAAAGGTGTTTTAGACCCGTAACTTAGGGTATTAGATGATCTAGAAAAGAGAGCCTTTTATATAAAGAAGTAAGAAGAAAAATTAAGATAAATACCTTTCGGCACAGATATAGAGAAGATCTGGAAGTCTTTAAAGTCATGTATTCTGGAGGTAGAAAATGCAATATGTGGGATGAGGAAAATATCTGGTAAGGGAAAGCTGACTGATTAGTGGACCGATGACAGCTGACAAATAGTTGCTCGGAAGAAGCTGGTCTGGAAAGCATTTCTCCAAGATAAATCAGGTGTAGAAGTATGAAACCAGAAATTATTTGTAAAAAAATATTTTATTCAAAATAGTCTCCATCGGAATTCATACATTTTTCCCACCTCTTTGGCAGGTTATGAATGCCACACCAAAAAAACAATTCTTCCTTTTTAGAGAACCAGTTGTCTAGCTATTTTCGTACATTTTCATACAAATCGAAGTGTTTGCCAATCATGCGATTAGATTGTAATCAGACAGAGCCAAGTCTAGAGAGTAAGCCACATGCGCTAGTATTTCCCAATTGAATGCCTTGATCGTATCTGTGACCCGGTTTGCTGTGTGTGAGGGGGCATTACCATGAAGCAAAATGACTTAATGTTGTCTTTTAGCATATTCCAGTCGTTTTTCACGTATTACTCGATTCAAATCGATCATTTGTTGTTGGTAACAATCATTGTTAACAATTTTCCCAGGTTTTAGTAGCTGATAATATATTATACCCTTTTGATCCTACCAAACGCACAGCATTGTTTTCTTTCTAAAACAATTTGGTCTTACAGTGGATGTTAATGACTCGCCTGGATTCACCCATGATTTACAATGCTTAGGATTCTGAAAATATATCCACTTTTCATCACCTGTCACTATTCGATGAAAAAATTATTTTCTTTTATATCTGACGAGCAGCATTTGACAAGTGGTCATAAGCAAACAAGTAATTTCGATTTTCTTGCTGTCTTTGAATCAGTTCATGTGGTACCCATTTTCCCTCTTTCTGAATCTTTCCCATAGTTTTCAGACAAAGAGATAATGCTTTTTGCATCACATTTAATTGTTCCGCAAGGTTCTTGTTGAGTCTGAGTATCGTCTTCATCCAATAAGGCTTGCAAGTCTTTGTTTTCAAACTTTTTCGGTGGCTTCCCATGCTCCTCATTTCTCACATCCAAATCACCACTTTTAATTGTTTTAAACCAATCAAAGCATTGAGTTTTCCAAGAGCATGTTCATAGTATGCTTTGACAAGCATTCAATGCGATTCTGCAGCAGTTTTCTTCAAATGATAGTAGAAAAGCAATGCTGTCCACAAATCATAGTTCGCAGGCACAAAATTCGACATGTTTGAGGTTATAGAAAAACATACCAAGGAATGAAACTTAGGTTATTGTGTGTTGACAAACTTTTTAAGCTGTTAGAGGGAGAAGATGGCGCTACAGATATTGGTCTTAAGGTCTTTAAACTGATAGGGAGCACCATCTATAGGGAAATTCCGGTTCCATACTTCTACACTTGGTAAAAAGCTGAGTGAAGATCATCATGAATCCATCAGAACATTTTGGCAGAAAATTAAATGTTTAATAAGAAAGTAAAACAAGCAAAACAAGAAAAAGGTCCTGAAAAGATATATAGAACATTTTCAGGAACAATTCTCTGAAAGTCCAGAAACAGGTCACTGTCAAGAACAAGAGCCCACTACTCTAGAAAGCCTAGAGATGATAGAAGAAGAAGCTAGAACAGGCAATCCAGACTTTCAGACTCTAAAAATAGGAAAAGCAGCAGGATGAGATGGCATCTCTCCAGAGTGTTTGAAATATGGAGGACAAGACAAGAACTCCTTAAAGCCCTTTAAAAGCTCTTTCAGGAAGTATATGACAGAAAGAGAATTCGCAAGGACCAAATATTAGTCCTTAGGACCATAGCTGAAAAAACAGGGACAGAAAGAAAAACCTGTATCTGGCATTTTTTGATTTTAGGACAGTGTTTGATTCAGTACCAAGAAAGAAAATATGGAATGCATTAGTTGCCTAAGATGTGCCTGAGAGATTTGATTGAGGACGTAAAATCAACCTACCCAGAAGCCACTGGAGTGGCAAGGATTAATGGGACAGAATCAGAAGCTTTCCTAATTGTAAAATGAGGCAGACAGGCAGATAATTTAAGCCCTCTACTGTTAATAAATTTTATACATGAGATTCATAAATCTGCCAACACCTTGACTTCAGTTGGAAACTGGAGAGCCGTCCTTGTTAAGATTCTTCTATATGCGGATCCTCACAGCTGACTAAAGGGTAAAATTACAGCAAACACTGGTAGAATGGGAGGAAGAGTCGCTGAGGAAAGGTATGTTAATTAATGCCTCCAAAAGTTATGTGCTGGTTACGGCAAGAAAGAACAGAAAACGTTAATTAGTCTGGATAGGAGATGTAAAAGATTACATCTATTTAGGGACTGTAATTAGTGACTCTAGTAATATACTGAGATTTTAAACGAAATATGGAAGGCAAACGAGGCATACTACCTGATCATCAACAGTATTCTTGGACACCATATGTGGACATGACGATCTAAATGAATTTATATAAGTCTGCTAACCTGCCTATTTTCACTATTATAGAGAAAGATTGACTAGATTGGACAGACATTACAGTCACATAACAGTAGCGGCAATGAGGTTCCTATGTAGATCGGTGGGAATAACTAGGAGAGATTGTATTAGAAATTATAGCATAAGAGAGCAGCTGGACATACCATAACTCAAAACAATTTAGGAAAACAGGCAACTCAAGTGATTAGGAAATTTCTGCTGCATGAACAAGGACATGGATCCTATTAAAATATTAGAGGCTCGACCAACTGGGAGGAGACCACAAGGGCATACCAGAGTTTCGTATCAGGAATTTAATCAGATAATTGGAGGTAGAAGAGAAAATCCCTGTAACAAAGGTGTTAGGCAGAGACTGGGAAGAGTGGCTGCGCTGGATAGAGGCTCCTCAACACTATAAATGGCATAATGAGGAAGATAAAGAAAAAAAAAATATTAAAAAAGTTAACTACTTCTCAAGCCACAGCTGAAATTAAGAATTAATAAAATTAACCTATATGATAATAAGTAATTGAAATGTAATTCAATCTATAAAATTCAATAGTTTGTTTATTCATTTTAAGTCACTTTATGCTACTATGGCTAATCGGACAATGCTACAGTCCTAAATTTTGTTTTTTGCAGGTTTAATTAGGATAGTCAATAGCTTAAAAATGTATGTATTTTAGTTTAATAATAATGGAATATTCCTTATTAGAAATATTACTATAGTGAAGAGGTTTTCCAGCTTAAACGCAATTCAAGAAGTTGGTTGTGGTAGTGGTGGAATATGAAAACACATTGATAAATAAACATATAACTGTTATCTATTATTCACAGCTTATGTTTAAAAATAATATTGACATGGCTGCTGATGTAAGGTATCCTTTAAAACAACTTTTATTTCCACCTATGTTCCTATGCGCATCCTCACCTTCAACACTATATTAAATGCACATGCCCGACTCAATGTAGACAATAGAAGAAACCCCGAGAAAGTGGAGGACTTTTGGGAAAGTCTGGAAGAAGATATCTCTAAAATCCCCAGGGATAATGTAAAAATTCTTGTGGGAGAGACTTTAATGCACATAGAGAAATAGTAGGCAAATATCAAACAGGAATGGAGGAAGGCTAATAAGTTTGTGCAAAAAGGTCAGAATGAAAATTATGTCCACATATAATCTGGCTAAACCAAGTAAAAAGAAAAACATGGTTAGCGACTAATTCCATGCTGGGAGAGTATCAGCTAGATCATGTAGCTATATTCAGAGAAAATCAGAGGAAAATCCAAAATGTCAGAGTAAGGAGGGCAATAAATGTAACATCAGACCACTACCCCTCACAATCAAGATGAATTTTATACACAAAAAAAACAAAAGAAAATAGTTTAGGTGGACAGAGAAATGCTTGTGCAGGAAGAAGACAAGAATTCACAGAGAAATTGATAGTGCCGGGTAACTGGGAAGAACACACGACAAATTTAATGGAGCTTGGAGGTTACCATTCCATATTAATCAGCTAATATTAGCTTACCATTCCACATTAACACAGGGCTTAGGCAAGGTGACTGCCTGTCACGGATACTGTTTAATGTAGAGCTGGACAAAATTGTAAGAATTTTCAGGCAAAAGGACAAAGCAGGTACAGTAATAAAAACAAAGAGGAACAAAGTAGAAGTGGAGTTGAACCTGGCCTTCGCAGATGATTTGGCCCTACTGCAGAAACAGAAGAGGAAGCCATAGAACAGGAAAACACCCTGAAAGAAATAGCCGAGAAAACAGGATTACAGATCTTGTATGATAAGACTGAAATTAAGACAACAGATGCCGATTGTAGAAAGCAAATAATGGACACTAAATATGTGAAAATAAAAGTGACCAAAAAGTTCAAGTATTTAGGAGAAACAATATGTGGCAATGGAATGGATAAGGCACCCATAGAAGAATGAAGAACCAAACTGGAAATATTGAACTTCCCCACAAGAAACATCTATAAGAAAAATCTCTCCTCAAGTGCAAAAATAAGGCACTACAGTACAGTGGTGAGACCAGTGATACTATATGGTATAGAAACAGTCAGCCTTCCAAGCATGAAGAAAGTCTTGAGGATAGAGAGGAAAATTCTGAGGATTCATGAGCCCAAAAAAACGCAAGAGGGATATAGGCCAAGATCCAATAAGGAAATATACACGAATCTGGAGGATCTTGAAACAACAGTTAGGACCAGGAGATCGAGGTTCTACAGGCACATGATGAGAAAGAATAGTGAGAGATTAAATAAGAAAATATTCGAGAAAGTCTGCAGCTATAAAAGTATGGGGGGATATAAAGAGGAACTGGGAAGGCTAAACAGTACGAAAGGGGATTGCTTGGATAGAGAGCTTTTCAGAGCAAAACTACAAGAATTTGGGATTCTTGTAGGAGGGAGGAAGAGACGAGGGAGAAAATGGACTAAGGAGGAGTAAGAGGAACAGTCCAGGAGAATGAGAGAGTATCAGAATAGAAGAAAGGCGGAAAGGGTTAGGAGGAATTAGTAATAGTGTTCGCGTGGTCCTTGTAGGCCGATTTGTGCAAAAAAGCATTGACATGGCTTTTCCAGCAACATGTTTGTTCTTCAGGGTAATATTTAAGGAACAATACAAAAAAAAAAAAAAAATTAAAAAAAATATTTTGGGTTAAAAACATTGTTCAAAGTGCATAAATTATTAAATAAACAAGCACTAAAGATTTTTCAACACCAAAAATTATGGTACTTTTTGACATAAATCTCTGAAAATTCTTTATGTTGAAGGTAACAACTAAAAGAAAAAAAATCTGACAAAATTATGTTTTGATTTGAATCTCTGTATCTTGTCTTTAGTTTATCTCCTTTTTATTATACCCCAACATTATTGGAGAAATGTACCTTCTTTTTAAAGGTATAAACAAAATTAATTTATTTTCAGACAATTCGAAAATCTGTAGGAACACTACAATTAAAGGAAATGAATTAGTTTACTTAGTCAAGATCCTTTACCAGTGACCCCAATTTGGTTTCAATTGTTTTAAGATTTCCTAATATTTAGGTATTTTTCCAACCTTCTACAAATTTTAAAGAGTTTTCTAGCTGAGCTAAAGTTTTCAAAACATTTGTGATAAATAAAAAAAATACTAAATAATAGATTGATTAACATTTTTTAAATGACATATTGATGATTGTTAACTGAGAAAAGGGGTTTTAATTAAACTACATTATGATACTGGAACAGAAAAATCGTTGTAAGGAAATTAATTTATAATAAAATAAATTATATAAAATAAAGCAATAGAATGTTACTTAAAGAAAAAAAATGCATTTAAACATATTTTTTTAAAACAAATTAAATTAATATTCCTACCTGAAAATGGGGGCTGGACACACACTTAGCTATTTGTCTAAATAGCACCTCCTGCACTTTCACAAACTGAGACGGCTCAATGACATCCAGAATTTCTTCTATTTCTCCCAAGAACATTACCTACAAATTTTAATCCTTAATACAACGAATAATTTTTAGTAAAAACTTAATCAGAAATCAGGAAATAAAGATAAAATGATTATATTAGAAATAAATATATACCTCTTTCTGACTACATGTCTTGGGCCAGTATTTCAATAGACCTCGAACTACTGGTTCAGTAAGGGTTGCATCTTTTTCAAGAAACTGAACAACACAATAAGCTAGTTGGGCATGGTAAAGTGACAAACATTTCACTTTATGAAGAGGTATTAAAACTTTAACCAGAAACTGTTTGTGTTCAGCCTTAAGTGGTAGAGCAAAACCATTAATAATACTGAAATAATTGTTTTAATTAATTAACAGAAATAGTTTCAATAATGCCAGTAAACACTAAATATATTTGTATTACCTCCCTAAAATTTCAAGTAATTCACCTACTCCATTGAAATGTTCAGTTTCATAAACGAACCTGAAATAAAAGCGTGCACCATATATTTTAGTTGTAAAGAATAAACATAAATCAATGACTGAATTTAAGATCATGGTGAGGGTACCATAATAAACTAAACTATAAATTTTATCACTATATTGTGATACTGAAAACAATCTCTTCTTGATTTAAACAACATAGAATAATAATCTAATTGACTGTGTAGATGTTCCAGTTCCAGAACTTAATTCACATTCATGAGATGAAAAGTTACATAATTAAGATTATTTTTTAACATCATTAACACCTTGTCCAATCCCAGACTAGCATATCTTAAATTTACTTCACACAGTGAAACACTTCCAAATAGTAACAAAATTAATAGCTGAAAAAATCAATTCAATTATATATGCAGTTTTCACTGGTTATCAAAATTTATATTTTGTTCATCCTTAATTCCCAGTACCATTAAAATATTTTAATAAATATAAAAAAAATATTTTGTTCATATTTAAATAGTCTTAATTAAAGTCTTCTTATAAAATAAAATCACTTACTAAATAAGAGTTCAATAAACTAAATTTTTTATCAGGATACAGAATAAAGAGTTAATGCTCATCTTTAAATCACACTTACAGCATTGGAGAATTTAATACTTAGTTTTAATTTAAATAAAAACATCAAACTTTTGAAATGGATTCAGGAATTAAACGCAGCTAAAACTAATTAACAGGAAAAAAAAAGTAATATAACACAAAAAAGAATTCATACTAAGAGGTCTCAAAAGTATAGTTATACCTGAGAAATATATTATTAATCTGTTTCCTAATGAAAGCTCTGAGACCCAGAAATTTCCCATAAATACGATGTAAAACTGTTTTCAGGAAGTCCCTTTCTCTGGGGTCTTCACTATCAAACAGTTCTAAAAGCTAAAACATACAAAATAAAAATTCATCATATATCATATGAACATAAAAAATATAACTATAAAAAGAATAGTAACATAAGATAAAACTATAAATAAATAAACAATATACACCTACATACCTAGTCCAGTCATACATATTGTTACAAGGATATAAATATATATATATATATATATAGATTTCACAAGAAAAATTAACTTTTTCAAAAACTTTATTAGAAATGTATAGCTATGGACTAAAATAAAAATTAACCAAATGCCTCCTTTGCCTTGGCACAATGTCCGTAGCCAATCATCAATAGTAGCTCCGTGACTTGAGGAAAGCGCTTAACTGCTTGGACCAAAGATTGTTTGAAGCTTTCCAAATTAGGGTGTGCTCTGTGGCATGCCATCCTCTCCCGTTCGGACCAAAGCCGATAATCTAGTGGGTTAAGAACAGGGTTTCCTGAGGGCCAATGTGAGGCAGAGATTAACTCTGGAATGTTCTTTTGCAGCCACTGCTGAGTTAGTTGGTCTGGCCTCGTTAGCTGGAGCGGAATCCTGTTAAAAAGCCCATTGACTTCCAGGAAACCGGGTATCATTTACAGGCTTGACAACAAGTTCCAAAATATAATCCTGATAGTTTAGAGCATTTTTCACAAAAATAGAGCTTTGTGGTGCTATCAAAGTAAACTATCACTGAGAAAGGTTGATGGCATCTTTCCACTTTTCAAATGACTTCCTGGGCTTCTTAGGGCTGAGTGCACACACACAACCATTTTGGCGATTAAATTTTTCTTAGATTGTAAAAATCTTCTCATCAGAAATCAAAATATTTCGATAATGACCTTTGTTTAATGGTCAAATAGCACTTGCATCTATCCACTTTAATTTGTTTTAGGGAAGTGATTAGCCTTTGTCCAGTCATTCTTCAAAATGCACCCATCCTAAGGTCACTTTTTATTATACAAAACCGTGATCTGACTAGGATTCCCATTTCTCGAGACATGAAGCAGCCACTGCTCTTATGGGATTTGCTGTTGTCGCAGTGCGGGGATGAGCCAATCGAGGTCTGTCACATAAAGATAGGGTCTCATTGTATCCATTTATAGTAAGGCACATGTACATACAGCTGATACCCAGAGTCTCTAACCCACATTTTTCAACTTTGTGTAAGGCGACCACAGCTATTTGGTTTTCTTTATCCTCCCACACCATATTAACTGAGCGAAAGAAAACTACAAACTAATTGAGATTATTACCCTGCAATGTAAAGAAAATAAACTGACAGAGGTGAGGATTATTAAGTAATAGCCAAGAGTGTAAACAAGGTTCAAATTTTGTAACAGTATTCATGGCAGAACTAGAAATATATAACATGGAACAAGGAAAGTAGAATAATTTAAAATAACATAAATTACTTCATTAATATTTAGTGGAACTTTGTTTAAATACAAAACATCTTGAATTATAACACATGACTTAAAAATGTGATGAGTTTTAATTAAGTATTTAAAAATATATTTAATAAAAGGTATTGAAAAATTAACTTTTATCTGTAAGATTTAATTAAATTTAAAAAAATGGTGTTACCTGAAGAACAAATTTCTGATCAATTACTTTCTTTCCTATTGATGGTTGAAAATCAGATGATTCCAGAAACCTCAAGAATATTTCGTATACTAGCTGAAAAATAATTACCTTGTTATCCAATCATATAAACATAAATCAAATAGCTTCCCTAAATGGATCAATGTTGAAAATAGAAAAAAAAATGTAATAGTGAAAGAAATAATTAAATATTAAGAAAAAAAAGTAACATTGACTAAAAGATAATCAACTTGTAGATACTTTACTTAATAGAATGATATCCATTTTATAAAAATTAATACACACAAATATCTAATAATTCAACAAAATAGAAATAATAACCACACACACATCAACCATAGTGTGTGTAACAGTTATCAATTAAAAAGCTAAAAAAAATTGTCTAGACTTTAAAAATCTATAACTAGTTCAACAATGGAGAAGCTGATTTTTTAAAAGATACTACATCCACTTAGGGAAATTCGTTAGGAAACTCAAAAATCATAAATTGTTGTCACAATTTTTTGCACTTTTCCCATGACTTTGAAAACTTTTTAGTACTGTTTGAAAGAATTGTGAATACAGTACTGAAAGGGGTAGAGTTTGGTTTGATCAGGCATGTTTTTCCTTCTCATGTTTAACAAGACCAGAGAATATAAGAACTATCTTCTAGCTAAAATTCCATTAATCTATTAAAATGAGTTTCTGATTTTTTATAAAACAAATATATGTGAAACAAGAAGAAATAACTGAATTTAAATAAGAGTATACAAGAACTAAAGCAACACAACTAAGTTGTTCAAAACAACTTAAAACCGATTAATAGGTTAAAACCATTGAACTCATATGTGATTCCAGCTGTGCTAATTTAAATGAACGAGTGAAAAGTCACAAAATGATAGATACAAATAATAAATCAACAGTAAAATATTATGGAAGCTACAGTCTACAATTTAGACCATTTAGAGGAAACTAAAGGAAAGGTTTATATTTTTACAAAGATTACCATATGTAAAAGAAGGAAATGGTTTTAGTATGCTTTGGAATGAAATTATGTATGAATTAAGTATCTTTTGAAAGAACTGCAATTTTCAAACTTGTTTTTAAAGGATTGATGTGTTTCTAAGATGAAATCAGATGACATATTTAGGTAAAACTAGATCACCATAACACAAAATATCAATTTTGTAAGTAATGTCCTTTTGTACCTTGGAAAATCAATGTCTCAATTGTTGAAGTGACCAAAGAGAAATTACATTTCAAGAGTGAAATGTTAGTTTCCATAAGTCATGATTTTCCTTTATTACTTATTTCTGAAAATTAGAAAACCCAATAAATAGAAACGAATTTTCTCAACTGTTAAGAACATCTATAGCATTTCCAAGTCAAATTTAACTTTTTCCAAGGCATATTCAACCTTTTCCAAATCAAATTTAACCTTTTTCCACGGCATATTCAACCTTATCCAAATCAAATTTAATCTTTTTCAGTTTGAATAACTTGATTGATAAAAATCATGTTAACAAAATTTTAAGTTTTTAGGGTTATTTTAATTACCAATCATGTTTTTAAACCATATGGCTTGTTTAATGTTCCCTGGTGCCCTTTTACATGAAATTATTCACGATTTTAAGAATAAGGATCGGTTAATTTTTTTTCTTCAGACTTTTGTGATACTAGGGCTGGCACCTGGATTATAGAGTGTTTGTTTAATTTTTATTTTAAGATCGCATACCCAAATATTGATTTATTTTAGGTGTTCAGATTTATTTGATACTGAGGTCTGTAATTGGGGGTTTTCGCATAGTGAATGTACTATTAATTTTAAGATTGGTCGCTCTAGTAAAAATTTAATTCAACTTTTTAGAATTTATTGGATACTAGGCTTAGTAGTTGGGTTACTGGATGCTCACTTACTGATTAAACTAATTATTTAAAGATTGGTCACATTAATATGGATCCATTCTAACTTATTTTAATTTATTCGATACTAGGCTCAGTAGCTGCGTTATCAGGGGTTCGAAAACTGATTATACTATTAATTTTCAGTTTGTTCGCTTAAGCATAGATTTATTTAAACTTTTCTTATTTATTCGATACTGGGCTCAGTATATTGGTTACCAGGGGTTTGTATTCTGATCATACTATTAAATTCAAGATTTTATGTTTTAAGGTATTCTCTTCATAAATGTATTATTGATTTTAAGATCAGTCATTCAAGAATAGATTTATTTTCACTTTTTCAGATTTTTTTTATAGGAGGATTTTTAGTCAGTTGCTCTATTGTAGATTTACTTTAACTTTTTTTTATGTTTTCTTGATTTCTTAACAGCGAATCCTTTTTATTCGGTTTAACAGAATTATCAGTTTTAATAACAATTTGAAGTTGGATGGTAATCAGCTAGAGATCCTGATTTGTAATATTTTTTTTTATTTATTTCATTATTATTATACACAGCAGAGTGCTACAAGACTGAATTCCTATGTATTTCATCATTATAAAACAATTTGTTTATAATTATTGGGTTGTGTCACATGAAATGTACGTTTTTAAGGTAAAGGATTTTTATTAAAAATACGATATGAAAACAAGATAATTTTATTCGAAGTATTCACCTTCTTTTTCTACACATTTTTCCCAACGTGACACCAACATTTTTATCCCCGAACTGAAAAACTCTGAGCTTTAAAATGAATCAAAATCTGAAAACGCACTTTTCACTTGATCATCATTTTCAAAAAGTTTTCCTTTGACGAAGTTGTCTATATTCCTGAACAGGTGGTAATCTGAGACAAGTCGGGAGAATATGGTGGGTGCGGAAGAACTTCGTAGCCCAGTTCTTTCAATTTTTGCATGGTATGTTTTGAAACATGGGGTCTTGCTGCCGCTCAGTGAGATCATGAGGTACCCATGTATCGAGCTTTTTTACTTTCCCAATACACTTTAAATGTCTGGAAACAGTAGATGCATTTGCAATTAGTTGTGCTGAGAGTCCTTTAACTGTTTGTTAGGGGTTTCCTTCTACTCTATGTTTGAGGACATCGTTGTCTATTACGGATGGAGGTCTTCCTCGGGACAAGTTTTTCAAGTCGGTATCCCCAACTGAAAACTTAGCAAAACAACAGCGAATAGCCAGTTCATTAACACTCCCTTCTCCAAACGCCATGCAAATATTACTAGCGGCCTCAACTGCTGAATGGCCGAGTTCAAACTCGTACAAAAATATTAATCGAAAATCGCGCGTTTCCATGTTCATATTTTGAGGTATTCTAAAAAGTGGGTAATTGATTGGGAAGCTAATGCTAATAGAAAGGTAGAGGATTAGTAACTGTTTACTTTAAATATGTAAACATTCTGAAGAAAACAACAGAGACCTGCAAAATCCTTTATGTATTTCAGAAACTATAAAAACGAACATTTCATGTGAAACAACCCAATACAATTTATTTATACACAAACTAAATCATAAAAAAGAAAAAAAAAATTGTTTCTGAAAATCTGATACAGAATATGCGAAACTTTAATAAAATATCATTTATGCTATATTTAAGTAGGTTGTTTTTGTTTTGATTAAAGTAATACCGATAATTCATACTGTCAAGCAATTAAGATTTTAATATAAATTGTTGGAATATTCGAATATTCAGGGTTTTCAAAAATATAATAACAATTCATAGAAACGTGACTTGTACTTTCCTCTCCCTCTCTTACAAGCAATACATTTTAGCCAGTTTTATAAGTTCAAATTCAAATTATCCAGCAGCAAAATATCCTGGGTGGTGGTCTAAAAGAAAACAATGAAATAGTCTTTAAACTATTTTATTACTTGGCCAAAATGTCGACCCACATTGTAGGTCATCATCACAACTCCTCAAGGAAAGGTAGCTTGGAGAAGACTAAATTTTTTACTATTAAAAACTTAAACTCTTCTTATATTTCCCAATGATCAACTATTGATACTCATTAAAAAAATTATCAAATATGGTTTTTGTTGATCAAATACAAGAATACACTATTTTAATAGAATTAAAAGGGAAAATTCTTTGGACCACACAGATTTGCAAAATTATCAAAATATACAAATTACCAAACTACAAAACGATTTCAAGTAAAACAAAAATAAAGTAATAATAAAACAGTAATGATCACTACTTTCTTATAATAAGCAAGCAGGCAGCTAAGGATTTTATTTATTTTTCTGTATTTAAATTAGCTTTCAATTGTACAAACAAGTGCAATTTGTGCCTATTAATCAAATTTCTTGATTCCTTGAAGGTCTCAAACAACTGTTCCTACATTTTCTTTTGTTAAGACTTTTATTATTGTAATGTTTTTCATCATTTTCTTAAAACATTAAAATAATACTTTTTGAAAAATTAGATTTTACAATTTTTTTTTAATTGTTAAGCTAACTCTGGCGATTTTAACTTTCAGCCCAACTTTAAACTCGAGTTTGAATTCCCACAGGTGATTAATTAAAAATCACGCCTGACTAACTTATTAAGATTGGATTATTAAAAGTTTCAAAATGCTGCAATATTAAACAAACATTGCTTAATGGACAATAAAACAAGAATAATGAGTATGACTATTCATAAATAAAATACCTAATAACACAAAGGATTAAAAAAACAGTCATACTGGAAAAATCTATTTCATGTTGAAGGGAAAAAAATGAATCACTATATAAGTGATGTTAATATAAAACATAATTACAATACAATAAGTACCGTTAAGTGTGGCCATGACGCTTCTAAAGTTGGGTCATCTTCTTCAGGATCAAAGTCAGGGTTTTCACTAGGTGGCAAGGTTCGAAACAGATTAGCAGAAATCTAGAAAAAAATATTGAAATATTTAAAAAATGAAATAAAAATTACTAATAAATTAATAGACACCTTTGCATTATTTAGCTTTTAAATAAATGTAATGAATTAATTTGTCAAAACTAACCCTATTTAATCTGAAATGGTAAAAATGGAACATTATATGCCTCAAGGTGTATGAACAATATTGTTTAAATTTTGATAAACTTTTTTGTGAAATAAGTGTAACATTAGAGTTGTTTCACTTGAATGAGGTGAAGTTACAGAAATAGAATGTGTTTACATAAGCTGCTTATTGAAGAAAAGTTAGTAATAAATAAATGTCAAATTAACAAATAAATCATATTTCATTGTATTATATAAAGGAAATAGAGAAAATGGTTGGGACTTAGATCCAAATTCACTGGTAAGTTGGTTTGGTAGGATAAATCACAAAGCCACAATTTCCCCCATCATCTATGTGCTAATTAGTTGACCAGAAAAGTATCAATGTTTTGGGTTTATATAAATAATTAAAAACAACATTATTTTTGTTTTAAAAATATCATTTGGTATTATTTTTTCATCAAATTCATTTTTTAAGAAAAATTATGAACATTGACCCAGGATTAAATGTCCACAATATTTAAATTTTTTTTAAACAAAGAAGGTAAGTAGTATTGACTAAGGACATTAAGTTTTTATAAGTGAGTTGAGGAACAGTGATAAATCCAAATAGACAAACTTTAAACACTTTTTTCGTAAAATTCCACTTATTTTAACAGTGGCATTCTTCTTTCAAGTGACTGATAAACTGATTATTGTTTAAATTATTTATTTTTAAATCTAGATAGCTTAAACATGTATATTTTGTAACTTAAAAAATACTTCAACAGTTAGAGAATTTAAAACTGACCATTTTTAGTATTTCAGGATATACAGGTTCCGTGAGTACACCCCTTCCAGTAGATACATACTCAACTAATTCATTCAACGTTGCTCTTTTTGTTTCTTTTCCCTTGATGTCAGCCATAGGATCCATAAAATCAAAAGCAATACAACATTGCCTGAGCTTTCGAATGAACAACTCTTCTTGTTCTGAAGATGATACATCTGGAAAAAAAAAAAAAATATATATATATATATACTTTTTTTTTTTTTATTTAGATCATGTTTACTTACAATTAATAATACAAATATATCCAATATATAACATTAATGGATACATGATGGGATAAATGCCCATCTTCCGGCGAAGTGGCTATCACTAATAGCAATAAATATTTTTAAATAGATTATAGAATATAATAGAATGCACAACAATAGAAATAACACCATATAAATATATAATACAACAAAACTATTATTATAAGACAAATATTTAACATCATTCAATACACACATACAACCCGCACACACACACACATATATGTACTCTCATAAAGACACACATATATAATAACTATACCATACATATTATGACTATAACAATAGACAAATAACAATCATTACTTTCTCATTCACATTTATTTATTTCTCAGGTGTTAAATTCTCTTATTAACTGTTTTCTATAATTTCCAGCTATAATTAAGAATAAATAGAGGGTGTCCCACTGTTTCCAATTAAAAAATTCATTTTAAGACAGAATGTTTTTTCGAAAGTATCGCAATCTAAATTCTTTCAAAATCGGACATACGCCTACAAAATGGCAACAATCTTCCACTAAATTTAGATCACATAATGAACAAATTATCATTTTTAAGTGGGTGCGAGGGAGGACAGGTAAATATATGCCCTCCCCCTACCTCAATTACTTAGTAAAGTGGTTCCCAACAAAATATTTTTGTGGACCCCTTCATCCTATCAATACAATGAGAAGGAACCCCTATATTAAAAAGATTCGATAATGTATATATGTATATAGTTTATATTCATGTACTTGAAAATTGTTATTATTTCCAAAAGGTATTTGGTTCATATATAATTATATTCAAAAGCATACTAAAACATTTATCATAACTTAAAAAAAAAAAAATCTAGATTTCAATGCAAAATAATCCATTAAAACACAATTCCTGGATATTTCTTAAAATGGATATACAATAGTACGGACTGCAATTATTCTTCTCCATTGTATGGAGCATACAACTAACAGTAACCATTTGTTATTGATAATGGGCCACAATTAAAATCAATCGTGACTTAGTTAATAAAGAATTATAACTGCATTACAAACTTAAATAAAATAACTAATTTTGTTTTAAATTTATCAAAAAAAGTTTATTCCTTGTCATAAAATATCTCTTCTGTAAAGCTTTTTTTGCTTGTTTATAAGCATTTACCAGCTGATTATTTTTTAATTTTACTCTATAATCACATGTTTACTGAGAAGTTCTGTATTTATTGGTGTCACTTCTAAGCAAAATTAAAAAGATAAAAAAAAAAAAAAAAAAAAAAAAAATCAATCAGCAGGTAAATTCTTTCTTATAACTAATCCACTTCGACCATAATAAAAATATACTTCTACAAAGCTAAATATTTAAAATGTTTGCAAAATTAGATTTTAATTATTTACTTATTAATTATACAAATCCCATGTAAATATCATTTTAGTTTCCACATAGAGTAATTTTCAAAGCTACTGATAAGGCTTAAAAAAAAAAATAGAGAACATAACTTATTTCTATTTGACCTAACCACAACTAAGAATAATTAAATCATTCAGGAATAAAGAGTAACACAAATTATATATTTAAAATTAAGTAGATGAAAAGTATAAAATATATGCATACATATACTTCGGGTGATGGCATAGCTAAATAACAAGAGCATTCAATGGATTAGTAATGATACATTAAAGTATCAAATCAATATTGTTTTAATTTCCTACTGGCAATAATTCCCAAGATAATTGATTTAAATTAGTAACTTCACATTAAAAAAAGAAAAAAACATAATAATACCAATAAATGCTAACAAAACACTACATACATGTAAGAGGGAATGCAAGAAAACTGTCTAAAAAAGTGCTATAGACCTTGAGTTAATTTTTTTTTTAATTTCATATGATTCATGGTCTGATTCCAAATTAAAAGCAGAAAATTATGTACTTTTTTAAGTTTAAAGCCATCCTTTTGTTGAGGAAGGAATGATCATTAAAGAACTACTCAAGGTAAGACTAAAAGTTCTAATTGTATTATAATACAACGCAAAAAATTTGCTTTAAAGAAATATATAATTGACCTTTACTACGTGGACCAATAAAGATTTAATTAATTTCTAATCAATTAAGTAACATGAAAAAACCTTTGTGAAATAAAACAAAGCTTTACTAGTCAATAGTAGTACTCCAATTAGAATTTTAAGTCAGAAGGTCTAGTGGTCATCTTCTTTTCAGACGCCTCAGAGGATTATCAGGAATTGAAGATGAAGCAAGGATTGAAACTAGAGGGTTAGAATAGGATTGTAGTTGGCCATGGAAGGAACAGTACCAGGTATGACACAAATCTGCAACATATGGAACATTAATGTCATTATGGATTATTTTTTGTTAAAAAGTAAGGAGTATTAAGGATTTTGGATAGTAAGGATTTGATAATAGAAGAATCATGTAAATAGGCCTCTTGTAGTTATGTGGAAGGTTGGATCATCTATCTAGAGAGTGTAAGAGTCTTTGCACACTTATTCAGTCTCCGGCTACTTAAATTTATTATCCTTTGATTACCAGCCAGTTAGCTGGTCATTGATTTAGCGCTACATAGTTGGAGCTTGCACATTACACCAGCATTACCAACCTTGTGCAAAGGCTCTTAGTGTCGAAGTAGCCAAAAACTGTGAGAAAAAAAAAATTGAACTTAAATTTGTTGCTTCTATATTTAGAATCTGAGCAAGGTTCACAGTGCATATAAACATTTTGTTTTTTTACCCTGAGGTATACTATCACCATTTTAGATATCTTATTTGTCTTACAGGACTTCCTACACAGGGTGTTTTTCATAAAAACACATACACCACATCCCCCTTTTATTTTTATTCTGATTTTCTATTCTTCCCTAAAAAAATGAATATTTAAAAGACATTTTATATACTGAGAGCACAATACTGAGAAACTATGAAATTAGTTTTAAATCTTTATTTACTAAGTTTTGTGAATTAAGCAAATTTATTAATAATATAAATTACATGCTAACAATATTTAATTATAGAGACTGATAAATAAATAACTTTGAAGCCTCTCTTTTAAAGTCTATCTTTTTTAAATTATTTGGTTAGATCCGGCACATTTTCTTTCTTATATTCAGCAAGACCTGAGAGTGTAAATTTCATTTCTTGATTAAAATAAGATTTTCTAAAAAATTTTAAATCAAATTTATGTGGTCGCAAGAAGTACTATGAATAAACCTTATTTATTTAAATGAGGATATAAAAGAACCAAAGAGACGCAACTACGTTGTTCAAAACAACTTAAAAACTGATTATTAGAATAAAAACCTAACACAATCATAGGGGTGATTCAAACCATGCTATATGAACCAATGATAAGTAACAAAATAATGGAAACAATAAATTAATGGTCAAATATTACTTATTATTTTGCTTATTCAGGTTTAATTTAGATAAGGGATTTTTTAATGAGTACCTGAAATCACACATGCTTGGGACCACCTTTTTTAAATCCCCCTAAAGGACTGAGGATTTTTTACTCCTATTACGAAATCCTAGGGCCACCAGCTAGGTTTTTTAGAGCCCACGACCTTGTATAGAGTAGGCTGTTATGCAAGCCACCACACCACGGGTAACCCTGCATCAGTATAGATGTTGTAGAGCTCCCACGTTTTGGGTGTTGGGTAGCGATGTCAAGAGTGGGGGAAGTGGGCAGAAACCTTTGGTCGGCGGCACACCAGTAACTATCGTGACAATGTACGAGCTGCAAGTAACTCTCCCTCCCTCCCCCTCAATTTCTCAACATATTGTGATAAAAACTTTTGCTGCTGAAGGTGTAAAACCAGCTGAAATCTTTAGAGCATCCACAGTGACTGTGTAGTTCGGGGAAGAGACACTTTCATTAGCGTGTTTATATGGCATAGACAGTTTGTAGAGGGAAATGACTGTGCCTCTGCAAGTGAGGTCGGGATGAGCTATGGGGGCACTTTTTCTATATTTACAGATGAGCCAGTGTTTCGTAAAGTGTATGCGAGATGGGTTCCTTGTGTTTTCACGACTGAAGCTGAATCGTTTGCAGGAGTGTGAACGTATTCTTAGCATAAACTGGGAGAAATGTGTTTCCAAATCAGGAGACTATACAGAAAAATGTGGTGTACCTAATTTTTAGTTTAAAGCAAAAACAAAAATAATAAAAAATAAGTCTTTTTTATGACTTAAGAACATATGAAAAAGAAACTCGAGGAGCAATAATATTCAAGATGAAAAAAAAATATCCTAATCAAGAAAGTTTTATCATTTAAAAAAAAAAAAAAGAATTATGTTAAAAGTGTTGAAGTGGTCACCAGTGATGTAGTGGCAAGCATAACAACCTTTAAAGCTCAAGGTCCCAGGTTCAAACTCGATGGATGGCCTTAAGAATTTTTAATGGTGGACAAAAATCCTAGGTTATGCCGTCCTTCAGAGGTCAGTAAAATTATGGTTCCAAGCCTGAGCGATTTCAGGTATTTGTTTAAGATAACTTTTATATCATATCATAAAACCGGGATGGGCAAAATTTAAGACTCTAATTGTAGCATCGTCCAATTAGCCACATTAGCATAAAAATGACGTTAAATGAATAAACAACCAAACAAAATTATAGATGAATTTTAGCATGACAATTCTATCTTCCTTGTTATTATGAGGATGGAATAAAGTAAAAGAAAAAAAATTATTGAAATATAAATTAATAGCATTGCTACGCTGTATGAAATGTGAGAAATCATATGAAATATCTATCATTGCTCACTCTTATAAAAATTGGGGTAAATAAGAAAACATACCTTTCACAAATAAATCTAAAAGCTAACATGTCAGCTTAATTTAACTAACACATTTAATTTATTTTTTTAATCATGATAATTCTTTATTTGAAATATTGTTTTAAACCTATTATACCCCAGAAGATATTACAATACTGAAAATTAAGGACTTAGAAACAATTTAACTTTTAAAAAATGGTCAACTACTGAGATGATATAGAAGAACTGAGAACATTGGCTCTTCTAAAAATGGTTTACTGGACTGAATTCAGATTATTTCTTCCTAATATTGAAACCATAAAATCTAGATGGTTTAATAAATACTTTCCCAATGTTAAATTATTAAATATAATTCAACATCATAAGATGTGTTGACTATAATTATGGCAGAATAATTTAATTCCCCAAAGTAACTAAAATTACTATTAAAAAACAAAACAAATTAATTTGATCGAAAGGACAATAACTGCTCAAATATGAAGAACAATGGCTACCTGAAAGGGTGTGCTCATTATTGGGCCAATGACTAATGAGTGAAAAAAACAAAACAATAAAAATAACCAGATGTTTATATTTAACAACTGATAAAGAAATAAAATAATTGACTAACATAATGAATGAAAGTGAACATTTGAACTGTAAACTGTGAACATTTGAACAATAATTCATGATTTATCTGAATACTACAATACAATCATAAAATAAACTTATTATTCTGTGTGAAATTTGATAAGATTTGTAAAAATAAAATAATATGGACAAAAATCTTCAATTTCGTCACTATACTCTAAATGCTTAAACCCAAATGGAACATGGAAGGACTGAAAGCATGAAATAGTGGGTATTATTTTAGCGTAATAGCAGAACAGTTAAAACTATAACACACTATACCGAAATTCAATTACACTATTCAACCGTGAATGTGACAAACTGACGAGAGTGGAACGATGATGTGTACAATTTTTCGGTTTTGCAATAAAAAAATAATTGAGGACTAGTGAATACAATTCACAAAATTTGTTATATAACATATTTAAGAAAATATTGGATATTAGCAAGTAACCAATTGTTAATTTATTTTAAAAACTAATTATGTTTAAAACAATGAATAATAGTAATAATTCTTAAGAAACATCAAAATTTACATAGAAATATTTATAAAATGTAACATACAGGTTTACCACTTTCTACGTATTCCATTTGATTGAGAATAAAGTAACAAATACCATCAACTAGATACTCTAGATAAAAAAAATTGCCAATTATATCCTACTTTTCATAATATTCATAAATAACCTTTCTTGTTAAGTCCGGCAATGCAATATTTATGATTTTAGAATAGTCTGAGGGAGCTTTAATCACACTAAATATCAGTGTACAAATGGAATGATGGAGTGAAGTGGGGCCATTGAAGTCATCTTCCCTCCAAGCACTCCAGTCATTCTGTTATATTGTTCCATTTCTAGTGATCAATTTAAATAAATTTCAATCTAAATCACCATTCACTACAGCTAGCTGTAACAAACCTAAGAATCACTTGTCAAATGAAGTAAAATTAACAAAAATTGTGTGGATTAGTTTTTTCTTTCATTAACTGAAATACAATATTTGTAAGATATAAAACTAAAGTTATCTAAGAAAATGATAAGAACAAAAAAATATCTCTGAAGAATATTGAAAAATGATAATTTATAAGTTTTTTAACACTCTTAATTATGAAATATGGTAAAAGTTAACAACTAACTAAACAAGAGAGACTGAAGCATTCACGTTTTCTTAAAATGAAGAAACTTAGTTTCATTAGCCAACAAATAAATGTTACATCTTTCATAAACCATGTACCAATAAAATTAATAATGACATACCTATTTAACCAGATACATTACATTACAAGTTATTATGAGACAAAAACTAATTTTTATTAATATTTATAACCTAAAAAAGGTAACAGGTTAGATTTTAATACTTATAAAATATATTAATGATTAATCAAGATAAATAAAGCATCATTAAAATCAAAACAATTCTTGAACATATGAAAATTTGACTTATTAGATATATATCATTATCCTGATAAATATTGAATAAAAAACAGAACTCTTATACTTCTAAAATTTTAAGGAAAGCTTAAGTTGGATATTAGAAATCTCTCATATATACCACACACATATATGCTTACACATGCATTAGCATGTAATAGGTATGCACATATAATATATTTTAGAATAAGACCCGAGTTTGCATTGTTATAAAATAATTAACTCAAAATTTGAAGGAACAAAAAGTAAGTAGAAACTCATTATAAACAAAATTATGGTTAATTAAACATAAACAATTTTAAGAAAAATAACCTTGCCAATAAAAAGTAACCTCTAAGTTATGTTATTTTCTTCTATTATCCATATAAGGAGGGAGGTTACACCCAATATAAGATGAGATTAAAGAACAGTGGATAAAAAATAATCATACTACAAATCAGCAACATTGTACTAAATACAAGAACATAACGAACAAAAAAATTGATTAGAGGTGTAACAATAATTAAACAAGCTTAATTATAATGACTTAAAAAAAAATTATATATTTAAATGCATAAAACTAAAACAAATAGCAGTATATAGGGGTATTAATGTTCTAGAGGTTGAAATGGCCACTTTAATCACTAATAGGTCAAATAAACACCTCAAGAATTTCAGTAACAGAATAAAAATAATAATTTAACGACAAATCAAACTCAAGAAGCACAAATTTAAAAAATAGTGCAACATATAGAGGGAACTCGTACATATAATTAAGCATTTTTTCATGGCTGTAATACGGTACACAATAATCAGAACTTAAAGAAACGATAGTAATCAATAGTAATACTGCATACCTGATAACAATGGAAGAGATTGCAATTCAACATCTGCATTATTTCTGTATCTAGATGAACCTTGGGACTTCTTCTTTTTCTTCAATGAACGTTTCGCAAAAGGGTCAATTCGGTCTACAAAAGTCGCCGACATTGTATATCTTTTTTCACCAAGCTTTTAACAATAGATAAGCACTATCATTACATTTGAATAACTAGTCCAAAATTGAAGTAGCAGGATAACAAACTATCAAATCCAATTAATTAACTAAATATTTTCATAATCTGTATTCATAGAAAAATTTATTTGCTGAAAGGTAAAATACCTTCCAGGCAAAACTCGAAATATGATACCAAAACACTCCAATAAATCAAAGGACATTACATTCTTTCCACAATAATAACTCATAACCAGAAACTAAGTTTAAAAAAATAACTTTAATAAAAGGTCCAGGCATTGCAATTATGATAAAATACAATAATATTCCGCATAAAATAATTAGTTTTGATTTTTTCCTTTGGTGAAACGGCAAAAAGCCATAAGTAGTTTAGTTTTCGACATTTTTTTTCCACTCACTCTTGCTTGTTTCAATTTACAATAGAAAAAACATACAGAACTTAGCATACACAACTATAGTTTATAGCATTTTCATAGATTAGAAGTGTAAGAATGTTACATTACACCCAGGCTATATAAATATGACTGAACACAAAACTCAATAACACGGTGCCGACACTGCCCCTTAACTATATGTTCATTTATCACCACTTTTTTCAATAACATTCGAATCACCGAGAAATTGAGAAATAAATACAAACTAGAAACCAAAACAAATGTCAGTACATCTATATCACGTCTTTTAAGATATAACCGGGAGTCAAAATTTTAAGCCTGAAAATAACTTCACGTGAAATCTCGCACTGCACGAGAGAGTTCTAAACCAACTACAGCCGACATGATTCCAGACACCAATACCTAACCGTCAAATGATAATGATTGAAATAATATTATTTTTTAAGTTAAATACATTCTCCTTCCAAATATATACCAATAGATAGTATAATAAAAAAATGAACGAACACCTATATCCTTAAAAAGGGTATACCTCTTCTATTTTAAGTTCTCATTACAATTTGTATTAATAAAATGGTTTACTGTTAGTTTTTGCATGAATAACACATGTGGAAAATAGGTAATTCTGTATTATCTATTTCCTTAATCGGTATTATAAATAAACTGTAAATTCGAATTTTAATCAAACATTTATGTACTACTGATTTTTATGATTTTAACATAGTTTTTTTAATATACTTATTGTCCTTGTTGAACATAAGGGCGTCGTGTTTTTAAAACATTACACATAAAAATCGAATTTTTTTTTATCAAGTAAAATTTATTTTTAAACAAGTATACAAATTTTGAGGAAGCTTAACTGTAGTCCATGAAAAGTACTATAAACATCAACCCGGAATTCGTCAATAAATGAACAGTCAACTATTAGAACTTAAAATAGATATGTAACTTAAGGGTTTAAAACTTATCAATATTAATATTAAAAAAATATTACATAAAATGTTTCTTTATTTCTCTGATAAGGGTATCTACAATTTTCGGAAGGAGTTGAAACGTTTTCTATGAATGGCGTTAATTTATTTGTGAATGAACTTCACTAGGACTTGCAGTCTAATAAGAATAATAGTGATGTAAGAAAAAAAAAATTAGAAGAAAGAAAAGTTAGAGCTATAATTATATAAATTAGTTTTAAAGGTAGGGTATGCAATAAAATAAAATGTATGTACATAAGATACTATTATTATACTGTTCCCTAAAACGATAAAATTATAGAAGAAAAAAGTTTTTATATTTATATATTTGTAGTAGTCATCAGATTAAAATGGAATAAGACCAATAACATTATTGCAAATTTGGATTGGAATTCCATAACGGAATAGCAATCAAAATAAAGGATTTTTTTAAAGGAAAATGTGTGAAAATGAATACAGCTGTTAGTGGTATGGGATCTCATGCTAATGAATGGACAAATGAAAAAGGGATGAGTAGGTCTAGTATGTGACGTGGTTTTTTGGCTTCAAAAGTACGAAGTATGTATACTCTAAGGAAATATTGCCGTTGAGAAACTGGATTGAGCCACTTCAACTCGGCATACCTCTCGAAGACGCTTGAGGGTCTGGGGACTCTAAAGAAGAATCTAATAAAACATTTCATAAGTTTTTCCAATCTCTTTTCAAGCCAACGGGATAATCTACCTAATATAAGGAAGCGATAGTCGAAGAGGGGGAAGATAGTAAACGGAGTGAGGCAGGTCATTTATATATATATGAGAGAGAGATTGATTGATTGATTGATTTTTATTGTCTTAGGGTCAGAGGCCCTTTCTTACAGAAAAAATTATAAACTTTTTACTTACAAATGTGCCATTTAAAGAGAGAGAGTGAGAGAGAGAGAGAACGGTTGGTGAGAGCGAAGATTCTTGTGGAACACTGAAGTTTAGTAAGAGTGAAGAGAGAGTAGTTTTTATCGGAGATAACAATTGCTTTAGAAAGATTTGAAGGATAGGATCGGAACCAATTTGAAACACTGTTTTAAAGCGATAGAGTTTGGAGTTTTGAAAGCAAGATATCATGATTTACCTTGTGAAAAGTTTTGAATTTTGAAGGATTGAATGTCTTGGGTTAAGGAATGAGTTCGTAAACTGGATTGTAGGGTATTTATAAGCTGTCAATGGACTATTCAATTTCTAACGGCTTTGTGAAATTTGAGAGGAAATAATTCAGTCTAAAGTCCAGGATAGAGACAAGAGGAAACAAAGACTGCTCAGTGGACGAATTATGGCTCTTTTAAACGCTGTTGGAAAGGTATAAGTTTGAAAAAACAAAACAATTGAAATATAAATAATTTGAGTGGTAGAGCATAGTTTAATTAATTTTACGGCAATATGAGCGGTAAATCGGATCTAAGTGTCTTCAGAAATGCTAATGTGGATTCAGACGACTTTTTAAGCACCGCACACATCAGAGGACGTATAAACTGCTCGAGGCATGCATCAGTAACAGTAACTAACCGGTTCAAGCTAGGCTCGAAGAACTAGAAACTAAGCGCCAATGAACAAACAAGGTTGGATCAGTTACTGTCTCAGCGACCAACCTGTAAAAATATATAAGAGGAGTGGGCAGCATTTTCCTCAAGCGTTGCACAGGTAGCGGAAGTCTTAGGTTCTGCCGAACAAGATTTAATGTTTCCATTGTTCGATAAAGGCTTAGTCAGTCGGGTACCATTTTTAATAAGGCAACGCAAGTACTTGGATATGCTGATGATGTCGCACTGATTGGATTATCCCTCTTGGCGAACAAGGAGGCCTGTGAAGGGCTGCAAAGAGAAGCAAGAAGAATCTGACCATCCATAAATTAGGAAAAAACAAAAATTTAGGAGCTCAGGAAGAAAACACCTATTAATCCGTCAAAGAATTATGTGGTGGGACAGTATACGTTCCAGTGCGTGTCCAGTTTAAAGTACCTCGACTTCATCGTTAATGATCAGGTCGACGAATAAGAAGAAATTCACAATCGAGTAATGGGGGCTAACAAAGCATATTCCGCAATAAGAAGTTTTCTCCGAAGTAAGCTTCAAATTAGGGGTACAAAAATGATTATATACAAAACAGTCGTCCGACCTCTAATGATCTATGTCACTGCAACCTGGACCATACGTAAAAACCTGGCTGAAAAGATCGACATATTTCAAAGAAATTTGTTGAGGCTTGTCATAAGGCCCGTTTGAGAGAATGGTACCTATCACTTAAGAAAGAACAAAGAGATCTACGACCTTTTCGCCGATCTCCGAGTTTCTCATTTTGTGCGAATTCGGCGCTTAAAATGGCTGGGACACGTTATCAAGATGGATGAAGGTAGAGCCGCAAGGAAATTATATTATGGGACCCCGGATGGTGCCAGACCACGTGGAAGACCGAAGGGAAGTTGGAAGGACTCCGAGGCTGATGACTTGAGGATGGTAGGAGTATCCAGCAGACATACTGCTGACCGAAATTATTGAGAAAGAGCAGTTGATAGGGCCAAGGGCAGCTTCAGGCGCTTTTCGAGCCGTTAAATAATAATAAAATCTCGAGTAGGCGCATTGGAGGTCCGCTTAAATAAAGCAGAACAGGGCCAGGTCACTGAAAATTAGGGGCATCCAGGTCCGCCCTGGGGTAACCCCTCGGCCGCCTCCCGTCATTGCCCGGTTCGTTAGGTAGACCATGCGAGACGAACTATTCAATAGCAGGAAGATAAAGAAGGATTTTTCTACGAAGGATATAGGTTGGCAGGAGAATGACTGCCACCGGATATATTTCAGCGAGGAGATTACCCCAGCTAACAGGCACCTTTATTGGTTCGCTCGCCAGAAGAAGTCGCCAGGAAAACTTATGTAAGTATGGTTCGCGGCGGTAGGGTTCACTGCTGCAGGGGCGATGGGTCAGTTATGGTCAATAAACTATAGAAAAGTTACAATGTCAGCAAATAGCTGACTCCCCCTCTCTAGCCTGTATATAAACCCCTTGCTTGTAATCCCTGATAGCAGTTAACAGTTACAGTTTAGTCTCGTTAGCCATGTTATGATTTAATAGTTCTTAGTGTTAGTCTAGTGAACATTTGTTAATTGTATTTGTTTTTTTTTCGAGTTTCGCGGAGAAGATAATTTAATTGGCGCCCGAACAGGGACTGGCGGTTCTCCAAGATAGAAGATTGATGAAATATTCTCGTAGGCCAAGAAGATTTGAAGAAATATCCCTAGAGGTAACAAAGTCTAGGACTACTTGAAAACAGATCTGATTGTAAGGCCACTAAGTCGATCTGAAGAAATAGCCATTCGGTAACAGGATCAGGACTTATGCTTGGATTTGTATCTCAACACTTTACGCCAGTTTCAACAACTTTATTATTTTTCTTCTCTACAGAAACGCATAGCTTTGAGGTATTATACAATTAATATTTGTAAACTACTACTATGGTTAAACTAAAATAATTTATCACGAGTAATATTAAGATTAAAGAAAGTAATTTAAGTGAAATCTTATTTAATAATAGAAATATTTCTGAATTTGATATTTTAATTGAAATAGATAATAGTAATATGGCACAACAATATAATATGACAAAAGAAGATTATGGCCATCTGCCTTATTATAATGGTGAACCAACACAATTAATAGCTTTTATTAAACCATTAGAAATAATTCATAAAAATGTTTGTAATGAACTAGTTTCAAATAGAATACAAAATGAAAATAAATTAATTCAGATTGCACTACCGCGATTAACTGGTGATGCGTGACAAATTTGCATGTATGAAGATTTTTTATCCATCCAACAATTTAAATTACATCTAATAAACAATTTTCGGGATTCGCGAACAACATCACATTTGCAGTACGAGGCTTCTCAAATTAGAATGTTTAAAAATAAACACCCAATCGATTACATAAACAGAGTTTTCCCATACCAAATCCTAATACAAAATCAAATTATGATAGATCCGGACATTTCCGACAAAGATCAGGAAATAAAGTCACAAAAAGGACAAATGATTGATCATGTACTAAGAAATCTTTCCCCTAGATTAAAAGATGCTCTTAATCACATTATTATTCATGATCTCATTGATATGAAAAATGCTATGTATAATAATTGTCGAGTTATCGTAGACGATTTGTACCCCCAAGGTCAGCCGAGACATGAAAACCACCAAAAACATAAAAACCATAATAACGATCATCATAGATATAATAACTATAGACAAAATTTTAACACTCCAAATTATCAACATAACTAACGTAACAGAAACAGATATCAGGAACAAAGACCATATTATGATGAAAAACATCGTTATCATAATTATGAACAAAAAAGGTATAATGATTACAGACAAAACTATTTCATGGGAAAAAATCAATTCCCCAATTCACAAAATCAATTCCATAATTCACAAAATCAATTCTATCATCAAAAACAACCCCAAAATTCAAATTGGCAGCAGTCTAAAACACCTTTCCCATCTCAACCATTTAATCCTAACTCCCAAAACACAGTATCTATGAGAACTGTAAGCAGTAATAATGTAAATCATATGGAAGATGAAAATGAACAATTAAAATATAAAGTCGCGGAATTGGAGCTAAGGTTAGATAATTTTTTATGCTCAGACAAGCCGGAACCTGCCCCAAACATAACCTCAAATTTATGAACGGACTTAAAACATTCAAAGACAAATTAGGCAATGACTGGCTCGTCGACACAGGATCCGAAATAAATTATATTAATCCCAAATCCTTACCAGAAGGAATTAAAATTCACCAAGAAAAGTTCATTGTGACTACTCCTACCGGCAGCAAAATAGGCAATGGTTTTATACTATTAGACCTCGCCCCGCGTTTAGGACTAGACCATGAACTATTAGTTAAGTTTAAAATATTTCATTTTAGTGATAAGTATGATATATTATTAGGAGAAGAAGGAATGGAAGAAGTTTCCATTGAACTTAAGATAGTTAATAAAATAAAATATTTATAAATACACGGTGTAACAATTTCAAATGGAAAAATAGAAGATAGTAATAATTTAAATCTCATATATGAAAAAAAAGAATTGTATAAATTAATTAGACATGATCATATTAATAATGATATAAAAGAAAAATTATTTAATACATTAATCAAATATCCAGAAATTGTCAAAACCGATGACGATTTCCTGCCAAGTACTAATTTATTAAAACATTCAATTCGGTTAAAAATCCGACAAACCCACTTTTACGCGAAAAAAAAGATTTCCAAAACATTTTCAAAATGATGTAAAATCAGAGATATCAAAATTGTTAAAAAACGGTATTATTAGGGAAAGTAACTCTCCCTATAACAGCCCTATTTGGATAGTTCCCAAAAAAGCCGATGCTAGCGGTGAACGAAAAATAAGGATGGTAATAGATTACCGAAAATTAAACGCCGAAACTATTCCGGATAAATTCCCCTTGCCGAATATAGAAGATCTATTAAATAAATTAAGCAATTCAAAAATATTTACAACAATTGATTTGGCGTCTGGTTTTCATCAGATCGAGATGGAACCAGAATCGATTGAAAAAACAGCATTTTCCACAGACTCCGGTCATTATGAATTTCTTCGTATGCCATTTGGTCTGTGCAATGCTCCCCCCACCTTTCAGAGAGCAATGAACGCTAGCTAATGTCCCAAATACTTTAGTGTATATGGATGACATAATTTTTTCAGAAAATGTTCAAGAACATCTTAAACATCTTGTAACAGTTTTTTCTAAATTAAAAGCCCACAAATTATCCATCCAATTAGATAAGACGGAATTCATGAGAACCGAACTTCCGTTCTTGGGTTATATACTCACTCCAGAGGGTATTAAGACCAACCCAGATAAGATAGAGGCAATCCAAAAATTTCCCCTACCAAAAACAGAAAAAGAAATTAAGCAATTTCTTGGAATGACTGGATATTATCGAAAATTTATTTATAATTACGCGTCAATACGCCAAGCCTTTGACTAATCAACTAAGAAATAAAAATAATATTGATCCAGCAATATATAAAGGCTCATTTGAAAAATTAAAAGAGCACTTAATAAACGCGCCTATTTTACAATACCCAAATTTCGAACTACCAATGCTTCTAACCACAGATGCAAGCCAGGTAGCAGTGGGAGCAGTTCTCTCACAGATTATTGAAAATAGGGATCACCCAATTGCTTTCTTTGGACTCTTTCTGCCACCGAACAAAAATATTCTACGATTGAAAAAGAACTTTTGGCTATTGTCTATGCTTGTAAACATTTTAAACCATACTTATATGGGAAAAAATTCACTATCCATACCGATCATAAACCCATGCAATGGTTGTTTACAATGAAAAACGACAATACCAGAATTATGAAATGGATATTTTATCTACATGAGTTTGATTTCGAAATCAAACATGTAGAAGGCAGAACAAATAATGTCGCCGATGCTCTGAGCAGAATTCAAATTAAACCATCATATGAATTACATGCTATAGAAGAGCTAGACGTTGAGACAGAATTAGATAAGGCTTTACAAGAAGCCAGTCAGACGAACTTGACGCCTGTCTCATCTGTTGATTACGACGACTTGTTAGAAGAATAAGAGATGAGTCAAAGACCTGAAGGCATAGCTGGAACTGCTGAGAAAAGCGGAGAGGTCCAAGATAACAGAGTAGAGAACATAAGCATGGTCGCTACTCAGCATTCTCAGGACTCGAGTCATGAGCAAGTGTTAATTATTGATGAAAACAAACCGATTAATATTGAAAAATATCAAACCTTTGTACAAAGAGGGTCAGCAGCTACCATCACAACAAGACCATTTGGAAAATTTAGGTATTTAATAGAATCGGCATGTCCCTGGAAACACGACATAGAGGAAAAACTCTTAGAAATATTCAAACCTAACACGGTTTACGGAATATACTGTGAACCTAACGTAGAAACTGTAAGAAACAAATTCGAAGGGATTTAAAAAAAAAATTCAGAAATAGTTGAAAATAAATTTCCGACAGTAAAAATTAAAAGATTAAAACAAAAAGTAATAGATCTAGAGGAAAATGAACAACTTGAATTAATTGAAAATTATCACATTGGTAAATCATTTCATAGAGGAATTCTTGAAACATATGAAAAAATCAAAAGAACTTATTATTTTCCAAAAATGAAAGAAGAAATTACTGAATTCATTAACAATTGCCCAGTATGCCGAAAAACAAAATATGATAGAAAGCCTGTTAAAACTAAATATCAAATCACCCCCACACCTTTCCGCCCTTTTGAAGAATTAATGGTAGATACTCTACATTACAAACGTCTTTTTATAATAACAATAATTGGCACCTTCTCAAAAAAATTATTTGCCAGAGTTGTCAAAGCTTGTAACTCAACAAATGTTTTTGATATAATATCAGAATATCTATCCTTATTCCTTAATCCGATCAGAATCAAAATGGATTACGGTAAAGAATACAAAAATAATTTAATTCAAAATTTCTTAGAAAGTCTAGGTATCGAAGCATATTATACTACCCCTAATCATCCTAACTCTTTAGGATTACTAAATAAAGCTCAGTCTACTTTAATTGAGATTTTAAGATCCGTTAAAGAAGAAAGACCAAATTCCAAATTAGAAACGAATTTAAAACTCTCCGTAATAACTTTTAATAATTCCCTAAATTAAAATCTAAACTTAACGCCAAATGAGATAACATTCGGCCTAATAAAAGATCCCAATAAACAAGAAGGGATAATAAAAGAACAATTAGTAAATAAATACCACGAGGAATTAGATTTGGTACATAAAAATATTAAAGCTAATATTGAAAAAGAAAAAGAAATTAGAACTAATAAATTAAACTCTAATCGAGAAGACCCAGATATTGAAGATAACCCATATATCAAAGCGAGAGCCAAAAATAAAGATTATAATCCTTACAAACCTTTTTATAAATTTCAGGACAGAAACAAAAGAATTAAAGTACATTCTGATAACATACAAAGGCGTAGGAAATCTAAGAAAAAACCATTGTCTGTTTCAGATGACGGGCGTATGGAAATTGATATTCCTAGTAATTCTGATACAGAAGGATACTCTACAGTATAAAATGACAGACGTAGGGCATTCCTCAGGACTGGTCACTTTTAAATTACCTGATGCAAAAATTATTAATAAATATAAAACCATTATTCATTACTTAAATTTTACTTCCTTTATAAGATAAATTGAAATAGTGGAACAAGAACTCAAACATTTCCAAATTTTCTCTATGGATAATATGTATAATATAATTAATAAACAGTTAAATTTTCTTAAAAATAAAGTCGATAGTATTGCGCCTAAAAGACAGAAGAGAGGTTTAATAAACGGACTCGGGAAAGCCATTTCTTGGGTTAATGGAAATTTAGATTCAGATGACAAGGAGCGTTATGACAAACTCATAGACACTCTAGAGAGAAATTCCTACCATTTAGAACACAATATCGCCCATGAAGTCAGCGTTAATCATAAACTCATTGAAACATTCAAAAATGATATTAAAATCTTAAATAATAATAATCAACAAGTATCAGAAATAGTAAAATCTATGGATAAAACGCGGTACATATTGCACTTAAAAGAATTGTATTACATACTTAATTTTATAACAATACTTGTATTGGATATCGAAAATTCGTTAGAAACTTGTAGATTAGGAATACCACATTCCAATATTATAAAGAATACAGACCTAAATGATACAAACCTCATTTCACAAGACCTTGAGACAATTTGGCTCACAAGTAAAATCTAATCAAACATAATATTATTCATTATATTATATCTCTTCCAGTCAGAACTCTGAGTTTAAGTGCTATATACTTTTTATCAATACCTGTTAGTCACAAGAAAGAAACCATTGTAACCCTTGTTAAAAGTGACGTAATATTGTATAATATTTCAGAAATATTTTTAGGTAATTGTACATATATTAAGGATAATTATTATTGCACTAACCTTAGAACCTTAAGTAACAAATGTATAAAATATGCTATTCTTAATGATTTGAAGTACTGAACAACTACTAACCTTATAGATGCTAAGCCTTTTATAAAATATATTGATTTAATAGATACTTATGTAACTTTTAGAATTAAGAATATCATCATTGAAACTAACATATCATATTCGCTATCTTTACCCGAAACTGCTGTAGTTAAATTAGATAATAACGAATCTATTGTAAATCAAACTAGAAATTTGTATATTAATGTAGATACTCTTTCTTTTAACCATCAGATAGAATCTTTTAAGAAACTTAATGTAACCCAAGACAAATTATATGTACCAATTGAGGACTTTGACACATTTGAAGTTCTAGAAACAGAAAACTATAACATACTGTATTCACATCCAGTAATTGCCTTTACTAGTATTTTATTATATTTGTTATTGATTCATATTATTTCAGTATACTATAAAGCCTCAAAGCTATGCCAACGGCAACATCAACCATTAGCATTAGAGCCTTCAGCTGCTCCAACGTTCAGACCATGGGAAATACCTGTATTTAATAATTTCTCCCTGAGTTCGAAATCTTCAGAAGGGAGGAGTTATGGTCAATAAACTATAGAAAAGTTACAATGTCAGCAAATAGCTGACTCCCCTTCTCAAGCCTGTATATAAACCCCTTGCTTATAATCCCTGATAGCAGTTAACAGTTAGGGCCTTTTCACACATACACGGCTGCCGTAAAAAGGCTTATCTGCCGTGCCGTTCGTCAATCCCCCCCTTTTCACACGTACACGGCTGCCGTCCACTTATAGTTGCCGAGATAGGGAAATGTGCCGTACACGGTGCCGTGCACGGCAGTTACACGGCTCTATACGGCAGCTACGCGGTTTATCTTATTTTTCTTCTTTCAGTGGTTTTATCTTTCAATTTTCAGTTAAATAATGGAGCATGAACAACTCGCAGCGGCCTGTTTGCTTATTAAGAAAATTAAGAGACAAAAAAATAAAATGTTATATTGGGTACACCCTTAATTAATTCAGAGATAATGGAGTATAGGGCTTATTATACTCTGTATCAATTTCCATTATGGATTAAGAACTGACTTATGACAAATGTAAGAGATGATAAACAATAATACATTGTTGTTTCATTATCAAATACAATAGTAATGTTGGATTAGTATTGTGTATTTTGAATATTTAATAGTAATAACCTTATGCGGTTTAATATTCACTTTTGTTTGTAATGAATATATAACGAATTGTATTTCGTATATAACGATAACTCTACGATAACTCTAAATATAATGATAACTCTACTAACTTTAAAATATAATAATCCTTACAATTTAATATAATAGTCTTGAATAACGATTGCATTGATATAGTAGCTCTAAAACAAATAGTAACAACAGCGAAAAGAAACGGCAGTTATGTATTTAAGGTTCCTACATATTTACACAACAAAAGGAGCTCTTGACACCTTTAATTATATTTAAGTAATTATCTTTTTCTCAATCTTAGTGATAAAAAAAATGGATAAATATAAACTATAAAACAATTTGTTGTTAACTAAAGAAGGAATATTTCCCCGCGTTGAAACTAGTCCCACAGTTTTCAGCAATCAAAGAATATGAATTCTTAACATATTTGAATTATTTATAAAAAGGGATAATAAATTTCCAACCATAAGGAAAAGTTTACCTCACTGAATTTAGCAAATAATAAATAACTAAGTTTTATGATTATTAAATATAAATAGCATTGCAGATATTAATTAATTCATTTAGAGAATTTTCTTTTATGTACAATTTTCCTTTAAGTAGGTTTTCATCTATCCTTCTTTTATTTGTAAACATCTATTAAATTTTTTAATTCAATAAAAACTACTACTCAGATTATAATATATAAGAGTGAAGATAGAAAGTTGAAAAGCATTTTTTTATAAGAATTTAAAAATGATAATTTCCTTTTGTTATTATTATAATTAATTGCAATTACTTGTTAAAACAATTTTAAATTAAAAGCTACCATTTTAGTAAGTTATTAATTAAATAATATTTCTTAGTTATAGATTTGTGACGAAATAATTATTTAAATCATAGTTTTGAATACTAGAAAAAAATGTTATTAAATTAATATTAAA
The DNA here is from genome assembly GCA_023052935.1 of Piezodorus guildinii. Classification (NCBI taxonomy): domain Eukaryota; kingdom Metazoa; phylum Arthropoda; class Insecta; order Hemiptera; family Pentatomidae; genus Piezodorus; species Piezodorus guildinii. Next base: position 86,663,770 of record CM041295.1, read on the forward strand.
AAAAATTAAGTTATTCAACATTTATTTACGTAATTAATTAATTTATGCTAGTACAATGATATTAGTTGGTCTGTTTTGAAACAAAATTTAATTATTATTCAAAATAAATTACACGGCGCCGTGTGGTTTCAGTGGTAATAGCACGGCTGCTACACGGCTGCTTTACGGCAGCCGTGCATGTGTGAAAGCGCCAACTATGTTCCTATCTCAACGACCGTATAAACGGCTGTTTTTTCTATACGGTCGCTAGACGGCTATAAAGAGGATTATAAACCGTCCCAACGGCAGCCGTGTATGTGTGAAAGCTCCAACTATGTCCCTACCTCAACGACCGTTTGGCCGGCTGATAAGCCTAGGATTATAAACCGTTTGGACGGCAGCCGTGTATGTGTGAAAAGGCTCTAACAGTTTAGTCTCGTTAGCCATGTTATAATTTAATAGTTCTTAGTGTTAGTCTAGTGAACCTTTGTCAATTGGATTTTTGCCAAATAAAAGTTTTTTTTCGAGTTTCGCGGAGAAGATAATTTAATTGCCCCCTGTCATCTACATTGACCGTTCTCAGGACCTCGAGGATTTCGGCTGACATGTGTACTTCCGTCTACTGGCTAGCTTCATTCGGAATTTCGCTAACGGTTCTTCGTGTCAATATACTAATTAGTATTAATATTACGTGTTTTTCCTATCAATTACAAAGTCAAAAGTATATTTCATTTTTATCAAGGATATTTATATTTCTATCAAACTAATTTTATTTTCAGGAGTGCTGCCATTGGGTAGTTCTTCTTCAAGTTTGTTTCACGCCATTTATATTTTGTCACATTTACTTGTTGTACCTTGAAGTACAGTTGTAAATTTCAATAAATGATGTTAAAAAAAAAAATTATTTTTAAGAAAGTTTATTCTTATTATACTATTACTAAAATTATATATTTTCCTATCTGAGGTGGTTTTTTTTTTATCAAAGCTTTTTTTTCTATCAAACACTATATATTATATATTTATCAAAACAACAGCTGGAGTTATAAGTTCCGACATATAACCCCAACTCGTTCTGTAATTATGTTGGCTGTTCGGTCGTGTTACCTACGGAGAACGTTCGGTACAGTCTCCCTACCATTTATTCGGTATTCACGTCAGAGCTCTTTGCTACATACCTTATCCTTGACCTTAATTGAAGATTTAACCCACAGTCACTTTCTCATTTGCAGCGACTCCTATTCGGCTCCGAAGGGAATCCCAAATTTTCAGTTTCAGATAATCATGTAAGATTTTCCATTTCGAATTTAATATTGACAACAAACAGAACAATTATGTTTCTCTGGGTACCTAACCACTTAGGAATTACAGGGAATGAACTGGCTGACACAGGCGCAAAAGGAGCAAATACCATTTTTACTATTCCAAATGTCAAGACGGTGCGGACTGACTTCAACTCAGCCATATTTAAGCAGTGCAAAGAATCATTGTTCACCTTTTGCCCTAAGGTTCCGGAGAACAATAAGTCAAAGCGAACCTTTGAAGTCCCGCGATCACTACACCAGATACTTAGAAACCACAGGAATGGTTAGCAATCCATAATCACAAGGTTGAGGATCGTACACACCAGGCTGAACCATGGGCACCTGCTCGAAGGGAAAACTTCAAGATGCCAGCGCTGCAACTATGGAACACAACCGGATGGAATGCCCTCTGGTATAATGGCGACAGAACATGGCCGCTTCTCAAAAGTTATAAGGAAATAATTGACCACAAAAACCAAGATAATTTGTTACTTTTCCTGAAAAAACAAAACAACCTCTAATCTTTGTTGTTGTACATGGCACCTAAAACTGTAATGAAATAAATATATTTTTCAAAGTTTATTTTTTTATTAAGTTTATAAAACTTTGAGCCAAATAATCGATAGGAACCGTATCGATAAATATAAATCCGATCGATCTCTTGATCGATATTATATCGAATTAAAATATCTGTTTTTTTTTTTGTTATTATTTGGTAGGTTGCCTAAATGATTAATTTTAGAAGCCAAATTAAAAATTATCTGCAAACATGTCCGAATCATCTTTAAGAGTACTTATTGCAAAGAAAGAAAAATACTTTAAAAGGATTCAACGTCTTCCTTGCTTTAAAAGTTACTAACCAAGATAAAAAAAATACTTGATCAATTTCAAATTTTATATCAACCCCTAGATGAAACAGTAGTTGTAAGATTTCAACTTTATTAACAACACTTATTTAACACATTACAATTTAACCATGATATTTCAAAACATAACACACTCTATAACCTCCTCTCATATGTTGCTCTTCACAAATATCTATTACAAAAAGGTATATACACTACACCCCTCTCATACCAATGAAAATTTATTATCAATTATTCTAAACTCAAATCGAAGTCTTTTTAAAAAAAGTCGGAAGCGCCCACTTTCTGCCGCTGACCCTGGGTTGGTTTTCAACAGCAGTTAGTGGCTCTTGGATAGGCTCCACCTCGTCTTCTTTTTCAACTTCTTCCTTTTGGTCCCCTTCCTCCGACGTCGGTTTCATCTCCTCTTCATCCTCAGCAGGTAATACCATTTTGAAAGCACTGCTATTCCTGATGATCCTTCCACCGTCCGATGCTTCCTCCGTAATGATTGAATCATTTTTCTCTATCACCTTAAAAGGGTTGAGGTTAAAAGTTGGCATCAGTTGGTGTAGTGGTTTGTCCACCTTCTTTAACACTATATAGCCAGGCTGAAATTCTTTAGTTTCTGGTCTTCTAGTAAAATCTGCATATTGCTTGCCTTTTAACTTCAAAAGAGAGTCCTTTTCTCGAATTTCTTCAATGTTTGGCATAACCAGAGACGAGGTTGGAATTTCACTTCGGATTTTCCTCCCATAGAATAACTGATGGTGAGACTCCAGTAACTGTATTCGGTGTCACACGGTATTCCGCAAGGAAAGATGAAAGTTCCATCTTCCAATTTTTTCCTTCTAGGTCAGCAATTTTCAAAGCTTTGACTAAAGTTTTATTTTGACGCTCAACTGCACCATTTGCCTGAGGCCAAAATGGCGGTGAAAAAAATATTTTGATACCCTGTCGCTCACAAAACCCACGGAAAAGTTCGCAATTAAATTGTTTCCCATTGTGAACTGTAATTGTTTGAGGTAACCCGTATCTTGAAAACACCTTTATAAGATTTTGAATAGTTTTTTCTTCAACACTATAACTTCCATGTATCTACTATAATAGTCAGTAATAACTAATAGCTGTTCTCCTGTACCTATAGGGCCTTTAAAATCTAATGCAATGTCGACCCATGGTTCGCTGGGTAGTTCCCGTCTCTTCATAGGCTCAGGCAAGGGGGCTTAACCAACAATTTGAAAGCTCATGCAACATTTGACAGTTTTTTCTGCATCTTTATCATTACCAGGCCACCAAACCTTTTCTCTCAACTTGTTGTTCATCCCAAGTATTCCTGGATGGCCATTTAACCCTATCCGCAAAACACCTAGCCTCTCCGCCGTGTTTTTCCCGATCACCGGTATTGCCTTTTCTGAAATTATGTAAATATTTACTTCTGCAACTTTATTTCCAGCTTGTATGTGAGCTTTAAATTTTAACCTTACATTTAAACTTGAATTCGCACCGTATGCATGTAAAACTTTATTATTTACATCATAATTTACAGAAATTGGAATAACTTCTTTGCTTAGCAAAGTTTCCAAGGTTGCTTTATCTATGACACAACAATCGGCCCCCGAGTCAATTAACATCTCGAGAGGAACACCTCCAACTTGACATGTGAGAATAGCGTTATTAGTTCTCTTCAGGTCTGAAACGACAAATATGCCCTCACCCCCATCATCTGAATCAGATACCTCACAATTGACTCTATTTACGTTCCCTTTCGTGAGTGACTTGCCCAATTTAGTCCGACAATATCTAGCAAAGTGCCTTTTTAAATTACATCTCCTGCAATTTTTGTCTAATGTTGGACATGAGTTACATGTACTCAAATGTTTTTGTGATCTGCACCTGTAACATGATCGCTTAAAGCTATTAGAACTGGAAAAGTTACCTCTAATTTTATTTATTGCCTGAATCGATTCTTCTTCTATTTTAGACTTATCCTTTCCGTAAGCTGCCTGCTGCACTTGTAACGCCTTCAAACTTTTGGCTATCTCCAAAACTTCATCAACATCCAACGAAGATTTTCTTAATAGTTCCTTCCTTAGTTCAGAAGATCTGCAATGTTCTACAATTTGATCACAAAGTTGATGATTTAAGAAGTCCCCAAAATTACAGTTTTCAGCTTGAGTTCGTAGCCTTTACAGATAGTGTTCAATATTTTAGTCTGATTCCTGTGTCATTTGTCGAAACATATAACGCTCATAAGTGTAATTAACCTTTGGGATAAAATATTTATCCAAAGCAGAAACAGCCTTTGAGTAAAGAAGGTAATTTTTCTCATCTCCTCTTGCTCTGCGAATCAGGTAGGGAAAAATAAATATCCTACAGCTCAAAACCTCCCGTTGCTAGCAATGAAGCTTTCTTACGCCTATCACAGGTTATATTTTTGGCTTGTAGATATAATTCAAAACCTCTTTTCCAACGTTTCCAATCATTTCCATCTTGTGACATGTTAAAAGATGGTAGTGGTAGGTTTTCCATAGTTATCCTCGTCGTCAATGTAAGATTTCAACTTTATTAACAACACTTATTTAACACATTACAATTTAACCATGATATCTCAAAACATAACACACTCTATAACCTCCTCTCACATGTTACTCTCCAACAAATATCTATTACAAAAAGGTATATACACTACAGTAGTTGAGTTTGAGAAGACGGAATTTAGGATTAATGAAATTCAATGTGAGTTAGATAAAAAATTTACACCAGAGTTCAACGATGTATTGATAGATATGGTAGGATTGGTTAGGTTATTCGCTGCGAGGGAATTGACTAAATCTATGGTAGGTCCTAGCGAATCGAGGGGCGGTAAAATGAATGCTGAGCCGGAAAGGAAAGTACAACTCCCAAGAATTGATATTCCTATCTTTAATGGGCGTGCGGATGAGTGGCCAGTGTTTTATGAATTGTTTAAAACATTAGTTCACGAAAACGAGGTTTTCCTCGTACACCTATCTTAAGTCCTCAAGATACTAAGTGTGAGGAGATATTTTATTCGACTCTAAAGAAGATTAAATCTGGAAGGTATATTGTGCATTTACCTTTCCATGAAGAACCTCCTGGTTTAGGGTCATCCATTACAGTTGCCAAAAGGTGTCTCATAGCCTTAGAAAAACGCTTAAGTCATTCACAAGAATTTAGGAAAACGTATAATGATGGTATCCTAGATTATTTAAATCAGGGTCATGCATCATTAGTTTCTAATGCAGATTTGAATTCTGAAGGATATTATATCCCACACCGAGGAATATTCAAACCTCAAAGTTTGACCAATCCGTTAAGAATTGTTTTCAATGCGAGTTCAAAAAAAACTTCTGAAAAATCTTTGAATAGCATTTTATTTGTCGGACCGAAGTTGAAAATCGATAATATGTCGTTATTAACAAATTTTAGAATTTTTGAAGTTGCACTTACTGCAGATATCAAAGAGGTGGGTAACTTCTGAACATAGGAAATTTCAGAGATTTCTATGGAGATTTTCTCCCGATGAGCCCGTTCAAGTTTATGGACTCAATTTTATAGTTTTCGGGATGTCATCCTCTCCCTTCTTAGCTCTGCGTACGGTACACCAGCTTGTCGAGGACGAGAAAGGAAGTTTCCCGGAGGTCGCAAATTTTATAACCCGTGATATGTATATGTATGACTTGGTCAACTCACTCCCTTCGGTACAGGAAGCTTTAGAGATAAGTCGAAAAGCTCGTGATATGTTTCAAAGGGGTGGTTTCGAATTAACTAAGTGGGGTTCTAACCTAATCCAATTTTCTTCCCCAAAGTCCAATGAAGAGCCGCGAGAATCGCTTAAAAACCTTTCAGAGAAAAATCCTTCGTCATTTCTGGGTTTACAATGGGTTCCAAAGAGCGATTTCTTGTAATTCAAAATAGATAATGAATTTAAAAGAGGCACAAAGCGCAACATTTTGTAAACTGTCACTCGGATTTTTGATCCGATGGGACTGCTAAATATTTTACCGACTCAGAAATAATTCTTTGCTGGATCCGTGCTTCTCCAGGCAGGTGGCAAACTTTCGTGGCCAATAGGGTAGTCAAAATTCAGGAACGAACCCCCAATGGTTCGTGGTTTCATGTCGTTGGAAAGGAAAATCCTGACGATGGTTTGTCTCGAGGACTTGCTAAAAATGAATTAGTATCTAGCTCGTTATGGTTGCAAGGACCTCCTTGGCTTTTGGAGACTGAAGATAAATTGCCGATTAATCGGGAAATGGGGTTGGAAGACATACCTGAAGCTAAACCCGCGGTTAGCCTTTCTACCTTGAACGTTGAAAGTCAAAACACCATTTTAGATCTGATCGAACGCAATTCTTACTTTCACCGGTTGTTAGACGTAATGGTTATTGTGTTAAAGGTACTAAAATTAATATCCCGAAATTCTATTAACTATTCCAAGCACCAAATCCGCTATCCTCTACAAGTCGGCACGGTAGTGGTAGTGGATCAACCAAACTCACTCACTTTGCATTGGTCCTTAGGTATTGTAGAGGAAGTTTTCCGGGTAAAGATAGTGTTGTTCGTGTGGCCATATTTCGGACATCGTGCGGTCATTATAAACGGCCGGTCGTGAAACTATATCCCCTACCATCTCAGTAAGTCCCGACTCAGTAGTCGTTGTACATATTGTAAATACGTTTGGATTGGATTTTTTTTATTCGGTTTGTTTAAAAAAAAATTGTTCTAGTTAGGATATAGTTAAAAAAAAAAAAAAAATGTTTTGAAGTCTTTATTTGATTTTTCTGAAGGTAGAAACCTTCAGGAGCGTGTGAGTGTTCGAGCGTACGCGAATTAAACATAATAATATTTATTTTGATTCATTTTAGTATAAATTTAATTAGGTTGAGCCGTGGATACAGCACAGATGTTTAATCAGACGGTCTTTTGTTTTTTGCTCAAGCGTCAGAGTCTGAATTGAGATTTTGCCCCGGTTGTATGTTTTTGCAGTCCGTGACGATATTTCTGGTGATATACGGTTTCCGGTCACGAAAGAGGGACTCAATTTTAAGAATTTAGGTTCTCCTAAGTTTTACAAGATAAAATTTAGGAGCAGCTGGAGGAGACTGCCAAGCCTGAGCGGGCCCGTTCGAGAAGACACGAAGAAGGCGACTAGGTAAGCTGCTATATATCTTCAATTTACTTGTAAAACTATTTGGAGATCTCTTATTCTGGGCAGAATCTAAATTTTAAGTTTTTATTATTATTTTTTATCATACAGTCCACAACCAGAGAATTTTTAATTAGTACAATTCGTACCATATATATATATATATATATATATATATATATATATATATATATATATATAATATATATATATATAATATATTTATATATTTATTTATTTATTATTATTGTTTTCGACTACACACACACATATACTTATGATTTTTTCATAGAAAATAAATCTCATCACAGGAAAGAGCCACTTTATATCATGCATTTTGCACTTATTTATGGTTTTCACAAAAATGGCTATAATGATTTGATTAAACTCGTGTGCATATATATATATATACATATATATATATTTTTATTTATTTATTTATTTTTAAATTGTTTTCGACTACACACACACACACACATATATATACTTATGATTTTTATTTTTTCATAGAAAATAAATCTCATCAGAGGAACTGTATAGAACAATAAAATCCATCTTTCTCACATTCTCTGGTATTAGAACCCTGTATCATTATTTATAGACAAACTGCTATTCTACTTATTTATACACTTATGTTATAAGATATCGCTTAATACTCAGCTTTTTAATTATATCAGCATAATGGCAATTTAGATTAGTTCAGTCAGATTTAAAATTAACTGTATTTTCTATGTTTTTAGTTTTATTAATTTTTAAAAGTGAAAATTATTAAAGATAAAAATGACCTTTAATCTCAATTCATACCTGTACTTGCTAATTTTTATGCATATTAATAATAACTACTATCCAGGGCAAAGATTTAAAATATGTATTTATACAAAATTAAAAAAAAACAAATTCAATTTATTTATTATATCTGCATAATTTTGACTTATTTTAAAAAAATATATAATTGGTAATTTACTGTATTTTTTAAATTTGTAATCACATAAATTGATTCAAGATTATTTGTTCTGTATTTAATATTTGTATGTTTTCAAAATTTAAGTCGTGTTTATTTACTATACAAAGTTTAGAAAGCACTGTATTATTTATAATTTTAATATTTTTACAATTAGAAATATGTTGTTTTATTCTTATTTTTAAAAAATATCTTATTAATAATGTAAAATTACAAGATCATTCAGTGTCAAAAGTATTAGGAAATCATAATATCCTGTTTTTTAATGGTTTTAAATGTTCATATTCTCACTAATCTTTGACATAATTTTATGTTCTAAACAATTATTCTCTCTCATGTAACATATACCCAACTTTGGGGAAGAAATTTTTTTTTAAATAAGGCCCTAAAACAAAAACGCAATGATCGAACAATGGCTTTGAATAATTTTTCAAAGATAAATTGTTGAAATGTTAAAAAAAATTGATGAGAATTTGTGGATGGCTGAGTAAAATGTAGAGAATATGATAATAAAATATAAAAGCAAAAAAGTGAGCGTCTAAAAAATATTAAATGTTGAAACTATAAGACTGATTATTCAGCAAATAAGAAAACAATACCTCAAATGAGTAAACCTTAGCTTATTTCTGAATTTTTCAGAACTTCTGGATACACACTAATTGTTTCAACTGTTTGCTGCGTTCTAAAAAAATATATCAAAAAGAAAAACATTGTACAATAAGTACGGAAAAGGTCTTTCAGCAGGCAAGACAATAGACTAAATGTTTGTAACATTTTTTTAAAGAGTAGGTTAATGAATTAAAATGTTTATAGATGACTCCCATACTAAAATACACGGTTCTTATAAAAAAATTATGGTTTGGAGCAAACCAAATAAGGAATTTAGGACGCTATAGTAAAACATCTTGAGCGGTCAGTGATAGGTCTGTGTTTTTTTTTTTTTAAGTTTAATAACGTTGGATTCATGGACAGCATTATTGATAGATTTGTGTACTTTTTAGATATGAAAGGCCAGAATTAAAAATAGAATAAAAATGATGAATAAATTAAATTTTTAACACACGTGCGACCATGACTCTGGACATATATACATTATCCATTCAGATATAGTTGCTGCAATATTTTCAAAAAGTTCTCGAAATCCCTCTTCCATTACTTCTTTAAAATTTAATTAACTATCTATGGGTCCTACTAAAAAGGAAAATCAGCAAATATTATATTAAAATGAAAAAGGCCTTAAGAAACAATAAGTGATTGGGTGGAATAATATTTCACACCAAACAATCAAATAATTAGTAAGATCAATTGCTTGTAGACTAAAATGAATAATATATACAAAATTTTACCAACTGGATGTTTATTCATGATCACTGCATTAATATAATTAGGAAACCATGTAATTCCGAATACTTTTGACACCATTTTTTCCATGGCGCGACAGGCCGTGTAGGTCCTGGGCCTCGTGCTGTGATCTCCTGGGAGGTTACACTCACGTTTCGTGATGTATTTTCTAGTGTAGGGTCATCACTCCCTACACCTAATTTTGTGAGTGGCCACCATTTGGCTGGCGGACTCGCATACCTGGGGGAGAGTCTGTGAGTGAATCCCCATTTAATTACATTATTATAAAAGCCCCTTTGGGACTGGGATTCGAACTCACAACTTTAGTATGAGAGGCTAGCACGCTAGCCACTCAGCCACGGGCTCCCCCTTTGACACCATTGACATACATTATTTTTCCATAAATGAATGCTCAAAACCTTAAAAATAAAATTATTGTTTTCTTAATTTAGGTTTCAGGTATTTTATACCTTACTTCAATAAAGTATACACTTCAACAACTCCTTAAAAGCATAAAAAATAAGTTGAAAGGAAGTAAATTACAGAATGGTAGTGAATTCCGAATAATTTTGACATTTACTGTATATTTATTTTTTGATAGTAAGGGTGGGCAGATAAGAAGTTTAAAAATGTATTTCTAATATTTTGCATTTTAGTCCATTTTTTAGTTATTTTCTTATTATCTTTGTCAATAATAATCAAAACATCTTAATATCTAATTATGTTATTACTAGTTTCTTCTAGTGTAAATTTTATATTATTATTTTGACTTTTAAACATGTCTACTATTTATTTATTTTTATTTTTTTCTGTAATAATTAATAAATCATCTATATACATATATATATGCTACTTAAATTAACTGACAGTACTCCTCCCATTGGTAAACCATTTATCTGTTTGTAATATATATGATTAAATTTGAAAAAACTATTATTTGTACAAATTCCGATTCCTTCTATAAATATTTTTTTGTCTTTTATTACTGTGTCCTTTTTTATTTCCACCCTATTATTTTCAATAAATTTAATTACTTTGTCTATTAGTATATTTGTGAATGATGAGGTAACATCTAGACTAATTATATATATATATAATATATATATATATATTTTTTTTTTTTAATTATAGAAAGTTAATTTTTTTAAGATATCTTTTAATTGTCTAGAGTTCTTTATATCAAAATCATTATTATTATTAAAATTATTTAAGGAAGGGTTCATAAATTTTGAAAGTGCTTTGGTTGGACCATTTATATCATTTATTATAGGTCTTAATTCATGATTAGGTTTATGAACATTTAATATTCCATGGGTTCTTGGTATGATTATGTCTGTTACTTGTAATTTATTTTTCATTCATTCATCAATATATCCTTTTTTAAATATTTCTCTCTCTCTCTCTCTCTCCTCTCTCTATATATATATATATATATAATATATATATATATATAATATATATATATATATAAATAAATAAATTTTTATTATTATCCTGGGACATGTCCCTTTAGAATAAAAATATACAGTATGCACAAAAAGTGCTTTGGAGTCTTAGAACATATTAAATACATATAAACAAGTTAATGATTACTTATATAAAATAGGCATATTCAATTGATAAGAAAAAAACAACAAAAAAATAAAAAAGCTTATTTACAATTTTATTGAGTCTGGATCTTCATTAAGTGATTAAATATGCGGGATTTGAAGGTAGAAAGAGAATTGGAGTGACGGATGGAAGGAGGAATGGAATTCCATAGGATTGTGGATCGAATGAGAAAGGATCTGCCGAAATGTGCTGTTCGGTGGGCCGTACTGTATAAATCTGAAGGCCTGGAGAGCGTACAACGAGGATGGACAGAGGATTTGAATTGTAGGAGGTCAAAAAAGTATGATGGACGGCGGGAATGGATAGCTTGGTAAAGGAATGACGCAAGGAAATACTTGCGACGATTTGGAAGGGTAAAGCCACTTCAACTCGCCATAAAATTGGGATACGAAGGCGTACCTAGGGACGCCGAAGATGAATCGGACAAAGCAATTAATTAAACGTTTCATTTTTACCTCGAGATCCCCAGAAACACCACCCTATACCGTACAGCAATGGTAAAAGTGGGGAAATATTAGAGAGGTAACAAGGAGTTTTCGGGTTTCAAGCGGGAATAGATGACTGAGGGAATACAGTCGCTTTAAGGTTGAAAAGGTACGACGGGAGATTTCGGAAATATGATTTTTGAAGGATAGAGTTTGGTCGAAGGTTACTCCCAGATTCCTGACAGTCGGGAGGAACTTTATAGGATTACTATTTAGGTACAGGGTTGGGATAAATGGGACTGTTTTCAGGAGGTGATGGGATCCTATTACAATTGCTTTTGTTTTTTCATAATTTAGTTTTAACTTATTGACTACAGCCCAGTGACTTATTCGATTTAAGTCCTCTTGTAGTCTTTCTATAGCTGGTAATAGGTCGGAAGGTGGGAAGGAAAGGTATATTTGGAAAACGTCAGCATAGAGGTGGTATTTAGAGTGATGGATAACAAGAGGGAGGTCATTAATGTAGATAGCGAATAAGGTGGGGGATAGTGACGATCCCTGAGGGACACCACAGGATAGAGGCAGGGTACTGGAAGGAGGTTGTTCTGGCACTACTACATACTGAGAACGATTGGAGAGGAATGATTGAAACCAGCGCAAAGCACTGTTGGATACTGGAAGATTTTGGAGTTTGGTAAGAAGGATGCTATGGTCAACCGTGTCAAACGCCTTTGAAAAATATAGGAGGATAAGTATAGTTAATTTTTGGTGATCAATGGCATTTTGTAGGTCTTGCGTTATTTTAAGGAGAGCGGATTGAGTAGTATAACCAGGTCGAAAACCGGATTGGAGAGGGCTAAGGAGGGAGTTTTCTTCTAGGAAATTTGACAGCTGGGTTTGAACAAGGCGTTCGAGCAGTTTTGATAAATTGGAGAGAATAGAAATAGGATGGAAATCTTAAGATGAGGTAGGATTCGGAACTTTATTTAGTGGTCGGACGAGAGCGGTTTTCCAGGAAGAAGGAAAAGTGGAATTTCGCAGAGAGAAATTATAAATATGTTATAGTACCGGTGTGAGGGATGGGAGGCTGGATTTTATTAGCTTTATAGGAATATTGTCCGGTCCATAGTCGTTAGTACGGGATTTCAAGATTGCAGTAAGTAGTTCGTCGTAGGACACATGAGAAAAGAAGAAACTGTTTGGATTGAAGTTTTGGTAAGTAATATCAGGAATTGTCGAAGAATTAGTAGGAGCTGAGGAAATAAAATGGTTATTGAGTTCGTCAGGCGTGATTTGGAAGGAGCTGAGGTTAATGTGTTCAGGAAAGGACAATTGTCGAAGAATTTTCCACTTAGATTTAGTGTCAGGAGCATTGGAAAGGATAAAATGGATATGGAGGGATTTTGCACGTCGCACTGCGCATTGAGTTGCATTACGCAGCTCCTTGAAAGACCTATGTCTTCTTGCAAACGAGTGTGTCGAAATTTACGTCTTACCGCTTCCCTTCTCTTCATCATATCCTTTATTTCGGGGGTGAGCCAAAGTGCAGTAGGACAGCGGATGGTTCTGGTTTTCAGGGGAGCGTGGATGTCTAGTATGGATCTAGGTATATAGTGTCTAGTATGGATAGGTTTGAGGTAAGAGTGAAGACCATAGGATCAATGGAGTTGTCGGAGTATATCGTGTCCCAGTAGATAGAGTCCAGATCAGGTTGAAGAGATCCGTAGGAAAGAAGGTCTAAATTACGATATGATATGATTCTTGAGTTGTAGGATTTAATAGGAAGATCATAAGTAATATGGATAAGGTCGTGTGATGACAAGAAAGGAACGGGATGCTGCGATGAGGAAATAATTTTTACAGGAGAGTCAGAAATATGTAGGTCTAACCAGGTATCAGTATACTGAGAATGATGAGTAGGATGATAAGGGACGAGATATAGATTGAGGGAGTATATTAAATCGGTAAGGAAGGATTTGTCGCTGGACTCAGACAACATGTTAGTATTAAAATCTCCGGAAAAAATTATATTATTATATTCTGAGACCAGTTGGACAAGGGAGGATTGGAAGAGGTCATCAAATGGAACATGAGGAGGTCGGTAGACGACAGCGTATAACAAGGGTGAGGAGATGGTTGAAATTTCAATAAACATGTATTCTATGTGAGGAAATGGATTAGGAGGTGACTTCAGTAGGATTTTGGCTTTCAGGCTATCATGAATATACAGCCTAACTCCACCTCCGTGCGATCAGGTCTGTCATGTCGTAGGAAAGAGTAATCTAGAAGGGAAACCTGAGAGGAAGGGATAAATGGTTTTAACCATGTTTCAGATACGGCTACTATATGGTAAAAATTGTCGAGGAAATATTTTTGGAATTCATCATAGTGGGCTAGGAGGGATTGAGCGTTAATGTGACAGGAAGTTAGGATATTAGTCATAATGGAGGGATTGAAAGAAGAAAAAACTGAAAAAAGGATTTGGACAGAGGGATAGGACATAACGATTATTTGTCCAGCATTCTATTTTATATCGAAATAAAATACTTATGTAAATAACATAAATATGTTTAAATAAAAAAAAATTCAATTATAGTAAAAAGAAAAAAGAAATCCAATAAAAAAAATTTAAAGAACTGCTTAATGAAAAAACTAAACAAGACTGAATGTGGTACAGTGAAGATGTCTCGGTTTCACTTCTATGATAATTGTAACTGATAAAATATAATAATAGATATAAATGAGAGTTAGTAAAATAAAAACATATATCCTTAATATAAAACATGTAAATAAAACATCTTCAATGTAAGGAAATAAAGTTTTTACCATTTTAAAAATAAAAATTAGGTTTCTCAACAAATAAAATATATAAATGAAAAGACATTCTTCAATATAAATAAATAAATTATATATATATATTATATATATATATATATATATATATATATATATATATACACACACATACACATGATACCTATATTGGAATTTACTAACACAATTAGAAAGTAAAAATATGATAAAACTATAAAATAAAAAACTAAAATATTTGCAATATAAAAAAAATAAACAAATCTTCATTATAAATCGAAATAATATACATATGAAAATAAAATAAATATGTTTAAATAAATACCAAAATAAAAAACATTCAAATAATAATTCAATAATAGTAGAGATAGAAAATAAATCCAATAAAAACAGTTTAAAAAACAAAACAAGACTGAATATGGTACAGAGATGTCTTAGTTTCAATTCTATGATAAAGGCAACTGATAAAAAATAATAATAGGTACCAATGAGATTTAAAAATTAAAAATTAATAATAAATAAAAATATGTATCTTTTATATAAAATCAGTAAATAAAACATCTTCAATGTAAGAAAATAGAGTTTTTTCCAATTTAAAAATGAAAATAAAAATGAAGTTACTCAAAAAATAAAAAGTATAAATAAAAATACATTCTTATATGTGACCTCGCGCGGATCTCATTACCGCGTATGGGGAGCGTCCCACGGGTGGCGGATGTGGGGATGGTCGGTGGAATTTCCTCGGAAGCTCCTCCCGGCTAAGTCCGATGGACTCGCTGACCAACAATGAGAGCGGACCCCCAGGCTTGCTGGAGGGTGTGACGTAGGTTACAACGCCCTACTCACATATTTTAGTTCACAAAATATCACCAAAAGTCATGGATTCCTCTGAGGTAAAACGCTCATTATCCGGAGGTAAACTAGTCCCCCGTTCGGGTCTCCGGGTGGGGACTGCTTCAGGGGAATCATGGCGCAAGATGAAAATTAGAGATCTAACAATAGGGACGTGGAACGTTAGAAGTTTAAATACAGCAGGTGGGTTAAAGTCGGTCGCGAATGAAGTTAAAGGGTACCATTTAGATATCGTTGCATTACTAGAGGTTCGCTGGCCAGGGGAGGGTTCGTTAACAGAAGGAAAGTATACTATTTGGTACGGGGGGAGCGTTAATTATTGTCTAGGTACCGGGTTTCTGATTAGGAATAGATTTCTTTCCGCTTTACGGGACGTACAGTTCTTTAGTGAAAGAATATCGGTTGCTATATTTCAAGGGCGTTGGTTTAAAATCGCGTTTATAAACATTCATTCTCCCACCGAAGACAGTGATGATGAAGTAAAATGCGAATTTTATGATAAACTAGAGTCGGTTTACGATAAGTTACCACGAAATTACATTAAGATAATACTAGGCGACGCGAACGCAAAGGTTGGAAGGGAAGAAGTATATCGTCCTACAATCGGTAAAGAAAGTTTGCACGAATATAGTAATGATAATGGGACCCGACTAATAAACTTTGCCATTTCGAAAAACCTAGTAATCAAAAGTACTACATTTAAACATAAGGATATTCATAAGTATACGTGGACATCGCCGGATGGACAAACACGGAATCAAATCGATCATGTTTTAATACAAAACAGATGGCAAAGTAGCATAATTAACGTGAGATCGTATCGGGGTGCAGAATGCGGTTCTGATCATGAATTAGTAATCGCGAAACTTCGACAAAAACTAAATACAAAAAAGAGAACACCGAACTATATTCGTCCCGAGAATTTTGATTTAGTTAAATTGAACAACCTCGAAATTAGAAAACAATTCGCGATAGAAGTAAAAAATCGGTTCGAAGCTTTGGAATCTTCAGACGAGGAACACAAAGATGTAAACAAACTATGGGAAGGGATCAGGGATAATATTAAAGAGGTCGGTAATTTATGTCTTGGAAAAATTGAAAATAAAAAGAACAAACCTTGGTTCGACAGGGATTGTCAAAATATGTGCGAAAAAAGAAAAACCGCTAAACTGAATTCCTTAAATAATCCAAGCGATAATAATGTGGCTTATTTTCGGTTAGTAAAGAATGAAACTTCAAAACTCTTAAAAAATAAGAAAAGAGAGTATCTTAAAGGCAAAATAATAGAAATAGAAAAACACAGAAACGAAAATGACGTAAGAGAGATGTACAAAGGTATAAACAAATCGCGTAAAAGATTTGAACCTCTATTGAATGCGATTAAAGATGCAAATAACAATATAATTGCAGATCCTTCTGAGATATTAAATAAATTTAAACAACACTTTGACGGCATCTTAAATACGGAAAATAATAATCAATCTCCTCTCTCTGAATATCAGAGCGCTGAACCATGGATAGACGCACCGAGTAAAGAGGAAGTCGAAATGGCGATAGGAAAAGTAAAACGTTATAAGGCCGCAGGAAATGATAATATCACGAGTGAATTAATCAAGGCGTGTGGAGAAGCGGGCGTTTCCAAAATACATTTTTTAGTTAAAAAGATCTGGGAAACTGAAAAAATGCCCGAGGAATGGAAAGAATCAATACTTATTCCGATTTACAAAAAAGGACCGAGGTCGGATTGTAACAACTATCGTGGGATCTCTCTTCTCCCAGTATGCTATAAAATATTCTCGTCAATTCTAACTAGTCGAATCACGGAATACGCTGAGGAAATTATCGGAGATTACCAATGTGGTTTTAGGCGGAATCGCTCGACTATTGACCAAATATTTTCCCTACGTCAAATATTAGAGAAAAAATTGGAATACAACGGTGTAGTCCATCCACTTTATATCGATTTTAAAAAGGCTTATGATTCAATAGACCGTCAGAAGCTATATAACATCATGATTGAACAGGAATACCTAGAAAGTTAGTAAACCTAGTAGAGATGTGTTTGTCGGAAACATTCCATAAAGTTAGAATCGGTCATAATTACTCCGAGAGATTTGAGGTGCGATCGGGTTTAAAACAGGGTGACTCCCTTTCACCTGTGTTATTTAATATAGCTTTAGAATATGTCATAGAAAAGGTGATGTGTACCGAGAAAGGCTTAAATATGGGTGACAAGATTCCGGTTTTGGGGTATGCCGATGATCTGGTACTGCTAGGTGAAGACACGGAAACCATACAACTAAATACAAGTGTGTTAATAAAAACCGGTAAAGAAATAGGACTCGAATTAAATACCGATAAAACGAAGTATATGATTAGTAGCAGAAACGGTGTCGATCTTGGAGATATTGATGTATCAGGTCATACTTTTGAACACGTAGAGAAATTCAAGTATTTAGGTTCAATTATAACTAGAAAAAATGAAATCCAGCAAGAAATAAAGTCCCGGTTAAAGGTGGGAAATGCGTGTTATTATTCAGTTGCTAAGTTACTTAGTTCGCGGCTTCTATCTAAAAACTTAAAGATTAGAATTTATAAAACTATTATTCTTCCAACGGTTCTTTACGGATGTGAAACGTGGCCGCTTACTTTAAAGGATGAACAGCGGCTTAAGGTTTTCGAAAATAAAGTATTGCGTAAAATATTTGGTCCAAAGAGAGATGAGGCCACTGGGGAGTTTAGAAGGTTGCATAACGCGGAATTGCGGAACTTGCATCCTGTGAATATAATTGAGCTGATTGCATCGCGGAGACTCAAATGGGCGAGTAAAGTTGTTGGGCTCGATGACGAACGGATTCCGAGAAAGTTGGTATTTGCTCATCCGACTGGTAGGCGTCCGAAAGGTAGGCCGAAGCGGAGATGGGAGGATTGCGTTAAGGCTGATCTCGGGAGCTTGTGCTTGAATGGTGAGCATTGGACGAGTCTGTGTAGGCGGAATTTGGTGGTATCGGCATCGAACCTTCGGGTTCGCTAAGCCTATTAATATTTATTTATTTATTTATTTATTATTATCTTATATGTGAAATAAATATGATACCTACTTTGGAATTAACTGATATAATCAGAAAATAAAAAGATAATAAACCTATAACATAAAAAAGTAAAATATTTATAATATAAATAAAACTAAAGAAATCTTCACTATAGACAATAATAAGTCTAATACATAATAAATAAAATATCCATCACATGCAAAATAAAATAAAAAAAAAGATAAGATCATTGATGTACAACTAAATAAATTTTCCTCTAGTTGAAAAAATAAGATACTATTACTATAAAAACGTATGATATTATGGTTATGAAAAGATAAAATATCTTTAAGGAGTAAAAGTAAAGTCTCACTATTAATACAATAAATTAAAAAAATTAAAATTTATGTGACAGAAATTTCTATTTCAGGAATAAATATCGAGATCAGCTGATTTGGATATAATAACAGCTGGGTAGCCATCAGCCTGGCGACACCTGACTCTCCCACCACTGGACCAAACATATTTAATTTTTCCCGATAATTTTTTTTGTCTAGCTTGCCAATATAAATGTTTGTTTGAGGGTGTCATGGCGTTGCTGACATAAACTCGGTGCAAGTCGTTATCTGCCTAGCCAAGGTGTCGTGCAGAAAAGTCTCTTTTACTTCTTCGTTGCCTCACAAGTTCCTCTTTAACATTTTGTCGCACAAATCGAGCAATAATAGGACCTGGGACCCCTTCCTGTTTGGATCTAAGTCGCACTGCGTGATCTAGATCCTCGGGGCACAGTTTGACTCCGAGTCCCGCCCCTACACTCAATATTGTGCCTACTACAGTCTCACCCTGTTTTTCTGGTACTCCTCTTATTTTGATAGTATTTTTTAATTGTGTCTGTTCTGTATGATCCAGACATTCTTCCAAATCAGAAACCCTCGCTTTTAGGGTATGATTTTCTAAACATAATTTTTCAATTTTCTTATTTTGTTCTTCTAAGAGTGTTTCTACTTTTGATAGCTTCTCCATGTTCTCAAAAGAGAGCTCTGACTGCTTCTGAAGGGTCTTTTTAATTTCTTCTATCCCCTCCAGCCGGGTCTTCATCTCTCTAAACTCTGCCGAGAGCGCCCTCAAGAGTTCTACCGCTGTATCGGGCTCAGTAGATGGCAATGCCCTCGGTACTGATTCACATTCAGGGCATGTCCATTTTTTATTTATTTCTGTGTCGATGTCGATTTTGACACATTTAATGTGAAAATAATTCTGGCATGCAATACAAGCCACTCTCGCCTTCTCTTGGCTTGCTGACTTATTATAAACCTTACAGCTGACCATTTTATTGATGAGTAAATGAAAATAAAAATAATGAGATTAAACCTGTGTTTACAACAGTGGCTTAGAGGATTAGGCTATATAATATATATATATATATATATATATATATATATATATATATATATATATATATATGTGTGTGTGTGTGTGTGTGTGTGTGTGTGTATTTATTTATTTTATTAGTTAATTCTTTAAAAGGTTCACCTCTTAATTCTCTATATGTGCATTTATCATTTAATAACAAATCCATTTTGTTTAGATATTACTTTTACTTTTGTCCGATTTTATTATTATTATTATCTCTTTCTTATTTCTTATAAAATATTGTAAGTCTTTCAAATCATTTAAAATTTGTTTATTTATATTTGTTGTATTTTTACTACTATTGTCTATTTTATTGTTATTAATATAGTTACTGATTATTCAACATATATTGTTTTTAGTCGCATTAATATGGTTGTCTGATGTTTCAATATTATCAAAAATCAATTTTAAATCTGTTATAATTTTTATTATTTCTTTAACTTTGTTTTTTAAATCAAAACTAATTTTTTCTCCAAAAGATAATAAATTTATTATATTTATAGGTATGGTTAAGTTGGTTTTGTTCACAATTCTGTTATTTATTTTGTGTAAATTTATAAATTTGTACTATTCATCTTCTTTGCTATTCTTACATTCATTATAATCAATTAATAACCTATCCCTTATTACATTATTTGTTGTTATAGATGTCACTTTTCAATTCTATCATTGTATATTAATTTATTTAATTTGATTTTATTAATATTAGGTTTCCTTACTATTCTTTTCATTTTTAAATCTAATTTAATTTTTTTGTTCAACAGGAATGAGTGGGGTATTGTTAAAGGATACTGTGGGGCAGGAGGTCATCGGTTTGCGACGAAGGGTAAAGGTAATTTGGTGGGATTTATTAGGATTTATTTTAATCCTCCAGTTCTGACACCATTTCTCAATGGCTGTGATGTGGGACTGAAGGGTTTGGGATGCAGCGGTTGGATCATTATGGACGGATAACACACAAGTGTCATCCGCGTAAGTTGTGAGGACAGTGCTAGGATGGAGTGGAATATCAGCTGTATATACCGTATAAAGGATGGGACCTAGGATACTACCCTGAGGTACACCTGCAGACTGAGAAAATGTGGATGAATAGGAAAGATTATGATTTACTTTGAACGTTCTATCAGTAAGGTAGGAACGGATTATCAGGAAGTATGTAGCGGGAAGGAATTGACGGAGTTTATAAAGGAGTCCTGGGTGCCAGACTCGGTCGAACGCTTGTTCTACGTCAAGAAAAGCACCCGTGCAATACATTCCACGCTCCAATGTGGAGGATATAACATCCACCACACGGTGACATTGCTGAATTGTAGAATGGGATGTCCGAAATCCAAACTGATGGTCAGGAATTACGTGATTCATTTCTAGGATCGGATACAGGCGTTTCAAAATGAGTTTTTCTAGGATCTTTCCCATGATGGGTAAAAGGGAGATCGGACGGTATGAGGATGGATGTTCAGGAGGCTTTTGGGGTTTTGGGATCATTTTGATTATTGACAGTTTCCATGGTTCAGGGAAATAGGTGGTTCGGAGAGTAGCGTTGAATATATAAGTGAGGTAGAGGATTGCTTTTCGAGGTAGCTGTTTTAGGATATAGGATGTGATGAGATCATGACCAGGTGCTTTTTTAATACGTAATTGATGGATAACGTTAATTATTTCAGAAGGATGAAAGGCTTTAGGAGGAGGGGACATTTGGAGTGGAATAGTTAGTTCTGCTTCAATATGGTCAATATGGGTTGGATTAAGGATTTCAGGATGTGGATTAAATATTTTGGAAAGGTGTTCACCAAATATTTGAGTCTTTTCTTCATCTGATCGAGACCAGGTAGAAGATTCGGTAAGGAGTGGGTGATTAAAGGTTTTGAATTTGAGCAAATTTTTGGTAGTTGTCCATAAAGATTTGTCAGTTGGTCTTAGGTTTTCTGTGAAGTCCCGAAATGTTTGTATTTTGAATTTTCTAATTTCAGTTTTGAGTTTGTTAGTTAGATGAGTATAGTATGTTTTGTCGGACGGGTATCTGGACCTATGCCACTTAGCCCTTGCTCGCCGTTTCTCTGCTAATAAGTTTCGAATGTGATATGGTAAGTTAGTGTCGCGGGAGTAGTTATTTTTGGGATGTGATGAGTTGTTATTAATTGCAGTACCTATTGTTATTGTTAGTTTTTCGATAGCAAAGTTAATTTGTTGTTCTGTTTTTAGTGGAATCGTTAAGTCAAGTTCGTTTTCTAGTTCAGAGCGAAAGTTGTCCCAGTCAACATGTCCTGTAATTAAAGAAGGAGGGAAGGATTTAGGAATAGGGTCTGAATGAAGAAGCAGCAGAACTGGGCTATGGTCTGAGGAGAGGTCTTCTAAGGATGTTACTGTAGATTGAAAGGTAGGAATTTGGGATGTGACGAATATATCAAGAATATCTGGGCGCTTTTTAAGAGAAGTAGGCCAGTAAGTAGGATCTTTGGGTGATAAGACGGAATAGCTGTTGGAAGTGGTGACTTGGGAGAGAATCCTGCCACGAGTGTTGGATGTTCGGCATCCCCACCGTTGATCTTTGGCGTTGTAATCTCCCCCGGCAATGAAGCGCGGACCAAAGGACTGAAATAAGGAATTAAATTGGTGAGAGGAGAGGGAATTGCCAGGAGGGCAATATACAGCTGAGATGGTTATATTAAATGGACGGCAGGATAAGGTAATAGAAGTCGATTGGATGGCGTCAGTCGGAGTAGAAGGAATCAGGGAGTGGGTTAAGGAATTGTGAATAAGGATACAAGAGCCAGCGTGGGATGTTTTGTCAGGGTGATCTGATCTGTGTGTGATGTAGTCACGTATGTAAAAATGTGAATGAGGTGTGAAATGGGTTTCAGTCACAAGGGCAATGTCTATGTTATTGTCGTGAATAAATAAGTCAAGCTCGTCTCGGTGATTAAGCAGTCCATTAGCGTTCCATAATAGAATAGCCAGGGTCTTCCTACTCATCGTGGGATATTGAAGGGGATTTCTGAAAGGAGTCTAGTAAGGAGAGTAATAAGGGGCTTGATGGTATTTTGGAGATCTATATGGAAATAAAATAATCCATAACGACCTTAATATCCCATTTGTTACAGACCTTTCTCGTACTAGATATACCACTTTTAATTCCAAACTCCCAACCCATATAAACCCTCTTGTCCGCAACCTATCAACCTCACATATTCCTGACAACCCTCCTAGGCGATTGAAAAGAAGATGGCCTCGGGATCTACTTACTTAAATAAACATCGAAGTTCTACCACTGGGTAGTTTCTTCACAAGCCTTTCACGCCCTTTATTCTAATTCAACAGTTTTACTTATTGTATTTATGTTAATACAGTTGTAAAATTCAATAAAATATGAATAAAAAAAAAAAAAAAATTTAATTTTTTTGATATTAAGACAATTTTTCACATTTTTAAAAAATGTAAAAAAAAAAAAAAAAGAAAAGAAAATAGATTATTAGTTATTAGTTAAAGTTCACTAAAAATAGAAATGAAGGTAATTTTTGTTAGCTCAAAGAGAGTTATTCGGAAAAAAATATATTAAAAAATAATAAATATATGTTAAATGTAGATAGGAAATTAAAATTTTCGTGTCTTAATATCTTTAAGTTTAGATTAAGAATTAATGAAGTGTAAATAGAAGTCCTTATTATATACTCTGGCGAATAATTGAAGCAGTGCTACATGGTGAGAAATAGGGTATGTGTAGGTGAGGTGAAATTTGTGACATCTGGTGAAATTTAATACACTCTTACATACTTTTAACATATTATAATAAATATTCAATTACCGAATTTTTTATATTACTTCATCATTTTTTTTTTTTTACCTTTTATTATAAATAATTTTTAATTTCTTAATTAAATAAATACTTGTTTGTTTTGATATAACTTTATCATTCAGTTTTTTATCTTTTTTTAAAAATAATATTTAATGATATTTTAAGAATTTTTGTGATGTCATTATCCAAATTATTTTTCAAAACAAGCCTTCCCCCTCTCCTGCAACTTTCGTAAACTCTCACAAGACCTGTTTTCCCCTCACCTGAACATACCCTATTTCTCACTGTGTAGCGCTGTCTTTAGAGGAGTCTGGAAACAAGATGAAGAAGGCAGTGAGCTACCCGATAGAATGTATAAAAAGAAACATTGTGACATAATAGCTATTACCCAGAGGTTTAGACTAGAGTAAGAAAATTACTGTGACCAGGGACAAGGTCTAATCGGACGAACTCGGACTTTCGGACAAGGAAGGAAGCCAGGGTTGGTTCTCGAGGAGAAATTTGAAACTGAAAAACTGCCTTCCTCCTAACCCCAAACCTGACCCTAATCCCTAACCTAGGTGAATATCTTTTTGGTTTCTTTTTGTTTTGTTTTTTGTACAATTAATTTAATCATGTTTTTTTTTTTTGTTTTAACAATACTTTTAATAATAGTATGCACCAAAAAACAAAACAATGTACAACCCTCATCAAGCGACCATTAATGAGGTAATTCTGTGCTAAATTAAATCATATGGTTATTCATAGCTCAAGGGATTGGTGTGTGATTTTAGACTTGGGAGGTAACTAGTTCATACCTACCTATTATCAATAATGTTTTTCTTACTTATTTCTATTGTATAAATTAAATTTTTATTCTCATTAAAGATATTATTAGTTTAAAGGATTTCGCTATTTTACCTTTTTTCCTTTTCATTATTAATGAATAGCGTGGCGCTTGAAAAAAAGTTATTGTGGAACCCGCCCGTCTCCACTGAGAATCTGAGACATAGTTACAGCTAGAAGAACCTCTTTTATTTATATTTTTTAAGCAAATTTTAACCTTAACAAATTTTCAGTGAAATGATTAATAATGTTTTTTATTTTGAATTCTATATCTATTATTGAACTACTGTCAATTAATTTAATATCCTTAATAATTTTACCTTTTTTTTCCATTTTGTTTGTTTTATTTCCAATTCTAAAATATTTCTGGCTATATTATTAAAATAGTTGATTTTATTAGTATTTATTAAAAATTGATTGTTGAATAAATTATCTATATTTTGTATTTTAAAATATATATGTTGTGGTATTAAGTTGAGTATTTTACTATGTATTAATTAATAATGTTTATTAACTACATGTGATAATGAATCACATGATTTAAATATATTTATACTTGCTTCTTTATGTCCACTTAAAATTGGTTTTAGTTCTACATTTAATGTCCTTCTTGCTCTTCTTATATTGTGTTCCACTTTCATATTAATATTATTTTAGTATCAATTTCTAATATTGAATATATATTATTATATTCTAATTTCTACATAGTATTAATATGTATAAACATTAGTGAGTACAGGTATGAATTGAGATTAAAGGTCACTTTTAGTCTACTTTATACATGCTAGTCCAAAACAGTGCAAATATTTAAACAGTTCTATGTATGTGATATTGAAAGTAAATTGTATCTAAATAATGACCAAATTATTATAATGTACATAGTTGACATATAAAATTAAAGATGTGTGATATAATTGACCTGTATTTATTCAATATGGAAAATTTTGTAATTAAACTATTAAAATACAAATGTTTTAGAAACGATTCTATAATATAATATAGGTAAATATTGGATTATAATTTAAAATATTATTATTTTGTTGAAGATGAGATTCTAATATTAAATTGTTGTTTGGTTTTTAATTAGTGAATCTATAGATGAGGCATTGTGGACCTCAAAACGTTATTAATGATTTATTAATAATAATAATAGCTTTATTTCATCCTTAATAGGACAATAAGCCTCTCTCTTGGGAGGTACAAGTCTGGTATTAGCATTAAAATTAAAATTAAAAAAAAAATTTCTCTTCTTAGTGCATGCTGCTATTTACAATATTTACATTTTGGAACTTAAATATACACACAGTAAAACATTTCTTGCCTTGTTCAAACCAGTATTTATAGCCATGATAGGTTTTTTGTCACATTATACCACATTTGCCTATTTCTGGCCACTGTAGCCCAACAATCCCCCACTACTTGCACTAGTTTGTACCTCCACCTCGTCAGTGGTCTTCCTCTCCATCTATTTCGATCTCTTGGAATTCACTTGGTGGAAATTCTAGACCATCTTCTGGGATCCAGTCTAGCCACATGACCTGCCCACCTCCATTTCAATATATGCGATTCCTTTGGTAAACTTTTGAAAATAACCCGTTTTTTTTATATTTTTGTTGCTGATACGATCTTTCCTTTTAATATTAAGTATGCTTCTAGAAAATTAGAGCTGTGTCCTTGAAAGTTTTTCGATGTCTTTGCTGGTCGTATACCAGGTCTGCGAGTCATACAAAATAAGGGGGTAAACACAGGTTTCCAGGACTCTAGCCTTCAATGTTGGTGGTAACTTTTAAAAACTTTTTTTAAACTCCAGTATTTTTTCCATCCCATATTTATTCTTCTATTTATTTCTTCTTTCTTGCTTTTTAATGAGATAAATTGACCTAAATAGATGTAATGGTCAACAAAGCCGATGACCTGATTTTAATTTTTACTTCCCTTTGCTCTGAGTTTGTCATAATCTTTGTTTTAACATGACCAATCCCACATTCTTGCACTGTATCAAGAGTTCCTCAACCATATCTTAAATTTCTGATATTGAATTGGCAAATATAACTATATCATCTGCGAATCTCAGATTTGATAAATAGTTCCCATTCATATGTATGCCTTTTCTTTCCCATTCCAACTTCTCGAAGATATCATTGAGTAGACTATTAAACGATATTAGAGATAGTGGGTATCCCTGTTTAACTCCTCTTGAAATTTTAATTGTTTTATTGTTTACTTCCCTAGCTATGAAGGCCTCACTCCTTTTGTATATATTTAGGTATATATTATTGATTCCCTGCTTTTCTAATGCTATCCATAATTGCTCATGAAAAACTGAGTCAAAGGCTTTCCTGAAATCTATGAAGGCCAGGTAAAGTAGGATGTTATATTCTTTGGTTTATTCAAGAATTTGATTTATTGTATGTAGATTTTCTATTGTGGAGAATTTGGGTCTGAAGCCGGCTTGTTCGTATGGGTGGTTTTCATAAATAGTTGATATAATTCTGTTTTTAAGAATTGTTGCAAATACTTTATATACTGCGGAGGAGAGTGTTATTAGTTAGTCTATAATTATCTATATCTTTAGGATCACCTTTTTTGTACAATAAAATAATTTTACTTGTACACCACTGTTGTGGTACACTGCCTTCCAAAAGTAGTCTGTTGAATAAATTCTTCAGTGGTTTTATGAGACAGTCCTTTCCTACTATAAGTACACCGTTAGTAATTCTGTCTGGGCCAGATGCTTTGCCTTGTTTTAATTTACTTAACGCCTTTTCTATTTCACCTTCTAGGATACTGACCTCAAATTGTTTCATTTCCTGATTCACTGGCTTATAGCAGTAGGTTGCAGGGTTGTGGTAATACAGAGATTCGTAGTATTTATTTATTGATATTTTTATTTCTTCCTGGTTTGTGGTTACTTTTCCTGTATCTGTTTTAAGTTTGTTAATCCATTTTCTTTTTAATTCTGCAAATTCTTTATTTATAAGCTTCGTGGATCCCATAGATTGTAGAATATCACAAATTCTTATTTCTTCAAATTCCTTCAGCTCACACCTTATTCTTCTTCTAACAAACTTTCTTATTTCGTAGTGCTCATTTTTTTCATTTGAAGTTCTAAATCAGATCCTATTTAATTCTTCTCTGATCAATTTTATGGTAGCATCAGAAAGTTAATAATCGCTTTTGAGATAGCCTTAGCGCTTCATTAATGACAGCTTCTAATTCATCATAATGGTGTTGGATAGTTGTCTCCTGGTTCGGATCACTCGTTACTAACTAATTTATTAATATAAAAATAAAAAATAAGAGAAAGTTACAAATCTTTTATTCAGAATAATTATACTCTTCAATACTAGAAATTGATAATAAAAAGAGTTTCATTATATTATTCAGATTGTCCAAATTCATATCTTCTTTCTCAATTATGCCATAAGTGTTCATTATCTATGTACTGAATTGCAATATTTTACTGAGTTTTCTCGTGATTAGTTTTGACCATTTTCTTTTTTTTTATTTGATTTAATTTTTATTTATTAAGATTGTCTATAAAAAAAAAAAAATTATTTTATCTAAATTTATTTATTATTTTTTTATGATAAACATTTTCTTCTAATATTTTATAAATTATAGTTTTTACCTCTATTATATATATATGTTCTTTATCTGTCAATTTCTAAGATGCATATTTTAAGTTCATGGTCATGTTGATCTTGTGCAATTTTGAAAAATTTGGTGTGCGCAACACACAACTTTCGCTTACTTCTGTTGTTAAAATGCATTTAAGAATTTTTAAATACATCAAGAGATGAAAATAAATCATTAAAGAATTAATTACCTTGAGTTTCAACAGAAACATATTTTTTATTAAATAATCTATTATATCATTATCTATGACAATCAGTCAGGTTTATCGGCTTTTCATCACTCTCCATTAACTTTTACAATTTATTATATAAGATAATATTTTTTCTAAAATCTTGAGCTTTCCAACGGTATATATACATCTACATTACTGTTTTTATGTTTAAAAATTCAAAAAATGCATGAAAACCTATATTTTGCTCTTTTTTCCTTTCATTGGATATCAAATTCATTCAACTTATATATATCTCCATTTTTTATCAATGCTAAAAAAAAAAAAAAAAAAAAAAAAAAAAAAAAAAAAAAAAAACTTGTACCACTACAACTCATGAAGGGTCTTGGGCTCAGTACATATAGAGATTCGTACTGTTTCTCCAACGGCAGTGCAATGAGGTGATTAGGCCTTAATCACGCTCAGCCGCCAGGTTTTTCCCGAATTAATTTGGGTACCCACTTTATAGAGGCTGGGTCTACCCCAGGAGGGTCTCCATACCCTAGGGTCGCACCCTGACTGAATTAACAGAATAAATAATATTCTGCCACAGCCGGGATTCGAACCCAGGACCCGGAGCACAGCAGACTAGTGCTCTATCCACTAGACCACACCGCTCCCTAATGCTAACAAGATGATATGGTTAATTTATTCAAATCTAAAAAATCGAAGGTACATCAGAAGAAGAAAATTTAAGCTAAAGGTGCAAAATGCATGGTATAAAGTAGATCTTCCGGTCATCCGAATATGAAGAAAAATGTTGCTGTACATCCCGCTATAGTTGTCTCAAATATGAAATTTCAGTTCCGTAGGACTGTTCAATTTTGCATTAGACTTACCACAAACACATGGATACACACACAAATAGACTTTTTCGCAGGACTTGGTTATTTGGACTCAGGGGACCTTAAAAAGTGTATTTCAGTTGAAAACTGGATTTGAACATTTTCGCTTCAGCAATACTTTACCTTGCTGTATATTTCATATATAGTTAAGTGAAAGTAAACAAAATTCAGCATTACATCACAGTCTTTTTTTTTTTTTTTTTTCTAGTTCATTTAGTTGCTATGTTTTTTGTTTTTATAAAATCTAATTTTATTATTGATTCATTTTTCTATTGTTAAGTTTAATCTATTGTGGTGACTGTTTACTATTTCTAATATTTCTTAATAGTTTTCTATTCTTGGGGGGTAAATGGGTAGGGCAACAGGAGGACTAGAGAGGGAGATAGGTGCGGGCATCTCCCCCACTCTTTGCGAATTTATCAAGCCATAGTGCCCTACCCACTGCTTGGTAAACCTCCAGTCCTCCCTATCCCTACCAACGCCTACTGTCACCTCCTCGTGGTGCCCCCCGGGGAGTCCGATGGGACTCGCGGACGACAGAGGCGGGGGTTTGTCACTCTGGTGACTACCCTATTAAGACACCCAAGCCAGGTGGAGGGTGCTCGAGCTGAGGCTGAATGGCAGGGGGTGTATAAAAATACACTGTTTCTTATCGACCCACTTGGGGCACCTGGCACACCCCATTTCAACTAAATGCCCGCTGCAGGGAGAGAGGGTTGTACCTGCAGTGTAATTACCCCCGTACTCGTGGGAACAAAAATGTCTCAAATAATTAAAAACTTTTCAGATAGCGAGGAGGAGGTGGAGGCGAAGGAGTTGTTGGAGATGATGGCCGTGGAGGATTCTTCATCATCCTCATATGGCCGGTCGGGGACTCAACTGGACCCGTCGACTGCCAGTGTGCAGCAAGATGATGACGAAACCAGGAGCTCGTTAGAGACGCTCATGGAGGAGGTAAGAGATCTCTCTGTTGCATCGGAGGGTGAACGGAGCTTGGGTGGGCCCATTGAGAGAACCCCCAAGCCCCAGGAGGTGAAGAAGCCCTCCGGTACTCAGAGAAGAAAATTTAAGAAATTGAGAGAGCAAGAGAGAGCTCAAACTGGGAATGATGCTGGACCTTCGGGACTCCTGGAGAACCAAAGTCAGGCGGCTCAGACCGCCAGACTGTCGGGACTCTCGGATGACCGGAGTAAAGCTGTTCCTGGAACGAGCTCTGAGAAAAGACCTAGGACCTCACCCGGAACCTCTGCGCCTATGGCAAAGAGGGCTAGGAGTGCGGCCCCTAATGTTATTTCATACGCTCTAGCTGCCGGAGGGAGTAAGGTAGCTATCATTCCCACTCGATACCCAGCTGATCAGCTCACCTGGGAGCAGAGTGAGGATGTTAAGAAACAGCTGATCGGCTTTGTCGATCAGCTAGAGGAAGGTGGCACCCAGGCTGAGTTTAGTGGGTTCAGCTTTAAGATGGGCGGCTGTGTGGTGGTTTGCGACAATCAGGAATCTAGAGACTGGTTGTCGGAAATCATAAAAAATATTAAACTTAGTGGGGGCCTAGCGCTCCGCATTGGTGACTTTGAGGAGCTCAAAAAGCCGGTCAGAGTCGGTGGCTTTTTCCCTGGGGAAAAGCTCACAGAGCAAACTTTCTGTAGGCGTATACGCATACAGAACTCTAGAATCCCTGAGGTGAACAGATGGTCACTAATGGGTGTAAAGGAGGAGAGGCACGGATTCTTCGCCCTGATGAGAATCCCGGAGTCTAGCCTTAGGTTCTTGGAAGAGCGAAACTGGCTGGTGACCTTTGGGATGGGCAAGGTCCAACTCAGGTTGCTGGAGAAGAAGAGGCCACCCAAACCTGCAAAGGAAATGGCTAACAAGGTCTCATCTGTTGCCAGGGATGAGGGCAGGAAGACGGAGCCTGGTCATGACGGAGGAGCACCGCTCTCGATGAAGGAGAAAACTGCTTTGGTTTGCGGGGGTGGCCCTGTGGTGGGAGCTGGGGGGCCTGCCGATCCGGGTGTCTCTAATGTAAGAACCGGTGAAGGCACGGCGTCTCGGCTTCCATCTGGGGATGCCTCCTTGGCGGGATCCGGTGGGCCTGCCGATCCGGGTTCCTCTGCGGAGGGCCCCGGGGAAGGCACGGTCGGCCGGCGCCCGTCTGGAACTGGCTCTTCGGCGGGGTTCGGGGGGCATGCTGATCCAGGTACTTCCACTGGGAGGACTGGTGAAGGCATGGCTCCTCGGCGACCGTACGGGGTTGGCACCTCGGTTGGATCCGGGGGGCCCGCTGATCCGGGTACCTCTGGGAGGACCGTTGATGGCGGCGTCCCTCGGCGCCCGCCGGGGTGTGACCCCCGCAAGACCAAAAAGCAGTAATGGTGTTGCGGTTGATGCAGATCAACCTGCATCACTGCATTGCGGCATGTGGTGCCCTACAGCAGTATGTAAGAGGTAAGAATATTGATATTATTCTAATACAAGAACCTTACCTTTTCAAAGACAGTGTAAAGGGGCTGGAGATGCGGGGTTACAGTGTAATAGCTGTACCCATGCGCTCCAGGACCTGTATACTGTACAAAAACAACCTAAAGATATTACACTTGTGGCAATTCTGTTGCAGGGATCTGACAGCAGCAAAAGTGACCCTCCTTGAGGGTAATAACAGAAGGGAGATCACAGTTTGCGCCGTGTACCTTCCTTATGAAGAGGACATCCCCACTGAGGCTCTCAGAAGGCTAGTTGCCGGGATGGAAGGTGAAGGCGCCCTGATAGCATCATTGGACCCAACGCTCACCACAGACTCTGGGGCAGTACAAATAACAACCAGAGAGGTGAGTCTCTATTAGAGTTTATCTTAAGCAATGATCTTGAAATCCACAACAAGGGAAATACTGCCACATTTGTCAACAAAAATAGATCAGAGGTCATTGACATAACACTAAGCACTAATTGTGCGAATGATTTCATTAAGGACTGGCATGTCTCTCCTGAGGAGTCATGTTCAGATCACAAATATATCAGATTTGACATAGATGTCAACGACATGTTTGAGACGGAGTACAGGAACTCCAAACTCACTGACTGGGGTTCCTACTGCACCCAACTCGAACAAGAAATAAGACAGTGTCCTAAATCAATTAGAGACAAATGGCAACTGGACTGCCTTAATGTATCACTTACTGAGGCAATAATGAAATCCTACACTGATAATAATAGAGTGTGTACTGTCAAGTCCAACAGGAACGTTACCTGGTGGAATAGTGAACTTGGCAAGCTGAGAGCTTCTACTAGGAAACTCTTCAATAAAGCCAAAAGTACAGGTAGTTGGAATGCCTATAAGCAAGCACTGACCGACTACAATAAAGCCATTAGGAAAGCTAAGAGAGGGGCATGGAGGAATTTTTGCAACGACATCAATGACACATCCTCTACTTTTAGAGTAAATAGAATCCTATCCAAGAGGCCGGGCCAGGGAGCTATGGGTGCCATCAGTGCGGAAGGGGGCCATACCGATTCAGAGATTGGCACCCTGAAGGCACTTGCTAGAGCACACTTCCCTGGCTGCGAGCTGATGGATGAGGAGCCAAACAATCCCACCTCGGAAAAAAATACTATTAACTCAGATAGGTGGGCAGAAGCTAACAGAATAGTCAATTCTGGGAGACTAGAATGGGCAGTTAAATCATTTGCCCCATTCAAATCAGCCAGCACTGATGGAATTT
Organism: Piezodorus guildinii; assembly: GCA_023052935.1. Classification (NCBI taxonomy): domain Eukaryota; kingdom Metazoa; phylum Arthropoda; class Insecta; order Hemiptera; family Pentatomidae; genus Piezodorus; species Piezodorus guildinii. The sequence goes on from CM041295.1 coordinate 86,696,540, forward strand.
TTCCAGCTCTACTTCAAAAGGGCTTTGAGGTGCTGCGACCCCACCTCCTTGTTTTACTGAGAGGTAGCTTAGCACTTAACCACATACCTGATAGGTGGAATGTGGCTAAAGTACGATATATACCTAAACCTGGGAAGGCCTCCTATGACCATCCCAAGGCGTATAGGCCTATATGTCTGACATCTTTCCTATTGAAGACACTGGAAAAGATTATTGACAGACATATTAGAGACAATATACTGGCTGATAAACCACTACATAGTGCTCAATATGCTTATCAGCCTGGCAAATCCTGTGAGACTGCCTTACACTTCCTGGTCTCCAGGATTGAGAAAACTCTGATTAACAAAGATATTGTGGCAGGCATCTTTGTTGACATAGAGGGTGCCTTTGACCGAACTCCTTATGACACTATGGCATTAGCCTTAGAAAGGAGAGGAGTGGGAGGATTAATCTCCGGATGGATTAATGCCATGCTGGAGGGAAGGATGCTCACATCCGAACTGGGACACTCCAGATTGTGGATTAGACCGAGAGGAGGATGTCCGCAAGGGGGCGTGCTATCTCCACTTCTGTGGTGTCTGGTCGTCGACTCGTTGCTGACAATCCTGAGTAATGCAGGTTTCTATGCACAGGGATACGCTGATGATATCGCTGTGCTAATTGAAGGCAAGTTTCCTGGAAACCATATCGGATCTGCTCAAAACAACCATGAAACTTCTTAGGGAATGGTGTCAGACGAATGGTCTAAGCATCAACCCTCAGAAGGTCAATCTCTGTATCTTCACTAACAAAAGAAATATAACCATCAGACCACCCCCACCCTTTGGTGAGGCTGAGGTCAATATCTGTAGTGAAGTTAAACATCTAGGAATTACTCTTGATAGTAAATTAAAATGGAACAGCCACATTGATAAAACCTGTACAAGGGCACTTAAGTGCCTCTTTGCATGTAAAGGGGCTGTTGGAAAAACATGGGGCCTCAAACCGAATGTGGTCCTCTGGATATATAAAACAGTTATAAGACCGATGGTCCTATATGCAGCTGTTGTGTGGTGGCATAAGGCAAATACATGTAAATCCTTGCTGCAGCTTGGGAAGCTGCAAAGACTGGCATGCCTTATGACAACCGGAGCTATGAGTACAACCCCGACTGCTGCAATGGAAGTTTTACTCAACCTAACACCATTACACATAGCAGTAGAAACTCAAGCACTTAACACAGCCTATAGGCTCTCTAAGTTAGGAACAAGATCCAGCTCTTTGGTTTACCGGGGCCATGGCAACTTGTTCAGAAGGATTGATGAAGATTCGGTGCTTGCCATGCATTCCGATCTTCAAGTAAAGAAATACAAGGACACACTTTACTGTGCAATGATTAACAGGACTGACTCGCACAAACCGTGCAATGGAGTCAACTGTTATACAGATGGATCCATGACAGAGCTAGGCTCAGGTGCTGGAATATGGAGAATGGATAAACCTGAGGAAGGGTTGTCCATTTCTCTTGGTAAGCATACCTCAGTCTTCCAGGCTGAAGTAATGGCTATCAATATCTGTGCTCAAACCTTAATTTCAGAAGGGATGAGAACAGACAGATAACTATCCATACCGATAGTCAAGCTGCTATTGGAGCTTTGGGTAGTTATATAACACGGTCCAAACTAGTAGAGGAATGCAAAAACAATCTAAATATGCTTTCCCTGCTAAATAAAGTCCGGGTATATTGGGTGCCTGGTCACTCAGGCATCTTAGGGAATGAGAGGGCTGATAGCCTCGCGAGGAGGGGTTCTGCCCAGATACCCCCCACACCTGAACCTGTGTGTGGAATTAGCCTCAGCAAAGCCAAAGGACTGATTAAGGCTGCTGCTGATAATAGATCCAGGCAATACTGGAGGGATACCGACAAGCAGCATCACTCCAAGATGTTTCTGGATGGACCCTGCAAAGAGAGAAGTCATATTCTACTCTCTATGGACAGGACAACCCTAAGGAGGGTAACAGGACTATATACTGGACACTGTCAACTTAATAAGCATCTCCACAATATGGGTTTGGTGGCCTCACCGACTTGCAGATTCTGCAAGAAGGAGGATGAAACTGCATTCCATTTGATATGCAGTTGCCCAGAGATTGCTAGGACACGGTTTTACCATTTTGGTGTCGACCATATCCCTGATCCTAAGTTGCGTGAACTGATTAACCCCCACAGGTTAGTCAGATTCACCAAGGCGTTAGCCCTGTATTAACAGTATATTGGACGGCGCACAATAAGCCTAAATTGGCTGCAGTGCATTGGATTAGCCGGCAAAAAAAAAAAAAAAAAAAAAAAAAATAGTTTTCTATAATAGTTATAAGAATTATGACATCCATACATTTTTAATTAATATTAGTTTATAATTTATTAGTTCTAACTTTTATTGAATACTTTTTTTAGTTCTAATGTATTTTTATACAATAGTTACTATGTGTATTTAGATTGCATACTGCTTTCTTCAAATATTTAACTAGTGCCTCAGTGGTTTCCTCAACGATAGTTATAATTGGTTTCATATTGTGATTCTTCTTATGCAACTTTTTTTCTTACATTCTTGGAGTATCTAAGTCAGTACCTGTAATTTCATTTTTGTCTTTAATATTTTCTATTAGTTAAATAACTTCCAATTATAGTGTTATAACTGCTAAATGTGAATTTTTATTGTTGATATTGACTGAGTACATAAAAAATATGAATTTTTATAGCTGATATTGACTGAGTATATTTAAAATTTGAATTTTTATCAGTTATATTCATTGATTACACTCCAATATCAATTTTTATTGCTGATACTGAGTTCATCAAAAACAAAAATTTTTATTACAGATCATTGACTGAGTACATAACAAAATATGATACAGTAAAATCAGTGAAAAATCTTTTATTTTCCTTATATTTTATGATATACTTCAGAGTTGATTATAAAACATTTATAATAATGGTCAATGAGGTGTCCTTGGTGCAGCCTTGCATACCAATTCAGCTTACAGCTTATACTCTAAATTCTTATAAATTTTATTCATACTATATATACCAAATTTTCTTTATCTGCACATTCTATAAGATGAACCTTTTTACCACTAACCATCTCAATCTATATGCACTAGGCATTCCCAGTTCCAAATGATTTATAGTGCTAAGCAGTTTAACAGAGTAGCATTCCCTTTTCTTAATAGAGTCCTTGGCTTCATTATGCACTTCACCTTGACACTCTATGCCCATGATTTTATGCATTTAGTGATGAGGTGTGAACCCTCATCATCAAAAATATTAATTTTCACACCATTCAGAACTGGAGGAACGTGATTGTTTCTAAAGGTGTTCAGGCTGAATTCTCGGAGATAGATTTGTTGATTACATCTGTTAAAAAAGCTATTTTATAAGGGTTATTTGCCAATTCCAATTTTTCTGAGAAAAAACTCGTCTGCAATTGTAAGATATGGGGAACTACTGAATTGGAAGTTTCTGTTACGCCAAGAACTTTGACAAAATAAAGAATGTTTCAAGGTAGATCACAAGTCAGGTAATAAATTATTGGATATTTTCTCAAGCTTAAAAATTATTGGGAAATAGATTGAGGGTGTATATTTGACTTTAGAGATAATAAAGGCAGAAATAATCAGGAGACAGTCTAGTAAAAAATATTTTAATATCACTGATGTTTCAACTCAAAAAAGTGAATAAACAACAGAAACAAAAGAGATAAATATCAATATGGTATGACAATGGAACAAATGATGACAATGCCAAAATAAAATAATGTAAAATATAAATATACAAAAATAATGGTGACTATGTGATCAAAATTTTAAATTAAATAAAATTTATATTTTATTAATTTATTAACTAATTAAAAGTAAATACAAATTAAAAATAAATTATTTGATATATTTAAATGTAATTAGCATGAAACTGACATCTTTAGAAGCAATCAGGTATGATTTAAACAAGTATTTGGAGAACAGATCTTAGCATAATATACAGTTAACTCGGTTTCAAAGAACACATATATCAACATATCAAAAGCACACAAAACATTAGGTTTTATAATAATTCAAAAATATCCCTGCAATGAAAGTTTTATATAGTTCTCTAGTTCACCCTCAAATTGAGCTCTGCTCCCTTGTGTGGTCTCTACATTATTTAAAATATATTGACTGAAAATTGAAATTAACTGTATCTACTTAACCGGATGAATGTGCTCAGTTCCTCTTTTAGAAGAAAATTAAATGATGCGCTTTTTTTTGTATGATATTATCCATGGCTCAATTGATAGTACCATCCTTTTGTCCTCTGTTAGATTTTCAGTACCATATTACAACTCTAAACACAATAACTTATTCTTTGTTAAGTACTATAAGCATTTATATTCTTTTGAATCTTCCATCCCTTGATCTCTCAGGTTTGCAAATAATTTTAACATTGACATATTCCAATGCAATAGAAACCAGTTCAAATAAAAAATCATATCAGCTCTCAAATCAAATTAAAATTGTAGATCATTATCTTAATCAAAAACGTTTTCATGTAAAATATGGCTGTATTTTATATTCTTATATTTAATTAATTTTCAAAATGTTTAATTAGTTTGTTTTATATATAATGTAATATACCCATTTTTTATAATTATTGTAATTATTTATTTATTATTTATTATTGTGTTAGGCAGGCTAACAATAAGATAAGAAGTAAAATTTAAAAATCAGCTCCAATTTGATTGTATGTTTACAAACATAGCATCCATTTTGGATGCTAAGAAAAAAGGTCCCTGGCAGGTAGAATAGGGTAAAAAAAGGTACCTGTAGAGATACCTGGAGATAGTTAGTTTCAAGAGGGGACTTGTGAGAGGAGTTTGAGTTATGAGCTGATAGGGGAGAAGCTGCTGCTGAATATGATGGATCTTGGTTAGCCTGCATATTGTTTGTGTTATTTTTGTAAGTTATTATTATGATTAAAAAAGTTATATAAAAGATTATGTGCCTGATTGTCAAGAACCCATACCATACCCTGAGAGATAAATTGAGTTATAATGAAGTAAATATTGTGTGAAATGATTTTTTTCTTAAAAGAATAATTTTTTTTTATAAATAATATATATATATAATATATATATATATATATATATATATATATTTATATAATGTTGTATGTATTATGAAATATTTAAATACCGAATATAAACTCCCCGTCAAAAGTATTGCAACACTTAAAAATATTTGAATTTTACAAAAATGTTCTTCTTTTTTTTTTATAATAAAGAAAGGTTCTGAAGTCAATAATAAACTTTTTTAAACTGGAAATATACAAGTTTTATTAAACTATTATAAAAATATTAAATTACAATATTTCTTCCAATAAACAAAAAATTTAGAAAACTTACTTTTAAAATTTTTTTTTTTAACTTTTAAATTACAACTTTAATCTTTAATTTACATTTAATAAGACGTATTGCCCCCTCTGGCTTTAATGACTGCTTCCACCTGTTTTGGCATACTTGTAAAAAGATTTTGAAAAAAATCTTGGGGTATATTGTCCCACTCCTCCAATACAACTATCTTCAGCATTTCAAGGGTAGTAGGAGGTGAATCTCATGACCGAACCTTTCTTTTGAGATAAACCCAAACGTGCTCGCTCGATTGGGTTAAGGTCAGGACTTCTTGTTAGCCAATCAATGGTGTGAATATTTGTGGTGTTCAGATACTCAGAAACACATCTTGCCTCCTGAGGACAAGCATTATCATGCATGAGCAATGATTCATAGCCTATGAATGGCATAAAAGGCACTACATGATCTTGAGGAATCATTTATACATACCTCAAAGCATTCAAAGTCAACTCAAACTCGGTTCGCGCCTCCCAAGATATGCCACCCCAGTTTCTAATGTGCAGCACTGACCATACCGTTCTCCAGGCCTTCTCCAAACTCTTTCACTGCCATCTGGGCTGTTAAGGGCCACTCTTGTCTCATCAGTGAATAAAACTTTTTTTCATTCCTCCACAGTTCAGGATTGGTTTTCTCTTGCAAATCTTAATCTTTTTACATGGTGTTCTGAGAAAGGACCTTTCACTGGCCTTCTTGACCTGAGGTTTGACTCTCTCAGCCTTCTAATGACAGTTGACTACTAGATTGATAACCCTCAAACACCAGGGATCAAGTTTTTAATGGAAGACACAGTAGAATTACGCTTCGGAAGTGCTTGTATTTTAATGAAGCATTCTTCTATGGGATTAGTAACCCTGGGATGCCCTGACATTGGTCATATGGAATGACTACCATTCTGCCTTCACCTTTTTATGGTCCTTGAAATGGTAGAATAGAGAATCCCAAGCAATACACAATGATTTGCCTTCTTCATAGAGAGTGATGATTCTAACCGAATCATCACGACTTAAATGATTCATTGTGAATAAAATTAATTGTTTTAACTAAACTTAAGAGAAAAGATAGAACAGAGTTGAGGCAAACAAAAGATAAACATGGACTGAAAGGAAATTTGAAATGAATGAAACAAAATTCCATCGTTTGTTGGTTAACAGTGAGTAAAAATGATATGTCTAATCCCTAATATCTCTCATTTAATAAATAATATTACTGTAAATGTGTGTATGTATGTACGTGTGTATGTGTGTGTGTGTATATATGGATATATATACGTGTGTGTGTGTGTGAGTGTGTGTGTGTGATGTAGTGTATGTATGTGTATGTTAGTATGTTATTGTGTATGTGTATATATTATATATATATATATATATTTCTTTTATCTGATTTTTTTTTTTAATATAATTTTTTGTTTCTCATGTTAACATACTTTTATTTTTCTGGTTTGTACATTTTTATTACAATTTAGCTTTTAAGTTATTTTATTAGTTCATGTTATTAGTTTAATTCTTTTCTGTTTTTCAGTCATTTTACTCTAAGACTCAAGTCTTAAGTCCACCTTTTTATTTCCTGTTATGTTATTCTGAAGGGACTTGTCCCAGAATAAATAAAGAATTATTATTATTATTATTAAATATAAACAAAGTCTGGATTAAGGTCATAACCAAGAAAATCTCGAGAATTATGGGTGTTGCAGTACTTATGGCGGGGAATTTGTTACAAAATATTTTAGGTATTATAAAATATTGTATCATATATTCTTACTGTATTTTTCATGTACTTTAATGTAAAATTTTGTTCATTTTTGCTATTGTACTTATTTCTAAAAGGGCATTATGCTCATGTTAATAAGGTTTTTAATTGGATGGTCAGGAAAATTATAGCATTTTAGGATTTTTTTTTATTGAATCATATTGTTTTAGTGGAATTTTGTGTCAGATAGTGTTGATGATTGGGTGTATGATATTTTTGGCAACACTAACCTACTGGTGGTGGGGTTGTAGGAAAAAATAATTTATGAGGCGGTCAGAATAGGTAAGTTCTGTTTAGTATCAGTTATATATATATATATATATATATATATATATATATATATATATATATATATATATATATATATTTTATATATATATATATATATATATATAATATATATATATATATATATATATAGTATATATATAAATATATATATATATATATAATATATATATATATAATATATATATATATATATATATATAATAGTATATATATATATATATGTATGTGTATATATATATATATGTATGTGTGTGTGTGTATCATGTAATTTACATGTTTTTAAAGAGTTGTTACCCACTTTTTAATGTTGGAAGGATGGTAGATAATAGCTGAATATCAACAACAAAAATGTATCTATTTTTCACGTTTTGAATATAAATTAACAAAAAATAAAAATAGAAATGTCGAAAGTACCCAGAATCATGTGAATATCTAGATATATTAATCCATTAGCAATACATAATCATCCTTTTAGTAAATATGTTTGTAAAATTACACATTTTAGCCTATAAGTCATTGAATCGACTGATTAATTAATTGCTTGTTATCATGTATTGTCCCACTCAAGAACATATTGTTTCTTTAGGTTGTTTGCATTTTGAATATCTTATTACCTACAAATATTTAATTAAATTCAGAAGCAGTAATTGTTGAGGGGTTTCCAGAATGTACATAATTTTGTGCTGCAACCATATTTGAATAAATAATGTACAGTGTATGGAATTTGTATTTCTTTTCATTTAATAAGTATATATTTTTCACAACTATTAATTTAGATAATTCTTCTTAACTAATAACTTTCCAAAAGAGATTCCCATAAAGCAAAATCACTAACAAGAAAACCAGTAAGTATATTGTTTTTTAAAATATCTGATTAATAATGTAATTTTATTTTTTTTTGTTTGGCATGACCCTCCTTGGAGACCCTTGGGTTGCACATTGTAGTTCCTTAAGATTCTGTACCGTGATTCTTGATGATATTTTATAGGGTATATGATGATATTTTATAGGGTATATGATGATATTTTATAGGGTATCACTCCCCAAGCCTATTTGGTTGAAGGGTCTCGCATATCCAGGGTAAAGTTGTGAGTGTATCCCATTTAATTACATGCTTGGAAAAGTCCTGCTGGGATTGGGATTTGAAGTTTTGTGACTAGTGTGCTAACCACAAAGCCACGGGCTCTACTAGTTGGAATGTAAAATTATTAGATCATTTAGTGTCAAAAGTATTTGGAAATTGTAATATCCTGTTGTTCAATGGTTTTAAATGTTCATATTCTCTCTAATCTTTGACATAATTTTATGTACTAAACTATTCTTCTACATTATATAGCTGATACTCAAACTTGGAAAGAAACATTTTTATAATAAAATAAATATCATAAAATTGTATCAAAATAAAAAATTAAGGATTGAACAGTGGTTTCGAATAATGTTTAAAGAGAAATGGTTGAAATGTTGAAAAAAAAATTATCAAGAGATATGTGGATGTCTGATTACAGTATGAAGGATTTACCAGCCTTTATGGTTATCCACCCCTTGGAGCTTATTAAGTGGATCTGGTTTCACCAGTGTTTTATAAAGGTGGATTTTAGTTTTATTGGACAGGAACTTGCTTTTGAACTGGTCATACGTTCCAAGACACCTTTTGGCTGCAGTGGTCCTTCTGCCTTCCTATCTCCTGGGATAGATCATTCTTAGAATTTAGCTTTGCTCCCAAATATATAATGGAATTCACTCTTTAAAATTTGTATTGTTGAACTTCCAGGTAGGTTTCCTGATTTTTTACCTCCATGCATGTATTTCGTTTTTTTCATTGACCACCAATCCAAACACACAGGGAAAACTTTCCAAATCTATAAAGGTTTCCATTAGAGCTCTCTATGAATTACTTTCCATATTAAAAATGTCTATGAATCCAAGAATCTTGACTATAATGCATTCTTTGAGGAGAAGACACCATACTTTAACATAAAAGAATTAATGTAATGTCTTGTCTCACTCCACTGTCAGCATTGAATGTACCAGACAGGTCTGATCCCATATTAACAACATACTTGGGTATTTTTGTAATCATTTTTACAAGTCTAATGAGCTTTATGGAATCTCTAATCCCTCCATTATTTTGCATAGTTTTAATATATTAACAGTGTCTAAAACTTACCTCAAGTGTATCAATAAATGGTCACTGACCTCTTGAATTGGGCATATTTTTCCAGAATAGTCCCAATCGTAAAGATTTGGTCTGTTAGGTCCCATCCTTCTGTAATATGTTTGATATGGACCAAGCTCTCTTTAAGTAAAGGGTACAAGTTTATTTGATACATTATTTTAGAGCACTTTGAATTAATAGTTATGAACTATTTATGGGTCGTTGGTCCATTCTGTTTTGGCCTCGTTTTTTGTGGAGTGGGTTTATCATTCCTAGGTTCCCTTTTTCATCTATTTGCTCTTTAATTCATATTAGAAGAATAATGTTTTTAAAAGCTTTAATATTTTTTTTAGATGTAATATTTAAAAACTCTTCCCTTAAACTATATATGCCAGGGAATTTGCACTTTTTTAGTTTATGAATGGCTTGTCCTATATACTCCTCATCAGGAGATTTCAAGTGTTCTACTTTTTTTTTATTAGCTCCAAAACTAAATTAATAATAGCACTTGTTGAAATAAAATTTCAGGACTTGAATTGACTGTGTATCTGTTTTAGCAACCCCTGAAATATTACATTTCAGAATAAAATCTTCCTGTATATAATGAATAATGATACTGGAAAGGTGATTAAAACTAGAACCATATAATATTATTTAAAAGAATAATTTATTGGGTGATATTTAAATATTTTTACATTTTCTAAATTTTGAAGTAATAAATATAAATAATTACATTTAGGAAAATCCATTTACATTATTACATTTACAAACTGTTATGGTTTTTCATAACAATAAATATAGAAATCTTTATATTACAATGTTTCTACAAATTTATTCATTTCAACATGTCAAGTTGATTTATAAATGCAGAATATATATAAAACATTCAAACAACATTAGTATGATAATTGCTTTAGTATATTCATAAATAAATAACATACTTATGTTTCATTTGAAAATCTCAGTTATTATTATTTCCATCAATATCCTCTTAAGTAATTTTTCCTGACAAACATGTCTGTTTATAAATGAATATCAATTCAACTACTCATAGATAGTCAAGCAAGTTAACACATTTTAAAAATAACTATTCTGTAAACTATTTAAACAAAAATATTATGAATAATTTGAAAATTATATTGTCCTCAGCCCTTTTTCATTACTAGTAAAGATAAGATCTAACATGCTATAATTATAAATTTAAAAAAGTACCTTCCTAAAAAAAACTAAGTCATAAACAAGTGAGAAGTTGAAGTGAAAAAAGTTGAAAATCAAAAAAGGTATGAAGATAACATATAAATCATTATTCAAGAGAAACTTATTGAACCATAAAATCTTTAAAAAAAAAAAAAAAAAACTCTTAAAATTTATATGCAGTCATCACATTTAAAAATATTTATAAAATAAAAATATATAAATATATATAGTAAAACAGGGCTTAGAAATCTGTAGTAATCAGTTCTTCTTGAATACTGTTAGATCTTTGTAATTTAGCTAATAATGAAGAAAGTCCTTGCAATGAACTTGATTCTTCACTGCGAGCTAGATGATATTTTTCACTGAAATCCTACAAATGAATCAAAACACTATTAATAGGTACTTGAGAATGTTATAAAGTAATGCATATGATTAATATTTAAGAAAAATAAATTGAAAACATTACATAAACTAATAAGTTAACTACCTTCTGTGTTTTACCTTTACAACTTTACCTGAGCTTTCTTATTTTAAGGTAATATAATTTCTGTATTTATCTACTCTTATTTTGTATATTTTATTAAGTTTCATCAGATCTAAATCTATTCTATTTATATATCTAAACATTATTTTTTAAATATAAAATCCTTGTGACTCTGGGGTAACATTACTAAAAAGTTTGTAATAACTCAGATATGGTCAAATAAACTAACAAGCACATTTTTTACTGATTTTGTGAGCATAAACAAACTGATTTCTTTTTATTAAGTTGATCACTGAGTTGCTACCAAAACTGAAATAATTTATATTTGAAAAAATGCTTAATTTTTTTTAAATCAGTGGAATCGATGTTATCAATTCACTTATACTGAAATGATAACAAATATTAAATTCAGTAACATAATATGTACTCATTATTGTAGAAAATAACTATAAAACTCCGATTTATTTTTAAACATTTTATATTACCAATACCCACTAATTAATTTAATAAATAAAAGGCTTAGCTAATGCAAATTTTGATTTCAATACCTCCAATCTCTGGTAGCACAATTCTATTCTCTGACTATCATCTTACCCCAAATCCCTAAAATCAGTCTTAACACAATTCTTTTTCCTATGCCTCAATTTATCTCTCAGTTCCATGTAGTGACCCTTCTCAAATTCTTCAATGGACTCATCCCTTCTTGCAAAAAAAAAAGCGATATTTATTCTTGAAAACCTTGAGACATTGTTCTTCTTTCAAAGTCAGCAACTATATTTCAAACCCGCAAAGACCAGTAAGAAGGGTAATAGTTTTGTATACTTCAACTTTCGTTTAGATATCTTTTTGTCATGACAAAAGTCATCAGCTATATAATTTGGCAATAGAAAAATAGCAAACATTTGCTGTCTTTAAACAACATAATTTTATCTTGAATTTAATTTTTTTTTAATTTCATAGATCCTCAATACAAAAATTTCTCTACCTATTCAAACATACACCTTGATAACAAAAGCACCTATATTGTGACGGTTTTTACAGTTAACCATATATGTTGTCTTATCGTAATAAAATTCTATTAGTATAGTAATTTTAATGGCTTTTACTGATTTTTAAGGAATGTTATACATTGGGATTTATGTGGAATGTAGATGGGGGTTAGGCATTATTTTGACAATACATTAAAACAGTTTTCCTAAAAAAAGAAAAATATTTTCAAGGGGGTCAAGAAGAGTCAAGCTTTGACTAACTTTTTTTTGTATCATCATGATTAAGTTCATTTATGGACAATACTTTGGATTGAAAATTGAAAAATAGAAAATGCCATTAAATTAGGCTAATTACAAGTTTGAGTCCTTTCTATAAATGTATAATTGATTTTAACAGCCCTAATAAGAACATTGTCTTGTGGAAACGCTTGCCAAACAGAAGTATAGTTTTATAAAAAATTTAACATAATGTTCAAAAGGAGCATTTTGGTAAATTCATGGAAGAGGCACATTGCCCAAAATCTAGAGGACTACAGTGGGAAGAAATAAAAATGAAGAATGCAGAAGGGTAGACATCACTACGAGGACAACCCAATTCTGGTGTAAAAATGAAGAGTCTACTTATATGAAACCACTCCACTAATGAAAATGAACATTTCACTCTGAAATTTCTTTTAATTACATATCAATTAAATTATGGTACTAAGTATTATTCTTTCTTATGTGATTCTTGATAAAATGCATTAATAATTGTTTATAATTAAAAATAGAAATGTTATAAAATAAATAGGAATATTATACTATTTTATTATTCAATAAAAAAAGTAATATTTTTGAAAACAGAGCAGATAATAATACAACCTTCATTCTACTGCCAAGAAATACAGCTCTTTCTCTTCTTTTAATCATATATTCTGATGGCAACAGCCATCTATGTTCATGACATTCTTCGGCACTGGGGCGCTTACTAAAACAAATTTGGTGCAAGTTTGAATAAAAAAAAAAAAAAGATCTTCAGATACTTATATTGATATATTATATTTATAATATTTATATTAATAAGTCATATAAACTATATATAAATAAAAAATGAATTTAAAATTTGTCTTGCTTACTGAATTAATTAACTGGTTTGATATCTTAACAACATAAAATTTAATTAAAACAATATTAATTCTTAAAATTACATTTTTCAAGTAATAGCTATTTATGATTTAATATTTTCTTACTGGGGAGCACGTTTAAATAAAAGCATAAGGAATCTTGTTGCTTCTTGTGTTAACTCCTTATATAAGTATTCAAATCTGTATCGCACAAAATTTATGTTTTGTCTAGTTTCACCAACACTTTCACCAAGGAAAGGGGACACTCCAGATAACATTACATAAGTCAGAACACCAACTGACCAAATATCAGATTGAGGATAAGCTGGTTCCTGGCAGAGTACTTCTGGTGCTGTGAAAGAAATATGATCGGTTATTTAATGCATAATAATAATACTATAGACTTAGTGAACCTTAAGGTTGCATGCAGATCAAATACAAAATTTATTTTCATTTTTACAGTTTTACTAGTTGAGTTAGTAAACCAATCTTATTAGAAAGCAATAAATGTTTCTTGATTCTTAGAAATCAACTTCATCAAAAAATATTTTGTAGATACTTTTTTTTTTTTTTTAACTATATTTATAATTAATCTCTTGTCTTTTTCATACATTAAGATTGCCTATTAATAATATTATAACAAAAAATAAACTATGATGATTCCTGCTTTGCTAATTATTTAATAAAAATTAGCAAATAATTTGGACTGTCTATTTGATAAAAATTTTGTACCTGTGGTTAGATAGAAGAGTTGAAGCATAATCTAATGGATTTAGAAAAATTATGGGTGAAGAACACTGTTTACTATGTAAAAAATTGGACTTTCACACACAGAGGACTGAACATCCTCATACCCCGTGCCAAGTCCAGTCCCCTATCAACACTCCTGACCACAAAACATATTCCTTATCCACACCCTTTTCCCAACCAAGATCTATCTAGCATATAATCTATCCTGAACTCCTTTTTCTCAGATCTTGCAGAAAACATTAAACCTCTTGTCACCCTCCTCACTAGAATCCTTTCCGAAATCCCATTTAATCTCCCATGATGAATGTAAGACCCCTGAATTATGTAATGCTAATGGCCTACATAACCACAGTGAGAAACTCGACATATTTCTACACGTAGATGTCATGACAGACACATATATGTTGCATTACTGACTGAAACCCACTTCACTCAGCGATCAAAATTTTATATACAAGACTGCATCATTTATAGATCAGACCACCCTGACAACGCTTCCCATGCCAGATCATGCATTCTTATCCATAAATCCCTATCACATTCCCTTATTCCTTCTACTCCAACTGACACCATACAATCAACCTCTATAATCATTTCAACTCGTCCTTTCCATGTTACCTTTTCAGCTGTATACTGTCCTCCTAATAAATCCCTTTGCTATATCCAACCCTAACCCTATTTGGATCACTAGGACCGCGCTTCATTGCTGGAGGAGACTATAACACCAAACTCCAGCAATGAGGTTGTCGAACATCCAACCCCCATGGCAATATCTTCTCAAGCGTCTAAATCTCTAATTGTTACTATCCTCTCACCCATGAACCCCACTTATTGGCCTACATTTCTCCAAAAACGTCCTGATATCCTGGATATATTTGTCTCCTCTCAGATATCCTTCTCCCAAACTATTAAAACCCTGAATGACCTTTCATCAGATCACAGTCCAGTTCTGCTTTCCTTGCATTTGAGCTTTGTTTCTAAACTCCTCCCCCTCCCTCCCCCCCATCCCCTCATTAATTACAGGACTGTGACGGATTTTTTTTTTTTTCTTTTAACTTCTTTATTTAAATCAAAATACATATATTTTACATGTATGCAAGTAGAAGTCACTATCCCACTAAGGCAAGCCCGTGTGTGGGAAAGGAGTTCACCTGCGGCAATACAGTAAAAGTACAATAACAAACAGTAACACAGTGCACAGAAACAATACAAAATTACTTAAAACGAATAAATCATGAAACATTAACATTTGTATAGTGCTCTAATTTAAAAATGTCATGAATTGTTAATATTAATGCAACAGCAATGATTATTAAATGATCATTAATTAATATTGTTAGAATAAAATCAAACAATAAAGGAATTTTTACCTGAAAATTCAACAGATCCTAGGGATTTCACAACGTTTCCCAATTTACTAACTTTTTGGGCACATCCAAAATCCACCAACTTGACTTGGAGACTGTGTAATGAAGCAATAACAACATTATCAGGCTGAAGATCAAGATGACAATATCCTCTCCAATGGAGATATTGCAACCCATCTAGTATCTAATAAAAAAAAGTGTCATTATTTAATATATAATTGCTATCACTAGTAAAAAGAAGAGATTTATTTTAAATTCTCATATATTAATATGTAAACTTAGTTATGTTTGTATATAATATAAGTGTTATTATGAAATAAAGATATTTTAAATTATGTGTACATATAAAAGAGTAGTCTGATTATATGAAATTGATCTATTGCATATAGCAGATTGACAACTTAAACTTGAAGAAGGCACTTTGAAGATTGAAGAACTTTTTAGAAAGATCTGCATCTTTACATACCAGCAAAAGTGGCACAATAAATGGGACACCTTAATGTTTTTATATGGCACTTTTCTTTATAAGCTGTCACGTAATTGCTAATTTCTGAAAAAGTGTAGATTTCCATTTCATTTATTTCAATTCTTTATCATGTTCCTGATGATGATGTGGTGTTTTATATCTTCGGTATCAGAACCTACCCTGGTTGTCACCCACAATATTTTATGTTTTATTATTACTTTTTTTCAATTAAATAATGATAAACATTGAATTGAGAGATATATTTTCAAAAGGACATTTCTTATGGAATTGATATTGAGTTGTGTCACATGAAATGTCCGTTTTCAAGTTAAAGGATTTTTATTAAAAATACGATATGAAAACAAGATAATTTTAATTTTATAAGTATTTATCTTCTTTTTCTGCACATTTTTCCCAACGTGACACCAACTTTTTTATCTCCGAACTGAAAAATTCTGAGCTTTGAAGTGAAACAAAATCTGAAAACGCACTTTTCACTTGATCATCATTTTCGAAAAGTTTTCCTTTGACGAAGTTGTCTAAATTCCTGAACAGGTGGTAATCTGTTGGAGACAAGTCGGGAGAATATGGTGAGTGCGGAAGAACTTCGTAGCCCAGTTCTTTCAATTTTTGTGCGGTATGTTTTGAAACATGGGGTCTAGCGTTGTCGTGTAAGAGTATAGGACCCTTCTGATTTACCAACCCAGGTTGTTTTTTTAATAATTTTGTGTGCATTTGGTCAATTTCATTGCAGTAGGTTGTAGAGATAATGGTTTTGCTTCTAGGTAAAAAGGAATTATCCCAGCCATGGACCACCATACTGTAACCATCAATTTTTTGGGATGCAAATTCGGTTTTGGCATTTGCCCCGGGGTTTCGTCGATGTTCAACCACTGCCCTGACCGACGCTGATTGTCATATGCGATCCATTTTTCATCGCAGGTAATTATTCATTAAAGGAAAGGCTCGGTTTTTTGCCTCGCAAGCAAAGAAATGCAGGTCTCAAGGCGTTTCAATTGCTGCCGCTCAGTGAGATCATGAGGTACCCATGTATCGAGCTTTTTTACTTTTTCAATACACTTTTAATTTAAGTTATGGCTTTTAATAAATATTTTTACTAATTCCATCCTTGAAATTCTGTAATTGATTTTAGGACTTCCATCTACTTCTTTCCTTTTTTTGTTTCTGCTGTCTTTTTTCTTGGATTCTCAGTATCTCTTGGATTTTTTTATTTATTTTTTATTCTTGCTCTTTTTATTATTATTCTCCAATAAATATTTGTTTTTTCATAAATTTTCATAAATGTAAAAAAAAAAAAAAGACATCTCTAGTCAAGCCAGTCTATTCTTTTCAATTTCAATTCTCTTCTTTTGTTATTTCATATGCAGCATTTGCTCTTATAAATAAATAAATATATATATACATACTCACAATGGGATTTTCCTTAGATGCTTATTTTTCATATACTCAATTATCTTTTTAAATGGCTTAAAATAAATTACTTCTTCTTCTTCTTCTTTTGCTTCTCCCTGTTGTGCCGTATCAGCGTAGGGGAGCGTTCAGCCACCGGCTCCAATCCTCTCTATTCCCAGCTAGGTTCCTGGCCTGGCGGAGATCTTTCCCTCTTCCTCTGCAAAGCCTGTCCACGTACTCCAGGTAGGACATCCTTGGTCGCCCCCGAGGCCTTCTCCCATCTGGCACGTAATCCATAGTTTTTAGAGGATCTCTGTGATCCTCCATTCTAATAACGTGGCCGAACCACTTCAGCTGGCGGGTTTGCAGAATTTCCTTTAATGGCGCAACCTCCAGTTCCTGGCGTATCCGCTCATTCCTGACACGATCTCTTCTTGTCTTTCCGACTATTCTTCGCAGGAACTTCATTTCAGCAGCTGTGACTCTGCTCTCCTGCCTGTCCGTCAATATCCAGCTTTCAGCTCCATATAGTAGTATAGGCAAATATACTGACTTGAAGATATGGAGCTTAACACCTCTACCCACCTCTCGCTTCCCTACTACAGTATTGCATATCTGATAGTAGACTGCATTTGCCTTCATGATTCTATTTGATATTTCAGAGTCTACTTTCCCAGATTTTTCTATTACTGTGCCGAGGTAGGTGAAATCCGTAACCACTTCCATTTCCTCTCCGTTACAGTATATATGGACATCTTCCGCTTGCCTTCCCACTTGTAGAATCTTGCTTTTGCTGGTATTGATTTTCATTCCCTTTCGGCTAAGCTCTTCATGCCATTCAGTCACCGCTTGCTGTAATTTATCTACGTTGTCCGCCACAAGAACAATGTCGTCCGCGTAGAGGAGAAGTTGAATCACTACTGGGCGAAGGTTTCTACGGCCCAGGAAGGTCCTCTCCGTTCTTCTTTTACATATGGTGGCCACTTCATCCATGTAGAGCAAGAATAACAAAGGGCTTAAACAGTCCCCTTGTTTGACCCCCCTTGCTATGCTAAAGACATCCGACTCCTGTCCGTTCAGCCTTACTACTCCTTTTGGTTCTTGATATATAGATTTAATGGCTTCCGCCAAGCTCCTTGGGACATTCTTAACTCTGAGAGCCTCCCATATTTCATTTCTTGGAACGGAGTCAAACGCTGCTTTGAGGTCAAGGAAGGCGAGATACATACTTCTGTCTCTATCCCAAGATTTCTGGAGAACATTTCGCAAAGAGAAAATGTGGTCCTGGGTTTGCCGTCTTGGTCTGAACCCGGCTTGTTCTTCTCCGATTAGGTGCTCCACTAGGGGTCTTACCCTTCCCTCCAGAATAGCCGTATAAAGTTTGTAGACTGTTGGTGATAGGCATATAGGGCGATAATTCGAGCATTCTGCCTGGGACCCTTTCTTGTGTATCGGAATGATAACGTTGTATTCCCATTCCGTAGGGATCCTCTTCTCATCCCAAGCTTTTTGGAAAAGAACTTGTAGGGCTCTGACTAACTCTGGGCCTCCGGCCTTGATATATTCTGCCACTATGTTGTCTCGACCCGGTGCTTTTCCTGTCTTCATTCTCGATATTGCCAATTCAATTTCCTCCTCATCTATCACGTCATTAAAATCAATCTCATTCCACGGTTCTTCCTGGTTCACTGGATAGGTATTATCTGCCCGAAATTGCTTCTCGTAATGTTTGCACCAAACATCCAGAATAGCCTTATCCTCCGTGATCACTCTCCCATGCTCATTCTTTATATTTCTTACTGGCTTACTTTTTTGGCCTCTTAAAGCTTTAATCTTCTTCCAAAACTGCTTGATGTTATCTCCATGGTCTTGGTTCAGCTTTTCTCCAAATTCTTCCCATGACTTCTGTTTAGCTCTTCTCACTTCTTCCTTCGTTCTGTTGCGGACCCCTACATATACCTGCCATTTCTCTGATGTTTTATTTTTGCAGTAGTCCTTCCATGCAATTTTCTTTTCTTTGATTTGTGCCCTAAGCTCTTCAGTCCACCAAGAAGTTCGCTTGCCCTTTGTGGATATTCTTTTTACTCCGCACGCTAGAGATGCTGCCTGCAGTATACTATCTTTTATGTGACTCCACAAGATATCTAGGGTAGCATCCGCGTTTAATTCTTGAAGCCTTCTTTTCAATTCTTCCCTGTATTCTTCAGTAAAATAAATTACAATAGGTTTAAATTGTCCTAATCAAAGTAAATTATATGTTCCTCATTAGGTTTGATATCTTTAAGATAGAAATTTAAATAAATAAATCTTCTAAATAATTAATTACATTTTAATAATAAATTAATCTTCTGAAAAGCAACAAATATATACATACATACATACATACATACACCTATATATATATATATATATATATATATATATATATATATATAAAATCATTCATTACTCATGATACGCTAATAATGTACCTGTGTAACAATAGTAGCTACCATCTGTTCAGTATATTCATGCCTGTTTGCAAGGAAAGTAACAACGTCTGCTCCTTGTAGTTTTTCCAATATAAAAACACAATAAGGGTCATCAAGAGGCCTAAAAATAGAAATACAAATTTGAATACATACAAAATAGACCAGCATTCAGTAAAAAAAGATTTATCATGATTCATAGAGTTTTTATATTATAAGTATTGGGTTGTTTCACATGAAATGTCTGTTTTTATAGTTTCTGAAATAGATAAAGGATTTTGCAGGTCTCTGTTGTTTTCTTCCGAATGTTTAAATATTTAAAGTAAACAGTTACTAATCCTCTACCTTTGTATTATAAACATTAGCTTCCCAAATCAATTACCAACTTTTTAGTATACCTCCAAATATGAACATGGAAACACGTGATTTTCGAGTAATATTTTTGTACTAGTTTAAACTCGACCATTCAGCGGCTGAGGCCGCTAGAAATATTTGCAAGGCGTATGGAGAAGAGTGTATTAATGAACGGACCGTTCGCCATTGGTTTGCTAAGTTTTCAGCTGGGGATACTGACTTGAAAAACTTGCCCCGAGGAAGATCTCCGTCCATAATAGACAAAGATGTCCTCAAACATACAGTAGAAGGAAACCCCTGCAAAACAGTTAAAAGACTCTCAGCAAAACTAAATGCAAGTGCATCTACCGTTTCCAGACATTTAAAGTGTATTGGGAAAGTAAAAAAGCTCGATACATGGGTACCTCATGATCTCAATGAGCGGCAGCAAGACCCCATGTTTCAAAACATACCGTGCAAAAATTGAAAAACTGGGCTACAAAGTTCTTCCGCACCCACCATATTCTCCCGACTTGTCTCCAACAGATTACCACCTGTTCAGGAACATAAACAACTTCGTCAAAGGAAAACTTTTTGAAAATGATGTTCAAGTGAAAAGTGCGTTTTCAGATTTTGTTTCACTTCAAAGCTCAGAGTTTTTCAGTTCGGGGATAAAAAAGTTGGTGCCACGTTGGGAAAAATGTGTAGAAAAAGAGGGTATATACATCTGTTCAGTATATTCATGCCTGTTTGCAAGGAAAGTAACAACGTCTGCTCCTTGTAGTTTTTCCAATATAAAAACACAATAAGGGTCATCAAGAGGCCTAAAAATAGAAATACAAATTTGAATACATACAAAATAGACCAGCATTCAGTAAAAAAAGATTTATCATGATTCATAGAGTTTTTATATTATAAGTATTGGGTTGTTTCACATGAAATGTCTGTTTTTATAGTTTCTGAAATAGATAAAGGATTTTGCAGGTCTCTGTTGTTTTCTTCCGAATGTTTAAATATTTAAAGTAAACAGTTACTAATCCTCTACCTTTGTATTATAAACATTAGCTTCCCAAATCAATTACCAACTTTTTAGTATACCTCCAAATATGAACATGGAAACACGTGATTTTCGAGTAATATTTTTGTACTAGTTTAAACTCGACCATTCAGCGGCTGAGGCCGCTAGAAATATTTGCAAGGCGTATGGAGAAGAGTGTATTAATGAACGGACCGTTCGCCATTGGTTTGCTAAGTTTTCAGCTGGGGATACTGACTTGAAAAACTTGCCCCGAGGAAGATCTCCGTCCATAATAGACAAAGATGTCCTCAAACATACAGTAGAAGGAAACCCCTGCAAAACAGTTAAAAGACTCTCAGCAAAACTAAATGCAAGTGCATCTACCGTTTCCAGACATTTAAAGTGTATTGGGAAAGTAAAAAAGCTCGATACATGGGTACCTCATGATCTCAATGAGCGGCAGCAAGACCCCATGTTTCAAAACATACCGTGCAAAAATTGAAAGAACTGGGCTACAAAGTTCTTCCGCACCCACCATATTCTCCCGACTTGTCTCCAACAGATTACCACCTGTTCAGGAACATAAACAACTTCGTCAAAGGAAAACTTTTTGAAAATGATGTTCAAGTGAAAAGTGCGTTTTCAGATTTTGTTTCACTTCAAAGCTCAGAGTTTTTCAGTTCGGGGATAAAAAAGTTGGTGCCACGTTGGGAAAAATGTGTAGAAAAAGAGGGTAAATACTTCGAATAAAATTATCTTGTTTTCATATCGTATTTTTAATAAAAATCCTTTATCTTGAAAACAGACATTTCATGTGACACAACCCAATAAAAGTGATTTAGGTATAGATTGCAAAACTCAACTAGTGATATCTGATTAACTCAACCGCAACAAAAACCCAGATAAGAGATCTTGGTGTTGGATCCTGAATCTGCAATAAGACTTCCTAAAACGACTTTACATCTCAGGACATTAACATGGGAGGATGAATTACAGTTGTAGTCTTAGCCCGCTTGCTATGAACGCACCTAGTTTAACAACCACAGATGACCAGAAACAAGTTAAAAATAAGTACAAATTCGCGTCTCGGTGCCTCATGATATGGTTTTTTAACATGACAGTAATTTCCTGCCCTCTCCTCCTGGCCCCAGAAACCCCTCACAATCTTAAAATTGGCATTTCGCAAATAATGAGCTTAAAGAACAGAAGATGTATAATGTATCACGGAGAATAATGAACATTATTTGATTTCTATGTAAGTATTTGAATTAATAACTTCTTGTTTTAAATGTTATGATAGTTTTATCTATTTAATGTCCTTTTTTGCTACTGTGGCTATCTGACGATATTAAAGTGGAAGCCTTAAATTTTTCTTATCCAGGTTTAATTAGGATGGGTATCGTCAATGAGTACCTTACTTATCACAGGCTCTGGACCACCATTTTATGTTCCTTCTAAAGGATGGCATAATGAATGATTTTTCAATCCCATTAAAAAAACTCTAGAACCGTCTTCCAGGTTCAATATTAAATTTTAGTAATTCATTTTTTCGAAGGTTGAAGTAAACTACTAGAGCTAGGTTATTTTTTCTTCATCTCCTATAATAGGCTTTATTATTAGGATATGATATGTCTAAGGATTTTTACATTTATGCTATCATTTTTATTCACCTGGGAGGCAAGGTTTATAAAGTCAGGTTCATAAAAAACATTAAAAGCCTCTGATTTTTAATTTGTTTTTTGGGGGCCTCCGATCTTTAGATTGTGCTGCATATGCTTAGTTTTATTGTCATTTACAAGTTTTATTGTCATTTTATATGTATATAAGCCAAAGGCAATAGTTCTTTGCAGGGCTACAAAGGCAATCTTGGTGCTGTCTAAAATGGATGGACATAGAAAAGAGTAGAATCTCAAAGCATATACTTACAAAACATCCTACAGGACAAAGATGGGTGAATGATTTCAAGGGCCAATAAGTTATTTAGATGTATATTTAATTAATTCATTTATATTGGTATAAATCAATACAAGTTAAAAGTAAGTAACTTATAGTAAAACTTACATATATGCTTCTAACAATGTAGCTATTCGTTCATGTCTCAATGTTCTTAAAGCTTCAAACTCCGATGCAACTTTTTCTTTAGAAGTTTCACAGTTATCCAAAAATTTTGCTGTTACCATCTGGTCATTAGTCTTATCAATACCTTTTACCACAATTGAAAACCTTCCTCTGAAATAATTTAAAAACTTTAGCATATAAAAGCCTGTATCAATAGATTTAATATAAATCATTCAGGCTATAAGGAAAATATCATGAAAGCCAAAGCCTATTTCAAGCAGAATATTTTACATCCATTTTGGCATGACAGTGCCCACAAACACATAGCAGTAAATTACTTTAAAATACATGAAGTTCTTCAGATTTATTTTTTTATAAGAAGTAACAAGAAACATAATCTCTCCCCTCCCCTCCCTGACTTCCTTCCATTGTTAATATGGTGAAACAAATTTTTCATTTTTTTTAAAACTATTTTTACAAATTTTGAATGATGATGTTTTTGTACAAACAGTAATAAACTGATCTTGAAATATTAGAATAAAAATAATCAGAATTGGTTTAAATTTTAAATTATTTTTAATCATAAGTAAGGCAAAATAAATACATACCTATTTATTTCAGAAATGAACTGGTATTTACTGAATGGACTTTGTTTAGTCCATTGCACAGGATTTCTTTCAATGGAGTAATCGAGAAATGGTGTTTTAGGCTTACTTACATCATCGGTCATTTCACTCATAGCTTGCAGATGTTTCATTGTTTTTGGTAAATTAATAGGATCACATCCTGAAATTTAAAAAAATAAATAAATAAATAAAATAAAATAAATCAAAATTATTAAAGTTTTTACCCATGGATAAAATATATAGTTTGATAAAAAAATGTATAATCTAGACCAGGAGTCTCCTAACCCTATTTTATCAACAGGCACATTTATATACTATCTGTGAGGTCATGAATACCATGTTTTTAAGCTATAGATCGTGGATGTTGGATAAATTAAATAATGATCAGACTTAAATGATGTGCCATTTTCTCTGTTTTCACCAAAGAAACTTTTTGGGAGGAAGGAAGAGATAAAAAAATTCATCTAAGTTTTTCAATTCTCATTAGCTAAAATGAACTATTTCAATTTAACCTTAAGAAAAAAAAATTATACCTCTACAATCCATGAAGGATCTTTGGTTCAGTGCGTATAGAGATTTGTACTATTTTGAGGCTATCAGATGTGTAAGGAGGTGATTAGGCTAAGATTTTGCTCATGTTTTACCCCCATTTTAGGTATCCACTTCATAGAGTCTGGATTTGCCCCAAGAGGGTATTCCTACCCCTGGGTTGCCCCACATTTGAACCTGGGAACGGGAGAACAATAGACTGTTGCTCTGTTCACAAGACCACACATCTTCCTAAATTTAACCTAAAGCCTTTTAAACAATTTTGATCGAAAATCTTAATTGAAATTATACTTCACTAAATTTCATAACACACTGTTTAAGACACAGATAAGATTATCCTGATAACACATTCCACCCAGGCTCTAGTAAGCTACTGAAATTCAAAACCTTTAACCATCCATCCCTCAATTTTCCATTTGGCCAATAAAATATATACATTCTTAAGTTACCAAATCTTTGCCCACCCTTACCTATTAGCTCATATCTGTCATACCATATTATTCTTCACTATCCTCCAAAGTATCTGAAAAGAAGGTGGCTATGGAGCCTCCTGATATAGAATAGTCATTGAAGAGCTACCAACCAGTAGCAATTCCATAATTTACTATCAAGACTTTTTTTATTCCTAGCATTGCATTTGCTTATTTATTTTATTGATGCTTAAATATAAAAAAAAAAAAATAAATAAAATAAAATGGGTGTGTGCAACACACAACTTTCACTTACCTCCATTGTTAGAATCAATTCAGGAAGTTATACATGAAGTTAGAGATGAAGAAAGTTTAAAGAATTACATTGAGTTTCATTGAAAGATTTATTTCACTAACATTAAATAAGCTAACAATAGAAATTATTGGAGTGAGTAAAAAAAAATGACCGTTTTGAGTTTTTTTTAATACTCAAGATATTTATTGACACTTCTTTCTCTTTCAGTTTCAAATTTTATTGTTATTGTTATTATTTTAGTCCTAATACTATATTAAATAATATTGTAAACATAATGCTTCCCTCTGAAACTCAGTGTTTGTTAGGCATTTCTTAACCAAAATGACACTAAGTTACGAAATTCAGGTCTTACTATTGGAAACAAAAATTTACAGCCGCCAAAACCACGTGATTACTACAGGAAATTGGAGAGGAACCTCACCTAAATGAATGGACTGTGAGTAGGTGGTTTGCTAAATCTGTAAGTGGTGATACAAGCTTACAAATGCAGTCAGGCTCGGGCTACCATTGGTTATGGACAGAGCAGAGAGTTGAAGATTATACGACAAAAAGCAATTGGATGATTTTCTCCCAACTGGGGAAAGTGAAAAGATCATGTAGAGAAGTTCTCCATGAGCTAACCCAGTAGCAAGCCGAACATCGCATGGAAACATGTCATTTGCTCCTCTAAAATCCAAGTGACTAATGTTTCTTAAAAATAATTGTCACCTGTGACAAAAGGTGGATTTACTGGTGTAATCCTAACACATTAAGACAATGGAGAGACCAAGGCCAGCCGGTTACTAAAATTGTTAATAATTGTTACCGGTCACTAAGAGAAGTCAATTTGAAAAAAGACCATGCTCTCTATTTTTTTTGGAACTTTGAAGGAGTAGTTCACCATAAGTTTGAGCTAGATGGGAGTTCTGTTGATTCAGTACTCTTTTCAGAACAGCTGCAATGGATGAACAAAGTTTTGGATACCTGGCTTTGGTAAATCAAAAGAAACTTTCATTCCAGCAAGACAACGCACCGCCACACACCTCTCAATATACAAAGCAGAACCTTGCTGAAATGAATGCCATTAAACTTCTACCACACCCAACATATAGCCCTGATCTTGCACCATCAGAATACTACCTCTTCAGAGCTATGGCTCACTTCCTTAAGGAGAAAACTTTTTGTACATTGGAGGAAGTCAAAATTCGAGTTGAAATTTTTTTCAATTCAAAACCCAGAGCTTGTTATCGGCAGGGAACAGCAACAACTTCTAGATGGCAACAAATCATTGAGCATAAAGGACTTCACTTTGATGCCGAAAACTTATTTGAGGTAAATAAAAAAATCAAGTTAATTTTAATACATAAAACGGTAATTTTTTTTTTTCTTCTCATCCCAATATTATATACAAAAATTACTTAGTTTTATCCGCTTTTCATCACTCTACACTACCTTCTACAACTTTATAACATTAACTTAATTATAACTTTACATAACATTATTTTCTAAAATATTTAGATTTCTAATGGTATATTATACCTCTATATTACTATTCTTATGTTCAGAAAAAAAAAATTTACCAATAGAAATATTTTTTCTCTTTTCTTGTTCAGTTGATTATTAAATTCTTTCAACTTGTATATTATTCTATTTTTTATTAATGCTAACGACATAAAACGTTAGTTAGTTGAAATAACATGTTAGTTATTTCGAATAAACAAAATTAAAGGTGCTTATGAGGAAGAAAATTTAAAATATCGGCATTTAAACCCTGGAAGACTATTTCAATCAGGATGTAACCAGATGATATTAAAGCCCATTACATTTTATATCTACATAGCTAGTTTAATCAAAACCATTAGAGCCGTTTTCAAGAAAATCATAAAAAGGTGCAAAATGCATGCAATAAAGTGGCTCTTCTCCTAAGTTTATTATGGTAAAAATGTTGCTTTAACATACGTTTCCAAAATACAAAATTTTAGTTTCATATAATATATTTTTTTCAAGCTAGAGTTGCCACATACACACAGCTCTTTTGAATGTGTATCACAAAAAACGTGTATTTCCGGTGAAAACTGAAATTAATATATATTTCATAAATAGGTAAGTGAATGTAGTGATTCATAAAACAAATTTCATCCATGAAACATGAAAAAATTACATTTCAACACCTGCCAAAGAAGTAATAGATTCATGTTAGAGTTCAATAAATTAATAAGATCTTTTTACAGAGGTACTGTTAACAGAAAATATAAATTATGAAGCTCTATATAATTTTAATTCCATGATGGATATCTTGACTTCCTTCTAACTCGGTTCTTCTATAAATAGTTAAGCACTCCCATATGCAGAAACAGAAAATTAATTGTAATTTTTTTAACTTAAAACAATTTCACAGAGTTTATTTAATATGTGGCTGGATCAATCAAAATTTTTTCATTTCCATACTTTATTTTTTTCATTACAAGTTTTTAACATTTACAGATTACATTGATTTAATTATTTTGTATTCTCTTAGTTTCTATTTGTCTGAAATTGTTTTCAAGATATTAAACTTAAATTATATTTATTTTTAATTCACTTTATTATGATTTACCTTCATCTAATGTTGTTATAATCTCTGAAGGAATTCCAAAGTCACCTGATCCAATGGTATTGTGTGCTGAGAGACGGAATATATAGGCTGATTCTGGTTTAAGATTTCTTACTAAATAAAATTCATGTTGTATCTTTGTTTTGATATTTTTCCACTCAAAACCATCTAAAAATATAAATAACATTAGTTAAAATACTTGTTTTAACAAAATAAATTATTTTTGAATAGAGGTAACTTTAAACTAGGAAAACTTTAAGTCAACCAGGATTTTAAATTGACATAGTTCAATACATTACATAAATAACTATACATAGAAATACATACAAAGTGATATTATTAGGCCCAATTATTTAAGATCTGAATCCTATTGAACATGCATGGGGTTAAGCAAGATGTTTATTTTAAGGTAAGAGAGTCATTAGAAGAGTGTGGCATAATTAAGTGGTGATACCGCACAGGAAAAAAAAAACAAAGAGAAATATGTAAACAGTTCTTTCAAAACATATTAAAGAAAACAAATTGGAAAACTATTATTTATTACTTCATTTAATTTTTTTTTTAATTTCAAATGTTTATTCACAACTGTCAGTAACATTGTTAATCACCAGAGAATGAGTGAATATATTAGAAATATGGCATGATAGGCATAAGGGAGAGCAGTGCCCTGGCATAATAATATTTATTTAAATTTATAATTTTTTATTTTCTTAGTTTATATTTGTCTAATATTGTTTTCAAGATATTAGAGGTAAATAGATTTGGGTTAAAGGGCATAGATAATTTTCTGAAAATAGAATTTTAGTAAAAAAATGATTTTTATTTTAAATGATGAGGTGAATATAAAATTCCACCAAACACAGACAATTAGGGATGTAAATTTGTTTTTATGATATGAAAATGGCCCATAAAAAAAAAAAAAAAAAATTGGGGGCCAATAAGGATCATGCTGATTCAAAAATGGAACAGCTGGCATAATGTCTCACTGACTATCACTCCATTCCTTTATTCCTTTTTTCACTTGAATGTTTATGTACATATAAATAAATATTATTAAGGCCATATGTAGTGGCTCAAGAATACAAAATATGTTGAATAATTTAATTTGAGTTCCCTGCCTTTAAAAAAAAAATGCATCTTAGGAATTAGTTAAGTGATTACTCTATCAGTTTTGCACACTTGCATATAGTTTAGAATTATTTGATTTTAGAGCCAATGGAATACCGGCTGTTAATCTTGGGATTTCACATTGACTGTTTTTGTATGTAATGATTGTCGGTGACTTTCTTAAAAGAATTTTGTTCTCTTTTAATATATAGGAATAAATTTTCACCCTTTGAAAAATGTTTCAAGAAGTCATAATTTTTTTTTTTTTTTAATTTCATGAGTTACAAAATGGATAATGTGGTAACGAAATCCACAACTATTCATTTTATAATGATGGTTGACTGTGTGTATAAATTGGGGAAAAGTTTATTCCGGGTGGAGTCATAAAAACACTTAATTAAGTAGAAAAAAAAAACCTGTACCACTACAACCCATGAAGGGTCTTGGGCTCAGTACATATAGAGATTAGTACTGTTTCTGGGCCAACGGCAGTGCAATGAGGTGATTAGGCCTTAATCACGCTCAGCCGCCAGGTTTTTCCCAATTAATTTGGGTACCCACTTTATAGAGGCTGGGCCTGCCCCAGGAGGGTCTCCATACCCTAGGGTCGCCCCCCGACTGAATTAACAGAATAAATAATATTTCTGCCACAGCCGGGATTCGAACCCAGGACCCGGAGCACAGCAGACTAGTGCTGCCCAGGACCCGAGCACAGCAGACTAGTGCTTAATTAAGTAGAAAACTTAATTTATTTGTGTCAAAGTTTCGGCCAAAATTTTAGGCCTTCATCAGGGCTATAAAACAAAAGATAACTACTATGAACTGTGAAGCCCTTTTTCAGGATAAAAACAGCAGGGGACAGAATTAGCTGTCATGACTTGATCTGCTCCTTTACTTCTATCCTAAATAAGTCCTTCAAAGTTAGCCAAAATAATGACACAGACTAAAACAGTAGGTATAATACTTATAATTTTATTTTTCACCATATTCCAATTATAACCTTCTAAACCAACAATATCTATAAAATCATTTACCATTTAGTTTATACTGTAGGGTGTAATAAACAATAGGCGCTTGTCCATCATGTTTGGGCTGCTTCCATCGTAACAGAACTTCAGTATCGGAAACTTCAGATTTCTGAGGAGAGTCTGGTGCATCAGGAACCGAGGCTACCAAAACTCTAAAATTTCAAGTTTGAAAACATGGATTAGAATTGATTTTAAACAGCTTTTTGTTTATTTCAAATCAGTTAATAATTTTTGTTTGCAATAAACATAAAAAATTTAATTTATTAACAAAATAATAAATATTTAAATAAAAAGTACAGTCAAAATTATCGTAACAAATAAAATTAAATATAAGGAAAAAATGCATGCTTAGAGACTGTTTTTACTTCCAAGAACTTACTTGATTTTAAAATTTAGATATATGTATATACATATATAAATTATTAATAAATAGGAGAACCTATACATGTTTTATTAATACTTATTAATAATTTTTAGCAGTAAAAAAAAAAAATAAATAAATAAAAACCTAGTAAAATGTTTTAAAATGTTTACCTTGCCCTTGATACTGTCTGACCCAAACGATTTCGGGCAACAGCTTTGTAAATACCTGCATCTACATTACTAAAAGGTAGAAAACGTAAAATTGATCTGCCTTCATTATCTTCTTCAATCTTTAATCTACTAGAAGTTCCAACCAACATATCATTTCTGCAAATATACAATGACTGATACAATCTATCTATTAATATAAATATTTATTAAATTATATCACTAAAATTTAGTGCATCATGTAATGTAATGAGCACAATATAAATTATTTCAACGTAAATTAATTTTGATGAACTTACTTAAACCACTGAATTATGGGTTTTGGTTCACCAACAGCATAACATACAAGCTCTGCATTTTTTCCTTCCTCTGCTGGAGTTATTTGAGGTTTTTCTCGCATGAAAGGAGCCTGTATGATTATATACTTGATTATTATTACTCTATGACATATGAATATAAATAATAACAGTTAACAATTAATTTTGAAACTAAAAAAAAAAAACTGATGTATAATCTTGTTCTTAAATTACTTTAACTCTTCATCTTTTCCTAAAGATGGAAGTGGATAGATGGATAGGATAGGGAATAGTTTACCCTAAATACAGAATATATCATAAAATCAATCTTAAAACAACCAATGATATATAATAAGTAAAAATAGGACTATTAATAAATTATTGCTTTAATATTAAATGACAGTAAGCTTAATTTTCTATTGAGAATTATTCAAAAAATTTGAGAAAATAAACATTACAATAATTTTGTATCCTTTTTTCAAAACTACAAAAAAATAAATAAATAAATAAATATATATATATTCACGGGAAAAGTATTGAAAATATATTATTTTGTTAAGTTAAATTTTTCGATTCTTTACCTTTAAACAATAATTCCTTATAAATCCTGTATAGTCATAAATAACTGAGTAAGGCAATTATAAATGTAGAAACCTCTATAGAAGTAGATAATAGGTCATTTCTTTCTATTTGAATGTTCCTATATAAAATAAATTGGTCAAATGCAAAAAAAATGTATTAAACCAGAAACTTAAAAAATTAAATACTTAAGATGCAATGGGAGTAATTTTTTCACTCTAACTAATAAAGGACATCCAAAACTTATAAATTAAAAATGAATTTTTAATTTATTTAAACTAGATCTCAAGTTACAGAATTTTGGTCACTAAATCGTGATGTTTTCCAGTGCAATAACATGATTGAGCCAAGGTTACGCTCAGCTGCCAGGTTTTTTTCCCCAATTTATGGGCACCCACTTTATAGAGGCTGGGTGTGCCCCTGAAAGGTCTCCAAACCCCAGAGTCCCCCCTCCCCATGTGAAATGACAGATTAAATAATTATTCTACCACAGCTGGGATTTGAACCCAGGGTCTGGACAACTGTAGGCTTGTGCTCTATCCAGTAGACTATGCCACTCCCCAGCTTAACATACAGTCCCTTAATTGATACTTAATATCTCTTAAGTAATCTTTACTAACTCTTAATAAGTATCATGTATCAATGCCAAGATGGTCATGGACACTGTTTTGATCAGGAATAGGAGCTGACACCGGCTGACAGGGGACTGCTGGACAGAGGAATGTAAAAATAAGGAAGCTTTTTATGTTGTTAACAAAAATCAAACTATTGTTTTTATTATTGTATTATTTTTTTAATGGTCTAAATTTACAAACCAAAGATATTAAAGAATTTTTTCTTATAAAATATTTGAAAATTAAAAAAAATAGTTTAAATTGATAATATTTACCTGACCATCTCTACTAGCCTCTATAATCGCTTCTGCTTCTACATGTGTATCAAGCCTTGAACCTAATTCATGCCGAAGTCTTCTTACAGTATAAGTTTCTCCTAAACCGTACTGGTTTATTCTATTTTTTCTTTCATCATCAATCTCTTCATCCATTATATCCATGAATCTTCTACGTTCTCGAATTACTGGAAGCTAATTCATTATTCATTACTAATTATGTATCAATCTGAGCTGAGGAGGGGTACCTCAATGGGTAAGCCCACTAGACTCTACTCTCTACTATATATACATTTTTATATTAGAAATAAAAATACTTCTTTTGTATCAAGATTGAAGTGGCAAGAGAAGATTCTAAAGTGAAGTCAATTTAGATATATGTGTCATATTTGGTTTTAATTTAGGATAATTTTGTCTATCCACTTTAAAATTAAACTATCACAGCTTTATATATTGGGTTGTCCGGAAAGTTCGTAGAGAAATTAAATCTACAAAATAATTACCACCGTTAGCGATTACCCTTTAACAACGGCTTGGAAGGTCCATTATCCCTTCTTTCCAAAAATCATTGCCCTTACTCCTGAAGAACAATAAAAGGTCCGTTTTGACGTCATCTTCTGAAGAGTAGGATTCCCCTTGTAGACAATTTTTGAGGGAACGGAAAATATGGAAATCCAAAGGAGCAATGTCAGGAGAGTACGGGGAGGGGGAGGGGAGGTAAAACCTTCCATCTAAAGTTTAATAACTTTTCCGAGTCCTCAATGACAGATGGGGCCTAGCGTTGTCTTGGTGGAATAGTACTCCTTTCGGATTTGCCAACTCTGGCCGTTTCTCTTCAATTGCTGCCTTCAATCAATCTAACTGGGCGCAGTAAAAGTCCGTATTTATAGATTGGTTTTTTGGAAGGAGCTCAAAATGTATGGGTCCTTCCAATCCCACCAAATACTGAGCATCACCTTTCTTGGACGCAAGCCGGCCTTTGGAACTTACCAGTAACAACTCGTTTCAAAAATGGATCCTCAACATTTTTTTCAGCAGCAAATCACAACATGAAATCCTTTCAATAAGATTCCTTTTACTGAGCTCATGGGGAATCCAAACGTTGTAACGACTGACATATCCGGCCTTCTTTAGATGATCAAAAATGGTCGATTTGCAGGCTCTTAACTCCGCAGCTATCTCACGGACAGTAATTCGTGGATTGTTTGCAATGACCGTCACAATATCCTCAATGTCAAGAGTTGAACTTTGGCCAGTCCGTGGTTGGTCTGCCAAATTGAAATCTCCTGATCTAAACCGCGAAAACCACTTCTGAACTGTGCTATCAGCAATTGAATCACTGTTATACACGATGCGAATCTTTCTTGCAGTTTGGGCTGCATCTTTCCCTTCTTTTAAAAGAACAGCATAATATGCTAAAAATGAACTGAATCATCACTCATGTTGGTTTGCAATGAAATAAACTGAGCCTTAATAAAGACGAATTCAGTATGTAAACATAGTTACTTCCATGAGGATTAAAGGCATATAAATAAACAATAGCTTTGTGATTCATTTTTAGTAGAAAAAATAAAAGGTAAATTTTATTTTAAAAATCTCTACGAACTTTTCGGACAACCCAATATAATGGAAGAGATTTAAATTAGTTTTTTTGATTAATTTTAAAATAAAATGCATAATATTTAAGCATTTATGATCATCAACAAATAAAAAAAATCTGTCCCACGACAACTCATCATAAAGGGTCTTGAGTTCTGTAAATAGTAAGGACCATACTATTTAAGGAACATACTATAGTAAGGGCTCTCATTTAACAGCCAGGTTCTATTTCCTCTCCTCTCACCAGTTTTCAGGTAACATTTTTATAGAGGTTAAGTGAGACTCAAGTGGGTGTCCTGACCCTTGGTCAACAGACCGACATTTTTATAACACTGATTGGATAACAGAATAAATAATAATGATGATGATATAATATAATAACTGATATTACAATATAAATAATTATCCTGCCAAAGCCAGGCTTGAATTTGAAACTTGGTGATTAGTTGCCCAGTGTCCAACCCAATGAGCAATCCCTCTCCTTATTGTTTAATAAATACCATAATATATATTTCTTACCCTCATATCTAAATGATTATCCTCTGAAATTCTTGTAACACCAGATCCTCTATGTGAAGCAACTTTCATGTACTCTCTTATACGCACTGGAAAATCAACATCACGTAGCTGAAGTAAGTAGGTGTCAGGACCATATTGATAACTAAACAAATAATACATCTTTCATGATTATAAGAAATTTTTTTTAAGGCTAGATTTTTATAAATTATAAAGGAAAAATCTGAAAAGAAGTCATTAATATAATATATTAATCATTAATATTTTAAAAATATATATATAGCTTTTTACAACTGTATAAAGAAATAAGCAAGTAAATTTGAGTAAAAATATAAAAATCATGATACACTATTAATAATTTAAAAAATAATCTTTGAAATTAAGAACTGAAATAAAGTATAAATATAGATAAATCAATTTATAAAAGATGAGAAATAAGTTTACAATAAACATAGTTTAATAAAATATAAACAATTTTTATAAATAATATCGTTACTTAAAGTGCAATATTTAATTAGTGAAATTTTTTGTTTGTTTATTTACTTAACATCACTTTATGCTACTGTGGCTAATTGGACGATGCTACAATGGGAGTAATAAATTTTGCCTATTCAGGTTTATTTAGGATAAGGATCTTTAACAAATACCCGACATCACACAGGCTAAGGACCACCCTTTTTGCGTACCCACGAAAGGACGGCATAACTAAGGATTTTTTACTCCCATTAAAAACTCCTTGGACCACCTGTGTGTATGAACCCGTGATCTTTGACATAGAAGGCTGTTATGTTAGCCACTATGCTACAGGTGACCCCTAAGTCAAATTTATAAATATTAAAACAGAATTAAAGGGAAAAATATAATCTATAATTGAAAATTGAAAAAAATGTTGTTTTTATAGTTAATA
The DNA here is from genome assembly GCA_023052935.1 of Piezodorus guildinii. Taxonomy (NCBI): domain Eukaryota; kingdom Metazoa; phylum Arthropoda; class Insecta; order Hemiptera; family Pentatomidae; genus Piezodorus; species Piezodorus guildinii. Next base: position 86,731,726 of record CM041295.1, read on the forward strand.
CATCAGACATTCAAGTAAAATAGTTATAGAAATGATAAAACAAGGAGAACGAAGTTCAGCTACACACATAAAAATAAATAAAATAATAATCATAATACCTCGTAATAATAGTAAATTTTTAAAATAAAATATGACTTCTATTAATGTCTAAGGTCTTTTTCTTCAGTGCCCATATTAGTTTTTTAATGTTCAATTGATTTTTTTTTTTTTTTTTTTACTACTTATACCATGTGTTTAAAACAATTATAAAAATTCTTTGGATATTTTTTTAAATATGGGTTTTCTTTTGAAAGTAAATTATTGTTTATTTTTGAGGTATTACAATTATTTATTTCTTTTCTTGTGAAACTGGGAATATAGTCGCGTCAATGAAGCTTTTTCGTCGAAAGTCCTCAGAAACAGCTCCGATTTTGATCATTTCTTTTTTTAATTTTTGTTTTTTTTATATTAATCAAAATCAGAAACCTTTCAAAGGGAGGAAACAATTATTTATATTGTTTCAACAATATATACGTTATTTATATAAAGAAATCAGTTTCTGGGTGGTTTTATTTGAAAAAAAATATTCTTTTATTAATTATGGTGTTAAGAATAGTTGTAAAAAGTACAATTGTACAATAGTATAAAAATGTCAATAAAAGATACAGCTAAATCTTTATAGAGCAAGAACAGTAAAATTAAAGTTAATAATACTGATGTAGCTGTAGATCTAAATCTAATTTTCAAACGCTTATGCTTTTTGAGAAAGAGTATTGATGAACTTCGTCAATATTTTAACTATAAGCTGGCTCCCTATCCTCTTTCACTTTTTGATAACACTGGAATGATAAAAACAACGAAATCCGATAATGATGGAACTGAAATGGAAATGAAACGTCCGAAAGAAATCGCTGATATATAAATAATACTTCAATCGCTTATTTGTTGGAAGAAGATATGCCTCTGAATACATATAAAGAGAAATTCTTAGGAAACAGCTAAAATAAAAATAGATTTATACATTTTTTCTGCTGTTGGCTAAAAATAATATTGAATGGAGTCAAGCAGAAAGTGATGCAGATCGTTTCATTGTACAATCAGCTCTTGATAGTCCTTTCATGATGTGGTCGTTGTAGCAGAGGATACATTGATGTTTTAGTGACATTTATGGCTTTAGCAGCTGATGATATAGAAATATTTTTCTTAAAACCAGTCAAAATAATGTGTTGCAACGAATTTATTCAACAAATCCATGTTAGTAATGTATCTCTTTTTCATTCATGCATTCAGTGAAGAAATACTTTTTAATAGAGGTATTGATAGTTTTCTCATCATCTATGGTGCTAAAACTGCCCAAAACTTAAATGAACTGGGATACAAGCGTTTTATAGCATTAGCTTCAAAAACAAGAGCGTACGACTGAGCTCATTACCTCCAACAGAGGATACAGCGATGCATCATATTAAAAGAGTCTGCAAGTTCAACAAAGGAAAAATAATTCTTTAATATCGGGGTTGGCAATTAGGTAATTATTTGAAACCAACCAAAATGACGCAAACTTCATCACCAATGAACCTCTTGAAAATTATATTTTACTCTTTTAAAACAGGGTTCAGCGTGTGGCTAGAAAAAAAGTGGTTTGTATTGCTCACCCCCTTGCACTGTATACAGGGGAAGTGGCTGTGACAATCACTCACCACTTGAAGAAGATGAAGTTACAAATACACAAAATATTGTTGAAAATTAAATTTTCTTGTGTAAAAATAAAAACAAAAATTACTTCCAGTGATTCTCTACAGTCAATTAATTACATCCACTATGATGAAAAATTGAAAAAGTTAATTGTTTTGTATTTTTTTTTTTTTTAGTTTTAATAAAAAATAATGAAGCAAAACATCATTTCTTATTTAATAAACATATATATTGTTTAAACAAGTAAAGTAAAGTAAATATTGTATGAATTTAGAATGAATGTTATCTTTCACCACTATTATTGATGTGGAAATTGGGACAGATTATAATAATACCCAATAAAAAAAAAAATATAAAAAAAAATGTTTTATCAATTGAATTATAATGTACAATTGTACTTTTAACTACTATTCTTAACACCAAAATTAATAAACGAATAATGTTTTTCGAATAAAATCACGCAGAAACTGATTTCTTTATATAAATAACGTACATATTTTTTAAACAATATAAATAATTATTTTCCCCCTTTGAAAGGTTTCTGATTTTGATTAATAAAAAAAAAAAAAAGAAATGATCAAAATCGGAGCTGTTTGTGAGGGCTTTCGAAGATTGCTTGTTATACGGCTTCATTGAGGTGACTAATAGATGAGCTATGACCACATCAGAATGATAACCCAAAATTGGTTTGAACAGTAAAATTGAGTAAAATTCTAATAAATTATTCTCAATTAAAAACTATTTAAGGATAATACCTTTTTTAAGTCAAAATATCCAACACAAACTTTATAAATTTATTATTATTGCTAGAAAAAAAAAATGAAAAATGTGTTAATCTCATAATTTTTATACTTAAATAAATATACATACATAAATAAATAATTTAATATACTTATTCTTTAATTTGATTCATTCCAATTGAAAATTTCATTAAATTAACGATTACTGAAGAATTTCGGTGCGTCATTAAATGAAACAACTAAATAGTTCAACATTTTATTGTTTGCCACGTTTCGACCCTTGGGTCACATCAGGATGGTGGAGAATGGAAACTGATATTCTTTCATATAATTAACATATTGAAATAAAAGTTATGAAAATAGAGCATACTGGCTTTCCGAAGAAACAACTCCTGATTCATAGTTTATGGGCTGCCTTGATGGCAACTGGTCTATCCATGATGGCTTTTTAGGTTTTTCTTTAATTTCTCTTTCTGGCGATTGTGATGGTGTTGCTATATAATGGGGTGGGTACACCATATGAGAAGGATGACTGTAAGCTCCAAGTAATGGTCTTCTTCTATACCAGTTACGACATGAAGCATTGCTATACCAATCCCTTAAAAAAAAAAGAAAGAAAAAATAATAATTGTAGGTTTTTCAAAAATAAATTGTATTCATATTTTTCTTCATTCAATAATTTATTGTTCCTTTTTTTCCAATGTCTCAGCCAAGGGCATTTTTAGTGAACCACTAAGTCCAACTCATCCACACACAGACACAGACACAGACACACACACACACACACACACACACACACACACACACACACACACACTCAACCCGCGAGGGCTAGCTGATGTGCACAGCTAGTGGGGATTAACGCTCCCCCGGTTTTCTGAGTTCAGTACACTGCACACACTCACACAATATATATATATATTTATATAAATCATGGAGTCTGAAGAAAATTGTTAATCCTACGGTGCAGGGGGTCGGATCCCAGTACCGGCGTCTAGGAAGGCGGGTTCCGGGACGTCGTCATCAAGCGACCGCAATGTTGCAGCAGTGGATCACTTGGCTGCTGTAGCATCTCATGCCTCAAGTGAAGAAAAAAGAAGAGAAGTGTGGGTACTGCTTGGAGAAGAAGTTAGTAAACTCCACGATTTCGTCATAAAACAGCGTAATGTCCACAATATAATTAAAGCTCATGTTGGTACGATCCGGATGTTTTATGAAAAAATGTCTAGGATGGAGGGAGAAACATCTGTTGAGGCGGTAACCGAAAACAGTCGTGGAACGCAGACATCGCCTAGCTTACGTGTTTTCCATGAAGGTTCTGAACGAAGGACACCACCTCCTCAACCAATGAACAAAAAGAAGAAAAAGAGGAAAAAAAAAGACAAAGGTTCGGAAAGGACAGGAAGAACATGTTCCTCTTCCAGCGGAAAATAATCCTTCCGGCGATCGACCGGCTAATCAATGGCAGACGGTGAAAGCTAAAAGGAGAAATAAAGTGGTCATATTGGCGAAACAAAACACGAGACCTGCTCGTCCTGATGCCTCAATGGTTACCGCAAAGGAGGAATCATCATATGCAGAAGTCTTGCGAACGTTGAGAAGCGTCCCGGAGCTTCAAGCGATAGGGGAAAACGTCCAAAAAATACGAAAGAGTCAAAAAGGGAGTCTCGTTTTGGTTTTAGACAAAAAGGTGCAGCACAGGACAGATGAACTCCGTTCTGCCATAGCAGAAAAAATGGCTGACAAAGCAGAGATCACTTGCAAGATTGACTTGTTGCTATTGAATCGAAGGATCTCGATGAATTAACGGTAGCTGAAGAAGTGCACAAAGCACTTCAAAATCAATTAAATGAGGCAGAAAATATTGAAATCTCTGTTGTGAAATCTCTTAGGAAGGCTTACGGGGGCACACAGACAGCTGTAGTAGTACTACCCGTGGAATTGGCAAGAAAAGTCCTTGAAAAGCGCACCATTCGTGTAGGATGGATTAATAGCCGAGTGAGGGAACAGATTTTGCTTCAAAGATGTTTCCGATGCCTTGCATATGGTCACTTTGCTAGAAAGTGTAACGGTCCTGACCGCACGGGACTTTGTTTGCGATGTGGCGAAGACGGACATCCAGCCAAGGAATGTACTGCAGAACGGCGCTTCTTCTATGCCCTGAGGATAAAAACCGTAGACACGCGACAGGTGGCTTTGGCTGTCCCGTTTATCAACAGGCAATGAAAGAGGCAGGTATTCACGCAAGATGAGATTCTTACAACTAAATCTAAACCACTGCGGAGCGGCCCAGGAACTTTGCTGGCAAACAATAAGTAAGAAGGGTATCGACGTTGCTATACTGTGTGAACAGTATAAGAACATGGAAAATTCCTGTTGCTGGAAGACGGACAAAACCGGAAAAGCAGCTCTCTGGGTAAGGAGGGGTCATTTTATTCAGCAAACCCAGGAAAATTTAACAAGGGACTTTGTTTGGGTCAAGGTGGGTGGTATCTACATCTGCAGTGTCTACGCACCACCAAGCGCTTCTCAAGTTGAACTCGAAAAAATGCATGATGAAATTGTACAGGAACTGCGAGGCTGTCACCCTCTTGTCATAGCAGGGGACTTTAACGCTTGGGCGACGGCATGGGGAAGCAAAGAGAATAATAAGAGAGGTGAGTGTGTTCTGGACGTATTCGCTGCGCTCGACGTTGTGCTTTTAAACACAGGGTCCACCCCTACTTTCACCAGAAATGATCGCGCTTCAGTTGCTGATCTGACTTGGGTTAGTCCATGCCTTGTTTCTGACAACAAATGGAACGTAAGTCAACTCTATACCCACAGTGATCACCGAGCAATTTGCTTCGAAGTCGAAGCCCCGGGTACATTAAGGAAAACATTCCAAACGAGTCGATCAGTGTGGAACCATCGATCATTTGACCGAGATTCCTTTGTCACAATGATGGAGGAAGAAGTCAAATTACTCGGACCGGCAGAGGAAAGAGTCAAAAAACTTATGAAGCTTATCACTGACACCTGTGATGCTTAATGACCAAAACACGGAAAACAATCCGTAACTTACCGGTGTATTGGTGGAATGAAGAGATCGCCGCCCTCCGAAAACTTGTCTCCGTACAAGGAGGCTAACCCAAAGAGCGAGAGGTCGCCCAACACATGAAGCGAAAGGAACATCGGGATGCTAAAAATCACCTGGTCAGAGCGATCAAAGACGCAGACCGCAAATGCTGGAGGAAACTCTGCGAAGAAGTAGATGAGGATACGTGGGGAAGACCATACAAAATAGTTATGGCAAGGCTAAAAAGTTCAAGCTTATCGCCACCAAGCTCTCCTGACCTATTAGGGAAAATAGTTTTAGCGCTGTTCCCAACAAGACCAGAAGTAGTCTTCGATTTAATACCGCACCTAGAACAGGACCAGGTACCGGAAATCGCACTAGAAGAACTTGAGACAGCCTATCGCAAAGTAGGGGATAACAAAGCCTCAGGACCGGACAATGTTCCAAACGTTGCCCTAAAAGCAGCAGTCAGAATCAGACCAGAACTCTTCCTGGACGTGTACAATTCCTGTCTCCGTGAAGGGATATTTCCACTTGAGTGGAAAAAAACAGCAATTGGTACTCTTGCCAAAGGGTAAAGAGTCTCCTGATGACCCTGCATCCTATCGTCCAATCTGTCTTCTAAACACTGCGGGTAAAATTCTGGAGAGGATTGTGAGCAATAGGATTACAATGCATATTGAGGAAAGTCGAGGATTATCTGAAAATCAATATGGTTTTCGGAAAGGTAGGTCAACAGTTGATGCAATAGACTTTGTGATAAAGTCAGCCAGAGAAGCCACTGCACGAAAAATATGGAGAAGGGGTAGAAAAAAGTATTGCGCCGTGATAACGTTAGATGTCAAGAATGCTTTTAACTTGGCAAGATGGGAGTGCATCATGGAAGAGTTAAGTAAGAAAAAAAGAAAGACTCACAGTACCTCCTTAAGATCATCAGAAGTTATTTTTCTGATAGAATCCTGAGGTATAAAACAGATGCAGGACTAAAAACGTACAAAATAACAGGTGGCGTTCCTCAGGGTTCCGTATTAGGACCGTTGTTATGGAATGTTAATTACGATGCCGTTCTCAGACTTCCTATGCCGGAAGGAACTACCACGGTAGGATTCGCAGACGATCTTGCTATCATTGCTCGAGGAAAGTTTTTGGAAGAGATAACGTACAAGGCCAACAACGCAATATTTAATACTCGCCAGTGGCTTTCGTCCGTGGGCCTACAACTGGCTGACCATAAGACTGAGACTGTACTTATTATCACCAGGAAAGTGAGCGAAAAAATCAATTTGACCGTTGAAGAGATCAACATCCTCTCAAAGCCCTCCATTAAATACCTAGGTGTTCAGATTGATGCCAGTCTACGGTTTGATGAGCAAAACACAGATACACTCCCCTCACACACATACACTCCCCCCCCCCACATATTTAGACATATGTGTGTCCATGTCCATGTGTGTGTATTATCAGAAAAACACCTTAGGAAGTACTAGCCTTGTCAGCTTCAGCTAAAATACTTTTTTTTTTTTAATTTATTTTAATGATATTTACAACAAAAATACATTAAGTAAATGTGATCATTGACATAATGGGCTTGACATATGTGTAAGAAGAAACTAACCATTGGTAGCACTTAAGAGTTTATTTAAGTCAGTAGGTCTCAAGGCCATCATCTTCACAACCACCTCGGAGGATTATTAGGAATAGAAGGAGATGAGAGGTTGTGGACCAGTGGGTTTGGGTTGTCAGATGGTTGGGAGTGAAAGGAGGTATATCTATTTCAGGCTAAGTCTGCAACTATTGGGATATTCAAGTCTTTATGGATTATTTTATTTGTAACAAAGTAAGGGGCATTTAGGATCTTTCAGAGGCTTTTGGATTTCAAAGATTGGATGCAGGAGAAGTTTGATGGTTTGGTGGATTCCCATAGTTCAATTCCATATGTCCATATGGGCCTAATAATAGTAATATATATAATTATAGGTGGAATAATCAGGAGTCAGTCTTTTCTAAATATTTTTAATTTTGCTGACGTTTCGGCTCAAGCTTGTGAGCCATCATCAGGGCATTACTGATCCATGTCCAAGCATAAACTCGGTCAAGCATAGTTTATGCTTGGACATGGATCAGTAATGCCCTGATGATGGCTCACAAGCTTGAGCCGAAACGTCAGCAAAATTAAAAATATTTAGAAAAGACTGACTCCTGATTATTCCACCTATAATAGTTTCAACAGTCGACTATACATCCTCAAGGTAATATATATATATTAGTTTTTTTTAGTATGTGGGAAGTTTTTAGCGTTGGTCAAGTAATAAACGGTATCTGCGAACTGTTTCTTGTCTTTTCAGGTAGTGTGAGGATCGCAAGCAAGACGTTCATCAAGACGGTAGTCCTAGTTACTGGATCTGTTCAATTGAGGTAAGTGGAATATTGCCATAGGATATAGTGGGACAGATAGACATAGGTTTGCGGCGAAGGGTAAAGGTAATTTGATGGGATTCAGTAGGATTGATTTTTATTCTCTACTTTGATGCCATCCTGCAAAGGAAACAATGTGAAACTGAAGGGTTTGGAAAGCAACAGTTGGGTCATTATTTACTGATAACACACATGTGTCATCGGCGTAAGAAGTGAAAGGACAGTGCTAGGATGGATAGGAATATCAGCTGTATATTACATGGTATAAAGGATTGGGCCCAAGATATTACCTTGAGGTACAACAGTGGACTCAGGAAATATGAATGAGTAGGAAAGCTTATTGCTTACTTTAAAGGCTCTATCTGAGAGGTAGGAATGGATCAATAAAAAGTAGGTAGGAGGGAGGAACTGATCAACTTTGTATAGCAGTCCTGGGTGCCAAACTTGGTCAAAAGATTGTTCCATATTGAGAAAGGCTCCATTGCAATACATCCCAGGCTCCAATGTGGAAGATATCACATCCACCACATGGTCACACTGCTGAATAATGGAATAGAATAAGGGAAACGCAGACTGGTGGTTAGGAATCTCATGGTTAATATCAAGGATTGGATATAGACATTTTAGGAATTTTTCTATAATTTTGCCCGTAATGGACAAAAGAGAAATAGGACTAGGAGGATGGGTTTTCTAGAGATTATTGAATCATTTTGATAATGGACAATTTCCAAGGGTAAGGAAAATAGGCGGAACGATGAGTTGCATTATATACAAAGGTGAGAAAGAGTATTGCTTTTCTGGGAAGCTGTTTCAACATGTGGGATGAAGCTTGATGAAGTGGATGAATGGGATGAAGTGGTCAGGTGAAGCTTTTTTGGAAGATGATCTTTGATGTTAATAATTTCTGATGGGTGAAAGGCCTTAGGAGGAAGGGGAATTAAGAGAGGAACAGTTTCAGAAACATTCTGCTTCAAAATGTTTAATATGGATTGGATTAAGGATGTCCGGATGTGGATTAAACGTTTTGAAAAGGTGTTCGGCAAAGATTTGGGATTTTTCTTCATCGGATCTATCCCAGGTCTGGTATTTAGTGAGAAGTGGAAGATTAAATCTTTACAGTTGTTATCCATAGTGATTTTCTAAGTTTCCTGTGAAGTTTTGAATTTCCTTTTTTCAGTTTTTTGTTGATTATCCTACTTTTTGTCTGATGGACATCTTTTTCTATGCTATTTTGTTCTTATTCTACATTATTCAGTTAATAGGAGTCGAATATGATTTGATAGGTTAGTTTCATGAAAATTATTAATTTTGGGGTGCAAAAGGTTCTACATCCCCATCTTTGGTCTTTGGCGTTGTAATCGCCCCAGCAATGAAGTGCGGCCCAACAGATCGGAATAAGGATTCTAGGGGCTATAGGTCAGAGAATTACAAGAAGAGCAATATGCAGCTGAGAGAGTGATGTTAAATGGGCGGGAGGATAAAGTAATAGAGGTGGACTGAATGGTGTCAGTTGGAGAGGAGGGAATCAGTGAGTGAGGCAAGAATTTGTGAATTAGGATACATGAGCTGATGTGGGATGTGTTGTCAAGGTGATCAGACTTGTATGTGATGTAGTCTTGTATGTAAAAGTAAGAATGAGTAGTGAAATGGGTTTCAGAGACTGGTGCAATGTCTATGTGATTTTTGTGAAGAAATATGTCAAGTTTATCATGGGGATTATTCAGACTATTATTATTCCAAAGCAGTACAGATAGGGTCATATTTTTCATCATTGGAAAGTAAAAGGGAATTCAGAAAGAAGTCTAGTAAGGAGAGTGATAAGTGGTTGTGTCATGTTTTGTAGATCTAAAAGGAAGGAGGAAAGGATACACATTATGTCAGATGGATTTTGGCTGGGATAGGAAAAGTAGACAAAGTTACAATATTTGAATTTTTTTTAAATTAACCTGGTCAAAATATCCCTCCAAATTGCTCCTTAAGTTATTTATCAAATCTTTCATATTTTCTTACTATTTATTAATGTTAACAATGTGTAAAGGTTATTATTTTTTTTCCAATAAACAAAATCAAAGGGGCTTGAGAGGAGAAATAAAAAAAAAAATTCATTTAAGCCAGGTCAGATTAGTTTAATAGTTCATCGACTTTTGTGAAAAAGTTGCTGTAAAATCCTAGGAAAATACTAGTTTAAAATATGAAATTTCAGTTTAATATGAATTTTTGCTTTTGAGGTAGATTTAATACAACAAAGATAATTTTGTGTAACTTGGTTATTTGCGCTCAGAATCACCCTATTATAATATACAGTAAGTATAAATACTATTAAAAGTATAGTAAAGAATAGATACTTTATAATTTATTGAAATTCCAGTTTTTTTAAGCTTATAAATATAAACATATTCATTATTTTTGCCAAACAGTTTCAAAAGAACAAATAAGTTAGTGCTGTAGACAACTGATTAATGGTATACTAACCTACGATTAATCCTTTCAAATCTAGTGTACCAAAATGACGCATAGAGGAGATATTCATTACTCTATCTTTTGGTAATAAAAATGTATGGTATTCTGAGATTGAATAATAGTAAATTCTAATATAAATCATAATATTTATATCATTATTCAATTAAAACACTTACTTCCACAAATTATAGTAATTATGCAATTTTTCAGTAGGTATTTCATAGAGATTTGGAGGAAGACGATCAGCATAATTCAACCATGGATGCCTTAAAGCAGCTTTTACATCTAGCCTACCATTAGGATCTATAATCAGTAACTTTGTTATAAAATCCTTGGCTTCTAGAGATAATTTTCTGGTTAATTCTTCATCGAATTCCCAATACCCTTCTTTAACCTTTAAAAATATAATAAAAACATAAGATTGAAATATACATGTTAGCAATGTTTTAAACTAGTATATTACTACATAAAAGATAAATAGATTTTTTAGAGATACAATTAAATAATTAATTATAATCCTTTAGTTTGTTCTTCTTAAAATTCAATATATTGAAATTGATAAATTACCAGATTAAGTGTTTCCATATCATTATTTCCACGGAACAATGAAATTCCAGTGAGTAATAAGTAAGTTATAACTCCAACGCTCCACATGTCTGATGAGGTATTTACACCTAGACCTTTAATTGTTTCTGGAGAAACAAATTCTGGCATACCTAAAAAAAGTGGATACATATTCACACACACATATAATATAAATTTTAAGCTTATTTATTGTAATATATTTAATATGAGATATATAATGAATGGGAATATGGTATAAAGCTTTACTTCTTAATATTGAAGGTCATAATTATCTTTACTCATGGAAATCTTATGGAAGAAGATTATAATAACAATTAATCAGTTTTTTTTTTTAATTAATCAAATAATAAGTTATATTTTTTAAATAAAAAATTTTCTAGGCTAGGAATGAGTTTAGAGACAATGAATTGTTTCATAAGATTCATCTTTGGGTTTTCCATAGCATCCTTAGAACCAAAAAATGTCGCTACATCCATGATCTCACTCAACTCTTCTCTAAGATTCCATCGTAATGATTTAAGAATTGTATTCTAAAGAACAGCTTTCTTTAGCTAATCATTTGTTGTTCATGCTTCTATTCAACAATCTTTCTTCACTTTCTCCTTTAAACAAAATTTATTCTTCCAACTCTTTTATAATCAAAATGGTTTAACGAAACAACTGTATGAATTTCATTTATAAGGATATTACTACATCTTTAACAACAGATGCGTCAAGCCGGACAATGAGAAAAATGTTTGGAAATACTGATTAATCTAAGGGAACCATGTGCAAAATTAAAATTATTTTTCTTTTAAAATTCTAGTTTTTATTTTCTTAATGTCAGGTTAAGTGTACTATTTGACTATTCCAAGTACAGAATCTATTATTTGTCAAAATCTTAATATTTATTAGTAAAACCTACAGCTGATCAAAGCAAGACCTCATAGAACACCAGAACAATCATTGTTAACAATGACATGCCATTGGTGAGTGGCTTACAAGAGTGGAATTTGTTAAATAGAAAAATGAAAAAAAACTTCAGTATTTAAAAACAGATTGGTTAAAAAAACTTTAATTAAATGGAAAATAGAAAACTAAAAAGGAATACACAAATCCATATAATCAGTCTGTACTTACATGCCTATTCTTAGCATTGTTGATCATATTGGATTTGTTGTGTTATTTTAAATACTTTTAGTTAATTGAATAAATCAAAAATACAAGTACAAATAATAATATAGAAAGAATAAGCATTGAACGTGATAAATTCCTTCATGACCAGTGGAAAGAATGTAAAGAGGTAACGACGGAAGTAGCAAAGAAGGTCATTGGTACTAAGGAAGAACAAAACAGAAAACAATTATTTAAAAAAAGCACACCAGAAGATATTTTGAGGAGTACTGAGCAAAGAAGAAGAAGAAAAAACTCACGACTGATGACAGAAGAAGCGACAGTGGGGGGGGGGGGGGATGATATAAGACATTGAAACTGCTTTTAACCCAAAGAATAGTAGGACATTCTTTCGACTGATAAATGAAGGTCGTCAGTCATTTAAACCCCGGAATGATGCATGTAGAGAAATAAATGGTTCACTGGTCACTAAGGAATCTTCAGTCATGGAAAGATGAGCAGACAATTTTGAAAGTATGTTGAATAAAGAATATAAAGAATAGAAATACTCTAGTGGATGTATCTTGATATTCTCCTGGGGAGAATGTTCGAAAAAAATTGTTGTCCGAATGGGTTAAACATACTTAAGTATTTATAGACTTGAAGATCTAAATAAAATTATAAATCATTAATGTTTGTAGAAACTCAATAAGTAGGAATATTACTTTAAAATAATATAAAGTAGTGTTTCCTCGGAGCACTATTTATGTTCTGATTTATGGTGTATTACTCCCAATACAAGACAGTGTATCTCAGGCTGAAATAAATGAAAGATGTTCATAAATGTTGATAAACATGATAAAGCTTCTAGGAAATATTGGAATCAAATATTAGAAATCTCCTTTCCTTCTCTCACTTTTAGAGGGGTTGCCTAGTGGAATATCTAGCTACCCATGGATGGTCTGGGATAAGTCTGAAAAGACTAATTAAATGTCTCTTTAGGTACAATAAACTATTCCTACTCTGACTTACATGGAAACATTAACCCTCTATAGCTAATAAGTTTTATTTGCAACAAAAACAAAGTATTTGAATGATTTATATGTTTCAATAATTCATCATATCTGGTAGTTTTCCATACCAATGAGTATACAATGTGGAGGGAGGGGAAGCATATCATCTAATGAAGCTATTTTGTATTTATTAACATAGTATTTATTAAACAAAAAAATAATTCAATATTTATATATTTTAATATATATTCAATATTTATATATACTTCAATATTAGTTAAATATACTTCCATCATTATAACTTTCATATGGAAGAAACATTTATATTTATTAAACTATCAGTTATTTACATAAATATAAAACATTAATCACATACCATAATCTAAAGGTAACAATTGTCCTGGATGTATTCTTCTACTCAGACCAAAGTCACAAAGTTTCAAATCATCTCCTCCAGGATGTGAAATCAAGAGATCACCGGGCTACCATGAAAACAATTAAAAGAATTAAGGATTGGGCGATAAAATACATTTCTCAATATCAATGATATCTCATTATGATTCCTAATACATATGTATTTGTGTGTGTGTGTGTGTGTGTGTATATATATATATATATATATATATATATATATATATATATATATATATATAATTGGACCTCTATTTATCTTCCTTTAGAATTCTGTTGTTACAGACTTAGGCATTAATCAAAATATTTATTTCAAACATTACACCCAATTAATAGTTATTTTGCTACCAAAATTAGAAAAATAAAAATACCATGGAATTAAAATGATTTTGTAACTCTTACCTGAAGGAGCTATTATTAAAATAAATAACTATGTATATATAGTTATTATTCAATAAGTTGATACTTACTGTCAATCCTAGATGAGCAATATTTTGATCATGCATGTGATCAAGAGCACATAAAAGTTGGCGTATATATGAAGCTATTTCTGACTCATTAGTATGTGTTTGTCTTGTTAATGCATCAAGTAACTCTCCACCACTTGCCCTAGTTTTGAATCATTAAGAAAAATATTTGTGTACTAAAAATAATAATTAATCCTGTCAAAGACGAGGGTGACAAATATGCAACAGCTAATCTACTTCAGAAAAATAAATCTACTTCCATCTGGTATTTCATAGGCTTTTGAACCTTATATCTAGTGGGTGCTAACCCAAGAGGTAGTTTAATCTATACACTATGGTTTCTTTTAACTTTGTGCTAGCAGCATCTTTTAGAATGAATACATACATTTAGATAGTTTCTATGAATGAATAAATAGTTAGTAATGGATAAGGATAAGTACGTCATTGTTCTTATTCAATAACATATAAAGCATAACTAATATGCCATGTTCATGTTTTAATAGATCTCAAGATTAATAAAAATAACAGTCTATAACACATTGCTAATACACCTAAATGCTGGACAGAAAGCAACAAAATTCAAGATAAAAAGGGAAATATTCCAAGCATAATTGAAAAGCTACAGATTTCTGCACAAAAATACTTGGGCCAACTTATCTTCGAAGAGAAAATATTGGGTTTTATTTGTTGCAATAATGTTTAACATTTATAGTGTAAATTTTATAATAGGGGTAATCATTATGTTTGCTATAGCATGCTATTTGTGCTATTGTGCTAAACCCATCAATTTTATACAGGAAATAACAGTAGAAACTTGACGGGTTTAGCAAAATAACACAAATAGCATGCTATAGCAAACGTAGTGAGTACCCCTATTGAAACAATATGTGATCCAAGGAGGTTGTTACAATGTGTGAGACATTTGGCATCATTTTTAAGTGGAGTTTTAAATCACACACTTTTTTTTTACAATTAATTTCTTTATTAATGAATTTAATTAATATTTTCTAGTCTATCTAATAGTTTTGGATGTTTCTAATGTTAAAATAATATATATTTATGTGCAATAGGTATTGTATAATGTTAACCAAAATATATCTTGGTAATATAAAGTAGCATTTATATACAAAAATGGAAACATTTTATTAACATTTATAAAATCATATTTTTGGTCAATTAATTGTCCTTATTAATTTTATTATTTTATTTCAATATAAAAGGATACAACTCCATTACCAATGTTATAGAATCCAAAGTTTCAAATGCATCGTGTATTTTAATTATTTTACGATCATTTAATATATTCATAATGTCTAATTCATTATGCATAAATGCTTTCAAATCACCACGGCCATGCATCACTTTTGCAGCATAGTTGCGACCTGTAGCATATTAAAACATTAATAATAAAACGTGATAATTTGTTTAAATAAAAATTCTAAATTGTATTCATTAGCTCATATTATTTTTAAAAAAGTTTATATATCTGATAAAATAATTAAACTTCTATCTACTAATTATATATAAATTTTCAACATTAATACTTTTTATTTTATTGCATTATTAAAGAATGAATATCTCAAAATTAATGTCAAATATACCTGATACTCTTTCAACAGCATGATAGGTCACTCCTTGTGTTCCACGCCCCAGTTCATCTCCAAAATCATAATAATCCTTAACAGATTTTGTTTTAACCCTGACATTGTGACCACGTCCATAATGTTGATATGGGTGCTCCTCTTTTTCCTCAACATGCACCATCACTGAGGTACTGACTGCTCCTGCTACATTACTTGCACAAATACTGTATAAACCAGCATCTTTTATTATGGCATCATTAATGACTAAAATACAATGGTCAGGATCGATCTTCTGAATCTAGAACAAGTTGATTAAATTTTGTTAAATGAAATTCATTTGAGATATATGAGAATTAACCTCCTAACAATTTTTATGAGTTTTAAGAATAGAATAAAGACTAATATCTCCTAGAATGTATGAATTAATTAGCCAACACATAAATTATCTAAATTTTTAAAACCCAGCTTAAACAATCTTAATGGGGAGCCCGTGGCTGAGTGGCTAGCGCGCTAGTCTCTCATGCTACAGGTTGTGAGTTTGAATCCCATCCGACAGGGTTTTATAAGGATGTATTTAAATAGAGATTCTCTCACAGCCTCTCCCCCGGGTATGTGAGACCCATCAGCCAAATGGAGGCCACTCACAAAATTAGGCAAAGGGAGTGATGACCCTACACTACAAAATGCATCAAGAAACGCGAGTGTAATCTCCCAGGAGATTCTACACCTAAGGCCCAGGGCCTACACGGCCTGTCGCTACTGGAAGAAACAATCTTAATAAAAATAATCTCTGTAATGTAATAAACAAAATGAAAGCAAAACATTAAATCAGGAATATAAAATTAACTAATAAGTAAATAAGAATTAATTAGCTCTGACGTTAAATCTCTCTTCACAACAGTACTTCTAAAATGTGTAATTTAAAAATCAGAGAATAATGTATTTTAAATGGGGTACAATTTATTTTAAATAATTTTAATAATAATTTATTAATTATTTCTGACTAATTCTTAATAATATGCTGTTGATTTACTGAAAACAAGCAATAATTTGATATAAGAAATTTTATATAATAATAGTTAATTATGAAAAACTTTTATTCTTCATATTTTTATTTTAAATGTTTTAGGATCTGAATTAGGAAAAAATATGTGATATTTGAAAATAGCCAGTCATAAGGGCTGAAACATTATTACTGTTTTGACTACTTTTAATTAAATTACTTAATTTTCATAAATAAATCAAACTTATGGGATAAAAGTGGTTGATTTTTATAAATCATATAAGATTGATATTTTGTTTCAAATTAAAATTTTCATTTGAAATCATGTATAACCAAAAAAAAGTTGTATATCATAAAAATGTATTATAGTTTATATTTATTCATTTCTTATTAAGGAAAGACAGTTAATTATTTTAAGCATACAAAACAAAAATAAATTAAAAGGATCCTTATTGAAATCCATAGATTCAACAGAAAAGGATAAAATACGGAATTTACTGTTTCACATAATCTAATATCCCTACTTATAATGAATTAATTGTACTAATTTTACCATAAAATGTATATAGTATTTTAATAAAGTACATGTCAAAAATTTTATTGATTACTATTCATTATTTAGAATCTTATAATTATTCTAATTTTCAAATAGCAAAATCAAAACTAAATAGATAAATACCTTTATTCTTGAACTTGGAGCAACGAGTTGCCAATCTTTATACCATTTGATCTCAGGTTCTGGTACACCTATCACTCGAGCCTCAATTCTTCCTGATTGTCGATGGTAAATTGTTATTTCATCAGGACGACGTATAAATTCAGGATATTCAGCTATTTCTAAATGAACTCTCTGTCGAGCTTCTCCATGCTCATTTGTGGCAACAGCTTCATAAGTTCCAACATCTCTTTCCAGCATTCTAGGTTTATAAAAAATATTAATAAAACAAAGCTAATATTTGATAAAGCAAATAATTTAATTCTATAAAGAGTAAATTAAAATAACATTGGAAACTAAGAAATTAAAACACAAATTTAGCTAAATATATACTACTCCATACTTATTAATGAAAAGAGTTGCTTGACCATTTCTTGTGTAGCTGGAATCATATCTGCCTCCCATTTCAATAATTTCATTATCAAAATAGTAAGTCATTTTTGGTTTTGGATATCCATAGACAAACCAAAAGAGATTACAATTGTGTCCTTTAACTCCGTACTGAGTATAGTGCTCTTGCCTCAAAAACCTATATTAGAACACCAAATAACAAAGAATGCTTTAAAAAAGAAAAACTTTACATTAAGAAAGAAACAAGTACATACATTTAATTTTGTTTATTTCTATCTATGTTTTTTCTGGGAAGAATTATATATATTATTCCTAACTCTAAAGGAATATGAAATTACCATCTCAATCAGTTTTTGATATTAAATTATGACCTCTGGATTTAATTTCTTAGACTTAGTAGGCTTGCATTATTCTTTCTAAATGGAAATGGAATTTTTTTTTGTCCAGTCAATTAAGTTTGCTTGGGCCATAACATTCAGCAGTCAAGTCAGGACCCCCCACACTGAGAAATACTATTTTGGAAATGAAAGTAAATTGTTTGAGAAACTTTAAAATATTATTAAACCAATTTATCGAATTACAATCAAATTAAAATCTACAACTTTTTTTTTACTATATTAATAACATTATTATTATGTTATGGATGGAAATGTTTTAGTATGATATAGAAAAAAATCAAATGTGCACTTAGTACCTTTTGGAATTACCTTAGAACCTATGGGAAAAAACTTTTTCATAGGATTTTGTTGATTTTTAGTTGAAATCAGATTGACAGATTTTGATACAAAAAATGTTTAAAGTAAAAATATGTCAAAATATTAATTTTGGTAAAAAACGTTCTTTAGCATCTTTAGCTAATGGTAAGAAAGGCCAGATTAATAAAATTGAATCAGATAAAACTTATCTTGATAAATTTTTACCTTGGAGCCTGAGCATAACCATCATGAGGCGGACGTTCTATATCAAAGTCTTCAGGAAAATATGGAGAAGATTCGGGACGAAAATCAACACCAGGAGCAAGATATGGTATAAATTTTGGTGTTTCTGGTTCCAGTTTGGACCTAAAAATATTGAAGGAATAAAAGTTATATATTTTTTTTTCTTTAAATACATGCCTTATCAAAATATAGTGTAGTATATAGTATCACAGATATTTTGAGTATAGAATACTTAAACCAACTGCGAAGCTCATTCATATGACTAACCAAATTGAAAAATAAATGATTTTCCTGGAGAATTGAAGTATCCTGTTTTCAAAGCTCATTCACTTAACGATTTCATTATTATCACTATATATAATATAATAATATATATATATATATATATTGTAATATACCCATTTTTTGTAACTGAAGTATTTATTAATTTATAATTTGAGTATAGTGTTAGGCAGGCTAACAATAAGATAAAAAGTAAAATTTAAATTTAAATAACAGCTCCTATTTTGGATGCAAGGGGCTTACCGAAGGTAACAGGGCAGGTAGAAGAAAGGCCCCTGGCAGGTACCTACCAGGTAAAGGTCAAGAGTTGGAGTTATGAGCTGATTGGGGGAGGAGCTGCTGTATGAATATGAAAAGGGATCTTCGTTAGCCTGCATATTGTATGTATTATATTTTGTAAGTTATTATTATGATTAAAAAGTTATATAAAATAATGTGCCTGATTGTCAAGAACCCATACCATACCCTGAGAGTAAATGAATAATAATAAAGAAAATATTGTGTGAAATGATTTTTTCTTAAAAGAATATTTAAAAAAAAAATAAGTATATTATAATAATTATAATATACTTATAATTATAAGTAATTATTATAATATAAAAATAATTATAATAATAAGTATATTATATAATTATAATATACATATATATATATATATATATATATATATATATATATATATATATATATATATATATCACTATATAAATAAATATATAGTGTGTATGTATAATTTTGTATAAGAGTCTTGATATTCAGTCAATAAATATACAACTATCTTCAGGCATCATTTCAACAATTTATTGTTCTCGTATTCCTCAGAGGAGGAACTGATTTTCAGTCTTAATATAAATCAATTTCAAGGGAGCCTTAATTCAATTAGGGAATATTTGCAATTTAATGATAACTTTTATCCTAAAACATTCAGTTGCCCCATGGGATCTCTCATTGCCCAAATTTTGGCTGATATTTATTTAAAAGGACTTTAGATACAGTCATCTCCAAAATTTTGTTAAATATTTCATTCCAATTCAAATTTGTAGATGATATAATTACCACCATAGCAACAGAAAATAATGAAAAAGAACTTGTTTTAGAAGAATTTAATAATTATTCGCATTGATTAAATTTTACTATAGAATTTGAAATTAATAATACAATAATATACCATTTCTAAATGTACTCTCAATTCAAAAACCAAATTGGGGAAAGAAAGCAAATGGTGACAAGAGGTTATCCACTACACAAACCTATGCCCAATGTCTGTAAAACAACATAAACAGATTTTATATAATTCTATACACACTAACTAACTTCAGAAAAACTATATAAAACACTCAATATTAACAACAACAATGATTCCACCAATACATTAAAAACACAACTTTATCCTGACTCTTAACTTAAACCAAAGGCACTTATGAAGTAGATATAAAATCAAATATAGTATGTGAAATTCTCTGTGAAGATAAATCTGGAAATTATTATTTTGTAACATATGAACAATATTTAAAACAAATAATATAATAACATGAGTACAGTTGCATTTTAATAATAAAAGATACCAATAAAACAGATCTAACTGCCCTCACCACAAACTTAAGAATAACCTAAAATTATCATGGGTAGAG
The DNA here is from genome assembly GCA_023052935.1 of Piezodorus guildinii. Lineage (NCBI taxonomy): Eukaryota > Metazoa > Arthropoda > Insecta > Hemiptera > Pentatomidae > Piezodorus > Piezodorus guildinii. Next base: position 86,752,141 of record CM041295.1, read on the forward strand.
AAATAACAGCAATGTTTGGGTATTTTTGTTTGTGTGTTTATACTCTCATGCATGGTTTTAAGCAAAATATCTTGTTCTTTTGAGCTAAGTGTAAATTAAAATGACTCTTATCATGGGAATTCGTTCACTGTTGAAATTGTATTAAAATATGTTGCCATAAGTAGAATAAAAACACAATTAAAATGTAAATTATTACTTAGGATATTGACCAATCTTTCAACAATAGATTGAAAAATTGATGCAATGATATGTACAGAGTATGATTTATTTAATAATGGTGAATAAAATAAACATTAAATATGTAACATTTTATATTATATAAATAGAAAAAGGATTTTATTCTGGGATTTTAATAACAACAAGTATGTTACAAATAAATACAATATGTCTGGACAAAATACACTTCATTATTTACTTTTTTAATTATTTACAAAGTCAAAGGAGGGAGATGAAAAAATAATAATCATTTTGAACCCCCTCCCCAAAAAAAGGATCATATTCGATCATTGAGTACTTCTTTATAATAAAAAAATCTAATTTAAAATTTTACAATAAATAAGTGTCTGTTTGGGATGATAGTTGTTGGAGAAGGAGATATTAATGAGAATAAGGAAGAACCATGACATTTATTGGAAGGGATAGGATTCCAGAACGCAGGGAACATGCAAGAAAGGATCAATTGGAGGCTTTAGTTCTGTGGGATGTCAAACAAAGATAGAAACGGTGTGATCTTAATCTTAGAAGTATTTAAAACAACAAGCATCTTTGAAGTGGTATTAAAATAATTAGTTTCTTTTCATCCATGGTCACTGGTGATTTAAGTAAAATTATGGAGGTTAAATGAAGGAGCTGATAAAGAATGTGGTGAAGAACATTTAGAGGATGGAGATAAAAAGTAGGAATTTAATTTGTCACGAGAAACCAGGGAAAAAAGTGAGGAAGCAGATTTACGAAGAGAGAGCTTTTTTGTCATTTTGCTTTTAATTCAAGAGTAGAGGCAATGGCTACATAGAAATAATTTGATATTGCTCGTCTGATTGTTGTATGTGTAAAATTATGGAGAACCCTATATGCTAGGAAGTCGTCTCTTAGTCTAGTATGTCTAAAGCGCCCTCAAGCAGCCTAATGTTTTTTATTGTAAATCTTTAATTTCTTGACACACACAGATCGGGAACAGAAGGTAGTGGTTTTGGGTGGTGCATGGATATCTAGGTTATTGTTGATCTTAGAGGTGAGGATATCAACTATTGAATCAATTGAGGTACAGGAATGTATTTAACTTTAATTCATCGGTTTTGGGACAAATAAAAGTTTTTCCCAGGTCAAGGTACCCAGATTGGAGAAAGTAATGGATTTGGGTATGAAAGCTCAAGTTTGGAAGTTGTATGAATTTAGATAAGGTCATGAAATGAGACGAATGGTACCGGATGCTAGGGAGCAGAAAGAAGGTTATGCCTTGAATTGCTAACTTGATACCTTGCTGTCAGACCTACAGGGTCTCATGGGATGATTTAGAGATGGAGAGAGAAGAAGAGGTTTTCTAGGTACAGTTTATTGTTAGAATTAGAAAGAAATTTGGTGTTGAAATTTTATAATATATGAATGTAAGAAAAAGAGACAATGGATAGGTATAAGGCATAATGATATCAATAGAGGGAGCCAGAGGGAGGGACTAATAAATACATTCATAAGCAAAATAGTGGAGAGGAAAAACTTCAGAAGCTAAGGTAAAATAATTTGTCAACAAGCAGTAAATTTGTTGAGAATAAGGTAAGATCATACATAGGGAAGGGTATCAGGATTTGGGATATTGGGCTTGAAATGACATTATAAGACAGATACCATTACAATGACCTAGTTTATGTATAAAAATATGATGGGAAACATAAGTAAAAATTTCTACCCAGGTTTCAGAAATATAAAAGTAAAAATTAAATTTATTATTGCGCACACAATTGAAGATAAAACTTTTAGTTGATATAAAGCATAAGGTGCTGGACAACATGAGTAAATAATTTAATGCTTGGGAATAACAAAATTGTAATCGAAAAAAAATTAAAAGAAAGGACTGTTAATAAAAGATAATAAAAATACAAATTTTTGTTAAAATGATTAATAATAAAATGTTTACATGTTTTAGAGAAATAAAAATTTCTGCAAAAAATCACTACACTAAAGATACACAAACTTATATGTTACAAAGGTGATGGATCACTGAATACAAATAAATTTCACCCCACCGAAATTTGTAATCTCAAGGTCCAGATATTCAATATTAAAGCACACTTCTAAACCAAAAATAATAATATCAAATTTTTTAGGGAAATGATTATTTTATATTGATAAAGTATTATGTGATTGCATACCTGATCTTGCAGTAAAACCAATCACCACTAGGAAGATCACACATTTCAACTTGATATGTTACAGGTTCTCGAGGCCCGAATGGAATAGAAGGTTTCCACGAAAGGGTTAATCTTCGGTCAGTCATTCTACTGATTATTGGGCGATCGGCTAAAGGCATGGGGGCTCCTTTATGTTTATATGCCTCAAAGTCTTTAAACTGTTCACCAACACCATGTCTATCACCCAATCCCATTGCTGAAAAAAAAATTCTTATAATTCAATTAATACTAAAAATTGTTTTCAATATCTTTTCTTTTTACAGTTGTAAAAATATATTTGTTCTTAATCAAATCAAAATCACTTTGACTACATAGTGTTTATTAATGAATTCAACATTATTAGGGATCATTACTGGTGGATAACTCAGATAATGATAGTAAAGTAGAATTAAATTTTAAAATCCTAATTTATATTCAATAATTTTCGTATGTTTGTTATTAAATTAATGAGCCATGATTTTTAATATACTGGTGAATTGCCTTTTGTTTGATCCAGAAGCCAACTCTGAAATGTATATGTTTTTTACTTCTAATTCTAGTTTTACAAAGAAATCAAAAAGTAATACTCTACTAAACGAAAAAAGGTACAGATATTTCAAAACAAAATACTCCAAACATCAGTAGATGCTAGGTTTATTAGAAACAGTCAACTGCACCATGAGCAAGAAATTGAAACTATCAATGGCTACATCAAACATTGCTTTACTAAATACCAATCACAGCCTCCAGCAGTTAGACTTGCAGTAGCCTACAACATTGGGGTTCGAAAGACATCTCGCAGGCTCAAACGGAGACTTCTGCAAGATGTCCTCATGTGAACCTTGCTATTTAGCTTTTTATTTGTCCATATATTTAAAATTCTTTTATTAACATTACTTGCTAATTATCTTTTCTAGAACATACATCATTTATTGTCAATATATGTTGAATTTATTTTAATGTTCACCTCACTGTACAATTTAAAAACAAGCCAGGGCTTTATTCTTTGCTTGCGATGCATTGTAGTCCGTCTAGGTCTGAAGTACGGTTTGATCATTCATTGTCCCATTTTGTTGACAACTGTTGCAACCACTATGATTCAATTATAATTGGAGACATGAATCCTAATATAGCCTAGAGAAACTCAAAATATGTATCTTAATATGTTTGGGGCGGATGGATACAATTCCTATATTAATACTATTACAAGACCCTCACACACACCAGGATCATGTATTGATCATATATTGGTCAAAGGGAAAGTTTATTTTGTGAATCGGGTGTTATTCAATCGTCCAAAAACAGATCATTACCCAATTTTTTGTAATAATGACATAAAGATACCAATTAAACTAAGAAAGACTCCGATTTCATGTAAAATTAATCATAAAAAGTTAAAACTTATTGTAATTTCGGAAAAATGAGAGAAAGTGTATCCAAGCAGGGTGTAGATATTGCGGTGCGAGAGTTCTACTCAGTTCTTCAGGCTGTTTTGCAATCAGTGACTGAATACCAGTACAAAACAAGGTCTAAACTCACACCATTAATAACTCGGATTACTCCTGATCTTGTGGCATGTATACGGAAAAGAGATAAGCTAAATAAAACATTAAAAGAACAACTATTATACAATAGAAAACTTATTATACAAAGTATAGGAATAACTAAAAAAGTATTGTTATTATTATTATATAGAAAGCTAGAGACAATTATTACAGTGAAATTATCATGAAAAATGCTCATTCTCCTGTAAAATTTTGGCAAGTTTTTTAAATTTTAGCAACAAAAAATCTGTTTTCCTATCCGACTTGACAGATAATCCTGGAGATGAACTTAAATTGTTTGATAAATTCTATGAGTATTTTGTGAATGCTAGTCAAACCATTGCTGAAAAATTTGGGAAACCAACTCGAGTGGACTGTTCTGTTTATGCTTAGTTACCTGAGAGGTGATGTGTGTTTTTGGAATTTACGAAAGCAGATATTAAACTTAAAGTTTAGGAGCTAAGGGGTCGTTCAGCACCTGGTCCGGATAATGTCAGTGCAGAAATATTGAAACAAAATATATATATATTGCTGGACCATTCACTCATATAATTATTTTAAGTCAATGAAACTTTCCCAAAACATTTTAAAACCGCTAAAGTAATCCTAATTCACAAAAGAGGACAAAAAAAATAATTTGGGTAATTACCGTCCCATATCAATGATAAATGTGTTGTCTAAATTATTAGAAAAGTTAGTTAAGCAAGAGCTAGCCAATTTTTCGTTCACAAACAGCTTAATTAGTCCTAAACAGTATGGCTTTAGCTGAGGCAAGGGAACAAAGGGTGCTTTATTGGAATTAACTCTTATATTTGCAGTGCTCTGGATTCTGGGAACCATGTCTTAGGAGTTTTCTTGGATTTGGCAAAAGCTTTTGACAGCATAGATAGAACTATATTGTTACGAAAAAACAGAAAATTAGGTATTAGTGGAAAGGTGCTGGAATGGTTAAATGAATACTTACAGAGCAAAATGCATTATGTCTCAATTGAAGGCAAAAACAGTGGGGAATTGCCCATTAATTATGGTGTTATTCAGGGAAGTAAAAAAATAAAAATAATTCTCTTCCCTGACGACACAGCTATCTTGTATAGAGGAACATCTTATATTGAAGTTCATGAGCTGGCGAATTCTCATTTGCAATTCATTGCTAACTAGTTTCATAGTAATATACTGAACATAAATCCAGGGAAAACTAAATCAATCCCCTTTCCTATATATCATGATGAACCAAAGTGTGATTTGAAAATCCACATGAAATATTTTTATGTATTCCATAAGTTGAGAGGTATTTCATCGATCAATAAATTAAGATTAATTTACTTTTCATATATTCAGTTGCTAAAAAAATATTGCATATTGATCTGAAGGAATTCCTTCGCTGCACATCTCATTCAACTTGAGATTGTGCAGAGAAAGATTATTAAGGTAATTTTGGGTATGAATCCAAGATCCATATCAATTAATATATTCTCAGACTTCAATGTAATGTCTGCAAAAAAATTATACATAATCTCAATTATGAAGAAGCTGTATTTTAGACGGAATGAGTTAGTCGGCAAGATTGACCACTGTTTTTCCACAAGAGTAAAAACATATAATAGCTTAGTGGTGTCAAGATCTGAACATAGCTGGACGACAAACCCTTGTTAATCTATAGCTACTGTTTACAGTAATATTCCTCCAAATTTTCAATGTTCTCACACAAATCCTCCAAAGTGTTACTACAATGTTAAAATATGAGGGAAATCTCTCAGTAAGGAAACAAAATTGCTGAATAATTGAGTTCAAATTATTGGGTTGATGCAAAATTAATGCAGGTTTCCTCTATTGCAATATCTTAATTCCAATTGTGTAAACAAAGCTAATCCTAACATTGATCATTATCATACCAAAACAAAACTTATCTAATACCCTCTCTTTCACCATGAATTTGTTTAGTAAAATCGTTTTGTTCAGTGTGTTCAAAGGTCTTGAATCGAAAATGTCAAAGTGCGATTTTCGTCAAATTTATTTTTACGAATTTAAATTAGGGCGCAGCGCTGCGCAAACGGCTCGTAATATTAATGAAGTGTGGGGTCAGAGGGCTATTAATGAGTGCACGGTGCAGCGTTGGTTCCAGAAGTTTCGCAGAGGAGATTTCGACCTCGAAGACAAGGAAGGTCGGGGCCGTCATCTTCCTCTGGACAACGACCAGCTGAGGTCAAAAGTGGAAGAAGACCCAACCAAAACCACACGAGAAATGGCGGCGGAACTCGGAACTCAAAAATTGCAACGTCTTTGCCCAGCATTGATGAATCGGAAGGGGCCGATCCTGCTCCACGATAACGCCAGACCACACGTTGCACAACCAACGCTTCGACGACTGCACGAGTTGGGCTACGAAGTTCTCCAACATCCGCCTTATTCACCTGACCTCTCTCCTACAGACTTCCACTTTTTCAGACATCTGGACAACTTTTTGAGGGAGAAAAATTTTCAAAACCAGGACGACATTGAAAATTCTTTTCGTGATTTCATTGAGTCCAGGGATTCGGATTTTTTTTCTGGTGGAATAAGAAAGCTTGTTGAACGTTGGCAAAAGTGCATTGATTCAGATGGAAATTATTTTGATTAAATATATATGGTTAAAGTAAAGATATGGCGTATTTACAATACCTACTAAAAACCTGCATTAATTTTGCATCAACCCAATACTTATCCCTATAGACATGTCCACAATGCCAACCTGTGTCACTCATTCTAAAATTTATCCTGTATACATTTATATGCATTCCTCACTGCTTTTTGGTTTTGTCAATTGCTGTTTCTTACTATGTACTGTATTATGTTTCTTTATAATTGTTTTTTATATTATTTGTGTATTATATGATTCAATTTTGTTTTTTGCCTTAATTTTATATCTTTTATGCATGTATATGCATTCCTTATAGCTTTCTGGCTTAATCAATTACTGTTTCTTACTTTGTGCTGTGTTAATGTTTCTTTATAATTGTATTTTTATATTCTTTAAGTATTATATTGTTTATTACTGTGTACTGTGTTATTGTTTCTATATATATATATATATATATAAATTATTTAAGTATTGTTTCTTACTGTGTACTGTGTTACTGTTTGTTATTGTACTTCAATTGAATTGCCACAGATGAACTCCTTTCCCACACAATAAAATAAAATAAAAAAATATCATGATTATTATTTGTATGCATTTTTTTTTTTTTTTTTAGGTTTAATTTATTTATCCACATGTCATTCATCTAATTTTCTCATTTATTTTATATATTCATTTCTTAATTGTCTTTCATGAACTTATTTGCTTCTCTCTTAATTTATTTTTCTACTGTTTCACTATTATTTTAAGTATTTGTTCTGATTTAAATTGATCTTAATTATTTTATTCTCCAGTTATGGTTATCTTTTGAATGAGGTTATACCCCTCCCCCCTTTGTCAATATTTAGAAATTGTAATCACTGTTTATGTAAAAACCAATGTATGGCTCACACAGCCACTCTGGCAATAAAGAAATAATAAAAAAAAAAGTAATAAAATTATTATTAAAATTTAACTTACAATCGAATATGAATGATGCTTCACATTCATCTTCCCCATAATCATTGTAAATTCTAACTTTATACTTTCCAGCATCCACTGCTGCATCTACATTAGCTATGCTAAGCCTCAAAAGGCCACTAAGCTCTTTCTCTATTTTAATACGTTCACTTGGGTAAAGTTTCTGACCATTTCTATACCACTCAACTTCAGGTTCAGGATACCTAAACAATTAAAAAAGTAACTGTTAAATTATTTTTAAAAATAATGTTATTAATATAATAGTAATATTTGTAAAATAATATCAGCTAATAAGTCTTTAGCTCTTTGTTTTTTTAGAGGAAGAAAGGTTCACTTAATAAGACTAGAATCAAATATAATGGCAGTTATAACCAACCACAACTGTTTTCTAGCTTTATTATTTTTTAAATTTATATATATGTTCAAGAATGAGTGTCTGAAATATTTACTTCAGGAGGTAGTCGAGAAATGAAGATGGGCACTTTAATACAAAAGTAATATTAATAAGGAGAACTTCCAAAAGATGTCATTAAGAAACTAAAGCTAAATGACAATATTGAAATATCTATCATCTCAAAGCTATGCTGACAACAGGAATGAATCTAATTTGTATTAAGTTGTTTTTTTCTTTTTCAATTTTTTTTAATGTCTATACCTTTAGTTGTTTAGAAAATTAAGTTTTTGTTGGATAATAAAAATGTGTTCCCATTCACTCCTTACCATGATAATCTATTTTTATTAACCTTACAACTGTGGTTGGATCAAAACACCTTTGCTCAACACTAAATTTAAATGAAATTTAATTCTGTTTGATGGGTGCTGACATTTCAGTATTGTATATTGTATATTGTATATCTTCTCCAAAGTTATTAAAAAAAAAAAAAATATTTAGTAAACTTAAGTTTTTGTATATTTTATTTAATTGTTAAGAATTTGAATACCTATATATTAAACATTCCAAAATGAATAAACTTACCCTGATATACAAGCTGTGAAACGTCCAGTTATACTATTTACTAATTCTTGATCTCCAATCTTCTTTAAAAAGCAAGGTGCTTCACCCTTTTCTCTTTCACCACTGAAATTTATTCAAAACCAATCAATCGTCTTTGAATGATAGTCATTATTATCACACTAAAATAAATTATCAACATATCTATCAACAAACATAGACATTCATTATTTTAGTTTTACAAATTTAGACATAGTTAACTAGATCTCCATGTAAATAAATTAGTAAATAAATAACAAATAGTTGTTAAATTAAAATTAATATAATTTAAAATTATGGAAGATTGTTGACGGTATAATGGATTTTCGGAGTAATTGTCTGGGGTTGTAGTCTTTGAGACACTCCTAATATAATAACTTACATATCGTGCCAACATTTAGTCCTAAATTTTAGGCCATCTTCAGGGCTAAGAAAAAACAAGATATCAAAAAGTTTTAAAATTATTATTAACTGGTTGTTATCTTATTTTTTCTTAGCTCTAAAATTGGTATAAAATTCTGGCCTAAATGTCAAAACAGTAAATAAGTTTTCTTGTTTGGAATATTTCTCAGCCGATTTCTCCAACAATGAAAATAATTTAGTAATTAGTTACTGTTTCATAAATAATTTCTCAAAAATTGAATTAGTTTTAAATGTGATAGACAATTAATGTTTTTTTAGTTTTGGTAAATAAAGTGACTTTAGTAATTGAAAGCTATTAGTTTTATCTGTAGCTCCCAAACAATAATTAAAAATTATATTTTTTTCACTTTTTGAATTTTGATTTTTAGTTCAGTCGGGCAAAAATAGATTACTTTTCATTATATGTGTCCTTTTCCACAGAAAAAGTACCGATCAGTACAGTACTGGGGCAATTCTGAGTAAAGTACTCATACAGTATAGGTTAAGATGAAAAATTAGCTAATAGAATTCCTAATAGCAGAAATAATTTATTGAAAAAAGTTTTGAAATATTTCTTGATTTGCATTTTTTAGGAAGGGATTTTTGTTTCCTGAGACATTTCAAAAGTAACTCAATCTTCAATTATTTGGACTGTTTGTTACATTTGTTATGTTGATAACTTGTATGATTTTGGCAGCTTTTGGTTAGAGTGGAGGATTGCCTGGAGAATAAGGGTGTAGTGGAATATCTGTAAGAGGTAACAAGTGTTAGGGTGCCCACTTAAACTATAAATTTGTTTACAAGTATTAGGGTGACCCATAAGTTATTTCCTCAATGAATATTTTGCAATTAAGTCTCAAGGAATTATGGAAAGGTGGTATAATGAGGCAACCAGAGCAATAGAAGAAGGTAATAGAGCAGAACAGTTCATATATAATTCAGTACATGAACCTTAAATGATAAATATCCTCAATTTATTGTAATATACCCATTTTTTATAATTATAGTATTTATTTATTTATAATTTGATTATTGTGTTAGGCAGGCTAACAATAGAATAAAAAGTGAAATTTAAATAACAGCTCCTATTTGGTTATTTGTTTACAAACATAGCATCCATTTTGGATGCTAAGAAAAAAGGTCACTCGCAGGCACAAATTGGCAGGTATCTTTATACCTGGTCAGTCAGTTAGTTGAGAGTGGAAGTTATGACCTGAGAGAGGCAGGAGCTGCTGCTGAATATGAAGAGGGATCTTGGTTAGCCTGCATATTGTTTGTTATTTTTGTTAGTTTTTATGATTAAAAAGTTGTATAAAAGATTCTGTGCCTGACTGTCAAGAACCCATACCATACCCTGAGAGTAAAATGAGTTTTAATGAAGTGAAAATTGTGTTAATTGATTTTTTCTTAAAAGAATATTTAAAAAAAAATAACAATATTATATTATATTGTAAACAACGCAAAGAAAAGAAACATATGGGACACCCTCATGTATATGTTACCTTCACATGAATAGAAAATATGGTAATATTTTGGTTTGACATATTTTTTTTTTCCTTAAAATTAATGAAAAAAATGTCTCTCTATGAATTTCACTGCTATTACCGCTATACTATCAAAAAACTATATATATATATATTTTTTTTTTCATTCAAAACTAATGAACTAAGTTTGACCTAAATGTGTAGAAAAAACACTGGTTAATTACAACTTATAATTTTTACTTAAATATTTTGAGGTTTAGATATAATAAAAAAATATATATAAAAACTACCAGTAATTATATTTCAATTTTTTACTTACATCTTTGTCACTGCTCTAAATTTTGCTTCAGATTCAGCTTTACCATCCCTGTTACTGGCAATACATCTATAACAGCCATCATCTGCTGGATTGCAATTTTTAATAAGAAGTATACATAAGTCTCCTTCACGTTTCATAGAATACTTATCATCTTCATAAATAGGTTTTCCATTCCAAAACCAAGCAACTTCAGGGCGTGGATTTCCAGACACACGACATATCATCTTTCCATCAAGCCCTATTTTCTAAAAATAACAATAAAAAGTTTGAGTTATTGTCACCATGAAAATAACAAAAAAGATACTTATTAAATAATATATGAATAACATACTATGTAAAAATGTAATGGCATTTGTCTGGTATTTTTAAGACTTCAGTATTAAACTGGAAGAGATATTTTAGTAATGGCCAGTTTTCATCTTTATCTTAGGTTTTAGAAATCTTGGGAAGATTGATGGTCCAGGAAGTGGAGAAATAATTGATGATTGAAAGAGCTTAGTGATAAGGCTTATCGAATGGAGATCGACAAGGAGTCACAAAACAGGATATCACAAATGATAAACATTTTTTGAAGGAGACAGATCTGTGAGAAGGTATGTACTAGTATATAGGTTGGGACCTTATGTTTACCGAATGGACATAGGAACATGTGGTAAGCGTATTAAGTATATTACGAGACTTTTTAGTTTTAAAGGATTGGAAAAGATAGTCAACCAGGAACTATTGCTGATGAAAGAAGAGTATAGCCACTTTAGCTCGGTGTACCTACTGAATATATGTGAGCGTTTTGGAATTCTGCATATGAATCTAATGAAACAGTTCATTAGCCTGTTAAGTCTCATGTCAAACTTTCCAGATAGCTATACAAGAGACAACCATAGTCAAAATGGGGGAAAATGAGAGAGGAAACCAGAAGCTGACGGGTTTTAGCTGGGATAAAATCACAAAATCTTTAAGAAGTGTTTGGGGATGGTTTCTGCCATAAATAGAAAAAATATAAATATAAAACTATATATCATAAACTAACATTATTTATTAAATACAAAACAAAAATATAAAACTATATATCATAAATTAACACTATTTATTAAATATGAGCAACAGTGCTTCTAATTCATTCCTGACTTATCACTTATATTTTAGTTACTTATTAGTACTAATGACATTTAGAAAAAGTAATTAATGGAAATCAATCAAACTAATAATTTTCAGTAATATATGGTGTGAGACAGGCAGATAGTCTATCATCACTATTTATCATGATGGCTCTCTACAAATCATTATGAAGATTGGAAATAAATGGACCCAGTGCTAACAGGATGGTTCAATTGAAGGCTTTTGTCAATGATGAGGTAATAATAACAGGAACAGAAGCAGCACTAATAAGCTTATTTAGTGAACTAAAGAAAAATATATCAGAGGCGTTGATGACCTCGGAGTTTTACGCCTTTAAACATCAACAAACAAAACAAAAATATATCAGTTGGTTGTTGTAACATGTTTCACATTTAATACAGTTTTATCTTCTTCAAGTTTTGTTAATTAATTTTGTTGCCCGATACTTTAATATTTTTCATTTTGATAGTATAAAAATGAATTTGACATTTTACAAATAACCTGCGATTGGATTATATACATAATAGAAATTTGATAAATCTAAGTTATTAAATATGGAATTATACACATTTTATTAAAATAGAAGCAAGATGGTGAATTTACTTAATTTATTTACTATGTATATGTATGTGTGTGTATATATATATGAAATTTGAAAAATCAAAATTGTTAAATATGAAATTATAAACAGTTTATTAAAATAGAAGAAAGATGGTGAATTTATTTACATTAAAAAAAAATAAACAAATTTATTGTTGTTTGAAAACAATGTTTTTGATATAAACTTTAAGAATTGTTTTCTTATTTAATTGTTATACAATTCCAGAAATATTGGTTATCAAATAAAGATCATAATACAAGAAAAAACCCATCGTCACTTAATGTAAAACAGTTTTTTTATTTAATTTAGTAGTTAGTTACCCATTAATTTGTGAAATCCTAACATGAGCCTTGTTGCCCTTTCTAAACTGATATAATGGTTTTATTATCATTTTTTTTTTAAATAAAAAAATAGTACCTGATCTAGGTCGTGTAATGGATTAATAAAAACTGGACTATGAAAGATTTTTTTCACATGTATTTTAGCTTCACTTTCTGCTTCTCCAATAGGATTCTTTAATACGCATTTATAAATTCCGATGTCACCAGTTTCACAGGGGGCAAGGGTAAGACCAATCTGGAAAAAAAATTACAAAAAATAAAAATCGGACACTAACTGACCAGCAATCAATATGTTTATTTAAGGTAACTTACCCTTTTTCCATCATTGGTAAAAGCAATTCTATGATCAGATAACAACTCTTCATTATTCTTATACCATGTTACACTAGGTATAGGATTTCCAGTGAATGGAGCGGAGATTGAGAGAATAGCACCCTCTTCAGCCCAAGTATCTCGCAAATCATATGCCAATGATGGAGATTCTAAGGGCATATCAGCTCTTGCTTGGCCTACAAAATTTAAAAAAAATATTTAATAAGTATTCATTGACATGTAATTTAATTAAATTTCATTGATTTACAGACCAAAATAGTTTTTAATTATTATGTTATATTAAATAAAGAACAATTCCAATACCATTTTAAGTTTTATAACTATTCTTTCTTCGGAAATTTCTAAGGTGAAAAAAAACGAGATATGTGTGTGTGTATGTTATTATATATATATATATATATATATATATAATAAGGAGGAGTTAAATTCCGACCTGTACCTCCTCGTGGTACTCCTTGGGTCATGCTAACACAGGCAGTGGGGCAGACAGAGCTCCTAGCTGGATTAAGGCAATCCTATAGGGGAAGGTTACCCCAAAATCAAAACCCTGGTCCTCCAGGTTGGAGGTTTAGGATTCGGGCCAGCACCCCATTTCCTTGGAAAAAAAAACAAATCGCTTTCAGACTCAGCAACAGAAAAAAGCCGGATGGATTTAATCGGATAAGACAAAAGCTTCGGAAACAGACTAAACAAATTGGAACTTGGAATGTTCAAGGACACCGGACAAAAGAAACGGAGGTGCAGGAAGAAAATATGGAGAGGCTTAATATAGAAATTGCGGTACTAACCGAGACAAAGAAAAAGAGAAAAGGAGAAGAAACCTTAGGAAGTTTCGTCCATTACTATAGCGGCGTCGGCAAGGATAAGAGAGCTTGCGCTGGAGTGTCTATTTCGGTACACAAAAGACTTAAAAAACAGATATTAAATTATGAATGCATAAATGAAAGGATAATCACCTTAGAAATGAATCTGTTTGGTGAGGAAGTAACTATTGTTGGCATATATGCACCTACAGAAAGTGCAAGAAATATTGAAAAAGATATTTTCTTTGATAAACTAAACCAAATTCTAGAATCTTCTCCATCAAGGAAAATAACGATATGTATGGGTGACCTGAACAGCAGAACAGGAAATGGACTCAGGAGCACGGTAGTTGGAAGATATGGGAAAGATTCGGTTAATGAAAATGGTAAGCGACTTATAGAGTTATGTGAAGAGCAACATGTGACAATACTTAATGGTTCCTACCAGCACAAGGATACACATAAGTATACATGGCAACAACCAAAAAGGAAACTGAAATCAATAATCGACTACGTTCTTATGAGAAGAAACTCTCGAGTAATTCCGCAGGATGTGCGAGTAATGAGAGGTGCAAAGTGCGGATCGGATCATTTTCTGGCTATTCAGAATGACTATTTTCTTACTCTGGTGGATTTTAATATAATTTATTTTTTTTAATTCAAATGCAAGTAAAATTATTAACATGACCTATTGTTTCTATCTCTGTTTTAATACCTATTAATAATAATTGTGACATGAACAACCTTATAACTATTAATTAAATTAACATTCTTATTTCTAAAGAAATGATTTAATTTGGAAGGAAATGTTATCAATATTTTTCATGTTACTTTCCATTATAATTGTGAACTAATTATAAGTATTTTTAAACAAATTCAAGGTACCAAGATTTTTTATAGCTGAAAAACATGTATTTGAAGATGTAACTGGAACCAATAGATGCCAATCCTTACTTTCAAATTTTTCATTCAGTTCTCAAAATTGTAGCACATTTCAGAGCAGTTTCTCTTTTGTTTTTAATATGAATTCTATCTAATCTGGCATGTTGATTAATCATTTTAATAGTAGGTATCACATTAAATTGGATAAATTAAATTTAAGGTAAATAAAAATACCTCAAACACATTTGTTGCTCAATATGGCCAAAATTAGTGGTTCCCAACAAGTGGTCTATTGATCCCTGGAGGTTTGCGAGGTCTTGTGGGAGAATAATTGCAAATATTCTTGATTTTTAATATTTAATCCTAGGCTTGTAATGAGAATCCCTCATATATTACACAGACTCTTTCAGCATTTTCAGTTGACATATTATAACTGAGGTAACTTATTTGAGGTAACTGTACAGCACAGTCACAACCATTCAATTAGCTATTTATAAACATTTTATGAATAATGAGCTTAAGGGAAAGATACAACTTATCACTTATGGTTACAAAAAACAGTTAATTTCTTTATGAGGATTTGAACAGATACCTACCTTACATTATTGTGGATGTAATTAGTTGACCGTTGAGAATTACTGGAAGGAATTAGTCCGGGTGGCGGTCATTAAATGAAACAACTAAACAGTTTCAACTATTTTATTGTTTGCCAACGTTTCGACCCCCTTTGTGGATCATCATCAGGGCGCATGGTGGGAGAATGAAAACTGAGTTTAGTTAGTGAAAACCAGTTTTCATTCTCCCACCATGCGCCCTGATGATGACCCACAAAAGGTGGTCGAAACGTTGGCAAACAATAAAATAGTTGAAACTATTTAGTTGTTTCATTTAATGACCGCCACCCGGACTAATTCCTTCCAGTACTACCTTACATTATTTTTAAATTTTAGTGACATATCATTTAAATTTTTCCCCTAGATTAAAGTGAACTTTTAATATCTGGTTCTATTTTTTAATTTGTATTCTGATTTCTCTAATGTGAGCATTTCTGGCATAGAAATGCCTGTAGCATATTCCTATATTCAATCATTTTTCTTTAGGTCCTCAGTTTCTTATGGAACCCTCTATGGTCTATCAGAATCATTGTTCACCAGTAGATAAGGTGAACCTACTTCCCTACTAGCCTAGAGGTGAGGGGTCCTGTAATATTTCTTTTAAATGGTTTGTTCTTTTCATTAGTAGACCACTGGCACACATCAAATTAGATTTCCCACATCTATTTCTTTCAATAATTTCCTATCTGCCATTCACCACAGTATTTCCTGAAATGCTTCTATCCCTTGCTTCTTAACATAAAATTGTTGGCTTGCTAATCTTTGGATTGATCTGGTTGTTTATCTGAATTGATTACTTCATGCGGGGGCTGCAGAATTTGTGCTACTCAGACCTTATAATTAGTTCTAGTAGCCTGAATACACTTTTTGTTTCTAAAGCACATTCTAGGAAAACCTCATCACGGGGATGGACCTTTTCTCCTCCTATGTTTAAGTTTATAGGGTGAGCTCTACCATTTCAATTTCTCTAACTTCACATGGCTGGGGTCATGGAAGCGGCCATGTTTTTGTTTCTTTGTCTGTAAGCTAGCTTCTACTAGCTGTGAAAACATTACTGTTCCCCCTCTCTCTCACTCTCAATATATAACTCATGTTCGTGGGAAGGAAAAAAAGATTCAAAAATAACTTTGAATAATTGCAAACAACACAACATTGATGTTTTAAAAATACTAATATTGTTCTGGTACTTTAACTTATATATATTCACATTTTTAGGTTTTAGAGCATCCTCACCACTATAATGATTGGATGAAGGGGTCCATGAAATTTTTTTATTGGGAACCATTGGTCTACACAATATGGCTAAAACTGAAAAATATACCTGCTACATCAACTTTAGCTTCAGAAGTAGAAGATCCAACATCATTTCTAGCTGTAACAGAATAAACTGCAGCATCAAGTGGAGATACTTTATCAATAATAAGACTTTGTGATCCATCTGGTGATGTTACACATTGAACATGATCGCCGTCTATGTCAATTGGAGAACCATTTCTGCACCTTAAATTTGAAATCGGATTAATTAATGAGAATATTTTTTATTATTATTTATTGAAATTTACAACTGTATTACGTAATAAAACCAGTAAATATACTAATAAACAAAAGACATGAAGCAGATTACTAGAGAAGCTACCTATTGGCAGCACTCCAGTAAATATCCTAAATCAGAAGATATCACAACCATCTTCTTTTTAGACACCTCCCTGATTATCAGGAATCGAAGAGGAAGCAAGGATTAAAACTATTGACCATTACACCATCTCCTACAAACTGCACTAAAGGGAGCATGGACTGGGGCATTGTATGTATCCCATGTTCTCTAGAGACTCTTCAGCATCTGCTATCTATATACCAACAGAAACACAACACTTCAGTAAACATCAAAGCTTTCCAGTTGTTGTCCTCTTTTAGGTGCTCATTGCATCACATTCTTCCGTGCTGTTGGTGGCAAGCTGTTGCAGCAGGTCGTCTCTAGCGGCATAAGATGTAAGGCTAACTTCCCATTAGCGATTATGAATCATTGATAAAAGCCTTGGCCTAACATCTTGAACTTTATTAAGGATCTGAAAGGCATTGAGGAAAGGAATCTTTCTGGCAGCATTGACAATAGTTTTAGCTTCTCTTTGCGTTGTAATACATTGCGATTCACTATGGGGCCTCCTTTGGCACTATTATTTCAACATATACAGCTCATTATTTCAACTGCTTCAACATTAACCTGCCGGTGTCCGTCATTGCATATTCTCACAATAATATTGCAAACTTCAGATTTAAGATAATATCTTTCCATGGTTAATGGAAATACAACTGGATTAAATTAGAGAAAAGTTGTTTGTTTATAAAATGACTATCTTAATGATTACTATTCTTAACAAAAATTGTTATTAAAAACAATAATTAAAAATTATTTTGTATTTTCTATTTTGTTTGATCCAACTAATACTAAATTTAATTAAATTAATATTAACGTATAAAGAATAAATAACAAAATTCCTATTAATTTTTGTACAGTTTACATATATGTGTTTTTATATCTAATTCTTATAAATAAACAAAAGGTAATTTAAACATAATTACCATACTAGTTCAGGTGGTGGATTTCCTTCTATTTTCACCGTCAACTTTAATGGAAAACCTTCTACAACTGTAGTTGGCATGAGATGTGATCTGAATTCAGGTTTTTTATCTTTTGTTATGACCTCTACCTAAATGAATAGAAATATGTGCAAATATAAGTTTATTTACATACAACAATATTACAAAATTATAATTCATATAATCATTAACTTTAAAATTATCACTATTAATACTAAATTAAACTCTACTTATAATTTAAGAAAATATTTATTTCTGTAGTTTTACTATTTATTTAAAGCCAAATCATGGCTGCAATGCCATCAAGCACCACATATGGTTGATTATTTCAGGTTCTTATAAATATTTACCCAGTAATATGCTGTTGTAGCTGAAATAAAAACTGAGGTTAGGTGTGAGCCTAATCATTATTTGTTTAAGGGATATGCTTTTTTGTAAACCAAGATATACTCAAAAACAACTGTCATATGGCGCACCACTTTTGATAAAGCTTGAACAAAGGGTTAATCTTGTCGGGTCTATAAATGTTTTTAGAATCCATTTATTTGCTTACTTTGCCAATTTTAAAATTACCGTTATTTTTCTGTCTTAGTTTCATGATAGTTTACATACAGCTAGAGAACCCTCATATTGGCAAGAAAAATAACTGGCTTCTATTTTACTTGTACATAACATTGTCAAGTTCATATTGGTTGGCATATGATATAAGATGTATTGATTTTCTGGAGTAAATGGCTATCTTAAGTTACATATTTTTAAATTAGATTTAGAGTTATCGTGCGGCAATAATGACTTAAAAGCTTTATATGGGACATAAATCGATGATAGAGACAGTTTAGCACAATACATAATAATATTAAGCACCTAGCTCTTCAAACAGGAAATCATATTTGTTTATATGACATATTTGTTCATATACATCAAATGTAAATGGAAATTTTTTGATTCTGAGAGCATAAACTTTACTACCTTTAGTGGGGAAGAAAAACAAAAGTAGAAGACGAAGTTTTAAATTCTATCAAATAACCAATGTTTTTTAATTGAACCAAAGTGTTTATATACTCTACATATAAACCACTTGATAGTGCATAAACAGCGTGATAAACTTACTATCAATCAAAACTAAATATGTATATTGAATAGTATTTAATATACATAAATTAAACAGCTTCATAAATTATTTTTTTATGTTTTGTAACTATTTTTTAATGATCATATTTATATGAAAGAGGTGCTTTCTTTTCATTATGTATTTTTAACTATATAGTTCTCACTTCATTTAAATTTTTACCTTTGCATCTGAACTTGCTTCACCCAACTTGTTAGAAACAGTTAGAGTATAATTTCCAGAATTTTCATTGGTTGGGCAATCTATTGACAGTCCAACTAATCCTCCTGGAGAGTTAACAAAGTTTACATCTTTAGATGACCTGACTGGCATTCCGTCCTTAAACCTTTTAACATAGAATTTTCATGTAAAGAATTTTAAATAAAGAATTAATTAACAAAATGAAATTCACATTTCAGTTGAATACTACAATTTAATTCAAGTTTTTTTTAATGTTTAGGCTTTATATTTCATGATAATTTAGTTTTATACAACTAAAATAAAAATAAGAACTTCAGTAAAAATAAATAATGATAAGAGTTTTATGGTAGAGAAGTTGGTTGGGGGTACGGTTACCAAGAAAGCACTCTAATAAGACAAACTTATTTTATTTGTGTGCAAACGTTTCGGCCTACACTATGGGCACCTTCATTAGTTCTAAGAAAAATAATATAACAACCTATAAAATTCAAAGAAAACAAAAAAATAAGTTGGGTACAGTAAAAAAATATGGAAAGAAACATTAATGTAAAATAGTTGAAGAGATAATGAGAAACTGAGCAAATAATTAAAGCTTAAAGAACAATTTTGCAAACAGTTAAAGTTTTAAAGATGAATAATTTTGAAGTAATATTTGATTAATACTTAGCCCTGATGAATGTCCACAATGGTAGTTGAAACTGGTACTGTACAGTATACAATTTGACTAGTATACATATTCATAAAACATTTCTCCCTGAGAAGACATTTGGCTAATACTAATAAAATTGTAAAATATTCTTCACCTGAGTAAAAGTATGTATGCAGTAGGCACTGATATTTGTACTCAGCCCTTCCCTATTAACAGATAATTTTTTTGCGAACCTATTAGTCAGTTATAAATCTTCTGTAATTATCTTTTGTAACATATGGTACCTCAATATTTTTATGAAGTTTAATTTTTTTTTTCAATGGCGCGACAGGCCGTGCAGGCCCTGGGCCTCGCGGTGTGATCTCCTGAGAGATTACACTCGCGTTTCATGATGAAATTCGTAGTGTAGGGTCATCACTCCCTATGCCTAATTTTGTGAGTGGCCACCATTTGGCTGACGGGTCTCACATACCCGGGGGAGAGGCTGAGAGTGAATCCCCAAATGAAGTTTAATAATGTATAGAAATTAATATTTCTATTTGAGGGATTCTTGAAGGTGATTGACTGGTGATATCATAAATTGCAGAACACGACAGAATAAGTTACGGGACTTCAAGCGGTTATAGTGTAAAGTATGTGCCAGAATCCAAAAAAAGAAAGGTTACTAATAATAAGGAAATGGTAGAGAAAAGGAAAGTTAACTGGCAAGGTTTTCACCAACAGTTTATTTCCATTAGCTAAGTATGTGAGACAAAAATCACTGTAGCCTACTACTGTTAGTATCTAAATGAGTTGAGTGATGTATATCACTCCAAAAGACACAATCAACTGGTTCAAGAGGTGATGCCCCACACTGCAGCTCTGAACGTCTCCAAATTACAGGAAATGCACTAAACTTAACTTGATCACCATCCTAATAGCTTATACATTCTCATTTCCTTAGGTCACTGAAGAGGGCACATATTTGAAGATGACAAGGAAATGGAGAAATTAATGTGCAACTTGCTCCTGAAGCAACCAACTTCATTCAATGATAGGGAGAGACTACATTAAAAAAAATCCTTCTCTCTAGGAAAACTAGAGGAACCAGGAAACTATTGTAAAATAAATTATAATGGTCAATTGTTTTTCAAATGAATTTTTTTTTTAAATCGCATTTATATTTGTTTCATCCTCATGTAATGTATGGTAAGTATAACTAATGAATTAAATAAATATAATGTTTCTGATATCATCGAACATACCATTTAAGCTCAGGAAGTGGGAATCCAATAATTTGTGCTTGAAGAAACATTGGTTCTCCTTCCTTTACAGATATATCTTGCAGTTTTTTAATGAACTCTGGTGGTCTTGGGCTAGCTACAGAAAGAAAAAAAAATTATTGTTTGGCATAATATTAATAATTTTCTTTATAATTACAGATGGTACATATTATGATGCTTTTTAGATTATAAAAAAAAAAAAAAAAAAAAAAAAAATGGAGGTATTGCAAAATGTAATTTTTTTCATTAGTCTAAAGCTCTTTAATAGATATACATTATAAATAATAGATCAGATAATTTTAAATTCACATATTTCAAAATATATTTTTAATTCAATTAATGGGAAAAAAGGATTATTATATCAAAAAAGGTTAATTGGGTTGTTACACATGGAATGTCAATTTTTTTAAATCTTAAGTTTAGGGAGAATTAAAACGTTATCTGTTGATTCTCATCACATTATTTACTATTTAAAATTAGCAAGTGCTAATTAATCCTATATTTATAAACAGATGTTTGTTTGATTCCCAAATAGGCATACAAATTTTAGTTTCATTTAAAATGTGACAATGGAAAAATACAATATTTTTATGGGTTCAAAACTTGGTCATTTTGCGATAGTGAAATATATATGATTGAGATGTCAGACTAAGATTCATTGCTAAAGGGGACAATAACGGACTGGATTGAGAAAGCTCCAAAAGAAAATTGACCAAACTAGAAGACAGTTTGTGTTTCGACCTCAAGAATTTCTACAACAAAAAGATCCTATCCATCAAAGCCAAAGTCCGGCACTATTACACCGTGTTCAAACCTGTAATACTCTGGGACAGAAACTTTCTGTTTCCCTAGGAGGGAAAAGTTTCTGAAAGTAGAAAGAAAAATCCTTAGGAAAATCTATATAGACCCAAAAAAAGACACCCAAAGGGTACAGGCTATAACCCAACAAAGAAATATACAGTAACAACAAAAACCTGGAGACTGACATCAGGGTAAGAAGACAAATTCTATGGATACATGATGAGGATGAGGATGAGCCCTGAAAGGTTAAACTGGGAAATTTTTCGGTGATTCCACCAGCGCAAAACACGATGGGGTTTTTCAAGCAGATCAGGGTTGATATGGATTCAGCAGGGCTGAAGGCCTATAGAAAGTCACTAAACAATATAAAAGTCTTTGTGAACAAAGAGCACCCAAAAAGGGATTGTGCGTAGTCAGAGGAAAGGAAGCGCAGACATGCAGACCTCATGAGGGTAGTATGGAGAAGGAGGAAGCTGAGGAAGTAAACTGCGTGGTCTTTAAGGACTTTTTGTGTTAAAAAAAAAAAAAAAAAAAAATATATATATATATATATATATATATATATATATATATATATATATATATATATGTAAAAGAATTTATTATTATATACATATATATATTCATATATTCGTCATTCTGATACTCTTCCGAACTTCAAATCCCACCTATTCGAACACTTTCTCTCTATTCAATTTTTAAAGAACCCTAAATAGATTTGCAAAGTTCTGCGAAAATAGTAAATAAAATCACATATAAACTATTATTCAAATATGATATTTTACATTGTAGTGCACTTGCACATTTAACTTCATTATTTCATCAATATTCCATCAATACTGTAAAGCACTTTTAATAAAAATTTTGTATATATGCACATATGTTTCTGTTCTGTTTTAGTTCTATTGTTTCTGTTTTACAGCTCCTATTTAGATGTTTGTTTCCAAACAGCATCCATTTTCGATGCCAGGGGAAAACCCTAGCAGGAACAAAACAAAACAGGGCAGGTAGAAAAAAGGCTAGTCAGGGTTGAGGTTTGGACCTGAAAGGGGCAGGATCGGCTGCTGTCTGAAGAATCATTGTTAGCCTGAAATTGTTTTATTATTTTTGTAAGTTCTAATTATAATTAAAAAAATTGAACAAAAAATTGTGTCTGATGGTCAAGAACCCATACCCTGAGAGTAAAATGAATTTTAATTTAGTAGATATTGTTGCAAATTAATTTTTCTTAAAAGAAAATATTTAAAAAAATATAAGAATATTAGAAAAATTTGTCGCCCTACTAGAGGTGGCTAAATTCGTTAAAAATTAAGACCACAACAATCAGTGCAAAATTTATAGTTTAATAAGTTTTTTAACTGTTTATATTTGTGAGCAAACAATATAGAGGACCAAGAAAAACTAAAGAGTTATTCAGATAGGGTAGAAAACATGTTCCAGCAACTCATGATGATGATAGAAAAAATGGACCAAAAAATGGATGATTTTACATCAAAAGTATCTGAAACCTTATCAAGTTTTAAAATAGAAGTGAAATTGATCCCCAGAAAATAACTTCTGCTGATGATGAAGAAAATAAGAATAAAGGGCCTAATGACCAAGAATGTGAAGAGATTGAAACAGTACTTCCTAATTGTACAGAAGAATCTCTATCAAAAACCTCTATCTGTAACTTCTAATGGCAATGAAGAAAGCCAGGACAAGACTGTAATAACTAGCTCTATTGATGTGAAAGAAAATGTTAACTTCGTAGAAGATCAGATTCGTAATGTGAAACCCTGTGGCAGCAAATGCTTAATTTTCAGAACCTTAATAAACTCCTTAAGTCCTCAAAATAGACACCAGCTGGTATTTTATAGGTTAAGTGTTTTAAATAATTCAAAAATAGAGTTCTCTATCTCCTATAATTGTTTGTTACCTATAGTAAATTTATTTAATCAATACAGGGATGTGCCAACCACAACTATTATCCTTCTTATTTTAGACTATGAGTTTTTTAAAGACTATATGATCTATGATCATGCTAAGAAGAACCGCATACCATGTTATTTTGGGACAAGGTAGTCTTTATCCTTTTCCAGGAGATAAAAGGAATGATAAGCGTTCCCTCCGTTAGATTAGCTTTCAATGGACAGTCTGAACAATGTTCAGTTTGAACCATACTGGAAACATTTATATTTAAATTGTACATAATGTAATTATTAGAATAAGAGTATACCATCTTTAATAGTTGTTCTAATTTTTATTTTTTATTAAATTTATTATTTCATGCTTTTTTTTTGTTCAGTCTTAAATAATGCAGAACCATATCTCATTGGGGTCTAGATAAACGTTAATTTTTAAATTGTTATTCTGTTATTTTGTAACCCTTTTCTTTCTAAATTATTTTATTATATGGAAATTGATCGGTTAGTAAAAATTAGTTATTTAATGGAAATAAATATATCATATTAATAGTTCACTATATTTACCTGAATTTATGTATATAGTTTATTTTTCAGGTGTGTTTAGTTTTAATATGTTCTTAATTGTATATAGACTTAGTGTATTTCTTTTATGTATATCACCCTTATTTATTTAGTTTGTGCATATGTAGTTTAAATTTAGTTTTAAATGTAAAATAAGTGCTGAAATATTGTATATAAACGATTTATATATAAAGTGTTAAAAATTGTAACTAAGTAGGTTTATTGAGTATATTTAAAAAAAAGATAAATCTGAAAAAAAATTGTTTTCTTTCCAAAATATTTCTTTTTTTACCTAGGACTGGGGAGAAATGTAATATACCCATTTTTTAAATATAAAATATATATCTTCTTCTTTTCTTCTTCCAGTGGCGTGACAGGCAGTTTAGGCCCTGGGCCTCGTGGTGTAATCATCTGGGAGATTACACTCACGTTTCTCAATGCATTTTGTAGTGTAGGGTCATCACTCCCTACCCCTAATTTTGTGAGTGGCCACCATTTGGCTGACGGGTCTCACATACCCGAGGGAGAGGCTGTGGGTGAATCACCATTTAATTACATCCTTATAAAAGTCCAGTCGGGACTGGGATTTGAACTCAAAACCTATAATATATATATATATATATTATAGGTTGTGAGTTCGATATATATATATATATATATATATATATATATATATATATATATATATTTTTTTTTTTTTTTTTTTTTTTTTTTATTTATTATTTAAATATTATATGAGGCAAGCTAACAATCAGATTTAGAGTAAAATTTAAATATAAATTAACAGCTCCTATTTGGATGTTTTTTTCCAAACATAGCATCCATTTTGGATGCAAGGGGAAAACCCTAGCAGTTAAAAAACAAAATAGGGCAGGTAAAAAACAAAATAGGGCAGGTAGAAAAAAGGTTAGTCAGAGTTGGGGTTTGGACCTAAAAGGGGAAGGATCTGCTGCTGTCTGGAGAATCATTGTTAGCCTGCAATTGTTTTATTATTTTTGTAAGTTCTAATTATAATTAAAAAAGTTAAATAAAAAATTGTGTCTGATGGTCAAAAACCCATACCCTGAGAGTATAATGAATTTAAATTTAGTAAATAATGTTTAAACTAAATTTTTTATAAGGAATATTTTAAAAATAAGTATATTATAATATACATTTTATATATATATATATATATATATATAATATATATATATATATATATATATAGAATGCAGTTCATTCCATAGAGGAATTCCTGCAAGGGCTCAATACTTTAGAAATTTGATATAGGATATTTATTTTTAAAAATCATGTTACAGTAAAAATATATAAAAATTCAACTTACGGTTAATTGCCACAGCACATATACTGTAATCATTTCCTAGAGGGTTTTCAACAAATATTTTGTAAGCTCCACAGTCAGCGGGTGTAGCTTCATCAATTCTTAACCGAACACTACCATCTGGATTACAAGTAATCTTAACACGATCTGAACTTTCCAACACTTCACCATCCTTAAACCTAAACAACATAAATAAAATAATATATTGTTAATCTAGTAAACACTATGAATTGAGTCATTTTTATATGCATTTATTTTCCAATTTAAATCATTATTTAGATCATGTATATGCATAACAATGTGTCCCTACCCATCCTTCCACCTTCCTTCCTACTTATGCTGATGACACTTGAGTGTTATCAGGCAATAAAGATCCTACTATTGCCTCTCAAACTCTTCAATCCCACATCAGAGAACTTGAACAGTGTCAGAATTGGCTGGTGAAAATAAATCCCACCAAATAACCTTCACCCTTTGTCGTAAACCTATGATGTCTTGCCCTAAAGTATCCTTCAATAACACTAAAACTTATCCCAGTCAAATAGATCCGATATCTAGGACTCCATCTGGACAAATGTCTTACTTAGAATCCTCACACAAGACTGAAACGACAAGAAACTGCCTGATGTTTTCGACTACTTCAAAACTTACTGGAAAAACGCTCAAACCTTCCGCTTAACTTCAAAAGACTCATCTAAATGACTATCATAAGGCTGACATGGACTTACGGAGTAGAGCATTGGGGCTCTACTAAACCATCAAATTCTTCCTGTCTCCAATCCTTCCAATCCAATATCCTTCGAAAAATCTTCAATGCTCCTTATTTTGTCACAAATCAACTCATCCATAAAGACCTAAATGTCCCTTATGTTGCTGACTTAGCCCGAACCAGATACCACTCCTTTCATTACAAACTCCATTACCACTCTAATCCACTAGTTTCAAATCTTGCTACCTCTACAATCTCTGATAATCCTCCGAGGCATCTGAAAAGAAGATGGCCTCGAGACCTTCTGGTTTAGCATAGTTTTTGGAGATCTGCCAATTGGTAGTAACTCTACGTGTGAATCACGACATTATAATCTTGAATCACTTTTAATAAATACATTTCATTATATAGTTGGAAACATCAATAAATATATTTAAAAAAAAAAGTTTTTGTTGAAGTTTTTCAATTACTAATTCATGATCAGATTCATATTCTCCTCCAAGATATAATACATATAAAAGTAAATACATGTAAAAGAGATTATTAAAAATTTACTAACAATTTGAGACAAAATAGTGTCTTACATAGACTGTGTATAGACTACAACCTGAGGTTTGTAGTATACTCACAGTAATTTAAATGAATTATTTTTCAAATATAATTAAAAGATATTAACAATGTGATGCAAAACAACAGATATTAACATCAGTAGCTAAACCTTTAATGTGCTTTCAGCATTCTTCAACTGGCTGAAATATTAAAAAATTTTAAGCATCATTTTGATAAAATGTGTTTCACTTTTTCATATGTAATAAAAATATATTTTATTTTATTTACTTAATATTTGTACCATTTTATTGTAGCAGATGGACTAGCTTCTATTTTGCATTTCAGTTCCAATGGTTCTCCTTCTTCAACTGCCAAAGCTCGTCCAAGAGATTTTGAAAATGCTGGTGACAACATCTCTAATTTAACATAGCAATAGGTATCTGCATGACCAGCTAAACTGTATGCCCTTACTGTATACTACAATTTTAAAACTTATTTAGAAAATATTATTGATAATGCCATGGAAGATTTATTCAAATGAATCTGATCTTACTTTGCCTGCATATTCTTCTTTGAAGTGAGGAATACATAAATGGCTAGAAACATTTCCTTCACATCGCGTATCTAGTGTCATTCCTTCACTCTGTCCCAAATCTACACCATCCTTTGACCTAGACATTTAAAGTTATGTTTTAAATATTTACAATGTACCAATTTATTATTATCGTACAAGTTAATTGAGAATCATAAGTTTATTATTAACACTACAAAAAATCTAAACATCAATATCAGCAAGCATATGAACAGTAGAAAATTGATTTTTTTAAATTTTATTTTATATAATGTGATGATTTACTTAATTATGAGACCAGTACCCATATAAATTAAAAATGTCTTCAATTTCCTTTTAGCAATGAAGAATAAATCTCAATTTTCTGATCAATAAATGATTAAAGTGTGGCATGGACCAGTGGCCAATCCAGGTGCTGCTTTATTTTATGTGTTTTTGAGAGTTAAAACATTTCTTTCAAATATTAAAAGTTCCAAACAATATTTCATTGTTTTTATAATTCTTTGATGGTGTGTTTCTTTATTTTTTTTAAACATAATTTCACAATACTTCATTAAAGTAAATAAATTTCCCTAACTGGATTTCTGATGGATAATAAACAAAATAAAATGTTAATTGATATATCATCTAAAAATGATATAACAATTTACTTTTTTTTTTTAGTTGAAATAGCTAAATACCGCTAAAAGGTGTGTTTTGTATTTGCGCTATCTTGCTCAAATATAAAAATTTGTATGAAACTGAAATTTTTTATTTAAGATAGGTATCTATATATATATATATATATATATATATATAATATATTATATATAATATTATAATATATAATATATATATATATAATATTATATATATATATATATATAATATATATATGTTACAGCTACTTTTTTTTAACAAAATCAATGATGTGGAAGTACTATTTAATAAAATGTATTTTACACTCAGGTATTATCATCTCAAGAACAACTCTTATGAATTAAATCAAACCTGATACATAAATTTATAATGAAATGGACTTTAATATTATCTTTGTTTAATCCTTGTTGCAACAGACTAACAGGTCTTAAATGCAGAATTTTTAAAAGGTCTTCTTTTAAAGTATCTTTAGCTTTATTAATTTAAAATAATTAAAAATCTCTGAGTGTTTAGAATTAATTAAGTTCTATCCCCACATGTCAATGTTTCCTGCCTTGCTTCACCTTGTTGGTGCATAAGCAGTCCAATTTCTCAAGTATATTAATCTATTTATTTATTAATATTTTCTTTATCTTTTTAAAAATAAAATTATACAAATTGAATCCTTACATAGCAAGCATTAATTACATATTGAAATAACATGAATATGATAAATTTCAAGAATATCCTACCACTGAATTTCTGGTTTAGGAACACCTTGAGCTCTCACTTTTAAATCAAGTTGTGCATATTCTCTTATTGTTACTTCCTCTAAACCTTTGGTGAATTCTGGTTCTATCACTAAACAATTCAAAATAAGATAATAAATTTTTTAGCTACCATTTTTTAAAAAGTATGCTATTTTATTTGATTTAATAAATCATACTCAAATTTTAATACTGCATTTAAATTAATTTTTACTAGTAAAAATATAATTGAAAACGTTTTTTTATCACTTTAAAGTGTTAATATCATCATAAAATTAAAATTAAATAACATTATGTACTTAAAATACAGCCTTAAGCATTTTTAATTTATATACATTACAAAATACAAAAACAACAACAAACTGTAGCATACTATGAATTTTTAATTTGGCACTTGCAGAGCATTCTCCAACAGCGTTGACTGCTTTTACAGAATACATTCCTGCATCTTCCAATAGTATACCTTTTATCTTTAATTTATAAATTTCACTAACAGGATCGAGATCAATTTCATAGTGATTACTTGGTGATAATGTGGTGCCATCCTTCTCCCTAAAACATAAACTTTTATATAGCACATATTTAACTTTTAAGCAGGGACTATAATTGACCATTATAAAATAAATACCTGTAAAGAATGTATAAAAATTCAATGGAATGATTTATTTATAGGATAAAAAAAAATATAGGATTTGTATGGTTTCTAGGCCAACGAATTAGCAAGGAGGTGATTATGCTGAGATCATGCTCAGCAAACAGCTTTTACCCCAAATTTTGGGTACTCATTTTATAGAGGTAGGGCCTAGACCCTACCCCAAGGTTGCCTTACAACTGAAATAACAGAATAAATAATTATTCTGCCACCGCCGTCCTTAAATGTTCCGCTAATGCACTTGTACATCCCACTCCTTTTTAGGGTCAATAAATGTATTGAAATTTCCAGTTTATGCATGAATAAGTTGATTGATTTAAACTAAGTCTAACTAAGAGTTATTTGAAAATTTTGATCCTAAAAAGTTATTTAACAAACATTCAAATAGGAATTAAGGATATATTTATCCTGGTCCAAGCACTTTGATAGTCTATTACCAGCATAGTTTTTACTAAAAATATTATTTCATTTAGTTAAATATTTTTTTTAGTCAAATAAAAAAAATTAACCTATTATAAAAAGGTAACAACCAATGTTTGAAAACTTTATACATTATAATACAGCAAATCATAAATGGATTATAATTAATAAAATAAAATAAATTTAATATTCTTCTTCTTCTTCTTCCTCTAACTCCTGTGTGCCGCTAAGCGTGGAGTTGCCGCCTCGGTCCATCGAG
The DNA here is from genome assembly GCA_023052935.1 of Piezodorus guildinii. Classification (NCBI taxonomy): domain Eukaryota; kingdom Metazoa; phylum Arthropoda; class Insecta; order Hemiptera; family Pentatomidae; genus Piezodorus; species Piezodorus guildinii. Next base: position 86,782,485 of record CM041295.1, read on the forward strand.
CCCACTGGTCTCTGTCCCTAGCTATTCTTTTCATCTCTGGGATGGTTAGTCCTCTTGCTGCACCCAATTTCCCAATGTAGTCTGAATACATACACCTGGGTCTGCCACGAGGACGTCTTCCTTCCGGTCTAGCTTCAAAAAACCACTTGACCTTTCGGGTATCATTCATTCGGCAGACATGCCCAAACCAATTCAATTGCCGCTTTTCCAGGATGTCACGCACTGATCGTACTCCCAAATCCTCGCGAATCCTGTCGTTTCTTATATGGTCCCTCCTGGTCTTTCCAAGTATTCTTCGGAGAAATCTCATCTCAGCCGCTGTCATCCTGCTAGCATGTTTATCAAGGGTTGTCCAGCTTTCAGATCCATATAAGAGTACTGGAAGGAAAACAGATTTAAAAATCCTAATTTTAGCATCTCTGCTAACTTCATGTTTTCCTATAATCGTTTTGGATATCTGGTAATACAGTCCATTGGCCTTCATCACCCGATTTAGAACCTCCTGGTCTATCTTACCATCATCGCTTATAACTGTTCCAAGATATGTGTAGGCATTCCTCGTTTCTAGTGTTTCGCCGCCACATAATATCCTTGGCTCCAGATTTTCTCTTCCCACACACATAATTTTACTTTTGGCTGGATTTATGTTTAACCCTCTTAGCCGGAGTTCCTCGTACCATTCATTTAGCGATGTCTGGAGAGCTTCCTGAGAGTCCGCAATCAGTACTATGTCGTCTGCATAGATCATAGCCTGGGCGAGCACTGGTGTTAGGTTCCAGTATCCCGCCACAGCTCTTGGTGTTCTCCTTCTGCAAACCTTCCACACCTCATCCATGAGAACGATGAAAAGCAAAGGACTAAGGCTGTCCCCTTGCTTTACTCCTTTATAAAAGTGAAAAGGTTGGGATGTTTGACCATTTAGCCTCACTATACCTTTTGGGTCCTGATATATTGACTTTATGGCGCTCACCAGATTTGCTGGCACCTTTCTTCTAATAAGCGCGTCCCAAATCTCTTGCCTCAGAATTGAATCGAAGGCTGCCCTTAGGTCCAGAAACGCCAGATACACTGCCTTGCCACGATCCCATGCTTTTTCTATTATCATTCTGAGGGAGAATATGTGATCCTGTGTCTGCCTACCAGGTCTGAAGGCGGCTTGCTCCTCTTCCAGCTCTTGTTCAACTATATGCCTCAACCTCTGTTCTAATATTCGTGTATATATCTTGTATACGACTGAGGATAGACAGATCGGCCTATAATTCCCACATTCACTCTGGTTGCCCTTCTTGTGTATAGGGACTATGATTTATTCTCCCATTCATGTGGCAAACGCTTCGAGTCCCAAACTCTTTGGAAAAGCATTTGGAGGCACTTCCTCATTTCGTTTCCCCCATATTTAATAAATTCCGGGCTATACCATCTGGTCCTGGAGCTTTTCCTAGCTGGATTTTATCAACAGCTAAATCCACCTCATCTTCCTCGATTGCATCATTTATGTCATCTGGGTATGCTTCATCTATTCTCCCTCTTCTTCGGCAGTCTCGAAAGTTGTTGTTTCGACGTTCTTCCATGCTAAATTTTTCCTGGAAGAATTGCCTCCAAACTTCTAGTATTTCCTTTTCCTCGGTCACCAGCCTCCCTTGTGCGTCCTTGACGTTCCTCACAGGCTTAGACGTTTTCCCTCTCAAAGCCTTGGTTATATGCCAGAACTTTCTTATGTTTTCCCTATAGTTCTGCTCTAGCTCTCGGCCAAACTCCTCCCAGGTCTTCATTTTCGCAGCTTTGACTACTCTTTTGACCTCATTTCTGGTCCTAACATACTCTTCCCAGTGAATATGTGATTTTGTTCTATTGTATGTTTTCCAGGCCTCCTTCTTGAGCTTAACCACTCTCTTGACCTCATCATTCCACCATTTTGTTTTCTTGGTCGAAGGCTTTATTTTCTGGATATCACATACTTCTCTTGCGGTGTTGAGTATGCACTTCTTTATTTCACTTCAAAGAATGTCCAGCTCACTGTCTCCATTTACTTCCTGTAGGCGTCTCTCAAGCAATGACCGGTATTCCTCCTGTTTTGTTTCCATCCTCAGCTTGCTCACATCTATCCGACTGTATGCTTTGCTGAAACTTTTTCTTGGTCTGATGACTTTTGTGTCCGCTACAAGAAGCTTGTGGTCAGTACTTAATTCTGCCCCTCTTATGACTTTTATATCGATAAAGAACCTTCGGAGATCTCGGTCTATTATGAAGTAGTCGATGATGCTTTCTCTTGAACCATGTTCCCCTCTACTCTCAAATGTAATCTTATGGATCTTTTTGTGGTTGAACCATGAGTTGCCTATAAGCATGTTATTTTCTATACAGAATTCTATCAGCCTTTGACCATTACTGTTATAGGCATTTTTAGGGTCAATAAATGTATTGAAATTTCCAGTTTATGCATGAATAAGTTGATTGATTTAAACTAAGTCTAACTAAGAGTTATTTGAAAATTTTGATCCTAAAAAGTTATTTAACAAACATTCAAATAGGAATTAAGGATATATTTATCCTGGTCCAAGCACTTTGATAGTCTATTACCAGCATAGTTTTTACTAAAAATATTATTTCATTTAGTTAAATATTTTTTTTAGTCAAATAAAAAAAATTAACCTATTATAAAAAGGTAACAACCAATGTTTGAAAACTTTATACATTATAATACAGCAAATCATAAATGGATTATAATTAATAAAATAAAATAAATTTAATATTCAAACCATAAAATTTTAGCTCGTGGATTAGATCTTATCTTGGCTACAAACTGGGCATCTTCATATGGAATACCAACTATATCCTTGAAAACATTTATTTCTGGTTTAACAATGACATCTAGTCGAGCCTAGAAAAAAACAAAAAAAATAAATATGTGTACATGTACAAAAGTGTTAAATTATACAGTTCCTTTTTAAATCATTGATGCTTTATCACATTAAATAAAAAAAGAAGAAAAGGAACTAATATAATTGACCTATATTTAAATAACAAATATGGAAGGTGTTGCTGCAACAGTATGTGTTTTATTATTCATAAATGTATAATAGCATATACTAAACTCAGTAGTATTATTATTAGGTCTATTGTTACTGCCTAATCGGTGATAAGTCAGTCAGTATTAGTCAGTCAGTGTGTCACGCAGTGAGTGCACCAAAGTAATTTCCCATGGACCATCTATTCTCGCTTACTGACTATCTTTCTACAAGACTTCCCATCTGTTCCAGTCACCAAATGTTTTTATTTAACACTAAACCTTTTTTGATTATCATTCTGTTTTATTTTCCAAACAAGTTGAAGGAACATTTTTATTTTTTATATATATTTTATTATCATTAATTAATTTTTTTCCAAAGATTTTTATTGCATTTAGTTTTTCTATTTTTTTGAGTTAAAACTTTTTTATATTTTTACAAAGAGCTCTTTTAATTTATTATTATTTCTCTACATATTAATAAAAATAAGCACTATATTGAAAGTTTTGGATTATGTACTTTTCCTACATATTGCTTACCACACTATCTATAGCTACCAGAGCATACACATATATATACTTTTTTTATTTTCTCTCACCAGCCATAACTCAGGGGCCGGTTTTGGTAAGTTCAATGTGGACCCCCTCCTGGTGCCAAAACAGGAGGTATTTATAAAAATAGAGTTTTAAGAGAAAATTTATATATAAATATAATGAAATATTGTTAAGAATTTGTAAATTATTATAATCTTGTTTTAATATTTATTATTGTCTTTAGTTTATAAACCTTTAAAAATGAAGAAAAACTTCGAAACATTAGAAAACAAATTTTAAATATTGTTAAACCTTTAATCACTCAGTTCTCACTAAATCCCATACCTGGATGAGATGCGATGAAGACAAATCCCAAATCTTTGGAGAACACCTTTCTAACACATTTAATTTGCATCCTGATATCCTTAATCCCAGCCATATTGAACATGTTGAAGCAAAACTAACTGTTCCTCTCCTAATGCCCCTTCCTCCTAAGGCCTTTCACCCATCCGAAATCATTAATATCATTCAAGATTACCTTCCAAAAAACCTCCTGGCCACAATCTCATCACATCTCATATCCTGAAAAAGCTCTCCAAAAAAGCCAAACTCTTACTCACCTACATATACAATGCCACTTTTCGTTCTGCCTATTTTCCCAATCTTTGGAAATAGTCAAATATCAAAATGATTCCTAAACCTAAAATATCTCTATAAAACCCATCCTCCTTCCGTCCTATCTCTCTTTTGCCCATCATGGACAAAATACTGGAAAGACTCCTCCTAAAACATCTTTACCCAATCCTTGAGATTAATCACATTATTCCTAACCACCAATTTGGATTTTGCTCATCCCATTCCACTATACAGCATCCCATTACACAGGTATCACCTTGTGGCGGATGTGATATCTTCCACATTGGAGCAAGGGATGTATTACACTGGAGTCTTTCTTGATGTGGAACAGGCTTTTGACCGAGTTTGGCACCCAGGACTGCTCTACAAACTTTGTCAGTTCCTCCCTCCTATCTACTTCATATTAATCCGTTCCTACCTGACAGATAAAACCTTTAAAGTAAATCATAACCTTTCCTTCTCCTCCATATTTTATCAGTCTGCCAGTGTATCCCAAGGTAGCATCTTATGTCCAATCCTTTATACCATATATATAGTTGATATTCCATTTCATCCTAGCACTGTTCTCACTACTTATCCCGATGATACATGTGTGTTATCTGTAAACCCAACCGCTCATCTCCTTCTATTCCTGATCATCCTCCGAGGTGTCTGAAAAGACAATGGCCTCGTAACCTACTGATCTGATTATACTCTGAAGTGCTACCACTGGGTAGTTTCTTCTCACGCCTATCATGCCCATTTATCAATGTTCACATTTACTTGATGATTTTTTTTTTTTTAATACAGTTGTAAATATCACTACTGTAAAATGGGATGAATAGGAACAGTGGGGTGAAAGGAAACAAAACTTCAATATTATTTCAAAGTTGCGTTAAAACCACTTACTTTACCAAATAGGAATTAATGTTGTTGTTATTGGTTAGCCACTCTGTAAATAATCCGATTATATGGTTTTGTTTTGTTGGTAGTACTTTGGACTTATCAGTTCAACCTGTGAAAAATTTTACTATATCTCCCTCCCATAAATGTTACCTGTAAGTATGAAACTGTTATCTAAATAGCTTATTTAGTATCTGTTTACTGTTCTTCAAGCCGTCTTCTTGCATAAAATTCCTTGCACAATATATTATTTGAAACAGTTTCTTAGCAACAGATTTTTTAGGTTATGACATCCACATTTTCTGGTGTGTGGGGTGAATGGGAACACAGTTGTTTTCTGTCAGAAGACATCTCAGATGACTATAGATTGTTTTACAAAAGAATCAAGCAAAGTTATAGGTTTTTCCCAACTCAAGAGGAAGCTTATTTTAGCCCTAGTGAAGTTACATTGAAGTTGAAAGAGCGAATCGGATTTTCTAAATCAGCCAGATTCTTCAGGTCTGTTTCATTTATCAATGATCTTAGTGCATACTGACATTTCTTCTTCTTCCTACAGAAGCTAGATGCTCTAGAAATTTTTAGAATATAAGAGACCTAATTTCTAGAATATAAGTAAATAAAGTGACATAATTTCTAATTTTAAAAGATTTCATTAAGAAAAAGTGGTTTAATAAACATTTTTAACTGTTCTCATTCATCCCACATCTTGTAAATGGGAACACAATAACATTTTCAATGTTGTTCCTATTCACCCCTACTGTTGGGTGAATGGGAACAGTAATATATATATATATGTTTTTTTTTTCAAAAACAAACACCCAGTAAATATATAATAGAGGGGATGTGGACCTAAGATTTGATGTATTTTTCAGTTAATTCAGATAAAAAATAAATTTGTTATATTGCTCAAGATATCATAGACTGCTCCTATTCACCCCATTTTACGGTATAATAAATAAAAAAAAAAAATACATTGTTAGAAAACGTCAAATTTCTAATTTTATTATTGTTAAGAAGAGAATGTTCTTATATTTATTTACATTAATATACATTTTACTCTTTATTAAATTGATTTTTATATTAATAAACTAAATCTCAAAGTTAAAATGCGCTCAATAATCTTGTTATTCATCGTCCAAAACCCTTACCCTACCTCAAAGCTAAAATTTGGCAATAAAAATAATTATCTTTTTTTATATCAATTATTATTATAGAAGAGTCATTTTAATTATGAATAAATTATTTGGAACAATCTCTTCTTTTTATTTATATATTTTATTTATATATACCTGGATAAAAATTTTGTTGTGGATATTTGAAAACATTGAATAGTACAAGAATGGAATTAGATGAAATGCTAATTTAGTCTGCTTGATAGTTGCAATTGTTTGGCAGTAAAATGTTAAAAGAATTATTATGTGATGATGAAGTAATAGATTATTTTAACAGATTGACAGGATAATTCGTATATAGGGACTAAATATGAATAATAGTACATTAATATATGACCTATATTATGATATAATATGGAAATATATGTAAGTAGAATTTTAATACATTTTTTTATAAACAGATTGTAAATATTTTAGGTGATAAATGAATTCTAAATTATTGATAATGTTTGTATGGTTGCTTATAATAATTATTGAATTGTATTTTAGATGATTTTTAATGATCTGAAGATGAGGCATAAAAAGTACCTCGAAACGTTACAGTGTTATAATCATAGTTTATATGTGTTATGGAAAATAAAATATATAAATAAAAAGAAGAGATTGTTCCAAACAATATATTCATAATTATCTTTATTTTTTTAGAAGTTTAAGTCTATGAAGAAACACTCCTGATAAGCAATAATATTTATTGTGTGCCGACATTTTGGCTTTAGTTATAGGCGATCATCAGGGTCACCGAAGCATCAAGTTTACTAACATTGTTTAACAAAGTTAACAAACATCAACGAATTGTTCATTATTAGTGGACTTGGGCCTTCATTAACTCTGATGATGACCTATAATTTAGACTGAAATGTCTGCTCAGAAAACATTTGATTTATTATTTGGAATGGTTCTTCAATGGAAGCACCCCCAATTTATCCTATAATTTACTCTATGGTCAACTACTATTACTTTTACTCGTGGTAGTTAAATTAACATTTCTTAATTAGTGTGTGTTTGGTATGTTAGAAGGTGTTGAAAAAAGGAGAAATGTGAATAGGGGTTGAAAAGATCTGTAGATTAACCTGCAGATGTAGGGAGGGTGCGGTGTGTTCGATGTTTTGCATAAAAGGCATGAAGAACAGTAAACAGATACTATAAGCTATATAGATAACAGTTTCATACTTAAAGGTAGTTTGTGGGAGAGAACAATTTTGTAGAAACTAGTACAATTTTTCACAGGTTGAACTGATAAGTCCAAAGTACTACCAACAAAATGAAAACAATATAATCGAATTATTTACAGAGTGACCAAACAATAAAAACAACTCTTATTCCTGTACGGTAAAGTAAGTGGCTTTCACGCAACTTTGGAATAATGTTGAAGTTTTGCTCCCTTTCAACCCAATGTTCCTATTCACCCCATTTTACAGTATGCTCCAAGGAATTATTATGTATGTATGGAGGGAAGGAGGTACTTAACTCTGTAGAGGTGAACTTTGAGGTATTGAAGACAATGCTTAAAAAAAAAACAGCTTATGATCCGCTGTCCTTTAGTATAATGGATACGTATACCACCTTATGGGTGGACATTGGAAGTAAATGATAAGAACAATGGAAAAACTTACAGGTACTTCTTGAATGTAGCAAAATTTGGGCAATATGGGGTTTTAGGGACTGAGTTATGGTCAATTTTCATCGGTTCTTCACTGAGTTTAACTTTACATGCCCATTTCAGTCATAAAAATGCTATCAACTCAATTATACTGACAGAGTACAAGCTCTGTAATTATGCGTTGTGTAATCTTCTGAAATCCTCAGTAACCTCATTATCTCTCTATGGACCAAATATCTTATGTAGTACCTTCTTTTCGAAAAGGTACTAAGGCGTTACTTATCCTTCATAATAAGCACCCATGTTTCACACATGTATAGAACTATCAGGATAATAATAATTTTATAAATTCTAACCTTTAAGGTTTTAGAAAGAAACTGCGAGCTAATTAATATCACAACTGATGAATGAAATCAAGAACTTTGTAATTTTTTTAAAGTCTCTTGGTTTTCTTTTAAATGTATAAGTTTACATCTCCCATGGAACGAACATTTCAATAGAATAAATTAATTATCAATTCATACAGTAATTTACTTACATGTGTCTCAGCTTTGCCACTTTTGTTTGTTGCAGTAAAGGTATAGGTTCCAGTATGTTCATGCTGTGCTGTTTGAATTGTCATTGAGTAGGTGCATTCCTTTTTACCATGATCAATCAGTCTGGCATCAGAATGTAAAATAAAGTCATCTGTAACTTCTTTGCCATCATGTTCCCTGTAAATTTTTATGAATTAAAGGAAAGACTTGAGTAATGTTATGAAAAATTTTATGTTAAAAAGTAAATTTTTTTTATGCACAATTCAAAAAGTATACATTCATTTTGACGCAAGTATGAAGACTTAAAACAAAATATTTAATTATTATGAGCTCAGAAGAACTTGGGATGGGTAATATTTTTCACAGGAAAAAGGATGTTTCCTGAGCAATAAATCTACCTGATTTCCTTTTTTCTTTCAGATCTAATAGAAGTGATTCAGCACACATACATGTAACATCAAATTATGACCTAATTAATGCTTTTTATTTAGTTGAATTAGATTCTATATACACTTATACTATTATTATAACAAACTTATAAAAATTAATGAGTAACAACTTCTGTAAAAAGCCTAAATTGTAATAAATTTACAAAAATACAAAAATAATGTGTATGTACAAATATGTAAATTACCATTTCACTTCTGGAACTGGATCAGCTGTAAGTACTACGGTATAGGTAATTGATTGATTTTGTGGAACATTTTTATCAGCAAGTCCTGATAAAATCTGAGGTCTTCTGAAGTCTTGAGCCTCTGAAATTTTTTATTATAATAAATACTAATATAGTAATTAAAAAAAACAAAACAATTTTTTGTCAAAGAAAGATAAACAGTAAAATAACAACCATTAGATAAAAATTAATATGAGAAAATTTCAAAATTAAATTTAAATGACAAATTAAAAAAAAAATATCTCGAAACATTTTGATAAAACATGCCTATCTGATTTATTTATTTTTCATTAACAAGATTAATTTAATAAGATGACAAACAAAATTTACCAGTAAATAATTTCTCATAAACAAATGAGATAGTTTGTCGTGCGTTATGCGTTATATAATCTAGGATTATATTTATATAAACCTAAGATTTTTTTATTAAACTAGACAGTATTACTTCAAGAATATATATGCCTGTATTTAAATAACAAATGCTAAGACAGTGATGTAAAAAAATATAAATTATCATCTTCAAATATGAAGTTAATAGCTATGATTGAAAAAATAATAATCTGAAAACATTACTTTTACTTAGCAAAACATTCAAATCTTTACTGGACAAGGTAAATAACAACACTCAGAAGTTAATAAAAATGAATTAAACAATGAACATTTGTTTTCATACCAATATCAGTAATAATTTTTTGTGGATTTAGACACATTAGAAAATTCATTAGAACTTGCCGTAATAAATTGTCGTTTAACTACTTACCAACAACAGTTAAATTAGCTGAATCACTAGCTTCTCCTAAAACATTTGATAGTATGACCTTGTAAGTTCCTGTATCCGTTAGTTGACAATCAGAGATATCAAGTTTATATTTTCTTTTTTTATCACTAATTTTGACTCTCTCAGTAGATGATATTTCTTGATCATCTTTGTACCTATCGAAGATAAATAAATTAGAATTATATTTTATATAATATAGTGAAATATTAAATATGGAAATAATAAACAAGTTATTCTTATTTCTCCTTGTATTTGGAAAAATATAAATAGTTTCAAAATAAATAGGAGTATATGTTCCTCGTAGAAATTTTTCCAAAATATTTTTCTTTTTCTTCTTTCTCTTTCCTCCTCTGCCTCATATCAGCGTGGAGATACATTCAGCTACTCTTTCCAGCCATCTCTATCCTTCGCTTGATTTTTCATCTGAACGATGGATTGTCCCCGTTTCCTTCCTATTCCTTCAACATAGTTATTATAGGACATCTTGGGCCACTCTTTGGGACGCTTTCCGGACCCTCTAACTTCCATGGCCTTGACTGGGTCTCTTTCCGCTTTCATTCGGCAGACATGCCCAAACCACTCAAGCTGTCTTCTTTCAATATTTTGAGTAAAGGTGGCACATTGAGGTCTTTTCTTACTTTTTCATTCCTTATGCAGTCTCTCCTGGTTTTTCCTATTATTCTTCTGAGGAACTTCATTTCTGTAGCAGTGATTCGGCTTCTTTGTTTTTCCGTGAGAATCCAGCTTTCTGCTCCATATATCAATATAGGGAGAACCACAGATTTGTAGATGTTTAGCTTGACCTCTCGCCTGATCTCTTTCTTGCCTACCACTGTGTTGGAAATCTTGTAATAGCCTGCGTTTGCCTTACTAACTCTGTTTGAAATTTCTGAGACTATTTTTCCCGTTTTGTCAATTATGGTACCAAGGTATGTGTAGTCCTTCACCTGTTCCAGCTCAACTCCATTGCACTCCACGTGGACATCCTCCTGAGTTCTTCTTACGTGGACTATTTTACTTTTATTGGTATTGATTTGTAGCCCCTTTCTTAGGAGTTTCTCAGACCATTCTGTCACTGCTTCTTGGAATATTTTAGGTGAATCTGCTAACAGGACTGTATCATCAGCATACAGGAAGAGCTGGAATACCACCGGGATAAGATTCTGTTGTCCAACATGTGTTCTCTTGGTTCTTCTTTTGCATATAGAGGAAATTTCGTCCATAAAAGTGATAAACAGTAATGGGCTGAGACTATCTCCCTGTTTTACTCCCTTCGACATATCAAAAGGCTTGGATATTTGGCCGTTTAATCTCACAATACCCTATGGGTCTTGATATGTTGACCTTATGGCCTCAATCAAGGTCTTTGGTACTTTTTTTGCTTTGAGGGCTTGCCACATTTCTTCCCGAACCACTGAATCAAAAGCAGCTTTTATGTCAAGGAATCCAAAAAACGATTTCCGGTCTCTGAACCATAACTTCTCCCTTATAATCC